>JALMGJ010000007.1:43607500-46477500 GCA_023362775.1 Charina bottae | reverse complement strand
GTCTGCCCTTTCATGACCAGCCAATTTCTTCTTCTCCAAACTTGTGTGAGAGATAGGAAATAAACTGCAAAGCAGAGCAAAAGTTTTCTAAATAGTAAAAATAATTTGTTGGATTATACAGTGCAGTAGGTGCAATATATTCAAAGTACTTTTTAAAATAAAAACATTTTAAAAAATGTATACATTGTGCATAGTTAGAATGATGCAGAAAGCAACTGCGGTAGACATAATGTTGGACTGAACTACAGGTGGTCCTCAATTTACAACCACAGTAGGGACCTGAATTTTGGTCACTAAGTGATGCAGTAGTTAAGTGAGGCATCACATGTCCAAGCCTGACTTTACAACCCTTTTTGCCGCAGTCGTTAAGTGAATCACATGACTGTTAAACTAATTCAGCTTCCTCCATTGATTTTGCTTGTTGGAAGCTGGCTGGGAAGGTCGCAAATGGTGATCATGTGATCCCAGGATGCTGCAACTGTTGTAAATACATGCCAGTGATCAAGCTGGAGTTTGATCACATGACTGTGGGGATGCTGCGATGGTTGTAAGTGCGAGGACCAGTTGTAAGTCACCATTTTCAGCTCCGTCGTAACTTCAAACACTTATTAAACTAATGGTTATAAGTGGAGGACTATCTGTATTCTGCTGTGTCATTGCAACAACTGCCATCTTGATTTTTTTGACCCTCTCTGCAGACACCCTGATTGGTTGCTCATACAAAGCAAGTTGAATCTCCTCCCTAATTGCTTTCTGTACAATGAAGATAAAAAGAAACACATTCCTGCTGCTTCAGAGCCAAGAACGGCTACAGAGTTGTGCTTCTGGTTTGGATGCATTTAAATCACCCAAATGCTATTTTGTATTGTTGAACCTCTAGTCTCCTTGCATTTTAGTTGCTACGTATGTAAAGCAAAGGGAACTGCAGTGGCCGCAAGTTGGCAGGGAGATGAATAGATGACATGTCACTTCAGTCCCATCTGCCACATACTTGCTTCACCACTGCCAATGTTTCTGTTATATAATAGTGCCATAGAATATCACCGTAAGCTACCTATGTAGCTAGTTACAGCAATGTATGGTTTTTGCCCAAGGCAATTCCATTTTTTCCAGGTTTCAACTTGCATCTTTTGAGCAAGATTTACAGACTTTTCTCAAGCACCAGCACACAGGGATTACGTAGAGGGGAAAATGTGTAAAGTATCTTTCTATATATCATACTCTTTTTCTGTCTAAAATTTAATGAATCTGCTATTATAAGATTAATCATATCAGATACCTTAAAGCAAAAACTATGTTTAAAGATAAATGTTACATTGGTAATAAATCATTTCTACCGAACTAAGTAGTCAAGAAAGGAAAACTTTTAATATCGAAAGGCCCATGCTTCCTTAAGCCATGCAATGAAAAATGAAATATAAGTGAATATGATAAATTCAAAGCAATTCATTTTATTCCTCTGTCTTAAAATTAAGAAAATTGGTTTTAGAGCCAATGTCATTTTTACATCAGGTTATTGCTGATGCCAAAAATAAGGGCAATTTTTCATTTCAACATAGTAGAATTGAAATCAAAAAGTCTTTGGATTGGAACTAATTAGAAACTTATTTCTTCCTCCTCTGCTGTATTCTGTCCTCCTCTGGAAGATGAAAAAGATTATTCTAGAGCCAGTAACTATTGCTGCTTTACTGTTCTTTATCCGTATATAAAAATACCAAACTACAACCAATACTATAAAACTACACATTCAAATAAGTCAGCAGATTTAATATATCAAAGGAACATAAAGGCTTGCTAAAGAGATGTATTTTAAGTACTTAGGCATATAATCCAACATAAAATGGATGATAGTTTATGAAATGTTAATACAAAAATTAGTAAGAAATATAATAATGAAAACCATTGAAACACCATTGAAATACTTCCAAACATTTAAGGTGCATAAACCTTAGATGCCATATAATAAATTAGAATAAATTATATACAGGACAAGGTCTTGCTGCAGCTCACAGCTGAGTTACTGCAAAGTGAAGGTTTTTTTCCAGAAACAGACAGAACAGTCTACAACACCACCACAGAAGATAATAGTCTGATAAACGATGATTTGGCACAAAATGGATGGGGCACTGTGTAACAAATCTGTTTATGCTTGGGGCACTGGAGCATAAGGTTTGTATCATATCTGCTGAATTTGCTTGTGGATTAGACAAATATAACCACACACACAACTTATCACTGTTGACAGTGGCATGATAGACATGAGATGGGCATGAACATGAAGACACTGTAAAGTCTAGGACAGTCATGAACATAGAATATGTTCCTGAAGGTTCACGAACTCATTAATTAGCATCCAACTTTGTTCTGATCAACGAATTTGAATGCTGTCTTGTGTTATGATGCAATAGGATTGTTTTCTACCATCAGTACGTTATTTGGATTACATCAATATTGCAGGAGAGCATAGGAACTAATTTGAATTCTGTACACTGGCTTTGCTAAAAATAGTATAAGAGAAACACGTACCAGAGGGATATTGCTAAGTGAGAACAATCTAATACAATTAGCTCCAGGTGTATTGATTTAAAATACATTAGTACAAAAAGACTTTCTGGGTGTTAATTTGAGAACATCCTGCTGGTTCAAAAACCCTTGCATTTGACAAGTTGGAATAGATCAAGGTTTTGTATTTACCAGAACATCAGAATGACTAAGCCAACCTTCTTAATTTTTTTAATTTTTATTTATTTATTTATTTTTATTCCGCCTTTATTATTTGTATAAATAACACTAGGCGGCGAACATACCTAATACTCCTTCCTCTTCCTATTTTCCCCACAACAACAACCCTGTGAGGTGAGTTGGGCTGAGAGAGTGAGTGACTGGCCCAAGGTCACCCAGCTGGGTTTCATGCCTAAGGCAGGACTAGAACTCACAGTCTCCTGGTTTCTAGCCCATTGCCTTAACCACTAGACCAAACTGGCTCATACATTTCTGTACTGATCTCCTATAATATGCAATTTTATTCTAGTTGAATTTTGTGGTCACATTCATTATATCCAGACCTCATAGTGGAATACTATGTTATATTACCAAATATTGTTGAGTTGCATCTTCCTCTTTGGTGGTCAAGATTTTTGAGTACCTGGTTTGTTTAAACCTTATACTAGCCTATGTAAGTACTTACATATGCAGCTTAATGAATCCAGCTTTACTGTTTCTGAATATCATGTTTCATTTAAGTAAACTGAAACTTAGATATAATCAGAAAGCAATACTTTGTTTTAAAATACAACAGTTTTTTTCCATTTGTTTATATTGGGGATGGTACTAACATCACAGTTATTCTAGTTCAGGCTTTGGAACTGGTCTATGGATAGCAGTCCAACAAAACAAATTATAATTATTGGATCTGGAATTTCTTATATATATTAAAAAGTATTAATATTTATTTAAAAGTATTTGTAAAATTTCTAACCCACTTCTAACAAAGCATTAAACAGAATTATGTGAGTTATTGTTGAAGCTTCTCATGCAGAGTTACATACTAAATTCTCAAGTAAGCCACTGTTTGCAGAGTAGATCTGCAATTAAGGTAGGCTGTCCCTAGCTTGACTCTTAGACAAGACAGAGGAGGAGTCTTTGGCTGTAAACCTGGATTAGAAACTTCTGATTTAGTTGCAGGGGAAGGGAATGACGGAGACCATGAGTGTAAGGATTACAACTGTATAGATAGTGCTCATAACACTAAACCATGGTTTAGAATTATGGCTCAGTTGAGTTGTTAAGAAAATATAAGAACCTAAATGCAGTATTTAACAACATTCTGTATCTTGGGGTCCTCCATTTATATTGAACTAGAACTTCCATCAGCCATAAGGGGATGATGGAAAATGTAATCAAACATGTATAGTATAGTATAGTATAGTATAGTATAGTATAGTATAGTATAGTATAGTATAGTATAGTGCAAAATATCAAAGATTGTGCCTGCATAACTTTTTGTTATAAAAGAAAACTAGCTCAAAATGTGATCATATTGTAACATTTCCATTTCTTAAAAACAAAAAAGGAGAAACCATTTTATGACCTATATATATCAACTCAACAAGTGGATCCTATTCCCAGGTAAGCGTGTATAGGATTGGTATTATAATTCCATCATGCACTGAGCCAGAAAGACAAAAGATTAAAAAGATCATACCTGAAATGGCTTTGAATTGATAATGTAGAACACTTCCCTTAACCATCTGTTGCCTTGATTACTAAATGTGTGCCACAGCAGATGTCCCTTATATTACTCACAGTACTTTGGGAAAATTTCAGTCTGTAAATTTGCTTCCCAAAATAGAAATAAATAAATAAATAAATTGCTTTTTTTGTTTTATCATGTGCAAAGATGGGATTTAGCAAAATAGGCCTTTGCTTTGTTTGGAATATTCATGACTCTGAAGCCTCAGTCCAACTATTGTGTGCTTTGACCCTACCCAAAACATGAATCATCACTGATCATGTACTAGAATTGGAAGTTGGTCTTTGTTGCTGGACCAGTTGAAGTCATCATGCAACTGGCTTGCTCTCACCTGCAGACCTAAGGGCCTTTATGGCTTAACTGCTCTTGTCCTGTGCTCATGCTGGCTTGACTCCAAAGTGGTTTAAGCAAAACCTGTCTGGACTGATACCCTTTGGAAACAGCTTGCAAGGGATGCAGTTCAGACAACATGTTACCATGTCCTCCCACTGGGCAATTACCCTGCTGCAATGCGCGCGCGCACACACACACCTAAATTAAATGTATATTTACAAGGTTAAAGCATCAAAGGTAGATGCTTTCCTTTCACCCCAAACTGCCCAAATAGGTTATCTAGGCTATTTGAAAGATAAAGGTGAAAGCCTTCCATCTCAAATGGTAGGAAAATTGGTGAAATGATGGAACTGCCCTATTAGGGGAAAAAATGCAAATGGAAAAGGAGGAAGCTTGGAAAGAAAAACAGTCATTAAAAACAAAATAAAGGTTTCTGCTTTAAACCAGAAGCATTTGGGTTACAAGGCAAAATTATACTCATTTCTGTGTGCTATTTTAATACCCAGGATAAAAGAGAGGTGTAAAAGGTGCTACACTAATGCTGAGCACTGGCTGAGGCGGCGGGCTTTCCTCTGCAACATAGCCAATTAACTGCTGAGGTTAGGCTTCAGCAAAATGTAGTTTCAAGGCCCACCCTATTGTTAAGCAGAGTAGGCTGTAGACAGCTGATTTTGAATTCCATGAAAAGATAGCAAACTTATATTTGACATTATTGTTGCAACAAGGACAGGGGAAAAGGCATGATGGTTTTTTGCCAAGCTGGACTCAAATTTTATGCACTTGAATGAAAGGATGAATGCTTGGGCAATTAAATAAATAGCTATACGGCACAACTCTAAATGTGTTCAAAAGCTGTAGCTTTTTTAAATAGCATTTTCCCCACTTTTACTTCTAAAGGAAATGCAAAATGGGAATCTACTAAAGAATGAAGTATGCGCTATAACAAATATTCCATCCACCTTGCTGCTAGTCATCCTCTTCTTCTCTTTCCTTCCACCTTTCCCAGCATTTGAGCCTTCGCATAATGTGTCTGAAATAGGATAAATTGAGCCTGGTCATTTGTGCCTTGAGTGAGAACTCTGGGTTGATTTATTTGGTGATCCATTTGTTTGTTTTTGTGGCTGTCCACCGTATTCTCAGGTGTCTTCTCCAATACCAAAGTTCAAAAACACCAATACTTTTGTTACAGGGTTACAGAGTGTTACAGGGATACCATGGCTTGCGCAATTCTGATATTTGTAGATATAAACACATCACAGCATTTGAATATTTTTTCCAAGGCCCCTATGGCTGCTCTACCAAGTGCTGATCTGCAACATATTACTGTTGATGGTTGATCCTAAAAGACAGAAGCTATCCATCACTTAAATGACTTCATTGTCAATTCTAAGGCTGGCTGTTCTACCTGTTGTCTTTAGTTTGGTCATTAAATTTAATTTTAGCCCCATTTTTTCACTGTGCTTGTTGACTTTTATTACTAGAGTTTGCCACTCCTTAGCATTTTCAGCTATCAGAGTAGTGTGATTAGCATAGCACAGGTTATTGAAGTTTCTTGCTCCAATTTTAAAACCATAGTCATCTTCTTCCAATCCAACTTCCCTTAATATATATTCATGATATAGGTTGAATAAATATTCATCACATAGGTTAAATAAATAAGGGGAGGGTATACAGCATTCCTTTGCCAACTTGGAGCCAGTCTGTTTCACCATGTTCTGTCTGAACTTCCTGATCTGTATATAGATTTCTCATGAGGACAATGAAATGTTCTGGGATTCCCATTTTTCTGAGCACACTCCACAGCTTGACGTGATTGACATAATCAAAGGCCTTTCTATAATCAATGAAACACATAGTGACTTCCTTTTGGTATTTTTGACTTTCTCAATTATCCAGCGGGCATCAGCAATAATGTCTGGAGTTCCTTAGCCTAAGAGCCAATAAATTTATCTAACAGCATATCAGTCACCCAATATGCCCAGGTTGATAAGGAGCAACTGGGTTGCAGGGTGGGGGAGAGACAGCAAATGGGTCTCAGTGGATCTTTCTGTTTGTGGAATGGGCTGGGAACTAATGGATGTTTCTGTGAATCCAAGTGGAGGGGGTTGATTTTCAGTAATTCCTCCTTATCTTTTCAAACTAGGCTCCACTGTCCAGGCTCCTTTGAAGACTGTCCCATTTCTCTGGAGCAGATGATCAGAGGGACCGAAAGATGCTTAGGGGAGGGAAAATGAAAATGAAGACCTGAGATCTTGAGACCAGCTGATATTTTTAAAAAATGTAAAGCTGAATTTCTCTTTTAGAAAAATTAGAGACAAAATGCTTTTTTTGAACCAAGCTCCTGTTATTCTCACAAATCATTTTCAGTTTTAATTTAATCTGAGAAATAGCTGCAACACTATTCAAAAATGTCAATAGATTCTCTGGGGTTTAACCTCTGAATGGTTTGCCTTAATTATCTAATCAGCTTAATGGAATAATGGAGATAAGGAAACCAAGCTGTAAGGCTGTTGATGTCCAAATTTAAAGATCCTTAAACCTGAACTACAAATCACATTTTCATTTAGCAGTATTATCACCATCATCTGGATGATCAGGTGTAAAATCACAAAAAATGTCCAATAAAGGAAAATCTCCATCTTTACATGGCAAAAGAATGAAGAGAAAGAATAAGAGGTATCTTCACCTTTCCTGTTCTTTTCAGTAATAAGTAGCATAAGTGGAACAATAACTTTCATATTTTCAGAGTGAATAAAAATATTGCTCCTGGACTTCCCATCCCAGAAGAGGAGAAAGGCAAAAAGTAAAACAAGAAATCCAATACAAACGGTCTCATCTCACCTGAAAACAATGTATAATTATTGTGACCTGTGTCTTTCACAGTGACAAGCTTTTGCTGGCAGAACAATGACTTATAGAATTACCTGTGATGCTAACGAGGGGTCTGCAGAGTTTTGAAGTGGGCCTTTGCTTCAAGGAAACTTCACGTGAAACAGCTCCAAGCAAAGCTAGCTTCCAGACAGCAAAGTGACTGTAATGCTTCAATGCAACCACCTAAGTGGCTTCTGAACATGTTCAGTATTGATGCAAAAGCCATTTTCTTGGAGGTGAAGCTCCACATTTTGATCATTCTGCCTCAGCCATACAAAGCAAAACCTAGGGGCAGAAGATGTCCACTGTCTAGGGATTTGTCCAGTGTTTTAAGTGTACACTGAAAACAATTAACTGTTATAATGTAATATTACTTATAGGTTGAACAGATCAGGTGCAAAGAATATCTAACTATTTGCACCTGATCTAACTTAAAAATCTAAAATACTTAACGTAGTGGATATTGTTTGTACTTGAACTGTTTTGTTTTGTTTTTTAACAAATATGATTCTATCTAGCTAAATTCACATAGAACACTCCTTCCTCCCTTCCTCCCTTCTTTCCTCATTACTCTTGGGAGTAATCATCAAATTTATTACTAAATGATACAATCTAAGAAGAAATCATCATTGTGACTAAAATGCAAGACATCCTTAATAAAACAATCACAATTATTCTCTTTCTTTTGTAGTACCCTGTCAAAGTCATAAAGAAGCCCCCTTTTTATAGTGTTTCCACATAATCTGGCATTGCTGCCAGTTCTCGACCCTATGTACTTAAACCTTCTGATTTTTTATTTATTTCTCTTAACCAATGTCTGAAGTTACTGTCTAAAATTTTAACTACTATTTGGGAGTGTCTACTTTTAACTGCTGCTTATTATTATTGATTATGATGATGGATGATGATCAGGATATTGGTTTATTCTGTGAGATTTTATTTTTAATTGTTTTTTTAAAGATGCCCTGGGAAAGTTTTTGCTCTAAAAATATTTTAAATGAAATATTTTATTAAGACACCTTTGGATGTATAGTTTGAAGGTGCATAGTGTCAAGATTATCAGTTAAAAAAGGAAAGGAAAAAAAAGAGGCAGATGTATTCCATTTATATTTCTAAGTCCTTTCAGATATCTTTTCTTTTGCGTTTGGAAGCAAAATATCCAGAGGGAGGAGAAAGGGTAGCCCAGACCATAATAACCAAGATCCAATTCAAGTGGCAGAGCCCAGCAGCTATGTGAGCTAAACTTGTAGAATCAGCTTCCTTGAAGTCTTATGTCTTTTTAAAGATTTAGTTGTTTGCAACTCTGTTAACCCATCTGATGAAATTTATTTTTCCCATTCCTGCTAAAGCCAATAAGGCATTTTCACATAAGAAATAATATCCACTGTGATATTTTCGTGTAAACACATAATGGCTGCCAACTAACAAATAAAGCCACGTTTTATTGCTGAGGTAACAGAAAGTCCATCACTTGTGCTACCAAGAAATAGCTCTTTGCTCAGAGAGATCATAGAATTGAACTACAACTGAAAAATAACACTTAAAAACAGGTCTTTTGTGCTAGAAATATTGATGATGCCTTGGATGAAGCAGCGAGATTGTTTTATATGTGCACATTTAGGGTTGCCTTTTTACAGCATCATACTTCAACTGCAGATTTTAGGGTTAGGTCAGAATTGCAGGAAAAAGTGAGAGACACTGTAGAGGTAGACCAGAAGTGGATAATAGTTTCGTGGAAAGGCCCCACATTTTATTTATTCATTCAGCTTGTAAAGGCATGCAGATAACACCAAATGGCTGAAATTCTTTACCCTTTTCTTGCGATGTTTCTCAACCTTGGCAACTTTAAGCATGCTGGCTGGGGGATTCTGGGAGTTGAAGTCCACACATCTTAAAGTTGCCAAAGTTGAGAAACACTGAGTTAAATTTAGCAGTGATTTAAAGCATCCCTCTGTTTGGGGGAAGGGGAAGGGAAGTTTGGTCAACATTTGGTGGAGCAGTTTGAAGGCCACCTCAAAAACAGCTGGAAAATAGGAAGAAATTTGCATATCAAGGTCCCCCACAAAAGCTTCATTACTCACCATATCGTAACATATTCACTGCACTCTCTATAAATCTTTTTTACATTCACATCATAATCTAGCCATCTCCTATGGCTAAGAAATAGTGATGTTAAGACAAAGACAGAGATACAGACAGGATAAGGAGTTTAGAACTATTTCTGAAGAAAAAGTAAGATCCTTCAAATTGGCCAAAAGGTTCTGACAAAGTATTCAGGAAAACTAGATTTCTATTTTAGAATTCTGGGAAAGTTAGATTAAAGTCAAAGTCAAGGTATAAATTAGGAGAACTGATATTACTGAATGCTTCTAATTTGGGCTGGGCCCTGGCATATAAATAATTAGGCTATGAGGAGAATGAGGAGAAATGGGCATGAAACAATGAACATGCAAATAAATTAAATTCAGTAATTACCATTGGAAAAAATATATTTGATATAATATACATCAAATAATGTGGTCTTATTAAACTTCAAAAAAAACCCCACAAAATACTTCACTATGATCCAGGTTTACATGATGACATCTACAACCTCCATACAAATAATGACAATTAAAAGTATCTTCCTTACAATTCCAATAAATTTGTTTTTCCTTTAAAAATCTAATGTCACACAAACATACTTGCTTCTCCTTTGTGGTCCTTCCAATGTATCTTTCTCTGGTGTCTGTCACTAATAAGAAACACTTTTTGTTTATTTAATTATACAATTTTAGCTGCTCTTCATTATAATAACTGTCATCCAAAAGTATGAATTAGTCACCTATGTACATGCCCTGTCTCTGATTTCGAGGAGACATCTTGCTGGCCACTGTAGTAACATACATCTGATCCAAACAGGAAGACAACTCATTATTGCAAAGAAAGGTAATAAAATGTCAGAATGGTATGTGAGAATTTGAATAATTATTGAGAGGTCTGTAAAATTGGACAGCTGAGGCAAGAAATGACAGGTTCAGACATTTGCCTGTGGTAAGCCAGTCACATGGTTCCTGGGATTTAAAAGGGGTTATTGGAAACATTCATAAAAGAAAAATAAATGCAAATATCCCTTTAATATACTTTTTGAGTATACTGGTTATTCTGATAGATTTTTTATTTATTATACTTTTTTGTAAGACTAATCATTCTTCCTTCCAGTTCTCTTGAAAGACACAGCTCTTTCTTTTTTTTTAAAGAATTATATTGAGTTTAAAGCAAAGTTAAAAACTACAAAAAAGCCAAAAACTAAAAAAAGAAAAAAGAAAACTAAAAAATTGAGAAACACAAGAAAAAAGAAGTTTTAAGGATCACATAGAAAGGCGACTTCTGACTTTCAACAGGAAGAATCAGAAATTTCCATAATCAATCCCTTACTATATATCAAACCAAGATCACATCATTTCTATAAATCCTTCTATTTTTATTTTTTGTGTGTGTGTCAGAAGCACCAAGGCGCTTTTGTAGTGAGAGGATTTGCCAGTGACATCACCGTTGCCCGGGGGATGCCCGAGGAGGCTCCTTTCATGTCCCTGTGATTTTCTCACCAAAGTGGTACCTATTTATCTACTTGCATTTGCATGCTTTTGAGCTGCTAGGTTGGCAGGAGCTGGGACAAATTGCCGGGAGCTCACTCTGGCACGCAGCTCGCGCTCTTGGGATTCGAACTGCCGAGCTGTCAGCCTTAATGGCCTCTGACTCAGCGTCTTAACCACTGAGCCACCGCGGTCCCTAATCCTTCCATTAACACATATACAAATCACTAATGCAATTGCTCCTTCCATATATATATATATATATATATATATATATATATATATACATACATACATACATACATACATACATACTTCCCTCCCCCATAAAACAACATTAATTTAATTGTTTCCTTCCCACCAGTATTCTATATATTTCTATCCACTATTAATAAAAATCAAAATGTAAAAAGATATAAATTGTCTACTCTTATAATTAATAATACTACAATAATCTTAATCCTATTAAACCTAAAGACTAAGTAATTATTATTATACCTTATGAATACCTTATAAGTCTTACAAATCAAACAAACCTTAAGAAAAATGCAATAAATCTTAATCCAAATCATTAAAGAGAAATGAAATCATAATAACCTCATTATCAATCCAATTACACATTCTTGATTTTACCCCACCTCGAAGTATACCAAAGCATTAACATATCTCCCTATTACACCCAAGGCATTTTTCTTACAAAAATCCAACAGCCCCACTGTCCCCCTTAAAAACTTAGACTTCTCAGCAAAATTTTTCTTACAAGAATCAAACAGCCCAACTGGCTAAATTAATAACATTAATAAGAGAACATTCTGTTTCTGGATTTATATCTATTTGGCAACCACTTTTAGAGTACTTGCTTGTGGTAGAAAAAAATGAAATTTTGTTCTTGGGTTTTAGTGATTAAATTGTTTGTTTTAATAGAAGTAATGTTACTATGGTTTAACTAATGGTAAGAGATTATATTTGTAAATGTATTCATATCTGTGTTGGAGAAAGTCGGAAGTCACTTTCCATTTCTGTTTTCCGTCTATTGACACTTTTACAGTTTTTCTTTTTTCTTTAGTTCTATTCTCTATCTTTTCTATACTTTTTACTTTGTATTTTAAATATACTTTGAAAATAATAACGCTCTTATTAAAAAAAAAGAATCAAATAGCCCAACTGCCCCCCTTACAAACTCAAACTTTTCAGCAGAAAAATTCCCACAAAGCAGATTCTCTTCTCCCCCATAACAATCACCCATATACAGTAGCCATAACAATTCTTCAGAAAAACAGCTCTCCTTGTAATCTGCAGCTCAGACTGTCACTTTAACCCCTTCAACACCAAAATGTAGCCTTCATCTGGCATTACTTCAAACTTGCTGTCAATAAGAAAGTCTTCATCCTTATCAAAATCTTCATCTTCCTCCATAACATCTTCAACCAGATGACACAGCTTAGAAATAAGTTCTTCCCCAAAGTCCCGAAGAGTCTGCAGAATAGGTTGACAACTAAAAGGATCTCTTTGAAGGTCTGCTCAGGCTCATAACAGAACCCTGAAGAAGCCTCCTTGAAATCTTCCATGTTTCAGGCAGTAAATTATGGCGCCCCCTAGATACTTGACTCACGCAGATATGAGTTAATAGAACTAATAGAAAAGTTAATAGAAAAGTTCTGGATGAAATTGGCACAGAGAAAAATATGTTAACAAGCAGATCCCGAGGAAAGTGAACAGAAAGCTGAAAATTCAAAACAACAAATCCAATGTGTAGGGAAATATTCAATCCTTCAAATTCAATACAAAAATAATAACAGGAAGGCAATTCTTTATTCTCAGTCCTCCTTAATCTTTAGATGGGAAAACAAGCCAAAACTTAAAAATTTAAAAATTAAATCCAGAAATAACAATAAGCACCAAGAGAGTCTGCTTCTTTCTGTAGAAAGCTTCTCTTAGGGTACAAAAACTTTAAAAAGAACAATAAATTGGGTGTTTAAGAAATGGGGTGGCCGGACTTACTGTCCCTTTAAGGGCTGCAGCACAGCTCGGAAATGATGAAATCCCAGCCTCCCGGCGAAGTCTTACCAGTCAATCGCGCATGCTGTCCACAATCTCCTGCCTGCAACTTACCGTCCGGAGGATGAATGGGTCAATTCCAAGCAGTTTCTTTAATCTGGAAAAACACTCTGGGCTACAGGAGAAACCAGCCTGTGCCCAGAAAAACTGCCACAATGCCAGTTCTGCACACAGAGTATGCGGGCAAAGCTGCTCAGTCTGCCATATTCCCACCGGAAGTCCGAAAGACACAGCTATTTCTAAATGGATGCAATAGCCTCTTTCAGTCCTAAGCTATGGTTTATCAGTATATGATTATTGCTTACACATTGATCTCACAATATGGCTGTGGGCAGATTAGTTTTCATTTCCAGCTAGCCACAGTTAAATCATTATATCCAAGCCTTGACAAATAGGCTAGTCTTAACTATTTTAACTCAAGCCAGCCAATGTGGTGGGAGGCGTAGTTCTGCGCTGGTTCACCTCCTTCCTCCAGGGCCGTTCCCAATCGGTGGTAATAGGAGATGAAAGATCCGACCCTCGCCCCCTCGTTTGTGGGGTACCGCAGGGTTCGGTTCTCTCCCCTCTCCTATTTAACATCTACATGAAACCGCTGGGTGAGATCATCCGTCACCATGGGATGAGGTACCATCAATATGCAGACGATACTCAATTATATATTTCCATCCCTGGTGAGATAAGTGATGCAGTGGCTACCCTTTCTCAGTGCCTGGAGGCTGTGGGGGTCTGGATGGGGAACAACAGGCTTCGATTGAACCCTGGTAAGATGGAGTGGCTGTGGATCGATGGCTCCCGTGGATCCAGGAAGTTGTCATCTCTAGTTCTGGATGGGGTTGCACTACCCCATTCAGACCAAGTGCGTAATTTGGGGGTTCTTCTGGACTCACGGCTCCTGCTCGAAGAGCAGGTGGTAGCCGTGGCCAGAAGGGCTTTTGCACAACTTCGTGTTGTGCGTCAGTTACGCCCTTTCCTGGATCGGGAAGCCCTCCATACAGTCACTTATGCCCTGGTCATCTCCCATATAGACTATTGCAATGCGCTCTACATGGGGCTACCCTTGAAGAGTATCCGGAAGCTTCAATTGGTCCAGAATGCGGCTGCTCGCGCAGTTATGGGTGCGCCTAGATCAGCGCATGTGACACCTCTGCTGCGACAGCTGCACTGGGTGCCTGTGTGCTTCCGGGTCCAATTCAAGGTGTTGGTTATCACCTTTAAAGCCCTACATGGCATGGGGCCAGGTTACCTGAGGGACCGTCTCATCCCCATAATGTCGAACCGTCCCACTCAGTCATTCAGAGAGGGCATGCTGCGGATCCAGTCCGTAAAGGAATGTCACCTGACGGGGTCTAGGAGGCGTGCCTTCTCGGTAGTGGCACCCACCCTTTGGAATATGCTACCCCCGGAGGTGAGGCAGGCCTCATCGCTCCTGGCCTTCAGAAAGAACTTAAAGACCTGGTTCTGCCGCCTTGCGTGGGGGGAGGGGGGGAATAGTTCCTCTTGGGGATGGCTGGTGCCATAGGGCCCTTTTAAACATCTAAACATCAAACCATCACATCTTGGATTTTTATACTTAATTTTATTATATGAGAGTATTTTATTAGGTTGTTTTTAATTGTTGGATTTTAATTGTTGTATTTTGTAAACCGCCCAGAGTTCCCTTGCGGGGAGATGGAGCGGTATATAAATTGAAACATAAATAAATAAATAAACTTCAGATGTATTTATTTATTTATTTGTTCAATTATCTA
Source organism: Charina bottae (assembly GCA_023362775.1). Lineage (NCBI taxonomy): Eukaryota > Metazoa > Chordata > Lepidosauria > Squamata > Charinaidae > Charina > Charina bottae. The sequence goes on along the minus strand of JALMGJ010000007.1, from coordinate 46,462,663 downwards.
TCTGCCATGGTAGCTTTTTTGATTGTCTGTGCCAGAAAGGAAGGAGTGCAGATCCTAGCAGAAGATGGCAATCAACTGAATACAGCCAATGTGAGATATCTGATACATTCCTTCTTCAGCAACTTTTCTCAAACCACTGGCACAGATTAGCAATTTTATTATACTTTAGCAATCCACCAGGCTCAGGAACCAATTTCATAAGCTGCATAATTTTTTCTCAAGAGGTGAGCAGGCATGACACTGTTATTTATGCTAGTTGGGAAGAAAGCTTAATTAAAAATCTAATCCAAATTATCAGCCCTTGGATCTGAACTGTCAATTATATGCTCAAACTAGGGGGTGATAACAGTAACATCTTTAAGAATTTTGAAAACAGAACATTTTCAATGCTGGTGTTTAACGTTAGTTTTTTTTTTTTTAATTTAAAAAGTCAGCCTTTCATGGAAGACTAAAATCTTGTATATTAATATTATGCAAACTGGACACTTCTGAAAAACCAATTATTATTAGACGCATCTAAATTCTACATCATTCATGAGCTGTTAGGATTGATTACATTCAGGGTTATTTTTGGAGCTGGAAGCAATGGGTAGCAGGGTTCATAGCAATCCATGTTGATGCCAAAATAATGGCACACATACAATGGTGTCACGTACATGCTGGATTATGTACTTGTATCCTGACGTTGCATAACCTACATGGCTTGGGGCCAGGTTATTTGCAGGACCGCCTTTCCCCAGTTACATCCACCCAGCCCACCAGAGAGGGGAGGCAGGGTATGCTGCGGGTCCTTTCAGTTAGGGAGGTACATCTAGTGGGGCCAAGGAAAAGGGCCTTCTCCGGAGTGGCTCCCTCTCTTTGGAATATCATTCCCCCAGATATAAGGTTGGCCCCCTCCTTGCACCTGTTCCGGAAGGCCCTGAAGACGTGGTTCTGTCAACGTGCCTGGGGACCCCAGGCTGCTTCGGAGCCAATCAAGTGGCTGGTATGAATGTGTTTGCTGCTGCCAGGGAGTGTTTATTGTGTTTTTTATGGTTTTTAATTCTGTAAGCCGCCTGGAGTCACCGTGTGTGAGTTGGGTGACCTTATAAATCTGTTTAATAAATAAATAAATAAAATATGTTCCTTTATATGACCTCTTTACCTCTATGGATACCACAGCAATGGGATAATTCCCCCAGACCCATGGTCCTACCCAAACAATAGTTTCTTATCTGAAACAATCAGATGGATCAGTACAATTAATCTTATCTAAAATTGTATCTTATCAATCAATTAATATTATCTAAGTATTTAATCTTATTTATTAATCTTATCTGTTTCAAGTAATCTTATCTGTTTACAATTAATCTTATCTGTTTCTTATCTGAAACAATTTATCTGAAAAAATTGGATGGATCAGTACAATTAATCTTATCTGAAATTGCATTTTATTAATCTGAAATTGTGTCTAATTAATTAATCTTATCTAATTAATTAATCTTATCAATCTTACCTGTTTCAATTAATCCTATCTGTTTCTTATCTGAAACAATCAGATGGATCAATACAATTAATCAGATAAAGGCTTTGGCTTTTAATTTCATTTTAATTGCATTTTAATTCATATTGTTTTAGTTTTTGACTGACTGCCTTGCAGCTACCTAGTTTATATGATGTTGTCATTTTGTGTTTTATTCTTTATGTTTTTATTCAAATTGGTTTTTTTTAAAGTAAGTTTTATTGTAAACTGTCCAGAGAGCTTCAGCTATTGGGTAGTTTAAACATTCTAATAAGTAATATATAACCCTATAAGTTATTAATTTGTTTTAAATTAAGAAGTAAAATCTGGGGACATTTCTTTAATAAGTAAGTTGCCCTGTGTGTATAAATATCTTTCTGACTGCAGTAAAACCTTACTTTTTTAAAAAAAAAAAAAAGCAAAGCTGATCAAGAATGGCATATTAAAAGAAATTTAAATTGAACTCAGGCTATCTGAATAAAAGGAAAGTAGCCCAATACTGATTGCAGAATACAGCCATAGACACTTTTCCAATTTACTAGTTTTAAAATTGGAACATGTGGCTTATTTTCACATGTAATGCTTATTCTTCAATATTTTCAACCTGGTCTCCTCCATATTTATTGTGACTGCAACGTAAAGCAGAAACAAAGATGATGCTGGGGGATGCTTGTCTTTTCTGCACTGTGACTAAAAACTGTTGGAAAGGGGCTCTTAAAATTGATCTTAAAATAATGTATAAAATATAATAATAATAATAATAATAATAATAATAATAATAATAATAGATGAACCTGTAATCTGTGTTATTTTATTGGCTTTTCTGCAGTAATATCATTCTTTGCCATGTCCCATGATTGAAGAATTATGAACCTTTCCACATTCCAGAGATATTTGCAGGGTATGGTCAAAAATGTCAAGATGGCAGCCACAACTGTGCAATCAAAGCATTTTTATGTGTGTTGCATATAAAAATGGGTGGAGCTTTGAAAAAACATTTGTTTTTTTTTACCATAGTCTGAGACCACCCCTGCCAAATTCAGAAAACTTCTCACTTGTTACAAGGCCATAGCTACAGTATACCCTTTCTCTTTAATCTGCACTGCCTCCTGCATACACCAGCCCTTTCCAATATAGCATGGTCTGCCAGTGTTAAATTTCAACAACCATAATCTACAACCAGGATAGCCTTTGGTTACGCCATCTGGAAATTATGGGAGCTGAAATCCAAACCGTCAGGGCAGTGCCAGTTTGCCAGCGGGGTGGGGGAATCCTCAAAAAATCAGCCTACCACATACTTCATTGTCTGTTCTTAGCCCACAATTTCTTCCAGATCATAATTTAGCTCTTGTTTCCACATAATGAAATTCTACCAGTGCTAAACTGTACGGCTTTCTCAATTTCATAGAATTGGTCTATAATGAAGATAATAAGATCTACAAATTGGATGAGAAACGAAAAACTGGGTTTTGCATTTGACTGACATTTTGAGAGATACAGAAATGTATTACAGTGAATACTGGAAGCAACAAGAATTATAGTATATTGAGAAAATACTGTTTCTGGATTTCTTTCTACTTGGCAACCACTTTTAGACTACTTGCTTGTGTCAGAAAAAAATGAAGTTTTGATTTTAGGTTTTTATGATTAAATGGTTTGATTTGATAGAAATAATGTTATTAAGGTTCAACTAATTGTAAGAGATTATATTTGTAAATGTATTCATATCTGTACTGGAGAAGGTCGGAAGTCACCTTCTGTTTCTATTTTCTCTCTGTTTTGCACTTTTATCGTTTTTCTTTTTTATTTAGTTCTGTACTCTAGCTTTTCTATATTCTATATTTTGTATTTTAACTATACTCTGAAAAATAATAAAGTTCTTTATAAAAAAAGAATGATAGTATATCACATACACAATACACAGATATACTATTTATATACAGAAGGATCGTCAATAACCAGGGATTATGACATAATCACCTTTCTATTATTCCTTTTGCAGATATGCAGCTTATACAGATGGAAGGACATATACTTGATTATTGGAAGCTTTCCACCCACCATAACTCCAGCTAGGGCTTAAGACTGTTAGTATTCGGAGAATAAATGTAAACTGAAGAAGCTTAAAGCAAATCTGAAATGGAAAACAATTTTGCATTGTAATTTGGGAAATTGGTTTGTTTTTTTTTAAAGAAATAAATAAATGAAATGAAATGAAATGAATGCATATACCAAAACTTTCATATATCTCAAGCATACACACACACACACACACACACACACACACACACACAGAGTACATATACATATACACAAAGAGAAACACAGAGAGAAAGACACACACACGCCCACACAGAAAGACACACATACAAATTTATTCCATAGTTTGTATTGCTTATCAAAGCAAAATATTGTTTATTAAAACAAAATACTTCTTTGGTTTCTTTTTCAGTATTATGTTTGTAAATTGTCTTAGAGTGATCTATAACAATAGTTTTATTTAATTCTTTAAATTACACAAAATAGGTCAAATAGCATGGAAAGTAGATTCATTGGAACTGCATATATTATCTATATGGAACTAGAATTATTATTATATATTATATAAGTATGTGTATTGTATTGTATTGTATTGTATTGTATTGTATTGTATTGTATTAATATATACTTATTAAACAGTCTTTCAGTGTAGTATGTAACAATCAGTTCAAAACAATTGAAGTGTCAGACTATCAAAGACGTCTCCTCTGTTTGCAGCCACCAACAACCAACAGCCCACCTGTCAAATCCTAGGTAGGTTCTTAGAGTGATTGTAAGAGTACTTGTGATTCAATACAACTTGCATCCATCAAGCTTTCCATTCTCTTACATATACAGGGGTGTCCACCGAATATGGTAAAAGAAGAGTTAAGACGCAATGCATATTAAAAATGGGCCGAGCATCGATGGCACTGTTGCAGCCACTATCTTGACTTCTTTGACCTAACCCTGTGGACATCCCTGTACATGAGGTGTGGGCAGCCTGCACATCCATATATACTGTATATATCCATATATGTGGATATAGGGCCCCATTTTTTGTGCAGTCACCAAAGATGCTTTCTGACCTGCCTTCTGCTGAATTCCATTGGCAAGCTGCTTGGAAATTGTTAACTACCCAGCTGTCTCAAAAGGTTAGGACTAGTGTTTCATTTATTCATTATTAAGTTCATTTAATAACTTAAATACAGTATTGATATCCTGCCCTTTTTCTTCTCTCTTCAGCTCCCACAAACCTTCATCTATCAGCCACGCCTTCTGTCCTGCCCCCGCCACCACCCCTGGGGAATACTGAAAGGAACCCTTGAATAGAAAAGAAATCTCCATGCATGCAGCAGAAAACTAGTTCATTCTTTCAAAGTTGAGATGACTGATTATTTTTTCTCTTCCTTTTTTTCGAGGTGTACTATTATCTGTAGTTCAGCTCTTACCCATTTATTGTTAATTAGGATTAGGATGATTAGTTGATAATCTTGGAAGCAGTAGCATACACAGGTTCATATATGGCAGGGCTTTCCAAAGTTTTCCCACAGCGACACACCAACCGCCGTTGGTGTGTCGTCGCGGGAAAACCCGGAAGTGCTGCCATTGCGGCAGCACGCAAAAACCCGGAAGCGCTGATGATGATCAGCACTTCCGGGTTGTGTGGCGACACACGAGACTGTGTGTGGCGACACACTTTTGTGTCGCGACACACAGTTTGGAAAGCTCTGATCTATGGGAATAAATGTTCACAATGTGTTTAAATGTAATCTATGGTTCACATAAACCACGTAGCCAGTCTTTTCAGAACTTAATTAAAGTAGACTTTTTGTGCCCTCACTGTTAGCTGGAGAATCATAGTTGTCAGAACTGCTTTGCTGTTTTCTGGTCTAACTGCAATGCATTCCAGGGAAAACAAGGCATTTGTAGTAATTAGGTATAATAATTGAGCGATTATCAGGAAATATCCATGTAAATCTAAAATAAACTGCAATACAAAGTTAAAAGACAGGCCAAAAGATAAAATCTCTGTGTTATTCTCTATGGTGGATGGTTAATCGGGGTTCTTATTCTATCAATAATCACAGAAAGTTGTTTAGAAAGCAAGAAATGTGTGTGAATAATTTGCAAATACATTGCAAATTCTTAAGGTGTTACCATGGATATTAATTGGGGATCTCAAACACCAGCCCTTACTCCGTCTTTGCTTACTTTAATTATCTTACCACACACATACAAATCTGAGCAAGAATGTTTATATAGATAAGCACAAGATTCATAATAAGAAAATAACCTGATCAGATAATAAGATAATTAGTCTAAACTATACAATAGAACAACTTGTTTGGTTTTTAATGTGTGCTGAAACTGACAAATGTACTCATTCTGGACAATGGCTTGGTATGAAAAAAATTATGATAAGCTTCCAAGACTGATTTCCATATAAAGGCATGTGGCTGATGCAGATAAGAAGCATGAATAATGTACACATTTTAAAAATCATACGTATTTTCAGATATGGCAACATAATATATTGCAAACCATTCAGTTGGCGTAATTTACTGCAGAGATGACCTGCACAAAGTTTCTAGATGTTGCAGAACTCCAGTTCCCATCACCCTTAGCCAGCACAACCAATGAAGAAAGATCATGGGAGCTGCAGTCCAGCAATGTGTTTCCCAATCTTTTCTCTTTTCCTAAATAAGACACCCTAAATAAGATGAGCTATCTGGAATACTAGAGACATTTCCATCAAGGAGCTAGGGGAATAACCAACCAGAAGCAATTTTTTTATTGATTTCTTTAGTATAAATCATAACCAACTAGGACCAAGGAAGACAGAACAAGCAGAGAAGTTCCAGCAGGGCCTCTTTCACAGCATTAGAAGACAGCCCTACCTAGGGTGACCATATGTCCCGTTTTGAATGGGACAGTCCCGTTATTTTAGCATTTTTCAACCGTCCCGTCGTTTTGATCAAAATCTCAATTTTGTCCCTTTTTTAAACCCGGCGGGAAGGAGGACAGGAAGACAGGAAGGAGGACTGGAGCCGGACTTGCCATTGGAGGCAGCCCGGAAGAGGCCCTATCAGCGCGGCAACTGGAAGCATGCTTATGGCATAAGACCCTGTCCCATTTTGCCATCCCAAAAGTCCCATTTTTGTCTGAAGGAAATATGGTCAGCCTAGCCCTACCATATAAAATTTCATCAGAGAGTTCCATGAGACAAAAAATGAATAATCATAAACATGAAGCAAAATGAGAACGAAATTCAACACTTTCATGACAGGGCTAGGCCATGTTTTAAGTTGCCATAGCTGAATTTACATGTAAAAGAACAAATTGCAGCAAATAAGAAGTACATTTGTACTATTAAATCAGCCTTGGTAGACTCAAGGCTTCAGAAGATTAGTTAATTGCAATAGAAGATTCAGCACAACTCTCAATTTCTGCTGCACCCAAATAACCAATTATATTACCAATCTAGGTCTTAGCCTTGATGTGTGAATGTCCAGAAGTTCTGATGAACCAGTCTTGGATTCCACTGATCCACTGGGTTGAGATGGTAGCTCAATTAGGCTAGTCTTGATGCTGAGGTCTAGACTCTCTTCCTGGACTGATGTACTGAATCTGAACCAAGAAACCTTAGGGCTTTTCCTCACAACTAGGTTAAAGCAAAGAGAAAGCCAACACATTATCTCCCATTTCACCATGTAGATTCCCCATCACCACTCCACCACTGTTCAGCTACTGTTCAGACTGATTTGGATTAAATTGAGGATCAACTGAGAGATGTGGTGGGTTCAGGAGGAGAACTGGATTCTTCTGCTGCCAAAGCAGAATAGCTCTGGAAGATGGTCTCCAGGGCCTGGAGGGAAGAGAGCATGTGTGCACTAGCCAAAGTGTCCAAAGGATGCTAGGCTGCCAACCCAATGGTCAGTGAAACACTGCACTAATCACAAAATAATCATGACTTATTGCCTGCTAAAAGGAGAAAACAACAACACCAGTACAACTATCATTGACTTTAAACCCCATCTCAGTTGGGGTTGAGATGGAGGCAAAAAAAAAAAAGAGATGATAGAGAGATAGAGAGATAGAGAGATAGAGAGATAGATATAGAGACATGGCCAAAAAAAAGATTGCCAGGGTTTGCTCCTACCATGGTTGGGAGCAACTCAAGAAAAGCCCCAAGTCTCTTCCTTAAGGATCTTAACAATTCAGAAAGAAATTTTACAATGCTGCAATAACTGGAAACATTCCTGTGAATTTTGTAATGAGAACAATTTTCTTTCTGCACAAGTACAGTACCTTCTTAAATATGTCAACATTCCCTCCGTTTAATTGGGCTAGCTAAAAAATAATCAGTTTTCTCTCAGTATTAATGTTGTTCAAAGTTTTATCACTCATAAGGGGAGCAACGAGTTACTGTAATTGCTGTAATGTATGGACTATCATTTTAAAAACTGGATTTCACATTTCACCTAAAACCTTTTTTTAAAAAAAAGATGGAATGAAGCTTTGCAATAGCTAGATTGGGACCAAGCAGAAATCTACTTAAGAGGTACATTCTGTTATTATTCCTTCAAGGTAGAAAGCTTCAGATTGTCTCTGTTCCAGTCACAAAGTCTTGGTTCATACCTTCCTTTCCTTCCAGCGGGACAAAGGAAATAATTTGGTAGTAGATTATCTAAGTGTCACTGTATATTCTGAACACTGCTCTGCAGTTGACCAAGCTAATGGCTAGCTAGAAGAAAAGTTCTGATACTCTTGTGGCTTAATTTTGGACTGCTTTTTTTTTAAAGGTTTCTTCATTTGTTCATTTGACTTGAGAAGGAACTATTAACTCAGTCAATCAACCAAGCAGCAAACAACAGCCCAATCAAGGAACTCATAAGGGGAGAACAATACTGCCACCAACACAAGCAGGACAAGCCATGGTATATAAACAGAGAGCAAGTCCCACTCCCTTTTCGCACTGAAGATGTTGCCTAGTCTGGCAATGAAACGTCTGCAAGAAAACAACAAGGCTCAGAGAACACCAAGGACTCTACAGTGAAAATATTAAACTGGGGAGACTCAGATTCCAGACCAATCTTGGGTATGGAAACTCATAGGTTACACTTATGATAATAACATGAATGTTGAGAGCCATGTAAGTCACCTTCAGCTGTTGGAGGAAAGTCAGGTTGTAAATCTAACAACAACAACAAAAAATCAAATAATAGTTGATGAGCTTTACTCCCCCAATTCCATTTTCATAACAGGAAAATTTATATGCTATTGAACTACTGGAATTGGCAAAGATGTCAGTCCCAAATGCCAATCAAAGCTAGCCCCAAAGAAGTTGCTGGAAAAAAGCAACTTCATATAATGGTGTTCTGCAAGGGAGATTAGCATAATCCACTAAAGGTTGTCCTCGATTTATGACCATTCGTTCAGGGACTAAAATGCTGACAAAACAAAGGGGTGGGGATGGCTCCAGCTGCTTGAGTACCATTAAGTAGGTCTGTTTTCTATCTGCACATTTTACTGTATGAGCATGTAACCATTTGCAATGTAACAATGGAAGCATTAAGACTTCCATTTAATCATGAGATAAGGTCAAGTAGTATGATAACAACAGTTATCCATTTTTCATTATCTTCTTATTTTCATTATGGTACATTTTCAATATCTTACTATTCAAATTCATTTTCTAACACAAACCCTTCTCTTTAAGTGATGTTTCACTCATTCCTGTATTAGAAGCAGTTTGACTATAAGGCAATTTGCCAGTTATTTTTAATTCCTTCTAACTCAATTCTTGTTGATCAGCTTTTGGTACTACAACATATCACACATCATAATGGGAGAACTGTTCCATTATTCTATACAGATATTGCTTAATGTTCACATCCTTTCCTCATACAAGCCCCTGGGAGGCTAGTTCAACTTCTGGTAAATGGGTGTGGTGTGTCTTGCCATGTCCATCATGGCAGCAGTTTTGTCAAGAGGCAATTATCTCATGGTAGCTACTTTACAACTGGGTGTAAAGTAAAATTTACCTACCTGTGCTCAAAATTCCAAATATGCTCCCAGATGAAAAAGATGGCTACCCCTGATGGCAGATATAATTGCTCTCATATATATTGTTCATATTTGGATGTGTTCTGTTCGGACCCTGACCACCAGAACTTTTTTAATAAAATAGTTTTATTAATGAAAACTATTTTCAAATTGTAGTCCAATAATACAACTGAAGAATACTGGATTAGTTGGTGCACTTGAAAATAGGCAGCTATGCGATAGCACAATTAAGTTCAGCAGCAAGTGCCAAAAGTTCTGGATAAGTTGGCTAGGAGAATTGAGGTAGACTTGGCTTCTGCTTGAAGCTGACAAAGCTAGACTGGTTCTCCAGAAACACTCAACTGGAACAGCAGGTAAGCTGGAGTGGTTTCCCTGGAACTCTGGACTGGACCACAGGGTACACTGGACTGGTTCCTCTGGGCCACTAGACTGGAACTGCAGGATATACTGGGCTGGATCCTCTGGGATTCTGGACTGGAACTGCAGGAGAAGCTGGGCTGGATCTTCTGGGAGTCTGGACTGGATCCTCTGGAACTCTGGACTGGAATCACAAGACAGGCTGAACCGGTTCCTCTGAAGCACTGGACTGGGATTGCAACTCAGACTGGACTTGTTCTTCTGAGACACTGGACTGGAGCCTCAAGGCAGCTTGGACTGGAACCTCCAGAATACTGGACTGGAACTGCAATGCAGACTGGACTGGTTCTTCTGGGATACAGGACTGGAACTGCAATGCAGACTGGACTGGTTCTTCTGGGATACAGGACTGGAACCCCAAGGTGAACTGGGCTGGAACCTCTGGGATACTGGACTGGAATTGCAACGTGGACTGGGCTGGTTCCTCTGGGATACTGGACTGAACCCTCAAGGCAGACTGGACTAGAACCGCTACAAATGGAATGGAAGCTGCAAGGCAAACTAAATCACCCCCACTAGGTAACCGCCCAGAGTTCCCTTGTGGGGGGAGATGGGCGGTGATATAAGTTAGAAATAATAAATAAATAAATAAATAAATAAATAAATAATAACACTGCCTGTATGCCAGGCAGGACTGGATATGGTGGGCTAGGCAGCCCCCCAAGGACATAATGGGGTGACCCAAAATCAACAAGACGAACCGCACAAGGCTGTGCAAGGTACTCAGCTGTATTGGCCAGGCAATGCCCTGTCAAGACTAGTGGGCGCTGCGAAGTTGAAGACGCCAGCTGACAATCACCCAATTGGACTGAAGCCTTCCTGCTAGGATTCTCCGAGAAGCTGCTAGCTAGCGTTCCGACCCCTCTCAATGATGAACCAAGCCGAACTTCTTTTGCGGCTGGGGTAGATTCAGAAATGAGAAGAGGCTCTGGGCAGTCAATAAATAAATAAATAAATAAACAAACAAACAAACAAACAAACGCGCTGTGCCGACGTTTGGGGCGGCGTTAGCTGAGTGTGCCACGGATCATGCTCTTTCCAGACACATGCGCCACGAGTCTTACTGCCATCGGCGAAAACCGTGATGGCGCCTAGAAGGGGGGAAGCAGCGCAAGGGGATTGCCAATGGAAAGGAACTGTTTTTAAAAGGAAAATGCGAGGATCTGGCGGTGGGTGGCAGGAGATCACTCCTGGCCAATCAGCAAGCGCTAACTGCAATGCCTCCGATGAGGCTAGCACAGTTTCCCAAGCAGACAAAGAACAGGGAACATAAAGGGTAGAGGGTTCTATGCCAGCCAGGGCTTTTGACCTGAAGCGAGATTTGGTTATGAGCTGAGCAAAAAGCGAGTGCCTCTGAGAGATGGTGGTTTTGGGCGTGTTAGACAAATGGATCCACTCAGCAATTAGCAACTTTTTATTTGCCCCGATCTGAGCCAGAGCTGCCGTTGGGAGATTCACAGTATTGATAAGCAATATGACCAAAGACAGGTTGGGCTGCACGCGATCCACCCAGACCTGGGAAAGTGCCTCGTTAACAAGGTCACAAACCTGAAGCTGCTGTTGAGTCAAGGCAATTTTGTCACCAGGGTGCTGACCCTGTGTGAGGGCTGCAAATAGCGGGGACAATTGAGAAGTGGTAAGCCCCATGTAGGGGCGAGCCCAATTAATGGATCCCAGATATTGTTGCAGTTGAACCAACGTGGGACAAGGAGGCAAGCACAAGCGCGAAAGCTGAGGCTCAGAGCGGGCGGCCAAAAGCTTGTGGCCCAAATATAAAAAGGGTGGCCTGACTTGAATTTTTTCTGGTGAGATAAAAAATCCACGCTTCTGAAAAATGGAGGTTAGAACAGGCAAAGTGGCAGAAACTGTGCCCGAAGGGCCTGGGGCTGCTATCAAAATGTCATCCATGTAGTGATAAACAGTGAAAGTGGGGAATAGGTCCCGATATGGCTGCAGGACCTGATTGACCACATATTGACACATTGTGGGGCTGTTAAGCATGCCTTGAGGCAGCACGGTCCATTGATATCTAGCCGTGGGTCTAGAGTTATTTAGTTCGGGGACCGTAAAGGCAAATAGCTGCTTATCCTCTGGATGTAAGGAAATAGAAAAAAATGCATCCTTCAAATCAATAATCATCAAATCATAATTTTCTGGTATCAAGTTAGGATTTGGCAGGCCACACTGAAGCGCCCCCATGGGGCGAATAATTGCATTAACAGCTCGCAGGTCATGCAAAAATCTCCATTTACCTGATTTTTTCTTTATAACGAACACTGGGGTATTATAGGGACTGAGAGAGGGTTCGATGCGCTTTTGCACCAGTTGGTCTTGTAGGAGCTGCTGCAAGGCTGTTAATTTCTCCTGTGTCAAGGGCCATTGGTCGACCCAAACTGGAGTAGAAGTAGTTAAGCGCAGCTTTAAAAATTGAGACATGTCAATTGAAAATCAGTTTCGCGTCGAACTGGCTCAGTAAGTCCCGTCCCCACAAATTAACATGAAGAGGAAGAACTATTGGTTTTATATGAGCGGTCACTGCGGATTCAGAGGAAGTAACCGAAAGCCAGTGTTTGCTTACTCTTGCGTGTTGGACTCCACCCACTCCACGGACCGACGGTGTACTGTCCGTCTGCCAGTCAGAGGGCCATTCTGTCTCTCTTATGACCGACACGTCAGCTCCGGTATCTAAAATACCAAAGAAGGGGCGGCCGTTGACTTGGAATGTCATGGAGGGGCGAGACTGTTGGATGTTTCGCTCTACTGATAGGATGTGCGGCGATTGGGGCACAGGAATACCCGTAGCCACCACTGTTCCCTCCGAGATCGTCATAGAGGAAGTATTTGGAATAAAGGCAAGCGCAACTGATGTAAAGTCAGCTGAATCTCTTAAAAATGGCGCAGCCATCACGCCCTGTGTTATAAAATCACGGTAAGGAAACACTAGCAGCGGGGTATCGAATCCTGGTGGAAAAGGAAGCGCTGGCTGAATTGGTAAAAAATATGAAAGGCCAGGCAGACCGGTGACTATAGTTTCAGAGGCTACAAAAACAATGTGATGGATCTCAGCCTTAGGGACGGGGCTGGCTGACCGCCCCGCTATTAGTTTTCCGACGGCTTAGGCGTGGAAGGCATGGGGTTGGAGCGACACTGGTTTGCCCAATGAAAGCCTTTTCTGCAACGTGGGCAAACAGTTTTCGGTCTGGCGGCTGCACTTCCCTGTTTATGGGTGCCGCCACCAGGAGCACGGCATTGATTTTTAAAGTGGCCAGGCTTGCCGCAGTTAAAACAATTACCAAATTTCGTTCTGGTTTGCGCGCCGGGGTCCCCTGCCCTTTGTAATGCCATGGCCAAGGTTTCCATATTAAACGCGTTAGTCCCCACAATTCGACAAGCCTGTATATAATCTGCTAATCCTGCATCAGGCTTGCTCATTAAGGGTTGGAGGACTCTTTTGCAATCTTCATTAGCATTTTCAAAAGCGAGCCTTTTAAGCAGTTCGCTCTGGGCTATCCCATTGGTGATTTCTCTAGATATTGCTTCTTGTAATTGATCTACAAATTCCCCATATGGCTGGTTGGCTGCTTGAAAAATTTTAACAAATGAGCCCTTAGTTGCCATGTGGGCATCATCGACTCGGGTTAACGCGGTTCGCACCGCGAGAGCAGAATGAGCGATATGGAGGGGATCCATGCCCTGTTGAATATTAAGCTGGCTAAAATTGCCGGTACCGGTCAATAGGTCGGCGGTAGGTTGGTTTGGACCCTGCCAGGCTAAGGCGATTTTTTGACATTCCTTTCTCCATTCTGATTCCCAAACCACATATTGAGATGAAGTTAGAACCATATGTAATAGCCCCCTCCAATCCTCTGGTAGCAAAAGAAAGGTCGAAGCCATGTGACCTATCAGACCCAAGGTATAGTGGCTAGAAATACCATAGGTGGTGGCGGCTTGCTTAATTTCCTTGATGGTTTTTATGGGGATTGGTTCGTAAGTACGCTGACCTGTCGTAGGATCTATATGGACAGGAGCGCAGAACGGATAGTCCTCTGGATCAAGTTCCCCTTTTTTATAAGCCTCCGCCAATGCCCTGGAAAAGGCACCGGCGGGGGGTGTACTTCCTGTTCTGTTGGCGCCGTTGGATATGGCACCATGTCCGCCTGGTAGACGGACGACGGACTCGTTACCTCCCCGTCCTGTCCCTGTTTTTTATTATTGTCGGGCTTCTCAGGCTCATAGGGAGGAGGAGGATCCGTCCTCGAGCTCTGCTGTAACGCATTCGCGTGAATTTCTAAACACTCAAATACAATTCGCCACGTGGACAAAATTTTTGGGGGAGCTCGAGGAGATTCATGAAAATATTTGCCTAATTTAATCCAAGTAGATAATTTAAGAGACCCAGCCTCTGGATAGATCGGGCAATTCTGATAGATGTATTTTAAAAGTTCAATTAGATCTTTTCGGGTGGGGAGAGGCAAATTATTCCCCTTATATTTTAACACTAGAATTGCAGACTTGGTCAATTCCCTAAGTTCTGAGAGGTGCGCGACCTGAGGTTTAGAGAATTTTGCCCCCATACTCACGACAAGATTTGGGAGGGTGCTTCGTCAACTCCTGACGACCGGCCCTGAGTTGCAGTAGGCTCTTCCGCCGAGTGGGTATGAGGGTCCAAGTCCGGGGAGATCCAAGGGACGTATTCAGCAATGAATCACGTCGGGGTCACCAGTTGCGGCGTTTCGCTGCCGGCGGGCCTCTCATGGCTTCCTTGGACCTGAAGAAATGAAGACACCACACGTGGTTTCCTCGGGATGAGGGCCCCGAATGCCGCTCGGGGAACCTCTTTTATTAATTCCTTATAAGGCGTTCCCCGCCAGAACTACGTATACAAGCATGTGACATACATCGTCCATACATAGCATAGGAGAGGTGTGGCCGCTGGGGTGCGTACGTGCCGTTTGTCTCTAGATAGGTGATCTCTTGATAGGTGATCTCGGCGTGCTGTTTGCGCGTTTCTTTTGTTTCTGTGCTCGTGCCGTGAGCATGCTCGCGGCTGCGGTGCAAGTGACTTCCGGTCGTCGGCTGACCCTCCGTGCGCGTGTTGGATACATCTTAGCCAGGTGCAGTATCACGCTACTTTGCACATCGCCCCCCTGCCCATGCACGCGCTCCCGGATGGTCTTTCTGGGTCACTCCAGTTCTGCATCATATCCGCCCGCTGCAGCTGCTAATGCAGCCTGGCAGGCTATATGTGCTTAAATCCCAACAACAAACAAACAAATAAATAAATAAATTGCACTGGAGCTTTTATCCAGATTCCCCCACTCCATCAATCTGAATGCACATGAATTACCCGAATTTCCAATCCCTGATTATGTGATGCAAGCAAAGGTAGGAGGAGAGGATTTTGAATTTTTTATGACCTTGTTATAAGTAATGAACCAAATATTATGGGGAAGGACAGACCTTTATTTGTCAGATTACAGGTATGCCAAATTCAACGTTGTCCAGCCTTGTTTGGCTAAGGAAGGCATTTGATCAATAACAGCATGCTTTAACTTCATTCATTTGCCGCAAGCAATATTCCTGGGCTGAGACCAGAACCTAGTTTGGAAGTGCTGATGAAGCACTCCCTTCCAGATTATGTATTGACCTCACTCCTATTGATGGAAAAATGGTTGCGCCATTTGCGCCATCAATAATGTGGAAAAGCTTCGATCTGAGAATGGAAATGTTAAGTCATAAAATCCTG
Source organism: Charina bottae (assembly GCA_023362775.1). NCBI lineage: Eukaryota > Metazoa > Chordata > Lepidosauria > Squamata > Charinaidae > Charina > Charina bottae. Next base: position 46,446,911 of record JALMGJ010000007.1, on the reverse strand, counting down.
GATAATTCCTGAAGGCAGGTAAGTTGAACTAATGTACATCCATACAAGTGCAAGGATGAAATTATAGAAAAGTTTGAAATCTGCCCAAAGGGTAGGGTATTCTGCAAAACTGGGATGTCAGCATTCCTCTAAAATTATGCTTCATATATTACCTCCTCACATCCTGCCTTCTGGTAGCAACAGGGGACAGTGGATCGAGTGGATGTCAGTAATTTGATGTAGTGACAGAATAATATTAGTGCAATTTAATATTCATATATGATATCAGCATGCATGAACTTTAATAACTAAATCCTCATAAAATATGAACAGTCAAGTAAGCCTCCAAGATTAAAACTCCTGTTTGATCAGTCTGTTTGACAGATCCTTGGTCCTTAAAAAGCACAGGTTTGATGCCAACTCCTTTTCTTTTATGGATTAGTTTCAGACAAGACACCCAAAGGCCATTAAGTGTACTTAGAAGTAAGTCGCAGAGACTTCAGCGAAGCTTATTCCAAAGGAAATATACAGTATATAGTATTATAGTTTTGAACTTTAATTATAACTGTATAGAAATGCAGAAGAATGCACTGTAAAATATTCTAAGCTTTGTCCAGAGAGACAAGAATTCCAGATGTTTCTTGAGAAATTCTCATAACAGGGTTTTCTGACATGGGATGACATTTGTTGTTGTTTATTCATTCAGTTGTTTCCGACTCTTCGTGACTTCATGGACCAGTCCACGCCAGAGCTTTCTGTCGGCCGTCACCATCCCCAGCTCCCCAATGGTTGAGTCCGTCACCTCCAGAATACCATCCATCCATCTTGCCCTTGGTCGGCCCCTCTTCCTTTTGCCTTCCACATTCCCTAGCATCAGCTTCTACTCCAGGGTATCCTGTCTTCTCATTATGTGGCCAAAGTACTTCAGTTTTGCATTTAATATCATTCCCTCAAGTGAGCAGTCTGGCTTGATTTCCTGGAGTATGGACTGGTTTGATCTTCTTGCAGTCCAAGGCACTCTCAGAATTTTCCTCCAACACCACAGTTCAAAAGCATCGATCTTCCTTCGCTCAGCCTTCCTTATGGTCCAGCTCTCACAGCCATAGGTTACTACAGGGAATACCATTGCTTTAACTATGCGGACCTTTGTTGTCAGTGCGATGTCTCTGCTCTTAACTATTTTATCAAGATTTGCCATTGCTCTCCTCCCAAGAAATAGACGTCTTCTGATTTCCTGGCTGCAGTCAGCGTCTGCAGTAATCTTTGCGCCTAGAAATACAAAGTCTGTCACTGCCTCCACTTTTTCTCCCTCTATTTGCCAGTTATCAATCAAGCTCGTTGCCATAATCTTGGTTTTTTTGAGGTTTAACTGCAACCCAGCTTTTGCACTTTCTTCTTTCACCTTCGTCATAAGGCTCCTCAACTCCTCCTCGCTTTCAGCCATCAAAGTGGTATCATCTGCATATCTGAGATTGTTAATGTTTCTTCCAGCGATTTTAACTCCAGCCTTGGATTCCTCAAGCCCAGCACGTCACATGATGTGTTCTGCGTACAGGTTGAATAGGTAGGGTGAGAGTATACAACCCTGCCGTACTCCTTTCCCAATCTTAAACCAGTCCGTTGTTCCGTGCTCTGTTCTTACCGTTGCTACTTGGTCGTTATACAGATTCCTCAGGAGGCAGACAAGATGACTTGGTATCCCCATACCACCAAGAACTTGCCACAATTTGTTATGATCCACACAGTCAAAGGCTTTAGAATAGTCAATAAAACAGAAATAGATGTTTTTCTGAAATTCCCTGGCTTTCTCCATTATCCAGCGGATATTGGCAATTTGGTCTCTAGTTCCTCTGCCTTTTCTAAACCCAGCTTGTACATCTGGCAGTTCTCGCTCCATCAATTGCTGGAGTCTACCTTGCAAGATCTTGAGCATTACCTTACTGGCATGTGAAATAAGTGCCACTGTTCGATAGTTTGAACATTCTTTAGTGCTTCCCTTTTTTGGTATGGGGATATAAGTTGACTTTTTCCAATCTGATGGCCATTCTTGTGTTTTCCAAATTTGCTGGCATATGGCATGCATCACCTTGACAGCATCATCTTGCAAGATTTTAAACAGTTCAGCTGGGATACCGTCGTCTCCTGCTGCCTTGTTATTAGCAATGCTTCTTAAGGCCCATTCAACCTCACTCTTCAGGATGTCTGGCTCTAACTCACTGACCACACCGTCAAAGCTATCTCCAATATTATTATCCTTCCTATACAGAATCTTCCGTATATTCTTGCCAGCTTTTCTTGATCTCTTCTGCTTCTGTTAGGTCCTTACCATCTTTGTTTTTGATCATACCCATTTTTGCCTGGAATTTACCTCCGATGTTTCTAATTTTCTGGAAGAGGTCTCTTGTCCTTCCTATTCTATTGTCTTCTTCCACTTCCGCACATTGCTTGTTTAAAAATAATTCCTTATCTCTTCTGGCTAACCTCTGGAATTTTGCATTTAATTGGGCATATCTCCCCCTATCACTGTTGCCTTTTGCTTTCCTTCTTTCTTGGGCTACTTCCAGTGTTTCAGCAGACAGCCATCTTGCCTTCTTGGTTTTCTTTTTCTTTGGGATGTTTTTTGTTGCCGCCTCCTGAACAATGTTGCGAACTTCTGTCCATAGTTCTTCTGGGACCCTATCTACTAAATCTAGTCCCTTAAATCTATTCTTCACCTCCACTGCATATTCCTTAGGAATATTAGTGAGCTCATATCTAACTGATCTGTGGGTCTTCCCTATTCTCTTTAGTCTGATTCTAAATTTTGCAATAAGAAGTTCGTGATCTGAACTACAGTCAGCTCCAGGTCTTGTTTTTACCGACTGTATAGATGTCCGCCACCTTTGGCTGCAAAGGATGTAGTCAATCTGATTTCGGTGTCGACCATCTGGTGAAGTCCATGTATAAAGTCGTCTTTTAGGTTGCTGGAAGAGAGTGTTTGTTATGCACAGTGAGTTGTCTTGGCAAAATTCTATCAGCCTATGTCCTGCTTCATTTTGTTCTCCCAGACCATGCTTGCCTGTAATTCCAGGTGTCGTCTGACTACCCACCTTAGCATTCCAGTCTCCTGTAATGAAAATAACATCTCTTTTTGGTGTATTATCTAGTAGGTGCTGCAGATCCTCATAGAACTGATCTACTTCTGCTTCTTCAGCATCTGTGGTTGGGGCGTATATTTGGATCACTGTGATGTTAAATGGTTTACCCTGAATTCGAATTGAGATCATTCTATCGTTTTTTGGATTGTATCCAAGCACTGCTTTAGCCACTTTATTATTAATGATGAAGGCTACTCCATTTCTTCTGTGGTCCTCTTGTCCACAGTAGTAGATCTGGTGGTCATCTGATGTGAAGTGGCCCATCCCAGTCCATTTCAGTTCACTGACACCTAAAATGTCTATATTTAATCTTGACATCTCACCAATAACCACATCCAATTTGCCCTGGCTCATAGATCTTACATTCCAGGTTCCTATGGTGTGTTGATCTTTAGAACATCGGATTCGTCGTTCACCACCAGCACCGTCGGCCGCTAGCCGTCCTTTTGGCTTTGAGCTAGCTGCGTCATCACATCTGGGGCTAGTTGAACGTATCCTCTGTTCCTCCCCAGTAGCATTTTGACCATCTTCCGACCTGGGAGTCCCATCTTCCGATGGTATACCGACATATCTTTGGTTGTACTGATCCATTTAGTTTTCATGGCAAGAATACTGGGGTGGGTTGCCATTACCTTCCCCAGGGATCGTATTTAGTCTGACCTCTCTGCCACGACCTTCCCGTCTTGGGTGTCCCTTCACGGTTTAGCTCATGGTGTCATTGAGGTGCTCAAGCTCCAGCACCACAACAAGGTAACGATCTCCTTTGCTGGAGGGGATGACATTAGAGATTATATATTTGCTGAAATGTATCTGCTGAATGATTCCTACTGTACGTATGATCTCTAAATGATGCATAAATTAGCTTACATTCTTGACAGGCACCTACCCAGAACATATTTCTAAACGTATTATCTATGACAAAGTATGTGTGTGTTTGTGTGTGTTTTTCTATCATCATCAATGCCAGAGATAATCAACATGAGCAAAAGTGTTCACTCAAATATCTCCCTTGCTTCCTGACCAACTTGATAAAGCTGGGGGATTTCTAAAGATTATTTTAATTAAAATAAAGGGGAAGCTGCATTTAAGGTACTTCTAATTAACCTCAACTTTATATCCAGGAAGGCCCCTGGGCTCCAAATAACTTCCACAAGCACCTCAGCTTGTGGGAAAAGGTTGGTGGCTACAAGTACTTGCTTTGAAAATTTGCCTACCAGCCCATAGAAATAAAATCCTGTACTCTTCCTCTCTCATTCTCTGTTCCCTGATCCTGCCCGTGCTCTTGCCCTTTTTCCACCCTCCTTCCTTTCTTTCTAATGGCCATGCGCACCACGGCAGAGATTTTCTAAACAGGCCAATTTTCCCCATTGTGTTGCAGGATATACGATTCTCAACATCAACATAGCATAATATATCATAATGACAAATGTTAGGATAATATTCAATCCAATACTATTCAATTAAACAACCCTGATCTATCTGTAGGTTGAGTCATGGCAACTGGATTTCTTTCTTTTGGTTGAAACGTTTTGCTGCTTGTCCAAGTATCTTCTTCAGCCTGAAGAGGTTCCTCAGACTGAAGAAGCTACTTGGACAAGCAGCAAAACGTTTCAACCAAAAGAAAGAAATCCAGTTGCCATGACTCAACCTACAGACAATTCCACCTGGATGACTGAGAATCTTCATCGACATATAACCATGATCTAGTTAAAACTAGACAATGGGGACAGTAAAATTTAACATAATAACAATATTTTCATCTTACAAGTCTAATTTTGAAATAAGGTATTTCTGACAGCATTATTTGTCTGATGAGATATTTCTTATATGACGGGAGGAAATGTCATGTATCTCAAGACTGAGAGTTCCATTACATAGGTCAGTACGTATATATGTCTTAACAGATCCACCGCTATTTCATGTTTGTATTTTATGAACACTATTAATTTTATAAAACGCAGCTGTTATCATCAGCTCAAATCCATCCGCTGCAGGATGAAGGCCTCTTCACTGTAGGTTATAGACCATAATCAACCATGCTGGTCTAGTGCATGTTGCCAGTTAGATGTTATATTTACTTCCCAGTGTCGGCTGGAAAAAGAAATCTAATTAAAATTAAATATATAATCTAATTTGATTTGAACCCTGCTAGCTGTTTACTATTTTTTTCCTCCTGCCACATTCAAAGTTACTATTTGATAACAACACTGCTTTATTGTAAGGCTACATTAACAGAATCTTGCAAGTCTGAAAGTACAAATCGCCCACCGTCTCCCCCCCCCCCCCATTATGCAGCTGCGGGCTGTGTCTTCTCTTATCTGATCATTCCCTAGGCAGCATCTCTTCACCCCATTTCTCAAGGTCTTTCTCACATATCATTACATGTAGTTACAGAGTAGACGGCAGCCTGGAGGAAAAAGAGACATCTGGTACAAAGGAAAGACATCCCTCAACCCTGTCTTCCCCTTTTCTCCCTGTAAGATGGTTATGGATGGATGGTAGAGGAAGGTGATATGTCTGCATGTCTGTGGCAGGGGGAGAAAGATGCATGCATGCAGATTTTCTTGTGTTCACATGAATCTGGGCATTTGAGACCAATGGTCTAAACTCAGCACCTTGGGTATCCTCAGGCCCCAGAAAGTTCCCTGCCTGTCTCTAATACCCTGTTTTTAAATTCTGATTCATGCAGTCCAGTGACTGGCAGAAGCCCTAGAAGGTTGAAGTATTTCTGTCTTGAACTGCTTGTAAAAAGGCCTTGCACACGGAGTGCATGGAGGGTCCCACTGAGCTGTGGTCTCCCCTCCAATTGCCCATTATAAATTTCTGCCACCTGAGGAGGGAATCGATCTTTTACAGCAGTCTTTTTCCAACTGTTTACTGAAAATCTGCAGCTTCGCAGAAGCTTATCTGGAATTCCTCCATGAACAAGCCTCTTAGACAGCAGGCTTCCCTTAAAGGCAGCTCTCACCCACTGCTAGCCCTGCCGGTTTTCCCTTGCAACATGGACCCAGGGGGCATGTTGATTATAATTGATTGTGAGCTCTCCATTCACAGAAGCCTACAACAAGTTGCCGAACAACTTCCTCTCATGTATTGACATTACCAATGAAGCAGGAACATGCCATTGTTCTCAGAATCCTACAGCCTGCCAGCTCTGTCTTATGCCTTTTCTCTCATTTCAAGTAATTGCCCATCAGATCCTTTCTGATCTGCTTGGATTATTTGGTTCAGTGACCCTAATGGCTATATCAGACAGAATTACATGAATGCGTGACTACTTGCTTGTGTAATTTTGAAACAATAAATGTGGTGAGACACAGTTGAAGTTATCTAGTCTTTAACTCTTTGCTTTCAGGAAAATCTACACTAGTAAAATATCACAGCAACACATTTGGTTTGTGTTCAGTCCTGTGGGACTTTAACCATTGACAGTTTAAGTGACAATGAATTAGCAAAAGAGAAAGGAAAGATGGAGGCTAGAAAGTGAAGTCATATTTCTACATTAGCTGATAATAAGGACCCTAGCAGCAGCTTTTCAGACTAACAAATTTTATTAAAAGGCATATGCTTTTGTGAGCCATGAAAGCTTGTGCCTTTTAATAAAAAAAAGAGTTATCAGACTCCTTCTGATTTTTCGCTACCATATACAAGCAAGGCTGTCCTTCTACATCATCAACATTAACTAATGTTTCTCTAGAACATTTCTGGGGGTGCATTTGGGGCATGATGTTATCAACAACTGATAATTGCAAGAGCCATGATAACAAGATAATATCACAGAAGTGGGTATATCGATTCTTTTATGTGTCCTCCAGTTAGGAAGAGTTCTGTTTTACACTCAGTTTGTTTGTTCATTTTAATTTTATTTCTACTATTTCTAATTTCAATTTCATGGTTAAAACAAATCCCAAAGTTATCTATATTAAGCCAATCTGAAGGCTTCATATTGATTTCCTTTCCTTCCCACCGGAAATTATCAGGAAACCATGCACTGGCATTTGCCAACTTGACGTCAAACTTCAGTAGCACAAGCCTGGATACCCATCATATGGGGTTTGGAGTCCTTGGGTCTCCAGCCCTGCTGTAGAATTTCAGACCTGAGCTCCCCCTCTCCACTTTGTAGAAATGCTAATGACTCCCTTTGAAAACCTTTGTTCATACTGCATATATTTTACCATTTCATTACATCCTTCCCATCATATACATTCAAATGAGGTAGGGAATACCTGCAAAGCATGGCTCCTAGAATTCTTTCCAACCCCTTAATAAAAGTTTGCTCTAGGTCGTATAGCTGAGAAGAAAGGAAGGAAGAGACATTTAGAAAGGAGGAATCACCTATCCCATGAGCTGGTGCCCAACTGCCTCTCCCTTAGGAATGTAATAAGGGAATTTTTCTGGAATTTTTCTTTCCACAGCCCTTCACCTATTTTTGAACTTTCTTTTTTCTTTTTATTTATTTATTTATTTAATTAAATTTATATAACCGCCCATCTCCCCCAACGGGGAACTCTGGGCGGTTTACAATAAAATAGTTAAAACAGAATATAAAACATCAATATACAGTATATAAAAATAATAAATAATTATAAATCCAGATGGACGATGGAATTAAAATGCAGGACATTATAAAGTTAAGGAGTTAGCCACCCCCATGAGGAACTATCCTTTCCTCCTTCCCATGCCAGGCGGCAAAACCAGGTCTTCAGCTCTTTCCTAAAGGTCGGGAGGGAGGAGATCTGTCTCAACTCTGGGGGCAAGATGTTCCACAGTGTGGGTGCTACCACAGAGAAGGCCCGTCTCCTAGACCCCATCAGATGACATTCTTTAATTGATGGGGTTCGTAGCAGGCCCTCTCTGAATGACCTGGTGGGGTGGGTCGATAAAATGGGGATAAGACGGTCCTTCAGGTATTCTGGCCCCATGCCATGTAAGGCTTTAAAGGTAATAACCAACACCTTGAATTGTACCCGGAAGCAAACCGGCACCCAATGCAGCTCGCGGAGCAGAGGTGTTATATGTGCAGATTTTGGTGCACCCAAAATTGCTCGTGCGGCCGCATTCTGCACCAGCTGAAGCTTCCGGATAGTCTTCAAGGGTAGCCCCATGTAGAGCGCATTGCAATAATCTACATGCCTGTTTCTCCTTCCACATCAAATGTGATTCAGATTTGTTCAGTTTTCAGGAGTTACATTGCTATAAGACAGAGTTCTGACCCTCCTTTGCATAATGTCTTTCCAATATTCCATTGGTTGGAAAGAATAACAGGGAAAGCACACAAAACATGCTTCTTGAATCCTTCTCAATAACTTTACCAACAGTGGCCATAGAACACATCTGTATTTTCCTCTATGTAATGAAGTAACAGGCTGCATCTGTTTGTGTGTGCTGAGAAACCCAGGGCAAGCTGTATAGAATGCAGGATGCAGTGATGCAAGCAGTGATGGGCATGCCTTGGTATGCCCATGTAACACCTCTGCTTCATGAGCTGCTCTGGTTGTTAGTTTGCTTCTGGGTAAGATTCAAGGTGCAGGTTGTTACCTATGAAGCCCTACATGGCATAGAGCCTGGTTACTTGAGGGACCGCCTGTCTCCCATAGCATCTGCCTGGCTGATTCAATCTTGCAGGGTTGGCACACCCCAAGTACCTTTGATTAAACAATTAAACAATTAAACAATTAAACAGGACTCAGAAGCTCACCTTCTCTATAGCAGCACCTGCCCTCTGGAATGAGGTTACCCTGAGATCTGGATGGCCCCAAGTCTGCTGTTGTTTAGAAGAGCCACAAAGACCTGGCTGTTCCCCCAGGCCTTTGGCGAGGGAGAGTGAGACCCCCTGCTTCATTCCATCTGGTTTGTCACACTTGCTATCTTTGATCTTTTATTTATTGTATTGGTTTTATTGTAATTTCTTTTATTGTTGTGAGCCACCCAGAGTTGTTGGGAGTTGAGCAGCATACAAGTTTAATAAATCGTCGTTGTCATCATTGGGTCATGTGACCAGGAAGGAGGAGGAAGCAGGCCTTAGAATAGAGCAGTCAGTAGCATTCCAAGCTGCCTCCCAACTGCCTTTTCCTTAGGGTGCATTGTGGGAAGTTCTTCTGGAATCTTTTTCTCCACAGCCCCAAGCCAGATTGGGCCCATTTTCAAACTTGCTATTTCTTTTGCTGGTTTCTCCCAATATACCAAATTCAGTCCCATTCTGTACAATTTTCCTAGAGTTATCCTGCTGGCAGTGGAGAGAGTATGGAGATAATTTTGAAGAAGGGATGCCAGAACAGTTACATAAACAGCAGCTTCGCCCTAAAAGGGAATTAGGGGTGAGAAAGAAACTCAGGATTGGCTTGCCTTGATTCTCTTAGGTATAAGGTATTAGGTAATTAGGTATTAGCATGCAGGGAGGGCATGCTTCGGACCCCCTCAACAAGAGAATTCCATCTGGCGGGGTCCAGGAGACGTGCCTTCTCTGCGATAGCGCCCGCCTTATGGAACATCTTGCCCCCGGAGGTGAGACTCGCCCCCTCGCTCCTGGCCTTCCGGAAGGCCCTCAAGACCTGGCTCTGCCATCGAGCCTGGGATGACAGAGGTGGCAGTGCCTCCTGGGGTTGGCTGGCCCCGTAGGAATACGATCTACACCATGGTCTCCAATCCATCTTGGATTTAGATAATTTATTATTGTATATTATTATTTTATTATTATTGTATTTTTAGATGATATTTTTATAGTTTTTAACTTTCAATTGTTGTAACCCGCCCAGAGTCCCTTGCAAGGGAGATGGGCGGGGAATAAATTGAAATAATAAATAAAAAATAAATAAATAAAAATATAAGAGGGGAGACAGAGGAATCCTGTCAGGCTTTCAAGATTCTGTTATTATACCCTTCAACAGTGAAGTAGAGTTCCAGTAGTCCTTGTGGAGTCTGTTTCCAGACCTGGTGCACCTCAAGGCCAGACAGACAGACTGGGTTCTCAGCCCCTTTACATAATTTCCAACAGTCCATTGAGTTGGAAAGAATAAAAAGTAACATCTCCTTGAAGTTGAGGTCAGCGCCTGGTTACCTCATTAACCTGTCCATGTAGTTTCCTTGGCAACAACACAGAAATGATTGTCATTGCTTTCTTCCAGGATGCATTCTGACTTCCGAGTCTAACCGACAACCTTGGTTTTCCTGAGGGTCTCCCCTGCAAGTCCTAACCCAGCCTGACCCTGCTTAAATTCTGAGCTTCATTTTCCGAATCTTTTGAGTCAGTGGAGGAGTTTGAAGCAAGCTAAATTCTGTTCACTTATCTTAGTATACCTTCATTTTCCTGAAAACTAATCCTTGCTGACCAGTATGGCTATTCCTGATTAAGCAAACATCGTTTTGTTAATGCTGAGTCTTAAAATACAAGCCAGCTCTGGCTCAGTGCTCAACCCTGAAAAAGTGTCTCTGAATTTGGAAGAGTTTTGCATTGTAGTCAAGTAGTAGGAATGGCTATTTTAGTATAGTCCTCACATTATTTGCTCTATATCTCATTCACGCAGGCAAAATATATATATTAAAGTATTTTATTCGGTGATTCTAGTCCTTGCATGGTTGCCAAACAGAAAATAATATTCTCGTTAGGTTTCCTCAATATATATGCCATGAATAAAGCTTTAATAGCTTTAATGTGTATGAAAACTAGGCAGTTAAAAGCTAATTATATAAATACCTTAGCAAGCATTTCAACAATATTATCAATGTAAAAGTTGAATAGTAGTGGGGCAAGGATATAGCCTTGCTTTCTACCTTTGCTAGTAAAAATAAAATAAAATAAATAAATAAATAAAAGGGGGCGCGATGGCTCAGCGGTTAAGACGCCAGGCTTGTCGATTGGAAGGTCGCAACTTCGGCGGTTCGAGACCCTAGCCCCGCATGACGGAGTGAGCTCCCGCACTCGCCCCAGCTATTGCCAACCTAGCAATTCAAAAGCATGCAAATGCAAGTAGATTAATAGGTACCACTTCGGTGGGTAGGTAACAGCATTCTGCGTGCGTCATGCCAGCCACATGACCGCAGAAGCGTCTTCGGACAGCGCTGGCTCTTCAGCTAAGAAACGGAGATGAGCACCGCCCCCTAGAGTTCCCCTGTGCAGGGGAAACCTTTACCTTTACCTATAGTAAAAATAGGTTCAGTTAAATCAGGGATATTAAGCTTTACTTGAGTGGTTGTGCCTTGGTGTAACAGCATTGTTAGCCTAAGAAGATGCTTGCTAAGCCGGAAGTCCAGCCTCCCTCCCTTGCCCATCACCCCATTTCTGTTTTCCTTTATGCTGATGATGCAGCCATATTGCCAGGTAGGCCTCTGAAGATGTCTTAAATCTCTATCACTTACTTCGCTACAGAAAACCTTGAAATAAATTACCACTACTTGTTTTGGTTCTACAAGTCATGGCCTCCAATTTTAACGCTATGGAATATAATGCAGCCACTTCTGTTTCTATTTATTGGACTCAGAGATCTATTACAATCACTAGGGATGAAGACATCTTAATTGCCTAATAAAGTTTGTCAGAATCCCTGAAAAGCAGTCCCTGAATTCAGTACAGGTGAATACAGTCCTCGTTTAGCGACTGCCTCATTTAGTGACTGTTCACAGTTAGTCAGTGATGAAAAAGTAACTTTATAACCAATCCTCACATTTACAACCTTCTCAGCTCTGTAAAGCAAATGAAAGCTGAAGTAAAATCATAAGCAGTTTCACTTAGTGACCGCTTCACTTAACAACCGAGTTGCTGGTCCCAATTGTGTTTGCTGAACAAGGGGTACCTGTATCACCATCAGTTCATGTAATGCAGGGTTGCTACACACCTTTTTTTACTCTGAGGGACCCACTTGGCCTTTGAGATGGCATAGGAGGATGACACTCCAGAAAGGAGGTGGAGCCAGGAGAAAGAAGTAAACTGGATGAAGACACAAACTATAGATATAGTACACTTGCATTTTGTCTTTCAATGTAAATTAAATTAAATTAAATTAAATTAAATTAAATTAAATTAAATTAAATTAAATTAAATTAAATTAAATTAAATTAAATTAAATTAAATTACAGGTAGTCACAATAATGTTACAATTTAGCGGCACCATGTAGAGGGGCTTTGAGGGCCACTGTAAAAGGTTCTGGGTTAAACATGCAGCCCTGAGGCCTCCGTTTGTATGCTCTTAATGGTGGATTCATATTGCTGTCACAGCGCCATGAACAACACTCTGTACAGTAGATACAGTTACTGGAGATGGCATTAATGACTGATTGCCAGCCATTTGCAAGCAGAGTCAGTGGTAAAATGCCAGGGATTTACAATGGAGCTGTGTGCTAGAAACTATATTCTATCCATTTTTATCCAAGTGTTTGTATCTGTTTCGCAATCTGTACCATACTGAGGACAGGCAATATAATACTAAGTCCAAGATATCAGTATTTTCTCAAAATATTGATAATCTTATCTGCAGAGGTATAGAAAGTTTCACATGACCAGGTCTTGACATTCAGAGACTCAGTCCAACTCTGGAGTGGGAAATCCGTTAGGAAAATAGGAGGGCAGCCAAAGGGAAATTAGATGATGTCACAAACATTCTCCAGCCTTGTGAAAGATAGCAGATCCCTTCCTCCATCCTGGAACATTTTTACTCCAGTGATTCTATTTATCAGAGAAACAGGGGAAATGTCTTTTGGCTGCAGTGCACCCTCAGTGAGAATATTCTTGAATATTCTTGAGCAAATAATACCAGATGTCAATTGGGAATTGGCATTAGAGTTTAGGACTAACATACTTAAAAGATCACTTCCTTCAATATTGTCCAACCTATGTACTCAGGGGCGTGGTGGCTCAGTGGGTAAGACGGCAGGCTTGTCGATCGGAAGATTGCAAGTTCGGAGTGCAAAACCCTAGCCCTGTGTGCGGAGTGAGCTCCCTAGCCCCGCGTGACGGAGTGAGCTTCCGCACTAGCTCCAGCTCTTGCCAACCTAGCAATTCGAAAGCATGCAAATGCAAGTAGATGAATAGGTACCACTTCGGTGGGTAGGTAACAGCGTTCCGCGCGCGTCATGCCGGCCACATGACCGTGGAAGCGTCTTCGGACAACGCTGGCTCTTCGGCTAACAAACGGAGATGAGCACCGGCCCCTAGAGTCGGACACGACTGCACAAATGTGCGGGGGGAACCTTTATCTTTTTTTTTATGTACTCAGATCAGCTGCATTCCCTCTGTTGAGTTTACCTCATGGTGTGGTGGACAGTAATATGGACTTTTCAATAGCAGCTTTGTTGGTTTCCTTCTCGTTCTGAATTTTATCTAGTTGGTCATTATATAAAATCTCTAACAACTGGCACAGCTTGCTCTTTTCCCCCTATTCCCTCCCCCTCCCTTTTCCCTTTTGTGTCACTTATTTGTAGGTAGTAACTCTTCCCCCCACCCCCCATGAGTAGCTTTGCAGTATTTAGGGACTACAATGAAATAAAATGCTTTAAATAATGAAACCCTTAATCGTCTCCTCTCCATCCCAGTAAAGAAATTAACAAACATGGTCTAGTATTCCATTTGGCTCCCCCAAATGAGCTAGAAATATCTTGGACAATCCATTATTAAAACTAATCACAACTTGTCTCAATTATGGCAAAACAACAAATTGTTTAGCCCAACTTACAATTGTTTCAGACAGTTCTGTTGTAATGGTATGTGGGAAAGACCTTGGGAGACAGGGTGAAGAGACGCTGCTTAGGGAATGGTCAGATAAGAGAGGGCATAGCCCGCAGCTCGATAGTGGGAGGGGCAAGAGGCTCAGAAGGGACCCTCCCTAACCTCTCAGGCTGTAAAGGAGACAGTGGGAGACAGTGTACTTTCAGACTGAAAGATTCTGTTAATGTAGCTTTACATTGAAGTAGAATTAGCTTATCTGGTCATGTTTCCTGTCTGGTCTACCTTGGAAGGCTGACATCAGTTGAGCCTAGAGGATGTTTTCAATTTCAGCATCACAGTAGGACTATAAAGATCTGGATGACCAGTAGATTGCAGCAAAGTCTTAGGATTTTTTATACTCTTTGCAGCCATTTAGTTATCAGCTAGATTTCTGCAGCCCAGATGTGGTAGCCTTACCACACAGTGTCTCTGGAGAAAGAGAGGGAGCACTCACACATGTAGGTTGTTCACATATCATTAAGCTGTGATTTACAATTCCAGTTAGCATGTACAATTAACCGCTACAGATTTTTTGTATTGCATCTATTTAGTGTCTCTCTTGCAGTTTCTATAATGTTCCAACAAGCCCATGGAGAGACCGACTGAATAACATACTGTAGAGTTTTTTTTTTCTCCTATTACAGACTCGCAGAATCCAAATGTTCGTAATAATACATATCACAGTAAGGAACAAACCAACCCATGAGACCATGCAGGCAAAGATGCCATAAAGAAGATGACTTTTCTTTTTCTCTCTGCTGCCAAAAAATAGGTGTCATATAGGAAGTCAGCAGCAGCAAACTTTGGAGAATTACTGTGAAATACTAAGGGACTGTTTTCTGCCAGTAATGTCACAAAGAATATAAATAGAAAGTAACTCTGCAGAGTACTGGGGAGGCTTCCACCTACAATTTAATGAGAATCTCTTAACCCCAGAAAACCAGTGGATTGAACCTTAGAGATCCGCTAAATCTATTTCAGTTGCAACTGAAAAATAGTACAATTTAAAATTGGACTCTCAACTAAACAGGTCTCTGGAGGCAATGGGAGCGTTTATGGCTGAAGCAAGGAAGCTTTCTGAAAACACTAACTATGGTGCAATTTTGACACAGAAAGCTACCTAAAGCTGATTCTTCTGCAGGCTTCAAATGGATCTGTATCATTCTGCCACCATCTCCCTCAGTTGGTAAAAAGAAAAATTAGCACTAGCCCAAATTAACACTAAAGGCCACATTCTATATAATTTCAAGTCTAAGGCTGGTTGGCTACAATTAGCACAGGGCTAAAGGGAACCTGTGTTGGGCTGGCATTTTGCACAATATTCAAAAGCCTACAGTGACTAGATGATTATGTGGTGGTCCAAGGAAAAGTGGAGATAGTATATCTGAATTTTTGGGACACTCCTTGACTTTCAAATGAATATTTGCAATAATCTTGGAGCATAGAAAGTTACTATATTGGTGAACTCCCACTAAACAATATGATAAGATATGACCTAAAAATATTATTGAAGAACAAAATCATTCCAGTACACTACTGATTATTTATTTATTTATTTATTTATTTATTTATTTATTTATTTATTTATTTATTTAACAACCAGGCACTGATTCTTTATTTAACATATTTCTACATCCCCATTCCTACATTACAACATTTTGAAGCAGTGTACATGGGTTATAATAAAAGTAAAATTAGAGTAAATAGAAACGTTCTGTCTAAAACATACACATGAAAAGGGAGGGGGAAAGAAGTGGAAAAACACATCCAGACACGGTAGGAGAATTGTTGTGACATCCATCAGTGAGAACTTGAATAATCATAAACTACATAGATTACAATCTGTTGAGAAGGCCATTGGAAAGTTCATCAATACAAGAATATGATGTAACAGTTTCTAAGGAAGTCACCAGTGCCTGTCTGATAACGTTATTCTACAGGGATCACAAACCATATCCTAATTGATTTGATGCCCATTAAAATTCTATTTTGGAAGATAAAGCACTAGAAATTATAATAAACAAGTGATCAATCATTCATCGGGACAAGATAAATCACATTTATCATGAATTATTTAAAATCTAAATAATTTGTCTAAGAAGTTGTGAATATCTTAATCCTAATTATTACACCAACTGAGAGGGGTGAGGAAAATTGGGGCAAAATAGTTTGTAGGAACAGACAAAAAAAGTGACCTCAGTAATCATCTTTTGATGGGGCGCAATGGCTCAATGATTAAGATGCCAGGCTTGTCGATCAGAAGGTTGGTGGTTCGAGACTGGAATGGTGGTATTCCATTTCAATGTATTTGAAGCATTTAATAATTTCCTCCATTAAATTAGGTCAGTGGATAGCACAAAACAGATGTAAAAGAACAAGAATATGAAAAGTGAAACCATAAAGCAGACTGAAAGTTGCTCACTTAGAGTGAAACCTCCTCTTATTAGTATCTTGAATTGCCAACACCAACCTGGACTGTCTAAACCAGTGTTTCTCAACCTTTGCAACGTTAAGGTGCATGGACTTCAACTCCCAGAATTCCAAACACGTTAAAGTTGCCAAGGCTGAGAAACACTGGACTAGGGATGTGTCAGCTAGCATGGCCCAAACTCCCAAATAATTCAGAAAGTGCAGGTTGGATAAGCCTGGCCTAAGTGGTAGGAATGCTGGTCCCAGGCAAATAGAACTGGATAAGCATTCAACAAATTGGCTTCTGTCTTGGCTTATCTCAGAAGCTAAGCAGGTTTGGCCCTGGTTAACACTTGGATTACGATATCTTCAGGGAATTCCAGGGCTGTTGGCTAGACTGAGAAGTTTAAAAAAATCATCCCAGAAGAAGTCAATGATAAACCACTTCCATAATAATGACATGGACACAGTCAAAAGATGTTGGGTTTGGCCCATTTTTACATTTTATCCTGGCAATTGATGTCAACTAAACCCTATTTGTTGAATATGATCCCTGTATTTTTGGACATGAGAAAGGGTCTCAGTCAACAGATCAGTGCCAATTAATTTGTTGTTTATTCGTTCAGTCGCTTCCGACTCTTCGTGACTTCATGGACCAGCCCACGCCAGAGCTTCCTGTCGGCCGTCACCATCCCCAGCTCCCCCATGGTTAAGTCTGTCACCTCCAGAATATCATCCATCCATCTTGCCCTTGGTCGGCCCCTCTTCCTTTTGCCTTCCACTTTCCCTAGCATCAGCTTCTTCTCCAGGGTATCCTGTCTTCTCATTATGTGGCCAAAGTACTTCAGTTTTGCCTTTAATATCATCCCCTCAAGTGAGCAGTCTGGCTTTATTTCCTGGAGTATGGACTGGTTGGATCTTCTTGCAGTCCAAGGCACTCTCAGAATTTTCCTCCAACACCACAGTTCAAAAGCATCTATCTTCCTTCGCTCAGCCTTCCTTATGGTCCAGCTCTCACAGCCATAGGTTACTACAGGGAATACCATTGCTTTAACTATGCGGACCTTTGTTGTCAGTGTGATGTCTCTGCTCTTAACTATTTTATCAAGATTTGCCATTGCTCTCCTCCCAAGAAGTAGACGTCTTCTGATTTCCTGGCTGCAGTCAGCATCTGCAGTAATCTTTGCGCCTAGAAATACAAAGTCTGTCACTGCCTCCACTTTTTCTCCCTCTATTTGCCAGTTATCAATCAAGCTTGTTGCCATAATCTTGGTTTTTTTGAGGTTTAACTGCAACCCAGCTTTTGCACTTTCTTCTTTCACCTTCGTCATAAGGCTCCTCAACTCCTCCTCGCTTTCAGCCATCAAAGTGGTATCATCTGCATATCTAAGATTGTTAATGTTTCTTCCAGCGATTTTAACTCCAGCCTTGGATTCCTCAAGCCCAGCACGTCGCATGATGTGTTCTGCGTACAGGTTGAATAGGTAGGGTGAGAGTATACAGCCCTGCCGTACTCCTTTCCCAATCTTAAACCAGTCCGTTGTTCCGTGCTCTGTTCTTACCGTTGCTACTTGGTCGTTATACAGATTCCTCAGGAGGCAGACAAGATGACTTGGTATCCCCATACCACCAAGAACTTGCCACAATTTGTTATGATCCACACAGTCAAAGGCTTTAGAATAGTCAATAAAACAAAAATAGATGTTTTTCTGAAACTCCCTGGCTTTCTCCATTATCCAGCGGATGTTGGCAATTTGGTCTCTAGTTCCTCTGCCTTTTCTAAACCCAGCTTGTACATCTGGCAATTCTCGTTCCATGAATTGCTGGAGTCTACCTTGCAAGATCTTGAGCATTACCTTACTGGCATGTGAAATAAGTGCCACTTATTTGATAGTTTGAACATTCTTTAGTGCTTCCCTTTTTTGGTATGGGGATATAAGTTGATTTTTTCCAATCTGATGGCCATTCTTGTGTTTTCCAAATTTGCTGGCATATGGCATGCATCACCTTGACAGCATCATCTTGCAAGATTTTAAACAGTTCAGCTGGGATACCGTCGTCTCCTGCTGCCTTGTTATTAGCAATGCTTCTTAAGGCCCATTCAACCTCACTCTTCAGGTTGTCTGGCTCTAACTCACTGACCACACCGTCAAAGCTATCCCCGATATTATTATCCTTCCTATACAGATCTTCTGTATATTCTTGCCACCTGTTTTTGATCTCTTCTGGTTCTGTTAGGTCCTTGCCATCTTTGTTTTTGATCATACCCATTTTTGCCTGGAATTTACCTCCGATGTTTCTAATTTTCTGGAAGAGGTCTTGTCCTTCCTATTCTATTGTCTTCTTCCACTTCCGCACATTGCTTGTTTAAAAATAATTCCTTATCTCTTCTGGCTAACCTCTGGAATTTTGCATTTAATTGGGCATATCTCCCCCTATCACTGTTGCCTTTTGCTTTCCTTCTTTCTTGGGCTACTTCCAGTGTCTCAGCAGACAGCCATCTTGCCTTCTTGGTTTTCTTTTTCTTTGGGACGTTTTTTGTTGCCGCCTCCTGAACAATGTTGAGAACTTCTGTCCATAGTTCTTCCGAGACCCTATCTACTAAATCTAGTCCCTTAAATCTATTCTTCACCTCCACTGCATATTCCTTAGGAATATTAGTGAGCTCATATCTAACTGATCTCTGGGTCTTCCCTATTCTCTTTAGTCTGATTCTAAATTTTGCAATAAGAAGTTCGTGATCTGAACTACAGTCAGCTCCAGGTCTCGTTTTTACCGACTGTATAGATGTCCGCCACCTTTGGCTGCAAAGGATGTAGTCAATCTGATTTCGGTGTCGACCATCTGGTTTTGTAATGGCAATTAATGGCAGTGGCTTTTTATTTTAAATGCTTAACACACCAGGATAAAAGAACATGAAAGACACTGCAGACTACAGCAACTGGAAAAATCTTCAGTAGCTGAACATGCTCTCAAGCAAACGGGACACAAAATCCTATTTGAAAACACAGAAATACTGGACAACACCAAAAGCCACTACACCAGATTATACAGAGAAGCCATTGAAATTCACAAACACCAGCACAGTTACAATAAAAAAGAAGAAAGTTTAAAAATTAGCAAAACCTGGCTACCAGTCCTGAAAAACACAGCCTGCAAAAGGTCAACGAACTCAGTCCAACCACCAGGACATGGGAATACTTCTCACAATGAACATGCTAATCACGCTCATCAGCCACTCGTTAACATTTCAACACAACAAAAAAACCCCCACCTAATCTCCTATAATTTAGCTCTATAAATAGAACATTGCCACTCTACCTGGGCACAGAGATTTTGCTTCTATCTGTGCTCCTGCCCTCTGAAGATGCTGGCCACAGATGCTGGCAAAACGTTAGGAACCACAACTTCCAGAACACGGCCACACAGCCCAGAAGACCCACAACAGCCATTGAACTCCGGCCGTGAAAGCCTTCGACAATACATCGCTTAACTGTTTATTTTATAAAATGGTCATTAAAATGCTTAACACCATAAAGATCACAGTTTCTTGTAAGTCTCGTAGCTATGCTATAAGGGAGTCATTCTGATTAAATAAAGCTTCCGTTGAGGCATCCATTCAAAACGAAATGCTAAATCAGAGTGATGTTCTTTTCCAAACCAGTGGGTTGAGGTGGAAAGCCTGCTTTAATGAAAATATCAAAAGGAGCTTGGGAGTGCCTTCCCAGTTTACCTACTGGTAACTGGGTATTTTGTTATTTGGCACACCCAACACAGCAGCCATTTTCTCTTAGGTCAAGTTGACTTCACAGGGTCACGTCATGTATATCCCCTTCAGCTGCTTTGAAAAAGAAGTAGGAGATAAATGTAACAATAACAATTGACAAGTAAATAAATAATAAAACAGTCTAGCTATGCTCAACTGACGTGGTCTGCTATACAGTATATTAGCTACACCAGGAGCAGAGAGGCTAGGACAAACATACAGAGCAAACAATGGACATTTCCTCACTAAATATTTATAGCATTTTCATAGCATCACTCAGCCATTTTTAAATAAAAGCCTGTTTGCTTTGCTGTTATTTGGGTGCCACGATAGTTGGATGCTATAAATCGCTAGTGCAGAAACGACCAAATACTCCCATATCACACCCACAGGATTTTCACAAGACTAAGCAAACTCTTTGGATACTATAAAATAAATCTGCTGCCATCAGCCATTCATTTTGATCTAACAGCATTCTGGCATCACTGAAACCAATAAATAACTTGGATAGAAGGGGAAAAAAATAGGGTTGTCTCCCAATTGACCAGCCTACTGTTTGGTCTTCAAATAATAGCTGTTGTAACAAAACTCAGCCCATGTTTATAAATGCTTTTAAATAGCCTAAGAGGCATGCAAAGAAAACTATGTGTTCCAACAATCAATTGAATCTTAGCTGAATTATCCGGAGCCAAGGATTTATTTTATTTCTATTTTTTGTAGCTCAGTGCTACAGCTTCTATTTGGCAAATCCCACTAACTGCTTTCATCGTACAATTTAGAAGGTACTGTTTCGTTTCATTCCCTCCTGGCCTCTCTTTAGCCTCAAAGCCCTTTCAGAAGAGTATATATACAATTGTGCCAGTGATCATTGGCATCTGTAGCCAAAGATCAGGAAAAACATGGTAGGAGGTTACAAAAACATTTCCAACAATCTGGACTTGGTGAGAAATAGGAGTTTGGAAACAAAACAGATGAAATATGTCGGCTGTGTGATTAGCATAGAATTCAATTGAACTTTGGGGAAAAATATATTCATGGACTTACATGAGTCTCAAAATTTGTCCACAGTTAAGGCACAATATCATTTCTAGATATTGTAGGAGGAAAGCCACATTAATCACTGCTACCCAAAAATCAGGAGGAGTCTGGTAGCACTTTTCCAACTAACAATTTGTATTAAAAGGCATAATTTTTAAATTCCCCTCTCATCCCAGTTTAAATCCTACATCAGTTTCACTGTTCCATGCATCTGATATACAGCTCATAAAAGCTTATGCCTTTCAATAACATTTGTGAGTTGGAAACAGGGCTACCAGATTTCTTCTGATTTGTGTCATGTCTAGAAGTGACAAATTGTTTGGGAAGGAGTTTCAACTCTGCCTTAACTAAGCAGCCAAAAACAGAGAGGCTGTACCTAAACTTTCGGTAGAACTTGACAAGAGTAACATCCGAAGCCCACTTTAGCCAGCTCTTTGCAGAAGAGGAGGTGGAAAAGAAAACTCAAATTCCTTTTTGTCTTTCTCTTTTTTTCTAGAGCGCAATAGGAAGTTTAATAAAGAAAAAGGCTTCATGCTGAGGATCCTAAAAGTTAATAATGTTAAAATTAGTTTAATTATATAACATCATCTGTGCACACTGCACTCGTAGTGTATATTGCACATTTTGCACATTGAGGCAATTCTCCTCCCCCCAGTTTCATATATACACTGATAGCTCTCGGCAGCTAAGCAAGAAAAGGAATGATAAAATGGCAATGAAAAAACACCAGTATCCTATATTCATATATGAAGCACATGCTCTACACCTGAACAACTGCTGTTTCTTTACCTGGACAGGAAGGACTGCAAGAAGATCTAAAAGCCTCCCTTTTGCTGTCTCCACTTTATGCGTGATGAATACTTCACTATGTTTCTTATGCTCACTATCCATTTATTTATGCATCTGTAAAAGTTTTCCTTTATACAATAAGGTACAATTGCACATTGAAGTTTCTGTTTTGATGCTGAAGGTCCCAAGAAGAGCTGCATAACGTGCTTTGAATCAGAGAAACGTGCTGCAGGAAATGAGACAAAGTTCAAGAAGAAAAAACTTGTAAAGAAGAGACAAGAGTTGGAAAAAAAAATCATAACAACTGGGATACTTACAAGTAAAAACAACTGAAGTTAAAGCATACAGTCTGTGTCTGGGAGAACAAAACCTTGAACTCTCGACTCCTGAAAGTTAGAACTGATGTTCAAAAAGAGAAATAACATATTTTGGAAACAAAAGCATTTTTACAGGAAAAAAAAATACGATGAATTCTTCCTTGGAGCTTACTTCTTCAGAATATAAGGAAATCATACAGTTTATGTAGCCAAAAGTTAATTGATTCTGTTAGGAAGGACTGGTCAAAAGAGGCCAAGTCTGGCAGCAGGAAAAGGGAAAAGGTAAAACTCCGTTGCAATGATAAAAACGTTGCAGCAGAGTTGAACTCAATTTCAAAAAAAAGAGCCAAGAACGCAGCGCACCTATTGGCTGCTGCATTCGAACAGCGCGAGATACAAAGTATAAAAGGAGGAAACAACGAAGAACGGGTTGTCAGGGACAACCGTTCTTCAGGAGTACCACATACCTTCAGCTCCAGACTTCTTCCACAGCTGCTCACACCACAGAAGCCCTGCTTAGACAATCTCTCTAGCCCTCCCCATCCTCAGACTAACTCCAGCCCTCGGATCAACCAGTTCTCCTTACCTTTCGGAGCTGTCTTCCGTCGCAGTTTCTGAGGAGACTCCTTCTGCAGTTGCTTCCCTTGCTGCCTCAGCGTCAATGCCATGGCTTCCCTCCGTGCCTGTCTACGCTGACGGATCTGTCTCTGGGCTGTCTTCCTTCGCCGCTGCTGCTGCCTCGCCAGTGCCTTCCGGCTATTTCAAGCCTCCTGGTGTTAAAAACAAAGACCGCTTATCACCTGTCAAACAGCATACTGTTGCTGGGCTGAATTACTCTGACCCTAAATTGCCTCAGACCTCAACTATTGGAAAGTCTGTTACAGCAGAGGATCTTCTATCAAGCTCCCAACTACCTGTCTTCAGAACAACCCAGTTAATTAACCCTTCCCATTCCTTCCTATTAAAACCCAGCCAGCCTTTTAAAATACCCAGTCCTTTCCACCTTCCTCCTAATCCAGCCTTGCCTACCTTTGACAAAAAACCATAACTGTCTGTTTTGTTCTTGTTAAACTGTACATTGCCTGAATTAATTCTTGACGTAATTACCACCTAGTAGATTAGTAGTTGTGTAAGTTGTCTTGCTAGTTAATCCCCAGAACCAGTCTGGTATTTATTCTTGATTGTACTGATTGTCTTGCTTGTGTTGTCTTGCCTTGTTCCTGTCCTGTTGTATTGTTTCCAGATCCCAAAACCCATCAGATTGAAGTAGAATACAGTACTGTGCCCTATAACAGAAGAAGATTATCTTGGAGCCTGCCACCCAATTGATCTGATAGTACTTAATAAAAACTGTTAAGCAATTCAAGTCTCTGTATTAAGTTGGAACAGGACAGATTCATAGAAGAGATAGTATTAGTTATGGACCAAATATGGTGGAAAGAGGGAGGAGTGATCTGTGTCTTAAGGATAACCTACTTACCTTTTCAGCAGACCACTGAGAAATAATTTCCTGCTGACTTTCAGTGGAAAACAACTAAGTTTAGGTGTGTGTACAATCATCTAGGCTTAACCCTCCAAAACAAAAACAGAAATAAAAAGAAGAAACAACGAAACAAAAAGAAAAAAAATTGTCTTAACCATCCCAGATCTGAACATTTCACCCACAGTATTGCCCCACTGTCCTGCCCAAACCATCCGATGATTGCTTCCAAAATAAAGACAGCCACTGGGCACTGAAAGATTGCTTGCACTGATTTACAGTAGATGCACAACATCTCCTTGGTCATTAACCCAACTCATTCCCCAGACTGGATGTGGATGCTTGTACTTGGCGTGAGACAGAATAAAGATTTTGTCAATGGACAGTCAATGCTTCCATCTTACATTTTCCCTGCTTAAGCTACTTGAGATCATTTCAAAGCTGTGACAATCTTCAGGTTTTTACTGGGATGACTTCTTTGGAAAAGTTCAGAAGTCCATGGTTTCTGTGACAATCATAGGCTGCTTCAGATTATATAAAGTCAGACATACTGTATGTAAATAGTTGTTTGTCTTCTGCTCTTATTTAGGGTAAGGGTGAGTGAGTGAGTGAGTGAGTGAGTGAGTGAGTGAGTGAGTGAGGAGATGGTCTGTAGCTTTATGTATTTATTTCTAACATTCATTATTTGATTTTTTTAATGACAGGATTCAATCAGGTGATTAATTCTCTCCCTTCTAAAGCAAAACTGAATCAAAGATAAAGATGATCCTGAATGTAAGATATGCCCCAAAGCAATCATAGACAGGATGGATGGATGGATGGATGGATGGATGGATGGATGGATGGATGGAAGATAGATAGATAGATAGATAGATAGATAGATAGATAGATAGATAGACAGACAGACAGACAGACAGACAGACAGACAGACGACAATTCCAATTGGAATTAATCCAGTTAATCCCCCACCAGCCCAATATCTACAGTATGTTCACATATACGTACAGCAATTCCTTGATTTCATGGACTCATTGGGGGTGAGGTTCTTCCATTACTCCTGTAGGTCCATTAAATCCAAAAGTACATAATGTACCATGACTGGTCATTTGCATAATGATACCATTATGCAAATTACATGCATTGATGCGAGTGATGTAAATATAATTTAATGGAAATTAAAGTTCTTTGCCAGACTTCTCAGATGCAGCATTGTGTTCATTAAGTGCAAAGTCTACTAAATAGGAGGGGTGTGTTAAATTCAGGGTTTACTGTAAATATGTTACTGTAGAGATGCTAAACATTTCTGAAAAATTCTTGGGAAAACAAAAAGGGAACAAAATTGCACAGAGGTAAATGGAAGAGGCACTGTAGGTAGCACATGAAGACTTACATTTCCCAAGTCAACAACCTCTTCTAAGCAACAACTAATTTTCAGGCTAATCTTCAAAGGCATCCACTCTTTGGAATAACTATTTGCACCTCCTGCTTATTGATTTGCAACAACTTTTCCCACTAGTGACTGTAAGATACAACTCCCCTTTCACCGGTGATTACTATTGTGTAAATACAGTAATCTCCAACAAACAGCCTATCTGTGTGCATGTGTGTTAACTAACAGGTAGCTTGATCCCTCATCTGTCAATTTTCTATACTACTAACATAAAATGCAGCTGCATCTCACACTTCGAAGGTGTACACATTTTGAGTTTCTGTATGGATTTGTGGCACCTTTTGATGATGTTTTTTGTTTGATTTTCTGTTTACCTTTCTTCTCAATCTTATCCTTCATGCCTCTTCTATTAGCTCATTCCTAACTTAATGCCTCACTTCACTGATCTTAAGTTTAATGAAACAACAAGCACATCACGGCAAAGAGGTGGAAATTGTGCAATGCCACGGTCTCATCATTGTCAAAACTTTACCAGGTAATCAGTAACACTGTCTAAAGAGAAAATTGCTGCTGAAAAGATCACAGTATGGACTTCCGGTGGGGACATGGCTGACTGAACAGCTGTGTCCGCGGGCTCCGAAGACAAAACTGACAACGCGGCGGTTTTTTTGGGCTCAGACAGGCTTTTTCCTGAAGCCCTGGAGCGTTTTCATGGACAAAGGAAATGCTCGGAATCATCCCATCTGTCCTCCAGAATGGCAACTTGTAGCCTGAGAATTGCAAACAGCGTTCGCGCTGATTGGGTAAGAGCCGCCGGGAGGCCAGGACATCACCATTTCCAAGCTGCACTGTAGCCTTAAAAAGACACTAAGTCGAGCCACCCCATTTCTAAATCACCCAATTTATATTTTTTTAAGTTTATGTACCCTAAGAGAGGCTTTCTACAGACAGGAGAAGTGATCTCTCTTGGTGCTTATCGTTATTTTGGGGATATTTTTAAATATATTTTTTTAAGTTTTGGCTTGTTTCCCATCTAAATACTATGGAGGATTGAGAATAAATAATTGCCTCCCTGCTATTATTTTTGTACTGAATTTGAAGAATTTACTATTTTCCTACACGTTGAATCTGCTGTTTTGAATCTTCAGCTTTCTGTTGCCACTTTCCCTGGGAGCTGCCTGTTAGCATACTTTCACTTGTGTCAACAACTTTCAGAAATTTTCCATTAACTCCTATTAACTCCTACTTTTGCTAGTAAATCTAGGGGGTGCCATAATCTACTGCCTGAAACATGGAGGATCTCAAGAAGACTTTCTCAGAGTTTTGTTGTGAGTTTAAACAGAGTTTCAAACAGATTCTTTTCGATTCCTGTCAAGCTATTATGCAAGATATTCGGGACATTGTAGAAAACTTCAGCTTTAAAATGTGTCATCTGGCTGGGGATGCTGTGGAAGAGGTGGAGGGGCTCAGCATTGATAGAAATGTTTCTACTGATAGCATGACCGAAGCTTGTGTTTTCACACTTTTTTAGTTTGTTTTCTTTCTGTAGTTTTTTGCTTTTTTGTAGTTTTTATCTTTGCTTTAAATCTAATAAAATTCTTATTTAAAAAATCACAGTATGGATTAGCAGGGGAAAGACCAAATTACACATAAGGCTTACTACTGTTTTTTTTTTTTTTAATTTCAGAAAGATCCAGTAATGGAACTACTGTCTGTTAGCCAGCTCCAAGATAGCATTGGAAAAAATACAAACAGAAGCTGAGAACAGGGGTTCTGATGTGCATATGTCTCTTAAAAGGAATTTAAATGGTTTCAAGGAAAAATCGGTGATGGGACAAGAGATTCAACCTTTTGCTAATATATCAAGGAGAAAGAACACTAAGCTTATTCTTAAGCAGTGTGGGTATAAAAGAGATAGAGTAATTAAAGGCTTGGGGGGAACAGGTAAATCTGCATGGTGTCTTTAGAAGAACCAGTAGGGTATACTGTAGTGGTTAGATGTTGGACTAAGACCAAAGATCTCCAGGTCTCGTCTCATTTCATGTCAGAAATGCAGGAAATAAAAAAGGGAAAAATGTTAATTAAAAGTTAAAAAGTTAAAACATTTAATAATAATATAAAATTTATATAACTCTAGCCCAATGCCAGGCCACATTGATGGCAGAGGTGTTTCCGGCCAATAAGTCACTCTGTGTGCATGTCGGTCCCAAAGGGCACTGTAAAAGATGGGTAGTTGTTTGAATATTGCCGCATTTGCAGCAGGTATCCTTGCACTCGGAGAAACCCCCATTTTTCCATATTATCTATAGTTCTGGCCAAACCAGTGCACAATCTGTTTAAACTTCTCCAAACCGTCCACTCCTCCTCTGAACCTCTGGGCAGCTTCTGAAGTGGTTCTATCCAATTATGAAGATGTTTTGCTTGAGATTTCCATCTTTTTAATCGTTCTGTTTGAGGTGTAATAGCAATCTCTTCAGCGCAGTCTAAGAAGCTCCTTCTTGACTTCAATCTTTTTGTAGGAGGTACTCGTTCAAATAATGGGTGTGCTGGATTGTGTAACACCTTTCCATATTCCACACCTTGTGCCACACTCCTTCTAATGCCTGGTGGGGCTATTCCCGCCAAGATAATATAATTTATCAAGTGGAGTGGGGCGTAAACATCCAGTAACGATGCGGCACGTGTCACTAAGCGCCCTATCCACCTGGGTAGAGCGCGCAGAGCGGCCCCAAACGGGGCAGGCATACTCTCCCACCGAGTAGCACAATGCAAGCGTGGCCATGCGTAGAGTAGTAGGATGAGCACCCCAAGTAGTACCAGCCAACTTTCTGAGGAGATTATTATGGGTGGAAATCTTTTAAGTTGCAACAGTGTCTTTTAAAGGTTAACGTTCAGTCCAATGTTACTCCGAGGTAGCATGGCATCTCACAATGTACGAGACTCACTCCATCCCAGATAACAGCAAGCCTGCGTCTGCCCTGCCTATTTTTGAGGTGAAATGCGCAGACATTAGTTTTTGATGGGTTAGGTTTTAGTCCATTCTCATTATAATATTCAGACATATTCTTAAGAGCCAAAGTGAGCTTGTCTTCCACTTCCTCAAAGCTAATTTCCTGAGCAGTAAGTGCCAAATCGTTGGCATAGATGAAAGACAATGTATCAGGACCGACAGGTTGATCATTAGTATCTGTAGCTTGAATCATGTCAACTGGATTTCTATTTTCTCAGTGGAAACGTTTCGCTCCTTATCCAAGGAGCTTCTTCAGTCTGAGCAAAGTTGGTAAGGGAATCCTAAATATATTATATAAATATTTAGGATTCCCTTACCAACTTTGCTCAGACTGAAGAAGCTCCTTGGATAAGGAGCGAAACGTTTCCACTGAGAAAATAGAAATCCAGTTGACATGATTCAAGCTACAGACAATTCCACCTGGATGACTGAGAACCTTCATAGACATATTGATCATTAGTATATATATTGAATAACAAGGGGGCAAGGACACTCCCCTGTGGGAGACCATGCCACTGAACTCTCCACCGACTCTTTTTTCCCTGGAATTCAACGAAGAATCGTCAATTCTCGAGTATTGCCTCGATGCATTTAGTCAGAGCAAAATTGTGTGTAATATTATATAATTTCAAGAGAAGCTTCCTATGATTAACTGTGTCATAAGCAGCAGATAAATCAATCTCCAGGTTCAGAGCTACCTTTAGCCATGGAAACTCACTAGATGACTTTGGGCCAGGTATTGGCAGGATCCTTGCTAGTGACTTATAGCATCTTGTTGAATCAGCCATCCATCACTGAGACAAGGTAAAGCTGTTTTCATTACTGCTAGTGTGGCACAATCATGGTTGTGGAGTCCTTGGTGCTCTCTGAGCCTTGTTGTTTTCCTGCAGACGTTTCATTGCCAGGCTGAAGATGTTGCCTAACCTAGCAATGAAACATCTGCAAGAAAATAACAAGGTTCAGAGAGCACCAGGGACTCCACAGTTCAACCCTGAGCTACAAATATTCTCTGTGATTGGTAAAATCATGGTTGGTTGACTCAACACCAGGCCATGCTACCAAAGGGGATCCTGGCACTATCTACCTCACAGGATTGTTGTTATGAAAAAATATTGGAGGAGACAAAGCTTTTTCTACAAGCCAATCATTTCCACACTCAGTCATTTTCCATTCTCTGATCTTTCTGTTCAACATAAGGCAACTTTCAGTTCCATCACCTTGCAGTACTAAATGTCTTCAATATTCAAGTTGAATATAGAAGGTATCATCATAATTATGACAATAAATGTTACGCTTTATAACAGTAAAACCTTTTCCCCTTTGGCTCTACATAAAATATGAACAAACATGACTTAAATTGGAAAGTCATTCACTGTATAAGTATCAAGTACATTTATATATGGGAGGCAAATGAGTTGGAAATGATAAAGCATAAATAAAGCAAGTGTATAGGGGATAGAGAGGGGCCTGGTGGCTCAGTGGTTAAGACGCCAGGCTTATCGATCGGAAGATTGCAAGTTCGGAGGTTCGAATCCCTAGCCCTGCGTGTGGAGTGAGCTCCCGCACTACCTCCAGCTCTTGCCAACCTAGCAATTCGAAAGCATGCAAATGCAAGTAAATGAATAGGTACCACTTCGGTGGGTAGGTAACAGCATTCCGCGTGTGTCATGCGGCCACATGACCGTGGAAGCGTCTTCAGACAATGCTGGCTCTTTGGCTAACAAACTGAGATGAGCACTAGCCCCTAGAGTCGGACACGACTGCACAAATGTGCGGGGGGAACCTTTACCTTTTTTATAGGGGATAGAACACTATTTACCAAGTTCTTTATTCAATATAAGATCATCTTTATTAATCTGGACTTTCCCCTCTCTTACAACACAATTCAACCTCTTTAATTAGAAGTATATTGTAGAATTTACTGCTGCCAGATACATGTATGGTGGATTACAGCCTATCAGTAATTTCATATGCACTGAAAGCCATATTTTCCACAAATTTATTATTTCAATTATTTCAATTTATTCCCCGCCCATCTCCCTTGCAAATTCCCTAACAAAATATCTGTTACTCCTGAATTTACTGCTGTTTCTGCTCCCATTGTAACTCTGCACTGCATGGCATTTCTATACCCAATATATTCTGTGAGACCCAGCTATATATATTAAAGGTATGTATGTATGCATGCACTGTACGTACTGTATGTATGTATAGATTTTTAAAAATTGAATGGAATAGAAATGTTATGTAGACTGCTACTTTTACATGAATTAGTCCCTTTTCCCTACTGATGTCATTGGATTCATTGCCACTATAATGTTCTTTTAACATAGTTCTCTTTGGCAGAAGAGAGGAAGTAAGGAGTTGGAATAGGGAAGGACATTATTAGCCCAGTTTCCAAAGCAGATTCATCTGTTGCATTTTTCCCAGACTAACCTTGGGATCAATTGTCAGGATGTTTCCAAAACCACATTCTTGCATGACATAATTTATCATCAGTCTCTCAGGAAGATGGTTTGGGGGGTGGGGGTAGGGGGTGGCATATGAAGCATTACTACAGATAGTTTAGAATTTTTAAAGAAATAAGAAAGAAAATGTGAGTGGGATATAAGCCAGGTGAAGATAATTACATTTATCTTTAATCACGGACAGTGTAGTTCCTGCCATACAAAGAGTTTTAAAAAGTCTTATTTCTTACATGCATAGTATTATGTTATTGTTTAGGGGTGGGAAACCTTTTTTCTGCCAAGGGCCATTTGGATATTTATAACCGGGGACCGGGGGGGTGGGAGGCGGAGTTTCTGGGATTTCCACGGACCGGGGGCCAGAGTTTGCGGGCGGGAGCCAATCACAAGCACTGGGGGCGGGGTTTCTGGGCGGGAGCCAATTGCGTGGAAGGGGCGGGGTTTGCGGGTGGGAGCCCCGCGGGCCTTATACGGCCCGCGGGCCTGACGTTGCCCACCCCTGGTTTAAGCACTGCCCAGTAGCTTTCCTGGTTTTGTTAATCTCCAAGGTACCAAACATCTTCAAAATGCTAAATATCATTACCTCTTGATAAGTGAATGAATAAACCAATCAATAAGAAAACCTAGTTTAAAAGCACCTTTGGTTGTAAATGTGATTTTAGTTTTGTATATCAAGTCCATTTTTCCAGCTACTCAGCACTGCCGTTGAACTAAAACACACTTACCCTTCAGGGAACATCTACCTGATCATTAACCTGCAGACAGAACTTAACCAAAAACCCTGGAAATCAGTGGCAAATTGACATAATGTCATGGTCTTCCTGCTGTCAATATGAATGGAGATTGAACCTACATTTAAAGAGCACACATTCACATAAACAGCAAGATAATGTTTTCTGTAAGAGTTGAAGAGTTGTCCCAAACCACAAGGAATATCCTTGACATTCATGCTGTGACTGCAGCCTTCTAATGCTTTATCCCCCAACTTGCTGCCCTCCATATCTTCTGGACTACAACTCTCTATTAGCCTTAACTAATAGTCATGCTATTTGGGAATTCTGTTAGTTTTAATCCCATCGCACCTGGACAGCCACAGGTCAGGAAAGACTGGACTAGACTACTTTCTTCTGCCCATCTCATTTCTTCTTCCAATGAGTGCAATTGCATTTTGTCTAACAGACTTACCTCAGAGGCCCATGATTATTTGATGTATCTGTCAACTATATTTGTCTTCCTTAGTGGGACATTTCTTGGTGTGCCCCACTTAATTTCTTCTGTTGCTGTTCATTAGGTGAAAGCCGATAATGTTTTTAGCTTTGACAGAATTAATGATGAAGTGTTCATTACCGTTAGTGCTTACTTTCACAATGTTTCACCTTCACCTTCATACATTGATATGTTACTTTATTATAAAAAAGGTAAAGGTTTCCCCTGCACAGTCATGTCCGACTCTAGGGGGCAGTGCTCATATCCATTTCTTAGCCGAAGAGCCAGCGCTGTCCGAAGATGCTTCCACGGTCATGTGGCAAGCATGACGCACGCGGAACGCTGTTACCTTCCCACCGAAATGGTACCTAGTAATCTACTTGCATTTGCATGCTTTCAAATTGCTAGGTTGGCAGGAGCTGGGGCGAGTGCGGGAGATCACTCCATCACGCGGGGCTAGGGTCTCGAACCTCCGTACTTGCAACCTTCTGATCGACAAGCCTGGCATCTTAACCGCTGAGCCATCACACCCCCTTATCCATTTGTAGGAGGGAGTAAAAACAATGGTGTGCGGCAGATGATCTGCATCTTTGGAAAGCATGTGAGGCTGTTAAGCTCTGCTGTTTCTTACTCAGCTGTGTTAGCTTCAGAGTCCCATTGCTCACTCCACCAAACTGTGGATGTTCAGGCTCACCTCCTCCATGTACAACTGGCTTCCCTTTCAGCTCTCCAACTCAACTTCCCTCCTCTCTTCCACCAACATCCACATTCTGTGTCTTCAGCATTTCTCTTTTTATCTCTCTGCAATACAGATGTGGTCCTTTACTCTCTTAAAGTTCCAGGGAACACAAAACCATAAGGGAGGAAAACTCCATCTCCACTATCTTCAAAGGATGAAAGTTGCATGTTGGATAATAATTATTATTATCTTTAATCCAGGAAGAAGAATGAAGGTGGTATACTTGGACTAAATCAACTTTTGCAAAGATTTTCCCTCTGGGAGGATAAAAAGCAGCTGATTGACCGTATCCACTGAATATGGAAGCCGTTTGAATGATTACAGTGCACTTACAATATTCACACAGAAATCTAATTTCTGTTAGATTTCAACACTGCCACAACAGACTGTATCTCTTAACTGGTTCAAGCATTGCTTGTTTGCTAAGAGGTTCAAGGTCTTCTTCACTTTTCTTTGTGTAAAGGAAAAGGGATGTTTTTAGCTTTCATGCAAATTAGTGCAGTAGATGAATCCATCTGAATGGCCCAATGGATTTACACACTCCCAGTTTTTCAGAAAACATTTTGGGAAATCTGTAAATAAATTGTATTAGATAAATCGTATGTCACATGATGATTTTTTCTATTGGATAACCTTATGCATTATGAATATAATAAACTGAAACCTTGATTTACTGGACCTTGATGCAAGGAATACACTAATTTTCTCTGACAATTAATGTCATTTGCATAATGATGTCATTATGCAAATGACACATAATTTGCAAATTTGCAAAATTGAAAACCCACAACAACCATCATAATTTGCATCATTCATGTGATAATGTCATTGCACAAATGGCATAAAAATGTAATTTTTCATTTGCATACAATAATGATGTTATTATACAAATAATGGAAATCAGTTTTCCCAGTTTTAGGCTAGCAAAATGGAACATAAATATTAACAAAACGAGGAGTATAGCAATAGAAATTCTCACCTGGACAAGGTTCAGAAAAAGGAAAGTAGCTAGAAAGTTGACTGGAGTGTAATATAAAAATGGAGTTAAATGGAGGTTAGAGGTGTTAAGAGAATTACAGAAAAAAAGTTGAAGAGATTCTTCTCATCTGTTAGCACAAATGGAAGGTCTACAGTAGGCATATCTACAGATGAGGCAGAGGCATCATCTCAGGAATAAAATCTGCAGAATCGAGGCAAAAAAGCCATGGCAAAAGGTGCCTTATTCAAAACCTAAAACTGAGCATACAGTATTACTGGATCTACTCAAGAGCTGTGAAAGGTTTCAAATTCAACATTGGTGAGCCTAGGTAGCCATAATAGCAACCAGGCAGTATTATCATTATTCCTTGGCTCATTAAGTATAATGTATGAGGACAGGGCGTGGTGGCTCAGCAGGTGAGACGCCAGGCTTGTCAATCGGAAGATCACAAGTTCGGAGGTTCGAATCCCTAGCCCCGTGTGACGGAGTGAGCTCCCGCACTCGCCCCAGCTCTTGCCAACCTAGCAATTCGAAAGCATGCAAATGCAAGTAGATGAATACTACCCACTTCGGTGGGTAGGTAACAGCATTCTGCGCGCATCATGCCATCCACCTGACTGCGGAAGTGTCTTCGGACAGCGCTGGCTCTTCAGCTAACAAACGGAGATGAGCGCCGGCCCCTAGAGTCGGACACGACTGCACGACTGTGCGGGGGGAACCTTTACCTTTATGAGGACAGTATAATTTAAATAAGGACAAAAAAGAGTTTTGGTGGTTACTACAGTTGGTTTAATTAATATAGCTTTTCATAAGCAATCCACCTGCAGTAACTAAGCATGTGTGGGTCAAAGTAGTACTAAGAGGATCATGAGATTACAAAAAATATTTTGGGAGAAAGATCCTACTAGAAAAGGACTTAAAAAGCTGAGATTTATAAGTTGATAGTCTCATCCTAGAAAAAAAATACTACTTAATTCCTGCTTGTATATTTTGACTACATTTGAATTGATATTCAATTAAAGGAAGCACGGCTGCCTCTCCTTCTCTAGAAGAAGGCAACTTGGCGCCCTCCAGATTTTTGGATTGTAACTTCCACAGTCCCTTGCCATTGGCCTGCTGACTGAAGTTAATGGCAGTCCAAAAGAGGGAGAGCATCATTATTTATCTACATCCAATTAGGTCTCAATAAGGAAAATCGGTAAAAAAAATTGACATCTTGATTCTAGAGATCAAAATCTCCCCTGGTTCCAATGAAGCTTTCCATTGTCTCTGTTTTGCTGCTTTCACACAACCCTCCAAAAGTCTCTGGAAATTCAAGGATCTTCTAAGCCAGCCTTCTCTAACCTGGGGACTTCATTTCCCATAATCCCAGCTTCATGACTAAGGTCAAATATGTGTATATGACCTGAATTGTGGTTATCACTCTACAATGCATGAATCTGAATAAAGTCTGTTGAGGAAAAATGGCACAAATCAGAAATCCAGTTTGTATGAAGGCCTTTTGCCCCCAAAAAGAGTCCATGCAATTAAAAATCCCATGTATTACATGTGGGAATATATTTTCCTTGACAAACACAAGAATAAATTCTAACTTTTGCTAAACTACCCCTCTCAGAAATCTGCCATATTTCTGTCCCCTGTTGTTCAACACTATAGAAGGCTCTGTTTTCTTCTGCAGGTGTAGATCATTGTACCACCCAAGTAATATTTCTTTTGTTATATTATGGGAAAACAAAAAGATGTCAGTACTAATTACTGAATTCTGCAAGATATTATTTTGCCAATTGTCAGCCCCACTAGGTAGACCAGACCAGGAAATGAACTCCACCAGAAAGCTAAAGAGAGCTTTAAGAGAGCCATTTTGGTCTAGTGTTTAAGGCAACGGACTAGAAACCAGGAGTCTGTGAGTTCTAGTCCCGCCTTAGGCATGAAAGCTGGCCAGGTGACCTTGGGCCAGTCCCTCCTTCTCAGCCCTAGGATGGAGCCAATGGCAAACCAGGAGACTGAGAGTTCTAGTTCCGTCTTAGGCATGAAAGCCGGCTGGGTGACCTTGGGCCAGTCCCTGTCTCTCAGCCCAACTCACCTCACAGGGTTGTTGTAGGGAAAAGAGGAGGGGGAAGGAGTATTAGGTATGTTGGCCGCCTTGAGTTATTTATAAAATAATAAAGGCGGGATAGAAAATAATAAAATTTAAATTTAAAAAAATAATATATTTTTATTGAGAGTGGCTATAATAATAAAATCTTGCGATTCTGATTGTGCTGCACCTCCTCCCTCTTCTTATACTCCAATGAATTAGGCAGCTGCTTCTGAATATTATCTGCTTTTCAGGACTGAAAAAATATTTCAGCCACCTTTTGCCCAGGCAATGGTTCCATCATATCTCCATCCAGGTCATCTTTTTGACTCTTTACACCAGGGCTTTCCAAAGTGCCGCCACTGGCGACACACAAGCAGTGGTGGCGCGCACGCGCATGGCAGTGGCGCGGGGGGCGCACATGCACGGCGGCGGCGGGGGGCGCACGTGCACAGTGGCGGCACGGGGGGGCGTGCGGCGGCGCGCGCGTGCACGGTGGTGGCGGCAGCGGCGGCAGCCTCTGCTAAAACGTGGAAGCCGCGCCGCGGCCGTGGCCGCCGTGCACACGCGCGCCGCCACTTCCGGGTGGTGTGACAAGACACCACGCTGTGTGTGGCGACACACTTTTGTGTCGCGACACAGTTTGGAAAGCTCTGCTTTACACCAATGAAGAAATATTAGACATTCCACTGGATTCATTCTTCAATGAATTGAAAAAGTAGGGGTGGGATATAAATGGAGTAGAAAGTTGTGAGCTATGCATTTTTGAACTGGCAGAAAAAAGTGTGAAGGCCTTGCAGCTGCACCAACGGCAGATGTTACAAAACAAATTAAAGGTGTGGCACAGGGCAAAAGCTAATAAACAACCATAGCCCTTTGTAGATCAAAAGTCATCACAAAAAAGAAGATAGAATAATGAACAATGTAGAACACTGGGATGGGATGCATTGCCTGTGTTTAGTGGGAAGCAAGCATAGAATTATGCAAGTCACAGGCATTTTTTTCCAAATCCATCTAAATACAAGGAATTGGCATGTTGGACTTCGAGAATGCAAAACTATATGTTTTAGTTTGTGGCTTTGATCACAATAGGCTTTGTCTCCAAGAGTACAGTGCCAATTTATATACGTATGTTGACTTTAGAAACAGGAACATTGAGCCTAAATTTAAACTGTGGAGTATTGACCTATATTAAGGGCTTTGTACTTCAGGGGAGAAATATTCTGTATGTATATGGTGGTAATTTTGTCTACAATAAAGAGACTAATCTTGTCAAGTCATGTCTGTGAGCCTAATGCACAGAAAACCAATTCCTGAGTAGGGGGTAAAGGATCTGGAAAGCTAGGTTTTATAGTCATGCCAGTATGGAGATATTGGTTCTGCAATCCAGAGAATATCTACTTAGCAGGTCTGCACTTGTCTTTAATTTAAAGTCATATTGATTGATCTTTCTGGGATATTCTTCACTGCAGGAAGAAGTAAATCTCTCTGATAATTACTTGAATTTCCAAGGTTTAGTGTACAGAGCAACTGATGGGTGACAAAGAAGAGGAAGCACAGAGAAATCAGCCTGGGAAGTCCACTTATTATCAACTTATCATACCAACGAAAAATCTACTTGACAAACTGCAAAGGAAGAATTAAAGATATTTATCTCAAACTTTCCAGAACTGCATTAGTTTGAACAGTCCTACTCTATGAAATAATCACATTATGAAGAAATAAAACATCTAGAGCCTATGCACTGCCACTAGCAAAATTATGTAATCTGTTCAGACACTTTGGAACATCAACCTTGTGGAAATCAAGGACAGACTGTCCAGCTACAATGAACAGATCAGATTGTCCAGTTACATTTACAGGGGTGTCCACAGGAGCAATGAAAAAGGTCAAGACGGCAACCACAGACTGCACGAAGTCCCACCTCTTTTATGGGTGTACATTTTCTTTCTGATCTATTGTAAGCAGGATTTTGGCAAGTATTGTGTGCATCCCTTAAAACAATTTCCATTATTAAATATCTACTCATTAGCTCCTATTCTCCTTAACTCATCTCAAACACTATTTCTTGAACATGTGCTATATTTATTCCTGTCAATTACCATTTTAAATTTGTGTGATCCTTCAGATTCATTGGTTCTCTCTCAGTTTGACAAATTGACAAAACACCTAAATACACTAAAAAAAAATACATACACAATTAAATGAGACTATGTGCAAATGTAATAGAAAAAAATCAATGAAAACAAAAGAAAGAAAAAAGAAGAAAAAAACTAAAGAAGAAAAAAATAGGAAAAAATCTACTATATTAAAATTATCAATAGTCATTGGTTTACTGATAAATACATTCGAAAGCATGCAAATGCAAGTAGATTAATAGGTACCACTTTGGTGGGTTGGTAACAGCGTTTCACGTGTGTCATGCGGCCACATGACCGTGGAAGCGTCTTCGGACAACGCTGGCTCTTCGGCTAACAAACGGA
The DNA here is from genome assembly GCA_023362775.1 of Charina bottae. NCBI lineage: Eukaryota > Metazoa > Chordata > Lepidosauria > Squamata > Charinaidae > Charina > Charina bottae. The sequence continues at coordinate 46,408,951 of JALMGJ010000007.1, read as the reverse complement.
GATGAGCACCGGCCCCTAGAGTCGGACACGACTGCACAAATGTGCAGGGGGAACCTTTACCTTTTTTTACCATCCACTAATACAATATAATTAATACAAAATATTATTGTAAAATACCACAAAATCTATGCCATAGTAGTACATATTGCTTCATCCTTTGATTGTAGAAATATTGCCTTTTCCAAAACAGATAAATTACACATTTCTGAAAGCCATTCCTTAACATGTGGAATAATATGACTTTTCCAGTTTCTCTATATTATTCTTTTAGCCACCCCCCATGTGACAAAGCCATAATTCCTGATAAACAGTCAGATTTATAATTGATATATAATTCAGTATTACATTAACATCTTTAACATTTAAAGATTTTTCCCATGAATCCACTTAAGTAAGTTAAGTTAAGTTAAGTTAAGTTAAGTTAAGTTAAGTTAAGTTAAGTTAAGTAAGTTAAGTTAAGTTAAGTTAAGTTAAGTTAAGTTAAGTTAAGTTAAGACAAGACGTTATTTTCAGCCCACTTTTCTTACTTATCAAGATTATTTCAATATCTTCCTGTCTCCTAGAGTAGTATTTCTCACCCTTGGCAATTTTAAGTTGTGTGGACTTCGACTCCCAGAATTCCCCAGCCAGCATGCTGGCTGAGAAATTCTGTGAGTTGTAGTCCATACAACGTAAACTTGCTAAGGTTGAGAAATACTGTCCTAGAGTACTAGCTGTCCCTCTCAGTTTTGTGTTATCTGCAAATTTGATGAGGATTCCCTCTACCTCTTCATCCAAGTCATTAAAGACATTGTTGAATTAAGGTAAAGGTAAAGGTTCCCCCTGCACATTTGTGCAGTCGTGTCCGACTCTAGGGGCCGGTGCTCATTAATTAAACTTGCTAATCAAAATGACATGGGGCACTTTCAAATGCTTTGCTAAAGTCAAGAAATGTTATGCGTACAGCATTACACAATCTACGAATTTTTTCTATTCAGAAAATGAAAAATAGCCCGACCAGATTTGTTTTTGACAAATCCTTGATGACTTCTAGCAATCATGGCATTAAATTAATGATGTTTACAGATGAATTGCTGTATAATTTGCTCTAGAATCTTCCTCAGTATTGATACTGGGCTGGCTGCTCCATAGCTCCCTTGGTCCTTTGTCCTCTTTTGGAAGATAGAGACATTATTTTCCCTCATTCAATCATCTGATGCTCATACATTCCCTAGGATTTCTCAGAGGGAATCGATAGCACCTGAACAAGACTTCATTAACCTAGGATAGAAACTATCTGGCCTTAGAGAACTGAACTCAAGGCTTTTAAGATCTTAAAATCTTAAGCTTTTTTTTTTTTTACTATATTTCAATTTTAAGTGTTCTTTGACTTGTTTCTATCAGGCTTGAGGTGGACTTCTCCTCCTTCAACTAACATTTCAAAAAGCCCTGGTAGAATGTATGTTGTCTTTTCAGAAAAGATTGACCTGAAACAGGAACTGTGTAGCTTTGTCTTTTCTTTGCTGTTACTCTTTTGTCATCTTCACTGAGCAACTGCTACTCCAGTTTTTTTTCTCTTACTTTTATTTGAAACAACTCTGCAGAAGTCCTTTTTATTGTTCAGTTAACTTCCTGATAACCTTCTCCATAGTTCAGTGTTGCCTTAGTAACCTGACCCTTTTTCCATCTCTTATATGAGTCCTCCTTGATTTTCAGATTCTTCACTAAGCAGTTTGTGCAAGCACAATGTGTGTTTGTTCTCTAAGATAAAAGCCAAGGGTTTTTTAGGTGGGCTACCCAATGATCTCCTGGTTCCAGAAACCATGACAGAAAGCAAGCTAATTGCTAATAGAATCTGCAAGTAGTTGCATCACATGAAAACCTAAAAAGGCTTCAAATATCATACAGGAGTATCTGAAGATTTGGAGGGTCATGAGTTTCTTTAGTACACAAGGGACACAGGGACTTCATGTGCCTCTGTGTGCACATTTTGTTCCTCTGGCATAGAGCAGCATCATGCCCAAAGATTCTGAAATTTCACCAAGGGAGGATTTTTCTGTGTTAGAAATTTGCGGGGGGAAGGGGAGAATTAAATGTCAATAGGATTCAGACTGGTAATCTGTAAATCCTTTATATAACAAAGTGCCTGGGGCATTGGATAGAATAATCTAGTATTATTGAGGCTTTCATTATATTTAAACCTTTCAGACACCCAGTGGCAGCCTCAGTATTAAGTTCCTATTGTGGAAAAATAGAGAAGTTTGTGTTTGCTTAGAGTTAAGCTCCATTATGGACATAGCACGATGGAAATTAGTACATCCTGGCACATAGTACATACAGTAGAGATAAGAAATTGCTTAGTGCATCTTTTCCTAAAATGTAGTACATGAGTTTATTTTACCATGACTTCATCTGTAGCCTAGTAAGGAGTTGCTTGACACCTGCCGTGTAACCAATAATCTGTTTGTAATTTGAGTCCCTTTGTTTCTGTAAAGTAGATATAGCCTGTATTTGGCAGTGGGAGGGGGTCGTTCACCTTGGGAGCATTGCAAATGTGTCTTTTGTGTGACTGACCAAGCTCTGCAGACCCTTACAAATAAACTACTTTGAAGACTGAGTATTGGGTTTGTGGTCTTGACTGAGTAGACCAGTGTTTCTCAACCTTGGCAACTTTAAGATGTGTGGACTTCAACTCCCAGGATTCTCCAGCCAGTCATGCTGGCTGGGGAATTCTGGGAGTTGAAGTCCACACATCTTAAAGTTGCCAAGGTTGAGAAACACTGGAGTAGACAAACGGACTGGCATTAACCTCACTGTAAAAACAGCTGAGAAGGGAGAGGGAACTGCGGTACTCAGGAGTTTTTCTCTCCAACAATATTGAATAACTAACCACTGGCCAAAGGGCCTTTCCCCAAAGTAAATCCTTGTCCTCTAGCATCAGGAAGAACTTTTACTGTATTTATATCTGCGTGCTTCTTTATAAATAGGCAGAAGGGGATACCAATCCAGTAATAAAACTCACCATATTTCATAGTCCTATAATACATTGAAACTATAGTAGTGCCTTTCTTCTGAACTGAATTCATTCTGGATGCCATGTTCCAAATGAGGCAATATTAATATTCTGAACAATGTTTTGAGATTTCTTAATGTATGTGTGAAGTGCCACGTTCACTTCCAGCATTCAGGTAATTCATGAGGGAACATAGTACATCACAGATAGATTTGTCCACAATGACTATCGGGCTTTAGCAGCCCCAGTGTCCTTAGAAAGAATTGCTATTCTTTGTAAGCTTGGTTGTGTCAGTGGCAATATGGAAACTATTAATTTTCTTTTCTCCTCTGGGCTTATTAGGATGGTAAATAATCCAATTGTTGAGTTTTGGGATTCGAATTTGACAGCCATGGATAATGGCAGTAAAAAGATATATAGTACTGTAGTTCCCAGCAGAAAGCTACCAAAAAGGTGGAACAAAATGGGCTTTTTGCACAGGCAGGTTCTCAGTCATATGTTCAAATCTCATAAGTCTCATTGCAAGTGTTTCCAAAATCTACAGCACAGCAAGAAAAGAAAATACAGTAAATAAGCTACAACATGTAAACTAATAGAGGTATACAGCATTATAAAATAAAATTGAAATTATGTAGAAAAATGCCTCTTACAAATAACATATCTAAACCAAGGGATCTTGATTCATTTATAATCAAGGCAGACATGGATATATTTCATAGTTTTTTCCAAGTTCTTTATAATATGGGCACTCTTTCTATAGAATGTATTGGCCAGCTGATCAATCTACTTTTAATTGGCCTGTTTTAGAGTACAAAGGAATACATTACAAGACTAACTAACTTAACTGGGTTGTGAAAGTAGGCTGTTTTAATATGGCTTTTTTATTCCAAATAAGAACTCTTTTCTTTTCCTGTAACATAACATTAATTCTCCACTGAAATTTCCTACTTCACTTCAGTTAATATTTCCACTTCAGTTAATATTTAAGCATTTTGGTTAAATAATTCCTCTATTAATCATCACTGATGCATAACAATAAGACTGGCATTGATCCCCATCCTGCTTTTGAGGACACTTAGCAGCAAGCAATGAGTTTTACTACCACAGCAAATCCCAATAGCATATGAGGAGATCATATCAGGAGACATTAAAGCATAAATTCATATGGGTCATCTGTGAATCCATCTGCCGCTGATGAACTAAAGTGAAAGGCATTTTATAAAGGCATTGGATTTAAAAGAACTGCATTTCCAGAAATTTAGAATGGAGGTGACAGTTTAACAATCTAGTAGAAGACCAGAAGACCACACTTCTTTTAGGCTTCCATACTTCAAAAAGAAAATGTCATTCTGTTCGTTGCAACTATAGATTGAAAAGCTGTTCATTTGAGAGTGAAAAACAAGCCTGTCCCTCCTTCAGGTTATAGAAACAAGGTCTGTGTGACTGTGGACTGGAATCTGCATGGGCTGACCATTTGGTCATTGCATGATAGCAGACATTTGGGTCCAAATATTCCTATAGTCTGACAAATGGCACTTTCCTCTAATGGCGAACATATTCTTCTAGGCCTGGGCATGCTTCAAAAATTATTCAGAATCAATGGTTCATTAAAGCAGCCCATCATTTTTCAGGCTTTTACACACACCTAGGGAAAAAAGGTGCCCCTGCTTTAAGTGTCACATTAAATGTAATGGGTGGGTTCCTTAAAATAGCAGCAATTTTAGGCTCATGTGGAAGCCTTTAAAAAGTCAGGCTACTTTAATTAATAGCATGGACACGCTGCACTTGCAAGAAATCCAAGAGATTCAAAACACTTCTTCCTAATCATTTCTGAAGTGTGTTCAGAGCACAACCCTATTTACTTTTGGTGAAGAAAATTCCTTGAAAGTGAAGGAAATATTTTCACCTACGTTGATATTATTTGTTTGTTTGTTTGTTTGTTTGTTTGTACATACATACATACATACATGCATACATACAATTTATAGGCTACGTGACTCCCAACAACTCTGGGTAACATATAATTTTTTAAAAAAATTAAAAGAGAAAAGACAAAAAGAAATCATGAATGGTCCCCCAAACAACATATAACCCAAAATCCCATCCAGCAGAGGCTCAACTTTCACTCTGCCCCAGAGCCTGGAAGAATAGCTATGTCTTTAATAGCTTCCTGAGCATCATCAGGGTGGGAGCCATCCAGATGTATTAGCCACATCAGTAGTCTTAAGAGCCCAAGGGATTTTAAAAGCAGGGATTTTATAGAACTATGGAAAGCTTTATGCATGGCATATGTAGAAATAGGCAGTCTCCAGTTCGCTGGCTGCATGAAGTCCCCAGACTCGTTTTGGTCTACCAGAGCCTCCACACCAGCTCCAATTCAGCCTATCATCTATGTAACCAATCAAATTTAGCTTATGGGTGGAGTGAGCATTACTGAGAACAAACACAGCTAATTTACAGTGAAGGCAGTGCTTCTCAGACTGATCAGAGGGAAAGCCCTTATGATATAATCACAACATAAAAATTGATGCCCTGCAGTGAACACTTTTACTCATTTTAATGGTAATGCCCTCAAAATAGCCTTTTAATGCTGATGAATACTTCCTTGAAAAAGGCCTCATGCATCATTCAGCTGCATGCTCTGTGCATAAAAATGGTGTATCATTAAAAGTTTATTTTTGATGCTTTGAAACATTGAACTGTGCAAATGATGTCAACAAAGCAAATAACGTCTGGGAGTGTTGTCCCTACTGACATAATTTTATTCCTCTACCAGAGAACATTTCTACAAAATAACTGTCAACCCTTTCAGGTAGGCTAGGTCAGTAAACAGATACCACAATAAATACTAGAACTCTACTTTATTGATATAAGCTATACTAACAGAAGGGGCGTGGTAGCTCAGCGGGTAAGACACCAGGCTTGTCGATCAGAAGATCGCAAGTTGAGAGGTTCGAATCCCTAGCCCCACGTGACGGAGTGAGCTCCCGCACTAGCCCCAGCTTTTGCCAACCTAGCAATTAGAAAGCATGCAAATGCAAGTAGATTAATAGCTACCACTTCGGTGGGTAGGTAACAGCATTCCGCGTGTTTCATGCCGGCCACATGACCGCGGAAGTGTCTTCAGACAACGCTGGCTCTTCGGCTAACAAACGGAGATGAGCACTAGCCCCTAGAGTCGGACATGACTGCACAAATGTGCGGGGGAAACCTTTACCTTTTTATACTAACAGAATCTTGAAAGCTTGACTGCATTTCTCCTTCCATTCCTCTTATACCAAAGAGAGTCGAGCTGGGGCAACTTTATGTTTCTTTCTCACACTTTCCTGTTTCCCTGGGCTGAGCTCATGTTTTGCTAATGGTTGTTGCATATTTTCTCCAAGGTCATGTCTATGCTCCTCTACACCAAGTATATTATATTGGGAATATATTCCTGTGGGACTTGGAAGACAAGTCAGCAAAAGTTCTATACTGTTGTGGGATGCTGCTTTCTCTTCTGCTTTCTGGGAGGTCTGAATCCTAATCCAGATTTCGTTGGATTAGGAAGACCCCATAAACCTTTCCAGTGAGGTAACAGAAAGCAGTCCCAATAGCAGCCACTGGTAATAGGACTAGAAAAACAGTGTTCCGGAGGACTTCAGATGTCCCTCATTCCATCCCAGCCTTTGGGTAGGGGTAATAATTTTCTTCTAATTCCAGTGAATATGGGGCAGAAAATACTTAAAAAGAGATATTAAATGTCCCTCTATGTCAGGGGTGGGCAACATCAGGCCCGCGGGCCATATAAGGCCTGCGGGGCTCCCGCCTAAGGCCCGCAGGGCTCCCACCTGCAAACCCCGCCCCTTCCACATGATTGGTTCCTGCCCGCAAACTCCAGTCCCCGGTCCGTGGAAATCCCAGAAACCCTGCCCCCCACCCCCCCCGGTCCCTGGTTATAAATATCCAAGTGGCCCTTGGCATAAAAAAGGTTCCCCACCCCTGCTCTATGTCCTAATCCAGTCACAGTGGATTACAGCAACGATCATGGATTCCATAGTATGCTAGGATGAGTCTGTTCAGTGTTCACACATAACTCAGGGGCATCCACAACAGGGTGTAAAGAAGGTTAAGATGGCAGCCACAATTACACAATCAATGCCCTGCCCTTTTTTATATCTGTTGCACAAGTGACAAACGTTAAAAAGGGGAAGGGCTTTGATCACACAGTTGCAGCTGCTATCTTAACTTTTTGCTCCCCCCCCCCCCCCCAATCTCTGAAACCTTAAATGGAATAACATGATTTCACAAGCTTTCTGGACTCTTTCTTTTTAAATTCAGATCCGTTCAAAGTAAGAGGAGGACCGACACATTTGGGAAGGCATAGGGAAAATAAATGTTTCAAACGTATAATCAATCATTTGCTATTTAATGCAGTGTGTCTTGTATAATAAATTATACAAACTTGAGATTAGTCTTTCCAGTTTGAAACTGCACTATTTTATGGTTGTAGAAACAGGATAAAGAGGATGTTGTATAAGTACAGTCACCTTAATTTCTACACGTAATCGGCAAAAGAAGACACATGTGATTAAAAAGTGTGATTTTCTGTATTTATTATATCTTGGGAGGATTAGAGAGGAATTTTTCATGAAACACATTTCATGATTTAACGTACCCCACACATCCAGGAGCTTTATAGGGGTCAGTCAGGGGGTTGGCTAGAGCATAATTATAAAAAGGAAATGCTACAGCAAAGAGATGAAAGTGGCTAATAACTAAGATAGATCCTTCTATTTTATAATTTCAGGATAGAGATTGTGGCTGAAATAATTCATCCACAGCCTTTCTCATCTTGTGTAGGTTAGGGAGATTATTTTTGACAATATATGTAAGAACTATTTCAATACAAGTCCTAGGAAATTTAAGAGGTGGGTCACAAGTAATTCATATTAGTGCGGTCTTAATGAAATAAACAGGAATTCACTGTCATCATAGGTCTGCCTTACATTTTAGTAAAGTGCTAAATGATTACTTAGTTATCTGAGTAACTAGGTGACTGGCTGTAACAGGCATGCTGTCATGGCGAGGGTATTATCTTTGTGGGGATAAGAATTTTATTTTCTTTAAAAGAACTTCAAAATTTAAAAAATAGGGAGTTAGGGTTAGGAAGATAAACAATTAAAATTAAAATAGAATCAAATAGAAAAAGGAAGGGAAAAAGTTTAGGGACACCTAGAGTGCCACATGTTGTGTGGTTCCTGATCTATTTTGACTATATGTCATGCTTAGTAAAAGACAATCCTATATGTCCGAGCTAGATAGAATCGCATTCCCCCAGACCTCGTGCCTGATTATGGGAGAGCATCCTGATCTTCCCCTGCAGAATTAGCTGGAATGAGCCTGGTTTTAAAATAAATACCTTAAGAATCCTTAAGAGGAATGAACAGCAGAGATCTTGGAATTGGCCATTGATAATTTCCTGTACAGGAAAAAGCCACCACATAACTTCCTCTGTGGCACGTCACCACACAAGTCACAGCCTCTCCCTCTATGATGAGATATATTGTATTTCTATTTAAATGGTCATCATAGTTTCCATATTTGTATATATCCTTATATATTTGCCATTAAAAATTATTTACATCTGTGCTCTGTTCAGTCCAATTTTTGTGGTACATTTTCTCTTTCTTGAAGATGCTTAATTGACTAGGAGGACACCCCTGGAGAGGGCGAGAACAACATTCTTTTTTCCTTTTGCAGTCATTTTACCTCTTAAAAAACATTGAACCCACAAAATATTGAACTGATTTTTCTTGGCTTTGAGGGGAGGGTGTGAAGATAAGTAGATGCCTTTAAGGCACCAATTTCTCCCTTTAAACCCAAGAACCCCCCCCCCCAAATTGGGTGAAAATGTTTGGCCCTGCTGCTGCAATGATATTATGACATTAGTGGCCCCATCCCTTGCAGTTGTTGGAAACAAAAAATTAAGAATGTATCCCACTGGCTACAGAACAACTGGCTGCACCTGAAATGATACCTCCCTTGTTGGACAATTTGCACAGGTAAATAACGTGTTCTCTGTGTCTGCAGACATGCTCAGCATCATAGGGCCATCAATATGTGACAGTGGGAGAGTTAAAGATGGAAATAGTTTGCCTCCCAAAGGCCTCCCACTTCAATTACCATCTTAAATTTTAAGAGGGGGGAAGAATTGTATTGTTGAAATTCAACCATTTTATCATCAGAGCTCAGTAGCCTGATGTTCGGTCATGGCAGGAGGATGGCAAATGGGTAGGCTGACCATACGTCCCCGTTTTTTTTAGCATTTTTCAACCGTCCCGTCGTTTTGATAAAAATCTCAATTTTGTCCCGTTTTTTAAACCCGGCGGGAATGGCGCAGGAGGAGGATCCGAACCGGAGCTGCCGATTGGAGGCAGCCTGGAAGAGGAAGCCCTTCCGCCTATCAGCGCGTGGCAGAGGAGGGTGGATGGGTGGGCAGGGTTTACAGGCGGGAGCCAATTGCGTGGACCGGGGGGCGGGGTTTGGAGGCAGGAGCCAATTGCGTGGGCCGGGGGGCGGGGACCCATCTTTTTAATGAATACAGAATATTACATAAGACCCCGTCCCATTTTGCCATCCCAATGTCCCGTTTTTGTCTCAAGGAAATATGGTCAGCCTACAAATGGGATTCTGGGGGCTGTTATTGTCCTCCTGAATCTAAACTGGAAACTGCCTGTACCTTAACCATAATCTGAACTTTTATCTGGGATGAGACAACAGGATAAGCCACAATGTGCCTTATATCTTGTAAATGTTGATGGTGTAACATCATACCAAAGGGAAGGGAAGGGAAGGGAAGGGAAGGGAAGGGAAGGGGAGGGGAGGGGAGGGGAGGGGAGGGGAGGGGAGGGGAGGGGAGGGGAGGGGAGGGGAGGGGAGGGGAGGGGAGGGAGGGAGGGAGGGAGGGAGGGAGGGAGGAAGGAAGGAAGGAAGGAAGGAAGGAAGGAAGGAAGGAAGGAAGGAAGGAAGGAAGGAAGGTTGCATTATATCTTCTTTGTGCAAACGTTCTGTCCTTCTGAGGATGTTTATGTGTTTGCTTCTTAGTGAAATAAAATTTGTTAAGATGATTTTTTTCTGTTTAAGGGAATGCAAGGCTGGTTTCAGAAGCAGCCGCTACAGCTCCAGAACACAGGAAATTATGCCATTAAGTATCTCAAGTTACCATGGAGAACAAAACATTGTCATCACCGACTGAATCCTCCAAATCTACCTGCTATACGCTAATCAGAATGAAGCAGAAAGCCATGTTAATTACAAAACAAATTATCTACCCCTGCCAGTCCAGTGAAATGTAATGAAAAATGCAATGCATTAGATGAAGAGTAACTCTTAGAAAGTTAAATGGGCTCTGTAATAAAGTTAGACAAACAAAGAAATCGTTTTAGCTGCACATGGGCTCAAAGAACCCATTACATTATTTAGGTGATAAGCACTCAGTCCTTATCACTGAGTGGCTGGGATTGGTAAGAATAATAGTCCAAACTTCTGAAGGCCACCTCGGTGCCTAAATTAATATCTTCTTTGAGTCAAGCTTGACTTCTGGTGACTTCTCTATGGACATAATCATGCAGTTTTCTTGGCAATAATATAGAAGAGATTTGGTAGTGCCTGTTCCCAGGATGTGTGTTGACTTCCTATTCTACCTTACAGCCCTGGAATTACCTGGTGATCTCCCATCATACCCAACCCTGCTTAGCTTCTGCACCTAGACAAGGTCAACCAGGTGCAATAATCTGCTGACTAGCTAGGGCTCTTGCCTTGTCTAGTTCTGTAATCTTTAATTTAGACCACATTAAATTAACAATCATTAATTTTTTATTTATTACATTATTTCATTCAAGTGCTGGGACATCACTTGACAACAAAAGTCCATATTGTCAACACCATAGTTTTCCAAGTTGTAACATATAGCTTGAAAGTGGACCATCAAAAATTGAATGAAGAAAATTTGATACCTTTCAATTGTAATGAGAAGAAAATTGAGAATACCTAGTACTGTAAGAACAAGTCATTCAATACTAGATGAAGTACAACCAGACTATTCACCGGAAGCCCTAATAATAAAGCAAACATTTAAATATTTTGAACCTATAAAGAGAAGGCAAGATTCATCAGACTCTTATACTTGGAAAAATCAAAGGTAAATGAAAATATCTGCAGCCAAGACTAGTAGGAGGAGATCCGTGTTAGTCTATGGTGGCAGAAGGTCAGAAGGAATCTGGCAACATCTTTTCCAACTAGCAAACTTTATTAAAAGGCATAAGCTTTTGTGAGCTGCAGCTCACTTCATCATATGCTTCTTATGGAATACATGCAGATACTGTATACAAATCCCTCTTCAGTAAAAGCTGCACTCTACATTCGGTGTAGCCTGCTTTGAGAATTCAATTATGTTCTTCAATTAGCTGTATCTTTCTCTCTCTACTTTCCACTCCATCAAATAACTAGTTTACTAAATCAGTTTTAAACTCCATTAATTTCAATATTTCCTCTCTCTGACACTCAGTTTCTCTCTCTTTTTTTAATCTGATGGTTCTGGAGCTTGAACTGCTCAGTCTTTCTCATAAGACATCTTATCAACTTATGGACCATGAGACTGTCTAAAGTACCCTAAAAGTTACACTACATCATTACAAATTGTCAGGCTCCCTGGACCACTACTTGGCAGTAAATCTCAGTCCTCTAACTTCACACAGCTTAATTTGGCACCTATGCTTGGACTTGGCTGAAATCTCTGACCCATGATATGGCATGGTTAGATAAGAACCTTTATTGAAGACTAAAATGAAGCTACATTCAACAGGTTGTTTTCCAGCAGTATGAGAGTACAATTTCCTATTATGCCCACCACAGTTAAACACAATGCTGCTGCTTCCCACCTTCTCCATTTTTCAATTGACTTATTGCCCTGTGCTTCATGTCAACTTCATGAAGTTGACAAAACTGTAAAACTTCCCTGAGAATTGTTGGCAAGGAGAATAGGCAAGAAACTTGAGCAAAATAAACCAACATTTGCGGGGGAGTTATATATCAAGAGGGGTAGATTTATTTTTAATTTTTATTTAATTATTTATTTATTTTCTATCCCACCTTCATTATTTTTATAAATAACTCAAGGCGGCAAACATACCTAATACTCCTTCCTCCTCCTATTTTCCCCACAACAACAACCCTGTGAGGTGAGTTGGGCTGAGAGAGAGGGACTGGTCCAAGGTCACCTAGCCGGCTTTCATGCCTAAGGCGGGACTAGAACTCATAGTCTCCTGGTTTCTAGCCTGTTGCCTTAACCACTAGACCAAACTTCCAGAAGGTCTCATTAGTCAGGTTTGCTGCAAGGAAAAGCACTGTTGGTTTGAAACTTGAAATGTGTTTACTTTAGCCCTCTTTTGTCGGCAAGTACATTAAGGCAGGCCCTCCTTGACTCTTTTGATACTACTTCTACCTCTCTCTTGATCTATTACTGACCTACCTGTGCCCACCTAGGAAACCATTTGGCTAAGAGCAAGAACGTTGCATTATTATTTTCATACTATTAATCCTTCCCCAATCTGACAGGAAGCTGAGGAACTGTGGAAGATGGAGTTCCCAGGGTAGCTGCAGAGCACCAAGCTGGGGAAGCCTCATTTGAAGACACTTTAATTATGAAGGATACTTTTGATTAGTGAAGGAAAGGTTTCTATGCATAGATGGACAATTTGAATGAAACTAAGTGGCAGAATTTTGATGAAATATCATTGTGTTGCTACATATTTGATTTCCAAAGCACATAGCAGTTGCTCGGGAAGATTTTTTTGTCTTATCTACAGAAGCTGAAAAACTCATCTTCTGTTCCTTATGAACCCTACAGTGCAGGGGTGTTTGTAAGGTGGGGGGAAGTCAAGATGAAAGTCACAACCCCACAATCAAAGCCCTGTCCCATTCTAAAGGTACACACAAAGGGGTGGTGTTTTGGTTGTGCAGCATTGACCACCACCTTGACTTTTGCTGAACCCTCCTCTGGATGACCCTGGTGCTATGTACTACAAAATTACTATCAGTGGTAATTGGATGATTTCTTCAGCTTCAGTTTCCCAAACCAAATGGGTTAGGTTTTAATTCTGCTTTCTTCTGGCTACAGAGCAACAGAAAAGACCTTGAATAAGTGATAAGATTTTTATAGACACTTTAAACAGCAAAATAAGCTTTATGGATTACTTTACTTTTGAAAAAGAAAGAATTTCTGCAAGTGTTTTTCTCATAAAATGTGCCATGGTGGCCCTCTGTAACTTCTCAGAAGAGGCAGCATTTTATTATTTTTTGAGAAGAAGAAGAAGAAGAAGAAGAAGAAGAAGAAGAAGAAGAAGAAGAAGAAGAAGAAGAAGAAGAAGAAGAAGAAGAAGAAGAAGAAGAAGAAGAAGAAGAAGAAGAAGAAGAAGAAGAAAATATATATTCAGAGACTTCTTAAGAGTAAGCAGTGTTTAAGGCTAGGATATATCTAAAATAGCAATTTCTATTCTGATAACCTTTAGCTCTAATGGCTAGAAATTATAAGTCCATAAAATGTGAAAAGCGCTAAATTAAGAAATCCCTATAGTTTGATATTTATATTTGCTATTAGAATATATACAGTTTTTCTGATATGTGATATCTGGAATGACATGTAATCCAGAGTGGAAGCCAAGAGAAAGCTCACAAATATGAACTGAAATATTGCAGACAATGATATTACAAAAACTGGAAGAAGGACTCACAATATCAAGTTTTGATTGTCTTTCCCTCTTCTTCTTTATTTATTTATCTCATCTTCAACTAGACGTGTACTTTTTTAATGAAAGAATTCAGAACACTATTAAGTCTTTTGGGGAAAGAACTTTATTCAATAAGGAATCCAGCAGAATGAAGAAAGCAGGAATTGGTCTCTGTCAAATCCTTACAGCTTAAAATAATGACACCACGTTTTGTACACATTTATTTGTGGTACCCAAGATTAGCTCCTAAAGCAACTGATTTTCTACTAGGCTAGGAAGGCTAGGAAGATAATCTCTGTAACTAAGACTATATTTGTCTTCCTAGCCACACAAGGTGTAATAAAAGTGTCAGTATGGTTTACTCCATTTTCCAATACATATTGCCCTTAACAATGGAAATAAAAGTGAACCTAGAGTCATTGACAAGTTTTGCAGATGATACTGATTTGACTTCTATCTAACAATTACTTGGTTTAGTTTTTAATTGGTTACTTTACATTAAAAGAAAATAGAAAGATTCAAGACAGCCTTAGCTTCTTTAAAATAATCTTTCTCTTTTTCTGCCCTGCTAGTAAAAAAGCTACTTTTTATTCCTTGTATACCAAATCTTATCTAAGAGGAAACCGTTTTATCAGAGCAACTGCTCCAGGCAATAAAGTTCTTGTTTTGTTTACTGAAAAAAGAATATCGCTTTGATTAAAATTTGCTCTCTTTTTCTGGAAAAAAAATCAATATCCTATTTCGGCTTTGCAGAGTGATTGCATTGATACAATCAACAGTCTTCCTTGAAATCAAGATGATTTAAGTTGCTAGTTGAGTGAACTTCTAGGTTCAACCTCTGCTTTATTAAAATCACTATCAGAATCCGTCCTACCCAATTATGAATTTATTTTGAAGCCTTGGGGAAAAAGTAATAATAGAATAGTGTACAAGAGTAGCAATTCTTCCAAGGATGATTGATGGTAATACGCTGGTATGTTCTTTTAGTCCCTAACAGATATTTCCATGGCTTCTACATTTTATATATCTCTCTCAGCATCAATAAACTGCATTACACAAGAAGTAATCAGATAAAGGGTAGAGATTAGAGAAAACACAACATTGTTTCTAAGCCATAGAAGAGGCTTTGGAAGTTACTTTATGGTTGACTACATGTTGCACATTAAGCCAAATGCAACTTTATTTTGTTTGGGTATTGTATTAACCAAATCATCATGGTTTCCAAACTCTAGTTTATAAGTTTAGCAAGTTGTGTGAACACAACCATAGAAAGATCTAGAGATGTCAGTTCTTGTCATGAATGGTCTTGGACTAAAAATACCATTTAATATTTGTCATCCTGTTTCAAAATAGCATGTTTGCAGAGAACATAGGCCACATTTCCCCATCTTCATGCCTCTTAGAAGTATTGAATTTTGATTCCTATCCAAAAGCTACTTGGGATTTATGGGATTTGAAGTTTAACACTTCTGTGTGGCGTCATCATTAGCAATGTAGACTTTCTCTTGACCATACCAGCCGTTTAGTATAGGCACTAACTCACCAGAATATCCAGTGTGGCCAGAAGAAAGAAATGCTAAATTCTTCCCATTGCTGGTTCTGGTAATTATCTTTTTGCTGCTGTATCATCTACCCATCAGTACATTAATTTCAAGTGTTAATACCAAGTGTGTTCTCACTCTGAAAAGTATCCCATGTGCTTGTCTATTTCTATGCCTTTTTTCCAACCTTCTTCTTATTAACCTTTTTTTTTATGAGTGGTCAAAGTGGAAGAGTTTTGCATTAACTCTTTCAGAGACTATCTACTAATCTTGGGTATTATCTTTAGTATTATGCAAAATAGTCCAGTAGCATTTATCTGTATTGCCATTATTACAATTTTCAAAGTGGCAAAGCACAGAGCTTATGACTCATATGCTCAATACATTCATTTCTAAAATGAGCAGAATCCGCCTTTCAAAGGTAGAGCGAAACAGCATCAAAGTAATCCTGACATGGGAGGTTTGTAAATTACAGTATGTCTCATGCTTTGTATTGTTTTGTTTTAATATCCACAGAAGCTGGAGGAAGAAGTTTAATGCACCATTTCTGAATTTGTATATTCTCCAGCTGTTTAGTCTTCACTCCCAGAAGATGGCCATTGCTGAAAATGGTAGGAGTTAAAGTCTACAAATCTGGAGAATGCCCAGAGTGGGAAAGGCCATTTAATCCCTTCCCATCTGGTGCTTCTCAAACAACTATCTTTTCATCCATCAAAATTTACAGGAATCCATAAGTAGTTATTATTAACAATTCCAAAAACCACAGGATATTATTGTTCCTAAACCCCCAATTCTTGGCTAGTTTGATATTGAAATGGTCTATGAGGTCCATACGCTACATATCCAAAGCTTCATAGGATCCATTATAAAACAGCAGTTCTTTCTCTGTAAGAAGATCTGGATGAGGGAAGGCAGCCTGGAGACAAGGACAAATCAAATCAAATCTGTAAATACTGTCCACAGTCAGACATCAAATCAAGCCACTTTATGTACACCAAACTATAGTTTAGGTATCTATATGTATAGGAAACCAAGTTGTTGCCACTGCAGTGATCCCAACATGTGGAAGAAGACTAAAATATAGCTTCTCAATTTAGACACCATACCAAATCATAGTCTGTGATACTGCTTTAAACGAACTATGGTTTCCCATTATCATTTCTTGACATTACAAATAATACTGTACCTTGTCAGTTCCAATATCTATTCTGTGCTATACTCCATTCTACTGTTAGTTCCAATATCTTTATCATGGCTTGGTGTAATGCTGTGTTCAACCTGGTTCCAAGAGTTCATTTCCTACCCTCTCATTTGAATTTGGGACCTCACATTTTAATATATTTTTTTCCACAGAGGAGCAAATTGTATTAGGAGACCTCCTACCACCAAAGTTTTCTTTTTTTTTAACAAGAATTTTATTAAATTTAAGACAAAGATAAAAAGTACAAAACAGCAAAAAGCTACAACAAAAAGAAGAAAGAAAAATAAAAAAGTGTAAAACACAGGAAAAAAGAATCTTGAAGATTACATACAAAGGTGACTTCTGACTTTCAACAGTAAGAATATACAGCAATTTCCACAATCAATTCCTTACTCTAAATCAAACCCAAATCCCATTATTTCTATAAATCTTTCCATTGGCACATATACAAATCACTTATTTATTTATTTAATTTTTATCCCGCCTTTATTATTTTTATAAATAACTCAAGGTGGCGAACATACCTAATACTCCTTCCTCCTCCTATTTTCCCCACAACAACAACCCTGTGAGGTGAGTTGGGCTGAGAGAGAGTAACTGGTCCAAAGTCACCCAGCCAGCTTTCATGCCTAAGGCGGGACTAGAACTCACAGACTCCTGGTTTCTAGCCCAGCACCTTAACCACTAGACCAGGGCTTTCCAAAGTTTTCCCGCGGCAACACACCAACCGCTGTTGGTGTGTCGCCGCAGGAAAACCCGGAAGTGCCGCCGTTGCGGCAGCGCGCAAAAACCCGGAAGCGCTGCTGCCGCTTTCAGGTTTTTGCACACCGCCATTGGTGTGTCGCCGCAGGAAAACCCGGAAGCACTGATGATGATCAGTGCTTCCGGGTTGTGTGGCGACACACCAGACTGTGTGCGGCGACACACTTTTGTGTCGCCACACACAGTTTGGAAAGCTCTGCACTAGACCAAACTGGCTCTTTTTTTAATTGCAAATTACGTAATTGCTCCTTCCCCTTATATATAATAAAAAAGAAATGTATGTATGTATGTATGTTTCTAGGCTGGCTTCCCTTCCCCATACAACATTTATATAATTATTTCCTTCCTGCTACTATTCTATATATTTCCGTCCACTGTAATAAAAACCAAATTATAAAAACATATAAATTGTCTGCACTTATAATTAATAATAGTACAACAATCCTAATCTTATTAAACCTAAAGAACCAAGCAATTATTAGATATCTTATAAGTCTTACAAATCAAACAAGCCTTAGTAAATATCTAGTAAATCTTAATCCAACTCATTAAAGAGAAATGAAATCATAATAACCATAAATCATTATCCATCCAATTACATGTTCTTAAATTTTTACCCCATTTCAAGATAAACCAAACCATTTACATGTCTCCCTAAAATATATATTGGGATTGGCCAAATACCATGTGCCCAATTGGGGGACCAGGACCTTACTTAGAAATGCAGTGATAATCACCATTTCTTCCTTCCTTTTTTCTGGCCTACTCCTGGCCAAGAAGATCCCAGCACCTCTGTTTTGGTCATCTCCAGAGCACTCCTGCAATGCAGCAGTAAAATTTTCCACACAGCTTATTTCCTCTGCCTGTGTAATGTTATGGCAAAATAAGGGGAACAAGTAAAAGTATGCACTATAACCACCTCCAACCCTACAAAACCTCCCCAAAGTAAGGCATTATTTGGGAACAAGGATGCTCTTGGATTGCAGTCTATTGATGCAGTGCCATCAATTCTAGTGATTGGAATTGATGGTTGCAGTGCCATCATATGTGATTGCAGTGCCATATGATTGCAGATATATGATTGCAGTGCCATCAATTCCAGTGGTAAACAAACTAAGTTTGTGAAAGAAGCTGTTGCTTCTCTCCCAGTTAAGCCTCTGACTAGTGAAAATTAAGAGAAATTATCCCCCCTCACCAGAGTTTCTGGATTTCCTCTCTTCTTCTCTGCCCTTTTGCCTACCACCCAGCATCTCAACTTCACAAAAGATGTTTCACTAAAGAACTGGTGGCAAAGCATTTGTGTGATGTCTGAAGTGAACCCGTTGGCTCTCCCCCCCCCCCCCCATTTTCAATTTATTATAAATCTTCCCAGGCGCAAACAGCTCCAGGCAGAGATTTTTTTTCTGCAGCAATAAAATGTAACTTCCAATTGCATAATGGATATAAATCCATGATAAATAACTTAACACCCAGCCTAGCTCATTTGCATAGTCCCCAGCACCTACAAGTCATTCTTAAGGATATAGAAATGCTTGTGAAATCTCCAGCAAGCCTTCAGTTCTTGATGTTATCATGGCAAACATGTCAACAATTCCTGGAGCACTTCTAATGGTTAGGAAAGCATCTTTTAAAATATTGGTTTGTTATACACAGCCTCTTTGAGAGAGAGGAAAAAATGCTAGGACAGTAAGCTAAGGGCATGCTGACTAGTAAGACATTTCATTTTTCTTAGGCAGTCAGACCTTGTAAACATGAATGATTTCTAGCAAGGTGTTTTAAATCTTAAATCAGTATGAATTCCCGGTGGAAGAGAAGGCACATAAGCATTGTATTTCTCATAAGCCAACTATGTAGCCAAGGCAAGTTTTCTGGTCCTGGCACCAGAAAATAAAATATCTATTTCTTCACAGACTAAGACGGCTATCTGTTTGGCAGAGAATGTAGAGGAATCTCTTAGGATGAAATCGTGCCATTTCTGTCTGGGTGGACATATTGGACCAAATGTTTAACACAACAAATCAAATAATTGTTGACAAGACCAGTTTATGATATGATGCAGATAGCATATCTGGCCTTAGAAGTAATCAAGAAGGCCAATGTCCCCCTTCTCCACTTTAACATGTGTGAAAGAGATAATGAAATTGAAATCTAAGCTGGGTTTGAGAGAAAGCTGTATTTTTCCCATATCCATACACAGCGGTGGCAGGAAACATGGAGGGTCCAAAGGCAAAAAATACAGCCAAAGGACTGCTTGTACGTTCTGCCAGGTTGGAAACAGTAGCTTCTTTTTGTTGCTTTTATAAAAACCAATAAAATATATTTTAAAAATTAAAAGTAAAAATGATTTATTCAACCATCCAAAACTTGCTGCCTTTCAGATGTGTCTGAGTCTAACGCCCAGGATTCCTAGCCAACATGCCGAACGTTGATATTTATGAATTGGAATGAAAACTGTGGTAACTGATAACCCACAAATATAAGGGTGTAATTTTCTTATTGGGCCTCTTGCTATGATGTAAATTGGAGTCTTTCTCAAAGTTCAATCCATTTCTTCTACTAAATGTGAAAAACTTGGGCAAAAAAGTAAATTTCAACATCATTTTGAAATTCTCAAGAAAAAGACCATCCTTAACTGTCATTATTCATGAAATTTGTGTTCATAGCTGACATTTATATTTGACTCATATCTTATGGAGCAACTTTCAGGTTCATTTAAGAAATAATGCATTCATATCCAGACATGCTGTTTTGGACATCAACTTCCATGTTATTCAAGAGCAGTCTATGAGTGTTTTATACCTTCCTTGTTTGAGCTCTCAGAGTAAAGAAACAAAGGTGTTATCTTATGTCATGCCCTATTAGAGTTTTCATGACTCCACCACCCCGGTGGGGGCGGGGGTATTTCAGTATATATTCCTGCAGTTTTATACTTTACTTGACCACCAGGAGGCAGTATACAACCACTTTTGTCCTTGTATTATGACTCCCACAGATACGTGCAGCCATTATAGTTAGTATTAGATATGCAGTTCAACCCCCTTTACTGGGACTTGAACTATTAGGCCATTGTGCCATTTATACAGTGCACCTAGCTTTGATTGTCAACATTTGGAGGAAGAAGGATATACAGACAATCTGTGAGTACTATGTGCTTTCCTGTCAGCCCTGTAAGACTGACCAGACTAAGAAACCAATGCCACATAGGTCAAGACTACTTTTATTGTAACAGCTGTAGTAACAGATTCTTGTAAGTCTGAATGTGCACCCCACCTCTCTCACTTTATCTTAGTGTGAACTAGAGAGGGATCTGTCTGAGATGCTTACTTAAACTAGTTTTTTTGGAATAGACTGAAGCCACACTTGTCTGATCATTGCCTTGGTAGCGGCTCTTTCTTCTGTCCTTCAATGCCATTCCCTCTTCCCTCTACACTTCCTTATTTGAATGTTGGAATCTGGCAAATCAAGCATGCCTCATTAGCATATGGGTGATTGTTCTAGGAGGCAAACTCTGGGCTAGAGGAAGCTGCTTATTGCCCCTCTCACTTCCTCGTCTCTCTCTCTGATTCTTCCACCATCGAGGAGGAAGCAGCATGTGGCTGCTCCTCTTCATGGAGAGGCCATGTGCTAGGCCTCAAGCCCCTTTCTCCACGCAGCCTCTGGCAGCAAATGGGGCCAGAGGTATTCAGTTTAGGGAACAGAAAGAAGAACTGAAACTTCATTTTTCTACTGAAATGGCTGTACCTGGACCAAATAAATGTAAGAACTCTTTTACTTTCTGCAATGTCTAAGTGTGTGTTTCTTTATGCTTGGGTGGGCTAAAGGTGTAAGAATTTGAACCTGAATCTCTCTAACGTGCTCACAGGCTGTGTTTTTAAACAATATTCTTTTTCTGCACACGAGTTAAGCTCTGCTCCATTCACTGGTTCTAACAGGCCATTGAATGATCTTCAATTTGAGCTCTCAGATCAGAGAGAGAGAGAGAGAGACAGAGAGAGAGAGAGAGAGGGCGCTCTGTTTAATAGTTCAATTCTCAACTGATAGACAATGTGGCTCCCCTTGCAGTCTTTTCTGGGGATTGTAAGCCACATTCCCCCAAGATCACCCTACCAAAATTCAGTGCTGTGATTTTTTTAAATGAAATTATAAACAAAATAGGCTGTGTGAATCACCCAAGCTTCAGTTTGCATTACCAGTTGAATCTGACCTGTTGGGTTGATTCAGATCAAAACATCAGATCAATCTGAAAAGTTAATTAATCTGTTTTAAATAATCTATTCAGTCACATCAATCTGAATCAACAATTCAGTTAGGTAAAAACTTTGTATGTATATGCACTAAAGCATCAAACCTTTAAAACAAATTAAATAGATACATCAAATCAATCCCCCGATTAATTTAAAGATTTGATTTGAAGAGATGATCAAATTTAATCCCCTTTGAATCAAAGCATCAAAGTTTTGCACGGCCCCACAAAATATGCATACCTCTACTATTTTCCTTTTTGAAAGATCTAGATTTCCAAAGAAGAGGTGAAAAAATATGGTCCTGCTCTCTTCAGTGATATCTTCCTCACATTCCCTGCAAGCCTTAAAAACATACGGAGAAAATGTCACAGTGGCTAGGAAAAGATACTGCCCCACTCTTTAGACACTTTAAATTCTAATACATTTATTATCACGTAAGTTTTTCTGGGTCACAGTCCATCAGAAATGATCCACAGACTGTGATCCACAAAATTTTTTGTTATAATAAATGTTTTTATACTGTTCCAAGTCTCTTTGTAGTTTTTGCTGCAAAAGTCTAACAAATAAGTGACCTTTTTTTTAAAAAAAAAAAAAGATGAACATGCCATTTATCCATATGGATTATTTTGGAAAATTATTCTAACACAATGAAATTGCTGACCATCTGACCATCCTTTTTTAAAACGGATTTAGTCTAACTAAAAAAGAAGTATTTGATCCTGTTTCATATAAACAAGAATTTAATTCTGATCTGTAATTTAGTTCAAGGCAGCTGGCAAGCAGAAATGGTGCTGTCTGTATAATGACTCATCATGAAGTCAATCTGAGCTGATTTTGCAGAATTGAATGAAGCACATGTTTCACATTTGGTCCTCTGGAGAAGTCTCCTTTGATATGTTTAGTTTCACCTGCCTTGATTCATTTCATGTCAAATAATGCTTGACAGCACATGGCCTGACCAATTGGAATTTGTAACCTGATGCTTCATTTGTCTCACTCTCACATTGCGTGATTTCATCTAGTTCATCTGAGCAGTAAATTCCAATACAAACTACTTTCTAAAAAAGCTCAAAGCTGACTTCCTATCAAATTGTTGCAAATTTGCAGTAATTTATATCATCATTCCATTTCTGATACATGTAAGGTAAAGGTAAAGGTCCCCCCCACACATTTGTGCAGTTGTGTCCGACTCTAGGGGCCGGTGCTCATCTCCATTTGTTAGCCGAAGAGCCAGCATTGTCCGAAGACGCTTCCACGGTCATGTGGCTGGCATGACACACGCGGAACGCTGTTACCTACCCACCGAAGTGGTACCTATTAATCTACTTGCATTTGCATGCTTTCAAATTGCTAGGTTGGCAAGAGCTGGGGCTAGTGCGGGAGCTCACACGGGACTAGGGATTCGAACCTCCGAGCTTGCGATCTTCCGATCGACAAGCCTGGCGTCTAATTAGAGTTGGAACAGTTGTCTCTTTTTTTCAGAATGGTGGACATCCATCAAAGAACAAAATAATCTTCCCAATCTGGCAACTTCCAGTTGTGACAGGCCAATATACGTAAATCAACTTTACCTTCACCCATCTGGTAGAAGAGCTTTACTGGACCAAACGTTTGTAGACAAAAAATGCTTTCAGATTTGTAGAAGGTGGATTTTGGATTCAACCCATCAAAAATGGGACTTCAGGAAAATTGGATGACATCATTCTGAGATTGTAAGCAATTGATATCAGATATATATTTCCCAAAGGGTTTTTTTCATAGTGTATTATACATATTTAATAAAGCATAGACTACTGAAAGACATTCTGCTGTCTGGGCATAATCTCTGAAATATCATGGAAAGCATCTTCAGGAATCAGGGTGCAGTGTGTGTGTGTGTGTGTGTGTGTGTGTGTGTGTGTTGAATTGACAATAAAGATATAAAAGTGGTGGATAGTTTCTGCTGTTTGGGACTAATCATCAACAGTAAAGGAACAAGAATCAAGAAATATGCTGCAGACTAGCACTTGGTAGAGCAGCCATAAGGGCCTTGGAAAAGATATTTAAATGTTGTGATGTGTCTGTACCTACAAACATCAGAATCGTGCAAGCCATGGTATTCCCTGTGACACTTTATGGAAGTAAAAGTTGGACTTTGAAGAAGCAGAATACGAAGAGTATTGACACTTTTGAGCTTGGTGTTGGAGAGGACTCCTGAGAATATCATGGACAGCCAAGAAAACAAACAAATAGATGATCGAACAAATCAACCCAGAGTTCTCACTCGAGGCACAAATGACCAGGCTCAAATTATCCTACTTCGGACACATTATGCGAAGACTTAGCTCTCAGGAGAAGGCTCTAATGCTGGGAAAGGTGGAAGGAAAGAGAAGAAGTGGATGACCAGCAGCAAGGTGGATGGGCTCAGTTACAGCGGCGATGAGTGCACCATTGGAAGACTTGAAAGGCCAGGTTAGAGACAGATCATCATGGAGAAATTCTATCGGTATGGTCTCTTAAGAGTTGACAATGACTTGATGGCACATAATCAAGCTATCAATAGATCAAGGATTATGAATACATCACACAAAGGGAACAGGGTAACCAAAATAATTATGATTCATAAAACATGAAAGATAAATCTACACACATTTGATTTGATTAGCGATTTGCTGATCTGTGTTGCTTGAGAATTAGTCTTTATTTTCATAGGGAGGCAAAGATTATTGAGTAATCTTCTCAAATTTGAGTCATTCTGTCTATGATATAAACTTCCAAACATTTATTCTTTCTTTTCAAAATAAATAAATGTACAGTATAAGACTGTTGCATTATACAGTATATGATATTTCAACTTCTTACTGTTATTTTAGACTATATGGTTGGTTCATATTTGTATAACATTAAGTCCGATCTTTGCATCTTTTCTCTTCCCTATTGTAATGAATTATTTATATATGCTAACAGAAAAAAATTGGATTACATATGATGTATTTAACACATTAACCAAAGCCGGGACATATAAACCTCTTACTTTAATAAATCCATTTATATAATTGACTTAAATCAAGATGTATGTCTGGTATTTTTTTAATAATTAAATGAAGAATTGCCTTTCTTCAAAAAGAGCCAATTATAATGTACATATAATTTTCTTTTAAAACATTTCCTATGCATTTCATATTTTACAACATATTCCTCTGATGTGTTTTAGTCATGCTAACTATAAAATTGATTATTTATTATGTTGTTTTCTTAGCTAGCCTTAACTTCTTCTCTTGAAAGTGTAGATAATACCTAAATACCATATCACAAACTTATGTTAACTCATGGTTTAAGATTTATTGTTGCAAAAGCAGGAATTAGAATACATTAAGCTACAATAAAACTTTATCTCACTGATCTTTACCAATCATTTATCTTTACTACATAGATCTTTACAGTTTATGTAGTTGTAGATAGTTTTCCATTTTACATATAGGATATATGATTTGCCCAGGCCTGTAACTTCACTTAAAATGCAGCCATTATTTAACCAGAATATGTATTCTTTTTTATTTTCTTAGTTGGAATAGCTCATTGTTTTAATGAAATCTTACATGCTTAATGTACTTGTACCTTCCTCTCTTTTACATGCCATCTGATGTCAGCTGTCTTCTTCAGTTGGCCAGGCTTGATGGAGAAGTCTGGGAGCTGATCCATCACATTTAGAGTTGGGGAACGATATTCAAATGGCATTATTTTGAAATAACTTTCAAGAAAATTGCTGTCCTGAGATGGCATGAGGTCAAAGTATATTTTTAGAATGACAAAAGATATGTAAGCATTGTATGAGCTGTTTAGAAGCTATTGTATTCATGTGTCTTAAAATATAGCCATTTATTTCAATGGGGGGAGTAAAATCTTTAATAGATGCACTATTTGGCAATCAAAACAGATGCTCATGTCTACATAATTTTCACTTAAATAAAAATTTATATAAAGCTAATACATATAAACTTGGATCAAAATATATATCAATTCCCTTTAGCAATCAAAGCTCTTTTAATTGTGACTGGTTTGACTGATTTATTCCCAGGGTCTTAGATATGTGATTTATTGATTGTAAGATTTGCGTTGTGCTTTTGTTTTTCTCCTGAGTTATGAAAGGGAATTATACAGTGCTCAGAGTCATTCCGATGGGAGAGTCCTATACGACCTGGAAAATAAATAAACAGGTATCATATCAACTTCCATGCATCTCCTTCTGCCTTTCATCCTTGATTGCAAATCAATTTTGAGAATATGAGTGTGTGTTTTTTATAGTTTGTAATGTAATAAAGAAATTTGTTGTACAAAGGAAAATAAGTCATAATAATAGACTGTTACAACCACACGGCATCACCATAGCACACAAACCAACCAAAACCCTTCAGAACATCCTAAGTAAACCAAAAGACCCAGTAGCCCAAGAAGAAAAAACAGGAGTTATCTACAACATACAGTGTAAGGACTGTAACAGCCACTGTGTAGGACAGACTGGCAGAAGACTAGCAGAACACATCCATGAACACCAACTAGCAGTCAGAAGACATGATGAAAACTCTTTAATCTCACAACACATGGGCAGACTTAATCATACTTTCAACTGGGAAACTGAGCATCTTAAACCAAGCCAAATCCAAAAATGCTAGAGAATTCCTGGAAGCTTGGCACTCAGACAAAGCAGCCGTCAACAGACACATAGAGGTAAACAATATTTACATACCATTCATAACAGACAATAGAAAAGCCAGAAGACCAGAACACCTCCTTGCCAGCAATCAACAACCAGATAGGCAAGGATTAACACCAAGATTAGGACCAGCGGAGCAATCAAACAACACAATAGACCCTAATCAAGGAACTATTAACTCAGTCAATCAACCAAGCAGCACACAACAACCCAATCAAGGTACTACTAAGGAGAGTACAACACCCCCACCAACACAGGCAAGACAAGCCAGGGTATATAAACAGAGAGCAAGTTCCACTCCCTTTTAGCACTGAAGATGTTGCCTAGCCTGGCAATGAAATGTCTGCAAGAAAACAACAAGGCTCAGAGAGCACCAAGAACTCCAAAGTTCAACTCTGAGCTACAAATATTCTCTTTGATTGAAAATAAGTCAGTCATTCAATTGGAAGATTCTATGTCCTAGATCAGTGTTTCTCAACCTCAGCAATTTTAAGATGTGTGGACTTCAACGCCAGAATTCCCCAGGCAGAATGCTGGCTGGGGAATTCTGGGAGTTGCAGTCCACACATCTTAAAGATGCTGAGGTTGAGAAACACTATCCTAGATCATAGTCTAAAGTCACATGATGCAGTTACCTTCCTGAAGTTAAGTTGAGATCCTTACTTGTTTGAATTACTTGTGTCCTGCTCTAAGATCCATAATGGGATACATACCTAGTGAATGAAATAAATAATAAATATGAATGTGCCTTGAAAAAGCTTCTTTAATTTCAGCTCCCTTTTTAGGGAGAGATGAGAGGGGGAAATGTGAAATGTAAAAGTTTAAAGATACTGATGTTAAGAAAGGTTGGAGTAACAGTGGTTTCAATATTAAATTGTTAATATGAGTGAAGTGCTATAACCATTATTGCAACAAATGCGCAAGTATTTTCCAGGATGCTATTCATACTTATTTTTTAATGAAAACTTTTAAAAACTATTATATTATTATTATTATTATTATTATTATTATTATTATTATTATTTCTTCAAATACCAGCACTATACTTCTCAGATATTTTTATGTGAACAACACTATTAAAAATATTCCAAATATTTTTATGAACCTGAACAACATAAAGGAATAATTTTATCTGGCTTAGTACCAGAATTGTTCCATTTCTGTATACTCTGGTAGTATACAGAAACCGTTTACAATCTAATTATCAAACAAGCGGAAAGGATTTTGGCTGATAACTAAAATGATAGAATATGAAATAACAGGAAAAAAAATATTAATGGAAGCAGCAAGCCCTCTTCAATTAATAAACAGAAAGAATTAGATCTGATTGTAGGAATGAGTCATATACTCAGTATTAATCAGATGTATATCATATAGGAAACACTCCATTTTGTTTGTTAGCTTGTTTGTTTATGTTTTTAGCCTCCTCCAAACCTGTAAAAAAGAAGGCAGCCTTAATAAAAATTGTTTCATAATCTGGGCCCACAGTGAAAAGGTGGTTGATGCTAAGCATTTCCATGGCAGGACCTTCAAAAGTTGCTCCACTGAAGAATGAGGTGGTTTATACTGGATTATGTGCAAATAATGTGAGCCATACCCATATAAGACTTTATGCATATTGTGACCACCTTGAATTGAACCTGGAAAATAACCAGTAACCCATACAGTTTTAGTACAGGGGCGATGTTGCACCATCTAGGACAGAGCTTTCCAAACTTTTCATGTTGGTGAAACACACTTTTTAGACATGCATCATTTCATTACACACTCTTACAGCAGGGCATCATTTTGCAACACACTCTTACAGCAGGGCACAAGGCAGGCACTAGGACCTGCGCGGAATCACAGCAGGTTTGGAGGCAGCAGGGCACAAGGCAGGCACTAGGACCTGCGCGGAATCCTGGCAGGGCTCGGAGGCAGCAGCAGCAGCAACACACCCAGACACTGCAGCCGACACACTAATGTGTCCCGACACACAGTTTGGAAAACTCTGATCTAGGAGTTCTACTTACCACCCGTGCTAACACATTCTGGACTAGTTTCAGTTTCCATCTTCAAGGGCTTCCCCACAAACAGTGCAATGTGTGAATTGCTTGATTTACTAACGCTTGTTATCACCCACACAATGTGTCTCTCTTCCAGGAATAAGTACAACTTGTTTACCAGCCAAAATGAATGTGATCTTAACAGGAAGTGTGACACTGTACAGAACACATATATCTCCAATCTCTAGAAACCAGCCTATGGAATTAGCAATAAGGCTTGCCCAGATTCAGCATCATTTTATATACAGTAAGTAAGAGTCTAATCTGTACTGCTATACTGATATGCCCTCCATCTTATGTATCAGCTCACAGCAGTAAACATAATTAAATTGTCTAAATTTCTCAACCATGTGCCCTCAGACATGTTGATATACAAGTGGCTACAAGTTCTAGAAGTTGCAGCAGCAATAGATTCGGTAGTTACCAGTTTGGAACGGCTGGTCTAGAGTATTGTAGGGCACAACTACCTTTGCCTATGTGAATCTGCCTGATCATTGAGATTTGAGCTGGCTTTGTGATCCGTCAACTTTAGATGTACTGGTTGTATGTCATGAGAGATAGGCATACATCACAAAAGAAAGGCACCAATGTCTAGATTGTCAAGTGACTTTATATTAGAGATATATCAGCAGTATTTTTACCCTGTTCTTCAGCTGAGAAGACTTTCAGGTTGTTTTATAGGTAATTAAAGACAAGACTATCTAAACAAGACAATACCATTTGTACTGGTATTATATTATAATAACACTATTTCCACTACAATGAAATAAATGTCAGATTTCTCATATGCAATTGGCAAATTATTTCTGTATGGAGAACAGCGTTCTCATGATGACGTGAATGCCAGGTGGCTGGATAACAGAGAAGCCTTGGCTTTGTTTACATCCTCATGAGATAGGGAGCGAGAAGGTACCATGTTATGGCTAGCAATGGAAACCTTCCCATGAGAACAAATCCTCCTGATTTCCTTCTGTGGGAAGCCTTGCCCAGGCCCCCTGAGCAAGGAGGGGGGGAACTCAGTGCTTAGATGCAGCACTACTACCCAATAGCAGGTCATGCTATGTGCTTTAGGCCTAATGCTTTGGGCCTAGTGTGTGTCACAGCTAACATCCAGCCAATCAGAAAGCTAGAAGAACTGAATATACAACCATGCAAAATGGTGTTCTATGCTTCTTGATTTCTAGTGTTTTTTAGCCATGTAGTTCTTCACGTGTTCACTTCCCGTGGACTGGGCAGAGTGAGCTATGCCTGGCTTTGGGTATAGGCCATGGCAGGAACTCTGGCCCTGGGATCAATACACGGAACTCTGCTTATAAGTTTGTTTTGTTTTTCCTTTTACAATGATGTATCCTGTATATTCATCTTTTGCATTTTTGCGATAATGTACTGTATCTGCATTATTGCCTTATGCTACCAGTAAACACTGTTAGCCCTAACAAGCTGCATTCTTGTCTGTTTATTCTCAAGCCTCGGTTTTTCCCATTTAAGCCAGCGTATATCCCATCAATAAAAAGGTAAAGGTTCCCCCCGCACATTTGTGCAGTCGTGTCCGACTCTAGGGGCCGATGCTCATCTCCATTTGTTAGCCGAAGAGCCAGCGTTGTCCAAAGACGCTTCCACGGTCATGTGGCTGGCATGATGTGCGCGTGGAACACTGTTACCTTCCCACCAAAGTGGTATCTATTCATCTACTTGCATTTGCATGCTTTCGAATTGCTTGGTTGGCAAGAGCTGGGGCGAGTGTGGGAGCTCACTCCGTCACGCGGGGC
Organism: Charina bottae; assembly: GCA_023362775.1. NCBI lineage: Eukaryota > Metazoa > Chordata > Lepidosauria > Squamata > Charinaidae > Charina > Charina bottae. The sequence continues at coordinate 46,378,938 of JALMGJ010000007.1, read as the reverse complement.
TAGGGATTCGAACCTCCGAACTTGCGATCTTCCGATTGACAAGCCTGGCGTCTTACCCGCTGAGCCACCACGCCCCTCTGAAATACACCTTCACAAAATGTCTAAAAGAGTGGATAGCACTGTTTTAGCATCTCAAAACAGATCTAGACTTTCTGGTAAACTACTGACTTTGCATCTCTGGGTTCTTGCTGTTGTCCCTTGAACTGAACAGCATCTTATTATTCCAAGATAAATCAACACACCTGTCAGCTTCTCCATTTAGTAATTAAATTCAAAATGTTTGTTTGAGAAGAGAAAAGTGAGACCAGTTATTCTGTGGCTGATCATATCCAAGAGACAGGGAAAGGCAGGTGGAATGATAAATCAGTGATGAGAATTGAGAGTGAAAAAAGCTTATACTCAACGGAGGGATGAAGATGGACAAGTCCATTACCAAAGTCTAGACTCATTCTGACAGCTAGAAAATTGGCTATGACAAACTGGGGAGCAAATAAGAGAAAAAGACTGGAGCAATGAATATAAAGATTAAAAATCTCCTATAACAGGAGACAACGCCAACAATGAGAAGAAATGTAAGCATATTTGTATATTTGTTCTGTTTCTATACTGCCAGCTTAGGCCAATTTATAACAGTTTACACACAGATAAAACCAAAATACAATGAAATTACAACATAAAACAATCACGTAGAACAGCCAATAACACAATAATAACACAACAACCAGAGGCACCAGACCCAACAGTAATATACATACATTTATTTTATAGAAAAAGGCTATTTCTGAAAGGCCACCCAGAGTCGTTGGGGGATGGGCAGCATATAAATTTAATCATCATCTTCATAATCAACAACAACAAAACAATTGGTTAAACAAAAATCACTTGCAAGGCTCAAAACGTTATTGAATGACAGAAACATATTGGGAACATATGTAATATAATGGAAAAGCTGTGTGATGTCCATGAATGATCTACAATCCACAATGAAATTGCTTGAACATAAACATTCGGTCATTTTACTGTATCATTTCTATATGTTTTATTTTATTAATTATGACAAAGAATCTTCTGGAAATTTCATTGGAGGAGGAGAACTGTTACTAATTTCTGGTGGTGAAAAATTAGGAGTTTGGTAGCAACTTTTCTTTTTTTTTAATAAGAATTTTATTAAGTTTCAAGCAAAGATAAAAGCTACAGAAAAACAAAAAACTATAAAGAAAAAAAGAGAACAAACTAAAAAAGTGTAGAAACACAAGAGAAATTTTTTCAAAATTACAAAAAGAGGTGACTTCCGACTTTTAACAGCAAGGATATAGAAAAAATTTTACATAATCAATCCCTTATTCTATATTAAACCAAAATCACATTATTTCTATAAATCATTCCATTGGCACATTATAAAAATCACTAAATACAGTTGCTCCCTCCCCTTATATTAAAAATAAATAAATAAATAAACTTCCTAATCAACTCCCCCCCCAAAGATAACATTTATTTAATTATTTCCTTCCTACTACTATTCTATACATTCCTGTCTACTATAATAAAGTTCAAACTAAAAAACTTATAAATTGTCTGCCATTGTACTTGATAATACATCAATTTTAATAATCTTAATCACATTAAACCCAAAACCATCCAGATAGATATTTATTATTTTTTTATTATACCTTAATAATCTTAATCCAAATTGTTAAAGATAAATGAAATCAGCCAAACCCTAAAAGCAATCCAGATAAATATTCTTAAACCCTTATCCCACTTCAAAATAAACCAGAGCATTTACATATCCCCACAATGCGCACAGAGCTTTTTTCTTTAAAAAATCGAACAGCCCAACTGCCCCCCTCAAAAACTCCGACTTCTCTTCAGGAGACCTCCCATACATAATAACCCCTTCTTTTCCATGGTGTTCCATCAGAAGATCAATTTCACTCATGGCTTGCAACTCGATCTCTCCTTAAATTTCTCCAACTTGACTATCCAATCTTCATCCAGCATTTCAACAGAAGTCCCGATCTCACTCTTAGAAGAGACATTTCTGTTGCTGTTAAATTCCTCAGTTTCACCCACGACATCCCCAACCAGATGACACATTTTAGACCTCATATTTTCCACAATGTCCTGAATGCCTTGCATAAAATCTTGGTAGGAATCAGAAAGAATCTGTTTAAAATGTTGTTGGAAGTCAGAGAAAGTCTGTTTAAAATCCTCCATGTCTCATGCAGTAGATTATGGCACCCCCTAGGAGCTTAACCAGCGAAAGTCAAAGATATGAAAGAATTCCGGAATGTGTTTACTTAAGCAAAAGTGAGATATGCAGACAGTTCCCCAGGGAAAGTAGAAGCAGAAAACTGAAAGTTCAAAACAGCCGATTCAACGTGTAGGAAAATGCTAATATCTTCAAATTTAGTACAAAAATAATGAGACAATTATTTACTCTCAAACCTTCTTAATATTTGGAGAGAAAAGAAAGCCCAAAACTTTAAAATATTATTTTAAAAAAATTGATCCCAAGAATAACGATAAGCACCAAGAGAACCCGCTTCTCCTTGCTGTAGAAAGCCACTCTTAGGGCACGCATATTTAAAAGAAATATAAATTGGGTGATTTAGAAATGGGGTGGCCGGTCTTAGTGTCCCTTTAAGGCTACAGTGTGGCTTGGAAATGACGACCCATGCTCTTACCAGTCGAGCATGAACGTTGTTTGCGATCTTCTGGCTGCAAGCAGTCGTCCGGAGGACAGATGGGGTGATTCCAAAAAACACTCCTGGGCTTCAGGAAAAACCTGCCTGAGCCCAAAAATGCTGCTGCATTGTCAGTTCTGCCCCCTGAGCCCGCAGGCACAGCTGCTCAGTCCGCCATGTCCCCACCGGAAGTTGGTAGCAACTTTTCTAAGTAACCAATTTTATGAAAAGGCATAAGCTTTGTGAGCTGCATATCATGAAAGTTTATGCCTTTTCATAAAATTTCTTAGTCAGAAAATATGCTATCAGACTCCTAGAAATCTCAGTAAACTTGCAGAAGTTATATTGATTAAAAATATAAAATATATCAAACAAAGCTGTTCTCTAAGTTGGCTTCTACAAGACAGGAACTGGTACTGTGAGAACCCATTGTGCATACAAGACACCGAAGCACATGAGCTGGGCAATATTTATTTACAGTGAAACCCATGAATCTGTGGTTGATAATGAAGACAAGGGAAAATTTCCCTGCTTTAACAGTTTGTCCCATACAAATTCATAGAATTTTTTTTCTTTCTTTTTTCTATTTATAGCCTAAAGAAGATATCATACATAATTCATTGGAATTGTGGGTAAAGGTTTTATAGATTAGGAATGTCAGATTTAACAGTGGGATTTCATGTGCACTTTGCTGGTGCTCTCCTCAACTGTAATGCAATTAAATATTGGAGCTAACTAGTAAAGCTATGGTTTTATAGGCAGTAGTAAATAAGTGTCCATTTTTAAAGACCATAGACACTGTAAAGCGATTCAGTCCTGAGAAACAAGTGTAGTTAATATCATTGTGAGAAATATTTTCTTTCAATACAGGATTTTCACTTTTCAGGTGAAAAGAAGTGCTTAGAAGACCGAGAGATGAAAGCGAGTAGTAAAGCTGTCTCATAAATATTTCTGCAATGCTTTTCTTCCACCAATAATTTACCATTCTGATTAATTCAAAACTTGTTCAGCAGTTGTTTCATGTTTTGATCTGAGAACATAAAAATATAATATTTATATTTTGCTGCCGAACAGGGCCGTGCAGTACTTTGGATTCAGGGGAAAAGGCGCACATAGGGATGGACCATCAATTGACAATTCCTGAAAACAGCTATGTCTTTTCCCAGTCAACTATTTTTAAACAAATCTCTTAAAACTTTCTGCCCTATCATTTCTTCAGGTATTTTCTTTTCCACACCAGGGCATTTCCTTGCAGGGTTCTTTTCTTTTCTTTTTTGCAAAATCCAATATATTTGGTACTTCCCTCATATTTCAGCATGTCCAATATAGTAGTGCCACACTTATGACAACTCCGAAGTCTCCAAGTTAAAAGTGGCATTGATGGAACTGTTCTATAATTGAGCATGTCTTTCTTTTTATATGAAAGAATATAAAAAGTGGCACAATCATTCAGGGATGCAGGAGAGGGAAAGCTAGAAGACAAAGATTTTCCCTCATCAAAACAATGATGTATGGTTGCTCATCTCTAGAAAGACATACTCTGAATTCCCTAGGAGAAAGAAAACTTGCAACAAGGCCCATCAAATTCATCATTCATGTTTCAAAAGAAGCCATATTATTTCTGCTGCATCATGGTAAGTATTTGGAAACTGGATAAACAATATCCTTATTACTAAATATTATTAACATAAACAAATCCATAACCTAGAGAGAATTGGCCTCAAATACTTTGCTCTCTAACATGGAAGGATAAATGATACATTCCCACTCATCAAAATGTTCGAGACCAGTCTCATTCTGTCGGATAGTAGAGCCAGCACTGGCTAGGCTATCACTAGATCTTCATTTGTTCTGTTTCACCAAACGTACATTGGGTAAGACAGCAATGCATTTGCTTTCTGCAGATTCTGCAAGCTTGGAAGTGCTCTGCATGGAGTCTGCACCAAACTTCCAAGTTTGAACAAAAAGCAGCAACTGGTGATTGGCGACCTGAGTGTGAGAGGGATGCCTTTTCAGCAAAGTTCAAGACACTGATCTCTCTCAAGCTTACAGTAGATGTCAATCAACATGTTCACCTTACTCACACATAGCATTAAACCTTAATGTGGTTTGTTATGTTTGGCTTAGCAATGTAGATAAAGAAAGCCATGGTGGCTTGTTCAACAAGCCATAGTTTAAAATGTTGGTTTATGAACATAATTTGCAATGACTATATTCTTATGCAATGCTAATGTCTAGTAAGAATGATCCTCTGTTCTTGTTCCCTCCCTTGTGAAGGCACAATGTGATCAGAAGCCACAGTTGATGTATTAAATGAAACTGAGAACAAAATAAAAATGGAGAAATATTGCCTGTAGCTGAGGGAGGGAAATAGGAAATACTGTACCTTTCCATCTCTCTCTTCTCCTCCCTCCCCCATCATCGCCAGCAACAGGCATCTTTATGAACCTTACAGAGCTGGAGATAAAATCTTGAAAGTGTCACAGAAGCATGCTTTGGCCAGCTCACCTGGTGTCTGAATTCTTTTCAAGATTATTTGAACTACGAGAAAATGTAGTTTTGAAGATTCATTAGTACACAAAGGGCAGGGAGAAGCATCTGAGTATCATTTCACTTAATGAACATGAAATCTACAGTTGTATGCCTTACATCATAGGCAGTGGCCCCAGCCTAGGAAAAGTGGATCATGCTTAAATGATTCTGAAATGAATAGATACATCATTTCTGATAACTGTAAGCCCCATTAATTTCACTGGGAGATAAACAAGACTCACTTGTAATGAATTTTAATCTATACTAGACAACCTTGTGACCTGTTGGGTCATCCTTTGAGAGAAAGGAAATACAATCTGATGTGACCAGAATGACATTAAATTTTAGGCTGACCATATTTTTTTTACCCCAATGGTCCCATGATCATCTAAGAAGAGTATATATCATAAATAGAAAAATAACTGTAGTGGCAAACAAACTTCAATAATAAGTCAATATTTATTATCTAAACAGATAAACAGAATGACCATGGGTGGGCAAAAGAGCAGTTGGAATGGGGGTGACTTCTGACTTCCTGCCGGCTTCCCCATCGATTTTGCTTGTGGGAAGCTAGCAGGGAGCACCAGAAATCACGATCACATGACCGTGGGGACACCGCAACGACTACAACTTTGCGAATAAAACTGGTCTGAACATTGTGGAAATTTCAATTACACAGGAGTAATGGGCCCCAGATTTTTTACGCATTATTTAAGTTAGCGGATTTTAGATATCTTGATTCAAAAATTGTTGCAGTATAATGCACTGTTTGGGCTAACATGAGGGTACAAACAGACAAACAGATAAACACAATGAGAGTTTTAGTAGTATAAAAAGGTAAAAGGTAAAGGTACCCCCCGCACATTTGTGCAGTCGTGTCCGACTCTAGGGGCCGGTGCTCATCTCCGTTTGTTAGCCGAAGAGCCAGCGTTGTCCGAAGACACTTCCACGGTCATGTGGCCGGCATGACGCCGCGGAACGCTGTTACCTTCCCACCGAAGTGGTACCTATTCATCTACTTGCATTTGCATGCTTTCGAATTGCTAGGTTGGCAAGAGCTGGGGCGAGTGCGGGAGCTCACTCCGCACGCAGGACTAGGGATTCGAACCTCCGAACTTGCAATCTTCCGATCGACAAGCCTGGCGTCTTACCCGCTGAGCCACCACGCCCCTTTTAGTAGTATATAGACTTTAAATTATAGCAACCCTACTCACATAGCAGTTTCCTTTCTAGTATTCTCACATACTCAGTCTCTGTTAGACAATCAGTATCCTTCCTTTTAAAAAGGTAAAGGTTCCCCCCGTACATTTGTGCAGTCGTGTCCGACTCTAGGGGCCGGTGCTCATCTCCGTTTGTTAGCCGAAGAGCCAGCGTTGTCCAAAGACACTTCCGCGGTCATGTGGCCGGCATGACGCACGCGGAATGCTGATACCTACCCACCAAAGTGGTACCTATTCATCTACTTGCATTTGCATGCTTTCGAATTGCTAGGTTGGCAAGAGCTGGGGCTAGTGCGGGAGCTCACTCCATCACGCGGGGCTAGGGATTTGAACTTGCGATCTTCCGATCGACAAGCCTGGTGTCTTACCCGCTGAGCCACCACGCCACTTCATCACACCCTTCTCCTTCCTTTACCGAAGATCTATTACTACAGACAGCAAAAATGAAAGTCAACATTCATATAACCTCAACTGAAAGCATTAGAAAAAAGGGTAAAGCTGGAACCTAAAGGTGGAGAGGGCTAGACCTGAGTGACCAGGATCTGTACAATTGACTAAGTAGAGATGCAGAGAAAATGTAAATCATAAACTGGGTTTGGTTGCTTTCCCATACCTATGTGTCATATATGCAGCATCATTTGGATAATCCCAAACTTGCTTTTTACATGATTGAGATTTATTTTACATGAAACCTAAAATTAATCAGACAAATCTACCCTCACCACATTATTTCTGGCCTATTTTTAGTTCCAGCCTGAGTAAATCTCAGCTAATAACTCATCACTGTGTGATACAAAAACTAATTTAGACCTTGGCTCAGTCATCTGGAAAATGTATTATGGTTATCTGGAGGTTAATAATTGGTTAATAATGATAAGTGCCACATTTTGGAGGGCTTGTAAAAATCAGTAGCATCCATTTATTTCATCATTAACTGGATGGAATGATTGTAGCAGCATTTGAATAGGAATGCAATTATCTTGACATATGATCTGATCACAGTACATATTGATCATATCAGAACAAGGTTCTTTTTGTGATGGAGAGGTGGAAGTGAAAACAGTAACAAAGGAAGTAATTCAGAAAAAGAGAGGAACTCTGAAAGGCTTTGTGGAATATCCACACTCTATGGAACAGCAAGCAAAACTTTTGCTCATTTATAGCACAAACATATTTCTGATACCCAGAAGCCCCACTGAGTTCAATGGGCTTTAATCTCTAGGATATTGGGGAGTGTAATCTTAATTTCAGTTAGTGGATATCATTAAAATAGTGAGTTCTAATGTGCTACTGTTGCCCTGTTTCATTACTAAGGCAACCAACGAGCTGATACTGTAACTTTCATATTTTTCCTTATAAAAACACAGATAGACATGGTGCCCCTTACTGCAAAAATAAAATAAAGATTGCACTGGATAGTTTGTATTCACACATTACCAAATAGTACAACAGAACTGTTGATATCAGTCTGACTTAATTTCATCATGACCAACTATTTTTATTTTTATTTTTATTTATTTATATATATATATATATATATATATATATATATATATATACACACACACACACACACACACACATACATACACACACACATACATACACACACACACACATACATACATACACACATACATACACACACACACACACACATATATACATATATACACATACACACACACACATATACACATTCACACACACACACACACACACTCTATAGGTCAAAACTAAATCAGAGTTCAAACTGATATCTAAATTTTGGCTCTTTTAAAAAAATGTAACTGATGCCATGTATCAAATTAAGAAAAGCAATGGGATATCACAGATAAAGTCATTCCAGTGTGTCAGTCGATGATTGCATGAATTTTTTGCAATTTAATACAGCTATTACAAATAAGTTTGGGTTTTAAAAAATACATACCTGGCATAAGAAAGCTACATTGCAGTAGAATTTATAAGCTATGTTTTTGCCATTTTTCTTAAATATTTTGTATATGTATCAGTCCTAACTAATCCGAAAGCTGTCTTTGAGGCAACATTTCATTTCACGGAGGAGGACACATTTGAACAAATAACACTGAATTTAGCATCTGGTTATCTTACTGTCCCTGAAATCTATGCAGGTTTTCAATTAAGGTCTTATGAAAAAGCTAGCCACAAATGTCCCTGTGAAGTAGTTGTGACCAGGTTTCTTAAATCCCACCGATACTCTCAACAAACATAGAAAATTTGACTCACTAATCCTCCCTCATAAAATGGTTTGTAAGTATACCTCTTTATCCCTTCCATTTCTACTGTGACCATCCAATTTCATATTATATCTTTATCCCCACTGGAAAAATGCTACCAAGGTTTTTCTAGGCAACAGGCATTGGACTAGACAACAAGGAGATTTACTTCACTTTTAAATGAGATATAGCATTGCTTATTCAAATAATTTTCATATCTGAAGATGTTAAATTATATAGAGTCTTTGACATTATAGTACAATTTACTGGTTTCCTGATTTTAAATGAACTATTTCTTATTTCCCGATCCTTGTTTAGTTCTCAACTCCATCTAGTTTTCCCAGGTTCTTATTTCTACTCATCAGGGGTGGGATCAAAAAAGTGAAGATGGCAGCCACAACCACGTGATCAAAGCCCTGCCCCTTTTTATGCAAAAAGGGGTGGGGCTTCAGTCACATGACTGCAGCTGCCTTCTTGACTTTCTGAGCGCCCTTGGTATACACTCCTGCCTACTCCCCACCCCGTTTTTTCTTGCAAAGTGACTCAGCCACTCCTCCCAAACAATATTGGGTTGATGGAACAGGTGAAAGAGCAGGATACCCTCAGAAATGCAAGGTAAATCAATAATGCTATGCTGAACCAGCTTTCCCTGGTCTGATGCTCTTCACATTTCCTTTACTATAACTCCTATATTACCCAGAAAACCCCAGCCTCGCTGACTGGGGAAATAGGGAATTTCTAAACCCATTCACCCAAAGAGCACCAGATTGGAAAAGTCTCTGTGTGTGGTACAGTAGGGAATGCTACTTTTCTTGCAGACTCCCACTTAGCTCCAACAGAGTTCCCCGTTGGGGGAGATGGGCGGTCATATAAATTAAATAAATAAATAAATAAATAAACAGGCTGCTAAAAAGAAATAGAGGCAGAGCAGAAACTAAGGTTTGATTAAAAATCCGTTAAATCCCTTAAATGGAATTAATGCAATTATTCCCCTTGTGTTTAATAACAATCCCCCTTTCTGGAATATTATAATTCAGTGGCAAATTTAGAGAGGTTCTGCATCATGCCCAATTTCGGGGAGGCCAAATATACCCCTGAGGTGCAGGTTTTACTCCCCTGGACTATTGTGTGCACAGATCACATAAGCCTCAGCCTAGGTGGGAGAGGGAGCAAAGGCATGGGCATCTGTCAGCAGGGAAGAAGTGACATCATATGTGTCATGGCATCATTATGGCTTCCTACAGATGCCCATGCAGCAGCATCCACGTGGGCTTCATTCTCCTAGTCAGGACCATACACAGAGCTGGAAAGATCTGCTGTTCAACCATCTTTTTCCAACTTCACATAGACTGTGGCTTGAATCATGTCAACTGGATTTCAATAGAAATAGAAATAGAAATAGAAATAGAAATAGAAATAGAAATAGAAATAGAAATAGAAATAGAAATAGAAATAGAAATAGAAATAGAAATAGAAATAGAAATAGAAATAGAAATAGAAATAGAAATAGAAATAGAAATAGAAATAATAGAAATAGAAATAGAAATAGAAATAGAAATAGAAATAGAAATAGAAATAGAAATAATAGAAATAGAAATAGAAATAGAAATAGAAATAGAAATAGAAATAGAAATAGAAATAGAAATAGAAATAGAAATAGAAATAGAAATAATAGAAATAGAAATAGAAATCCAGTTGACATGATTCAAGCCACAGACTGTTCCACCTGGATGACTGAGAACCTTCATCGACAACTTCACATAGACCCCTTTTCTTTGTGTCTTGCAACTGCTGCAGCTTGTCATTTTCCCAATGGGGAGACTTTATAAGAGAAACTATTCTGGAAAGGCAGGGGGAGGAAAGAGCATTTAGAAGCAACTTCCCAAAGGACTATCAAATGTCTAGAAGTAAAACCTTTTATCGTACTTGGGGGTGGGGGAAGAGGCACGAGAGTTTTTAAGCAATACACTTTTAAGAGATGCTCAAGAGGAGATAAAAATCCTTGAAAAGAGAATTGCTCTCTCTCGGCTACGAAATGGAAAACATAAAGAGTTATGGATATTTATTTACATTTATATTATGCCTTATTGCATATTTGTTCTTGCATCATGAACAATTCTATGCATCTGTTTTCTACCTACCTTCAAATGGAGTATTTTCCAAGGTTCAAAACCCTCTTTTGCAAAACCAAAAGAGAAAGCAAGCCTTTCAGATCTCCATGATTCCTCCTCTTCATTTTAAAGGAACCACAAGACCAATATCTAATTCTTAGCCTCTTGAACTATTTCTCTTGTCATCATTAATTTTCCTCTTTGCTCTTCCAAATTCAATTCTTACATTACCTATCAAGTCTGCTTCTCATAAAGTAAAGGATCATTGCTGGAATCCAATAGGATATGATGGATTTCTGGATGGGAGCACACCCAGAATTCCTTGCCAGATTGTGCTTTGGCTTGAGTAGGGCGCTAAAAGGTAAGGATAAAGTGTTCCTCAACTCCAGCTTGACTTCTGGAGATTATCCAGACATTGAAACAACACGAAAGGCTTGCCTTTGCCTTCTTCGGGATGGTTTGACCTCTCAGTCTAGCCTATAGTCTTAGGAGTTAATGTCTACATATTAACCCCTCTTATCCTACACAGCTTTTAAGATCTGCCAAAGTTGACTCCTTGTTGTCATGTGCCGTGAGATATTGAATGATATATGATGCGCCTGATCTGTGTTTTTGACCCAGGCTACTAAGCACATGCACCTGGTTAATAGTCTCAAGCACCTATGGGACAAAAAAAAAATAACCCAATTAAGCCCTGGCATTCAACAACATAAGAAATGTAAAATAGCTCAATACTGTATATCAGAAGTGTGACTACTTTGACAAAGTGGGTTGGAAATTTGGGTGGGGCAGTCCCAACAGATCAGGAGGAGAATAGACTGAGGAAGACAGATCAACGTATTCAATTCAGTAGAGTTCTGTAGACAGTTTACATCTCACCTGTGATTGATCTGCTTCCCCCATTTGTCCAAAAAGATAACTCATATTTTCTTTCTTCCACATTTTATCTTTTATGCCTCCACAACCAGAGTACTGAAACTGCTTTGAAAGGAAATGTTAAAAGATTTAAAAGGTCATTATGTGAATTACGAACCAGTTGATGCTGAATTTTCCACATCAGTACTGAATGAAAGTTCAGATTCTTCCTCCCTTTTTTTCCTTCCCTCCCCCCCCCCTTTTTTTTTTTTTGCATTCCACCTTGGGGATTTGCACCCTTTCTATAAAAACATGTATACCAATAAGAGACCTAACCAGAAGCAGACCCCATCTCTACCTTGAATGGAACTGTGATTCTAATGCCCCAGGGCCCAGCAATTAACACAAACCCAGGGGAAGGGGTGGGGGGGGGGAGCTGTCATTTCTAGTAAATAAATCAACCACCAAGCTCAGAAAAATGGGCTTATCAAAGCTAAGCAAACAGACCTTAAGCTGAAATGAACCTGAAAAATCCATGTGAAAAGCATCTTTGTTTTGATTTTTCCCTTCCAGCTACTGTAGTTCCTAACAAGCTTGTAGTTGCCCCTTGAATTTTCTTCATTCTGCCTAAATGTTAAGTTATCTTAAAAGAACCAGATTTTTAGGCAGCCCCCACTCTATGAATCTTTTTTCTGGTTTCAGGGCAAAATCTCAACTTTCACACCAAATATTGGATTTTCTCCTATTGAACTTATTTTCAGGAAACACTATTTATTCTGTTGTCTCTTTGTAAACAGTACTGACAAATGCCATATTGCTTAGTTTAACAAATGCCATTGCAACAAATGCAATAACAAATGCCATTGGTTAGTTATATTTGCCACCAGTGGAATGTTTACATATAAAACTAATGCAGTATCTATATTAGTAAAAGCAATCTGTTGTAGTGGTTGCAGATAAGATACGTTTCATGGCTGTTTGGGGTACAGACCATTCTAGGCATTTGATCATCCTCCTCTACTCCCATCCAAATGATAAATTTCATACATTTATCCTTATGTATATGGTTCTACAAGCCTTAAGATTATTATATTTGGGCTATCTTCCTCTCTTCTTATAAGCTTCTGCTACCATTTAATTTGCAAATATTTCTTTACCTCTGTCTAATAGGTGCCTCTTTAATGATTTTAAAAACATTAAATGTAACCAGAGCAATTATTTAAACTATTTGTCATTAACTTAACTTAGTCTGAGTTGAAAACAAGCCCAATCAAGTCTCCCCATTCCACCACCTCTTTGACCTACCCCTCCCCCAAAGCCAATTGTGGCTGTCATTCACGGAAAAATTATGGGTCCCAATGGAATTGAAAGACCAGATTGTTGTCAAAAGAGGACAGCTGAGCTACAATCCAAAAGGCACTTCTTAAGAACCCATGGAATTCCTTGGATTTTTTTTTTCATGTATTGCTTATTTGAAGCTCTAGCTGGCAGTTCATTCACAACAAGAACAGTGTTCAGTAGTTACACTGTCCATCTAAGAAGGGAAAAGCCAAAGTTCAAGTCCTAATCCAGCTATGAAACTGGCTGAATTTTGTCTAGCCACGATCTCTTTACCGATCAAGTTAAAATGGGAGAGATTTACTAGGCATGGCACCTTGAAGTCCTTGGAGAGAAGTAGGATGTAAATGCTAATGATCTTTCAGTCCCCCAGTGGCTGAAGTCCTGGTTACAGCAGGGCATATCAGATCCCTGTGAGCTCTAGCAATCTTCTAAGAATTTTCGGAGTTCCATCTGATAAAACAGGATCTGCAAGTAATAAGGAACTCTCTGAGTGCTCTGGAACTTGGCTAAGATAAGCCTATAAAACTATGCCTTGCTATCGCTTCAAAGTCTTCCAGAGAACCTTAAAAAAGAGTTGAACACCTATTACTCTGCCCAGTTATCTAGAATCCCTTAGAGATATATTGTGGTCTTTAATTAACTGGTTTATGTTGCATGTCATTGAAAATGGACTGCTTAACAGGGGAATTATGCTCGAAGCTAAGTACCTGAGAACTACTCATGCATGCATGTCAACAGTTTATCTCTGCTCTGAGATGATTTGTATTTCCGCTGTTATAGCAATCAAAGGAAAGGCACTCGTTGTACGTTTTTTCTTCTATTCTTAATGGTCAGGCTGATCTCCAAAGGGAGGGAAAAGAAAACCAATACTTGCTGTGCTCCATCAAGCTCTGGAGGCTTCTTGCCAGATTCAATCTCTATAGTTATCCAGATACTTCGGCAAGCCCAGATTCCCACTTTCCCCAAGCCCTCGCTCAATTTGCCTCTCATCTCCAAGCAAGGCAACATCTACTCTTATCTCAGGCTACCTCCTGACTGTCTCCAGACAGCACACTCTGAACCTTCTGATGACTTCAGTGATATCAGTGGACAAGGAAAACATGTATTTAAATCTAACAAGAGGCCACACAAAAACTAGACAGGAGAAATAAGAATTCTTCAATAATATTTAGCGGAAGACAGGAGGGATGTGTAATTCCCACCATCTCTAACCTTTGGTCATGCTGGATAAGAAAGAGTACCTAATAACTTTTGGAGGATTCATGTTCCCCTCTCCAGAAGTGATCACATTTCTTTCCTCCCTTTTCTAAAAAAGCCCACCCAGACAGTAATCTCAATGCAATGTGTTACCTGCCTTTTTAAACTCACAACCAGCTTGCCAAACAGGGTATGCTTTAATTTCTCCATTTCATAACAAATGTTCTGCATTTTTTAAGGAAGGAGGAGAAATTAAAGGATTTTAATTATTAAGTTCCTTTTAGAATTTGGAACCAAAAGCATATATATATATCAAGTTGTATTTGGGACTGAGAAACAGGTGACAGTGAATTGCAACATACATTTTGCAGGTACCTCTTATAAGTTGCCTTATGTAAGCTATTTTGGATTAATCTTTAGGACAAGAAAAATAACTGGTAATACCCAAATTCTGCTCTCTAGTGGCAATCTTGCTTACATTCTCTAGTTCTTTTTAATATAGTTGGAATTGTAGACCCAACATTGCACCACAAAGTCCTTGAGTGCCACCTAGCAGTCTCAGCTGAAGTAGCTACCTATAAATTCACTCCAGATACAATATTGGAATTGCAAAAGGGGCTGAACTGGGGTGTTATTTCTGGGACGTAAAACAAGGAGCGGTGATGATGACAAACATAAATTAAGCTGGGAATCTCGTAAGGACCTTCTTATTCACTGCCTTGCCATAAGATTAGTAACTCTGACTTGTTCAGAACTTTTGCATTAAACTGATGAAAAGGGAAGGTAACATAGCTTGGTGTTTGATATCAGAACCAGATTATATCCAAATCACCATTTTCCTCTGAAAGTCATCAAGGTTTCTCACTGGGGACCTTTCCATCACCTGACTCCTGGTCCTCTTAGCATGAGATTCCAGAGATTGAACCTAAATCCACTGCACTCAAAGCATGTGATCTATTCTAAATTATGCTCTCCTTGCAAGCATCACGCCTTGTTTCTCTCTCTCTCTCTCTCTCTCTCTATATATATATATATATATATATATATATATATATAAATTTTAAAAGAATAAAAACAATATAAATTTTGAAAGAAAAAAGGAAAGTAAAAAAAGTAATGTGAAAAAAAGTGCAAAGAAATAGAGAAAAGTTATAAAGCAGCAGCTTCTGATCTTCTTAACAACAGTTACAAGTACATTTATATTTTACCCTCTCTAAGGTTACAACATAATTTTCTTCTTTCCATAGTCTACCCTTTCTAATCAAACCCATAAATCACAAAGCTTGTTTCTTCATGTACTTTAAATATTCAAAATGTTTTTTTCATCTTAACAACTGCATCACTTTTTTTTTACTCTTAATCCCATTATTTCTGACTTCAGTGGAAAAGAGGCCCTGCATTAAACTTACTTGTCCTTCAGCTGAAAAGGACAATTGCTTAATTGGCATCCTTTGGGAACCATCTGTTGATAGTATTAGAGTGGTACTGGAAATGCTATGTGATACGTACAGTGAATGGCAGGAATAATACAGATATGGAACAATGAGTGATTCTTACAGTGAAAACTGCAAAGCTACAAATCAGAGGACCTAGCCATTGTTGGAGATTTGAATTCACCAGGAGCCCTCGTTAGAAAATGTGTTCCTCAGCATATGTAGAGTTCTCAGTGAATACTGAGCAATTAAGAAGCAGAAGATCCCATTCAAAAAGGAAAAAAATGCTCATAATATAGTTGTCTTGGGTGCAGAGTATAGGGTTAGCCCAGCTACCAATGAATGCTAACAGACATTTATTACATTTGAAGTCATAAGTAGAGAGATCAACATAGGGACAATGTGTGAAAACTCTTCCCCTTGCCTATTTCTCCCCATTTGCCCTAGTAGTCAAATAGGGCTCATAGATGCAGAGAGATTATTCAGTCTTCAATGCGGTTTCTAACACATTGTCCATCTACAGCTGGGGTTGGCAACCTCTGGCTTTTAACTTGATTTCAAGAGCTCCCTTACTACAATGGGTCAGTTCAAACTTTTGGGAAACATAATCTTGGTACTGCTTTCTGGATCTTTGATCCTTGTGAATTATACACAAGTGATTTTACCTCATCATGCAGTATTTTGGGTGCGATTACAAGGGCTGTACAAGGCAGGTTGGACTTGTCTCAAGAAAAGTTTTGTGCTGTAGAGACATGATTCTCTTCCTGATAAGTAGCAAAGATGCTTCACATCACTTCACAGCCTTCCTCTACTATTTGCAAGACAGAAAAGGCTTTTGCCAGGTGACCTGCATCTCCTCAGAAGCTTGGAGTAATGGATAGGAAGCCTCAGGTGCAGTGCTTCTATAAAAGCCTCTTCTAGCTACCAGAAGAACCAGAGAGGGCATCAGAGCGGGGTAATGGGATACAATTACTTTGCTCTTAGAAGCAAGGGAGCCACATTATTTCATGAAGTGACTTTAAGGAAGTACTGCCCTTGAACTTTGGTTGAGCAAAGCTCCCTTTGAAGGTCTACACAGCCCAAATGATGACAACACTCCATAAGCAGATTTAGCTGTGCACTGATGTGAAGTGACAGCAATCACTTTGATAAATAGCTCTTGAAACAGTTGCTGAGATGTCTATGATGAATGTTTGGTTAAGTACTGTTATGTCCAGAAAGCTTTGGAATGTTTCGTTTTACTTCCAGGCCACACCAAACTGCCTGTTCTGAATTGGTCAAAAGCTTTCTGGATGATTTGCTTCTAGGAAACTTTTGGACTACATCCAGAATGGTCAGAACAGCATCATTCAGGAAAAAGACAATACATCCTGGAGTTCTCCAGCATATTCTGTCCCTGGAGGGCATTAAGTGCATTTCTACTGGAGAGGTGAATTCAGCCTCTGTTTGGCAACATCACAAACCCATAGCTGGTAACTCAGAAGTAAAGCCCTCTCAATTGGGTTGCACTTCTAAAGCAAGAGGTGTAGGACTAAATTCTAAAGCAGGGGTCCCCAACCTGTGGGCCACACAGCAGGTGAGCAGCGGTGGTCCGTGCGATTGGCTCCCACCTGTAAACCCTGCCCCCCATCCGTGCGATTGGCTCCCGCCTGCAGACCCCGCCCCGTCCGCACGATTGGCTCCTGCCTGCAGACCCCGCCCCGTCCGCGCGATTGGCTCCCGCCTGCAAACCCCACCCCCCAGTCCACGCAATTGGCTCCCACCTGCAAACCCCACCCCCCTGGTCCGTGGAAAAATTTTCTTCCATGACCAATCCCTGGTGCCAATAAGGTTGGGTACCCCTGTTCTAAAGAATCTCCAACATGACTACACTACAGCAACTAGCTATATTATTTGCTATAGGCCAGGGAGAGAAATATGTGACCCTTTGGACATTATTAAAGTGAGGTGCCACTTCACCAAGCATGACCAATAGTGAGAGTCTGAAGTTGCATGCTCTTTGCTGAATGACTACTAATGTTCTTGGCAGAAAGTTAAGTGGTTAAAAACTCCTGCACCTGCATTGCACCTAGTCTTAAGATTCTCTTCTGACCACATGTTGTCTAAGGCAATCGCCTTACGTTTGTATTTTCAAAACGTGTTCTTATTTAAAATCATTGGTGAAACAGAGGGGTTTTACTTACTCCGGCCGTGAAAGCCTTCGACAATACACAGAGGGGTTTTTATTTATCTCCACTGAGGTGGTTGTCTACAAGTTGGTTGCTTCCATCGAACTATAGAAAAATAGGTGTTGTCTTTGCCACTTATTTTCTCCAAAATGACACATTCTTCCAGGTTAAATAGATGAGAACTCACAAATGAAAAAGAATAGTCTGTAGTCTTGATATGGAGCTTGTTACTTATGCACAATGAGAACATACTATCCACGTATGGACCTAGGTATATAGCAGTATTAAATATTATATAAATATAGCAGTATTAAATGTGCTATAGGGAGATGTGGCATGCAGAACATGATCATTCTAGAAACAAAAGTTACACAATCCCCATTAAGTACAAACTGAAACTATATGTACTTCCTCTTCATTAGGAAAGAACAGGAACATGACATAATTCCAGCTTGAGTATAGTAAACTGATCCCTTCCAGAGTTAGTTCTCCTGCCTTCCTAAATAAGGTCAGAGATAAATCTCACCTCTACCAGACAACACATTAAAACTTGATGACTACTTAACAAGCTGGTTTGACTTTTCTTCAATTTTTAGTCTCAACTCATGTGTTTAGAGATTTCATTTTTCTATGAAGTCAATATGATCAAGAGAAACTTATATGCATGTTGAGATCAACTCCCTTCAACAGTTGAACTTTTTATCCTTTCTCAGTCTTTAAAATGATGAACTTACCTGAAGCATATAATGAGGTAAATTTGAAAGGCTATACAGTAGTTCATTCAGATGCGTTACACACTTTCTTCTCCTAGTTTATTAATTACCTTTTGCACTTCATTGAAAAAGAAGAGGTCCCACAATACTTTTTTCCCCTTCTAATCTGCTAGGACAAGAAACCCGTCTATAACTTGATGTTTACATAATAGGAAGCCTTTCATGCAAGCACAGAAATTAGGAGCTAACCACAAAAACCCAACTGCTACCGGAAATTTAACGTAAAGGGAAACACTTCAAAAGAACAAAACACATGTCCTTTATCAAATTACCAAACTAATGTTGGTGATGTGCAGAATTATATTTTTGCCACATGATTGGAGGGCAGAATGAATCCTCAACATAAATTCTTTGGATGCTTGTTTGCTAAAGAACAGCTTTGGTAAGTAAGACCAATGAAGTAGTCTGTAACACATAAAAATGATTTTTCATTGTTTGTTTATTTCAATACCAGTTCAGTGAGTTTTGGAACTGAACAAATTGCTCATGACAGAAATACAAACTGTAATTCAAGAAATAAGATCCAGGGTCACGATCCAGAGAACCAACCGTATTTGCATGCAAAAGGTGGGTGCAAACACAGTAGGAGTGTTGTTTTATTGGCCCATCAGCCTCTCTTCCGTTCTTGCCCCACCACAATCTATATTGAGTTGCCAGCAGTTTTTGTAACAGCGCAATGGGTTTTACATAACCAGTTTAATTCACCTCAACATAATTACAGTGCAATGTCATGCTCACCATTTGATATAAAAGTGATAAAACCTTATGACCATATGAAATGATGATGCCAAAATGGACCAGCTTTTCCAAATTCCACAGCTTGGAAAGAGCCAAATTTAAACACATACTGCTTCCCTCTTTGAAAAAAAATAATAATGATATATTCGCAGTTACTGTGAGGATCATAAAGAAACCAAATATGGAGGCAAAGAAAGAATAAAAATGACCTGGGTTTGGGCTGTGATGATATACTATCCCACTTAAAAAAACTCCCTGTCAAATGATCACATACCTTCACACAGAACGCTTAAGCAGGTCAAAGAATTACTGAGAACCTTGGATCAGAAACAGTTACTAACTCTCTAGTATCTTGGACAGGGCAGGATCACAGCTGGTTAATGGAACAGATGCTCTGACACATAACATCCCAGACACAATTCCAAGACATCTCTAGTTTAAAAACAAGCAACTAGCAGATGATGAGACACACACTTTCCCAAGGACCCAAAAAGCAGACAGTACTGGCCCTAAGGAAGAAATCCTCCATCAACTGGTATAGAATTATCATTGTCCCTATTTAAGCTCCATTCATACCTTCAAGTTATGGAGCACGTGGACTATTAAAAGGTACAGCAGACTGACCTGTAGTTGACAACATCAAAAGAATGGACAGAATTAAGGGGGTAGGGATATAACTGAATTCCAAAGTTCCTCTGAAATTAGATTTGAAGATTTCATCTCTAGAGAAATGCATGGTGGGATAAATGCTAGCCATAAGCAAAATTACGGATAAGTGACACCACTTGATTGTCACTGAAGGTAACTTGGTTATTAAATGGATATGTATGTATATCTGTGTGTGTGTGTGTTGAGTTTTTAACTGTCTTTTATTGTATATATGCTACTGGGAAGAACCTATAATAAATAATAATAAATAATAATAAATAATGATGTCTGGCTAGCATTCATCTCTTCCTCAAAAGGGAAGGAACAGCTGTAAGGACTGCACTTACAGTACATCTTTAAGAAGTATGAGGCAGTGAGGGATCCATCAGCTAGCTAACTAGCTAGCTTCCTACCTACTGTAGTGCCAAGTTCTTTGCAAGAAAGCATGGAGTATCATTTCAGTTAATACTTGAGAAGAAGAAGCCTCTTCCTGTTGGGAGTTTTAAAGGCTAAGTGAAACTGGGAGAACCCTTGGCTAACTTATACTTTTAAAAGTAAGTGCTATCCCTACCCACTCTGACATTTAAAAAAAAAACTCTTAGAAAATTCACTGGAATGGAAACATGCCCCACCAGAGGATATAGTAGAATCAACTGTTGACTTGGCTGATCTCAGAAAACCACGTAGGTTCACATTACAAGGAAGAGCCAGCTCTGTCGGCTAGCCTGGAGAGAGAGAAAATGCCAGAAGGCGGCAATGGCACACCGTTTCAGTACTGTTACCAAGAAAACTACCTGGACATGTCCATGAAGTCACAAGAGTTGAGCTGGACTTAAAGGAGGCTTCTATATTTTGAACAGTTGCTTCTCATTTCTCTTCTGATACAAAATGAGCCTTCAAGAAATACTATGCCTCCTAAACCGTTGCTTAGGTTCATGAAAATACAGTCCACTTCTAACTATAGCACACCTTCCTTGTGCATTAAGCCAAAGCTAACATGGAGTTCTCTATCCAGGCTTGCAAGTGTAGAATAAATACACTGAGCAGAAAAGCTCACCTTTGTAGTTTTTAGATACATCAGAATGGATGTCTGTGAGTGGTGGGAAGCATAATCACAGGTGTCATGATGCAGCTGGCATAAATTACATAATTTGCATCACTTGCCTGATAACACCATTGTGGCTTGTACCAGATACCTAGGTACATCAGCCTTCCCCAACCCGGCAACCTCCAGATGTACTGCAGGTCAACTTTCTTAACTAGCAACTGTGTCTGTGACCCCTTGCAAGGAGACCAAGGAGGGGCCACAACCATGTTAGATGTCAGATGACCCTCAACACCAGCATTACTGCATGTCAAGAAATCTATCCTCATAAGAAACGGACACCTTTCAGTTTTCAAAATACGACATAATACTGTTAGTGGGACATTGACAATAACCTTCCATGAAAACACAAGCCACTGATGTAGACCACACAAAATAAGACACCGATATGTAGAGTAAGTCCTAATTCTGGGGGAAAATCACATTAATAATCCAGCTTTCTATAAGAAAAAGTCAGGGGCCAATTTGCAAAAGAACCAAATTAATTTCAAGAATACTTTCTAATATTCTCCAATGAATAGTTAGGAGTCACTTTTTCAAACTTATTATTTCATACATTATTCTCACCGTTCAAAGAATTTAATTCTGTTACTCAGTAATTTTGAATCCAATTAAAAAGCCTCATTGGCTAATAGCACAGAATCCCAAAGAGTTTGGCCTTCACGTGTTATTATTTGAAAAATACATATCTCCATATACTGGAAGTTTTCTCTATTAAATATGCATTGTTAAAACACAGTGCAGTATAATTAGCCCTCCTTAATAACATGACTTTTTTTCCCCTACAATCGTTTTACCAAAAAACCCAATATATAAAATATTTATAGCATACACTTTAAGAAAAAGGTGTATGCTTTCTCAGGCAGAAATGTAATGGCAAAAGGCAACAGCATTGATAGCAAATAAATAATTATTTCAATGTTAGAGAACTCCAGTAATGGGTACTGATACCGGAATTCCCATCATCTGGAAATCCACTGACTTTAATATACATAATCCTGGGAGTCTTAAAGCTTATTGTTGCAGTATGAAACAGAAAGGGAAGCAAACTGACCAATGGTACAGGCTAGTCAGCTGCAAGAAGGAATATTTTCAATGGTGAGTTTTGTTACACAAGGCAGAGTTCTTTAGCTTATGTTGTAGGAGAACTTGTTTATCCATCCAAGACTAGTGCATTTAAAAAAAAGTTTTAAAAATACTCTGAGTTTTGATTAGCTGCACTTGATTCAAGTGTTGCTTGTTGTGGAGGTTTCAGAAGTTTGTTTTGTTTTTTTAAATCAAACCTGTTGCTACACTAAGCAGACAGGTGTACCACAAAGGGTAGTCCATGGGATAACTCTCACTTCCAATCCAGAAGAATTATCTTACTCCGATTCGGGAAGTCATCCATTCCAGTCCTTGGCACAACCTGGGGGAGAAGAAGAAAACCCAAGTCTTAACAAATATACTCATTGTAGCTCTATTAAGAGATCACGATTTGAAGGCAAAATCAACACCCAGATAAGCAGGGATGAACACCAGAGAAACAATCAAGCAGAAAACAATACCCTAATCAAGGCACTACCAAGGAGAAAACCACACCCCCACCAACACTGGAAGGGCAAGCTGCTGTATATAAACAGGGAGCAAACCCTCCAGTCACTCGCACTGATGATGTTACCTAGTTCGGTAATGAAACGTCTGCAAGGAAACAACCAAGCTCAGAGAGCACCAAGGACTCCACAGTTCAATCCTGAGCTACAGATATTCTCTTCTATTGGATTGTACGTTTGTCTAAAATAAAATATTTTATTACAATCAATACTTACCCTTCTCCTGTTAATGCACAGCAGGACTGAATGTGCCATGGGTGATCCTTTATAGAACTAAGGGTTAGATACTTGGAAATTTCAGCTGCTGTCATACAACCCTTCATATCTTGCTTATTTGCAAAAATGAGAACGGCGGCTTTTTGTAAATCCTGTAAAATGCACATATTTAGATGACTTGGGTTTCTATGGTGCCAATTCCTACGTAAATAATCCTTTATAATATATGCTACTGAAACTTTAGCTGTGGCAACTGCTTCAGCATAGGGTGATTATGTGTTTCCCCTATGCCAGAAACTGACAATCTTTTTAGGCAGTACTGCATGATGACTTGTAACCTTAAGAAAACCACAACAAAAAGCCAAACACCCTAAATCATGAGATTTTAGCCATTTTTAAAGTTTGTCCAACTTATGTCAATATATTTATATTTGGGGGTGGGGTGCCTTGCTGCCCTTAGGCTGCTTCCAAAAGATCGGCTTTACACTGATGGCTAAGCAAACTTAGCCAATTTAATTCAGGTTTCAAGACTAGAACCCATTTTGCTGCACATAAAAGGGAGGAAAATGAACCTGCTTCCACATCTTTTGTTTTTTAAAAAGAATAATTTGGCTTTAAGTTACTATTACATAGACAGAAAGCACTTGTCCACCGTGGGCCCTCATAACTTTTGCCAATGAAATACCCTACTGTTCTTCCCAGAAGGCTGATTCAGAGATTTGGCAAATATTCTGAAATAACTGGGATATAAAACCGGAATTCTGTTCTGCACTAGTTGGCAGGTCTGCTGTCCACTTTTACAGCACTTAGGATCCAAACTGAAGTCCACAATCCAAGAATAAAGGTCAAGACTCCCTTGAGCCAAACTTGGTTTATGCCGACTTCATATACGTCCGTTGAGTTTTCTTAGCAACAATCCTCCTTTGGGGATTTTAATTTACTTCCCAGTCTAAGTCCTGGGAATTCACGAAGAATACAGTCAAGGCTAAATGAAATACCTCATGGGCCAACATTCTGTAGAGTTCTTCTTTTGTGACGGACAGCCTCTCTCGGTCAATGCTGTCAACTACAAGGATTATAAACTGTGGAAAAAGGAAGAGTTGAAGCAAGAACTGAAGAAACATGTTGCAAAACAGGCAGTACCCCAGAAGATGAAACTCCTTCTGTAGGGACAACTGTATCCGTCTGGTGCAGAGACAAGGGCAACATGGCTTCTTTTTTTGCTCTTTCTGAAAGTCCTACTCATCTTTGAGACAGCAACGGGCAAAGAGATCTTGTGGTACAAAGTGACAGGAGCAGGGACAATCAAGATGTTTACCACTCAAACTCTCTAGAAAGAACTTTTTGCTTTGCCCTTCAGGCTTACCAGAGATCAATATCATGTGGTACCTCTTACAGCAAGTTGAAAAGGTCCCTTCCTGTGTCCTGAAGAGTCTTAAAAACAAAGAGGCTCCAAGCAAAGCCCTTTGCTATTACTGTCTTTCCAGGTATATCCTGCTTTAAATTTCGCCTCAAGTGCTTGCTAACCACATTGGGCAGAATGGATCCTTGGTACTAGTGATGTATTTATAATATTGCCCTCCCACTTTTTCTTAACAAAACCAATCTCAAAGTGAGATACAGTATTTATCCTTGGGAGGTTCTTCACATAAATCACCAATAGGAACCAACACCACCAAAATGACCAATCAGGATCGGGCACACACAAAGAGCCAATCGGAGACTGGCCCTCACCAACCTGCTCCAATCAGAAACCAGCTCGGCTAAAGGACAGTCAGAAGTCAGGTCACCTGGCTATAAAGACAGGAGCCCAGTCAGTCCCTGCTCAGTTGTCTGTGATCTGCGTAGGAGACCACTTTGCCTCTGAAGATGCCTGCCACAGCTGCCAGCAAAATGTCAGGAAATCTGTTCCCTTGACCGCAGCCCCAAAACCCTGAAGCCCAACCTGAAGCCCAACAGATACTGGCTGTGAAAGTCTACACCAGTGCACCAATAGAGCCCTGATATCATAAACCGCCCAAAATCAGAATGAAACATCCACCTACCTCTGTATTTGAATAATAAGTATTCCAGGATGATCTTAATGACTCCTGTCCACCAATATCCCACATGAGGAAATGTGTGTTTTTTACAACAATTTCTTCAACATTACTGCCTATGGTAGGAGATGTGTGAACTACCTCATTCATTAAGCTAAAAAAGAGAGAAAAGATTATATATTTAAAAAGATCTGAAATGCAGCCACCACGAGGCTGCCCGGAATGTTGTTACAGTTATTTTGACCCAGAAGGCAGCAATTAAGCACACATTCATTGTTTTCTTTCAAAAAATAAGCTTTTGACTGGTTTTTATTATGTTCTTATACCTTGCTCACCAATGTTGGTATACCACTGTTCAAAGAAATTTGTAAAAGGGCTGGGCTGCAATTTGGAAATAAATCGGAAAAGGGGTTTAAGAATGCAAATGTAGCTTCTCTACAACTTGTTAAAGTAGTCGTGACTTTTTCTGGGATTGCACAGCTACTTTCAACAGCTGCCATGTGATCCTGGCTGCTTTACAGAGTTGCAAACCAGTGTTACATCCATGTTCCACAGCAACATTTTGGACTCAGATATGAAGCATTCCACAGCCCTAGTTGGTATCAAGGCCCTGAGCTGAGTACCAGATCTGATCTGTGATCTGTAACCAAAAAAGTCAATCAGAATCAGAAAGGGTTATCAGCTGACACACTCCTATACAAAATCACATTGTCTGGAGGATTTTAGGTTCAGACAGCCGGGTTACAAGATCCAGCTCTACTCTCTCCATTACATGATGAGAACCATATAAGGGTGATCTCTAAGTTCAGCTACCATTAGAAGCCTTAATTTTGTGCCATGGACTTAATCATATAAGAGAAATTTAGCAGTGTAAGGTATCTTTTTAAGAAGGGCTGCCGTAAGAAATGTTTGATATTCTCTCATTAGCTTATTCTCAGCATAAATGATTGAACAACTCTTTCAGATTGTTCTCTTTCTTGACAGACTTCAATGCTTGATCTTTGTGCTAACAGTCAGTATATCAATTACCTGCTGGTGCCCTTTAGAACCATCAATTCTAATAGTTATAAAAGCAGTTGCAACATAGGGAAGAAATATTCCAAAGAACATCCTACAGACCAGCATTATATCATATGTGAAATAAGCTATGCAAACTAAACCAGTAACAGAACATTACTCTTTCACCAATGGCAATAAACTGGATTATCAATCAATGTGAGTTCTGATACGAAAGGGTTAAGGAAATGCCTAAGATACTGGAAGAACTGAACTGGATACTTTTTTTATTTATGCTCATGCTGAAAAACACATTCAAGCTTTCAGACTGAGATATTTGACACTCAGGAATTTAAAATATTTTTCAGTTTTGGACAGGTTTTATTTTCCAAATATTTCTACATCTTGTAGAAATACTGCATCATTATTAGCTTCATAGATTGAAGTCTAAAAGTATATACTGAAAATACTTACAACTGGTACAGAATTGTAGTCTTCCCAGCATTGTCAAGTCCCACAATTATCACTTTGTGTTCTACAGTGCATAAAAATGAACAGCTGTAAAAGTCATAACACTTACAAGTAATCTGCATTTTTAATATAATACATCCTACAGCTATCTTATTTACCCTTATATGCCTCCTATGTCATACAACTCCTTCATTATAGAATAGTTTGAATGACAGATTCCTGACTGGAAATTTGACTTAAAATGATGTAAGACAAGCGTAGTCCAGGATATACGTGATTTTATTCCTATCCCATCTATTCCAAACCTGCCAAGGACCTCCCCTTGCCTTAATTTTTTTTTAAAGGCTGGATGACAGATATAGAAAAGCAGAATTTTTTTTTGATAGCCAACATTCTCTTAATATTTGTTTTACAAATATCAACAGCTATATTGGAAAGCTAATACAAATTATTTTAAAACCATTTACTACTAGGAAAAGTAAACACATAGCAAGGGCTTGGTCGCTTGAAACTCCAACTCATGAAACATCATTATTCATGATCAAGGTTGTGAGTCACTTTTAAATTGGGAAGAATGCCTTTTCTCCCAATTACAATGCATATGAAGCTTTATCAGCTTAATGCAAAATACATATTCCATGAGCTAGTATCATAAAATCAAGCTGTTATTATCTCACTCCTCCATTTCAACTCTTTCTGAAAGCTGAAATGATGGGTCCACCCATAATACAGGATTTATAACCATGGATTGTTCAGCAAGGCAGAATCTAGGTAACACACAATGCTAAATCAAAAATGGAAGAATTCACATTTCATGTAGGCTGAAAACAAACAAACCATATCATTGCTCCATGTTAAGTATGGAGCAGGTCGGTCTTCTACTTGAAGCTATTACACAAGTCACAACCACCAATGTTGTTTTTGATTAATATCTTAGAGCTGCTTCTCATACCAGAATCACTACTGAATCTCCTGAAGAATACTGTCCTATGATGGCAAAACTGAGTGTGAGAAAATGGTTCCTATACCCCTCTCCCAGATTGGCGGCCAACAACTCAGGCTGAAGCTTTTTCACACAGTTCAGGCAATCTCCCCCAGGGATATGGGACCTTTTCGCATCAAGGGTCAAAGTAGGCCTTTCTGTTGCATACTAAGGGACATGCTCCCAAAGGAGGTAAGAGAAGGGAAAAAATGCTATAATACTAATTTAATTTTAAGTGAATCAGAGTTATTAAATAGAGTTATGGTTACTAAATATATGGGAAGCAATTTCCACCATCACATAAAAGAATATCATTTGACAGCACCTTTAGGAGGGACTGTAGGAGATCCTGTACTGGAAATACTTAAAGTTTTCAAAGACCATATGCACTCCTAGGTCATCAATTTGTGCACCCTAATCTGCAGAATGTTCTGCTACAATTGCTGAGATAACTGTTGCCACACATGAAACTATTTTAAATATTTATAGTTTAGGGACTTACCAATGACAAGCACCAGGATATTTATTAAAATAAGGTGTGTTTGTGCTAATAGTGAGTACAGTAGCTCTAAGGTAGTTGAATGCTCAAATCTCATAAAGGACTAACAGATAATCCAGTAAAGAAGAGATGCATTAATACAGGTTTGCATAGTAATTTTTTACTGTGCTACTGAGAGTTTACAGCAGAATGGCTGCAGGGCTACATTATGCGTGTGTGTGCGTGTGTGTGTATTTCAATTAAAAAGATCAAAAGCTTATTCTCAAGGCAGATATTATGCTGCATTACCAACATTTAAAAATGATTAAATAACAGTAGAACAATTTGACTTGGACAATATTTAGGTATTTGCTTTATAGGCTTTAAAATTTCATAAACTTTATTTTTTTCTCTAAGAAATCACCTGGGAAAATAGATCTTTGCAAGCATTAGGTTTTTTTTTTTTTTTAAAAAAAAAAAAGACTGGTACATATACTTAAACATCAACCAGGCTAATTTCAGACAGAAAATACATTACACTGGAAGAATGACAGGCAAAAGTTCTCAAATATCTACAAACATTTTAATATAGTCATATTCCTCCCGACCCTAAGGAGCCGCCAAGAGAGACAGTGGAGTATTTCCATTTTGGAACTTCCCACTGAAAAAAACTCATCGACCACAAAAGAATCCCTTTCTCAGATGTACTAACTTTAATTCATTCTGAGTTACAGACCCACTACCATTTTAGTATTTAGGGGCGTGGTGGCTCAGCGGGTAAGACACCAGGCTTGTCGATCGGAAGATCGCAAGTTCGGAGGTTCGAATCCCTAGCCCCGCGTGACGCCCCAGCTCTTGCCAACCTTGCAATTCGAAAGCATGCACATGCAAGTAGATTAATAGGTACCACTTCGGTGGGTAGGTAACAGCGTTCCGCGTGCGTCATGTCGGCCACATGACCGCGGAAGCGTCTTCGGACAATGCTGGCTCTTCGGCTAACAAACGGAGATGAGCACCGGCCCCTAGAGTCGGACACGACTGCACAAATGCGTGGGGGAAACCTTTACCTTTTTTACCATTTTAGCCAGGGGGATGGGGGGGAAAGATGGCAAATAGCAATAATCTCAGGTCAATTCCCTTACTGACCCCTCTTATTCCCTCATATCATATTTTCCGCAGGTTCAAAATCAAACTTTGTCCTTGTATTTTAAACACTTCTAATCCATCTGTCCTATCAGCAATAAGTCATCTTCTTTGCTCTAGAACAGAGCTTTCCAAACTGTGTGTCGCCACACAAAAGTGTGTCGCCACACACAGTCTGGTGTGTCGCCACACAACCCGGAAGCGCTGATCATCATCAGCGCTTCCGGGTTTTCCCGCGGCGACACACCAACTGCAGCGCGCAAAACTCAAAAGCGGCAGCGGCGCTTCCGGGTTTTTGCACGCTGCCGCACTTCCGGCTTTTCCCGCGGCGACACACCAACGCCGGTTGGTGTGTTGCCGCGGGAAAAACTTTGGAACGCCCTGCTCTAGAAGAAACTTTAATTTTCCCTCCTTTTCAGCCCAGCTCCCTATTCCCTCTTGATCTAGCACCTGAAGGTATCATCTAACCTCACCATCAATGACCTATGTCCCAAAGACTTGACTCCTTTAGATCAGTGTTTCTCATTCTTAGCAACTTTTTAAGTTGTGTGGACTTCAACTCCCAGAATTCCCCAGCCAGCATGTATGGATTTCAGGGAATTGAAGTCCATACAACTTAAAGTTGCTAAGGTGAGAAACACTGCTCTAGATTAATACCTAAATGAGGAATGCTGTACAGTACTCAGTTTCAAACCCCCAGTTTCAAAGCCATCAATAGCTAGCTATCTCTTCCAGCCTAGCTGAAGCTCCCAGGATTGTTAGAGGAACAGGTGGGTGGAGGAACATCTCAGGATAAAATTAATGCAGGCAATAAAAAGGGGGAAAGTCCCCCCCGTCAAGCTCAACAATATGGACATGTTCCTACCGTTCTCTGAGCAACAAGACAGAAGGGATTTGCCATTAGCTTTCTCCCGCGTCCTCATCCAGTCTACAGGGATTCCGTGCATTTAGTCTCCCATCCCAGTCCAGACCAGAGCCGATCTAAGTTAGCTTTCTGAGCGTCCCTAAGGTCGACTAGGTGGTGCCTCTTGCTGCAACCCACCCCAGGCGAGCCCCCCTTGCTACTTTCCACCGGGATCGGCCTTCCCGCGGGACCCCCTCCCTCCTCGGCCACAATATCCGCGGCCAAAGCCCAGCCTGCCTGCCCGGATCCATGCTGCCCCGGGGGGTCTTCCCCTCGCCTCCGCCTCGCGGGGGCATCGCTGCTGCTGGGCTCTCCTGCTGGAGCCAGCCACTCACCCTGCGTACAGAACAGACTCCACAGCTTGGCGAATAGGAGCCCCATCCCGGAACGGGAGCCGCGACCTCCGCTGGACCTGCGAGGCGCCTTCCTCTGTCCCGTCTTCCCTACCCAACGCGGCGGAAAAAGCAGGTGGGACCGAAACCAGCTCAACTCCGCCCCCGCCTCCGCCCCCGCCTCCGCCTCCTCCCTCCAGCCACACTGGCACCGCGCGGACCCCGCCCCTCCTTCCTGCCTCAGAACGCTGACGTCGCTACGTCGGGGCTCGCGCAAGCCGGGTAAAGCCCCGGGACGAGCGATGACGCATAACGCTGTCCCAAGAACGAAACGGGAAAGCCTCGCCTTGGCCCTAGAGGTCGGAACTCTCAAGCAGCTTTTGCTGCTGGCTGTCATTGGAGCGCTGCCATATGCGGGGCAACTGAAGGCGGAAAGCGAGAGAGATCCTTCGTTTCCCCCCCCCCCGCGCGTTCAATATACAACCGGAAGTGTTAGAATATAATTGCAGCATGTGCCCGTTCCGGTCAGCGAGGCAGGATAAGGGCGGGGTCGGACCTAACGTCACCCATGTCCTCACGTTGAGTGGCTACCTCTTTTTCCCCTGTCTGAGTTAATATTCCTGTAGGGATATCCATCCTAGTTCCAAAACGGGAACATTGTTTTGTGATACTTGATTCCCATAATCCAGTTAGCAAAAATAAAACTAGTCCTACAGTTTTCTCTAAACTTTTTAAAATTCTAATTTCTACAAAAGCAAAATATATTGGAGTAATCAGTGACAAGCTATCACAGAATACACAGTAATTCATCTCCACAAAACCAAAAACAGCTTTCAATGTAATGCCCTCCAGTTATGTTAGATTCATTATCATTCATTGGCGATCACTCGTAGCCGAGTAAGATTGTCTTCCAAAGGTAAAATTTTAACGGTGGATCCGTAAGTGGCTGTAAAGGCCAATTCTGGATCCGCACAACCTCCCACAATGAGGGCATAGGTTTCCGGGTGGGAGACGGTCATGATGAGGGTTTGCCTGACGTGCCTTCCTTTTAGCTCTTTTCTCCCTTTCGCCCTGTACTCGTGCTTCTTCAAAGTACATAGCGCCATTAATAAAGGCTGACCTCCAATTGAAACGCTCATGAGTTAGGGCTTCCCAGTTCTCAATGCTGATATTACATTTTTTTAAATTAGCTTTGAGAGTATCTTTGAATCTCTTTTGCTGTCCACCAATATTCCATTTTCCATTCTTAAGTTGGGAGTAAAGTAGTGTTTCTCAAACTTGGCAACTTTAAGACGTGTGGACTTCAACTCCCAGAATTCCCCAGCCTGCATGACTGGTTAGGGAATTCTGGGAGTTGAAGTCCACACATCTGAAAGTGGCCAAATTTGAGAAACACTGGATTACACTCCTTGGGATTCTCAGGTGGGATGGAAACCAGTCAAACACATTTGGTGGGCAGCAGGTTGGGCAATCCCCTGTCTCTACAGTAGGATAAGGAATATGGCTGGCTTTGCTAAACTACACCCCGCAGGCTCCTTTCCTGTGGGCTGTGACTGCTGGGAGTTGTAGTCCAGCAATATTTGCAAAGCCATTGTCTACAAATTCATCTTCCCCTCCCATCTTTAAATTCAGTTTCCTAAAGTTTAAAGTTCCGTTTTAATGCTTGCAAATTCTATTCACACTCAGTAATTCAGATTCAGAATGTCTGATTATGTAGAATAGATGTGATAGTATATTAGTATATTAGTCCATTATTCAATTATCATCATCATCATCATCATCATCATCATCATCATCTAAAATCCTGTTTTTATGAAAGTAAAAACCATCAGGATTAATGCTGTATATTTCTTCACATTTAGGGAAATTATACTTACTGGCAAAGATATAAAGGTGTGTTCTTGGGCTCAAGAGTAAAAAAATGGATGGAATGCTGGAAGTAAAGATTAATCCTAGGGAGGCAGGCAATAGCAAATTTAGATTAGATTGGTATTCTCAAAGTTTGCAACACCTCAGTCCTCACAATGGTAAATCAATTTGTGTAAGCCCACCCACTAAACAAAACTAAGGCCCTAGGGTTGGGCAAGAAATATACTACTTACTTTTAATAATTAAAGATTAATCAATATATCAACTAAAACAATGATAGAATCTTAGAACTATTTGCGTGATTTGTTTCCAGCTGACGTTTTAGTTTGTTGGCTTCATACTCTGACAAATAACCCATTGAAGCTGTTTTTCTACAGAAACGAAAACCCTTGTGAAACCAAAAGATTTATAACTTTCATCATACTATCTTGACTTAGGCTTACTTTATCAGCTCTAATGGTAGATTAGTCATTGTTACCTTTTCTCATGCTAGCCAATAAACCATTTCCGTTTTGAAAATCTAGAGATTTAAAATAACGATAAAAATACTGAATTTTCCTTAGATGTACATTTCTTTTGTTGTTTATTCGTTCAGTCGCTTCCGACTCTTCGTGACTTCATGGGCCAGCCCACGCCAGAGCTTCCTGTCGGCCGTCACCATCCCCAGCTCCCCCACGGTCAAGTCTGTCACCTCCAGAATATCATCCATCCATCTTGCCCTTGGTCGACCCCTCTTCCTTTTGCCTTCCACTTTCCCTAGCATCAGCATCTTCTCCAGGGTATCCTGTCTTCTCATTATGTGGCCAAAGTACTTCAGTTTTGCCTTTAATATCATTCCCTCAAGTGAGCAGTCTGGCTTTATTTCCTGGAGTATGGACTGGTTTGATCTTCTTGCAGTCCAAGGCACTCTCAGAATTTTCCTCCAACACCACAGTTCAAAAGCATTGTCATGGTCAGACCACGCCCTGGTGACCCTGAGACTCTCTTGTGCTGCCCCACTCCGCAGGGAGGCGGGACCTATTCAACTGGTCCGCCCCCAGCGACTGATGGACCCAGTGAGGTTTCAGAAGGAGCTGGGGGTTATTCCCGAGGACTTGCTTCACGGTCCAGTGGAGGTCCTGGCTGCAGCCTGGAACAAGGCAGCAGCCGGAGCCCTGGACAAGATTGCACCTATGCGACCTCTCCGGCCCTGTTCGGCCCGTCACTCTCCGTGGTTTACGGAGGAGTTGAAGGCTTTGAAGAGGGTTAAGAGACGTCTAGAGCGCCGCTGGAGAAAGACGAAGACTGAATCTGACTGAACACAATCTAGAGCCGCTGTTAAGGCCTACCTTGTGGCGGTAAGAGCGGCAAAACGTGAATATTTCTCCGCTCTTATTGCGTCCGCAGAATGCTGTCCAACGGCCCTGTTTAAGATTACAAGATCGCTTTTGGGTCGGGAGCAAGGGGAGACCCATTTACAGGGCCGATCAGAAGAGTTTTCTGAGCATGTGCAGGACAAAATCGCTCAGATTCATTCCAAGTTGGACTCCAAGCGTGAGACAAGATCTGGGGAGATGCCAGAGGCTCGTACTTACCATGTTATCTGGGAGCAGTTTGATCCTGTTGGGCCTGATGAAGTAGACAGGATCCTTGGGATTGTAAATGCCACCACATGTCAACCTGACCCATGTCCCTCCTGGCTGGTGAAATCAGCTAGAGAGGTGACATGTGGCTGGGTCCTGGCGATTATAAATTCGTCCTTGAGTGAGGGGGTGTTCCCGGCTGCCTTTAAGGAGGCGCTGGTGCACCCCCTCCTCAAGAAACCATCCCTGGACCCTACTATCCTGGGCAATTTTCGCCCAGTCTCCCACCTTCCCTTTTTGGGAAAGGTGGTTGAGAAGGTGGTGGCGTTGCAACACCAGAGGATTCTGGAGGAAACGGATTATCTGGACCCTTTTCAGTCAGGTTTCAGGCCGGGATATGGGACAGAGACCGCATTGGTCGCACTTATGGATGATCTCTGGCGAGAGCGGGATGGAGGGAGTGCGTCCATCCTGGCTCTCTTAGATCTCTCAGCGGCTTTTGATACCGTCGACCACGGTATACTCTTGGGGCGGCTCAGGGAGTTGGGGGCGGGCGGCGTGGTTTTGCGCTGGTTCGCCTCCTTCCTCCAGGGCCGTTCCCAGTCGGTGTTGATAGGGGAAGAGAGAGCTGACCTGCAACCCCTGTCTTGTGGGGTGCCGCAGGGATCGGTTCTCTCTCCTCTCCTGTTCAACATCTACATGAAGTCGCTGGGTGAGATCATCCGTCACCACAGGATGAGGTATCACCAATATGCTGATGATACCCAGTTATACATCTCCATCCCGTGTGAAGTAGGTGATGCGGTCAATGCCTTATCTCAGTGTCTGGAGGCTGTGGGGGTCTGGATGGGGAACAACAGGCTTCAACTGAACCCTGGTAAGACGGAGTGGCTGTGGATTGATGGCCCCCCTAGATCCGGGAAGTTGTCATCTTTGGTTCTGGGTGGGGTTGCACTACCTCACTCGGATCCAGTGCGGAATCTGGGGGTTCTCCTGGACTCACGACTCCTGCTCGAAGAGCAGGTGGCAGTCGTGGCCAGGAGGGCCTTTGCACAACTTCGAGTTGTGTGCCAGTTACGCCCTTTCCTGGATCGGGAGGCCCTCCGAACAGTCACTCACACCCTTGTCATCTCCCGCATAGACTACTGTAATGCGCTCTACATGGGGCTACCCTTGAAGAGTATCCGGAAGCTTCAGCTGGTACAGAATGCAGCGGCGCGAGCAGTTATGGGTGCCATAAGATCGGCACATGTAACACCTCTGCTACGCGAGCTGCATTGGTTGCCAGTTTGCTTCCGGGTCCAATTCAAGGTGTTGGTGATTACCTTTAAAGCCCTATATGGCATAGGGCCAGGGTACCTGAGGGACCGTCTCGTCCCGATGACGTTGGCCCACCCCACCCATGCATGCAGAGAGGGCATGCTTCGGACCCCCTCAACAAGAGAATTCCATCTAGCGGGGTCCAGGAGGCCTGCCTTCTCTGCGACAGCGCCCGCTTTATGGAACATCTTGCCCCCGGAGGTGAGACTGGCCCCTTCACTCCTGGCCTTTCGGAAGGCCATTAAGACCTGGCTCTGCCGCCTGGCCTGGGACGACAGAGGCGGTAGTGCCTCCTGGGGTTGGCTGGCCCTGTAGGTGATCTGTGCTACGGTCCTCAAGCCATCTTGGATTTTATTTATTTTATTTTATATTGGATATATTTTTATATATCTTCTTTTTGTATTGTTTTTTAATTTTTTTAAATTTTAAATTTTAATTATTGTAACCCGCCCAGAGTCCCTTGCATGGGAGATGGGCGGGGAATAAATTAAATAAATAAATAAATTAATTAATAAAATCTTCCTTCGCTCAGCCTTCCTTATGGTCCAGCTCTCGCAGCCATAGGTTACTACGGGGAATACCATTGCTTTGACTATGCGGACCTAAGAACACTTACCAAATTTGAAATGACACAAAATGGTATGGGATAGCTAGTATCACAGAAGAGAGAAATACAATTCAAAGTGATCTCACAGGGTTAGGAAATAACAGAATGAAATAAAATGGACAAATGCAGTGCTCTTCACTTAAGAATGATAGCAGTCTTGAAAGGATGTCATAAGCCTGTTCTTTTTTGTTGAAGAGGGCAAGGCATGGAATAGTGAATTTAAGTTTCCACTGTACATTTCTAAGACCACTGAAAAACTACAGAGAGACTACTGCGCACCCTGCTGGTGGAGATGGGAGAGATCCATGTTGTCACCAGGGCTTGATCCCAACTCTATGGCACTTGACTAATTTAAAGCTACATCAAGGTAATATTTTTCTTAGGGCCATGTTACAAAATCACAAACAAAGTACCAAATTCTCAGATGGGATTTTTTTCCCCCCTCCAAGGTTGGATGAAGGTTGAAGAAGGCTTCTGGAGAATTGGAAAGCTTACTCAGTATTCTGATAACCTTTAGTCTGAGGATAGTGACCTGGCTTCCTTTCAGATGTTATTCTAACTCTCATTTGCCCTGGCCAGCAAATGAGAGTTAGAAGTGATCAGGGACGGATAGATCTGAAGACCAGCAATGCCTGGAGAACCACAATTTCATTTATATATGAGACATGTGTGTGTGCCGATTTAAAGGTACAATATAGAGCGTGAAATTGAGGATCATTTTTTGTTTTTGGGGGGCTGTGTACTACTAGTAGGCAAGACCATCACCCAAAGTGGTAATGGTGTATGGTTACCCCTTTGTGGAGAGGTAGGATGTTGCTACACCAGTTGGAAGCATCTGAAGGCTTACTCTCATTTCCATACAATCATTC
Organism: Charina bottae; assembly: GCA_023362775.1. NCBI lineage: Eukaryota > Metazoa > Chordata > Lepidosauria > Squamata > Charinaidae > Charina > Charina bottae. Next base: position 46,342,513 of record JALMGJ010000007.1, on the reverse strand, counting down.
AAGTATTGTCATCTCACACACATGTTCATTTTTTCGATGGACACATCTATTATGACAAATAACACCCATCAAGTGACATCCATTCATTCTCACCATTTACACAAGTCTGTTCTTATTTGGAGTATAATGGGGAGGTGAGATATTGCCCTTTGCTTTAGGAATTAAATGTATGGGGCTGGGGTAGCACTGCATCTAATTCAGGAAGTTGATGATGTTAATCAATAGGTGTAAGGCTCTGTCTAATCACAAAATGCTAAAAAGATTGTAGGCTTGATTCAACAGTTGGGGGCAGGAGGGACAAGGCAATAGCAAACCACTTTCACATTGCCACCAAAGAAAACATCCTGGAGATGTCATTGTAGTCACCGGGTGTCCAATGCGGCTCCTCATGGCAAAATTGGGTGCCTAAAACCAGCCTGGAAGGCAATGGACTTCTCTGACTGGAAAGGTCCTGAGAGCCAGGCTTACATACCTGGGCTGCAAAAATCCAAAGGACCACTAGATGGAAGCAAAGAAGTCAACTTTTTCCAAGTCTCTCTGCTGCCATCTAATGGTCCTCTGGATTTTTGCAGCCCAGATCCAGCATGCCTATCAGGTTATGAACATCCTTCCATAACATTGATTGGTTAGGTGTAATCAAGTTGTCGACTCCTAGCAACCACGTAGATAGATTTTCTCCATGATGATCTGTCCCTAGCCTGGTCCTTCAGCTCTTCCAACGGTATACCCATTGCCATTGTAAATGAGTCGATCCACCTTACTCTTCTTCTCTTTCCTTTCATCCACAACAGAGCCACCAAGAAACCCCCCCAACATAAACAGCAAGCTGAAGCCTTTTTGCAAGACGCTTAAAAGAGACACAAATGGGAGGATTGTGCATAAAAATGGTATAAAAATCTTTTAAATGAAAAATGCATAAAAATCTTTTAAATGAAGTGCACATGAAATGCCGCCTGTTCTGCAGCTTGGCGATTGCTCATCACACTAACATTGTGCTCGCCTGCGGCCAATCCACCCAGAGAGGAAAGAACAGACGCTGGCATTCCTCCACTTGGAGCACTCCAGGGATCGTGGGGACTACAATTCCCAAATTCCCCACCAGTCTGGCCATTGGGAACTTTGGAATTCGTAATCCTAATGCGTTTCGAGGGCGCCAGGTTGAGGTAGCCTCGCAAAACGCCTCATTTAGTCTCAGCGGGGCTTCCTGCCCAATAGGCGCATGCTAAGTTGCAGCTGCGCGCCCCCCACAGGAGAGAGGCGGCAACAGCGACCCTGTTGGGCTGGGCCGAAGCGGGGTAGGAGTTCCTTTAGTGCCCCGGATGAGGCCGAGCGGGCTGGCCGGAAGGAGGGAAGGAGAAGGTAGGACCGAAGAACGATGAGGTGAGGAAGAGAAAGAGACGCTTCTTTCCCCGTCCTGGGGCTCTCTGACTACAATTCCAAAATCCCCGGCTGGGAATTCTGGGAGTTGTAGTTCCGGCGCATTAGGAGAGGAGAGGACCTGGCGATCGTCAGCAGAGGGCGCCCAGGTCGTTAGATTCTTGGGCTGGAAGTTAGTGGGGCTGGTCGCTGGGACCTATTCAAAGATGGCAGCTCCTTCCTTCCGCCCTACCTCTCCCCCTCGTGGAAAGCAGGAGTCGCTTCCGGTTGGGATTGCGGTGCTGAGTCCGCTTCAAGGAGCGGAATATTGCTGCCCGGAAAGACGGAGGAAACGGCCGTGCGGGTTCCTCCAATTTCTCGGGTTGGATTCAACTCGCAAAATACTCCGCCCGTTCCTGGCCATGTGGATTACGGGAATGGAAACTCGGCCTTTATGGGGGGACTTAAAGTGGGTCTCGGCAGCCTCTGTTAACGGGATTAGTCACGAAGCGGATGATGTTCCTTCATAACGGCATCTTAGCTAGGAAGGGTGGAGATTTCAGTCAGCAAAGCTGGAGGACGCCAGGCTGAGCAAGGCTGCATAGAAGGGTGGTTCTAGCTGGGGGGGTGGGGAGACTTGGGTTTAAGCCCCAGTCATAAAGTTTTGGGGTCGATCATGGGCCAATCAGTTCCTCCGTATGTCTCTGCATCCTAGAGCTGCTATTAGTATGAAATGGCTTGTTTTCTTTGAAGCCAGAATGGGAGACAAATCCAAAGAATGAATAAAGAATACTGAAATTAAATAAGGATTGGTGCTATTAAGGAGGGGTGGCTCTGCTTTCCCTCAATTTTAGCCAAGTTCTCTTTTACCTTATAGCATTCATAAAGAGTAACTAAGGCAGGTGTTTCAAAAGGCCCAGGGAAGACCTGGGTACCCATAGAATCATAGGTTGGAACATAGCTTTCCAAACTCTGTGTCGCAACACTTTAGTGCAGAGCTTTCCAAAGTGTGTGTCGTAACACAAAAGTGTGTTGCCTGCAAGGCCCAGATGTGTTGCGTCAAAACCCGGAAGCGCCATCAGCGCTTTCCGGTTTTCCCGCGGCGACACACCAACGGCGGCGTGCGGAAATCCGAAAGCGCCGCAACCACGGCGGCGCGCAAAAAGCGAAAGCGGCAGCAGCGCTTCTGGGTTTTTGCGTGCTGCCGGAATGGCGGCGCTTCCGGGTTTTCCCGCGGTGACACACCAACGGCGGCGCGCAAAAACCGAAAGCGGCAGCAGCGCTTCCGGATTTTTGCACGCTGCCGCAATGGCGGCACTTCTGGGTTTTCCCGCGGCGACACACCAACGGCGGTTGGTGTGTTGCCGCGGGAAAACTTTGGAAAGCCCTGCTTCAGTGTGTCGCAACACACAGTTTGGTATGCCGCAACACAACCCAGAAGCGGGGGCGTGTGTGGCAGGGGCGCGGCAGCGCGCCATCAGCGCTTCTGTGTTTTAGCGGAGTCCGCTGCCGCCATGCACGCGCCGCCGTTGGTGTGTCGCCAACAGTGGCACTTCGGAAAGCACTGGGTTGGAAGGAACCTTGGAGGTCCTCTAGTCCAAACCCCTTCCTCCCAACTTCTTTAGTTTGGGGCAGCGCTTTTCAACCTTTTTGGCCCAGCAGATTATTTTGAAAGTTGTATTACTATTATTATTATTATTATTAATAATAATAATAATAATAATAATAATAATATTCTGCCTTTTTTATATATAACTCATGCCCAAGGGAGGAGTAGAACTCACAGTCTCCTGGTTTCTAGGCCAGCACATTAATCACTACACCAAACTGGCTCTCTCTTGTGGGACTTGGGTAAAACGGCTGTTGGGGAGTGGGGGAAACCGGACTGGCCTGTTTAAAAACTGAGGGCTGTGGGCAACAGAGCCAGTTACGAAACACCCACTATCAGAAGGTGACGTGCCTTCCCCTTAGAGCAGTCCCTAGTCCTCCTGCTTACCTTTGTCCTTTTGTTTTTTAGAAAACATTTTATGGTTAAGTGAGCCAGGGAATCAAGCAGCTGACAAACAAAATGTGGGCATTCTTGTGGCACATATGGAACCAGAGCTTACACAGCATACTGGCACGATGTGAACGTTTTGAATAAAATAAGACACCAGCTTCTGTTACTGCTTTCTGCATCACAGTATCAGAAGGAAGAGTACCGTCTCTTACAGCTAATGGTATTTTTTTAATGTTGCCAATTAAAAGGGTTTTTGTTCCAACTGCGTGGGGGTTTTATTATGTAGCAGGGGGAAAGTTGCCCTTAAGTGAGCAGCATTTGCCTGGCTGTTAATTTCAAGTAACAGAGTTCACAAGTATTTTGAAACCTTGGTTTCAAAGTATAAAGCAATTGAAAACTAGGCAGCTCGGTATTGTACAATAAAACTCTGTAGTAGCAAATATTTTTGACAAGTAGAAAATCATATTTTTAACAATATTTTGGAGCAATAGTTCACATATCACAAATCTGAAAAACAGTCCTGAAGTAGACTGTGCTGCAGATAAACAATAATATTGTCATACTGCCTACAGATCGATGAAAGATTATCATTTATGCCTGATCTGGAAAGCTGGTATTCTTTGTCCAAACTTCACATTTAAACTGTAACTCAAGGATGAAAATTATATGTAGGATTTGACTCCTTGTATTCAGCATTTGAAATCATCTAATAAAACTTTTAAAGTGAGCTAATATTTTGATAGTCTTTGATTCCATGTTATTGATGCTCAGTTACTTAACTATTTAAGTCTGTGGTTCTTTGAAAACTTACGAGATTCTTTTGACAGGCCATCGGGCTTTTGCGAGACCCAAATTTGTGCATGCAAGAGATGCCAATACACTTCATTGATCAGAAGAGGCCAGGCCAGGCCTAATCTGTAGGCTGATTACCCTGACTAAAAACTGAGGATAATAGTGGCTTATGCTTAAAAAATATTAATTTTCTTATCTATGTGATTCCAATAGATCATAGAAGCAGAATTAGGAAAATAATATTCTGAACAGTTTATTAAAATATGTTTGGCCCTGCTATTTGCTTTTACAACCATCCAAGTGTTTTATAGTGTACAAAAGGGTACAAACAGCAACACATTTAGCAAGAGCAATAGACAGTAAAAAAGCCTTAGTTAAAACAGAAATAACCAACACTATAAACAGCCCAGCTACAAATAAGAAAAAAATTACTTGGTGCTGGAACTAGAACTATTGGGATAGTTCCAGTATGAGAATGTCAGCCCTTTGAAGTAGGCCAGATCGAGAAGCAGACTGCAGGCACGCCGGAAATGCTCCTTTGTTGTAGGGAAGAGCAGCAGAATCTTGAAAGCCTTTTTAAGGACAACAAGGTCAAGGTGGGGCTGTTCTGAGTTTCTCCCACCCTTTCTACATTCCGAGGGCTGAGCAACCATTTCATCTTTCCCACCTCCTCTAGGATTGTTAGGAATTTAGATAAATTCCTCTACACAAAACACCACAGAGCAGAAGGCCTTTTGTAGTTGCCTCCTGCCTAACCTCTGCAGAGAGCCACTTGGAAAAGGCCCTTGGAAGACAAATATTAGGAACTTGGTGAATAATGTACTGTAGTATTGTTTTCCCCAACCTGGTGCCCTCCAGATATGTTGGACTTACCCATAGTCAAGTTGGTGGAGGCTGCTGTAGTAGTTATTCCGGCCAGAGAACGATGCCACACTATGTGTCATATCCTTGAAAGGGGGACAGATATCAAGGTTTGAAATGCAGTGAGATGCCCTTCCATTTTGTTTCAAGAGATGTAACGGTGTTGTAACATAAAACAAAATCAGTTTTCTTTTCTTTTTTCTACTTGGAGCATTGACAAGCATCATAAAAATTTGGGGCAATGAGAACCTGGGGACAGCAGGAGCCGTTGATCAGTTTATGAGCCCTAGAACTTACTTGAGTAAAATAGTGAGGTCTCTGGACCCCAGAATGCATAGCAGGACTGATAGTATGTCCCCTGGATCTTTCATATAGGTTTATGTGAGCCCAGATTAACAATGCATGGATTTGGGGTTTCTGTGTAGATATTCGTTGGGGATATACTATTAATATTTCTTTAGGACAGGGCTTTCCAAAGTTTTCCTGCGGCGACACACCAACCGCCGTTGGTGTGTCACCGTGGGAAAACCCGGAAGTGCCGCCGTTGCGGCAGTGCGCAAAAACCCGGAAGCGCTGCTGCCGCTTTCAGGTTTTTGCGCACCGCCGTTGGTGTGTCGCCGCAGGAAAACCCGGAAGCGCTGATGATGATCAGCACTTCCGGGTTGTGTGGCGACACACCAGACTGTGTGTGGTGACACACCAGACTTTGTGTGGTGACACACTTTTGTGTCGCAACACACAGTTTGGAAAGCTCTGCTTTAGGACCACTTCTGTAATAGGGAGAGAAATGGAGTTTGTTAACTGTAATTGGATTCACAGTCATTGCATAGCACTGAAGAGACGGAACTGTACCTGGCTATGACCTACTTCTGCCATGCACACGAACAGAATAGCCTAAGATAACCTCTCCAACTTTGCACCCTCCGCATCTAGGACTTCAGCTCCTAGTATACCGAGCAATGACCATGCTAGCTGGGGAATTCAGGGAATTGAAATCCACACAACTGGAGGGTTCACAGTTTGGGAAGAAGAGATGGTCCTAACTGCTGGCTTCAGTTTGTAGTTTAGGGGGTAAAAACATTGACTTACAACTGACAGCGTTTTTGTAGAGTTCATAACCGATTAATGCATGTTAAGCACTTTGAACACCTGAAAGCACTACACGGATATTAAGCATTATTTTTAAGCATTGTAAGAAGCGTCCTGTTCAAGCACCCAGGGAATTGGTACAAATTTTTTTAGCAACAATTAGCCTTAGATTAGCAACTGGCCGTTCCACATCCAGTTTCATGCTATGTGATTTCCGTTGCCAGCTTCGGAGGTAAAAAGCAAATAAATCTGCATTTTTGCTCTATTAGTAGCAAAAGATTTGGGGAAATAGGGTTGGGATTTTGGGCCACCCCATATTCCTTTTCAAGCTTTCCTTCCAGAATAACTACTTTTACTAGTTAGTCTTATGTCTGACCAGTTAGAAGTAAATTCTGTCTTGTGTACTTGTTTGAGTAGAAAGGCAGGATGTAAAATGAATGAATAAATAAAAATGAAGAGATTCCATTGAGTCCAGTTCAGCGTACTCCTTGGCATATCAAATAAATTGTAATATCACTCTGAGTGTCTCTGGGCAGAAAGTCAAAATATAAATGGAATGAGTGTAATAATAGAGAATATTATGTTACTCCATAAACGGTGTGCATGATACCATACTATATCTTGTGTAATCATCAGGATGTAATACAAAATAAAAGCTGGTTAAATTTTAAACTGTTTCATCATTGTTAGTGAATGCTAGAGTTTTGCTGAGTATTAAATATTAAACTCAATACATGGTGAGTATATACACAATATGCTAAACCATAAACCATGGTTTAAAAACTACACTAGATATTTACAGCATGCTAAATTATAACCACACAAACCATATGCTGGCTTAATATTATGTAAAACAAGTTGTTAGTTGATAAAAGAACATGAAGGACAATTAAATTTCTCAAGTAGGCCTCCTGATATAACCATATTTATTGTCTGTATGAAAAATCTATTAACATCTGATTTTGTTTTATGCTTAGTTGTACATATTAAAAGCACATATCTGAGGAAAGAATATGTTGCTTATTACAGATGTTTCCCTGAAAAAAAGAAAAACAGATCAGGGCTATGGCTATTTTCTGCAAAATCTTACTGAAACCAGAGGTTGAAGAATATCTCAGGGCTACATTTAAAAATGCTGAGGTAAGTACTGCTCTCATTGATTAAAACACAATATACCAAGCAAAGTTAGGTTGCAGTAGTCAGAATGCAGCCCTGTAGATCTGAATTCAAAATTCCAGCTTGTACTGTCAGTGTTAAGTTTTCAACTATGATCCTGTGTAGCTCTCCGTGTGGTTGAAAAAACAACAACCAGTGTTGTGTTTTTCTAATTACTTTATTCTTCTCCAGGGCTATCGACACTACTGATTTATAGGGTTATCCAGCCATTGCTTTGGCAATATGTCACTAATGCAGACAGGGATGACATTGTCCCAGTGATGGTGCTATAAATCACTAAATATGGATGGTTTCTCTGACTAAAGTGATGTTGCTTCTGGAGTTAATATGTGTCACGCTATCCATTTTAAATGGCTTTATTTTAATTTATTATTTAGTTCACCTTGAGAACTTGTTACAAGGTGAGATCTAAATATTCAGAATAAATATATAGAATTAACATTGTGCATACGGTATGTAAGGCAGGCGGGAATGCACAGAGCCAGTCTAAGGAAGAGAATGTCTAGAACAGCGGTCCCCAACCTTTCTGGCACCAGGGACCGGTCGTGGAAGAAAATTTTTCCATGGACCGGGGGGGCGTGGTTTGCAGGCGGGAGCCAATTGCACGCACCAGGGGGCGTGGTTTGCAGGCGGGAGCCAATCGTGTGCACCGGGGGTGGAGTTTGCAGGCAGGAGCCAATCACACGCTCCGGGGTGGGGTAATCGCGCGCACCGGGGGGCGGGGTTTTCAGGAGGGAGCCCCATGGCCCACTTCCTAACAGGCCGCAGCCCAGTAGTGGACCGCGGCCCACAGGTTGGGGACCCCTGGTCTAGATGACATAAGGAGACATAAGTGACTACATGAAAGCTAAAGATGCATTTAGTGCCAGATACTTCAACTGAAAGGTAAGATTTTATTTGTCAGAATATAATGAGGTACCTTTTTCTTCATGTTGCTTATGTTTTCAGATAAAATATTTTGATGCTAAAGATGTTTATTAATTAGATTTTATAATTTAACTTATATAAGACCATGGTTTGTTAGAGCTATAAAAATGTATTCCAAATGAAACAACGGTGAGATTGTAAATCTGTTACTAAAATCAATCTTGTTTAATCTCTAATTCTTAAATGAGGATGGGTGATCTTGTGTAGCCTAGACTACGCTTCAAACACCCAACCATCATCTGCCTCCAAGCACAGAAGCAGTGGACCTGAAACTTTGGCCCTTTCAACTTTAACTTTGTGTGTGTGTTGTTTTAAACAGGTCCGTTAAACCTAGTACAAACTAAATGCACATATTTTCCTTATTATTTTTTTTTAAATGAGAACAAAAGCATTGTGCTTGTGAATTGCAGTGGAATGGTCTGGGTATGAAATGGTTGTCCAAATGAAGGCTTATGGACCACCCACATCTTTATTAAAGTCTTGCCCACTTAATTTACGGCTCATTGTTTGGTTAGAATTGTATTTTTTTAATTGATTCATTACATGCCATCAAGTTAGCGGTGACTCTTAATCACATAGATAAATTTTGTTGAGGATGACCTCTCTCTCATCTGATCCTTCAGGTTTTCCAACGGTGTACCTATCACTGCTGTATGATAATATACTTAAATTTACTCTGAATTTTATTTTTATTTATTTATTTATTTATTTATTTATTTATTAGATTTATATGGTCACCCATCTCAAATGCATGATTCTGAGGGGTTAACAGTATTAAGAAAGATAACAAAGTATACAAAAAGACGGAGCAGCCAGATGGGCTGCGTTGCGCACCCAGGGCCCCAGGCTCGAGCACAAAACTACTAGATATACTAAACATACTTATTCACATATTAGTAAGTATATGGGGGAATTCACTATTCCTTCATTAATGACTTTACATGGGTGTAGGTGGATTTATTTAATTAAAAATATTGAAAATAAAAATATTTTCAATTCTTTGCCCACATACTCCCAGCAAAGCCAGCTCCATAGTAGTTAACAACATTAAGTAACAATAGAATCTTTAATTAAAATGAATATTCCTAGCAACAACTAAGAATAAAACCATTCTATCATGATTATGAAACATCAAATGAACTTCAGGATTAAAATTCTACTTTATAAATCCCATCTGAGTCTCAAGAACTCTTCTTTAACTGTCCTATAAATCCATAAAATGCTACTATTGCCGATCAAATGAATTTTGTTTCTTTACTTTTATTTTAAGCTCACAACATTTATTGGTCCACTGAAAGCAGAACAGAAATATGAGTCCTTGTTAAATAATTTAGCTCATCCACCAGCTTTTACCAGTGTTCGAGTAAACACACATCTGGCTTCTGTGGAATATGTAAGAAATCTGCTTTCCAAAGAGATCCAAAAGGTCAGTCTTGTATCTTCTTCCTGGTTGTTCATCTTCCTGTCAGTTAGTGGAGCAAGAACCAAAGGTGTTGCAAATAAAATAAAGCCAAATTATATGCTACCATTTTTAATAGAAACAGTAAAAAATAATTGCACTTGCTAATGTTTTTATTTAGAAGCTTCATGGAAATACTGGGATGAGTTTGCATCTCAAAAAAAATATACAGATACTGTGTTGCTGGTACAGCCTGTAATAAACTAAATAAATTGCATATAAATCAGAGTGAGAGAAAGCAACGCCAAGTGAGTGAGAGAGAAGTGATGTGTTGGACTATCTGCTGCTTCTAAAAGCCTGCTGTGGCATGCTGAGGCAGTTAAGACATGGAGGTAGATTTTGCCAAGGGTCTTTTTTTGCCAACAGATTTTTTTAAAAAACCTTTGCTGTTATGGCCAGTAAAGCAAAATTGTCTACACTCAGCCTGTTATGCTTGATACCCCCAATTCAGGGGCTACTCAGCAGAATAAAGAGGCATTGAATCTTTTGTTGCCTTCATCCAGCTCCAGAATGCCTTGTTTTAAGGCCTAAATCGAGTTGTGTGGCACAACGTCTGCCATAGATCCAGGGCTGGGATCTAAAATATTATCACCTCAGAACTTTTGTTTTTCCTCTTTTTTAAAGAATTATCCTTTTCTTTGTTTCAGAGAAAATTTGCTCCATATTATTTGATCTGTAAAGCAGATGGTTATGTAATGCCGCTATATCTGCCTTGGCAAATCCCGTTTGTTTCTCTACAGATAAATAATGGATGTTTCGGCATTTAGAGGGAATCAGTGCAAAGCAAGGATATGTTTGGAATCAGCTCATGCTAAAGCTTCCCTTAGCAGGCTACCGTACGATGAACAGGGAGAATAATCAGTGTTTTTTTTTTAAAAAAATGCAACTACATTATTGCTTGCATTCCATCATCATGCAGTCCCAAAAGGACTCCATTGTTTGTTTTGCTGTTTCTTTGAATGGACTCTGTGGATCATTAAGTCTATCCTAAATGAAGATGTTCAGCAGCATGCTACTTCTGTACTTGCTAATAATGTAAGAGGAAATCATTCTTTGAACAGTTACTGAAATGGCCTAGAATGTGTTGCATAGCCCATCTTTCAGATATCCTCATATACTTTGTGAATTTCTGTAGAGAAAGGGACTTTGTCCATACAGCTGTTTCTACAGGAGTTCCAACATGTGCAGAAAGCTTGAGCACTATATATAGCATTGGGCGGAGCTCCACAGTATAATTCCATTTGTGAACTTACTTATTTTTGGTAGGATCTGAAGTTGGTTGATGAATGTGTCCTTGAATTCTGAAAGGAAGCATGTCATTGCAAGTTGTACAGTTGTGATACCTGCCATCCAAAAGATGTTGACTCCTCCTGCAGACACTGCTACTATACAGTCTCTACTTATTTTGATCATAAATACTTAAAGGTAAAGGTTCCCCCCGCACATTTGTGCAGTCGTGTCCGACTCTAGGAGCCGGTGCTCATCTCCGTTTGTTAGCCGAAGAGCCAGCGTTGTCCAAAGACGCTTCCACGGTCATGTGGCTGCATGACGCACGTGGAACGCTGTTACCTACCCACCGAAGTGGTACCTATTCATCTACTTGCATTTGCATGCTTTCGAATTGCTAGGTTGGCAAGAGCTGGAGCTAGTGCGGGAGCTCACTCCGCACGCAGGGCTAGGGATTCGAACCTCCAAACTTGCGATCTTCCGATCGACAAGCCTGGCATCTTACCCGCTGAGCCACCACGCCCCTTACCATAAATACTTACGTCTGTTGAAAATGTTAGTGATGATGAATACAATAACTATAATTTATCCTTCTTCAACTTATAGCAATATGAAAGTCTTAGTGTTCCAGTTCTACAACATCCAGAACTTCCTGACATGTTACTTATTCCTGTTATTGGGCCCAGGTTTGTGTTTCTTAGAATCTTCATGATTGGGTTTGATTTCATTCTAGAAACAAGACACTCCTAGGGCAATCCTGATCTTGAATATATAGATGATGCACTAAAAAGAGCTAATATGTAGGATATCACTGCTTATCAACATGGAATAAATAATAAGCTCACATATTCATTTTAAACTATAATTTGATATGAAGGAGATGAACTGCAGCACACCTTGGCCTCATGTGTTTGTCCTCCATGGATGATCCTTCATGTTCCTTTGATTAGATCTGACAAGCAGTTTCAAGCAGTTCAGCTTCACACCATGGGTTATGTAGCTTTTGCATGCTCAAACAAACCAAAGATAAGCTCACATGATTTGAAATATTTTTATCCTACTCAAAGCAGCTATTTATTTATTCCATCAATAACCTGGGTTTCATTGATAAAAGTTATCTGTGTGCTGGAGGCTGAAAGAGAAGCACAGTTGAACTTTCTCTAGAATGTCTATGCTTTAATGCTTATAAAGGCCTGCTGTGATGCATGGTGGGGGGAAAATTGCAATTACTGCTGCGCAGTGCTTTGGATTCGATTGTGAAGGAGTGCTTCAGAACACAAAGGAGCGTTCATGCAGCATCTGTCTGAGACTCATTCAAGCACCTGAATCTTTTCCCAGGATTACTTGGCTACCATGGAGAGATCCTGCAAACAGATGCAGCTGCTATAATGAGTCTCAGACAGGTGCTATGTTTGTGCTACCATGTGTTCTGAAGCATCACCCAATCAAAACAGGAGCCCTATATAGCCCTAATGGTTATACCTCAGAAGAGGACTCACTGGAAAAGACCCTGATGGGAAAGACTGAAGGCAAAAGGAGAAGGGGACGGCAGAGGATGAGATGGTTAGATAGCATCACCGATGTAATGAACATGAATCTGAGTAAACTCCGGGAGACAGTGGAGGACAGGAAGGCCTGGTGTGCTATGGTCCATGAGGTCACGAAGAGTCGGACACGACTGAACAACAAAAAAAATCAATAATGTGTCCTCTCTAAATGTTACTACTTTTTAAAGAATCCCTTAGTTTTATGAAACACATTTTTACATTTTCTAAATGTGGTTTCCAAATACAACTATTATAAGCTGCAACTTTGAAATTGTAAAGGCTCTAAATGAAATTCAAAAGCTAGAAAGCAAATGCACTGCCAGTAAATAGGAAAAACCCAACTAGCTGTGTGTGGGAGAGGGAAAGATGAGTACAGTTGAAGTGGTCAACTTAGCTTCTCCTCCAGTAATATTAATTCGCTAACCTTATTTAAACACCGTTGTTCCACTACAGAAAGGATCTGCAAAGGTTGCCAAATGAAGTTATTGTTGATGCACAATGTGGAAGTGCGGTGCTTCGTGGAGCACATGTTTATGCACCTGGGATTATATCTGCTTCAAAATGTAAGAGTGATTGTGTGTGTTTAGATATAAGTTTATGGAAAAATTATATTTTGTAACAAGACAATTGTTTGAGTGTTAGTGTATGCTTTCCCTTTGAGTGTTAGTATATCTTTCATCTTGTTCTTTTATATTTGATACACTGCTGTAGCCATTTTTGATAAGGTTTAATTTTTGTATGTTAAAACTGAATTTTCAAGAATCCCCCTACTCATACCCATTTCATGACTCTTTCCATGTGTATTTTCTCATGCCTGTTTGATTGATTGATTATGCGCCATCAAGTTGGACTTGACTCTTAGAGACCACATGGATACATTTTCTCCAGGAGGATCTGTCCCCCAGTCTGTCCCTTCAAGTCTTTCAATAGTCTACCCATGGCTGGTGGTGGTCGCCCTCTTCTCTTCTCTTTCCTTCCACCTTTCCCAGCATTATAGACCTCTCCAGAGAGCTAGGTTTTCGCATAATGTGACCTGGGCATTTGTGCCTCGAGTAGGAACTCTGGATTGATTTATTTTAGGGTCCATTTGTTATTTTCTTGGCTATCCAGGGTATTCTCAAGAGTCTTTTCCAACACCAGAGTTCAAAAGTGTCAATACTATTTCCATCCTGCTTCAAGTCCACATGCCTGTTTACAGCCTGCTTATTTCTAGGCAGTAGTGTGATGCTTCCTTGCAGCTGTGCTCACAAATCCATTACCAGAGTTTCATTGCGATCTCATTTTCATACTTTGATTTAGACAACTGGTTCAACCTATATGTTCTATCCTCCCTCCCTTCCCCTTCAGTAATCTATAAGCCTACAGTGTTAGAATACTGAACATTAATATTTTTGAGGATTATACATTAGGATGTATTTCTTTAAAAGTTATGTAAAATGCTGCCAAGTCTGCATCTGCAATAGCCATCAGTGATGTTTTTCCAGAGCTTATCTTGACTCAAGCAGATTCTTTTGGACGCATGGGGCTCGAATATGCAGCCTAGCAAAATCCCCGGTGAATGGCTGGATCTGTGTTCTTGAGCCAAGGAAAACAGAATCCAAAGACTTCTCTCCCTCTTTTTTCCCCAGTCATGAAAGCTGGCAGTGTGGTTTCAGTGTACTCTGATATTGAAGGGAAGTGCAAAAGAGGAGCCAAAGAGTTTTTCGGGAACAAAGTTTTCATTGGAAATGGGATTTCGGAACTGAGCCGCCATGAAATATTTACTTCTAATGGCCCATTGAAGTAAGTCAGAAGTGTATAATCATGATTGAAAATCTGCCCCGAATAGCTTATTTTAATAGAAAGCTACAGCTGTTTGTAAGTCATCTTGCCATCCAACTAATTTTATTTTTTAATACACTGAAAATTGAGGGAAGAATACTTTAGTCTAAATTCCTGGGTATCCTCAGAAACTGAGAAATCTCATAGGAACTAGTCTTTGAGAAATCGGGTAAAGTGATAATGTTTTCAGATACTGCTGATCTATGGGCTGTATGCTGCCGTAATACAGTAGTTCAAAGTTAACCATAATTGTATGTTGTAGCCTTGATAGTACCATAGGTTCACTAAGGGCATGGCTAGATTAAACATTTAAAAAGGTAGTAAAGAGCAGATGGAAGATTTGCTTTAGTAGCAAACAATGAAATTTCAGTATGGTAAAGCCTGAATAAAAAAAAAGATACACGCTGTAGGAGGAGAGTTGTTTTAGTCTATGTTGGCAAAAATCAGAAGGCAGTTCACAAAAGCGTATGCTTTTTAATAAAATGTGTGAGTTGGAAAAGGTGCTACTTGACTCCTTCAGGTGATACCCAATCAGTATTATTCCATGTCTTTCTCCCATCTTTTAAGGTTAAGAAAATTAATAAACATTTTAAAAGATTGATTGTTAAAAGTTACCTATATTTATATACACGTTTGTGTGTACTGAATTTATTCAGAAATTGTTTTTAGATCAAGATGTAACTTTGGAGCAGTTGTATTTATTTAAAAAGTCTTGGGACATTCTTTACTTGAATCATCCTTTGTTTTTCAACTAAATTAAGAAACGTATCAGGAATAGTTAAAGCCTGACTGATGACTACAGTCAGATTGGAACAGTTCAGTCTGTCCCTATTTATGGTGTTCCAACTGTTCTGCCCAGTAAGAAGCATTTAGGAGTCTGTGAGTTCTAGTCCCGCCTTAGGCACGAAAGCCTGGCTGGGTGACCTTGGGCCAGTCATACACTCTCAGCCCAACTCACCTCACAGGGTTGTTGTTGTGGGGAAAAGAGGAGGAGGAAGGAGTATTAGGTATGTTCGCCGCCTTGAGTTATTTATAAAAATAATAAAGGCGGGATAAAAAAAAAAATTAAGAAAATTATTCATGCTGACTGCAGTTATTTATCACTTACATGCTCGGTTTGATTTGTAGTCCCCCTCTTTTTTTTCTTTCTATTATTTTGTTGAAATCTTAGAATATTGAAATGTTCAGTCAAAATTGTCATAAAACAATTGTGAAGACTTTCTTTGCAATGAGTGGTTAATTTTCTCTTAGCTCTGCTGACATCTTCAGTCTTGGAAACTGGGCCAACTCAGGGTGGTTAGAAATTATAGTATTGATGTAACCCATCCAACACAAGTATTTTCATGTTATACTGATGACTTAGAAAGGACATCCATTGCAGCAGTTCCTACAACAGCAATGTAATGTAAGAAGAGGTAGAAACGGTCTACAGAAAATATGAATTAGGAATTTCCCTAGAGGGCTACAAATAGATATTGATCTGGAATTGATATGGACCCTAAGTGATGGTGGTGGTGGTGGTGGTGGTCAGCATCATCATTTGTATCCCACTTTTCTCTTAGAGCTCAAAGTAGCTTTCATGATGTTTTTTCTTGATTCCTAATGTTATATCCTCTGGACTTTGTTAGGCTCAGAGTCTGTGACTGTAATAAGTCTTACATATTGGATTATTTTAATATATAGGAAATAGTCTGTGGCTTGAATCATGTCAACTGGATTTCTATTTTCTTAGTGGAAACGTTTCACTCCTTATCCAAGGAGCTTCTTCAGTCTGAGTAAAGTTAGTAAGGGAATCCTTAAATATGTTTCTAGGCTGGCTGTGTGACCTTGCACCTGGGGCTAGGTCATGGTTATTTTTGAGATGTTTGTTTCTAAGTCCCTTTATCATCTAAAGGAGGATCGTTAAGATTACCCTGCTGCTGTTGAGCTTGTGAAATGGTCTTAATCTTCCTAGGCACAGAAGACAAAGCAGGAAGGAAGATAGGGGAAAGGTTATGCCTGAGGCCCCCACCTCTATTCAAGGAAGGATTTTCCAAGTTGGCATGAATGGATTCCTTGACCCCTCTCTCAAACCACCTATCTTCTCTGTCTAAAATGTGAACATTAATGTCCTCAAATGAGTGTCCTTTTTCCTTTAGATGAAGATAAACTGCTGACTCTGGTCCTGTGGTGTTACTTCTCCTGTGTTGGGCCATCCTCCTGTACAAAGGTTGTTTGGTTTCTCCAATGTAGAGTTCAGAGCACTCCTCACTGCACTGGATTGCATACACTACATTGCTTTCCTTGTGTTTTGGAGTTTGATCTTTGGGGTGTACAAGCCTCTGTCTCAGTGTGTTGGTGGGTTTGAAATATACAGGTATGTGGTGTTTGCCAAATATCCGTTTGATCTTTTCAGACACGCCAGCCATGTAAGGAATGACCAGGTTCTTCCGTTTACTCTGAGTCTCAGCCCTATCTGTCGCTGTTTTAGGTCTGGTAGACTTAGATTTGGTGAAGGCCCAATTTGGATATCCACAGGCCTGCAGAGCTGTTCTCAGATGCTGCTTTTCATTCTTTTTGGAATCCATGGAGGTGGGGATGGTTTCTGCTCTGTGTGACAATGTCCTGATGACTCCTAGTTTGTGCTGCAGTGGATGGTGGGAGTCAAACATCAGGTATTGATCTGTGTGTGTGGGTTTCCAGTAGATCCCTATTTCTAGGTGGCAGGTTACATGGCTGGCGTGTCTGAAAAGATCAAACGGATATTTGGCAAACACCACATACCTGTATATTTCAAACCCACCAACACACTGAGACAGAGGCTTGTACACCCCAAAGATCAAACTCCAAAACACAAGGAAAGCAATGTAGTGTATGCAATCCAGTGCAGTGAGGAGTGCTCTGAACTCTACATTGGAGAAACCAAACAACCTTTGTACAGGAGGATGGCCCAACACAGGAGAAGTAACACCACAGGACCAGAGTCAGCAGTTTATCTTCATCTAAAGGAAAAAGGACACTCATTTGAGGACATTAATGTTCACATTTTAGACAGAGAAGATAGGTGGTTTGAGAGAGGGGTCAAGGAATCCATTCATGCCAACTTGGAAAATCCTTCCTTGAATAGAGGTGGGGGCCTCAGGCATAACCTTTCCCCTATCTTCCTTCCTGCTTTGTCTTCTGTGCCTAGGAAGATTAAGACCATTTCACAAGCTCAACAGCAGCAGGGTAATCTTAACGATCCTCCTTTAGATGATAAAGGGACTTAGAAACAAACATCTCAAAAATAACCATGACCTAGCCCCAGGTGCAAGGTCACACAGCCAGCCTAGAAACATATTTAAGGATTCCCTTACTAACTTTACTCAGACTGAAGAAGCTCCTTGGATAAGGAGTGAAACGTTTCCAATAAGAAAATAGAAATCCAGTTGACATGATTCAAGCCACAGACTGTTCCACCTGGATGACTGAGAACCTTCATAGATATATAGGAAATAGTTTTATACATTAATGGTACAGAAGCAACATTTTTAGAAATCTCCAAAGAATTTCCCTAGGGATTTTGATTGATATACAGTATTGGTGAAAGCATTTATTACAATAAAATTATAAAAGACAAGCAACTTTTATTGTAAACCGCCCAGAGTCTACTTTGTAGAGATGGGCGGTGATAAATTTGACAAATAAATAAATATATAAACTAAACTGCAAGCCACATTTCTATGGAAGAAAATTATTTAGATATTATTAACAGTGAAAGCAATTTATTTTGAATTAAGTCATACCTAAGCAATCCAACAAACCCATTTGGGAATACAAATTTTATGCTAAGTTGGAAATACACGGATTCAAAAGGCTTATCCTCTAATTAATGTTCCTAAAAGTAAAAACAAAATATGTTAAATTAATGGCATATATTATATGACATCGCCAATTAAGTACTGTATATTTAAATAATGTCAGATTAGAAATGTGGATCAGGCAATTTATTCATTCTGTGTTATACCTTTCAGAGGGCTGGGAATAAAAATGACTGAACCAATTTACCGCAGTCCTTCATTTGACAACATGTTATCCAGTTATGTATTTTTACAGGTAAGTTGTGCTCAAAATGAATGTTATTTCCTGAACATTAAGGTTTCAATATATCCCTGGGATCAAGCCACAGTAGCTGGATTCACATACACTCCTGTAAACCACAGCTGTTGCTTAGACACTGCAGTGGTATGGGCTGAATTCATACATCATGCTAAGTCAGAAACAAACAGGCCATGTAATTTAATAGAACCGAGTTTTGAATAAAAACCTTAATTTGAAATCCAAATATATTTATGATCAGACTGTAGTAGTATTTTTGTATGTGCTATGTTCCACTGGGACTATGCTGGATTTCATTTTTCCTAGTGCTTCTTGTGAAATGCAATAGTGTTTAGGATTTCTTTTTTTTATTCCAGTTCAAGAATTCAGTTAACTATACCGAGGTCATCCTGATGTTTTCTCCAGGGTTTGCTTCCAAAAAACATCAGGGTTAGGAAGACTTCTGTCTCCAACCCTTGCTGTAAAGATCTAAATTTTGTTGTTGTTGTTATTTGTACATTTAAAGTAAAAACAAGACATTTCCCAACTTTTTGTATTCCCAAGTCTAAAATATTTCATAAATCAATGCCAGGTGTTCATTTTTTAAAAAAATACCTGGCAACATAATCCAGCGCACATTTACTCAGAAGTACAGTTTCAGTATCCGTACACCCTAGTAGAGGGTCAGCGGTGTAATGCTTGAGATGGTCTCTCAGTACTTCTCTTGGCATCCACCAGGGTTTTCTTCCACATAATGTGACTTGTTTTAAATGCTTTTAATTCAAAATGAACAGGAAGCAAAATGAACATCCTGCAAAACATCAACTTCAAGCATCATTCTGTGTTTCTAACAGTGCCTCTGGGTCCAATCTAGCCTCCATAGGCAGGCTTGGAGAATTCAAAAGGGGATGGGTGCAGCCCAGTACTTGGTTTGGAAGGAAGGAAGGAAGGAAGGAAGGAAGGAAGGAAGGAAGGAAGGAAGGAAGGAAGGAAGGAAGGAAGGAAGGAAGGAAGGAAGGAAGGAAGGAAATGATACAGAATGTGGGAGGCTAGAAAGTATAGTGAGGAACCACCTTACCAGTTTGTGAGTAGCCATATTCCCCATACCCACCATTTTGTGTGAGTGCCTCTCACATGTGTTTAAAATCTCAGTTATGCCTACTCATACTTTATCCCTCAGTTAAGGGCACGGGAACCACCTGCCATAGGAAGAGTGCTTGGACTTGTAACTTTCAGCCATGTATATATTTGTTTATTAAACTTGTCTATCGCTGCATCTGGAGCAACTCACAGCAGCTTACAACACATAATGTAACAGAAAAGAACAGTTAAAGCTGCCCAACAAAGAGCAGCATCAAACAATGAAAACAACAACATAATAACCATAGGAACCAAGCTGTCAGTCATCCCAACTGTCACCCACCCTCCAAAAGCTCTGAGGAAGAGAAAGTATTGACTTTAAAGGAATAGCTTTTGCTGTCAAAAGAGGCTTGGTTTTTAATGTTTACAGCTTTTCCAGGGAACCAAATAACTTTAATTTGGGATCATTGTTTATAGAATTAGAACAAGCACTCGTGCGCTGACAGTTCAGACTCTTAGGGGAAGAAAGATTAGGCTTAGATTCAGGAAAAAGATTCCAGTATTTTTGTGACCTCTGGGTTCTTAAAAGACTTTCCCCCGGCTTTCTTTGCTAGAATTTGCCCTCTTCTATTGTGAGTTACATTGTAAATCCTCAGCTGGGACAGAGAATCTTGGACATGTGTGCTGCTCCTGGGGGCAAAACCACCCACCTTGCAACATTAATGCATGATGAGGTGAGTCACCACCTCCAGTGTTTCCTTTTTTTTTTTTTTGCAAAGAGGCTTGCTTGCATTTCATTAGCATAGCTTATTTCACACATTGGCTGAAATTCACAGGTAATTCAAAATAGCACAGCATTCATACTTGAAATTTCTGTATGTTTTCTAATCAATCAGACTATAGGTAAAAGTAAAGGTAAAGGTTCCCCCCGCACATTTGTGCAGTCGTGTCCGACTCTAGGGGCTGGTGCTCATCTCCGTTTGTTAGCCGAAGAGCCAGCGTTGTCCGAAGACGCTTCCACGGTCATGTGGCCGCATGACACGCACGGAACGCTGTTACCTACCCACCGAAGTGGAATCAGACTATACTGGATCACTAAAGAAACGTTGATCTTTCTGAGTTACTCACCACAAATCTATTAGTTCAAGCAGTAGATTGCTCATGTGCTTTTGTAACCCATGCCAAGAAATATGTGAGAAGTAATCATCTTAAATACATTTAATTAAAATTAAATGGATTTCAATTCCATTTCCATCCTGGTTTGACCACTTCTTCATCCTGACCCTACTTAGTGTATGGAGTGTGGCCACCATGTGCTACTTAAAGGCCATAAATAGCTGAAAAGGTTTCTGGACTCTTACCTTGGAAAAAGAGTAGGCAAAAAGCACTAACAAAGTTCTGCATCCTTGTTTTGGAAAAAATAGGGGAAAAGCTGAGTACTGCAAGGAACTGTTCAAGCAAATTTAGCTTGGATGGCACTAAGGAACCACTTCAGATTTTGACATAATACAAATTTAGCTAAAGTTTATTTCAGCTGAAAATGTTAGGAAACTTAGAACTTTCAAGTGGGCTGTACAATGAACTATGAGTTGTGCCTGATGCATGACCATTGTGGAGTGATCTGGGATGAGTTTGAGTTCTTGACTCTTGAAGAAGAGGAAGGGTACTTTGTGACATAAGTTTGGCCACCTGTTTGTTGGGCCCAGGTCCCTCCTGGGTTGTTAAGGTGGCAGGGAAGTGATTTGTGCTTGGTCCCATGCTATGGTGGTAGCCTCATTGAAGGAGGAGGTGGTGCCTTCGGCCTTGAAGGAGGTGGTAGTGCACCCCTTCCTCAAGAGACAATCCCTGGACCCAGCCATTTTGGATAACTATTGACCTATCTCCAGCCTTTCCTTTTTAGTTGCAGAGGAACCTGGAGGAAGCAGACTATATAGTCCCATATCAATCTAGTCCCATATCAATCAGGTTTCAGGCTAGAATTTAGTATGGAGACAGCCTTGGTTGCGCTTATAGATGACCTGTGGGAGAGCTGGATAGAGGTGGTGCATTCTTTCTTATGTTCCTTGATCTCATGGCAGGTCTTGATACACTCAACCTCAGTATCCTTCTGGATTGGCTTCAGAGGTTAGGAGTTGGGAGCATTGTTTTACATGGTTCTCTTCTTTCCTCCAGAGCCATTCCAGTTGGTGTTGGCTGGAGGGGGAGAGGTTGTTCCCTAGGCCCCTCCTTTGTGAGGTAACACAGGGCTCAACACTTTCTCTCCCCCCCACCCCCGGATAGGGAGGAACTGACCCTGATTCAAATCTATCAGGACTGAATGGTTGTGGATATTAGAGCCAGCTGGATCTGGGAATGTTCCATCTTTAACCTTGGGTGGGGTTGCATTTTCTTATTCAAAGGTGGTGTGCAGTCTTGGGGTCCTCCTTCTTGATGATCAGGTGGCAGATTTGGCCAGGAGGGCCTTTGTATAACTCCATCTGGTGGGCCAGTTGCATCTTTTCCTGGATCAGGAGGCTCTTCAGACAGTCATTCACGCCCTAGTCACTTCACAGCTTGACTACTGCAATGCACTTTACATGGGGCTGTCCTTGAAGACCACCTGGAAGCTTCATCTGCTGCAGAATGCTCCAGTGTGTGCAGTGATGGGCATGCATCAGCGTGCCCATGTGACACCACTACTTTGTGAGCTGTGCTGGTTGGTGCAATTCAAGGTGCTAATTATAACCCTACATGGCATGGGGCCAAGTTATCTGAGGGACCACCTATCTCCCATAGTGTCTGTCCAGCTAGTACGAACCAACAGAGTTGGCACAGTCGGGGTCCTTTTGATTAAACAGTGTCATTTATCAAGACCCTGGAAGCATGCCTTCTTTGTCACAGCACCTGCCCTCTGGAATGAGGTTCCCCCTGATATCCAGGTGGTTCCCACCCTGATGACATTCTAGATGGCCTTAAACACTTGGCTCTTCTCCCAGGCCTTGGCTAAGGTGGTGGTCTGGAGTCAGGTGGCGCCTAAATTGAACAAATTGAATTGAACTGAATTGACTAGGGAAGCTTAGCTGCAACTACCAGTGTGTTCACAGAAAGCCATACAAATGTCTGTCTTCTCGATATAATGCTGTTGAACTGTTTAGTTTTCCAGCATGGAGAAATTGTCAGCACATAGAACTCATCCATGAAACACAGCAATAATATTCTATTTAAATTACTTAATAGTAAAGTGCTTATGTGTGGCGTTGCCATTTTTATCCATTTGAATTTCTGTATCAGCACATTTTTGCAAAAGATGCACGTGCAGCATGTCCCACACTTGATGTAGCAGATTGAATCGAAAACATATCCTCAGAAGTGGGTATTTTAAGGGCAGAAACCACTTAATGGGTTTCTGCACAGAGAATATTGACATGGAAGAAACTACAGCTAGACATATATATATATATATATTACAGCATTTGAATGAAATATGCTACTTTGCTTGAAGTTTGTCATGAATAAACTGTAATGTGATATTAAGTCAAGCAGTGTTGCTTAAGGAATGCAGAAAGATATGATGACTGAAATAGATGGGAAAAGCTACCACAAGTTTTTCAGATGCAGGCATCATAGCTAATTTGGGCGTAAATTTCTTTGGGGCAATTTCTCTACATCTCATCTGGGAAAACAGATGTGTATTGAATTGGGGCCAAGACAGATCATGTGTTGAGAAAATCTGGTGCTTCATGCATTGCACTTTAGTTATTTGAAATTATGTGTATCAATTTCTATACTTTAGCAATTTTATAGCTGTTTATGTCATTCAAAACTTTCGATTTTCAATATATTTTAGGGGGAAGTGATAGCCCTGGACAAGATAGCAGACAGAGTGAAAAAGATTGAACAAAATGCTGCATTACTAAATTTGAATTGTATTAAAGCTTTTTGTTATGATGCTACTAAGGCACTTGCTGATAGCAAAAGAGAGGATGGGCAAGGTAATGTGAATTTTAACTATTGTTCATGGAGTAATACAGGTTTTAATACAGTCTGACTTAAAGGATAATTACCTTGGATTTGGATGGCACAGTAAGATGCAGTTAGTCAAAAATGGTACGCATAGTCCTTGCTTAACGACCCTAATTGGGACCGCAATTTCCATCACTAAGTGAAGTGCTTGTTAGATGAAACATGATGTGACCGCATGCTTAGTGACAGCAATTCCAGTAGTCCAGTAGTCCTGGTTGTGGTCGTTAGGCAAGGACCTCCCACCTCTCTGCTGCTGGCCTCGGCTGGGCAGTCCTCAGCAGCAGGAGGAAGATGATGGCGAAGGTCAGCTGGGGTGGTGGGGTGGCAGGGGTAGGCAGTGGCGGAGCGCAGGGTGGCCAAGAGGGCAAAAATGAGTGGAGATAGGCAGGTGGGGGGAGTTAAAGCACACGCTGTGGTCATAAATGCGGGCGGGCTGCCAGTGCCCAAATTTTGATTATGTGACTGTGGAGGTGCTGCAACGGCTGTAACTTTGAGGACCAGCCATAACTACCATTCGCTCAGCTATGTCATAACTTCGGTCGCTGAATGAATAGTCGTTAAGCGAGGACAACCTGTGTCAAAATTTCTGAAGCTTACGAGTTTCATAGGAGTAGCTCAGAGCACATATGATGGGAGAGACTGAGGAAGAGAGATCTATGGCTGTTGTGGGTCTTCCGGGCTGTGTGGCCATGTTCTGGAAGTTGTGGTTCCTAACGTTTCGCCAGCATCTGTGGCCAGCATCTTCAGAGGGCAGGAGCACAGACAGAAGCGAAATCTCTGTGCCCAGGTAGAGTGGCAATGTTTTGTTTGTTTTATTTATAGAGCTAAGTTATAGGAGATTAGGTGGAGTTTTTTGTTGTGTTGAAATGTTAACGGGTGGCTGATGAGCGTGATTAGCATGTTCATTGTGAGAAGTATTCCCATGTCCTGGTGGTTGGACTGAGTTCGTTGACCTTTTGCAGGCTGTGTTTTTCAGGACTGGTAGCCAGGTTTTGCTAATTTTTAGACTTTCTTCTTTTTTATTGTAACTGTGCTGGTGTTTGTGAATTTCAATGGCTTCTCTGTATAATCTGGTGTAGTGGCTTTTGGTGTTGTCCAGTATTTCTGTGTTTTCAAATAGGATTTTGTGTCCCGTTTGCTTGAGAGCATGTTCAGCTACTGAAGATTTTTCCGGTTGCTGTAGTCTCACAATGAACATGCTAATCACGCTCATCAGCCACTCGTTAACATTTCAACACAACAAAAAACTCCACCTAATCTCCTATAACTTAGCTCTATAAATAGAAAACAAACAAAACATTGCCACTCTACCTGGGCACAGAGATTTCGCTTCTGTCTGTGCTCCTGCCCTCTGAAGATGCTGGCCATAGATGCTGGCGAAACGTTAGGAACCACAACTTCCAGAACACGGCCACACAGCCCGGAAGACCCACAACAGCCATCGAACTCCAGCCGTGAAAGCCTTCGACAATACGAAGAGAGATCTACTTTTACTGAAGATCTATTGTGTTTTTAATCATTGTTTAGTACAGCTTGGTGGCTAAAGTAAGAAGATTGCTTGTCCAACAGATCCTTAAAATGTCCTCTTAATGCACTTAATCTTTCCACATCAATTGTTTCAGGAACATACTTTGCCTTTCTACAAAGATATAACTTAGAAATGTTAGTACCTGGGTTCATTTTTCATCAGTACAAGTGAAGCGTTAGTCTGTATTCCAGAGAGGGCTTCAGCACGCAAATTAAAACTTGACATCATGATAAAGATTTAAGGAAACTGGATTGGCTTGTAAACCAACTAAACAGGACACATATTTTCTTTTTACATAGAAGTAGATTGGAAGGCAAAAGGAACACTAATTTCTTTGTCCAAATACAATGGCTATTTATAAGCAGTTATTTAATTAAAAAGACTTTGAACCAACACCAATAGGGTTGTATTTGTGGATTCTACCAGTTTAACTACATTAAATTGATGTTACTCATGGAATTTTAATTAACTGTACTCTGAAATTTTCACTAATAACAGGGTTAGGTATGCAACATATATGGGCTATAGTCTTTGAAATGGAGAGTTGGTTTTTTTGCAGAAGGACCTCCATTCTTACCTGAATCATTTGATCGGATACTTCTTGATGCTCCATGCAGTGGAATGGGACAGAGACCAAATTTGGCTTATTCATGGTCTTTAAAAGAAATAACTTCTTATCAACCTTTGCAGCGCAAGCTTTTTAGAGTGGTATGTTTAGTAGTAAAAACTACTAAATAAAATATGAAGGGGGTTGGGAGTTTTCAGTTGATTACTGGGTTGTTTTAAAATAAATTTTATTAAAATTAATATAAAGGATTCATGTCAAAGTGTTGATATCAGATTATGTTCTATAAACTTTATAAAAACTTTTATAAAACAGAAAGTAGTTTGGCTGCCTTCAGGACATAATTTTATTGAAAATTTTACTTTGGTTATGTTACAATTCCTGAAAAAGGGTATGGGGGAAAATAATCAAGATGGTGGCTATAGTGGTGCAATTGAAACTCCGCCTGTTTTATTCAGCTATCTTCTGCTGTCTATTGGAATATATTGGGCCGAAATGAAAGCAAATGTTGTCCTAAAGTCTTCCAGACATTTCTTTAAGGTCTGTCTTCAGGTTCTCCTTCCTTTTCTCCTAAAGGAGAAACAATTGGAGAATTATCAGACCAACGTCTGAGAATATCTTCTGGTAAATAATGTGCCACCTGGAAGCTTAAGCTATCTGAGATACTAGTTCTTCTCAACTGCCTTCAGCTTTCAAGGGTGCTGGCCTTGATTTGTGACTAGCCTCCATTCCATCACAAGCTGTTGCTAGCAAAGTTTGGCTGCAAAATAAAGGAGAGGCAGGGCTGTGGAGATACAGTACATGCCCAATAAAGAGGGCTGTTCAGTTCCAGCAGCGTTTCAATGGTGGCTGCATGGAATCACTCCATGATTAGTAGCCATTAGACTTGGGACACTTTGTTAGGATTAATGTGGACTATGCAACTGATCTATAGAGAAGCTTTTGAACTAGTCTATATGTTAAAAAAATAGTTTTGTTTGTGAAATACTGAAAAAAATCTAGAAAGTGAAAATCTGATTATCACCTTAGGCAGTGCAACTGCTAAAGCCAGGGGGCATCCTAGTATATAGTACCTGCACAATTACCCTTTCTGAGAATGAAGAGCAAGTGGCTTGGGCACTGGAAACTTTCCCTTGCCTCCAGCTTGAGTCACAGGTAAGAACAAACTTCTTTGTAAAATTCCATCTATCTAGCTATATGTTTCCCATTTTTATATTATATTGACAATTGAAATCATCTTGTGGAAGATTACACCCAATTACAGCCATTTTAGTAGCTACAAGGATTAAATTCAGATAAAGAAAAATCTATTTCTTTTATTTGGCTTTTCTTGTAGTTAATATTTTTCCTAGGCAGATGGATAAAATTATCTTTTGTAATCATTTTTAAACTCTTTCCCACCTTTTGCGTACATCTATAGACAAGAAAGCATTTGAGAAGAAGAGCAGAGGCATCAATGAACTTGCAGATCTTGCTAAGCCATGGGTTAGCACTACACACAAGAACTAGAATGAGCCTTAAATGTTCACCCAGCCTCCTGTCCTGAACAGCTAAGAAATGTTCTGCAGTTGTTGTTGTTGTTTTCTTTCACTTAAAAAACAAAAAGAAAAAATGGTGTAGCATTGTATAAAAACTAGAGGTTGTGTTTAAAACAAGCTCTGGTTGGTTGAAGAAGCCAACTTGGACAGAAGTTGGATTGGTTTGATTAAATGCTTGATCTATTTTTTGAAAGCCATGTTCTATAAATGGTACAGATGCTAAAATGGGATACTTCTGGAGGGAAACTAAACACTGTTCAGTCTACTTTAGGAATGGGAGCTGTTTGGGAGAAGGATGTACAGAAGCTCTGGGGTTTGCTTGGTTATATGCCTTAGAGAAAATAAACAGACATTTTAATAGGGTTTTAGTATTAGGAAGAGTGTTGTTCAAAGCATGCCGAATCAACATTATATATTCCTGCCACAGAACTGTTGTTGCTGGGTACTGAATCCAGTAAGGCAAGAAAATGGATTTTGTCCTTAATTTGCTGGACCATTTGACTTAAAGAATTGCCTTTGCATTCTTAGTACCCAAACTAAAATCATCTGATCATTTCTATTAAGTAGACATATTTAAAATATTGAACATTGATTTACTAGGTAAAACATGACAGATCCCCTAATCATAGATCATACAATATTTCAGTCCTATATCTTCCACCTGCTTAGTGGGGTGGGGATCCAGAGCCTGCAAACCTGCCAGCTGTTATAACACTCATCAGAATAGGGACCTGTCAGCTCTTATGTTGCCTACCTATTTGCCTCCTGCAAAGGACACTGAGAGTAGCAGAAGGGCAAACTGAATTCTCTGAGACATATTCCCATATTAGTGTCTCTGGGATTGAAGCTTTTAAGTTTTAATACACTTTTGTTACTTAACATAGGAACTGGCTTGAACCTAGAACCAAGAAACTCATTTATTTTAGATGGCAACTTAATATAATCATCTCCCCTTTCATCTATATTTAGTTGGTACAACATAGTAATCAAATAATGTGTATAGAAGTAAACTGTACCTATTGAGGAGGATAGTTTGGTTAGCATTAACCAAATTAGGGTTTCTTATGTTACTGATGACACATGAATGGTTTTTATCCTTTTTATATCATTGGCTTTACATCTTCTTTTTGAATCTTAATTCTTCACAGACGATTATAGCAAGACAAACTCAAGAACAGTTTGCTGCTATAAAAATATTCCAATAATGTTCTTGCAAAGGTAGAGCTAGCATGCTGACCTTTATAAATATCACCTTCTATTTTAAGTTAAATAACGACCAGCCAAACAATTAAAACTGCTTCTTTTATTTTCCTCCCTAAAAGGAGCCCCATGTTGGAGGAGAAGGCATGATGGGAGCTGGACTGTCACCTGAGCAGCTGAAACAACTACAGAGATTTGATCCATCTGAAATCATTTTGCAGGGAATGGACTTTTATTCTTTGCAGGATGTCAAATATGAAGATTTGATACATCTAGCAAATAAAGACTGCATAGGATTTTTTATCGCAAAATTTATAAAAGTGCAGTGAAAATTGCTTTAGACATCGATGTAAATAAATCTAGTCTTTCCTCTTAGCCTTTGGAGCGTTCCAAACTGTGTTTCATGCTGCAGCAATGTTGCCAAGCCAACTGATTGACGACATAGTTGCTATAGCAGCAGTAAAATCAGCCGTTTCTCCTGGGAGAAATCCACAGGTTGGAGAAACAAGTCTAAGGAAAGGGGCCGCTGCAATTTGGAAAGTTTCATTTGGTTTTGCATTAACAATGGGTCACTGATTCTGGAAACCGGCTTGTCCAGATTTCTGAAATCCAGTCAATTTGTTCAGATGGTTTTGTTTACAATCATGCACAGTAGGAATCCTGCTTTCAAAATATACTATTCTGAGTACAAAATCAACCTCAAAATGATTCCGATACATTTTATAACATCTTACAAATTGCTGCTTTTGAAAAACAATTTTATGGTATTAAAAAGCTTTATTTAATCAAAATTGGTGATATGTGAGCATGTGACTGCTTTTTATTAGTACTTCATGTGAGAGCTTTCTAACTGCT
Organism: Charina bottae; assembly: GCA_023362775.1. NCBI lineage: Eukaryota > Metazoa > Chordata > Lepidosauria > Squamata > Charinaidae > Charina > Charina bottae. The sequence continues at coordinate 46,313,435 of JALMGJ010000007.1, read as the reverse complement.
TCCCTACAAATTTAATTGTATTTTGCTTGTGCCTATCTACGTAACAGTCCATGTTCTCTTGTGCTCTCAGGAATGCCAAGTTGAGTGTTCCAAGATCAGATGTGTTGTGTTTGACTATGGAGTGGAGCCAAAGAAGTACTGAGTTGAGGAAACAAGGCAAATCCCCTGACTTGTCTTCTGAACACTCATGTCCTTCTTGAATTTTAGTTCCCCTTTAAAACCACCTATTGGTGACTTTTGCCATGTCTGAAGGGAAAGCAATTCCACAATTATCTATGCATTGTATGAAACCATTCTCCATTACCTTGGATTTTAATGGTATGATGTGTGTGTGCATCAACATTACCCACATCATGCATGATTTGTATCTATCATGGACTCCTTACCTGCCTTTTTTTAGCAGCCCTCCTCCAACATAAGGAAGCTCCTCTAGTTTCATAACATTTTGCTTAAACTTTTCCAAGTTGTATGGTACTTTTTTGAGACATATGAATAAGTGTTGTAGACTTGTATCTTATTTCACACTTCCATCTTAATTTATAAAAAGGTTTAACTATACTGTCCTATTGAAATCTCACTATCTAGTGTAGGACAAGGGAGTAGAGAGTACTTTTGTACTGTATCTGATGCAAATGATTTAAGAATTGCAGAGTTTGGCATAATGTTACAAAAACATCTCAAATCTGCAACAAAAATAGGTGTTGGATAGTGTGTATGATGAAAAACTATAGAAAAATATAAGTTAGAAACATCAATGTGTTTTCATCTGGAAGTGGAATTAAGAAAGGGATAGAATGTTTAGAACCCCTAGTTCAGGGATAAGTAACATGTGGCCGTCCAGATGTTCAACTCCAACTCACGTTTGCTGCATTTTCTCCAGAACCAGTGGTGGTAGTGTTGTTTGTCACCTATAAGTAGTGAATAGAGCAATATGTATCAGGAAAACTGACGGGCAATCTGATCTATGTTATGTATGTGGTACATGCTGCAATGGAATTTGTATGAATGCAGTTCTGAAAAATTGCCTTAGAGACCACATGCCTTCAGGCAAGAAGAGCACTCCAATGATGTGATTTTATAAATAAAAATTCTGATCAGGAAAGAACGAGGAAAGTAAAGTAAAAAAAGATTAACAAAAGAAAAAGCTCACAGAATCCATGCTTGCCAAAGAAACAGAACATCTTTTAATGCTGCTGAGGAAAACTGACTAAAAGCCACAGCCTTTAAGTGTCTAAACTAAGATTAAGTTAGAAAGTGAGCTTCTAGCAAAGTTCAGCTCCAGAACCTTTTGGCACTTGGGTGTGTTATATAAATTGTAAAGTATCTTCATTATGGTTGTCTTTTGAACCATGTTTATGGTTTGCCAAAAATGTACCATGATAATAACTAAGTTCTACATCCAGGAAGATTTGAAGAGAGAAGAATGTTGTACAACTGGGTTTTTCCTCAAGAGTTCCATTAACTTTAATTAGTACATTTCTTATAATACCTCTTTTTTTAGTCTCATGCAGAAACCTAAAAAAAAAGTCAGCTACTTCTTTGATAGCAGAAAGAAGCTGTACTCAAAGATCTGAAGCACATCTTCCTGATCATTCTGAAAGCATGCACAGCCCTATAATCTAAATAACTTTTAAGTGGTGTGTGTTTGAAATAATCTGCATTATCTAATTTAATTAACTCAAGGCGGCGAACATACCTAATACTCCTTCCTCCTCCTATTTTCCCCACAACCACCACCCTGTGCGGCGAGTTGGGCTGAGACACAGGGACTTGCCCAAGGTCACCCAGCCGGCTTTCATGCCTAAGGCGGGACTAGAACTCACAGACTCCTGGCTTGCCATTGGCTCCTTTCTAGGGCTGAGAGACAGTGATTGGCCCAAGGTCACCCAGCGGCTTTCATGCCTAAGGTGGGACTAGAACTCAGACTCTTGGTTTCTAGCCCAGCACCTTAACCACTAGACCAAACTGGCTCTACACTTTACACACTATCAGCATACTACTAGCATCTGGCCTGTCTGGCTCCTGGCTTGGGGTGAACCTTTTTATCTATTTTTGCCCCATCTTTGTCTGTGGAAGTCATTTCTCACTGTATTACAGGACTCCCACCCATGTGGCTTTAAGGCGGCTTTAAAAACATACCTCTGTCTACTGGCCTGCAGTGCATAATTGTTTATTTTTAAATATTTTACTTCTGCCACAATGATATTTTAACCTAAGATTTTATATATCTTGTATATTTTAACTTGCTGAGTGGGGCAAAGAAACTGATATCACTATGATCTCTCTTATCTATATAGCCAAGGGGAAATTATTCAGAACAGGGGTCCCCAACCTTTTTGGCACCAGGGACCGGTCATGGAAGACAATTCTTCCACAGACTGGGGGTGTGGGGTTGGCAGGCGGGAGCCAATTGCGCGGACAGGGGGGCGGGGTTGGCAGGCGGGAGCCAATCGCGCGGACCACCACCGCTCACCTGCTGTGCTGCCCACTTTCTTACAGACCGTGGCCCACAGGTTGGGGACCCCTGATTCAGAAGACTGCAAAAGTGTTCTCCTTTTCATTCATTTTGAAACATCCCAGCATAGACGTAAGGGAAGATCTGTATTTAATTTTTGCTAGCAATATATATTTCTGCCTTGCAAGTGTTAGCACCTGGATGGTATTTTTTGGGTTTGGAAGCTTCATTGGGAAATGACTTGAACCCACCCCACCCCACCCCAAAGCAGTAGAAGTCCAGATCACAGAGGCAGTAGCAGTCCAAATTATGGGAAGTAATTATCTTGCTCTACTCTGGCTTGGTCAAGCCTTACTTGGACTATTGCATCCAGTTCCGCACACCCCAATTTAAAAAAGACATTGATAAACTGGAGCAAGTCCAGAGAAGGACTACCAAGATGGTGAAAGGACTGGAAACCGAGTGCTATGAGGAACAGTTAAAAGACCAAGGTATGATTAACTTGCAGAAGACAATGTTGAGAGGGGACATGATAGCTGTCTTCAAATATCTGAAGGTGTGGTGGATTTCAGTAATGCTGCTGGTTCTCAGGAAGGAGGGAGCACATTCCAAGGAGGAGGGCAAGATAAAAGGAGACACAGTCCAGAATTGGAATGTGGGAAAACTAAGAGGTTCAGAATAGTCCCGCCCTAGAGCCTCCCCAGGTTATATCCCCTTAAGTTAGGTAGAGTAGCTTTAGTCTGGCAAGATTCTGTCTATATGGTGTAAGCAAATAAAGAACTGAAGTTTGGCTGAACTGATTCTCTGAAGTTCTTGGGCTGGGCCTGACAGAAAGGCTGTTACGTTGTAAAGGATTAAGACTTATTCTCATTTTCTCCAGAGGGTAAGACTAGAACTAATGGGATTAAACTTCAAGGATGTACAGTAGATAAAGAAAAGACATTAGGAAGAACTTGAAAATAGGAGCTTTCAATCAGTGGAATAGGTTACTGCATGGAGTGGTTTCTTTCCCTTCATTGGAGGTTTTCAAACAGAGCCTGGATAGTCATCTATGGTGCAATAAACACTGCAGTGTGCAGGGGATTGAACCTGATGACCTCTTATATCCATTCCAACTCTATGATTCTAGAAAAGACACCCAGAACGCAGTGGTAAACCCTTTCATATTTTTGCCAAGAAACTTACATGGGTATATCCATTAAGTCACAAGGAGTTGAGTTCAACTCAAAAGAGACATTACTTTTCATGCTTCTCTAATTCTGTAACCATATCTCTACACTTCCTGATAATTATTCCCTTTGAAATTACCAGATTGCATTCATTTTTCTTTTCTTTTTTGTTATCTTCCTTTTCATATATATTTCTCTGTACCCAAGAGATTATCTAGTAATACAAAATTTTGGTCTTGTAGCTTGGATATTAGAATGAAAAGTATGAAGTCAAATACTAATTTCTTCTGCAACAGAGATTTTTACATGTTAAGACACTTTGTACATAGTAAATTTATGAATGCAACACTGAGATACTACCTGCAATACATTTTGAAGCTATGCCTACATTTGGGGCCAATCTAAAGTTTACTCCAAATCCCCAAAGTCAACATTTCATCATGTTGCATATTTATGAAAGTCTTTCAACTTTTATACATGTTGAAGATAATTTTCAAGAGAGATGAATACAGTGTCAGCCCATGATTTTAGCTACAATGATCTTCCCCTCCAAATATAAATAAATCTCATTTATGCTATGTATGTTAAGTCATATATGATTAATATTATTCCTTTATTCTTTTCTGTAATACGTACTTATTTAATAAAGATTCTGGGCAGAACTGAATCTAGCCTGGTCCATGCATGAGGCAAGTAAAAAAATATATATTAACCTGTAAATACTACTGTACAAGTTGTACTTGAAAAATGCACACCTAACATTCCATTTATACTATTATCTGTTTCTGACAAAAAGTTTAGAAATTACAATAATGGTTCAGCAACCTTGTGGCAGTAAAGCCCACAAGTAAAAGGCAAATGGACAATTGATTAGGATAGAAAGATGGTCAAATATAGAAAAAGCAGAGAAGCTACAAAATTTATTTTCCAACAAAATAACTCTCCACAAGCTGTGTAAACTTGTCTTACTAAAACAAATACTCTAGAACACAAAAAGTTTACATTTCCAGTGAAACACTCACAGTCACATTTGCTTGTGTTTTTAACTTTCCTGGATCCTCAAAAAAGAGCCAGCAGATTGAGGCTTTCCCAATTACCCGTTAGCCGTAAACTTTCTTGTGTCACTTGCCTGCAATCTTGAACTTCCGAGTTAAAAAACAGCAAGAAAATAAAACCCACATAGATTCTAGAATAATCTATACTTGGGGCTGATTGATGCACTATGATTTGACCCTAATTTCCTCATTTTGTTGTTGAGATCATGCTTGAAGTAGAAGATGGTACGCTTCTTCTATAAGAAAGAATAGCTATTCATAACTCCTCCTTGACAAGATCTCATGCCTACACATACACATGTGATAATTATGGCAGATTCATAAGATATGGGATGACCCTCAGGTATCTCTTAGTATGCCTTTCTCTCTCTCTCCCTCATACACACACAAACACACACCCACTCTTTCAGACACACACATGCTCATAGACCATGTCAATCATTGCCTGTCAAGTTGATAAAAAAACATCTGTGTGCTGTCAGAGCAATTAAGTACTGTGCACGGCAGGACCATTTTCAGTGTCACATTATTTTTGTCATAGAGTTAAAATGCAAAGATGATAAGTTTGCAACAAGAATCCAACCTGTTATCTAAAGTGGTCAGTCCTATTTACACTAAGTACAAGAAAGTGTGTCTAGAGTGAACACTGCTACCCATTTTCCAGTTGCCTGTAATTCAAAAGCAAATCTGCTGACTTGGCATTAGGATTCTAAAACAGTGTGATCAATCTTATGTAAGAAGGTGTCTGCAGAAATAACATTTATAAACTGTCTATACAGTACACAGTACCAGTACATAGAAAAGAGATTTTGACTTTATGATCCCCTGTGTATAAGGCAAGACTGAATTGTTTAAAAATATAGTCCGCTAGAGGAACAAGCAACAGAAAGTGGTTCTTAAATCAATATGCAAATCAGGTGCCTACAGATTTACAGAAAAAAGCCAATGAGAGCTTCAGTTTGAATGTGCTGATTTTGGCTTGCTGAAAAATGGGGAAAAGTATTAAACACTAATTGTATTTTATCTAAAAACACTAACACCACCTTGATGGCAACAGATACCTGTTCAAATGGCAGCTACCAGAATCAGTTTGGAAAAAAAATAGCATAGCACAACTTCAGAAACTTTGCAGTTGTACTATGCCAGTGTGTTACAGCATTAATCAAAATGAAAATTCTATTTTATGCCATTGCTTTGAAAGCACCAGCACTTTAAAATCAGCATACAAGATACCACATTCTGCACTGAAAAACCGAGATTATTTTTAAGGAGCTTTCTCAATACCCAATTTCAAAAGAAACACAAAACTGTCAGAGGCAAGTGTTACTGATGGATATACACATCTCTCTTCCATTCCACTGTGTCACTACGTTTCTTAGGTACCACTTCTCCATCCCTGTCACAGTACTGGTCCCTTGATTTATGACGGCTACGTTGTTTGTTGCCTTCGTTGTGGTCCTGTTCTCGGTCCCTTTCCTTTGATCGATGCCTTGATTCTCGATGTCTGTGATCACTGACCCCATGGGACTCATCCCTGTGATTGTGATCTCTATGAGAATCGTAGGGTTCATGCTCGTAGTCCTCCTTTGGTTCTATATATGCTGAATCTCTGTTGTCTTGCGTTTCTGAGTCAAAAGTTTCTTGCCGAGATAAACCACGGCTAGTCCCGCTACGATGGTTATGATGATGTCCTGAGGAGGAAGAGCGATGCTGAGATTTCCTGGTGGGTTCAACTCGTGCTTCTTCTTCCCCCTGTGAACCAGTTCTTTCAGTGGCTGATTGCTCATTCCTCTGATCAACTTGAGAGCCCTGATCAATGCAACAGAATGATAAATATGCATTAGCAAATTGTGTACATAAAATACCTTTTTAAATCAGCAATATCACAGTCTTCAACATTCTTGAGCAGATTTGTTCAAGAATCCATGTTCCAGAATAATGGCTTTAAGGCAATTATTTATGGCTAGCCACTTCAGTCTAATTAAATAATTCAACCTTTATCATCAGTGTTTCTTTACAGCGTAAGTGAAACTTCATTCCAAAAAGAAAACAAAGTCAGTTGGCCCTTATTTATTTCCTGATTCATCCTAACCTCTGGCAGTCATGCTAATTTTTAGAACTTTCTGTTCGGTCCCCTCTCTGAGCCCAGACACTTCACACAAAAAGAAAAAGTGCAAATACGGCAATCTAAGAGTGAACCAGGTACTAAATAAACTTCAGAGTTTTGAGAGCAAGCATCAGTGAAATAAAGACCACTGCAAACAACAGAACCACAAGAGTTTCAATGTTGAAAACAGTATTTTGTTCTTAAAATAAGATTTATTAAAGATTCAAGCTGTATATATACCAGCAATTGAAAATGGAAGTAAAAAATGACCAAGCACAATCAAATCTCATGTTCGTCACCATAAGTGAAAAATGGCAATTCATTACCTTAGCTTAAGGGTGTAGCTTTATCAGTCTTTTATTAATTTCAGCAATAAAATCACTTAAAAGCAAATAACAAAAACTTTAGTTATTGTTAACAATATGCTAATATTTAGGTTATCCAGTCTGTATTATCAAACCTAGATTTAAATTAAAGCAAAAACAGAATTGTTCAGACATATTCTAGACTTATCATTTCTAAGAAAATAACTTCTTAACTCTGAAACTGGTACTTGGTCTTCAGAGTAATATTACATCTAGTTTGGTATATCTGCAAGTGGATTGTTAATGTCACTGAGGGGCTTGGCTTCAGACCTGAATTTGATAATGGAAAATTTTCCAACTTGCTCCATGAGAGTCAATTTGATTTCTCTTGAAAAGGCCACATTAGATCCCATTATTATCATTTTTCAAAAGTACTTTAGAGAGAAATATTCATGGAGTGATTTAAATATTCATGGAATGATCTGAAAACTAAGGGATCATCTGCCATGATTTCATATTGGAAGCTACACTCATATTTATAATATAAATATAACCAACCCAGTGCATTGTATTTTTAAATGACCATACCTGTAAATTAACATTTGGGCCTGGGTTGATAGGAAGAGTGGCAGATGCCAATGTGCGAGTGAGGAGCTGATTACAAAGGTGGCTGCTAGTGGGATGTGTGGCCTTCCAGTATGCTTCCAAATAGTCAGCCAGGTGTTCACAAGCATCTTCAAGCTGGTTCTCATCCAGAATCACATCAAACATTTCCTTATAAGAAGGGGAAAAAAGCAGCACAAAAAACAAGTTCTCACAAACCACATCGAACAATCAGTGCAAAAGCAGGAAATACATGATTTTAGAATAATGAATTCAATATAAACTTGTGGCTTATTTTAAGGACAAAACTAAACCACAAAATCTTAAAATGTGGCCCTCAGGAAAAATAACATATATCATTCTAAGAAATAAAAAAACCCATGATTTAGGCCCCAGAAGAATACCGCTGGGATATGAAGAACTCCTTATTCTTTCCAGACATTGTTAAAAGGTTTAAAGCCAATGACAATCCATTTTGGAGTGCTAATTTTAAAATCTGGATGAAATGACTAAAAACTGTAGTTCCTCCTTGTTCTCCTCTTATTTCAATGTTTAGCCATCCTAAATTCTCTACATCTGCTACTATATTATATAATCCAAAAATCAATTAGAAATTATACAGACTGAAGGATTTCTATCATTCCAGTTATCTTATTAATATAGAATTGATAAGGAATGAGTTTTGTTCAAAATGTGCTTGGCTACCTTATTTACAGTTTAGATCTTTTATTTCTAAATTAAGAGGAAAGCAAACAGTCCTTTGACAAACTTTGGAGCAGTAGTATTGAATCTTTCAGTTTCATCTGCAGGGGTACCCAACCTTTTTGGCACGAGGGACCGGTTTCGTGGAAGACAATTTTTCCACGGACCGGGGGGGGGGGGTTGAAGGCGGGAGCCAATCGCGCGGACCAGGGGGCGGGGTTCAGAGACCAGCATGGGGGCCTGGTTCCTAACAGGCCACAGACTGGTACTGGTCCGTGGCCCGGGGGTTGTGGACCCCTGATCTAAAGGACTCATCTCTAAATTATATATTATCATGGAACAAATATGATCAAACATCAGCCTCTAATTGGTTTGAAAATGGCTTGGGAAAAGGATTTCCAACAAGAGATTAAGAATCAATGGTAGAATAAATATGGAAATGAAAACCAGTCCAAATTAAAGAAATCATCCTCAGTCCAAATTAAATAATATTTTCTTAAATTATTCCATACACGGTATACGACTCCATATAAAGTAGCATGCATGAACAAAAAAAGACCATTTCTTGGAATGGTTACAAGGAAAAGAAATTTGCATTTGTAGTGGTCATGTCCCCTTATTTTTCCTTTACGATCTGAGGTGTTTTTGGAAATTGGTAAATCAGAGGATGTGATAGATTTCAGTAATGCTGCTGGTTCTCAGGAAGGAGGGAGCACATTCCAAGGAGGAGAGCAAGATAAGAGAAAACACAGTCCAGAGATGGAATGTGGGAAGACTAAGAGGTTCAGAATAGCCCACTAGAGCCTTCCCAGGTTATTCCCCCTTAGGTTAGGTAGAGTAGCTTTAGTCTGGCAAGATTCTGTCTATACGGTGTGAGCAAATAAAGAACTGAAGGACTGATTCTTTGTCGTTCTTGGGCTGGGACTGACAGAGAATTAATATGCATCCACAACTTGCTTTGCTGAATATACTGTATTTTCCGGCGTATAAGACGACTTTTTAACCCAGGAAAATCTTCTCAAAAGTCTGGGGTCGTCTTATACGCCGGGTGTCGTCTTATAGGGCGGACAGGCCTCGGGGGGAGGGGGCGCCTGCCCCCTGAGTGCAGCTCGTCCATCCTGAACGGCCGTCTTTCGGTGGACGGTCCCTGCGCCGGCTGCCGGGTGGCCCTGGCCTTGAGCGCAGGGTGGCTGGACCTCGGCTTGAGATGCTGGGGCGCCCGGGTGGCTGGACAGGCCCTGGAAACCTCACTTCCCACCCCTAAAGGCTTCGCAGACGCTGCAAATGGTGCCGCCTTCGCTCTGCCTGGGAAGGGAGGCCGCCTTGCCTCGCTCGCCACCGGGAGCCGGGACAGGAGATCTTCAAAGCGGGCCGCCTCTTCTTGGGAAAGCAGCTGCTGGCACAGCCGCAGCCAGGCACGCGGAAGGCCGGCCTGCCTGTCTGCTGGGGCCGCCTCTGCCCTCGCGACGCGCCCGCCTCGCCCTCCCACCCTGACTCTGCAGCCAGGCTGCTGCGGCACCTCCCTCTGCTGGGAGGAATCGAACCGCGGGCAGAAGGGGGGCGGCGCTGAGCGCTGTTCTCCCGGAGGGGCTGCTGGCTGGGTTTGCCCAATCCGCGGGACTGGCTGATGCATGTGTGCCGCGTCCCCCCCGCCTTCCCATTCAAGAAGCAGAGCAGGGAGGTGCCGGTCTCTGCCCCGCCCTAGCTTTCTGATCCAGCCGGAAAAGTTGGGAGTCGTCTTATACGCCTGGTCGTCTTATACGCCGGAAAATACGGTACTTTCAGGGTATAATGCAAATATTTTCTCCAAAGAATTTAGTGGTATTGACTGCCACTAGAATGCCTCCAGCAAAGGAGATCGTTACCTTGTCGTGGTGCTGGAGCTTGAGCACCTCAATGAAACCATGAGCTAAACCGTGAAGGGACACCCAAGACGGGAAGGTCGTGGCAGAGAGGTCAGACTAAATACGATCCCTGGGGAAGGTAATGGCAACCCACCCCAGTATTCTTGCCATGAAAACTAAATGGATCAGTACAACCAAAGATATGTCGGTATACCATCGGAAGATGGGACTCCCAGGTCGGAAGATGGTCAAAATGCTACTGGGGAGGAACAGAGGATAAGTTCAACTAGCCCCAGACGTGATGACGCAGCTAGCTCAAAGCCGAAAGGACGGCTAGCGGCTGACGGTGCTGGTGGTGAACGACGAATCCGATGTTCTAAAGATCAACACACCATAGGAACCTGGAATGTAAGATCTATGAGCCAGGGCAAATTGGATGTGGTTATTGGTGAGATGTCAAGATTAAATATAGACATTTTAGGTGTCAGTGAACTGAAATGGACTGGGATGGGTCACTTCACATCAGATGACCACCAGATCTACTACTGAGGACAAGAGGACCACAGAAGAAATGGAGTAGCCTTCATAATTAATAATAAAGTGGCTAAAGCAGTGCTTGGATTCAATCCAAAAAACGATAGAATGATCTCAATTCGAATTCAGGGTAAGCCATTTAACATCACAGTGATCCAAATATACGCCCCAACCACAGATGCTGAAGAAGCAGAAGTAGATCAGTTCTATGAGGATCTGCAGCACCTACTAGATAACACACCAAAAAGAGATGTTATTTTCATTACAGGAGACTGGAATGCTAAGGTGGGTAGTCAGACGACACCTGGAATTACAGGCAAGCATGGTCTGGGAGAACAAAATGAAGCAGGACATAGGCTGATAGAATTTTGCCAAGACAACTCACTGTGCATAACAAACACTCTCTTCCAACAACCTAAAAGACGACTTTATACATGGACTTCACCAGATGGTCGACACCAAAATCAGATTGACTACATCCTTTGCAGCCAAAGGTGGCGGACATCTATACAGTCGGTAAAAACAAGACCTGGAGCTGACTGTAGTTCAGATCACAAACTTCTTATTGCAAAATTTAGAATCAGACTAAAGAGAATAGGGAAGACCCACAGATCAGTTAGATATGAGCTCACTAATATTCCTAAGGAATATGCAGTGGAGGTGAAGAATAGATTTAAGGGACTAGATTTAGTAGATAGGGTCCCGGAAGAACTATGGACAGAAGTTCGCAACATTGTTCAGGAGGCGGCAACAAAAAACGTCCCAAAGAAAAAGAAAACCAAGAAGGCAAGATGGCTGTCTGCTGAAACACTGGAAGTAGCCCAAGAAAGAAGGAAAGCAAAAGGCAATAGTGATAGGGGGAGATATGCCCAATTAAATGCAAAATTCCAGAGGTTAGCCAGAAGAGATAAGGAATTATTTTTAAACAAGCAATGTGCGGAAGTGGAAGAAGACAATAGGATAGGAAGGACAAGAGACCTCTTCCAGAAAATTAGAAACATCGGAGGTAAATTCCAGGCAAAAATGGGTATGATCAGAAACAAAGATGGTAAGGACCTAACAGAAGCAGAAGAGATCAAGAAAAGGTGGCAAGAATATACGGAAGATCTGTATAGGAAGGATAATAATATTGGAGATAGCTTTGATGGTGTGGTCAGTGAGTTAGAGCCAGACATCCTGAAGAGTGAGGTTGAATGGGCCTTAAGAAGCATTGCTAATAACAAGGCAGCAGGAGACGACGGTATCCCAGCTGAACTGTTTAAAATCTTGCAAGATGATGCTGTCAAGGTGATGCATGCCATATGCCAGCAAATTTGGAAAACACAAGAATGGCCATCAGATTGGAAAAAATCAACTTATATCCCCATACCAAAAAAGGGAAGCACTAAAGAATGTTCAAACTATCGAACAGTGGCACTTATTTCACATGCCAGTAAGGTAATGCTCAAGATCTTGCAAGGTAGACTCCAGCAATTCATGGAGCGAGAATTGCCAGATGTACAAGCTGGGTTTAGAAAAGGCAGAGGAACTAGAGACCAAATTGCCAATATCCGCTGGATAATGGAGAAAGCCAGGGAATTTCAGAAAAACATCTATTTCTGTTTTATTGACTATTCTAAAGCCTTTGACTGTGTGGATCATAACAAATTGTGGCAAGTTCTTGGTGGTATGGGGATACCACGTCATCTTGTCTGCCTCCTGAGGAATCTGTATAACGACCAAGTAGCAACAGTAAGAACAGAGCACGGAACAACGGACTGGTTTAAGATTGGGAAAGGAGTACGGCAGGGTTGTATACTCTCACCCTACCTATTCAACCTGTACGCAGAACACATCATGCGACATGCTGGGCTTGAGGAATCCAAGGCTGGAGTTAAAATCGCTGGAAGAAACATTAACAATCTCAGATATGCAGATGATACCACTTTGATGGCTGAAAGCGAGGAGGAGTTGAGGAGCCTTATGACCAAGGTGAAAGAAGAAAGTGCAAAAGCTGGGCTGCAGTTAAACCTCAAAAAAACCAAGATTATGGCAACGAGCTTGATTGATGACTGGCAAATAGAGGGAGAAAAAGTGGAGGCAGTGACAGACTTTGTATTTCTAGGCGCAAAGATTACTGCAGATGCTGACTGCAGCCAGGAAATCAGAAGACGTCTACTTCTTGGGAGGAGAGCAATGGCAAATCTTGATAAAATAGTTAAGAGCAGAGACATCACACTGACAACAAAGGTCCGCATAGTTAAAGCAATGGTATTCCCTGTAGTAACCTATGGCTGCGAGAGCTGGACCATAAGGAAGGCTGAGCAAAGGAAGATAGATGCTTTTGAACTGTGGTGTTGGAGGAAAATTCTGAGAGTGCCTTGGACTGCAAGAAGATCAAACCAGTCCATACTCCAGGAAATAAAGCCAGACTGCTCACTTGAGGGAATGATATTAAAGGCAAAACTGAAGTACTTTGGCCACATAATGAGAAGACAGGATACCCTGGAGAAGAAGCTGATGCTAGGAAAAGTGGAAGGCAAAAGGAAGAGGGGCCGACCAAGGGCAAGATGGATGGATGGTATTCTGGAGGTGACGGACTCAACCATTGGGGAGCTGGGGATGGTGACGGCCGACAGAAAGCTCTGGCGTGGACTGGTCCATGAAGTCACGAAGAGTCGGAAACGACTGAACGAATAAACAACAACAACAAGAATGCCTACAGCTAAACATTGGAAAGATAAAATTATGATGTTGAAGCTCTTGCCACAGCAGAGAAATTGACCTACACTCTACATCTACACTGTAGATTGTACACTCTACATTATTGTACTGTTTACAGTTACTGTAAAAGTTTTAAGAACTTTTTAAAAAAATCCCATGATTTCTATCATTCTAAGACTTCAACTACCAACCAAAAACAGAATGAAATATTGTACAAAAGAATATAAATTTACAGGCAAATTCTGCACACTAACGTTAGATGGCTAAGGGACACAGATGGAAATGAAAAGCTGTGTGACTCCTCACATTGAAGTACATTCAAAAGCAAAGATTAGACAATGATATTCAAAACCGAATGACTGTATGTGCAGACACATGTTGCCTGTGCAAGCCTTCTTCTCAGTCCAGCTGACATAATACAGACACTCCCCACCCCCCTCAAAACCCCCCAATATCTCTGGTATTTAAGACAGGTCTGGCTAACCTGTAAGCCCATATACCACATATGGCCAAAGAACCCCCACTGAAGTCCCCAGAGTGGACAGGGACAGTCAATTCAGATTTTTGAGAGGTGGTGTTGGAAAGTGTCTGCAAGGCTTAAGACACAATGTTTGTCCCTAAAGCTCCCAAATGAAAAAAAGAGACTAAAAATGTCAGCCTTACACAATGACATAACATCCTAAGCAAGACAGAAGGAAGAAACATAGTCCCAGTTAATATTGCCCATTTAAGAGGAAAGTGTGTGTGTGGGGGTAGTTTTCTGTTCTTTCCCAGCCAGCTGATTTGATTACTGCTTTTAACCCAGGACACTGCATTCATGGTCTACTATTGCATCCATTACTGAACCAAAGAGATTTTTGTTCTCATAGCAAGTATTTGCCACAAAAATGAACAGAGACAACTATAAAACAGGACGGCTTGTAAGGATGTTTTTTCTACCCGTATATATGAAGAATGACTCACTGGAGGGCACTGAGCCAGTTTATCAGCTGCTACCATTTGAACATTAAGGTGCTTAGCCTGAGATTTGCCTCGGGATTTTATCAGTCTCTGTAAAACCTGTGGAAAAGAGGTCTGTGGTTAAAATATAAAGTAATGAGAAAATGAAACAGTAATGGGATGTGAATGCTCCAATTCCGGTATCTTGGAGTTAGAGGCATATTGATGACAGCATGGGGGGGGGGTTATGTGTGTTCAGGAGGAGGCTTTTTTCCCTCTCAAATTTGGCTTCTGGACTGAATGAAGTCAGTAGCTCATACAAAGAGTATCAATGATTCCATGAACGATTTCATTAATTCTTAATACACCCCTTTTTCCTTTATGTAATCCAGGATACTCTATCTTCAGATTAAATAAGAAATGTGAAACTATGTGAACAATTCACTGAAAGCTACCCATTCAATGATGATCTTTTTCCACACATAGTGGTTCAAAATGTTAATGTATTAATAGTGGTTAAGGCAACAGGCTAGAAACCAGGAGACAGAGTTCTAGTCCTGCCTTAGGCATGAAAGCCGGTTGGGTGACCTTGGGCCAATCGCTGTCTCTCAGCCCTAGGAAGGAGCCAATGGCAAACCAGGAGACTGAGAGTTCTAGTCCTGCCTCAGGCATGAAAGCCAGTTGGGTGACCTTGGGCCAGTGACTCTCTCTCAGCCCAACTCACCGCACAGGGTTGTTGTTGTGGGGAAGATAGGAGGAGGAAGGAGTATTAGGTATGTTCACCGCCTTGAGTTATTTATAAAAACAATAAAGGCGGGATAGAAAATAAATAAATAAATAATAAAAATCTATGTGTTTTCACAATACAATACGTGAAGGAAAAAGGGACAAAGAACAACCAGATGAAATTATTTACCTTTGGAGAAGAAATCTTTACATACACTATAATGGGTGCCAGGGAGGTTTTGCTAAGTTGAGCAGGATGATTAATAGTATCAGCATCAAGTACTACCAACTGTAATGTTCTTGCTAATTCAAATATTCGTTCAATTTCACTCTGAACTTCAGCTGCAAAAAGTACAGAAATAATGCAAGTTTAATGTACATAGTATCAAACACTGAAAAAATTACTTTGGCTTTTCTGGCACATATTTTATATTGAATAGGATTATTGAAAAAAAGATTATGCTTCCAGTGATATATGTCTTCTACTGTAAGTGTACACTCCTGCCTTGCAAGTAGATGACACTCATTTTTATATCAGCCATGAGGCCTTTGTATCTACACAAAGTATGACCAATTACCAGTAATAGGTTTTTAATCTAGAATGCCTGATTCAACATAATTCCTGAGTCACTGATGTACAGTGTGTTCTCTCATCAGACTGAATTTTTGGCACTAACAGGGCCATTTTCCACCACTTTAGATACTTCTACAGAAACCAATTATCAAAGCAGAAGGAAAGACAAAACTGTCCTGGCCCATTTTTATCCTCATTGCTATTGTCTACTTAATACCCAATGGGCAATACTCAATGAAGCAACCAAATACAGCTCTCCATATTTTTATCAATAGTCATTTTCTATATCAAGAATTGTAGGTGTCCTATGATTTTGCACTAGATTACTGTCAGCATTTTTGCAATGGTAATTGTGTTGGCTGCCATGACCATGCAATAGGAAGATAAAATATTAATTTAAAAAACATTCTTACTGCTTCTAATATATCATTAATATTTTACAAAAAATCAGAAAGTTATTATTTTTAAGAGGGATAGAAACTTTTGCAACATGTCACATGAGAAAGAAACACATATGATAGACTCAATCAGTCATCTCCTTATAGATAATGCTGGGATCCACTCTCCTCGTCTAATCTGTTCTTTGCCCAACCCATGCTTCCATGGTATTTAGCCTTCTTGGCATCTAAGAGTCAACCATACAGAGGTGAGAAAAAAAACAGAAGAGGAAATACAATGTTGGATTTTCCTTCAAGGTTGGTGCATTCCCCCTGTAGGGGAAATCTGACTCATTCATAGCCCTGGGGTGCTTGGTCTAATTTGACTGCTTTCAGTCTTCATCTGTAAATATTATTGTTCAGAGTAGTTATGACTATTCTGCTTTCTTTAATCTTTTGCTTTATTAAACAATAAAGAATGCATATTAAAAAACAAGAAAAAGAAAGCAAGAAAAAGGAATAAAGTACAAATGGATAAACAATGGATTTACAAATGTCATGGAGGTTATAGTTTTTCAATATATCATCAATTGTGAATGAAAATATTGTATTATTTTAAAAGATTAAAAATCACTATTAAACTCTAAACAAAGCATGAACATCAGTATAGTCAGGGCTATTTTGTTAAGAAACAATTTGTCTTAAAACAAAATTACAACACAGCAAAAACAAACCATGCATGACAGATACTGATTTAACAATGAACATAACACAGTACCAGAAAAACATAATCACTGAAGAAATATGAAAGATTTAAATGAGAAATGTCTATCCTCTTTCCAGACACATATTACAGATGGTCTTTCAGTAGTAAAGCAGTATGTGGCGATACAAGTTCACACTGGGTTGCCACTATTATGGCACTAGATGCATATAACTCTCCACCCTTTTCCAATTAGGCCTAAATGACCACCGGGTCTCTTCATACAGATCCATTGCCCTGTTGCCTGAAGTATTTCTGTTATTTTTCAAGCACAGTATTAAAATTATATTGTATTTTTTAAAAACAAATTTGGCATGTCATGTATCTTCCAATAAACTGGGTCCTCTTGATACTTCTAATTTCACTTGAAAATCTGTCATCAAACAAATCCTGAAATTCAAAAAGCTCGACTTTTCAAAAGAAAAAAATAATGTTAAAGTCATATGGTGTAGACATTAAAATGGTTAAGGTACCTGACATTAATTATCATAATCAGAAAAAAACAACAAATGTCAGTAACTAAAATTCTGTGGCATGACAGAGGCCACAAAACGTATTTCAAAATAGGAGGAATCAAATGTTTTTCAGATAGGTTTTAATCATAACCCAATTACTTTAAAGGTCTCAAAGAGCGTTCTGACAATGGGTATATCTATCAGATAAGGATTTTTTTTCCAGGAAAAAATATAAAAAAAATATAGGAAGCTATTTAGTAGCATCTAAGATACTTAGATTAAGTATTAAATTAGATTAAGTATATACTTAGATTAAAATTAAGTTATATTAATTTTAATTTTGTACAGCAATAGATCTCCAGTGTTATTAAGGATGAATCAGTGTGTGTACTAAATCTAGTTTGCATGCATATCTTTGACAGAGAAAAAAAATGCTGAATGAATTTTGACCACCGCTTAATAGCACAGTCATGTAACTGTTCTACAAAACCATTTAGACATCACATTATAAAAACAATCTACATAATATATATAGCAACAAGACAAACACAGCTTCAAAGGCAACATTTTCAAAGCAATGTACCTCTTTTGTGCATGCAACAATGTGGGTACATATAGCCCAATTCCACAATGGACAATTGTGATCACAAACAGCAACATGCAGATCTACAGTTTTGGACCAGTGCAATACATAATTCAAGTATCCAGTTATCTAAAAATCTAGTTATCAAATCTTTTTATACTAATTGCAAATTGATTGCTCACATTTAAAATTTAAAACTGACATCATCTTCTAGAAAAAAAATTCAGTACAAACTATGACTTGTTTTTGCCATTACAAAACCTTCTATTAATAGCAGATAGTGGTTTTGTAAGGTACAATGCGTACTGAACACGCACAAAAGGAAAAATAACTAGCAACCTTATATACATACCCAAAACATCTGGAAAGGGAGGGCATTAATGAATGGAAAACCCAAGAGAATCAGGATCTTGTCCAAAACATACAGAATGAGATAAACTTACAAGAGCAACTAGAAATGTGACGTACATAGAAACAAACAAGAAACAGGGTTGGATTTGAGACTGACAAAGAAATGAAGCAAAAGCCACATATTTGGTTCAGCAGCATTTACAGATACTATGGACATATTACAGCTACTGAAATTAAATCATGTGTTTTGAGTGAAGCCTATTTTTCAAAGGAATGTACTTTTATACAACTTTTTAAAGACCAGTCCTTAGTAGTCTCTTATATATTTCCATTCAATATATAAAAGATACCTAGTGCAAATTGTTCAGTACCAACTTATCTCAAAAATGGAAAACGAAGAGAAGAACAATATGCAGTCTGTGTTAACAAAGCTGGATTGTAGTATCGCATGAGCATGGCATATATAGTATAAGTTGAGGAGCTCTTTTCCCCAAAAGATTCTTAGAACATAATTATTTACTTTCTAATGACATTAAGTGAACCTGGAATAGTTCCTTTTCTCAAATAAATTGTATTCTCAGGCAGAGTGATTATACATCATGCAACAACTTTGAGAAAGTTAATGTCTAGGTCCAGTCAGTTCTTGGATGGAAATCCAATGTAACTGGAAACTCAATGTATGTATTTTGAACTCCACAATGAAAGAAAAGCAGGATATAAACATTTTACTGGAACTTGTCTATGAAGGTTCTCAGTCATCCAGGTGGAATTGTCTGTAGCTTGAATCATGTCAACTGGATTTCTATTTTCTTAGTGGAAACGTTTCACTCCTTATCCAAGGAGCTTCTTCAGTCTGAGTAAAGTTAGTAAGGGAATCCTTAAATATGTTTCTAGGCTGGCTGTGTGACCTTGCACCTGGGGCTAGGTCATGGTTATTTTTGAGATGTTTGTTTCTAAGTCCCTTTATCATCTAAAGGAGGATCGTTAAGATTACCCTGCTGCTGTTGAGCTTGTGAAATGGTCTTAATCTTCCTAGGCACAGAAGACAAAGCAGGAAGGAAGATAGGGGAAAGGTTATGCCTGAGGCCCCCACCTCTATTCAAGGAAGGATTTTCCAAGTTGGCATGAATGGATTCCTTGACCCCTCTCTCAAACCACCTATCTTCTCTGTCTAAAATGTGAACATTAATGTCCTCAAATGAGTGTCCTTTTTCCTTTAGATGAAGATAAACTGCTGACTCTGGTCCTGTGGTGTTACTTCTCCTGTGTTGGGCCATCCTCCTGTACAAAGGTTGTTTGGTTTCTCCAATGTAGAGTTCAGAGCACTCCTCACTGCACTGGATTGCATACACTACATTGCTTTCCTTGTGTTTTGGAGTTTGATCTTTGGGGTGTACAAGCCTCTGTCTCAGTGTGTTGGTGGGTTTGAAATATACAGGTATGTGGTGTTTGCCAAATATCCGTTTTATCTTTTCAGACACGCCAGCCATGTACTGGAACTTGTTATGTATTACATACTGACACGTTAAACACAAATACAGTTGGAATCCAAAGAGTTGGTTTAGATTTTTGTTTATTGCAAAAATGGACATATTGTAATTAATGGGATGCACAGAAGAGTTGGTTATTCTCTACCCTAAAATAGATTGGCAGTAAGAAGATAGCAAAATTAATACCACAGCTAAAAACCAATAAAAGGTCTGACAATAAATAGAAGTTACTTATATCTTTTTGCCTTCAAGTCAGACTTGACTCCTGGTAACTCATCCATGCAATTTTCTAGGCAACATTTTCAGAAGTGCCTAGGATTGAGAGAGAGAGAATAATCCAGCTGGCGACAATGCCTAAGGCAGGACTAGAACTCAGGTTTCTCCATTCCTATCCCAGCACGTTAACCACTAGACCAAACTGGCTCTCCATTTTATCATGCTATAATGCTAATATGCAATTATAATTTCTGCTATAGTCCTTGAGTTACAACCATTTGTTCAGCGACCTTTCGAAGTTACAGCTGCGCTGAACAAATGGTACTTATGCCCAGTCCCTGAAGTTATGGCCGTTGCAGCGCCCCTGGGGTCACATGAGCAAAACTCAGGCGCTTGACAGCCTGCCCTCACTTATCACTGCAGGGGGGCTTCAATTCCCCCCCCCCCGTCTTTCCCCCATCTCTGCCCTTTTGGCCACCCTACACAGTGGCACTCCTTGGTAGTGGCAGTGCTGGGGCTGAAGTAGAGGCCCAGGCCTTCAACAGTCTCAGGCGTCTGCCACTGCCCCAGGGCCTCTACTTCATCCCCAGTGCTGCCGCATGCTGCCTCAAATCCCACACTGCGGCCAGCCATCCCAGCACTACAATGCAAAGCTCGACGCCCCCTTCACCCTGCGCTCCACTTGCCCCACTGGCCTTGCTGTCCTCTGCTCCGCTCACCCTGCCACCTTGCGCTTGCTCGCCCTGCCGGCCCTGCCACCCCCAGCTGACTTCGCCGTCTTCCTCCCACTGCTGTTGAAGTGCACCTGGCTTGGCCCTATGAGAGGCAGCTGCTGGCCGTCCCAGGCCTTCTTCCTGAGGCCGCTCACACCATTCTCGCAATGCTTCAGAAGCCTTCTGAAACCTCACGAGAAGGCTGTGCCCATCGTTCTCCAAATCATGGCCTTCCTGAAGGCTGAAAGGGTAGATATTCACCAGATTTACAATTTATTTGTTATATTTGCTTTAAACCATGGCTGAGTAATCTATTCTGCATCAACTTCTGATGGCCTCTTGTATGGCCTGTTCTTTCTTTCTCCCCACACTATCCTGTGCTCCCAAAGTCTGTTAATCAGTTATTTACAAGCTGCTAATATTGTGCTGAGAGAGAAAATGTAGTCTTCGGAAGGGTCCCTAGAACGAGTAAAGTCTCACCACCTTCCTCCCAGCGATTGCGCTCATGACGAATTCTCATGCTATGTGCCATCCCAGCCTGGAAACAGATGTATCACTTGAGCTTAAAACTCTTTACTATTTTTAAATTTGTACTTTAGACGTGTGAAAAACTTCCTTGGGGGTATATAAGTATTTTGTGGGCAAGCAGAATTTCCATGGCTTTGGTGAGCATTGTAGGGTTTGCGAGTTATCTCTGTCACATAGTTTATATCCCTTTTTGGTTTTCTTTACAATCCCAAACTGAGAAATCATACCACCATTTATATTTAAGCTTTCCACTTACTGCACATATACAGAATAAATGCAAGTCAGCAACTTTGTTCAACAATTTTCAGTCTGTGCAACAGTCATGGAGTTTATTACGAGTATCCAAAATTGGAATATAATTATCGCCCAGGGGACAAGGAAAAGTATTACTTGTGTCCCTGGATGAACAATATAATTTTTTAAAGAATATTTAGGTCAAGCTTGCTTGATGTCATTTAACTACTTAAGCAATGCCTACACTGAATGATCACAGATTTACAAAAGACAAAAGGCATTCCTTGACTGCATGTAGGTCTCAATTAGTGCAGTTAATAAATCCTACAAAATGGTTGCATTATTCGAATTCCCACTATTCAAAGTGATCTTTCAATAGAAAACATGGTAATTGGATCCAGCTCAATGGAAATAGGCAATGAAAATTTTAAACATAAATTTTATATTTATATTAATGAAATATTATAGTAAAGGATAAAGAGAATATACTTATAATTTAAATTGATGGTTAACGAAGTCACAGAGTATAGAAAGCAGAGAAGAAAGAAGAAGTCACAGAGTATAGAAAGCAAAATAAAAACAAAAAATTCTACCATAGGTTCAGGCATTCCAACATCTTGTCCTATTTTAGTGTTGCAATATCCACATTCAATTACATCAAGTTTTTGCTCTAATATGAGCCCCCTATATTATATATATATATATATATATATATATATATATATATATATATGTGTGTGTGTGTGTGTGTGTATGTATATGTGTGTGTGTGTGTGTGTGTGTGTGTGTGTATATATATATATATATATATATAGGAATATAAAAAACTAATACAAACGAATATAAAGTAAGAAAAGAAAAAGAAATCAAAGAGAGAGCTAAAAGTACATGAAAGGAAAAAGAAAGTAAAAGAAAAAATAGAAAAGAAACAAAAAAGATACAGAGAAGTAAATTTTCTTTACAGCAGTTATAAGTACAATTATAAATTTACCTCTTACTCTATGGTTACAACATAACTCTTCTTTTTAAAACTTGTACTGTTTTCCTCTTGACAGAATCTTCCTTTTCTCCATTTTTCACACACAAAGATTAGCAGCGTCTAAAACCCCAACCCCAACCGGGCATCCACTAGCCTCAATTGCGCACGTGTGCTAGCCTCACATTAACTGAATTTTGTGTTGCATTAAACGTGACCTAGTATCAATTTACATTTTGCACTAAATCAAATATTGCATTATTTGAACTCACACTAATTGCGATCTACCTGTAATTCTAAAAATGTTTCATCAAACCTAATGACAGTAGCGACATGAAGCCTTTGCTATGTTAAACATGTATGCCACTATATATACAGTATATGTAAATGTGAAAACAGATCTTAAGACAGACTAACAGGTTCACACATATTCTCATCCCTCTCTTGAAATATTAATGGCATTCTAGAAAATATATGTTTCTTTTATATCAATAGGGTTATGATAGGTATTGTATGGGTTTATGGGTGTCTTTTATATCAACAGAGTTATGATAGGTATGTATAGGTACATAACAATTTATACAGTAGATTATAGAGCTTACTTCATAATATGAACATTTCCCCATAAACCTACTGGTTCTTTTTTAATGAGTAAATTACACAGCCTCAGAAAATGTCTGACAAATTTTATTTCAAAAACTTGAAAAACAATGTTAGTTTGAAACACGCACATAATTTCAGATCAATAAGCCAAGAAGTTAGTATTTTATTGATACTACAAGTAACCACCCGGTCATGCAGAGCGGGCATGCTGCGGACCCCATCTGTAAGAGAGTTCCATCTGGCGGGGTCCAGGAGGCGGGCCTTCTCTGCAGTAGCTCCCGCCCTTTGGAACATCCTTCCCCCAGAAGTGAGGTTAGCCCTCTCTCTCCTGGACTTCAGAAAAAAACTGAAGACCTGGTTCTGCCACCATGCTTGGAGTGGGGAGGGGAATAGCCATTCTTGGGGTTGGCTGGTTCCTTAGACTTGCCTTGGACCGGCCTTACCTGCTCATGGGATGAAGTAGAACTGCCATTACTTGGATTTGATTGTGTTTTATATTTTTATTGATTATTGGTATTTATTTATGACTTTTATTGAATTTTAAATTGTTTTATTGTGAACCACCCTGGGTCCCTCCTTGTGGGGGAGATGGGTGGTGATATAAATGTGATGAATAAATAAATAAACAAACTTCAAAACAGAGAAAAGCTAGTTAAATTAGTGTTTGTATTTTTTTTATTCCATGTATCACCAAGAACTGCTAAAAATAGATAACTAATATGCTGGCATTACAATGAATAATTCCTTTAAAAAATAATTATGTCATAGCTAGTGATATTTTGTTGTCATTTCATAGACTTACCTAAGCTTGACCTTGTATTGGATCGTTCTATTATCGCATGCTTGCTGGGATTGTTTAATACTGAACGTTTGGCAAGCGAGATGTCTGCTGTGACCCGTGTGATTGAGATACTGAATAAATACAACAAAAGACAAACAATGTTGTGATTATTGTTTAAAAATCTGAGAGATGAAATCTATGAATAGCAACTGAATCAGATAGCAGCAAATGAATTCAATGTTCCACACATCTTTTAGTGAACTGTTTTAGCTGCTGTTATCAAAATAGAAAGGCAATATGCTTTTGTCTCTAGAGGCGCTTTTAAAAATCCATTGAGCATATAATATAACATTTCCCCTCTGAATCTGATTTCTTAGTGTTACTTTGTGTTCCTGTCACATTATCATCACCTTTTTTACCTCGCCATATTTCCAATTTGAATCCACTCATAACTGAATAACCATTTCACTATTTCTTTTATTTATCATTTTTACCGTACCAGCTCCTACTTTTAGAAATGATTTAGAAATGTTCAAAAGGTATACAGTTATGGAACACATAGAAACAATATTTAGTGTAAAGTCTAACCCTCTGGATTCTGCACAAGAAGATCTCTTTGTGAGCACTCAGTGCTACCACTTGAATAGGTGGGCAGGAAAATGACAGAGATAGAAATGGGAAGGTTTCTGGCGGGTAATAAGGTAAAAGGTAAAGGTTTTCCCCTGGACAATCGTGTCTGACTCTAGGGGCCGGTGCTCATCTCTGTTTGTTAGCCAAAGAGCATTGTCCAAAGACGCTTCCACGATCATGTGGCTGGCATGACGCGTGCGGAACGCTGTTACCTTCCCACCAAAGTGGTACCTATTTATCTACTTCCATTTGCATGCTTTCGAATTGCTAGGTTGGCAAGAGCTGGAGCGAGTGCGGGAGCTCACTCCGTCACGCAGTGCTCGGGTCTCGAACCACCGACCTTCCGATCAACAAGCCTGGTGTCTTAACCACTGAGCCATTGCGCCCCTTACAAGAAGATCTCTTTGTGAGCACTCAGTGCTACCACTTGAGTATATGGGCAGGAAAATGACAGAGATAGAAATGGGAAGGTTTCTGGCGGGTAATACCCTTTGTAAATTAGACCCACCAGGAGCTATTTCTATGGGAGAGAGGGTCTTGAAGTACTAGGAAGTATAAAACAGATTATATTATGAATAATCTTTTTATGATGCTGGTGAAACTCTGGCAGAAATATACAAAAGATAGCTCATTAGAGACCTGAGGACCTTAATTTCCCTTAATATAATATACAACATAAAAGTGACAGTAGTGTTGGGGGGTGTATCAAAATTGACAAGAGGGCAGACAAAGCATCACAACACAATCTACATTCTTTTTGTATGTGCATCACAGAAACATTCAAAATGGGCAGGTCTTGCATTGCCAGGCTCCATCCGCCATCCTTCCAATTCTGACGCACACCATTTAGCCGCCCAGAGTCATGCATTATAGGCAGACAGACAGACAGACAGACAGACAGACAGACAGACAGATGATACAACTGAACAGTGAGATTTATTCCACTGCAAATCACCATTATGTTATTCGGATTTACTTCTTCAGTAAAGACATAGTTAAAAATTGTATCATAACGAAGCTAAATGATTAAAAATTCATCTTAGTGAGTTTGTGATAAAATGATCAAGATTATTCCAAACAGTTAGCTTGTAAATTATTAGGTACCACAGACTTTTCAACTCGCCAAGTGCAAGGTCTACAGGTTCAAATCCCCCTATCTCGCCCCATCTCTGCCCTTTTGGAAGCCCTGCACCCTGCCTTGTGGGGCAAGCCCAGCCACGCCATGTGAAGCCACCCGTCCCGTCCCGTCCCAGCCACGCTGCATGAGGCCACTAGAAGGTGGCATGTAGAGGTCTTTGGAAGCTTATGCTATCTTCTCAGAGCCTTTGGAGTAGCTCGCCAGACAGCGTTCCGAAGGGAGCCACATGGAGGAAACATTCTCCAGAGAAGCTGGGTTGGAAAAGGACTCAGCAAAGGCAGCCAGGCACTTCTGCTTTGCCCACGGCGGCTGGGTGAAAAAGTTGAAAGGTACAGTAGGTGTGGGGAACTGGGAGAGGAGGCAGCTGGGTGAACGAATGCGGGCTGGGGGTGCTGGGGAGGCTGGAGATTGCGATGGTGGCCTGGATTGGCTGGGGTGAGATGGGTGGCTTGGCTCGGCGGGAGTGGGACGGGTGGCCTGGGGCGGCTGGGACAGGTGGCGTGGCGCGGCTGGGATGGGATGGGTGGCAGAGCTGAGCTTGCCGCCCCGCAAGGCAGGGTGCAGGGCTTTCAAAAGGGTAGAGATGGGGGAGATAGGCGGGTCAGGGGAGTTGAAGGCAGTGTTCGGGGCTGGGTGGAATCAAGCCCAGAATGGCTTGGATTGGGGTGGGTGCTCGAGCTAACGACCTGTAAAATTTACTTAATGACGGCAAGGGGAATTGCCAGGATTGCCATTGCTAAACGATGCCATCTCGCTTACAACCGCATTGCTTAGCGATGGAAATTCCGGGCTCAATTACCATCGTTAAATGAGGACTACCTGTATACAAAGCCAAAATAGGCATGCAGGTAACCATGTGGATTTAATTAACGTGTACATTTTTGACACATAAATAGTTACTTTTTACTTTATCTTTTTTTTTTTACTTTATCGTATTTATACCCCGCCTATCCCCTCCCTAATGGAGGGCTCTAGGCGGCTTACGTACATTGCATTTTCATATATTATACATTCATATATTAACATTTTACCACGCGCTAAGGGGAGGGGTAAGGGAACCGACTCTTTTTCCGTGGGTATTGGACTACATGTCCCAGAATACCTTGCTTTCAGAGTCGGCTGCTGACGTCCTGGATGTTGCTGTTCGGGATCCGTCGTCTCCACCGCCATTCAAGAGGTCTTCTTCGTTCCGGAGGGCGACCCCTGTCAGGACGCCAGCAATTTCTCCCACCAAGGTGGTACCCATTTATCTACTTGCATTAGCTTTCGAACTGTTGGGTTGACAGGGGCTGGGACGAGTGACGAGAGCTCACCTCGTCACGCGGGGAATCGAACTGCCAACCTTCTGATCGGCAGTCTTACAGCTTCAGCGGTTTAACCCGCTGAGCCACCGCGTCCCTATAGTTACTCCTATATGCTACATCATAGCTTTCTAAACTGTGTGTCGGGACACGTTAGTGTGTCGGCTGCAGTGTCTGGGTGTGTCGCGGCTCCGAGCCCTGCCAGGATTCCGTGCAGGTCGTAGTGCCTGCTTTGTGCTCTTCTGTAAGAGTGTGTCGCGAAATGATGCCCTGCTGTAAGAGTGTGTCACGAAATGATGCATGTCTAAAAAGTGTGTCACCAACATGAAAAGTTTGGAAAGCTCTGTGCTACATGGTAAGATACTTCTTTTCCTATTTATGGACTCAACAATACCTGCAAATAACCAGAGTCCTGGCTTGAAATCGGGGAAATGCAGACAAAATTGGGCAAAACAGACATATTAATTTCACTCTGATTTAGACTATATTCTTAGTACTTACCGCCCTTCAAATCTATGTTTTAAAAAATCAAATAATGCTTTTTGCATCATATCCGTCACCTGGAATAAAGAAAATATCCACATGTCATGATAGATCTGGATAAAAAATGTATGATTTTATACTCATCCATTTTCAGTTTATTTTGATTCATAATGGAAAACAAAAATAATGGGTTCAATGCAGTTCTCCTTTCACCCACAATTTCAAAGCAGCATAGTTTTTAATAAAATGAAAGAAGTTCATTATAATATTCCTACCTCATATCCCTTTAAGGAAGGCCCCACTAAAACGACGGGTCGCATAGAAGGCACTACATCATACGGAGGGATATGCTCTGTCTGATAAAGATTAAAAAGATAATTCCAACATCTAGTTTCAAAAAAAGGTTTATTCTTCACATATGTTTATTTAACAGAATTCTGAGTGATGTCACCAAAGTCAAAAACTACTTAGACCGAGACTTTTCTCAGAAAACATTCTGAAACTATTAGTAAAGGTTCCCCCCGCACATTTGTGCAGTCGTGTCCGACTCTATTACATGAGTATTATTATTTCCAAGAATGTAAATGCTTCTATCCAACCTTATTTGCATAGTGAATTTAAATTATATTTTGAACTGGAATCATCATTTAGGAATGCCAAGACAACAACTGTAAAAGGACCATTCCAAAAAGTAAATGAAGAGTACACTGAATCTTCAGAATTCCATTTCCATCTATTACTCAAATCTACCAAAATACAATCAAAGGATCTCAAACAATCTCTTAATATTACTGAGAAGTATGGACAAGAAGCAAACAGAAAGGAAAATTTCAAGCTCTCATCCATCAATATAAATTTGAAATTTATTAAATCCTAATGACATTATTTTGAAATCTCGTTGCCCACATGCTGACAGCTAAAGTTTCAGAACCAAGTCCAATGGTTATAGGAATACAGGAATATAGCTATAATTGCACACTTGCTACATGCTACAGAGAATCCCGTGCAGCAGTTTTTTTCTCTCTAGGTGACTGTGGCTAATATCAGAAACGTCTCAAGATAATGCATATTGTTTCATAAATTACCTGCTTTATATATTATGCAAGTTATGTATAAGTAATGATAACTAATGTGTAAATTTGTAAAACAATTTTATGAAAATATGGTAAAAAGGTAATGTATTTTGGGGGAAAAAGAGCAAAGTTAAACCACCCAAAGTGCTCCGTTTGAAATTTTGTTGCTTTCTTGCAGAGTGCAAAATGTGTCAAATTCAAAACCACCAACCTGGGAAAAGCTTAAAGGTAGGTATGCCAGATCTATTTTTCAAGGGCCTACATAGTATAAATATGTAAGTCAACATCACAGAATGTTGTCATGTTCAGTATTGCAGTACTCAATACATCCAGAGCATAACCACAAGAAAAGCAATAAGGTAGGAAACAATAATAAGGAAACAAGGACAAACGTAATACAGCAACAGCACAAAATGCCACGCAAGCAGCAGTCTAAAGCAATCTATCACATGAAACATGTATCTATGTCAGGGTTTGTTTTCATGTAAATTGACCACATAACTGATAATGTAGGTAGAATGATATATTAGTGCCCAAGGCATCAAAAGCATGTGAACTTAAGTTTTTACAGTGCCAGATCTCTTTTAATGGTTAGAAGCAAAGCCTATTAATTCGTTGTGTATAGAAATGCACTATTAGAATTATTCTTGCTATGTATAATCTTTTGCATGCATTATGTATCAACCTTTAAGAACTATGTTATGACCCTCTTATATTTAGCAGATCAGTGCCCTGCTGTAATATGTCCATGTCTTATGGTGACTATCTATAAAAGCCTCACGCTAATCATAACCCTTGAAAATTAGGGTAAGTAGGTACAGAAATTACCTTATTTGATGGAATACTGGTAGTCGTTAAAATCAATTGTATGCCAGTCTTCAGCTTTTCCGAGCTTTAATTAACTATGCTGTCAGTGGCAATATGTTAAGGGACTGAAATGGACTACAAGAGACATTCCCTTCTATATTACTGTTTCAAATTCATTCCACAAAGCTAATGAGGGTGATTTTTCCATCTGATGGGTATGCTTTGATTGTATCAGTGAGTTAATTAGAATGTCCATCCACATTATGGTGAACAAATGTCAACATATCACAGCAATTACTATTGCACCTGGCAATTTTGTTGAGATTTTTGAGAACTCTTACAAAAAAGAAGGAATTAAGGATAATTAATAAGCACTGCTATCACCAATAATCTCCATTCCTAATAAGGTACAATCTTACTGACATCTACTCAGAAGCAAGTCTGTAAAATTCAGAATTTTACAGTATGTCTAAGTTTCAGTTGTTGTGTACAGAATTGCTGTGTAAAACCAACAAAAGGAACAGAATTATTTAAGAGAAAATATAGATGCAACTGCAATAAATATTATGATGTATTTGTTAAACTCATACTTTGTCTCTCAACAAGATGTACCACTGGGAATGACTAATTTGATCAATTCTACTTTGTAAAATAGTTGGCAAACTAGAGATGGTATTGCTGAAGAAAGTGGTACAAAAAAGGGCATTTTTTGAATGTTGAAAATTGCATTTTTAAAAATATAAAGATAGGAAATTTGCTCAGCATAACTAAATTCCTAGAAAAGTATGTATATCAGCCTTCTCCAATTTAATGCCCTCTCAATATGTTAGATTTCAGCCCCATAATCCTGCAGTTTGGGGTCACATTGGTTGAGATATTATGAGAGCTGGCATTCAACACATCTGAAGTGCACCTGCCTAAGGAAGGGCAGTGCACAGAGTAAGCAATGTAGGAATATATCTGTTGAAAACAAAAATTAAAAATGGTTTTATTAAAAAAAACCCTATCAATTACACTTCAATTGCTTGTAGATAGCAGCTAAATAACAAACTCTATAGGGTTGTTGTTGTTTTTTTGAGTATCTTAAGAGTCCCAGGAAGGAGCAAAAAGATCATGATGATTTATGTATCTGACACCCTATCTATGGAGTACTCTCGATTAAGAAAGGTGTCACCAGGTTTTGTTATCTAATAGGCAAGATACTACAATATGACTGCTGAGGAGAAGGCAAGAACAATGGGAAATAATTTATATATGACAATAGGAAAAACTCACAGTAGACCGCCAAAACAAGTCTGCAGTTTTCCACTGGTCTTGCTCATTTGCAGATTTTGCACCTAGTGGATTAGAAGTTTAAATACTGACTAAATTAAAAATTGCAGGTTCTTTTTAAAGAACAAGATGAGTATCTATTTAGATTTAACAAAAATGAGTTATAAGACTGAATCACAAGTAAAAAATTCTAGAAAAATGACAAAGAGTAAGCATGCACTAGTGTGGT
Source organism: Charina bottae (assembly GCA_023362775.1). Taxonomy (NCBI): domain Eukaryota; kingdom Metazoa; phylum Chordata; class Lepidosauria; order Squamata; family Charinaidae; genus Charina; species Charina bottae. The sequence continues at coordinate 46,282,716 of JALMGJ010000007.1, read as the reverse complement.
GCATCATCTGGTCTTGAAGATTTACTTCCATGGATGTTTTAAAATATTCCCTCGGCCGCTTATTATTCCATCAAAAAGGAAAAGTACCATAAGCAATTAGGACTCAGTCACTCACAGGGCCTAGTCTGCTGTTGTATGGGATCAGCCAGCTGTTTGATGAGTTTATTTATTTGTATTAAAATGATTGCATAATATAAACTGTATGTGATGATGCTAATGATGCCAATGGCAGATTAAACATAGCTTGTGTCAGCGCAAACTTACCGATTTCTGTTTCTGCTTAGCTACAGCAGCATGGAAAAGAAACAAAAAATAACAAAGGCATGCACGTTATTGTCTTGTCAAGAGACACAGACAGTCAACAGGACTCAAATGTAACACAGTGCAGTGAGCAGGTGTACAGATGGCATCTTGGAAGGAGGTGTTACCTTCTTAAAGAAGGGCATTCTTTTCTCTTTGGAATGGGGTGATGTGACAGTGTTTGCACTGGGTTTGGGGGAGCGATGGTTTGCTGGAATATCAATTTCTTCTGCCTCTAAACCAGTGGCATCTATATCTATAGCTATATACAGATAAACAATATAAAATTATGAGACAGGAAGGAGAGAAAAATGTTAAAACAATAGTGTTGCATGTCAGATCCATCAAACGAAAGGAGAAAAGGGGAATTCTAAAAAAAATACTATATCAGAATTAAGTTATGTATATACTCGGAGATAAGCTGAGAATTTTAGGTGCCAAAATACATCCCCAAAATTGGATTTAGCTTATCTGCGGATGGGCTTATCTGTGAGTATATGTGGTAATACTTTTTTTAAAGTACCTGTATATACTCGTGGATAAGCCTATCCGTGGATAAGCCGACCCTCAAATTTTTAACCGAAATACCATGAAAAATGCACCACCCGCATATAAGCCAATTGTGAAAATTAAAACATAATTTTGAGGGTCGGCTTATCCATAGGTGCACTTATCCACAAGTATATACAGTAAAACTAGAAATTATATCTAATATGTATTTCGTCATAATTTTTCCAACTTTACCAACAACTCACATATATAAATATCTTCTATTTTAAACTGATCATACATTTCTGAGAAAATATTTATATAAAACACTGAATCCACAAGCAAATTCTTACAACCAGTATTATTGGCTGGATCTATGAAATTCAAAAATCCATTGAACAGAAATTAATCAGTCTTGAAGAACAATATATCTAATACAGTATATGGTTCTCCTTGGGCAAGCACAACCTGTAACACTGTATAATGGAAATCTTATTTCCTGCTAGGATCAAAGACAATTAATCATAGGAGGACTGGGTTCTGGGCCATGAGCAAAATAAAAAAAAACTTAAGCCCAATTATTGCATTTTCTCAAGGAAGGAATGTGCATCAGTATTGCAGGTAAAATAATTATAAATTTAAAAAACCTCTCTTGTGTTAATGTTAATATACTGTGTAGAGAAAGAGTTATATGCAATAAATTGTTTTTGAACAAACCGTTGAACAACCACAACAGTTTTAAACAGTTGTAACTTAATTTTTATCAGTAAAAATCAGATGTAATTATGTGGCAAATTAGATACAGTTACCTAGATTTCTACTTAAATGAATTAAGTCTTTGCTGAAGTATAAACAAACATATTTCACTTAAAGTATATTTGTATTATGCATATATTAAAGAAACAAAACAGGTAATCAATTTATTTTAGTCATTGCAAAGCATACAAATGGCAACCGAAAAGGCTTTTTAAAAGTATAAGCTATAAGTATAAGGAAGATTAGGACTGAAATTAAGAGCAGCACAAATGCTTTTAAGTATTTTTTTAAAATTGTGCCATTTCATGCAATATGGCCTAATTAATCAGTCAGAAATTGAATGAATCCACATAGCCAGAAATAATGTGTGTTCTGTATTTGGATGACAAACTTAACCATTAGGAATGGTTCACAAATCATGACCAGAAGTGCATTACGCTAGCCACTTTTGGAAGGAGTGGCTTCCAAATGCATATGGAATTCAACAACTCAAATGCTGTTATAATTCAACTGTTTTATAATTTTGACATGCAAACATGAAACTTAAGTTATTGGGGAAGTTTTAACCAGCAGTACTGTAAAATAATGCAACACGTTTGCTGGAGTGGTGGTTGTCTTCCAGAGGGGTCCTTGTTTCGATTTCACCATGAGAAGTTTGGCTGATAGAACAGAAGAAATTACATCCAAGGTGTAAATTTTTCATAGGAAGGCCCACCTTGCCCCAGCAAGTGAAACTGGCTTTTCTTTAAAAAAAATTAGTCATTTTAACATATTTTAACATGGTACTTGATATTAATATTTTAATCACATTGGTTAGTGTTTTGGGAGTTTGTTTTTTTAAAATATTGTATGTAATTGTACTCTGCCTTGACTGCATTATGTAGAAAGGTGGGAACGGAATCAGATTGCATAAGGCTTAGGACCAGTGAGTCTGAAAAATTGCCTTTTCCTTTATGAAGTCATCCAGGCTCCACTACCACTATTTAAAGCCCCATTACATGCCCCTAAAACTACAAAAAATTGATGGTTGATGGAGAATTCAGGACAGGCCTACTGTGTACCAATGATTTTGGAATTTTGTTTTGAAGGAATTCAAGTTGGCCTTTTGTAAGTAACCTTAAAATGACAGATAAAAAAACATACTGTTCTATCAAACTTGAAGTGCTTAATATTCTATTTTCATTATATAGTTTTGACTTTGGTTTTATTGCAATGCATACATATTTATTAGGCTTTCCTATGAGATTTAATAATTTGTGTTTTATTGAAATGGCTACTTTATTACTTTTAGTAAGTTCTTTATCCAACGTATTTATAATATGCTCCCAAGGGTACACACAAGAAAATCAAAATCACAAAATATCATTAAAAAGAATAACAATAATAAAAATCAACATTAAACATAAAAATGAAAACTTAATAAATTTTGCAGTAAAATGAAATCCTATAAATTATGTTAGCTAAACAATTCATCTGCACCTATTATTGCAGAAATCAATTAGCATCAAAATGAGTTATTTCTTGGTAGGAAAGTCTTGTTGTTTTGTGGATTTTAAACTATTTCTTTCCATTTTTAAAATTAAATATGGCTTGTTATGTCATTTAAATCTGACACACAATCATCCCTATTTAACCTTGCAACACTTTTTTTGAATAATATACAAAAGTGATAGCTTCAATCTCCTCTTGGCTACACTGGAAGAGGGGATGGGGTAATGTGCCTTGCTAAGTCTTGTTGTAGCTCATCCTCATAATCCTGATGACCACACAAATAGAAGACATTATGTGCTATTTATTTTGTGTTGCATAATTAGTATTGCTCATCTTAGTCACAGGGTTGGGAATTCTTTTAGATAAGATTCTAGACAATATTCTTCTAGATAATTAATTGCAGTAAAACCTTTTAAGACATTTTTAACTGTGTCCATTTTTTTTCCTTTCTTCTCAATCTGGCTGAAATTGCAGGCATCCACAATTAAGGAATTTTTCAGATTTTATCAGCACTGAAGATAAGTATGATGCTAAAATGTTTTTAAAATAAAGTATATAATTGTTTAAGAAATTCGGAGAGCATCTTTTGTGTAACAAAAAGGATACAGGTAGTCCTCACTTAACAACCATTCATTTAGTGACGGTTCAGACTTACAACAGTGTTGAAAAAAACTATTACAACCGGCTCCCACATTTATGACAGTCGCGGCGTCCCTGTGGTCATGTGATCACGATTTGGGCGCTTGGCAATCGGTTCACATTTATGACCGTTGTAGCATCTCGTGGTCATGTGATTGACATCCCGACCTCCTTCTGGCAAGCAAAATCAATGGGGAACTGCGTGATTCGTAGTTCGCTTAACTCCCAGTGATTCGCTTAACAGCCGCTGCAAACAAGGTCGTAAAATCAGGTCAAATTTGCTTAATGACTTCGCTTAGCAACCAAAATTCCGGTCCCAATTGTGGCTGTTAAGCGAGGACTACCTGTATATGATTTGTATCAGTGAATCACATATATATAAAATGCCCAAGGTTAAAACAAACTTCAAAATCTCAAGTCTTCTCAAAATACTTGACTTGTCCAACATACGATATATACTGAACAACAGTATTTCATTGTCACGGTTATAATTACTCTGATTGTTTTTATACTATAAGTTATTACCGTTTTGTGGCGCTTATGCAAATATAGTAAATTGTGAAAGAATCTTACATATACAGTATGCACCTATGATTCTTTTTCTTTATAACTTTTCCTTTTTACTTATTAAATGTTAACTCTTTTGGTATTCACTTGCATCTAAGATGTAAAACTGATGTTGGCTGATTTCACAAAATTGGGTTTTATAATACACTCAAATGTTAACGTAAAAAAATTTATTATAGTGTAATTACATATTTTAAATTCACACAGTTTTCTGAGATCTTTCATTAAATAAAGAAATATTTAATCCTTTTTATTAGGCTATACTGCTTACTCAAAATCAGAGATATTTTAACAAAATATGAAAACATTCAAGACAACAATATCAGGAGCAATCAACTTTAATATTTCTATTTTGCCGACAGAAAAAGCAAAGAGAGAGCCATAATCAAGGCATTAGTATTACAAGCAAATCACAGTAGAAGTTAAGCAAATGGATTAATTCACCAATTCCTTTTCTGCATTTCCTAGCTTAAATCTGTTCACAGGAACTTGTAGAAAATCCTGCTGGACCCTACTTCCCACATTTGCCAGTAAGATCACATAATGATATAATGTAAGAGTTAGAAGTAACCATGGAGATAATATATTATTACCGCCTGTGGGAAACCCACAGAAAGTACACGAGAACAAAGACAGTTATGGTTAGAAGACACAGCCTTTTATTCCATGGCATTATCTAATCCTTTTTTAAAGCCTTTTAAATAAATGGCCATCACTTCATCAGTGAATTCTGCAGTTTAACCATATTAGACATAAGAATATAATACCCTGCATGAAAGCAGTACAATTTCTTGTTTATTTATTATTTAAATTTAATTGGTGCTAGAATGGTTACAGTTAGCCACACAGAGTTACACCTTTGGTTATTTATCATACAAACTATCAATTGATATTAGGTGTTGTCTAGTTATTCATTCAGTTAAAAAAGTCAATTAAGCAACTTCCGGTGGGGACATGGCGGACTGAACAGCTGTGCTTGCGGGCTCCGCAGACATAACTGAAAACACGGTAGGTTTTTTTGGGCTCAGGCAAGTTTTTCCTGATGCCCTGGAGTGTTTTCATGGACAAGAAAATACTCGTAATCACCCCATTTGTCCTCCAGAACAGCGCCTTGCAGCCAGAGTATTAGTATTAGTATAACTTTATTGATTAGTCAATTGACCATATCAAATTGCAGCCAGAGGATCGCAAACAGCGTCTGCGCTAATCCGGTAAGAGATGTCGGGAGGCTGGGTCATTTCCAAGCTGTGCTGTAGCCTTAAAGGGACATTAAGACCGGCCACCCCATTTCTAAATCACCCAATTTATATCTTTTTAAGTTTATGTACCCTAAGAGAGGCTTTCTACAGCAAGGAGAAGCGATCTCTTTTGGTACTTATCGTTATTTTTTGGGATTAACTTTTAAAAATCTTTTAAAGTTTTGGCTTGTTTCCCATCCTAATACTAAGGAGGACTGAGAGTAAATAATTGCCTCCCTGCTATTATTTCTGTACTGAATTTGAAGATTTTAATATTTTCCTACATGTTGAATCTGCTGTTTTGAATCTTCAGCTTTCTGCTGCTACTTTCTCTGGGAAGCTGCTTGTTATCATACTTTTACTTGTGTAAACAGCTTCTGGAAATTTTCCATTAACTCCTACTTTCGCTAGTTAAGTAACTAGGGGGCGCCATAATCTACTGCCTGAGACATGGAAGACTTCAAGCAGACGTTCTCAGATTTCCATTTTGAGTTTAAACAGATTCTTTTCGATTCCTGTCAAGTTATTATACAAGATATTCGGGACATTGTAGAAAATATCAGCTCTAAAATGTGTCATCTAGCTGGGAATGTCGTGGAAGAAATTGAAGAGCTTAACAATTATAGAAATGTTTCTATTGACAGCGAGATTGAGGCTTTTGTTGAAATGCCAGATGACGACTGGATTGTCGGATTGAAGAAATTAAAGGGACAGACCGAATTGCAAACCATAAATGAAATTGTTTTTCTGATGGAATGTTATGGGAAGGAAGAGGTTATCTATGGGAGGTTTTCTGCTGAGAACTTGGAGTTTTAAGGGGGGAAGTTGGGCTGTCTGAATTTTTTATGAAAAATGCTTTGTGTGTACTGTGGAGATATGTAAATGCTTTGGTTTACTTTGAAGTGGGGTAAGGATTTAAGAATGTTTATCTGAATTGCTTTTAAGGCTTGTTTGACCTCATTTCTTTTTTAAGGATTTTGATTAAGATTAATAAGGTATAATAATAAATGCTTGGCTTTAGGTTTAATATGATTAAAATTGTTATAATTGTATTATTATTAATTATAAGAGCAGACAATGTATATGCTTTTTAGTTTGATCTTTATTATAGTGGACAGAAATGTATAGAATAGTGGTAGGAAGGAAATAATTTGCTTTAAATCTAATAAAATTATTTTTTTTTAAAAAAAAAAAACCTCATGCCTTATACCAAATTACTTTAACACAAACATGTGAATTAGCTGTAGCAATTCACTATTAAATGCATCTTATGTCTCATTTTCATTTTATTTGAAGCATGAACCTTGCTAATAAATCTTATGGAAAAGTTGATGGCTTGCCACTTCACTAAAACGACTTGTCTCCTGACTGAAAACTGTATGTTTTGGGATATAGGAAATTAAACAGACCACAGAAAAGAACATATGACCCCTTACCAGATGATGGAGGTGTAGACTTTCTGGAACTAGGTACTACATCACCCAAACTGGATGAAGAATTTCCTCCTGATTTACTAGAGTAAACAAACAAACACTCTTTTGATTATCTCATATATTTTCTTGCATCAGCACCAAGAGAGAATATGATAGTTTTCCTTGAATTCTTGAAATTTGTAGAATTACAGCATGGCAAACCACAGGAGCGTGGTGGCTCAGTGGGTAAGACGCCAGGCTTGTTGATCGGAAGATTGCAAGTTCGGAGGTTCGAATCCCTAGCCCTGCGTGCGGAATGAGCTCCTGTACTAGCTCCAGCTCTTGCCAACCTAGCAATTCGAAAGCATGCAAATGCAAGTAGATTAATAGGTACCACTTCGGTGGGTAGGTAACAGCGTTCCGCATGTGTCATGTGGCCACATGACCGTGGAAGCGTCTTCAGACAACGCTGGCTCTTTGGCTAACAAACAGAGATGAGCACCGGCCCCTAGAGTCGGACACGACTGCACAAATGTGCGGGGGGTACCTTTACCTTTTTTAAACCACAGGAAGATGTAAACAATGTATCTGTATAAAGTAATAATTATACAATCAAGTGCTATAATGTATAATTAAAATAGCTCCAAAATTCAAAATCCAAATCACAATCAAGATAGCCTTCTATTGCTATGTGTTTTACCAAAAAACTCAGGAATAATCTGAAATAGAAATAACAAAGGCCTGTAATTTTCTCCAGTTTTTCTAATGGCTCTTCCTCAATGTGATCACTTTCCACAAGTGGCACATATGCAACAGTTTTATATGAAGAGTGATTACAGAAATCATTTATAAATCAAAAAATCTGTTTTTCTATTACTGCTGACTGTAACTGATATTTTCTAGTGGTCATTTGTGCAATCAGATATATATCTGAACTAAGAATTCTTGGAACTTTCGATAAAATGAATTGGCAGGCTAGCTGGGACAAGACATTTACTTTGCTGGAAAGGCTTCAGCAAGGACTTCCCATTATTGGCTACCATGAAACAGGTGGTTGGAATCCCCCCTTCCTATCTCCAGAGTTATTATTTATAAATCAAAAACTTTCTGTTGAATAAATTGGATCCTTTTTATTGATTAAAAAATTAACAGTTGAAGGAGATATTAAGTCAAAATAAAGAATTACAAGGACTTTTGAGCCAATAATTATGTGATTTCTATACTAAAAGACATACATTTAAGAGAACTGCTGGGAAAGAATTAAGGGTTGGACATATAAGAACAAATTTTGCCAAAGATACCTATAGATACTGTATTTATATATGAGAAATTGGGGAAATACAATTTAAAATTTTGTTTTAAAAGGATTTGTTGCCCCTAATAGGGTATTTTCTACTACTACTACAACAAACGATGACATACTGAGTTAATCAGGCAGATAACAAACAAATGGATCATCAAACAAATCAACCCAGAGTTCTCACTTGAGCCACAAATGACCAGGCTCACATTATCCTACTTCAGACACATGCAAAGGCATAGCTTTCTGGAGAACTCTATAATGCTGGGAAAGGTGGAAGGAAGGGAAGAAGAGGACAGCCAGCAACAAGGCAAATGGACTTGATTGGAGCAGCAATTGGTATACTTTTGGAAAACTTGAAAGACCAGGTTAGTCACAGATCATAATGGAGAAAATCTATCGGTGTGGTTGCTAAGAGTTGAGACCAACTTGATGGCAAATGATCAATAAAGGCATATGATCTTTCAGTGGGCAATCTTGGCAGTATGTTCAGAATATGAGAGGACAAATCTTAATTTCTATTTACAAAATTTAGGAATATTGTATAGTGTCTGCTTCCTTCTAATCTATCTACAGTGTAAATTCAAGATAATTTGAAAGCTGAAATGACAAAATTATTTAGCTAAAGTCATGATTTCTTTTAGCTAGAAGTTTATTATGTAAGACACTAAAAATTTGATATATACCACTGACTGAAAAATAGGGAATAAAAAAACCTGAATACTGTCAAAATCAGTATGTTTACTAATTCTTTAGATGTAACAAATGGGCGTCAGTCAGTGGGATTATTTAATTACATACTGGAATTTACCCTGTAGTCCCTGCCTAAGTAATTTTGTATGCATTTTTATAAAAATGAAATTATATTGCAGTATCTACTCTGAAATTCCTGCAGCCAAAGATGGAGTAATCACTCAAAGGCCATCAAGGGTAGATAAGCAACCTATGCTTTTCATATGATTTTTTGCTCATGAACATACTCATGTGATTGACAAACTGAAGCAGTGTGGACTGACCTCCTCAGTTGAAGCTGGGACTGACCTTCTGATAATCAGAAGGCGGCCACTCATACCCTGGTCATCTCCCACATAGACTATTGTAATGCGCTCTACATGGGGCTACCCCTGAAGTGTATCCGGAAGCTACAACTGATCCAGAATGCGGCTGCGCGATTTTAGGTGCTCCAAGATTGGCACATGTAACACCTTTGCTGCGCGAGTTGCACCGGGTTCCAGTCTGCTTCCGGGTCCAATTCAAGGTGTTGGTTATTACTTTTAAAGCCCTATATGGCATGGGTCCAGGTTACCTGAGGGACCGTCTCATCCCAATTACATTGACCCAACCCACCCAGTCATGCAGAGAGGGCATGCTACGGACCCCGTCTGTAAGACAATTCCATCTGGCAGGGTCCAGGAAGCGGGCCTTCTGTGCAGCAGCTCCCGCCCTCTGGAACATTCTTTCCCCAGAGGTGAGGCAAGCCCCCTCTCTCCTGGACTCCCGTAAAAAACTGAAGACCTGGTTTTGCCATTGGGCCTGGGACGGGGAGGGGAATAGTCATTCTTGGGGATGGCTGGTGCCCTAAACTGGCTCTTATACACTTACGGACTGAAGTAGAACTTACCACCATCTGGATTTTATCCTTTTTATATTTCTATCTTCTATTTGTATTATTGATAGTTTGTATTGAATTTTAAATTTTGTTTCTATTGTAAACCGCCCAGGGTCCCTCCTTCAGGGGAAGATGGGCGGTGATAAAAAAATTTGATAAATAAAAATAAAATAAATAAAATATCTGTACTTCCAAATATAAGAAGGGCAGAGGAAATTAAGTACCATTATAATATGAAAGGTTACCTCTTTCCCTTTGATAGCTTCATTGTTTTAAGATAATATAAAACATGAGGAAGGAATTCTGGTCAATCAAGCTTCCTGATTCTGTGTTGTAAAACAATAAACCAACTTCAGATTCATGCCAAATTTTGTTAGCTCAGCTGCATTGCTGGGATAGAGGTGGTTTTCAAGAGGGAGCAGAACAGAAGTACTCTTGCATGTTCTTGCAGCCATTTCATGTGCCCATAAAATAAATAACTCAGTGATGCCACGTTTTCCATTTTTCTCTCTGAAGTAGAGATGGTATCTGAACATCAGCAAGGTACAGCTGGCTAAAGGCACCCAAAACACTTCCATGGGACTCCACAGGGATCAAAAAGAACAAAATGAACTTTTTTGGCCAGACATGTATCATCAAGAGGTGATAAGAACAATTCTATAGTGAAAGTACTGCCTAAACTGAGATATGTAAATAGGAGTCAACATTCTTAGAATGTTCACTTCTTTAAATGAAAAAAATGAAAATTAATGTTTACTTGAAAAACTGATTTTGTTTGAAAATGACTGAACATTATCATAAGCAAATTGATCTTTGTTACATAACTTGACACCTCATCACAGATCATTTCATAGGCATTTTTAATTACCTAGAGTAAAATTTTCCTTGCTTAGCCTTTTGTTCATGCTGCAGCCTCATGTTTTCTAATTTGACTGGACTTGGTATGAATCCTATTTCACAGCCTTCTTTTACCAATCGTCCTATCCACCAGTCATTGTTAAATTTCTGAAAGAAAGAATGTCAGAATTATTTTGTTTGTATTTGTCAGTACCAATATATTTTTGTGCTGCCTATGTAACAATGTTACACAAGACAACTCTATACTTTCAGAAGAAAACTCCATTGAGCTCCATTTACTTCCTGGTTAAGTGTGCACAGCAACACAGCCTTACAGTATTTACATATGTAAATTAAACTATATATCAGTAATAGTAAAACCAACATGTTTTTAAGCTTTTGAATTAAATTTGTCCATTAAATATATCACGGTGAATGCCATTATATAGGTTTGTGCATGGAATAGCTAAGAGTGTCTAGACATTTATAAAATTATTTCAAATGCAAGGGATTACTGCTATATGGATCCTTCCAATACTTTCCAAATTTTGCTTCCATGGTTTTTAAAATTTTCACCAGAGAAAATCTGCTACTCAATGCTTTCTGACTGGTAATGCTAGGAGTCCTCCTTCAGAAAGCACCAAAGAGTGAGTACAGTAGATTGTAATTTAGCAAGGAGTGTTATCTTTTAATAATACTGTGAAACCAAAAGAACCAAGTCTTTTCCTGACTATTTCCTTGTCCATGTGATGCTCTTAATTTATGAGGAGGCAATGATACAAGAGGTGAACTGTGTTTTTTATGATCAGCTTGGACTCAACTCCAGTCTGGAAAAAAAGGGAATTTAATATATTGCAAGGAGCACACCATTATTCTCCGTAATACATGATTAGCTTCAGCTTTCAGAAAATACCAATTTCCATTCTCCCCTCATTCACCCCCCACAGTGTAGTTGTATGACCTATTTATATGTAGAAATATATATGGATATATTATATATGTTTTTTCTTCTGTGTGTGTGAGAGAGGGGGGGGAGCGAGCATGCACACAATCTTACTAAATTTAAAGTTAGCTATGTAGAACTTAGATTTAAAATACAAGTTGTGCTAAATTTGTAAAAAGTAGGGCTTAGTGATTAAAAAATAGAAAAGAGATGACGGGCAGGTACTTGCATTTTTTTCTTAATAACGCCTCCCCTGTTGCTCTTCTCAGACTTTGTCCAGTTTTGGACTCTCAGTGCAAGGGGAAAAGATGATAGAAGAAACATGCAGCTAAAATGTGACTGGCATTTGAAGGGTTCAATACCCTTTCTCTCTGCTTTTTCACCATAGTCATATTCTCCCCTGTCTCCATTCACTTATGTTCAAACACAAGTATCTGCTGGTATTGTATGTTCTTAAACTTCACTTTAGAAAAAGAACATATATTGTCCAGGATTTCACATTGATACTTATAGCTTTCACTTCTGCACACAAAGCATCCCTTCAAGAACATAAGCAGTGCCCTCCTGGATTGGTTCCTTGGCCCACCTAGTCCAGCAGTCTGTTCTCACAGTGGCCAACCAATTGCCATTAAGGCTAATGGCCCTTGATTCCCATGACTTCCATGAATTGGTCAAACAAAGCTGGTAGACAATTCCAAAATTTAATTACGTGTTGGGTAAGAAAATATTTCCTTTATGTCCTGATTCTTCCAGGATACAATTTCATTGGATGACCTCTGGTTCTAGTATTTTGGGAAGGGGAAAATAGCTTCTCCTTGTCCACTTTATCTACACCATGCATAATTTTGTACATCTCAATCATGTCCCCTCATTTGCCTCCTTTCTAGATTGAAAATCTCCAAATATCACAGCCTTTCCTTATAGGGAAGCTGCTCCAGCCCCTTAATCATCTTAGTTGCCCTGCCCTGAACTTCCTTTAGCTCCCTATATTCTTTTTGAGGTGCAGTGACCAGAACTACACACAATATTCCAGATGCAGTTGCACCACTTAATTATATAAGGGCATTATGATATTGGCATCGTTATGATATTGACATTCAATACATCCTCCTCTGACTGCTCAGGTTAGTCATGTATTAGAAAGTTGGAAAAGGTTAAGGAAGATGAAAGGTCATTTCATTGAAAATATATATAGCTCTAATTAAATAAATTAAATCCCAGTATGCATACTGTAATTAATCCACATCTTAAACTAGAATGACTATCCATAAACTGGTGTAGAGCCAAAATGCTCATTTCTTTACAGAAAGAATTATAAAATCTTTGGACCTAGGATGTTACAGGAACTAACTACATTTTGCATTGGTTCTAGTGCTCAGAGCAACTTATTTCTGAAAACTCTAGTTGAAGAATGATTTCAAATTTCACTTACATAAAAAAGCCAAGCCAATTTATACTACTTTCTAGAAGTTTGGCAAACCAGATGAAATGCTATATGCAGCGTGTCTAAATGTCCCTTTTCACATTTATATATTATGAATAACAGAATGTTTCTGTATTTGTAACCGATTCTGTACCATGGTGTATGTTGTGCAATGGGTTAAAATACAAAAAATGCTTCATAAAGTGTGGTGTGCAAACAAAGCAGATCCTTGCAATTCTTTAACCACTATTTAACCACTATTTCCACTATGCATTCCTAGGATTGTGAGACTGCTGTCTTCAAGTGCACTGAAGCACCTTTTTGGAATTGAATTTGAAGCACTGTATGGCCCGACTGCATATATAGATATGTACTGCTTAGTCGCTTCAAGCTCAGGAACTGCTCTTGGAAGAGAATATTTGAAAAAGGTCCTCCTTAAGATCTACTCCTCTGGACTGCGTTCTTATTCACACAGAGAGTCACAATGGAGACCTACCCCCTAATCAAGCCTTTGACTGATCATGTAACAGTTTTTGCAAGCTTTGCTTTTCTGTCCTCCAAGACATTCCTTTAGAGCAGATCCCACAACCAAATGCACACCTGGAATAGCCTCTAGTCCCCAAATCAAGTCTTTCCTTATTCAGTTGGGCCCCCATCTGCTGTACAGTCTCAGATTTTGCCCAGTGCCACTGAGTTGGTCATTCTGGCCCATTCATCTAGCAAAGCTCATGCTGATATCATTGTACCTGACAATTATGCCCGATGCCTCCTTTGTCTGGTCAACATTTCCTTTGAAATTGTCACCCAGTGCTCAGGTTAAGGTTCAACACTCCTTCAGAAAGTATCTCTACCTACAGCAAACAAATTGGTAGGATAGCACTTTCTCTTGGCCTTGAGATTCGGCTTTTTTCTCAAATGATACAGGACTTGAAATACAGTTAGTTCAAGTTACTGTTTTATGAATCCTAATTATAAATTTAGTAGCTTCCAGTCTTAAGACAGCGAAAATACTCTTATGTGAAACCATGCTATTGATTTTTCATTGTCCCGAGAATCTTTATAAGGTAAGTGAAGAAGGATGACGTTTCTTATTCTAATATTCATCATCTAACTCTATTATTTTGGGAGTCATCACACTCAGAGTCCAACTGTCAACAACATTCTACACTCATGGACAAGTAGGGCAAACTACTGGATGGTCTCAAATGTAAGTTATCCTCTTTGGGAGTTTTATTCCTCTGTATTGCCAAATATCAAGTATGTATGGGTGTACAGAGAAGTATCATTTTTTGTGGGAAAAGACATCCCCATTCTTATCTCATTTTCAAGAATATAGGGGGTAAATAAAACAGTATTTTTAAAGAGGCTACAAGTTTGCCAAGCAGGAATTAAATATGGTTCATCAAGTAGTTGACTTAACAGCAAATATTATAGTGTCTTCCATCACTCTGCGTCACTATACCTTGCTCTCCTTCACTGGACTGAGACTTGAGGCTAAGGGTAGAACTGAGGCCTTTCCTTTCGATTAGGACAGATTATTCAGGAATAAAAGTGATAACACACTGGTTAACAGTTATGGACAACAGCACACAAATGGGGGCTACAGCAACCCTTCTTCCTCCCTTTACCATGTCCCTCTCAAGTCTCAAAAGTCATTAGTTTTTCAAATGGCACTCCATGCCCAACACAGCAGAGCTGTTGGCAACAGCCTTAATACTTCAAGTAATATCTTTCCCTCATACTAGGGACTGCTGGGCTTTGAATGGTCCTCTATGAATGCATATAACCCACCCTCTTACCTTGCTTGCTCTCAGGTGACCTTACTGATTTTCTGTATCTCAATATGTCAATCTTAGTAACTGAAAGGGTTTGATGCAAGTTGCAGCTGGCCAGATGTTATGCATCGGCAGTGGGTCTCCTGCCAAACAACTGTGCAAGTTGCTCTATAATCTCTGTCATACATAACAATTTCCTTTATTATATCTAGGGTATATAAAGCAAAAAGCTTAACTAAGAATAGCATGTCAGAACAATGTTGTAATAATTGTAAACTATTTTACTTCTTTAACATGTAGGAAATCTTTCGCTTCAAATGAGATGGCCATGCCTGGAACTGGGACATCATCATCATGGGCTGCGCTGTAACTAACATTTGTCCGGACTGCAAATGCAACAGGTTTTGTCTGCAGAAGAAAATAAGGAAAAAAAAGTATTAATATTTTCTCCTTGTCCTGTTTATGACTACAAAAAATCTGAACTATTCCATAACAGGGAATCAAAGAAGCAAAAAGAATTATTTAAGTCATTAGAGGTGTCTTGCCTATACGCAAGAGAAATTTCAACAGCCAGAAACCTGCCCAGAAATCGTACACTTGTAAAGATAATGCTCCAAGCTGTAAAAATCTAAATAGAAGTAGTAATTATATCTCTGTTTTTCACCAATATTCATAACCATTCTGCAAAGTGAGTCAGCTTTATTTCCGTCCTTAATGTGTTCCATTAATTTGTATTCAAGGTTAGACTGTCTTTACTTAGGACAAGGAAATAATTTTGATATCTATAATCAGCACTGTAAAAAATTGCAGTATACATCTTGAAATGTTCTGGCAGCTCTGGTGGTATCTATGTATTAACTGCTAGGGACTTTCTATGTTTCAAATTAAACAACTGATATAAAAAAAACTGGCAAAAAAGGAGTCTTTTTAAAGAAAAAGCCTTCAAACAATCTTTTGAAAAAAGACAGCCTGAAATATAAGAGCTATATAGATAAGTTGTTTCCAGTTTTCCCCTTAGTAATCATGTATAGAAAAATCTGAAAAAGAAAAAGACTAGCCTGTTCCTAGAGCCCATTATCCTAAGAACAGGCATTTAAAATAGGCATAAAAATATAAAACGTCTTGCACACTTAGATAATTGGCAAAAAAAGCCAAAAAACTGTAAACTGAAGGTCAGCATTAGCAAAGCAGATTAAAGAAGCTGAAAGTTTGACCACCAGTGGACCAATCTTCAATACTTAACATACATTACTGGAAGTGTTTTCAGAGTTACTGGTTTAAGGGGGAAAAAACCTCATATTATAGTTTAGTATATTTAAACATTGAATGGAATGCACCTCCACTGCATAGGGCCATTACCACTAACTGTCTTGTAGGAAAGATCTCTCATTCATTCATTCATTCATTCATTCATTCATTCACTCATATATATATATATATATATATATATATATATATACATACATACATACATACATACATACATACACACACACACACACATACACATACACACACACACACACACACACTATATACAGTATATATATATTACATTTTTAATACAATTTTTAAAAATATTTTTCTGTAAATAACTTAGGATGGATTCCTCAATCTTTAAATGGTTATCCTCTAAGAAACATGTCCAGAAATCTTCTTGGAACCAGCACAGATGCTGGATAGTCATGTAACATTTATCTGCTTCAAATGATAAATCCTGACTTCATATCTCAGACTTCAGTGCTGCAATGTATTCTTCATGGTGGGCCTGAAGACAGTCAAGAAATTGCAGCTGGCCCATACCGTAGCAGTACTGGTGATGAGCGATGTCTTTTTGATGAAACAGTTCAGCAGATATTGGTTGCCTCTCAAGTTAAGAAAGGCTTATCCACCTTACACACAAGACTGCCCACTCCCATATATATATATTTAATCTGTTCAATCATGTCCAATTCTTGGAGACTGCCTGGAAAAGTCCCTGCAGTTTTATTGGCAAAGTTTTTCAGAAGTGGTTTGCCATTGCCTCCTTCATAGGGCTGAGAGAAAGTGACTGGCCCAGGGTCACCCAGTTGGCTTTGTGCCTAAGTTGGGACTAGAACTCATGGTCTCCCGGTTTCTAGCCTGCTGCCTTAACCACTACACCAAACTGGCTCTCAACTCCCATATAGTCCAGCTATTATTCTTCAGTTATCCATGCAGCCCACAGTGGACACTTTAGATAATTCTCATTTTTCTACTATGAAAAAAAACCCCACTGGATTTGAATCAAGTCCCTTTCTTTATTACGCCTTAGGAGGGACTCAAAAATATTTACCCAGACTTTTTAATGCTACTGTTTTAATTTTGAGGTTTTATATCTATCTTATTTTTCATTTCAACTTTATGGATGTGTTAATTGTTTGTTTTTAAGCCACCAGAACCTTTAAAAATATAAATATTTAAAATAAATACATTTTGGCAAGAAGTCATAAGCTTATTATTGCGACTGGAGGTCATAACAACAAAGAAGAACAGAAAAAGTAAATAAAAATAATAGTAATAGTAATAAAAATGCAACATGCATAAAAAGTGCAATTTTAAAAGAAATTAAGTTGAATTAAAACCAGCGCTACAATTTGGAATTTAAAAAACTATCTCTGAATTGAAGAGAGAACATAGCAAAAGTAGTGTCCTGACCGCTAACAAATGGAATTGCATCTGCAACAGGCTCATTGGCAAGAAATGCCACTGAACATTTCCTTATATGTTAATCATCTGAAGGAAGTTCATGCACAGAAAAAGTATACTACTAGTAAAAGGCAGATTCTTTGTTCCAACTTTGTCATGCTTATGTTGAGCACAAGGAAATTCTCAGCTGCTATAGAAGTTGTATCTGTGTTTATTATTAACCAAATTTATAGATGTGGACGTTATAGCTCTCACTTATGAAGATCATAATGCAGTAACTATAAGACTGCATAAAGGAACCTCTAGACCAAAAGATGAAGACTGAATGACCTATTGTTATAAGAAGATATTAAATCGAAGGGTCAATTAAAGTGCTTCTTCCAAACCACTTTAACTCCTGACATCTTTTTATATACAATATGGGATTCTAGTAAAGTATTTATGAGAGGACTGTTTATCTCTTTGGCATCCAACAAAAAGAAAATCATACAAGAACAAAATGACATTTTGATTAATGATTTGAAGCAACTGGAATCAAGACATAAGCTGAACCTAGTTTGGGGCTTAGAACGAAAGATCAAAGTGATTCGTAATCAATTGAACCGAATGGAAGTAAATAAAACTTACAAGAAGATGAACTTTGCTAAGCAGAAACATTTTGAAAAAGGTAATAAAACAGACATTCTGTGGGTTTATCAACTGAAAGAACAAGATAAAAGAATTATTACATCTATTTGGGATGGAAAGAGGTATGTTTCAACAACAGAGGAGATGATGAATACATTTGCTTAATATTATTCTCAATTATACAGTAAAAGGTCTTAAATCTGGAAAAGATCAAGAGTACTCTAATATGACAGATTATGAAATTTACAGATCAACAATAATAATACTCATTTAATAAATGAATTGCAGAAGATGAGACAAAAGAAGCAACACAGAAATGAAATTGAGTAAATCCCCAGGACAAGATGGTTTTTCTGTAATATATTATAAAACCTTCCTGGAAATTTTGATTAAATCATTAACTCAGGTAATGAATGATATAATACAAAGTTAAGTACTTCCTCCCTCATGGCAAAAAGTTTTATTTCCTTGATTTACAAAGAGTCATGTAGACCTATCTCTTTATTGAGTATAAATTACAAGCCTTTTACAGCAATACTTGAAGAGGGATTGAATGGCCTTTTTAACTGAACTAATACATCCTGATCAAACTGGATTTGTCGCAAAGAGATACATGAGGAATTGTATCAGATATATTTTGAATGCTACTGATAATATGAATCTGAATAACTATAGCTATGGTTTTTCTTGTTGAAGAGAAAGCCTTTGAATTTGGATTGGCCTTTCATATTCAGTACTCTGAAGATGATAAACAGTTTGACTTGGTAAAGCTACTGCTGCTATTCTTGTCTTTCATTATTATACATTTCTGCGATAAAAATCCATTCACCATCATCTTAGCTTCTTGTTCTTCATAAATGCTCTATATCCAGATAGGAAAATTTGAACTGTTTCAAATTTTCCTATCTGGATACAGAGCATTTATGAAGAACAAGAATTAGCTCAGACTTTTCACCCCTTGCTTCAATATTATTTGCATGAAGGTGAATGTATAAAAAAATTGAACAGTGGAAAGATAACTTATAGAAGTTGCAAACTCAACTATTAACAAAACAAAGGTGAAATCTTCCACAATTCTTTCTTCAAAATGGTCAGAATCACCTCATTGGTTTCAATACTTCCCAATAAGCAACATAGTTCAAAGGAATTACAAAAACAAGCAGAATACTTGAGAATTTAACTGAGTTTGAAAATAATACAAAATTCAGAATATCTGTAGGGGCTTATTTGCAAGTCATTGAAGTATGACTCAGAAAGTTAAAACTGTGATTAAATGGATGTGATTAAATGGATGCAGAATTTAAACACAATTGGTAAGCAATAATGGGAATATTAATAGAAGAGAAATAATAAATTTACCATGAATATCCTACCGAGAGAAAAGTGGTATAGGATGTTTTACCACTGGCATATTATTCCACTACTGATAGCTAAAGTAAATAATTCATTTTCTAAAAATAGTTAGAAATACAACGATCAGATTGAATAATTCTTTTAATATTTGGTGGTAATGTTTTAAATCCAACGATTCTGGAAGATGATTTATTACAGAATCAAACAAATTCCAAAGGTTTAATTTTTTTCTGGCCACCCATTTTTCAGTTAGCATTATCAAGCCTTATATTCCCACAAAATATACTCAATTGGTTTATATATCGTAACAGCCACGAGGACAGACATATAATAAGAGTATATAGCAATGTCAAAAATAACTTTGTATCTGAAAAATACTGATACAGAATTTAACTTAACATATACAGATTATAATTCTACATATGGACTGAAGTCCCCGTTTCTCTTAAAATAAAGCTTTAATATATTAGCTATTTCTTGATTCATTAAATAAAGGTAATTTTTTTAGATCAGACAGAAATTTTTATCAACTTTTCATTCTGGGTTATAATTGATATTACACTGGCTATTGTTGTTGATAATTGAATATTGACTTGATTTTAATAATGTTCAATCTTAAATTATATATTTTAATATACAGCTCTAATCTAATGTCACTTTATTTTTTTAATTTACTCTTATATTGCTTATAAATTTCTTTTCTTTTCTCTTAATTTTTTTTAGTTTAGTTTTGTTTTTAAATATCTACTGAAACAAACTTACTGAGGAAAAAAATAAGACATCTATGTAGAAGTTCCTTTTTCCTACTAAATGTTGGGGAGTAAGTTTCATGAACTTAGCATAAAGTTAGTGGTGTGATCTGTTGCTCCATTCTGCACATGTCCCTTTTTACTGAAGCAATTGGTTAGTATAAAAAGGGGTGGATATTGTAAAAGGAAGTATGGTGCCAAAACTGAATTAAGATTGCAATACTAAACTTATTTATGAACAAAAATGCAATCAGAAATAGGTGTACCTTGCAGTGTTCTACTAAACTAAATAAGATTTATTTCTAAATAGTACTGGACAATATATCTTCCAATCTCTGCATTTCCATGAGAGAAAATCTCATTGAACTCTATGAGACAAGCATCAGAATGAACATGTAAATGTATACAGTTTTGATCTCTCTTAATGAAACCACTGGGATTTAGTTTCTAGTATTACTGAAAACTGCAAGTACTGTATCTTATTGATTTTAGTTTAGCTCCAAGGGCACCAATCCATTGTGAAACAAGATCCAGTTTTAATAAGTTTATCAGCTATTCTGATTTGAGTACTGTATCTGCATAACTGTATATGGTCTGCATGACACACATCTGTCCAAAGTGTTTAGAGAAACCAAAGACAGGTTTGTTTTTCTGGCAGATTTTACTCAACCCAAAAATTCCTGATTTCAGATTAAAAATAAACCCAAATGGCCTTTGAATGTTGAGATATAAGACCATACAAAAAGCCCTGGTGGATCAGACCAGGTTTTTACCAGCCATGTATGAAGGCAACAGCTACTTGGAGTTTGATACCCAGCTTCACAACTGCCTCTGACTATGGAACAGCCATTTCCATAGTATCATCAATTTCTGAGAATTGATCTAATAATCTTTTAATTGATCTAATAATCTAATAAGAATTGATCTAATATTTTAAAACACTGAAGCCATAAGCATCACTACATCTCATAATACTTAATATTATTTTAACACAAGATCCCAATAAGATCACCCAATGTGGTATTCATATATATCATGTACATGCAAACACATGCAAACTTCATGTGTAATCATTACTATGTATATGAAATTTGACAGTACAAGTGAATAAAATGAAGTACTTTCAAATGCATTTTAAAGCATTTCTTCATTGCAAAGGAAACACGGAAACCAAGAAAAAGTATCATGCAAGCCAGTTTCCAAATGTTTTGACATTCATATTTATGGAACTGTAATTTTTACTGAAAGTAAATTAGCTTTGGGATTTCTCTTCAGCTTGCATATCATATCACTACTACCTATATTAGATTATTCTCAGTAGTACTGTTGTGCATACAACTACTGAGGAGCTATGATGTTGAATTAATGAGTGCCTGAAAAATGTTTAAAAAAACCTGAATTATCTCTGTGTTTCATCATTGCCAGATCAAAATGGAAAAAAATCCCCTCAAAACTATGAAGCTAGGGTATTCAGGATTCACCTGATATCTTAGCAAACTAGACTCTCAGAACATTCTGGGAAGTTTCAATCAGCAAGCAAGAGATAATTTATATCTCCCAATTTTATCTATACAGGTTTCAGAAAATTTGTTGTTTATTCGTTCAGTCGCTTCCGACTCTTCGTGACTTCATGGACCAGCCCATACCAGAGCTTCCTGTCGGCCGTCACCATCCCCAGCTCCCCCATGGTTGAGTCCGTCACCTCCAGAATATCATCCATCCATCTTGCCCTTGGTCGGCCCCTCTTCCTTTTGCCTTCCACTTTCCCTAGCATCAGCTTCTTCTCCAGGATATCCTGTCTTCTCATTATGTGGCCAAAGTACTTCAGTTTTGCCTTTAATATCATTCCCTCAAGTGAGCAGTCTGGCTTTATTTCCTGGAGTATGGACTGGTTTGATCTTCTTGCAGTCCAAGGTACTCTCAGAATTTTCCTCCAACACCACACTTCAAAAGCATCTATCTTCCTTCGCTCAGCCTTCCTTATGGTCCAGCTCTCACAGCCATAGGTTACTACAGGGAATACCATTGCTTTAACTATGCGGACCTTTGTTGTCAGTGTGATGTCTCTGCTCTTAACTATTTTATCAAGATTTGCCATTGCTCTCCTCCCAAGAAGTAGACGTCTTCTGATTTCCTGGCTGCAGTCAGCGTCTGCAGTAATCTTTGCGCCTAGAAATACAAGGTCTGTCACTGCCTCCACTTTTTCTCCCTCTATTGGCCAGTTATCAATCAAGCTGGTTGCCATAATCTTGGTTTTTTTGAGGTTTAACTGCAACCCAGCGTTTGCACTTTCTTATTTCACCTTCGTCATAAGGCTCCTCAACTCCTCCTCGCTTTCAGCCATCAAAGTGGTATCATCTGCATATCTGAGATTGTTAATGTTTCTTCCAGCGATTTTAACTCCAGCCTTGGATTCCTCAAGCCCAGCATGTCGCATGATGTGTTCTGCGTACAGGTTGAATAGGTAGGGTGAGAGTATACAGCCCTGCCGTACTCCTTTCCCAATCTTAAACCAGTCCGTTGTTCCGTGCTCTGTTCTTACCGTTGCTACTTGGTCGTTATACAGATTCCTCACGAGGCAGACAAGATGACTTGGTATCCCCATACCACCAAGAACTTGCCACAATTTGTTATGATCCACACAGTCAAAGGCTTTAGAACAGTCAATAAAACAGAAATAGATGTTTTTCTGAAACTCCCTGGCTTTCTCCATTATCCAGCGGATATTGGCAATTTGGTCTCTAGTTCCTCTGCCTTTTCTAAACCCAGCTTGTACATCTGGCAATTCTTGCTCCATGAATTGCTGGAGTCTACCTTGCAAGATCTTGAGCATTACCTTACTGGCATGTGAAATAAGTGCCACTGTTCGATAGTTTGAGCATTCTTTAGTGCTTCCCTTTTTTGGTATGGGGATATAAGTTGATTTTTTCCAATCTGATGGCCATTCTTGTGTTTTCCAAATTTGCTGGCATATGGCATGCATCAACTTGACAGCATCATCTTGCAAGATTTTAAACAGTTCAGCTGGGATACCATCGTCTCCTGCTGCCTTGTTATTAGCAATGCTTCTTAAGGCCCATTCAACCTCACTCTTCAGGATGTCTGGCTCTAACTCACTGACCACACCGTCAAAGCTATCTCCAATATTATTATCCTTCCTATACAGATCTTCCGTATATTCTTGCCACCTTTTCTTGATCTCTTCTGCTTCTGTTAGGTCCTTACCATCTTTGTTTTTGATCATACCCATTTTTGCCTGGAATTTACCTCCGATGTTTCTAATTTTCTGGAAGAGGTCTCTTGTCCTTCCTATTCTATTGTCTTCTTCCACTTCCGCACATTGCTTGTTTAAAAATAATTCCTTATCTCTTCTGGCTAACCTCTGGAATTTTGCATTTAATTGGGCATATCTCCCCCTATCACTGTTGCCTTTTGCTTTCCTTCTTTCTTGGGCTACTTCCAGTGTCTCAGCAGACAGCCATCTTGCCTTCTTGGTTTTCTTTTTCTTTGGGACGTTTTTTGTTGCCGCCTCCTGAACAATGTTGCGAACTTCTGTCCATAGTTCTTCCGGGACCCTATCTACTAAATCTAGTCCCTTAAATCTATTATTCACCTCCACTGCATATTCCTTAGGAATATTAGTGAGCTCATATCTAACTGATCTGTGGGTCTTCCCTATTCTCTTTAGTCTGATTCTAAATTTTGCAATAAGAAGTTTGTGATCTGAACTACAGTCAGCTCCAGGTCTTGTTTTTACCGACTGTATAGATGTCCGCCACCTTTGGCTGCAAAGGATGTAGTCAATCTGATTTTGGTGTCGACCATCTGGTGAAGTCCATGTATAAAGTCGTCTTTTAGGTTGTTGGAAGAGAGTGTTTGTTATGCACAGTGAGTTGTCTTGGCAAAATTCTATCAGCCTATGTCCTGCTTCATTTTGTTCTCCCAGACCATGCTTGCCTGTAATTCCAGGTGTCGTCTGACTACCCACCTTAGCATTCCAGTCTCCTGTAATGAAAATAACATCTCTTTTTGGTGTGTTATCTAGTAGGTGCTGCAGATCCTCATAGAACTGATCTACTTCTGCTTCTTCAGCATCTGTGGTTGGGGCGTATATTTGGATCACTGTGATGTTAAATGGCTTACCCTGAATTCGAATTGAGATCATTCTATCGTTTTTTGGATTGTATCCAAGCACTGCTTTAGCCACTTTATTATTAATTATGAAGGCTACTCCATTTCTTCTGTGGTCCTCTTGTCCTCAGTAGTAAATCTGGTGGTCATCTGATGTGAAGTGACCCATCCCAGTCCATTTCAGTTCACTGACACCTAAAATGTCTATATTTAATCTTGACATCTCACCAATAACCACATCCAATTTGCCCTGGCTCATAGATCTTACATTCCAGGTTCCTATGGTGTGTTGATCTTTAGAACATCGGATTCGTCGTTCACCACCAGCACCGTCGGCCGCTAGCCGTCCTTTCGGCTTTGAGCTAGCTGCGTCATCACGTCTGGGGCTAGTTGAACTTATCCTCTGTTCCTCCCCAGTAGTATTTTGACCATCGTCTGACCTGGGAGTCCCATCTTCCAATGGTATACTGACATATCTCTGGTTGTACTGATCCATTTAGTTTTCACGGCAAGAATACTGGGGTGGGTTGCCATTACCTTCCCCAGGGATCGTATTTAGTCTGACCTCTCTGCCACGACCTTCCCGTCTTGGGTGTCCCTTCACGGTTTAGCTCATGGTTTCATTGAGGTGCTCAAGCTCCAGCACCACGACAAGGTAACGATCTCCTTTGCTGGAGTTTCAGAAAATAATGACATACAAATGCCAGGAGTCTTCAACTATTTAGTATGGTGGTAAGCACACTTAGAATTTTGAAATCTCACTATATTATGCTCTTATAAAATGGCTCATGGAGGCTTTGCCATTCAGAAAATAGCTGGCATTGGGGATATTATTACTATAGTTACAAAGAATCAATTTACCAAAATACTACATGTTATCCACTCCCTTTTCTCTGCTTACTTTCTTTTCTGTCCTTGGCAGGTGGACACACTTAAGAACAAAGCCCTGTAGCTGTAGCTACCTGAAGTCCAGAGGCATTCTAGAAAATAAAGATGATGCTATTACTTTGATTTACAAAATACCAGCTCCTCAGATGGAGCAGGTAACCATGCTGGGAATCTGAATATACCTAAGGTAATAAAGGCTGCTGGAATCCTTATATAAAAGAATGGAGGTCAGGAATACAGTGTAAAAAAGGCTCTTCAAATTATAATTATAGTATCTCTTCTGCTTAACCCAAGATTCATTTGATTTTACAGTCAACACTATCAAATACATTAGCTGAAATAATTCTGTTATTCTAGACAGCAGACATTCTTGAAATGCAAAGACCATTTTTGTAATAATTTTGTCTCTGTTTTTGTGAGGGAGTCAACAGAATATAATTTAATGCATAGTTTGGCACTATTTGGCCTTATGCTTGTTTAGAATTATTTGTTTGTTTGTTTACACTGGCAATGCAAAAGAAAATGACAAGGGTACTTTTTATCTGAAGGGCTGTGCTCTAATTGAAGGCACTACAAATAATGCTTTCAGGAAAATGCCATCTGTCCTACAAGTCACTCCCATGTTGTTATTATTATGGATGGTTGCACAGTCAGCCAGATATTTAGACTGGATTTGGCATTTTTATCTACCTATTGAGTCCATCCCATGGACCTGGGATAGGCAGATGTTGATCATTTATTGTATTCCACTTTTCATATAGATGCTCAAGCTGGCATGTGCAGCTTTGTCCTATTTTTCCCTACAATATCAATCAAGCCTGTGAAGTAGGATTGGGCTGAGAAAATGTGGCTGGCTCAAGGTCACTCAGTGAACTTCCATGGCTCAGCATGGACTTGAACCTGGATCTCCTCAGTGCCATTTCAAGACCTTACCCACTATACCAACGTAGCAAGACTACAGATTATATATGTTTGATTTGTTACACTATAGAACGGAAGATAAAGAAAATATTGCAAATCACAGCACAACCCTTATACTGGAATGCTTTTGATAAACTATTTGAATTGACCTCGTTACTTTTCACATTATTAGAATTCTATCCTGTTAGATATTATCAACATGTTCAATAAACATGGTGTTTATTGTATCTGCATCCTTTCACACCATTCCATTCACACTCTGAAGGAAGCACAGCTGCCTGGTTTCTGTTAACTGACTTCATTCCAGGGTCACAGCGCTGAGCAACATGCTTTTTAATACTTAAGCTAACAGAATACATGATCTACTTCTAAGGCATAGAAATGAACCTACTGTATGAATCAAACCTAAACAACAGACATTTAAATATATAGAAAACAAACTATTTATAGAAAACAAAATGCGTGGGATAGCACTCTACACATACAGTCCAAAGTATGGATCCGGTATGTAGATGACACCTTCGTCATAATAAAAAAGAAACAACTGGAGGAAACACATGAAACCATCAACATCTTCTTCAAAGGAATAAAATTCACAAGGGAAGAAAACAACAACAACACACTACCCTTCTTGGACATTCTTATCAGTACAGGAAATGATGGCATTCTAGAAACACAAATCTACCAGAAATCTACCCACACTAACCAAGTACTCCACTACCAAAGCAATAACCCAACCTCCCACAAGAAGAGCTGTGTAAGAACACTATTCAGACGAGCACAAACACACTGCAGCAACCCAGAACACCAGTAAAAGGAAACAGACCACTTATATAGCATCTTCCAGCAAAATGGATACCCACGCAACTTTATCAAAAAGTGCACTCAACCAAAACATCAGAAACATCTCAGAAACTACTAATAGACTTTTACAACCACATGGCATCACCATAGCACATAAACCAACCAAAACCCTTCAGAACATCGTAAGTAACCCAAAAGACCCAGTAGCCCAAGAAGAAAAAACAGGAGTTATCTACAACATACAGTGTAAGGACTGTAGCAGCCACTATGTAGGACAGACCAGCAGAAGACTAGCAGAACGCATCCACGAACACCAACTAGCAGTCCGAAGACATGATGAAAACTCCTTAATCTCACAACACATGGACAGACTCAACCATACTTTCAACTGGGAAACTGTGAGCATCTTAAACCAAGCCAAATCCAAAAACGCTAGAGAATTCCTGGAAGCTTGGCACTCAGACAAAGCAGCCATCAACAGACACATAGAGGTAAAAAACACTTACATACCATTCATAAAATACAATAGAAAAGCCAGAAGACCAGAACACCTCCTTGCCAGCAATCAACAACCAGATAGGCAAAGATTAACACCAATATTAGCACCAGAGGAGCAATCAAACAACACAATAGACCCTAATCAAGGAACTATTAACTCAGTCAATCAACCAAGCAGCAAACAACAACCCAATCAAGGAACTACCAAGGAGACTACAACACCCCCACCAACAGAGGCAGGACAAGCCAGGGTATATAAACAGAGAGCAAGTCCCACTCCTTTTTCACACTGGAGATGTTGCCTAGCCTGGCAATGAAACATCTGCAAGAAAACAACAAGGCTCAGAGAGCACCAAGGACTCCACAGTATTTATTTATTTTATATTTCAAATTTAGTCACCGCCCATCTCACTCAAAGAATGACTGGGCGGTTTACAATAAAACAAGAATAAATACTAATTTATTTTTATTTTTATTTTATTTATTCGATTTCTCACCGCCCAACTCCCTCAAGGGACTATGGGTGGTTTACAAATCAATAAAATATCAAACATTAAAATAAACAATTTAAAAATACAATAAATATAATAAAATCAAGATGGTGATGATGTCTTCTTTCAAACATTGGAATGGCAATTTTAGGGCTATCCTACGATGTTAGCCATCCCCAGGAGTTTATGGTCTTCTTTCCGCCCCAGGCCTGTTGGCAAAGCCAAGTCTTGAGTTGTTTCCTGAAGTCCAGGAGCGAGGTGGACTGTCTTAACTCTGGGGGGAGAATATTCCACAGAGCAGGCGCTACTGCAGAGAAGGCACGCTTCCGTGACCCCGTGAGATGAAATTCTTTAACTGATGGGGTCTGTAGCATGCCCTCCCTGCATGACCGGATGGGACGGGACGATGTAATGGGGATAAGACGGTCCCTTAGGTAACCTGGTCCCATGCCATGTAGGGCTTTAAAGGTCATAACCAACACCTTGAATTGCACCCGGAAGCAGACTGGAACCCAGTGCAGCTTGCGTAACAATGGTGTCACATGTGTCCGATATGGGACTTCCAAGATGGTTCGTGCGGCCGCATTCTGGATCAGCTGAAGCTTCCGGATACTCTTCAAGGGTAGCCCCATGTAGAGTGCATTACAGTAGTCTATATGTGAGATAAACAGGGCATGAGTGACCGTTCGAAGGGCCTCTCGATCCAGGAAAGGTAGTAACAATACAATAAAACAGTGTTCTTAAATAAGTAATATATTCCAAGGCGTAGATGGTAAATAAGAAGTTCTTGATCTATGGGAGCATCTTCAGGGTGCTGACCATCCACAGGGCTGGTTACCCCTCCTCACGCCCCACGTGAGTTGGCAGAGCCAGGTCTTCAGCCCTTTCTGGAAGGCCAGGAGAGTGGGGGCCCGCCTCACCTCTGGGGAAAGTGTGTTCCATAGGGCAGGGGGAAACTGCAGAGAAGGCTCTCTTCCTGGGTCCCTCCAATTGGCATTCTTTCATAGACAGAATCCGCAACATGCCTTCTCTGCCTGACCGGGTGAGACGGGTCGATATAATGGGGATGAGATGGTCCCTCAGGTAACCTGGACCCATGCCATGTAGGGCTTTAAAGGTGATGACCAACACCTTGAATTGGACCTGGAAGCAAACTGGCACCCAATGCAGCTCCCGCAGCAAAGATGTTACATGTGCCATCCTTGGGGCACCCAAAATTGCTCACGTGGCCACATTTACAGTTATGGTAAATATAACCCATACAAACAAAAGCTCTTTTGGGGTCCTCCCTAGTTTTTAAAAGTGAGAAGGGGTCCTGACAGGAAAAAGTTTAAGAAACATTGTTCTATATAAGTTAAATAAATAAATAAATACTCCTCAGAAATAAGCAAATCTCTGTTATTAGATAATGATTTCAGAATATGGAAGAGCTTGATAAACGTGTCAGCAAGAAGTTAACATACAAACAAAAAAGTTGCTAATCAAGGGACTTTTCTGCATGCATGATCAAAATGTATCCAAAGAGATTTTATCAGTGGAAGCAGTGGTCCTTTCCCCCAATTATCAGCAAAAATCCTGCCAAAAACTAGCATATAGCTCCTGTTTATATTGTAAATTTTGTTTTAATTGATTATACATTTGGAATATCTTTTCTTGAAGAAGATGAATCTTGTATTAACAATATGTACATATTAAAAATATGCATATATTTCACTGTCCTCAATTGTTAACACAACTTCCTCAGTATTAATAATGTTGATCTTAAAAAATGACCCCACAATTACAATTATTAAAAAAGAACAGAAATAAAAGTTATGTTTTCTTAATTGATGACACAAATTTTAATGAATTTATCCCCTTATGATACTGTATCTCCAACTGTTATATAATCTTATTAAAATATTCATAATATATAACTTGGTAAGGCCTATATAATAGGGGCATGGTGGCTCAGCGGTTAAGACGCCAGGTTTGTCGATCAGAAGGTTTGCGGTTCGAGACCCAAGCGCTGCGTGATGGAGTGAGCTCCTGCACTAGCCCCAGCTCTTGCCAACCTAGAAATTTGAAAGCATGCAAATGCAAGTAGATGAATAGGTACCACTTCGGTGGGATGGTAACAGCGTTCCACATGCGTCATGCAGGCCACATGACCGCGGAAGCATCTTCAGACAGCGCTGGCTCTTCGGCTAACAAACGGAGATGAGCACCGGCCCCTAGAGTCGGACACGACTGCACAAATGTGCAGGGGGAACCTTACCTTAAGGCCTATATAAACAATATGAAGTACCATGAATGCAAAAATATGAATATTATTACAAGGCTTATGAATTTCTAGGCACATGCATATCATTTTGAAAAAATGCAAACAATATTTCTACTCTCGAGAAATTTAGCAGATCTGGTTGAATATCTATTAAATAAGTTTTGCTACTAAATCTGTGCAGTTCTAGTACCTTCAATAACAATTACTAGTATTATCATTTTTTCTGACCTTCCTTCATTTTTTACAGTAACGCCTGTAACAAAAAAAAAAAAAAAACTTGGGTTGTAAGGATTCAGAGCAGAATTTAGTTTCTGAATGTTATATAGGTTCCATAATAGTTTAAATGGGAGCACACATAGCAAGTATCCTGACCTCCCAAACAACAGCTCTTACCTAGGTTATTACACCCATCAAGGTAATCTCTAGTGCTGCATGTTGCTTCAGATTCAATTCTAAAAACTCCTTAATTACTAAACCACAGTGGTTGATTGGAATTCAGCTGGGCCTGAAAGAGATTGCATTTTCTGAAATATGAAGTTCATAGCTTAGAAGTGCTCCTGATCCTACACTGTCCCACATGTTCAGGTGATTGCAGTGAAAGGCTGTTGGTATAACTAGCCATGACTGTTCCTAAGTCAGTCTGTGACTTACTTAGTTCAGTTATCCATCCATGACTTAATTTCACTTCACATCCTGTCTGTCTCTCTGTCTGTCTCCATCTATTGATATGGCCACCCATCTACCAACAGAATTCTAGGGAGTGAACAAGCATAAAAACATAATACAATTACCAACATCAGTTGCAAGAAAGAAAAGAAAAATGAAAAAAGACTAAGTTGGGGCCCCAATAAAAATCTCAGTACCCATAGATCACATACAATTATGCCAGAGCTCCATTAACATCCTGGCCCCAGTCCCTGGCAGAAAAACTAGGTCTTCACAACCTTCCTGAAGGCTAACAAGGTCAGGGCCATCTGTACCTCTAGGGCATGGCTGTTCCATAAGGCAGGCACAATGACAGAGAAGGCATATTTCCTAGCCCTACCGGGTGGCACTCCTTTACAAAAAGGACCTGGAGCAGGCCCACTCTGCCAGATCTGGTGGGACAGGCACAAATCATTGGTCCAACAAGTAACCTGATCCCATGAAACGTAGGGCTTTAAAGGTGACAGCCAGCACCTGGTATGCATGTAGTATATGGCGTTGTATGGTGTTATATGGTATGCTCACTCCTGTACATGTCACTGCATTCTGGACTAGGGGCAGCCCCATGTAGAACATGTTGCAATAGTCCAATCAGGATGTGACTAAGGCATGAGTGATCATGAGCAACGCCTTCCAATCTAGGAACAGGTGCAACTGGCACACAATGTATTTGTGCAAAGGTTCTTCTGGCCGTTGCACTACCTGTACCTTGAGCAGGAGCTGAGAGTCCAGGATGACTCCCAAATCGTGCATTAATTCTCCCTCGGATGTGTAATGCCAGCCAGTGTTAAAGATCATAATATAAATATATCTATCTAAAAAACTAAGATGGCCAAAAGGTTAATGACTGTGGCCACGAAACAAGAAATATCTGGTACTTGGGAGAAACAGTATGAGCGCTAGACAAAATATTTAAGTGCAACTAACCACAAAGGTATCTACTGTCAATGTTTTTTTCAGCTGGACTGTCAGAAAGGCTGAACTGTCACCTTTGAATAATTGTACTTTTTTTTTCAGAAGCAAGACTTAGTACCAGTAAGACTTAAAACCAGTATTTCCTGCCTTAGTTAATTCAAGGCTAAATTGCTGAGATTTTCTTTACGTGACATTGCTTTTGAAGACTAACCAGTATTGATACAAAATTTGACAGCCATTTTCTCCAGTGCAGCTCTGTTCATTTCCAGTGTGTTCAATGGGGCTTATTGCCAGGAAAGGCTGAATAACATTGATGCCCAAATTGCTGTAGGGAGAGCAGCCTGATATTCTGGATCTGTACTCAAAAATAAGTCTTAATTTCAAAAGAGAAAGGTACGTATTTAGCACATTGACAGAAATACTGTTCCCAAGTGTTTTGCTCTAGTATTGAGAGCAGAATCAATGAAGACATTTTGTGACAAATTTGTTTGGGGAGAGGAGAGAAGGAGGAAAATCAAGCTGTGCTATTAAAAAAAACATTTCCATGACAAGTTGCTGAAGGAAGGAAAAATGAGGAAGGACTGTTGTGTGGAAGGAAGAGAGATATGTTTCTATCCTTGCAACAAGTGTGATCTGTGCTTAGTCTTCCAAAAAAGGAATTATGATGCTTTAATCTGCATGTGAGATGTATTTTAAATACTCAAAGTATCAAGGCCAGTTTGAAACAAATAAAGCAAAACAGAAAAAGAAAAAAACTTCTAGATTAATGTAATGAGCCACTGAGTGGATATGGATGAAATATTCATTAAACACTAATACAGTTATGACAGGCCTGTTTGCATTATTCTCAGATTATAATAATTCCATTTCCTAAGAGCAAGACATTTTAGATTAAGTTTCCAAACTAAACGATACTTTCCAACACTGGCCACATACTGACCTACTTTCATCATCCTATCTCATCTTATTAAACAGAGATTTGTAAAAGCCTCTTGCCCGCACTTGCAACTTCTGTATTCTTACCTTTATGCAAGCAATGATTAACAACTATTTCATATTTCATCTGAATTAGGTTATTACTAAATCTGGGGAAAACAAATATAGTAAACCAACTTTAAACTATGGCATAATATTCTCGTTTATTTCAAATCTGGTAATCATAGCATCAGTCTGGACAAAAATTAAATACAGTTTGAACTGCCTGGTTTAGTTACAGCCCATGCAAAAGAAGGAATAAGGGGTTTGCATGTACTAGTAAAAGATTCATGCATATTTTGACTTTATAGAGGCATGACAGTCCAAGGAAGGAGAATGACTGCTTAATCTCAGTGATTTATGCAAAATGCTGTTGACGGACTGCTAAAATAGACTAGGAGATGGGATCATATCGTTTCTGGACTGAATTCAAAGTGCTGATCGTCACTTTAAAAACTTACAGTACATTGTTTGGAACTGTGTGCACCACCCTACCTACAGTATGCACCAAGATTTTCAATCACAACTCTTCTCTAATTGCTGTTCCTGTCTGAAATAAGGTAGATGACACCTAGGACAAGGCATTTCTGGTGATGCATATAAAATTTCTACCCTTACCACCTTTTTTAATTCTCATTTTAGTGCTAGGGGTAAAAAGGAGTTTCTATTTCCCCAGCATTTAAAATCTTCCAAACTTGTAAACCTTCTTTATGATCTGTAAACTTCTATTTTTACTAACGCAGTTTTGCTCTCGGCTCTGTTATTATTATTGATACATTTTTGAATTACTGTTTTGTTTTGTTGATAGGCAACCCTTGAAATGGCAAATGGCACTGAAAGTACACTGTATACATCTTAGAAATAAAACATATGAATAGAAAATATCCCCAGATAATTATGTGGATAGAATTGTTTCTTTTATGTTCAATTTACTGAACTTGCATTGATTAAATAATAGGATTACTGAAGTCAGTGTCAAATTGACCTCTTACTTTAGTGTACTATTATATGCATTATATTAAGAAACAATAGTTACACTGCCACATCAGTTGTGACTAATTATTAAAAACTGCAAGAACTAGGCTTAAAAACTAAGACTTTCAAGCGACAAGAAAGGTTTCCACCTCCCGCTAAGAGAACTCAAAAAGAATATGAATATATATATATATATATATATATATATATATATATATCTCACAATAATTTTCAGGCAAGATATCTTAATGGTTACTGTTTTGCAACTATTACTATATTTTATGTGTGCAACATCTTTATCAATTAAGAATTATTTTCATTACTTACAAAAAAGATATATCGAGAGGACATGATTTGAACCTTTGATGAAGTCCACAGCTAAGGAGCTAGAAAAACAAGCTGTGGGACTCCATTTATAGGCTGAAAATTGACAAGCAACAAATATAGCATTTTAATAATAGCTTTCCTCTTACATTATTTCTACCTCATTCATGTATTTACAATGCAGTGAAGAGATTAGTTATAGGCACGTTAAATCTCAGCTAGACAGCCTTCTGAGGCTGAAGTACACCACCTTTGGAATTTTCTGCAATCACCCCTGGCATGCTCTCAAAATAGTTACCATAGGGGAAATCAGCTTATTCTCAAAATGGCTGGAACAGTAGATATGCCTAGTCCTCTCCCTCCCCAAAAGCCAGTTTACCAGAAAACATACTGGAACATACTGGAGTCCCCAGCATGCTCTCTGCCATCCCATCATACCATTTTTTTTGGGGGGGAGGGGGCTGCTGTATTTTCCTGGAGAGGTGGACATGCTTCCTGAGAGAGCACTATTATTTTCTAAGAATGCCTATAGTGCTTAAATACAGGTCCAGAAGCACACTTGGAAATAAAGATGGCAGAAGCAGGCCCTTTGCTTTACTGCATGCCAGCTTCCAATTAATGAAAAGCTGATTTCAAAAGACTGACCTACCCCTGCCAAAAGCAAGCGGTAGCATGAGCTGGAGTTTTAAAGAACTGCATATTCCTAAATGTTATCACCATCATCATCTATTGTTTTGTTTTGCTTTTTATTCTTCTTCAGTGATGTCACGTAACTTTTGATGTTTTATGTCCAGAGTTGAGATTTCTTCATAACTGAAATATTTGAATAACATTTGGTAAAAATGAGGGGAGAAAGATTTTTCCTACAATATAAATTGCCGAGAAACACTTTTTCTCAGACACCCATTTTGTCTGTACCATTTTAAGCAAAACCAGTAGGCTATGCACAGTAAAAATAAAATTATATCCCTAATATATCCATTATACTGTAGTCATAACTGTCTTAATTTGCTAGCTGCTGTAATTGTTCAGCCTAATCAACAAGACCTCTATGAATTAAACTGACTAACACTC
Organism: Charina bottae; assembly: GCA_023362775.1. Lineage (NCBI taxonomy): Eukaryota > Metazoa > Chordata > Lepidosauria > Squamata > Charinaidae > Charina > Charina bottae. The sequence goes on along the minus strand of JALMGJ010000007.1, from coordinate 46,247,577 downwards.
AAATTATACAAAGGGACATGTATCCTTACCCTGCCTTTAAAAAAATGAAAACTTCCTTAAATAATCAGCCAACCCTTTTTCTTCTGCTGTTTGTCAGAAATATGCCTCAGTCATTTTCTCCTAATCAAAAAATATATATACTTTCCTTCTCCTGAATGGAAAAACAGCTCATGGCTGTTTTAACAGACTGGCTATCAACCCAGTTTTTCTGTCCCTGTTGCCAATTTTCTAAGATGTATTAATTTTAAAAAGGACACTGAGGAAAGAAGATATGAAACATCAAGAAATAGTAAGGCAGAGCTCTTTGCTACATGACATTTTCTCATTAAATCCAAGTTTCAGGACATTTACCATGTTTTTAATTACGTAATATTGAAGTTAGATTTTAAAGAAGTTTGACTGCTTATATCTAACTAGTTTTCTATTTGCATGCAACCCTCCAAATCTACCAGCATTTATAACTTGATAGCAGTGTACCCTCAATGTAAGTCACTGATTATGCTTTATTTTTCTTTAATTATTTTAAAGAAATAACTCCATTGCCTTATTGTTGCTGTTCACAATTCATATATGTCAATATTTATCCATACTTATGAACAAAATTAATTGCTACTGTGTTGATTATATTCTGTATTTTCACCCACAATGTTAAAAAATCAGTTAACATTTATGATTCTGAGAGACTATATATCTATAAAGAGGAGGCAAAAATTCAAATACAATGCACAGTATTCAAGACAGATTAGGGAAACAACCCTCATGGCTGTTGGCTGGAGTGGGAAGTTAAAAAAAAACATCATACAAGAAACTATTCTCATGTCATTGCAAAACAAACCTAAACAGAATAACCCAATAGGACTCAAGTTTAACTTGAGGGAACGTTTACCGTTGATAAAGTACAGGTAGTCTTCACTTAATGACAATAATTGAGCCTGGGATTTCCGTCGCTAAGGCATGTGGTTGTAAAGCAAGATTGCATAGCTTAGCAATGGCAATCCTAGCAATTCCCCTTGCCATTGTTAAGTGAATTTTACCCGTCGTTAGTCTGAGCACCCACCCCAATCCAAGCCATTCCGGGCTTGGTTCCTCCCAGCCCCGAACACTGCGTTCAACTCCCCCCTGCCTATCTCCCATCTCTGCCCTCCTGGAAGCCCTGCAACCTTCCTTGGGGGCAGGAAGCCCACCCACGCAGTGCGAGGTGTCCCATCCCACCCGCGTGGGCACGAGGCCACCAATAGCAAGCGCCAACCGCCCCAGCCTGCATTCCTTCCTCCCAGCTGCCTACCTTTTTAACTCAGGCCCCACAGGAAAAGCAGAAGCAGCTGCCTGCCTTCTCAGAGCTGAGAAGATATCGTAAGGTGAGAAGATAGTGTTCTGAAGGGAGCCACGTGGAAAAAACGATCGCCGGAGAAGCTGGGTCCGAAAAGGACTCACAAAGGCAGGCAGCTGCTTCTGCTTCTGCTTCTCCTGCGGGGGCTGAGTTAAAAAGGCAAAGGTAGGTGCGGGGAACTGGGAGAGGAGGCACCTGGGTGAAGGAATGCAGGCTGGTGGAGCTTGCTATTGGTGGCCTCGTGCTGCGCGGGTGGGCTTCCCGCCTCCAAGGCATGTTGCAAGGCTTCCAAAAGGGGAGAGATGGGGTGAGATAGGTGGGTGGGGGGAGTTGAAGCACCCCCGCAGTTGTAAATGCGGGCAGGCTGCCAAGCGCCCGAGTTCTGATTACGTGACTGCGGGGGTGCTGCAACAGTAATAATTTTGGGCACTGGTCGTAAGACGATTTTTTCAGTGCCGTCATAATTTCGAATGGTTGCTGAACGAATGGCCATTAAGTGAAGAGTACCTGTAAACAAAAATACTAATAGAAGCAAGAGAAGGAACAAAATTCACAGCAATGATCTAACTAACAGCAAGTTGAAGATACCATTTTCAGTAGGGCTGCAATATATGGAAAAATATACAAAGCACCTCTCTTTAAAACGTTAAAACAGCCACATCTTTCCCAGACTGACGTAATTGCTTGTAAGCTCCCCCAATATTATATATGTGCACAGACACTTCTATTTGTGCCCCCCTCATTCCTCCCCAAAACAAACAAATGGAGAGAATAAGAAGTGATTTACAAAGCAGCTATTGGGCATGGAAAAGACGTAACTGCTTTAACAATTTGAACAGAGGTGATTCGTGCACATTGTATAGCATCCCTTTCGAAGAATTTGCCCGGCTTTATTTTTCACACATGGCTATGGAAACATACATTACCTACAAGTAGAAAGAATAATGTTTGTAATTTTCACATATAATCATCTTTCTATACATTTTTCAACATCTACTTAAAAATATTTTCCTGCAGTCAGTATTATTTTATTAACATACAAGTGAGTTAAACCATTAACATTTTTGTACTACAGAAAACAGCAACATTACAGCAGCTTGATAATGTCAGTGCTCTCCTGCTTCTCCTGTTTACAAGTTGTCTCACAGTCAGTACAATGTCAGATGCAGAGTTTGCTCCTCAATCAGCTGAAAGGAGAACACGGTTTTGATGCATGCAAACAACAGTTTTAAGTAGTCTTGTTTTGCTGGCAGCTGCCCGGTAAATTCCTATGCCAGCTTTGCTAGAGGTCATAAATATTACATAAGGGTTGACCATGCATCCAAATCAGTATCATTAAGCCAAATTCCTTAGCAACATTCACATAGATTTACTCATCAGTAAGAGATACATCAACTTAGCAATGAGTGCTTTAATGCCATTCAGTTTTGCTGTAAATCCTGCAAATTCAATCTGAACCCTTTTCTGGAAAACTTACTTTTTTTGTCTTAATAAAATATGCAGTCACTAGCATAGTTCAGAGTGTTCAGAAAAAGGAGAAACAGGAAGACTCAAGTAGATTTAGCAGAGGAAAACTTTGAAAGTAAGAAAAACCAGACCAGACCATTTAAGGAATATTTTTTCTTTGTAAAATTGTTTATATATTGCCACTCTGCTCTCAAAAATGGCTCCCACTGTGATTCATAATTATAAGCACCTTAATACAGAGAAACTGAGAGGATCACTTTTAAAAACAGCATTAGAATAATTTATTTTAAAATAATTAAAATCTTGAATGAATACATAAATGTATTCCTACATGGAGACATCAGGCCTTTTCTGTGGTAGACCTTCTTTGTGGGTATATGGAGCCCCAGACTTTCTTGCATTTAGAAGGCAAACTGTTATTTGCATGCATCAAAACCGTGTTCTCCTTTCAGCTGATTGAGGAGCAAACTCTGCATCTGACATTGTACTGACTGTGAGACAACTTGTAAACAGGAGAAGCAGGAGAGCACTGACATTATCAAGCTGCTGTAATGTTGCTGTTTTCTGTAGTACAAAAATGTTAATGGTTTAACTCACTTGTATGTTAATAAAATAATACTGACTGCAGGAAAATATTTTTAAGTAGATGTTGAAAAATGTATAGAAAGATGATTATATGTGAAAATTACAAACATTATTCTTTCTACTTCTACTCCTATGTCATCATGCCTTTGGCCCAAGCTCATGGGGGGGGGGGAATAGGATAGTATTAGAAATGGACTATATTAATTTTAGTTGTTTATATTCTGTGTGATTTTTTTCTAATGTTCACTGCCCAGAGCCCATCAGGATGGAGAGAGGTAACACATTTTGTTAAAATAATATAATAAGTAAAATCCATCAAATGGTCAGTCAAATATTGCTAGGGAAGGATTTCAATATCTAGAGTTTTTCTACTGAAAAGTGTCATTGTATGTCATAAAAGACTATACAGCCACGTGAAAAACTAAGTACGTACACCCCACTGAATTTTTTTACTTTTCGAAGTATTTCAACACAGAGATATTTGATCTTCATTTCAACAATACTGATAGATAAAAGGGATATAACAAATATCATGCACCATTTACATTTTGTAGCCCATTGTGTAATTTAAATAAACATAAATGCAAATTTTACACATGGAAAAAGTAAGTACACCCCTACCTTTATCACTACTTCGAATATGTAAAATTAGAATCAGGTGCACCAGATCTGGTGCAAATTATTAGAATACTGTTAGAGAGGATCTGGGAGGAACCTTTCTAATTTAAACCTCAGATATTTAGTTTGATTTGCTCTTTGTTGTTTAAGTGTGCGGTATCACTATGCTTAGATCAAAAGAACTCTCTGTGGCCTTCAGAAAGGTTATAGATGCCTATGAGTCTTGGATGGGTTTTAAAAAGATTACCAAAGAATTGAACAATAGTTCCACTGTCCAAAATATCATCTACAAGTGATTTCAAACAACCACCAACTTGCCCAGGCTGTCCCAGCAAGTTCAGCCTGAGATGAGAATGCAAGATGCTGAAGGAAGTCTCTAAGAACCCCAGAAGTTCATTACATGACCTACAGGTAGCTCTCGCCATTACTGATGTCAAAGTGCACAAATCTATCATTAAAAAGAAGCTGCACAAATTAGATCTATGTGGGAGGTGTGCCAGGAGGAAACCTTTGCTATCCAGAAAGAACATCGGGACAAAACTAAAGTTTGTTCATGAACACCTAGACAAAGACCAGGTCTTCTGGAGCAATGTGCTCTAGACAGATGAGGCAAAGATAGAGTTATTTGGCCAAAGTACCAGAAGACCTGTTTGGCAAAAACCAAAGATGGGATTTCACCAGAAATGTTCCAGAGGGCAGGGGCTACAGCAGAAAAGACACGCTTCCTAGTCCCCGCCAGCCGACACTCCTTGGCTGAGGAAACCCGATTATGATTAGGGGAATCAGTTTTTAAATAAAAACTTAGTTGTTTTTGAAAATAAACAGGAAGAAGGAAGAAAAAATCCAAGAAATATTCAGGAAAGTATAGCTATTTTTCAGAAACAGTAAGAATGAGATAGTAAAGTAGACGGGAAGTACTATATTCTGAATAAAGAAATAATTGGCACGGATATATCTAATACATCAAAATTATGTTGGAATATTATACTGCTGTAAAAGGAAGGAAATATGGAGTTAGGAGATTCACAACAGTATGAATGGAAATATGCATTATTTTCTCTTTTTATCAAAAACAGTATCATGTACATGTTGGTACTGTACAGATGCAATGCAATTCAAAGTTGCCAGCATGAAATGCTATAAATATTAATTTAATTTATTCTATTTAGGCACCACCCAACCCTGAACTGACTCTGGGTTGTATACAATAAAACCAAAGAGAATAAAAATACACTGCAATAATTAAATAAAATAAAAAACAAGAACCAATGGCAGATCTAGCTAACTACACAACACACAATCTAGCAGGGCCCTAACCACCCTGTCCCAAGGTCTGGAAGAATAGCCAGATCTTTAAGGCTTTCCAGAACACCATCAGGGTGGGAGCCACATGGTTATCAGGGGGAATCTCATTCCAGAGGGCAGGTGCCACGACAGCAAAGGCACACTTTCTGAATCCCAATCAACGACATTGTTTAATTGAAGGAAACTGAAGCGTGCCACCCTGTTGGATCAAACCAGCCAGGCTCATATCGTATATGCATATGTCTAGGATATATTGCTACAATTAATAACTTTCTAATGTGCAATATTCAAATACTTTCTGAAGAACCATAAGATAATTTTGGTTGCATTTTGCAAACTTCTTATTCTGTAATGTCTCCACAGGAAATAGATAATAGCTCTCTTCAGACAGTGATTTGCATCATGTGAAAAGTAGTAATCAACCCCCTTCCTCTCAAATATATACTGTAATGTGATGAAAGAGCAAGTCGTTCACAGCAATTGTGCAATTTGTATGTGATGGTAGCCTTTGCGTACTTGCACTGCATTATCAAGGTTCTAGTGTGCACAGAAGGCTTTGCATACACATAAAGGCTCCCTGATGCACATAGGCTAGCTCTTCACTCAGGTCAACAATGCAACTTGGAACAGAGAGGGTTTGGTCACTGTTCATCCCACATAGCTTAAACAGGACTTGTAACAGGCAAATACTCTTTGCTTTGCAGACCTAGTTTCTCTGCAGTAACACCAATTTTGTGATGTACCTTTTTCATACAGAAGGAAAGATGCCACTGATAATTAAGTAGCTAATGATTTTATTAGAAAAACCCTTCCCTTGAATCAAAACCCCTCAAAACCATCTTACTTTTGCCTTTTCCAGCTGTGTCTGGGCCTGTCGTTCAGCCTCTCTCCGCACTGCCTCTCTGTCCTCCTCAAGAGATACATCTGAATCAGACGGACGGCTGGTGTAGGAGTCCGCTGAACCCTGGGCAAGAGGAAAATAGAGATTGAGAAATAAAATTATGACCTTGTTTCAAAAAATCAGAATGCTTCTGTGGGTCTTCTTTTTCAGCACCAATAGAAATTCCTGCTCTTATTTTTTAGCTGCAGTTTTAATGGCCTCCGCAATAATGCACATGAACGCTATTTTAATTCTGAGGCCATTCTGAAAACCAATGTTCATTGTCCAGAACTATACTTGCTCTTTTGCCCTCCCTTCTACTCAGCAAACGATTTTTGCTTTGCAAAGATAGGTTCTATGGAATAGCATCAATGGTGCACTGCAGGGCTAAAGGATGTGCAGCTGTTTCAAGCATAGGTTTAGATCAGCAAACCACAAGTAAGGCAATTTGACTCTAAATGACACTAAAGGCAACATTTAGACTAAAAATACAAAGTTGGTAGGAATGATCCTTGGAAAAGATTGTAACCTCAGCTTTTTGCTACAGATACCATCTTAACAGCAAAGTACCTCTTCAAATGACACCCCTTTTCCTACAGGAAAAAAATGGCTCAAATCTATCTCATCCGTTCAGCAAAAACAGAAAGGACCTCAAATCAAATTGTGGCTGACATAGTATGTTTGCAGTCAAGCATACATCCAATCACAGGTAATAATGCCAAATAACTACGTAAACAACATATATCTCTGCTTCTACCCCCATCCCGGTACAATCAGAGGAATGAAAACCTGCTAATTCAAACAGAATGGATGCAAGCAGTGCTTCCCCCAGCCCACCTGCAATGCAAAATATGCCAGCAAATTGAAATGTAGAGCTTACACAGATATCTGAATTCTTCAGCCGTCCGCCTTTGGCTCTTTTCAGAAGCCTGATCCAGGTGGCCTTCATTAGCCAGCCAGCTTAGTTATTGTCTGCAGCTGCAGAGCCCGGCACTGATTCTCATACAACATGTGAACACTGAACACCGCAGAATCACTGTTCTTTTCACATCCATTCTCTGCTGCAAGGTCTTTCTTCTCAGCTCAACAACCTCTCTATCTCTCTGTTCTAATGTAAGTAAATTCTTAATTTTCCCATGCCACCAACATACAGAGATGTTTTATTAATTTAGGGGGAAAATCAAGACCAAGTATATTCTAAGAGATGCTACACTGATGTAATCAGCATACACAGAGAGACTGATTTTAAAAAATGCGTTGTCCTTTGTTGCGTGCATTTCTGAACTCACTTCACTGCTTGTTTTTTCCTCCCTTTTTACTGTGTAAATGCAGTGCTTAAAAAAGAATCTTTACAAACCCTGTGAAAATGTAACATTTGCAAGTGCAAAGTTCATTTCATCTCTTCAGAGCTCGAGTGTGTGTGGGGGGAGCATGTTTAGAAGCTTTTCACAGCACTGGGCATGCTCCATACATACAGCCTTTTATGCAGACGCTCACATCACACTGTGTTGCTAGTCTATGTCAAATTACCATTTTACATCTCAAGAGTAAACTGCTGAAAAGCAGCAGTGTTTTTAGAAAGCAGAAATACCTAATACAGTATTTTATTCTTTGCTGTATATTTGAGAATGCTGTTTGTGTTACACACTGTTCTCTACTGAATTTTAAAAAACAGAACCATACTGTAAAGATAAAGACAACCTATAATTAAGGTCACTGTTTTCACTTGATTAACATCTGATATAAATATTAGTAACACTATATGTGTTATCAATATTTTATTTTTATCTAAAAAAAACACAAAACATGCCTCACCATAATACGTTAAAGAATATATACTGAAGGACAATAATTGGTTTCACATGTATATTGAACACTAGAATGATGAATGTGAATGGCATGGTATCACCACTGTAATATCTATCATCCATCCATTAGTACTACCATTAGTAGGACCATTAGTACTATCTCAGAGCAAGAAGCCTGCTATCCTGAAGCAGTCTAGATTTTAAAGCTGAAAAAAAGATAAAGAATACTTTCTACACCAGTTGTGACATCAGCATTTTGGAATCCAAGAACAAGCCAGTCTTGATCCTTCTCTTAACTTAGAATAGTTGAGAAATATAATGGAGCATTTCTTCGTCTTCTTTTGACTTTCTTAGGTGTTCTATGAAACAGTAATGTTGTTTGACAGCAGGCCATTTTCTGATCCAGCAATTGTTCAAATGTTCCAGCTTCTGGAACTATCACTCCCATTCCCATTCCCAAACTCAAAATCTATCACCCTTCTGTTCAATTCAGCTTTCAATTTTTTCATTGCCAGAATTTTGAGTAAAGTGCTCCAACTGTAGTGTTTTGTCCCCTTTATGTATTTGCTTTCAAAGTAAATAGCAGGTACGCCCTTACACAGGGGAAAGTAAAGTCATTTGCCTGGAAAAAATAGTGTTTCCATTCAACTTCTTTCCTACCCCAGTGTTATAAGATCAGTAATGTTTACATAGCTATAGCTTAGTTTCTAATATGGTGGAATTCTTTATATAAAGAGTGTAATCCTCGTTTTCATATATGATTGTTATCATTTTCCATTATAACATAGCAGTTCTGGGCATCAGGATAGGATGGGGAGCATTTTTCAATGGAAGCCACATTGCAAATAGGTATTGGGCAGACATTAATCAAGTTATACTCTCACAGGTATAGAATCCCTTTTTCATAGACACAATTCTCAGAAGGTTGCAAAACTAGACAGTAAAAGCAATTTTACCACCAGCTTTTTACCACCATCCTACATAGCAATTTCCTGGAATTAGCCTGTTTTTCTTCGTTTTTTAGAAGAATTCGATAAAATGTCTATTTTCATTTTTAACAAAAAGAAACTCAGAACTTCTTACAACAGTAATATATACATACCATGAATCTATGACATGCATTGAATAACCAATGGGAGTTATGGACATCATAAAAACCACAACATTCAAAAATCAGCTGGAAGCCTTCCTAAGCAACCACACTTTGTCCAAACATTTATTTAATTTCTTTATTGGATTTATATCCCAATGGTGCATATATGGAACTCCCTCCTCCTATTTTGACTCACATTAACCACCCTGTAAAGTTGGTTGAAGAGAGAGAAAGCAACTTCTGTGGCTGAGGGCACACTAGAACCTGGATCTCTGTGCTCTTAGTCCAACACCTTAAGCCAGAGCTTTCCAAACTTTTCATGTTGGTACACACTTTTTAGACATGCATCATTTCGCAACACACTCTTACAGCAGGGCACAAGGCAGGCACTAGGACCTGCGCGGAATCTCAGCAGGTTTGGAGGCAGCAAGGCACAAGGCAGGCACTAGGACCTGCACGGAATCTCAGCAGGTTTGGAGGCAGCAAGGCACAAGGCAGGCACTAGGACCTGTGCGGAATCCTGGCAGGGCTTGGAGGCAGCAGCAGCCGCGACACACCCAGACACTGCAGCCGACACACTAACGTGTCGTGACACACAGTTTGGAAAGCTCTGCCTTAAGCACTATACTACACTACACTGGCTTCCTAAGACATCTTAGCCATACGATCTTCAGACGGACAAATGTCAACTGAGAAGTATTCTGTGGGGTGGGTGCCTTAAACAAATGTTTTACTCCTAATGCTGTCTTACATTTTAAAAATATTTTACATTTTCATAAAATCTTATTACCTCTTGGAAAAAAGTTAGATTCGTTCAAATTTATTATATAGCTATAAATTTACTATATTGCTGTAAAATCTGCACCAGATTAGATAAAGAGTTTTACTAATCATTAAAAAGGCCCAGAATATTTATTTATTTTATTTATTATTTAAATTTATATCACCGCCCATCTCCCCCAACAGGAGAGATATCATCTGTATTCAATAAAAAATTGTGTTCCATTCCAGGTAGCTATGTGCCTTGAATCATACTAGATGAGTTAATAAAACAAACCAAAGATTCCAAAACCAAATTAAATATGAAATTAACGAACAGCTGATTAGTGGCACTGACTTGCTATCTTAATGCAGGTGGTCCTCGGCATCCATTAATTCAGCGACCGTTCAAAGTTATGGCAGCACTGAAAAAATGGATGTACGACCAGTCCTCAAAGTTCTGGCCACTGCAGCACCCCCGCGGTCACCTGATCATGATCTGGGCACTTGGGAAATTTGGGAAAGGAGTTTGCTAATAGTGTATATTGCCACCTTATTTATTTGATTTAAATGTAGAAAATATCATGACAATGTTGGACTAGAATAAATAGAAATAGAAATCAAAATTGCAGAAGAAACATCAACAACCTCTGACATGCTGACAATATCATTTGAACCCTGAAAGTGAAGAAGACTAAGGGATCTCTTGTTGAAAGTGTAATGAGAGCATAAAAGCCAATCTGATGCTCAAGATTAAAAGAAACTAAGATGGTACACAGAGAGAGAATGTGGCTATGTAACAAAGAGGCAACTGCCACTTGAGAGGAAGAGTATGAGAGATCTAGACAAAATAAGTGCAAAGACATTCCACTGAACACAAAGATACATACTGTCAAGGGTAGGGTTCAAGGTCAAGGTAGTACAATACAATACAATACAATACAATACAATACAATACAATACAATACAATACAATACAATACAAAAATAAAATACAATACAAAAATAAAATACAATAATAAAATACATGTGATAATACATAGGGTCATAAATCAGATATATAAATCTCCCTTACAGGATACCCCAATTTGTTCAATGTATTGAGTTCTAATGACCGTTGCCTTAGTTATAAACTTAGCAGTCCTACGTACAATATGCACATTTGAACCCAGGAGGAAATAAGACAGTCTGTGGTTTGGATCCCAGTATGCTGTTCTTTCTAATAAAGATGATAAATATTTATGCCTAATGGATGCATATAATTGGCAATTGAACAAAATATGAAAAATATTTTCAATGGTTGGAGAACCGCATATGCAGGTTCTCTCATGATATGGCAAGTGGTGGAAACGCCCATATTTGTCCATGGAATCCAGCAATTCAAATCTAGCTCTAGTATAGGCCCTTCTTAAAGTTTGTGGAATACTCATTGCTAGATACTTTTCAGGTTGAAATATAGTTTTATTCTTAACCAACCAATTTAAAGATCTATTTTTAGTTAATAATTCCATGTCAGATTGTGCACTAATATCCAGGACTCTCTGTTTAAACATTTCCCTTGCCTGTGAGACCGTTGAAAGCAAATACTGAATAGAAAACCCATGTCTTAAAATAACTTCATAAAGTTGGCTGATCCAGGAATTGGGCTGTGCCATATTTGTCTGTTCCATTAAGCATAATTTGGGAAGTCTATCTGAATCCATTTGTTGGATCGTCAGCCAATAAGTAAAAACTTTAATAATTGAGTGACTATGTAAGGAATGGATACCTAATTCTGCTCTGACTGCAGGGGCAGACATATTTTTATCAGTTCCCAATATGGATCTTAAAAAGCGAGTTTGAATTTGTTCGAGAGGGGTAGCTTTTTTTAAACCCCATAATTCTGCACCATAGGTCAGCATTGGAACTATTTTGGCCCTAAACACTTTCAATATAGGAGTCAGAGTGCCTGGATAATTGTAGTTAAATAATTTATATAATCTTTTATTACTTGCCGCTGCCCTTTCTGAGCTTCTTTTAAAGTGATTTAACCACAAGCCTGAACTGGTAAAAACCATTGCTAGATAGTTAAAACAATTAACTTGTTCAATAGACTCTCCATTTAGCTGCCAATTATACTTCACACTTTTTCTGCTGAAAACCATCTCTTTGGATTTACTTTTATTAATGTTTAAACAATTGAGAGCACAGTAATTGTTCAGTTTTTTCAGCAGTCTTCTCAGGCCTATTTGGGAATGTGCCATTAGAACCATGTCATCAGCATATAGTAAAATATTAATAAATTTATCAAGGATCTTTGGCATATGAGTGTCTACATCAAACAGGAATCCTGGTAGATCATTTACATACAGGTTAAAAAGCATTGGGGCTAATATACAACCCTGTCTAACGCCACTGAAGGTGGGTATACTCTTAGTTAGAGAGCCATTTAAACCTGTATGGACTTTCAGATAAGTGTTTGAATAAAGGGCCTTAACCAAAAATAAGAGTCTGGGTTCCATATTTAAACTGGCCAATTTCATCCACAGAATATTTCTATTTATCGAATCAAAAGCCGCACTAAGATCTATAAATGCGGTATACAGTTTCTTGCCATTAGTTAATTGTTTTGAAAGAAGATGATATAGAGTAAAACAATTGTCTACAGTGGAGCGCTCTGGTCTAAAACCAGCTTGTTCTTCCACTAAAAGATTATTTTCCATAACCCAATCTTCTACTTTGCTCAACAGATGTTTAGCATACATTTTAGCCACAATTCCAATAAGGCTTATTGGTCTATAATTTTTTGGATCCTTTTTATCTCCTTTTTTATATAGGGGAACAATAATGGCAACTTCCCATCCAACTGGGATACAACCTGTATTATTTATATAAGTAAACAGCCCTGCTAATAGTGGGGCCCACCAATCAATATGAGTCTTAAAAAGTTCCGGAGGTAAAAAATCTTCTCCAGGAGCCTTATTAGATTTTAAAGATCGAACAATAGTTTTGATTTCTGATACAGATACTGGAGGCCAGGGGGGAAGGTTTACAAAAGGTAAAAAATCTGTACTTTGTTTATGCAAAAGGCCCTGATTAGTATTAGAAAATAATTTGGCATAATATTCTTCCCAAGCCGAAGCTGGGATAGGAATATCGAAATGAAATTTACGTTCCTTCAGCAAACTCGATACAGTATTCCAAAAGAAGACTGAATTTGTCCCTTTTGCCCAGATGTCCAAATCAGACCATAATTTTGCTCTAAAAGAGGCTTTCTTAATGGATATCAATTTCTTATAGTCACGCCTAATTTTTAACATTTTAGCATGATTTTTTGTGGTAGGATGTCCCAAGGCCTGACGCATAGCTGCCCTCAAAAGTTTTCTACTATGTAAACAGTCAGAATCGAACCAATTGGTGCAAATTCGCTGACGGTTTCTAATAGGAAGATTGTTAGTTAAAAAATTTCTTATTGAATGACACAAGTCACCATATTGAGTGAGGATTTTGTCTGAACCTAAAGTAGAAGAAGAAATTGAATTTCTCCAAATCAGGGCCTGTTCAGAATTCAAAAAAATCGATAATGCCTTGGTATCAACCTTAGCCCATTTAAGTCTTCTCTCCTGCCTCACTTCAAGGTTAGCTAGTATCATCTTGTCATGGGGCGTAAATATCCTTGTATCTGATCTGCTTTGGAAGGAGACTGTAATAGGTTGATGATTGCTATCTTCCCTCACAAGGGCTTGGATGTCTGAAAATAACTCAAACTTATCTCGAGAAACACATATGTAATCTAAAACACTGCTGGAGTTTCCTGCATGATATGTAAAAGGATATATAAAATCAGTTGCTTTACCACCTAAAATAAAAAGGTTACATTTATAAATCAGGGAGACGAGTTGAGAACCTGCAGTATTTCTTTTAGGGTCACTAGAAAGCCAGGGTGGATCATTCATTAAATAATCCTCAGGTATAATACCCAAGTGAACAAAATTTTGTAAAGAGGCCCCCACCCTAGCATTGAAATCTCCTGCTAGAATTACAGTGGCTTTAGAATTATTTTTGTTTATCTTTAACACTGTCTCTTCTAGATTTGCCCATATATTAGGAGAAAAATAGGAAGAAGTATGTGGTGGGAGATAAATGTTCAATAATACCAATTCAGGAGATTTATAAGAAAATTTAACAGCTAAATAATGGGGAGAATCATCTCCTAGAATCAACTTCTGTCCTTGCCATCCTAACTCAGCCTTAGCAAGAATAATCAATCCTCCGGATGCCCGCCCTTTAGTCTTATATTTTTTGCAGGAATGGACCAGGAACTAAAGCCTGGTAGTTGGATCTCTTCATCATCTAGGGTCAGCCAGGTCTCCTGGAGTGCTATAAGGTCAAAGTTTGAGAGAAACTCCACCAAATCCCCTTCTATTTCTTTGGGCTTCCAGCCAGCAATATTCCAAGTTAGTAGCTGAATAGTATCTTTAAGCTGTAAATTTGTCGGGATAGCTGTGAAGGTATTGGAATTTTGGGTTAAAACACAGGAGTTTTTCAGTCATTCTACAGAAGTGATATTATCCAAAATTCCTTCGGTGTCAAAAAACACACACTGATTTGGCATTTGCCTACATTCTCCTCTAACTATCTGTTGAGTAGGCTCCAGGAAGTTTTGAGGGAGGTGGTCGTTTGGATGAAGAACCAGAAACTTTGGGCTGTTGATTACTTTACAGTCTCTGGGTGTGGCTGGCTTTGCAAGCTGAATATCTTGATTAGAGTGTACTCTTGATACAACAACTTCCTTTTGTCCTATTATCTGATCAGGGCCCTCAGATAGTGCAGAATGAAGCAAATTGTCATTATCTGAAACAGGACAAGATGGAGTCAATTTGGGCTGTTTTGGAATAGAAGGACATGTGGGCTTGCTGAGGTGTAGGTTATTTTCCTTCTTTAACTGAGTTGTTTGATTGCAAGGTTTAGAGAGTTTATAAAAATTTTCTGCCGAGTTGCTGTCAGATGAAAAGTCCAAAGATATCAAGTCAATTAAAGGTTTAGCTGCTTCTCGGGTTAGCAGCAGTGTTTGTTTTAATTCATCCAATCGTCTCAGTATTTCTTCTTGTTCACAGTTTGGTAAGGCTTCAAAAGAGTTAATTAGTCCTGTTTCTAGAGCTTCATCAGTGCCAATTTTTTCTTCTATCATTTCAATATGATTTTGTGGGCAGTGTCTTGTCAAGGACGCTAGAGGTGCCGAGTTGCTGTGGTTTTTATCATTTGGCACACTGCCCGTAACATGAGGCAGGGGAGTATCTGCTTGAGATGTTAAACCAAAAAGTGCAGACCTTTTTTCATCTTGGAAAACACGAATTGGGTATATTTGAAAAGTTGAAAGAAAAGATTTCATTTTGAACAGCATACAGGGAATGGTGGAATGGTTAAAAGTCAATAAAATTCGTTTATGACCTGTCATATTAGGAAGCCATTCAACAGCACTCAGGTCAATCATATGATGCTGGCATCGAAGAAGTGAGCTAAGTGATAGAATAATAGCTCTTCTAGTGGACCAGCGTCCAATGTTAAATCTGTTGAGGTTAATCCCCAGAGCAACCTGCTTTCAGCCATCAAAGTGGTATCATCTGCATATCTGAGATTGTTAATGTTTCTTCCAGCGATTTTAACTCCAGCCTTGGATTTATCAAGTCCAGCACGTCGCATGATGTGTTCTGCGTACAGGTTGAATAGGTAGGGTGAGAGTATACAGCCCTGCTGTACTCCTTTCCCAATCTTAAACCACTCCATTGTTCCGTGATCTGTTCTCACCGTTGCTACTTGATCGTTATACAGATTCCTCAGGAGGCAGACAAGATGACTTGGTATCCCCATACCACCCAGAACTTGCCACAATTTGTTATGATCCACACAGTCAAAAGCTTTAGAATAGTCAATAAAAAAAATAGATGTTTTTCTGAAACTCCCTGGCTTTCTCCATTATCCAGCAGATATTGGCAATTTCAAAAAAATATCATTTGATAAAACATAGAATATACTGGTTCTAAAACAGCTATGTATACTAGGATTTGTGAATGTATATTAATTTTACTCATCTACAGTATGGAGTACAAGCTTGCAATGTCAGCATAGCATACATTTTATCTTGACCATGCTTACTACATCTGGCTATTTTATCCCTTTATAACATTTTTTTTAATTTCCATTTTGATGTGTCAGATTTTGTTTTTACTTGTCTGACATGATGCCCTCCTGATACTTAATAATGTACCATAGCATTCAGTTTAGCGTGAAGAAACTCGGGATTGATAAACACATCCTTACCTCTTGCAAGAATTAATCTGGGCTGAAGTGACATGTTTTGGTGGAGCAGTTTTAGATTTGTTCTTGTAGGATTTCTGGTCTGGAGTTCTAATATCAATGTTGCATCTGGGTGCCAGTAGTTTTTATGCCAGGGCATCCTGCATGTTTGTAGGGTTTTGCTCTACTTTAAAACTGACAAGGAATCTGTTTGATCTTCAAGTCAATTCCTTATAATCTTGGTAGATCACTAGCTCTCCTCTATTCTGTTCTTTAGTTCACATTTTTTTCTTGAGCCACCTGGCTTGACTCATTTGTTTCATACACCCAGAAATTTTATCCCAAGATAAAATACCCACTGTATCCAATAACTGGTTCCACATACAATGTTGATTTTATTGCTAGATCTTTTACAAGCTTTTCCCTGTATTTAGTGGGAATCAGATTCTTTTAGTGAACTGTTAGCTCTGAAATCAATGGTTCTGGTGGTCAAAAAGAGAATCTAGAACTGTTTTCTATCGTAAGCTAATATAACAATTTACTCTGCCATGCCATCAGGAAAGAATATAAAAGGGAACTACTATGGTAGTTATATAATTAAAAAGAGTTTAAGAATTACTGTATATTTCTTTTTCAAATTCCTCTTCTCCCTGATCAGTAAAATTACAAATGATAACTATTAAACTTCAACTGTTCAACATAACTTGCTTCTATCCTCAGAATATTTATTATCAACTTGACTGTGATTGCACAAATTTCAGTTAAAATTTTTTCCTCCTTTAAATCATGAGATATACAGTCAAACTGACACCAGAGTAACGGTTTACAATGAAAAATGTATTAAAATTTATTATTATTTTTAAAACCCTGGAATTAAGAAATAACACAATGCCACTTAAGAAGTAAATTATAAGGAAAGGATACAAACAATTCACCATGAGAAGTGAAATCCCTCATGCTTTTATCCATTTCTCAGTGAGAAGATTCTATAATTGCAGGTTTCAATATCCCAATAATTATATTAGTCATTATCCTGGCTACCTCAGATCTCCTTCTTGAAACAGTTGATTAAAACAGTTCTTCTGTTGAAGGTTGCTTTAAACAAATCTAATTTATCATAATCTCTAATAACAGTTTCTATGCAAACACTACTCTTTTCTGGACAGAAATTTGGGAGTCTTGTGGAAAATCATCTATGCTCCAATGGTATTATGTACAACTAATTCTACATATCAGTTTACTGAATATGCTAGAAATTAACATGAAACATTCCATAAACTGCTAATGATTAAGTAGCACCCATCAAGCCATATTCATATTCCAAAGCAAACTATTTATATTCTTATTAAATTGTATATTTTATATTTATATCCAGGCTTATTTGCAGAACCAAGGTGATTTACATTAATTTAACCAAAAATTGTTCACCAAATTAGATAAAGAACTAATTAATATAGAAAATATAAAGATGCATGTTTTCAAATTTTAAGTACCTATGCTGCAATAACTTACATATTACAAATAATTCATAATTAATGTTTGAAAGATTTGTCTTAGATGTTTTATGGATCTGGACGGTTTCCACAGAAAACTTAGAGATTCTCCTAATGATCTGGCAGACAGCTTAATAGAGTGGCTGGTTAGAATTGGAAGGTTACTTAAGCCCTTCAAGCAGCTTCTCTATTAGCCAATCCCTGAGGGCTCCTTGGAGGAAGACAGTAAATCTGACCAAGCATGGGTTTGAGCCTACATTCCTGCAGTAAGGGGAAGTTGTTGCCCTTCGATTCAAGTTCAAGTGGTATTGACATGGGTATCTGTGGCTTGGATCCATATTCCTTTAGGGAGTGGGAGGGGGTGTGACTGACAGGGTGTTGGAGGTAGTTAATGCCTTATTAAAGAAGAAGGTGATGTCAGCAGCCTTGAAGAAGAATATGATACATTCCCTCTTCAAGAGGCCTTCCCTGGATGTAACAACTGTTTAATATTTCAGCCCAGATATTAGTCTCTCCTTTTGGGAAAAGGTAGTTGAGAAGGTGGTAAGAGTGTTAGTTACATTGTGCCTTGAAGAAATAAGTTTCTACCAGAAATCTACCCACACTAACCAAGTGCTCCACTACCAAAGCAATAACCCAACCTCCCACAAGAGGAGCTGTGTAAGAACACTATTCAGTCGAGCACAAACACACTGCAGCAACCCAGAACACCAGAAAAAGGAAACAGACCACTTATATAGCATCTTCCAGCAAAATGGATACCCACGCAACTTTATCAAAAAGTGCCTGACCACTCAACCCACCACAGCAAAACCATCAGAAGCTATGAAAAGGATTACACTGCCATACATCAGAAACATCTCCGAAACTACTAATAAACTGTTACAACCACATGGCATCACCATAGCACATAAACCTACCAAAACCCTTCAGAACATCGTAAGTAACCCAAAAGACCCAGTAGCCCAAGAAGAAAAAACAGGAGTTATCTACAACATACAGTGTAAGGACTGTAGCAGTCACTATGTAGGACAGACTGGCAGAAGACTAGCAGAACGCATCCACGAACACCAACTAGCAGTAAGAAGACACAATGAAAACTCCTTAATCTCACAACACATGGACAGACTTAACCATACTTTCAACTGGGAAACTGTGAGCATCTTAAACCAAGCCAAATCCAAAAATGCTAGAGTATTCCTTGAAGCTTGGCACTCAGACAAAGCATCCATCAACAGACACATAGAGGTAAACAACATTTACATACAATTCATAAGAGAGAACAGAAAAGCCAGAAGACCAGAACACATCCTTGCCAGGAATCAACACCCAGATAGGCAAAGATTAACACCAAGATTAGCACCAGAAGAGCAATCAAACAACACAACAGACCCTAATCAAGGAACTATTAACTCAGTCAATCAACCAAGCAGCAAACAACAGCCCAACCAAGGAACTACCAAGGAGAGTACAACACCCCCACCAACACAGGCAGGACAAGCCAGGGTATATAAACAGAGAGCAAGTCCCACTCCCTTTTCGCACTGAAGATGTTGCCTAGCCTGGCAATGAAACGTCTACAAGAAAACAAGGCTCAGAGAGCACCAAGGACTCCACAGAAATAAGATTAGTAAGACCCCTTTCAGTCAGGTATTAGGTCTGTCATGAAATGAAAACAGCATTGATTGTGCAAGTTGAGGACATGTAGCAGAACCTACCCCTCCTGGTCCTATTAGATCTCTTGGGAACACTGAATACCATACAGAATGTTGTAAGAGTAGAGTTGTGCTAGTCTATGGTGGCAAAAAGTCAGCAGCTCACTTCATCAGATGCATAGAGTGCCTAGATGTAGGATTTAAACTGAGGTGAGAAGGGTGGAGAAGACAGGATAGTTATACAGATGCAGGTTACATGTGAGACAGATTATAATTGTTAATTGATAAGGTATTGGTAATATGTTAAAAACCCATTGTGTTTGTTGAGACCTTCTGAGATTGCCTGAAACTTTTGATGTATGTGAATTCAGCAACCTATCACTCAATAGTGGAGTTAAACTCCTATTTTTGTAAAACAGACACTTTGAGGTATTCCATAGAGCAGAGCTTTCCAAACTGTGTGTCGCGACACAAAAGTGTGTCGCCACACAGAGTCTGCTTTGTCGCCACACAACCCGGAAGCGCTGATCATCATCAGCGCTTCCGGGTTTTCCCGCGGCGACACACCAACGGTGGCGCGCAAAAACTGAAAGCGGCAGCAGCACTTCCGGGTTTTCCTGTGGCGACACACCAATGGCGGTTGGTGTGTCGCCGCAGGAAAACTTTGGAAAGCCCTGCCATAGAGTGTCCTGGGAAGTTGAAATGCTCTGATAGTACTTTATTCTTGTTTTGAATCCTGAGGTCAAATTTGTGTCTATTAATTCAAACAGGACAAACTATGCACAAAAGAATTTAACAGAACATATAATTTATTTATGTATTATTTAAATTTATCCCAGCCCATCTCCCCGAATAGGGGACTCTGGGTGGTTTACAACATCTCAGCAGTTAAAATCTATACATATAAAATTAATTAAAAACCCAAGAGATGGTAAAATCAGCTATCAGGAGGACATTATGGGGCAGCCACCCCCAGGAGGTACTATTACCTCCCTCATCCCAGGCAAGGCAGCAGAGCCAGGTCTTAAGAGTCTTCCGGAAGGTCAGGAGCAAGGGGGCCAGCCTCACCTCTGGGGGCAAGATGTTCCACAATGCGGGCACTATCGCAGAGAAGGCTCGCCTCCTGGACCCCGCTAGATGGAATTCTCTTGTTGAAGGGGTCCGAAGCATGCCCTCTCTGCATGGGGCGGGTCGATGTTATCGGGATGAGACGGTCCCTCAGGTAATCCTTTTTAATCTAGTATTCTACAAGCAAGCTCTTTAAAAGGCAGGTGACCTGTCAGTAGATAAGAATGGCAAGCGTATCTATTCTGTTTGTTGATTCTGAATTAAGAGGCACAGATAGGCAGATAGTACAGTTAACATACTGATTAGCACTGCAACTCTTCATTTATGTCATATGTATCTGAACCCCTGACATTCATGTGATAACAGCAATTTGATGCATAGGTGGATACAAACTTGGGAATGTTAATTAAAAGAGTCACCATGAACTTATCCACCCAGACATTTTAGCTGATCTCAAAAATGCTAAGCAAAGGGGATGCCAGGGCTGCTGGCTAACCCAGGGGATTGAAAAAATATCCTGGAAAAAGGAAATGGTAAATCACCTTTGTACTAAGAACACTAGACGTCCATGAAATCACAAGTGATATTGGACTTGAAGACGACTTACAGAATAAGCCATGAGCTTGCCAAGTGAACATAGTTCAAACCAGAATTCAATTCAAACTAGGCATCTATGTCAGTTTGTTTCTAGTTTAAAGCATTTAATCCACATTTCCTGGAGTTTGACACTTTTTCTTAATTTCTGTAAGAAGAGAATGGCAGCTAAGGATAACTCTGGTACCTTGTTTTTATTACATACTGTATATACAGAAACACATCTTCCAAAACAGCTTTTTAGTATCCTAGCCAAAGAACTTCGAGTTGGCAACAGATTTTGGACATTTTAAGCTTATCTCATCATTGTCTTCTATTTTGTGATGCAGATCACAATTATTATAAACAAAATTTATGTCTTTAATCTTTTGTACGCTCTCCTCCTCAACAAGAATTAGGTAATCCTAGCCAATGCCTCTTCCAGAGTCATTCATTTGCAGGCCAAGGAAGGGAGAAAGAAAAAAAAAACTCATCTTTTCTTGCCTTTATTGCTGCTGCTATAATATTCATTTAAGAAAACAAAGTGATCATAACCCTTAATCATAACCCCTAAACAAAGTCTTTCATAGACTTTACTTGCACACAATTTTTTTAAATTTTTTTTAAAAAATTTCTATCCCGCCTTTATTATTTTTATAAATAACTCAAGGCAGCGAATATACCTACTACTCCTTCCTCCTCCTCTTTTCCCCACAACAACAACCCTGTGAGGTGAGTTGGGCTGAGAGAGAGTGACTGGCCCAAGGTCACCCAGCCAGCTTTCATGCCTAAGGTGGGACTAGAACTCTCACTCTCCTGGTTTCTAGCCCAGCACCTTAACCACTAGACCAAAAACTGAATTTTGTTTGTTATGTTGACTAATTTACCAAGCTGAACAAATGAAAGCTATTCTAAGATTTCAAAATTTGACATTTCTAAACATTTTAGAAATTTCAATGCCAAGATAGGAAATAATTTAAAAGCTTACATGACTTATTTCTTTTATTTAGTCTCTCAAAAGTAAACTGAAAAATGACCGAACATCTTATATATCTTAATTATAAAATACTAAATGGAAGAGCTTCCAAAGGGAATACTAGAAATTACGCTAGTATAATTTACTACAATTTGCATCCTTAATTTAAAATGTACTGTTCTCAGTTTTTTAATCTTTGGTAGTAAAATAATTCCCTCAAGTCAAGCTAAACTCCTGGTTACTTTGATAGCTGTGATCATCAAAGTCAACTCTTAAATGCTACTT
This sequence comes from Charina bottae, assembly GCA_023362775.1. Classification (NCBI taxonomy): domain Eukaryota; kingdom Metazoa; phylum Chordata; class Lepidosauria; order Squamata; family Charinaidae; genus Charina; species Charina bottae. Next base: position 46,225,406 of record JALMGJ010000007.1, on the reverse strand, counting down.
ATAAAAGATTATTTACTCCCTCTCTATATATGGTGTCTGAATTAAGAGGTATCAGAAGACTTCAGTAAAGAAACATTCCTCTCATTAGAGTTATGTGAATAAACTACATGAAAAGGCAGTATTTCATTCTGAATATTTGTTTGCAATGATCTAGGCCAGAGCTTTCCAAACTGTGTGTTGCGACACAAAAGTGTGTCGCCACACACAGCGTGGTGTGTTGCCACACCACCCGGAAGCGGCGGCGCGTGCATGCACGGTGGCAGTGGCAGCCGCTGCCGCCACCGCACGCCCCCCCCCGCGCTGCCACCGTGCGTGCGCACTGCCGCACGCCCCCACACACCCCTGTGTTGCCGCCCCGCGCGCGCCACCGCACGCCCTCCTGTGTCGCCAGTGCGCGCGCGCCCCCACGCTGCTGGCATGTCGCCAGCGGCGGCACTTTGGAAAGCCCTGATCTAGGCAGTCACTAGTTTAGCAATACATTTTAAAATTTTTGAGTAAACGATAAATAGTAGTAATGTAAATTTGATCAATAACCAGCTAAATTTAAAAGTAAGCAACATGAGAGTACAATCAAATGGGTGAGATAAAATACCAACATAACAAGCAGCCTCTAATAAAAGTATAACATAAGCTACCATAATGATATGTTAATTAACTGTGCAAGTATAAATCTAAAATATTACAATCTACGAAGTAAAAATACATGTCATCTAAAACAAGATAACACATAATAAACCTGAAGTGATCTCAGCCTTTTGGCTAAGATCAAGTGTAAACAATAAATATAGTCCATGGTAAAAGCAAAGTAACTTAATTTAGATTCTTTGGAAACTTTTGAACATCTATGTGAGAAGTATAGCCCTCCTTAAGCAAATAATAAAGGATATTGCTACAAAAGTCAAAGCCTCAACGAATACTGTATACATATTCCTTTATACCTAATTTTTATATTAGAATTGAACAGAAAACATAGTTTTAATCTCTGTTTAGTTAAAATCAGTAGATGTCCCTTTTGGGGGAGGGGAGAGATAACATATTATTTTTAATGTAGGTGACAGGACCCAATAAATATAAAAATGTACTATTTTCAGATTCTTTTTTATATTTATGGAATATTATTACAAGAACAATACATTATTAATCATAGAAAAACTGATATTTTCACTTAATCAGATTAGTCAGATCTTTTATTACATTCTTGGCAGACTGACAATTAAACAGAGCCTGTGTATCAATTTTTCAATGAAAAGTTGAACAATTCTGAATTCACAGAGGCATTGTGTAAGCAAGCCAATTTGTCTTTCTGGACAGGGAAGCCCTCTGGACAATCACCCATGCTTTGATCATCTCAGGTGCAGACTACTGTAATGCGTTCTACATAGGGCTGCCCTTGAAAGCCACTCTGCAGCTGGTCCAGAATGCAACTGGAGGGACGGTTATGGTCATGCCATTTTATGGCCACGTTACACTCTGCTCTGTGAGCTGCACTGGTTACTAGTAGGCTTCTGGATGGAATTCAAGGTGCTGGTTATCACCTATGAAGGGTCATGGGATAGGGCCTGGCTTTCCAAGGAGCCATCTGTCTCCTGTTATGACTGCCCATCCTGTTCGACATGCCAACAATGCTGGCAGGCTTTAGGTCCCATCAAGAAAACATTGCCACCTGATAGAAGTCAGGAAGCAAGCCTTCTCTGTCATGGTGCCTGCTCTCTGAACATTGTCCCCCACATAGATTCATATGTCATCTACTCTGCCCTCATGAAAACAAGGTCTTAAAACCTGGGTCTTCCTCAGGCCTTGGGTAAGGTCAGTGGTGGGTCTCATGTAGGAGTGTAGTATATTGAGAGAGTGCTGGTTTTTACTTTTTTAGAATGATTCATTATGTTCATTTTGTTTTATTGTTGCTGTTAATTTTTTACTTAATATTCTTAATATAGTATGCTACTCAGAGTTGCTATGGAGTTGGACAGTTTTACAAATTTAAATTAAATTATTCTCAAAACCTGGGACAATTGCCAACAGACAAGTGAAAGATAAAGAATATAAAATAAAACTCTTTATATTCTTGTGTGTGTGTGTGTGTGTTTGTGTGCGCGCTCACATGAGCACTCCTGATGTGTGTTTGCTTGGAATTAGGAATCTGACCATACAGGCCATAAGCAGTCTAATGAAAATCATGATTCTTAATAAGGGCAGGGCAGAGGCATTGATTCAACTCTGTCTCCAGGATAAAACCAAGATACACAGGTTTACTGAAAAGCATATATAGTTGCACCATTCCCCACACCCTTATTTACTTCATACATTATCACAAGGAGCAAAGGTTATGCTTAAAAATAATAAAAGAAATTCTGGAATGATGAGATTTGCCTAGATTTGATTTTCAAGTAATTTCATTAATTGGATAATTTTGAAATATCTCTTAAAGCCATAGATCCAAAGCTATGGAAAGGATGTATTTTAAGATAATCCTCTTTTAACTTAAAAAATATAAGGATGTCTGTGAGGATATGTGTTATAAATATCTTGAACACTTTATGGGTATTTCCCACTGACCACAAAAAACTAAAATTCTGTCAAAAGGAACATAATCAAAAGGTGACTTCCTCTCTACACGTAATGATAAAATTACTGTTTGTAATTGTTTCATTGTTTTTGCAAATACTAGGTTTGTGTGGCAAACAAAGAAATTACTATTTACTTTGACACCTTATGAGCACTACAATTTGAATTTCTACTATTGTGTTTATAAATTACACTACTGGAATTTAGAATTAATCTTTTACTGTAGTTGTAATTAACAGCACATTTAAACTTAAAGAAACCTCCTAATTTCTCTGTCACACTTCCAGCTGTACTTTGACATATAGTGATTCAAATAATTGCTTGTGTGGGATAATACTATGAAAATATTTTTTCTCAGTGGGAACCTCAACATTTCTGAAACACACTCATCACCATTAACCCAACCCCATTCAAGAAATTTATAAGCTTAAGAGAAAAATGGGGAGGAGAAAAGTTACAAGAAAAACAAAATGTCATTGTAGAGAATTCCCTTTGTCTACCATGAATTATACAAAGACAACAATTTCCTAATGACTGGAAAGGATGGAGGAATTCAGCGGTCTTAATGTATTCTTGATCTAAGATTCTCTAAGGATCTAAAAGAAGTGACTATCATATTTAAACTTAGAAAAAGCCCGATTAATTTAGGTATGTAACAATGTTCTGAGTTTTAGCCAAAGTGAAGACACCAATTGCTTAATTTTTCCACAAGCTAGATTTCAGGCTGTCTTGAAAGATTTCAAGCACCAGCTCAGAATGTTTTAACTTTCTCAGGCAGAGTTAGAATTCAGTAACATGAGAATTTTGGGTGTCATGGCAGTCCAAATCTCCAGGCCAGCTTCTCCAGTACAGAAGCAAAGACAGAATAATAAAACTCTTTATATTCTTGTGTGTGTGTGTGTGTGCGTGTGCGCGCACTCACATGAGCACTCCTGATGTGTTTTTGCTTGGAATTAGGAATCTGACCATACAGGCCATAAGCAGTCTAATGAAAATCATGATTCTTAATAAGGGCAGGGCAGAGGCATTGATGGGATACCATGTCTGAAGACTTCTAGTGAGTATCAGTCTACCAGGATCACTTTCTAAAACCTTTCTCTCCAAATTGTCTGTGGCTTGAATCATGTCAACTGGATTTCTATTTTCTCAGTAGAAACGTTTCGCTCCTTATCCAAGGAGCTTCTTCAGTCTGAGCAAAGTTAGTAAGGGAATCCTTAAATATGTTTCTAGGTGGCTACCTAGAAAGCCACCTAGAAACATATTTAAGGATTCCCTTACTAACTTTACTCAGACTTAAGGAAGCTCCTTGGATAAGGAGCGAAACGTTTCCACTGAGAAAATAGAAATCCAGTTGACATGATTCAAGCCACAGACTGTTCCACCTGGATGACTGAGAACCTTCATCGACTTTCTCTCCAAAGGAATCAGAAATAATTACCAGAGGTGACAAGACTATTTCATTTCCAGATTTCAAAGGAAATAAGGCTTTGGATACAGAAAAATCAGTATCATTATAGTCTGTATTTTGATCAACATCACATATGTGGCTATTTTGTCCAAGAATGTTAAAATGAAGACTTGCCAAAAGTTTCCCAAACTACAGGAAACTAGAGAAAATTCCTTCAAAATATTTATTACTGCTTGGAACTCTCTCAGCAAATAAATGTATTATTGATACTCTTGTAATATCAGAATATTTTTAATGGGATGAAATGAAATAAGTAAGATTCATTGTATGCTTAATAACATTCTACTTTTGGAAAGTCCAGTGCTGTTGTGAATTTTAACAAAGCAGCTAAATATTCTTCTTCTTAATAAGATTAAAGGGATTTTTTCTAAAATAAGTTGAGTTCTGGTACTATATTATAATGCTGATCTACACTCTCTTTTTAAACATACATATGAAAATCTTATTATTTACTATATATTTTGTAATTTATTCCCCCCTTCTTCCAACTGCTAAAACCTAAGACATATTTGTATATATAATAGAAATATTTATAATTATTACTGAAGACCAAATAAGCATTTATACTTCAACATTTAATATCACACATTTTTCAACAATTTTTTAAAAAACGTTTGTCCTCCACTTAAAAAAATGTAAAATTGCTCTTATAGTTCAAACATTTCCCCAAATTTTACATCTCTATCAAAGTTACTTTTACACAATTACATTCACAGCTTACCCTTTCATAATCTTCATCATAAAGGTACATTATTTTTGCCTTATACAGCTTCGCATTACTTAATGGATTTCTGAAGATCTTTACTCTTCTCTCAGAAGTTTACCATACTGATGATAAACTTTCTACAGCTGGGATAAGAGAGCTCCAACCCTTGTTTCCCACGCTCAAAATGTTTTTAAATATTGCTCCACTGCATAAAAACAAAAGTTCTTGCTGTAAAGCAGTTAAGGAAATGCTGATTTGGCAAGCTGCACCAGTAAAAACAATTCTATAAACAAAGAAAAGCAGCCACAAAGATATGTTATCTTAATCTACTACTATAAGTAGAACTGTACAGTTTACGCACACGGACTGGGTATTCAAGTCCCTTGTTAATTGTATGCTTCAGTACTGATTGGTTGGTTGGATGGATGTAGATATAAAACAGCAAGAATGCTGGTCGCTCAACAAAGCATTACTGCAAATCATTTTGGTAACAGGACTTCTATACTGCCACTATAAACAAACAGAGTCAAGCACTCATAGGACCAAACAGAGCATTATAGCATTTGGAAGAGAAGTCATAAACAGCCACTACAAACTTTAAACGCTGTCAAAGATTGACTTATAAATTTTATCCCAGAAAAAAGAGTGTGCTTCAGATATCAGAGGTTTGGAGAGCTCTTAACAGAACAATCATCCAAGCAGAAAATGGCATATGCTGTATGTGTATTTTGGAACTTATACCAGAACCACTTTTGATATGTCAAAGTTGAGAGAATGACTCTAATGATCACTAGGGATAATCAAATAGCTGCATCATTAGGAGGGAGGGTTGAAGGAAACCTGAAAATTTCCATAGATAATGCCATACTGAATGGAGAGATACAGTAAAAGTCTTGACCTATGTCTGGAGAAGGGTCTGAATGGAGATAAACAGGCTGAGACTTTACCCAAACAAGACAGAATGGCTGTTAATGCAGAAACTAACCAGTTCCAAATTTAGGTTCAAATGGGGTGGTGCTCCATCAGAAGGAACTGGTCCATAATCTGGGAACTCTCCTTGGACTCACAGCTCCTGCTAGAAGAGTTATGTACGTTCCTAGAACTGGAGTCACTGGCAACAATCAGCCATGCTCTCATCACCTCTCAACATGACTACAGTAATATGCTCCACATGGGACTGCCCTTCAAGAATACCCAAACACTTCAACTGGTGCAGAATGTAGCTCTCTGTGTTCTAACAGAACTCCCCCAGATTGTCATATAAACAATGTGATAGGAGAGAACAAAACTCATGATACCTGCCTTCTGGAACCACATTCCCCCTGAAATTCATACAGCACCTACCATAACCAAATTTAAACAAGTACTTAAAACCTGTGTCTTTCCCCATGCCTTGGGCTAGAGTGGGTGATGGACCCCTTGCAGTATTTTGTCTATTAGATTGTGTTTGTTTTCCCAGATTTTTCTTTTTAGGTTATGTACAGTATATACATTTTGTAAGCCACCCAGAGTTGTGATAGACTGGGGCAGCCTATAAATTTCATAAATAAATTTCTGCCACTCTCTCCCATTTCTTTCTACAATAAGCAAGCTTTGCTGTAGAGTCACTATTTAAAAAAATAAATTCATTTAAAAAAATAAAATCCATAAAACAATAAAGAGCAATATACTGTAAAGCTCACAACAAGATGTTCAATCATTTCATTTATGCTTCAAAGTAAATGAGTTGTGAATGCCAAAACTCAGTTTGATAAATTGGAATCCTTTTCTTGAATTTGAATTTTATAACTCATACAACAAAACTGCTCTTTCCTTTTCTGGAGAAGTAGGCTATAGCTAAGTAGTAAGCCATATACATTGCTTGCAATTACTGTAGCCGATTCCTTGCCTCTCCAGGAAGAATTTGAAAATGTGTCCTCAGGACCTACCATCAGTCAGCATCCTAAGTCCTGAGAAGGGTGGGTAATCATCTGATTTGGCATAGAGGAGGCTTCTATGTTCCCTGAAGTACCCATTCCATGGAAAAAATGGCTTGGAAGGCAAGCAGGAGATTCTGCTGACAGACAGAACCCACTGGTGTGTGTGTGTGTGTAGGCCACTTAAACAAGTTACTTATGTATGGATGATGCATTCATACCTATTTAGGTTTCAAATAACTATATAAACAAAAACTTTTCAAAAGCAACAGAAAATGACATCACAGACATCTTTGTTAACATCACTAAGTGCTCTCTCGCTCTCTATAAAACAATCTTTTTTAGTTTTGATGATTAACTGCAGCACTGCAACACTTGCAATAATTAAAACTCCATGTCTATTTCAGAAAAAGAGACCAGGAGTATAACATTACTTGTGTGAATAACATTGAGATGTTATGCAAATATTTATCTTTTGCTCTTTTCAGTAGATGAAATAATATTCAGTTTGGTTTGGCATTTCTTTAAATATTGCTACTCCTGCTTTCCTTGAAATGAACAGAATGTGTTAACTGCAGTCACAATGTTACTTTATTTGAGGGAAGTGAACATCCTTAAGCTTTCCTGTTATAGATCTTGCTGTACTTTATCCACTGCACTTTAAATGGCATTTTGCTCGTCGCTAGGAAGCTCAACTCCAAAAATAGATATTTTCCATCTTATCAGTGACAGCATGACAGACTAAGTCCCTACACTGTCAATCCTTCTCTGGACACCTTCTCCTTTGTATGCAGTACTAACTATATTTTAAGCATAGCTATGTTACTTACCATGCCTCCCATAATGACTAAAATACACATCCACAAGAATGAAATCAAAACCTGCTGAAAGTATCCTGTGCATAAATTCATTCCTGATTTTTATTAGCATCTCTGCATCAACACCTGAGTATGACATGTTGGCACAACTTTTCCAAGCATGGTTTCCTTCAGAGAACACAGGATGTGACAGCTGCTGCTGAAGATCTCCTTCCTACTGTTTTATTTCCTCCTTTCATTACTTTATGCATTTTTAATCACTTACGGCAATCCTAAGAGCAAAGCCATTTATATCTAAGGACACAGAGGTTTTTCTATTGTAATAATTTAGACATTTAGTACAGTATTCAGAAACCATTGAGATCCGTACTTTGATATTATTTTTACATTTATTTTTCTCATCATGGTGCTCATCATATACCCAAGTTTCTAAAATGGTTTCTTGGATCTAAAAATAATAATAATCATCATCTATTGACTTCAATGGATTTACGCCTTTGAATATGTGAAAATCTGGATCCAACCCCGTTTATTAGAAAATTTGCTGGGCTACAGAATATTAAGAGAGCCAGTTGGTGGAAACCAGAAGACTGAGAGTTCTAGTCCTGTCTTAGGCATGAAGCCACCTGGGTGACCTTGGGCCAGTCATCCTCTCTCAGCCTTAGAAATAAGGCAATGGCAAACAACTTTTGAAAATGTTGCTAAGAAAACTGCATGAGTTTTCCAGGCAATTGCCAGGAGTGACTCAAAGACACAAAAGAAAAAAATATATTAAATTCATTTTTTAAAAATATTTAAGACTCCTCAAAGTTGAATACTGAACAAAGAGTACCCCTATAACAAATTGACTTTATGAAGTCAGTACATTTAACAGGGTTAAGAAAGGTTTATTTGTCATGCAAACACACCAACACTGTCACCAGCCAAAGTAGGTATTAGTCAGGGTTGGTGCTCTCTGGGGTTTAAACTAACCCTCTCTGCTCGACTGTATCATGTGAACACATTGAAACGGTTAAAGAAACCTCCTTCTTCTTTCCCTGCTGCCAATATGGGATCCTTAAGAGAGGCTTGCACATTACAGGTAGTCTTCACTTACCGACCGGCCGCTTAAAGGCCATTCGAAGTTATGATGGTACCCCAAAAGTAGATTTCTGACTGGGGCCCAAAATTACGACCCTCACAAAGCCTCAGCGATCACGTGACCCAGATTCAGCCATCCTGGAAACGGTAGCCATTTTGGGTCACATGACCGCCCTTTGGTACCAGGAAGTCCCCCAGGCTTATGATGCTGGATTTCTGAGGCAGCAGGCCCGGTCACCTGGTCGCACTACTTCCAGTGATTTAGAAGCCGGCAGAGGGAGCCTTGTGTGTCTCTTACTGTACAGGAAAGTACTGTATGCTTGCCTTTAATTTTTTCCCAGTTTTTGTTTAACTTAAGTAGAGATTTGTATGGTGGCATGCATGTTCCATCCTCTGCCTGTCTAATTATTAATTATATTTAACAATATTGAATGCTGGTTTACTGTTTTTAAAACAATTGTTTTATAAAAATCAGATTTATATACAGTACTGTACAGTAACAAAAGCTGCAGAGTTTACTACAGCAGGAAAAAAAGTTACAGTATTGTACAGTACCTTTAAACTCAGTACCTTGGTCTACTGTACTGTAGAACAAAGATTCCAATGAAGACCTTACAGTAAAAGTTTTTAATAATAAACCAGTAATATTAGTTGAAAATAACAGTAATATTAACTGAGAATACTACTACTGTAGCCACAGAAGAATTTCCATAGTCATGTTTTGGTGGAAAACATATGACTATAATACTCTACCCCCCAAAGTACTGCAAAGTAACTCCTGGTTCGCTTAACAACCGCACCATTCACTTAACAACCGAAGGAAACCACAAGCCCCAATCTTGAATCACTTAATGACCGCTGTGACTCACTTAACAACCGCGGTTAAAAAAGGTCATAAAGATGAGTCTGGAGTCACTTAAAAACCGTTATGACTTATAACCAAAATCTGGGCTCAATTGTGGTTGTGGAGTCCTTGGTGCTCTCTGAGCCTTGTTGTTTTCTTGCAGATGTTTCATTGCCAGGCTAGGCAACATCTTCAGTGCGAAAAGGGAGTGGGACTTGCTCTCTGTTTATATACCCTGGCTTGTCCTGCCTGTGTTGGTGGGGGTGTTGTTCTCTCCTTGGTAGTTCCTTGATTGGGCTGTTCTTGTACAAGACTGACTGTAGTAGTTTGTGTCCCATAACCTAAGCCAAGGAAAAGGGATCCAGATAATCCACTTAATTCATTATTCCTATCCTGAAGCTCCTCAGTAAACCAAGGGATACCTTGGGATTGCTGGTTTTAGACAGAGCTGCTTGGATGTCTCTCCCTACTTCCTACAAGTCTTATACCTACAGTCTGCCTCTTAAAGCCACTTTCCTTTAACTAAACTCTGAAATTGGAGATAAGCATAGATGGAAATATAGTATATGCTGAGCAGAACAGTGGACAAAATGTTGGGGTTCAGTTTACAGCATATTCCTTAATTAACCAGCACAAAAATGAGGAACTATTCAAGCTTTTGAGCATGCTGGACCTATTCCATTTTCAGGCAGCAGACTAGGTAAAATGTATGCAGTCAGAAAAATAGGCTACTGCTTTTTTATGAATGAATATACTGTGTGTGTGTGTGTGTGTGTGTGTGTGTGTGTGTAACACACACACACTTTAAGAGAGAGGAGAGATATATAAGACAGACAACGTTTATGTGTTGGTATACACATAAAAAAACCTGTATTTATAAGACTGACTTATTATTCTCACTACTTTTTACTATCTAGACTGAACATGATATGAATATCAATACCCACGGCTGAAGTTCAAGCATAAATCTTACCATACAATACCCTTCACTTACAGCTTCTACAGAATAAAATTTGTACTTAAATATGTTATCATATACAATAATATGTCTATGAAGGTTCTCAGTCATCCAGGTGGAATTGTCTGTAGCTTGAATCATGTCAACTGGATTTCTATTTTCTCAGTGGAAACGTTTCGCTCCTTATCCAAGGAGCTTCTTCAGTCTGAGCAAAGTTAGTAAGGGAATCCTTAAATATGTTGCTGTGTGACCTTACATCTGGGGCTAGGTCATGGTTATTTTTTGAGATGTTATTTCTAAGTCCCTTTATCATCTAAAGAAGGATCGTTAAGATCACCATGCTGCTGTTGAGCTTGCGAAATGGTCTTAATCTTCCTAGGCACAGAAGACAAAGCAGGGAGGAAGATAGGGGAAAGATTGTGCCAGAGGCCCCCACTGAGAAAATAGAAATCCAGTTGACATGATTCAAGCTACAGACAATTCCACCTGGATGACTGAGAACCTTCATAGACATATTGCCATACATTTTGGGGATGAAACCCTGAAATTGGTAAGGAAATTCGAGAAGACAGCAAGAAAGGTGGCAGACTATAGAAACCACCTACGTTTCAATCTCAGATGCAGACAACAGAGACTCATCCCGACAAGCCTACGCCTGCAATCTACAGTTAAGGGTCACAGAGCAGACCAGATCCTGGAGCAGGCACAGAGACATCTTCTAAATGAAAGAATAAGGCAAGTCCACTTCACCATTGATGCCCTGCAATACAATTTTGAAAACCTTCACCAGGAACTCACAGCCACCCTTCCTGACCCAATCCTGGATAGAGTTATTCAGCTTGGCAATAAAGTACAGCTGGCCCAGCATCACAAGACAAAGGAGAGGAAAACTAAGAAATTTGACATTCTTCTTTCTCGCAGCAAGCAGAAACAAGGAACTGGAGAAACCGCTGGGAGGAACAACAACAACAGGACCACAGAGGACAAAAAGAACATGTTGGTGAAAAATCTCTCAGACAGAGAACTCACCCAAACAGAGAGAGATGTCCTAGCCAAAGGTCTTAATTTTGCCATCACTCCCAAGCAAGTTCCGGTTGTGGAACTCATTACAGCCACAGAATCTGCCATCCACAACAACCACCTACCTTTTGAGGAAGCGGAACAACTCCGGCTTAAAATATCTGCAGCTCTGTCCAGTGCTCAACCTCCTCCCCCCAACTTTACTGTCCAAGAGAGGAGAGCCCTGACAGCCCTCAGCAAAGATGAAACCATCACCATTTTACCTGCTGACAAAGGAAGATGTACAGTGGTTCTAAACACTGCAGACTACCACAATAAAATTACCTCACTTTTGGAGGATCACCATACATATGAAAAACTGAAAATAGACTCCACCAACAATTACAAGAAAAAGGTAATAGACAGTTTGAAACAATTGGAACATGATGGCTCCATCGATAGGATTACCTACCACCGTCTGTATCCTGGAGAAGCCATCCCCTGCATCTACGGACTTCCTAAGATCCACAAGGAAGGAACACCCCTCCGACCCATAGTCAGCAGCATTAATTCGGTAACATACAACATTGCCAAACACCTCTCTACCATACTAGCACCTCTAGTTGGACACTCTGAACACCACATCCATAATTCGGAAGAATTTGTTTCCAAAGCAAAGATCCTGAAACTGGATACAGATGAAACTATGGTCTCCTTCGATGTGTCCTCCCTTTTCACCAGCATCCCCACCACTCATGCTCTATCCGCTGTCAGGAAGAGAGTAGAAGAGGACAGCACCCTTGAAAGGAGAAACCATCTCAACCCTAACCAGATCTGCCATCTTCTGGACCTGTGTCTTAACACCACTTATTTCTCATACAGAGGTGACTTTTACAGACAAAAACACGGCTGTGCCATGGGTTCTCCTGTGTCACCCATTGTGGCCAATTTATACATGGAAGAAGTGGAGAAGAAAGCACTCAACACATTCCAGGGAACGGTGCCCACCCACTGGTTTAGGTATGTGGATGACACCTGGGTCAAAATCAAGGCCCAGGAAGTACAGGCCTTCACGGACCATATAAACACTATAGATGCCAACATTAGGTTCACCAGAGAAGACACCAAGGACAACAGACTGGCATTCCTAGACTGTGAAGTCCTCATTGGGACCGGGGGCAAGCTAGAAATAGGGATCTACAGGAAACCCACACACACAGATCAATATCTGATGTTTGACTCCCACCATCCACTGCAGCACAAACTAGGAGTCATCAGGACATTGTCACACAGAGCAGAAACCATCCCCACCTCCATGGATTCCAAAAAGAATGAAAATCAGCACCTGAGAACAGCTCTGAAGGCCTGTAGATATCCAAATTGGGCCTTCACTAAATCTAAATCTACCAGACCTAAAATAGCGACAGATAGGGCTGAGACTCAGAGTAAACGGAAGAACCTGGTCATTCCTTACATGGCTGGTGTGTCTGAAAAGATAAAACGGATATTTGGCAAACACCACATACCTGTATATTTCAAACCCACCAACACACTGAGACAGAGGCTTGTACACCCCAAAGATCAAACTCCAAAACACAAGAAAAGCAATGTAGTTTATGCAATCCAGTGCAGTGAGGAGTGCTCTGAACTCTACATTGGAGAAACCAAACAACCTATGTACAGGAGGATGGCCCAACACAGGAGAAGTAACACCACAGGACCAGAGTCAGCAGTTTATCTTCATCTAAAGGAAAAAGGACACTCATTTGAGGACATTAATGTTCACATTTTAGACAGAGAAGATAGGTGGTTTGAGAGAGGGGTCAAGGAATCCATTTATGCCAACTTGGAAAATCCTTCCTTGAATAGAGGTGGGGGCCTCAGGCACAATCTTTCCCCTATCTTCCTCCCTGCTTTGTCTTCTGTGCCTAGGAAGATTAAGACCATTTCGCAAGTTCAACAGCAGCATGGTGATCTTAATGATCCTCCTTTAGATGATAAAGGGACTTAGAAATAACATCTCAAAAAATAACCATGACCTAGCCCCAGGTGTAAGGTCACACAGCAACATATTTAAGATTCCCTTACTAACTTTGCTCAGACTGAAGAAGCTCCTTGGATAAGGAGCGAAACGTTTCCACTGAGAAAATAGAAATCCAGTTGACATGATTCAAGCTACAGATCATATATAATCATTTTAAAACATAGGAAACTGGAATGCTTCACAAAATAATCATATTACTGAGGCAAAGAGGTCATTCTGATATTTACATGGAAGAGAAAGGTATCTTGTCACACAGAAACCAATGGTAATCACTTACTGCCAAAATTGCTACAAGGGCTGAAGGGGAAGAGGTCATTTAGCTAACACCTTGTATGTGGATTATGGTAACAATCCCACCCACCCCCAAAACAACTTTTTTCTAAATGATTTCCCACGTACACAGCAAATTTCCGCTTCAGGGAGAAGGATGAACTGGAAAAATTACTGTCCCGCTCCTGCTGACTGGGAGAGTACCCATTTTCTGTAGCTGCACCATATATTTCATGCCTCCTAAAAAGGGAACAGACAGTGCATGCTCAAAAATCTGAGGATTTCCTCACTTTAGTGCTGGTTACTTAAGGAGCATAAACTGACCAACTCAGCCACATTTTGTCCTCTCTTTTGCCCTGCATACACTTTATTCCCACTTATGCTTATCTCCAATTTTAGAGCTTTGATGAAGGAAAGGGACTTTAAGAGGTGTGTGGGAAAAATAAGGAGAGCAGGAAATAGGGTGGCTAAATCTGCAGCTTCTTCATTTATTTAAACTGAAATTTGTGCCTTCCCCTTCCTGCATGTGTTGTGCTCTGCTCAGCTTCTCAAACCTCATTTTTCTGCTGTAACTCCCATTTTAATAAAGAAATGAAACATTTATGGTATATGCCTGTCTTTGAGCAAACTCAGAGATAGGAAACTCACAGGTGGGAGGTTTTTTTCCTCCTGGAGCCTCTCTCTGTTGCTTTGATCATATAAAGTGACTTTTCCAGCCACGTCTGCTTCACCTCTGGAAAATTGGACATAGCCAGTTCTCTATACCCACATTTCTCCGCTGAATTACCATAGTATTCCCCAAACTAGTGCTATCCAGATGAGTTTAGAACAGTTCTGACAAATCCTATCCAGGATAGCCAATAGGAATATTGCACTACATGGGCTAAGAATTACTACAGTTGTTATGCCCATATATCAAGAGGACAACAGGATAGAGAAAGCTGGGACCCTATCAATAATTTTACATGAGGCTGCCTTTATCACATTTGTTTAGCCACCCATATCACATAGTGACTCCGGGCAGTGTACATAATGAAATAGTCCAAATACATAAAAAAACACATTAAAAACAACCAATTTAATTAAAAAAGGTAAAAACAAGATAAAAAACAAAATAAACAAAATGGTGGAAAAGCATACAAAAGGGTGAATTCAATTAACTATCATATAGCCATCTAGCAGGCTCCATTCTATCATGGGATTCCCCAAGCCAATTGACAGAACCATGTTTTAAGGGTTGGGGCCAGCCTCACCTCGAAGAGAATGATGTTCCACAGGGCAGGGCCCATGGCAGAAAAGGCTTTCCTCCTAGGTCCCGCCCAACAAAGTACCCTGGCCAATGGGACCCACAACATGCCTCTCCTGGGACAGGCAGATGTAACTGGGGAGAGGTGGTCCCTCAAATATCCTGGTCCCATGCCATGTAGAGCTTCAAAGGTCATAACCAGCACCCTGAATTGGACCTGGAAGCAAACTGGCAACCAATGCAGCTCGTGAAGCAGAGGTGCAACGTGTGCAGTTCTTGGAGCACACATAACTGCCTGAGCCACTGCATTTTGCACCAACTGAAGTTCTGGATACTCTTCAAGGGCAGCCCCATGTAGAACATGTTACAGTAGTCTATTTGGGAGGTGACTAGGGCATGAGTGACTGAGAGTAGAGTCTCCTGATTCAGGAGTGTGCGCAACTTGTGCACAACACGAAGCTGTGCAAAGGCCCGCCTGGCCACGACTGCCATCTGCTCTTTGAGCAGAAATCATGAGTCCAGAAGAACCCCGCGATTGCATGCTGGGTCTGTTTGGGGCAGTGCAACTCCATCGAGGATCAAAGATGGTAAATCCCCAGATATACAGTTGCAATTGAAATTATTCAACCCCCATTGCAAATCAGGTTTATTGTCAAAATTTACAGACTTTCAGCTATTTGCAATGAACAAATCAAACAAAAGCAATTGAAATAGCTCAACACAACGAATGCTTCAAGTGGTTTCCCCAAATGCAACTGAAAATGCAACTTATAATGACTTCTCCAGTCTCAAAATTATTCAACCCCTTCATGGCAAGCATCTTCAGTACTTAGTAGAGCACCCTTTTGCTGTTATGACCTGCTGCAAACGAGATGCATAGCCAGACACCAGCTTCTGGCAGCGTTGCTGAGGAATCCTAGCCCATTCCTCATGAGCAATGGCCTCCAATTCAGTAATGTTCTTGGGTTTGCATGCTGCAACTGCCTTCTTCAAATCCCACCAGAGATTTTCTATGGGGTTCAAGTCAGGTGACTGTGATGGCCACTGTAGAATCTTTCAGGACTTCTTCTGCATCTAAGCCTTAGTGGAATTTGAGGTATGCTTGGAATCATTGTCCTGTTGGAAGGCCCAATGACACCCAAGCTTCAGCTTCCTTACAGACGGCATGATGTTTTCTCCTAGGATTTCCTGATACTTCAATGAATCCATCCTGCCTTCCACACGCTGCAGGTTTCCAGTGCCAGAGGATGCAAAGCAGCCCCAGAGCATCACCGAGCCACTACCATGCTTAACTGTAGGCAGAGTGTTCTTTTCAGCATATGCTTCATTCTTCTTCCTCCAGACATACCGCTGATCCATCGGGCCGAAAAGTTCCAGTTTTGTTTCATCGCTCCACAGAACAGAATCTCAAAACTTCTGTGGCTTATTTATATGATTTTGAGCACATTGGAGCCGACTTTTCTTGTGCTTTTGGGTCAGTAGTGGTGTACATCTTGGAGTTCTGGCATGGACACCTTCGGTGTTTAGTACGCGCCTTACTGTCCTCACTGAAACCTCAGTGCCTGTTGCCACCAAGTCTTGCTGCAGGTCTTTTGCAGTCACTCGAGGGTTTCTCTCAACCTGCCTTCTCAGAAATCTGGTTGCAGCCATTCACAGCTTCCTTTTTCTGCCCCGTCCAGGTAGTGTAACCACTGTTTCTTTAACTTTGAACTTGCGAACTATGCTTCCAATGGTGTCTCTAGGAACATTCAGTGCCTTCACTATCTTTTTGTATCCTGTTCCTTGTTTGTGAAGGGCGATGATCTCTTCTCTTACCTTTTTGGACCATTCTTTTGACTTAGCCATATTTCTAACATGCAGTCAAACGTGACACTCAACAAACCCCTAGCCAGTTCAGGTATTTCATGTGTTCCAGCTCAAGCACATCTGGTGCAACTAATGAAGCCCTTGATTAGTTGCATCAAGTGTGCTTGAGACAACACCTGTTTTGCATACTGTACTGTATGTGTGCTGTTGTGTCTGATTCTATTCAGGGGGTTGAATAATTTTGAGACTGGAGAAGTCATTATAAGTTGCATTTTCAGTTGAATTTGGCGACACCACTTGAAGCATTTGTTGTGTTGAGCTATTTCAATTGCTGTTTGATTTGTTCATTGCAAACAGCTGAAAGTCTGTAAATTTTGACAATAAACCTGATTTGTAATAGGGGTTGAATAATTTCGATTGCAACTGTAGAAGAGGATTTGGCTCAAAACCCAAAGCCACTCAGTCTTGCCAGGGTTTAGCTGAAACCTGTTGTTCCCCATCCAGGCCCCTACAGTCTCCAGGCACCAAGAACATCAACAGCATCACTTAGCTCACCAGGAGTGGACATATACAACTGGGTATCATCAGTTTACTGATACCTCACCCCATAGTGATGGATGATCTCACCCAGCAGTTTCATGCAGTTGTTAAATAGGAGCAGAGAGAGTACCAAGCCGTGCAGCACCCCACACAGTAGGAGTCAAGAGGAGGACCTCTCACTCCCAATCAACAACGACCGGAACTGGCCTCAGAGAAAGGAAGATAACCAGCACAATACAGTTCAACCCACTCTCAATCCCCAAAACCAGGCCAGAAGGATACCTTGGTCAATGTTATTGAAAGCCACTGAGAGGTCAAGTAGAGAAAGGATGGATGTGCTACCCCCATCCCGTTCCTGCCAGAGGTCATCTAAAAGCATGACCAATGCCATATCCATCCCATATCTGGGCCTAACTTAAAGGAGTCCAGATAAAGTTTCCGCTGTATCCGATGTAGAACAGCCAGATTGGGAAACACCTTTGTCCCCCAGGCTATTGGATTCTTGAATGCCAAATAGGTTCTTTTAGGTGAAATATGTTGGATATGTAAAGAATGTATATTTTATAGTAATTATGGATTTTTATTAGTATTTTAATGTTTGACTGAAATTGTGAGTTAAAGAATGTATATTTTATAAGAATGTATATTTTATAAGAATGGGTATTTTATAGTAATTATCGTTTTTTATTATTATCATTAGTATTTTATTGCTTGAGTGAAATTGTGAGCCAACTGCAACAAAATTTCATTCTATTGTGCACTTGTATAGTGTATAGTGGGATGACAATAAAGTTATTATTCTATTCTATTCTATTCTATTCTATTCTATTCTATTCTATTCTATTCTATTCTAATCTAATCTAATCTAATCTAATCTAATCTATTCTATAATCCACTTCATCCAGGATCCTCTGAAGTTGCTGCATGACCACCTTCTCTACTGGATGAAAATTGTCCAGTACAGTGGGATGAAGTGATGGCTTCTTAAGGTGGGGGTGAACCAACACCTCTTTAAGGGGCAGGGTTACAACCCCGTCCCTCAAGGGTGAATTCACCACTGCCAGAACCCACCCACATGTTACTTCCCAGGCAGCCTTATAATTTATTCTGAATGTTATCGATCTTAACATATTTTGCCATTCTTAATTAACTACATGTAACATTGCTCCAATCTACTTTCAAGTAGTCTTATTTTGATCATTAATTGCAAACACACAACACACACAAAATTAATTAGCATTCCTACAGATCTTTTCTTGAAATTTTTAATTTTAGCTTTTTAAATGCTGCGGGAGTAGTTTCCACCCAAGACAACAACACAATGACATGACTCTAGAGATCTCATTATATAAACCTCATCATGTTTTTCATTACTTGTGCTTTGCAGTCCACTGCAAATGATTTTTAATTGGCTGACTCAGGTTCTTCACTCTTGTGAGAACCAAACTCAAAATGTAAATACTATTGCAAAAAAGGCCTTTATGTCCATTCATTATAGTTTGGCATCAACCATGTCCTTAAAGTGTATTACATGCAATATCTTCAAGAAATGGCATAATGCAGCAGTAAATTATTCCAACTAACAAAGTCTCTAACATTCTGTTTCCAAACTGCCAAATATCTAGGATTTTTGTCTGTATTATCTCCATTGGTTGAATTTACACAACAGATTAAGGCCAAAACAAACAAGCAGTGTTTTGGCTTAAGCAATATATGAGCCCAGCAACTGATTTGGAAGTGCAGTGAACTTTTCCACTTTTTTTTTTAAATTTTCCACTAAATTATTGTTTGAGGACCTTTTTTATTTTTTAAAATTTATTTTATTACTTTATTTATTAAGTCAAAATACAATGAAATACTTAGTTTTTCCTACTCGTCAATTTGTTTGTTCTGAATCTCATGTTAAAACTATTGCCCCTTCTAACTTTCTCATTTTATCTTATTTTTCAACATAGTGCGATAGAATTACCATGAGGCAGCTTTTGAAAAACTTAAAACAACTTTATTCTGGATTTTGGCTATCCTGGGTAGCTGTCTTCCTTGTGGTTTAAGTGAGATTTTTATAGTATCCTATTTTATTGGACTGTTCTGTGTTGACTATAAACTTTTATCATTTCAAAAATATAATGACTTCCATCATTGCATTTCCTCCAGCAAAGGAGATCGTTACCTTGTCGTGGTGCTGGAGCTTGAGCACCTCAATGAAACCATGAGCTAAACCGTGAAGGGACACCGAAGACGGGAAGGTCGTGGCAGAGAGGTCAGACTAAATACGATCCCTGGGGAAGGTAATGGCAACCCACCCCAGTATTCTTGCCATGAAAACTAAATGGATCAGTACAACCAAAGATATGTCGGTATACCATCGGAAGATGGGACTCCCAGGTTGGTAGATGGTCAAAATGCTACTGGGGAGGAACAGAGGATACGTTCAACTAGCCCCAGATGTGATGACGCAGCTAGCTCAAAGCCAAAAGGATGGCTAGTGGCCGACGGTGCTGGTGGTGAACGACGAATCCGATGTTCTAAAGATCAACACACCATAGAAACCTGGAATGTAAGATCTATGAGCCAGGGCAAATTGGATGTGGTTATTGGTGAGATGTTAAGATTAAATATAGACATTTTAGGTGTCAGTGAACTGAAATGGACTGGAATGGGCCACTTCACATCAGATGACCACCAGATCTACTACTGTGGACAAGAGGACCACAGAAGAAATGGAGTAGCCTTCATAATTAATAATAAAGTGGCTAAAGCAGTGCTTGGATACAATCCAAAAAACGATAGAATGATCTCAATTCGAATTCAGGGTAAGCCATTTAACATCACAGTGATCCAAATATACGCCCCAACCACAGATGCTGAAGAAGCAGAAGTAGATCAGTTCTATGAGGATCTGCAGCACCTACTAGATAATACACCAAAAAGAGATGTTATTTTCATTACAGGAGACTGGAATGCTAAGGTGGGTAGTCAGACGACACCTGGAATTACAGGCAAGCATGGTCTGGGAGAACAAAATGAAGCAGGACATAGGCTGATAGAATTTTGCCAAGACAACTCACTGTGCATAACAAACACTCTCTTCCAACAACCTAAAAGACGATTTTATACATGGACTTCACCAGATGGTCGACACCGAAATCAGATTGACTACATCCTTTGCAGCCAAAGGTGGCGGACATCTATACAGTCGGTAAAAACAAGACCTGGAGCTGACTGTAGTTCAGATCACGAACTTCTTATTGCAAAATTTAGAATCAGACTAAAGAGAATAGGGAAGACCCACAGATCAGTTAGATATGAGCTCACTAATATTCCTAAGGAATATGCAGTGGAGGTGAAGAATAGATTTAAGGGACTAGATTTAGTAGATAGGGTCCCAGAAGAACTATGGACAGAAGTTCGCAACATTGTTCAGGAGGCGGCAACAAAAAACGTCCCAAAGAAAAAGAAAACCAAGAAGGCAAGATGGCTGTCTGCTGAAACACTGGAAGTAGCCCAAGAAAGAAGGAAAGCAAAAGGCAACAGTGATAGGGGGAGATATGCCCAATTAAATGCAAAATTCCAGAGGTTAGCCAGAAGAGATAAGGAATTATTTTTAAACAAGCAATGTGCGGAAGTGGAAGAAGACAATAGAATAGGAAGGACAAGAGACCTCTTCCAGAAAATTAGAAACATCGGAGGTAAATTCCAGGCAAAAATGGGTATGATCAAAAACAAAGATGGTAAGGACCTAACCTCCAGCAAAGGAGATCGTTACCTTGTCGTGGTGCTGGAGCTTGAGCACCTCAATGAAACCATGAGCTAAACCGTGAAGGGACACCCAAGACGGGAAGGTCGTGGCAGAGAGGTCAGACTAAATACGATCCCTGGGGAAGGTAATGGCAACCCACCCCAGTATTCTTGCCATGAAAACTAAATGGATTAGTACAACCAAAGATATGTCAGTATACCATCGGAAGATGGGACTCCCAGGTCGGAAGATGGTCAAAATGCTACTGGGGAGGAACAGAGGATACGTTCAACTAGCCCCAGACGTGATGACGCAGCTAGCTGAAAGCTGAAAGGACGGCTAGCGGCCGACGGTGCTGGTGGTGAACGACGAATCCGATGTTCTAAAGATCAACACACCATAGGAACCTGGAATGTAAGATCTATGAGCCAGGGCAAATTGGATGTGGTTATTGGTGAGATGTCAAGATTAAATATAGACATTTTAGGTGTCAGTGAACTGAAATGGACTGGGATGGGCCACTTCACATCAGATGACCACCAGATCTACTACTGTGGACAAGAGGACCACAGAAGAAATGGAGTAGCCTTCATCATTAATAATAAAGTGGCTAAAGCAGTGCTTGGATACAATCCAAAAAACGATAGAATGATCTCAATTCGAATTCAGGGTAAGCCATTTAACATCACAGTGATCCAAATATACGCCCCAACCACAGATGCTGAAGAAGCAGAAGTAGATCAGTTCTATGAGGATCTGCAGCACCTACTAGATAATACACCAAAAAGAGATGTTATTTTCATTACAGGAGACTGGAATGCTAAGGTGGGTAGTCAGACGACACCTGGAATTACAGGCAAGCATGGTCTGGGAGAACAAAATGAAGCAGGACATAGGCTGATAGAATTTTGCCAAGACAACTCACTGTGCATAACAAACACTCTCTTCCAACAACCTAAAAGACGACTTTATACATGGACTTCACCAGATGGTCGACACCGAAATCAGATTGACTACATCCTTTGCAGCCAAAGGTGGCGGACATCTATACAGTCGGTAAAAACAAGACCTGGAGCTGACTGTAGTTCAGATCACGAACTTCTTATTGCAAAATTTAGAATCAGACTAAAGAGAATAGGGAAGACCCACAGATCAGTTAGATATGAGCTCACTAATATTCCTAAGGAATATGCAGTGGAGGTGAAGAATAGATTTAAGGGACTAGATTTAGTAGATAGGGTCCCAGAAGAACTATGGACAGAAGTTCGCAACATTGTTCAGGAGGCGGCAACAAAAAACGTCCCAAAGAAAAAGAAAACCAAGAAGGCAAGATGGCTGTCTGCTGAAACACTGGAAGTAGCCCAAGAAAGAAGGAAAGCAAAAGGCAACAGTGATAGGGGGAGATATGCCCAATTAAATGCAAAATTCCAGAGGTTAGCCAGAAGAGATAAGGAATTATTTTTAAACAAGCAATGTGCGGAAGTGGAAGAAGACAATAGAATAGGAAGGACAAGAGACCTCTTCCAGAAAATTAGAAACATCGGAGGTAAATTCCAGGCAAAAATGGGTATGATCAAAAACAAAGATGGTAAGGACCTAACAGAAGCAGAAGAGATCAAGAAAAGGTGGCAAGAATATACGGAAGATCTGTATAGGAAGGATAATAATATTGGAGATAGCTTTGACGGTGTGGTCAGTGAGTTAGAGCCAGACATCCTGAAGAGTGAGGTTGAATGGGCCTTAAGAAGCATTGCTAATAACAAGGCAGCAGGAGACAATGGTATCCCAGCTGAACTGTTTAAAATCTTGCAAGATGATGCTGTCAAGGTGATGCATGCCATATGCCAGCAAATTTGGAAAACACAAGAATGGCCATCAGATTGGAAAAAATCAACTTATATCCCCATACCAAAAAAGGGAAGCACTAAAGAATGTTCAAACTATCGAACAGTGGCACTTATTTCACATGCCAGTAAGGTAATGCTCAAGATCTTGCAAGGTAGACTCCAGCAATTGAGGGAGCGAGAATTGCCAGATGTACAAGCTGGGTTTAGAAAAGGCAGAGGAACTAGAGACCAAATTGCCAATATCCGCTGGATAATGGAGAAAGCCAGGGAATTTCAGAAAAACATCTATTTCTGTTTTATTGACTATTCTAAAGCCTTTGACTGTGTGGATCATAACAAATTGTGGCAAGTTCTTGGTGGTATGGGGAAACCAAGTCATCTTGTCTGCCTCCTGAGGAATCTGTATAACGACCAAGTAGCAACGGTAAGAACAGAGCACGGAACAACGGACTGGTTTAAGATTGGGAAAGGAGTACGGCAGGGTTGTATACTCTCACCCTACCTATTCAACCTGTACGCAGAACACATCATGCGACATGCTGGGCTTGAGGAATCCAAGGCTGGAGTTAAAATCGCTGGAAGAAACATTAACAATCTCAGATATGCAGATGATACCACTTTGATGGCTGAAAGCGAGGAGGAGTTGAGGAGCCTTATGACGAAGGTGAAAGAAGAAAGTGCAAAAGCTGGGTTGCAGCTAAACCTCAAAAAAACCAAGATTATGGCAACGAGCTTGATTGATGACTGGCAAATAGAGGGAGAAAAAGTGGAGGCAGTGACAGACTTTGTATTTCTAGGCGCAAAGATTACTGCAGACGCTGACTGCAGCCAGGAAATCAGAAGACGTCTACTTCTTGGGAGGAGAGCAATGGCAAATCTTGATAAAATAGTTAAGAGCAGAGACATCACATTGACAACAAAGGTCCGCATAGTTAAAGCAATGGTATTCCCTGTAGTAACCTATAGCTGCGAGAGCTGGACCATAAGGAAGGCTGAGCGAAGGAAGATAGATGCTTTTGAACTGTGGTGTTGGAGGAAAATTCTGAGAGTGCCTTGGACTGCAAGAAGATCAAACCAGTCCATACTCCAGGAAATCAAGCCAGACTGCTCACTTGAGGGAATGATATTAAAGGCAAAACTGAAGTACTTTGGCCACATAATGAGAAGACAGGATACCCTGGAGAAGAAGCTGATGCTAGGGAAAGTGGAAGGCAAAAGGAAGAGGGGCCGACCAAGGGCAAGATGGATGGATGGTATTCTGGAGGTGACGGACTCAACCATTGAGGAGCTGGGGATGGTGACGGCCGACAGAGGGCTCTGGTGTGGACTGGTCCATGAAGTCACGAAGAGTCGGAAACGACTGAACGAATAAACAACAATCATTGCATTTCATCATTAGCCTTCTATTCTTAAAAACATTATACAACCAGAAACTCAGTGGATGATAACTAAGATAAATGTATGTGATTTCTTTCTCTCTCGAGAAACAGAAATTTAAAAAATCACTACAAACAAAAACTTTATTAGTGGGTATAGGTCCTGATCGCTCCCCAATACCACCATGTCCTAAACAAGAAGAATGTTCAACAATACATTTTATTATCTGACACAACTCAGGTTTTGAAAACACAAACATACACAGAGACTTAAAACACTGCTCAAAAATGATAAAAAGTAGGAAAACAATCTGCAATCATTTATATGTTATTAATTTAATAAATATGAATTGTGCAACACTTTTAATATCAGGAATAGAATACAAATAACTTTTGAAATTGTCCCAAAATAATTTTACCACACCAGCAATTCACTAGAATAGTTGTATTTTACAGCATAACTACAGTAATTTATCCTACTGTGCACAATGCATGTAATTTGCTATAAAACATGTTCTCACACATTCCAGTTCGATCATTGAGTTCATTGGGACTTCACTGCCAGTAAGTATTGAATGGGTTACAGCCTTAAATTATAATACATATCAGTATTGCTACCCCTAGATACTGTTTCTGCTACATAATTAGATTATTACTAAAAAAAAGCTGATTAAATCCAAATACTATATTTCAGTGTTCAGTGTTATTTGATTATATTTTAGATATTATTTAATTTTTAAAATTGGTGGTTTCGAAAACCAAGTTTTCCAGGAAGGTTTACAATACATTTTTATTTATTAAATCTGTATGCCGCCTGACTCCCAACAACTCTGGGCAGCTCACAACAACTAAAACAAGGAAAATACAATAACCAGTAACAGATGAACAGATAGATAGATGATAGATGATAGATAGATAGATAGATAGATAGATAGATGGATGGATGGATGGATGGATGGATGACAGACTGGACAGGGATGAAGCAAAGGGTCTCCACTCTCCCTTGCCAAAGGCCTGAGCAAATCAGATTTTTTTTAAAAAAAAAGAATAATTAAAATTTCCTAAGCTGAATATATATTTCAAATTAATGTTAATATTTTTGCTTGCTGGTACTCCTCAAAACACACGTGTATTGCTAAGGATAGTTTCTCTCTAGACCAGGACTTTCCAAAATTTTCCCACGGCGACACACCAACCGCCGTTGGTGTGTCGCCGCGGGAAAACCCGGAAGTGCCGCCGTTGCGGCAGCGCGCAAAAACCCGGAAGCGCTGCTGCCACTTTCGGGTTTTAGCACGCCGCGGTTGGTGTGTCGCCGCGGGAAAAAACAGAAGCGCTGATTATGATCAGCGCTTCCGGGTTGTGTGGCGACACACCAGACTGTGTGTGGCGACACACTTTTGTGTCGCGACACACAGTTTGGAAAGCTCTGCTCTAGACGTTAATCCATTTTTCATTTTTCAGGAAAGTACAAGTAGTCCTCGCGATAGAAAGGCAACTGAACTGCCCAGAGTTGTCCTGTTTGAGTTGGGCGGTCGAGAAGTCTAATAAATAAATAAATAGGGACAGGAATTTCCGTCGCTAAGTGATGCAGTCATAAAGCATGATGTCACGTGACCATCTTGCTTAGTGACAGCAATTCCAGCAGTCCCGGTTCCCATTGTTTAGCAAGGACCATGCAGGTCATTAAGCAAGAACCTCACGTGAACGTGACTTCCAACTTCCTGCTGGCTTCCCTATTGACTTTGCTTGTTGGAAACCAGCAGGGAACATAGAAAATCACAATCACATGACCGCAGCTCGCTGTGACGTTGTAATCACAAGCCTGGCACCCAGATCACAATCATGTGACCGTGGGGACGCTGCAATGGCTTGAACTACAAAGACCCATTGTAAGTACCCATTTGTTCAGCGCCACTTTGAACGGTTGCTGAACCAATGGTTGTAACCCAAGGACTACCTGTAAGCTGAAGACTGATGAATACCAACAAGAAGGTCTGCATGTTTTATAAATAATCAGAAAACATGTTCTTAACTGAAAACCTTTCCTTTTGCCCAATGCCAATTAATGCAACGCATACTCAGGAAAACTAGTCATCAGAGTGCCATTTCTGACTGTTCATCAACAACCCAATTGTTCAGTGCACTTCTGCACTGTGGTTTTACTTATTCCTGCCAAGGGCCAGCACATAATCTCTATTTCTTCCCACACTCTTTTTTCCCCATAGTCTGTGAATGAAAGCTAGGGTTTTCAAATTGTGAAGAATAAGCTTTTCATTTACCTGCCAGTCAGTGCACTCTGTAGATGTGCATTTTAAGGCTGAGAGGCTAATGCAATGTTGCACTGCATTGCTATTATCGTTAGGACTATGCAAAGCTTTTGAAAGCTTTTGAAAGAGGCTGTTTTGAAACAGCCTGAAGGAGTGCAAATAAAACATCTTTCTTCATATTGTTAAAGCAGGTGCAAGGTTTGAATGGCTGTTCTAAAGCTGTTTGTAGCTATTTTCACGTGAAGTGAGGTAGCTGGGAATGTATACACATACAGAAATAGCCAGTAACACTTGTTAAAGTAGCTGTGTGATGCTTACAAAAGATGTAACTGTTTTAATGATTTGAACATGTTTCACACGTTGAGAAGCATCGTTTTCAAACATAGGTGTCTGTAGCTAGCCATGATGATACCAAAATGGTGTTTTGGAAAGCTTTACCTCTTTGTACTTACATCATGATGTCATATGCAAGTCTATAAGGCCCAGAATTTGCATCATGACACGTTGTAAATGCCCCTTCCCCCGCAGATGCCCATGCTTTAAAATGCTTTGTAGTTGTAGCCATTGTACCAACTGTTGCTAAAGATTTTGTTACAAATTTCTGCCTTGTCCTACTGTTCTACTCTGAAAGCTAGAAGTCAGTCTTGAAGTCTATATTGTAAAAGTATTAACAAAAAGTTAAGTTGTGAGAGGTACCTTCATACTTACCCAAATAAACAGTAACATTTGAGATTAGAATTTTTAACTAGGCCTGGAGAACATATTGCTGTCCAGATATTGCTGAATTATAACTCTCACCATCCATCACTATTGAACATGATAGTTTAGGACAAATAGAGTTTCCCCATACCTGCCTTAGGTTAATAAAAGAAAAAATACCTCTTTAAGATAAAATTAATGTGTAATTTTATTTTGCAATAATTCCTGGAATACTGAAGCTTGCCCAAGTTGGAATTTTCTATTCAACTAGTGCACTTACTGGATAGGTATGTAATTAAGGTTATTAACAGAATTATTGTGAATTCCAGGCATATATTTTTTTTTTGTTCATTGTGCTTCCCTGTTCATGGTCGTCTTCTTCTTTTTTTTAGTCCTATTTAACTTGCACTTCAGTGTGTTCTAGCCTGAGTATTTCTTACCTCTTTAGAGGATATGTTTAGGACTAATTGCAAATCTTATGCAAGTAGTTTAGCAATTTATTTAGCAAAAGATTACCTTGACGTGAATCTTACAAAGAAGCAAATAAATGAGAAGAGTAAAGTCTGCAGTGAAGCCGCAACAAAGAATTAAATAATCAGATTGCAAAAAAATGCAATAATTGATTTAATGTGAATATGAATTGTTGACACATTCCTTTCCTGCTTTCCATCTTGACAAAGTATATAGATAATGGGACTATGTTGAGAATCAATTTCTTTCAGAATGGTTACTATTTATTTAAAGTATTTTACCCCCTTCCATAGCCTGCCATAGCAATTTCCAGATCAATCAACTACCATATAAAACAGCTCCATTCTACAGATATGCAATCTATGTCAAAGCAACAAAGAACCACTACCAGTAACTAAGGAGAAGAAAAATCCTGACATTGTAATTCTGATAATGATCAGTTGTGGTGTAAATAGTTCAAGACAGCCAGAGACATTGCCTAGAAAAGCCACAGGCAGCAAATCACTCAGTACAGGTATAAGATTACCTCTACTTCATTTCAGTTTCTGTGTATCTACTAGGTAACAGTTGAAACAGAGCCAGAAGTAGCTTCAGACTACCTAAACATGGATATAATATCAATTCTGTAATGTGTTACCAAAGTAGCTATACCTCAAGATTCAAGAAAGAAACATAACCCAATACATTAGGAAATTATACTTAAACAATATTTTTTGAAACCAGTATAGTATTGATCTACACATTATATAACTATTTGATTATATATTTCTTTTACAGACATTTGCAATGAGAGGTATAAATGCATAATTTCTACCTAGTAGGATCGTGTGGAATGCACAAACTGAAAACTCTCTCATCAAAATATGAAGAAAATAGTTATGTGACCTTCGCTTGCCTGCACTGTGGTCTAGACTATTTAATTGCTTCAGTCAAATATCCTCTCTAAAAACATGGTCTTTATTTAGACAGTAAGCTGTTCCAGGCAAGGGATTTTCTTATTTATCTGAACAATGCCATTTATAGCTTGAAAAAGCAATTATCAATAAGTATGTAAATCTACAGTATATCTCTGAGTGATAAATTGAATTATCTGTACCACGCATAGTTCTGAAACTATAATATCTCATTTAACTGCTTGTGCCCTGAGACTTCTAAGGTCTCCATTCAATCTAATTAGCAAATATAGCAATAACTCTTTTTATAGATTTTAAAGGAACTGAAGATTGGCACTGGGACATAACTACCGATTATTGGTTATCCACCTAAATGGCATTAATTGTGTTTCGTTTACACAGTAAAAAGACTTAGTGTTTCTACAGTTATTTTACACTAATATGTTCTTGTCTTTGTTTTGTTATCACCATACATGCCATTGCAATATATTTGGAAGAAATTTCAGACCACAGTTTCTTAAATATGCTTTAATTATAAAACATGATCCAGTAAAATGTATGAATTCAAGAAAACATAGATTTTTAATGTCAAATTATTTTTAAAAATCTGGTTAAATTCTTGTTAATAACATCAGCTACTTTGATTCTTTCCTGGACCCAATTCTTATTTTTTGCAGAACTGAAAAAAAATGTGCATATGAAAATATTCCGATACATTTTGCAGCTTGTTAATACCCAGTAATGTTCATTTGAACAGATACATACAGATACTACACAGAAATGCACAGAGTTGTTACTATACCCCAAGGGTAGAAGCAGAAAATTGGAACTTCTGTTTGATGCATGATTTGTTTCCATAGTGAAATTAGGCATGTGGCCATGCAGATATAAATACCTAGAGTTCCCTTGACTGTTAGTGAATTATAATTTAGGACTGAAAAATGGAATTGTGTGAACCAAGTCTTCTCATCCATGCTTAAAATACTCCTGTTAATAAACAGGAATTGAAAGATTAGGGGAGAGAAGTAAAAGAGTAAAGAGCAGAGAGTATTAAAAAATAATCAAAATATTTCATGAAGAAGTGAAACATTTTATTAACTTTAAACTGAACCCTTGACCCTTTCAGCATAAAAGAGGCAGAAATCTATTTTATTTTTTATTTATTTTATTTTTATCCCACCTTTATTATTTTTATAAATAACCCAAGGCGGCAAACATACCTAATACTCCTTCCTCCTCCTCTTTTCCCCACAACAACAACCCTGTGAGGTGAGTTGGGCTGAGAGGGAGTGACTGGCCCAAGGTCACCCAGCCGGCTTTCATGCCTAACGCGGGAGTAGAACTCCGTCTCCTGGCTTGCCATTGGCTCCTTCCTAGGGCTGAGAGACAGCGATTGGCCCAAGGTCACCCAGCCGGCTTTCATGCCTAACGCGGGAGTAGAACTCACAGACTCCTGGTTTCTAGCCCAGCACCTTAACCACTTGACCAAACTGGCTTTTTTTTTTTTAATTTTCATTTATGGGTACACTGAATTCCACCTGATTTTGAACAAGCCAGATCCTCAATTGGCAGAAATCTTAGGCCCAGGCTTTAAAAAAAAATCTTCCCCTATCTGCTAGCATGTTTAAACATTGTATCCTCCTCAAGCATACCTATTTTCTGCTATAGCTTATATACAGTGCCTTCGGAAAGTATTCAGACCCCCTTCATTTTTTTCAATTTTGTTATGTTGCATATATATGTATATGACAAAGAAAAGTTTCTGTGTATTGTATTAAGGACTAACATTTAAAGTTAATTGTTGTACTTAAAGTTCAAGGATAAATTGGAGGACATCTATTTTCTATATTTTTTCTTGTTTGTTATTTTTTGACTTCACTTTTTCTTTTCCTTTTTCTTACTTTGTATTTCTATTTCTTTTCTTTTGTATTAGCTTTTAATGTGTATTTTAAAATTAATAAAACTTATGGGGAAAAAAATTTTTTTGTTATGTTGCAGCCTGATACTACAATTATTCAAATTCATGTTTTTTCACATTAATCTACACTCAGTACCCCATAATGACAAAGTGAAAATAGAATTTCAGAAGTGTCTGTAAATTTATCAAAAAGGAGAAACTGAAATACCACATGTAAGTAAGTATTCAGACCCTTTGCAACAACACTTGAAATTTAGCTCAGGCGCCTCCCATTTCTCTTGATCGTTGCTGAGCTGTTCCTACACCTTGATTGGAGTCCACCTGTGGTAAATTAAATTGATTGGACATGATTTGGAAAGGCACACACCTCTCTATAGAAGGCCTCACAGCGGACAATGCATGCTGTATCAGAGCAAAAGCCATGAGGTCAAAGGAACTGCCTGCAGAGCTCAGAGACAGGATTATTGCAAGGCGCAGATCTGGGGACGCTACAAAAAAATTTCTGTTGCACTGAAGGTTCTCAAGAGCACAGTGGCCTCCATAATTCTCAAATGGAAGGAGTTTGGCACAACCAGGACCCTTCCAAGAGCTGGTCGATCGGCCAAACTTAGCAATTGGGGGAGAAGAGCCTTAGTAAGAGAGGTGACCAAGAACCCGATGGTCACTCTGACTGAGCTCGAGCGCGCCTGTGTGGAGATGGGACAAGGTTCCAGAAGGACAGCCATCACTGCAGCCCTCCACCGATCTGGGCTTTATGGCAGAGTGGCTAGACGGAAGCCTCCTCAGTGCAAAACACATGAAAGCCCGCTTGGAGTTTGCAAAAAAGCACCTGAAGGATTCTCAGACTGTGAGGAGCAAGATTCTCTGGTCTGATGAAACCAAGATTGAACTGTTTGGCCTCAACTCCACTTCCTCCTCTGTCTGGAAGAAACCAGGCACCGCTCATCACCTGCCCAATGCCATCCCAACAGTGAAGCGTGGTGGTGGCAGCATCATGCTGTGGGGGTGTTTTTCAGCAGCAGGGACTGGGAGACTGGTCAGGGTTGAGGGAAAGCTGAATGGAGCAAAGTACAGAGATATCCTCAATGAAAACCTGTCCCACAGCGCTCAGGACCTCAGACTGGGCCGAAGGTTCACCTTCCAACATGACAACGATCCTAAGCACACAGCCAAGACAACACAGGAATGTCTTAGGGACAACTCTGTGAATGTCCTAGAGTGGCCCAGCCAGAGCCCTGACTTGAACCCTATTGAACATCTCTAGAGAGACCTGAAAATGGCTGTCCACCGACGGTCCCCATACAACCTGATTGAGCTTGAGAGGATTTGCAAAGAAGAATGGCAGAAAATCCCCCAATCCAGGTGTGCAAAGCTTGTTGCGTCATACCGAAAAAGACTCGAGGCTGTAATTGCTGCCAAAGGTGCTTCAACAAAGTACTGAGTAAAGGGTCTGAATACTTATGTACATGTGTTATTTCAGTTTCTCCTCTTTGATAAATTTACAGACACTTCTGAAATTCTGTTTTCACTTTGTCATTATGGGGTACTGAGTGTAGATTAATGTGACAAAACATGAATTTGAACTATTGTAGTATCAGGCTGCAACATAACAAAATTGAAAAAAATGAAGGGGGTCTGAATACTTTCCGAATGCACTGTATATTTACCCTCAGAGTATTTTTAGGGATTTCATTCATTCATTCATTTATACACACACACACACACACACACACACGTATGTATGTGTGTGTGTATGTATGTATGTATGTATGTATGTATGTATGTGTATGTGTGAATACTTGAAGATTTATACATGTATAAAAGACAAATACGAAAACGTATATAAAGAAAAATTAAGAAACAGGAGAATATAAAAGAAAAAGTGTGAAAGACAATACAGATAAAAAAGGAAAAAAGGAAAGTAAAGAAGCTACTTCCTACCTTCATTGCAGCAGTTACAACCTTATTACGCCACCTGCCTAAGATTACATTACATAGTTCCCCTCTATCCCATATTCAACCCTTTTTAATCTACAAATCCAAAAGTCACCAATTCATTTTCTCCCCATTTCCAGTCTTTTCTAGAAGTACTTAGTTTTATCCCCGATCAAAGAGATCAATTCTGCCATCTCTGCCATCTTCAGAGTCCATTTCTCCGTTAGCAAAGTCTATACCTGTAGCTCCCAACGCAGTCGTTTCTTCCTCAGCCTGTTGTATCTGTTGCGCCGATCCTTCCTTTTGTTCCACTTGCATCTCCTCCAATTCCAATATTCTGATAGATATTTCTTTGAACAAAAGTACTTCTGAATTGTTTATCCTTATGGTCTCTTGTCTTCTTCCTGACAAAGTGCACAAGTATATCTCTTGGTACATTTCTTAGTTTTGCATATCTTGTATTACTTCTGTACACTTTGTCCACTTTTGCATCCATATCTTCTTCATCCCATTCCAAAACATTTTCAACAACCCTCTTTCTAATATCTTCACCAGGTTCCTCTGGAACTGTTCTCAGACTAGAACAAACTCTTTCTCTCTTAATTCCAGTAGTGCCAAATTATGTAAATCTTGTTCCATTTCTCTATTATTTCTGTCTTATTTTCCAAAATTTCCATTTTTCCTTTAAATTGTTTAACATCTCCACTCATCTGTATTTGTTGTTGTTGTTGTTCAGTCGTTTAGTCGTGTCCGACTCTTCGTGACCTCATGGACCATAGCACGCCAGGCCTTCCTGTCCTCCACTGTCTCCCGGAGTTTGCTCAAATTCATGTTCATTACATCGGTGATGCTATCTAACCATCTCATCCTCTGCCGTCCCCTTCTCCTTTTGCCTTCAGTCTTTCCCAGCATCAGGGTCTTTTCCAGGGAGTCCTCTCTTCGCATTAGGTGGCCAAAGTATTTGAGCTTCAGCTTCAGCATCTGTCCTTCCAATGAGCAGTCAGGGTTGATTTCCTTTAGGATTGACTGGTTTGACCTCCTTGCAGTCCAAGGGACTCTCAAGAGTCTTCTCCAGCACCACAGTTCGAAAGCATCAATTCTTCGGCGCTCAGCCTTCCTTATGGTCCAACTCTCACAGCCATACATTACTACTGGGAAATCCATAGCTTTAATTATACGGACCTTTGTCGGCAAGGTGATGTCTCTGCTTTTTAATATGCTGTCTAGGTTTGCCATAGCTTTCCTCCCAAGGAGCAAGCGTCTTTTAATTTCATGGCTGCAGTCACCGTCTGCGGTGATCTTGGAGCCCAAGAAAATAAAATCTGTCACTGCTTCCATTTCTTCCCCTTCTATTTGCCAGGAAGTGATGGGACCAGATGCCATGATCTGGGTTTTTTTAATGTTGAGTTTCAAGCCAGCTTTTGCACTCTCCTCTTTCACCCTCATCAAGAGGCTCTTTAGTTCCTCTTCGCTTTCTGCCATTAGGGTGGTATCGTCTGCATATCTGAGGTTGTTGATATTTCTCCCAGCAATCTTAACTCCGGCTTGTGATTCATCCAGCCCGGCATTTCTCATGGTGTACTCTGCATATAAGTTAAATAAGCAGGGTGATAATATACAGCCTTGTCGTACTCCTTTCCCAATTTTGAACCAGTCGGTATTATGCTTTAATTTTTTGTTCATCTTTTCTTCCATATTTGCAAATTTTTCCTCCCTTCTCCCTTCTAGCAAAGCCAGATCTCTTTTAACTGATGCAGTCACAGCTGCAGTTACAGCCTGAGTCGCTGAAGCTGTCACTAATGCTATGACCTTCTTCCTCATTTCTTCACACTTCTTTTGTAAAATCTCTGACATAATCCCTTTTTCTGTTATTTCCTCTATAAATAATCCTCTCCTCCCGTCTGCGATTTTTGCTGTTTTTTTAGTAGTAGCCATTTTTCTTTTAATTTGTAATCCAGAAAGGAGAAGTAGAAAACGAAGAGAGGCTTCCCCCCCCCCAAAAATCCTTAACACTTTAATCCCTTTCGGAGCTCCATAGTTCTATAGTTACATGGTCTTTCACAGCTTCCAGTTTCCCTTATCTCTTTATTTATGGAACTTGACCAATCATCCTTCTTAACAAGTTTAAATAATCCTTTTTCCCACGGAGGCATATAATTATTTATTTAATTAGTTCAAAAGTACTTTAATAAACAATATTCCAAATTCAGCTGTCCCGTTAATCTGTTTTAAACTTTCTTAGTTTCCATTCTTGGCAAACTTTTTGTTTTTAATTATTTTTAAATCCATATAACTATTTCTTTACTTTTACTTTAATCCTTCAGGTCAGAGGTACACTCACCAGGTGGTTTAGGTATTCTGCTAGTCTGAAGATCTCTATAATTTAAAAAAAAATTCCCACTTTTTTTTCAAATAATTTTATTAAAGATTACAGTTAAAAAGAATAAAAACTACACAAACTACAAAAATATAAAGAGAAAAAATGTGAAAAAGAAGAAAAAAGAAGTAACTCCCCCCTTCATCCCAACAAGTACAAACAATTTAAGTAAATTTATTGCCATCTCTTAAATTATAACATATACTCTCTTCACCCCATATCTCATCTCTTAACTAAAAACAAAATCCAAAATCCTCATCATTCATTCCTTATCAGGAAAAGTCCAGTAAGGGTTGTCAGATATAACTAATTCTCTATCTTAACCTTGATCAAATAAGCCAACCTTGTATTACTTCCCTATACTTTTAAGGATCTTAATTCTTAACCCCTTCAAATAGAGTCGCAGCTTGATTTCTTGTCCTCTTGTTTTTTATCCTTCCCCACAAAATCTTTCAGAACCTTAGCAAGTCTCTTTTGTACATCCAGTAAGAGGAAATAGTCCTTTTTTAATCACTTCTCAAAAATGCTTCAAAACTTTAACAGAACTCTTTTCTACATCCAGTTAAAAAAAATATATCCATATCTCTTTTCCGGTTTGATAGTTGTATATCTCCTTTAGGTACTGAAGCATCATCCTGTTCCATTTGAAAGTCCAGTACATCCTTTTCTGCATCCTTCTCATAACTTGCCACATGTATAGCCACATTCAGATTAATTTCAAACTTATCCAGAGTATCTTGTTCTTCTTCCACTGCATCCTTAAGTCCATCTATCCATCATTTCTGATAATTTCAAAGACCATTTGTCCTAAATTTTCATAAATTTTTCATAATTTTCCATCAAAAAGCTGTTCAAATATTTCCTTCCATTCTTTTGTTATCATCTAGCTCCCCCTAGTGTCCAACTTTTAAAATCCCATTATGTTGTTTTGACTGAAGAAAAGGCAAATAACAACAATTTCCCAAGGGAGGAATTCTTTCAAAAGTTTAAAATTGTAATTCCAAGTCCACCTGAGCCCTTAATCTGCTGTTAAATTTTCTAAAATCCATATTCTAAGCACCCTTTTGCTGTTTAATCCAAAAATAATATTTTTCAAAAGCTTTTAAAATTGTATTTAAAAATTCTTTCTCGAAGGAGAAGGTGATTCACTTAGTCACTTAGCAGTATAACTTGCCATTCTGAAGGGTCTTAATCCTTCTAAAGCAACAGAAAAAAATGCAAATCCAAAGTGATTAAAAAGTGAGGCTCGGTCAAGTTTAATGTCCTTTAAAAAGGCTGTATTGACAGCTGTGAGCAAAGGTGGTTCCTCCTTCAACTTCCAGCTGCTGAACCCAAAAGCAAACCACGAAACAATTCCTGCGGTTTATATCCGAGGAGCAGCTTTGTGGAGTCACATGGGCTATCTCAAGTTCTCCCCTTACTCCGGAGAGATATCGGCAGCCCAGATCCTGCATTTGGCAAATCTTGATAAAATAGTTAAGAGCAGAGACATCACACTGACAACAAAGGTCCGCATAGTTAAAGCAATGGTATTCCCTGTAGTAACCTATGGCTGCGAGAGCTGGACCATAAGGAAGGCTGAGCGAAGGAAGATAGATGCTTTTGAACTGTGGTGTTGGAGGAAAATTCTGAGAGTGCCTTGGACTGCAAGAAGATCAAACCAGTCCATACTCCAGGAAATAAAGCCAGACTGCTCACTTGAAGGAATGATATTAAAGGCAAAACTGAAGTACTTTGGCCACATAATGAGAAGACAGGATACCCTGGAGAAGAAGCTGATGCTAGGAAAAGTGGAAGGCAAAAGGAAGAGGGGCCGACCAAGGGCAAGATGGATGGATGGTATTCTGGAGGTGACGGACTCAACCATTGGGGAGCTGGGGATGGTGACGGCCGACAGAAAGCTCTGGCGTGAACTGGTCCATGAAGTCACGAAGAGTCGGAAACGACTGAACGAATAAACAACAAACTTGCCATGGCTCTCAACCGGAACTCGAAAAAAACTTCCCACTCTTAACGTGCTCTCGAAAGTGGAGTGGGCAAACTCAGTGCCCTTTAAGCAGACTCCGTGAGCTTGATCTTTCTCCCTTGGCTCCCAGCACTTTACCCACAAGTCACCCACAGGGTCCCAGAATATTTTTAGGGATTTCTATCCTCCATCAATGCACAGACAATATGGTGGGCTCAGAGCCATGTGAGTATCACTGCCCTAAATTCCTTCTGCATTTTTACAAATTGTTTTTTATAACTGCCCTTACAAAGTGAAGCATTTCTACTATTTAGGGCTCTGCAAGCAAACTTAAAAGTAAACAAAAACAATACTGAAACCTCTTTCCATTTAAGAGCTTTTAGATGTGAAGGCCACACAGATGTGAAGGTCAGATTTAAATCCAAAGCAAGCAAGCAACAGCTTAGGGTTAGCGATTCGTATTATGAAACACCTCTGGAAACAAGAAGAGAGACTAACTTTCCATTTTCTGGAAGTTGAGAAGTTCCCATATTGGCTAATGTTGTACTGGCAATTTCAAGTAGCTCTGCCACAGTCAAGTTGCTTTTTTCAGTTGACATCAGTTTTACATCCACAGAGATTATCAAATTTACATGAATTTGAAGCAGATCTTGTTATCTGAAGTTACAAAGACATTACAAGAGCTTGAATGAACTTGCACTACATTTTGCAGCATCTAAAACAAGAAGACTTTTGTTATAAATTACAAACTACTGTACAGTTCATAAAATATAAATTTCTGTTTGTAGTTAATGAAAACAGTATATTATTCTTACTATGTGAAACTGTATTTAATTCATTAAAACTAATTTAGAGAAGTGTTGCTTTAATTCTTTGCATGAACTTCAGTGTGAGTGGCCCAGGCCATAATTTGTTTTACAAATGCCAGATAACTCCCCCTTGTGTGTGCATGTGCCCCCTAACATTTATATACTGGCTGTGGGTCTATAATATAGGTGAATACCTTCAATTAAAAATGTGAGGAGTTTAAGTATATTATCCATACATAATAGAACAAACCGAAAACAGCATTTGGATACTGATAATAGTGGAAAGTAATATTGGATCTTAGCTTTCTTTATTATTCTTTTGTCCAGTCCCTACCAATACACGATTGATAAATGACGCATATAGGAAATGGAAAGGAGGCCGGGTCACAACGAAAGAGTACAGGCAAATAGAATAGCTGGGGGTTAGGAAGAAAA
Source organism: Charina bottae (assembly GCA_023362775.1). Taxonomy (NCBI): domain Eukaryota; kingdom Metazoa; phylum Chordata; class Lepidosauria; order Squamata; family Charinaidae; genus Charina; species Charina bottae. Next base: position 46,187,414 of record JALMGJ010000007.1, on the reverse strand, counting down.
AAATTTAAAATGAGTTGGAAGTCAGTGAATGATACTATAACAAAAAAACAGCACTTCTTCAGATATGTTCAAAATAAAGGCAAAAGAAAAAAAAGTACAGGTAGTCCTCGAGTTACGACGGTAATTGGGACCGGAATTTCCGTCGCTAAGCGATGTTGTAAAGCGCAATGCGGTTGTAAAGTGCGATGTCAACTTCCCCCACCTGCCTATCTCCCCCCCCACACACTTCTGCCCTTTTGGCCACCCTGCAGCCCGGTTGTTCTGGGGCTACTTGCCATGCTGCAGCTTCTTGGCACGCTGTGGCTCTGGGGATGCAAGAAGCCCTGGACCGCAGTGCAGCAAGAAGCCACAGCCACCCCTGAAAGCCTCAGCTGCCCCAGCCCACTCCAGTAGCTTGGCGTAAAGCCGCACCGCCTTGGGAAGCCCTAGCCGCCCCAGCAGCGTGGCGCAAAGCCACAGTGCCCCAGGAGGCCCCAGCCGCCCTCGCCTCCCTGCACTCCGAGGCCCCTGCCGCCCTGCACTCCGCCGTCCCTGCTCACCTTTGCCATCTTCTTTCTCCTGCTGCTGATGAGGCGTGCCCACCCTGGCCCTTTGCAAGGCAGCTGCTGGCCACCTGAGGCCTTCTTCCCCAGGTCTCATGAGGAAACTGCCATGTGCGACCTTGGGAAGAAAGCCTCGTGCGGCCAGCAGCTGCCTCGCGAAGGGCTGGGCCGGGCCAGGCCAGGCATGCTTGGTCAGCAGCAGGAGCAAGAAGATGCGAAGGTCAGCTAGGGTGGCAGGGGCTGCATAGTTCAGGGGGCCAAAAGGGCACAGATGGGAGGGGAAGATAGGCAGGTGGGGGAAGTTGCAGTGCCTCTGCGGTCGTAAATGCGAGCAGGCTGCCAAGCACCTGAATTTTGATCACGTGACTGCGGGGGCACTGCAACAGCCATAACTTCAGGGACCAAGTCCCTTCATTCAGTGCCACCGTAACCTCGAACTTTGAGGACTACCTATATACCACCTGCTTAATGAGGATGGCAAAATACTAGCAGGTAATATAGAAAAGGCAGAGTTCATCACCTCCTATTTTGGTTTAGTTTCTTCAACGAAAAAGTATGTGTTCCCCCAGGAAATTATTAACAACAGGATAAAAGGGCAGGACTGAAGGTTGAGACTGACAGAAATATCACCAGGGAATACCACTCTACTGTGGATGAGTTTGAATCTGCAAAATCAAATGAATTGCATATTGGAGAACTGAAGAAACTAGTCTGGCTGGACCCATATAAATACAATGCTTAAAAAATCCCACAGAACTGAAGTGCTAGATGACTACAGGTAGTCCTTGATTAACAACCACGATTGGGACTGGAATCTCGGCTGCTAAGCAAATTTGTCATTAAGTGAGATGCCCACGTGACTACTTTGCTCGACGACTGCAATCCCAGCACTTGTGGTCATTAAGCAGATGGAGAGAAAGAGCTGCCTGCTGAAGAGTTTCTCCTCTGTGCAGAAGGGGAGGGGAAACCCTTTGGCAGGCTGAAGGAACGAAGCTCAGATCCTGAAGATCCCCTCCCCTCCGTTCCCCCCACTTGCAACCTCCTGGCTTCCCCACTGACTTTCTGGGGAAGCTGGCAGACAACACTGCAAATGGCAATCACATGATCACGGGGCACTTGGCAACCGATCGTTGCTGAGCACCCAAAATGCGGTCCCATGATTGTGGGGGCAGTTGGTGCAATGTTTCACAATGGCCGGAAATGCTTTACGGGCCATAAAACATCCTTTCCAAGGCTGTCATTGCTTTGAACAGTCATTAAGTGTGGACTACCTGCAGAGGAGAACAAGTAAGAGGAGATACAATACACTCTTCAAATATTTGAAGAGATGTCACAGAGAAGGTTGTCAAGGCCTTTTTTTTTCTTTCATCCCAAAGTATATAGCACAAAATAATGGATTTAGGTTACAGGTAGACAGGTTCCAGTTCAATATTAGAAAATACTTTCTAATATTGGGCTTCCGGTGGGAATGGCGGACTGAACGGCTGTGCCCACTGGTTCAGCGGGCGGAGCTGACAATGCAGTAACTTTTTTCGGGCTCAGGCAGGTTTTCCTGAAGCTGAGAAATGTTCTCCGGATCAAGGAGAATACCTGGAATCATCCCATCTGTCTTCCGGAAAGCTGCTTGCAGCCAGAAGATTGCAAACGTTTCACGCTCGTAAGAGGAGCCGGGAGGCTGGGACGTCACCATTTCCAAGCCGCGCTGTAGCCTTAAAGGGACACTAAGACCGGCCACCCCATTTCTACATCATCAATTTGTATTTTTTTTAAGTATATGTACCCCAAGAGAGGCTTTCTACAGCGAGGAGAAGCTGGTTCTCTTGGTGCTTAACGTTATTTTGGGGATTACTTTTTTAAAAAAAAATTCTTTTGTTTTGGATTTCGTTTTCCTTCCAAAGGAAATTCCAGAGATTGAGAGTAAAGAATTGTTTTCCTGTTATTATTTTTGTACTAAATTTGAAGATATTAGCATTTTCCTACACGTTGAATTGGCTGATGTGAACCTTCAGCTTTGTTTTCACTTTCCCTTGAGAACCGTCTGCTATTTCACTCTCACTTTATGTAAACACAGTTTGGAACTCTTCCATATCTTCGACTTTCGCTGGTTAAGCTCCTAGGCGGTGCCATAATCTACTGCGTGAGACATGGAAGATTTCAAACAGATTCTTTCTGACTTTCACCAGGATTTTAAACAGATTTCTTCTGACTTCTATCAAACTTTTATGCAAGATATCCATGACACTGTGGAAAATATGAGATCTAAAATGTGCCATCAGGTTGGGGATGTGCTGGATGAAATTGAGGAATTTAAGAGCGATAGAAAGGTTCTTTTTAAAACTGAGATTGGGATTTTTATCGAGATGCTGGATGAAGATTGGATATTGGAGTTGGAGAAATCTAAGGGAGAGAGTGATCTGCAAGCCGTAAGTAAAATCAATCTCCTGGTGGAATGCCATGAAAAGAACCTGGAATTTTTGAGCAGGGCAGTTGGGCTTTTTGATTCTTTCAAGAGGAAAGCTCTGTGCACACTGTGGGGATATGTAACTGCTTTAGTTTATTTTGAAGTGGGGTAAGGGTTGAAGAATGTTCATCTGGTTTGCTTTAAGGATTTCATTGTTGCTATTTGCCTTTAAAGATTTGAATTTACAGTTTTGAATTGGCTTTATTTTTGGGGTTTATTAAGATTAAAATGATTAAAACTGTTGTATTAGCATTAAAGAATGTTTATCTGGTTTGCTTTAAGGATTCAATTGATGCTATTTGCTTTTAAAGATATGGAATTACTGTTTTGAATTTCTTTGTTTTTTGGGTTTATTAAGATTGGGATTAAAATTGTACTATTAAGTATAATAGCAGACAACTTACAGTATGTGCTTTTTAATTTGATTTTTATTATAGCAGACAGAAATGTATGGAATAGTTACTGTACGTTTTATCTTTTGGAGGGGAGAATGATGTTTAGGAGGTTTATATGAACTTTTTTTTCTTTATTTTAATATAAGGGGGAGGAGTAACTGTACTTATTTTTATTATGTGTTAAAGTGGAATGACTTATAGAAATAATGTGCTGTTTTGGTTTAATATAGAGTAAGAGATTGATTATGGAAATTTTTGTATATCCTTGCTGTTAAAAGTTGGAAGCCACATCTTTTTGTAATTTAAAAATAAATTCTTATGTTTCGGCACATTTTTAGGTTTTTTTCTTCTTTCTTTGTAGGTTTTTGTTGTTTTTGTTTTTGTAGTTTTTATTCTTTTCCTGAAACCTAATAAAATTTAATATACATCTTAAAGTTGCCAAGGTTGGGAAACACTGGTCTAGAATAAGATTGAGAAGGCAACAGGTCCTTTCCCCATTCCCTCACGAAAGCCTGAAGAACAGCACCCTTTGAGGAGGTCAGTTTGCACAACAAAGGGATGGTTGGAATCAGGATAGAAGCTAGGAGGAAAAGGCTAGTTTCAAGTCCTGAAAGGCTGCTTGTTCTTGAGTAGACCACTTAAATTGGTACCTTTTTTCCCCCCAGAAGTTATCAGTGGACTCATATGCACAGCCAAATCAGGAATAAAGTGCCTGTAAAAGCTGGCAAGATCCAAAAAAATACTGAACATCTTTAGCATTTCTAAGTGCTGCCAAATAAGAATGGATTGCACCATAGCATGATCCATCTGTACCACTTCTACAGATATCCGATAACCCAAAGACGATAAAACACGTATTTTTCCAACTTAGCATAGAGCTTGTATTTATGTAATTGCTGTAGTACATTTGTGACATGAATAGAATGCAAAGAAGTATATTCTAAAAAAATAATGCAGAACCTCTTGCTGGAAGAACAGAACTCTATGGTTGTATTCATATACAACTTTAAATAATCATTTTACATTATAAAGACAAGCTTACAAAGATATTGACAGCCTTCATTGCTCCCCCCTTCTGCTTTGGAGATAGGCTACAAGGAAGAATTAAAAAACTTAGTAGTTTAGCAATATATCTGAACCCAAATTTTCATACAGCTTAAGTTTGCTTAACTATGATTTACTAAACTAACAATTTCAATCTGTGGTTTATGTAGTTGTCATGTTGTAGTATGTAAAAATTAAGATTTAGAATTTGGAAATAACACTAAACTATGGCTACTATAGAACAGAAGCAGAAGTTTGTACGTATGCCTTGGAATTTCTATTTCAACAAAAGGGTTTTTTTTTAAATTATATTCTTACAGTTATCAGTTCCGTTAAAATAACACTTCCCTAATCAATATTAATTCATAATTAGATACAATGTAATATAGAAAAAATCACAAGAAAGTAAGATACATTATATCTGATTAATTCTACTAAGAACAAGAAAATTGCATTGTTCATGGTACTGTCACACAGATTGAACACTTATTGCAACCAAATTTGGTCATTCATATTCAGGAAACGTTGAATAGATTCAGGAGCAGAGACTGAATGAGCAGAGTCTGTTTAACCTATGAATCATGGAGAAAAGGGAAAAAAGCCTGACCCAGAACTAGAATGGCCCCATGGCTTTATTACATTGATCAAAGTGTCATTATATATGAAGTTTAATTAATTTAAAATAAGTCCTGGACCCATTTTCTTAATAGCCTATACCTTTGATTTTAAGATAGAGACTATACTGATGCTCATCCAATGAAGAAATTATCATACATAATGTGCATACAGTATATGGGCAATTCCTGAATTATGTGTATAAGATAACATATATATTCTGTATCCTTAACAATAACTTCATAACTGGTGACTATTTCTGCAAAGCTAGTATCTTTCTGAATCGGTGGAAAAATTCTGATTGAGCGTTTAATACTGCCTTCACCATCTAACACATTCCAGATGTATTAGAAACAACCAACTGCACAACCAGAAAGCAGGATCAAATGTGTCCCCCAGAAGCCTTGGATGATATCCCCAGAAAAGCCCCCAATAGAGGCCATTGAATTATAAAATTATTTTGATTTGTCTGAACGGGAAATTGGTTTTAAACTAAATTATTTGGTCTTGATCCTGGTATTTCTGTGTTCTGGCCCAGACTACTTTTAGGAATGCGGCCCTTAGTAAATCATTCAAAATGCATGTGATTCTTGAGCTGAAAAAATTGTATATCCCTGGACTCTAACTCCCACAATCTCTAAAAAGCACAATAATGTCCAATAAAATAAAGAATGATAAAAGCATTAACAACTGTCAAGTAACAAAAGTTGCATAAATTATTTATAAAGTTTCAGATCATCAAATTTTGCTATTCCTCCATTACTGAAAGGGGGAGAAAATATGCATGTAATCAAGAGTGCAATACCCACAGTTATATAAACAGATTAACTTTTCTTTCAGGGAGTATAAAACTCAACTCTGTAGCTTCCTCCTCCATCTCAAATCCATATGCAGTCTCATATATTTGCTTCTCCACACAAACCTAATTATTATTTAGTTACATGATCAGCCCTTATACTTTGGAATATTTTTAGAAACATGAGTAGGCATAGTCATACTTTCAAACTTAAAAATGGCTTCTTGTACACCAAGTATTATAATCTAGTATGCAGCTCAAGAGTAAAGGTTTAGGTATTGATAGAAAACATAGAATTTAATTCCCTGCTTCCTTTTAAACATTATAAGAAGCACGATGTAAACAGAGGTGCTACCTAAACTACTGAAATTACCAATATAATCCATGCAAATATATATATTTAACTAAATGCCATTTACGTATCTTTGCCACAGTTATATTACAATAGAAGAGAATTTAATATAGCCTCCTTATAAATGTACCTGTTGTTAGAAGCATTTGGAACTTCCACAGAATGTCCTTAATTTACTTATGCAGCCTAATATTAGCAATACTGAGCACAGTCTAATAACCCTAATGTAAAAAAAATGTATGGTGATAGAGATAAGCAACAGATCCTATGCTTCACATGGGCTATGGTGAAAGAATGTACAGCTATTAGTAAGAGTACCTTTATTTACTAGTTGTTTTTCATGCTTCTCAGGGGGCAGAGTGAAAGAAGCTAGTTTATTGTTCAGCTGATATCAAGTTCCAATATTTGAAGTGCTTGTTACTCCTGAAACAGGATTCCAATGCATGGCTGCCCTATCTAGTATGTTCTCAGTACATTTGTTGTTTATTCGTTCAGTCGTTTCCGACTCTTCGTGACTTCATGGACCAGCCCACGCCAGAGCTTTCTGTCGGCCGTCACCATCCCCAGCTCCCCAATGGTTGAGTCCGTCGCCTCCAGAATACCATCCATCCATCTTGCCCTTGGTCGGCCCCTCTTCCTTTTGCCTTCCACTTTTCCTAGCATCAGCTTCTTCTCCAAGGTATCCTGTCTTCTCATTATGTGGCCAAAGTACTTCAGTTTTGCCTTTAATATCATTCCCTCAAGTGAGCAGTCTGGCTTGATTTCCTGGAGTATGGACTGGTTTGATCTTCTTGCAGTCCAAGGCACTCTCAGAATTTTCCTCCAACACCACAGTTCAAAAGCATCTAGCTTCCTTCGCTCAGCCTTCCTTATGGTCCAGCTCTCGCAGCCATATCAGTACATCTCAGTACATATCAGTACAATCTCAGTACATATTCTGGTCTAAAATAAATGCAAGCAGATGCCCTACAACTGATTACCTGACTGGAAAATATGAAAAGCTTTAACATCCCATGATGCAAACTATAGCATAGCTGTATGGTTTAAAGCTTATAGCAATGGAGGAGACAGACTTCAAGGATAGGAATGCGGTCATGGAAGCAACACGTTTTACACTTTAGGTTTTACCATTTTGCAGAATACGTATTTATTCAAAACCACACCATATAAAATTACATATGCCACTGGTCGTGGCAGGACAATACCAAGATATAGACAAGTAATATATACATGTACCTATTATCTCTATGGTACTATTATTTTTCTAAAGTGCATTTATTTAGAAAGAATGACTAAATTAAGAGACCAAATATAGCTGCTGGTTTGCAAGTCTACTGTTTCAACAGTGACCAGAGGTAATTTAAAAGACAACAGAATAGTGCACTCCAGCAGGTAAAGGATTATTAGCACACTAGCTATTAGGCCAAGAAAGTTAGTTTACCAACAAAAGTAAATGGGCATATATGCATCTACCTACAAACTATAAAAATGTCATATTATTTGGGTACTATTTCACAATGGATAGTTTGTATGAAGTATCACGAAGGGGCATCCCTCTCTTGCATAGAAAGTTACATAACACGATAATATATACATTACTCTAGAACTGAGCTTTTAAATAAACCTAAGTGCATAATGAAAATAAAAAGCTACATTTATTTAATGATTCTTTATTCACCAGTGTGTATTTAGCAATGCACATTTAGAATAATGTTCTTGGTATGCTTTCTCTACTTACCCAGGATACATTTTTACCCTTTGGTGTTTTGAGCATGGCAACATGCAGGGCTGAGATGACCAGCAACAACTCCACCAGCATGGAAAGTCAGGTCCCAAATGTTTATCTTATCCAAATGTATAAAGTCTTTTAGCCAAGGTGATGCAGGTACAGGTAACATCAAACAAAGGAACAATTTTAAAAAATCATTCTTCTTCTTAATCTTTCATCCCAGCAAGAACATTCAAAACTAAACATACAAACAGGATTTTTGGATGTTTTTGAATATCCCAAAAGTTGATTAAGCAAATTTTAAAAATCAGGATCAAAAATTTGTTGAAGTTTATTTCTCCTGCTCAAAAAATGCTGCCCCTGATTAATAAAACCTCTGAAATTTAACTTACCCAAGATTTATGAAATAAATGCTAAAATCAAATAGTCTTCAGATCTTAATGACATTGGCTTCCAGTAGGATTTATCGCTTTACTTAAATATTTCTGAATTCCAGGACACTACTGACATATAAAAGGAATTACGATCTCAGTTTCCATAAATAATATATACAAGCAGGTATGCTGTATATACCTGTTGCTACCTTCTGCACATTTTCCTTTACAACGACTGCCGCTGCCTCGCAGTGCACCTGTTGTTGATGTATCTCCACAATGAAAAGGCTGGTAACCTAACAACCAATAGGACTTGTTTTCAAAGGAAGCCCCAGAAGACAAAGCAAAAACTGAAAAATCAGACTCTCCCCATTTCCTTCTTTTTGCCTCTGTTCTCTCCTTCCACTTCTGTCTATCTAGATTACAAAACCAGATCCAGGCTAAATGTTGCAACTATCAGTAGTGATTAGTGTGAGCTGACTGAAATCGGATTATACAACAAGACCTCTGCCTTCTCGCTCAGCAAACAGGCCAGACTATTTTCACCTACCATTTGGAAGAATCCATTCTCAGGAATCGGCAAACCAGACTTATAGTTTCTTTGAAAGAGAAAACTAAATATATTATATCATTTTTTTTCTAATTAGAAATTAAAACAAAGCTTCTGAAGAACTATAATCAAAATATATTTTAGAACTTGTGTTGATATTTAATCACTAGCAGTCAAAAGGCTTTGAATATATAGTTTAAAACATTAACTCCTTAGAGCAGTAGCAGACTGACAAAATTGTCTATTTCCTAATGAATATTACTAAGTGCATCAACATGCATTCTTTGAAAATTGCAGTTTTGTAGTTATCTCTTTAGAATGTTCCATTCTAGAGCCAGTTGAAAAATAAAGTAGGTCAAATACAGAACAAATGCAAAATTCTTATTGCATTCAGTGGAATATTAACAAATGATTGGGGGGAAATGCACATGTAGTTTTAGGATTTCTGGAGAGAACAGATCACATTTTAGGTCATATTTATGCACAATTTTTGAAAATTCAAAAGGGTTCACAAACTTTTAAGCACCACTGTAACTCTGTATTGCGTATAATATGGATATCAACTTAAAGGAAAAGTTACAGGGTTGAATATTTGCTTCAAGATCATATCTAGGATGATATAATCTGGATTCTAGGAAGTCAAACACCAATAAGAGCCATAAAAAGCCATAAAAAGCCAGCTTTTTTTCTTTTTCTTTTCTCCTTGCTGAGCAGACAGACTTTTCTTTCCTTCAGTCTTTTTCTCTGGTTTCTCTTCAGATTGTGTATCTTTCTGATTGGCCGTCCCTTCTCTCTCCCCTTGCCTGCCCTTTCAAGACAAGCCCTGCCAACCTCTGGGAACTCTGCCCGCTCTTTTGCTCTAGGTTGGACGTTGCTTCTGAAATTGTGCCAGGCACTCTGGGCAAAATCAGCAGAGAGGGAGAGCCATGTCTGGCTGCCTTGTTGCAAGGATCTGTTGGCTGGGACAACTTGTGCATTTTTAGGCTGTCATTTGAGTAATCTGAACTGATTGATTATTACTATAGTAATGATTACGATGATTTGGTAATGAATACAAAGACACAATCTGTCTTGATTCTGTTAGGTTAACAGGGGAGCAAAGGAAATTCTGGCAGGCTTTCAAGATTCTGTTATTATACCCTACAACCAGAAAGTAGCATTGTGGTAATCTTTGCAGTGTTACTTTCCTGACTTGTCCTACCTCAAAAGGCTGACGTGATGGTGGTGGTAGGGTCCTAGAGGAAACTGATTCTCTGGAACCCTTGCGGTCGGGTTGTGCGCACTTCCTAATCCTATTAAACCTCTAGTGGCATTCAATAACACCGATGATATCCTTGTGGACCACCTGAGGGGGTTGGAATATAGAGCATTTTGTCTCTGGAGAAAATATGTCTATGAAGGTTCTCAGTCATCCAGGTGGAATTGTCTGTAGTTTGAATCATGTCAACTGGATTTCTATTTTCTCAGTGGAAACGTTTCGCTCCTTATCCAAGGAGCTTCTTCAGTCTGAGCAAAGTTAGTAAGGGAATCCTTAAATATGTTTCTAGGTGGCTGTGTGACCTTACACCTGGGGCTAGGTCATGGTTATTTTGAGATGTTATTTTTAAGTCCCTTTATCATCTAAAGGAGGATCGTTAAGATCACCATGCTGCTGTTGAGCTTGCGAAATGGTCTTAATCTTCCTAGGCACAGAAGACAAAGCAGGGAGGAAAATAGGGGAAAGATTGTGCCTGAGGCCCCCACCTCTATTCAAGGAAGGATTTTCCAAGTTGGCATAAATGGATTCCTTGACCCCTCTCTCAAACCACCTATCTTCTCTGTCTAAAATGTGAACATTTTTCCCTGCTTTGTCTTCTGTGCCTAGGAAGATTAAGACCATTTCGCAAGCTCAACAGCAGCATGGTGATCTTAACGATCCTCCTTTAGATGATAAAGGGACTTAAAAATAACATCTCAAAATAACCATGACCTAGCCCCAGGTATAAGGTCACACAGCCACCTAGAAACATATTTAAGGATTCCCTTACTAACTTTGCTCAGACTGAAGAAGCTCCTTGGATAAGGAGCGAAACGTTTCCACTGAGAAAATAGAAATCCAGTTGACATGATTCAAGCTACAGACAATTCTCTTGTCTTTTCAGTCTCTGGAGAAAAGGAATACCATTAACTTCTTCACATTTAAGAAAGCCTTACTGTCCTGCAGGGTGCTTCAGCACTGATGGTAAAAGGACTACCTTATGGAGGTGAGATGAATTGAGATGAGTGTCTTGTTTTTTATTTATGTATTTTCATGTTCCTTTTTTTTGATAGTAAACCACCTTAAGTTCTTGGATATGGGCAGCCTACAAATGCATGAAGTCACGAAGAGTTGGAAGTGACTGAATGAGTAAACAACAAAACAAATGCATAGAACAAATAACTAACTAAATAGTATCTCTGAGATATTAATGTGATTACCTCGCCTTTGAGTTTTATGTGTTTTATGATGGTTTTTTATATGCTTTTATATTGTTTTTTTCTTGCTTTTAAATTGCTGTATTGTTCTTTTTTGTTGTTTTTATATTTGTTTTAATTGTTCATATGCTGCCTAGAGTCATATATATGAGATGGGCAGCTATATAAATTTTATAAATAAATAAATATTAGATGCAGGGTTCTGGATCTAGAAAAGAGTAGGTGAGAAATTTCTAATCCAAATTAATGTTCAAATTAAAAATAATATTTCTCCCTTATCATCTTAGATATTAATAGTAGAAGTTATTTTCAATGATGAACCAAGATCATTTTACAACATTACTATTTTAATTTCCTTCTACCTAAAAAGGAATTGTTCTTAACAAAGAACTAAATAAACATTTTAGAGATGGGAGTACCAGACCACCTTACCTGTCTCCTGAGAAACCTGTATGTGGGTCAAGAAGCAACAGTTAGAACCGGACATGGAACAACCGACTGGTTCAAAATTGGGAAAGGAGTACGACAAGGCTGTATATTATCACCCTGCTTATTTAACTTATATGCAGAGTACATCATGAGAAATGCCGGGCTGGATGAATCACAAGCCGGAGTTAAGATTGCCGGGAAAAATATCAACAACCTCAGATATGCAGACGATACCACCCTAATGGCAGAAAGTGAAGAGGAACTAAAGAGCCTCTTGATGAGGGTGAAAGAGGAGAGTGCAAAAGCTGGCTTGAAACTCAACATTAAAAAAACCCAGATCATGGCATCTGGTCCCATCACTTCCTGGCAAATAGAAGGGGAAGAAATGGAAGCAGTGACAGATTTTATTTTCTTGGGCTCCAAGATCACCGCAGACGGTGACTGCAGCCATGAAATTAAAAGACGCTTGCTCCTTGGAAGGAAAGCTATGGCAAACCTAGACAGCATATTAAAAAGCAGAGACATCACCTTGCCGACAAAGGTCCGTATAGTTAAAGCTATGGTTTTTCCAGTAGCAATGTATGGCTGTGAGAGTTGGACCATAAGGAAGGCTGAGCGCCGAAGAATTGATGCTTTCGAGCTGTGGTGCTGGAGAAGACTCTTGAGAGTCCCTTGGACTGCAAGGAGGTCAAACCAGTCAATCCTAAAGGAAATCAACCCTGACTGCTCATTGGAAGGACAGATGCTGAAGCTGAAGCTCAAATACTTTGGCCACCTAATGAGAAGAGAGGACTCACTGGAAAAGACCCTGATGCTGGGAAAGACTGAGGGCAAAAGGAGAAGGGGACGGCAGAGGATGAGATGGTTAGATAGCATCACCGATGTAATGAACATGAATTTGAGTTAACTCCGAGAGACAGTGGAGGACAGGAAGGCCTGGCGTGCTATGGTCCATGAGGTCACGAAGAGTCGGACACGACTGAACGACTGAACAACAACAACAAAAATGGCTTAATGAATTAAGTAAATGTACTTCTGTAGAGTTGTAACAGAGGTCTGAAATAGTGTCATATTCAAAATCAAATTAGGCAACATTAGGAGAAATATGGTTTTTACAAGTATGGGAAAATTAGTTTCAAAAGATTGCTTAATATAGGATGAAATGTTGCATTCAATTTAAGCAGAAATAATGGGTTAGGGGGCGTGGTGGCTCAGTGGGTAAGACGCCAGGCTTGTCGATCGGAAGATTGCAAGTTCGGAGGTTCAAATCCCTAGCCCTGCGTGCGGAGTGAGCTCCCGCACTAGCTCCAGCTCTTGCCAACCTAGCAATTCGAAAGCATGCAAATGCAAGTAGATGAATAGGTACCACTTTGGTGGGTAGGTAACAGCGTTCCACGCATGTCATGCGGCCACATGACCATGGAAGCGTCTTCGGACAACGCTGGCTCTTTGGCTAACAAACGGAGATGAGCACCGGCCCCTAGAGTCGGACACGACTGCACAAATGTGCGGGGGGGTACCTTTACCTTTTTTTAATGGGTTAGGGATATTATTTCTACAGTTCCCCCTCCCATTTTTAAAAAAGCTTTTCTTGTATTTATTCTGGCTTGTTTGTTATGTTGTTTTGATAGGGTTTCTGTTTCTTACTTTTATGTAGTATTTTTATCATATTCCATTGTAAACAATAATGAAATAAACTAAATTAATATCAGAAATCAGAAACAGAACCAATGACTTATCTATCACATCTCAAAGAAATCATAACTGAGTGTTAGGAGGCATATTTTGTACAAACGATATGCTTCTTTCTGTTCCCCGTTTTCCTTTTAAAGGTGCCTTATCAATAGATTGTAAGAAAAACATGCTTGTAGTCTTAGAAAACTGGAACCAATGAAAATAGGGAGATTGTTTTCAGCTTCCACCACTCAACCTTTATGTGACTCTGTAAACATTTTCTGCCCTGCACATTAACAAGCAATGAATCAAGCCATACTTTAAAATGTATGCCATTATGTAAATGCTAATTCCTTTTTCTTACAGCTACTATACTCTACCAAACACATGCAGTCATTATGTCCAAGTATATTATCTTTTTACCAGAGGTAAAAGAAAGTTTTCCAGGGCTGGCAATAGCTACTCAAAACTGTAGGCCTTTACAAGTGGATCCTGCAACAGTAGGAAGTGCTACTATTTTGTCATTTACTGTACTTCTTCTATGTAATTCCCCTTTATTTATTTATTTTGATCCCGCATTTATTATTTTTATAAATAACTCAAGGTGGCGAACATATCTAATACTCCTATTTTCCCCACAACAGCAACCCTGTGAAGTGAGTTGGGCTGAGTGGGAGTGACTGGCCCAAAGTCACCCAGCCGGCTTTCATGCCTATTATCCCCACAAGTCAATCAGTATTCTTGGCCAGTGTACATGCTCAGTCCAGGGAGGGTGTAAGGAGGAAAAGAGAGTGAGAGAGAAGGTTCCCTTGAGTTTCTTCCAAGCCTGCTAATATCTTCTATATAGAGGGTCCCATACTGGTTACACAGAAGCTTGGAAAATTCAGATCACTTAATATAAACTATGTACAGTGCTCATTCCTATTTTCAGAAATAATCAGACTAATGTAGCTGTTTCAGCAACACAATATAATTTAATTTTAATTTCCCAAGTGTCCTCAGTTTACCATCTTATGTGGACATTAGTATAAGTGGTTATATCATACCTTAAAAAGACAAAGAAGTAAAATTAGCATTTTGGAGTAACAATACTGGGGTTACAAGTTCAATCACAGCTGTCAGCTATAAGTTTGCCATAAACAATGGACGTATATACATATCTATCTATCTCTCTCTCTCTCTCTCTCTCTCTCTCTCTCTCTCTCTCTCTCTCTCTCTCTGGATGTTGATGTTTGAATATATTATCTTTATTTTTAGTGTCCTTAAAAATCATATCCACAATTTTTTTTGATGTTCACCACCCGGTGAACAATAACCCAGAACAAGAAAGAATTCCAATCATGGAAATAAGTGAAACTGTGGAGAAACATTAAGTAATACAGTACTTGTAAATATATAATTGCCTAAGTTATATAACAAATTCAAACAGGTGAATTTAGTAGTCTGAGAATAAGTATATTTCTTACTATACTTGGTAATTGTATTTTGGGAAAATATGATAAGAGATTTAAGCAACTGATCAAAATATTTGCAAAGGGCCTTATCTTAAGCTACTTTTAATATGTACCTGTCCAACCTTCAGCCAGAGATTCAGGTTACAAACTTAGAAATAACAGTCCTTCAAATTCTGTATTTACACATTCTGCATAAAGCAGTGCTCCCATCTCCAGTCCATCTCGGTTGCCTTACAGCTACATTCTGCTTAATCCAAGGACATTTTGCAAGTGCCTAACATAGGATAGACATAATTACAAGCCTGCAATCTAGGTGGCTACCAATGCTAATGCTAATGCTAATAATAATAATAATAGTAATTTTATATCTTTTTCAGACTTTCTCATGTTTGCTTGACTTAAGACTACAATAAAACACCATTTCTACTTTGGAATTGATTGTCTTACTGCTTTACATGAAATCCCTAAATTTCATTTTTGACCCATTAACGTATCAATTTTAGCCATTTCACTGAGGTGAATCTGGCATGAGAGACTAATAATGTAGTATTTACCCCTAAGAAATAGTTCGGAAAACTCAGTGATTAAAAATAATAGAATTTTAGTTAGTCTCAAGTGTGACAGTGCTGTGTTAGATTGGCTACAAAGTTATGTGGGCCTCACATCTATGTCACTAGTAAATGAAGGAAAGTTGGTGTTGCAATTGTATGTGATTATGTATCTAGCTTATAAAAATATTGACCACTATGTTTGATCAATGGTATGGCTGTTATGTAGTAAATGATTCATGATTTAGATCATATTATGTAGAATACAGAGTGTAAACCACAGCTAATTCCCTTTTATTACATTGTCTATTATCTCATTATTAAAGAAGCTCATTGTGTCAACTGTTGCATCACCAATAAAATATAAAATTAAAATTAACAATTACAAAGAACAAAGAACAAAATCCTTTAAAAAACCAGGTTGGGAAGTAAATGATTTTTAATTATTTTGGTTTTGGTTGCCCCATAATAATAAATCAAATAAAATGTGCTGTTTATCAAAAAGAAAAACACTGCATCATTCTTTTTTTAATGTAATAAGACCAAATTATTAGTAAAAATATTAAATAATGAAACCCTAAATATTTAGTCATATTCCATAACCTTTATTTTTTCCAATGCATCTTTACTGTGATGAGAAAATAACAGTTAAAGCATAATGGTTTACTTAAAAGATTGATCAGCTGACTGTATCTTCAACACATTCTAATAAACATCCAGTCTTTCAATTGCATCTAATTTATACATATTATTGCTAAATTCCATAGCAGAATATATTATTCTAACAGCCATTTTACAATAGAGGGTTGATATCTCTATTCTAGAAAATACTAGAACCTGATTAAACACTTATGCCATATGTTGCCACTATGCTGATTTCATTGGAAAAGAATGCAGAAAAGCACAGTTTTCCCACATGCTGATCCTAGTTTTCTCAATTGTCATTTATTCCTTGAAAATGACAACTGGGCATTTACATAGTCTCTCCTAATTGTCATACACATATATTTAAAAAATCCTACCATTTTCGTCAGAAAGGTCAGTCATTTGCTGCAAATTGTTTTTAAGGTCCCTCCCCTCCTTGCTATGTTATTGGTTTTTTTTAAGAATTACCTGTTCAAATGGTTAAGGTCTGTGCCAAAAAACATTGCTCAAGTGGCTGTTTCACCCAGCAAACATGTCTCAGCACCTGCATGAAGCAAACTGCATCACCAAATATACTATGTTCAGCTCCACAATCAGCACCATTCTAAAACAATCAGAAACTTACATACGAAACCCGTACTCGCCGCCGGTGTGCCAACCCACAGCACTGCATGAAGAGGACAGCAGAAAACACTCAGTATAGGGTCTCACCGAGCTTCAGTCTGTCTTGTCATTTCCTCTGAGGCACTGGCCATTCCTCTTTACTCTCCAGCCCCAGAAAAGGAGAACAGGTAGAAAAACCATTCAGCCAAGCAATTTTGTTAAATGTGCCCTTGCGGCTGATGAAACTGTGTATGTAAATGTATGTTCCTTTAAGTAAATCAATTCCTTCTGTTTCAGCTGAATATATAATTACAAAATGTCTCTGTCGTTAGTATCTCTATATTACTAAGATGCATCTCAGAGGAATCTTTTCCTAGTTGAAGGTTTTGTATTACCTGCTCTGAACTTAGAAAAGAATCACACAGAAGAATCCTATGCCTGTAGCTTTCGAAATCTCCTTTTTTGTGGGTGATTTCTTAATGCTGCCGCTGCTGCTGCTGCTGCTGCTGCTATTTCAGGCTGCTTCTCAATACAGAAACTAGAAAGAGCATCTTTGATTCAGTGTTACCTCTGTACCATAATGAACACTTCTGTTCCTTATTTATTCCCCTCCCCCAAACCTGAAAAATGACGGAGTCTAGACTTGAATTCTCTCTGGGTACTTTGGACTACAGAACCGCTGCACAAATTATCAGAAGCTTTGTCTTGCAGTACGTGTTTCACATGAATTGCAGGCAGAGATTTTTACTGGCTGCAATACCTGACTAGCTTAGGAACTGCAGCTGCACAGTGTTTTCCTCTTGTTGACAATGACAGAAAAGACTCTAAAATCATACTAAAACAGATGCATGTGTTTAGCTTTGGTCATATATCTTTTGAAGCAATTAAAGAACCCAAATCAAAGGGGACCTGTTGGCAATTTTGCCAAATTCCTACTTGTTGCAAGAAAAAAAAAAGACTTGTAGCAAAGGAGACACATCTCCCCAAGTAATGGGTTCTAAGGTGAAACCAATCATAGTGCCAAGACGTTTCTTCTAATTTTCAAGTAAAATTCACCCTCCTGTTATTACAACCCATTCAGTTTATTTTCTAAGTGTAAACTCTTGTATTTTGAAGAAAATTATCATATCCTCCTCAGCATTTTCTCTCCAGAATTAACAAACCAGTGTCAACTTTTTCCTCAAAGACCTGGTTTACTAAATCAGTGACTATCTTTTTCTGCTCTTCTGAAACTGTTTCGATTTGTATTTATCCTTCTAAAGAGGCAGTAACCAGAATAGTCCTTGACCTACGACCATTCGTTCAGCGACTGTTCGAAATTACGAGGGCGCTGAACCAATGGTGGTTACGACTGGTCCTCAGAGTTCCAGCATCCCCGTGGTCACGTGATCACGATCTGGGTGCTTGGCAACTGGTTCACACTTACAACCAGTTGTAGCACCCCACGATCACACAATCGCCATTTGCAACCTTCTCTGCCGGCTTCCCCAGAAAGTCAATGGGGAAGCCGGTGGGGAAGGTCACAAGTCACTGGGGTAAGTCTCCCCCACCCACGCACCCTCCCCAGCCCCTCTGTGCTCGCACCGCGCTGGCCACTTCTGCACCCTCCCCGACCCGTTTTATTAATTATATTTCTTATGTACCCAATAAGCTTAGTTCTATTAATGCACCCTACAATTATATTAGTTTGTTTTGCAACCATAACATGTTAACATGTTCAGACTGTGAACTTCCAATGCATTACAGCCAAGTCTTTTGATTCTTTGATCCACATCTTTAAAATTTAAATGCAGAACTCTGCATCTGAATTTCATTTTTACATTCTATTTCTCCATTTTCAGTTTAAAGTTCTGAAGTATATCTATCCTCACAGTTTTATATCATTTAAAGGCATCAGTAGCAACCATAGATGCCTGAAGCTCAACAAAAGGGAGCCAACTATAAAACTGGCACCTAGGCACAAGACAGTAGAAAAAGAAAGTGAAGAAGAGTTCTACTTCCCATCTTTTAGAAATGTTTTTCCTTCTGTCAAATTTGTTGGAATGGAAAGTGACAACTGAATTTAAAGTTAAATGAGAAACAAACTCTGTGAGAGCAAAAGGACCAATCCCAATCCTAATGAGCTAGAAGAAACTCCTCCTTTCCACTTCCACAGCAGCCAGCTGACTTGCAAAAACAAGGGAAACTCCGTGTGGATGAAAATCTTGCTCCATGCAAAGGAGCACCACTTGCAAACTTAAGCAAAAAGAGAAAGTTTTCCTAGCTGCAGAACCCTCACTATGGGTAAAAAAGGTGACTGAAATATGACTGACAATTTAGATTATTAAAACCAGGTGCCGAGAATCAAGCAGCTTTGTTCATCCAGGACCCTAGTGCCAGTGTCAGGAACAAAAAATTCCAGGAATTTCTAGGGAAAAGTTTAAATAATTTCTTCTAGGCTGGATTCTCTACTTCCCATCAGGGGATCACTACACTTCTGCAGCACCCAGGAGTACTGCTTTACTTCGAATGAGTAGCTTCCAGGATCAGATGAACTGCATCCTAAAGTGTTCAAATAACTACTTGACTGAACTCCTCTGTATTACTCTTGAGAAATCCTGAATAACCAGTGGATCTCAAGAGAAGAACAAACGTTTCCCCTACCTTCAAAAAGGAGGGAAAGGAAGATCCAGCAGTTTAATATCACAACCTGGGAAAATTCTAGAGCATATCATAAAAATATCAATTGGCAAACACTGGAAAGCCAAGTCAACATGTATCCGTTAAAAAAAATTGTCAGACCTAACTTTATTGAACTTTTTTCCAGGTAACTTCCTAAATATCTGTCAGACTGAAATCAATTAGGGAAGCTCCTGAGAATCCAAGAGCTTCTGATATGTACAGTAATATTTATTGAGAGAAAGTTAAAAAGCCACAGGTAGTCCTTGGGTTATGACGGCAACTGGGACCAGAATTTCCATTGCTAAGCGATGCGGTCATAAAGCGTGAAGTCACATGACCACATCGCTTAGGGATGGCAATCCCAGCAGTCCCAGTTGCCGCCATAACCCAAGGACCATGCAGGTCGTTAAACAGGAAGAGGCAGTGAGAGCCAGTTTGGTCTAGTGGTTAAGGCACCAGGCTAGAAACCGGGAGACTGAGAGTTCTAGTCCCGCCATAGGCATGAAAGCTGGCTGGGTGACCTTGGGCCAGTCACTCTCTCTCAGCCCAACTCGTCTCACAGGGTTGTTGTTGTGGGGATAAGAGGAGGAGGAAGAAGTATTAGGTATGTTTCCCGCCTTGAGTTATTTATAAAAATAATAAAGGTGAGATAGAAAATAATAAATAAATAAATAAATAAATAAATAATCAATCAATCCCAGGCAAGGACTGTGGAGTGTGTGCAGGTACTGTGGGGGGGTGAGGAGGTGCTGTGGGCAGGCACTAGGGAGTGTGGGCGAGCTGGCAAGGGCTGTGGGCAGGTGCTAGGGAGTGCAGGCAGGATGGCAGGGGCCACAAGTGGGTGGGCAGGATGCTGTGGGCAGGCATACACTACCGAGTGCAGGCAGGCAGGAGGGTGCTATAGAGTACTCTGTAGTGGGACTCCTTGGGAGAAAAAGCAGCGGGGGTGACTTACGAGAGCAACTTGCGACCTTCCCTGCCAGTTTCCCCATTGACTTAGCTTGTAGGAAGCCAGCAGGGAAGGTCACAAATGGCAATCACGTGACTGCAGGACACTGCAACCATCTTAAGTGTGAGCCGGTTGCCATGCACCCAAATTGCGATCACATGACTGCAGGGGTGCTGCGACGACCGGAACTTCGAGGACTGGTTGTAAGTACCACTTGTTCAATGCTCAACTTTGAACAGCTGCTGAACGAGTGGTCATAACCTGAGGACTACCTGTATAATGAAAGAATTCTAAGTGACTGATGTATTTCAAGAGCAAGCCCTGCATATAGGAACAATACTGAAACCCTCTTGTGTCTCTTTCTCTTTCCTGCCTTATTAATGGGTTGCCAGGCTTCAGGGCCAATTTCTATCTGCCCCTTGTTTTTGCAATTGTCAGATTTTCTATCATGTTGTTTTCACTGACTGTATGAGAACTCTTACAACAGATCATAGGAATACAGGTAGTCCTCACTTACCAACTGCCTCGTTTAATGGCTGCTCGAAGTTACAATGATGTAAAAAATTGCTTTGCAATGAATCCTCATGCTTACGACCGTCGCAGCATCCCACAGTCATGTGACCTCCATTTGTGTGCTTTGCAACTAGCTTGCAACAAGCAGAGTTAATAGAGAAGGCGGAAGTAAAATCATAAGTCATGGTCACCTGATGTTTCACTTAGCAACCACGATGCTTAACAATATGCTAATTAGGATCCTAATTTAGCACAGGTTTTGCTGGCAGAGCAATTAAATTGATATATAGCTGGCTCAAAAATAGCATTCAAAAATCATACACAAAGAATGTTCATCAATAGTTCCTCATCAAATTGGAATGTCACAAGAATTAGTCCTGGGTTCATTATTCTTCAATATTGTCATTAATGATTTGGATGAAGAGGTAGGGGTAATGCTTATCATATCTGCAGATTATCTAACATTGCTGAGGATAGCAAAACTAAATTTCAAAATTACCTTGATAAATTGAACAACTGAGCTGAAAGAAATTAAATGAAATTTAACAGAGACAAGTTCCTCACTTAGGAAAAACAATCAACTGCACAGATATAAGATGGGAAATACTTGGCTTGGCACTGGTGCTTTTGACCCAAGATTTTGGAACAACAGTTTGCAAATTGAGTGGTGTAACGGTTAAGACTACCGACTCTCGAACAAAAGGACAGTAGGTCGGCAGTTCGAGACCCGGAAGCACCGCGTAACGGGGTGAGCTCCCGTTCTCACCCAGCTCCTGCCAACCTAGCAGTTCGAAAGCACGTAAAAATGCAAGTAGATAAATAGGTACCACTCCGGTGGGAAGGAAACAACGTTCCGTGCGCCTCAGCATTTAGTCATGCTGGCCACATGACTATGGAAGCGACTATGGACAACGCTGGCTCCCTCGGCCGAGAATCGGAGATGAGCGCTGCCCCCTAGAGTCGGATACGACTGGAAGGGGAAACCTTACCTTACCTTTTAATTTTCAAATATATTTGTTCCACTCAAGTACTGGTTCCAGTCCAGAATACACCACTTTAAAAAAGATTAAGAGGAACTGAAACAGGTTTGGGGCAGAGCAAACTAGTACCAGTACTAGAAATTAAGAAGAGTCAAAGGACTGACGGAGCTGGGTTTGTATAGCTCTGAAAAAAAAGTACTGAAAGGGGGTATCACTTCAGATACCTGAAAGGGTATCACACAGAAGAAGGCCAAGACCTGTTATCTCTCATTCCAAAATGCAGATAATAGAATAATGGGTCCAAGTTACATAAAGGCAAATTCGGATTGAATGTCAGAAAAACACTTCCTAACGATAAGAACAGTTTGACATTAGCCAGTGGGATGATGAGCTCCCCTTCACTGGATGTGCTCAGGCAGAGGCTCGACAGCCATCTGCCCAGGATACATTCATTTGGATTAATGCTTTGGGTGGGGGGTTGAGCTCTATGGCCTAAATGCCTCATTAGCATTTTGAAATTCTACAGAAGAAAATGTGTGTGTTTAAGTGAACGATGTTACTATTCGTTTGTTGTTTGCACTTACAGAAATAGCAATCTTGACACACAATGGATTTACTAAATACTTACTAAAGATTCTGGCTTTACTTGTTAGTGATGATAGAAAAGCCTTTTTAAATATATGAATACATAGATCTTTTATATTTAAAAATTTTAATCTCTCAATTTTTCTTTCTTAAAAAAGTACCTATTTCAGCCAAATAATTAAATCTCTGTTTGTGTGTGTGTGTCTAAAAAAAAATCACTAGAGTAAGAGCCTTTGAAAAAGTAATGTTTCCCAATTGGGGTGGTGACTATTTCTGAGACAGATGTGTTACGGTGTGTAAGTAAGAGAAGCTGGCGTTTGAAGCTTTAAATCAACACAGACAGGGACAGAGTTTCTAGCTAGATTTATCTGAAAACTATTGCAGCTGTAGTAACACTGTAAAAACAGTTTTCTAGGGAACCTTCTGCTTATAGAATTGTATATGGATTTACTCAGAACAATTATATTGACATTCTTAAATGTCCAATGTTCTTCATATAAGTGGAAGTAAACTCTGTGACACTACAAGTAAAACTTCTTACCAGATTCCTGATTTGAAAAAAGGAAATATAACTTATTTAAAGTGTTTGCTAGAATTATAGCTTTGAAATCTAGATTATTGTGAATACAGTAATATTCAGAGAATCATTCTTTAAAAATGGAACATTTATGATCATAAGAGGAAATCAAAGGTTTACAGACAAAAATTACTTATGATCAACCTGTACTCACTGTTCCCTTGTATCTCCTAAATGGTGACATACAGTAAAGTCAAAAATATAAATCAACATGACATTCTTTGACAGCCATAGTACATTCAAAGAAGCAGTTAGGTGTATGTACAGATTTCTTCAGACTTCAGCCAAAATTAAAAAGCCTTAATAATTATGTTGCATTTGAAAAATTAATTCTTGGCTTTGGTAATTTAAGTAGCGTCGAGACATACTCAATCCAATATGTCAAATAATGAAATTAAATTAAATGTAATGCTAAGTAAAACATTTTCACATAGATAATTCATGACAGAATCCTTCCCTTGTTAAAAAAAAAAGGGGGGGCTACATCTCTCAAAATGTACAGCGAGCTGGACTGTACTTATTGGAAGTATAGTACAAGTTAAATATGGAAAAGCTACTGCAGATGGACAGTCAATATCAGTATTTTGGATTAGTCTTATCTTAACAAATTCATAATGATGCCATATAGTTATTTGTAATCTACATATATCGAACAACAAAAAACCCAGCATGAAAAAGATATTTCTAGTGCTTAAACGCTGCATCGGAATGTATTGTCGAAGGCTGCATGGGAACATTACATTTGTTTGAAACCTACAATCAATTAAATCTACTCAGTCCAACAAGGGACTTTCCATTACCCTCAGATCTTTTAATCTTGCAAATTCGGAGCTGGAGCAAATTCACACCTCAGAACCTACACAACTAATTTTCAATGGTGTCCCATCAATTTTTGATTTTTTTTCTCCAGCTCACTTAGAGCTAAAAGTAGGCAGACCATATTTCAGGATGGCAAAATGGGACGGGGTCTTATGTAATATTCCGTATTCATGAAAAAGACAGGGGTCCCCGTGATTGGCTCCTGCCTGCAAACCCCGCCCCCGGTCCGTGTGATTGGCTCCCGCCTGCAAACCCCACCCCCCGGTCCGTGCAATTGGCTCCCGCCTGCAAACCCCACCCCCCGGTCCGTGCGATTGGCTCCCGCCTGCAAACCCCACCCCCGGTCCGTGCGATTGGCTCCCGCCTGCAAACCCCACCCCCGGTCCGTGCGATTGGCTCCCGCCTGCAAACCCCACCCCCCGTTCCACATGATTGGCTCCCGCCTGCAAACCCCACCCCCCGTTCCACATGATTGGCTCCCGCCTGCAAACCCCACCCCCCGTTCCACATGATTGGCTCCCGCCTGCAAACCCCACCCCCCGTTCCACATGATTGGCTCCCGCCTGCAAACCCCACCCCCCGGTCCATGCTCTGGCTCGGATCCTCCTTCGGCGCCATTCCCGCCGGGTTTGAAAAATGGAACAAAATTGAGATTTTTATGAATACAATGGGACAGTTGAAAAATGCTAAAAAAAACAGGACTGTCCTGTTCAAAATGGGACGTATGGTCAGCCTAGCTAAAAGATTCTATTAGCAATCTTAATAGTTTCTGGATTGGATCATTTCAGACTGCATCTTAGTAATTTATAAAAGACCACATCGTTATAGATGTATAAGATTATATAATTTTTATAAACAGTTAAAATCATGGTATTTCCTTAATATTTTAAATATATTTGGGTACTGTACAGTGCTTAAAGCAAGCAGACCAGATCTAGTGGGAACATGATATAAATGAAAACATGAAAGGGAATAGATGATATAAACAAAATGAAAAATATGAGTGCTTCTTTTCAGACTGTGTTCATATTCAGGCCAATTTGCACCAAAATTTTTACCTACACCATATTATATTCTGATTTCAGTGCTTCAGCTCTGTGTAATGCTAGGTTACACTATCACGAAGCGAGTCAACCAGCACTTGAGATTTTTCCAGGGTTACCTTTCCACATATTTGTATTGTCGGTATAATCCTTTTAGAGGATCTGTGTACATATCATTGGTGTAATATGTGGAAGGCTAACCCTCTCAGGAAGGGAGGGAGGGAGGGAGGGAGGGAGGGAGGGAGGGGCCATTCTATTGCTTAATATGTGGTGCCATTAAATGAGTGGGCTCAGTGACTGCCAAGAGATAACTGTGGCTATTCTTGAGCTGTTCGTGGGGAGGAAGGGGGAGGGGGACAAGGCTGGCAAATGAGAAAAGCAGCATTGTGTTGTTGTACCACAAGCTCCATCCCTTTTGTTCACACACCATGACATCACATGTACAAAAGGAGCAAAACTTGTGGCGTGATGGTGCAACATTGCTTTAGTCACCTCTGCCTCTGAAGTGGACCATCCAATGATCAAAACAAATTTCACCAATCAATAGGGAAAGGAATGAAATTGGCCAAAATCAAGAATACCCTAAATAAATTTAAGATAGAATAAATGGGTACACAAAAGACTATGTAAACTTTGTACAGGAGGATGGCCCAACACAGGAGAAGTAACACCACAGGACCAGAGTCAGCAGTTTATCTTCATCTAAAGGAAAAAGGACACTCATTTGAGGACATTAATGTTCACATTTTAGACAGAGAAGATAGGTGGTTTGAGAGAGGGGTCAAGGAATCCATTTATGCCAACTTGGAAAATCCTTCCTTGAATAGAGGTGGGGGCCTCAGGCACAACCTTTCCCCTATCTTCCTTCCTGCTTTGTCTTCTGTGCCTAGGAAGATTAAGACCATTTCACAAGCTCAACAGCAGCAGGGTAATCTTAACGATCCTCCTTTAGATGATAAAGGGACTTAGAAATAAACATCTCAAAATAACCATGACCTAGCCCCAGGTGCAAGGTCACACAGCCACCCTAGAAACATATTTAAGGATTCCCTTACTAACTTTACTCAGACTGAAGAAGCTCCTTGGATAAGGAGTGAAACGTTTCTACTGAGAAAATAGAAATCCAGTTGACATGATTCAAGCCACAGACTGTTCCACCTGGATGACTGAGAACCTTCATCGACTATGTAAACTATTACATTTTTTCCTGGCCCTGAATTATTAACCTTACTAGAACGCCTGGCTGATTAAACTGAGATTACCGTATTTTCCGGCGTATAAGACGACTTTTTAACCCAGGAAAATCTTCTCAAAAGTCGGGGGTCGTCTTATACGCCGGGTGTCGTCTTATAGGGCGGATCACTTCCCCGGCGCACAGCTGATCCCCGGCGCACAGCTGATCGGCGCCGAGATTTTCCACCCGGGCCCTCCCCCCCCAAATACATCTCCAAGCTTTAGCAGAACAAACCACGAAGGAGGAGGAGGAAGAGGGTGGTGGTGATGATGGGGGGAGGTTTGAAAAAGCAGATCCAAGCGCAAAAGTTACTGAGTCATTTCAGCCTCCCTCCCTCTCGCTCTCTTTCCCTGGTGATGGATCAGTGCGGGGGGGGGGGGTCGGGAGGGAGGGAGGGAGGGAGGGAGGGGAGGGTGGGCCCCCCCGCACTGATCCATCACCAGGGAAAGAGAGCGAGAGGGAGGGAGGCTGAAATGACTCAGTAACCTTTGCGCTTGGATCTGCTTTTTCAAACCTCCCCCCATCATCACCACCACCCTCTTCCTCCTTCGTGGTTTGTTCTGCTAAAGCTTGGAGATGTATTGGGGGGGGGAGGGCCCGGGTGGAAAATCTCAGCGCCGATCAGCTGTGCGCCGGGGATCAGCTGTGCTACTCACTCAGTAACTTTTGCGTTTGGATCTGCTTTTTCAAACTTCCCCCCATCACCCTCCTCCTCCTCCTCCTCCTCCTCCTTCATGGTTTGTTCTGCTAAAGCTTGGAAATGTATTCTTCACCCCTCTGCCTTGCCCAGGTAATTAAAGCTTTCTTTAAATCGTTAAAGCTTTCTCACCCCTCACCCCAATATTCTCCTTCACACACACATCCCGCCCTACTGCGCTTCGCATTACTAGGTATTCGCTTTCTACTCTGCTTCCCTGTTTCCTCCCTGCAGTTTTTTACTTTCTACTCCAGTGTGGATATTTTCCACCCCGGGGCGGAGCAAGCTGCAGGTTTTGAAGAGGGGTAGTCTGTAGCTTGAATCATGTCAACTGGATTTCTATTTTCTCAGTGGAAACGTTTCGCTCCTTATCCAAGGAGCTTCTTCAGTCTGAGCAAAGTTGGTAAGGGAATCCTAAATATGTTTCTACCCAGGTGTAAGGTCACACAGCTACCTAGAAACATATTTAGGATTCCCTTACCAACTTTGCTCAGACTGAAGAAGCTCCTTGGATAAGGAGCGAAACGTTTCCACTGAGAAAATAGAAATCCAGTTGACATGATTCAAGCTACAGACAATTCCACCTGGATGACTGAGAACCTTCATAGAAGAGGGGTAGTCTTATACGGCGAGTATATTCCAAACTCTATATTTTAAGTGGAAAAGTTGGGGGTCGTCTTATACGCCCAGTCGTTTTATACGCCGGAAAATACGGTAGTTTGTTTTGCTATTCTTTTACTATATTATCGTTTTCCACTTTAAGGAAAGGTTCTTTATATATTGTAAATAGGTATGTTTTACTGGCTGTTCCAGAGCACTAGAACCTATACAACTAACCTACACAACTAACTTACAGAGATATTGTCTCTTGTGTTTTTGTGAAAAGGTAAAAGTATAGCAATTCTAAACATTGTTCTCTGAATATTCATGCAGTGGATTTCTTCAAGATGATTATTTTGTAAAGACAATTCATTTTAACAGAGCTACTTCTTTTATATAAAAGTATGTTTTCTGCGGAGTTCACCAAACATTCCTTGAATTAGGCAAAGAAAACCAAAACTAAAACCAGTGAAAAGAAAAAAAAGGGGGGGGAATATATACTCTTAAAAATCCAATCATTATAATATTTTGGGTCATATGATATCTGAGATCACTTGAGTTGAGACCCAGCTGATACCATACTGTACTGTATATGTCTGATCTGTAATAGATTGTTTAGGCAATTATCAGATCTGAGATGGAAAATTACAGATGACCACTAGATAGCAACAAACACTTGGATTCTACTGTATCTCTTTGTGACTATCTAGTGGCTATTGGGAATTTTGAAGCCCAGACCTGGTAGTTTTAAGCTAGCGAAGCAGAGAATAAGGTTCCTTTAAGCAAGGTTTTAGTCCTTAATGCTCTGACAGCAATCAACATTATACAGAGTAAACAAAGATTAGTATCCAACTTGCAAATGAACTATGAGAATATTTTCTCGAACCTTGTAGGGACCTTATTCTCACCAAGTGTATCTGGCCGAATATCGGCTTATAATATTAAACATTTACCTACATTTCTTTAATGTGATTATATGAAATGTCACAAAACAAAAATAAGCCAACACAGTCTACAATTGTTTGTGACTGTTCCTTTAACACTGTCCAGGTCCAACTTGAGCAGACTCATTTTCATCCCAAGATCAGTGCTGCCCAGACACTATATCAAATGATCAATTGCTGGTCTGAAATTGATGAAATGGATTTATGTAGCTTGATGCCAGCAGACTGAGAACACTGCTCTCCCGAATGCCTAGTTATTCCTTCTCATGGTCTTGTGCATATTACCTATGAGAAGAATAAAATACTGAAAAAGTCAACTCAGATGTTTCACTCAGCACTTTAATTTCACATAAATATTGCTTATTCATCTCCTTTTAATATTTCTTTGAGCTTAAGAACATTCAGACAAATTGTGATTTTTTTGTTGGAAATTATACCATCCTATTTTTCTTTAAAGTAGCTTTGAAGAAACAGCCCACGTAACACTTCTCTGCTCTAATAATTGCATTAAAATGCATTTATCAACTTTTGCTTCTCTTCAATTGGTACTTTTGCTTCTTTCCAATGATCAGCTACTGCCTTCCTCTGCTGCCCTTTGAGGGCCTTCTGAAAGATTAGTCAAAGCCAAAACTTTTGGCAAAAACTCCTCCTCTGGAAAACTGAGGAGGAGAAAAGGAAAATGAAATGGGAAAGACAGAGAGAAACTGAAAGGCAAGGAGTTATCAGGGACAAATGGTAATGTCAGCATACCACATTTTCTTAAACTTAATTGTTCTTTAATTTGTTTTTAATTTAATCTGCCCATTGTTATAAGTAGTAGGGCTGCCATCACTGTTCCTCTACAATCTCTCAGGAGTTATGTTCTGTCACAGTATCACTTTGTTTAAACCATTAGTGCTGAATGCAGTTTAGACATGCTTGACAGATAATTTTAAAGACAAAAGGGCAGAAAATGCAAATATCTCTTGAAAATATATCTAGAATTTCTATAAACACTGAGCTATTTTCATGGGCATACTCAACTGGGCAACATTTTCAGCCTAGCACAAGCCCAAGTAATGTGAATTTAGGGAACAACAAATTATTATAAATAGCACTTTTCTCAGCTGCTATTTTTGTTGTTTTTAACTTTGGTTGTCTTTTACTGTTTTTATTGTTTTAATTGTGGGCTGCCCAGAGTCATCTATATGGGATGGGCAACCTATAAATTTAAATAAATAACTAAATATTGAAGTTCTGTCAGATAGGAAAAACCAGGCCCTGAGCAGTTGGAAGAATGTTTATTGCTCACTTCTAGCTCCCAGAAGCAGTAGTGGCTAACCGATGAGAGGCAAATATTCCCAAGAACTCTGTTTCCACAGCTAATTTCTTTCCCAGAAACATTTAACCAACAAAAGTCTTCAGGTAAAAAGTTATTAAATTGAATGCTATAGTTTGTCCTTGTTTGAGTTTCAATGGCAGTTATGCCAGCCTACAATTATCAAAGGTTTGTCTGGCAAATCAGTCCTGATAATGTTAATACATTTTACATAATTTTAATGTAAATTTTATATTAGAGAAATGTTACAGAAGGTATGGAAATTTTACATAAGTTGTATATACATCACTGAACTAGACATTTGACTTTAACAGACATCCTTTCACAGAACTGGTCTGTAAAATTGAGGTTTTCTTGTAACTAATTTTAAGTTAAACTGTCATGGCCACTTTAAATAAAGCAGAGGTTAGCTGGATTTAAGAATCTGCAATTATCTGCTGAAGATTTCCCAAGTCTAGAAAAGCTGGAAAATGGATCATTCTTTAAGTGTGACTAGCAGTTATACTTCCTCATTTGGAGCACGAAAGGTGATAAGACACTGAAGGAGGAATTGCCACAGCTACTAATATTTCATTCTCAATGTCATTGTATCAACCTATTTTTCCAGGTGCTCCAGGAAATTTTTCCATTTTAAAAAAATACATATCAAAATATTATTAAAATATCATTTAAATTAAGGACACTACAGATATATTAACCCCACGCTCTGGAATGAATTAATTTCTTACCTTTTTAATTTCAGGAAATGACTTTGTTTTTAGCCAGGACTTTTTTTTAGTTAATTTTAATAATGATTTTCAACTTTTTGTTTTTATTGTGAAAAGACATCGGTATTTTAGGGGTAGAAAGACAGGATACATAAATAATATATATACAGTGCATTCGGAAAGTATTCAGACCCCCTTCACTTTTTTCAATTTTGTTATGTTGCAGCCTGATACTACAATCGTTCAAATTCATGTTTTGTCACATTAATCTACTCAGTACCCCATAATGACAAAGTGAAAACAGAATTTCAGAAGTGTCTGTAAATTTATGAAAAAGGAGAAACTGAAATACCACATATACGTAAGTATTCAGACCCTTTGCTCAGTACTTTGTTGAAGCGCCTTTGGCAGCAATTACAGCCTCGAGTCTTTTTCGGTAAGGTGCAACAAGCTTTGCACACCTGGATTGGGGGATTTTCTGCCATTCTTCTTTGCAAATCCTCTCAAGCTCAATCAGGTTGTATGGGGACCGTCGGTGGACAGCCATTTTCAGGTCTCTCCAGAGACGTTCAATAGCGTTCAACTCAGGGCTCTGGCTGGGCCACTCTAGGACATTCACAGAGTTGTCCCTAAGACATTCCTGTGTTGTCTTGGCTGTGTGCTTAGGATCGTTGTCATGTTGGAAGGTGAACCTTCGGCCCAGTCTGAGGTCCTGAGCGCTGTGGGACAGGTTTTCATTGAGGATATCTCTGTACTTTGCTCCATTCAGCTTTCCCTCAACCCTGACCAGTCTCCCAGTCCCTGCTGCTGAAAAACACCCCCACAGCATGATGCTGCCACCACCACGCTTCACTGTTGGGATGGCATTGGGCAGGTGATGAGCGGTGCCTGGTTTCCTCTAGACATAACGTTTAGAGTTGAGGCCAAACAGTTCAATCTTGGTTTCATCAGACCAGAGAATCTTCTGTAGCTTGAATCATGTCAACTGGATTTCTATTTTCTCAGTGGAAACGTTTCGCTCCTTATCCAAGGAGCGAAACGTTTCCACTGAGAAAATAGAAATCCAGTTGACATGATTCAAGCTACAGACAATTCCACCTGGATGACTGAGAACCTTCATAGACCAGAGAATCTTGTTCCTCACAGTCTGAGAATCCTTCAGGTGCTTTTTTGCAAACTCCAAGCGGGCTTTCATGTGTTTTGCACTGAGGAGGCTTCCGTCTAGCCACTCTGCCATAAAGCCCAGATCGGTGGAGGGCTGCAGTGATGGCTGTCCTTCTGGAACCTTGTCCCATCTCCACACAGGCGCTCTCGAGCTCAGTCAGAGTGACCATCGGGTTCTTGGTCACCTCTCTTACTAAGGCTCTTCTCCCCCAATTGCTAAGTTTGGCCGATCGACCAGCTCTTGGAAGGGTCCTGGTTGTGCCAAACTCCTTCCATTTGAGAATTATGGAGGCCACTGTGCTCTTGAGAACCTTCAGTGCAGCAGAAATTTTTTTGTAGCCGTCCCCAGATCTGCGCCTTACAATAATCCTGTCTCTGAGCTCTGCAGGCAGTTCCTTTGACCTCATGGCTTTTGCTCTGATACAGCATGCATTGTCCGCTGTGAGGCCTTCTATAGAGAGGTGTGTGCCTTTCCAAATCATGTCCAATCAATTTAATTTACCACAGGTGGACTCCAATCAAGGTGTAGGAACAGCTCAGCAACGATCAAGAGAAATGGGAGGCGCCTGAGCTAAATTTCAAGTGTTGTTGCAAAGGGTCTGAATACTTACTTACATGTGGTATTTCAGTTTCTCCTTTTTCATAAATTTACAGACACTTCTGAAATTCTGTTTTCACTTTGTCATTATAGGGTACTGAGTGTAGATTAATGTGACAAAACATGAATTTGAACGATTGTAGTATCAGGCTGCAACATAACAAAATTGAAAAAAGTGAAGGGGGTCTGAATACTTTCCGAATACATGCATTGAAATTTGCATAAAAATGACATGTTTAAGTTTGTACTATGTAGGGGTTATGACAACTTTCGTTCACATACGGATTTATTGAAGCATACAGTTCAAACAGGAGTGCCTAAACTTTTGCAACAGCTCTACATGTGTTTACATCCTGGATTTATTCCTTTAAATTTTAATGCTACTCCATATGGTTAACAAAGATAGATAGATAGATAGATAGATAGATAGATAGATAGATAGATAGATAGATAGATAGATAGATAGATGATAGATAGATGATAGAATTTCTGTTGATGTGTTCAGTAACATAATTTAATAAATAAGTAAGTAAGTAAGTAAGTAAGTGAGTGTAACAGCAATTTTTTCTATTTATCCAAGGAAAATTAGATCTAAATGCTACTCTGGAATTGTTCAGTTGAGGAAACCTATGGCATTTAACACAGAGAAAGTATTAGCCAATGCATGAATGATTTATAAGTTGCATTCTTCTTGGTTTGACTTGTCTTTATATTCTTCTTCCTCTGAATGTGGAGTCCTTGGTGCTCTCTGAGCTTTGTTGTTTTCCTGCAGACGTTTCATTGCCAGGCTAGGCAACATCTTCAGTGTGAAAGGGGAGTGGGACTTGCTCTCTGTTTATATACCATGGCTTGTCCTGCTTGTGTTGGTGGGGATGTTGTTCTCTCCTTGGTAGTTCCTTGATTGGGCTGTTGTTTGCTGCTTGGTTGATTGACTGAGTTAATAGTTCCTTGATTAGGGTCTATTGTGCTGTTTGATTGTTCCTCTGGTGCTAATCCTGGTGTTAATCTTTGCATATCTGGGTGTTGATTGCTGGCAAGGAGGTGTTCTGGTCTTCTGGCTTTTCTATTGTCTCTTATGAATGGTATGTAAATGTTGTTTACTTCTATGTGTCTGTTGATGGCTGCTTTGTCTGAGTGCCAAGCTTCCAGGAATTCTCTAGCATTTTTGGATTTGGCTTGGTTTAAGATGCTCAGTTTCCCAGTTGAAAGTATGGTTGAGTCTGTCCATGTGTTGTGAGATTAAGGAGTTTTCATCGTGTCTTCTGACTGCTAGTTGGTGTTCATGGATGCGTTCTGCTGGTCTTCTGCCGGTCTGTCCTACATAATGGCTGCTACAGTCCTTACACTGTATGTTGTAGATAACTCCTGCTTTTTCTTCTTGGGCTACTGGGTCTTTTGGGTTACTTACGATGTTCTGAAGGGTTTTGGCTGGTTTATGTGCTACGGTGATGCCATGTGGTTGTTACAGTCTATTAGTAGTTTCTGAGATGTTTCTGATGTATGGCAGTGTAATCCTTTTCATAGCTTCTGTTGGTTTTGCTGTGGTGGGTTGAGTGGTCAGGCACTTTTTGATAAAGTTGCGTGAGTACCCATTTTACTGGAAGATGCTATATAAGTGGTCTGTTTCCTTTTTCTGGTGTTCTGGGTTGCTGCAGTGCATTTGTGCTTGTCTGAATAGTGTTCTTACACAGCTCCTCTTGTGGGAGGTTGAGTTATTGCTTTGGTAGTGGAGCACTTGGTTAGTGTGGGTAGATTTCCAGTAGACTTGTGTTTCTAGAATGCCATCATTTCCTCTACTGATGAGGATGTCCAAGAAGGGTAGTGTGTTGTTGCTGTTGTTTTCTTCTTCCCTTGTGAATTTTATTCCTTTGAAGATGTTCTTGATGGTTTCATGTGTTTCCTCGTTGTTCCTTTTTTATTATGACGAAGGTGTCATCTACATACCAGATCCATACTTTGGGTTGTATGCGTGGGAGTGCTATCCTTTCTAAACGTTGCATTACAATCTCTGCTATGAGTCCTGAGAGTGGTGATCCCATAGGTCAAGGGTCGGAAATGGCGGCTCGCGAGCCAGATGCGGCTCTTTGGCCCCTTGAGTGTGGCTCTTCCGCAGCTGAACTCACCCCCGCCCCTTCCACGCAATTGGTCCCCGCCTGCAAACCCCACCCCCTGGCTCTCGCACTGAGCGAGGCCCAGCGCAGCAGGGAGGTGCTGCTGTCCCGGGACGCGGCGCTGTCGGAGGCGGTGCAGGAGCGGCTGCAGGGGCTGCTGCAGCTGGAGATGGCGCTGCTCCGTGGCATCCAGGTGCTGGGCGAGGGCGCGGGCCCGGGACGCGAGCGGCAGGGCGGCGCAGGGCAAAGAGCTCTCCCCTTGGCCGCCTCCGGTCCGAGCCTGGCTCGGCTCCCCCGGCCGCCGCAGGGCTCGGGTTAGCGGGGGGAGAGGACGCCGAACGGCGGGGTGGGGGGATTGATGGGGCGGGAGGGTGCACCCGGAGGGCCTTCCGCGGCCGCTTCTCCAAGGCGGGTTGCAGAGCGCGCGCTGCGCCCACGGGAACGCCTGGTCCCTCTGCTCCCTCCAGCTCCGCCACCAGCCCCAGCAGCGCCGCCCGCCCCGTCCTGCCGCCCGGCAAACCTCCGCCGGCTCCGTCCCCCCGCCGCCACCGCCCCGGCCAGGCCCCCTGCGCCGCCCTGCCGCTCGTGTCCCGGGCCCGGGCCCTCGCCCAGCACCTGGATGCCGCGGAGCAGCGCCACCTCCAGCCGCAGCAGCCCCTGCAGCCGCTCCTACGCCGCCTCCGACAGCGCCGCGTTCCGGGCCAGCAGCGCCTCCCTGCCGTGCCGGGCCTCGCAGAGACAGGCCTGAAGGGGCGCAGAGGCCGGAGAGGGAGCCCCTCCGTCTCCCCTTCTCTCCCTGCCTCGCCTGCCCGCCGGGCGCGGAAGCGCAGCCACCTTGACGTCAGGCGCTGGCGGCGCGCGGCATCTTCCGCGCAGGGTCCCGGCTGGTGTCTGTGCTCGAGCGCCGGTGGGGAAGGAGGCACGGGTCCTGCCTGGTGGAGAGGGCGCAGCCTTCCGCTCTCCCGCGCCCGTCCTGCCGGCCGGAGGGTGGCAGCTCTTTCTCCGCCACTCCCGGTGGGGCAGCCGGGGCGGGTTCGCGGAGCCGCTGGCTGCGCCCCCTCCCTCCGTGAGCCCCTTCCATGTGATTGGCTCCTGCCCACAAACCCCGCCCACTTCCACGCGATTGGCTCCCGCCCGCAAACCCCGCCCCCTTCCATGCGATTGCCCCCCAAACCCCGCCCCCTGGCTCTTGAGCATTTCAAAACGTCCTCGAGCATGTCAAAATGGCTCCCGGCATAAAAAAGGTTGCCGACCCCTGCCATAGGTGTTCCTTTGATTTGTTGGTATATTTGTCCATCAAACTGAAAGTAGGTGGTGAGGCAGAGGTTGATGAGGTCCATGATTCTGGGTATTTTGATATTGGTTAGTTAGGTCAGGTGTGTTGCGTAGAACTGCTGCCATGGATTCAATCGCAAGTGCTTGGTCTAAGGATGTAAAGAGTGCAGTGACATCATCTTCTGAATGTATTTTGGTTGATAATGCTAAAATACCAACTGTACATACTTCTTGAAAAGCTTGTGATATTACCTACACATTTTATATAGGCTATGTTACCATGAAAACTCATAAACAAAACAGAAATAATTACAGAACCTTAATGGTTGCTATGAGTGGGGAAATAATAAAATATACTGTATTTAGTTTTGGCCACTAGATGGCAGGATTGACCACCTAACTGCCACACTTCTAGGTGCTGTCCTTACTACTGACACACTCATAAACACATTTTTTTCCCCCAGGCTTCTTCAATTATTGAAATCCTTCTCCTCACCAATTAAAATCTATCAGTAAAATTATAGGGGGAAAAGTTACATGAAAACCTTAAAAAGGCATTTGATATTTTTTTCTTTTTAAGAAACATTTTGAAACTAACATTGGTACCCCAATACTAATATTCAGCTATTTAACATAAATCATTGTATGTATACCCTGCAGCTCCCATGATTGTTTCTGGCCATTACTCCAGCTCACAATAGTATTTTCAGGATTGCTTTGCTTGAATATTATTCTTTCTTTAAAATACACCAATTTAAAGAGTTTCTCCATTGACTATATCCCTAAGTTATTTACAAATCTTGCAGCGATTCAGAAACTACTATAACACCTGGAAGCTATTAATGGAACAAATCATATTTACTGATAATTCCAACCAAGCTAAATAATTTGAATTTGCATTTATAATCTATAATCTGATATCAAATCCATGCACACCTCTCCATAAAAATGGGGAAAGTGAAAAAGGTAACTTGCAGTCGTTTTCAACATTTACTTTTCCATGTTGGTGGTAAACTTTATTGCTATTACTTTCCAGAGACTGGAAAGAAATTGATGGAAGACTTCTATAGTTCTATAGAAGTCTATAGTTGGGCGTGGTGGCTCAGCGGGTAAGACGCCAGGCTTGTCGATCGGAAGATCGCAAGTTCGGAGGTTCGAATCCCTAGCCCTGCGTGCGGAGTGAGCTCCCGCACTAGCTCCAGCTCTTGCCAACCTAGCAATTCGAAAGCATGCAAATGCAAGTAGATTAATAGGTACCACTTCGGTGGGTAGGTAACAGCGTTCCACATGCGTCATGCGGCCACATGACCGTGGAAGCGTCTTCGGACAACGCTGGCTCTTTGGCTAACAAACGGAGATGAGCACCGGCCCCTAGAGTCGGACACGACTGCACAAATGTGCGGGGGGAACCTTTACTTTTTTATACATCTCAATTTTAAAATTTAAAATTTTAGGCCAGCAGCTTCCTCCACACTCAGCCCCTTTCCTTTAACTATTAAAGAGTGTCTCAATTTGCCACAATTAAATTGTAAACTGAAAAATTATCATTTACAATTTGCAACAATTTGCTTTACGATTAAATATAAACAGAAAATTGCCTTAATCCAATGAAAGGCAGAATTCTATGCACAATTTTCCTAACTCTAATTTCTACCCATTTGCTGGAGCATAATTCTTTCTTCTCTAATCAAATTCAGGTTTCATTTTACCCACTACCTTGTTAGTTATCTTGAAATCAATATTCTCTATTACACAGGCTGTCATAAAAAAAAACAGCAGCACAAACAGCAACCCTCAACACACCATAGCAACAGGAAAAGTCTGAAGTGAAATGGCCTCGTTTCCATAGTAACTATCACACAGACCATCTGTAATCAAATGGATCACAAGCAGGGAAACTAGAATGGGTAATTCATCATAGTGGAAAACTATTTCTACGTGAGAAAACTTGCAAGACTTTAATGGTTTTGTTACAGTTTTATGGCTTATTACTTTAAATAAGCATTCCACATCATAAACAATAATAATTCTTTAAAAATCTCATTGTCACATAATCCATTAAGAGGAAAAAAACTGAAATTAGACAGTGAGAAATTCTTC
Source organism: Charina bottae (assembly GCA_023362775.1). Classification (NCBI taxonomy): domain Eukaryota; kingdom Metazoa; phylum Chordata; class Lepidosauria; order Squamata; family Charinaidae; genus Charina; species Charina bottae. Next base: position 46,149,874 of record JALMGJ010000007.1, on the reverse strand, counting down.
CTTCAGCAAGAAACTTGTCATATTATATATATATTTCAAATAATATCTCTATAGAGCCATGTTTCCCTGATTTTCCTGCCATTAATAACATCCATTATCCTTACCTTACCTTAACTTTCCCTCCTGATCTTTTATTTTCCACTGAAATTTAAAAATTTGCTCTCGTGAACCTGTACATCACTCATTACATATAATTAATTAAAACCATACAATATATTGTTTGAGAGGCCTTGCTTAGTCTTGGCTATCATGAAATTAGCACAGGAGTAAAATATTGATTAAACTAGCAGCTATTTAATTACAGAATTACATCTAAGTAAGAAGCTGCATGGTATTGTGCTTTCCTAGTTACTGTTCTCCTTGAACAGACGTGAACGCATTGACCTGAAATTCATCACTGAAAAGCAGAATGTTGTCTGGTATTTGCATACCATGTTCTTTCTCAAGTATTGCAGTCTTCAAGGGAAATATTTCACAGAAATTAAATTCCCACCCTACCCCAAAAAATAACCAGGAGAAGGAAGTGAACTTTTAATATTAAAACATATTCCATCATTTCCAGGCTTGATTACTCCAATGTGTTTTGCATAAATTTGGCACTAAAAACAGCCTGAATGAACTGTGCTAATGTGTTGGTTCTCTGGTTATACCATCTTTCACTATTTCTTTTTTATTTTTTTGTATTGGATTGGGTTTAGTTTGTACGCCACACAGAGTTGTGTGTTGGGCAGCCATATATATTTGAATAAAATAATGATATTCCTAAAAAGGCAGAAGCAACTTAAAAGCATAGACTGAAGTTTTTAACCTTGTTAATGACAGCATTCTCCAGACTTTGTAGCTGTTTATTTAACTTTTTTTTGTTTACATAGACAGAACTCCATTCATTCAAAAGGCAAGGCATGTATAATGAACTGAATTCTACTAAGGGAACTTGGAACAAATATACTATTGGTATTAATTGATTTTGCTAAGAAAAAAAGTGACAGCACATGCTCTTCCCAATAGAAGCAGCTAGCATTTATTTCATTCTGTAAAGTAAGATCTTCATACTTGAGATTTTCATTTACAAATTAACCATTGTAAAATAGATGAATTCAGTCTGTAAGAAATAGTGTATGAAATTGCTATAAAAACTGAAATTTGAGATTCTCTGAGGAGTAATTGAAACTTCAGTCCTATCATCATTCTATGCAGATGCTTGTGATACTACCATAAGATAGTGGTAAAAGATGGTGTAATCTACAAGGTTGTTTCTGAAATCATCTATCCAAGATGATCTGCTGTACAGTATTACAAGTACTGTCATCATACTGTGTCTCAAAGAAATCAATCACGAAATCAATAAAAAATTCAAGAGTTGGTGGTCGGTAAATTTTTCAATATTATCTAGTCAACATTTTTGTTTTTTAAAAAAAGCCATTTACTTTACTATAAAACCACATTCTCCTTACTCTAAAACTGACAAGATTTGACAAATATTTGTAAACAGTAGATTGAAACCCTTTACATATACTCCTTGTATACAACTATTCCTATATCATTTGTTCTTATATAACAGTGAAGATGAAAGGTAAAAAGAATCCATTATTAATCTGCTGTCTTGCTGTTAAAGATATTGTGAACAAAATCTATACCCTTTCATATTTTAAACACAATGCTGGATTTTTCTATATTGTACAGATTATTATTCATTCCCCACATAATTTATCTCTGTGCTTTTGCTATGCTCAGTGGTAACTGTCCTATCAGCATTGGCTTAAGAAACCATAGACTTAATTGTATTAATCTGCACTAAAACATGCCACAAAACCATCATTACTGCAAAAGTAGTATCTGTAACATTATGATAGTAATATACAGTGGAAAGGGGGGAAAATCTTATAATGCTACTTTTTCACATTGATTCAAAAGTTTAAGCAATGATTGGGTGAGCTTCAGGTCTGCAGGATCCATTTTTTTAAAAGAGATTTAGAGTTCACCAATCAGAACAAGAGAGGGGGGGAGCAGTCTCATGCATTTAATGCAAAAAGCATACTTGGGTAAAGAATAAATACCATTCCTAGGAACAAGACACCAATTCAGCCCATGAATTTATTTCAGTACTAGAATTGCACTCACAGTACTTTTATCCCCAATCCATTTCCTCAAGTTTTTTTCATTTCAATAGCCTATCTAAGAGAGAAGCATTTTATTCTTTGCAACCCAGTGGAATGTTGGAAAGAAATTATGTAAAGAAGCTTGGGGCTCTCTCTGGTCCTCAGCAGGATAACTCTTTGAAAGCTGAACAGAATGAAACCAAATTTGGTAAGAGAGAAGAAGCTGGCAAAAGAAAGGTTGAGTTCAAAAATGGGTCAGATCAGGCAAGGGGCTGCCGAGAAAAGAAGTCCAGAAATTTTTCCCCAACGCATCCTTATGAGAGAGGCAGATGGGCAGCGGTTCAGAACTTGACACTCTTCCATTCTAAGCCCCCGTTCCTGTCACATGGCCCAGAGCAGAGCATATGCAGCCTACCCTGTGCTGCCAGTGCATGCACAAACTTTATTTATGCATTTTTATCCTGCCACAATCTTGTGACTCTCTGTGTTTTTTATACAACAGATACAAAACATACAGACAAGAACAGAGATGCAGAAACACATACAAAGTACACTGCTTAATTACACAGAAGAAAACGCTGATGCCCCCTATGGCCACCTCTAATACAGTAAAAGGGTTGAGAAGAATCCCAACAGCCATGCTTCCCTATTTTGTTATTCCTTCCAACCCAAGAGAATGTTGGAAAGAAATTATGTAAAGGGACTTAGGACTGTCTATTAGCACAGTAACTCTCCCAAATCTGAATAGAATGGGTCCAAATTTGGTGTGGGGTAGAAGATGGGGTAAAAATCAAGTTTGAAAATGGAGTGGGGAGGGGAAAAAGGGGGGTCACAACATTGCTCTGATGCCTCAATTCCTATGCCCCTCTCTCAACCCAGAATGTAGCTATTATTAAAGAATTTGAAACTATTCCAGAAGACACTCTTCTTATATGCTTTCCTACCTTGTTTACCATTACAGTGGTCAAATAAAAATGTGAGGAATTCTTGCTGATATGCTGCAATTTATCCAAAGATTAACTAGCACTTCTGATAACTTCTGACTATTCTTTGTTTAATTATTTTTCTTAATTCTCACCTCTACAAGCCCGTTTTCCCAAACTAAGTAAACAATGTTTGTGATAGCAAAATATAGTATTTAAGAATACTTCTTTCCAATATCCTAATCAGCAAACATGAATATGTCTGTTAGGATTAATTTTGTACAGTATTGTAAAACATTTCCTAACCAGACAACCTGAAAATAGTTACATTGGTTCATATGGAATACTGTTATGTATTAATGTGAACTAAGTAAGTGAAATGAGATAATGAAAACAAACAAAAAGGAAGAGTGAATTTTCTCCAGCTAAATAGGAATGCACCCTCCATATGTAATATCAGTTATACCTGGAGGTCTTAGAACTTTTGCTTTTAAAAAGTCAGAACTTTTAAAAACTCTCTTTCTACCCTTAATTTATATTAAGACATGGCTGCCAACTTGCTCACACTTTTTAAGGACACTCACCTCCCAATGAAAGGTCCAAGGATTAAATGCTAAAATCTTCTTAAAATAACAAATCTAATTCAACTATTAAAAGAAACGAGTAATAGATTACTGCTACATGTCTTTTACCTGCTCAACTTCAGGTTTAAAATGTAGAGTTTCTCTTGTATCCTGACTTTCACATGCATTTGATTGCTCTTCCTTGTTTTCTTGTCCATCTTTATTTTGGGGTTCCTGTGGATTTTGCACTGAACTTGTATTCTGTTTTTCTTTTGTATTCTGCATAATAGTAGATACTTTATAATCTCCAATTCTTTACAAATCCTGTGCTTTTTCAGTATTTACAGTTTCTTCTACAAAGACTTCTTCTAAAAAGCCACTGCTTTTGCATAAAGTAGTACAGAAAAACTTTCCTTGGATGTGAGTACCTGAGTATTAAGTTTGTGCAAGATGAGTAGATCAAAGCCAAAAAGAAAACAGATACTTAAATGGAACACTGACACCTTTGTGAAGATTTAAAAAAAAGAAAAGTTCTGGCATGCTTTTGTTACTACAGGTAATCCTCACTTAACGACCCTAATTGGGACTGGCAACCCTGCCACTAAGTGAAGCGGTCACTAAATGGGAAATCACGTGACCGTGACTGTGCTTTCCAGCTAGAAAGAGATAAGACTACTCAGTTTCACACCTTTGGCTTTTGTTTGCCTCCCAACCACTCCCCCGCCCTTTGGAATGCTCAAGTGCCTGTTTACTGTCTTGTGCACATTGAAAGCAATGTGATCGAACCACAGCCCAGATTGTCTCCAATCTCTCTGGTCTGGGGGGGGGGGGGGAGAAAAAAAGCAGGCAATTTCTGTAGGCAATCTCTCCTTTGCCTGAGCTTTTCCCACTGCTGGTGCAATCGCATTGCTTTCAATGTGTAGAACAGTAAACAGCTTACTCTCTTGAAATCCCCCTCCAATCTCTCTGCTCTGCGGGAGGGCGAAGGGTCAGGCAAAGGAGAGACTGCCAGAAACCGCTGGCTTTTGTTCTCCCCCCTTGCACAGCAGAGAGATTGGAGAGAAAGTGACTACTGTAAACTGTTTACGTAGTATGCCCACAGCTCCCAGCCCCAGGCTGCCAGGGCAATAGCATTGCTTTTGATGTGTAGAAGAGCAAACAGCTTACTTTCTTGCAATCCCTTTCTCTCCAATCTCTCTGCTCTGCAAGGAGGGAAAAAAAGGAAAAATCACAGGTCAAGCAGGACAACACATACTGACTGTAATGGTGATCACGTGACTGAGGGACGCTGCAAAGGTCATAAATAGTCGTAAATGGGCCATAAAGTTATTTTTTCAGCACCATTGTAACTTTGAACAGTCGCTGAACGAATGGTCAGTAAGTGATAACTACCTGAATTTAGTCTAAAATGTCATTGAAAGCAACATAAAAATATTAGGAGAAATTGGAGAGACAGAAAAAGATTTAAATCAGATGTTTATACAGGTAGTACTCGACTCAGAACCATTCGTTTGATGGTTCAAAGTTCCAGCAGCCTCAGAAAAAGTGCTTTACGACTTGTACTCGCACTTATGATTGTGGTACCACCCCCATGGTCACATGTTTGCAATTCGGGCACTTGGCAACCGGCTTGCATTTATGACCGGTTGCAGCATCCTGCAGTAAGGTGATCATGATTTGCAACCTTTTTTTTTGCCAGTTTCCGGTAAAAAATGGCAAAAAATGTCCATTGGGGAAGCTGGATTCACTTAACGACTGCAGTAATTCACTTAACCGTGGTGATTTGCTTAACAATCACAGTGATTCACTTAATGACCATCATAAAAATGGTCATAAAATTGGGTCCGGTCACATGGTGAGTCGACTTATGACCACAACGACTTACAATGGAAATTCCAGTCCCAATTGTGATCATAAGTCGAGGACTACCTGTATATGTGCACAATCTAATTCATTTGTAATTCTGATTATCAATGGTATTTACACTGCTTTATTTATTTATTTTTGATGGATTTATGTTCCACTTTACTTCCAAGAACTCAAAGTGGTGTACATGGGTATCTCCCTTCTTTTATCCCCACAAAAATCTCGGGCTAAGAGTGACTGGTCCAAAATCACTCAGTGAGTATCCATGGCTAAGAATGGTCTTGAACCTGGGCCCTCTGATCTTAGTCTAGCACCTTAATAACTCACCACAGTGGCTCTCAGCTTTGCCATTTTCATGAACCTAAACTGAACAGAGACAGCCAGTTTGGTGTAGTGGTTAAAGCACCAGGCTAGAAACCAGGAGGAGTTCTAATCCTGCCTTAGGCACAAAGCCAGCTGGGTGACCTTGTGCCAGTCATTCTCTCTCAGCCCTAGGAAGGAGGCAATGGCAAACCACTTCTGAAATCTTGCCAAGAAAACTGCAGGGACCAGTCCAGGCAGTTGCCAGAAGTCAAGATTTACTTGAAGGCACCAAAAAAAAAAAACCCTGAATATAACAGAAAAGCTCTCAATACTCCCCAAAGCTGGAGTTGGCAACAAGTTGCCTGCAGGGGCTACTGCACTACCAATTTACATTGAAGAGGTTATTTTGAAGTAGCAATTGAAGTAGCAATTTTTTCCCAATGGAAATCCAGCAACCAATAAAGACCCTATTATTCCAAAGGTCTTTGTTGGGAGATGAATTTTTAGGGTTCTCTCCTCTGAAGGCAAGTAAATGGAACACATCACTCCATACATTTATACTGGGATTCAAAACTGGCTGGAGGGGAGTGGCAGCCCATTCACTATCTGCTGGAAAATTACACCAGTCGAATAGGGATGGAAAGCAGGACACCAGGTGATCCCTCTTCTATTCTGTACCATTAAAGAAACAATTTGGTAGATGGGGATGATTTATCAAACACTATCAAGGACCTCTGCATAATAGGATCCTTATTAGAAGGTCAACTCGTATTTCTCTACTTAATATTGTGTGAAATAGTGTTCCCCCTCCAATTAAAATTTAAGGCACTATAAGATCCATTGGCCTATTCTACTAAGATTTTGTAATGCTTCTAAACCACAGAGCCAAATTATATGCACAATTCATATTACATGCTTATAAAGGGGAATTCTTTGGTTTTCATCATTTGATCACCTGTTACTTTTTATACTATAGGGGCCCCTCTTCAAATGCATGACACAATACCGTCACCCACAGACAATGAAGGCAAAATATGTGCAAAGATAAGAAAGAGTTGCTTTTATCCCCATTTGCCTACACATCCTACTCACCATGGCAGAAAATGCTCCATCAGAACAAAAAGCTAAAATATGGATGAGGCAAGTCATCTACCAATGTGAAAGCCACCCCAGCACTATTCTTATGACAGCAAGAATCTCTCCCTTTAATACCTTTATATAGATGAATATTTGAAAGTATAGTTAAAATAGGTATAGTGCTCCTTCTTCAGACTTTTTCTTTAGTATAGCAAGACAAAAGATAACCTCAATTTGTTTCATTTTCTAGTAATGTCTGGACGATGTTAGCACTTTCTGTTCATTTTCTACTGCCAAGGGGACAGCCTGACCTCAATATTGCTTTGTTAATTTCTTTCTTGCAGAGATACAAATGGAAATGAGCATGGAGTTTTAAAAAAGAAAAAAAAATCCCTACTGTTACATATTCAATGTGGTCAATAGTTTACAGGGAAATCAAAACTTCCATGTACTTTTGGATTTTGTTTATTATTTCTTTAAAAATAGAACATAATTTTGCAGGTAGTTTTGCACAGACACTTTGCAAAACAACCCAAAAAACTCTGACAATACCTAATTTCCACATCCCATGTTAGATAAGAAAAATATGTAGGTAGTCTTTGACTTATGATCACAATTGGGAGCAGAACTTCGGTCACTAAGTAAAGTGGTCATTAAGTGAGGCATCATGTGACCATGCCTGATTTTACCACCTTTTTTGCCATGGTTAAGTGAATCACCATGATTGTTAAGTGAATCTGGCTCCCGCCATTGATTTTGCTTGTCAGAAACCAGCTGGAAAGGTTGCAAATGGTGATCATGTGACCCCAGGATGCCATAAATACATGCCAGTTGCCAAGCACCTGAATTTTGATCATGTGATCATGGGGACGCTGTGATGGTTGTAAGTGTGAGGACCGATCATAAGTGACTTTTTCAGCACTGTCATAACTTCAAACGGTTGCTAAACAAATGGTCATAAGTCGAGGTCTGTAGTTTCCAGTGTTCCTTTTTTAAATAATGGAACAATATTGGCTATTCTCCAATCATCATCATCATCATCATTTATTAAATTTGTATGCGACCCAACTCTCAATGCTTTCTTCATACTCCAGTAGATATATCTATAGATATATAGTATATCTATAGATATAGTATATCTATATAGTATATCTATACAGTATATATAGTATATCTATAGATATAGAGCCAGTTTGGTCTAGTGGTTACCTAACCCAACATTTTGCAGATGCTCACGATGCACGGGGCTTTTTTAATGCCATAAAGGCCATCTATGGACCAACAAACCATGGTACAAATCCCTTACGCTCAGTAGATGGTGCTAAACTTCTAAAGGACAAAGAGTCTATTGCACTGCGCTGGAAAGAGCATTACTACAATCTCCTTAATCGTCACTCTACTGTGGCTGACGAAGTCTTCTTGCAAATCCCACAAAAACAAATAAGAAATGAGCTTGCAGTACCCCCTAGTTTGGAGGAAGTCAGTAAAGCCACTAAACAAATGAAAAATAACAAAGCTAGTGGACCTGATGGGATTCCTGCTGAAGTCTTTAAAGAAGGCGGGCCTGAACTTACACAACAACTTCATAAGCTCATCGAAAAAATCTGGATGAGGGAGGAGATTCCAGCAGACTTTAGGGATGCCATAATTATCACTCTCTTTAAAAAGGGTGATAGAACAGACTGTGGAAACTACCGAGGCATCTCCCTTCTAGCCACAGCAGGCAAAATCCTGGCAAAGATCATTGCAAACCGTCTCCTATCTATATCAGAAGACATCCTCCCTGAAACGCAAAATGGCTTCCGCCCTTCCAGGGGAACAGTGGATATGATCTTCACTGCACGACAGCTTCAAGAAAAATGCAAGGAGCAAAACCGCCCTCTGTACATGGCGTTTATTGATCTGACTAAAGCTTTTGATACTGTAAATCGTACTGCTCTCTGGACCATCCTTCTGAAAATCGGATGCCCTGATAAATTTGTGAACATCTTGCGGTTACTCCATGACGACATGATGGCAACAATCCTGAATAACAATGGCTCTCAAAGCGATCCATTTAAAGTGGAATCCGGCGTTAAACAGGGATGTGTTATTGCTCCAACCTTATTCGCTATCTTCATCGCTATGATTATGCACCTTGTTGAAGAGAAACTTCCTACTGGTGTAGAAATTATATATCGAACAGATGGAAAGCTTTTTAATCTTAGTAGGCTGAAAGCAAAAAATAAGGTAATTGCAACTTCTGTTATAGAACTTCAATATGCTGATGATAACGTAGTCTGTGCACACTCCGAGGAAGATCTTCAAACTATCCTAAACATCTTTGCAGAAGCATATGAAAAGCTCGGCCTCTCGATTAACATTAAAAAAACCAAAGTGCTTTACCAGCAAGTTCGAACCAATCCCTCTGCAGCGCCATCAATCCAGCTTAAAGGTGTGTCACTAGAAAATGTCGACCACTTTTCTTATCTCGGCAGCCATCTATCAACAAAAGCCGACATCGACGCTGAAATTCAGCATCGCCTGAGCTCTGCGAGTGTAGCTTTCTCCCGAATGAAGCGTAGAGTGTTTGAGGATCGGGACATTCGCAGGGAGACCAAAATGCTTGTTTACAAAGCCATTGTACTACCAACCCTTCTGTACGCCTGTGAAACATGGACCCTCTACAAACGGCACCTCCAACTTCTTGAAAGATTCCATCAACGCTGCCTCCGAAAAATTCTGCAAATTACTTGGGAAGATAGGCGGACTAATGTTAGCGTATTAGAAGAAGCGAAAACCACCAGCATTGAAACAATGATCATCCAACATCAACTTCGCTGGACTGGTCATGTTGTTCGAATGCCTGACCATCGTCTTCCAAAGCAGCTACTTTACTCCCAACTTAAGAATGGAAAACGGAATATTGGTGGACAGCAAAAGAGATTCAAAGATACTCTCAAAGCTAATTTAAAAAAATGTAATATCAGCATTGAGAACTGGGAAGCCCTAACTCATGAGCGTTTCAATTGGAGGTCAGCCTTTATTAATGGCGCTATGGACTTTGAAGAAGCACGAGTACAGGGCGAAAAGGAGAAGAGAGCTAAAAGGAAGGCACGTCAGGCAAACCCTCATCATGACCGTCTCCCACCCGGAAACCTATGCCCTCATTGTGGGAGGTTGTGCGGATCCAGAATTGGCCTTTATAGCCACTTACGGATTCACCGTTAAAATTTTACCTTTGGAAGACAATCTTACTCGGCTACGAGTGATCGCCAATGATGATGATAAGGTGCTGGGCTAGAAACCAGGAGACTGAGAGTTCTAGTCCTGCCTTAGGCATGAAACCCGGCTGGGTGACCTTGGGCCAGTCACTCTCTCTCAGACCAACTCACCTCACAGGGTTGTTGTTGTGGGAAAAATAGGAGGAGGAAGGAGTATTAGGTATGTTCGCCACCTTGAGTTATTTATAAAAATAATAAAAGGCGGCGTAGAAAATAAATAAATTAAATAAATAAAAATAATACCTTGACTTTCAATAAAGCATTTGGTAAAATCTCCCATGAGATTCTAGAGATGACAAAATGTGAGCTGGTCTATGTTTTCATTAGATGGATACAGAACTGCTTGAACAATAGTTTCCAAAAAGTGTATGTCAAGTGCTCTGATGAAATTGGAGAGAGTTGTCAAGAGACATACCACTAGGTTCCATTTCAGGCCCAGTACTGCTCAATGTATTTAAAAATGATTTCAATGAGGGATTAGGAAATAAGATGATCAAATCTGCAGATGACACAATGATAGAGAGGAGAGCAAACATCAAAGAGGGCACTAACAAGATACAAGATGCCCTAGAGCAATGGGCAGAAACCAGCAAAATTAATTTCAACAGAGACAAATGCAAGTCCTACATTTGAGTAGGAAAATTCAAAGGCATAAGAAGGGCTGGGTGACATACCAAGTAGCAGTACATCCAAAAAGGAACTGAGTTTCTTTGTGGATCATCAGCAAACAAGGTAATGCAGCTGCAAAAAAAAAAAATCTAGGTTGCTTCAACAAAAAGATAGTGTCAAGAACTTTGCTCCCTTCAATTCTACACTGGTCAACCACATTTATAATATTCTGTCCAGTTCTGGGCATCCCATTTTAGAGAGGACATTGGTAAACTAGAGTAAGTCCAGAGATGAGCGACCATGATGAAAAGAGGCCTGAAAAGGAACTCTTATGAGGAATGGTTGGAGGCCTTGGATATGTTTTGCATGAAGAATCAAAGCCAGCATGATAGCTGTCTTCAAGTATGTATCCGAAGGCCTTTCTTACAGAAGATGGGGCAGACTTGTTCAAAGTTATTCCAGACGACAGAACAATAAATAGGGTTAAATTATAAGTAATTAGATTTTGGTTGGACAGCATGAAAAACAGTAACAGCTGTTTCATAATGGAACTGACTACCTTACGAGTGGGTACTGTTTAAAGTCTGGATTCCTGCACTCGGTAAACCTTCTAGATGTTACATTCTATGATTCTATGGAGAATCCAGAACCCTACAATTAATAGTAGAATATAGAAATAAATGCTCTGGGAGTTAATTCAGAATAAGAATTACTTGTACTTATGGACCATAATTTCAATTGGAATTAGACTTATGAAAGGCTTTATCACTTGTTCCTTTAAAAATGGGAAAAAAAAGATCTATGCAGTATTTTCTTAGAGAAAAAAAAAAGATATGACTGAACTCTAGAAAGGCAACAAACCATGACATAAACTAATACATAAAATGATAGGGAACTTGTCTCATATGGGACAAATATTGAATTTTCAGAAGACCATGAAAACAATAAAATGATAAAAGTAGAAGATAAGAAGGAGGAAAACAGATTACTTCAGATTCATAAAATCAAGATTCATCTGGCAAAATGTGTATTTTGAACTTTTTTCTTTTTCTTCTATAAAACTAGAGTTTCCCTATCTGATATATTGGAGGAGAAATTCCAGAATACATAACTTGTTTTTATTACTATACTGATGGTGAATTCTGTTTTTATCATAATTAATTCTGTCTTTCTGTATTTCATAAACAAGTAAAAACAAACAAATCATAGTCTGTGGCTTGAATCATGTCAACTGGATTTCTATTTTCTTAGTGGAAACGTTTCACTCCTTATCCAAGGAGCTTCTTCAGTCTGAGTAAAGTTAGTAAGGGAATCCTTAAATATGTTTCTAGGCTGGCTGTGTGACCTTGCACCTGGGGCTAGGTCATGGTTATTTTTGAGATGTTTGTTTCTAAGTCCCTTTATCATCTAAAGGAGGATCGTTAAGATTACCCTGCTGCTGTTGAGCTTGTGAAATGGTCTTAATCTTCCTAGGCACAGAAGACAAAGCAGGAAGGAAGATAGGGGAAAGGTTATGCCTGAGGCCCCCACCTCTATTCAAGGAAGGATTTTCCAAGTTGGCATGAATGGATTCCTTGACCCCTCTCTCAAACCACCTATCTTCTCTGTCTAAAATGTGAACATTAATGTCCTCAAATGAGTGTCCTTTTTCCTTTAGATGAAGATAAACTGCTGACTCTGGTCCTGTGGTGTTACTTCTCCTGTGTTGGGCCATCCTCCTGTACAAAGGTTGTTTGGTTTCTCCAATGTAGAGTTCAGAGCACTCCTCACTGCACTGGATTGCATACACTACATTGCTTTCCTTGTGTTTTGGAGTTTGATCTTTGGGGTGTACAAGCCTCTGTCTCAGTGTGTTGGTGGGTTTGAAATATACAGGTATGTGGTGTTTGCCAAATATCCGTTTTATCTTTTCAGACACGCCAGCCATGTAAGGAATGACCAGGTTCTTCCGTTTACTCTGAGTCTCAGCCCTATCTGTTGCTGTTTTAGGTCTGGTAGACTTAGATTTGGTGAAGGCCCAATTTGGATATCCACAGGCCTGCAGAGCTGTTCTCAGATGCTGCTTTTCATTCTTTTTGGAATCCATGGAGGTGGGGATGGTTTCTGCTCTGTGTGACAATGTCCTGATGACTCCTAGTTTGTGCTGCAGTGGATGGTGGGAGTCAAACATCAGGTATTGATCTGTGTGTGTGGGTTTCCTGTAGATCCCTATTTCTAGCTTGCCACCGGTCCCAATGAGGACTTCACAGTCTAGGAATGCCAGTCTGTTGTCCTTGGTGTCTTCTCTGGTGAAGCTAATGTTGGCATCTATAGTGTTTATATGGTCCGTGAAGGCCTGTACTTCCTGGGCCTTGATTTTGACCCAGGTGTCATCCACATACCTAAACCAGTGGGTGGGCACCGTTCCCTGGAATGTGTTGAGTGCTTTCTTCTCCACTTCTTCCATGTATAAATTGGCCACAATGGGTGACACAGGAGAACCCATGGCACAGCCGTGTTTTTGTCTGTAAAAGTCACCTCTGTATGTGAAATAAGTGGTGTTAAGACACAGGTCCAGAAGATGGCAGATCTGGTTTGGGTTGAGATGGCTTCTCCTTTCCAGGGTGCTGTCCTCTTCTAGTCTCTTCCTGACAGCGGATAGAGCATGAGTGGTGGGGATGCTGGTGAAAAGGGAGGACACATCAAAGGAGACCATAGTTTCATCTGTATCCAGTTTCAGGATCTTTGCTTTGGAAACAAATTCTTCCGAATTATGGATGTGGTGTTCAGAGTGTCCAACTAGAGGTGCTAGTATGGTAGAGAGGTGTTTGGCAATGTTGTATGTTACCGAATTGATGCTGCTGACTATGGGTCGGAGGGGCGTTCCTTCCTTGTGGATCTTAGGAAGTCCGTAGATGCAGGGGATGGCTTCTCCAGGATACAGACGGTGGTAGGTAATCCTATCGATGGAGCCATCATGTTCCAATTGTTTCAAACTGTCTATTGCCTTTTTCTTGTAATTGTTGGTGGGGTCTCTTTTCAGTTTTTCATATGTATGGTGATCCTCCAAAAGTGAGGTAATTTTATTGTGGTAAAGCAGTTTATCTTCATCTAAAGGAAAAAGGACACTCATTTGAGGACATTAATGTTCACATTTTAGACAGAGAAGATAGGTGGTTTGAGAGAGGGGTCAAGGAATCCATTCATGCCAACTTGGAAAATCCTTCCTTGAATAGAGGTGGGGGCCTCAGGCATAACCTTTCCCCTATCTTCCTTCCTGCTTTGTCTTCTGTGCCTAGGAAGATTAAGACCATTTCACAAGCTCAACAGCAGCAGGGTAATCTTAACGATCCTCCTTTAGATGATAAAGGGACTTAGAAACAAACATCTCAAAAATAACCATGACCTAGCCCCAGGTGCAAGGTCACACAGCCAGCCTAGAAACATATTTAAGGATTCCCTTACTAACTTTACTCAGACTGAAGAAGCTCCTTGGATAAGGAGTGAAACGTTTCCACTAAGAAAATAGAAATCCAGTTGACATGATTCAAGCCACAGACTGTTCCACCTGGATGACTGAGAACCTTCATAGACAAACAAATCATAGGTTTCTTAGATAGCAGCTTGTATGTCCATTTGCATCAAATTCAATCAATTTTAAAATAAATTCAACCGATAAACATATATTTATACAGCAAACACATTTTTATAAACAAGTCAACTTTTACATATTTTATAAAGTAATAAAATTTTGTATCAGTATAGAATGCTTAAAAAGTAACTTGCCTATATAAGTAAGATTCCTATGGAAAGTACAGTGTATAATAGAATGCTAACAGGGATTTAGAGCATCCACTCTGCAAAAGCAATATTGTTTGGAGGGCTTTAACCTGAGTTTATATATGTCATCTTTCCTTTTGCTTTTTATTGCTTTATTTTTGTTGTTCTATTTTATTTTATTTTTATTGTTCTGGCTGTGTTGTTTTTACCACTGTTACTTGTTAATTTCTGTTTGTTTTATATGTAGCTGTGGCTGTTTTAAATCGTTCTATTTATAGTATATGTAAGCCTCCCAGAGTTATTTATGTGGCAGGATGGAAATGTGCTAAACAAACAAAAATGCAGAAGGGAAAACACTATTATTTTCTCCCATCTGGGGAAGGTAAGTGTATTTAGAAAATCTGTAACCTCATTTTTTTTTCTTTTTTCTCTTTTTTTCCTGAAATAAAACACAAATATTTTTTTCCAGTTGTTTCTAAATTTCCAAAAATTAAATAAATATTCAAAATTTTTACAACTGTAACAGAACTACCTTATTCAGGATCCAATCCTCCATTGTATTAAAAAAAAACTGAATTGGTTTATCAAACCTTTATCTCATCCATCTTTTATAAATCTGCGAGTGGTAAAAATCATGCAGTACCTTTCAAGGATTAGCAAACACATAAACAATTATCAACAATTATTAGCTGTGAGACTTTTGAAAGCATATTATTTGTCAGCAGAAATTATGCAATTACTACCATATTACTTTTGATCTTTTGTGAATCAACACGGCCAAATATTATCCAGATAAGGAAAAAAGTAACATACCTGTCGAACAAAACTATTTGAGGTAGTGTCAGAAGATGTACTCCCATCTGAGCCTTTAAATCTGTTTTTTCTTCTTGCACCTTTGCCATAAGACTGTTAAAAGAAAAAATTAATTGCTATCATTTTATTTGGCATTTAAGGTTTAATACAGTATGGCAGAGCTTTCCAAACTGTGTGTCGCGACACAAAAGTGTGTCGCCACACCACCCGGAAGCGGCGGTGCGCGCGTGCACGGCGGCCGCCATGCACACGCGCGCCGCCGCACGCCCCCGCGCTGCCGCACGCCCCCCGCGCGCGCCACTGTGCGCGCGCGCGCCGCCGCACCCCCCCCGCGCCGTTGCCGGGCGCGCGCGCCGCCGCACCCCCCCGCAACGTTGCCGTGCGCGCGCGCCACCGCACCCCCCCGCGCCGTCACCGTGCGCGCGTGCACCGCCGCTGCCACTGGTGTGTCGCCAGCGGCGGCACTTTGGAAAGCCCTGCAGTATGGACACTCAAAACATGCATACTTATTTCCTTTATGCATTCAAGTAAAACTATATAAAAATATTTTAACTTTGCATAAATTTAATATTAAAAATAAGGAAGCAAAAGGCATAATTCTTGCATCATTTAATGCAATCTTGTATGTGAGATTTTTCTAACTATCAATTTACAACAAAAGCACAGCTATGTTGAAAACTATAAAATCTGCATATGCCATTTATTTATTTATCAAATTTCATCACCACCTATCTCCCTCAAAAGAGGGACTCTGGGTGGTTTACAGTAAAGCTAAAAAGAGATTAAAATACAATAAAAACAAGATATCTTATATATAAATATAAAATAGCATCCAGGATGGCAATGTTAAAAATTCTGATTTAAATTCCTAAGTACACGGGAACCACTTTAAGGCACTAGCCACCCCCAGGATTGACTACCCCCCTTCCTTCCCCAAGCAAGATGGCAGAGCCAGGTCTTTAACCCTTTCTGGAAGGCCAGGAGAGAGGGGGCCTGCCTCACCTCTGGGGGAAGAGTGTTCCACAGGGCGGGGGCCACGGCAGAGAAGGCTCGCTTCCTGGGCCCCGCCAATCGCCAATCTCTCATGGACAGGTTCCATAACATGCCTTCTCTGCCTGACCGGGTGGGACGGGTCGATGTAATGGGGATGAGAGTCTAGTGGTTAAGACAACGGGCGAGAAACCAGGAGACTGAGAGTTCTAGTCCTGCCTTAGGCATGAAAGCCGGCTGGGTGACCTTGGGCCAGTCACTCTCTCTCAGCCCAACTCACCTCACAGGGTTGTTGTGGGGAAAATAGGAGGAGGAAGGAGTATTAGGTATGTTCACCACCTTGAGTTATTTATAAAAATAATAAAGGTGGGATAGAAAATAAATAAATAAATAAAATGCCATATAGGGCATTAAAGATGATAACTAACACCTTGAATTGGACCCGGAAGCAAAGTGGCACCCACTGCAGCTCCTGCAGCAAAGGTGTTACGTGTGCCATCCTTGAGGCACCCAAGAGTGCTTGCGCAGCCGCATTCTGAACCAGCTGTAGCTTCCGGATACTCTCCAAGTGTAGCCCCATGTAGAGCACATTGCAATAGTCTATATGCCATATCATGTTTTCACAAGGACTACATGGATATGTAGGAATCAGGAACAGGATTTGAAGCATTCTTCTCTACTATTAGATACAAACATATTGTGAATGCCTTACTTCCACATGAGAAGTGATCTAGTTTACACATTACTGGAAACCATGGTTTGTTTATTCATGATTATAAACCACAGTTACCTATATTGACACAAAAACTATATTTTTCATTTAGTTTTGATTTAACAGGCTGTGCAAACCCAGCCCTTTTTTGTATTTACTTTTTTTTTCTACAATGGATTCAGTATTACAAAAATGCTATTATTAATTTAGTCTGTTTTCTCATATTTCAGCAATTTTCTCAGACACAGGTCTGCTAAGATGCATTATAACTATGAACCTAAATTATTTTTCCAACTAGATTTTTCAATAATATTTCATTATTAGAACTTATTTTCCAAAACTATTCCTTAAAGTTATTATATAAATCTATTTTTCAGCATTACATCTGAAATTACTGTCATTTAATCAAATAATGTTGCTTGTGCTTGTATATGTGTAACTATGCAGATATATTTAATGCCACTGTTCATTTTTTTTAAAACAAATTTATAAGGCCACCCAACTCACACACGGTGACTCTGGACAGCTTACAGAATTAAAAACCTTAAAAACACAATACGTATGTGTCATATGTCCACATGTATCTGAGATACATACATATATACATACACAGTATATATAAATGCATAAAATTTAAAAATTATCAGAAAGAAGGAAAACAATTGTTGCATATATTTTTTATGTCTTGAAATATGGAAGGCTAGTTTAAAAAGCCAAGCCTTGAAGTTTCTTTCTGGGCTCTTGGGGAACACGTGTTGGCTACCCCCCTCAGGAATGTTAATTTACTTTGGAGCCAGCTAGTCTGATAGTTCTGAGCCAATCAGAATTACCTGTTTAAGCTTTGCCCATATTGGGAATCTGTTGCCTAGGTGTTTGGTCACATGCCAGATCCTGTCCACTCAGGTATGGCCAAGTTGCAATTGTAAAAAGCTTTAAAAGTGTTATCTCTGCTTTTGTTTTGGTCTCTCTACTCTGCTCTGCTATCTCAATGTAAGTAGCTTATGTTAATCAACCATGTGCTTCTCTTCGGCTGAAGAAAAGCTTAGTTTCGCTTTCTTTGTTTTAAATAAAAAAGCAACGTTTTACTTCAGTTTGCTTGTCTCTCAATATTTTCCATAACTCTGATCACAAATTTTATAAAAAGACAAAAACAATGATCAGCCATCTGTCATGCACACAAAGTAGCATCAACTGGTGAGATATAAAAAGTGTATTGAACTGTGACTAAATATTTTGCCAGCAAAAAATCTGCTTAATTCTTAAAATATGATGAGTCAGGACTAGAGAAGAACATAAGAGAGATCGGGTGTTTTCTGTAGAACTGAGTAAATTTTTTCTAGGGAATTTCCTGAAACCTTCTTACCACCATTTCTTTTTCAGTGTGGTCAGTTACTCAAACACACTCTCATTTACTTTCCTGCTGGTAATGGTCCCGTGTTTTCTCTTTTCAATTTTCTTTTCTCTCCAGACAGAAAGCACAGAAAGCATCACCTCTTTTTTAGACCTTACTTTAATTACATTATTCTGAAGACAAATCAGAGTGATGACTAGAGTATAAAGTGAGGTTTACACATTTCACTCTTATCTGTTAGACAGAAACCAACACTCCAAGGTGCTTTATGATGACAGTATAATCCAACATGGATCATACCAATTTCCTATAAATCATGGAATATAAGATTAAATGCATATCCTTGGCAAAGTTTTTGGTCTGTGAATTTCATCAAGGACCCTTTATTTAGGGATTCTCAAATGTTACAATAATACATCCCTCTAAAATAATAAATGGATTTCTGTGACCTCCATCTTACTGAATAAAAATAATTTCATTGGGGTTAGGATTGGGCAAGAAGTAAATAGGCAAAACCAAGGCGTAATAAATACACTTTCTTCAGACTTTGCTTGCTTGCGCAAGCCAGATCAATTTTTATTTATTTATTTAATTTCTATAGCCACCCATCTCAACAAGTGACTCTAAAACAAACAGTGATCCCTCCCAAATTGTTCGTGCCCCCCACAAGGGCTGTGACCCCAAACTTCAGAAGCCCTGCTTTATATAATTCAGACACTGGGAATTTCATCCTACCACACAGGAAATAAGTAATAAACATGTGGGAGAAATTTAATCAGTGATAAATTGTTTCTTGATTTCCACTGTCACATTTACCTTGCTCCCTAGGCAACAATATATGGATATTCTGTTCTATTATTCTTTATTGTGATCTAGTAATGATGTAGGGTATCTGATGTTTTTCAGTACATATAAAACTGTACTTTACAAAATTATCACTTCGGTCTCATTTGACAATATTTTTATGGAGTTATCACACACCATTATACATGGCTCATGTACAGTTTTCTATTATTTAACAATTTAACAATTGCAAACCCCCCCCAAACCAATAATTAATTAGTAATTTAAAATAAAATGCATGTTTCCATTATACTATTATATTTGGGAAAGGTTGTAGTTCGCTAATAAAACACATGATCTGCATATACAGGTAGTCCTCGCTTAACAACCACAATTGAGACCAGAATTTTGGTTGCTAAGTGAAGTGGTCATTAAGCGAATCAGACCCGATTTTATGACTTTTGCAGCGGTCATTAAGTGAATTGCCGTGGCCATTAAGAGAACCACATGGTCGTTAAGTGAATCACACGGTTCCCCATTGATTTTGCTTGCCAGAAGTTGGCCGGGAAGGTCTAAAATGGCGATCATGTGACCACAGGATGCTGCGACGGTCATAAATGTGAACCGGTTGCCAAGCGCCCAAATTGTGATCACGTGACTGTGGGGACGCTGTGACAGTTGTGTGAGCACCGGTTGTAAGTCGGTTTTTTCCAGCACTGTCATCAGTCTAAACCGTCAGTAAACGAATGGTCATTAAGTGAGGACTACCTGTAGAAGATTCTAGATTCAATCCAATGCATACCTTGCTAAAACATTTAGTTCCCTGTGTAAAACCCTTGGCACTTTCATATGAGGATTCTTCGCTAGTTGAAAGCAGTTTTGAATTTCTGTGATCCCCTAACACTGGCTGAATTCGGCATCTGAGCTGATTTATTGAAACCCAAATCACACACACCTAAGAATCTTATTACTACAATGAAACTTTGCAGAGCTTATGAACATTCTGTGTCCCTATGAAGGAATCTCATGCCTCTCTTCTCAATTCCCCTCTACTTCAGGCAGCTTGGCAGGTTCTAAGGGAATGCTGGCTTGATTGGCAGGGAGAGAAGCTAGTATGCAAAGTGACAGGCTACTTCAAGTGGATAAAACGTGTGTATTTTATCAGATCTCACACTCTTCTCCAAGGCAGCTCACACCATGGTTAAGAGCAATTGGGAAAAGCACCTGGCTACAAAATTGATGACATTATATCATGCTAATTCCGTAAGTCTCAATGGGATTTTTAATACAAAAAGAATGATGGCTTAGTAGCCAGACAGCTTCACCAACATGTTTTTTTTTTGTAATGAAAACATGAACAGAAGAGAAGCTAAAATGGAGATAGAACAGAGGGGGTGCTATATTGCAGCTAGAATCATGCTTGAATGGCAGCACTAGAAATATATTTCATTTTCTTTTTGTATAAGATAACTGTTGCTCCAGAACTAGCAATACTTTGGAAAAGGCACTGTTGGATATTTTAAATTATTATTATTTTACTATGCAGGCTCCTATTTGTTGGCTAGAAGCAGAGCACTGGTTGTATTCCCAGGATGTTCTCAATGTTCTGAAGTCAGGAGAAGTGAAGAGAGCGAGAAGTGAGCCAAGTGACAGGTCCATTTCAAACGGCTTTGGAGGGACGGGGGGGAGTGGCAAGGGCACCACATGTAAGTGCCTCATGAAGAGCTACCGTCTGTCGGGGAAAACAGTGATGTCTCTCAGCAGAAGGCTATGTTCCCTACAGACAGCAATACCTACTACAACCTTGAACAAGTAATGCAAGAGAGCATTAAAAGAACCATTTTATAATACTATGTTAATTCCTTTGCACCATTTGCTTGTGCAGATCAATTTACTTCTGCTGATGGTTCTTTAATCCAGCCCTATGAATGGAACCCCATGCCAATTTTCTTTGGATGCTACTGCTTTCTATTAGCAAAATCAGGAAGCAATTCCCCTCATCTCTGCAGTTTCCCACATTCCCTAGCCTCACCCTCCCACGTCCCGTCCCCTCTGATTCTAATAGCATTAAAGAATATTAAAAAGGGAAAGGGTCGCTTACTAAGAAAACTACTTTACGATGCCTGTTATTATTACAGGTTTCCTAAGAATATTACTAAGAATATCCTTTGGAATAGATTCCAGAAGTGCTGAGGAGACTGGTGGCAGTTATAATGCACACTACAGTATTAAAATTAAAACTTTATTCTAAGCATACCAGGCATAAGGACACATCACCAATGTCTACAGCAGGATTTTCATCATCATGCCCTCCCAGTTACTCAACCTATTCTTCCAGCTACTCTAGGACTGAATTCAGACATTATAAGCCATGATTTAACCAGTTTATTGAATGAACCACAATTGGCTATGTTTCTAAAACATACTAAGCGACCAGTGAGAGTGGTTGTGGGGGGACATAGCAGGTGTGTTTGTGGTGGTTAGGCCCTATCAGCGCCGAGAGCTTAGGCTGGTGCGCTGGGGGGGGCTACCATCGCTAGAAGTTGATTGAGTTTGAGAGATGTGTGCGTGGGGGAGGGGACCCGTGTTTCAACCCAGGGTCTTTGAAGGTCCGGGTGTGGAGGCATCTGGACCTGGAAACTCTGGGGGTTATGGAGTGGGCTGCTCTGTCGAAGTGGTGATGGGCCGGGGATGCTATGACGGGAACCGGAGGGCGGGCCATCGTTGGGGAAGATGCCCCCGGTGTTTGTTACCGGTGGCATGTTCCGGCCCTCCAGGTTCATACCCAGGTCCTGGTCAGCAGATCCTTGAGGGCCCTGGTTTCCGGCTGCTGCTTCTTAATGCCAGGTCTGTTAACAACAAGGGCCCCCTCATATGTGATTTGATCACGGATCAAATACCTGGCATGGATACCTGGCATGTATCACTGAGACCTGGCTGAGCTCGGAGGGGGAGTAGCCCTCTCTGAAATATGCCCAGCCGGATTTCAGGTGTGGCATCAGCCGAGACTCCGGGGCAGGGGAGGAGGGGTGGCGGTTGTAATTCGAGAGTCTCTAGTGGCCTTCAGGGGTGCTGCTCCGCAAGTGGCCAGTTGTGAGACCCAAGTGGCCGGTTGTGAGACCCTGTTTTTCAAGTTGGGTTCTCGAGAACAGTTGGGAGTGTTGCTGCTGTACCAGCCTCCCTGCTACGTAGCGACATCCCTGCCTGAGCTGCTGGAGGCTGTCTCGGGGCTGGCGGTGGAATTCCCATGGCTTATGGTTCTGGGGGATTTCAATCTGCCGTCCCTGGGACATGCCTCTGAGGCGGCTCAGGAGTTCATGACTACCATGGCAGCCATGGGCCTGTTCCAGATTATCCGAGACCCAACTCGAGACAGTGGACTCACCCCGGACTTAGTTTTCTTGTCGGAGCAGTGGCAGTATGCTCTGAGGGGAGAGTTACATCTTTCCCCTTTGTCATGGTCAGATCATGCCCTGGTGACCTTGAGATTCTCTTATGCCGCCCCACTCCGCAGGGAGGCAGGACCCAGTCGATTGGTCCGCCCCCGGCGACTAATGGACCCAATAGGGTTTCAGAGGGAGCTGGGGGTTGTACCTCAGGATCTACTGCACGCTCCAGCGGAGGTCCTGGCCGCAGCCTGGAATAGGGAGGCGGCCGGGGCCTTGGACAGGATCGCGCCTATGCGGCCTCTCTTGCCACACTTGACCCGATACTCCCCTTGGTTTACGGAGGAGTTGAGGGTCTTGAAGAGGGTTAAGAGACGCCTAGAGCGCCACTGGAGAAAGACAAAGACTGAATCTGACCGAACACAAGCTAGAGTCACTGTTAAGACCTACCTTGTGGCGGTAAGAGCGGCGAAACGTCAGTATTTCTCCACTCTTATTGGGTCCGCAGAATGCCGCCCGACGGCCCTGTTTAAGATAACAAGATCTCTTTTGGGTAAGGTGGAGTCTGTGACCCACCTGCAGGGCCGTGCGGAAGAATTTTCTGAGCATCTGCAGGATAAAATCGCTCAGATTCGGTCTAAGTTGGACTCTAAGCGTGTAGCACAGTCTGGGGAGATGCCGAGGGAACGTCTTTGCCCGGTTATCTGGGAACAGTTCGATCCTGTTGGACCTAAGGAAGTGGACAGTATCCTTCGGGTTGTAAGGGCCACCGCATGTCATCTAGACCCATGCCCTTCCTGGCTGGTACAGGAAGCCCGGGAGGTGACATGTGGCTGGGTCCAGGTGATGGCTAATACATCTCTGGGGGAGGGGGTGTTCCCAGCTGCTTTTAAAGAGGCTCTGGTGCACCCCCTCCTCAAGAAACCATCACTGGACCCTACTATATTGGACAATTTTCGTCCTGTCTCCCACCTCCCCTTTTTAGGGAAGGTGGTTGAGAAAGTGGTGGCATTACAACTCCAGAGGATCCTGGATGATACGGATTATCTGGACCCCTTCCAGTCAGGTTTCAGTCCTTTCCCCTCTCCTATTTAATATCTACATGAAACCGCTGGGTGAGATCATCCGTCACCATGGGATGAGATACCATCAATATGCGGACGATACCCAATTATATATCTCCATCCCTGGTAAGGTAAGTGATGCAGTGGCTACCCTTTCTCAGTGCCTGGAGGCTGTGGGGGTCTGGATGGGGAACAACAGGCTTCGACTGAACCCTGGTAAGACGGAGTGGCTGTGGATTGATGGCTCCTGTGGATCCAGGAAGTTATCATCTTTAGTTCTGGATGGGGTTGCACTACCCCATTCAGGCCAAGTGCGGAATCTGGGGGTTCTTCTGGACTCACGGCTCCTGCTTGAAGAGCAGGTGGCAGCCGTGGCCAGAAGGGCTTTTGCACAACTCCGTGTTGTGCGCCAGTTATGCCCTTTCCTGGATCAGGATGCCCTCCGTACAGTCACTCATGCCCTGGTCATCTCCCATATAGACTATTGCAATGCGCTCTACATGGGGCTACCCTTGAAGAGTATCTGGAAGCTTCAACTGGTCCAGAATGCGGCTGCTCGCGCAGTTATTGGTGCGCCAAGATCAGCACATGTGACACCTCTGCTGCGACAGCTGCACTGGGTACCTGTGTGCTTCCGGGTCCAATTCAAGGTGTTAGTTATCACCTTTAAAGCCCTACATGGCATGGGACCAGGTTACCTGAGGGACCGTCTCATCCCCATAACGTCGAACCGTCCCACTCGGTCATTTAGAGAGGGCATGCTGCGGATCCCGTCGGTAAGGGAATTTCACCTGACGGGGTCTAGAAAGCGGGCCTTCTCGATAGTGGCGCCCACCCTTTGGAATATGCTACCCCCGGAGGTGAGGCAGGCCCCATCGCTCCCGGCCTTCAGAAAGAACTTAAAGACCTGGTTCTGCCGCCTTGCGTGGGAGGGGGGGAACAGTTCCTCTTGGGGATGGCTGGTGCCATAGAGCCCTTTTAAACATCGACCCATCACATCTTGGATTTTATATTTAAATTATTATTGTATTAGAGAGTATTATATATATGTTGTTTTAATTGTTAAATTTTAACTGTTGATTCTTGTAAACCGCCCAGAGTTCCCTTGCGGGGAGATAGAGCGGTAAATACAAATTGAATCATAAATAAAATAAATAAATAAGCGCTAAATCATGTTTTATAAACCATGGCTGGATTCACACAAGATGATAAGACAAAACCAAACAAACCACATTATGGTTTAGCAAAATGCATGAACCAAATGTACTTTCAGACTTACTGAAAATATGTATCTTGGAGAAAAAAATATTGTATGTCTACCCAAGTGATGTATGTATGGTTCAAAAACAGTGCAAAGCCATGCATATTTAAATCATGGTTTGTTGAACAAGCTGCAGTACATTAGCTCACACATCCTTAGCTAAAACCAAACAAAGCTTAATGGCATGTATTTATAGAAAAACATTTTTCTTGGATTTTAGGAGGATACTGATCAAAAATAATTTTTTCCCAGATTGTACTTAAAGCATTAAGGCAATTTATTTTTATTCAATAATTCAAAAGGTCCAGGGTTCCATGTACAACAAGATAATAATTGTATCACAATTATACAATGCAGCTGTATAGCAGGACAGTGCAAATGTGTAAATATGAAATGAGTGGAAATAAAAAAAAATAAGGCTATTTGCTCACTGGTTATTTCATTGACAAGACTCCAGAGGGAGGGAAAAACAGGACCCAGAAGGTATGCATATTTCTCAACAAGTAGGAATTAAAAAGCCATGACAAAATGTAAACGTTCAAGAGGTTATTTAAACCAGAGATCGTCATATTTAGAAGTCTAATCTTAGTAACTCCAAGATGTACATATAAGGGACAAATTAGAAGACTAAGATTATTTAAGAAAAGAAAAGTAAATAGGTCCAACCGAGAAATTCTAAACCATTAGGACTGTGATTATGCAAAAATACAAATGAATTACTAAGTATGACAGTGTGTGTGTGTGTGTGTGTGTGGTGTGGGTTTGGGTGTGCATAATGAATGAATAGCTAATTTCTGAAAAGACATTGCTGATTTGTTCACATTTATATCACAATGAGTGAATGAATTATCACCTTGGACAAAAATGTATGTTAGCAACTATCAGGGGTTAGATTTTCAGAAGCAATGGTGTCTCAAAACAAAAAGAAACATTATGGCTGGCACAGAAGTTATGCAAGGGGAGGGATGGGGAAGAGTGGGCAGGCAGCACTAGCAAAATAGCTCAAATGTTGACAGCCTGCAATATAGAGCTATACAAAATTTTCTGACTGCAATATACAAACATGAAATCTGCATTACAATAAAAAAATAAAGGAAATTCAGAGCCAATTTATAGAATAGGCATAGGCAACAAGTGATAACATTTTCCAAGACTATACTACAAGTCCAGGATGGTTTGTAAGTTTGAAAGCCTTCTAGGAAAACAAGGTCTTTCTTTCCTTATCATACTTTATATGATATATCCAGAAAACTGGATATTTTCATTCAGAAGAGACGTTTCAGAATTTAAGTATCTTCTCAAAGCAATTGGATGCAAGGAAAATCTGTGTATCCAGCACAACTCTTCAGTGAAATTGGAGACTTAAGTACTTTTTTTTTGTTATTTTTAGCTCAGTGTTTTAAAATGGTACAAAGATTCAAACAGAGCAACTTCACACTAAATGCAGAAGTCAAAAAGGTGGCAGAACTCTTCTATCCATTAAAAGACTTTTTTCAAAAAGAGTTATTTTAATCATTTGGCAACTGGCACTTGGAGATAAGTGAAGCAGGTCAAGACCTGAACACAGCCACAAAGGTAGTTGTCTCCTTGCCCCTAGGCAAAAACTTTTGAAATCAATGAGAGCATATAAATATTAAGAAAAAGTATATGAAATGGGGCACCTCTTTGGCTTCCCAATCCCAAGTATATCAAGATTGAAGTCACATCCAGCACTCTGAACAGAACCTAGAAACAAAATAGATAATGTATATGCCATATATTTTTAGCTCAACTGCAATCCAGAATTGTCTTCTACACCTTATCATAATGGAACTGGTTAATGGAGCAGGTACAGAACTTAGATTACATTAGCTAATACCAGAACTTAACCAGGGTTGGCGCTGGCTAGTAATTGAAGGGGGGGCTACTGGGAATTCTAGGTTAGACTGTGTAATTGAAAAATCATTGCAGAAGGGAACAATAGCAAACCACCTTCATGCAGTTGCCAAAATAATCCATAGATGTGGTCATCAGCTCAACTTGAGGTTATTTTTCTCTCTTGGCATATGGTAGGTCTTAAGAAGGCAACTTGGAAGTTGACTGAGTTACCCATGGTCAATACTTGCATGGAGGGCCTCCTGTGAATTCCAGAGCTGTTTAAAAGCAAGTTTTCTAAAAAAAAGAGAAGTCCAGTTTCTTGATGCTGCTAAAACATAGCTTTCCAAAGTGTGTGTCGCGACACACTACTGTGTCGCCTGTGGTGTCCTGGTGTGTCGTGCAAAAACCCAGAAGCGCTGATGGGGGGAACCAAAAGAAGTGGCACCCCCGCCAATCAGCGCCACTGCTGTTGGTGTGGCGGCTGCGGCAGCAGCGGGGCTGATTGGCGGGGTGCCACTTCTTCCGGTTCCCCCCATCAGCGCTTCCGGGTTTTTTGCGCAACACACCAGGATACCACAGGCCGCACCACCGGGGGGTGTCGCCAACGTGAAAAGTTTGGAAAGCTGTGTGCTAAAAAAATAGCCTGAATAGATGCAGTCCCCAGGACCTGAGCTTCACTTGTATCAGACTCCATTGGCCAAGATTTGGCTATAATTTTCCAACCCTCAACTTTGCAAAGCTACTAGGCTCAAACTCTGAAGAATTCTCTCATACACTTAACATGATATGGCTAGGTAAGAATTATTACTGCAAACTAGCCTGAAGCTGTAGTAAATTGTTGACTGCCTTGTGTCAGTGTGAGGATGCAATTCTTATACCAACAGCAATTTAAACCTGTTGTTTCTTCTTCCTTCCTGTCACATCGGTGATGCTATCTAACCATCTCATCCTCTGCCGTCCCGACCTTCTCCTTTTGCCTTCAGTCTTTCCCAGCATCAGGGTCTTTTCCAGTGAGTCCTCTCTTCGCATTAGGTGGCCAAAGTATTTGAGCTTCAGCTTCAGCATCTGTCCTTCCAATGAGCAGTCAGGGTTGATTTCCTTTAGGATTGACTGGTTTGACCTCCTTGCAGTCCAAGGGACTCTCAAGAGTCTTCTCCAGCACCACAGCTCGAAAGCATCAATTCTTCGGCGCTCAGCCTTCCTTATGGTCCAACTCTCACAGCCATACATTACTATTGGAAAAATCATAGCTTTAACTATACGGACCTTTGTCGGCAAGGTGATGTCTCTGCTTTTTAATATGCTGTCTAGGTTTGCCATAGCTTTCCTCCCAAGGAGCAAGCGTCTTTTAATTTCATGGCTGCAGTCACCGTCTGCGGTGATCTTGGAGCCCAAGAAAATAAAATCTGTCACTGCTTCCATTTCTTCCCCTTCTATTTGCCAGGAAGTGATGGGACCAGATGCCATGATCTGGGTTTTTTTAATGTTGAGTTTCAAGCCAGCATTTGCACTCTCCTCTTTCACCCTCATCAAGAGGCTCTTTAGTTCCTCTTCACTTTCTGCCATTAGGGTGGTATCGTCTGCATATCTGAGGTTGTTGATATTTCTCCCGGTAATCTTAACTCCGGCTTGTGATTCATCCAGCCCGGCATTTCTCGTGATGTACTCTGCATATAAGTTAAATAAGCAGGGTGATAATATACAGCCTTGTCGTACTCCTTTCCCAAGTTTGAACCAGTCGGTTGTTCCATGTCCGGTTCTAACTGTTGCTTCTTGACCCACATACAGGTTTCTCAGGAGACAGGTAAGGTGGTCTGGTACTCCCATCTCTTTAAGACTTTGCCACAGTTTGTTGTGATCCACACAATCAAAGGCTTTAGTGTAGTCAATGAAGCAGAAGTAGATGTTTTTCTGGAACTCTCTTGCTTTTTCCATGATCCAGCGAATGTTGGCAATCTGATCTCTAGTTCCTCTGCCTCTTCGAAACCCAGCTTGTACTTCTGGTAGTTCTCGGTTCACATACTGCTGAAGCCTAGCTTGTAGGATTTTAAGCATAACCTTGCTAGCATGTGAAATGAGCGCAATTGTACGGTAGTTTGAACATTCTTTGGCATTGCATTTCTTTGGAATTGGAACGTAAACTGACCTTTTCCAATCCTGTGGCCACTGTTGAGTTTTCCAAATTTGTTGGCATATTGAGTGCAGCAGTTTAACAGCATCATCTTTTAGGATTTTAAATAGCTCAGCTGGGATACTGTCTTCTCCGCTAGCTTTGTTGTTAGTAATGCTTCCTAAGGCCCACTTGACTTCACTCTCTAGGATGTCCGGCTCAAGGTCAGTGACCACGCCATCGTATTTATCAGGGATATTAAGATCTTTCTTGTATAGTTCTTCTGTGTATTCTATCTATCAAAGTGACCTGCAATTAAATTTAAATTTCTCCTCCCTGCTTTCAGTAAGTTTTACCTGGGACTACTTTTAGTAATAATGCAGAAAAACAGTTCAGAAATTTTAAAACAAATGGATAAATTCATTTTAAATTGGGATAGGTAACCAGTGGATTTTCAGATACTGCTGAACAACAACTCTCAGCATCCCTCACTGTTGTCTACATTTCTTGAGGGTCACAAGTTCCCCAATCTGCCACAGTCAGAGCTCTTCTGTTTTACTAAACTACAACTTATACCACAGAGACATACAATCTGCCATTAATAATTAATTTTCACTGAAAAAAATATTCAAATGCTGTTATTTTTCGAGGGTACAATTTCTCTCATGAAAATCAGCAAGGTTCCTAACCATTTATTTCATTGTGGAAAACTGCTTTGTCATTCCCTGAGAAAAGTCAATTCCCCACCAGCTATTTGAACATCACAGAATTACTCTGAAATAATGGTATGAAGATTGATGCCTTTCAGTTTCAGTCAGTGAAAACACAATGTTCTCCAGAAGAAATATGAGAGATAAATGGGGCAGATTGTGTAGTGCACTGATTTATTGTCAAGTTATGCCTTATATCTTTGATGATCACTGGTGGGCATCCATTCACTTCACAACCTCATTATGGATGTGGTATCTTTGTCAGTTTCATGGAGAACAAACACTATCTTCATATTAAGCATAATCAGAACTCTGGAAAGTTGTTTACAAAGCATTTTGTTGACAACCTCTTGTAGTCTGGTCCTAATTTCTTAAGCAAAATGACTGAGGGGAAAGAATTAAAAAGCAAATCCTATTCATCAACTGCAGAAGTTCTATTTAGCTCAAAGTTCACCAAGAAAAAGTTCACCTATGAAAAACTGGTCAGTTATACAAGAAGGAAGACAACTGTAATTCAGTATTTTCGTTTCAATCTTAATCTTTCCTATTAAGACTCAAGATCAGAACACTTTAGAGAAAAATGAACTAGCCAAAGGGGGGAAAATGTAACCTATAGGAAAAGTTAATATATTAAATCAAAGCACAATAAATGTATCTTGAGAAAAAGATACATTGTAACTGTGATCCCCATTTATTATATACATAAAAGGATGTAACTGTTTATTTATAAACAAGCTTTCTGCTAGCAAAGTAAACACAGCCAGAGTAGGTTGATGGAAATGCTCAGCATCTTTTACCATTTATTAGTGAAATGAAATGTTCTTTCAGAATACCTTTCTTAGTTGCATTATTAGAACTACTTTACTTATGGTTCATGTATTTCATAACTTTAAATCTGAGAAGAGTTTTGTTGAGATTTGAGGATGCATTATTACTGCCTTAGCAAATATATCAGGGCTTTCCAAAGTTTTTCCCGCGGCGACACACCAACCGGCGTTGGTGTGTCGCCGCGGGAAAACCCGGAAGTGCCATCCTTGCGGCAGCGCGCAAAAACCCGGAAGCGCTGCTGCCGCTTTCGGGTTTTGCATGCTGGAGTTGGTGTGTTGCCGCGGGAAGACCCGGAAGCGCTGATGATGATCAGCGCTTCCGGGTTGTGTGGCGACACACCATACTGTGTGTGGCGACACACTTTTGTGTCACGACACACAGTTTGGAAAGCTCTGAAATATATACTAGGTATTAATTCCCACTAGAATATGTAGTTGTGTTAAAAGTTAATCACAGAATAGGTTAAAAACTTCATGTACAAGTTAAGCTAATATGCTCTTATAGTGTATTGTAATATTTAAAACATAGTTTAAAATATGCAGTTGAACAATATATGCAGCTCATTAGCACAAGCTACACCTTTGCAATTTTGAACTATGTAGTTGGTAAGAAATATTTCTTATATATTTGCATACATGCAACTCCCTTTCCAACAACAATAAAAAGTCAAGAGAAACTAAAAAAGAAGCAGTATACACTTCTCGTGTATAAATTTATCTTTCTTCAGCTTCAAAAATCATACATCTTCCTTTCAAATGCAATTTCCTCAATCACTGAATAAAAGAATGGGAACAACTAAAGCACTGGATGTCACTGTATGGAAAGCAGCAGGTAGAAAATTGCTAGAACATGACAAACAATGGAGTTACCAAGGAAAACATTCACGGTAACACAGTGCTACATGAATATTTTTCTAATGGTGGACAGTGATTGTCCAACGGTGTGTGTATCTTGATACTTCCCATTAAATTGTTGAACAATTAAAAATAATTAGAGAAGTGCTAGTTCTGTTTTGTCCTTACAAAGATTAGAATCTCTATTGTGGCCATAAGTAGGTTCTGAAAGTGAAGAAAGATCTATCCACTTGTATCCACTCTCTCTTTCTCTCTCTCTCTCTCTCTCTCACACACACACACACACACACACTCTCTCTTTTTGCTGTAGCTGTATGACAGGACAGTTTAAGGAATTGATAATTCTTTATTTCTAGCATCTACGTTGAACACATTACAAATCTTACCAGCTAGTGTCCAAAACATGTTTAATTTTAAAAAAAGTGATGTATATACACTGAGAATTTCTGAACAGCTACAACTCTTTGCAGAATGTACTCATATGGAAAAGCATGTGTTTTCTTGGCCTAATATATTAAGCAGTTGCCCATTTCCATCAGCTTTGTAGATTTGGATCTTTTGGACTGTTTGCATTTCTCTACAACAAAAACTTCCTTTTAAGCTAATACGACTGTGCCTGAGCAAGTCCAAGCTCCCTTGTGCGACTAAAGGCACAGATTAAACATCACTTAAGAAAATCCAAATCAACCTGGCCTAATCCACAAATGTATGCATATATTTTATTTCTCTACATTTGATTACTGTCCAACATTGCACAAAGGTAGAAAATTGTTTGATAAAATAGATATATATCTGTGACAGAACATTCCAACATGCCAGGCATCACTCGATTTTTAACATTCAAATCAAGAACGTGTGAAGTAAAAGAAAACATCCTGTTACTCTCAGAATCTGGAAAAGTTGTTTCCCCACCACCACTTGAATGCATGCTTATAAGTAATTTGGGATTTGCACTTGGGTGTTTGCAAAGAATTAAAAAGCCAAGGGTCTTGTAATATATTGAATATTAATTAATTTATTATCACATACTGTAATTCCTGCAGATAATTAACACCACACTACAATGCTGAGAACTGCTATATGCATTGGGACTTATTCCCGAGATCATGTTTGTGTAAGATTGCAGCCCAAAGCTCAAAACTCATCTGCTAAACAACTCTACAAGACCTGTGGCTCTCCAGTGTTACAGTACTTAAGTTCCAGCTAGCCTTGCCATTGGCCATATTGGCCAGAGCTGTTTAAATATCGTTGAGACCACCACAAGACCATCCTTGAGAACACCTTGGAACTGACCTCAGAGTAAACCTTGTTTAGGATTTAGAAACAGGGCTACAATTAATTAAAAAAAATATTTGTATAACCTAGCCCCCAAGTTACTTCTCAGGACTATCTTGGCACTAAGTCCTACCAAACTTAATAGCAATGTCCCAAGTAGGTATACTATCTTCAGAGGCTACAGAAGAGCATTTGGGATAAAATTTTACATATGCCCCATCAGGTGTGGTCTATAACAGGAGCTCTCTCCAGATTCTTCTACACTTACCTCTAAGATAGGAAGATGGAGGCTGAAAAATGATAGGAATGCTATTAAAAACTGGAAGGCTGAGAGCACTTGATGAAGTGAGCTGTGAAATTCACTAATGCTTATGCAAGAATAAATTTGCTAAAGATGCAACTAGTCTTTGTTGTTTTGGTTGCAAAAGACTGTTTAGAAATGGAAAGCAGCAGCCACATATGGCTGTCAGGTGATGACTTCTTTAACCACTAATCACTGAACCAAACACATTTGGCGGGGTTCACACAACATATTATGCCTGGCTGGCAAACAGCCACGGCTGGCTTCACACAACATGCCCAGCCACAATCCAGGAATCTACCCAGCGGCTTTGTGCAACCTGTAGTCACACAACCCGCTTCCCCTTAGCAAGCTGAACCAAGGCTTACTCAACTGGCCCAAGGTTGTGGGTTCGCCCAACAAGAGGGCTGGCTACTTTGCGGCTCCGTGTGTCGCGGCAACTCAGCCACCTCCACGCACGTGGTGGCGGCGCCTCGTGGGAGCCCCTCGCCACGGCTTCCCCCACGCCCCCAAGTCGTACCTGCAGCGCCGTAACGAGCGCCGGGGGATTCTCCAGGGGATCCATCTGCATCTCTTGCGCCGCCGCCGCTACTTCTGAGATGGGAGGAGGTTTGGACAGGTCACTTTGGACCATTGGAGAAGGGAGGGAGTCCGTTCCAACAAGAAGGCGCCTCGGCGGAGCAACTGCAAAGGAGTCCCCCTTTCGTCGAGCCGAGGTTGTTGCCGCTGCTGCTCCTCGAGGAAAGCTCTGCTAATCCCTCAGGGACGGGCCATTTTGAAGCGTTTCAGTGCCTTTTCCCTCGCCTCCCCCCCGGCTCGGTGGCTCACCGACTGAGGAGACGGCGAAAGAAAGGGAAAGGGGAGGGCGGGGGTTAAAAGAGGGGGTGGGAGGCTCTGGGCTGTCGTCCAGCGGCTCGGCTTGCCTCGCCTCGCCTCGCCCTGCCTCAAGAAGCGCGGCTCCTGCTTCGGAGAGCAGCCGCTACTACGGCTGAGGGGGAGGAGACGGGGAGGCGCCTGAGGGAAGCCGAAAGGACAACCGCGACCCTTTTCTCTTGTTTTCTCTACTCCCCCCAGCAAACGAGACAGAAGAAGAAGCAGCGCGCCGCGGGCAAAGCTGAGGTGATGGCTTGACGTTTTCTTTCGAAAACAAAGTTGGGCGAGGAACCGCGACCAGCACCCTTTCTTCCCCGCTTGCCTTGCCGCAGGGGCCGAAAAAGGCGGGAGCGTCCGCCCCACGAGGCCTGCGTGGAGGTCTCCTCGCGGAGCCTCCCCGTCAGCTCCTTCTCGAGGGGGCGTGCGCGAAGACGGCAGCGGCTCTCGCCGCCTCCTCTCTCTAGCGCTGGACGCCGTGGCTGAGAGGACAGGGCCCACCCAGTGCGAGGTAGACGCAGTGATGGGGGCCCCGCTTCTTGCTAAGCCATGGTTTGCTTTCATTTAAAGAGATCCCCATGGAGCACGTGTGCATCGCAGGTTACCCCATCACCTTGGTGTAGAAGCCACAATGTCTGCATTCATGTATTGTGCAAAGCTGAAATCAGTGAAATGACCTGAAGGCCTCATGTGTTGTATGAACAGTCCAGAGTGCAAGGAAAGACTGTCCTCGCTTACTTTTCAGGTGTGCACCATTGAAGATGGTCTCTGAGCAGGGCCAGTCTAGGCCTAGGGCACCAAATTTTAGGAGGCACCAAAATCGAAAAGGCTTCTGAAATACACAATATGAGTATAAAAACTGATCATCTTTCCTCATTGCTTTAGAACTTTTTCTTTCTATGCTTTTCGAAAACACCTACAAAGTCGTTTGAGTGGTAGGGAATAACACTAAGCAGACGTTGCAAGTCATGAAAAGGAAATTATTATTACAGCTATGGACCTCAGGAAGCTGATAATATTACAGAAGCAAGAGAAAGGTCTGATAGGAAGGTACTGAGTGAGCAAGTTGCATGACTATCAGCTTATCGAAGTTATACTCGGAAATGCGGTAGCAGCGCACTTGGTGTGCCAGTGTGCCCGCTTGAGAGTTGAATATAATTTCACAGAATTGTTTCCATATGACAACGATGAGTGCTGATTTAATTAAAATTATTTATTGTGACTCACAGTAAACAGGGTGAAAATGACCAAGAAAAGAAAAAAAATTGTTCCAGGGCTGAAAATCGTAAGCGTAAAGCTCAAAAAATTGAAGAAAAAAAGAAACACTCCTTTTTGAAATTCCTAACAAAATTGGAAGATGCACCAAACCAAAGGCGCCAGAATATGACTTTGCCTAGGGAGCCAAAATATCTAAAGCTGGCCCTGCTCTCAGCACAGATCAGCACACAGCAATTATAGCTGGACTTGCAGTACATGTTGGACTAAAATGTGATATGCTAGTCTGAAGTTTAGCATTATACATTCCAACCAGACTGATTAATTGATGCTGCCATGTTGTACAAGCCCAAGCAGTTGGGTTAATATTATGATAGGCTGAATCGTAATATAATTCACTTAAGCATGGTTAAGCTCCAGCAAAGGAGATCGTTACCTTGTCGTGGTGCTGGAGCTTGAGCACCTCAATGAAACCATGAGCTAAACCGTGAAGGGACACCCAAGACGGGAAGGTCGTGGCAGAGAGGTCAGACTAAATACGATCCCTGGGGAAGGTAATGGCAACCCACCCCAGTATTCTTGCCATGAAAACTAAATGGATCAGTACAACCAAAGGTATGTCGGTATACCATCGGAAGATGGGACTCCCAGGTCGGAAGATGGTCAAAATGCTACTGGGGAGGAACAGAGGATACGTTCAACTAGCCCCAGACGTGATGACGCAGCTAGCTCAAAGCCGAAAGGACGGCTAGCGGCCGACGGTGCTGGTGGTGAACGACGAATCCGATGTTCTAAAGATCAACACACCATAGGAACCTGGAATGTAAGATCTATGAGCCAGGGCAAATTGGATGTGGTTATTGGTGAGATGTCAAGATTAAATATAGACATTTTAGGTGTCAGTGAACTGAAATGGACTGGGATGGGCCACTTCACATCAGATGACCACCAGATCTACTACTGTGGACAAGAGGACCACAGAAGAAATGGAGTAGCCTTCATAATTAATAATAAAGTGGCTAAAGCAGTGCTTGGATACAATCCAAAAAACGATAGAATGATCTCAATTCGAATTCAGGGTAAGCCATTTAACATCACAGTGATCCAAATATACGCCCCAACCACAGATGCCGAAGAAGCAGAAGTAGATCAGTTCTATGAGGATCTGCAGCACCTACTAGATAATACACCAAAAAGAGATGTTATTTTCATTACAGGAGACTGGAATGCTAAGGTGGGTAGTCAGACGACACCTGGAATTACAGGCAAGCATGGTCTGGGAGAACAAAATGAAGCAGGACATAGGCTGATAGAATTTTGCCAAGACAACTCACTGTGCATAACAAACACTCTCTTCCAACAACCTAAAAGACGACTTTATACATGGACTTCACCAGATGGTCGACACCGAAATCAGATTGACTACATCCTTTGCAGCCAAAGGTGGCGGACATCTATACAGTCGGTAAAAACAAGACCTGGAGCTGACTGTAGTTCAGATCACGAACTTCTTATTGCAAAATTTAGAATCAGACTAAAGAGAATAGGGAAGACCCACAGATCAGTTAGATATGAGCTCACTAATATTCCTAAGGAATATGCAGTGGAGGTGAAGAATAGATTTAAGGGACTAGATTTAGTAGATAGGGTCCCAGAAGAACTATGGACAGAAGTTCGCAACATTGTTCAGGAGGCGGCAACAAAAAACGTCCCAAAGAAAAAGAAAACCAAGAAGGCAAGATGGCTGTCTGCTGAAACACTGGAAGTAGCCCAAGAAAGAAGGAAAGCAAAAGGCAATAGTGATAGGGGGAGATATGCCCAATTAAATGCAAAATTCCAGAGGTCAGCCAGAAGAGATAAGGAATTATTTTTAAACAAGCAATGTGCGGAAGTGGAAGAAGACAATAGGATAAGAAGGACAAGAGACCTCTTCCAGAAAATTAGAAACATCGGAGGTAAATTCCAGGCAAAAATGGGTATGATCAAAAACAAAGATGGTAAGGACCTAACAGAAGCAGAAGAGATCAAGAAAAGGTGGCAAGAATATACGGAAGATCTGTATAGGAAGGATAATAATATTGGAGATAGCTTTGATGGTGTGGTCAGTGAGTTAGAGCCAGACATCCTGAAGAGTGAGGTTGAATGGGCCTTAAGAAGCATTGCTAATAACAAGGCAGCAGGAGACGACGGTATCCCAGCTGAACTGTTTAAAATCTTGCAAGATGATGCTGTCAAGGTGATGCATGCCATATGCCAGCAAATTTGGAAAACACAAGAATGGCCATCAGATTGGAAAAAATCAACTTATATCCCCATACCAAAAAAGGGAAGCACTAAAGAATGTTCAAACTATAGAACAGTGGCACTTATTTCACATGCCAGTAAGGTAATGCTCAAGATCTTGCAAGGTAGACTCCAGCAATTCATGGAGCGAGAATTGCCAGATGTACAAGCTGGGTTTAGAAAAGGCAGAGGAACTAGAGACCAAATTGCCAATATCCGCTGGATAATGGAGAAAGCCAGGGAGTTTCAGAAAAACATCTATTTCTGTTTTATTGACTATTCTAAAGCCTTTGACTGTGTGGATCATAACAAATTGTGGCAAGTTCTTGGTGGTATGGGGATACCACGTCATCTTGTCTGCCTCCTGAGGAATCTGTATAACGACCAAGTAGCAACAGTAAGAACAGAGCACGGAACAACGGACTGGTTTAAGATTGGGAAAGGAGTACGGCAGGGTTGTATACTCTCACCCTACCTATTCAACCTGTACGCAGAACACATCATGCGACATGCTGGGCTTGAGGAATCCAAGGCTGGAGTTAAAATCGCTGGAAGAAACATTAACAATCTCAGATATGCAGATGATACCACTTTGATGGCTGAAAGCGAGGAGGAGTTGAGGAGCCTTATGACGAAGGTGAAAGAAGAAAGTGCAAAAGCTGGGCTGCAGTTAAACCTCAAAAAAACCAAGATTATGGCAACGAGCTTGATTGATGACTGGCAAATAGAGGGAGAAAAAGTGGAGGCAGTGACAGACTTTGTATTTCTAGGCGCAAAGATTACTGCAGACGCTGACTGCAGCCAGGAAATCAGAAGACGTCTACTTCTTGGGAGGAGAGCAATGGCAAATCTTGATAAAATAGTTAAGAGCAGAGACATCACACTGACAACAAAGGTCCGCATAGTTAAAGCAATGGTATTCCCTGTAGTAACCTATGGCTGCGAGAGCTGGACCATAAGGAAGGCTGAGCAAAGGAAGATAGATGCTTTTGAACTGTGGTGTTGGAGGAAAATTCTGAGAGTGCCTTGGACTGCAAGAAGATCAAACCAGTCCATACTCCAGGAAATAAAGCCAGACTGCTCACTTGAGGGAATGATATTAAAGGCAAAACTGAAGTACTTTGGCCACATAATGAGAAGACAGGATACCCTGGAGAAGAAGCTGATGCTAGGAAAAGTGGAAGGCAAAAGGAAGAGGGGCCGACCAAGGGCAAGATGGATGGATGGTATTCTGGAAGTGACGGACTCAACCATTGGGGAGCTGGGGATGGTGACGGCCGACAGAAAGCTCTGGCGTGAACTGGTCCATGAAGTCACGAAGAGTCGGAAACGACTGAACGAATAAACAACAACAAGCATGGTTTAGCATATTGTGTGAATGCAGCCTGCTTCATCCTCTCACTCACTCAAGCTTGCTTGCTCTCTCTGGGCTCTTCCACAGTGCCTCTTTGTCATTTTATTTATTTAGTTATTTATCTAAAATACTTGTACGCCGCCCATCTTAAAACCAGAACTCTGGGCAGCTCACAACCATGACACAGAGTTGGCCTCCTGATCGGTTGCATTGGCTATGTCCTCACACCAGAGCCTCTATCTTGTTGGCAATTTGTTGCAACAGCAAGTGAAGTTGGGCTGAACTGTTGCAGGACAAAAATAATGTTTTCCATCTTGCTGTGGCTGTAGCATTCTCGTGGGGATAGTTAAATGAACATGGAGGTGGAAGTTGTGAATGTTGTAGACAAAATCCGCCATCTTCCCAGCTCCAGTTGGCCAGGCAGGATTGCTATGAGGTTATGCTGCTCCACCCATTGGTTTGGCCTCATGCCACTCTGTTGTTCTTGCTTTGATTGTGATATCCATATCCTATGCAGTCACTCTTTTCCTTATATTTTCATGGAACCATTGACCACCCCATTTGCAATGGAAGCCATAACAACTAACATTCCTTTCTCTACCTGAGTCACATAGTTGTGGGGATTGGCCCAAAATAGTTAAATCCTGCATACGATCTACCAATTATATTCATAGAACACACTGAACTACAAACTAGTCATTACTTGTTAAACTTAGTGTACTTGCCTTATGCATTAGTATCTCAGATGGACCCAGACAGTTGAGTAAACCAAGTTCATAATGGAGTAGTATGTCAAGTGAACACAGCCATTGACAAAGGGTGAGTAAACAGCTGTCCCTTGCTCATTCACTCTGTTTCAATGGTCAAGCATAATTGTTCATGTTGTGTTGCCTGAAGAAAGAGAAAGCACAAGCAGGTAAAGGAGGTGTAAAGAAGTAAACCAGTGGAGGAGGTAGCAACCAACAAAGAGCCAAGAGATTTATATAGAGGCATGCTCAATATTTTCTTGGCGGCTGACTGAGAAATATGCAAGGAAGAGAGGATTTCCAATCTACAATAGTAGGGTGTACATATTGAGTTAACCATAATACTATTTTTAGTGCAGTGTATTAGGGCTACCATATCGATACTATACTGCAAAAATCCAGATGACCACACAATGGCAGGAAAGGGAGACAGGAAATCGTAGTTCTCTGCTGCCTTCTCCTGCTGTCCAGAGCTTTGCAGCCCAGATGTGGTAACTCTGCACTGTGTGATCCCAACTAATTACCCATTGGTTCATCTAGTTCAGAGCTGCAAACAGCTTTTTAGGTTTTCAGCTTTACCTGGAGATGCCAAGGGATTGTATCTGGATTCTTATTTCAAAACTTATGCTCTGCCATCAAGCTATGACTGTTGTCACTCAACCCACGACCCATGGTTACTGATACTGGTTTAGATATTTAACCTAGTTACCTTATACAGTACATTGAACCCTAAACTAACCATCCTGGCTACATTCACACAGTACAGATTATGCAACCACATTTCTGCTAGTCTGATTGTGCTATTCCAGCTCTAAGCTTGCCAACATCATAGCATCCATCTTTGCTTTAGAGTCTTACGGTGATTTTATCTACTACACTATATAATGGGTTTATTATTATACCTTAGGATACCTTGAGAAATAAAGGTAATTAAAGGATTATATTTTTAAGAATGGTGATACTTTTGTTCATATATTAGAAAGATTAGAATATAGTCTCAGCCATTTGCTGACTGTTATTTCCACTTTGCAGGTTCAATTGCTCATTTTTCCTACAACATGCCAGTAGCTTTTGGGGTTTTATATTTTTTACTTTTTTCAGGAATGGATAAAACAGCAATTTAAAGTTTTGTTGACTTCTGAGATAGGAGTGCCTAAATGCAGAATAAAGTGGTATGAAATTTGGCCAAATTGCTTGAGTATTTTATGTTCATTCTTCCCGGATACATATTTGAAATACAGTGAGAGGCGTTTGATACATTAAACATACCATTGTATGAAGCAACTGTATAAGGAAATAGTCAGAAGGGAAGAATGCAAAGCAGACCTACAAAGACGGATTTTATCATTCATCATTCATAAACTCATATGACTGTTTATCTCTAAAGTCAAACAAGGAATCTTACAAAATGCAGTTACTCTCTTTCAGGTATCTTCGAACATCTAAGGATATTGCAAGCTTAGGTTGTAAAACTGAGCTGAAGAAGCATCCGTCTTATGAAATTAAACTGATATTTAATATTAATTAACACAACCACAGATTTTAAATTTGCCTTTCCTAATATGGTACCCTTTAGATTTTTAATATTAAACTGATGTTTAATATTATCTAACACAACCATAAGATTTAGTCTAGCCTTCTCTAACTTTGTGTTGTCTAGTTCAGGGGTTGGCAACCTTTTTGGCACCAGGGACCACTTCCGTCGGAAATTTTTTTCCAAGGACCGGGGGGCGGGGTTTGTGGGCGGCAGCCAATCGGACGTATGGGGAGCCGGGTTTGTGGGCAGCAGCTAATTGGACAGACGGGATGGGGTTTGCAGGCCTGCCACTCCATGCAACGTTTTTTTCTGGCACCGAGGGCATTTTCGGGGTCACCGGAGCCTGCCCTTTCGAAGGGGCACCCCGGCGGGGTGGACTTTTCCTCCCCCCCACTTTTGCTCCCCGCATTTTTTTCGGCCCCTACCAAGTAGCATGGGCACACCTCCGCTGCACAGCTGATCAGCGCGGAGATTTCCCCCCCGCTCCCCCCCCACCGTCACTTTTTGCGGTGATCCGAGGCGAAAAAGCCTCGGATCATCACAAAAAGTGACTGGGGGGCAAGGTGGAAAATCGCACCGATCAGCTGTGCGACGGGGAGGCGAAGGCACGCCCAAGCTACCCCGGTAGGGGCCAAAAAAATCGCAGGGAGCAAAAGGGGGGAGGAAAAGTCCACCCCACACCCCGCCTGGGTGCCCCTTCGAAAGGGCAGGCT
Organism: Charina bottae; assembly: GCA_023362775.1. Classification (NCBI taxonomy): domain Eukaryota; kingdom Metazoa; phylum Chordata; class Lepidosauria; order Squamata; family Charinaidae; genus Charina; species Charina bottae. Next base: position 46,108,399 of record JALMGJ010000007.1, on the reverse strand, counting down.
CCAGGGACCCTGAAAATGCCCTTGGTGCCAGGAAAAAACACTGCACGGAGCAGCAGGCCTGCAAACCCCAACCTGTGTCCGATTGGCTGCCGCCCACAAACCCGGCCCCCCATATGTCCGATTGGCTGCCGCCCACAAACCCCACCCCCCTGTCCTTGGAAAAAAAATTCCAACGGAAGTGGTCCCTGGTGCCAAAAAGGTTGCCGACCCCTGTCGTAGAACTTGATTTCTTTTCATTTTTTCTTTGTCTCTTCTCATGAGATTCTTCATAACTTTAACAAGCCTGTTTTGTAAATCCAATATAGGAAAATTATCCAGGTCACTCTCTTGGTTTATTGTTTGTTTATCCCTTTTAATTATAAAGACATGAGTCGGTTTCTTTTGTATGTCCAGTGTAACATCTTTTTCCATGTCGTAGCCTGTCATTTGTAAATCCACTTTCAACTCAATCTCGATCTTGTCAGGTAAAACCTGTTCTTCTTCCATAACATCTTTTAGACACAGTCTCTCCATAGAGGAAGATGTCTCTTGATACTATTAAAATTAACTTCTGAGTCCATTGTTTAAAAATATTCTTCAATATATCCAATGTTACAATATTTTGCTTCATTCTGTAATTGTAAGCTGAGTTTATGTGTTCTTCTCATTTAATTGTAATCTTTAGTTCCCTCTAGTTCCCTCTAATGTCCATTTTTAAAAAAATTATTATGTTTTTTAAAAAATTCAAAACAAAAGCATTTTTCCATGGGAAGGATTCTTTATAATTAATTCCAAAATATTATTTCAAATTTATCTGGACCCTTAGTCCGTTTGTCACTTTCTAAAATCAAAGTTTTAATCACCCTTTTGCTGTTTATTCCCCCCACCCACCCCAAAATTAAGTTCTTAAACTTGTAGTTAAAAATTTCTTTCATTAAGGATTGAAGGAAACTCACCCAGTGCTGTCCAACTTGTTGATCCAAAGGTTTCTAATAGCTGAAAAGCAGTTAACAAGCAATTTCCAAAGTGATTAGAAAAGGAAGTATTCAAACTTAGTGTCCTTTCAAAGGCACCGACCGTAGTTTGAGCAAGATGGCTTTTCCCTCATCTCCCAGAGCTCTAGACCCACCAGAGACCGCTATCTTGTGGTCTCCTTGTGAGGAGCAGCTGTCTGGAGCATTTGTGGGCGATCTCAAGTCCTCTCCTTGTCCGGAAAGGAATTATCAAAGAGCCAGTCTCCTCACTGGCTCTTCATTCCACCCCAGTTGTCGGCTCTGTGAAACAGTCCACCATTTCTTCCTCCGGAAGCCCAGAAGTGGTAGAAGTCCTGATCTGGTGCATAGATGCTATCAGGGTCTCTGTGGAGAGAAACAGGCTCAGGCCAAGATGGAGTGGCATTTATTTATTTATTATTCAGATTTATCACCGCCCATCTCTACAGCAGTAGACTCTGGGCAGTTTACAATAATAATATTAACATTAAAAACCTATACACATTAAAATACAATATAATAATAAATAAACAAAATCCAGAGGATGGTAGGATCTTAAAAAGGAGGATATCACGGGGCTAACCACCCCCAGGAGGAACTATTATGTCCTTCGTTCCAGGCAAGGCAGCAGAACCAGGTCTTTAAAGACTTCCGGAAGGCTAGGAGTGAGGGCGCTCGCCTCACCTCCGGGGGCAAGATATTCCATAGGGCAGGTGCTATAGCAGAGAAGGCACTCCTCCTGGACCCCGCTAGATGAAATTCTTTTATTGATGGGGTCCGAAGCATGCCCTCTCTGCATGACTGGGTGGGGCGGGCAGATATACTGTAGTCAGGATGAGACGGTCCCTCAGGTACCCTGGCCCCATGCCATGTAGGGCTTTCCAACACCTTGAATTGGACCCAGAAACAAACTGGTACCCAATGCAGCTCGCAGAGCAGTGGTGTTACATGTGCTGATCTTACAGCACCCATGACTGCCCGCGCAGCCGCATTCTGGACCAGCTGAAGCTTCCGGATACTCTTCAAGGGTAGCCCCATGTAGAGCGCATTGCAATAATCTATATGGGACATGACAAGGGCATAAGTGACTGTTCGGAGGGCCTCTCGATCCAGGAAGGGGCGTAACTGGCGCACAACCCGAAGTTGTGCAAAGGCCCTCCTGGCCACGACTGCCACCTGCTCTTCGAGCAGGAGTCGTGAGTCCAGGAGGACCCCCATAATTAAAACTATTAATTGAGAAGCTACTGATTCTCTGACAATACCAATGCTGGCTCTTGATTGGGTTGTCCTCCCCCTAAACATGCAGGCCCACAAGCTGTTCCCCTGAAACAGCTTGCCTCCTGAGGCAAGAACTGCTCCTGTTCTTACCAATTTTGGAAACTTGTTAAGATTTGGCTTTCCCCCCCCAAAAAAAAAACTTTGGAGATTAATTAGTTTGAATGCAGCTGGTGTCAGAATTACAATGATGTTATTAATTGCTAGATTAATTATTTCCTATTGTTTTTGTTATGGTATTGTATAACATATATTGCATCTATGAATCAATTACTACTTAGAGCAGAGCTTTCCAAACTTTTCATGTTGGTGACACACTTTTTAGACATGCATCATTTCGCGACACACTCTTACAGCAGGGCATCATTTTGCGACACACTCTTACAGCAAGGCACAAGGCGGGCACTAGGACCTGTGTGAAATCCTGGCAGGGCAGGTTTGGAGGCAGCAGCAGCTGTGACACACCCAGACACCGCAGCTGACACACTAACGTGTCCCGACACACAGTTTGGAAAGCTCTGACTTAGAGTGTGAAGTGTTGGAGTGAGAAATCATATCAATCAATCAATAAAACGTTGGGTGGAAACTGTTGTCAAAATAGGTGCCTTAACTACAGCTTTTACCCCAAATTTTCTGTTAGCTAATTTACCTTAACCCCAGTTCTGAACTGAAATGGCACATTAAATCTAAACATAACTTGGTTTCTTGTATCACATAAACCAATGCTTCACTTAAAATTCCTCAGATATTTTTGCTTGAGCATGAATCACCAGATTTGCCTCATCCTTTTTCTTTGGCCAAAACTAGTAGCAGATTGCATAGTAATAAAACTAGAGAAATATAATTATTTGAAAAAAGCAGTTTGAGCTTCTTTCATAATTTTACCACACAGCACATCTAGACTAGCTTCAAACATGGCTTCAGATGAAAGCTGTCATCTCCACAGCTCATGTATTTCAAAGCTTGTGAACTTTATATCTCATCAAATTCTGTACATATGTTCCTGCACTTCTAATTAATCTCAGTGTAATTTAACTATTATCAATCAGCATTCTCCTAGAAATGGAAGCATATTGCATTTGTTGTTGGAATTCCTATAATATTTTGCCTATACTCACTACTTAATAGTAAAAAAGTAAATTATGTTATCAGAATGATGTGATCCTATATTTATTCTCAAGCCGCATTCATTGAAAACGAAGAAGAATAGAACTGTGTTATGCATATAGACCTTATATTGTAAATATACTAGCTGACAATAAGTAAGTACACTTTGCTCCCTATTTTGCAGATTGGGTTCACACATCATAGTAAGCTACAATGTTGGTTTGGGTTTTGTTTAGACAATTACATGAACTATTATGCCAAAACTATGAATGATGGGTGAAAATGATGGATTAATCAACCCTATTATAGTTTATTCAACAACCCATCTCTTAAACCATGGCAAAGCATGATGCCTAAAGCCAGGCCTTAAGTGAAAATAGTTTGAAGGTGAAATAGGGCTCTTGTCATAAAGATACTCCTTCTATCTATATTCACAAACTGGCTAAACGGTAAGTAATTTACGAATGACAATGCTTAAGTCACAACCAAACCAACCATATTATGCCTTAGCATATGGTATGAACCCGCCCATTGCATTAAGCTATAAAACAGTTTCTTTATTTTGGCATAGCATGTTATGTGAACACAAAATTTTTGGTTTAATAGTTATTAACATTTTGTATAAATAAACTATTATTTACTTAAAGTATGTTATTGTCAGGAAAACTGGCAAAGAAACATGCTGAGCCAGAGTTGCAGCTCCAGTTTCTTTATTGTTCCTACCTTATATAGAATCTTGCCAGACTAAAGGTAGCCTAACTGATCTAAGGGGAAAAATACTCCTGGGACTCTAGGGCGGGGCTAGCCTAACTTTCTTAGCCGGTCTGTTGAGGTTCTCAACGCTGTGAGAATGTTTATCTCGCTGATGGAATGTGCCCCCTCCTTCTTCTGCTTCAAGCTCCATCACAGTTATCTATCTATACCAGAGCTTTCCAAACTGTGTGTCGCGACATGTTAAGTGTGTCGGCTGCAGTGTCTGGGTGTGTCGCGGCTGCTGCTGCCTCCGAGCCCTGCCAGGATTTCCCGCAGGTCCTAGTGCCTGCCTTGTGCCTTGCTGCCTCCAAACCTGCTGTGATTCCGCACAGGTCCTAGTGCCTGCCTTGTGCCCTGCTGTAAGAGTGTGTCGCGAAATGATGCATGTCTAAAAAGTGTGTCACCAACATGAAAAGTTTGGAAAGCTCTGATCTATACAATTCAACATCTTCCCGAAGACTCAGAAATTTCTGAGTCTTATCCCTTTTTGCAGATTCCCATTTATTAATAATTGGTTTTAGCGCCAAGTACTAGAAGCAAAGTCTTTCAATTTTGGCCTCCTAGAAGATATATTCAGGATATATTCTATTAAAAAATATATTTCAGTTTCAAGTTTTTAGGATAGTCAGTGCTTTTTTTTATATGACTGCTGTATCCTTTTCTAAATGAGGCTATTTATTTATTTATTTGTTTATTTAAAAATAATAACAAAAAGGAAAAGGAAGAAAACACAGAGATAATTATGACAGAAATACATACATTGTCAAAGAAAAAACACATAAAAAGTGCTTTAAAAAAAGAATAGAATACAACAGAAAAAAGTAAAAGAAACAAAATATATCGTTATAACAGTAAACAGATACAATTCTATATATACTTATCTAATGCAAATATTATTCAAGTATGTATATATTCAGTTCTAATGCACTTATATAACTATCATACTGTTTTAACCTACTGTATTTTGTATAAATAAGTCCCATATTTCATTATAGTTGTCCATACAAAGTCTATGCCTATAGGCAATCTGCTCATAGGTGGCAAGTGTGTATATCAGGTCTTCAATCCATTGAGTAAATGGGGCCATACATTTAACTTTCCAATGCTGCAATATCAGTCCTTTGGCCATAGTAAGGGCACGGAGAATCCATTTACATTGTTCAGTTGTCAAATTCCACGTACTAGATATGTATTTCAAGAGAACATTATCCTCTGAAAATTTTAGCTTTTGTCGCACAGTCATATTTATATAGTCCACTACTTTCTCCCAAAACTTAGTAAGTATAGGACATTGTAAAAACATGTCTTTTAAAAAAGCATTATTCTTATTATATCTCCAACAAAATGCTGTCTTAGGTAGTCCTTTTCTATACAAATGTAGTAGAGTCCAATAAATTCTAAAAATTATTGTTTGTTGTATAAGTCGTAGTTTAAGGTTTATCGACACTCTTGCTATAGAAGTTAAGACACTCTCCCATTGTCTAAGCTATATAGGAACCTCTAATTCTTTATTCCACTCATTTCTTAGCATCTATATAGCAAATTTTTAACATACGCTGTGTTAAGAGATAAATATCATCTACCAGATGTAACCCAATGGCAATATTTACAGCTACAACATTTGTTAACAACACTGTTTGGATCAGCAGCATTTTCAGCTTCTGATATACCTGAGATACTAGAACAACTAGTTAAATCCTTTAAAACAAAAAAAACCCTACTATTAATTTTTATAGATATCTGTTATCTATATAGCAAATTGTTTTATTGATAACAGATATCTATTAGGCAACTTGGTCTTTGTTTTTATTCAAGTCTGTTAAATCTACAACTATAGGTAGTCCTCATTTAACTATGGTAATTGAGCCCGGAATTTCCGTCACTAAGCAGTGTGGTCATAAAGTGAGATGGCATCGCTTAGCAATGGCAATCCTGGCAATTCCCCTTGCCGTTGTTAAGTGAATTTTACCCGTCGTTAGCCCGAGCACCCACCCCAATCCAAGGCATTCTGGGCTTGGTCCCTCCCAGCCCCAAATACTCCCTTCAACTCCCCCCACCCACCATCTCCCCACACCTCTGCCCTTTCGGAGGCCCTGCACCCTGCCTTGCGGGGCAGCAAGCAGACCCAGAGCCACACGGCTCTGGGACTGCAAGAAGCCCCAGCCCAGCCAGCTCCATCCAGCCTCCCCAGCCGGGCCATGTGAGGAAGCCGCCCTGCCCAGCCGCCCTGGCCTTGCCGGGCAAAGCCGTCCCAAGCTGCCCAGCCTTTCCCACACTGGCCTTTTGCCTTTTTCACCCAGCCGCCACGGGGGAAGCAGAAGCGCCTTGCTGACTCCTTTTCAGACCCAGCTTCTCCAGTGAAGGTTTCCTCCACGTGGCTCCCTTCGGAACGCTGTTTTTGGAAGCTTACGCTAACTTCTCAGAGCCTTTGGAAACCTCTTTGGAATCTCATTCGATACATTCTTTGGTTTTCCATATAATTCTGAATAGAATTTGAAAAATTGACAATTTATATCCTTTGAAGTTTTATACATTTCATCTCTTTTATCTCTGGTTAAGGTGCTGGGCTAGAAACCAGGAGACTGAGAGTTCTAGTCCCGCCTCAGGCATGAAAGCCGGCTGGGTGACCTTGGGCCAGTCCCTGTCTCTCAGTCCCAGGAAGGAGCCAATGGCAAACCAGGAGACTGAGAGTTCTAGTCCCACCTCAGGCATGAAAGCCGGCTGGGTGACCTTGGGCCAGTCACTCTCCCTCAGCCCCAGGAAGGAGCCAATGGCAAACCAGGAGACTGAGAGTTCTAGTCCCGCCTTAGGCATGAAAGCCGGCTGGGTGACCTTGGGCCAGTCACTCTCCCTCAGCCCAACTCACCTCACAGGGTGGTGGTTGTGGGGAAAATAGGAGGAGGAAGGAGTATTAGGTATGCTCGCCACCTTGAGTTATTTATAAAAATAATAATAAAGGCGGGAAAATAAATAAATAAATAAATAAATAAATAAATAAATAAATGGAATCATTGCCTTATCTTTCTTTTGCTTTAAGCGATAAGCCCAAATCTTGCCGGTTCTTTCACTGTTCTCCCAGTATCTCTGTCATAAACATGTTAGCATGAATTCTGTCTGCTGTGATATCATAGTATTTTGTTCGTATTTCTTTTTCTGTATTTCTTTGTACAGAGTAGCAGATGGGCATCTCACCATCTGTGCCCATAAATGTTTCAATTCATCTTTAAAATTATTTACCCTTTTAGTTTCAAATTTATTTTTGTATGATGCATAAGCAATAATTCGACCTCGGATATATGATTTATATGCTTCCCATTCAAAAATTTGGGCACCTTATGTTTCTGAATTCAGATCAAAGTATTGCAAAGTCTCTACCCACATTTGTTATACAAATTCTTTATCATTCAATAAGGAGACATTGAAATACCAATTTCTGGATACCTTGACCAGTTTCTGAAATGCACATTTTAAAATAATTGCACTATGGTCTGATACATAACAAATGTCAATATTATATCCTTGAGTTTGATGATTTAAAGTCAATGATATTAAAAAATAATCAAGGCTGAAAAAAAATTGGTGCCCACTTGAATAAAATGTATATTCTCTTTTAGTTGGAAACATCAAATGCCAAGGGTCTATTAAATTCAATTCTTCCTTATAAGTCTTAATTGTTTCCCTCACTCATGATTGTTTTGTGTGTGTGTGTGCACGCTGGTGTATTTCTATCAAGCTCAGGATCCAATATTTCATTAAAATTTCCTCCTATTACCAGTCTATCATATATCCACTCATTCAAATGTCGAAAACATTCATAAAACATAATAGGAGAATCTAAATTAGGTCCATAAACATTAACCATAACTATTAGAGTCCCTGCTATTTTAGCACATAAAATTAAATAACACCCATTTACATCAGTAATAACCTGTTGTACATCAATTGGAAATCCTTTTCAAACCAAAATGGCCACACCTTTAACTTTCATTGAAGTATCTGTGAGGTAAACCTGTCCCACCCAATCCTTCATTAATAAAGGTTTATCCTGTTCCACTAAATGGGTCTTTCCTTCCTTGCTGGCCTTCAGACTGTAAGGCTTGAGATCAGAGACTTCCTTAGCACTGATTTTTTAAAAGCCAATTTCTGAGTCTTCAGGAAGATGTTGAATTGTATAGATATATTACATACTTTAAATAAATAATAAATAGTTTGCGGGCTTTTTTATATGAAGAAATTGACTATGCTCTACAAAAACTGGTAAAATATTTTCCTGCAAATAACCACCTCAACTGCTGTTATGGAAAGTTAAATATACAAACATTGGTTTATATTACCCTTCTCTGGTACTAAAATCAAAGCTGACATCAAATGCATGTTTAAAATCTGTTAAGGCAGATGGGTCTTTCTCACTGAATAAGTTAATCCAGCTAGCTTTGCAAACAGGTCCTCTTTCAACATTACCACTTTCATTGTGTTACCAGTGACAAGTTATGCAACAAGAATTCAGGAATCCATGATCTTGCCAACGTTTGTCATCTAAATGAGCTGTTCCCAATCTGATGTCCCTCTGCTAAGTTGGGACTACATCTCTGAGAATCCCATCCAGCATGGCAAATGGGAATTCTGTAAGTTGTCACAGCACAGATTGGAGAATACTTTTCATAAATTAGATAGGCATCTGATGAATTGAGTTGCTGCTCATGAAAGCTTATATCCCAATATAGTTGGTTAGTCTTGAAGGTTCTACCAGACTCCATGTCTGTTTTCTTTTATACTATTTCACATATCACGAAATTGCCTTTTATATGGAAATTCAAATTTCACACTTGTAGATTTCATGGTTCAATTGCCATGAACATGCACTGCAAGGGGTCAGTTGCTACATTCAGTGGAATCAGTTCTCTGAAATTAAGTTGGTTAAGAATCATTCAGGTTTTACTGATTTCAGTGGGTCTCTCTAGTTATAAGATTAAGTTGGTCCCATCCTATGGTATTCTATATGATGTTTTTATTTATAATAAATGAGCCATACTACTTTTAAGAGTACTGCTTGTTCTGCTGAGTGGGGCCCTGAACCACTACTACCAAGTCCTAGCTTGGTGGCACCAATGCCAACATGTAAGCATCTCTATACGTAACTAAAATAACATGCCTGGGTGTGCTCTTGTGCACTTTTCCTCTACTCCCTTGTGGTGTCAGTGATAGTCCCATAGCACTTCTCTTCTCCATGGTCACAAGCACACACGCATATCATACCAAAGGCAGCAAGCAGAGCAATAACTTCAGGGAATCAGGAGAGCATACATTATTCTTTGGTTTTCAGAGAGCAAGGGTAATTGTAGCTTTCACAGACAGAGAAACCATGAAGGCATATAATCTATGTAAAAACATGGCAAAGAACAACAATAATGGCATCCTGGAACCCCATATAGTGATTCAATTGTACATTCCCATTGAAAACATTCTTGCTGTTCCCATTGCCCAATTTATTTCATTCTTAATAAGCATTTAAAGTTGGTTTATTTTTTTATAGCATTGCATGACCCATACTAACTTAATGTCAAATACTCTGAAATATTAACTCAGCTGGAATCCCTGTTCTTACAGTGATACTAACTCAAAGGACTTACTCTCTTCTTGCAATGGGAGAGTCTCACATACAACTTCTATTAATATTACTCTCCAGGAGCAAGGAAAGATTAGGCTCCTATGGAGCTGCCTTCCATTTGAAATCCAGATTGTGATGGAATCACAATGTAATCAGGAAAAACAAAGTTCTTGCTGGCTCTTTTGCTTTGAGTGTGCATGTTTTCTACTATAGTTTATAAGTGAAATACTGGAAGGGGAGGGGAGTTTCCACTGAAGCAAAACCAATTCGTTGACTGTTCCCTGGATCTGTCTATGATATTGCATGATGTGTCAAAGAGCCAACTATAGCATATAAATTGAAAGCAAGGACAATGGGGTTAAGAGGGGTGATGATGATGATAGGCTTCCTGGAACATCTGGTAATTAATCTTAGTTTTGGAGGATTATACGGTGTTAGCTAATATAATTGCTATTCTGTTTCACCATAAGAAAATGTAAAACAGCAGACAGCCATGAGATGTGGTGTTCTAGTTTCCCAGGTTTCTCATTCTACTAGGAAGGCAGGAAAGGATTAAAGTAAGCAAAAGGAATATAAAGGCAGCAGCAATAAAAAGGGGGTGATGTGGCTGAAAAAAGATACAATAACCATTTCTATGCAGTGTTCTTGTCTCCTTAACATGACCACAAAACTGTCCTTCTGGTCTAACATTTATCTGGTGGTAGTGATCTCTTAAGCACCCATTCCAGTCATCCACAAAGAGATTCTCTACCTGCTTATAAAGAAGTATTGGACCAGAGTAATTGAATAAGATTAATGGAGATAGCAGGGGTGTCTGGAGAGGAGAGTCAGAAAGTCAAGATGGTGGTCACAACCATGTGATTAAAGCCCAACCCCTTTTTTATGTGCATCACAGTGTACAAGGCGTCAATCACATGGTTGTAGCCACTGTCTTGACTGCAGGTTTGTCAAGAGGGAAAGACCAGTTTCCAGTTTCTTTTGAATAGTCTGTAAAGCAGTTATTAAAGGTGTGATAAAATGACCCTGGTATATCACAATTATTGCATTTTATTTGAGCTGTGTTTCTTCCTACAGTAGAAGCATGCACACAACATCAGGAAATAGCAAAACATTAAAATAAAAATTCAGGGAGTATCTTAATAAATAAGATAGGTATGGCCTGGGTTCATGTTGCATAGTTCAGATGCAACATATATTAAATAAGGCTCTGCAAAGAAGTATTTTGTTTGCACTACACAACCTGCACAACTAATATTAAATAGCATATTCTATAACTCTTCGTGATGGAGTAAGCTCCCGCACTCGCCCCAGATCTTGCCAACCTAGCAATTCGAAAGCATGCAAATACAAGTAGATAAATAGGTACCACTTCCGTGGGATGGTAACAGTGTTCTGCACGCGTCATGCCGGCCACATGACTGCAGAAGCTTCTTCGGACAGCGCTGGCTCTTTGGCTAAGAAACGGAGATGAGCACCGCCCCCTAGAGTCGGACACAACTGTGCAGGGAAAAACCTTTACCTTTTTTTACCTTATAACTCTTTATATGGGTGCTAATTTATCTTCGTAGGCAATCTGTTTGGGATTGCCAGTTTATAAAAATACAGACCTGATGAGACCCAATCTTTCTCAGAACTACTATTCACATTTTGCTTTAAATGTACACAGCAATGCATGGATATTGTCCTTTCAGCCCAATATTGCTATGTGTGTATCTGTTGTGAGAACAGAGAACAGACAGCCACTTTCCTACTGAATTTTATATTCAGATAAAATGTAATGGAAGAATAACTAATTAAACCTTGGATCAGGCATTTATGTCTGGAAAAGTTATGTTTTAAAAAATGCTTCCTCTCTTAAACTTGGGTTGTTTATCATACATATCACTTATGCCCTTACAATCTGTTTCGTTCTATTACTCAGTGCTGTAGAGTCTATAGAGTGTAGACTGTTGAAAAAAATTGCTTAGTGGCAAAAAAGGGAATGGAATATTCTGTAATATAAAGATCAGTCTTCTAATCTCAGTTCCAGTATTAGAACCAAGGGACTAGAGGCCAAGACTTGTGGTAAGGGTTGACTTCTCCTATGCTCTTGCCACCTAGCTGAAGACTGAGATGTTTCAACTGGTCAATGCATTTTTTGTTTTGTTTGAAAGGGCATGCTGTATAGATTCAAACAAAAAATTAACTTAGAGGGGTTTGGGGACCAAAGGATCTAGCAGAACAATTTAGTATGCTAGCTTCACAAGTTCCAGTCTTCTCCCAATAATCCATGCCCATATATGGAAAGAAGTATATATATTTCATAAGAGTAAATTAAGTATTCTATCTAGAGTGAGTGGGAGAAAACTCTACTTTCTTCTAAAACAAGAATATTCTTATATTGCGTTTGCACAACTACTACATTTTAATTCTTTGAATTTAAAAACATATGCACATTGGTTAAGAGTAGCCAGTGTAGAGCCCACTGATATTAAAGTGTCCAGAGACTCTTCCTTTGGTCCCCATCAAGCTCCTACTTCCCCAACTTTCTAAAAGTTCTTTTAAATAACAGCCCTTTCTTCCCATAATGAAATTACAAATGAAATGAGGTTTTAAGTTTGTCCATCTTTCCACAAGTTCCTATGGAAGCAACACGATGATTCAAACATTTAAATTGTTAGTGAGAATCTGCAATAATAGCATGGAAAGGAGGAGGGAGGGAGGGAGATGAGGCTAACATAAAAAGGTATTCAGTACTTTGGAGCTAAACTGGATTCTGAATAAGTCAGAATGGAGCGTTTTGTTAGCTGTTCTTTTACTTAAAAGCATTCATATGGTTGATTAATTTTATTAATTATATCAAAGTTACACTTTGCGCTAAACATGGTTTGTTTAGTTATGTTTTGATGAATAAGCCACAATTGGCTGGATGTTCACAAAATGTTGAGTCAAAAGCAAACAAATACATTATGGATTTCTCTAATCTAAATGCCCTCTGGATATGTGGATTTCAGCTCCCAGAATTGAGGGCACTTTAACTCATATGTTATGGTCATGTTCTTCCTTATACCCCTTTTGGAGTAATGTTATACAATACACCAACAGAATTATTGCAAAAACTCTGGTTTTTAAAGATATGCATTTTGTACTGAATTATATACCAACTACTTGGAATTTAACATGTAGAAAACAAAGATGGGTTTTTTAATGTTCTAACAATAGCAAAAGGAATAATCTTTAGGAGATGGAAAAATACTATAATTCCAGATATAAAGGATTGGATTTCAGAGATGTATGATTTAGCATTTTTTTAAAAAAAAATTATTGAAAATTTTGATTACAATTGTAAAACAAATACAAATTAAACTGAGAGAGAAAAAGAAAGAAAGAAGGAATAAAAGGTACAAGGAAAGAAAAAGAAAAAGGAGAAAGTAAGGGAAAAAAAGAAAAATACTTAAAGAAGCAACTTCCTACCTCTATCACAACAAATATAAACAAACTTAATAACACTTCACCCCTATAAGGTTATAAACAAATATCTCTTCTTCCTATAACCCATTCTTTATCCATATGCAAATCTATAAATCATGAACTTTTCAATCCTGGTGTTAGCAAAAAATCTGTAAAGGGTTACCAGAGCTTTATAGAAACATGTCTTATTTTAACCTTGGTCAAACAAAACATCTTTATATTCCTTCCTTTTACTTCTAACAATCTTGATCTTTAATCCATTCAGATGTTGTCGTAGGATTTGATCTCTCTTCAGTTTTTCTTTTTCCCATCCCAAAGGCTTCTTCATGGCTCTAGCAAACCTCTTTTGTAAATCCAATAAAAAGTCATTATCCAGGTCATTCTCTCTTTCTTTCTTTCTTTCTTTCTTTCTTTCTTTCTTTCTTTCTTTCTTTCTTTCTTTCTTTCTTTCTTTCTCAGATTTCTATCACCACACATCTCCCTCCTCCAGAGGGACTCTGGGTGGTTTACAACAAGATAATAAAAACAAGAAACATAAAATATACATACAATATATAAAATACCATTATTAAATAATTGTAAAACAAAATTAAAATCCAAGAGGCAAGAATAGTAAAAAGATCTAACTCAATCCAATGTAGGAGAGGGGCTCTGTAAGGTATTAGCCATCCCCAAGAGTGACTATATCTTCCTTGGCCCCAAGCAAGGCGGCAGAACCAAGTTTTCAGGTTCCTCCGGAAGGTCAGGAGCGAAGGGGCTAATCTCACCTCTGGGAGCAAGATGTTCCAAAGGGCGGGAGCTACTGCAGAGAAGGCACGCCTCCTGGACCACCTCTCTGCCTGATCGGGTGGGACGGGTAGATGTATTGGGGATGAGGTGGTCCCTTTATCATTTGTATTTCCACTTAATTTTCAAGGCTTTAACCAACTTCTTTTGCATATCCAGTAGAAAGTCCTTATCCAGGTCATTCTCTTCACTTGTCATTTGTATTTCACCTCTTTATCCTGTAAAACTCTCAAAATAGTCTCTTTCACATCTATCATTCCTTTGTTAACAGCGTTTGGACATAATCTATCCATAGAAGCAGACATTGTTGCTGATATTGTAGCTGCTAATTTCTGAGCCCATTCTTCAAAGATCTCCTGGAGAATTTCAAATGTCATAATGTTTTGTGTCATTTTGTAAATTCCGGTACTAACCAAAGACAAAGGGCAAACTTTCACTTTTTCTTCTTTTTCCTTTTCTGCCTGGAATCTTTAGTTCCCTCTAATGTCCAATTTCTAAAATCATAAAGTCTCAAATTTCTGTTGTGATTTAGGATACACAAAACAATTTAGTTCCCACGAAAGGCTGTTTATTTCTATAATTATTTCCAAAATCTTATAGTAAAAGTCCTAATATTCCAAATTTGTCTGGTCCCTTAATTTGTTTCTAACTTTCTTGGATCAGAGTCTTATTTAGCTTTTTCCCGTTTATTTCTAATTCCTTAAATTCTTAAGCTTATAGTTAATTTTTTTTTATTCAAGAATGTAGATAAACTCACCAGGTGGCTTTTCAAATTTGTTGTGTTGAAGAACTTAAGATAATTAAATAGGTAATTTCCAAAAGTATTTAGAAAGTGAGGTTAGCGAACCCAGTGTCCTTTAAAAGGCTCCACCATGGGTTGAGAGCATGATGGTTTATCCCTTCATCTCCTGGCACTCAAACCCATGGGAAACCACTGTCTTGCAGTTTCCTCATGAAGAGCAGCTGTCCAGAGTACATGTGGGTAATCTCCTGTCCTCTCCTTATCCAGAGAGGTTCCAGAGGACTGGTCTACTCGCCGGTTCTTCAGTCTTTGCCACAGTTGTCTCCACTCATTCGGAGCCGTGCTACTTCGTCATTTCTACCCCGGAAGTCCCGGAGATGTGTGATTTAGCAATTTTTGTGAAAATTATACATTCTGTCAATCAGAAAATGTCACATTATCTCTCCTCTTGAAAAAAAATTCTTGGACAGGCTTGGTTAACATTGAAACTAGAAACTAGTCTTTCCTTTTAAAGACTTACAGAATCAGGTATATTTGGGATATAGTTGTAATTACGTGTGTTTGTGTGTTATATACACTTGTGTAATGTTTTCTTTTCCTTTTTGTGTGTGTATAGTGAATTGTTCATTTTTATTTTATGTCTGTCTGTCTGAAAATGGATTAAGAAAAACTATTTGGTGACTTTAATTCTTCAACCATCATGACCATTGTAGTGAATACTGAGTGTTAAAATCCATACATTTGAAAGGCGCCCAGGTTGGAAAAGTGAGATGCAGGTACCAACTCCTTTTATAGTTCCTCCTTTCTATTAATAAGACTAACTTGTCTTTGATTACTATATCCAAAACAGCCCAGGAACACTTATTATTCAAAGTTCCAAAGCTGCCTTTGGCCTATATGTGACACTCATATCTGGTACACATATTGCACAAAGCCACGATTTATTTAACAGTGGTTTCTCGAATAACATCAAATTGACTGGATTCGCACAATGTGCTAAGTTAGGATGGGTGATAATTTGCAGTTCTTTCACTGAGAAAAAAATTGGAAATGCATGAGAGAACATAACTGTTTGCCTGGGATTCTGTGGAAATTGCATGTCACCGTGATGAAGAAAGCCAGTTTGGTCTAGTGCAAGGGTCGGAAATGGCGGCTTGCGAGCCAGATGCGGCTCTTTGGCCCCTTGAGTGTGGCTCTTCCGCAGCTGAACTCACCCCCGCCCCTTCCACGCGATTGGATCCCACCCCCAAACTCTGATGGCCGGCGCTGGAGGAGGGCGATTGATTCTTCCTCCTTCCCTGGCCGGTCCTCGTGGGACAATCGTGTGGAGGGCGCGCGGGCGGAGCTGCCTGTCTGGCACTCGGGCGCTCCGGCTGGGGTGCAGCGGTATGGGAGCTCCGGCCGCGCGCCTTCCCTGGCCGGTCCTCACGGGCCGATCGCGTGGAAGGCGCGCGGGCGGAGCTGCCTGCCTGGCACTCGGGTGCTCCGGCTGGGGTGCAGCGGGACGGGATCTCCGCCCGCGCGCCTTCCCTGGCCGGTCCTCACGGGCCGATCGCGTGGAGGGCGCGCGGGCGGAGCTGCCTGCCTGGCACTCGGGCGCTCCGGCTGGGGTGCAGCAGGACGGGAGCTCCGCCCGCGCGCCTTCCCTGGCCGGTCCTCACGGGCCGATCGCGTGGAGGGCGCGCGGGCGGAGCTGCCTGCCTGGCACTCGGGCGCTCCGGCTGGGGTGCAGCGGGACGGGAACTCCACCCGCGCGCCTTCCCTGGCCGGTCCTCACGGGCCGATCGCGTGGAGGGCGCGCGGGCGGAGCTGCCTGCCTGGCACTCGGGCGCTCCGGCTGGGGTGCAGCGGGACGGGAGCTCCGCCCGCGCGCCTTCCCTGGCCGGTCCTCACGGGCCGATCGCGTGGAAGGCGCACGGGCGGAGCTGCCTGCCTGGCACTCGGGCGCTCCGGCTGGGGTGCAGCGGGACGGGAGCTCCGCCCGCGCGCCTTCCCTGGCCGGTCCTCACGGGCCGATCGCGTGGAAGGTGCGCGGGCGGAGCTGCCTGCCTGGCACTCGGGCGCTCCGGCTGGGGTGCAGCAGGACGGGAGCTCCGCCCGCGCGCCTTCCCTGGCCGGTCCTCACGGGCCGATCGCGTGGAAGGCGCGCGGGCGGAGCTGCCTGCCTGGCACTTGGGCCGCCGCCGCCGCCGGGTGGGTCCCCTCAGGGCGGGCGGAGGCAGGCAGGCAGCCGCTCCACCTTCTCTCCCGCCGGAGGAGGAGGAGGAGGCCCGGGCTGCCCGCCCACCCCGCCCTGCCCGGCCGCCAGCTCGCTTACCTGCCTGCTTGCCTCCCTCCGCGAGGCCCCCCGCTGCCTTCCCGGGAAAGCCCGCCACTCGGCGCGGGCGGGGCTGCCGCTTCCGCCCGCCCGCGTCGAGCCAAGGAAATGATGGGGGAGAGAAACGAGGCGGGCGGCGACGACAAGCGGCGCGCTTCAGGGTAAGGACCCACCCGGTAGCGTGGCCCCGCCGCCGCCCTTTCTCTCCGGCTTGGATCCCGGGAAGGCAGCGGGGGGCCTCGATGAGGGAGGCAAGCATGCAGGTAAGCGAGCGGGCGGGTGGGTGGGCGGCCCGGGCCTCCTCCTCCTCTGGCGGGAAAGAAGGAGAAACGGCAGCCCCGCCTGCGCCAAGTGTCGGGCTTTCCCGGGAAGGCAGCGGGGGGCCTCGCGGAGGGAGGCAAGCAGGCAGGTAAGCGAGCGGGCGGGTGGTGGGCAGCCCAGGCCTCCTCCTCCTCCGGCGGGAAAGAAGGAGAAACGGCAGCCCCGCCTGCGCCGAGTGTCGGGCTTTCCCGGGAAGGCAGCGGGGGGCCTCGCGGAGGGAGGCAAGCAGACAGGTAAGCGAGCGGGCGGGTGGGTGGGCGGCCCGGGCCTCCTCCTCCTCCTCTGGTGGGAAAGAAGGAGAAGCGGCAGCCCCGCCCACGCCGAGTGGTGGGCTTTCCCGGGAAGGCAGCGGGGGGCCTCGCGGAGGGAGGCAAGCAGGCAGGTAAGCGAGCGGGCAGGTGGGTGGGCGACCCGGGCCTCCTCCTCCTCCTCCTCCTCCGGCAGGAGAGAAGGAGGAGCGGCTGCCCGCCTGCCTCTGCCCGCCCTGAAGGGACCCACCCGGCAGCGGCGGCGGTGGCGGCGGCGGCTCCCCTGAAGCACGCCACTTGTCATCGCCGCCCACCTCGTTTCTCGCCCCCATCATTTCCTTGGCTCGACGCGGGCGGGTGGAAGCAGCAGCGGCAGCAGAGGCCACGGGCGCAGGAAGCAGGAAGCAGGAGCCGGAGGCCGCCTCGCCTCTGCCGCTCTCCGCTTCCACCTCGCTTGCTGGAACGTATTGAAGGGGAGGAAAAGGAAACATCAAGCTTCTCCGCAAAGCTCCTGGTTGATCTTGATGTTTCCTTTTCCTCCCCTTCAATACGTTCCAGCAAGCGAGGTGGAAGCGGAGAGCGGCAGAGGCGAGGCGGCCTCCGGCTGCTGCTTCCTGCGCCCGTGGCCTCCGGCTGCTGCTTCCTGTGCCCGTGGCCTCTGCTGCCGACACTGCCCGCGGCGTAGCCATAGCTGGGCGGCGAGGAAGAGGACACCGCCGCCTCCGCCGGCGGGAGGGAAGGAGGAGCAGCTGCCCGCCTCCCTCCGCCCGCCCTGAGGGGACCCACCCGGCGGCGGCGGCGGTGGCGGCGGCGGCTCCCCTGAAGCACGCCACTTGTCATCGCCGCCCACCTTGTTTCTCGCCCCCATCATTTCCTTGGCTCGACGCGGGCGGGTGGAAGCAGCAGCGGCAGCAGAGGCCACGGGCGCAGGAAGCAGGAAGCAGGAGCCGGAGGCCGCCTCGCCTCTGCCGCTCTCCGCTTCCACCTCGCTTGCTGGAACGTATTGAAGGGGAGGAAAAGGAAACATCAAGCTTCTCCGCAAAGCTCCTGGTTGATCTTGATGTTTCCTTTTCCTCCCCTTCAATACGTTCCAGCAAGTGAGGTGGAAGCGGAGAGCGGCAGAGGCGAGGCGGCCTCCGGCTCCTGCTTCCTGCACCCGTGGCCTCCGGCTGCTGCTTCCTGTGCCCATGACCTCTGCTGCCGACACTGCCCGCGGCGTAGCCATAGCTGGGCGGCGAGGAAGAGGACACCGCCGCCTCCGCCGGCGGGAGGGAAGGAGGAGCAGCTGCCCGCCTCCCTCCGCCCGCCCTGAGGGGACCCACCCAGCGGCGGCGGCGGTGGCGGCGGCGGCTCCCCTGAAGCACGCCACTTGTCATCGCCGCCCACCTCGTTTCTCGCCCCCATCATTTCCTTGGCCCGACGCGGGCGGGCGGAAGTGTTCTGGGGGGGAGACAACATGGAGGCGGAAGCGGCAGCCCCGCCCGCGCCGAGTGGCGGTAGCGTGGCCCCGCCGCCATACTTTCTCTCCAGCTCGGATCCCGGGAAGGCAGCGGGGGGCCTCGCGGAGGGAGGCAAGCAGGCAGGCAAGTGGGCGGGCGGGGTGGGTGGGCGGCCCGGACCTCCGCCGCCGGACCCGCCCCCCTCGGCGCCTGTGCGGCTCCCCCACGCCCTCCCACCCGCCCCAATAAGCCACGTGATTGGCTCCCGCCCGCAAACCCCGCCCCCTTCCACGTGATTGGCCCCCGCCCGCAAACCCCGCCCCTTCCACGCGATTGGCTCCCGCCCGCAAACCCAGCCCCCTTCCACGTCATTGGCCCCCGCCCGCAAACCCCGCCCCCTGGCTCTCGAGCATTTCAAAATGTGCACGAGCATGTCAAAATGGCTCCCGGCATAAAAAGTTTGCCGACCCCTGGTCTAGTGGTTAAGACAACGGACTAGAACTCTCAATGACTAGAAACCAGGAGACTGAGAGTTCTAGTCCTGCCTTAGGCATGAAAGCCGGCTGGGTGACTTTGGGCCAGTCACTCTCTCTCAGCCCAACTCACCTCACAGGGTGGTTCTTGTGGGGAAAATAGGAGGAGGAAGGAGTATTTGGTATGTTCGCCACCTTGAGTTATTTATAAAAATAATAAAGGCGGGATATAAAATTAATTAATTAATTAAATATATGTAAAGTAAACCACAAATTATTAGCTATTGGTTTCCAATGACATCATTACATAAGCTAGTTCAAGCTATGACTGGGTTCACACATTTCCAAGGACATCATTATCTAAGCTTGTCCAAACTATGTCTGGGTTCACACATTACATCAAGTCATAATATGGTTGGTCTGTTTTTCACTTAGCATTTTGGCCAACCACTGAGTTTATTCCATAAATCATTGTGAAGGAAAACATGGCTTTACTAGATATACAAAACCAGTCTATATTTGCACATTTCAGCAAAGGAAAAGTTAGATTATACTTTTCACGTACTAGAGTCATATTAGTATCTGTTCAAATTAAAAAGAAGTATTCAGATTCCAAAAACTTCTAGCAATCCAAAGCCCTGAAAATGTAGGCTGGCATGGCAGAAATTAGGACTGTTAAGAGTCTTTTCTTTGTGTGTCTTCTTTCATGGCTTTTTAAAATCACAATTTCCTTTTACTGTAATTTCCTCTTAAATTGAAGGCATGGCGAAGAGGATTTATGAAGCTTTCTCACACAATTCTCTGCCTAGCTCCTTGCATGCCCACTTTGGGATTTCAGAGGCAGGCAGGGAGAAAGATCCAATATCAGATTCCCCAATTTCTAAGGTTGAAAACCTGTCTGTGAACTCTTAGGATACTTTAATCTGTTTGCCACATAACCCATTCAATGTAATGAGATATAAGTAGATGACTGTCACTAGCTAATCTCTGACAGCAGAAAGTAGCTGCTACTGTATATGTAACTCATGGAATGAATTGTCTTATCACTCCTGGAAAGTATCTTAGTTGATATTTGTTTTTTAATTGCATTTGTTAACATCCTGACATTTTAACACAGAATAATAAGGTAAATTTTGTGGAGTCCTTGGTGCTCTCTGGGCCTTGTTGTTTTCTTGCAGACGTTTCATTGCCAGGCTAGGCAGCATCTTCACTGCGAAAAGGGAGTGGGACTTGCTCTCTGTTTATATACCCAGAGAGCAAGTGACACTCCCTTTTCGCACTGAAGATGTTGCCTAGCCTGGCAATGAAATGTCTGCAAGAAAACAACAAGGCTCAGAGAGCACCAAGGACTCCACAGTTCAACCCTGAGCTACAAATATTCTCTTCGAAAGGTAAATTTTATTTAATATGGAAATCTTTTTTAACATGAAAGTCTTTAAAGAATGCAGAATGAAACAAAACACTCACAAACAGAAATATGCCAATATTTTATAGAGGCAGGATTTATAAAATCATGGGTGTTTCACTCCTGAATGGTTCACTTGTGCTCTCTATGTATAATGTTCTCTATTAATATGATCCCCTGTTTGGCACAGGGAAAAATACAGAAAAAAAAGTACTCAATATTGTTTAATAGAGTTTTTGCAGAGTTCCAGTTGTACTATAAGGTATCAAAATTCCCCCTGCTTTGAAGAAAAAAAAATTAAAAGATCCCTTTATTTCATACACATGCACTCACACCATTTGATATATTTTTAGTATTTATAGTTATACTTCGGGAAATACTTAGTACTTCTTTGTCAATAGAATAAGACATTCATTTCAAAAAATGCAAATAGACTAATAATCTGTGGTTCTATTCAAATGATTTTTCCCTCCACTTATTGAAAAAATACTAGAATGTTGAATTAGGAAAAATTTAACTAACTAAGATGTTCAACTCTAGGGAATTCATCTTGATAAGTTTAAGAATCTTGTTAAGTTTATGGAAATAAATATAATACAAGCATTTCATTTTAGAGTGTTAATTTCTAAAATATAACATCATCTATATTTAAATAATTGATTTGTTCATGTCTGATACCAACAATAAAAAAATCAGTAATTTTATATAATATGAGGCCTACAATTCACTTGGAAGATCTTTTATGTAAGTGTTATTAAAATGCATAGAAAAGATGCTGGACAAAGCTAGTTTTTCTAGAAGATTTTATATTCTAATCTTCTATTTATATATAGCCAGTAGTGAGAGGCAAAGCCACCCTAACAGCAATTCAAGGTTCTGTAGAAGAAACATCAACCAGGGTCGCTATGTCTGAATATGAGTCATTTCAGGAAGCTAAAAAAGGAATAAGACATGAGAGCCAAATATATTAATCTCTGGGAAAAAGAAACCTTATGGGAAACATGACAAACTTCATTAGTAAAAATTTTATACCCATGGTTTCTTTAAATATAGGAAGCAATCTTCAGCCCTGGTGGACCTCGTCAAATGAAAATCACCATCCCGGGATTTCAGCTTTTATGCCATCCATATAAAAAGTGACATGAAGTTTACATTTGCAATATTTTGAAAGGACTTATGCCAAGTAACGAATCTGATTATTCCCTTCCTGCTTTGGGGAATAATCGTAGTTGAACATTTTGTGCCAGCACTATAACTGTATGCATTCAGTGGATTTCCGGGTAACCAGTGGAGAGTTATTCAGTTTTTTTTTTTAAAAAAGATAAATAAATACGTTTACATGTACTATATTTTAATAGGAGGTTTGTATTCTAAGATTTACTGAGCTTTCCATCCTGTCACTCCTCTCACTGCTATGTGACTCTGTTTGGAGAATGAAGCTTTTCCTTTTGTTAGGTTACCAGTTCCCATTACTGGGGTGGGGGGCTACTGGCTCTGGCATATGTAAAAGGAGCTGTAGCTTAAAGTCAAAATAAAAATGGCACGCAGAGGCTTCTAGGTTCTGTGCTGTGCATCTCCAGTTAAATCTCCACGTGGCAAGCAAAAGTTCCACTTCAGTCTAAAATGTAAAGTATTATTGTCTAATTCAGTGTTTCTCAACCCCAACTTTAAGCTGGCTGAGGAATTCTGGGAGTTGAAGTCCACATCGCTTAAAGTTGCTGAGGCTGAGAAACACTGGTCTAATTTATGGGTGAAGAGGCAACAGTAAAGGTATATAATTATCTCTCTTAATAATCCCCAAATCCTTTATTTTAGGGTTAAAGTACATGCTATACCAGCCTTAGGGGGCGTGGTGGCTCAGCGGGTAAGACGCCAGGCTTGTCGATCGGAAGATCGCAAGTTTGGAGGTTCAAATCCCTAGTCCCACGTGATGGAGTGAGCTCCCGCACTCGCCCCAGCTCTTGCCAACCTAGCAATTCGAAAGCATGCAAATGCAAGTAGATGAATAGGTACCACTTCGGTGGGTAGGTAACAGCGTTCCGCGTGCGTCATGCAGCCACATGACCATGGAAGCGTCTTCGGACAAAGCTGGCTCTTTGGCTAACAAACGGAGATGAGCACCGGCCCCTAGAGTCGGACACGACTGCACAAATGTGTGGGGGGAACCTTTACCTTATACCAGCATTCTTTGATCTGTCTCCTTCTAGATCAAATCCCATATGTGCCAGCCAGCACTGGGTGTTATGGAAGTTGTAGTCCAATACATTTGGAAAGTGCCAGCTTGCAGAAAAATTAGCAATCTATAAAAAGCACACATAGACTGTCCACTTTAACATAGAAAGGAAAAGCAGCTGCACGATTTCAGTGCTCAAAACATTTTCACAATTTTTCTGCTGAAAATTAAATTTTGCATAAGAGGAAGCCTACACAAGAGTACCAGTGCCTGGGAGGGAGAGGGAAAGACAGAAATAAGAAAAAAATAATAATTAGAAAATCTAAAAGTAATAGCAGTAACCATATGGCAGTGCCTTAGTCACTTTAGGCTAAAAAAATATTTCACTTGAAACTGAAATGATTAAAACAAAGAAAATGTCTGGTTATTAATAGTCATACAAAAGCAGCTAATGTTCTTGTATTTTTCACTATTGTTTGCAACTAGTATGGTATGAATAGATCAGACTCAAACCAAACATTGAGACCAGGTGGAGGCCCACACTGCATAAGTTATAACACAATTTCCTTGGTTTTGGCTTGGTGCGCTCTACAATTGCAGCTGCTGGGCTTTTTCAACAAGCCATGATTAATTTGGTGGGTAGTTGGTCAGTTTGCCTAAAGCAGGGGTGCAAGATTTTTGTGGCTAAGGGCCATACTTAACGTTTTTGGGAGTGGAGGCTACAAAGTAGCTAGGGCAGGAGTAAGTTATGGAGGGGAAAATGTTGAGGATATTTTTAAAAAAACCCGGTATACTCCTTTTTTAAAGCTTAAAAACAGCATAGTTTTAAGTTCTTCCCCATTTTTAAAAAAATTAAAATAAAACCCAGGAAATTGGCCCTCAGCTTTTAGCAGCCAAGGTCAGAGGGCTTCCAAGGGCCATCAAAAGGGTACTTCCAGGTTGCCCTGGATTAAGGAATGCTTATTCTATTCTGGAGAAGACTATTCTCCCCCTAAAAGCCTGATACATCTAGATGCATTGAACAATTCCCATCATTCCTGAACAGGTTGATTGTAGGTCAATATATCTAGATCAGGGGTCCCCAACCTGCCGCGGCCTGTTAGGAACTGGGCCGCGGGGCTCCTGCCCGCAAACCCCACCCCCTTCCACATGATTGGCTCCCGCCCACAAACCCTGCCCCCGGTGCACGCGATTGGCTCCCACCCACAAACCCCGCCCCCCAATCCGCAGAAATCCCGGAAACCCTGCCCCCCAGTCCGCAGAAAAATCATCGTTTGAAACCGGTCCCTGGCGCCAAAAAGGTTGGGGACCCCTGATCTAGATGATGCCAGATTAGATGGCTGTACTAAAAGATTAGGTTCATAGCCTGGAAGCTGATCTTAGATCTATCAGTGTCAGGGTGGTATATCAATTATGAAACTACTTGAGTAGGCAAAGTCATGCAGTACCAATATTCTGATAAACTCTTCTAATTATATTGTTGAACTGGACACTAGATAGGACAAGGAAATGGGAGGGATAGAGAAAAGAGAGAAGAGGCCACTTTTTATTTTAATGGCTACCAATTTTGCCACTGAGTAGATAGATTGCAATCTGTTAATTTAATCTGTTAATATAATCAGCATTGAACTTCTGACAAAGTTCTTTAAAAGATTAAAGGGCATGAGACAAGAGACTTACCATTTCCACTAATGATAAATACAAAAACATTCCCACGGTGACAGTAAATATCCAGTTTTTAATGGAAGGATCTGCTGATATTGAAAGACTGATGTAAGGCCTATGAAAGCTGTTAGGGCACTTACGAAGTTCATTAAAATGACAGTCTTTGAAGAAAGCCCTGTACTCAACAGCACCGCAAAATCTCCTGAGGAAAAGGAGGAAAGAGAAACATAAAATATTCATTGGATAATAAAGTATGACTACCGTTTCACACTATTAGTTATAAGTAAGCAAAATGTTCCTTTTGTCAAATATTACTTCCATAAGTTAGGCTGAAATTGTCCTGCTTTCTAACTAGTATGAAGACAAGCAAGTGGAAAAGAAGTATTTGTAAAGCGAATGTGCATTCAAGAGATTTTTCTAATGTTGGATCCCAGGCATTCTACATGTTCTGATAGCAGAACACCCATAGATTTTACTCAATTTTAGTATCTGATAGATTCTACAAGGTAGCAACCAATATTTCTCCCTTTGTTATCATGGAGTGCTGAAGGTGAAAGCTGAAGTATAGGATGGGAAACACACTGGGTTCCAAGCTTAGCCAAAACAAATTCCCTCTTTGGGCATTCATTGGAACATGTGAGGATTTTCAAATGGGGAGAAGACAAGTCCTGAACATGCAAGTCTAGTTTCTAGGACAGTGCTTTCCAAAGTCCCGCCATTGGCGACACACCAATGGTGGCAGTGGCAGCGTGGGGGTGTGAGCGGCAGCGGCAGCATGCACGGCGGCAGCGGCAGCAGCAGCACCCTCGTGTTTCGCGCTAAAACCCGGAAGTGCTGATGGCGCGCCACTGCCGCCGCTGCCACCACACACGATGCCGCAGGGGCGGTGGCGATGCTCCATCAGCACTTCCGGGTTTTGTGGCGACACACTAAAGTGTTGCGACACACAGTTTGGAAAGCTATGTTCTAGGACTTCCATGAGCTTTTTGCAAGGTCTGGAATCCAGGATCACATGGAGGGCTGCATTTATGTTCAAGCACGTATAAGTACAATTCTCCTTCAGATCTCCCAACTGGAGATATGGAAGTTGAACGGGCCAGGGAGTGGGATCAGCAACTGGTCCTCATTCTCCCGCCACTTAGAACCCTCACAAGTTCAGACACCATCTTCCCCTCACCACAAAAAGTGGCAGTAGAGGCTTTCCTACTGTTTCAGTGACCTTTTGAAATCCTGGAGGGAAATAAGGCTTGCTGCCAGTGGTTATCTATTGGGCAGGGAAAAAGCAGGAGTGATGGAAAAAAGAAAAATGGCAGAGATGACTAGCAAATTCAGGGAGGTGAGGTGGGATTCTCCAATGTCAGAGGAAGAAGCGGATCCACAACAGGAGGCTGTCTAAGGAGTGGCTTTATCACTGAACTGATATTGGGAGGAGGAGGGGGGGTTTGGTGGGATGAGACAACAAAGCCCAGACTTGAGAGTTGTGAGAAAAAAGCATTTCAGTATAAGTAATCCATTATAAGCCTGCCTGGCTTATAATGGATTACTTTATAATTTAATTATAAAGTAATTTAGAATTATACTCTTACATTATAATTTACTCTTACAGTTTTCAAGATTCCATTTTTACCCAGGCTAACATTAAAGTTGCCTTTCTGAAGTCCACATGGTTTTGCTTCCTTGGTTTACCAGCCATGTGGGACTTGACATTCAGGGGCAACTAAGAAAAAGAAAGGGGGTGGCATAAAAACATTTGGGTCTGTAGATTCTGGATGGCTCACCCATGGGCCACTGTAGGGATCCTCCATCTTTTGGAGACAGTGGACATATCTAGAATTTCGGGAACATGTTTTAGGCATGCCTATGAAATGGATGCCATTCTGGCCTGGACAATTATAAAACACTCATATACTAAATGCCAGACAAGTTGGACCATATCCACCCACCATACTATATATTTCCAATTACATTACAAGAAACGCAGGTTATGCTTGAATCTGATGTTTTGCTTTGCAACATGCTAGTGTCTCATTCGTTTTAATTTAAAGAAACTAAAGAATAAAATTAGGGCCAGGCAGCTTGGCAGGCACCAAGGAACAAGTTAGCAAGCAGATTTTTTTTTCTTTTGCCTCTGGATGGCGCAAACACACACACAACACACCATTACATATACACACAACACACACAAATACATAAATATCCTTAGGCATTACATGAAATTATATAAATTACGTATATGAAATAGGTCGCTTTGTTTACCCATCTTATGAGGAATTTCATGACATAGCAATTGTTGTAACACCCATTTCTGTTGATGATGAAAATGCTGCACTTATTACCAAATGAATCCAAATTTTTGGATCCAAATTGGATTCATTACCACGTTCATCCATAATAAACCAGCCAGAACAGACTATATATATATTTTCCCTTGAGAATACATTTAGAGATGAAGTGTTCATCATAGCCATGGATATGTTCCTCTCAGATCACAAAATCTAGACAGAATCATGGAGAAACTCTCAAGTTTGTTTTCTTTTATCAACCCACCAGATTAAGAAGGTTGCAAAATTTGAGAAGACTGTCCACTCTTTACCCATAAAATTTAAAGAAAGGAGGAGTTGCAAAATTTCTTTTATAAAATTAGGTAAGATAGTACAGGGAAACACTTGAGTTTCTGTGTTCCTCAGATACGCATTTGCTTAAAAATGCTCATCACCTTACCAATAACTGTTACATATGGGAATGAAATTTTAATCATCTTAAGATTTATTGTCGAAGGCTTTCACAGCCAGAGTTCGATGGCTGTTGTGGGTCTTCCGGGCTGTGTGGCTGTGTTGTGAAAGTTGTGGTTCCTAACGTTTCGCCAGCATCTGTGGCCGGCATCTTCAGAGGGCAGGAGCACAGACAGAAGCGAACTCTCTGTGCCCAGGTAGAGTGGCAATGTTTTTCTATTTATAGAGCTAAATTATAGGAGATTAGGTGGGGTTTTTTGTTGTGTTGAAATGTTAACGAGTGGCTGCTGGGCGTGATTAGCATGTTCATTGTGAGAAGTATTCCCATGTCCTGGTGGTTGGACTGAGTTCGTTGACCTTTTGCAGGCTGTGTTTTTCAGGACTGGTAGCCAGGTTTTGCTAATTTTTAGACTTTCTTCTTTTTTATTGTAACTGTGCTGGTGTTTGTGAATTTAAATGGCTTCTCTGTATAATATGTAGTGGCTTTTGGTGTTGTCCAGTATTTCTGTGTTTTCAAATAGGATTTTGTGTCCCATTTGCTTGAGAGCATGTTCAGTTACTGAAGATTTTTCCAGTTGCTGTAGTCTGCAGTGTCTTTCGTGTTCTTTTATCCTGGTGTGAATACTTCGTTTTGTGGTTCCGATGTATACTTGTCCGCAGCTGCATGGTATACGGTATACTTCTGCAGCGGTGCGGGGGTCCCTTTTGTCTTTTGCTGATTTTAGCATTTGTTGTATTTTTCTGGTGGGTCTGAAGACTGTTTGAAAGTTGTGTTTTTCCATCAGTTTTCCCATGCGGTCAGTGACTCCTTTGATGTAGGGCAGGAATACTTTGTTTGTGTGGGGCTGTTTTTCTTCAGTTGGATGTTGTTTTCTTGGTTTGATGGCTCTTTTTATTTCATTCTTGGAATAGCCATTCACCTGTAGGACCCAATTCAGATGGTTAAGTTCATTGTTGAGAAATTTGGTTTCACAGTTTCGATTTGCTTGGTGGATCGTGCTAATTGTAAGCAAATGATTTCACTGTGTTATTATTTCAAGCCAAGATTAGCTTTCTCCATAAAATGTTAGCTGGTACAGGTAAAATTCTAGCATTCAAGAGTTAATAATGCATCTTGTTTTATGCTGCTGCATTATATTCAGCAATCCAATAGAACAGAATATCTGTAGCTCAGGGTTGAACTGTAGAGTTCTTGGTGCTCTCTGAGCTGGATTGTTTGCTTGCAGATATTTCATTGCCCAACTAGGTACCATCATCAGTGCAAGTGATGATATTGTAACCTGATGTTACCTAGTTGGGTAATGAAACATCTGCAAGCAAACAGCTCAGAGAGCACCAAGAACTCCACATATGCAGCAATGCCATACTCATGTCAGGGTATAAGAAGAGATAATTTTAGAAAATGCAGCAGCCCAAATGGGGAATTGTAATATTCTACCTGCCAGAACCATCTGGCAGCTCATAGTTTCTGCTGGGTAGGTATTGTGTGACTTCCATTATCTTCATGTTGTTAACTATTGACCTGAGTTGTGTGAGTATAGAATGTGACAGGGTTTCTTGTTAAGGTGATGAAGATCAGCCTGATTCACACCCCATAGCCCTTCATTGGAGTATGGAAAGAGACCAGGTGGAAAAAGTACAATTTGCCACATGTACAGCAGGAAAAGGGATGTGGTGGCTCAGCGGGTAAGACACCAGGCTTGTCGATTGGAAGATCGCAAGTTCGGAGTTTCGAATCCCTAGCCCCGCGTGATGGAGTGAGCTCCCGCACTCGCCCCAGCTCTTGCCAACCTAGCAATGTGAAAGCATGCAAATGCAAGTAGATTAATAGGTACCACTTCGGTGGGTAGGTAACAGCGTTCCGCGCGTGTCATGCAGCCATATGACCATGGAAGCGTCTTCGGACAACGCTGGCTCTTTGGCTAACAAATGGAGATGAGCACCGGCCCTTAGAGTTGGACACGACTGCACAAATGTGCGGGGGGAACCTTTACCTTTTTTTTTTTACAACAGGAAAAGGAATTTGCCTCCAATCTAGTGCCCTCCAGATATGTTTGCACTACCATTTCCCGAATTTCCTGCCAGTATTAGACTTTATTTTTTCATGTAAGTGATACTCTGCTTTTCCTCTTCATTTTGGTTGACATATCAGACTATATTAACTCTCTTCTTTGCAAAAAATGTTTTCTTTTTTTAAAATTGTAAACGATATACTGCATATTTTGTAAACAATACTCCATTTATATGAGAAGCAGTTTATGGGTTGCCTTAAAAGTGGCTTCAGAAATCAAATGTAGATATCTGTATATTTCAAATATTAATAAAAGCCAGCTATTATAATAAAAATGTCCAACCTCAGATCCTAACGTCCATTAAAAAATCCATCACTGGCAGTGTAGTAAAAATACATCTCATGAAAAATCACAGAAAACAAATGGTTTTCCTAAAGCTTCTAATAAAGGCTGCAGCCACCACCTAATTGTTAATGCAGTCTAGAGACTTGGAGTCACTAGAGAAATGGTGCTATCCAAAGGGCATTGTTTTTTATGGATGCACTTTTCTAGCTATTAGTGCTGTCATACCTACTACAGTCTGTATTTGTACAGCAGTTTCATTTCAAATACATAAACTTTTGCTGAAATAGTTTGCTGAATTAAAATAAAAATAATCCCCATGATTAGAAAATAAACTGAGTTTTATCCTAATCCAAATTGTACTAAACAGAGTTTCTCTTCCTATGTTTGTTAGAAAAAGGTTTAATTCATATATATATGTATATTTAAAAACTTACATGCTCATGAGGTGTCACCAAAAGAACAAATCCCTTTTCAGTGAGAAAGAATCCATAAATTCCACCAAAACCAACATCTTCCAAACATGTGCTTTACCAGCCTCTTCCTCTTTAACAGACTCTTGAACATCATGTATATGCAAACCAAGAACCTAAGGATGAGTGAGACAAGTAGATAATTATCTTGTGATCTGCTATAACATCTAACTATGCTATTTTTAGAAGCAAATACAACTTATCCAAAATGGGATAATGAGTCCACAGCCTTGCTAAACATATCAGCAGTAGAATCCGCATCAGAAAAAACTTATTGTTCAATATTTGTTCTCCAAATAGAACCTATGGGTATCATTGTGCCCAGTGACACTCCCTTGGGACAAATCTGTTTCCCTGCCCACTGATTTTATTTTTTAAAAGATGTTTTTAAAATATAATTAGGAAATGGACATGCTGCAAAGCCTAATATCAGCGTCAAGCATCATTTTGCATTCCAGAGTATAGTTAGAAGACAGAATGATGGATACCTCCAGTCCAGTGGTTCTTTGGAAGTGTGCCCTCATGCATATAGAAAAGACAAAGATGAACTGAGGAGATAGTGAGCACCTTGGAGGGAAAGGGTTAGTATTTTGTGACTGGCCATGGCCATCATGGCAACCATTTTTGTAACTGGGTCCATAATATGTTCCCAAAGTTTCAAATATGTCCATTAACTAGGCTGACAATATATACCATTTTAAACAGGACAGTACTGTTTTTTTTCACATTTCCCGACTGTCCCGTCGTTTTAATATAAATGTCAATTTTGTCCCGTTTTTTAAAAAACCGTTACTTAAAAATTTGAAAGTTCCCGCAAACCTGTCACTGGTGATTGGACAGGTTTTGGTGATACGAGCACGTCGGTGACGCTGCAGCGAGCCGTGAGGGAGAGCTCAATATGTTCATGTAATAAAACTTTTTCATTTTAATGAAAACAAAAATATTTTATATATACAGTAATCTGTTTAAGGACCAGCAAATGGATTTTAAAACTCTTTAAAACTTGTTTTATCATCTTACTTTTTCATGAATATGGAATATTACATAAATTTAACCCCCTCCCATTTTTGCCATCCCAATGTCCCGTTTTTGTCTCAAGGAAATATGGTCAGCCTACCATTAACCCAAAAAGTTTGGAAACATTTGGTGTGTTGTATTAAAGGCAACTGAATATATTGGATTTCTTGGAAGTAACCCTACTGAACTCCAATTCCAACTCCATAAATAAATATTATAGGATATCACTGTAGATGAATCTCTGTGCAATCATAGTCCAGATACAAAACAATAAAAGGATGTTTTTGACATCTTTCTGGATATTGAGAATAAAACCTAATCACAGTAAATACAGCTGATAATTCTATTCCTTTCTTTCTGGGATTATTCTCCCTTTCTTACTTTATAGAGTTGTTGTATAAGGATATTGCTAGAAATAGTTTGATGTGGACATATCCTGGTTGTGTAATTGAAAATGAAGAGCACCATTTAAAAAACACT
Source organism: Charina bottae (assembly GCA_023362775.1). Classification (NCBI taxonomy): domain Eukaryota; kingdom Metazoa; phylum Chordata; class Lepidosauria; order Squamata; family Charinaidae; genus Charina; species Charina bottae. The sequence continues at coordinate 46,076,610 of JALMGJ010000007.1, read as the reverse complement.
TAAGGGAATTGCAATCCTAAAACGTCTGGTCTGGGTTCATAAATGTTGAGTGTAGGTTGTAATGACTGATGTATCAGCTCTTTGTCTTTACTTGTGGCCTTATTATTCTGGTATTGGAAGTGTACATCAACAGTACATAGAGGTAGATTTTCCATTTTAAATGCTCAGTGCCAGGTTGCTAGGTAACAGTCTTCTGATTACACATCCAAAGACCCATGAATGAAAGAAGAAATTGTATTTGTGTGATTTCATGCACTATTATGTAGCTAGCAGCAGAACATGTCTCACAGTGCAGCACTAGACGGTATTAGGATTTGTTTTGCATAGAAGTATAAGAGCAATGGCAAGAATATACGGAAGATCTGTATAGGAAGGATAATAATATTGGAGATAGCTTTGACGGTGTGGTCAGTGAGTTAGAGCCAGACATCCTGAAGAGTGAGGTTGAATGGGCCTTAAGAAGCATTGCTAATAACAAGGCAGCAGGAGACGACGGTATCCCAGCTGAACTGTTTAAAATCTTGCAAGATGATGCTGTCAAGGTGATGCATGCCATATGCCAGCAAATTTGGAAAACACAAGAATGGCCATCAGATTGGAAAAAATCAACTTATATCCCCATACCAAAAAAGGGAAGCACTAAAGAATGTTCAAACTATCGAACAGTGGCACTTATTTCACATGCCAGTAAGGTAATGCTCAAGATCTTGCAAGGTAGACTCCAGCAATTCATGGAGCGAGAATTGCCAGATGTACAGGCTGGGTTTAGAAAAGGCAGAGGAACTAGAGACCAAATTGCCAATATCCGCTGGATAATGGAGAAAGCCAGGGAATTTCAGAAAAACATCTATTTCTGTTTTATTGACTATTCTAAAGCCTTTGACTGTGTGGATCATAACAAATTGTGGCAAGTTCTTGGTGGTATGGGGATACCAAGTCATCTTGTCTGCCTCCTGAGGAATCTGTATAACGACCAAGTAGCAACGGTAAGAACAGAGCACGGAACAACAGACTGGTTTAAGATTGGGAAAGGAGTACGGCAGGGTTGTATACTCTCACCCTACCTATTCAACCTGTACGCAGAACACATCATGCAACATGCTGGGCTTGAGGAATCCAAGGCTGGAGTTAAAATCGCTGGAAGAAACATTAACAATCTCAGATATGCAGATGATACCACTTTGATGGCTGAAAGCGAGGAGGAGTTGAGGAGCCTTATGACGAAGGTGAAAGAAGAAAGTGCAAAAGCTGGGTTGCAGTTAAACCTCAAAAAAACCAAGATTATGGCAACGAGCTTGATTGATGACTGGCAAATAGAGGGAGAAAAAGTGGAGGCAGTGACAGACTTTGTATTTCTAGGCGCAAAGATTACTGCAGACGCTGACTGCAGCCAGGAAATCAGAAGACGTCTACTTCTTGGGAGGAGAGCAATGGCAAATCTTGATAAAATAGTTAAGAGCAGAGACATCACATTGACAACAAAGGTCCGCATAGTTAAAGCAATGGTATTCCCTGTAGTAACCTATGGCTGCGAGAACTGGACCATAAGGAAGGCTGAGCAAAGGAAGATAGATGCTTTTGAACTGTGGTGTTGGAGGAAAATTCTGAGAGTGCCTTGGACTGCAAGAAGATCAAACCAGTCCATACTCCAGGAAATCAAGCCAGACTGCTCACTTGAGGGAATGATATTAAAGGCAAAACTGAAGTACTTTGGCCACATAATGAGAAGACAGGATACCCTGGAGAAGAAGCTGATGCTAGGGAAAGTGGAAGGCAAAAGGAAGAGGGGCCGACCAAGGGCAAGATGGATGGATGGTATTCTGGAAGTGACGGACTCAACCATTGGGGAGCTGGGGATGGTGACGGCCGACAGAAAGCTCTGGCGTGGACTGGTCCATGAGGTCACGAAGAGTCGGAAACGACTGAACGAATAAACAACAACAAATAAGAGCAATGAAGAAAGCATAGAAGTTAAGAGTTAAATGGACTTTTCTGCATTACATACACTTTTTCTCATTTGACCATCTTTTGCTATGTCTAGGCTGACCATATTTCCTTGAGACAAAAAGGGGACATTGGGATGGCAAAAACGGGACAGGGTTAAACTTATGTAAACTTATGTGCTGGCTGTACTGGCCTTTTATCTTTCGAATTTTGCGCCAACTGTGTGCGGGGCCCAATTGGGCCTCGCGCTGCTCAGCCCGCCTCTCCCACCTCCTCTGCTGCATGCTGATAGGTGGAGGCGATTCCTCTTCCGGGTTCCCTCCAATCAGCTGCTCAGGCTCTTTCACGCCGCTCCAGCTACTTCCGGCTCTTGGTTCCTCTTCCTCTGGCTCAGAGTCTGGCCTGGCGGCAGCTGGCCTAACATCAAGGACAGGCTAGTTCCTGACAGGTTTTTTTAAAAAACGGGACAAATTTGGACGACGGGACGGTCCAGAAATGTTAAAAAAATGGGACTGTCCCATTCAAAACGGGACGTATGGTCAGCCTAGCTATATCAGAAACAGATCTTATATGAATGGAAATGGCTTTCTCTTACAGTAGCACAAGAGCATCTTTCTGTCCAAGGTTTAGTCTGAAGCAATGCTATTACCTTCAATGAATAAAGATAAGCAGAACTTTCTGGAACTATTGTGCCCAGAATTTTTTCTTTAGCGTCAAGAACTAATACTATTTTCTCTTTGGTTATGAAACTACTGCTTCTCCAAAGGTTTTCCAACTGGTTCAATTGTCATGATAAATGTCAGTTTCCTCATTTTCCTTCTTTTCTGTCTTTGAGGCAATCAGAAATTCTCATTTCTATTTTTACTAACCGTGATTTAGTGATACAATAGAATTATAAATTGTGTTTAATATTGGCTGGTTGAAATAAGCCAGTCCATAAAACATAGATTTATATTGACTTGTTTTTATTTTAAATTATGGTTGGTTGACAAAACTCTAAGGAGTAGATCTGCACATAATGGTAAGGTGAAAGCAAATAAACCATATTATGGTTACTGCTGAATGGGAACTTGGCCAATATATAATTACCAAATATGAGAAGTACTGGAAAGCAACAATCATGGGCATAAGTGGTGTTGTTGTTGTTTTAAAATATATTGGCATTGGGATTGAAAGATACAAAGAACATTCCCACACCACAACTCAGGGTGTTAATAAGAAATGCTACATTGATAGTTTTAGAAAATGACATTCTTAATTTGGTAGACATGAGTACTTTGCCACTGGAATAAGACACATTGCTGAAACTCCTCCCTTTAATATTTTTCATGAAAAGATGAAACATCTAACAGAATGTTCTTGGTAGGAGGGATGCTTGACACAATGAAGAAAAGAGAATGGATCAAGCAGTAGCCATGAAGCAGGGTATCCTGTGATTCTCCAAGGACAATGAAAGATCCATTCTTCTCTTTTCATCACAAGTAGCCTCACGTACATAACCCCCAAATCTCATAAACTCTTCAGATTTTGGACTAATTGAAGGGCAGTTGAGAAGAGTTGATTTATTGCTAGATTTGTTAGAAAGGATTTATCTACTAAATTAAAGCAGAAGAATGGAACCCATTTCCAGTGGCATACAAAGGAGGGGGGGTAAGGGGGCAGTCTGCCCCGGGTACGGGCAATAAAGGAGGTGCTGCCTGAGATGTGAGGAGGCTAGTGGTAGGTGTGAAGTCAGGTCGCTTCTGCCCACATACCAATCAGCAGGAGCGGCACAGCAGCAACGGAGGAAAAAATTGTGCCTTCAAGTCAGTTTAGAGTTCTGGCGACGGCGCCCTTGTACGTCTATGTCTACATGGAGGGAGGTATGCATTGGGGTACCCCAGGGTTCCGTCCTGGGTCCAGGGCTCTTCAACCTTTTTATAAATGACTTAGACAAGGGGATAGAAGGGATGGTCATCAAATCTGCAGACAACACAAAACTGGGTGAAATACTAATACATCAAGATAAGTTGAAAATTCAAAAGGGTCTTGATCAGACTTGAAAATTTGGCTGTATTCAACACTGTACAGCTCAGTAGTGAGAAATGTAAGGTCCTTAGGTAGGAAGCTTCAGCTGATCCAGAATGCGGCCGCACGGACGATCTTGGAAGTCCCTTATCGGACACATGTAACACCGTTGTTACGCGAGCTGCACTGGGTTCCAGTTTGCTTCAGGGTCCAATTCAAGGTGTTGGTTATGACCTTTAAAGCCCTTCATGGCATGGGACCAGGTTACCTAAGGGACCATCTTATCCCCATTACATTGTCCCGTCCCATCCAGTCATGCAGGGAGGGCATGCTACGGACCCCATCGGTCAAAGAATTCCATCTAACGGGGTCACGGAAGCGTGCCTTCTCTGCAGTAGCGCCTGCTCTGTGGAATATTTCCCCCCCGGAGTTAAGACAGTCCCCCTCACTCCTGGACTTCCGGAAAAAACTCAAGACTTGGCTCTGCCAACAGGCCTGGGGTGGGAAGGAGAGTATACACTCTTGGGGATGGCTAATACCTTAGGATGGCCCTAGAATTGCCCTTTCCAGTGCTTTAAAGAAGATACTACCATCTTGATTTTATTATATTTATTGTATTTTTAAATTGTTTATTTTAATGTTTATTTAACTTTATATTTGTATTAGAATTTGTGTTGGATTGTAAACCGCCCGAGTCCCTTTGAGGGAGTTCGGCGGTGATAAATCGAATAAATAAATAAATAAATAAATAAAAACAGGGACAGGATACCCAGTAGTTCTTGCGAGAGGGACCTGAGGGTCCTAGTAAACCACTCTAGGGAATCATGGAGAGGACCTTGGAGAAACTATTCAGAAACCATTATAAAAACAAAATGTGCAGAAGCATGATTTTAGCCTGGGGAAAAGCAAAAATATTTGGAAGACACTCAGACTGGTTCCTCCCTGGTGTATAAGAAGGAAGGAAGAGAAAACCTGGTCAGACTGGCAAGATTCTGTTACAATAGCCTGTCGTAAAGCTGTAGCCCTGGTCTTCTTGTGGAAACTTTTTCCTGATCTGGGCGACAAGCCTTTTCTGCCATGGCGCCTGCCCTGGGGAATATCATTCCCCCCGGGGTGAGATTGGCCCCATCTCAATTGACCTTCCAGAAGTCCCTTAAAATGTGGCTATGTCAGGGAAAATGGAGAACTGATGAGATGGCTACATTGCACATAATATTAAAGATGCTCTCTCCTGGTTTTTTAAATTAATATTAATGTTTTTTTTTATTATAAGTTTTAATGTTTGTTTTTATCTTTTGTTTTTATTGTATACTGCCCAGAGTCACATATGTGAGATGAGTGGCTATATAAATGTGATGAGTAAATAAATAAATATTTTTGCTGCTCTCCCTTATACTTTAAGAGATAAAATAAGTAGCTATCATTAGATAAATTTAGCTTGTGAATTGATAATCTCATTCCTTAAGATTCAGAAGGGGAATATAACAGGGGTACTATACTCAGCTAAAAAAAACACTGCTGTTCCCTCCCTCTTTCTCTGTTTGAATCTCTGAAATAAAACTAGATTGCCCCTGATAATTTAAGCCACCTACATCCCATCTGCCTCATGACTCATCAGAATGGCCTTGAAAAGCTGAAAAAATAAATAAAGTAAAATTTGTCATCCAGTTTTGCTCTCCCTCTGAGAGATGACCAAGCCAACAACCTGCAAACTAAGATATTCCAATACCAGATGAGTCAAACCATAGACTTTAGACCAATGTTTCTAGACTTAAGTGCCCTAGATCAAGAAGGGCCTTTATCTTTTTTCAATGTATGGCTGTGACTGGTTCATGGGCATGGTTCTAGTTATTTATTTATTTATCATTCATATTTCTATCACCGCCCATCTCCCCCAAAAGGGAGTTGTCATCTATGGAGTTATCATAGTTATCATCTATGGCAGCCCATTCTCCAAATATGGTTGGAATGGTTTGTTTGATAAGATGTACATATATTTAAAGGAGATTTGCATTGCATGGAGCAGATACAACTTAAATGCAATTTCAAGTATTTTTTCTGCTTGTTATTCACTGTTATTCAACCTAAGAAAAGAATATGAAATATTCTACCTATGTATCTGGCTAACTGCCTGTTTATCAATTGACATAGTGGGGATTATTCTGGTGGTAGAATTTGTGAAAATATTAAGAAATTGCCATTATGGGGTGACAGTTCTGTTGATCCAAAATATACTTTCCAGTCTAGCTAATAACTGTAGATCAGGCAGACAGATCAGACATGGAGATCCACAATAGGATCAATTATACATGTGTGATAGGGTCCCTATGTTAGAAAAATTGTACTTGATTCCAAAACTGGTGTTTTAGTCCCACTTGACAGACTTTCTTGGAAATAGTATTCCACCTTTTTGATAACCCGCAAAATACTTTAATCAGGTTGGTATCACTCAATCACCACTTCCCAGTGGTGTGGTTCAGTTACTTTATTGTACTTAAACACAATAAATAAGATATTTATTGCATTTCTTTCTTCCCCCATTTCTTCTTTCTTCCATCGCTTTTCCCTCTTCAGTTTTGTCTTCATTCTCACGCTGTGTATACCCTCTATCTACTTCTTAGGGAGAATCAGGTGGCACTGTAAAGAAGAACTGCTTTATGAGATTGTACAACAAATTCCTTGGGATTTTAATAATTTTAAATCCGAAGGAAAAGTAATTTTTGAGATGGATTTGAAAATGTACCTGTTACATGGAGTTCATTTGTTGAGAGACGTGAATATATATTTCATAAGGAATTCTGGAGAGGGTAGACGTGCTGCACCCAAACAAACTCTTTGCAGTCCTAGGGTAAGAAAGGCAGCAGTTAGCTGAGGCAAACTGTTTTCATCAGCAATGTTGCAGTTCAGTATGCCAGCTTTCTTCTCCAGAACACATTGAAAACAGAAGGAAATGGGATTAAACAGACATAATTGCGGGGTCCATGGTGCTCTCTTAGCCTTGTTGTTTTCTTGCAGACGTTTCATTGCCAGGCTAGGCAACATCTTCAGTGCGAAAAGGGAGTGGAACTTGCTCTCTGTTTATATACCCTGGTTTGTCCTGCCTGTGTTGGTGGGGGTGTTGTTCTCTCCTTGGTAGTTCCTTGATTGGGCTGTTGTTTGCTGCTTGGTTGATTTACTGAGTTAATAGTTCCTTGATTAGGGTCTATTGTGTTGTTTGATTGCTCCTCTGCTGCTAATCTTGCTGTTAATCTTTGCCTATCTTGTTGTTGATTGCTGGCAAAGAGGTGTTCTGGTCTTCTGGCTTTTCTATTGTCTCTTATGAATGGTATGTAAATGTTGTTTACCTCTATGTGTCTGTTGATGGCTGCTTTGTCTGAGTGCCAAGCTTCCAGGAATTATCTAGCATTTTTGGATTTGGCTTGGTTTAAGATGCTCACAGTTTCCCAGTTAAAAGTATGGTTAAGTCTGTCCATGTGTTGTGAGATTAAGGAGTTTTCATTGTGTCTTCTGACTGCTAGTTGGTGTTCATGGATGCGTTCTGCTAGTCTTCTGCCAGTCTGTCCTACATAGTGGCTGTTACAGTCCTTACACTGTATGTTGTAGATAACTCCTGTTTTTTCTTCTTGGGCTACTGGGTCTTTTGGTTTACTTACAATGTTCTGAAGGGTTTTGGTTGGTTTGTGTGCTACGGTGATGCCGTGTGGTTGTAACACTCTATTAGTAGTTTCTGATGTATGGCAGTATAATCCTTTTCATAGCTTCTGTTGGTTTTGCTGTGGTGGGTTGAGTGGTCAGGCACTTTTTGATAAAGTTGCGTGGATATCCATTTTGTTGGAAGATGCTATACACTAAGTGGTCTGTTTCCTTTTTCTGGTGTTCTGGGTTGCTGCAGTGCGTTTGTGCTCGTCTGAATAGTGTTCTTACACAGCTCCTCTTGTGGGAGGTTGGGTTATTGCTTTGGTAGTGGAGCACTTGGTTAGTGTGGGTAGATTTCCGGTAGACATTCTCTTCGATTGGTAGACATAATTGCCTTGCAGCACAAATAAGGAAACTGGAAATATAAAGTGAAGCCTTCTGCAATGCAGTGTGAATAGAAAGAAGGTCTATTATAACTAACATAGTGCCATAATGCCAGGTTAGCAACATACATACATACATACATACATACATACATACATACATACATACATAAATGTATGTTAGTTTTGGAAATGCAGAGTTGGCAAAATGTGTGCAGACAAAACCAAATTCTCTTTTGTATCTCATATAAAGCGTATACCTCTTTGTGCTATTCATATGCAATTTACACAGCAGCAGATCTGGTTTCCTGTAAGAGAATATAGATTTTCTTTCATAATACAGTAAACCCATGCTACAAGACTATAAAAGTAGAACCAGCTAGTAGTACCTGCCAAACAAGGGGATGGAAAGTTAAGACTCTGTTGATATTGCAAAGCACATGGGAAGGTTAAATGTAGGGATTTTTTTAAGGCTTTAAGATAATACAAAGAGATTAACACTGAAAAAACAGACCCCTCCCCAATTCTGAATTCTTACCTTCAGTCAACATGGAAAAAAGGAGAGTTGGTATATGACTCCATGGCCTTTTGAATCCCGCCAAGTACTTTGCTGCCGGGAAATCCAATGTTTTTGAAATTCCTTGATGGTGCTCAGCAAGCCGGAGAGGGTTAGTTTATTTCTGCCTTGAAAAGTTTCTGGTTGCTATGGAAAGAACTGCACTTAACTGAACGTAACAATGGAGGTGGACAGACATCTGTACAAGTTCTTCTTGGCAGGTTTCAGAATTCACATTATAAAATAAGTGTTGCGAACTATTTTAAGTGTCTGTGTTATTCAAACATCTCCTAGTTCATATCATCCCTAAGCTAAAGAGACTGCTAAACAGTTTATCTCAAAGAACTGGGAAAGTAATTGAGAACCATTGCTTTTCTACCCTATTGTGCAGTTTTTACATGGCATTCTCCTGCCCCCCCCCAAAAGGTGGGGAATTTAAGCTTTCCAATTTCATCTGTGGAATGAAGGGAGGGTAACTGAAGAAATAAAAATTGCTGTCTTGCTTTAGATTCTTATATTTGATTCAAATAATGGTGGGAGATAAATTTGCAAGGATATGTTCTTCAGTTAGAACAGAGCTTTCCAAACTGTGTGTCGGGACACGTTAGTGTGTCGGCTGCAGTGTCTGGGTGTGTTGCGGCTGCTGCTGCCTCCAAACCTGCTGTGATTCTGCGCAGGTCCTAGTGCCTGCCTTGTGCCCTGCTGTAAGAGTGTGTCGCGAAATGATGTCTTGCTGTAGGAGTGTGTCGCAAAATGATGCATGTCTAAAAAGTGTGTCACCAACATGAAAAGTTTGGAAAGCTCTGAATTAGAAAGTAACAGTTTGGTTTCTACTAAGAGTGCACCTATAATAAATCTCCAATTTTGCTCAGTTATTGAAGAATTATTATTTCTCCAGTTCTTCTTGTCAACAACTTGACATCCTTCTGGTTTTGGAGAACTGAGTATCCCAGGAGTCCTCGGTGCAATCTGCACCTTTAAGATTGACTCTAGGTACATATCCAAGGCCTGCAAGCTAGAGGAGTCCCAAATTTAATTGACACACATATTGTAGGAGCTCCCTCCCATTGCTGTTCTCTCTCTCTCTCTCTCTCTCTCTCTCTCTCTCTCTCTCTCTCTCTCTCTCTCTCTCTCTCTCTCTCTCTCCTCTTGCTCATTTCTTAAGAGACACAACAAGCTCCCACCAGCTGTAACACTCCTGTAAATCCTGGGCTCAGCTTTGTGCTGTCAGAAGAGATGAGGTGGTACCATCCAGCAAAGTAATTTTGATAGCATCTTTAGCTGGACATCTGTACTGAACTAAACTTTGTACTGATTCAACTGCCGGTTTTATTCCCGATGCCTAGTTATTACCTGCATTGAGAACTAGCCTACAGTTTAGGAGAAAGAGCTGATCAAATCCTGATGGTAGGGATGCCTGGGACTTTGCTGAGAAGTCGCTGTTCCTCTCCTCAACTTGGTATGAGAGGTCATTCAAGACTGGAGTGGCAAGTCATGGAAAATATGAACAACTGTTTAATTACTGGGATATAATCTAACAAATAAAAAACAAAACACTAATATAGCTGTGAAAATGAAATAAATGTGACTGTATGTATGTACAGTATGTGGCAAGTGAGCAAGGATTCCTCAAGGGTTTAGCTCAATATTTTTACTGTAATCTCACATTTCTGTTGGCCAAAAAAAGACTTGCAGCCATTAAAAAGCCTGAATTTCTCTATTGGGCATTTCTTTCATTATTCCTTTCTGAAACTCTGCTCTTGGCTGAGAGTAGAAAGCCTTCCCTCTGTGCCATCAGTTCAGCAAAAGAGTTTTGCTTTATTTATTAGGCAGCGTGGGAGATTATTTTTTAATGATACCCCTCCATAATGTGTGGCTTTTTGATAGACCCATGATTGCTTTGCTGCTGCCACTGAGAAACCAGAGAACAACTTATTTTTGATGAACTTAGGGTATGAGCTCTGAGCTTTCTTATTAAGCAAAGCAATTATGATGAACGAAGGAAGGAACCTGCACACTTCAGATTTCCAGTATGGTATCAGTGTGCCGTGTGCATATCTTCCATAATTAGATCCATGGGGGCGCATTCCTTGCAACAGGATCTTATTCATTGCAAAAAACGAAATGATGTGGAGTATAGGTGAAAAGTCTGCCAATCCCCAATGATGCCAAAAAATAATACTCAGTTTTTAGACCAGACAAAGTAGTCAGTGCAGAGCATAAGAGGACTGAATTCGGCAATATATCTCAATTCAGGCCATCCTGTCGGATAGGAACAAGTGCATTTTCCCATCCTTCTTTGTTCATGCATGTATCTCTCCTCCCTAAATAGGAATGAAAAGGCATAATGTTCAAATGGGATTTGTCCATCTAAAATGCAACATGCATTCCTGATTGTTTTTACAGCATTTATACCTTCTCTTTTTTTAATGGCTTGTTTCTAAGAGGTTTTTTTTGTACGTGTTTTTGGTATGTACGTGTACCCCCCTTTTTTTATTTAGAGTATTTACTTCCTTTCAGGGGGCATTTTGATTGGGGATTTTCCCTGTTGAGCTTGTGATGTAGTTAACATACCAACAATCACACAGGCAGTGTAATGATGCAATTAAAGTTCCTCCCAATTTTATGTGCAACACAGGTAAAAAACATGTGGAGCTTCGATTGCACCACCATAGCCACCATCTTGATTTTATTTTTTAACATACCCCACAGACACCCCTGTGGTTTTCTTGCTTTCTCCCTTCTGCATCCTTTACTATTAATTGTGTATCTCATTCCCCACCCCCTAAAGTTGCAATACTATTGGCTGTTACTTCCTATTGATTGACAGGGAGAAGAACCTTTATTTAGAATCTTCTTTTGAGCATTAGGTCATTATTAGGCATATGGTCTAATATGGTCTCTCCAACTGTGCGAACTGGGGTGGGGGGCAGAGGGAGGAGTTGTGTAAATTTTTTTTAATAAGAATTTTATTAAGTTTCAAGGAAAGATAAAAGCTACAGAAAAACAAAAAAACTACAAAGAAAAAAAAGAAAAAACTAAAAAAGTGTAGAAACACAAGAGAAAATTTTCAAAATTACGAAAATAGGTGACTTCTGACTTTTAACAGCAAGAATATACAACAATTTCCCATAATTAATCCCTTACTCTATATTAAACCAAAATCACATTATTTCTATAAATCATTCCATTGACATATTATAAAAATCACTAAATACAGTTTCTCCCTCCCCTTATAATAAAAGTGTGTATGTGTATGTATGTATGTATGTATGTGTGTGTGTGTGTATATATATATATATATATATATATATATATATATATATACTGTATATATATATATACATATATACTGTATATATATATATACATACATACATACGGATGATATTCTGGAGGTGACAGACTTAACCATGGGGGAGCTGGGGATGGTGACGGCCGACAGGAAGCTCTGGCGTGGGCTGGTCCATGAAGTCACGAAGAGTCAGAAGCGACTGAACGAATAAACAACAAATATATATGCATAGATATATATATATATACACACACGCACACACACGCACATACACACACAGTATAAACCTCCTAATCAACTTCCCCCCAAAGATAACATTTATTTAATTATTTCCTTCCTACTACTATTCTATACATTCCTGTCTACTATAATAAAGATCAAACTAAAAAACATATAAATTGTCTGCCATTATACATGATAATACAACAATTTTAATAATCTTAATCATATTGAACCCAAAACCAAACATTTATTATCTTTTTATTGTACCTTAATAATCTTAATCCAAATCATTAAAGATAAATGAAATCAGCCAAACCCTAAAAGCAATCCAGATAAATATTCTTAAACCCTTATCCCACTTCAAAATAAACCAGAGCATTTACATATCCCCACAATGCGCACAGAGCTTTTTTCTTTAAAAAATCGAACAGCCCAACTGCCCCCCTCAAAAACTCTGACTTCTCTTCAAGAGACCTCCCATACATAATAACCCCTTCTTTTCCATGGCGTTCCATCAGAAGATCAATTTCACTTATGGCTTTCAATTCGATCTCTCCCTTTAATTTTTTCAACTCATCTATCTGATCTTCATCCAGCATTTCAACAGAAGTCCCAATCTCACTCTTAGAAGAGACATTTCTGTCGCTGTTAAATTCCTCAGTTTCCTCCACAACATCCCCAACCAGATGACACATTTTAGACTTCATATTTTCCACAATGTCCTGAATGCCTTGCATAAAAACTTGACAGGAATCAGAAAGAATCTGTTTAAAATCTTGGTGAAAGTCACAGAAAATCTGCTTAAACTCCTCCATGTCTCAAGCAGGAGATTATGGCACCCCCTAGGAGCTTAACCAGTGAAAGTCGAAGATATGAAAGAATTCCGGAATGTGTTTACATAAGCAAAAGTGAGATATGCAGACAGTTCCCCAGGGAAAGTAGAAGCAGAAAACTAAAAGTTCAAAACAGCCAATTCAACATGTAGGAAAATGCTAATATCTTCAAATTTAGTACAAAAATAATAACAGGGAGACAATTATTTACTCTCAATCTTCCTTAATATTTGGAGGGACAACAAAGTCCAAAACTTAAAAAGAATTTTTAAAAAATTAATCCCAGAAATAACGGTAAGCACCAAGAGAACCCGCTTCTCCTTGCTGTAGAAAGCCTCTCTTAGGGTACGCGTACTTAAAAGAAATATAAATTGGGTGATTTAGAAATGGGGTGGCCGGTCTTAGTGTCCCTTTAAGGCTACAGCGCGGCTTGGAAATGATGACATCCCAGCCTCCCGGCTGCTCTTACCAGTTGAGCGCAAACGCTGTTTGCGATCTTCTGGCTGCAAGCATCTGTCTGGAGGACAGATGGGGTGATTCCAGGTGTTTTCCTTATCTGGAAAAACACTCCTGGGCTTCAGGAAAAAACTGCCTGAGCCCAAAAAAACTGCCGCGTTGTCAGTTCTGCCTGCTGAGCCCGCGGGCACAGCTGTTCAGTCTGCCATGTCCCCACCGGAAGTCAGGGGTTGTTTAAATTAACATTTAAAAGCATTGCTGAGATATTCTTCCCCACCTCTCTGAGGATGCCTCTCTGCCCTTAATGGGTTCTTGCAGAAGGCACTATCCATATGCTCCTTGGCATTTTAACAATAATCTTAAGTATTGGCCTTCTCATTAGCCTTACACTCCTAAATACCATGAATCTTCCTTGAAATTCCTTCAGTGGACCAAATAAATAAATAAATAAATAAATAACATCCATACATTGCTTGCTGGGCAGTCATGTATATTTATTTTGTATTTTAATTGTTTTAATTGTAATTGTTTTAATTGTTTTATGGTTTTTATTGTTGTAAACCGCCCAGAGTCACTTGTTGAGATGGGCGGCTATAGAAATCGAATAAATAAATAAATTCTCTGAAGGGGCAAAGCTTCAGAAAAGTGGAATAAGAATTATTTTTTTTAAAAAAATTTATAGTCTTCCTTTTTTGCAATTGAAAAACAGGGTTTTAAAGCACAGGGTAATGCAAGTACCTATAAATGCCTTATTGTTTGTGTTGGTGTGTTTTAAATGTCTCTCAGGTAGAAAACACAGTGGATTAACAATACTCCCTTTCCCTAGCTTTAATTGTTTCCTGTTTTATTGATTAACCAGAAGATCCAGATTGTCAGTGAAGAGTGTAAACTCAAATTGCTTTCCCATGTCTTAATCATTTCGTAATGAGCACTGTTTTCTTTACTGAGTGAAGGTTGTAATGGCACAGATATTATGCTAGGCTCTAATGTATCAAATATGTTCCCAGGAAAGACAAAAGACCACTATCTCTCATTTCTTCTCTCTGGTTTTGACAAGGTAGTAACCATATATGTGGCTAACTATCATGTTGCTGCTCTCACACTAAGGTCCCAAATAGTTAAATCAAACTAATCGATAGCAAATTATTTGGCTGTTGTGGGTCTTCCGGGCTGTGTAGCCGTGTTCTGGAAGTTGTGGTTCCTAACGTTTCGCCAGCATCTGTGGCCAGCATCTTCAGAGGGCAGGAGCACAGATAGAAGCAAAATCTCTGTGCCCAGGTAGAGTGGCAATGTTCTATTTATAGAGCTAAATTATAGGAGATTAGGTGGGGTTTTTTGTTGTGTTGAAATGTTAACGAGTGGCTGATGAGCGTGATTAGCATGTTCATTGTGAGAACAGAAAAATGGAAAAGGACATCTTTGACTACACAAACAGACAAAAGCAAAAATTCAACAAATGCCAAAACAGTCAACCAAAACCGGCACTGGATACTTCACGCATTGTCATCAATTTGACAGAACGCCTACTCTCTCCTGAAGAAACCTCCATCCTAAGCAAAGGAGGAAACTTTGCAATTACACCCACCAGAATTCCAGTGGAAGATATCATTGCCAATGTGGAATCAGCCATTCACCAATGTCCAGAGGAAGAAGCAGAAGAAATAAGGGGTGAAGTGGCAAGAATCCTGAGGAAAGCAAAGCCCCCCACCAGCAACATTACTAAGAAGGAGAGAAACGCCATAGAGACCCTCAATTCGGACCCAGACATCATCATCTTTCCAGCGGACAAAGGCAACGCCACGGTAATTATGAACATAGATGAATACAAAGACAAAATCAGAGAACTACTAGACCCCACCACATACAGAACAATAAGACGGGATCCGACCAACAAAATCATGAAGCAAACCAACACACTGATAAAGAGCTCCTCCCTGCATCCCAACGTACTACAACGTATTTGCAAGACAGAAGCTCTCTCACCTAGACTATACGGACTCCCCAAAATCCACAAAGACTCTATCCCACTCAGACCCATTGTAAGTGCCATTGGCTCCCCAACATATGAATTATCCAAACATTTGGCTACCCTTTTACAGACCCACATCGGACAGACTCCATCCCACATCAAAGACTCAGGACATTTCATCAACAAAATCAGCACCCTAAAACTCAACCACATGGACAAACTGGTCAGCTTTGATGTGGTCTCCCTGTTTACCAAGGTGCCAGTAAGGGACACCCTGGCACTCATCAAGCAAATCTTCCCAGAAGACATTACAGCTTTATTTCAACACTGCCTAACAACTAGTTACTTTCAATGGGAGAATGAGTTCTACGAACAGATGGATGGCGTTGCCATGGGAAGCCCCCTGAGCCCAGTCATAGCAAACTTTTACATGGAACACTTTGAAAAACAGGCTTTGGAATCGGCACCCATTACACCAACAGTCTGGTTCCGGTTCGTGGATGACACCTTCGCAATTTGGAGTCATACTGAAGAAGAACTGGAAAATTTTTTGGACCACCTAAACGGCATCCACCCCAATATACAATTCACTATGGAAAAAGAAACTGACGGCAAACTTCCATTTTTAGATACGCTGGTCATACGCAAACCGGACCTCAAACTAGGACACAAAGTATACAGAAAACCCACCCATACAGACCGGTATCTACACAAAAGTTCCAATCACCACCCACGACAAAAGAGAGGCATGATCAAAACCTTGGTGGATCGTGCTAATCGAAACTGTGAAACCCAATTTCTCAACAATGAACTTAACCATCTGAATTGGGTCCTACAGGCAAATGGCTATTCCAAGAATGAAATAAAAAGAGCCATCAAACCAAGAAAACAACATCCAACTGAAGAAAAACAGCCCCACACAAACAAAGTATTCCTGCCCTACATCAAAGGAGTCACTGACCGCATGGGAAAACTGATGGAAAAACACAACTTTCAAACAGTCTTCAGACCCACCAGAAAAATACAACAAATGCTAAAATCAGCTAAAGACAAAAGGGACCCCCGCACCGCTGCAGGAGTATACCGCATTCCATGCAGCTGCGGACAAGTATACATCGGAACCACAAAACGAAGCATTCACACCAGGATAAAAGAACATGAAAGACACTGCAGACTACAGCAACCGGAAAAATCTTCAGTAGCTGAACATGCTCTCAAGCAAACAGGACACAAAATCCTATTTGAAAACACAGAAATACTGGACAACGCCAAAAGCCACTACACCAGATTATACAGAGAAGCCATTGAAATTCACAAACACCAGCACAGTTACAATAAAAAAGAAGAAAGTTTAAAAATTAGCAAAACCTGGCTACCAGTCCTGAAAAACACAGCCTGCAAAAGGTCAACGAACTCAGTCCAACCACCAGGTCATGGGAATACTTCTCACAATGAACATGCTAATCACGCTCATCAGCCACTCGTTAACATTTCAACACAACAAAAACCCCCACCTAATATCCTATAATTTAGCTCTATAAATAGAACATTGCCACTCTACCTGGGCACAGAGATTTTGCTTCTATCTGTGCTCCTGCCCTCTGAAGATGCTGGCCACAGATGCTGGCGAAACGTTAGGAACCACAACTTCCAGAACATGGCCACACAGCCCGGAAGACCCACAACAGCCATCGAACTCCGGCCGTGAAAGCCTTCGACAATACAGCAAATTATTTATTTATTTAATTTATTTTTTGAATTTTGCCACCGCCCATCTCCCCCAAAAAGAGGGACTCTGGGTGGTTTACAACAACAAGCACATTAAAACAATAAGCATAAAAGCATCTAAAATATCAATACAAAATTACCAAATATAAATATAAAATCCTAGTGGCCTTAGAAGATCTAATTCAGTTCATATGTATGTGAGGAGCACTCTAAGGTGCCAGCCACCCCCAAGAATAACTACTCCCCTTCCCACCCCAAGCAGGACGGCAGAGCCAAGTCTTCAGGTTCTTCCGGAAGGCCAGGAGGGATGGGGCCTGTCTCACCTCTGGGGGCAGAGTGTTCCAGAGGGCGGGAGCCATTGCAGGGAAGGCCCGCTTCCTGGACCCCGCCAAGCGAAATTCTTTTACAGATGGGGTCCGTAACGTGCCCTCTCTGCATGACTGGGTGGGACAGGTCGATATCATGGGGATGAGATGGTCCCTCGGGTAACCTGGACCCATGCCATGTAGGGCTTTAAAGGTGATAACCAACACCTTGAATTGGACCTGGAAGCAAACTGGCACCCAGTGCAGCTCGCGTAGCAATGGTGTCACATGTGCCGATCTTGGGGCACCAAGAATTGCCTGCACAGTTGCATTCTGGACCAGCTGAAGCTTCCGGATACTGTTCAAGGGTAGCCCCATGTAGAGCGCATTGCAATAGTCTATATGGGAGATGACTAGGGCATGAGTGACTGTTTGGAGGGCTTCTCGATCCAGGAAAGAGCGTAACTGGGGCACAACATGAAGTTGTGCAAAAGCCCTTCTGGCCACGACTGCCACCTGCTCTTTGAGCAGGAGTTGTGAGTCCAGAAGAACCCCCAGATTCCGCACCGGGTCTGTCTGGGGCAGTGCAACCCCATCCAGAACTAAAGATGACAATTTCCCGCATACAGAGGAGCCATTAACCCACAGCCACTCCATCTTACCAGGGTTCAGCCAAAGCCTGTTGTTCCCCATCCAGACCCCCACAGCCCCCAGGCACCGAGAGAGGGCAGTCACAGCATCACTTACTTCACCCAGGATGGAGATGTATAATTGGGTATCATCAGCATACTGATGATACCAAACCCTGCGGCACCCCGCAAAGGAGGGGTTGAGGGTCATATCTCTCACTCCCTATCACCACCGATTGGGACCGGTCCCGGAGGAAGGAGGTGAACCAGTGCAAAACCACGCCTCCCACCCCCAACTTCCTGAGCCGCCCCAAAAGGATACCATGGACGATGGTATCGAAAGACGCTGAGAGGTCATGGAGAGCCAGGATGGATGCACTTCCCCCATCCCACTCCTGCCAGAGATCATCCATAAGTGCGACCAATGCAGTTTCTGTCCCATATCCAGGCCTGAAACCTGACTGGAAGGGGTCTAGATAATCCGATTCATCCAGAATCCTCTGGAGTTACAACACCACCTCCTTCTCAACCACCTTCCCCAAAAAGGGGAGGTGGGAGACAGGACGAAAGTTGTCCAACACAGTAGGGTCCAGCAATAGTTTCTTGATGGTTTCTATGCTTTTTGTGCATAATTTTTTAATGAATTGTCTTATATAAGATTGTGAATGTTCCTTATTAGTGAACAATGCAATGGCCTTCAGGGTTCCTGTTTGATGCTTTCAAACTTCTCTGTTCTTAGTTCAATTGAAAGGTGTGCTGACCACATTTTAATTTCAACAAACAGAAGAGATCTGGTAGCGTTTCAATCCCTTGTTTATCTGAATATACTGATGGAGATCAAATTACCCATTCAAATCACATTAGGACTCTTACACTAAGCTAACCTCTGGCTAGCCAAACAAGCCAGTTGTACGGCCTGCATCATTTATAGCTTTCTTTTCTCTGGAACTCTATTTAGGGCTTCAATAAATTACAGCCCTGTTGTCATTTAGAAGGTCATTTGTTGTGGGATGAAAGAAAGATGAAAGAAGGGCCTCTGATCTTGCCAGAGATCGTTGATACTCTTTCAACTCATTTTAATCTCTGTTTTGTATCTTGAACATGTCAACAAACTAATAGGTTTAAACTAAATGCAGATTATTGTGTCAGGCTAACAGATTATCTAAATATATTCATAATAAAATATCATCCTCATTCAGCATGCTATTCGGCCTAGTCAGGTGGTGCAGCCCTGATTTTAAACCACAAAAAGTGATAATGGCTAGCTTCCTCATTGCCCTAAATCACAATGTGTTTGGTTTGATTTAGCATATTGCGAGAACCCAGCTATTGTGGCTTGTAAACCGTAGTTTAGGAAATAATGCAAATAATGGTGGTTTACTCAATACAATATGCTTAAACCATGGCTTTGCACAATTAATTTGATCACCGTGAAGTGTTATGTTCATTCAAGTCCAGCTTAGCTTTGAGTGCCCTTTGGGTAGAAAGAGATGATGATGATGATGATGATGATGATGATGATGATGATGGTGATGATGGTGGTGGTGGTGATGGTATCTATTTGTTCCAGACAACAACATGAGGAGAAACAGAAGGTAGGGAAATGGATTTGGTCCATAAACAGGTACTTTTGGCTGTGGGAGAGACAAAAAGGTGACATTTGTATAAATATATGATCTATAGCAGTGTTTCTCAACTTTGGCAACTTTAAGATATGTGGACTTCAGCTCCCAGAATTCCCCAGCCAACGTGGCTGGCTGGAGAATTCTGGGAGCTGAAGTCCACATATCTTAAAGTTGCCAAGGTTGAGAAACACTGATCTACAGCCTCCCTCCCTAACAGCAATGGCCTTGTTCTGGCCCCGACATGATTTATGCTGCCTTAAGCTGCTTGTCTTCTGCATCACAAAAGACAAGAGGAATGCAAGGGGAGCCAGGACAATGTCTCATTATGTTTCTATTGGTGGGTCTTTCTATTGCCTCAAGAAGAGCTAGGTTCTGAGAAGACCACTCATGAGGAAAAGCTCAGATGCTGCTTTGGTCAGCAGAATGTCTTCTAGCTTCAAACAGAAGCCATCTTGCACCATTTGAAAATGATGCATGCATCCCTGGATCCTCCCCCATTACTTTAGCATCACAGTTCCTAAGAAAGCACTAGTTCCAAGACAGTCATGCATAAAAACACCACATTGTGGAGATCATAAAACAAGAGCTGTGTTCAGGTCTCAAAAATGGACATTTAGCACATTTGAGGAAATGAGAAATGCAAAGTTGGATACCGCTGAGTTAAAGAAGATAAAAGCAAACTGTGGCTACAGGCGTAGGAAGAAGAATGAATAAATGCAAGACCTTCATACTAGGATGTGAAGGAGAAAGCAGCATTGTGCAGAAAATAAATCAAAAAGGGAACCTCTAGTGAAAATGGTAGACTCAGATCCACAGTTTTTTTAAACAAAACCAGGGTTTTTAATCAAAGCTGCAATCTGATCAGAATTTTTTTTGGGTCTTGTTAGAGAACCAGGAATTAGGACTAGTTGAAGAAAAAAGGAAAAACCCTCAGAAATTTAAAAAGAACCTTCTGGCACTCAGAAGTACAAGGAAAAATGAATGCTAATATTATTGATCAGTTTTAAATTGATGAATTTACCTTCCACGGATTAGATTAGATTAGATTAGATTAGATTAGATTAGATTAGATTAGATTAGATTAGATTAGATTAGATTAGATTAGATTAGATTAGATTAGATTAGATTGTAACGGAGGATATTCCTTTTCTGTGGTCAACTTTTCAACTATCTTGAAAAGCTAGTCAGATCTAATTAGTACTTGGGGGGTGATTACAAGAATTATTGATCAGAGGGTAGCCTCAAAACCCAATTAATTAATTAATTAATTAATTAATTAATATCCCCAGGCTGGAAACTAGTCCAAAAAATAAATAAATAAAAAAGGACACCACACCTTGGAAACAGAAAATGGCAAATAAATTCTGTATGTTCACAAAGAAAAATGCATGTACATGTCTATGAAGTCACCAGGAGTTGAACTTATTTGAATGAGACTTTATCAAGCAAATGAATTGCCATGTCCATATGTGGGCACATGTTATCAGGAAAGAAATGAGAGAGAAATAGCATCTGCTTGATCCATTATTCCTCCCTAGCTATTTTTAAAAACTGGTTTCCTTGTGCACCTGTCTTCTTCAACAAGACTGAGGGCTTATTTGTATCATGCAATTGCCCAGTCGTCAGAATGGACAGGCAACCACTTCTGCAGGACATAAATGGATGGTGTTGCTCTCTATTAATACCACCCCCCTCACTGTCAAAGTAACCTCACAGCATGATTTTCTGCTCCATCTCTCATGTACACTTTTCATGCTATATCATTTTGATACTCTTATCCATTTAGCATAATAAAGTCCAGCAGTTCATTGGTTACTTTGCAGAGGAAGGAATGCTTCTTCAACTGAATCAATGGTTACCATGCACTGTTATAGCTTCTACACCTCCCTTTACAGCAATGCTGAAATAGCACAGTAACTATGATCCTTGCCTACAATTTAGAAGGTTACTAGTTCGAAACCAACACCTCTCCTTTTTAATTACTTTTCTTTTTTTAAGTAAGTAGTTTTCCCCTTAGGTTTGTTTTTATTTTGTTTTGTTTTTAAGTTTGGATATACACCATTTTATCAGTACCCTGAGGCAGAAGAGCTTTACCCTTAGCTCCCAAATAGCCCATAGGTTTTGAACTGGCAACCTTCTATAGGCTAAACAAAGATCATAACCATTGTGCTGTTTCAGCATTGTTACAGAGAGATATAGAACCTGGAATGGAACTGGGTGGAACAAAGGAACGTTTTTTAAAGGTAGATATTGTGCCAGCATATAAATGCACTTTGATATTTTTGTCCTGTATATATAAATTTAATGTCATGTATGTATGTATCTGTATATATTTCCACAATAAGGAAAGCAACTGGGAGGGGACAGGAATTGTCCAATAGAAGGATGTGGTTGGCAAAATATCTCAGTTCAGACAGGATTTTCTTAAGTCATCTTGAAGTCAAGCCAGTATGAGCACAGTACAGGACAAGCTTAAATGGTAAGTGTGGGTATGCCCTTCAGTGACCATTCAAAGATGCGACAGTGCTGAACGAGTGGTACTTATGACCAGTCCTCAAACTTCCGGCCATTGCAGCACCCCTGTGGTCACATTATTGCAATTTGGGCACTTGTCAACTGGCTTGCACTTATGACAGTTGCAGCATCCCACAGTCACATGATTGCCATTTGTAACCTTCCCTGCCAGCTTCCCACAAGCAAAGTCAATGGGTGTCAGCCTCACGGGGTAAACCAGAATCTTGCAGGTCTGAAAATACAATTCTCCCCCCTTTCTATGCAGCCCAAGAAACTAGGGAGGATGTCTTCCGAGCCTCTTGCCTCACCTGCTATCCAGCTGCGGGCTATGCTGTCTCTTATCTGACCATTTCCTTGGCAGCATCTCTTTGCCTAGTCTCCCAAGGTCTTTCCCACTTACCATTACAATGGGGAAGCCAGCAGGGAAGGTCACAAGTCACTCTGGTAAGTCCCCCCCCACCTTCCTGTGCACCATGCTGTGCTCTCCTTCCCTGGGCCTCCCTGCACTTGCATGTATGCACCCATGCTCTCCTCCCTGAGCCTCCCTGTGCTCATATGCACGCACCCGCACCTGCAGCACTCCCGTCCCCAATTCCCGGGCAGCTTGCGCTGGGCCTCCCAGGGCCTCCTCCACCCCCCTGAAGCACCCCTGGGCTCCTTGCCTGGGACTCCGCCCACTTCCCGCTTAATGACCCATGCATCTTGGGGTTACGGCAACCGGGACTGCCTGGATTGTGGTTGCTAAGCGATGCGGTCACGTGACATCATGCTTTACAACCACATTGGTTAGTGGTGGCAATCCTGGTCCCAATTGCAGTCGTAACTTGAGCACTACCTATAATTATCTGTGTAACTGCCATCTATTGGATAAGCTGTTTCATAATGTGTGAACATTTTCTTTTTAAAAAAGCCAGTTTTTAATGCTATAATAAGGAAAATAAATTAAAAGGAAGAAAAAAATGTTTTTTTTAAATCTTGTTGGATATTATTTCCAGGCCCTTTGCCTGATACAGGATTGAACTTGGGCCTCCAGAAATGCACAAGGATGTTGCTGAACAATTACTCACAGTAAATCCAGCCAGCACGGCTGATGGTGAAAAATGCTTTCTAGTTCAGTAACATAGTTCCCTATTGCTGGCCTAAATAATAGATTTCTCTCATGAACCCCCATGAATTGTAAATGTCTGCCCAATTCAGCCTCCTCCATTCTAGTGTCCACCAATAATGCTAGAACTACAATTAGGAGAATTCTCAGCCAGCCTGGTTGGTGGGAATTTAGAAAATTTTAAGAGATGTCCATTGGAAAAGTGTGCCATAATATAGTATGTTGTATAAAAGAAACACTATCTTTGCTCAAATTCTGAATTGGGCACACTTTAAAAAAATATAAACAAAAAACTCAGCCCTCGCTGAGTGTTTCTGCTCCAGTATTTGGCTTTATTAATTTCCTATGTCCTTCCAAAATGTGTTCCCTCACCTTACGTAGAAAATGTGAGACAATGTGGTATCCTGTTTCAAAACAGGGCAGGATGCATTTGTCTTCTAAAGTTTGTTTTGCCACAACCTACGGACAGGCCGCTTTGATTTAACAGATCTACAGCTTTCTTTAGGGCAGTGTTTCTCAACCTTGTCAACTTTAAGATGTGTGGACTTCAACTCCCAGCATGCTGACAAACACTGCTTTACGAACATCATTTTTTTTCCCATGAACAGTTGGAAAGTCTTCATCAATCATCGGATATGACCACAGGAAACAGGGAAGGAACCAAAAGAATCCTTACTGAGGTCTTAATTCCAATTGAGTCCTCCTTCTGCCATTTCCTCCTGGGCATATATGTCTGCAGCAGACCCTCTTAGACTCTTCTCCTGATAAGCTGCAGCTGTGTTGGTGCTAGGCTTTGCCCACGCCTATAATGCAGAGCTTTCCAAACTGTGTGTCGCGACACAAAAGTGTGTCGCCACACACAGCGTGGTGTGTCGCCACACCACCCGGTGCCGCCGCCACCGTGCACACACGCACCGCCACACACACCCGCGCCGCTACCGTGCACATGCGCGCCGCCACACGCCCCCCCCGCGCTGCCGCCGCCACCACTCATGTGTTGCCAGCGGCGGCACTTTAAAAAGCCCTGCTATAATGTATTTCCCACAAATAAATATCCTTTCTGTTGCAATCATAAACCCTACTTCACTAATCATTGCTCAGGTTAGATTCCCATTCCCAGGAATGTTCACATGCACAAATAGAAGGCCACCCCCTCCAACACACAGAGGCAATCTCTGAGGTGGTTTTGAAGAATCCCAGGACTTCAGCGTCTCTATCGAAGTGCAGCTGTTCATTTGGTTCTCCCTCAGGACTTCATGGCGACCATTGGGTGTCTCAGAGTGTTATAGGCCCAATGCATATTGCAGGGCATATTCTCATTCTGGCTGGGGTTGGGGTAGGATATATTTCCTTAGTTTCCTTCATTGCCAGCTAAAATTTCTGGTTGCTCTACTCTTAAGGAAGCTGTTCTACCTCCTCCCCAATCATTGTAATCCTTGCTTATTTCTCATTCATTCATTCATTCATTCATTCAATTTATCCCCACCCATCTCCCCAAATAGGGGACTCTGGGCAGTTTACAGAATAGCAAAAGTTAAAATCTATAAATAAAATTATCCTAAAACAATAAATAGAGAGAATAAATAAAATCCAAAAGATGGTTAAAATCCACTATCGGGATCAAGGCACTATGGGGCCAGCCACCCCCAGGAGGCACTACCACCTCCGTCGTCCCAGGCAAGGCGCAGAGCCAGGTCTTAAGAGACTTCTGGAAGGACAGGAGTGAGGGGGCCAGCCTCACCTCCGCGGGCAAGATGTTCCATAATGCGGGCGCTATCGCAGAGAAGGCACGCCTCCTGGACCCCGCTAGATGGAATTCTCTTGTTGAAGGGGTCCGAAGTATACCCTCTCTGCATGAGCGGGTGGGGCGGGTCGATGTTATCGGGATGAGACGGTCCCTCAGGTACCCTGGCCCCATGCCATGTAGGGCTTTAAAGGTGATAACCAACACCTTGAATTGGACACAGAAGCAAACTGGTACCCAATGCAGCTCGCGCAGCAGGTGTCACATGTGCTGATCTTATAGCACCCATAACTGCCCGCGCTGCTGCATTCTGGACCAGCTGAAGCTTCCGGATACTCTTCAAGGGTAGCCCCATGTAGAGCGCATTACAATAATCTATATGAGAGATGACAAGGGCATGAGTGACTGTTCGGAGGGCATCCCGATCCAAGAAAGGGCGTAGCTGGTGCACAACTCGAAGCTGTGCAAAGGCCCTCCTGGCCACGACTGCCACCTGCTCTTCGAGCAGGAGTCGTGAGTCCAGGAGGACCCCCAGATTCCGCACTGGATCTGAGTGGGGTAGTGCTACCCCATCCAGAACCAAAGATGATAACTTCCCGGATACATGGGGGCCATCAATCCACAGCCACTTCGTCTTACCAGGGTTCAGCTGAAGCCTGTTGTTCCCCATCCAGACTCCCACAGCCTCCAGGCACTGAGATAAGGCATCGACTGCATCACTTACTTCACCCGGGATGGAGATATATAACTGAGTATCATCAGCATATTGGTGATACCTCATCCCATGGTGACGGATGATCTCGCCCAGCGGCTTCATGTGGATGTTAAACAGGAGAGGAGAGAGAACCGACCCCTGCGGCACCCCACAAATCAGGGGTCGCAGGTCAGCTCTCTCCTCCCCTATCACCACCGACTGGGAATGGCCCCGAAGGAAGGAGGTGAACCAGCGTAAAACCACGCCGCCCACCCCCAACTCCCTGAGCCGCCCCAAAAGGATACCGTGGTCGACAGTATCAAAAGCTGCTGAGAGATCTAAGAGAGCTAGGATGGATGCACTCCCTCCATCCCGCTCCCACCAGAGATCATCCATAAGTGTGACCAATGCGGTCTCCATCCCATATCCCGGCCTGAAACCTGACTGAAAGGTTCTTAGCATCAGTTTACAGCGGTCCCCAACCTTTTTGGCACCAGGGACCGGTTTCATGGAAGATGATTTTTCCACGGACCGGGGGGTGGGGGATGGTTTCGGGATGAAACCATTGGAAGTGGTAAACAAAATAATGGGCAGGCCACGCACAGACTAAAATAAGTGTCAGATTCTGACCTCATAAGGAGCGTGCAACCTAGATCCCTTGCATATGCAGTTTACAGTAGGGTTCGCACTCCTATTAGAACAGGGCTTTCCAAAGTTTTCCCGCGGCGACACACCAACCGCCCTTGGTGTGTCGCCACGGGAAAACCCGGAAGTCCCGCCGCCACGGCAGCGCGCAAAAAGCTGGAAGCGCTGCAGCCACTTTCGGTCTTTGCGCGCCGCCGCGACTGCGGCGCCTTTGGATTTTCATGTGTCGCCACGGGAAAGCCCGGTGTGGGCGGGGGTGTGCATGGTGGCGGCAGCGGCAGCAGCCTCCGCTAAAACGCGGAAGCACCGATGGCGCGCCAGTGCCGCCGCCGCCGCCGTGCACGCCCCCGCTGCCACTTCCGGGTTGTGTGGCGACACAGCCGACTGTGTGTGGCGACACACTTTTGTGTCGCGACACACAGTTTGGAAAGCTCTGTATTAGAATTTAATGCTGCCGCTGATCTGACAGGAGGCGGAGCTCAGGTGGTAATGCGAGCGATGGGGAGCGGCTGTAAATACAGATGAAGCTTTGCTCGCCCGCCCACCGCTCACCTCCTGCTGTGCAGCCCGGTTCCTAACAGGCTCGCGGGTTGGGGACCCCTGAGTTATAACATGGACGTTAGGACACCACTCATGGATATAAATTTGACAACAGTTAAGTAGAAATAGTCATTAAACCACATGCAACTGTTTGGCCTTTCTATTTGCTTTCAAGTCTGATGAATACATTCAGGAGCCAGGAACAGTAGTATACTTTTAAGCAGGCAATACACCCCAAATATTATCCACAAGATGTCACTATTTAGCTTCTAATGTATGTTTCTGAGCCTTGCTTGAGCTTAGAAGCTACACAGGGTCACTCCTGATTAGTACTTCGATAAAAGACCTCCAAGGAATTCCAGGGCTTTAGGCTAGACTATGAAGGTGAAAAATATCTCATAAGATGACAGTGGTAAACACTTCATTACTAGTGCCAAGAAAACTATATGGGTGTATCCATGAAGTCATCAGGAGTTGAACTCAACTCATAGGGGGCCTTAATTTTTACCAACTAGTAAGTACTCCCCAAATGTGGACTTCCAGACCAGGGACAGGCAACTTGCTATCCTACAGATTTCTTGAACAACTCGAATCAACCCACGTTTCATGTTGAATGGCAAGGATTCTACAAGCTATACTTAAAAGAATAGGCTACCTGGTTGTCTATTCCTATTCTAGTCTCAGTACTATTTGAACTGGAATACAGTTACTCTTTGGAATTCAGACTTACTTGAACATTGCAACATGGTTTCCTTCATGCATATAGAGATATTAGGGGAAAGCATTTTAGGGAAAAGCAGGCACAATAATGAGTATGTTACTGAAAAAAGTACAGACATTTTACAAAAAGGAAAGCTACCTTCAAAAGCATATAATATAAAACACTTCTGTAGAAAATGCATATTTATTTATTCTTTATTTTTCAAATTTTGCCACTGCCCATCTCCCCCCCCGAAGGGGGACTCTGGGCGGTTTTAGGAAAAGCATGCATGAATTTGCACTGAATTTTTGTGAGCGCTCTGGAAGTAGGATTGAACTGAAAATTGAAAAAGGAGAAAAACCAAATTGATTTATCTATCCATACAGAAAAGAGGGCTTTGTACAATAAGAAGACATATATAGTGACTCACATGTTCATTCTCCAAGTTTCTTTGCAATTGTACTATTGCCATTTCTTAACAGCTGTGCCTTCATGCGCTATGTTCCTGACTCTTCTCCATACACTGTATTTTATTCTTCAAGATTTACAGATAAACTACCAAAGAGTCCAGGGTATCCTGGAATTTACTTCATGATCTGATTCTCTGTATCTGGATACATAACTGCATGTATAAATGGGCATGCAGTTTCCCTCTCTGGATTAGCAGCTGCAGTCCTTTTTGAAAGCTAAAGTCCTGACACGTGGCTCTTCAGGGTATAGAAGGGGGGCAGATTGGACCCTTCTCCTCCTCCTCCTCCTCCTTACGCACCAGTAACCACCATTCACTAGAATTTTAGCTTTATTAAAGAAGCTGCAAGCATGAACAGGGTGACCATGAATCCAGAACTCCCAGGCACACCCTTTTGTCCTAGTGATAAAATCCAGGAAGGAATGTTATCCTGAAATGTTTGAGATTGGGTACAGCAGGGCCAGGCAGAACATTCGGGGTCCAGGAACGAAAAGGAGGGGCTGCTTCTCTTGGATTGTCTCTAGAAAAGAGCACCACTCCTGTTGCACCCTGAGTAGTGTGTGACGGGAACGCAAGTGGCCAGCAAGAATATAAATGGAGGTGCTGCTGGCTGTGAGGCAGCAGAAGGCTTTATCTGGGCATTGAGGTAGACTGTTCTTTGAAATGTATTGAGACAGAGAGAACGAGAGAAAGAGATCACTTAAACACTTGTTCAAGGGGTAGGGGCTTTTGATTCCATACACAGGAAACACGAGTTTAGTAGTAGAAACTTGTCATTTCATGCCTCAAACACTGGTTTAGGTGGCAGAACTTTTGATTTTGAAACCTCATGTAAAGTTATGTCTGATGGGGGCAACTAAAGGAATCATAACTGATTTAATGAACCATTTACCATTCACTGTGGTAGATGATCTTCAATAAAGAAATAACTTTTGTATACTGTCTCTGCAGTGTGCAAAAGAACCTCTTCTATATCTTCTTTTTTGAAAATTCAAATAAGGTAAACCTAAACCTAAACTCTCTACTGAATTCTCACAGCCCCTCGGTTGACAGTGAATTAAGAGATTATCCTTATATATTTTTAAAAAAACTTTAATTTGAAAATATACTGTACAGAATATGTAACTGTAATATATTCAATACTTTTCATATCATGGGTCTGGCCAATACATATTATTGATAGGGTCTAATATTTTCCAAATATTTTAAAGTATTAATTTATTAACAGTGCAGTTCAGTACCTTGAATTTTGAATGTATTGTGTCCAATGGGCCTTATCCTCAGGTAAGTTGCCAGTTATATTTATTAATTTAATTCTTTTTTGTCTATAAGAGATTGTGAGTCATTATGAAGAATAACCACATTGTCACTATACACAGAATTTTCAAATCCAGCAGAGACTTGTTGTGGTCTGTTTCTTCTTTTATAGAAAATATAGGCTGCGATTCCTCCACCGATGAGTATGAAGATAATTGGGATAACTACCATCACAACTGTGCCATGTGCTGATACAAGTGGGTTTTTTTGCTGTTCTAAAATATCAGAGAGAAGAAAAAGCATGGATTGCATGTATATTATGACAAAACTCGGACTTAACGTTCTTTAAGTAAGAAAAGCCAAGAGAGATTTCATGCCCATCTAGGAGAAGTCTAATAAAAGCAGCACTAACTAGAGTCAACAACCAACCCCAGAAGTTTGTGAATGGCAACTCAGTGTAAGCAAGTAACTGTAATGCACTGTCTCTCCCCTGCTCCATTAACGTTACAGATTCCAAAGGAAATTGATGTGTGTTGCCTACTGAAGATAAGGACTGAATTGACAGTCTTTTGATATGAAGCTTGATGTTAGAAATGTGAGTTCTTCTACAGCAAATATAATTACAAACTGCTATCACTATAATTTATTGATAATTATTTATTTGGGAACAGAAAATCATAATTATTTAATAACATCCACTGAAGAAGGGGGATTTTCCAGACTTGGCCTCATAACATGTAAATATAATGAAATCATCC
This sequence comes from Charina bottae, assembly GCA_023362775.1. Taxonomy (NCBI): domain Eukaryota; kingdom Metazoa; phylum Chordata; class Lepidosauria; order Squamata; family Charinaidae; genus Charina; species Charina bottae. The sequence continues at coordinate 46,046,596 of JALMGJ010000007.1, read as the reverse complement.
AAATGATCTCATCTATGGCAGGGGGAGTTAGGAATACAATTTTGGACTTTGACAGTTTGGGGAACAAAATTTCTTAAGAGATTCAGTGAGATTTTATATTATTTTTGGCAGGCTTATTCTTAATTTTTTTCTTTTCTCTCTCTCTCTCTCTTTCTATGCAGCAACAGGGCATGTTAGAGAGGCTGCCATTTTATTTTTTCCCAAATGTATAAAGCTAAAGTGATTTGAGGACGTGTCTCTAAAAATATGGCAGTTTATGATTGACAACTGTTATATTTGGGTAGTAGCTGCCAAATTCCTCTCAAGATTCTCTAGAAAATATTATCTCCAGTGCATTCTGAGAAAAAAAAAGAAAATGGCAGCTGGCAGCCACATCAAGGATCTTCATGGCTTCCATCCCATCAATATAGGAAAAATTACATAAAACAAAACTTAACTATTGTAACTTAACAACTTATTGTAGCCAAAGTAAGTCTTCACAACATCTCTTAAGAAATCCTGCTGTCATCCCAAATCTGTTAATTTACAAAAGTGTGTTCCTCTACATTTGAGCTATATATTAGAATTTTCAGCTCAGATCTATGGAAAATTTATTACTGATCTTTTAAAATAACATTCTTACCTGGTAATTCTGTAGACTTTATAGTTGATGCTTCAATAACTAGAAAATTGACAAAAATGTTTTCAGTATGTAATTACTGTTTATGCATTACTATACACCACTAAGGTAACAGTGAGGAAGGATATGCAAAGCAATTTTAAAGCATGAATTCCCTGATTCATAGCAGATTTATGAGTTTATGAGTTCAGAAGAAATTATACACCTTAGGACAATGTCTGAAAAGATTTTTTCACAGATATTTGGGTTTCCATTAAAAGTTGATATTGTTTGGGTATGAATCTGAGTTCATCGGGGTATTCATTAGCTTAATGAAATTTTATTGACTGCGTTTTAAGTATCTATCAGGAATGATTTAAGACACAAAAAGTGAAAGTAATATTTTGATCTATGGGTAGAGTAGCCAACTAGAAATACAAACTTTCAGAAGTCATAACAGATACAAAGCAATCCAAAGTTTCCTACTTCAGACATTTGTCTAAAACATTTTGAAATAAACTTTGGGTAGCATCATCCTTGGCTGTTGATATTCAGTTTATTCAGTTCTGTATCCTGTGACATAAAGGATCAATTCATTCATTAATTGTATTTTAATATTGGTTTGGTTGTGAACCGCCCAGAGTTCTCCTTGCGGAGAAGATGGGCGGTAATATAAATCCAAGAAATAAATAAATTAATTAATGCCATAAAACAGTTGACATAATAATTAGGGGGCAGCAAATGATGGAAAGGAAACTTTGCTTATTAAACATTTATCAACTGCTAATAATATAATAAATTATCAATATTAAAAATGTCATTCAATCACTGGTAGGAAAAATCAATATACTTTGCCATCGAATCTATTTTTACTCCTATTATTTTATTTCAGATAATGCATTATTTGAAACAGAAATAAACTAAGGAGAAAGAAAGAAAGAAAGAAAGAAAGAAAGAAAGAAAGAAAGAAAGAAAGAAAGAAAGAAAGAAAGAAAGAGGTAGAAAGGAAGGGAGGGGGAGAAAGTAAGATGACTTCTGTTCTACAGCAGATAAATTATAATTAACAGTCTAGAAAGACTGTCATAAGAACATAGAGAACCACAAAAGAAGACCTGGCTTTGTGCCCAGGACTGCCCCCCCGAGTGTGTGAAGGGCCCTGTTTCATGGCTGTGCTAACACCAATGGCTTTTAAGATCTCTCAGCTGTATTTGTATTTATATTTAATTTTTGGTACTATTTTTATTGTTTTATTGTTTTTATTATTGTTAGCCGTGCAGAGTCACTGGTTTGAGATGGGCGGCTATATAAATTGAATAGATAGATAGATAGATAGATAGATAGATAGATAGATAGATAGATAGATAGACAGACAGACAGACAGACAGACAGACAGACAGACAGACAGACAGACAGACAGACAGACAGACGGTAGTTAGGATCAAGATGAGGTCTTTTAAAATACGTAGGTAGAAAAACCCTCAATCAAGAAATTAGAAACAGAGAAAACTTCAAATATCCTTGGATATATTTAAAAAGTGAGTAGATAATGACATGGTAAGACTAATTCCAAGGAAACACATCTAGGCAGAAAACAGAGGGACTAGGGTATTTTAGGAAACTGCAAAATTTAATGTTTATTGAGTACACAAATATTATTTTCAATCTAACATGATAATGGTAATAATAATAAGGCTTACTTTTGTTTCTTTTACAAATAAATCCCTTTGATGGATAACCTCCACAGGACGCCCTGAACCATTCTCCAGAAATACTGTTCATGAAAATGCAGCGGTCAAGAAGGTTCTCATTGCTCTCTTCACTACTATATTCTTTGAGACCATCTGAGAACTGTTCTTCGTTCCAGTTGACAAAAGCAACTTTACTTTTATCTTGCCATATCCATTCTCCTAATGATAAAACAAATGAATGGCATAATGATTACAAAGGGAAAGAATTGCACTGTGATGAAAAGGTACTGTATATACTATGGAAATATCACTTGCACTGATGATGTTACCTAGCTGGGTAACGAAATGTCTGCAACAAAACAACCAAGCTCAGAGAGCACCAAGGACTCCACAGTTCAACCCTGAGCTACAGATATTCTCTTCTATTGGATTAACATCTTTACTGAATGGTTTTTCCTTTCAAGCCTTGACATCTGGTTAAAAAAATTACAATCAATCCCCTTTATAGTACTCAGATTACATTACACTAATAATGTAAGCAGAGTCCTTACATTTTCTGCTCATGAATAGTTCCTGTCTAGGTCAGGGATTCCATGAAGAAAGTTTATGCATCCCAAAGAGAATGAGTAAATTAATTTCTATTTTCTATTTTCTCTGCCATCCTCATTGTATCCTCCTTAGTTATTAATGATTTCATATTATTTTTATCAATGTTATGATTGTCACCATCATCATTTTATTTATTTATTTATTTATTTATTATTTCAATTTATTCCCCGCCCATCTCCCCTGCAAGGGACTCTCAACATGATATTCATGAAAATATAATGCAGTGTTGTGGCTACGTAGCGCTTTTTCCAATTTTTTGCCGGTGGGGAATGTGCCTTCAAGTCAGTCTTGACTCCTGGCAACTGCCTGGACTAGTCCCTGCAGTTTTCTTGGCAAGATTTTCGGAAGTGGTTTGCCATTGCCTCCTTCCTAGGGCTGAGAGAGAGTGACTGGCCCAAGGTCACCCAGCTGGCTTTGTGCCTAAGGTGGGACTAGAACTCACGGTCTCCCGGTTTCTAGCCTGATGCCTTAACCACTACACCAAACTGGCCCTCTTTTTCATACTTGCTAGCTTATTCCTGTTCTGATACTGCTCTCATATTAGTGTCCCTGATAGACAGCCTGACTGATTGCCCCACAAATAACAAATAACAAAACTTTCCATTTTGTTATTTGAGCCACAGGGCTGGTGAAGCTGTATGTGTGCAGTCTTGGTCTTGCTTGTTTTTGGAATGCAGATTCTATGAGTGTGTTACTTACTTTCAGCCCTTTGAGGTAAGGCAGGTCAGGAAACAGACACCATAAATACTAGAACTTTGCTTTATTGATATAGACCAGTGTTTCTCAATCTTGACAACTTTAAGATGTGTGGACTTCAACTCCCAGAATTCCCCAGCCAGCTTTACTGGCTGGGGAATTCTGGGAGTTGAAGTCCACACATCTTAAAGTTGTCAAGGTTGAGAAACACTGATACAGACTATAATAACAGTTTCCTCTTCCTACCTTTTTATACCGAAAAGAGTCAAGGTTGGCAAACCTTAGTTTCTTTCTCATACTTTTTTGTTTTCCCAGGCTAAGTTCCTGTTTTATTAATGGTCACCGCATATCTTTTCCAAGGCCATCTCTGTGCTCCTCTATACTCTATTGCACTCATTCACTGGCGATCACTCGTAGCAGAGTAAGATTGTCTTCCAAGGGTAAAATTTTAACAGTGGATCCGTAAGTGGCTGTAAAGGCCAATTCTGGATCCGCACAACCTCCCACAATGAGGGCATAGGTTTCCGGGTGGGAGACGGTCATGATGAGGGTTTGCCTGACGTGCCTTCCTTTTAGCTCTTTTCTCCCTTTTGCCCTGTACTCGTGCTTCTTCAAAGTCCATAGCGCCTTTAATAAAGGCTGACCTCCAATTGAAACGCTCATGAGTTAGGGCTTCCCAGTTCTCAATGCTGATATTACATTTTTTTAAATTAGCTTTGAGAGTGTCTTTGAATCTCTTTTGCTGTCCACCAATATTCAATTTTCCATTCTTAAGTTGGGAGTAAAGTAGCTGCTTTGGAAGACGATGGTCAGGCATTCGAACAACATGGCCGGTCCAGCGAAGTTGGATTAAAAAAACCAAAGTGCTTTACCAGCAAGTTCGAATCAATCCCTCCGCAGCGCCATCAATCCAGCTTAAAGGTGTGTCACTAGAAAATGTCGACCACTTTTCTTATCTCGGCAGCCATCTATACTTGCACACACACAGTTATTAAAAAGAAGGAAATCTGCAGGATTGGTTTCAGCTGCCCTTGGTTGACAAGGCATGAAAAATAAATATTCACAGGATTTTTGTCTGTTTACCCATGCCAATCAAACCTTTCTTTTTGGTAGGGTTTTAAATTTAATAGCAGGGGTATCTGTGCAAGCCCTGATTAAGGGAATGTGATATTATATCAGTGTGATATAATGATATAAGCTCCACCCTTAATACTTATGTGTGACATTATGATGCATGTACAAAAGAGGTGGAGTTTGCATTGAGACATCACACACAAACACACAAACACACACATGTTTATTAGGGCTATGCTAACTGGTGATTTCTTGTGTAGAAAGCAGAATATTGGTAGGTTTTATTCATGGAGGGTATCATTCAAATTGATTTATAATTTTAGGAGGTTACAGCACCACACAGTTTAAGAACCACCTGACTTCCAGGTGCAGTTTTTGAACTCACATAGCTCATGGTCAAAGCCATTGATTACCAAAAAGTTCCTTTAGGGAGTCTTTGCTAATGTTGTTAATTTTTTTCCTTTTCTTAACAGATGTATTACACATTTCTCATATCCGAAATCTCTTCTAGAAAGTTCTTTTGTAAAAAGTTCTTCGTGTAGTCTTTTAAAAACTCAGTTCTTTCCTTATTTCTTCACAGAATGAATCTTGCTTATTAAAGAGATGCATTTTCCTAAAAAGCTCTTTTATGTTTCCAAGAGTGCTTACTTGGCAACAGCACAGTAAGAAGACTTGACAGGTTTATGAGAAGAATTTGGGATAATGATGTATTATTTACCTAATCAAGTTGCAGGATGAAACTGTTTTACATTTAATTTTTCATATTTCATTCACAAAAATCTGACATATTTATTTTACATTTTAAATAGCTGCATTAAGCAACTTTGCATAACAAAAAGCAACATCAGGAAAATCTGTATTATTTTATTTGTATTATTATTCAAATTTATGTTAACATCTACATAATGTAGATGTTACAAAGAAAGTCTTTGTATATTAGGAAAAATTATGAATACAAATAGGTAAGAGTGTTTAAGGTATCCTTTTAAAAGATCAGGGAAAAATCTGTGTTACCAATTTACTTTGTTTTGAAAGAAACGGAAAGGACATATTATTATTATTATTATTATTATTATTATTATTATTATTATTAGGCATACCGCTATATAGATAAATATTAGTTAAATAATTACCATCCACATTGCGGTACAATCCTAGCCAAAACTCTGTAGATTCAAGTAGTTCCATTTGTTCCTTTAAAAAATGTAATTCAGCTGAATCTTCGATTGAAGTCAAGGTGCCACCTATGAAACATGAGATGAGTTGAAGAAGCTCATTAAAAGGTTCTTCCCCCACCCACCCCAAAATAGGGGCCACTTCACAAGGCAAGACCAATGATTCACTGCCCAGCACCAGCACCAATTTCAGGTTTTAATGCCTTAAAGAAGCATATAATCCTCTGTTTCAAACAATTACTAGATGTATATTGCTTAATATGTTTATGGTGAAACACCATTGCAGCTTTTTCTTTGGGTATAATGATAGAAAAAGTTAAACTTGGCAATTTAAGCAAACATTCTGCAGAAATAGTATTTTGCACAGTGTATCTCCTTCTCTTCCAAATTTTCCATAGTATTTCAGAGGTCCCACCCAAAAGAATCTAAAGGACAGATCTAATTATCAAGTCTTCCAAAGTAGCTTATATTTCAAAATATTCTATATTTATATGGTGTTGTTTTTTTAAAAAAAAGCTTCCAAAAGAAAGAATTATTGCTTTCCAATATCATATATGCTATTCTCCTATAAAAGAGAAGATATTAAAATGAATTAGTTCTTATATCAGATGTGATTTGGTGGAAGCATGTGTCATTAGCTATAGAAATAGAAGAAGGTGATGGCAAATGATAAATGAAAAGGAGGATACCCAGGCACACTCTGTGTTTTGATGAGCAAAGCATCTCTCTGGATTCACTCCTTGAAGCTGATCAGCAGATTTTTGAAGGCTCAGCACAGCTGGGTCAAGGTCCTCCTTTAGCTGGGTGAGTGTGAACATGCTCAGAAGATATTTCTGCCAGGTCAGCTAGTAAGATAAAGCCACTACCACTTTGCACTTCTGAGCTATCATGTGCAGATGTCTTCTAGACATGTCCACACATATCCAAAAGACTTCAGAGGGGCCTTAATCAACCATACCAAGTCTCAAATGACTACAGCTGCTGTGTGGCTTCAAGGAATGGATCCAGTGATGAATGCTCCTCCCAACATTATCTTTACAATAAATAACTTTCTAGCCTTGTAACATGAAAATCAAAGAAAGTTTCTGTGTGGTGAACTAGGTCATTTTTCATCCCACCAGAAGGTTTTGCTCAATCGAAACCTTCCTTTTAGTAATTATTTTCAGTGAACATGAAAAATATAAAGGTATTTATTTCTCTTTATGTTATATTCATTCTATATGGCACCTTCCTACATACTCATTCTGTTCTTTCAACAACTTTGTAGGGTAGAATATAATATGTTAAAAGATGGGGTTGCTGGTTGAATTTGACACAGGTTTGTTTATTCAAAAGTACTGTAAATGTAGACACTAGCAAGGTTTTCACAAGCATGGAAAATTATGGTTATTATTACATGGCTCAAAATGATACTAACCTAACTGAGCACACTTCAGGGATGCGTGAGGCCAAGATTCCATTAAAGGGTAAAATTTGTAGCAATGGCCTCTAAAAGGAATCCAAGATAATTGGCTGTCTTTGGAAGTTGGGCACCTTCCTGGCAGTTGTGGAGTCTCAGTTGGCAGTATACCTGTTATGAAACAAATAGGTTTCATTCATTCATTCATTCATTCATTCATTCATTCATTCATTCATTCATTCATTCATTCATTCATATATAATAATTCATATCAAAGGCAATCCTAAAGAGGACAGATTACATAGACCAGACTGGAGTTGACTGTAGGGGTGATGGTTTGATATGAATTTGTATTATAGTTTTATTTGTATTTACTCATATTTACTTGTATGTTTATAATGGCTTTTTATTTTAACTTCTTTTTTGATATGGTCAAAAGACTAAATCAATAAAGTATCTATCTAAGTAAGTATATATAATAAAATTTATATATAATTATAAATATAGCAACTAAAGACTAAAAATTAATAATAGTAATAATCACAAGCAGTATAAGCAATAACTACAATGCAATAATACAGTAAGATATAAACTAAATTTGTCATTTTATGTTTGAAACTTATTAAACATCTTTTTTTTTAAATTTAGCTTATCACTTTGTTGATATAGTTTATAGATATACTATACATATAGTTTGCCACTTTTAGTAATTAGGGACTAACTGAAATTAAAATTAAAATTAAAATGCAAACTCTATTAAAATAGACATATTTTGCTTACCATAATATTTCTCGCAAACAGAGAAGTACTTTTCACTGCAATTTCCTGTTTTCCAATAACCATCAATGTCTAAGTAGACACAGGATATTTTATGCTTTGGTTCTTCAGAAGCCCAGTTAGTGTACATTAGCCTCCAATTACTCACCCACTTGTACATAGCATCACTCTAAAAGCAAAGTGCATAAGAGGAAATGCAAGAAAAAGTTTTATTCCTTTAATTTCACTACAGGTAGTCCTCGCTTACCAACCCTAATTGGGACTGGACTTTCCATTGCTAAACGAAGTGATCATTAGGCGAAACATCACGTGACCACACCACTTAGCGATGGCAGTTCCGGTAGTCCCGGTTGCAGTCATGAGGCAAGAACGTCACACCTCTCCTACCCCGCTGTGCTCGCCTCTGCTTCAACTCCCCCAACTGCCTATCTCTACCCCATCTCTGCCGTTTTGGCCACCCTGCACTGCGGCTACCTGTGCCGCCCCCGCTGGCCCCAGCTGACCTTCACTGTCTTCTTCCTCCCGCTGCTGACGAGGTCCCCCCGGCCAAGGCAGCTGCTGGCCCTTCAGGAAGCCTTTGCGATGCCCACCTATCTCCCCCCCTGCCCTTTTGGCCACCCTGCACTCCACCCTTGCTACCTCCCACCGGCCCCAGCTGACCTTTGCCTTCTTCTTCCTCCTGCTGTTGACAATGTAGGCTTGGCTGAGGCAGCTGCTGGCCCTTTGCAAGGCCTCCCTGAGCACTTGCGAGGCCTCCACAATGCCGCGCGAGGCCTCCGCGATGGCCTCGCAGAAGGACAGCAGCTGCCTCAGCCAGGTGCACCTCGTCAGCAGCCAGAGGAAGAAGAAGGCAAAGGTCAGCTGGGGCCGGGGGGGGGCGGCAGGGGCCGCCGGCGGCGGCAGTGGAGTGTAGGGTGGCCAAAAGGGCAGAGGGGAGATAGATGGGGAGGGAGTTGAAGCGCACGCTGCGGTCCTAATTGTGGGTGGGCTGCCAAGCGCTTGAATTTTGATTGCATAATTGTGGGGGCACTGCAACAGCTGTGACATGAGGACCAGCCATAACTACCATTCATTCAGCACATCATAACTTCAAACGGTCGCTGAACAAATGGTCATTAAGCAAGAACTACCTGTACCCCTTTTTCATTCCCAACTAGACCTCATGTTCTCCTTCCTTAACTGTAAGAAATTCTATGAAAGCATTTAGCCTTCAAGGTCCATTTGGAAAATTGTCAAATATGTGTAATGTCAGATACAGGTGGTCCTCATTTAGCAGCTGCCTCATTTAGTGACCATTCGCAGTTATGACAGTGATGAAAAAGTAACTTTATGACTAATTCTTGCATTTATTATTATTATTATTATTATTATTATTATTATTTATTCAATTTATTCCCCGCCCATCTCCCATACAAGGGACTCTGGGCGGGTTACAACAATCAAAGTTAAAAACAATACAATAATTTTAAAAATACAATATAAATAAATAAAATACAAGATGGGGGACTTAGGGAACGTAGCATAGTGTTGCTACGGGGCTAGCCAACCCCAAGAGGCACTCCCGCCTCTGTTGTCCCAGGCCAGGTGGCAGAGCCAGGTCTTAAGGGCCTTCCGAAAGGTCAGGAGGGAGGGGGCCAGTCTCACCTCCGGGGGCAAGATATTCCATAGGGCGGGCGCTATCGCAGAGAAGGCACGCCTCCTGGACCCCGCTAGATGGAATTCTCTTGTTGAGGGGGTCCGAAGCATGCCCTCTCTGCATGCACGGGTGGGGCGGGCTGACGTTATTGGGACGAGACGGTCCCTCAGGTACCCTGGTCCTATGCCATGTAGGACTTTAAAGGTGATCACCAACACCTTGAATTGGACCCGGAAGCAAACTGGCACCCAATGCAGCTCGCGAAGCAGAGGTGTTACATGGGCCGATCTCTTGGCCCCCATAACTGCTCGCGCCGCCGCATTCTGCACCAGCTGAAGCTTCCGGATACTCTTCAAGGGAAGCCCCATGTAGAGCGCATTACAATAGTCTATACGGGAGATGACAAGGGCGTGAGTGACTGTTTGGAGGGCCTCCCGATCCAGGAAAGGGCGTAACTGGTGCACAACTCGAAGCTGAGTCTGTAAACCGAGGGAAAGCTGAAGTAAGATCATTAAGCACAGTCCCGGTTTCACTTAGCGACCATTTCACTTAGTGACCAATTTGCCGGTCCCAATTGTGGACACTAAATGAGGACTACCTGTACTCATTCTGTTTTCTGGTCTTACAAAGTCCTGTTCTTGCATTCCTTATCTATTTGATGATATTTTCTAACTATGCCATTGTGAATATAGGATTTCATTGTGAATATATAGATTATATTCTTACCACTTTGCTGCTTAGTCCAATCCATACAGGCTCCTTATATTTGAGCACTTGTAGCCATATGAATGATTCTATGTAGGGATCTATAATGCTCGCAAGTTTTGAATTTTCAGACTCACATTTCTTCTTTGCTTCTTCCCATGTCGTTTTGGGACTAACAATAGAATAGCTGCTATTTCCATAAGTGAGATAGCCAGAAGCTGGAACAGTTGCTTCAGAGTAAGGTAATGGACCTATTTAAAAAAAAGTAAAAGTATATAGTATATAATAAAATATAATAAAAGTATATATCAGTCAAGATTGTACAGAGTCCTAAAATGAATATTCCTTTCATTTGATTCTGAAAACCCTTAATATTTAGTTCTTATTTTTTCTTAGAATATCCTCCCAATTCCATACCATGACCACGCTTCATACAAAGAAATCAGGAATACATTGAATGAATAAAACATAAAGTACAATGAGCCACTTTAAGGAGAGCCTCTTGAGGTATAATATTAAATGTATATATTTGGTAGCCCCAAGTATGTAAATTCATGAACTGAGGACATCCACTGAATGTTAGTAAAAAAAAATAAACTTGAATATTAGGGCTATATGAAATTTCAGTCTAGATATTAGTTTCAAAAACAATTTGACTGACTTCTTGCTTCATTAAATCTCTAATACAATAGCAGGATAGAGCTTTTCCTTGGAGAATACATTTGGCCTTTTGGCCAACTAAGTGATTCAATGCTACTAAAAGCCTTTATTTTGAACTTCAGATATTTGGTATTTAGGCAGTTTTCTTGAGCACAATTATGTTTGCTAGTTCACTACATTTAAATACTTACAGGTAGTCCTCGCTTAACAACCATTCATTTAGTGACAGTTTGGAGTTACGACAATGCTGAAAAAACCAACTTACAACCAGTTCTCACACTTACAACCGTCGCAGCATCCCCACAGTAATGGGATCACAATTTGGACGTTTGGCAACCGGTTCGCATTTATGACCACGGTGTCACATGGTCACATGATCGCCATTTTCAACCTTCCCAGCCAGCTTCTGGCAAGCAAAATCAATGGGGAACCATGTGATTTGCTTAACAACCAAGTGGTTTGCTTAACAACCACCTCAAAAAAGGTTGTAAAATTGGGTTGGATTCCCTTAATTACCACTTCACTTAGCAACCGAAACTCTGGTCCCAATTATGGTCATTAAGCGAGGACTACTGAGCTTGATGGTACTGTGATTTAAGGTTACAATTTCTATACAGTCCTTCACAAGGTACTTTCTTGGTTAGCACATCTGGCTTGTCACAGACTTAATTGGCTCAAACCTGTTTATTCACACAAGTTTTTCTTAAGCCTCTTTCTGAAACTTACAATCTCAGTTCAACAACACTAATAGAATATCTAGTCTATCTTCATTCCATGCTATTGTTTCTTCTTGGCAATGGAAAGCCTGGCACCCCTGTCAATCCCATAAAGGTGTACAGGATTTTTAATGGGATGTGTATAAAGAACAGGTGGCGCTTTGATCACATCATCTTGAGTTTTTTGACCATACCTTGCAGACACCCCTGACCAGGGAAGAAACATTACAAATGTTTATGTCGCGGTGCTGTTTTTGCCTTTTTCCCTTTCCCCCCTTAATGACTTCCTGCATAATTTCAATACCGGAACATTTCATATTGCTTCTCCCAGGATGTTTTCCTAGGGCAGTGCTTTCCAACCTGCCGCCGTTGGCGGGGGGGGGGGGGATGCGTGGCGGTGGCAGTCTGCATGGCGGTGTGCACGGCGGCGGCAGCAGTGGCGGCCTCGTGTTTTCTGCTAAAACGCGGAAGCGCTGATGGCACGCCACTGCCGTTGTCGCTGCCGCCGCCGCCATGCACACCAGCGCCGCCGCGCGCCGCCACCGTGCACGTCCACTTCCGGGTTGTGTCGCGACACACTAAACTGTGTGTTGCGACACACTAAAGTGTCGCGACACACAGTTTGGAAAGCTATGTCCTAGGGATATACTTTTCTCCCAATTCCTCTTCCTCCAGGTTTCTTCATACCAAGCCCTTTTCATATTATTTCTGCCCTGCATGCTGTAAAACCATCCTACCTGCAGGCTGACTAGTTAGTTTCAAAGGCTTGTGTATTTCTCTTCTGCTTGTGGTGGCAAAGATGAGGAGATGGAACAGATTTTTGGCCTATTGGTCATTAAAGGGCAGCGATGCTCCCAGTTCCAGGTCTCCTGCTCAAGCCCAGCTTGAAGCCACCAGCTCTTTGCCTTGTAGAAAGTAAAGTCGGGGAGTATATGCAGTTTTGATCAACTGCCTCCCTTGCTTCATAAAGATTCATGTGGTGCCCCCAGGAGATAAATAGATGGAGCTTGGAGGAAAGGGATGGCTGCCAGAAAGTGCTTGTTTGCTTGTTTTTTTTCTTTCAACACAAAAAGAGGATTTTTCCATTCTTAAATCAAAGCAGTTATATCTGCTGCCATGTTATTTTTATACAACTGTTTTTGTACCCATCAGTATGCTTTATGGTGACAGTGTCATTTTCTCTTTGGCCTAGAAAACTGATACAGAGCTATAGAAGACAATCTGAATTACATGTCTTATTCTCCAAAATTTCTAAAAACTTACCAGTGTTTTTTTGGCAGATGTAGCTTTTCTCAGCAGAACAGCGTTCATCTCTCCAATATCCAGCAAGCTTTTCAGGTTTCCTCACCATAAAAACACAATCACCCTACAGTGTTTAAGGACAGCAAGAAAGCCAAATAGAGTCATTGGTATCATAACTGGAGCAATCTTTCTGGAACCCATCCTTTATAGTCTCAAAAGAGAAGACGTGCTTTTTTTGTCTCTGGTAACTATATAAGATGACCCACATATGAGTAGCTCTCATTTGTCATTATGTCCTATAGAGCCTAGCATAGACGCCTGAACAGAAGCATATTGAGGCTCCATCATTGGATGAAATCTCTTCTTTAAAGGAAGATGCTGCCACTGGCTATGGTATAGGAAGAGATAAAAGGAAGTCAATGGACTCTGAAAACAACCTGAAACAAACAGTCTTAAGGAATCTTTATAGATTCCTTTGAACCTTAACAGATCACATACTAAGGTTGTGCAGAGCATATGGTCATAGGCAAAGTAGCCACTTAGACATCCATCTCTTCCCAAAAGTCTCAGTGAGGCTACTTTGCTTCTTTGGCAATCCCAACAGAAGTGGTATCTGCACATACATGGACAGGGAGACAAACTGGAAAAGCCTTCAGAGATGTCACTCCGAGCCTTCCAGGCAACAAGATGGAAAAGGAGTTATTTGCTCATGTCGCCGAGCTTTGCCCTTTTGGATGCTGTGCGCAGCCTATTGCACGTGTCAAAGATAAGCAACAACGAGAAGCAAATAACTTCGGTGAATTTGAAGGCTATAGCAGGCTTTATGGATCGTGCATTCCAAACTTGGGCAGGGCCACTTTTTCCCCATAATTATCTTAATTTTATATATTTTAAAGTTTTAGTTGAATAGTTTTTTTTTTAAAAAAATCATTTTACTGGATTCTTTTTCTTTAAGGGAGGGTTGATAATAGCAATATTCTCCAAAAAATAATAATCTGCATGGCATATTTTTTTCATTCATCAGTAGAGGGAAGAATAACTGAGATTTTTTAAAAATGTTATAGCACCCTCTATTGATGAGGAGAAAGCACACCAGACTTTTCTTATCTTTTAAGACAGAAAAGCTCTGAAATATCACCATAAAGTGATATAGGTCTGACGGCCTATTATTTTATATCTTAAGGTATGCATTTTGCCTCTTAAAATGCTATAGAAGATTTCAGATGGGGTGCTGGTAAGCAGCACACTCTGCCTCCTTTGCCTAAGACAAGCTAAACACTTGTGGTAAAGAGAAGTATAGCGTGTACAGATGCAGGACAGTTGGGAAGGAGGGAGTTAAAACTGAAACTTGATCAATTCTCCCAGTGAAATTCTTATCCCATTGGCAAAACAAAAAGAGAGAAGAAAAATCTCCAAGAGACTTTTGAGAGCAACTTTGCAATTCCAACCTCTTAGCTTAATTAGTGTGTTTTGATGTTTAGATCTAATTCTGAACTCAATTGGTTTCAAATTACTTTCCCCCCAATAAGGGTTCTTTGTAATCTCTTCACAATTCTAATGCTTGTTCTGGATCCCATTTATTTATTTATTTATTTATTTATTTATTTATTTATTTATCCATCCATCCATCCATCCATCCATCCATCCATCCATCCATCCATCCATCCATCCATCCATCCATCCATCCATCCATCCAATTTATATGGCCGCCCATCTCACGAAAAAGTGACTCTTTTCCATATATATTACGTTTCATTGCAGGAATTCAGTATTAAGGACATTAATTATACCTTTGCGGAGAAATAGAAAAGAAAAAACCCAAACAAATTGGACTTACGTTGCTTATATGAGGTGACCCTTTAGCCCAGTTTGTAAAGTAGACCCCACTTCCATCAGTCCAGAGGAAACGGTTCTCCCAATTCTTATCATTCAATCCAATCCAAGGATCATCAGCAGCACTTTTTAAATGCACTGTGAGAAAAGCTGGGGAGAAATACAGATATGTTTTACAGTAAAATATTTGGCAGGACCTTCGCTCATTATATTTTGTCCATCCTTTTAAAGGTTACTTTGATTAAACCAGATTTTAAAAAGTGCCTGGCTGTACCAGACCAAACACTGCTCATATATCACATTTAAGACAGCCATCATTTCTTTGTTCCTGTCTTAAGAACATTCCAGGGGCAATTTGGAAGGATGTCAGGAGAAAAGGTAAAGATACAATTTTGTCCTTTCTGAGATTCAGAATCATCTCATTTTTCTAAGGCCTTTGGTGCTTTAAAACTGCCACCATAAATTGGGTTATCCAGATTGTAGCCTCCATCTTGTGTTCATGATGCTTTAGTAGGCAGGAACTATGTCCTCTCCAGTTGGCTGCCAGTATTTTGGGGTAAGAGTTGTTCAGAGGCTGGTCAATGGCATGGCTAATATATCTCTTTCCTGGACTAGGATGCCCTCCGAACAGTCACTCACGCCCTTGTCATCTCCCATATAGATTATTGCAATGCGCTCTACATGGGGCTACCCTTGAAGAGTATCCAGAAGCTTCAGCTGATCCAGAATGCAGCAGCACGGGCAGTTATGGGTGCTAGAAGATCAGCACATGTGACACCTGCTGCGTGAGCTGCATTGGGTACCAGTTTGCTTCTGGGTCCAATTCAAGGTGTTGGTTATCACCTTTAAAGCCCTACATGGCATGGGGCCAGGGTACCTGAGGGACCGTCTCATCCTGATAACATCGACCCGCCCCACCTGCTCATGCAGAGAGGGCATACTTCAGACCCCTTCAACAAGAGAATTCCATCTAGCGGGGTCCAGGAGGCGAGCCTTCTCTGCAATAGCGCCCGCCTTGTGGAACGTCTTGCCCCCGGAGGTGAAGCTGGCCCCCTCACTCCTGACCTTCCAGAAGTCTCTTAAGACCTGGCTCTGCCGCCTTGCCTGGGACGACGGAGGTGGCAGTGCCTCCTGGGGGTGGCTGGCCCCATAATGTCCTCCTGATAGCTGATTTTACCATCTCTTGGATTTTTATCTATTTTTATCTATTTATTGTTGTAACGTAATTGTATATGTATATATTTTAACGGTTGATATGTTGTAAACCGCCCAGAGTCCCCTATTCAGGGAGATGGGTTGGGATAAATTTAAATAATAAATAAATAAATAAATAAATAAATAAATAAATAAATAAATAAATAAATAAATCTCTTCCCTGCATGCTAGTGATGTAGGGAAGGGAGCTTATCCCATAAAAAAGTCACCTGACCTCCCTTCTCCTTGCCTTCTTTCCCCTCTTTGTTGTGGTAATATCCCCTTTGCTTAAGCAAGAAAAAGCAGTTGTTTTTCAGCACAAGAAGGATTGGTGTAAAAGTATTTAAATTATAGGCTGAAAACAAGAAAAGGCTGATATTTAAGGGGAACTTTGGGGTTGCAAAGGTGATATGGTCCTACTGTAGCCTGCAAAATACAGTCTATGTAACATACAAACAACTTTCTCAGATTTGACACATTTATTACGTTATCAGGCTTTTGTGTACTGCAGCCCACTTAATCAGATGCATGGAACATTACATCCTGTTGAAAAAATGTATGTACATCTATGTGTTGGTAGGGCAGGGGAAAGGTAATAAAAGAGGTCAGATAGAAATGAAATATTAATGGTTTGGCATTTTGCTGTACTGAAGCTATCTTTGAAAAAATATATATAATTATACATTGTAATATACATAGTTTGATTAGCTTAGGTGTATAGGATAAGTGTCAGTTTTCCTCCTATAAGCTGACAAGTCACTGGATATCTCTAGAAGAGTCACTAAATTTGTTGCAATTGCTGTTGCTATCAGATGCCCAAAAGTTTAGCAAACTTGGTATTTTAGTTATTGATTTATTTATTTGTCCAACTTCTATCACCGCCCATCTCACCCCACAAAGGGGACTCTAGTTATGTTGTTGTTATGGTCACCCACTCCAGCAGACTTGTCCTTGACCAAGGGGGGGGGGGTCAAACAGCCAAACAGCCATAGCCACTCAATCTTGTCAGGATGGAGCTGAAGTCTGTTCTGCCCCACCCAGTCTCAAACAGCCTCCAGACAGTGGGTCAGTCCATCAATAGCTTTGCCTGTGCAGCCCAGGGTTGAATATAAAGCTGGATATCATCAGCATACAGTACTGATGATACTGAGCCCTGAACCAACGAATGACCTCACCTTACCACATAACCCATATGTTCTGTGTAAGTTTCAGTTGCTACGGGATTTTTTGTTCTTCTTCAATATGACTGTTAAATTAAATAAATTAAATAAAAAGATATGTGCTGCTTCCAAAAATGAACATTTTACCAAACTCTGTTTTGAAAACAATCAAGCTAGTGACTGCTCTTAAATAATACTTAACCCATACATTATTGCCAATGCACACTTTTTATACTATTGTAAAATTACTTTGGGATCTTACTGCCTTTTCATTTTCAGCATGGCAACCTTTGCACTGGGAATTGGCTAATAAGGGACATGGCATCACCGAGAAGGAGCATATCCTATGGATTGCGGCAGCATTTTCGTATCTCCCAGCTCCCCCCAAGTGGCCAAAGTTTATCGTATAAACTGGAGGTTAGGAAAGAAGATAGGACATAGTAATTCCTATAAAAGTAACTTGAGAATAGGTTATTGGATTTAAAAGAAACGTTAAGCCTATATAATCAATATGGTTTAAAGAAATGATTGTACCTTGAACAGCTTTGTTTGGTATGGAAGCCAGGTTTCCTTGTAATTTTTGGCAGTAATCACGTGCAGCACTCCAGTTTTTCCTCTCCTCTTCTTTGAATATTCGGAAGCACTAGAGGAATAAGAAGCCCTCCAAAAATCCATCAATCAAGAAAGGATTAATTAAATAAAAGATAATGGAAACAACAACAGATAATCATCAATCATGAAATGAAATCACAAATTTTTAGCAGAACTTGGGAAGTAATTCAGTACTAATAAAATCAAATTCCACACTTTCTTTTGGGGAAAATGTAATCAAAGCAGTAATAAAAGATAACATTTTCTGACTTCATGATATGCTGATTCACTGTCTGTTTTTTGCTACATAATTGACTTCAACATATTTTTGTATTAATGATAGTTACAGAGCCAGATTTGTCACTGCCATCCTATTCCTGGTAACACTCAGGAGAGAGGGACGGATGGAAAAAGAAAGTGCAGCAATCTTTTAAAGTCTTGGTGGCATTTGAGATACATTTCAAGGAAGAGAGACTCTTCAGATGACATTGCTTATAGATATTTTCCCCAAAACTGTAAGTTAATAAATATTAATAAAAGGAGGAGGGAAAAACAATGTGAAAACATATTTAAAATTCCATTCAGATTTTATAGCAGCAGACGCAAAAATGGCATTTCCCTGAAATGCTAAACCTATTTCTAAAAACATGGCTCTTTTTGTATTGATAGCATTTATATTTTTCATTTTTACTGTTAGTTATTTCTATTTTGTAGCACTATTACTCTATTCAAATATTGTACTATATACAATAGATGTGATTTAGAAGGGATGTAGCATCATGAAAATCTCTCTCCCTGAACTGCCAATGTTCACTGGGAGATCTAAAAAGACCACTGACCACCTGTGGCAATCTCCATGTGTTCAGCATACAGATTACCTCCAGGATATTTGAATAAGGGTGGTATATCAATATATTTACGATTACTATGTCAGTTACCTTGTCATTAAACCAAAGCCAGCCTTCACTGCACCCTTTCTGGGGTGCAGGTAATGTGGGGGCTGCAGTTGTACGGACAGAACTGTTGTGTCTTTCGCAGATGAAGCCATTCTCAGCACCACAGTTTATATCATTCCATACACCTGATCAAAGAAGTTATATTGTCAACTGGGAAGATTAAATTATTCTTAAAATAAATACCAGCAGATCAGATGTTTGTTGCACTTGAAATAATGAGGATGAGAACAATAATGACAAAGTGCAACATACTGGAATCCTACAGTATTTGTGAAGCAGTACAGGTAGTCTTCACTTACCGACCACTCATTCAGCGACCATTAAAAGTTATGACGGCACTGAAAAAGGAGATTTAGGACCAGTCCTTGAAGTGGCAGCCATCGCAACGTCCCCGCAGTCACATGATTGTGATTCAGGCGCTTAGCAACCAGTGCACATTTATGAGGGTTGCAGCATCCCACAGTCATGTGATCGCTATGTGCAACCTTCACAGCCAGCTTCCGACAAGCAAAGTCAATGGGAAAGCCAGCAGGAAATCACAAGTCATGGTCATGTGACATCACGCTTAATGACTGCAGGTGGTTCACTTAATGAGTACAGCTGGAATTTCCGCCATAAGTCAGGTGTGGTCACATGTCTTTCACTTTACGACCACGTCGCTTAGCAACAGAATTGCTGGCCCCAATTGCGGTCAGTAAGTGAGGACTAGTGTATTCTTATTTTTGTAGTCTGTATGTCAATAATTCCAAAATATGGTTTTAAAGAAGAGATTGGCAGGTGACCGTCCAGCTATTTTGGAATGCAATTGCCTTAATCCCTGACCATTAGCTAGACTATTTTGGGTTTATGAGAATTGCAAATTGCTTTTCCCTGGGAATGTATGATACAGTAACTAAGTTAAGTAGGGTTGGATCTGTGGATGCAACCTTTAAGTTCTTGGTTGGAAATTAATAGGCTATAACACTATTAAATATTTTTAAAGTCACTAATTTATTAAAATACAACCTAAATACAATCTTCAATTTGTCAGTGTAACATTTCTCAAGAGGTTTCTTCCAGGCTTTCACTATATTCACATAATATTAACATATTAATTAGAGTTATAAAATATGAACTTCCCAATACTTTAATGATAGAATCTATAACAATGTGTGCTAATTAGCCCAAATTAAATAATGCTGTGTCTTATCCTGAACATATACATACAGAGATCTGTTAAAAACCTGAAGTTTATTCTACTTGCCTGAATCATAATACATAACTACACAGTTTTCATCATCATTTGCAAAGTTGGGTTCACCAGGGCCCCAGGCTTCATATGTCACTGGACTTCCATCCATCCAGCTGAAGAAAAATATTTGACAGTCATCTACCATGCATGTATTTATTAAACTGAGTTTAAGTTTTTTGTAAGCCTTCTTTTTAACCAAAGGGATAGCAACTTGAGAAAAAAATGTAGCTATTGAAATGTCATGTGTAAAATGTTTGGAACTTTAAATATCCTGAGTTATATTTTATAATTCAAATTTATCACCGCCCATCTCCCCCAACACATATATGTGTGTTTTGATCTTACCAGGTGTGCCCTGTTTCTGACTATTCTGGAAATATTCTAAGTTTTGGAAAAGTCCTGTTTTAAACTGAAACTTCAAAATCCAAGCAAACCCATTTCAGAATCAGAATACTTCCAAAATGGTTTCCACAGTGATAAAACACCCCTGGTGTGTTCTGAATAGTTGCTCTGAATTCAAACCAACTGTTTGAAGCTCAAGAAGAGGTGTTCTGAGCTAGGACACTTTGAATTTGAAATGTTTTGTGCACTTCCATTATTCAACCTCTATGTTATTTAAAGACAAAATAACCCCGCAAAATGGACAATACTGACAATGTAAAACAAAGGTAACTGAGAGAATGTAACCAAACTGGTATGGCACGCTTACAAATATTGAGAAATTATAAAAGCATATCAGATTGTCAATAAACTAGATGTTTTTTTAAAAAAAGAAATTCTGGGACTCTAATACCTAGGATCTCCTAGTAGCATGGCTACACTATATGGCAGGGCTTTCCAAACTTTTCCCGTGGCGACACACCAACGGCAGTGCACGAGAAAACCCAGAAGTGCTGCTGCTGCAGCAGCACACAAAAACCCAGAGGCGCCGCAGCGGCAGTGCCGCGCAAAAACCCGGAAGCGCTGCCACTGTGGTGCTTTCAGGTTTTTGCGCACCACGGTGGTGGCGGCCGCATTGCAGCGCTTTCGGATTTTCGCGCACCGCAGCGGTGTCAGCAGCGGTGTTCTGGTGTGCTGTGCGAAAACCCGGAAGCGCTGATGCCCTGCTGCCATGCGTGTGGCTGTGCTGCGGCAGCAGCGCGCCATCAGCGCTTCCGGGTTTTGACGCAACACACCTGGGGCCCGCAGGCGACACAGTATTGTGTCACGACACACAGTTTGGAAAGCTATGCTACTGTATATGGGATATCACTGGAATTTTCTTTAGTGGAATATTTATTTTTGGCTTCTCATTTCAGTCAATGGACTTATGAACAAGCCAATTATGAAGACATTTAAATAGATTTCTGAGAAAGCTCTTTTGCATTGAATGTGTTAGGAGCTAATTGCAGTTAGTTTAGATGCAATTAATTATAATTTATCTTAAAGAAATATAATAGGTTAAGTGCTATATGTAGCACCAGCTGACAAGCTCCTGTAATTTACAACATGGATAGTAAGCTATTGCGGAAAGCCAAAAAAGTTAGGCTGCTAGTAACATAATCTCTATCATATATTTTTCCTTGCATAGCCTAATAATATTCAAAAGTTTGAAGTATCACATGGCAAAGTCCATTGTTGGATTGAGTTAAATGTTTGTGGAAATGTAGTAACCCCAAAAACTAATGCTAGTTTTTTTTCCTAATGCCTGGAATTTATTGCTAAATCTGTAGTGATATGTTGAGAGCTTCAGAGATACTCACAGCCTGCCTACCTGCACATTCCTTGGTGAACCACCTCCTTGCTGGTTCACAGATAGGCTGTTAGTAAAAAAACTGAAAAAGTGTTTATCTTAAGAATCTGAGAGATAACTTGTGTTCCAAAGTGAAAGCGTTGCAAAGAAAGTTGAGATTTTTAAAATCTTATTGCTTTCCCTTTCAATAAATTTTGTTAAAGAAAACCCTGGCAAAATCTTGCTTTCAGGAAAAGTTGGCTGTCAAGAGCTTAACAAAATCTTTCTTATTTATATTTATTCCATTTTATTATTAAAAATAATTTAAATACAAAATTACACTGCATACTGCAGAATTTGTTAATCAGTTTTATGTAATTTGTTCACTTACCCAAACTTTTTGTCAAGACTCAATATTAAACCAATATAAGAATCATGATAAAGTCCATAAGTGACAGCCTAAAACATAAAAGAAAGAATAGGAAATAAAAATAGTTATTTACTGCCATATATAAAGTAATATGATAGTCTACCAATGAATCTAATTCAATTATTCTATAGAGTTTCAGACCAAACCATGCAATATTGGAAACAGTTTATAATGTTGGATAGAATCTTTCATAGCATGCTTGTGTTTTTTCAAAACACAATTACAATGTGTAATTAAAAATATTCTTTGCAAATCATGTTGAATAGAAGCAACTAAACATAAAATAAATGACATAATTTTGAAATATGCTCTGCTTTTTAACAATGTCATACTCTTCTCTTTGAAAATTCATTTGAGTAAAAAGGTAGCTTCTAACTTACTTAAATAATTGGTTTCCAACTAACTTGGTTGTACCAAAGTTCCACTGATATTAATTTAATGGCCATCATCATATTACGTATTTTATCCAAAAGTGGATGTATATCACCACAAAAGCTAGAAAGAAATTCTTCCGTCTCTGAAAATTTCTGGCTGTCATATCATTTATACATATACACATACACACACACATATACATGCACACAGATAGATATAGTACATATGTACAGTATATACATACACACATATACAGTATACACCCCTACACATATACCCTTTTGGAAGCCAGTAATTTTGAATAGGTAATTATTGCATATATTTCTTACATATTTCCACAAAAACACTTTTTCATGTTTACTGTCAATGGTGGTAAGATCACCACCATGTTGTTTGCAGAACTTCCGGGCTTTTTCTGCAGTCAGTGTTGTATTACTGAAATAGTACTCATTGCTTTCAAATGCAATCCAGCCATCTTCAATTGTTTTATAACTATAGTCTGCAAAAGAAGAAGAAATAGAAGAAAAAACTTATATGTCTGTGCAATCCCTCTGGATCCATTCCACAAAACCATGAAGCAAACAGAAACACTTAAAGATTCTGTGCTGTAGTTTGGGGCAAAGTTTTTCCTTCCAAAGTCTTCTGAACGTGAATGTGCACACCAAAAGACACATCCATTGTAATAGCTGGCAAACTGACCTCAACTGGTTGCTTCTAATAGCTGGAAGAGGCTTCTATGCAAATGTTCCAAAATGCACAGAGGTCTCTTCTGGGTATTAGAAATGCTTTGTTGAGGATGCAGGACAAAGCAATGTAAAGCAAAGCAATGAGGAAGCCACTTTAATTTGCTTTCAGAAGTGGGTGGAGAGAGAAATGGGTTGTTGCCTCATGGAACTGCTTAGATCACTTGATTCAATAAAATCACTATCAAATGCAACCACTTCAACAAAACTTTGTATATTTGGGAATGTTTTCTAAAATTTTCCAATGATTGCTTATGGATATTCAAAATAATTCAGTGCCCTACTTTTTAATAACTCTTCTTTTGTTATAGCCATAGTTCTATGTATGCTTGAGAAGCCCCTACTGAATTATTGCCTATGAAGAGAAGGTCAATCACGATGGCACCCTTCTTTCATTTAAGGGAAAACACAATGTCTGTTCTTCTACAATGTCCAAAGCCAGAGTCTGGCTTTCTATAGTACTCTGAGGAACTGGTTTGCTTATAAACTCAACCAGCACGCATCACATTTTAGGAATGCTTCTTTATATCATACAGCCAGATTTGGCTCAAAACAGCCTCATTCAAATCAGACTAAATTCAATGCACAGCCATAGTTTCTAGTAAAGATTACATATATTATAATATTTTTGACATTAAATTGCCCAACATACCAAAGTTGTTGCTTGGTTCTGGATTTAAGTGTGAACCTGCAAAACCAAATATTTCAATTACAAGGAATTCAAGCATATCCTTATCATATTACATTACTCCATATTGCAAAAGGGCGGCACGGTGGTATAATGGTTAAGACTAACGACTGTCGAATGAAAGGACGGCAGTTCAGCAGTTCGAGACCTGGAAGCACCGCATAACGGGGTGAGCTCCCGTTCTTGCCCAGCTCCTGCCAACCTAGCAGTTCGAAGGAAAGGAAAGGTTCCCCTGTGCAAGCACCGAGTCATGTGACCCCTGGGGAGACGCTGCTTTCACGACGTTTTCCTGGCAGACTATAGAGCAGGGTGGTTTGCCATTGCCTTCCCCAGTAGTAATTACCTTTCCCCCAGCAAGCTGGGTACTCATTTTACCGACCTCGGAAGGATGGAAGGCTGAGTTGACCTGAGCCAGCTACCTGAGAACCAGCTTCCGCTGGGATCGAACTCAGGTCGTGGGGAGAGTTTCAGTTGCAATACTGCCACCTACCACTCTGTGCCACATGAGCAGTTCGAAAGCACGTAAAAATGCAAGTAGATAAATAGGTACCACTCCGGTGGGAAGGTAACAGCGTTCCATGTGCTTTGGTGTTTAGTCATGCTGGCCACATGACCACGGAAGCATCTATGGACAACGCTGGCTCCCTCGGCTGAGAATCAGAAATGAGCGACTCCCCCTAGAGCCAGATACGACTGGAAGGGGAAACCTTACCTTACCTTACTTAATCTACAAAAAGAGAAATGTTGTACTAGCTTAATGTATTTCTACATTTAGAAGCAAATAATACTATAGGAAACCGGATCCCAGTTTCCCCCAAGATCCAGATGGCCCCACTCTGGTGTTGTTTAGAAGAGCCATGAAGACCTGGCTCTTCCCCCAGGCCTTTGGCAAAGGAGAGTGAGACCCCTTGTTTCATCACAGTTGCCATCTTTTATCTTTTATCTTTATCTTTTATTGATTTTATTGCAATTTCTTTGATCATTGTGAGCTGCCCAGAGTCATTGAGAGTCAGGCAGAAAACAAGTTTAATAAATAATAATAATTATTATTATTATTATTATTATTATTATTATTATTATAAAAGAAAAACTGTTGGCATCCATAATGCCTTCAGTGTACTAAATTCTTGAGCGTCATACAGATATTTACTGTATATTTGACATTGACTGTGTTACTTAAGTAGTCATATATAGGAATTTAAAATCTGCAATGTTAAAAATAAAAGAATTGTATTTAAGACTTCCAAAAGAAAGGAAGGCCACCATGTGAATACTAAAAAAAACTAGATTTACAAGTTGTGCAATAAATAAAGTCTCTGTTGTCTGTACGAATAAACTAGTTGAGAATGAAAAGCATATTACCTCTTGTAATTTGACAAAACCAATTAAATAATTTATGACATCTCATTGAGTTCCAGAATCCACTATTTCCCCATACAATTTTGCATTTTTCAGTAGCTCCATAAGCTGAAGACCAATCAAACGGTGGTTCATAGGTTACCTTCAGTAAAAAATAAAATGTACTTAAATATTTACTTTCAAAAACCCATGAGTTTTAACATTTGGAAAAAGAAACAAATGTATCATAATTACCTTTTAATGATTTGTATCTGCATGTTTGATGGGCTGTTAGCAAAATTTTGCCGATGTGGTTCTGAGTACTGAAATTTGAGGGAGTGGGAGCTGGCATGTACTTTTCATATTAGCCTGATCCAGTGATCCAACATTTTTATATACTGTACAGCTTTGCATATTTTAACACAAAAGATGGCATAACCCTAAAAGAGGAGCTAGCAATGCTTGTAACTTTTACAAGAGATCCATATGGCTTTACCCTGGTCTTTTTCCAGAAGTCCTGGGATAGGATGCTTGTGGAGCATTGTTGATTGTGCTTTGAATTATAGGAAATATGTTTGTCCGGATACATGGGATTTTTAAAAATTGTTTTCTATTTTCAGTATAAGCTGCCCAGACTCATTCTGGAGTCAGGCAGCCTCTAAATCTCATAAAAAGATAGGATAGGATAGGATAGGATAGGATAGGATAGGATAGGATAGGATAGGATAGGATAGGATAGGATAGGATAGGACAAGATCTGCAAGGAGAGGAGGGGACAAAATGAATGGTGTTATATTTCCAGGTACTGGACACAAATGACTTAAAACTTTTGATCAATAAACTATTTTTATAACAAAAACTATTTACAGTTTAAATGTGATTACTGAACTTAGTTGTGAATTATTATATACTGTGTTTTTTTATGTATGTACCTAAGCATAGTAACATATTGTGAACCGCCCAGGGTCCCTGACAGGGGAGATGGGCGGTAATATAAATTTAATAAAATAAATAAATAAATATGCAAACTTCTTAACACGATTTCTAGGGGTTTACATGGTTAACTAAAGCCTTAATTTTTTAATAAGAATTTTATTAAGTTTAGAGCAAAAAAAAACTACAAAAAAGGGGGGGGGAAACTACAAAAAAACTACAAAAAAAGAAAAAGTGAGAAACACAAGAAAAAGAATTTTAAAGACTACATGAGAAGTGACTTCCAACTTTCAACAACAAGAATATATAGCAATTTCAATAATTAATCCCTTACTCTAAATCTAACCAAGATCACATTATTTCTATAAATCATCCCATAGGCATATATAAATCAATAAAAGCAATTGCTTCTTCCCCTTTTATATAAAGGAAAATAAATATATAGCCCTCTAAATCAACTTCCCCCCCATAGAAACCCATTTATAAAATGTTTCCCTCCTATCACTATTCTATCTATTTCTGGCCACTATATTAACAATCAAATTATAAAAAACATTTTAAAAACATTTAAGTTATCTACTTTTATGCTTAGTACTGCTGTAACAATCTTGCCCCTATTAAACCTTAAAAAACAAACTTTAAATCATTGCAGAAAAATGGAATCATACAGCCTTGAAATTAATCCACATACTTATTCTTAGTTTATTATCCCACCTCAAAATAAACCAGAACATTTAATCTCCATATTATACACAGGGCGTTTTTTATAAAAAGAACAAAGAGCCCAACTGCCCCCATTAAAAAGTCAGCAGAAAATGTCTCACATAACAGAGACATCTCGTTCTCAAAACAAACCCTGAGACAAACAAACCAGTCATTATCTTGGAAGTCGAATTGCAACTCCTTCATGACCAACATATATTTGTCAACTAAAGGCTTAAATTAACCATGCTTTGTTACAGTGCTGGCCTTGGCTTGTCTTTTTCCTCTATCTTATTCTGAAATAAGAAGCTTTGTTTATTTCATGTTCTCTTAAACTGCTCTTAAAATGCTACAGCTTGCAACACAGTGACAGAGTTTATTAAGCTGAGGCATGGCTCCAGGGTTCCGCCATAAAAAAGCGCGGCAAGTTTGAACAGACTGAGCTGAAACTGACAAACGGCAGAGCTGGGCGGAGACAAGACATCGAGCCACAATCACGCCACTCGGCTGACGAACAAATAAGCGTTTGAGCATGCTGACACAAGACTAGCGGCCCGGAGTGAAACCTGCAACGGGGAGGGGGTTGGATGATTGGTGGGAGAATATAAAAAGGCAACCCAGGACTCTGGCCGTCATTCTTGCCTTTGGCTTGTGCTAACCCTAGTGTATGAAATAAACCGTTTACTTCTTAAAAACGAGAGCTGAAGTCTTTTTGAGAGAAACGTTACACTCTGCACGAGGGGCACCTCACAGAAAGGCAAGAATTCAAATCAGCCGGTTTTCCCGGGAGCGAACTGGAGAGAATCCGGGAAGCTCCGCAGTCGAGACCGGCTCCTACGCACACCGGGTAAAAGACCCGGGAAAATTTTTTGGAAGGCGGACTGGGCAGCGAGCAAACAAACGCGGATCTCCAGCAGCTTGCAGGCGAAACGAACAAGCTGACAGGAAAAGCAGCAACAGCTTATACGCGGCAGTAGCGCAGCAGCAGGAACTGGCTTTCCCCAACAGCTGAGAAGCGGCAGTAGCGCGCCAGCAGGAACCGGCTTTCCCCAACAGCTGAGAAGCGGCAGTAGCGCGGCAGCAGGAACCGGCTTTCCCCAACAGCTGAGAAGCGGCAGTAGCGCGGCAGCAGGAACCGGCTTTCCCCAACAGCAGAGAGGAGGCGGTAGCGCGGCAGCAACAAGCAGCTGGCAGGCGGCGGATGACACGCGGCGACGGACGACGGAGGAGACCACGTGGCAGCAAAGCGGCAGCAGCGACCAGCGCTCCCCAGCAGCTACAAGGCAGTGGCGACTAGTGCCTCCCAGCAACAACCGGACGGCAGAGACCCGCGGCAGCTAAGCGGCGAGCAACGCTCCCCAGCAGCAAGCAGGCAGCAGAGACCTGTGGCAGCGAGGCAGCGACCAGCGCTTCCCAGCAGCGAGCAGGCAGTAGTGCCATCAACGCAGTGCATAAAAGGAATGGAGCAAACCAGGCTAAACCACAGCAACGTAGAAACAACTGCGCACCCAACCGAAGTGACAGAAGCAGCAACAATGCTGGTAGCAGAAGAAAGGCGCGGGCAAAGGAAAGATGGGGTGGGGCTGGGAAACAAAACTCCTCACACCCCCACCCCGCAGGCAAGCCGCCCCGCGGCTGAGTGGTCAATTGGGGTGGGAAGAGGCATGGCCCCAGTACGAGGGAAACCAGCGGCAAAAGCACGGATATCCCAGGCCCAGAGAGTCGTGGCGCTCGAGGAAAGGGCAGCCAGAATGGAGGTGGGGCTAGAGAACATGGATGCCAAGCTAACAGCAATTCAGGCAGCCTTAGAAACACTATTGAAAAAACCCCAACATCAGGAGGAATGCAGACACACGTTGACCGACAGTCATCCCGCAGAACATTCCGATTCCGACAACCCGAAAGACAGCGAGGAGGAAGAGGACTACGGGGAGGACTCAGATGAACCAGCAGCGCAGCCAAATGCACAAACCGGCCATCATTACGAAACTGAAAACGAAATTTGACGGGGACCCGGAAAAGTTGGCATGTTTCCTGAACCACGTCAGAGGGTTCATGGAGGAGTCGGAAGAACGGTTTCTTAACGTGGAGGCCAAGGTCCGCTATGTGTCGAATTTCCTGATAGGTGAGGCAGCAAAATGGTTGGCGGTGCTCCACGATACCAGGGCAAAGGAATTAAATAATTTTAGCCTGTTTATGAAAGCCCTGCGGAGGAGATTTGAAGACACTTTGTCAGGCATGTCAGCTAAGGCTGAGATACAAAGACTTAGACAGGGACACCGAACTGTAGCAGAGTACGCGCTAGAGTTCAAGAAACTTGTCAGTCGCCTCCCGAACTGGCCAGAAGCATTTAAAGTTGAGTATTTTCAAATGGGACTGAGACCGGACCTCCTAGACATGGCAGCAGGGAGAGGGGACCCAGAGACGCTTGACGAATGGGTCCAGTTGGCAGGGAAGGTCGAAAGCACTAAAATGCGAATACGCTCGTACCGTCAACTACAATATGCGGGGAGACCAGCACAAACCACTCGATACCAGCAACATAGGAACTACGAGAGGAAGCAATGGCTGGTGGAAAAAGAGCATCGGGCGAAAAACAAGCTCTGCTTCAAATGCGGGAGTGAGGGGCACAGGATTAGTGAATGCAAACAGGCACTAGGGGGGAGTAGACCCAAAGATAAGCACCACAAGGCCCCACCCTTTAAGCAGAATACAGTGAAAGCTGCAACGGAGAGACGCCATTACACAAAGCCAGAAGTTTCCACGGACGATACCACTGACAAAGAGTTCATGCCAGCGGGAAACGACGACGGCCTGCCCTAGACTGCGCCGCGGGACAGGTCTTCAGTACGGGGCGCAGCGACACCATGACTACAGAGGACTGCCCCGCGATGCAGGTTAAGGTAGTGCTCGAAACCTTGGACGGGAGGGAGCAGTTCATGGGGGCAGCTATGTTGGACTCGGGGTGCACCAGATGTTTGATGCACCCGTCAATAGCAATAAAGATGGGGCTTAAACTATTCAAGTTGAAATCACCCATTACATTTTGCCAACTGGATGGGACGAGAATGAAAGGGGGGCCAGTGGGGCACTACACGGAAGCTGTCAATATGTCAATGGGAACACACATGGAAACCTTGCGGTTCATTGTAGCCCCCATATCAACACAACCCATCATTTTGGGATTAAAATGGCTGAGGGAAAGAAACCCCCAGATTGATTGGGTGTTGGGCGAAATTGAGTTCATAGATGGGAAATATCATGCAGAGACCAACAGAGCGGAGAAAAGTGGTACAGAATTAGGAGCTGCGGGGATGGCAAAGGCTGGGGAAACTGTAGAGGAAAAGGAGAGAAGATTCCCCAGAAGCTATAAACCCGTCAGAGAAGTGTTTGATGAACAAGAGTGCGACCAGCTTCCACCCCACAGGAAAACAGACTGTGCCATCGAGCTGATTCCCGGCGCGATGTTTCCCAAGCCCAGAATGTACGCAATGACCCAGAGGGAGCTACAAGAACTGCGTAAGTTTATCGACAAGAACCTGGCACGGGGTTTTATCGAACCAGCAAACTCCCCCCTGGCAGCACCCATGCTGTTCTGAAAGAAGAAAGACGGCTCACTCAGGCTTTGCACCTATTACAGGGGATTAAACGCCATCTCGGTGACAAACCAGTACCCCCTTCCCTTACTAAAGGACATGCTGGCGCAGCTTGCCACAGGGAAGATCTTTACCAAACTAGACCTCAGGGAAGCATATTACAGGGTCAGAATTAGAGAAGGGGATGAGTGGAAAACGGCGTTCAATTGCCCGCTCGGCTCGTTCCAGTACAAGGTACTCCCATTCGGAATTGCAGGGGGCCCAGGAATTTTTATGAAACTGATTAATGAAGTGCTATACGAGTTCTTGTACCAGGGAGTCATCGTATATCTGGACAATATCCTAATCTTTTCAGATAACCTAGCCGAGCATAAGAAAAAGCAGTGCTGGAGAAGTTACTCAATGCCAAATTGTACGTCAAATTGGACAAATGTGAATTTCACAAGGAGCAATTGGACTTCCTGGGGTTCCGGATCTCACACAGAGGCATAGAAATGGACCCCGCTAAAGTGCAGGCAGTTGTGGGGTGGGAACCCCCGCGAACCAGACGACAACTCCAAGCGTTCATAGGGTTCGCCAACTTTTACAGAGATTTCATAAGCAATTTCGCACAAATCGCGCTCCCTCTCACTGACCTGTTAAAAACAAAATCAAATAAAAACAAAACACATGCAAAACAACCTAGCTACAAGATCAAATGGACACCAGAATGCCAGGAAGCATTCGATAAGCTCAAGGCGATGTTTACCGCGGACCCCATCCTGAAACACCCTGAGGTTGACAAAAAGTTTATCATTCACACGGATGCGTCCAACAACGCAGTTGGGTGTATACTACTTCAGGAGGATGAGGACAAAAAACTGAGACCATGCACGTACATCTCAAAGAAGTTCAGTGAGACGGAAAAAAGATGGCACGTATGGGAAAAGGAAGCGTTTGCAGTCCGTCACGCACTGGCAACTTGGCGACACCTACTGGAGGGGTCATCGGTACCATTCGAGGTCTGGACGGACCACAAAAACCTGGAGGCGTTAACATCCCCCAGGAAGTTGAACCCGAAGCAACTTCGATGGGCTGAATTCTTCAGCCGGTTTAAGTTCACCCTAAAGTATTTCCCGGGGGGAAAAAACTATCTGGCAGATGCGCTGTCCCGATTGCCACAACACGAAGGCAAGACGGAGGTCGTCACGGAAACGCTTTTCCCCGCCGAATCCACTAATAGGGGGATCACCGGAGAGCCGCAAAACACACAAGGGAGGAACATGGCGGTGGTGAAGAATTCAATATGGGAAACAACGGCATGAAACCCTCTTGAAAACGACATACGAGCAGCTGTACCAGAAGACGCATGGTGGGGCGAGAACAAGGGGTCACTACAAGAATACAATGGGTGGTGGTGGAAGGATGATAAACTGTATGTGCCGGCTAGCGTACGATCGCGGATATTAGAAAAATGCCATAATCACAAAGCAGCAGGGCATTTTGGTTTTGTAAAAACAATACACCTAACAAGGCGCAAATTCTGGTGGCCTTCGTTGCGAAAAGACGTCAAAGACTATGTCAAAACGTGCCCAATATGCGCAACCACAAAAAGGGCAATAGGAAAACCCAAGGGGTTACTGCAATCAGTGGCAGACCCCACCCGGCCATGGGAGCAAATAGCCATGGACTTTGTAGTCGACCTGCCCGTCAGTAATAAGAAAACAGCGGTATGGGTGGTCACGGATCTATTTTCGAAACAAGCACATTTCATCGCGTGCAATGGAATACCGACGGCGCCCAAACTCGCAAGACTTTTCATCCAACACATCTACAGAGCCCACGGCACGCCTGCTAGAATTATCAGCGACCACGGGAGCACATTCACCTGCAAATTCTGGAAAGCGTTTCTGAAACTAATTGGGTCGGAACAGGGACTGAGTAGCGCGTTCCACCCATGTACGGACGGAGCGTCGGAACGCCTGGTATCAATTCTTGAGCAATATCTCTGCTGTTACATCAGCTATCAACAAGATGATTGGGCGGAGCTATTGCCATTCGCAGAGGTGGCCTACAACAACACAGTCCACCATAGCACGGGATTCTCGCCATTCAAGATCGCCACAGGACGGGATTTCGCTACAATTCCGGAGGTGGACAGGATCCAGGGAAACACCATACCGGCACCTCTACAAGCTGATGAATGGATAAACAAATTAACCAGCAACTGGCCAATTATGTTGAAAACTCTGCGGGAAGCGAGGGAGTCTTACAAGAAATATGCGGACAGGAAATGGACAGCTGAGTGGGAATTGACTGTAGGGGATAAAGTATACCTCTCAACAAAAAACTTACGGTCCACACAACCATCCCGCAAACTGGCCCCAAGATACACTGGGCCGTTCCCCATAACACAGGTCATTAACCCAGTAACAGCACGACTGCAACTGCCTAAATCGCTGCGGAAGGTACACCCTGTGTTCCACGTGAGCCTGCTAAAACAGTACCACCCTTCTGAACAGTGGCACCCTGAAGCCCCAGAACCGGCACCTACAATAGTCAATGGGGAGCCACATTTTGAAATTGCACACGTCTACGACTCGCGACATCACAGAGGGCAGCTACAATACTTAGTCAAATGGCAGCACCTCCCAGAGAGTTTCAAAGAATGGGTGGCAGCAGAACATATGCAGGCGCCAGCCCTAATCAGGGACTTCCATCGTAAATTCCCCGACAAACCCCGGTGACCCTTACACTAATTATGCTTTATTTCTTCCAGATACCACGACCATGAACAGGATGAAGGCAAAAAGGGGAGGGGGACGATCTTGGGACGGCGGCATGTCAGAACCCTGGCATGGCTCCAGGGTTCCGCCATAAAAAAGCGCGGCAAGTTTGAACAGACTGAGCTGAAACTGACAAACGGCAGAGCTGGGCGGAGACAAGACATCGAGCCACAATCACGCCACTCGGCTGACGAACAAATAAGCGTTCAAGCATGCTGACACAAGACCAGCGGCCCGGAGTGAAACCTGCAACGGGGAGGGGGTTGGATGATCGGCGGGAGAATATAAAAAGGCAACCCAGGACTCTGGCTGTCATTCTTGCCTTTGGCTTGTGCTAACCCTAGTGTAAGAAATAAACCGTTTACTTCTGAAAAACGAGAGCTGAAGTCTTTTTGAGAGAAACGTTACACTCTGCACGAGGGGCACCTCACATTCAAGCCCTTTCTAACTTCCCCACTCTTTTTCTTGTCTGTCTGTCTGTCTGTCTGTCTGTCTGTCTGTCTGTCTACACTTACATGTCATCCCAATCATAACTGAGTGGCTTACATACCCGATTCCATAAAATAAGGTTAAAAATGTACATAAAAATCAAAGTAACAGACAATTCACAGTTCTATGCCAGGGACAATAAACAAATTCAATTCAACAGAACACTGTTTTCTGAGAGGGAATACTTCATAACACTTCTGTCCTCAAGACCTGCAGAAAAGCCAGGTTGTAATCACCTTTCCAAAACCAGTAAGGTTCAGGCCATATGGGTCTCAGGGGAAATGCTATTCCAAATAATTTTATTAATAATTATAAATAAGAAGAATAAAAGTCAGTACAAACTACAAAAAATACAAACAAAAGGGGGGGAGGGGAGGGAGTGTAGAAAAGAAAAAAAGAGAAAAAAGAGAGAAAGAAAAAAAAGAAGCAACTTCCCACTTCATCCCAGCAAGTAAAAACAATTTTAGTAGCTTATCACCATCTCTAAATAAAACATAATCTCTTTTCTCCCCATAACTCATCTCTTAAATAAAAACAAAAACAAAATCCAAATGCTTTGTCTATCATTCTTTGTCAGCAAAAGTCCAGTAAGGACAACCAGATATAACTATTTTCTTCTATTAGCCCTGGTCAAACAAGCCAACCTTATAAATCTTCCCTAAATTTTTAAAATTATTCTTTAATCCCTTCAAGAAAAGTCCCAGAGGTAATTTGCTGGTCATCTGTGTATCCAGGCAAAAATCCTTCAGACCTTTAAGAGATTTCTTTTGTATTTCCATTAGGTAAAGTTTATCCTTTTGTTTGTCACTTCTAAAAAAGTCTTTCCAAACCTTAGCAAAGCTCTTTTGTATATCCAGAAGAAAAAAAATATTCAAATCAGTTTCCTGGTTTGATGTCTGTTCATCTCCTTTAGGGAATAAATCATCCATCAGATCCATCTGTATTACATTTAAATCCCCCTTCAAATTAATTTCATAAACATCCATTAGAACTTGTTCTTGTTTTACAACTTCATTAGAGCATATTCTATCCAGTTTCTCAAGCGATTGATCCAAGGTATTCAAAAGTTTGCACTAAGGATTTCTGCTCCATTTGCTTCATCCTCTGGCTCCCTGTAATGTCCAACCTTCAAGGTCTCCTTATCATAAAAGTGCCAAAGCAATTGCCAAGTATGAGTAATGTGGTCTCGGTTCCACTCCCAGATCTAAAGTCAGATTGAAAAAGGTCCAAGCAATTCATTTCTTCCAGAGCTCTTTGCACTGTAGCAGAGAGCTAAATAAGGGAAATTGGAGATAGGTCAATAATTGTCTAATATTTCTGGGTCAATCTATACTTCTGCAAGGGTAGAACACACCACCACCTACTTCAAGGCATGTGGCACTGGTCCATCACCCGAGAATGCATTCATCACTGTCCTAGCCCACATTCTTGTCACCTCTCTGTCACTTCCCTTTTGTCCTGCATACTGATGCAGTTTCTTCTGCTAGCAGGGAGAAAGAATTGGATAAGAGAGATTGGGTACTTAGAAATGTTGCTGCTATTCTTTAACTTGCTCAGTTCATTCCTTCCCCCCCAAGCTGGATCCATCTTCCTTGCATTGGTCCTCTCTCTGGGTCACCACCACCATGATGAGCTTCCATCTATCTCTTTGAACTCTCTGGATCTCTTCTGCTCTTCAGTTGCTTTGGAGGTTTTCAACCTTTTCTCCAGGGGCTCAGGCATCATTATGATACTTCATCAGCTACCATGCCCTCTGTTTTTTTCTGCTCTTCAGATGCTCTGGAATACTATCTTCTTCATGGAGCAATAGCATCAGCAGTAACAAATGGCTCCAATGGTGGTCAACAGCAGTAACAGCAGTACACACAAATAACACCAAAACTGCCCTGATGTCCTGTATCCCACCTTATCATCCCCCACTTGTACCTTCATGATGCTTAGGGAAAGGACCACCCAACTGTTCTTAATTAGCTGGACATCCTCTCACTCCAGCAAAAATGGATAAAGGAAAAATTAGCAGGATGTGGAATGAAAGTTTTCAAGTAGTTTCTCTGCTTCTATAAGAGCAATGAAATCAAACTGTTTTCAACAGTAGCCTGAGGTAACTCCAGAGAAACTGTCAAAATAATCTGAATCAGATCAAATATCAACATCATATTATATTAAGATTTTTACTACTTGGTTAACACTTGGCTTAACTTTTAGAATACTGTTATATGTCTGAGAAACTTCACTAAAAGAAATATTACTAATACCTATACTCCATTAACTCCAGCAAAGGAGATCGTTACCTTGTCGTGGTGCTGGAGCTTGAGCACCTCAATGAAACCATGAGCTAAACCGTGAAGGGACACCCAAGACGGGAAGGTCGTGGCAGAGAGGTCAGACTAAATACGATCCCTGGGGAAGGTAATGGCAACCCACCCCAGTATTCTTGCCATGAAAACTAAATGGATCAGTACAACCAAAGATATGTCGGTATACCATTGGAAGATGGGACTCCCAGGTCGGAAGATGGTCAAAATGCTACTGGGGAGGAACAGAGGATACGTTCAACTAGCCCCAGATGTGATGACGCAGCTAGCTCAAAGCCGAAAGGACGGCTAGCGGCCGACGGTGCTGGTGGTGAACGACGAATCCGATGTTCTAAAGATCAACACACCATAGGAACCTGGAATGTAAGATCTATGAGCCAGGGCAAATTGGATGTGGGTATTGGTGAGATGTCAAGATTAAATATAGACATTTTAGGTGTCAGTGAACTGAAATGGACTGGGATGGGCCACTTCACATCAGATGACCACCAGATCTACTACTGTGGACAAGAGGACCACAGAAGAAATGGAGTAGCCTTCATAATTAATAATAAAGTGGCTAAAGCAGTGCTTGGATACAATCCAAAAAACGATAGAATGATCTCAATTCGAATTCAGGGTAAGCCATTTAACATCACAGTGATCCAAATATACGCCCCAACCACAGATGCTGAAGAAGCAGAAGTAGATCAGTTCTATGAGGATCTGCAGCACCTACTAGATAATACACCAAAAAGAGATGTTATTTTCATTACAGGAGACTGGAATGCTAAGGTGGGTAGTCAGACGACACCTGGAATTACAGGCAAGCATGGTCTGGGAGAACAAAATGAAGCAGGACATAGGCTGATAGAATTTTGCCAAGACAACTCACTGTGCATAACAAACACTCTCTTCCAACAACCTAAAAGACGACTTTATACATGGACTTCACCAGATGGTCGACACCGAAATCAGATTGACTACATCCTTTGCAGCCAAAGGTGGCGGACATCTATACAGTCGGTAAAAACAAGACCTGGAGCTGACTGTAGTTCAGATCACGAACTTCTTATTGCAAAATTTAGAATCAGACTAAAGAGAATAGGGAAGACCCACAGATCAGTTAGATATGAGCTCACTAATATTCCTAAGGAATATGCAGTGGAGGTGAAGAATAGATTTAAGGGACTAGATTTAGTAGATAGGGTCCCAGAAGAACTATGGACAGAAGTTCGCAACATTGTTCAGGAGGCGGCAACAAAAAACGTCCCAAAGAAAAAGAAAACCAAGAAGGCAAGATGGCTGTCTGCTGAAACACTGGAAGTAGCCCAAGAAAGAAGGAAAGCAAAAGGCAACAGTGATAGGGGGAGATATGCCCAATTCAATGCAAAATTCCAGAGGTTAGCCAGAAGAGATAAGGAATTATTTTTAAACAAGCAATGTGCGGAAGTGGAAGAAGACAATAGAATAGGAAGGACAAGAGACCTCTTCCAGAAAATTAGAAACATCGGAGGTAAATTCCAGGCAAAAATGGGTATGATCAAAAACAAAGATGCTAAGGACCTAACAGAAGCAGAAGAGATCAAGAAAAGGTGGCAAGAATATACGGAAGATCTGTATAGGAAGGATAATAATATTGGAGATAGCTTTGACGGTGTGGTCAGTGAGTTAGAGCCAGACATCCTGAAGAGTGAGGTTGAATGGGCCTTAAGAAGCATTGCTAATAACAAGGCAGCAGGAGACGACGGTATCCCAGCTGAACTGTTTAAAATCTTGCAAGATGATGCTGTCAAGGTGATGCATGCCATATGCCAGCAAATTTGGAAAACACAAGAATGGCCATCAGATTGGAAAAAATCAACTTATATCCCCATACCAAAAAAGGGAAGCACTAAAGAATGTTCAAACTATCGAACAGTGGCACTTATTTCACATGCCAGTAAGGTAATGCTCAAGATCTTGCAAGGTAGACTCCAGCAATTCATGGAGCGAGAATTGCCAGATGTACAAGCTGGGTTTAGAAAAGGCAGAGGAACTAGAGACCAAATTGCCAATATCCGCTGGTTAATGGAGAAAGCCATTTCAGAAAAACATCTATTTCTGTTTTATTGACTATTCTAAAGCCTTTGACTGTGTGGATCATAACAAATTGTGGCAAGTTCTTGGTGGTATGGGGATACCAAGTCATCTTGTCTGCCTCCTAAGGAATCTGTATAACGACCAAGTAGCAACGGTAAGAACAGAGCACGGAACAACGGACTGGTTTAAGATTGGGAAAGGAGTACGGCAGGGTTGTATACTCTCACCCTACCTATTCAACCTGTACGCAGAACACATCATGCAACATGCTGGGCTTGAGGAATCCAAGGCTGGAGTTAAAATCGCTGGAAGAAACATTAACAATCTCAGATATGCAGATGATACCACTTTGATGGCTGAAAGCGAGGAGGAGTTGAGGAGCCTTATGACGAAGGTGAAAGAAGAAAGTGCAAAAGCTGGGTTGCAGTTAAACCTCAAAAAAACCAAGATTATGGCAACGAGCTTGATTGATGACTGGCAAATAGAGGGAGAAAAAGTGGAGGCCGTGACAGACTTTGTATTTCTAGGCGCAAAGATTACTGCAGATGCTGACTGCAGCCAGGAAATCAGAAGACGTCTACTTCTTGGGAGGAGAGCAATGGCAAATCTTGATAAAATAGTTAAGAGCAGAGACATCACACTGACAACAAAGGTCCGCATAGTTAAAGCAATGGTATTTCCTGTAGTAACCTATGGCTGCGAGAGCTGGACCATAAGGAAGGCTGAGCGAAGGAAGATAGATGCTTTTGAACTGTGGTGTTGGAGGAAAATTCTGAGAGTGCCTTGGACTGCAAGAAGATCAAACCAGTCCATACTCCAGGAAATCAAGCCAGACTGCTCACTTGAGGGAATGATATTAAAGGCAAAACTGAAGTACTTTGGCCACATAATGAGAAGACAGGATACCCTGGAGAAGAAGCTGATGCTAGGAAAAGTGGAAGGCAAAAGGAAGAGGGGCCGACCAAGGGCAAGATGGATGGATGGTATTCTGGAGGCGACGGACTCAACCATTGGGGAGCTGGGGATGGTGACGGCCGACAGAAAGCTCTGGCGTGGGCTGGTCCATGAAGTCACGAAGAGTCGGAAACGACTGAACGAATAAACAACAATACTCCATTAAATATTAAGAATACCAGCAATTTCAGTTAATAGTTGTGTTATAAGGCAAGCATGTTAATCATTTACTTACAGGAGACCCATCACTCCAAGTGAATCCTGTGCTAGGGTCCAAAGATCTAAAACCAATCCAGCTTTCTTCTCTTCCTGATCTAAAATGTAACAATCAACAAATATGTTAAACTGTGTTTTATGCATGTGTCTTGCTTAAATACAGCACTGCAATTTTCTCTCCCTGATTTCTTTCTCACACACAAACATAAGCATGTCAGCAAATGAATAACCCTCAGAAATATCCAGGCCCTTAAGTATGGCATACTCCTTTACGGCTGCAATATGATACCCACTCAAGTGGGAATAAGTTCTGAGGACTACAATGGAATTTATTTAAGTAGTCATGTATAGGATAATACTATAAGCCTTGTTACTTTATTGAGATGATGATGATGATGATGACGATGATGACTGAATCTACATTTCTAACCATTCATTATTATTTCTGTTGTAACCACTGAAGGAGTTTCGTTTGGTTTTTTTAATGATGATGATCATCATCATGATCTTTTTCTTCCCCATGCAGTTATTGACATAAAATTAAGCATTGGATCTCTAATTCTAAGTAGAGTGCCCTGAGAGAAAACTCAACTACATGCAAAGTACTTCAGAATGAATATATGTAGGATTATGAGGTTTCCACTTATTATATATTCCCTGAAGATGAATTCAATTCTCCGATAAACCTTTTGCCAGAAGTGTTTCTGCCTTGAGATTATGTTAAGAAATAAGCAGTTTATTAAACTCACAGTTTGTTTATTAAGTGTTGCTCTTCTTCACTATGAACAGAAGTCAGGTCTCCTCCAATTGATTTACAAAAGTCATATGCATCATACCAAGATCTCTTTTCAGCTTTCTTCTGTATATAGGCCTAAATGCATATAAATGTATCTCATTACAAATGAGCTTTAACTCTGTAGTTGTCTGTTTCCCCTCTTGGCTCATATTTAATTAACTTTTTAATTAAGCCTCCAACTTTCATGTTTGATTCACTTTTCATATTTTTCTAATCAATACAACAATTCTTGATGTTAGAGAGAAATAGGAGAAGTTAAAGGGTGAGGGTTTTTTGCAGCTGCCATAACTAGAGCTATTCAAATCATATGTACAAGAACATTTGCTGGCTTTTCTGAGAGAATGTCTATAGATATTTCCCCCCCAACATCCCCGGATTATGATTATGATTATTTTATCCTACCTTTTTTATATATAACTCAAGGTGGGGAAGATACCTAATATTCCTGTCTCCTATTTTCCCCACAACAACAACCCTGTGAGGTGGGTTGGGCTGAGAAAGAGTGACTGGCCCAAAACTCACAGTCTCCTGGTTTCTAGCCCAGCACCTTAATCACCACACCAGTTGGTTCATGTGTACTTCAAATATATCTTTGGATAAAATCTGATGCTTCTTTTAGATGTTACGTGAAAACTGGCACTCATAAATCTCACAGTGGAAACTATAATTTATACAATTCTCCATTTTGGATGCAAAATTGATAATTGATAATTATCAATTTTGGATAATTGATAATAAGCTGGTAGGTAATTGATAATAGGCTCTATTCAAATATAGAGCGAGTTTAATGTAGTGGTTAAGGTGCTGGGCTAGAAAAGGGGAGACTGTGAGTTCTAGACCTCCCTTAGGCCAGCTGGGGGATTTGGGCCA
Source organism: Charina bottae (assembly GCA_023362775.1). Classification (NCBI taxonomy): domain Eukaryota; kingdom Metazoa; phylum Chordata; class Lepidosauria; order Squamata; family Charinaidae; genus Charina; species Charina bottae. The sequence continues at coordinate 46,005,674 of JALMGJ010000007.1, read as the reverse complement.
GTTACTCTCTTCCAGCCCAACCCACGTCACAAGGTTGTTGTGAGACAACAGGAGTCAGGGGCATTAGGTATGTATGCCACCTTGAGCTGACCAAAAACAAAGGTGGGATAAAAATTAAATAAAGTTATCATGACTGAAAAAGCAAGAGAACAAATCTCCCCCTCTCCATCCCTGCAACACCTACGCACAGTACCTGACATTTTCCTTAAGTTTTCCTCAGATGTTATTTATTTTTTAAAAAGTTGATTACTTTCAAATAGCACACTATCTGTTTTAGGCTCGGGCCAAGCCCCTAAATCAGGGGTCCCCAAACTCTTCAGCTCATTGACCCCTTCATGAAGTTTCAGATTGTTCATTGACCCCCAAACATTTATTATATGAAAATAATTTAATAAATATTACTTTAACTAATAGTACTACAAATAATAATAATACCCTGTCACCACTAGCCACCTCACCTTCAGGACTAGGGACTTGTGTGAAGCTCTACAGAGAGCCAAAAAAATTAATTGACCCCAATCAACCTTCCATCATTTATCAACCACCTATTGACCCCCAGACATTTATTGACCCCCTTCTGACTCCCAGACATTTATCGACCCCTTGGATAGACCCATCGACCCTTGGGGGTTGATATTGACCACTTTGGGGAACCCTACCCTAAATCAATTTGTGATTTATAAAATGTGTTTGAATAAAGGCCCAGTGTGGCCATATGTTTGAATAATCCCCCCCCCCCAGTGGCCAACTGACTACCTAATCAGATTGTTTCCTCACGACTACTCCTTTGGAATATTCTTTCAAAGGAATCTAATCTCTTCCTTTACTACAATTCAATTAAATTTCAAGGCAATAACATCAATTCCTGTAGCTTACCTTTAAACTAGTCTAAAAGAGAGTTATGACAAATCCATACAAATACAGTTGTGAAAAGCTAAAAAAAATATATGAAGCAGAACTGCTTCTTGGATGAAGCAAAAACGACTGCATTGACTGCAAGAAAAATGCCAACTTCTAACCATTCTATTAGGGCCATAACTTTATTAGGCTAATTCAATAATAATAGTCGTCATCTTGTTCGGATTGGTTAGACCAGGATTTTTTGGGGCACAGTACCCCAAGGTGTCTCAAAACAATTAAAGGGGATTTCAGAGAGAGGGTCAAAGATATGTTGGCTGCAAAGGAACATGACCCAGTTTTTAGACTTCTATATGATGCCTGAGCATTTTTTGTTATTTCAAACATTATATTTCCCTTTCAGAGAAGGGTTAATCATGGCTGAAGGGCACCAAGCTCCCTCTGGAGGGGAAGGGAGAAGGGGCTGTGATGCCGCAAGAGCCCCTGCTGCAGTGTCTGCCTCTTGACCTGGCCTGTCTCAAAGGGCTGACCCTGTTTGAGCAAGTAAATGCTTTGACTCCGAAACCGCCTGACCCACTTTGAAGCAGACATTTCTCGTTGGACTTGCAGCCCATCCTTCGGGGCACGGGGGTGGGGGCGTCGTTCTCAGGATTGGAGGAGGCGTCACCCCTGTGGCCAATTGCTTGCAGAGGAAGGCGGCCCTCTCCTCACAGTTCACAACATCCCACAGTCCAGCTGCATTTCCCGTTCTCATGGCAACACAGCCGGGATTTGGGCCTGGCGGGATGGAAGACAAGAGCCAGTTAAATTTAATGCATCTCCGTATACAGGCTAAACAGGGTAAAAGCTTTCATGCCAGGATATTTTTGCTCCAACAGAATCCATACCAGGCATTTCTACGTTCCAGTGAGTGAACTGAACGGGCTCTCCATTGGTCCAGTTGAAAGTCCCCGGATTCGCTACATCTGAGAGGCCGATCCAGAAATATTTTTCAGAACGGTGTCCAATCTGGCTAGTCAGGAAGGCCTGCTCGTATCTGTGGTAAAAATAATTCAAATCAGGATGGTCTCTTACTCGGTTTTCAGATTCTGCAGATGGTTTATCTTAGGTCTGATTTGCAGCCATTACCAGGCCAACCCACCTCACAGGGTTTATTGTTGTGGGGAAAATAGGAGGCAGGAGTATTAGGTACATTTGCTGCCTTGAGTTATATATCTATATACTGTATAAACAGGTGGGATTAATAACAATAACAATAACAATAACAATAACAATAACAATAACAATAACAATAACAATAACAATAACAATAACAATAATAACGATAACGATAACGATAACGATAACGATAACGATAACGATAACAAAAACGACAATGACAACAACAACAACAACAACAATAACAATAACAATCCTCTCAGACCTGGAAGTACAGCACCATCTTACAAACTCCTGATCAGGGCTAAGGTGTCTACTCCTATAACATTTGCTAAGGCCATCAGGACTGGAGTTGAATCTTTCAGCAAAGACTACGGGGCGGTGTTCTCCTGAAGGTTGAATTAGTTTAAGGATAAGGGCAGACCTCCATCTTGCTGAGGCCTCTTAGCAAATGCTGCCTGAAGTGACTGTCCCAGTGTGGCCAATGATAGGGCCTGCCCAATCCCTGCCATAAATAACAAAGCCACACATGGTAGCTGTCCCAAGACCTAGACCGCAATTGCACCATAACATTCTCTAGAGCAGTTTTTCTCAAGCTCGGCAGCTTTAAGATATGTGGACTTCAACTTCCAGAATTCCCCAGCTGGAGAATTCTGGGAGTTGAAATCCACAAATCTTAAAGCTGCCAAGGTTGAGAAACACTGCTCTACAACAGTGGTCTCCCAACTTTTTTGATCGTGCAACCCTTATCAGTAGAAAAATTAAGCATGCACCAAAATATATCTATGTTTATTTATTTATAAATTATATCTGTGTACTATTTTACTAGTATGTTATGTACATTATAAAACATAACCCCAAATGTATATTATACTCTGTATATTCTTCATATTAAGTCTTAGTATAGCTTTTTTTAATTATTTTTGAGAAACTAAATATAAATAGACATCGTAATATTTTCTTCTTGCACAACAATGGATCACTTTGTGGATCCCACTATGATGTATGCATCCCAAATTGGAGAGCACTGCTCCAGAGGATTCTTCATAGCATACTAATATAGCATACAGCAGGGGTCCCCAACCTGTGGGCTGCAGCCCACTAGTGGGCCGCGGCCAGTTAGGAAGTGGGCCGTGGGGCTCCCTCCTGCAAACCCGGCCCCTCGGTGCGCGCGACTACCTCGCCCCCGGTGTGTGCAATTGGTTCCCGCCTGCAAACCCTGCCCCCGGTACGTGCGATTGGCTCCCGCCTGCAAACCCCACCCCCCGGTGCGCGCGATTGGCTCCCGCCTGCAAACCCGTCCCCCCTGGTCCATGGAAAAATTTTCTTCCATGACCAGTCCCTGGTGCCAGAAAGGTTGGGGACCGCTGGCATACAGTATCTATCTGGAACACCTTAAAACAGGCTGCTTTAGAGCAGGTGTTGCAGAAAGTGCTACCAAGTGCTATACACTCTGAAGCATCTTTTGGAGATTGAATACCTAACACTGAAGAGTCGAATTAACATTAAAATACATCCTGGAAAACATTTATTTCGAGATGTTCATTAATCACAACAGCAATCAGTAAGCCCATATAAAACTCAAGAAAATGAACCAAGCTGCAGATGATATGTCAAATGAACTCATGTAAAATTAGATTGCGGAATAGACATAATTCAGAAAAATGAATAATCTTACAAACAGTTTAGAATCCAGGAAAGAAATATGTGAAAATGTTTTCTATGCTCAGATAAAATATTTTTCATCTGTCTCACTAGGTCTCACAGCACAGTTTATGTTAAAGGAAATTAATTTAAAAAGCAGATAGACACAAGAAATCTATTTACTCTTTTCCTTGCTAAGTAAGGTGAGAAAAAATGAGGAACCCTCTGCAAACAGTTGGTTCAATTATCTTCCAGCTGGTTGGTAAAGATGATAGAGATAGATGATAGATAGATAGATAGATAGATAGATAGATAGATAGATAGATAGAGATAGATAGATAGATAGATAGATAGATAGATAGATAGATAGATGATAGAGAAGACAGAGAGGATAGATACTGTAGATACTGTAGATAGATAGAGATATATATTAAAATATTTTGTTTTGTTCTTTCCACCATATTTTACCTATTCTCCACAGAGATCAGAAATCCTTGGTTTGTTTCACAAGATGTCTTTGCTTCTGAAAATGTTCCAGGTATCTGTCCAATTAAGTAACAATAGAAACCATACCTTTTCCAGCCCTGTTGACACAGCATACACACACATACAGATTAGCCTGGATTTATTTATTTATTTATTTTTCACATTTCTATCCTGCCACAATCCAAAGACTCTCAGATTCACTGTGGTTATCTTGATTACAATGCAATTTTTAATTATGTTATGTTTATGTTTTATGTTGTGTAATCATATTCTAGGAATGTTTGCCTATGCATAGTTAGAGTTTGTATATTCTATAATATCTTTTTGACCCCAGAATCTAAAAGATGCTGTGAAATCAATAAATGTTGATAGATATAAACTCACAACATTCCACTTCTGTATTATTTTGAATCAGTTTGGATCTTGGTTCAGAAAACATCATTAACTACTACTGGAAATAACTAGATACTTTGGGATGGTTTTTAATAATGAAAATTTGAGTCAGAAATGTTATAAATAAAGAAAATATATACAGAATATTTTAGAATAAAAGCCCCATATTATTCTAAATCTAGCATTTGCCAAGTGATTATCCATGTGATACTCTCAGATCCTACAAACTCCACTGAACTTCTTATAAAATTCCTGCCCCTGCAAGAGAAGTCCAATCGACTCTATGATCAATATTCTTCCAAATAATTGCTGAAGCTGCATAAATTACACAAACTTGAACCACTCCATTTTCTCCACATTCTCAGAACTCTGGTGTTTTCCTTAAAAATAAGAGGTTGAGCAGAAATATACAAATCTTTGCTGACATTTTTTAAAATTTCTGAATTCTTATGAATCTCCAGAACACTAGCTAATTTCAGAAAGATTCAACTTCAGATTTGCTTAATTTTGTAAGAACATTGCTTCAATTTGGATGTCCAACAAATCTGTCCAGTACAAATCAGCATTATTCAGTTTCAGATTCAGCCAAATCCAAACACATTCCTATTCATAAAAATTAAATCAGAATGTATTTCTTCTGCTTAGCCATTACCTCAGGTAGTTTTTCATTTTTGTCATATGGTAGAGATGAATAACTTGTATTCTTGTAATGTTGCAGAGAAAATCTATCTATGTAGTCGCTAAGAGTTGACACCAATGTTATAGAGGGGGGAATGTTCATCTTTCTGGTTGGTATCTCCAAAATTTCATAAGAGGGAAAATTAACTATTATAAAAGATCAACAGCTACACAATTCTTTAGACTTACTTTTTGGCATTTTGGATCAGGAACATCATCTGTTTCAGGTAGAAATTCTGAAGGTTCTTTTTTACAGATGTACCCTAGTTCCTCTTCACAGAAATTATCTGCCCAGTATCCATTCTGAGGATGGAAAGGTGAAGAAATACAAATTTCACAGAAAAGGAATCCATTACTTTTACCACTTCTAATTTTTGTGATGTTTTATATCATTTTTGCTTTTATTTTTTTCATGAGCTGAACTACTGCACAATACTTATTATGTCTGCATTTCTCTAAAATCTGCAGCCATACTAACATCTTGCAAAAAGATATAAGTATTTAAGTTAAGTTGTAAATGGTAAACATAGCTTTTAGCCTACAGGAAAGTAAATTATTTAAAAATATAATTCATAGATGTCCCCTCAAGGTTCTAAAGTATAAAATGAAATGGTACTATTATTTATTTTTCACCAAGTAAATAGCCAGTAGTACCTATGATCAAAATTTAGCATGCCTAAATAAGATTTTGTACTTCAGTCAATGCAGATTAAAAGCTTATGCACAGTCTTCTGAAAAGAATCTCAACTGAACACAGGAGAATTTGTTTCTGAGTTTACTTGCACAAAGTTGGGTAAATATAGTAGAATTCAATAGTACATTTTAAAGCAAAGTATTAATTACTGGCTGGTCCATGAAGTCACGAAGAGTCGGAAGCAACTGAATGAATAAACAACAACAAATTAATTACATAGTGGCAATCCTATGCAATAGGAATGGACAATCAAAGGATCTCAGGGCCCATGAGGCCTCTGAATTTGTTTGTTTGTTTGTTTGTTTGTTTGTTTTGCAGTCTCCAGAGCCTCCTCTGATTACAAAACTGTAGAGTAAGCCAAAAAAAAAGGCTTTATATTCCTTTTTTTAACCAAGATTTTCTCCCAAAACAAAAATGGCTGCCTCCATGGGTGTGACTAGCCCTGCTCACTTGATATAATTAATCTCTTTACTACAATCTTCACTGTCCCCCCAAATATTAAGTAATGTCGCTGACTACAAAAAGCCCACCCTTTCAATATAGAGTTAAGTACCCTTAAGTATTCATTCCTAACTCTGCATAAGTAATAATGCCTTTACCAAAGAGCAATATTAAACAAAAATACAATCATTACAAATCAATAAAAATTAGCTCAGAACTTAACAGCAACCCAATAAGCAAATATTAACACTAAAAAACCAACACAACAACAATGCATTTAAAACAATACTCTGGGATGAGCTTCAGGATATACACATCTGTAATCATTTAAAACAGGTGTTAACCTAGAACTGTCAGATAAATTAGAGTGGAACAACCAGTCTTTACACTAACCCGCTAACCAAATAAAAAAGCCTTTAACACCCTTTTAAAGTCTCTCAAAATGGAAGTATTATCTAAAGCAGTGTTTCTTAAAGTGTGGTCATAAGTCCCCTGGGGGTCCTCCAAGACCCTCTGGGGGTCCCTCAGGACCCTCTCAAGGATCTGCAAAATCAAAATTATTTGCCAGCCCATGCTGAAAAATAATACAATATTGAAATCCCATCCAACAATTGTGAGAAGTGGTAACAGCAGCCAATGCGTCAATTTTAATTTTTAATACGGTAAATATCAATATATATAACCCATACAAACATGGGGGTCCTCCATAATTTTGGGGGGTCCTCCATAATTTTTAAAAGTGGAAAGGAGTCCTGAGAGACAACAGTTTAAGAAATACTGACCTAAAGTATAAATTATGTTATAGAAGAATAGATTTTATCAAACATATATGTTGACACAAATTTCACCCAAAAGAGAACCAAAGAGAAAAAAAAATCTCCATCAGACAATTAAGGGTTCTTATTGTTACCTGTCCACTCATGATGACACAGTCTTCTTGCACATTGCTTATAAGTGTGGGTTCTCCTTTCTGCCATTTGATGAATCTCACTGTAGTACCATCACTCCATTCAAAATATGAAGGAGTCTTCTGATCATTTAGTCCTATCCACAGATTATCCGTTGGTTCTAAGAACATAAATCCATTTTATTCATTTGCTCTCAAATTTACAGGAAGGTTGTATATAATTTTCCAGCCCAGAACTCTGTGCTATGTTGGCGTGGATGTAGGAGAGTCTGTATGCTACATAATTTGTTGGCAAATGTCTCTGCTAATCTGTCGTGGATGTATACAACGGTTGTAGTGTGATTTAAACCACACAGCTCAACAGATTTTTTACAAATATTCTGAGGCCTCAATAATAACATTTTTTTTTCTTGTGATGGCAGCAACAGCAATTATTTCTTTTCCTGGCATACATGCACCCACATACACACGGAGTATATACAATACAGGTGGAACAGGAAGTAAACCTTCTAAATATACTTACTGTAGCCAAGCTGAGAAAAGACAAAGCTGTATTCCTCAATGTTGTGTATACTTATTAAATGTCCACCATACTTTTGGCAGGAGACTGATGCATCCTTCCACGTTTTGCGATCTCTATTAAGATGGTAACAATGCTTTGCATATCCCACCCAGCCATCTGGACACTTAATTGGCTTAAGGTCATCTAAAAAGACAATAATTATATGTAAACCATTGGTGGGGGGAAATCCTGATCTAGTATTATGAAGTAATTAATTCAATAAATAGAATTTAGTAAAAACAAATCTGACAATCCATAAGGATAAAGGTAATTTCTCCATTGCCATGAGGACATTTGCCAGAAGAGTCATCAGGATTTAGTGTAATCAAATGTAATTTTTCAATCAAATTTTTCATGGATCAGGCAGGTTCTAAAGTAGCACCTCTTCACGTCCTGTACGATTTTGTAAGTGTTCTGAAATTATTAATGCTTTATTACAGCACATGTTTATTGGTATAACTATTTTTTACCAGATTGTTGCTTTCCTTCAAAACTTCCATCTACCCCCAGATTTACAGGGGGGTAAACTTTCTTGAAAATAAATTTGGCAGCAAGCCTAAAAATACCCCAATGAGGGGAGAAATGCATATATAATTCATAAATAAGTATCTCCCCTATGCATGCATATCTTTAGCTGTGCAGGTCTTCAGGCTTTAACTCATCTAAGAGCTCAGCTACATTTCATATTAGAATTTTCTGAAATAAATGCAAATATCTTTTTCTATTTCCTCAGGATCTTGGACCAGCTGAACAATGATGAGGAATTACCATAGAATTTAACATTCATAACATTCCATGAATCTCTGTCTGAATTTGTAGTATTTTGCCAGGATCTATTTTGCTTTTGCTCATAATTCATTATATTCAATGCTTATCTATTTATTTAAGTGTACTCTGGCACCACTGGCATCACCTTGCCTGTCTCAGAGGAGCTGACATACATAAGTAATCAAACAACATTGGAAAGCTATGGTACAGACTATAGAATTCAAAATTGGTCTGAACCTCATCTGGAAATTTTACAATAATTATTACGTCCATTCTGTTTCCCCACCCCCACGCCCAGGCTAGAATGGTAGGTGTGTACATAGGATTCCTAGGCTGCCTTGCATCCTGCCACTGAGTGGACTACTTTGGCCTAAGCAAAATTGTTTCTGCATACTGTAATGTGCATTCAGAACCTGAGTTTCTGCATGTTCTCCACCTCAGGTAGGTCTATTCTTTCACATTATTCTACATAAATTGCTCTGGAACCAAAACCATCACTAGGAAAAGAACGTAAAAATGTTATTTGGGGCATGAGTGCCATGCACAATATGTGCAATAATATTTATACAGTTAACTTAATTTCCAGGTTGCAACCTACCTGAAGGAGCTGCAGAAGGCTGTACTGAAGAGGTCATCCTTTTACAAATGTATCCATATTTCTTTTCACACTTATTATTTGTCCATTTGCCATTCTTAGCCTGCATCAATCCACAGTTTTTTCCTGTTTCTGAAGATGGGCTACCTGTAAGAGAGAGTGAGCCAGATTAACCTCTCACTGCTTGATGTCCAAGATGATAACATTTTTATCTGAAAACAAATCAAAACTCTTTTTCTTCCTTGTTCTGTAATTGTAGTTCAAGAACACATGTATCAACATGTATGAGCTTTCCTATATCTGACTGTGGGAAGTCTCTCATGCACTTTTCATTTGGGCATGTCACTGGATATTCTATCCGATTAGCCATTGTGTGATTTTATGAGTTATGGTACCTAATACTGACATGTGACAAGTGCCACTTTTCTTATTGCTATAATGCTAAATATTAGGGCAGTGCAGACCTTTGAAAGGATGCTTCATTTCAACAAAGCTTCAGTGCTGTCCTTTAGAGCAAGGAAGTCAACCAAAATTGAAGGTACTCTCCTTCAATGAACTGGATTGTAGTGGCTGCCTACCTTCAATCAGAGGCCCCTTTTTGTCAGATCAAAGGAGGCAGCCAGATCAAGTCTGTACTGAGGCAGAACGATTTTCTGAGTCCAGGCACGGCTTCCAACTCAACTGTCATGACAGTTTAGAGTGAAGTGGCACTTCAACGTGGAGTGGAGCCACCTTGCACAGGCCTACTAACCCTCCCCAAGGGGATTATTACCACATTCAGCTAAACACAGCGACTGGGTCACCTTTTAGAGTTTTCTGTCAGCATCAGGGGCATCTTCATGGGGATCAAAAAAGTGAAGAAGGCAGTACTGTGAGAATCAATTTTTATATAGTGTACTTGATATAAGAAATGCCAGCACACTTCTAGAGAAAGTGCTGATTAAATCAAAGACATAATATATATTTTAATGCATTATATATGTATTAATTGTTACAAGAAGACTACAAAGTATTGTTTCTATATGCTTCCTCAACCTATTTAAAATGAACTATTTTGGGTAGGACAATCAGAGTTTTCAAATATTCTAATCTTAACATCCCTTAACACTTTACATTTCTGTTTATGAAATACGAATGGCTGGTTTTTTTACAGGTCGGAAATACCAATGGCTTTCTAACTGTATATATTTACTCACCTGGAGCCCAGTTTAAATATCTTAAAGGTTGGTCATTAGTCCACTGCCATCCACTGCCAAAATCCGGATTATTAAGACCAATCCAGTGGTTGGTTTCTAAAATAGTTGTTAATCCTATTTGAGAAAGAGAATTCACATAATGTTCAATTCTGTAGGTCTGAGGCTGAAGAGAAAATTAGAGAGAGAGTATTAGAGTATTAAAGAGAGTATTAGGTATGTTCCCCACCTTGAGTTATTTATAAGAATAATAAAGGCGGGATAAAAATTAAATAAATAAATAAAATAGATAGACAGACAGACAGACACAGTGCAATTCAACCTGAAGCGCAACTATCATCTTTCTTTTGGTCTAAAGCGATACCTTTAATAATTATATATTAATGACAAATCAGTCAGATAAACTTTCCTCTTTGGAATGCAGATTCAGCTGATGAATTTCTGTTTGATAAAGGCACAGGAAACATGTCAGAAAATTCAGTTCTTGGAAGTGGATTATTTAAAGTGAGATTGTTTGAAAGTGTCAAATATTTTTCAGAAGATTAATTCATCTGGATAAAAAAATGAAGCTTTCAAAATTGCTCTGTAGAGATGAGAAAATACTTATTACCAGTAATGTCTTTAGAAGCCTTTTAAGAAATGTTTTGTTATGTGATACCTGTCAAATATGCTTGTTCATATAGTTCTGTGATGCTCAATAACTCTGCATTTTGTTGCTGACAGCTTTTTCTTGCTTCACCCCATGTTAGAGCTGAGAGGGAATTGATCTGGTAGAGATCTCCTGTCCAGTGATTTTTGATCCAGAAAAAGTCATCATGTTCATCTGTAAGCATTATTAAAAATAGAGTCAGCTCATTAGTAGCAAAACGAACTGCAGGAGTAAGCTATACTGTATATAGGTTATATCCTATATCTAGGATATCTCTCTATCTCTATCTCTCTCTATCTCTATCATCTCTATCTATCTCTATCTCTGTATAGGAGATATATATATATAGGATCTATATAGGTTATATCCTATATCTAGGATGTGAGCATCTTAGATCAAGCTAAATCCAAAAATGCTAGGGAATTCCTGGAAGCTTGGCACTCAGACAAGTCAGCCATCAACAGGCACATAGAGGTAAACAACATTTACCTACCATTCAAAAGAGACAATAAAAAAGCTAAAAAGGAAACAAAAAGACCAGAACACCTCCTTGCCAGCAATCAACATCCAGATAAGCAAAGATTAACACCAGGATTAACACCAGATGAACAATCAAGCATTAAACAATACCCTAATCAAGGAACTACCAACTCAGACAAACAATCAAGCAGTAAACGACAGCCTAATCAAGGAACCACCAAGGAGAGAACAACACCCCCACCAACACTGTCAGGGCAAGCTACTGTATATAAACAGATAGCAAACCCCACTTCCTTCTAGCACTGAAGATGTTGCCTAGTCGGGCAATGAAACATCTGCAAGAAAACAACAAAGCTCAGAGAGCACCAAGGACTCCAAAGCTATATATACTGTAGTTATTGAATAATAGTGACACTTTTCTAAACAGTAACTATAACCTGTACAGAGTTAATTTACATGAAGACTGTTTACTCAAACAGAAATAGGGTGAAGTGACTGATACTGTATGACCAATTAGATTGTCAGAGTTCTGGCAGACCACTGCCATTCAAACAAGTACGTGTTAACCGACACGCGGAAACAGACTCGCAACTGACAAGCAGCCGGAGCCATCGTAACGAGCTGTGAAACGGAACGCATCAACCCAGGAAGGACTGTCTGGCGAAGCTGGAGCCACGTACCTCACACATCAACTTCAAAAGGACAAGGGGGGGGGGAATGTTTAAAGGTAATATACCATGCCATGCCAGTTCATTCACGTCTTTGTTCCTGCACCTATGTACTTCAATAAATCTCTTTGCTTTCAAGAAGCCTGCGTTCGGCTTTCTTTAGACAAGAGAATCTGACAGACATCGTTGGGAGCAGTCCTTACATAAAGACGTGAATCAATCCTGACCACGTATCCTGAGGACTATCCCGAAAAATTCGGTGAGCTCCCCAGTTGAAAGCGGTCACACCACCGGGAAAAAATTTTTTTCCCACCCACGGAACGGAATGGAATCAGTAGAAGCAGCGGGGACTCTCGAGGTAGCCGGAACCAGCGCGGCAGCTACCCTGGCGATGGAGGCAACCCAGCGAGCGGAGTCGTCCCCTACAGAGATTACTGAACAACGAGAAAAAAAGAAATTGCAGAAGAAGGAGGTAAACCTCATGACCCTCAGCAATCCCAAGCCTACCCTGGCGGGATGGTCTATCGCAGTCGGGGAAGGGCTAAAAGGAAAAGGAGGGAAAGCCAAGAAAAGGGTCACCCCGACCCATCGAATCGAAGTCCTGGAGAACCAGATGGCACACCTGAGCCTAGAGGTAGGGACAATGAACAAAAAATTGGACTCCATGGGGGGGGGCATTGAAAAGTTGCTAAGAACCCTAGAGGGACCTAGGGAGGCAGAAAGGAGCCCGACAGGCTCCGACGAAGAGGAAGAAATCGTAGAGTCAAGTGGGGAAAACGAGGAGGGGAGGAAGAAACACCATTTTATGGGCAGCTTTCATACAGCCAAACTCCCGTAACCCCAAGCTGCGATCATTGCAGAACCCCATTGAGAGCCCTGGCCCCAAGTGGCGTAAACAAACTAAAAATGAAATTCGATGGGGATCCAAAGAAACTAGCTTGCTTCCTAACCCACGTCCAGGGGTTTATGGAAGAATTCGAGCATACCTTTCAAACGGAGGTGAGCAAGGTGCGTTACGTCTCCAGTTTTCTAAGAGGAGAGGCAGGCGACTGGCTAGTGGGTCTTCATGACAGCGGAGCCAGAGAGTTGTTGAACTTTAAGAAGTTCATGTACGCGCTTAGGCTGAGATTTGAGGATACCTTATCTAAAATCTCAGCTAAGGCACGAATCCAGAACTTGAGACAGGGCAACAGAACAGTAGCAGAACACGCTATGGACTTCAAAAAACTTCTGTCAAAACTCCCAGACTGGCCTGAATCCTTCAAAATTCAGCATTTTCAATATGGACTATGACAGGATTTAATTGAAGTGGCCATAGAGAGAGATGACCCTGGGACGTTAGAAGGATGGATTCAATTGGCAGGGAAAGTAGAAAGTAGCAAAATGCAGCTACAGAACATTAGAAATTTCAATTCCATGCACAAGAAACAAGTGACCCCTGTCACTCAACCTCACAAATCCACCAAGCAACGGAATTGGGAGGAGGAGAAAGAACGACGTACGAAAGACGGACTGTGCTTTCGCTGTGGCAGAGAGGGTCACCGGATAAGCAATTGTCCTCAAACCAAGAATAACGTCAAAGAGAACACCCCCCCCCCCGAAAAAGGCAACAGATGCCAAAGGAGGCAAGACAGCAACGGCGAAATATAAAGGAGCGGCAGCAGCAACTGAGGAGAGCCGGAGCTTGCACCACTGGAGCATCAATTCCGACACCTCAAGTGATGAGTTTGAGCCAGCGGAAAACTACAACGGCCTGTGCTAAAGTGCGCCGCAGGACAGGCCTTCAACATTGGGTGCAACGGGGGGCAGGTGTTCCTAAATGCCCCACGATGAACGTCAAGGTAAAGTTGCAAACCTTGGATGGGACGGGACAATTGTGGGGGCTGGCTATGCTGGACTCAGGGTGCTCCAGATGCTTAATGCACCCGAAAATAGCAACCAAACTGAAACTCAAGTTGGTCAAAATGCAGACACCCATCACGTTTTGCCAATTGGATGGGTCCGAAATGCAGGGGGGACCAATTGAATTCACCACTGAAGACATACAAATGTCTGTGGGGACTCATGTAGAGACATTACATTTCATAGTCGCACCCATTGCTGCGCGACATATCGTGCTAGGACTCAAATGGCTCAGGAAAAGAAACCCTAGAGTGGACTGGGCGTCTGGGGTAATTGAGTTTTTTGATGGGCTTTACAAAGCGGTTGGAGAAACAAATGGAGTAAGTGAATTGGAATGGGGGGCAGCTGGCACGGTACACGAGGGGATGGAACAATGGGAGGAGAACCAAGACGAGGAGGGGGACACGCTCCCAGACACAATCCCGGAGATTTATACCTCTGTAGCTGAGGTGTTTGGGCAAAAGGCATGTGAACAGGAACCCCCCCACAGGGCATCAGACGCAACGGTTGATTTGATCCCTGGGGCTCCCTTCCCAAAACCCAAAATGTATGCGATGACCCAGAAAGAATTAGGTGAGCTACGTAAATTTATCGACAAAAATTTGGCAAGGGGTTTTATTGAACCCTCAAACTCACCTTTAGCTGCCCCTGTACTTTTTCGGAAAAAGAAAGACGGGTCCTTATGGCTTTGCACAGACTACAGGGGGTTAAATGCCATTTCAGTGACCAACCAGTACCCTCTCCCACTTCTCAAAGACATGCTAGCGCAATTGGCAAAAGGCAAAAATTTTACCAAGCTAGATGTTCGAGAGGCATATTATCGAGTACGCATACGGGAAGGGGACGAATGGAAAACGGCATTCAACTGCCCATTGGGTCAATATCAGTATAGGGTTCTCCCGTTCGGGATTGCGGGAGGACCGGGCATCTTCATGCGATTGATCAATGAGGTTTTGTATGAATTTCTATATCAAGGGGTGATCGTTTACTTGGATGATATATTGATTTTTTCTGACAACCTAGAGGAACACACCCAATTAGTTAAGAGAGTGTTAGAAAAATTACTTGAGGCTAAGTTGTATGTAAAATTGGAAAAGTGTGAATTCCATAAGGACAGCTTGGATTTCCTCGGCTATAGGATCTCACATAAAGGCATTGAAATGGACCCGGGTAAAGTACAAGCAGTGTTAGAGTGGGAACCCCCTCGAACCCACAGGCAACTCCAAGCCTTCCTCGGTTTTGTGGGGTTCTACAGACAGTTCATTCACGGGTTTGCCCAGATTGCACTACCCCTGATGGACCTATTGAAAACAAAAGAAAGGGGGCCAAAGGGAAATCACCCAGCACTAAACTAATTTGGACCACAGAATGCCAGGAGGCATTCGACAAATTAAAGACTTTGTTCACAGAGGAACCCATCCTCAAACACCCAGAAGTGGAGAAGCAATTTATAATTCACACAGATGCTTCTCACAATGCCATCGGTTCAATCCTGCTTCAATTCGATGAGGCAAAGAAACTGAGACCATGTGCCTATATTTCCAAAAAATTCAGCGAAACGCAAAAAAGATGGCATGTTTGGGAGAAGGAAGCGTTCGCTGTCAAACACGCACTAGACACATGGCGCCATCTCTTAGAGGGGGCGACCGTCCCATTTCAGGTATGGACAGACCATAAAAACCTAGAGGCACTCCCCAGGAAACTGAACCACAAACAATTGCGATGGGCTGAGTTTTTCAGTAAATTCAACTTTACACTGCAGTACTTCCCGGGGGGAAAGAACCTCTTAGCGGATGTGCTATCACGCCTACCCCAACACGACGGTAAAGTCGAGGGAATTGTAGAAATGCTCATTCCCACGCAAGCACACACAACGGCACAGGGAAAAGAGCCTCTAGCAATGCTCATCTCCACTCAAGCACACACACCTGCACAGGTAGGAGAGCCTCCAGAATGGGGTTGTCAGGTGTCCAGACCAGACGGTAAAGCCGAGGGGATGGTAGACACGCTCATCCCCACGCAAGCACACACACCTTCACAGGCAGGTGAGCCGGTAGAAAGAGGCGGGCAGGCGAACAAGCTAGAAGGGAATCTAGCTCTCACTCGCAGCAAAGCCAAGGCAGCAGAAGAAAACCCCTTTGAAGCCAAGCTACGGGCAGAAACGCTGTCTGACGCCTGGTGGGGGGAGAACAAACACACACTCACGGAAAGCAATGGGCTATGGTGGAAGGAGGGAAAGGTTTACGTTCCCACAGGGCTTAGGAAGGGGGCATTAGAGAAAACACACAACCACAAAACGGCTGGCCACTTCGGGTTTGTCAAAACACTGCATTTAATCAGGAATAAATTTTGGTGGCCAACTCTGCGCAGGGACGTAAAAGAATACGTAGCCTCCTGCCCAGTATGCGCCACGGCAAAGCGGGTGATGGGAAAACCCACAGGGCTACTGCAACCGGTGGCCAACCCTACACAACCATGGAAACAAATCGCCATGGATTTCATCGTGGACTTACCCACGAGCAGCAAGAAAACGGCAATCTGGGTGGTCACGGACCTATTTTCCAAGCAAGCACATTTCATTGCATGCAATGGGATCCCAAACGCACCCAAATTGGCTAAATTGTTCATTCAGCACATCTACAGAGCCCACGGTACGCCCGAACGCATAATTAGCGACCGCGGAAGTACTTTTGCTTGCAAATTCTGGCGTGCATTTTTAAAATTGATTGGTTCCAGCCAGGGGTTGAGCTCTGTGTTCCACGCACCCACTGACGGAGCTTCTGAACGCATTAACTCGATACTAGAGCAGTACCTGAGATGCTACATTAGCTATCAACAAAACGATTGGGCAGAATTATTACCTTTCGCTGAAGTAGCATACAATAATTCCATCCACCAAAGCACGGGCTTTTCACCTTTTCAAATTGCGACGGGGCAGGACTTTGTTACCATCCCCGAACTCGCTCTGACCCAAGTAACGGAGGGGACCACCCCATTACAGGCAGATGAGTGGATTGCAAAAATAAAAAGCAATTGGCCGGTAATGACGAAAACCCTCGAGGAAGCAAAGGCAAATTACAAAAAATATGCTGACAGGAAAAGAGCGGCTGAATGGGAGCTCAAAGTGGGAGATAAAGTGTATCTCTCCACAAAGAACTTGCGCTCCACACAGCCATCCAAGAAACTTGCACCCAAATTCATTGAACCGTTCACTATTATACACGTGATCAACCCAGTGATGGCCAAACTGCAACTCCCCAAAGCACTGAAACGTGTCCACCCAGTTTTCCATATCAGCTTACTAAAACGTTACAAAACATCAGATTGGCACCCCGAAGTGGCCGAGCCAACACCGACAATAGTCAATGGGGAACCGCATTTTGAAATTGACAAAATTCTAGACAGTAGACGACACAAAGGACAGCTGCAGTATTTAGTGAAATGGCAACACCTACCAATCGGGGATAAGGAATGGGTAGCCCAGAAACACATGCAAGCTCCAGATATGATTAGAGACTTTCACAGAGAATTCCCGGACAAACCGAGGTAAACAACTGTTTACATCTGTATAACATTGTGCCAATGTTGATTGTAAATATGTACAAACAATCCAGGGGAAGGGGGGATTTTCTCGGACGGGCGGCATGTCAGAGTTCTGGCAGACCTCTGCCATTCAAACAAGTACGTGTTAACCGACACGCGGAAACAGACTCGCAACTGACAAGCAGCCGGAGCCATCGTAACGAGCTGTGAAACGGAACGCATCAACCCAGGAAGGACTGTCTGGCGAAGCTGGAGCCACGTACCTCACACATCAACTTCAAAAGGACAATGGGGGGGGGAATGTTTAAAGGTAATATACCATGCCATGCCAGTTCATTCACGTCTTTGTTCCTGCACCTATGTACTTCAATAAATCTCTTTGCTTTCAAGAAGCCTGCGTTCGGCTTTCTTTAGACAAGAGAATCTGACAGACATCGTTGGGAGCAGTCCTTACATAGATGATATCCATTCTTGTCCATGACCTCCACACATTAAATGTTACTTAATCTCACTTTAGGTGGGGGAAAGCCTACATGTATAAATCACAGCACATACAACTTTACCAATAGTTGAGGCGATGTTCAAATCAAGGTTCCAGATGCCAAGAAAATCTACGTCTAGTTGTATAGAGTTTAGACATTACTGTTTTCACAACTTTGGGGTCAGCTCTGAACCAGATTGATCTTACAACATCTTCTATTTTGGGGAGGTGAATTTATTTGTTACTGGGACTGTTCTGCTTTACTTGAGGCCACTGCAAAGCTGCTGTTTTTCTTCAAATAACTGTCGATCACAGACCTTATGGGCAGTCTGTTTTCCCATTGGCAGAAATTCTTGTCTCTTTTTAGCAACTAGGCAAAAGCCAGCTGTTACTGCCACCCTCCACCCACCATAGCAGCATGCAACTGTGCCCCCTGTATTTAGATACAAGGAATCATATCTGGGAAAGTGCCTTATTGCGAAGCTGCAACCTTCACAACTCAGAAGGACTTTAAAAATTCAACAGAAGAATGGCAGCAAGGCAGCTGGAAAGCCCTGTGAGGATTTAAATGTTTTTATTTATATTTTTCACTGCATTGATTTTCATTGCATAGTTCTAGTTAATAAGAACTGCCAAATATAGAACCAAGGGTTCTGCAGATTTTGAACGGTGCTTTGCTTCATCAAAAGCTTTAAAACAAAACATCAACTCCCCACTTTTAAACAGCAACATTGCCATATAACTTCATTGGATAACAGGGACCTCTGTCCATGTGTACCTGGAGAGAAGCAAAGTAGGGTGGTCCTGACCTTTGTCCAGCTTCAGGTGGTGCACCAGTTAAAAAAATAAAATAAAATAAAATAAAATAAAATAAAATAATAAAATAAAATAAAATAAAATAAAATAAAATAAAATAAAATAAAATAAAATAAAATAAAATAAAATAAAATAAAATAAAATAAAATAAAATAAAATAAAATAAAATAAAATAAAATAAAATAATGAGGTTCAGCCTAAGTCATTCTGTGAGAGATAGGACAAGAAGATAGTAGCCCAAAATACCACCATGCATGGATGTTACTTTAGAGGGCAAAGGGAGCCACAAGACCCCAGGTTCTGCAGAAACACTTCCTCATAATGTCTGAGATGGCTGCCTCACTAAAAGGAGGGCCAGACAAGAAGCTGAAGCATCCCATGATACACATGTACCCTAAAAGGAGTATTAAAAGGTACCTCAGCACTAGGCTAGTAATAGGTCTGCATTTTGCCAGTGTCTAACACAGTAGGGACAGTAGGCATGTGTATTTTTTGGTCTCTTTTTTCACTGTCCTGGGTAAAAAGGCAGGCAACAGAATAAGGAGTTGTTGCGGGGGTTGCATTCTAGATTTCTGGAAACTTTAACGTCATTTTAAACATGGGAGTTGAAGGTGGGAAGAGACATACCTTTTACTTCCATGTTAGCATTCCCTATGAATGAAAAGTTTTATTCCATTCAACCACACATTTCTCACATAAGCCACTTCAGTCTAGTAGTTCTTCTCTGAGTTCCATGTTCTGTTCTGATGAAAACCAATGATTGGGTTTTCCTCTCTTGGTTAATTTTTAGCTGAGTTTGCTTTCCGACAGCGCATGATTGTCTCCAGTTTCAGTCTTTCTAGATATGACATTTACTGCTGTCCTACCCTATCTTTGTTTACTCTGAAATAAGTCTGACTGGTGGAGCTTACTCCCACCCACAGGATAAACACCTCAGAATGATGCAGTGAATTGAGGTAGAGTTGTACTTAGAGACACAAGAATGGATTGTTAATTAAGAGTATCAAATGTGAACTGCAGTGACCCTGGTTCAGATATTCCTCCAACCTGTCATTCTCTCTTTTAGCTTAACTTACAAAGAGGAGAAAAATACACCTTTTGTATCTCCAATTATGATGAGTATAAAAAAAGAAGAAGGAAGGAAGGAAGGATTGGTTACACATTTTTAAGTAACTAGTAATAAGGAACTTGCTGACTGACTGTATCACTGACTATAGAAGTGTTAGCTTCCTTTCTCACTTCCCATTCTATTAGTAGCAAACCAGAACTAACAAATAAACAAACATCCCAGTGGAGGGCTCTTAAAGCAGGCAGAGAATACTCATTGTAAAGAGCAAGGGGTTGCCATGCTAGTTTCATCCTAGCAACCCCATGGTTGCCTGGCTTGTCCTGGTGGGGTTCGCTTGGAGATACAGAGTCCTCCAGGCAATCTCCAAAAAATGCACCCGATTTAACAAATGCAAACACATGCTCTGAAGCACCTTAATTATGAATAGCAGCAACAAAATGGTTACATATAATTATATTACAATTAAATTTGAAAAAATTAATTAATCTTATTTTAATATGGAACAATATGCTATGTTAAGTTCTAATTGATAAGAGATGACCAGACATTGTAACACTACCTGTAGGGCACAGCTGCTTAGAATGCTGCAGTCAGAATTCAATAGGTCAGTCCTTTGGATCATATTCCACAGTACTCTGTTGTGCCTTATGGCAGCCATCCCCAAACATGTTTATGGAGAAGACTTCTTTATGTCTTACAGTGCTTACAGTGGAACTGAAGTCTAGGAGTAAAAGGTGATACTACTATAGACCTGCACCAATGTAGAACTATCTGTGTTTATACAGTGAGGCTAAAAGAAGATAGCCTTTATTATATTGTTATAGTACTGTATTGGAAGTTGGTGTTAAGGAATTGGAAGACTTCAAGCTGATTGAAACAGGAAAAAGGGACAGGGATGTTGGAATTATCAGGGGTCAACTCAGCATTGTCTCATAAGCATAAGGGGGGGTCCTTTCTAGTAAACGCATCTCTATTGTGCTTGTGGGATGTCACATGGGTCACCTGATTTCCACTTCCTCCTCCTTCTTGAGTTTGGGGATTTAACCATCTCCATTTTACTCTTTGGGCACACCTGCAAGCAGGAGGTGCTGCAAGATGCATCTCTCATCCTTTCATCTTGCTTGCACACTGATCTACTATGAATCTACTTGTATCCATATCTACTGAATAAATGTAAGCTATCTCTATTTTTCTTCATCTAACTACTATGTGACGACTGAATTTATTTCTGAACGTAATTAAGAGTAATGTGCAAGTCCCTTCTGGTTCACGCTTCTACTTTGCAAGATTGTTGTTAGCTGCTTGGAGTTCTTTTATTAACCTTCAAAACTCCATCAAGGGACAGGGACAAGGAGGAATGTCAACAAATTAATTAGCAGTGATAATTATGATTTGATCAAGCTTTAGGCCAGGATTATAAAACAAGAAAAGAACAGTTAGTTGCAGCACAGCAGTTGCTAAATTGTAGTTATTTCATTTAGAAAAGGATAGTTGAGGAAATACTGTGTCTGGGCTTCCGGAAATTTGCTGGAAGAAGAATTAGAGAACAGGGAGTTAGTGTTTAATGGGAAACTTTCACAAAGAGACCTGAAATAATAAATCACAACAGAAACCAGTAATAACAGCAAGGACTTTAAAGCAGAAAAAGATTGCTAGATGGACAGTGAAGGAACTGGTTGAGATGAAGCCAGATGGAGCTCTGGTTTGAAGAGAAGACAATTGAAAGCTTATTTTTAGGGAAGATTCTCTTAAATAAAAAGGACAAAACCAAACATGTAAGAGATAAGTACAGTTACAATATGTCAATGTTTTACTTTTTTAAAAAAACTATTAGCTAATTTCCTAAATTCTGTTAATCTAGAAAGGATCCAGTTGTGATATTAATTCTATGCCTCTTCCTCAGTTTACTGAAATTCGATCAGGTTAAGAGAAGCTATTTTGGAGCATTTTTTTTAAAAAAAGTTCAGGCCTAGGTAGGACTGGTGACAGGGAATTCCAAATAATCTAACCTTAAATTTTAAAAAGGAGAATGCAGACTAGTGCCTCGGTCAGGATAATCTAGGAAGTAAGAAATTCATTGAAACATATCAGAAGATTTAGTGGATTCCGACAGCAGAGCCCAGGAACCTTCCTAGTGCCATCAAAGCCAATTTTAAGGTTTCAGTCTTTGCTGCATCAATGGTCCAACTAGGTAGTAATACTACAGTGCAAGAAAAAAAAACAGGAAAAACAACAAATAGTGGAGATTTTGGCACTTAGATCAGAGATTTAAATTCTTACTTACTTCGTTAACCTAATTTAATGTACCTCTATACAATTGTATATTTCTAAAAAAAATTTCTTTTCTCCTTTTGCTTGTTTGTTTGCTATTTTTTTCTTTTAAAATGATTAATACTTTTTTTTAAAAAAAAAAAGAAAGAACATAGGAATAATTGGTTCTGCTGCAAAGCATGGTATTAGATCAGGGAATAAAGGACTCTTCAAGAGCTGACTGGTCCTAATTGTTGCTTCATTTTTGGCTCCTTAGTCTGAGAAACTCATTGTTATCATAGCCATCATCTGTACCCTGGACAACTAATTTGGAATTTTTCTTTACTTACAATTTCTCTGATCTAGAACTTGGCTGTGGCCTGATTTCTCTGGTTCTTCCAACAGAGACAAAAATATTGACTAATACTTACTGATATTTAATGGCCACATTCATATGACAAAGTGAACCATGTGAAGAGTTTCTGGTTTACCACAAAGGAATCACTTGACCATTTTTATTTATTATTATTTATAAATAAATAAATAAAATCACTTGACCATTTTTGCATGCAAGAATGGCTAAATAAATCAAAAGTAGTTCATTTGTCATGACATGTGAATCATGATTTCTGATTTCTGTGGTCAAGCTTATCCACTACTCCTGGCAGAAATGACTGCAAACTGTTTGTTTGTGGTAAGCTTGAAATCCGAGATGTGGAAATATTACCATTAAGTTCTGACTCACTGGGCAAAGGTAAAACCCTTTTTCAATGCTTTACTTGCAGAGTCTGTGAAACAGACTATTGTAGGAGGCTTGTTTTTAAACATAGATATGTATGTTCCCTTGCATGTATCATCAAATTAAGAGTTTACCTTTTATTGGACAATATCCAGTTAAAGAGTCTTTGTCCACATCTGGAGTTGTTCCACACCAAAGCTGTTTGTGTTCATCGTCATTAGCTATGCATTTAGCATACCATTTATTCATATACTTGAAAGGAAATACACAAGGAGCTCCAAAGGCATTGCCTTCTATGGTAAATAGAGCTGTAAAAAAATCAAATATATTCATGTTAGATTGAGAAGTGCTGAAATGAGAGGAGAAATGCTATACAAAACTATCTCAGTATAAGTTCTGAGCTACACATACAGTTTGTGTACAGTACAGGTACAGTACAGGTACAGTACAGGTAACCATATTTACCTCATTCAGGGAACAATTTTGAGCACCCATGTCTCAAGATTAGTTTTCTGATATTTACCTTCATATTTTTGGGCACACAAGCTCTCCTTTGTTCCATAGATCTTCCAAGCACTTTTTATGGTGGGTTTTTTTGATAGTATAACCCCATCCTCATGTCTATCAGCAGGATGTAAAAATAGGTCTTGTTTTTCAAGGGCAAGAAGAGTGTCATTTCTGCATTCCCATTTCTGTAATTCATTGGTCTCATTACATGGTGACAGTGTAACTGGAACCAAGTTTGACTCTGAAGGCACACTCAGGCATAACTTCACTGCCATATTCAATAACTGATAATCGGAAACCCACTTAAAATTTTGCCACTCATTTTTCTTGTTGCAGTTGTCGAAGATGAAGGAATGAGATTCTTCAGGTTTTAGACAAAGATCAAGATTTTCATTGTATATCAAAAAAGTGTCACTTTCTATAAAATGAACCAAATATTAATATTAATAATAATAACAACAACAACTACAGTAATAACATTCATGTTATTGATATCTATATGAGGTTATCATTTTTTTCCATGAAAAAGTATGCTTTTATATGATTGGTTTCTTACTGCTCTTCCCACCTACTATACAGTTTAAATGTTGAATCAATTCTATAGAATCTCAGATTTCATCAATTTAAATTTAACTCTTTTTATTATTTATCCTTATTATAATATACAAGCATGTAGAAAAAGAGGAAAATATTTTTTAAAAACTTATAAAAAAGAAAAAAAATACTTTATAACCTTAACTTCCAAAAGATTATTTAGAAGTAATCAGTAATTATGGAGAATGCATCCATACTTTACTGTTAAGAAAATAACACAAACATAACTGAAGAACTGTGATATTCCTTTTAACAAGAAACATTTATTTAATAAATTAAATAATTGAATATATAAATAAAGCTTACCTGATATTTGAAAAGCTGGATGAATGAGAAATAAAAGATTTAGGAACAAAAAAGTCGGCATTGGAAGCAATAAAACCTTCCACAAAACTACTCTGAAATTAAGAACTGACTGAGCTTCTTTTGGGGAACTCCTTTACATATGAGTAAAGAAGAAAGAAATGTTTGCTTCTGGCTTCAGTGTTACGAAATGTGTATTGTAATAAGCAGGACTATAAATAGTGTTTGGATTCTGTGCAAAAGACCTATTTCCATAGAAATTGCTTCAAGAATTTACAATGAACACTCATCATACGTACGTACATACTGTACATGCCTATTAAACAATTCCCTTTGAGAATAAGAAACATTATATTGTATATGAAATGAAATCAAATGAAATACTGTTTATTCAATCAATGACCAGCAAAGTTTGAAAATATACCACACAAAATTAAAATCAAATGGGTGAGATAAAATACTAACATAACAAGGAGTCTCTATTATAAAAATATAACATGCTACTATGATGGTATGTTAATTAACTGTGCAAGTATAAATCTAAAATATTACAATCTATGAAGTAAAAATACATATCACCTAAAACAAGATAGCTAATGCATAATAAGCCTGAAGTGATGAATAAAGTTCCTCATACATATCCATAAATATATGAAACGATCAAGAGGACATCATAAATCCTTATTTTACTCACTTTTTAGTGATGATCTCTTTACTAAGCATTTGCTTTATTATCTCACACTTGCATTATATACTGCTTTTATCTCATTCAGCAACCAAATTTCTGTAATTCAAATGAAACTTCATTTCTCACATTCATACATTTCTTAGTGACATTTTTATTTATTTATTTATTTTTCAATTTCTATCACCGCACCCTCTCCCCTGAAGGGGACTCTGGGCGGTTTACAAAATACAACCATTAAAATTTATAAATATAAATAAATATAAAATCATACAAATCTATAATCATCAAGATTACTAATAAGTTAAATATAAAATCCAAGAGGCGATAAGATGGTATTTTAAAAGGGCTCTATGGCACCAGCCACCCCCAGGAGGAGCTGTTCCCGTTCCCCTCCCAGGCGAGGCGGCAGAACCAGGTCTTTAAGTTCTTCCGGAAGGTCAGGCACGACGGAGCCTGCCTCACCTCCGGGGGCAGAATGTTCCAAAGGGCGGGTGCCACTGCCGAGAAGGCCCGCCTTCTGGACCCCGCCAAGTGAAACTCCCTTAACGACGGGGTCCGCAGCATGCCCTCTCTGCATAATCGAGTGGGATGGTTTGAAGTTTGGGAAGTTTCATTCATTCAACTTATATGCTGTACCTTTTCCAAGCAGCTTATCAATAAATATCATACATAAATATTAATAAAAGAAGGTTAAAAATAGAAACATTAATGAGAATTATAATACAATTAGCCTAATAATCCACTATTTGCAGACTCTTTATTTGTCTGCAAATGCCTTCCCGAAGAGCAATGTATTTCCTGGTTGGTAGGATATGAGCAACAATTTTTGGCTTGAAGGGTGTTTTCTAGATTAAAGAGCCTAACTTGCATAGAAAAGTTTGGACACACTGGCCAAAGTGTGCCCAAACTGACCAGTACTGTTCTTACCATTAGCAGTGAATGATACATGGGTACAATTAAGGCTGATAATCTGGTCTGCTCTTTCCTTTTTTACTAAAAAGCATTATATGGTAGTCGTCCACATAATACCTATTCTCTTGGATTTCTACTCCTATTGACTCAGTGGAGAGAGTGTCTCCATTGGGCTGTTGAGGTCCATTGAACCATGATCCTCATACAAACTGCTTTGATCATCCCCTCTGTCCTGGGACATCTCTTGGGGAAGAAGCATCAAAGGGACTTCTGAAACTTTGCCTTCAATTCTTTATTCTTCCTCCTTTTTTCTCGGGTCAGCACATATAATTTGGTGAGCCTTTTTTTCTTTGCCTGCTGGCTAGGCTTTACATAACATAAAGAATTTGTAATTGTAGTGTGCAGGATGCTTTGAAAACCATCTGCTTCAGGGCATCTGAAGAGAGCCAGTTTGGTCTAGTGGTTAAGGCAATGGGCTAGAAACCAGGAGTCTGTGAGTTCTAGTCCCGCCTTAGGCACTGAAGCCAGCTGGGTGACTTTGGGCCAGTCACTCTCTCTCAGCCCTAGGAAGAAGGCAATGGCAAACCACTTCCGAAAAACCTTGCCAAGAAAACTGCAGGGACTTGTCCAGGCAGTCTCCGAGAATCGGACACGATTGAATAGATTAAAAAAAAAACATGTATGGATATTCCAAGAATTTGCCATTAAAAGTTCTACTGTACCTGCAAACAGACCTGCTTAAGTTTAGGACAGCAAGTTCATTGTTTTAAAATCCACTTAAATTAGAAAGCAAAAAACAAACTTTGCAAGAAATGTATTTTGTAACAGGATGTAACCATTTTCAACATAATGGGTGGAGAAAACTGTAACCAGGAAGCATAGCATGCCTCTTCTGCTGTTCAAAGTTCAGTCAAAGTTGTCTGTCAAACGTGGAGTCTTTTTATGAAGCCACTTCTGCAAAAATAGTCAACACCCTGAAAGGCCCAGCAAGACAGACATACACATTTTATTATTAAATAGAAGACTGTATTTAATACTTTATCTTGCTTCCTATTTTTAAATGATACGTTAATTTAATAGCATGAGCTTACAGAGCTCTGGGAGGCATCCAAAATGGGCTTGGTCTGCCTGAAGGACATTCTTATAATATGAGGCAGCCATGCAGCAAGCTGAAGGTCACCAAATTAGTGACCCTGGGGTTCCCAATAGTGACAAAAATGGGTTTGTTTGTGCAACTGTCTCCTGCTATTCCTTTAAGCACCTTGGGTCTGTAGGGTAATGGCAATAAGAAGAACAGCAGGAAGGAATCTAACCAATCAGTTTATCTGGGTCAAAGTGAAAGCATCAGACTGAGAAATTGCTATGATGGGCAGTTGACGGTTAGGGAGAGATCCTATCTCTGTATCACCAAGCAGAACTTCTTTAGTTGGACTTCTAGGATCCAATGGAAAATAATTATTGCCCTTGGAATGCAGGGCTGAATGGATACACACTCTGTTCTAAGACAGGGGACCAAAAGTAGAATCACAGCAGTTGGAAGGCCAGCCTGACACTCATCCATCATCAGAAAAGGGTCAGTGGCAAGGAACTTCTTTCCCTGCTACCTGCAAGGAAAACCACTCATCTCCAAGTACTGGGATCCTGAGAAAGCTGAAGGAAAGCATGCTTTGCCTCCATTCTTTGGCTGGAGATTAAGAGGACTGCTGGGCTGGACATGTCAGTGTCATTGCTGATGCTGTTCTTTGCCCTCAAATTTCTTTGATGAAAGCTAGCATCAATTCCCCCTTCATGGATCACTGCCTTGTCATGGTGAAGGGGCTTGCGTAACTCAATGAAGTCAGGTCAAGAAGAACAGGTCATGATGGAGAGTTCTGACAAAACGTGGTCCAAAACTGGAGGAGGGAATGGCAAACCACTCCAGTATCCTTGCCAAGAAAACCCATGGACAGTATCAAAAGGCTAAAAGATATGACGCCGGAAGATGAGCCCCTCAGGTCGGAAGGTGTCCAAAATGCTACTGGGGAAGAGCGGAGGGCAATTCCGAGTAGCTCCAGAAAGAGTGAAGCGGCTGGGCCAAAGCCGAAAGGACGCTCAGCTGTGGATGTGTCTGGAAGTGGAAGGAAAGTCCGATGCTGTAAAGAACAATATTGCATAGGAACCTGGAATGTAAGATCTATGAATCAAGGTAAGCTGGATGTGGTCAAACATGAGATGACAAGATTGAACATCGACATCTTGGGAATCAGTGAACTAAAATGGACAGGAATGGGCGAATTTAATTCAGATGACCATTATATATACTACTGTGGGCAAGAATCCCTTAGAAGAAATGGAGTAGCTCTCATAGTCAGTAAAAGAGTGGGAAAGACAGTACTGGGGTACAACCTCAAAAACGACATAATGCTTTCAGTTCGAATCCAAGGCAAACCATTCAACATCACAGTGATCCAAGTCTATGCCCCAACCACTGATGCCAAAGAAGCTGAAGTTGACCGGTTCTATGAAGACCTACAACACCTTCTAGAACTAACACCAAAAAAATATGTCCTTTTCATCATAGGGGACTGGAATGCTAAAGTAGGAAGTCAAAAAATAACCGGAATAACAGGCAAGTTTGGCCTTGGAGTACAAAATGAAGCAGGGCAAAGGCTAATAGAGTTTTGTCAAGAGAACACGCTGGTCATAGCAAACACTCTTTTCCAACAACACAAGAGACGACTCTACACATGGACATCACCAGATGGTCAATACCGAAATCAGATTGATTATATACTTTGCAGCCAAAGATGGAGAAGCTCTATACAATCAGCAAAAACAAGACCTGGAGCTGACTGTGGCTCAGGTCATGAGCTTCTTATTGCAAAATTTAGGCTTAAATTGAAGAATGTAGAGAAAACCACTAGACCACTCAGGTATGACCTAAATCATATCCCTTATGAATATACAGTGGAGGTGAGGAATAGATTTAAAGGATTACAGTAGATCTGGTAGACAGAGTGCCTGAAGAACTGTGGATGGAGGTTCGTAACATTGTACAGGAGGCAGCAACTAAAACCATCCCAAAGAAAAAGAAATGCAAGAAAGCAAAGTGGCTGACTGATGAGGCTTTACAAATAGCTGAGGAAAGAAGGGAAGCAAAAGGCAAGGGAGAAAGGGAAAGATATAACCAACTGAATGCAGATTTCCAGAGAACAGCAAGGAGAGATAAGGCGGCCTTCTTAAATGAACAGTGCAAAGAAATCGAGGAAAACAATAGAATGGGGAAGACTAGAGATCTCTTCAAGAAAATCGGAGATATCAAGGGAACGTTTTGTGCAAAGATGGGCATGATAAAGGACAAAAAAGGCAGGGACCTAACAGAAGCAGAAGAGTTTAAGAAGAGGTGGCAAGAATACACAGAAGAACTATACAAGAAAGATCTTAATATCCCTGATAAATACGATGGTGTGGTCACTGACCTTGAGCCGGACATCCTAGAGAGTGAAGTCAAGTGGGCCTTAGGAAGCATTACTAACAACAAAGCTAGTGGAGAAGACAGTATCCCAGCTGAGCTATTTAAAATCCTAAAAGATGATGCTGTTAAAGTGCTGCACTCAATATGCCAACAAATTTGGAAAACTCAACAGTGGCCACAGGATTGGAAAAGGTCAGTTTACGTTCCAATTCCAAAGAAAGGCAATGCCAAAGAATGTTCAAACTACCGTACAATTGCGCTCATTTCACATGCCAGCAAGGTTATGCTCAAAATCCTACAAGCTAGGCTTCAGCAGTATGTGAACCGAGAACTACCAGAAGTGCAAGCTGGGTTTCAAAGAGGCAGAGGAACTAGAGATCAGATTGCCAACATTCGCTGGATCATGGAAAAAGCAAGAGAGTTCCAGAAAAACATCTACTTCTGCTTCATTGACTACGCTAAAGCCTTTGATTGTGTGGATCACAACAAACTGTGGCAAATTCTTAAAGAGATGGGAGTACCAGACCACCTTATCTGTCTCCTGAGAAACCTGTATGCGGGTCAAGAAGCAACAGTTAGAACTGGACATGGAACAACCGACTGGTTCAAAATTGGGAAAGGAGTACGACAAGGCTGTATATTATCACCGTGTTTATTTAACTTATATGCAGAATACATCATGAGAAATGCCGAGCTGGATGAATCACAAGCCGGAGTTAAGGTTGCCGGGAGAAATATCAACAACCTCAGATATGCAGACGATACCACCCTAATGGCAGAAAGTGAAGAGGAACTAAAGAGCCTCTTGATGAGGGTGAAAGAGGAGAGTGCAAAAGCTGGCTTGAAACTCAACATTAAAAAAACCCAGATCATGGCATCTGGTCCCATCACTTCCTGGCAAATAGAAGGGGAAGAAATGGAAGCAGTGACAGATTTTATTTTCTTGGGCTCCAAGATCACCGCAGACGGTGACTGCAGCCATGAAATTAAAAGATGCTTGCTCCTTGGGAGGAAAGCTATGGCAAACCTAGACAGCATATTAAAAAGCAGAGACATCACCTTGCCGACAAAGGTCCGTATAGTTAAAGCTATGGTTTTCCCAGTAGTAATGTATGGCTGTGAGAGTTGGACCATAAGGAAGGCTGAGCGCTGAAGAATTGATGCTTTCGAACTGTGGTGCTGGAGAAGACTCTTGAGAGTCCCTTGGACTGCAAGGAGGTCAAATCTGTCAATCCTAAAGGAAATCAACCCTGACTGCTCATTGGAAGGACAGATACTGAAGCTGAAGCTCAAATACTTTGGCCACCTAATGCGAAGAGAGGACACACTGGAAAAGACCCTGATGCTGGGAAAGACTGAAGGCAAAAGCAGAAGGGATGGCAGAGGATGAGATGGTTAGATAGCATCACCGATGTAATGAACATGAATTTGAGTAAACTCCGGGAGACGGTGGAGGACAGGAAGGCCTGGTGTGCTATGGTCCATGAGGTCACGAAGAGTTGGACACGACTAAACGACTGAACAACAACAACAAGCATCAATTACTACATTTGTTTTGGAAGTCTTTGCACTACAAGTACCTTCAGGACTTCGATGTGTCTGTAAGAGGTTCTGCTTATCCATTTGCAAGGAGAAAAGTCAGAGAG
The DNA here is from genome assembly GCA_023362775.1 of Charina bottae. NCBI lineage: Eukaryota > Metazoa > Chordata > Lepidosauria > Squamata > Charinaidae > Charina > Charina bottae. The sequence continues at coordinate 45,974,596 of JALMGJ010000007.1, read as the reverse complement.
ATAAATTGACAATTGTAGTTAAAAAAAAACAGTATAGAATGGGTGAGGTCTTTGCAACAAGAAAAAGGAAGAGGCCTATATCCAGCAGATCACCCAGCTGATAAAAAGGTGACCTAATATGGAAAGCTGGACCTGCTTTGGAGTGGTGGGTTGTGGTGATGGGGGGGGGGGGACGCAGCATTTGGCTGCAGTAGTCTTTTGCAGCAGATGATGCTTCTGAAGTAATGCCTGTTTCCTTCCTTCAGAAATCTGAACCACAAACCAAAAAGGGAAAAAGAGGAGAGAGAGAACTGAAAGTAAAAAAGCTTCCTGAAAAATTGGGAGCAGTTATTCAATATGACACAAATGGCGGTGCTTGTTTTTCAGTGAGTGTTGTAACACGTCAAATGATTATGGTATAATTCCAAACTCCAAATATTATGGTATAATTCCAATAATTCTAAAGGAAAAAAATAGGCACAGAGACAATAATTTCTAGATTGGTCAGACGGTGACTAAAAACCAGGAAGAGTCTGGTAGCACCTTGTTATTAAAAGGCCTAAGCTTTTGGGAGCTGCAACTTACTTCATCAGATATAAGATCACAAAAGCTTAGGCCTTTTAATAAAATGTGTTAGTTGGAAAAGGTGCTACCAGACGCTTCCTGATTTTTTGCCATGTTAGACTAACCTGCTTCTCCTCCTACAATCTCAGGAGGTGACTGTGTCTATGTGTTTCCTAAACACATTTAGGAGGGATTAAGCCTCTTTGAATGCAATAAGACCCAATAAAATTTATGTGCACTGTGGAAATTCATAATAGTATTTCATATCAGTAATCTCTGTAGACTTGTTAATTGTATGATCACCATTATATAACAGGATTGACCAAAAGTTCCTGTTCAGTTAGCAATTACGTTTTGTTATCTATATTTCAGATTTTAAACTGAAGGGTACTTTTGAAATTAAGGCTGCATGTTCAGTGTTTGCTTCTGAACTAGCTACCTTTGGGGTATTTATATTGTGAATTCCATAGGAAATAGAATAGGGTTAACACTAAGTTATTTTATATATTATGTTATTTACTCTCCAAGGCTTATAAACTCCTTCAGATGGAGTCATCTCTGGATATTCTCATCTTCATAAATTCAGATGAAAAGCAAATAATTAAGCATAGCAATATAAATTGTCCTCCAGTTGGGGGAGATGGGCGGTGATATAAATGTAATAATAAATAAATAAATAAATAAATAAATAAATAAATAAATAAATAAAAGCACAAGAAGAAATTAATAGGACGAGAAAGAAAAAATGCAAAAAAAAAAAAATGGGAATATTGCAGTCAGTGGCCCAAATTTAAACACATTCCTCATCAGAGGGAGCTGTTGTAACATTCCAGCCCCTATGGCTGGATGGAACATTGTGTTTAATGGATTTTCCAGATGTAATTGTATGTGAAAATGTGAACTTGGGAGACAGGAGGAAGAGTTGCAGACTAGACAACTGTCATGCAAAAGGTATCTCAGCCCACAGAAGGAAAAAGGGCATGGGAAGCATCTCAGAAGGGACCCTCCCTAGTTTTCAGGAAAGTAAAAGTAAAGGAGGGGAGAAAGGCTTTCAGACTTGCAAAATTCTAACACTGTAACCTTACAATAAAGGTAGTGTTAGTCCTCATGTTTGGTGCTTCTTGTCTGGACTACCTCAAAGGTCTGACACTAAAAGCCAGGAGAGAAGGAATCATGCTGATGCCTGGGGATAAGCTATTCCAGAGGAAGGGGGCAAAATTGAAAAGGCACAATTCTGAATCACTGAAAATGGCAAGCCAGGTGGGCAGATATTACTGGGAGAAGGCAGTGCTGCAGATATCCAGATATCTGAACCATGAAGGGCTTTCAAGATGACAGCCACCACCTTGAATCGAATCTGAAAGCCAACTGGCAATCAGTGCAGCTCTCAAATTAGGGAACACACAAATCCATGCCCATAAGTACTCGGGCCACCGCCTTCTGGACCAAGTGTAGCTCCCAAATGCTCTTCAGGAGCAGCCCCCTTCGGCTATTGTGAGCTAATTACCATTTTAAATGGGGAGGGGATTCACATTTAAAATATTTGACACAGTTCTTTACACTGTATTTCCAAAAGAAGTTATGGAATTCGAAAAGAGTCAGAAAACTGCAAGAAAATGATTAAGGGATGAGAATAACTCCCCTCTCAAAAAAATTGCAAAATTAAGGGGGGGGGGGTTTAAGTAAAAGACAATTGATAGAAACGTAAGGAATTTTATATGATGTGGAGAAAGTAGATAGGAATAAGGTTTTATCTCTTCGTCATGTAACTAGGACCAAGGAATTTGAATGAAACTGAATGATGGAGTCACAGGGCAGATTGAAGAAAATATTCCATCACATAGTAGGTAGTTAAGCTATGGCATATGCATTGGCATGATGCAGTACCATTGATTAGATAAATTCATGCAGGATAAAACTCTGCAAGGCTACTGAACAGAATGATATAATAATGCAGTATCCGGGATTATACAGCTCTGGTAGACATGCAGGAAGTGACATTATTCCTCCCATGTCATGTTTATGGTCTTCCCAAGTACATTGTGGAAACAGAATGCTGGACTAGACAGGCTTATGCTCTGATCCAGCGGGGCTCTTCATACATCCTTAAACACAATAATAGGTCAGCCTTCTAATTCATACTGCATCCATGTTACATTCCATGCATATAAGATACAGTCCAACTTTAGTCCAACCTATTTTCTAGTGGTACACATAGTAAGCAAAAATATAATCCACCTAAACATGAAAATACAATAGAAGTGCAAAATCATGTTTTGTTTTTGGTTTGTAATAACTTCAAAGTTACAACAGGTAACCTAACTGATCCTGGCTGTTCCTGAAAAAAGCTAAGTAGGGTTGGACTTAATTAATGGATGGGAGGCAACCAGAAACCCCAGGCTGCAAGCTAGACTGGGTAACTGAAAAAAACAATCTGGAAGATGGCAATGGCAAACCACTGCTATACAATATGTCTATGAAGGTTCTCAGTCATCCAGGTGGAATTGTCTGTAGCTTGAATCATGTCAACTGGATTTCCATTTTTCTCAGTGGAAACGTTTCTCTCCTTATCCAAGGAGCTTCTTCAGTCTGAGCAAAGTTAGTAAGGGAATCCTTAAATATGTTTCTAGGTGCCCACCCACTGGTTTAGGTATGTGGATGACACCTGGGTCAAAATCAAGGTCCAGGAAGTACAGGCCTTCACGGACCATATAAACACTATAGATGCCAACATTAGCTTCACCAGAGAATACACCAAGGACAACAGACTGGCATTCCTAGACTGTGAAGTCCTCATTGGGACCAGTGGCAAGCTAGAAATAGGGATCTACAGGAAACCCACACACAGAGATCAATATCTGATGTTTGACTCCCACCATCCACTGCAGCACAAACTAGGAGTCATCAGGACATTGTCACACAGAGCAGAAACCATCCCCACCTCCATGGATTCCAAAAAGAATGAAAATCAGCACCTGAGAACAGCTCTGAAGGCCTGTGGATATCCAAATTGGGCCTTCACTAAATCTAAGTCTACCAGACCTAAAACAGCGACAGATAGGGCTGAGACTCAGAGTAAACGGAAGAACTTGGTCATTCCTTACATGGCTGGCATGTCTGAAAAGATAAAACGGATATTTGGCAAACACCACATACCTATATATTTCAAACCCACCAACTCACTGAGACAGAGGCTTGTACACCCCAAAGATCAAACTCCAAAACACAAGAAAAGCAATGTAGTTTATGCAATCCAGTGCAGTGAGGAGTGCTCTGAACTCTACATTGGAGAAACCAAACAACCTTTGTACAGGAGGATGGCCCAACACAGGAGAAGTAACACCACAGGACCAGAGTCAGCAGTTTATCTTCATCTAAAGGAAAAAGGACACTCATTTGAGGACATTAATGTTCACATTTTAGACAGAGAAGATAGGTGGTTTGAGAGAGGGGTCAAGGAATCCATTTATGCCAACTTGGAAAATCCTTCCTTGAATAGAGGTGGGGGCCTCAGGCACAATCTTTCCCCCATCTTCCTCCCTGCTTTGTCTTCTGTGCCTAGGAAGATTAAGACCATTTCACAAGCTCAACAGCAGCATGGTGATCTTAACGATCCTCATTTAGGTGATAAAGGGACTTAGAAATAACATCTCAAAATAACCATGACCTAGCCCCAGGTGCAAGGTTACACAGCCACCTAGAAACATATTTAAGGATTCCCTTACTAACTTTGCTCAGACTGAAGAAGCTCCTTGGATAAGGAGCAAAACGTTTCCACTGAGAAAAATATAAATCCAGTTGACATGATTCAAGCTACACTGCTATACAATATTGTTGCCAAGGAAGCTTTGATGAAAGTGTTCCTGCCTTCACCAGGAACAAAGCTAATCTTGAGGGAGTCTACACTATAGTAAGCAATTATATATTAAGGTTTTTCCAGGTTTAGTGTTCTAGGTTTCTTACAAAGTTTAGTGAGAAATGTTATATACCATAAACTATACAATATTTCAAAATAGAAACATCCCATAATAACATGAAAGTTCTTGCTTCATAGTCTTCCGACAGCTCCTTTAGGCAAAACAGCAGGTTCTAGTTTCTTCCTGTGCTGAATCAATGCTTTATCATCAAAGTCACAAGAGTGATACCAGAGAAAGGGGAAATAGGGATTACATATACAGTACATTCCTAAGAAATAAGAAAAAGAAATGAAAACCATATCACTGGTTGAAAATTATTGGCCTACAATTGTTTACTAGCAGTTAGAAATGTAAAGACAATTTAAGCTCTTTGGTTTCCTCTCTCTGACCATCCCCAGACTTCTCCTCCATGACATCCTCACCTTCCATGAAGACTTTTGTGTAATCCCTTGCTCCCAGTATTCTCTTAAAGCTTAAGCTTGTGTAACATGGCTCTTTCCAACCTTAGCATGTTCCAAATGTGTGAACTTAAAACTTCTAGAATTTGTCAGCCAGCATGTCCTTCACTGTGAGAGTTCAGCAAAGATCCAGCAGTGCTCCAGGCATTATGGCAAAACCAAGATTATGGCAACCATCTTGATTGATAACTGGCAAATAGAGGAAGAAAAAGTGGAGGCAGTGACAGACTTTGTATTTCTAGGCGCAAAGATTACTGCAGACGCTGACTGCAGCCAGGAAATCAGAAGAGGTCTACTTTTTGGGAGGAGAGCAATGACAAATCTTGATAAAATAGTTAAGAGCAGAGACAATACACTGACAACAAAGGTCCACATAGTCAAAGCAATGGTATTCCCCGTAGTAACCTATGGCTGTGAGAGCTGGACCATAAGGAAGGCTGAGCGAAGGAAGATAGATGCTTTTGAACTGTGGTGTTGGAGGAAAATTCTGAGAGTGCCTTGGACTGCAAGAAGTTCAAACCAGTCCATACTCCAGGAAATAAAGCCAGACTGCTCACTTGAGGGGATGATATTAAAGGCAAAACTGAAGTCAGGTTTGATGAGTTCTTCAATGCCTTCATTACTACATTAAGCTAGCTCAGTGTCTGGCTGGGGAATGCTGGGAGTTGAAGTCCACACATCTTAAAGTTGCTGAAGTGGAGAAACACTGGGTGACTTGCAGTGGTACTCCAGGAGCTAAGGAAGAAAGATCAAGCTCACAGCCTCAAACGGAGTTTGCTTAAAGGATACTGAGTTCTGTATTTCTAGAGCACATTAGAGTGAAGAAATTTTTAAAGTTATAGAGATCTTCAGACCAGCAAAACACCTAAACTACCTGGTGATTATACCTCTAACTCGAAGGATTAAAGTAAAAGTAAAGAAATAATTATATGGATTTTAAAAGAATGAAAAGCAACAAGTTTGCCAAGAATGGAAACTAAGAAAGTTTAAAACAGATTAAGATTGCTGCTTATCTATCCAAGTTACAATAGCTGGCCTTATTTCCAAAGATTTGTTCAAGCCAAGGGACATATCCTAACCCACGTCTTTCCCCATTGTATTTCTGCCAATGTTTTAAGTGGAAATATCATGGAGTAAATATAAAGCAGCAGTCAACAACACAACACATCTGGGGTGGTATCTGCATAACCCTCAAAATAAAAAAAAATACTAAAATACTACACTTAGGCCATTTTTGTAGTAAAAATACTACAAAATAAAAAAATGGCCTAAATCTCTCAGCTGTTTGGTGGAAGGATACTAAAATCCTCCATAAAGAATAATGAACAACAGAATCCTGAAAGATTTTGGGCCATTTTAAAAATTATTCTTATTTTTTTTGAAAAAATTGCAACACAGTACAGTATGCAAAGTCATTTAATGGCACCTAAAAAGGTTGCTTCCCTAAAGCCTAGTCAATATTGACAGGTTAGAACAGAGCTTTCCAAACTGTGTGTCGGGACACGTTAGTGTGTCGGCTGCATTGTCTGGGTGTGTCGCGGATGCTGCCTCCGAGCCCTGCCAGGATTCCGCGCAGGTCCTAGTGCCTGCCTTGTGCCCTGCTGCCTCCAAACCTGCTGTGATTCCGCGCAGGTCCTAGTGCCTTCCTTGTGCCCTGCTGTAAGAGTGTGTCACGAAATGATGCATATCTAAAAAGTGTGTCACCAACATGAAAAGTTTGGAAAGCTCTGGGTTAGAACAAGTTCAGACAAGGGTGACATGTCATATTAAGACAGGTGGAAGAAATGAAATCTCCAGTCTGGAAAAAAGACGGTGGAGGGGAAACATAACAGTGTTCATGTACATAAGTGTGTGTCATAGAGAAGATGTTACACAAATAACCAGCATTTCTACAGAGAAGATGGTCATAAACTATTCTGCACTGTCACAAAAACTAGAACCAGAAATAATGTGCATAAGTTGCAGCTACTTATATCACATTTACGTATAAATAAAAACTTTGTGATGGTAATATCTGTAGAACAGTGAAACACTCCACCTACAAAGGTTGTGGGTTCTCCATCTCTGGAGGTTTTTAAGAAGAAACTGGACAGCAACCTCTCAAGGGTGGTTTAATTGGTTTTCCTGCATACAACGAAGGGTTGGACTAGATGATCCAATTCCACAATTCTACGATTCTGACCTCACATTCTTCCTATAATGCTAATATAATGCCAATACTTTGGTATGCAATTGCAGGTTTCATGTTGGTGAACAATTTGAGCATATGATGACATCACAGAAATATATCTCAGACATATTTGCATTTGCAAATTTGCTACTGCTTTAAGATGTGCAGCACATTCAATAAAGCAATTAAATAACAAATATTGCAATAGAATCTTAGGTCTGCAATACCAATTTGCGAATGTGTCAAAATGATGGCGGTCGGAAGCAGACGCCGATCGCTCCCGCTCTGAAGGAGGGAGCCCCAGACCTTTTTGAGCTTTTGGAGAGCTTGAGTTCTGATTCCCAGTCCCACTTACCTACCAGTTGGGGTTTTGGGGAGAGTTTGCCGGAGTTTGCCGGAGTTCGGCAACGGTTGCAGTAACAACGGCGACAACGGCCCTTACTGACTTGGAATTTTGGGGCCTGGGACCACCCCCTGGATGTTCTGAGGGGCTGTTGGGAGTTGGGCAGTAGCTTTTCATCAGGAGCCCTCACCAACAGCTGTGGACTTTACTGGAACCGGAACGAGGACTGGAGTCAAATTAAACCCCAGAGCAGCCAGATAACGGCCACTGAAGACTGAACTTGACCATCTTTCCCAGTTGCTCTAAATTTGATCAACCTAATTAGGCGAGTAGGATCCCCCAAGGTGAATGTACTACTCCCTTGCTAGTGTGAGAGACATGGGAGGGAGTAGGGTGTGAATGTGAATGTAAGGGAGTACTCATCCTCTTGAGTGAGAGACAAGGGGTGAGGAAGAGTTTTGTATGAGGTGCCCCTCCTATCGACCCGTGAGAGAGGCCGAGGGGGGAGCACAGTGAATGCTATTGAGTGGATGTGTATAAGTGGAGTTGGGGCTCCAACAGTGCCGAGAGCGTAAGCTGGTGCACTGGAAGAGCCCCCCCCCACCTTGTGATTGAGAGTGTATGATGTTGTGTGGTTCGATGGAGGGATCCTTACTTTCATCCAGAGATCTCAGGAGTTCAGGAGTGGAGGCTATTGAACTTGGAAAGTCTGGGGGAAATAGGGCAGGACAGGTGATTGAGGTTGTGACGGGCCGGGGACGTTATGGCGGGAACCGGAGGGCAGGTCATCTTAGAGGAAGGCGGCCCCGATGTTTATTATCTGTGACGTCTTCCGGCCCTCTGTGTTCAAACCCAGAACCTGGACAGCATACTCATGGTGACCCTGACTTCTGGCTGCTTCTCTGCAATGCCAGGTCAGTTAACAACAAAGCCCCACTCATAAGTGATTTAATCACAGAAGAGGGGGCAGACCTGGCATGCATTACCAAAACCTGGCTGGGCAATGAAGGGGGAGTTCCCCTTTCAGAGATGTGCCCACCCGGGTTTCAAGTATGGCACCAACCGAGACTTCGGGGTCGGGGAGGTGGGGTGGCTGTTGTCATCCGAGAATCCCTGGTAGCCATAAGGGGCCTTGCTCCACAAGTTTCTGGATGTGAGACCATGTTCTTTAAGTTGGGCTCCCGTGAACAGTTGGGAGTGTTGCTGCTGTACCAGCCTCCCTGCTGCGTAGCATCCTCCCTGCCCGAGCTGCTGGAGGCCATCTCGGGGTTGGCGGTGGAGTTCCCCAGACTTATGGTTCTGGGGGACTTTAATCTGCCGTCCCTGGGACAGGCCTCGGAAGCGGCCCGGGAGTTCATGGTCACCATGGTGACCATGGGCCTGTTCCAGATTATTCAGTGCCCGACTCGAGATAGTGGCCTCACACCAGATTTAGTTTTCTTGTCGGAGCAATGGCAACGTGATCTGAAGGGAGAATTACAGCTCTCCCCTCTGTCATGGTCAGATCATGCCCTGGTGACTTTGAGATTCTCTCATGCCATCCCCCTCTGCAGGGAGGCGGGACCTATTCGATTGGTCCACCCCCAGTGACTGATGGACCCAGAAGGGTTTCAGAGGGAGCTGGGGGTTATACCCGAGGATTTGCTGAACGGTCCAGCGGAGGCCCTGGCTGCTACCTGGAATAGAGAGGTGGCTGGGGCCTTGGACAAGATCGTGCCTACGTGGCCTCTCTTGTTCCAATGAACCCAATACTCCCCGTGGTTTACGGGAGAGTTAAGGGTTCTGAAGAGGATTAAGAGACGCCTAGAGCGCCGCTGGAGGAAGACAAAGACCGAATCCGACCGAACACAGGCTAGAGCCGCTGTTAAGGCCTACCTTGTGGCGGTAAGAGCGGCGAAACGTCAATATTTCTCCGCTCTTATTGCATCCGTGGAGAGCCGCCCAGTGACCCTGTTCAAGATTACCCGATCCCTTTTAGGGAAAGGAGAGTCAGAGGTCCACCGACGGGTCGAGCCGAGGAATTTTCTAAGCATCTCCAGGATAAAATCGCTCGGATTCGCTCTATGTTGGACTCTCAGTGTGAGGCAGAGTCTGGGGAGACACCCGGGGAACATACTCACCTTATTATCTGGGAGCAGTTTGATCCAGTTGGTCCTGAGGAATTGGACAGAGTCCTCCGCACTGTGAATGCCACCACCTGCCAATTAGATCCTTGTCCCTCCTGGCGGGTGAAAGCAGCCCAGGAGGTGACTTGTGGTTGGGTCCAAGCGATGGTAAATACATTTATTTATTTATTTATTTATCTTATTTATACCCCGCCTATCCCCTCCCTACTGGAGGACTCTAGGCGGCTTACAACATTATATATATCAAATCCAATTATACATCCAATTATACATCATCATTTTACATTTTACATTTTACAATTTATTACCGCGCGACAGGGAGAGAGGAAGGGAACCGGCTCTTCCGCTGCAGGCATTGGACTGCAAGTCCCAGAATGCCTCGCTCCGCACCAGCTGCTGACGTCCAGGAGCTGGTATTTCTGGATCCGTCGTCCTCCGTCGTCCTCCGCCGTCATCACCGCTCTTCCAGGTCTTTCTTGGATCGAGGACGACCCTCCGCTGGACGCCCGCAAATTGCCCCACGTGAGTGGTACCCATTTATCTACTTGCTATATTAGCTTTCGAATCGCTGGGTTGGCAGAGAGCTAGGGCTAGTGACGAGAGCTCACCTCGTCATGCGGTTTCGAACTGCCAACCTTATGGTCGGCAGTCTAACGGCTCAGCAGTTTAACCCGCTGAGCCACCGCGCCCTACATACATCCTTGTAAATACATCCTTGTAAATACATCCTTGAGAGAAGGGGTATTTCCGGAAGCTTTTAAGGAAGCGCTGGTGCACCCCCTCCTCAAGAAGCCATCGCTGGACCCCACTATACTGGATAATTTTCGTCCAGTCTCCCACCTCCCCTTTTTGGGGAAGGTGGTTGAGAAGGTGGTGGCGTTGCAACTCCAGAGGATTCTGGAGGAAACGGATTATCTAGACCCCTTTCAGTCAGGTTTCAGGCCGGGTCATGGGACGGAAACTGCATTGGTCGTGCTTATGGATGATCTTTGGCGGGAGCGAGATGGAGGCAGTGCATCCATTCTCGCTCTTCTTGAACTCTCAGCGGCGTTCGATACTGTCGACCACAGTATCCTTCTGGGATGGCTCAGGGAGTTGGGGATGGGCAGCGCGGTTTTGCGCTGGTTCACCTCCTTCCTCCAGGGCCCATCAAAGTCGGTGTTAATAGGGAGCAAGAGATCCAACCCACGGGCCCTTCTTTGTGGGGTGCCACAGGGTTCAGTGCTCTTGCCACTCCTTTTTAACATCTACATGAAACCGCTGGGTGAGATCATCCGTCACCACGGGCTGAAGTATCATCAATATGCAGATGATACTCAGTTATACATCTCCATCCCGGGTGAAGTAAGTGATGCAGTGACCACCCTGTCCAAGTGCCTGGGGGCTGTAGGGGTCTGGATGGGGAAAAACAGGCTTCAGCTGAACCCTGGTAAGACGGAGTGGCTGTGGATTAATGGCCCCTCCGTTTCTGGGAATTTGTCATCTTTAGTTCTGGATGGGGTTTCACTACCCCAGACAGACCCGGTGCGTAACTTGGGGGTCCTCCTGGACTCACGACTCCTGCTTGAAGAGCAGGTGGCAGTCGCGGCCAGGAAGGCCTTTGCTCAACTTCGTGTTGTGCGCCAGTTACGCCCTTTCCTTGACCGAGAGGCCCTTTGAACAGTCACTCATGCCCTGGTTGTCTCCCATATAGATTACTGTAATGCACTCTACATGGGGCTACCCTTGAAGAATATCTGGAAGCTACAGCTGGTACAGAATGCGGCCACGCAGGCAGTTTTAAGTGTACCAAGATCGACACATGTAACACCTCTGCTCCGTGAGCTGCATTGGGTGCCAGTTTGCTTCCGGGTCCAATTCAAGGTGTTGGTCGTTACCTTTAAAGCCCTACATGGCATGGGCCCAGGTTATCTGAGGGACCGCCTCATCCCCATTACAACATCCCGTCCTACCCGATCTTGCAGAGAGGGCATGCTACGGACCCCTCTATGAAAGAGTTCCATCTAGCGGGGTCTAGGAGGCAAGCCTTCTCTGCAGCGGCACCTGCCCTATGGAACAATCTTCCCCCAGAGATAAGACGGATCACTTCACTCCTGGACTTCAGAAAAAAATTGAAAACCTGGCTCTGTGATCTTGCCTGGGGGCAAGAGGGAAAGTGGTCAAGCTTGGGAAATGGCTGATCGCTTAGAGCCACCCCAAATATTTTAAATAGTCTTCAGCAGCACTGCAAACCATCTCCCACTTGGTTTTAATTTAAATTATATTTATTATATTTAGTGTATTGTATTTTATTGTTTTTTTATTGTATTGTATTATTGTTATAGCTGTGAACCGCCCAGAGTCCCTCCTGAGAGGAAGATGGGCGGTCATAGAAATTTAATAAATAAATAAATAAAATAGATATCAGGCAATGTTATCCTATTACTAATTTAGACTGGGGCAACTTTAATGGGGCAAACAGAGGGAAGGAACTGCTTCCCCAGACAAGACACTTCTTTGTCATACCTCTTATTTATTACGCCCTTCAAGTTTAATGTAAAATATTCCATTATTTTTGTTTCAGGAATTCAGCATTGGGATACAGCTTACTGACTCAGTAATGTACTTCTGTTGTTTTATCCTCTCCCTCCTGCCTTTTTTCTGGTGCCAGAAAAACCACCAGATTTAGCACTTGTCATGCTTCCCTCAGACTGCACTGTGAATTTGGGAACGGATCTTCACTTAAGCGCTGTTAGATAGCTCTTGTTATCCAACAGCTTAGCTATCAGCAGTGTTGTTTATTCTGAACCCAAAGCTGCTGCATTATTCAGTGTCTGCAATGACATGATTGCTGCTTTTAATATGCAGTAAAGATGCTGAAACAGATGGACTCATTATAATTATTTTGTCAAGTCAACATTAGAATTTGGTAGTATGTTTATTAAACAAGGCAGTTTAGATTGTCGTCAGACTAATTGGTTGCCTGTTCATTCTGCTCCATGTTCATGACCAGATCCATCCCATCACTAGTCGTTGGAGTGGCTCCATTGGTAAAATAGAAAGAATTCTCAAAGTTTGCATCTGTCAAGCCCTGTTGATTCCTTTTCTTGTAGAAATAGAAGCCTGTGAGAGCAGCTCCAGAAAGAATGAGGATCACCAGCACAACCACAACGATGACTTTGTTATGGGTTGGTGAAGGAATGACATCTGTCTTTCTTGATTCTGTAAATCAATGCACAGTAATCACAACACAACATTGATGGAAATTCTTTTTAGTATAGTTGGACCTTGCCCTTTCTTCAAAGAGCTCTGGGTATCATTCTTCCCCATATTACTCTCTCAACAACACTGTGAGGTAGGTAAACTAGAATCCAATGATCTTTGTGGTCATGTGGCATTTTGAATCAATTTCTTTTGGTGCTTGTCCAATACTGTAACTTCAACACTAAGGCAGCACCATATAATGACCTTGAGCCAATATGAAGCAGACTCCAGACCTATCTGACCCCACTTTGGCCCAGTGTTTGTCCCCTAACTCAGACCAGTTTATCTGAAACTGGAAAAAGCTGGGGTTTTTTTTCCTCTAATGCTGCAGCTGAATGGGGCTTATGGATGGTTTGTGTTCTCATTGGTGGGAACTCCAGATAGGTCCTGCCTCCCAGCTTCTGTGCTTAAGTGACTATTGATTCTTTCTTTCCTCCTTTCCCAAGAGCGTCAATGTCTTGTTCCTGGACACTGAAGTTCTTTATTTCTCTTTCTTTCCCTTCCAGGTACCTGCAACTTCCCCACTGAATTCCATGGGGCTTATCCTTGAGGAGAAGTTGCATTATTTTATTATTTATTTTATTTTATTATTTTTTTATTTTCTATCCCGACTTTATTATTTTTTATATATAACTCAAGGCAGCGAACATACCTATTACTCCTTCCTCCTCCTATTTTCCCCACAACAACAACCCTGTGAGGTGAGTTGAGCTGAGAGAGAGTGAATCAAGTGCTGTGATTTTGCCTAAAAGTTATTTGCTGGATGGCATTCTGACTCCAGAAGACAGCAGTATAAAGCAGTATCACTAACTGGTGCACTCCAATTGTATTAGATCAAAGGCCATATGAATTAGGAATGATATGTAATTTGGTTTAATACTTCTGAATACATCAGGTTGAAGAAAACTGAAACTTTCATTTCTTTGGCACTGTATGTTTGGAGAACCAACAAAAACAATCCCACATTTTAATTAGTTTATCATCAAAAGAATATTTAAATTTTGCCAGCTAGTTGAGAAGCTGAACTGAAAATGTAATAATGTAAAATTAATTATTTTTAAAAAATATTCAGAAGATAGGTAGGTAGATGATAGAAAGATATTTTTCTCATCTGAGTTTTAAAATTTATTTACTGTGCATAAATTCTTACCTTTATTTTCTATCGTCTTCTCAGTGGGCACTATTTCAACAACTTTAAAAGAGGAGAAAGATAATGAATTATGGTATGCTCAGAGTCCTTTACATTTCAATGATACAGACAGCACAAAATGTTATGTTTGGAATGTCTGAAATAATCTCATTTGGATACTTTGACAGTGGAGAACAAGATGGTAAATTTCCCATATGCTGACTTTGTGACTTTGAAGAAATTTAAAAAATGGCCCCAAACAGGAAGTAGTTCAATTTGTTTTTGAAACCAATCTAACCCCAAAAATTCTCTATGCATTCCCCTTTCTTTCACTAATCAATCTTCACTTTTCACCCTAAACCACGGATAAACAATGTGTAGGCTGCTTGCAGACCTCAAATTCCTTTTTGTGGCATCCAGTGCAACACCACTGAATTTTGGCAAGAAATCTATTGGTTTTCAGTAACTGACTTTTTTTTTTGGAAGGAAAGGAATGGAGAGGTAAAATGGATTGTTAAAGCCCTGCAGGACTTAACACATTCATTTTGTATTCAAAACTTCAGCCTCTATAACAAATTTTTAAAAGAGGACCTCCCTACATAAATTAACATCAATTAACTCACTTCCTACAGTCTTTAAAGACAAAAAACAAACAAGAGTTTGGGTTTTTGTTTTTTTAATATGTAGTACTTGGAGGAAAAAGTTGCCCATCTCTACACCAAATCCTTGTCCTTTTCTTTCTAGCCAAGTTTACATGGTGGCCCTCCAATCCCTCCACAAGGACCGAGAAGAACCAAGATGTCCCCAGATTGGTGGAACTGGGAAACTGAAAATTCATGGCCTTCAATATCTCTTCACAATGCTCAGAGTATGGGAAATAAACAAGATTAGGTTGAACTCGTAGTACTTGAAGAAAGGCAAATAGATTTAACTGGCATACCTGAGATGATTCTCACAATTTGAATACAGCAACAGAAGAATACCACTTGTTCCAGAAGAACAGAAGCAATAGAAAGAGTAGGAAATGCACTATATATTAATAATATCTACATCTGCACGAAAATATTATAGAATGAAGCTAGTCACTCTCTTGGGAGCAGCTTGGTGAAAATAAATTGGGGAAATAAAAGAAGTACTCTACTGATGTCCACTACCATTTACCCAACTAAGGAAAGGATGTGGATGGGTGCCTTCCAAAAGGAACCTGCACAGCTTTCAAAGAGGCATAAAGTAGTAGTGTTGGGGACTTCAATTACTCTGATATATGTTGGAAAGCAAATTCTGCCAAGCAGGGTTCTTTCAGAAAATTCCTAACTCATCTTGCTGACAATTTTCTCCTCCAAATGGTGGAGGAAGACACAAGAGGATCAGCTGTCCTTGATTTGATCCTAATAGGAAAACTTAGCATGCAAAGTAAGTAAGTAAGTAAGTAAGTAAGTAAGTAAATAAATAAATAAATAAATAAATTTATCTTCAAGAACACAGGGATAGAAAGGGAGGGAGGGAGGAAGGAACCATAGAAACATACTTGCATGCAATTTCAGGTCTGTGCTGCACTGCTGTCCACACAATTTTAATGTGCAACATTCAAAGGGCCATGAATTCCAGCTGAAATTCCAGGCTATTTCAACATCATCTACCACAGAGCTTTCCAAAGTGTGTGTCGGGACACGTTAGTGTGTCGGCTACAGTGTCTGGGTGTGTTGCGGCTGCTGCTGCCTCCGCCAGGATTCCGCACAGGTCCTAGTGCCTGCCTTGTGCCTGGCTGCCTCCAAACCTGCCCTGCCAGGATTCCACGCAGGTCCTAGTGCCTGCCTTGTGCCTTGCTGCCTCCAAACCTGCTGTGATTCCGTGCAGGTCCTAGTGCCTGCCTTGTGCCTGGCTGCCTCCAAACCTGCCCTGCCAGGATTCCGCACAGGTCCTAGTGCCTGCCTTGTGCCTGGCTGCCTCCAAACCTGCCCTGCCAGGATTCCGCACAGGTCCTAGTGCCTGCCTTGTGCCTTGCTGCCTCCAAACCTGCTGTGATTCCGCGCAGGTCCTAGTGCCTGCCTTGTGCCCTGCTGTAAGAGTGTGCCGCGAAATGATGCCCTGCTGTAGGAGTGTGTCGCAAAATGATGCATGTGTAAAAAGTGTCACCAACGTGAAAAGTTTGGAAAGCTCTGATCTACCAGGTGAAAAGCCCCCTACTGGTATGCACACTGCTCTGTTTATTCCATGCACTGCATTTTTTCTATGTTTCCCTTTCCCATTGTACCATCAAGCAATTTAATTTTTAAAATTAGTCCTTAAAACTATGGGTTGACCAGTCAACTGTTTGACCTATCAACCAGAAGATAGCAACAGAATGCCTGACATTTTTTAAAAAAACCTGGCTGATATCTAGTGGTTTCTGGATCTGTACAGCTGTTGATAAGCTGCTGAATTTTTAGGAAAGGATTTTGCTGCAGAAATTGGTATAGCAGCTGTAAACTCTGCTAGGAACATTACATAAGGAAAGGAACTGAGGTAGCAGAGCTTCTGGAATTAGGAGCCATTGGCACAAAGAAGGAAAAATACTGAAGTACCCACAATGGAGGAGTGGATTGTGAAGATGGCAGAACTTGCAGAGATGGCAAAATTGACCTGTTAGATTAGGGACAAAGCAATAAGTACTTAGACTGGACACCTTTTATGGATTTTTGCTGAAAATGGATAAAAATTCTGATTTCTGTGTTTGTTGATTAAAAGGGGTTGAATATGGGAAGAAGGGAACTATATAATGTAGTTCTAAAGGGGGAGAAATGATAAAAGTTTGTTTGAAACTGCTGTAAAGAAGATCGGAAGCTGCTTCTTTAATTTTTCTTTTTCTTTTTTCTCTCTCTCTGTTTCTAGCACTTTTTCTTTCATCTTATCTTTTTCTACTTTTCTTTTATACATTTGTTCTTGTTTATCTTTTAATTATGTAAAAACTTTCAATAAAAAATTATAATGGAATTTGCAGCCATTGGGAAGGGAATTCCCTGCCAGGCAGGCTACAGATGTACAAGAGATGAGATTTCCAATTACACTTCCAATTACATGTGTGAGCCAGGGGCAGGTGAGTCCATTTCAGGGTTTCACATGCTGTAAGATGACCAGTGTTGTTGTTTTTTTAAGACACAGAAGCTGGGTTTCTGATCTTCCTCCCAGCCAAAAGAATACCGAAAGGCAGGAAAGCAGTGAGGGGCCAAGCAGAAGTGAGCAGTCAAGCAGGGAACCAGCAGAACTAATTGGAGTCACTAATTTGCTGACACAGAAATTCTATTTTTAGACCAGCTCCTCCATATGTATTAACTTGCCCTACATTGCCCATACCCAGGGTATGGAGGGAAAACACCACTCCCAGAGCAGTGCATCTAATGCTATCCTCGGGCTACCTCAGCCGTGGGTGGATGAGGAGATACAGGCAAGTGCATGCGGACATGTCTTCTGGAAATAGTTAGTGGGCCATCCTCTTCTAAGGCAAGGAAGCTGTGTGAATTTGACCCTGGAGCGCTAAAGGAAGTTGCTGATGATCTAATCAAACCTCCATCTATTATAGTTGAGAAGTTCTGGAGAATGGATGAGGGACCAGATGACCAGAGAAGAGTGAATGTCCCTATTTAAAAATAAAAGATGGGGGGGGGGAGAGAGATCTAGAGAACTATAGATAGAAGATTCTAGAGCAGATCATAAAGCAACTGATGTGTAAGCACCTTGAAATAGCCCAGAGAATGCAAGTCAGCATGCGTTTGTCAAGAACAAGTTTTGTCTAACCTTATTTCATTACTGGTAGGGTAAAAATGGATTGTAGGGAATATGTGGACACAATGTATCTTGTCGCATTGTTAGAGTTTTCTGAGCTAGGCCTTTGGGTTGTAAATGTTTCATAGCAAAACTAGGTAACATTATCAGTGTAGGAGGTATGTGAAATTGAGGTTTGTTGGTTGGGGGGGTGATTCCATTCAAGAATAAATGTTGCCTACAGCAAAGCTGTACAGCAAAGCTACAGCAAAGGGGCGTGGTGGCTCAGCGGGTAAGACAGGCTTGTCGATCGGAAGATCGCAAGTTTGGAGGTTCGAATCCCTAGCCCCGCGTGACGGAGTGAGCTCCCGCACTAGCCCCAGCTCTTGCCAACCTAGCAATTGGAAAGCATGCAAATGCAAATAGATGAATAGGTACCACTTCGGTGGGAAGGTAACAGTGTTCCACGTGCGTCATGCCGGCTACATGACCGTGGAAGCGCCTTTGGACAACGCTGGCTCTTTGGCTAACAAACGGAGATGAGCACCGGCCCCTAGAGTTGGACACGACTGCACAAATGTGCGGGGGGAACCTTTACCTTTACCTTACAGCAAAGCAAAGTACCCCACATCATTCTGATTAGCAATATATTTAAATATGGTCTGAAAGGTATGTTTAGATCCACAATTGGCTTGAAAACCATTAATCAAACCATAATCAAATACTAACAGTTCCTCATCATCCTAGAGTGTGATGAAAAATGAGATGCCACTGGGTTCAATCCTGCTTCCAGGACTAAACAACATTTTAATTAATTATTTGGATGAAGCGGTGGAAAGAAAGCTTATCAAATTTGCAGATGACACAAAGTCAAATTATCTTTGTTTTACACAAATGGGCTGAAAATGGCAGAGTGAAATTTACCAGAGACAAATGCAAAGTTCTTCTTTTAGGGGGAAAAAAATCACACACAAAGGTGTGAAATGGGGAATATCTGGTTTGGCAGTAATACTTGTGAAAGGGATTTTGGAATTATCATTGATCACAAACTGAGTATAAATAGCAAGGAGATATGACAGCCAAAAAGGTAAATGCAATTTCAGGCTGTACCAATAGAAGTATAGATCACAGAAAGTAATAATCCCACTACATTCTGCACTGGCCAGACCCTTCCTTCAATACTGGGAGATACTGCTAATGCTTATCTTTGAGTGAAAGAAACCAAGAGCTGAGGAGAGATGGGAAAGAAGTTTTCAACTATCTGAAAGGGTCTTACAAAGAAGAAGTCCAAGATCTGTCCTCTACCATGCCCAGATGCTGGACAAAAAATAGTGGCATTAAATTACAGGAAAGCAGATTCTGGTTGAACATTAGGAAGGACATCCCAACAGTAAGACAATTCAATACATGGCCCAATCATCAAGGGAGCTCCCCTTCACTTGATGTATTCGAGCAGAGGCTGGACAGCCATCAGTGTGGATGCTATCATTTGGATTCCCACATTGAACAGGATCTCTATGGTTCTATGAAGAAAGACCCCAGTGGCTCCTGAGAAAAATGGCTTTCTCTAGAACTACTGCAATCAAAACGTTGCTCTATTGCAGGGCTTTCCAAAGTTTTTCCCGCGGTGACACACCAACTAGCGTTGGTGTGTCGCCGTGGGAAAACCCGGAAGTGCGGCAGCGGCAAAAACCCAGAAGCGCTGCTGCCGCTTCCGGGTTTTTCGCGCTGTGTGTGTCGCCCCGGGAAAACCCGGGAAAACCCGGAAGCGCTGATGATGATCAGCGCTTCCGGGTTGTGTGGCGACACACCAGACTGTGTGTGGCGACACACTTTTGTGTCGCGACACACAGTTTGGAAAGCTCTGCTCTATTGCATTGTGTAGGAGTGGGAAGAGTGTGACTTTTTTTCACTGCAGAGCAGAGCTTTCCAAACTTTTCATGTTGGTGACACTCTTTTTAGACATGCATCATTTTGCGACACACTCTTACAGCAGGGCATCATTTCGCGACACACTCTTACAGCAGGGCACAAGGCAGGCACTAGGACGTGTGCAGAATCACAGCAGGTTTGGAGGCAGCAGGGCACAAGGCAGGCACTAGGACCTGCACAGAATCCTGGCAGGGCAGGTTTGGAGGCAGCAAGGCAGAAGGCAGGCACCAGGACCTGGATGGAATCCTGGCAGGGCTCGGAGGCAGCAGCAGCCACGACACACCCAGATACTGCAGCCGACACACTAACGTGTCCCGACACACAGTTTGGAAAGCTCTGCTGTAGAGTAAAAATCACTGACTCCCCACTATGAATCCTCTTGTTTGAAGGATCCTCTGAGCAGACGTATGATTCACCACTTTACAGAATTTCAGAGGTGTTGATTCTTCTTTCTCACCCTCTTCCTATGGATATCTGTTATTGCCACTGCATGTCAGATTAAATGCAGTAAGAGAATTTGGTGTTCAGGGGAGGTGAATTAGTTGGGAATTCTTTTCCAGACTGATTTCATTCAAGCTGAAGATAAGCATGAAGATCATCTCATAGTTTGCTGATGTATACTGTGCATCCCATTTGCTCTCTTTCTCCCTCCCATTTTCAATTATGTTGGGGCCAGAGAGAGCCAAATTGGGGAAAAATAAAAATATAAAATGTACTACTTACTTTTTGGTTTTTTGCAAACATATCCCAGATATGAATTGCAATAAACATTATTCCAAGTCCCAGATGAAGCAAACATTTCAACACACTCTTCATTACTCTGACTTGAAGGCTCTCCAATGTTCCAGTTGACAAAATTCACAACAGTATTGTCAATCCACAACCAATCACCTAGTGTTGAGTTAGAAAATATACCAAGATAATCAGCTCTAGCAATGCCTGCCTGCCTGCCTGCCTTCCTTCCTTCCTTCCTTCCTTCCTTCCTTCCTTCCTTCCTTCCTTCCTTCCTTCCTTCCTTCCTTCCTTCCTTCCTTCCTTCCTTCCTTCTGTAAGTAGGCCTATTTTATGATTAAATGCCTGGTTCTATTTAAGTCATGATGTCACAATTTGATGACAATTTGTCATTTGAATGAAATCTCAGCTTATTACAAAACAAGTGGCTACAATAAAATTAAATTTGATCTGGTTTCATGTTAATTTATACTTAATTAAAGTTATATTAATTAGCTTTTGGGGAAACTCTAGGGACTACTTTAAAAGCTTTCAGGGGGCAGATAGAACATTTTTCCTTTAAGCCAAAAGCAAACTTCCTTATAAAACCCACAACAACCAAACTTCCTTATAGTTTAACATAATGGATAAATCCACTCATCGAGTACAAGATGCACCTTTTTTCAGAAAAGGGCATGTAACAAAATGCCCCATGGTGTACTGAAACTGGGCTACAGTCTCCAATTCCCAGCATAATCGATGAAACGCTTTTCTGGTACTTAAATTGTGAAAGCCCACACACCACCTAATGATTAATGCTTCTTAAGAAACTCCTCATTGTTTCCTCATCTGTCATCTAGCTAAGCAGACAAATGATGCTTCTTAATCAGTACTGCACTGACTCATCTCCCAATTAGCTAAATAAATTAATAATGCATTTTATCTTGATCAGCATTAAAATATGGCAGTGTGAAATATCTGAAATATGTTTTTTATTTTTTTCCCTAAGCTTACCTTTTGAGTTATAATCAGAAGTCATGACAATGTCTAAAACTTTCTCCTGGTTCCCCCCCCCCCTTTTTTTTTTTTTTACTTACTTACAAGAAAGATTTTGAGGAACCAAACCTTTGGTATTTGCCAGAGATAGAGATAGAGATGGCATTTAGAGGATGTGGTTAAAATAAAATATTCACTATTTATATAAACAAACATTGAGCTTAAAACTTAAATTAGAAATATACCATTCAGATTTTTGAACATTCCTGTCCAAAATGCTTGGGATTTGCTTTCAAGATTTTCTATAAGTTCTGTTAGAAAGTTTGCTTCAGCTGTATCCGTTACTGAAACCAGAGAGGCATCTGTAAAAAATCAGCAAACACCCTCAGAGAAAATATTATTTGAGTAAGTTTTTGACCTAAAGCAAGTTGAGTAGCTAATTAAAACAAAGGTTTTGTTTATCACCAGAACATGATTTTTTTTCCTTTGATTCCCCACTTTTTTATGTTTGGCTACACTGATCAACCCAGTCACCTAAATTTTCTTTAGAAATAAAGAACATCCATGCATATCCATCATACTGTTCCCTTTCAGACATTGTGCAAAGTGCAGAAAAAGTGTAAGCAGTGGTAAACAAAAGAAATTAAAGCAGGAGATAAAGGGGGGAAAACCTATATATTTAAATAAATCTAGTTTATAGCAACATGATTTACTATATATCCTCATAACTTTCTAGCTCTGCAAACCATCCTTGCTTCTTCTATGTCCACACACCGATTTATAAATTGCCTTTTCTTTAAAATTCTCTCTTTCTGAGGATCTCATCAACTCCATCCATTGACAAATTTCTTGGGCTTCCCCTTCCTCACCACCCATTCACTTTTACCTCATGTCAAAAGTATTTGTTTTGTGATTCAATCCTTATTCATTCCCTCTTAAACCACCTCAGTGTTCTTTTGTATTTCTCTTGTACTGGTCACTCATTTTTGTATTCAATCCCCACTCCTTCAGCACCCCATTTCAACTGCATTCAATTTACTCTTATGTTTCTCCTTACATACCCAAATCTCACTTCCGTATAACAAAATAGTCAGAGGTGTGCTCTTATAGACAGCCATTTTCACTTCTTTTGACAAACCTTCATTCCTTACAACACCAAACCACATCCTTTCTATTAAAAATTTGCAAATCTTAATATTTCTCCAACAATTGTCCCTTCTTGCTCTAAGATAAAGTCAGGTATTATAATCAGTGAACGGGGACACTTGCCTAGTTGTAAACAAGCTAATGACGCCCTCGGCCAATTCTTCTTTGATGAGGCCTCAAAGTGATAGCAGTGACCACGGAATGGGATCCAAGATTTCTCCACTGATTCTGGGCACTTTCCTGGTTCTTGAGGTGGTATCGTAGGTGGCAGCACTGTTTTAAAAAAGCAATATTATTTTTAATTCAAGTTAATTTCATTTAGTTTTTCATCTGAGAGATTATTATGAGGAACTTTATCAAAACTACAGTGCTTTCTAGTAAGCATCTATGTCCTTTTTATGTTTTTTATTTTACTGTTTAACTAATTTTTAGTTTTATACCAACACATGTAAATAAGGGTAGAGCTTTGATTGTCTGGTTGTGGCCACCATCTTCACACTTCTATGAACATACGTTCCCTAAGACAGTGTTTCTCAACCTCAGGAACTTTAAGATGGGTGGACTTCAACTCCCAGAATTCTCCCAGCCAGCACCCATCTTAAAGTCCCTGAGGTTGAGAAACACTGCCGTAATATATGCACTGTTCTGTGTGCAACTATCCCTAATATGTACGTTTTTGCACACAGTCATTGACTTCAAATATGGATCACAAAATTCAGAGAAATGCAGCATCTGAAAGATAATTGTGTTCCAGTCTGTACAGTAGTCTTTTTAAGTCAGACTGCTTAAAGGGCCAACTAGATTCTCCAGCCTCTTTCCTACTTAAACACTGTTGTAGTTCTCACACTGATTTGACTAGCATAAAAAGCAGAAGTCTTCCCATCCAGGTACTACAGCTTAAGGGCCAGGTCTTCTCCTATGACATGATCCTGGCCATCCTGGATGCATTTATGATCTCTTTAAGTTTTTGAAAGCTAATCATGAATTCCCCTACATCAGAGGTATAGAACTTGTGATTCCACCCCTCTCCCCTCACGTTGCTGAATTACAATGCTCAGCAAGCATCAATATTATCCATGCTGGCTAAGTCTGCTTGGGCATGTAGTTCAGCAACATTTTCCTATGCCCACCCTATGATATCCCCAAAAGTCTTTAAAAATGAGACCTCTGCAACATTTCACAACTGAAATGGAGGTCTGTTCCCTGTGAAAAGTAACCTAAATATCTAGTGCACCGTTTCCAAATTACTCCGATTTGTGGCATCCCAGCATATCTGGAGGATGCCAAAGCTGGAGAAAACTGGTTAGTTGATGATATGCTGCTGCTGTCTGAATGAGAAACCATTCAGAAAAAGCTTTGCCTTTCCTTGAACTTACCACTGGAATGTTTACAAAGGGGAAAATAATTTTTATCGCATGAGTCTGTCTTCCAGGTCCCATCCAAGTCCATATAAACACAGCCAAATTTTTGTTTTGGTTCGTTTGCTGCCCATTTAGTGTACTTCATCCTGAACTTATCAATCCATAAGTATTGCCCGCCAGTCTAAAAAAGAAAAGTAGCACATATTGAATGAGAGACATGTTCCTTATCAGAGATCATTAATCTGAGCAAACTGGATTGAGTTAGGAATGTTACATTATTGTTTCACTAGAAATGAATCTGAACTGACTAAATTCCTGCTCAGAAGTTAGCCTGTATTTGCAATAACCAACAGCAATCCAATTTGAAGTACAAGTAGTAAAGTAAATGCAGTGTGGGTTGTTTTATATAGATGGTTTTATATAGACTATTGTAATGCACTCTAAATGGGGCTACCCTTGAAGAGCTTCCGGAAGCTTCAACTGGTCCAGAATGCGGCTGCGCGGGCAATTTTAGGTGCCTCAAGATCAGCACATATAACACCTTTGCTCCGCGAGCTACATTGGGTGCCAGCTTGCTTCCGGATTCAATTCAAGGTGTTGGTTATCACCTTTAAAGCCCTACATGGCATGGGACCAGGTTACCTGAGGGACCGTCTCATCCCCGCCACATCAGCCCACCCCACCCGGTCATGCAGAGAGGGCATGCTACGAGCCCCGTCTGTAAGAGAATTCCATCTGATGGGGTCCAGGAGGCGTGCCTTCTCTGCAGTAGCCCCCACCCTCTGGAACATTCTCCCCCCTGAAATAAGATTAGCCTGAAATAAGATTATTGTTTTACTTTGCTTGTTATATGAATCCAGCCGTTCTGGTTGAATTAGGCTGACCATATTTCCTTCAGACGAAAACGGGACTTTGGGGATGGCAAAATGGGACAGGGTCTTATGCCACCATGCTGGCCTCCAAACCCCGCCCCCCCGCCCCACACGATTGGCTCCCGCCTGCAAACCCCGTCCCCATCAGTGCGATTGGCTCGGATTTTAATATTTTTTTTCGATTTTTAAAGGTTTTTTTTTTCTTCTAGCAGTAAATGGTGCGGCAGAGCTGGTGTGTTTGGGGAAGGCCGGAGCACACACACTGTGCACACAGCACCGTCATCGGCCGGCGGACAAGGGGTGGGGATGGAGGCCCACCACTGCCCCATCCCCCTCGGGCTTGGCCGAGGGAGGGAGGAGAGTCGCTGCTGCTGCTGCCGCCGCCGCCACCGCACAGTAGAAGCAAGAGCTGGCCGAGCCAGGGGACTTCAGCCACACCACTCCACCCCTTGCCGCCTGCCAGGCTGCGGGAGCTCCCGCAGCCCGGCGGGCAGCAAGGGGCGGCATGGTGTGGCTGAAGCCCCCCAGCGCGGCCGGCTCCTGCCGAGGACGCAAGCCCACCACTGCCCCATCCCCCTCGGGCTAGGCCGAGGGAGGAAGGAGAGTCGCTGCTGCTGCTGCCGCCGCCACCACCGCACAGTAGAAGCAGGAGCTGGCCAAGCTAGGGGACTTCAGCCACACCACTCCGCCATTTGCCGCCTGCCAGGCTGCGGGAGCTCCCGCAGCCCAGCGGGCGGCAAGGGGCGGCATGGTGTGGCTGAAGCCCCCCAGCGCAGCTGGATCCTGCCGAGGACAGAGGCCCACCACTGCCCCAGCCTCCTCAGACTTGGCCGAGGGAGGGAGGAGAGTTGCTACTGCTGCCGCCGCTGCCGCACAGAAGAAGCAGGAGCTAGCTGAGCTGGGGGGCTTCAGCCGCACCACTCCACCCCTTGCCACCCGCCAGGAGCTCCCGCAGCCCGGCAGGTGGCAAGGGGTGGCGTGGTGCAGCTGAAGCCCCCCAGCGCGGCCGGCTCCTGCAGAGGACGGAGGCTCACCGCCGCCCCGACCCCCTTGGGCTTGGCCGAGGGTGGGAGGAGAGTCGCCGCCGATGAGCAGGAGCGGGTGGCAGCACAGCGCGATGAGGTTGTGACGCCTCCCGGGAGAGCGGTGGCGGTGGCGGAGAGAGGGACGGTTCCAGGCAGAGGCACTCGCGGAGGGGCCTCTGCTGGGCAGGGGAGGCAGCTCCTCGGGCCCCTCATGAGGAAAGGCAGCGCCATGGCTCCACTGGGCCCTCCTCTCCCTCCTCCGCCACAGCGCCTGACTCACTCTTCTCCTCCAGACATGCTTCAGGCTGCAGCCCAGCAGATGCACACAGCCCAGCCCCGCAGACCCCGCAGCGGCCGGCGCAGTGTCTCTGCCCCGCCTCTCATGCAGCGCTGCCGAGCCCCTCGCAGAACGCCACCCCACCGCCTGGCTTGGCCACCATCCCGCCTCCCCAGCGCTGACATCTGCGAGGCGAGACCTAGAGCGTCTTGCGGGCAGGATTCTGAGGCAGGATCTCGGCCTTTTAAGGTTGGAATCTCGCACCGTTTGCGGCTGGGACCCAATTGGCCAAGCAGCACGCTGATTGGTAGAGGGGCTTCTTGTTCCAGGCTGCCTCCAATCGGCAGCTCTGGTTCGGACCATACCAGCTTCTTCCGGAGGTCGGCTCATCTTCCTCCGACTGAGTCCGAATCTGGCATGGCGGCGGGGGCTGACCCACTCCTGTCAGGCTTACTCCTGACTCAGATTTTTGAAAAATGGGACAATATCAAGATTTTGACTATAACAACAGGACACTCCAGAAATGGTGAAATAACGGTACAGTCCCGTTCAAAACAGGTCGTATGGTCAGCCTAGGTTGAATGGTTTACGGCTTAGTAGACCAGCAGTGAAAGGAAACTAGATTCCATCCTCTGAGATCTGAAGCAGAGGCAGGGAAGGGGCTGGTGCAGGTTTCTACACCAGGCCTTGGACTGAGGGTAGCGGTGGTTATTTCTCCTATGGAGAAACAAAATAGCTTCCATCTGTGGCAACATTAATGGCCAAGATTCAGGTCTAGCAAGAATGACTATGTCTAGAATTAATCAGAATCTCTTAGACAATTTGTATCCATGAGGTCCAGAAGCTGAGTAAAGGTGACATAAACCTGTTGTTAGTACTGTAGGTAAAAATGTATCTTGATAATTGCTATCACAACTGTGCTATTGGATTGACCTGAATGTAGCCATTCAGACAAGTGGTTTACATGTATAATTCTCTGTCCCCCATTTATCCACATTCTTTCTGTTCTCTATGGAAAATAAATGTCAGAGCCGTTACTTCTGAAGGTAATCAGAAGAGCTTCTGAATCTAGGTACTATCCCACTACCCATTAAGCCAGAGCTTTCCAAACTGTGTGTCGCGACACAAAAGTGTGTCACCACACACAGCGTGGTGTGTCGCCACACCACCCGGAAGTGGCGGGGCGCGCGTGCACGGCGGCCGCCATGCACCCGCGTGCCGCCGCACGCCCCTCCCGCGCCGCCACCGTGTGCGCGCGCGCCGCTGCACGCCCCTCCCGCGCTGCCACCGTGCGCACGCGCGCCGCCGCCGTGCGCGCGCGTGTCGCCGCTGCCGCCACCGCCGCCGGGTGTGTCGCCAGCGGCGGCACTTTGGAAAGCCCTGCATTAAGCTGTTCATAGTAAATACTTTCCAGACTTTTTGCCATACTGACCTAGTTCACACAATATCCTAAGCTAATCATCTGGATAAAGGGAATCTCTCTTCTTCTAAGGCCCCTTAACAAACTTAAGACTAATCATACTGTGGGAACCCAGAGTAACTATAATTTCCAGCTGATGCTAACTCGGATTTGAAACCAAGAGAAGTCTTTGGTTCACATGGTAAGTTTAGCTTCTAGTAAACTCTGACCTTGGTTAAAGGCTGTGAGTGATGGAAAGAACACGATGGTACCAGCCTGGTACTCTGTCTTGCAAACTGCTTCAGAATAAGGTTTGCTTTTTTTTATTACTTAGTCCCTTCTGAGAATCTACATACCATAGATTAGTATTATGCATGAACCTGGCCGCTATTTGAACTATTTAACAAATAGTTAAAAATCCTGGCATATCGGTATGTGTGAATACAGACTCCAGTCTGGGAGGGCAAAGTAACATTAGACTGACTGGAAGTATAGCAAATAGTCATTTCATTCATCTAGTTTTCTAGTTTTCATTTCTATTGAATTGAATAACTGCCATCCAAAATTAATCGCATATTCTTGAATACTCCAAGATAAATAAACAAATAGAAATTAGAACATGTGGGACTTTATGGACTAATACAAGTTGCATTTACCAGATTGCTGTTGAGGCCAAGCCACACGATCCTTTTTTGTTTTAACATTTTTAGCCAGAGGTACGAGAGGCCAAAGGGATCTAAAATACTAGCAAGATTTGAGTCTTTCCTTTCACAACTTTTCTTCGCATCTTCCCATGTCATTTTGGTTTCAATGATGAAGTAGCTGCTATTTCTATAATGGAAATGCTGTTCTGGGGTGGTTGATGGAAGAAAAGAGTATTTGGGGTCTACAAAAGAAAAAGAAGATTGTAAGGCTCTTTTAAAAAATGATAAGACATAAAATGCAAAAGTGAGAAAAACCCTTTATACACATACTGTATGGTGGCAATGAAATATGGTATAAACCGACATTTGCTTTGGGCAGGGTGGGCATAAAATGGGAAATGTGTTCCCCCCCCCCCCCAAGCTCAAAGCCACTAGCACCACTTGAAACTTGTTCAAGTATTTTGGTCATAGAAAACAATGGGGACTTGAAACAAGCCTGTTGCTCCCTTGTTTTTTATTTCAAGACCAGGTGATAAAGGTGAGGCCTCCATCCCTTCTTGGCTGGACTAATGCAATTCACTCTACATGGGACTGTCCTTAAAGACAACTCAGAAGTTACAGCTGGTCCAAAGTGCAGCAGCTTAAATAGTAATGGGCTTGACTCAGTTGCCGTGGTGATATCTTTACTTTAAGAGCTGCACTGGTTACGAGGTGCAAATCAAGATGCTAATTGTCAGTCTGAAAGCACTGCATGGATCAGGGCCTGAGTATCTTTGAGACCATCTGCTCTGAGGAAAGTTTGCCTGTCTGGTGAGATCTGGTAGACCAGACTTGCTTCAGGTCTCACCAACAAGGACCATGTGGGAGAACCTTCTCCACGGTCACATCTCTCCTCTGGAACTGCATCCACTCAGATTCAAGGCTGCCCCATCCCCAAAAGGTGAGGAAAGCAAAGGTAGGCTTAAGTACTCACGAGTGTTGGTTTGGCATATGTAACCTTTCTTATTGGAACAATAAGTATTTCTCCAGAAGCCTGCAACGTTATAAGGCGATGTTTTCATTACAACACAGTCTTCCTATATGAAATGGAAAACAACAACAAACAGACAGGCAAATTTTCCTCAGTTGAAAGTGGTATGGATAAACTCCTTAGTTCCTCAACCATACCGACTGAACAGCCATGGGCAAGCAGGGAAACTGAGTGGACGAGGATGCAGAATGAGTCACCTTGACTTCTGGCAGCATGGAGAAGCAAGAACGTTGTATGTCATGTTGCCCATGATGCCACTTTTATCACAGATGACCTCATCAGCTGTTTGCTGCAAATGGTAACACACACACACACACACACACACACACAATCACAACTCAGGCCTAGCTCCCACAGGACGTTCCTGGAGACCCAGTTGGATGTATTTGTCACGACAGGACAAATCTGGGACAGAATCTGGAAATGTCAGTTGTAATAGCTGCTCCTTATATGCTACCTTATTACGAGCCCTGCTGGGCATCAAGGCAATTTCATTCACAGAGGCAGCCTATTTGTTTTCCTCACAGAGAGCATTGGTCAAGATCAGAGCTTGCCTGGGTAACAGTCTGAACAGTCGCCTGCCCAGCTGCTATCCTTGACTCTTTTTTCCAGTCTGCCCTCTGCATGTATGGATATGAGCCTGAAGCACATAGGAGCATACTTTGCCTTCAAATCTAAATCAATCAAATCAAATCAATAACTGCTAGTAGTTTACTTCTCCATTAAATTATTTTGCCTGCTCACGTTGCCTTTTTTCTTCTAATCATGTGGCTCTAACTTCAGGCTCATACAACAGAGGGGGAGAGGAGGAGGAAGCGGAAGCGAGGAAGATGGGAGCAATTTCCAGATTCCATCATGACCATCATGTAGTCAAATACCTACCCTGCTTGATCCATAACTCCCTGGGAATCCTTTGTCCCAGTTTGTGTAATGGACTGCTTTTCCATCTGTCCAGAGGTACGTTTGATCCTCATTGATGTCATTTAGTCCTATCCATACATCCCTTTGGAAATTATTTAAATGGAAGGTGAGAAAGGCTAAAAATAAAAAGAGTGGTGGGGAAGAATGTCATATGAGATGAGGAAGAACGTCATCTGAGAAAGTAGACATATCAAACATTTGGGGCAGCATGAAACCAAAGCAAATAACTTCACTACAAGAAAGAAGAATTTTGAAATGAACTAAAACATCTTGAAAACTACATTTAAACAAAAATACGTAACGAGTATGAGAAATAAAAGTCACAAACTGTAGTTTGAAATTTTGTTTGGAAAATGTAGAGAGAATTGTGGGAAGTAAACAGGCACACCTTGCATGTCATAATTCCACCAAGATACTGGCTGCATTTAGATAATTTGCCATTATTAACGCAAGCAGACTCAAGCTTTTATATCCATAAGTACATTTATTTTTATGTACTGATTAAACTATTTTAACCTGCCTTTGATCCTAGGGCAATAGAACTGAATCATAAAACATCATAATGCACGTGTATATGTGTGTTTGTGTGTGCTTATTTATTTAATCAATTAGTATGCCACCTCAATCACAGAAGCAACTCTAGGTAGCTTACACATTATACGACTGCAAAAATCTGTAAATATCATGGCTGTGCAAATCCTTGGAAGGCTATGCGTTTGAACGTTCAAGAGCACATATAAAGCATCTTTTTTTCAAATGGTTAAAGCAGCCGTGTCTTTTTCAGGACGGTTCCCAGCTGCCTTGGCATGTACAGCCACCAGGGAAAATCTAAAGCAAAGGCTTTGCCCAGCTTTAATAAATACATACAGTATAGTAGGTACACTTCTTCTCCTTTCCTCTTAGTACGAAGAGGAAACTTTGATCTGAAACTTTGATTTGTAATTTCTGCCAAATCACAATTTTCCATCTTATCTTGAAGATGCAAAATGCATTGGTACAACTATATTTCCCCTGGTTCAGGTTTGCAGGCAAACATAGGTTTACCATTACATCTAGGTAATAATAAGAAAAACGAGGAGGAGGAGGACGAGGAGGTGGTGGAGGAGGAGGAGGAGGAGGAGGAGGAAGGAAACAGTTGCAATAGAAGTAGTAATAAGGGGAAAATATGAATAAAGGTATTATAACCTCTCATTTAAAATTCTGGGTTCACAGTGGTATTGTAAGACTCCATAGAAGTGGACAGGTAGGTCCATCAATGGCATATTCATACCATAAAATAAAGTCACCCCAAAGATTATGTAAAACTTCACAAATAAGTAAGCTTTTATTAATTGATATGGTGCTTATATACCTTGTGCCCTTTCATTGGGTATAGTAGCCAGGTTTCCTCCAAATTCATCTTTCTGACAATCTGTCCGTGCAGCTTTCCAATTTTTTTGGTCCTTTTCTTTAAATCCAAAGAATTTATAGCACTTTTTTTTAAAAAAATCCAAATGTAAGAATAGAGACAAAGTTGAGGTGAATCTTTTGTGAGGTCCAGGCAATATGCAGGAGCTTCCATATATCAATTTCCTCCTATTTATTTTGTCCTCAGTTCCATTGCCCTACCCCCTTCCCATACTCTGGCTGCCTTCACCCAACATGCTTAACCAAGTCAGGAGAGACCTAGCAGATGTATTTGCACAACTTGCTAATCTTGGCTTATGTCAACCTTGGTTGGATTTCTTTGTGGCTTACCTTGAAATAGCCAGTTTGGAGCCAGGCTAGAAACCAGGAGACCATGAGTTCTGGTTCCACCTTAGGCACGAAGCCAGTTGGGTGACCTTGGGCCAGTCGTGCTCTCTCAGCCCTAGGAAGGAGGCAATGGCAAACCACTTCTGAAATCTTGCCACAAAAACTGCAGGGACTTGGCCAGGCAGTCGCCAGGAGTCAAAAACTGACTCAAAGGCATCAGAAAAAAAACCCCACCCTTGAGAGGAACCAGCTCATTTGGTGAGTGCACAGTTAAATAAATTGTGTGCACCCATAAAACTGGTTAATTAAATGTATGTAGTATGATGGCAGCCTTTCTGTGCCAAGCAAATCCCCAAGTGTGTTTCCTCCCTTCCTTCTCAGAATATGAACATTGTTTACTAGTGTAACTCGGTGCTTGGAGGACTTTAGGAAGTAAGATGGCTATTTGTGTGTTTGTGCTAGGTGTCTGCGTGAACGCATTGCCCTTGAGCTTTCATTGGTGACCCAGTGCACCCCTTGGGACCTAAAACAGATTTCCCCCCTCACGAGTCAGAGCCATGCTCTCCACTAATATCCCACATGTCAGTGACTTTGCATTTTTCTTTTCCTTAGCATCATTTTCGGAAGTGGTTTGCCATTGCCTCCTTCCTAGGGCTGAGGGAGAGTGACTGGCCCAGGGCCACCCAGTTGGCTTCATGCCTAAGGTGGGACTAGAACTCACACTGTCTCGGGTTCTGGCCTGGTACCTTTAACCACTACACCAAACTGGCTCTAGCTTTGCATTATGAACAATTTATTTCATTTTTAATTGTTTTAGAAATGTATAAGGTCTCAGACAGTAAAAGCAATAATAAAATACAATTTAAAAACTGAAGATCCAGAAGAAAAGCAAGCATTAAAAATCAAACACACCACCCACTCTGCCACCCATCCTAACACAAATTATGGGGAAAGAGGCAGGTCATCAAGGCTCTTTTAAACAGGGCCCAAACAGGGGCCACACGTACAGTATGTCAGCCAGGAGGGCGTTCCAGAAAGCAGTGCTTGCAACAGAGAACAATCTTACAAGTGTTTTTCTAAGTACTGCTCACCTTGATTCTAAGTAGGTAGCAGCATCTAACCATACTGGCTGATTTTGAAGAAGATAGCCAAGATTGGACCTGGTTGGTACTTGGAGAGGAAACTGACATGTAACCTCTACTGAAAAATCAAAAACGATCCCAGAAAACTGCTAGGACAAAGCGCTTCCTTATTGTTGCCAAGGAAACGGCAGGAATTGACACTGGCACCTATGGGCGGAGGAGCAAGGAGGGCCAAACCAGGGTAGCAATGCAAGCCCCACCCGTTTTCGTACATGCATTGCAACGGTGCACCCACGGATGAAACGGACAGCGCTTGCAGGATGACAATGTCACACTGCTTTTGTCATTTCAAGAAAAGCAACTAGATCTTGTGGACGCCACTGGGAGTCCAGCTTACTGTGAAGGAGCCTTTACCTTTATTTTATGTATACCTGCACAAA
Source organism: Charina bottae (assembly GCA_023362775.1). NCBI lineage: Eukaryota > Metazoa > Chordata > Lepidosauria > Squamata > Charinaidae > Charina > Charina bottae. Next base: position 45,941,356 of record JALMGJ010000007.1, on the reverse strand, counting down.
ATTCCTTTGTGATGCCATCTGGTCAAGACACTTATTTTTATCATCTAAAATAAATCCTCCACAGAAAGTCCCTCCTCATCTCTTTATCCTTTTGTTTCTGGAGTGATTTTTTTTTTTAAAAAAAGGAAATAATTACTACACCTTGTTTTCAAACAAAAACCAAGATTCGGGGCATCCTCCTTGACTGGAAGGTGGTGTGGGGGCAACAGTTGCATTGATTGAGTTGTTGTGTCTTTCACATATGAAAGAAGATGGGTAGCCACAGTTTATATCATTCCAAAGTCCTGAGCAAGAGAAAAGAAATGGTTGAATGTGAGTGGCGGGGAGGGGAAGGGGCTGCAGGGTGGTCAAAAAAGTCAAGAAGGTAGCCACAATCCTGTAACCAAAGCCCCACCCCTTTCTAACGTGTGTCATGATGGCAGCTAAAATCAACGGTCACCTTCAGCTTGATGAGCTGCTGTTGCATCCACTGACAGAAAAGGAGATCATTAGAGGACCATTTACCTAGGAAATCCACAAACCTGGATTCATCCATGCTAGGTGTGCATTGTGGTCACTATGTTAATGGGTGTCTCACAAGACAGATGTGTGCTGTCCCCAAATGCCTCTTAGTCTGCATGTTACTCAGATCCTCTAATCTGCATAAATTGCCCCATTCATAATAAGGTCCTGTATTGGGAATCAATTCCTTTGTATTGTACTTGCTATAAAATAGTAAAGTTTTTTTTAGTTTTTAACAAAATACTGGAAAGATACAAGTTAATGCTGTCTGACTAATGAGATTCCAGATTTCAGATCCACATATTCTGAGCTCAGAATAGTTAAAAAGAGGTTTTAAACACAGCTGACTGTTGGCAAAGTAACCAGAAAAACTATGTGACTAGCATATGAAACAAAATCTGGCATTCATATGTTAAACAGCACTGCAGAGAGTCAGACAGCTTCTCCCTTTAGCCAATCAGCCTACTCTGAATGCCTTTCAAGTTTGGGAAAATAACCACAGCAACCACAGCTGGCTGTCTAATCCAAAGAAGTGTATGTCCTAAAAACAGGAAATCTCAAGCCTTTGAACAGGAATCTGAGCATGCTAGCTTGAATCACGTTCAAATAACATATGCATACTACAAGCGCCTTTCCAAAGCCCTTGATACTGATAGGAGACCATGTTGGTGACCTAGATGCTCTCCAATTAACCAGATTGCACGTCAACTGCAGACACCGCTATCGGCCAATTTGGGAATCACAGAACATATGAAAACCAGACTTCACCGTAACCCCAGATGTCCCTAGTCTCCAAATCAGGAATTGCAGCAACTAAATAAATCCAGTTAGAACAGTGCCACTCAGCAACAATGAGCAAATTAGGAAAACCAAATCTCTCCAAGGCACTGCAGAAGCTAAACCAAAAATACAGACCACAATGATCTCCAAGGCCAGGGAAGGACTAGAACTAATAAAGATCACACCCTCGAGCAAATGTGAGACAGCCTTGGAAAAAGTGGAGAAAAATCTAGAGATGTTGAGAATGCTATAAACCCAGACCAGCTTATCAAAGCTGAGTCCAGCCTTGAACACAACAGACACAACCTACAGAACACAATCCTGTAGCATGGTAGTGAAAAAGTACATTTTCTCACAGGCAAAGTCTGTTTTAATCTGTGCCCTGATTGTCGAGATATTGAAACGCACAAAAGTCACATTTATTATATGCAATTGGTGCTGTATGTTTCCTTACTGTATGCATTTTTGTATATATTCTGTGTTGTGAATTATGTCACCATTACTCCAAAACATAAACTTTAGCATGCATACAGATTTGGGTTTTTTTTTCATTTTTAAATACATCTGAAATTGGTATTGTCAGCTAGCAAGCCACATACCTGTATTTTTGTAAATGACCACACAGTTTTCATCATTGTTTGCAAAGTTAGGTTCATGTGGTGCCCAAGCGACATATTGGACAGGAGTTCCATCCATCCAGCTTTAAGACAAGTTAACATATTATTGTCAATCAGTGAAAAAGCAAAAGCTTCCATTAGAACAGTGTTTCTCAAACTTGGCAACTTTAAGATGTGTTAGCTGGGGAATTCTGCTAGCTGGGGAATTCTGGGAGTTGAAGTCCACACATCTTAAAGTTGCCAAGTTTGAGAAATACTGCATCAGAATGACATCCTGCAAATAATGACACACAGGGCATCACTTGCCCTCCGCCCCCCATGGACAAGCAAGTATGTCATGTGAACCAGCCCATTGTATTGGGTTTTCTAGATGTAAAATTCTAATTGTCCATATCAGGATAGCAAAACAAGCAAGAAGATACTCATATAATAAGATGTAATGTTTTCTGTTTACTTACCTCACTACTTTATCAAGGCTCAGTTGCAATCCAATGAAATAAGCATCCACGTGTTCATTTTGTAAGATCTAAAGCATCAAATCAAAAGGCCATTACATATTTTTGTAGACTGGGAATTATGTCTCAAGCAAGTATATATTAAGTTCAAATAGTTATTTCAGAAAACAACTTCATTCCTTTAAAAACAAAGCAATAAGAACTGCTAATAATCCAGTTATTGGCTCCTAAGTAAAAATAGAGAAATATCAGGCAGGGAAACTGGTTGAACATTCCAGCCCCACCCTTTTCTTCTTAAACCCCATAATATGGGCTTTTCTTACTTTAAGCAACAGCCATTGCTTTATCACAAACATACTTGATGAATTCTTAGTTCTGCCCAAGGTAGAAATCTGGCAGTTCCTGTTTATCAAACTGGCTAAGACCAAGGATCAATTCATTTCAGCAGTGTGATTTCCCCAGTTAGGCAGACAGATGCCTTAAGGAGGTTTGCAAAGGAGGATTATAAAGAACCACTGTGCCAACTCAGACTAAAAGTCAATCTAATCTGGCAACAAATATGTTGGGATTATTTATTGGACACAATTGCAAATCTTAACAATGAATAAAAAGACCCCAGCTTTTAACTGCAATCATCTAACAGATGGAGCTTTTGTCAGGATTCAGTATTTGTTATCCTAGGATTTAGCTCCTTGATTAAAAAATACAAACAACTTTTCTGATTAGTAGGAATGGCTTTTTTATGGAGGTAATTCAATAAAACTGTTGTTGGAGCCATAGGATAGAAGATGACTGATACACTTGGAATATAGAATAGCATGTCTGAATTTTAGATCAGGTTGTGAAAATCAAAAGCTGTCCTTCCATACCTTTTCCAGCGCTTTTGGAGTATTTTGATATGAACAGTAGTAGCACAGATACAATTTGTATGCTATTTAAATCTTAATTCCCTAATGGGGAGAAGCTCAAATGTACTCAAATGTCCATAATATACGTTTTGTGCTATAAATTTCTGAAGAATGCTAGGGTCATTGTAAGCCACCAAGAGTTTGGTTTGGCAGCCATAGAAATGCTTTAAATAAACTAAGAAATAAGCAAATAATATACATTTATTGTTCTCATATCGGAAATAATAAATGAGCGTCTTACATATTTCAATATAAACTTTCTTTCAATGTTGCCTTCAATGACAACCAAATCCCCAAAGTTTTTCTTGCAAAACGCACGGGCTTCTTCCATTGGAAATTTGTTGGTGTTGAAGTAATACTGCTTGTCTTCATTGACAAGCCAACCATCACTAGTAAGTTGAAAATCTATGAAAGTGAGAGATTAATTAGATATTCTGCAGTCTCAGAATACGCAAGCCAGCCACTCAGCAAACAGCCTTCAGTTTATGAAAAGATCTGACAATACTACAAATCTGAACACAGTTTCAAGTCTCTACTCAACCACAGACCTCATTGGGTGATTCTGGCACATTCCCTTTCAGTTCAGCTTAATTTATAGGGTTGTTGTGGTGTTCAAATTAGGAGAGAACCTCTTTCATGTACATTGTTTTGAAAAGTGGGGCTTAAATAATAATATAATATAAGCATGCAAGATGGAATTAAGCCCTTTCTTCAAGCAGCGCAGCTAATAACAAATTGGGACTCTCCAACTTGTTAGGAAATGGTGTCACTATTTTCAGCCAGCAGTGTCCTCAGCAAACTGCAACACCAAAATGACAATATACATACTGTGTCATCATTATGCAAATGCTGCCTTTGCGTACTTGTGTCCTACATTGAACACAAGTATATAAGTAGCAGCATTTGCATGAAGATGTCACATTTGCTCCCCTCTCCCTCAAGAAGATTACCATGATTTTAGCTTTATCATCGGCATCGAACCATTTCATCACAACCAGCCATAGAAACTTACTTGGAAGGGGTGGATTTGTTGGTTCCATCTTTAGTTGCACTCCTGAAAAAGAAAAGTTATAATAAAATCTAATCTACATGTGTGGTTTATCATATTAAAAGAAAGAAATTGAATAATACTAAGACAATGAATGCCACTTGCTCCAAAATCACAGAATTCACATTACATCCATTTTATTACTCAAACCCAAATATTACCTTCAGCTCAATAACTGAAACATGCATCTTTAAAATGCACATTCTTACAAGGATTTACTTTGCCATGTTTGTTCAATGTGGCCTAGGTAAAATATGCACTGGTGATTTTTATCCTTTTCCCACCATATAAACATTTTCCATCTTTCTTTGCACAACTTCGAGTTGTGCGCCAGTTACGCCCTTTCCTGGATCAGGAGGCCCTCCGAACAGTCACTCATGCCCTTGTCATCTCCCGCATAGACTACTGTAATGCGCTCTACATGGGGCTACCCCTGAAAAGTATCCGGAAGCTTCAGCTGGTGCAGAATGCGGCGGCGCGAGCAGTTACGGGTGCCATAAGATCGGCACATGTAACACCTCTGCTACGCGAGCTGCATTGGCTACCAGTCTGCTTCCGGGTCCAATTCAAGGTGTTGGTGATTACCTTTAAAGCCCTATATGGCATAGGACCAGGGTACCTGAGGGACCGTCTCGCCCCGATAACGTCAGCCCGCCCCACCCGTGCATGCAGAGAGGGCATGCTTCGGACCCCCTCAACAAGAGAATTCCATCTAGCGGGGTCCAGGAGGCGTGCTTTCTCTGCGACAGCCCCCGCCTTATGGAACATCTTGCCCCCGGAGGTGAGACTGGCCCCTTCACTCCTGGCCTTTCGGAAGGCTCTTAAGACCTGGCTCTGCCGCCTGGCCTGGGACAACGGAGGTGGTAGTGCCTCCTGGGGTTGGCTGGCCCCGTAGCAATAAGACCTATGCTGCGGTCCCCAATTACATCTTGGATTCTATTTTATTTTATTTTATAACTGGATTTTTATACATTTTCTACTCTGTTTGATTTTAAGTATTGTAAATTTTTAAGTCTTTAATTATTGTAACCCGCCCAGAGTCCCTTGTATGGGAGATGGGCGGGGAATAAATTAAATAAATAATAATAAAATAATAATCTTTCTCACTCCTTAACACCAATGAGAGGAAGGTAATTATGCCAGCTCCAGATCTGTCATAAATTTAGGTTCCTTGAAGGGAGGTGCAAAGGACTAAAGGAGTCTTTGAATCTGGTAAGTCCACCACCATCCCTGATGTGCCCCCAACTGGCCCTGTTAAGCCCACAGTGCTTGGTCAATGAGTTCTCACCAAGGAATAAAATACCACCAGTTAATTTCATTGATAGAAATTTTAAACAAGGATACCCAATGTTTGTTATTCCCAAAGTCCAGCCAGGTTACAGATTAATTATTAATTTAAAAAACTAAACACATTGTTAATTGGTTAGTGATACCTATTAACCTGATACCAACCTAATGATATTATAGCTTCATATGACAAAGAAACGCGTACCTTTTGTAACCTGGCAGATCCAGTAATATATATCCTCACAATGTACATCATTCCAGTACATGTTACTATCTGGATTTAACTCTCCACAGTGCTCTACTCCATTATAATTATTGGGTTCTCCATATCCCCAGTTGATATAACCTAGCTAATATAGAAATATGGGTTATTCTTTTGCTGTAAAAAAACACATTTTATGCTACAAAATTCAATCTAACTGAACAGAAGAAGCTCCCTGCTACTGAGTCAGAAAACTTGTCCATCTAAGCCAACATTGCTTACACTGACTAGGAGTGGCTCTTTAGAGCTTTGGACTGGAGTTTTCCAACCCATATTAGAGGTTTCAGGATTCAATCTTGGGGTCTTTATAGGCTAAACAAGTGTTCTGCCATTGTGCCAATCAACTACAACAGTCAAGGAAACTTCCTAATTTCTCAGGGAATTTTTTTTAAAGAATTCATTTTGCTTGAGTTTTAAGATGTTAATCATATCATTTCTCTATCAACAGATATCAGGGCCAGGCAGGCTTTTCAGTTGGAGGCCACACTTCATTATCACCATTTATCAATATCATGATCACCTTCTTTTGGCCCCTGAAGGCTCTGGGAATGGGGTGATGCAGTTACATCACTGGAGGGGGCACAGCAGATATTTCTAGCCTTGGTTTTTGACATTGTGAGGGGTGGGATGGGGTTAAAGGTAAAAGAGATTCCATTATACACCATATAAATACATGAAATAAATAAATAAGCAAACCAGCCACATGAGGGTTTAATACCTATTTTATCTTTATTTAATTTAAAAAGAACCAAACTTGCTCTTTTACCAACAAATTTTGGCACTGTTATTTCTGGAGGGAGAGGGCTATGTTCTGGAGGTCAGTGAACCATTCGATTCTGATCTAAGTCATGGAGTTTGGTGGTGGACTTTTTACCTCAGCTGGCAACCAAGGCAAGACAGTGGTCACTTTTTTTTACGGCCCCCCGTTTGTCCCGAGGGGCATGCTTGTCAACCAATTTTGATGAAATCTTCAGGCCAACAGCTCAGAGAATCAAATTAACTTTTTTTTAAAAAAAAATGGCCTATTTAAATTTATTTTGAGCCACAGTGTGAGACTTCTACAAATGTTGTGAAACCACGTGTGAAGAACTTTAAATGACACAACTTTTTATGTGCAAATCACTCTATGAGACCTTGGGCTTCTGCAAAAGTGGAATTTAAAGCATCCAAAATATGTGTTAAAAGCATATATCTCAGGTAAAACAAATTAGCTGCAGAAAAGTCAAAAAGGGATGCTCATTCTATTCAAATTATTGGTTATTTCAGTGCAAAATTCCAGACTCTTGTTTTTTCAGCTCAGTTCCCCCATCATCTTTGCTAAACTGTATAAAAAAACAGGAAGAATAATGCCTGAGAAAAAAGTTGAAAGCACTCACTGGTGAATCATCACTCCATTTAAACCCATCCTGTGGATTTATATAGTTTAAACCAATCCAGAAATGCAAATAGATGACTCCAGTGTTCCTAAAATATAACACAAACAGAAATAAAACCAAGGGTTTTAAAAAGTGGGACAGGCTGTGTTATGGTGGGTTTTCATTAAAAACTGCCCCTGAACATGTTTGAAAATTTCCATACGAGTAAACCAATAAATGCTTCTGATAAGTATATTCGCTATGTTATGAAAATGCAAACTAACTTTCAAATGTTTTTTTTTTTGGCCTCTTGAAATAAAGTTAATTTTAATAACCTGCCAGCAGTGTCTGCAGGAGGTGTCAAAACAGGTAAGGTGGAGGATGCAACCTTTCCTCTTTTGGACATGCATGTTACCAGCATATGAAAAAGGAGAGGGGTTTGGATCATGGCCTCTTTCTGCCATCTACTAGCAAAAAAAGAGAATGAAGAGAGTGTCAGAATGAAGAACAGTGAGAAAGCAAAAGGAGAGCCAGGCCAAAAGGAAAATAGGTGGATGCCAAACAAAAAGGAAAATTAGTAATTCTTTCCACTTTGGGCTTACTCCATTCCCCCAACTGGCAGGGAATCCAGCCCCAGATAGAAAACTTCCCTGGGAACCTGATCCTCAGCAGGAAAAAGGTTGGTCACCTCAAAGAGAATGTGTTACGTGGTATAAAGTCAGAGGTCAGACCCTTCCCTTAATGTTTAATTGTTCTGTCACCTTATTGTATATCTCAACTCTTAGAATCTCCAGTGCAGTATTAAGCACTGGTGTGTGGGTTCAGGTTTGTGAATTCCAGCTTATATCTTATCTATTTTCAACAAAACTGGGGCTCAAAGGCATTTTGACTCTGCTCCTAGAATGAAAGAGTTTCGATTGCAGGGATAGGTCCATGTACTCACCGCAAGTAATTCTGCAGTGTATTGGATTCTTGGGCACTAGTAATGGAAGCCAGATCACCTCCAATTGCTAAGCAGAAACTCCGAGCATCTGCCCATGATTTCTTGTCATGTTTTAAGAAAGCCTAATGACAATATATTATTTTGCAATTAGGCAGGAGAAAAAAATGTGCACATGATAACGTTGAGAAACATGTCATCAGCAAGGCATGGTAATGATACTGACATACACACCGAAGTCACAACAGAACAAGAAATGTGGGAAGTAACAGTCAACATTAAAACTAGGTTTCCCTGGTTCAGTTATGTGCAACTATTGATTATAATTTTAGCTGTCTTATACACTGGCCCACATAACTCTTTCTTCCTCAATCTGATTCTCTTCAATCAGTTGGAATTCAGTTCCTGAAATTCCCAGAGCAAACTTGATTGGCAGCAGTTGGGAGAAGATGATATCGTTCATTACAGACTATTCTGAATAGATGCTGCTTCCCAAAATCTTTGATTTATCTGCCCCTCAAATTCCTTGTAACAAGCATATTGCTGTACACCACCCAGAGTTGTCTTGTGTGAGATGGGTGGCCATATAAATGTGAGTAATAAACAAATAAATAAAATATGAGGAATTAAAACTCAGGATCCTGGCCGTCCAAAATTGATACTGTTCCATCAAGCTATTGGGCCCTCCGTCTTCGTCGAAAGTAAAGAATGCACAAAAAACTAAAGCTAAACAAATGAAACCATTCTCAAGCTATAGAATGCACACAACCTCACCTCTACTTTTTCTACTTTCAGTAAAGAACGGAAGATTTTTTTTTCCAGACAGGCCTGAATTAAACTGCTTTTTAAATCAGTTCTTAATTGCTTATATGTAATTGCAGAGGACTCTCTTGAGTTCCCCATGGATAGAAAGGCAAGGTAATAATAACAATAGCAATATAGTATAATAGAAAACTCAGTTTTTAGTAAAATAGAATATCCACGTTGAGCACAAACACCTGGTGATTTCGTGGACATGTAGCTTTCTTGTCAACAATACAGAAGTAGTTTGCCACTGTCTTCTTCCAAAATGTCTTTCAAGCCTACAGCCATGGAATTCCCCGATAATCTCCTATCTATGTACAAAGTAGTTTCAAACTTGCTTAGTTTTATCTAAATCAGCCAAGGTAAGCCTCCAGTGAGACAATTTCAAAAGAAAGAGACCTGGAATTGTATTGAATTGCTAGGATTTCCCTCGATAGAAGCAGGGATGAGCAAAACACTGTCATCAGATACCAATATGTGTTTAGGTATGTCACCTGTCCTAACGGAGCACCCTACAGATATAAAAATGAAAAGAAAGATGCATTTATTAAGATTTGTATACATTTGGTGTTTCAGCAGGTGGCAGCACTTAGCTACGCTTGTCTGGTCTCCAGAAACATCAGTAGGGAAGGGACCAAAATCGTCAAGATGGCAGTGTGGTGGATTTCGGCAGTGCCACTGGTTCTCAGGAAGGAGGGAGCACATTCCAAGAAGGTGGAGGAGGCAATAGTGGGAAAATGGATGATCTCTGGTGAGGGCGGGATGGAGGGAGTACATCCATCCTTGCTCTCTTAGATCTCTCGGCGGCTTTTGATACCATCGACCATGGTATCCTTTTGGGGCGGCTCAGGGAGTTGTGGGTGGGTGGCGTAGTTTTAGGCTGGTTCACCTCCTTCCTCCAGGGCCGTTCCCAATCAGTGGTGATAGGAGAGGAGAGATCCGGCCCGCGGCCCCTCTTATGTGGGGTGCCACAGGGTTTGGTGCTCTCCCCTCTCCTGTTTAACGTCTATATGAAGCCACTGGGTGAGATCATCTGTCACCACGGGATGAGGTATCATCAATATGCAGATGATACTCAATTGTATATCACCATCCCGGGTGAAGTAAGTGATGCGGTCGATGCCCTGTCTCAGTGCCTAGGGGCTGTGGGGGTCTGGATGGGGGAACAACAGGCTTCAGCTGAACCCTGGTAAGACGGAGTGGCTGTGGATTGATGGCCTATTGGGTTCCAGGAAGTTGTCATCTTTGGTTCTGGATGGGGTAGCACTGCCCCATTCGGAGCCGGTGCGGAACTTGGGGGTCCTCCTGGACTCACGTCTCCTGCTTGAAGAGCATGTGGTAGCCGTGGCCAGGAAGGCCTTTGCACAACTTCGAGTTGTGCGCTAGTTGCGCCCATTCCTGGATCGAGACGCCCTCCGAACAGTCACTCATGCCCTTGTCATCTCCCATATTGACTATTGCAATGCGCTCTACATGGGGCTACCCTTGAAGAGTATCCAGAAGCTTCAGCTGGTCCAGAATGCGGCCGCACGGACAGTTATGGGTGCTGTAAGATTGGCCCATGTAATGCCTCTGCTGCGCGAGCTGCATTGGGTACCAGTTTGCTTCTGGGTCCAATTCAAGGTGTTGGTTATCACCTTTAAAGCCCTACATGGCATGGGACCAGGTTACCTGAGGGACCGTCTCATCCCCGGAACATCAACCAGCCCTACTCGGTCATGCAGAGAGGGCATGCTACGGATCCCATCAGCAAAAGAATTTCATCTAGCGGGATCCAGGAGGCGTGCCTTCTCTGCAGTAGTACCCGCCCTTTGGAATATCTTGCCCCTGGAGCTGAGGCGGGTTTCCTCGCTCCCGACCTTCCGGAAAGATCTGAAAACCTGGTTCTGCCGCCTTGCTTGGGACAGGAATGCCAATAGTTCCTCTTGGGAGTGGCTGGTGCCATGAAACCCACCTTATTATTAACATCTTTTTATTTGGATTTTATATGTAAGTTATTATTGTTCTAATTTTTATATTTTTAACTTGTTGTTGTAACCACCCAGAGTTCCCTGGTATAGAGGAGATGGGCGGTGCTACAAATTTAAATAATAAATAAATAAATAAAATGAAGAGGTTCAGGATAGCCCCGCCCTAGAGTCTCCCAGGTTATTTCCCCTTAGGTTAGTTAGAGTAGCTTTAGTCTGGCAAGATTCTGTCTATACAGTGTGAGCAAATAAAGAACTGGAATTTGAATGGACTGACTCTTCGTTGTTCTTGGGCTGAGCCTGACAGGTAGCCACAATTATGCAATCAAAGCCCCACCCCTTTTTATGCCCACAATGCATGTAAAAAAGGGTGGGGCTTTGATTATATGGTTGGGGCCACCATCTTGACTTTCTCTCTCTCTCTCTCTCTCTCTCTCTCTCTCTCTCACACACACACACACACACACACACACACACACCATTGCTGGTCTTGGAAGTTATGTTGTTTCAACCATGTGTTTGGACTAGAGTCTTTGATAGGAGACAAGCAGGAATAAAGACAAGTAGGGTATATTATGGTTGTCACCTAGGCTGGAAAGCTGAAAAACCATCCTCATAGAAGGCAATGGCAAACTACTTCCATATTGTTACCAAAAAGATTGCATGCAACATCCATGAAGCTACCAGGAATTGAGCTTAGCTTTTCTTACTTCATACATTCTACAGTGAAGGGGCATACTTTGAAGCACACGTTCCTTTTGTCGCTTGGAGTCCAGTCTTCAGGGCACTGAGGGGCAGGTGTTGTAGTTGGTATGGGTGGAGGAGTCACTCCATCAGCTAAGCGCTTGCAAAGAAATTTTGCCCTGGTCTCACATTTCAGAAGATCCCATAATCCGGCTGTAGTTCCCGTTGTCATTGCAACGCAGCCTGGCTTCCGACCTTCAACACACATTAAGCATAAACACGTCTGTGTCATTTAAAGTGAGATACCTCATTCGATATAAATACATGGCTGCCTCTTGATTTATTTTAGTATAACCTCCCAAAGCATTTTCCCAAAGGATGCCATCATTTTTTAAATTTGAGATTATGTTGTTCATAAAGATTAATGAAGAAGGAAAATTATTTTTAAAGAAGACATGACTTCATGCCCAATTGATATCATGCCAGGCTTAGATTTGCTATCCTTATCTTCAGCGGGACAGAAAAGTTGAAATCTGAGTAAGAATCTTTCAAAATATTGCACATAAATTCACTTTTTGATTTCATCAGATCAACGGACAATTCTAAGAAAGCAAATAATTAACAATAAGCAGACCAATTAAATAAAGCCACCTTGGAAAATCTATTTGCATTTCACTCAATTCCGAAGAAACAAACTTTCAGCAAAGAAATCTTTGTGTGACTGAGAAAAACAAACGAATGTCCCTTTAGAATTCAGTGTGATCAAGAAATGAAGTGCGAATTTGGTCTTCCATGATCAAATCCAGGGATAGGTTAGAGTAGAGCTATCTCCAAACTATAACTGTATGTACCTGGCATTTCTGAATTCCAGTGAGTGAACTGGACTCCTTCTCCACTGGTCCACCTGAACACTCCTTTTTCTTGTATGTCAGAAAGACCAATCCAGATGTAAGGTTCAGGCCTGAACCCAACCAAACTGGTCAGAAAGGCTTGTTCATATCTGTAGAAAGGGGATAAATGGCAAGATTTATTTATCACAATGTTTTATTTCTGCAAACTCTTAGTGACAAAAGTGATCTTCAATGCTTTAAAGCCGTTGCACATATATTCACGGTTCACAAACTTTTGAGATGATTTATCAGAAAGAGAGCACATTCATTGCTATGGGAGAAATATTGTTCCTGGTTGTCAGTAGGGAATTGCCTGCACACACATTGCCTGGGAGATGAGTAGAACCAGTTTCTTTCAGACATCCTAATAGTGGTGTTTGAAATGGAGATTGGAATTGCAGGGTTCCTAGGGGTAGGCAGCGTCCTGCCATCCATACAAGCAATAGTCCAAGCCAGTACAGCCAATGGCAATTAGTGTAGCTCAAACATTTGGAGAGTGTCATATGGGTATGAACTTAATGTTCCATCCTAAATTGAATAGATCACACCCATGAAACAGAAATTGTCTATTTTTTCCCTTCTCTTTGGAACCCCCTCTATCCTTCAAAAATTGCTCCTGGTAGTTGGAACAATCTTGGATATTTTGTGTCTTTAAATTTAGTCAAGGGATGCATGCACCAAAACTAGTCTCAATGAAGGTAAACAATTGTCAACTCCTTGAATATCTGTCCCAACTTGAGGACCACCAGATGTTTGGACTTCACTCATTATTTCCAACTCAGCTGGTCTTTGCTCATGCAGCCTGGGCGTGCTGGAAGTTGAAGCAGAGCACAACGGCAGGGTGTGCGACTAGGGAAAGCTGTCCGTAATGAGAATCTATTTTTGCAGAAGACACTGGTGAAATATGGAATTAGTGCTCTTTAAACAAAGCCACTTTTTATCAATGTTTATTACCTATCTTCAACAAAAGCTAAAGTAGCCCCATTTTCTGCACACTTTTGACTTGCTTGAGCAAATGATGAAAATGTGCTTCCAGTCATGTAGCAGTATAAATAGTATCTTTTCCAACCCTGGAAAGAGAAAGAGAAGAGAAGAAAGAGAATGAAACCCAACCATATAAAGGTAATCTTTGTGTTATAGATAGGCTCTCCTATATAGTATTGTGTAAAGCAGTGTTTCTCAACCTCGGCAGCCTGAAGATGTGTGGAGCTCAACTCCCAGAATTCCTCAGCCAGCAAGCCTACTGAGGAATTCTGGGAGTTGAAGTCCACACATCTTCAAGCTGCCAAGGTTAAGAAACACTGGTGTAAAGGTTCACCTTGACCATTACTTGAACTTGAAGGCTAGCAGGCAGAGATTCAAGGGCACAGCTTTTGATAAACCAGTTTTATTACAGATACTGCAAAAACCATAAATACAGCAGAAAACCAGCAATGTCAAACTATACATTTATCTAAACCAGTGTTTCCAAACTGCCGCCGTTGTTGCAGCAGCGGCAGCGTGGCGACGCGCGCGTGCACGGCAGCGGCGTGGGGGGGTGCGTGGCGGCGGCGGCGTGCACGGCGGTGGCGTGCACAGTGGCGGCCTCGCTATAACGCGGAAGCGCTGATGGCGCGCCGCTGCCGCTGCCGCCGCTGCCATGCATACCACCACCGTACCGCTGCGTGCGCCACCATGCCGCCGCCGCGCGCGCCACCGCGCCACCGCCTCACAACACACTAAACTGTGTGTTGCGACACACTAAAGTGTCGCGACACACAGTTTGGAAAGCTATGATGTAAACTATAAATCCCTCTCTCTCTCTCGTCTCCAAGGTCCAGATCTGACATCTCTTTTTCCTACTGTATGTATTTTAACAGATGGAGAGCAAGTCATTTGTTACTAGGGAGGGCAGTTAACAGCTGAGCATTGTTATTGCAACAGACCCGTCTGGTCTCATGCTCTTTGCTCTGACCTTGTTCCTTCTAGCTTCACAGTATGCATACTATATTCTTTTTTTTTTTTAAAAAAAGTGTGGAGGATCACACTGAAAATATGTTGAGAACTTTGCTTTTGAAGCAAAAGCAATAAACAGTTTAAAGGGAGAGGGAGAAAACTCAAGCAGATCCAAAAATAATTCTGCTAAATACTTCCTTGAATGAAATATAAGCTTAATCAGTGAAAAGGTGCTTTCCTGTTGGGATATCCGTGTTGTTAAGAATGTGTTTTTTTTTAACAGGGATATTAAACTCATAGAACATACTATTGTGGAACAGATAATGTTTGCTCTGTTTCCTTCTGCATTTTTTAATATATATTTAAGTGTAAATTCTGTTAAGTGTTGAATTACTTTTGGGGACACTCAAAAGTTTGAAAATGGTTTTTAATATTGCATAATTATTTGTGGCTCCCTCATTTTAAATTAATTGCCTTTACAGTTATATGTCTTTGTGCCTTTATTAATTTGCTTTTATAGTTATTTGTTTTATAACAATAATATAGGACACATTTTAATATTTGACTATATCTCATCCAAGATATTGAAGACAGCATTTAAAAATTCCTTCAAGCGGCCTGTGAATATCAACAACTGAAGACATAAATACGAATCAATAATCAGATAAAGTTTTTCATTTTATTCCATTTGCATACAGTACTTTATAAGTATTTCTAATCAAATGAAAGTAACAATTGCACTGAAGAAATTACAGAGTACAAGGAAGAGTAAACACTCAGCACTTTCATTTCACCAATCTTCTACTTACTTTACCGCACCCTTCATCAATTATATCCTTTTCCGGTGTTTCTTTTAAAGGTTTCCTTTTGCAAATGTATCCATATTTCAGATCACAAGGTTGATCTGCCCAATAACCATCCTGTGTTGGACAGAAGAAGAAGAAAATGCCAGAATTCCTCTATCAATATACTAACTGGGAGATGTGTGGACTTTCTCTTCAGAGCTGATGGCTGAGCTTCTCTTCATGGCTTGCCCAGCTGACTTGTTTTGCTGACAGCCCCTAGTCTTTCTTACCCTTAAAATCCCAAAATCAAGGTAATCCCCCTATTAAAAAATTAGATTAAATGGATGCATGAAATGCAATGAAAAACATTGAGGGCTGTGCTTCTTAGCCACTGGGTTATTAGAACAGAACAAAGGCTGTCTGCTTAAGCCATGCTGTTCTGCTAGATCAGGGGTGGGCAATGTCAGGCCCACAGGGCTCCCGCCTGCAAACCCCGCCCCTACCATGCGATTGGCTCCCACCTGCAAACCCCGCCCCCCAGTGTTTGTGATTGGCTCCCGCCTGCGGACCAGCCCCCGGTCCGCGGAAATCCCAGAAACCCCACCCCCCACCCCCTCGGTCCCCGGTTATAAATATCCAAATGGACCTTGGCAGAAAAAAGGTTCCCCACCCCTGTGCTAGATGGAAAGTCAAGCAATTATTGGAAGCCTTCGCCAAGATGCCCCCATTAAATGAAGTTGGATGACTGTAACAGAGAGAAGCCCTTGACACTGACATGCAAGGAGATCCATCAGTTATCTTTTTTTATTGCATTTAGGAAAAGATAATCTTTTCCCTCCTAGCTTAGATTTTAATAGTTTAGTTTGAACATTTTAAAGTTTCTGCCCTGTAATGGGCTAGCAATTTTTACACAATTTATTTTTCTTCCTTTTAGAGAAACAATAATTTTTATTATTGAGGGGATTAAAATTATAGTAACAAATTAAAGAAATAAAGTAAAATACATATCTTTCCATTCTAAAATAATTAGTGCATACCAAATAGTACAGGTAGTCCTCATTCAGTGACCACAATTGGGACTGGCAACTCAGTTGTTAAGTGAAACAGCTGCTAAGTGAAACCACGACTGTGCTTATGATCTTACTTCAGCTTTCCTTTGCTTTACAGACCTGAGAAGGTCGTAAATGCAAGGACTGGTCTTAAAGGTACTTTTTCATCACCGTCGTAACTTCGAACAGTCGCTAAACGAGGCAGTTGCTAAATGAGGACTACCTTATATCAAAACTAGCAGTGGATATATATATATATATATATATATATATATATATACACACACACACACACACACACACACACACACACACACACAGCAGTGGAGATAGATGATAGATAGATAGATAGATAGATAGATAGATAGATAGATAGATAGATAGATAGATTCAACTGTATATCAAAACTAGCACTAGTGGAGTGGTGTCAGAACTGGTGCAGGTTATATATTACAGAGTTGAACCTCATGCAGTGTTTCCCATTGCTGATCTACCATAAGTTGTGGGTTCTTCTGTAGAATACTGCCTTAAAATAAGGCAAATCTATTATCCAATTATCTCAGTATTCTCTGACTGACAAGCTGTCTTTCCCAGCCTTACTTGGAGATATCAGTGATCAAATCTGGGACCTTCTGTGTGCAAAACATGAGCTCTACAACTGAGCTATTGACCTAAATAAAGATGGGGAGTAATTGACTAAATAAAGTCATTATCCCAAAGAAGGATTAAGTAAATTCATCTTAATGAACTGATGGATTGATTACCACTGGACATGAGTGTGCTGTCTTCTGATTAGTGTTTTATACAATTGACTGGTAAGAAAGTTATCTATGGTTAATGTGGGAACTAGTATGTACTGTAGTAGTCCAGTCCCTAAAGCTCTTTATTTTTAATGCTGTTGCTCTGTTATTGTGTTTCCATTATCCTTATTCAGACATTTCCTATCTTCAATATCCCCACCCACCCTGGTGATCTTCAGGTACTAACTATGAGGATTCCCCATGCACATTAGGTTCAATAAGCTTAAAAGTCTCTCTCTATTCTATCAGTTGACTACACGTAGCTCCTCTCCTTAGGAGGGTTCTAAGGATATTCATCTTAGAATCTGTCTTTCGAACTTCATAGTGAATTTGAAAAAGTCAAGTTTTGAGAAGACAGGACACCAGCTATGGGCCAAAATGTGTGTTCTTTCATTTCCTACAGTCTGATTCCTCACACATTCTTTCATGCAGCCAAACAAGTTTACTGAATGGCTAGACTTGCTTTAGAATTATTGTTGCTTTGTTTGGAGCCTAGAGCTCCTATCTGAGTAGATCTGTCAAATTATCCTTTGAAGAATGCCATTGCCGTGTACCTCTCTAATGTCTCTACAACAACATATTTGTCAAAGTGCTACAAGAAATGCTCCCACTGGAATATTTTAAAGTGAGTAAATCCTGTTCAAAGACAACACTGTGATTATGATTTTCAGAGGACCAACTGAAAGTTGAACTTTTAGAGAGAGAATACAAACAAGATTAGACAAGACGTTTAAGCCCAAGTACTGCATCAAGTTGGAGAGAAATGGACTTGAGGAATGGGAGTCAAATACTTAGTGGGAGACGTCAAGATTACTGTTACCTTTCCTTTCATGACCACACAGTCTTCTTGCATGTTGCTGGCATGGGTTGGCTTGCCACGGAGCCATTTGGTGTATGTCACAGGACTCCCATCTGACCATTCAAAGAACATCTGAATCTTGAGATCATTCAGACCAATCCATAATTCATCACTTGGTCCTAATTCATTGCAGGTAAACCAAACGTATATTAATATTTTAAATGTACTGTATATGCTGCAACAAATCTTTCTAAATAATCAGTCTGCTACTTACACTTTTACTGTTTATACCTTGCATTTAAATGAATATTTTAGTGTGTTTGTTTAATGTGATTTTTAGCATGTTGCAAGCTATTTGGGAATGATGGGTTTGAAGGATAGCATGCACATTTTTAAGGTAAAATAAGAAATAAAATTAAAACGACAATATACTTTTCCTAGGGCATGATAAACATAAATCCATCATGGATGCTGTCTCCTGTATTCAGGCATCTTGCTGGTTATGAAAGATCATTTGGGTCACTTCAGGGACGTCCAGAAGGAAATCAAACATTGTCAGCCCCACAAGGTAGACCAGACCAGGAAATCAACTCCAAAGGAATGCTAAAACTACACTTATTGAGACTGGCTATCATAACAGAACCTTGCAAGTCTGATTGTGCTGTTCCTCTTCCTCCTTCTTATAGTTCAGTGAATTAAGGATGTGTCTGCCTGAGTGTTACTTCTGAATGTTACCTTGTTGTTCTGGTCTTAAAAAATACTTCAGGCCCTTTTGCCTAGGCAACAGATCCTGCATGTTTCCATCTAGGACATCTTCCTTACTCTCAACAAGCATTGCCCATTATGGGCAATGAGAGATCACGGTCCGGGGTAGGAAAAAGTTGTGCGGCTGGGTGAAGATATCTCTGCATCTCCCATCCTGCCAATCACTCGGCATTCCTTGGGGTCCAGGAGTCTTTGTAAGTGCTACAAAAGGGATGGTTTCAATGGGACCCTTTCCCCATTGAATAGCACTGAAATATGAAATATGGACTGATTTTCAGTGATAGTTTTCTAATGGGATGCCTCATGCAGAAACATTTTATACTAATCAATCAGTTAAACAAGAGCAGATGTTAAGGCTTAACTTTTTGTCCCACATAGAAGAGAAGCCACTACCAATCTGATCCTATGCCAGAATACAGCAGGTGTTTCCTTTCCATTGGGCTAAAACACTATGAATAAGATGTTACTGCCAAAATACGTACACACGATTTCCTCAGACTTGTACAAAATCCAACAGAACAGAGTACAATATACTATTTGGCTTCCTGCTCTTACTGTCATTTTGATTGTTGCCTCATGACAGAGATATTGCTTTTTAAGTTCCTGACATTTTCACAGGGTTTTCCTCTTTGCTCTCACACTTCTGTCCCTACACTTCCTATTACTGACCACAGAGATATTATGCTGCAAGAAGCAGAATACTGCTCTCCATAATGTGGTCTGTGCATAGTTGAAACAATTTCTGGATTTGACACACATAAAGAAAATTGCACAAAAATGCATAATTTTTTGGAACCCACTATGAAGGAAGAAGCCAATGGCAAACCAGGAGACTGGGAGTTTTAGTCCCACCTTAAGTATAAAAGCCGGCTGGGTGACCTTGGGCCAGTCACTCTCTCTCAGCCCAACTCACCTCACAGGGTTGTTGTGGGAAAAATAGGAGGAGGAAGGAGTTTTAACTATGTTTGCCGCCTTGAGTTATTTATAAAAGTAATAAAGGCAGGATAAAAAATAATTAATTAAATAAATAAATAAAATAATGTCCATGCGTTTAATGAAATCCAATAGTCTGGCCTAAACATGCAAGAGATTGAAGTGACAATGCAACAGAAAGCAAGGGCAACTTCAACTGCCAGTTGGGAATTCAAATTTTGAATGCTACTCCAGCTCCTAAAGTTCCCAGACTAGTGCCCCATGGAGAAAAATCTGTATTTTTTCTCCTCCAAGTTCTCCTTCAGTTGAATGAGAAAAAAATTGCTTTCAAATTTTCTTTCAAAGGAAAAGAAAACAGCAGTGAAATTCTCAATGGTGGAAGTAATGCTCTTGAACTTATTTTGTTGTAGCCAAAGTGTATGTGCGCATATCTGTGTGAATGTATAGACTTCCTAATTCCACACAGGTCAATTAAGTCCCAAAGGAAAACGTCTCATGGAACTGGGAAATCCAAGCGGCCCAGGATTTTGCAGAATGATGGGAAGTTGTATAACAGAAAACAGTGACACCAGCTTTAGACACCCTTCCCCAGCTTCAATAGTAAAGGAAGTTCAAAGTAAAGAGCCAGTTTGGTCTAGTGGTTAAGGCAACGGGCTAGAAATCAGGGGACTGTGACTTCTAGTCCCGCCTTAGGCATGAAAGCCGGCTGGGTGACCTTGGGCCAGTCACTCTCTCTCAGCCCAACTCACCTCACAGGGTTGTTGTTGTGGGGAAAACAGAAGGAGGAAGGAGTAATAGGTAAGTTTGCCGCCTTGAGTTATTTATAAAAATAATAAAGTCGGGATAGAAAATAAATAAATAAATAAGTCCAACTCTCCCACCAAGCACCCTGAGAATAAGAAAGAATCAGAAAGGCTTCTTTTGCAGGGTAAGAAAGATTTTGAGAAACCGCAAGTCAGATTTCCACACATAGACTACAGATACAAGGTTTCTCCTCCCTCAAATCAGTCTCTCTGCAGGAGTGGCATCATTCCCACACTCACGAGGAGCTGCTAAATCAATGCATCTGTCTCAAAGATAGGAGGAGACACACCTACAGAAAGTCATGCAAAAAGGCTGAACTCATAATTAAAATTCTTAATGGCAATATTTCTTAATCGTTTAGCAAGATGTATCAAACTGATGCTGTCTAAATAAACCACTGCTGTTACTTACAACCAAACCAAACATGGTATGTTTTGAAAAGAACTGAACATTAACAGAACCCCATACAAATACTCACTGTACCCAAGCAGAGAAACAATAAAGCTGTACTCTTCCACACTGTGGACGCTCGCCAGGTCACCACCTTCCTTTCTACACAGAGTAGAAGCATCATGCCAGGAAGTAGTTTCTCTGCGAATTTTATAACACTGACCCACATAAAGTATCCATCCTTCAGGGCAATCAGCCAGGATATCGGAATCTGAAAAACAACCACCACACCAACAATAATCAAATCTATGCTTTATATGGATATTTGTTGATTGATTGATTGATTGACTGCATTTATATGGCTTCCCAGCTCAAACAAATGACTCTGGACAGCATACAAAAGTTAACTACAACTACAACCTTAAAGAAAGCAACACAATATGTACATTAAAAGCCAACTAAAACCATAATATGGCAACTAAACTAAAATATACTGGAGTTTGTGTGTGACCTCTCAGCCAAGCATTTTACCTATCTTAGTTGTCTGAATTACAAATTCATCATTCAATCAACTGCAACTTGCTACTGTGGGATTGCTCAGGCTAGGACAGAAGAGGGGTGAGGTGGATATGGATAGAGCTGGAGGTTCTTTTCCTGTTATTTTTGGAAACAATCTAAAAGCAGAGAAGTTAGACTGAATATATTACTGATTCACCACAACCTTTCTTGACATGGTCTTACTTATCTTTAAAAATGCACATTCCTCCATAACACGTGAAGTGGCTAAAAGAGAAAGGTAGGGTCATTCCTGGCAAGCAAGACTGGAGTTGTCACATTCAACTTCCCAAAACCAGGATAGGGCTTTTTAGCTCCAGCAGCAATACTATACCACTGACTCACTGCCATGACCAGATTATTGACATGACTGGGGAATCAGATAACTGGAAACTTCCCAAAGCAAAATACAAGAACACTGAACTTGGATTTAGGAAGAACTAATAAAAAGATGTGAGAGCCAGTTCGGTGTAGTGGTTAAAGGCACCAGGCTAGAAACCGGGAGACAGTGAATTCTAGTCCCGCCTTAGGCACAAAGGCAGCTGGGTGACCCTGGGCCAGTCATTCTCTCTCAGCCCTAGGAAGGAGGCAATGGCAAACCACTTGAGAAAAACCTTGCCAAGAAAACTGCAGGGACTTGTCCAGGCGGTCTCTGAGAATTGGACACGATTGAACAGATTAAAAAAAAATTAAAAGATGTATGTCAGAACTATCTGAAAATCAGCTAAGGAAGAATGGTTGGGTACCTAAAAGTAGCTCACACAGTATTTGGAGTTTGAGAATGAACTAAGAACTCACAGGTGCCTGGGTGTGTGGGGAGTGTTCAGTAAGACCTGGACTGCCAATATGCCAGTAAAGAGATGCAGAAAAACTAACGTTTTGCTACCATCTTTTTGCTGGAGCTTGTCTTCATTGGCTGCATTGCAGAGCAATCATAAAATTGGAGCATCTTCGGCAGCATTCACACAATGTGCTTCACTAGATCCGAGAGAGAATAGCAGTTGCATTCTTCTCACACTTCCTGCTCCTGATTTGTTTCCATTTAAACAGGTAGTTATAAGAACTCAAACAAAGGCCTGGTTCTCAGAACACCTTTAGCCACAGTGGAGTCTGTTTCATTTTCACATGGTCTGTGAACTTGGATAGTGCAGTTTTCTCATCACATTAATGTTCAGCTAACCATAGCCTACTGGGTAAGTGAACTCCATGAGAGAGTTGCTGCATATATGTGATTTTTACCCCTCTTCATTCTTCCTATTTTTTTTCCTTTGGTGCAGTTGAGCTTGAAAGGGAGAAACTGTCATCATTCATGCTGATCTGCAAACTGCTCTAGCAACCTTGTTTCATTTAAAAGCAGTTTTTAAAAAATGCTATAAATATTTATTAAAAGATTAAAATACAACCTAACATCCTTTGACTTACATCTAATAATTTATTGTTAATAAGCACATGTTCCTATTTTATTTATTTATACATTTACAAAATTAAATTGAAGTTAGATATACAAAGTTAAAAAATCAAAATGCACACGCATGCAGGATATCAACTTTAAAATACAGGTAGTACTCACTTACCGACCACAATTGGGACCAGCAACTCTATCACTAAGCAGCATAGTCATTAAGTAAAATGTCATGTGACCACGCTGACTTACGATGTCAATTCCAGCTGCAGTCGTTAAGCAAATCACTGCAGGTCATTAAGTGTGACATCATGTGACCACGACTTGCAACTTCCTGCCAGCTTCCCCATTGTCTTTGCTTGTCGGAAAACGGCTGTGAAGGCCACAAATGGTGATCACGTGACTGCGAGATGTTGTGACCATCGTAAATGTGCATCGGTTTCCAAGTGCCTGAATTGCGATCACATGACCACAGAGACACTGCGACAACTGCAACTTCAAGGATCAGTCATAAGTCATCTTTTTCAGTACTATCATAATTTGAACAGTCACTGAGTGAGTGGTTGGTAAGCGAGGACTACCTGTAAACATTCAATTATTACTGTCCTGTTGGACTCTAATGTCTTCTAGAGCTACTCTTACCATTAATGCTATAATAGCATAGTAGCTGTAATACTTGCCTTCCAAATAAAAAGTTTCTAATTGCAAACTCAAGAGAAATATGTGTGATTCTTAAATTACTTAAAAAATAATATATCTACTTTTCTCTGAGTGTGAGAATATATATGTGTATGTATGTATGTATGTATGTATGTATGTATGTAATCTCCAGCAGTGCATTGTTTCATAGATTTTTGAGTGATTGGAAAAACTATGAAATGGTATACCACTTGACTTATTTTTTTTTAGAAAACCCAGGGAAAAGTAGGAAGCTCAGGGGAATAAAGATGCTATTTTTAAAAATTCTGCTGTTTTTTGAACCAACAACTTTCTATTTACAAGGCAAGTGTTAGAATAAATGTGCTATTACAGCATTACTGATAAAAGTAGGTCCTGAAAACATTAGAGATGGTAGCAACCATTGACTCAACTGAGGGGGTGTTTGTGCCCCTGCAAAGTAGTCAGTGAACTAGCCTGTAACAAAGGACACCAACCAAAGCAGACCAGGAGCACTTGAGGTGACAATAGGGAGGAAAGAGTGATTTAAAATGGCAGCAGGAAAATATAGCCAAATTTTGCATTTGTAATGAGAGGGGGTCAGTTCAGAGCAATGTCTTTTGTTTCTACCTTCCAAAAATGGTTGCAGGCCTGTTCAGGCAATGAAGCAACCAGGCAGTGCAGATAAGCCCAGAGAGAAAGCATGCTATAAATATATTTAGGAAACACCTGGATCTGTTTTCAGGGAAAGCCAAGAAGGAATTAGAGGAAACCATGTCAATGGATTGGAATGGTACATTGGGATAGTTAACAAAATATGTTTTTACAAGCAAACTGGTCTTTTCCTGATCACTAGACCTGATACTTCTGTCATATATATGAAATTTGCTACCATAACTTACTGGAATTGGGATGCTTCCTTCTCGAGCTGGAAACCCTCTCCTCACCACATACCTGCAAGTAGTAGGGAACTTCCATGCCTCAGGGGATAGGACCAGTAAGACCCAGGAGTTCATGGCCTCCATGGGCTTCTTTAGGTAATCTCAGGTTCAAGACACATAGGTGGACATACTACAACAAACCTCGTTTTTGCATCAGAGTAGTTGTCTTGTGATCTGATAGGGAGGGAATTTCTATCACTCCTTTGCCACAGTGGTCCCTGGTCCAGATGAGATTGTCAGCTACCAGCAACCTCTGTAGGACAAGACCTATTCATCCCATCCACCACTGCCATTTAATGGATCCGGATGGTTTCCAACCACCCAGAAACTTAGGGGCGTGTCCCAACAATCTGGCAGGCAAATCCATCAAGAACCTGGTTGTCCACTGACAATGTAAGGCAACCCAGACTCTTGATGAAATTATTCCCTTTCTCTGTTGGCCAATCCTAGTTGGCTCCTTGGTTTACTGAGGATCTGCAGGAGATGAAGTGGCAGAAGCAATGCATAGATGGAGGAAGACAAAAAGTAGATCTGACCAAGCACAGGTATAGACTATATTTGGTCCTACACTGTGGTGATAAGACAGGCAAAGCTTCTTTTGCTTGCAATTGTCTGGTCATATGCAAAAAAATCCCAGCAGTTCCTTGAGCAGAAGCTGCAAAGATCTCAACCTCTCTTTCCCCTTGATGTATCTACTGTTATCAGGAGCCTGGAAATGTGGTGTGATAAAAATTCCTGCCAGTGGAAAAATACAACAGCCACAAGTCCATAGCAGAGTTGTAGTTGTTTTAATTTTAAACCGTGGTTTAAAATAAACTGCAGATAAGCTAGAAGTAAATAATTTCTACCCTTGAACACAGCCACTAGTGTGATCACAGAGATTCACAACTGTTTTCTGAATTGGTGCAATGTCCTCTTTTGAAAATGCCTTGTGTGCAAACGGATGTACACAGAAACCTTGGGCTGCCAGAGTAATAGGCCCTACTGAGGAAGGGGTACAGATTGTTAATAGTGAGGGCAGAAGGACCAAAAGGACAGAAAAAGATTGTCCGGACAATCAGGTTGGGAAGGAACTGTCCAGATGTTTGCTACAGATAGCAAAGAGTTTGACTTCCTGTTGTCTAATTGTAGCAATAGAAAAATACCTCCCTCTGCACCCTGAATTATTTCCCATCAGGGGACAGATAACCATGTCTGGTCCTAAGAACACATCTGTGGGCTCAGTTTTTTTTGAACCTAAATGGATGTCTTTTGCTTCACACATTGGTTGATAGATTTTACAGTTCCAGGAAAAAAATGATGAAGTAATGAGAACCAGTGTGGTGTGGTGTGGTGGTTAAGGGGCCGCGCTGGCATCAGGGGGACCCAGGTTCTAATCCATATATATATATATATATATATTGGTTCTTAATACTAAACTTTCCCAGGGCTAGACAATTTAGAGACTTCCCTCTGTATAAACTTTCTGAAAAGACTCACAAATGCATTTTTAGAAAACTTAGAAAACACCATATTTTCCCATCAGGGCATCACCATTTTTGTCAACTTATCTCCATGTTGCATTCACTGACCTACCTGAAGGAATAATGAAGTTGTTCAGAGTGGCATTTCCTTTTTTACAAATGTAACCAAGTTTCTGATCACATTCAAGGCTTTCCCACTTGGCAGCTCTACTGGGATTTAATGTTCCACAGATCTTCCCAGGCTCTGGGGAAGGGCTTCCTTCAAGAAACAAGTACCAGGCAAGAAGGGTATTATTAACCTCTCACATAATATTGTAAAACTTAATTGAAGTTAATGGAGATGCAAATATGGACAAAGGCTGTGTAACTTGTTCGAAAGAAGATCTTTGGAATGTGCAAGAGCCCATAGAAAGCCCACCTCTTTTGAAGCATTTGCACAGCCCTAGTAAGTTACTATGCATTTGCACATAACAGCACAGCAGCCTAATGATATATGGTGACCCTACTCTCTTTCAGCCCTTTCTTGCTCTCCCCACCCTGCCCCCTGCCTCCCCAAGCTGTATGGGTTGGAAACACAAAGTGCAGGCAATGGCATTCCACAGTGCTGGGCAGTCAAAAGAAAAACCCATGCTGGTTTGTCTGTGCATGTTAGAACTGAAGACAGAGTTTGCTGATTTCAACCTATAGTGTGATTATGGAAGCAACAATGCTGGCTTCATATTTCACACTGAGCCATTGTCTACTTTGGGGTGGGCTATATGCAACATTTGGGTCTCAGATGAATTGCAACTTGAATTGCAGAAGTTTATGGCAAAAATGCTAGTTTGCAAACTACAGTGGCTGGATTCCTATATTATGCTAAGCCAAAATCGAAGAACCAAAGAAGTAAGTGGATGGGATCAGGGCAAAAACTCAGCTGGATGTAGCTGTAAGCATTTGAGTTGACCGTATTAAACACAGTATAGGATTGCTTTCCGTGTTTTCAATAATTTATCCTTTTAATCACATTAAATAATTGACTAAATCTGGGGGGGGGGGGCGCTCTGGAAGGCCAGAACTAAGGCCTTAAGGGAACCGACATGGCCCTGATGCCTCCAGTTGCACACCCTGATTTAGAATTGTTGTAAGTCAAAATGGACAATTTGAATTACACCTATAAACAAAGGTTTGGAGATTAAAGCATTCAGGAATAGTAGGTGGAAGGGAGAAGTATACCAACTGCTGAGGAAAACACTTAAAAGCAATTTTTACCTAATCATAATGGGAAAAATAAGATATGTAAAAAAAACTAAAGTAAAATTTAAAAGTGCATAGGTTAGCATAAAAGAGAAAATTACCTGGTGCCCAATTTAGATATCTGAAAGGATAGCCACCACTCCACTGCCAACCGCTGTTGAAATCCAAACTGTTAAGACCAAACCAGAGTGCAGAACTCAAACTAGAAGTTAACCCTGAAAAAGCATCAACATTTAGCAATGCATCAGTTTCAGGAATAGATGCTGAATGGCAGGCAGCAGCAATTGCAATTTCTTGGGAGAGACGAAGCATACGCTTAGTTGCTTCTCATATTTCTGAAGCAGCAACACCCTAGAACTTGTTACATCTTAAATTGTTAATGGTGGAGGAAGAGCAAGGGTGCCACCTCCCCTCCCAGTCACTGCACATTCATAGTACACGGTGAAACCGCTTCTGAACAATTGTGAGTCCTGATTTTCCAGAACCACCAATCAGGAAGACAACAATAGGCAGATAATAACTGTGGGCTTGTCGGTGCTTGATGTAGGCAGGACTGGGAATTACAGTGAAAATTTAAGACCTCTGCTTTGTTTTAACTCTGATCTAATACATGAAATGCTAGAAAATATTAATGGACATAGATTATTTACCTGTTATGTACATTTGTTCATGTAGCTCTGTGATGCCCAACAAATTGGCACCTTGTTGCTCACAACTTTTACTGGCTTGGAACCAGGATAGAGCAGCTTCTGTGTTTATTTGATACTGGACACTGGTCACAGGGTCTGTAGTCCAATATGTGCCTGCTTCATCTGCTAAAAGAAAGGTGCCTCAATGTGTCCAATAGTTTTAAAACGATATCAAACTAAATCTTTTATGAAAACTAAAACCACATTCCTGAAATTGCCTGCATAATTCATTTTTAACTAAGAAATGTGAGGATTGCTTCCCATATTTCAGAATAAAGTCATTTGGTCAAGCAGCTGAAAAAAGCGTAAGGCTGCAATACCAAAAGACTGAATGTCTAAGTAGTGGTTTATACAGAGAAAAGAGGCAATTTTGCACTAACCTCTGGACCTGGTACATTCCAGATGTGTGGGCTATCTCCAGATGTGTTAGACCATGGCTTCCATGATGTATTTACTTATTTGTGCCTTTGAGTCAACCTTGACTCCTGGCAACTACATGGACAAGTCCTTGTAGTGGTAATGTTAACAGAGCTGAAGGTCATCAGAATTGAGAAAGGCTTCAGTAACCATAGTTAGGTGCCATGAATTGCATTCAACTCTTGGTGAATACCTAGACAAATGGTAACCACCGTATATATGCATTTAATGGCAGCCTTTTCTTCATCTAGGATCTAAAGCCTAATTTCATTAGAACACAACATGTTAAACAACATTAGTTAGATGGGCTAACAAGTTGTAGTTAAGCCATAATGCTTTTATTTTATTTTTTACTTTAACTGAACATAATGTGTGAAGCCAATTGTTCACAGCAGCTATAGATGAGCAAATCATCCCTTAGTTTGATGAGTGAGCCATAGAACCACAGCTTCTGAGTTTATTTGATACTGGGCCCTTGTCATAGGTTCCAGTATCAAATAATAAGAAAGGAGAAGGCTGGCTGCTGATTCATCAACTGCTTAATACAGAAGCCATCTGCAGAACAATACCTCTGCTACATTAATATTCACTGAGACCCCAAAAGAAGAGGCAGACCCCTCAGTAATGAAATGCTTTCGAATGAAAGCTCTTCAATTACAAAATTCAGGAGAGAGATCAGAACCATTTGTCATGCTTCTTGTACGCTAGACAGTTTTGCAAGGGCAAACAGAAAAAAGACAATGTGCAAAACAAACGTGTCAGAAGGTCAGGATGCAGCTCCACATTTTCCTGAATTAGACTTCACCATCTAAACAGTGCTATAGTTGTTTATCATACCACATGACAAGCACATACTAGTAATGAATACGACTTATATGGCCTCTGCTTAATTGACTGATGGCTTACAATGTAGTGTCTAATCATATAGCATATTAACTAGATACATATTACATTAACTGCATTGAATTCATAATACTGATTGAATTATTGCAACATACTTGATGTGGGACTGCTCTTGAATACTGCCTGGAAGCATCAATTGGTCCAGAATGCAGTGGCATGAGTAGTTATGTCTGCATGACTCTACACTGCGAGCTGCACTAGCTCCCAATAAGCTTCTGGGTGCAATTCCAAAGTGCTGGTTATCACCTATAAAGCCCTACATTGCTTCTGTGTGTGTGTGTGCGCGCGTGTGCACATGTGCATGTACATGTGCATGCACGCACCTTTGGGTCACTGTTGACTCCTGATGACTGCCTGGATAAGTCCCTGCAGTTTTCTTGGCAAGATTTCAGAAGTGGTTTGCCATTGCCATCAGGCTGAGAGTGACTGGCCCAAGGTCACCCAGCTGGCTTTGTGCTTAAGGTGGGATTAGAATTCACGGACTCCTGGTTTCTAGTCTGGTACCTTAAACACTACACCAAACTGGTCTCTCCCTACAGCCCCCTAGGAGAGGGCTATTTGTGGGACTGCCTGCTCCCCAGTGCTCCAACAGAAAGGACACGCTCCAGGTTCCCTCACTGAAGCAATGTCACCTTATGGGTCCTAGGAGATGAGCCTTCTTGGTGGCAGCCCCTGCCTTTGGGAACAATCTTCACCCTGACGTCCAATTGGACCCGATTCTACAGGCTTTCAGACCTGGCTCTTTCCCCAGGACTCAAGGTCCAGATGGGCAGAATTCCCAATCGGATGAGCTATACTATATTTTAGTTCTGTTCACCTTTTATTGCTTTAGTTGGTTTTTAATAGTATGTACTCTTTTCTCTGTATTTGTTGTTTGATGATTTTTGTATACCACCCAACGTCACTCTACTTGAGTTGGGCAGCCATATAAATCCTCTCACTAAATAAATAAATAAATATTGGCCTTTTTTTAAAAAAAAATAAGCATTTCCACGACTTTCCACCATACAACAGTGAAAGTCAGGTAAGATAAAATAAGTGATGGCCATTCTGTATTTGGCTGCAGGAGAATTCTCCTGTCTACTTCACATTGCTACTTTTATAGGCTGAGTGTTCAGTTGATTAGATGGCACAAGAACACACTGTTGCAGTAGGAAAAATCTTGTGCAAATCACTTTGCTGAACAGTAGGCGATCCAATAGATCTGAAGCTTTGTTTGATAATGCCACAAGCAAAGTCCAAGATGTATAACTTAGAAGAGCAGTATATCATTGTATCTCTTTGTTTTACTTTGTTTTTGTCCTTTTAAATTTTGCTGGTCCTTGACCAAATAAATATTATTGATTGATATCTTAGAAGAGCCAATCAGCATTCTGGCTACAGATTGTGGGAGTATACGGTAGGCAAAACTTGAGCCGTTTGCATCCAGTGGAAGCCCCAAAGATGTTACCTGCATCATGACATCATTGTACAAATGATGTAATCTGCATTGTGTGTACAGGGACAACATAGCACATGCAACCTCACTTGCTCCAGTCCCACTCCTATGGATACCCATAGGCTGAGCAGGGCTTTTACTGGGATCCCTCTGAAGATATATTGAGAATATGAATAGATCATTGGTATAAACAGGTTTGTGCATGATAATAATACATCCAAAAGAGGTGAAGTTTAATTCTGTTTTAACTGATAGAGCACAGTTCGACATACTTTTACCTTTTGAATCTAGTATGCTGATGTAAAAAACAATGAAACATGAAAAAGATACCTTTAACAACCATAGGTGGTACTTTTGTTTGTGCTTCCTATTAAACAATTAAAAATTCTCTATAATGTTTTTAATTAGTAGATACTTTTAGCACAAACTATTACATAATAACACTTCATGATCCAAACTTTTCTTTAAAAATCCTTACATTTCACAGGACAGAATCCGTATTTCTTGTCTGTATCATAAATCCTTGTAGTTGAACACCACAGCAAACCATCTGGCCTTCCATCAGCTGTACACTCTGCATACCATTTGCTACCATACTGGAAAGGGAATACACAAGGAGCCCCATTGCTGTTGCCTTTTAAGGTAAATAAGTCTGGAATAAAGGGTAGAACAAATAATTAAAATATTACAACCACTCATGCAAATGTACTCATTCCTAGAAGAAGAAAAAGGAAAGGTCTCCTGCCAAAGCTAATGGTGAAGCATCCAAAGGGGCAACTGTGAGATCTTCAGCGTATCTCAACTTCCTGCAAACACTAGAGCAGTGTTTCTCAACCTTGGAAACTTTAAGATGTGTGGACTTCAACTCCCAGAATTGGAGTTGAATTGGAGAATTGGAGAGTTCTGGGAGTTGAAGTCTACACATCTTAAAGTTATCGAGGTTGAGAACACCGCACTATAATGTGCAGAAAGAGGATAGTCGGCAAGAGCAGTGTGATATGGCTCTTTGATCTGCATGATATATCAAGGGGTCCACTATTTGGTATAGAGAGCCAGTTTGGTGTAGTGGTTAAGGCACCCAGCTAGAAACCAGGAGATTGTGTGTTCTAGTCCCATCTTAGGCACAAAACCAGCTAGGTGACCTTGGGCCAGTCACTCTCTCTCAGCCCTAGGAAGGAGGCAATGGCAAGCCACTTCTGAAAAACCTTGCCAAGAAAACTGCAGGGACTTGTCCAGGCAGTCGCCAGGAGTCAACACTTCCTCAAAGGCACGCGCGTGCACACACACACACTATTTGGTATGGATGGAATTGCCAAATTTAAGGGTGATTCTACTAATAGGTCTCTCAGCGTTACTCCACTGCTTTCTGTCTATTCATCCTGAAACTGCCTTCCCTTTTCCCTCTACCAATTTCTTTTCCAAGAAATTAAAAGAGAAAAAGATAGCACTGAAGTGTATTACTCAACTGTAATCCTGTATAATGACGTGAATGAAGAAATGAGGAAGCAGAAGGCCTGCACAAATATCTTTGGTCAGATACAAATAGAAGTGCGTAAGAGAGCTTTTGATTATAAATAGCTTATTTAAAGTATGGATCAAATAAAATAAAAGTAGTCCAGGTCTATCTCCTTTTGCTTCAGTATTAAATATTTACTATAATGAAGGAAAATATGCCAAAAATGATCAATGGAGAGATAATAATTCATATTGACTACAAGGTTTAACCTTTTATAAAACAAAGATGAAATCTTTTTGAAATTCTCTCCTTGGAAAGGTCAGAAATGGTTTTAATATCTTCCAGTAAGCAGTATAGTTCAAAAGGAACTACAAAAACAGAGTGGAACATTATTGACTTGGCTGAATTTGAAATGCTTATAACACAAAATTCAGAACATTTGCTAGGGGGCATGTGTGTATGTGTGTATACACACAACATCTTACAGAAATACGATTCAGAAACTGAACAACTCAAAGGCTGCATGATTAAACAGATGCATAATTTAAACAGGACAATTTATAAGCAACAATGGGAATATCAATGGAGGGTAAATGTTATGTTTATTGTCAATATTACACTCTGGGGGAAAAAACTGATATAGGATTTTTTTTCCCCTTTGGAATATTGCTCCACTGTTGATTGCCAAAATGGATAATACATATTCAAAAGATTGTTGGAAATATAACGATTAGGTTGGATCATTTTTCCATATGTGGTGGGAATGCCACAATGCTGAACAGTTCTGCAACATGATTCATTTTTTGACTTTCCTTTAATATCAGTTGTTGTTTTTTTTTTGTGAAGTGATCACCAACCCTTCTATTCCTACAAAGCATATGGGGTTGGCTTTATATGGGGAATAAATTTGATATATAAATAAATTTGATAAATAAATAAATAAGATAATCACTGAGATAGACTATGCTTCTCAGTGGAAATTACATCCATCATTAGAGGACTGTCAGAGTAAGCTTTGAGAGTATGCATCAATGTCAAAAATAATTTTGTATGTAAAAATAAATCCAATACTAACTTTAACTTAATTTGGGAACTGCTAAAGGAGTATAATTCTGCCCATAGCCTTCTGCCACATCCAACATTCAGGTGTCTTTCAACATGAAGTTTTAAAACACTAGTTTTTGTCTGATTGGCCATAAAGTTAAGGATGGATTGCTTCATATTAGTTAAAAATAATAAGTTAATTCTCATTATTTTGCATGTAAATTCTTACTATCTTGGGTGTTTTTGTCAACTTCTGACATGATTCAAACATTAGTTCTTTAAGAGTTAACAGTTGCAAGATTTTATCTGTTCCAATCTAATGTGACTTGTAAGAATAACTGGATTTCTTTCTTTCTTTTCTTTTTATGATTTGTAATTTTTAATGTAATTTTAATGTTTAGTATATTTTTAATGGATTCTTGTTTATTCCTCTTTCAGAATAATAAATAAAGAAATAGCTTTTTTATGTGCCACCATCTTGACCTTTTTGACCACATTCTGTGGACCCCTCTGGATGCAAGAGAGAGAGAGCGAGGAAGCACGCACGGTTTACCTTCATAGCCCCGAGAGCATAAATCGTCTTTAGTTCCATAGACCTTCCACCTACTCCATAAGCCTGATCCTTGGTACAGCATAATTCTTTTTTCATTTTTGTTGCCATAGTTGAAAAACAGGTTTGCTTCATGGATGGCAAAAAGTGTGTCATTTCTGCATTCCCATTTCTGGAGACTACTTGCTGAGTCGCATGGGTACAGTTGAACTGGTGTCCAGTCAATTTTTGAAGCTACTCCAAAACATAACTTCAAGGAAACACTCATCAGCTGGTATCTGGAAATCCACTTGAATGTCTGTGCCTCAGTTCCATAACTGCAAGCAGCAGTTGTGACATAGCTGGCACTCTGGGCATGTACACAGACTTTGTGGTCTTCATTATATATTAGAAATGTGCTTGTATCTATACATATAAAAGTAAGGTAATGCATAAATAAAGCAAACATTGGCAAAAGAGTTGGTTAAAAAGAACTAGTATTGCACAACACTGAATTAAACATACGTCTTCCAGATTAGAATGAATACACAACTCCTACTGAATTTCCAACAAGTGGACTAAACATTTCTAAAAGTGCTTTAAGGTTTAACACATTGAATTTGACCATACTAAACTTTCATAGGATTGGCGGATATAAATAAAATTAAACAGGGTAACCACTATTAATAGCTAATGGTCAGAGATTTGCAAATTGTAATAAACTATAGTTAATCCCTCTTCATGGTGAGATTATAATCCCTATGTGTTTTCCTACAGACCATAGTGTACAAACGTGCTAGTCCTACCTGGGAATTTAAAATATTATTTTTATTTGCATTTAGGTTACTCTACTTGGGCTCCAAAAATCTGAATAACTACTCGATGGCTGCAAAGAGGTTTTGGTTTGCTCTGCTGCTTTCTACTAGTCTTTAGGAATTTTATCGCCAGATAAAGTAAAGCCAGTTTTTATTCTCTATGTTTATCATGTAAATTATTTCTAAACCAAATGAACTACATTTTATGTTATGTTTTCTTCCTGAGATGCAATAGGTAGCTTTTCTGCAGAATTATGACCTAGAAATTCTTCTGTTTCAGTTAAAAAGTTGGCCTAGACTTATCTCATCCATAAAACAGTTTCCACCTCTTGTTCTGCTTGGCTTAAGCCATTTGGAAGCAGAATATAGCTGATGAGAATGAAAGACATCAACTCTTGCTGTTTGACAGTCAGTTTTTCTTACTGACAATACAAGGAAATATACAGTTATCACCAGTAGTGATAAAGCGCCCTATTGCATTGTTATAACAATACTTAAATTAGTTTACACAAACTAATACTGAATATGCAGTGTTTGCAAAATGTCATGTTTTATGGAGATATCTAGTGGTAAGATTTTTTTCTTTAAAGGTTTGAGAAATTGTAACCAATTTTATAGATCATTCTTCTATGCTGGTCTATGACCGTAACAAATATTGGTTTGATTAGATGATTATTCAGAAGTAAGAACCACTGAAACAGTATGTCACTCTTCAAACCTAGGTTTTTCCTACAGAGGCATATAAAACACTAAAATCATCAAATAAAATTCTGAACAATTTAAAATACACAAAAAACAATTTAAAATAGTTCATCAATGAACTAATTAAAATGCAGAACACTAAAACGTGCCTTCTCTGCGATAGCGCCCGCCTTATGGAACATCTTGCCCCCGGAGGTGAGACTCGCCCCCTCACTCCTGGCCTTCCGGAAGGCCCTCAAGACCTGGCTCTGCCATCGAGCCTGGGATGACAGAGGTGGCAGTACCTCCTGGGGTTGGCTGGCCCCGTAGGAATACAATCTACACCACGGTCTCCAATCCATCTTGGATTTAGATAATTTATTACTGTATAGTATTATTTATTATTGTATTTTTAGAGGATATTTTTATAGTTTTTAAACTTTCAATTGTTGTAACCCGCCCAGAGTCCCTTGCAAGGGAGATGGGCGGGGAATAAATTGAAATAATAAATAAATAAATAAAACGATAATAAAAGCAGTAGAGTAATTAAAGGGATTATTCTCAACTCAGCAGATGAAATATTTTACTTTGAATCGTTTTCCCAGGCACATACATTCATTTCTAGAAGTCCAGGCTTTTGCTGATAGCCAGAAATGGCTATTTCTTCTAACAGAAGAAATCAAGTCATTATAAACCCGTTATTCTCTTTTGATAGCACGAGCAATCTGCAGACCACAGATGGCCTCCCAGCAGGAGCACCCACAGGCCAAGGGGGTGAAAAAAGTCAAGATGGCATCTGCAGCCACAAGATTGAAGCCCCACCCTTTTAAAAATATGGATCGATGCACATAAAAAAGGGCAGTGCTTCTATTGTGCAGTTACAGCCGCCATCTTGACTTTTTTCACACACCCCTGAGGATGCACCTGCCTCCCAGCTGTATGGCCCCAGCCTTTGCAGCTTCCCAAGATGACACAGCTGAAATTTGTCAGCAAATTATTGATTTTCACAGGACAATTGTTCTTGCTTTTTGAAAGAAAATAAAGAGCAAACTTGGGATGCCTAGCCTTTGCTAGGCTTAAAACACCTATTTTGTTTTAAAGCAACTTTGCCTCAGAGGCCCCCAAAAAGTCTAAAATGTCACACACACCCTCCAGTTACATCATCACGTCACCACCATACCTAGTGCCTCCCCACCAGCCTTGATTTCTAAGAGCTATCAATGTAGCAGATGATCTCAGTGGAAGTGTTCCTCTATCAGAGAACCCTTTGGGGAAGGGAGGGAGTCTATTGCACACTCAGCTACTGGGAAGAGGGAACATGGCGGGATAACACCCCTGATCACATGTTTCATCTGTGCTTGAGAGGGAAAAGCAAACATCTGTTTCTTCAAGAGAAGGAGCCAGATGGTGTGCCTCCTTCCAATGTACCATTGGCAGGCTGATTGGGCAAGTTTGCAGAGCAGGACTAGGTTGGAAAATCCTAGAGGTATAATCCAGAATACAGGAGACACAGGAGACTTTCTATGGGTGGGAGGACAGATACCACCTCAGGCTTTTAATTTCCCATAGTATTCAAGAGTCCTCAATGTCCTATCATCCTGGAAGATGGGGAAGTTTAAGTGGAAGCTTGCAGACCCACCTTGTGAAGAAGGTCTGATTTAGGCATTGGTGCTGGTGAGTCCCAGTGAGATACTGGGGCCCCCGTGTATTCAGAGTCAGTCACTTTCTGGTTCTTGTGAGGATAAAATGGAGGGAAGTGGAGGTGATCTTGTAAGACATCTTCATCTTTTGAGAAAGGCTGGTAGAACCTTTTATTTAATCAATGAATAACCTATTCCCAAAGTTAAACATCATCATCTATAGCACAGGAATAGCTTGGCAGACATAATGAATGCATCTGAAAAACATGCCTTTTAAAAATTCTGAGAAACAGATTGTTGAAATCTGAAGAATCGCAACTCTAGCAATTTACATTACTAAAAATGATTAAGAGGCTCTTTTTCAGTTTCTCTGGAAGTTTAGTGTTAAGATGTTTACTCACTAATAAAATTTATACCCCGCCTTTCTTCCTGGTACTGGAGAGATACAGATCCCCCAGATTCCAAATAACTTTGGGCCACACCCTCTTTCTCAACCCAGATACAAAGCTTTTGTAGGGATAAAATGAGGGGAGAATTTCACGAATGCTGCCTTGAACTTCCAGAAGAAAGGCAGGATACAAATGCAATGGGGATGATTGTGGTGATGGTCCTAGCAATGACCATGATAATTATTATGGCAGTGCATGTGTCCAAGAGATGCTTCAAAATGCACAGGGGTATCTTCTCAGGATGTCTTTAAAGCAGTCACATCTTTTGTCTGGCTTGTGCAGGAGTCCAAAAAAAGTCATAGCTGCTTTAAAGAAGTGCTCATGCTCGTACTCACCCACAATCTGAAGTATCTCTTCTGAGCAATAAAAAATTAATAATAATAACAATAACAACAACCCTAATCCAAACCTTACATACAGGATACTGTGCATACCAGCAGACTGTGAAAAAAACTATCCCCAAGAAAGTTATAGAACAGCTATGGCCGCCCACTCCCTCAGCCCAGCAGCAAGAAAACTAAAGATTGTCTTCAAAGCCGTTATACTATTCCAAAACATGAGTGTTTGTTGTTCAAACCAACTATGAGATCCACAGCTGACCACACAAGAAAATGGAACATAACCATCTCAGCTTCTTCTTCGGGACATTCGTGAGCTCTGCATAAGCAACGCAGACGTCGGCACAGAAGGTATCAGCTGAGGTTCTGTGCAGAAGTCTACACAGCGAAGTTAGATCAAGGTAAGAAATGTCCTTCCTTTGATTCCTCCTTCTATTGATTGAAGCCGCCTTGCACACCAGGAATACCTATGGCTGCTACTCATGAGGATAATTCTATATTACTTCTATTAACAGAAATAGTAAGCTGGGAAACACAAGCAGGACAAACCTCTGTTGCTTTGGTTCTTTTGGGGGGCTTCTCATAGGCATCTGCATGGCTGTCATGAGATGAAAATGCTGGGCTAGATGGGTCTTTGGTCAGACCCAGCAGAATTTTTCTGATCCATACAATACAATGTGCCGGACATGCCTCACCGCAGAAACATGGAAACAAGGATGAATCTACAGACCCATACTTCTGTATTTAACAAAAGTGGGTTTGGTTTTCAGTAAAAACATAAAAGAATATAGTAGGTTCCCAACTTTTTAATTATGATTCTATGCAGGCGAAAGAAAAAGCAAAAAGCTTTTCAGACATTTAGGTAATGCGTTGAACATATACATATAATGCATCTTTGCAGTACCCCAGTTTCTGGAAATCCTAAAATCTTTCCTTTGCAATCATGTACAAAGTAGTCATTTAAAGAATTATCATGGATCAATAATTCCCAATGAGTTCAAGTGAGATTATTCAAAAAGAAGTAGGCACGAGGTTGTAGTTTTAGTGAAGCGCTCAGGAGCTAATTTTATAAGAGATAACTATTTTTGCCCTCAGAGTTAGAAATGCTAAAGTTACCATGTTGCTGGTTTTAAAAGTTACTGTACCCTTTTATGTGTAAAACTGCATCTTAAGAGAATGGCTAACTACTAGTAAAATATTCATTTTCTTTCCTGATATGCATCCACATTTTATGTAACACGAGTTTATTCTGCGTTTGTAACAACACCCACCCACCCTCCAGTCTTCATTGATTGCATTAGAGGTGGTGGGTAGATGTTTTGGTTTTTTATTTATTTTATTTAACCTTCAAACTGACGGAGCAAAGAATGATTTGGCAGAGGAGAGTCTTGTGCTGCAGAAACCTCTGCTGGACTATTCAAGCAGACCCGTCTTCCCATCCTATTGCCAGCATTATATATGCACATCAAATCACTACACTAAACATCCATTGGAAAGTCTGAATTCTCCTGAGCGGGGAAAAAGTAATCAACTCCTGCGATTCCATCTGAATATCCCCATTCTTGGCAAAAGGTTAGAGCGACTTACCCACTAGTGAAACAGCACTGTGAAGAAGAGAAAGGAGAAGGAGAAGCGAAGGAACAATCATCGTAGCCGGTCCCCACTCTCTTTTTTTCCACCACCACATGTCATGTCATGGGCTCCTTTTGTAGCGTGTCTTATTGAACCCAGCCAAGAGGAGAGTTGGGCTCATTTCTGAGAACTGATAGTTCAGTGAGTACATTCTAGTGCTCGAATGATAAGGAAATGTGGTGCTGTGTGCGGCATTTTGGAATAACAGGAATTTGCCATTCAAACTTTGCTTCCCTAAGCTAATTTCGCTGCTGAAGGGAGAAAAGGAAGGAAGAGCTGCTTCCACAGAGTCACAGGTGATAAAGCAATGACTGTTCAGCATTTTTTCACCTCTGGGATTCTGGAATCAGTGTGGAGGCTAGGAGCCACCCTGGGAAGGGGGCAAGATTTTCACCATGCTCACTGAAAGAAAAGGGTTAGGTATACACTGTTTAGATTTTTTTTTAGATTTTTTTTATCCCGTCTTTACTATTTTTATAAATAACTCAAGGTGGTGAACAGACCTAGTACTCCTTCCTCCTCCTATTTTCCCCACAACAACAACCCTGTGAGCTGAGTTGAGCTGAGAGAGAGGGGCTGGCCCAAAGTCATGCCTATGGTGGGACTAGAACTCACAGCCTCCTGGTTTTTAGCCCAGTGCCTTAACCACTAGACCAAACTGGCTCTCTTTTGCCATGAAGAAATTTGTTTTGCAAAGCTGATTTAAAAAAAGAAAGAGACTGTTTTTGCTCTTTAGTCTGGAAAAAAATCTTAAATATTAAGTATGGTTGATCCTGCTCTAGAAATGAATATAAGTATTCCTTTCTAGATGAAGGCTGCAGGTTTTTATGAACCCACCTGGAGTAAGTCCTAGTAAAGTGATTAAACCTAGTTAGTGTTTAGATAGAATATCATCAGGGAATTCCAAGGATGTAGGTTAGACTGTGAAGTCAGAAATCATCCTGGAAAAAGGTAATCGCAAAACACGACCACAGTGTTACTAAGAAAACAACATCACTGAATCCATGTAGTTTCCAAGATGTTTAACTTGAGTGCATTTTTATCTCTTTTTTGGGGGGGCGGTGACTTCAAGTCAGTTTTTGACTCCTGGCAACTGCCTGGATGAGTCCCTGGAGTTTTCTTGGCAAGTTTTCAGAGGTAGCTTGCCATTGCCTCCTTCCTAGGGATGAGAGAAAGTGACTGGTCCAAGGTCACCCAGCTGACTTCATGCCTACGGCAGGACTAGAACTCACAATCTCTCAGTTTCCAGCTTGATGCCTTAACCACTACACCAAACTCTCTCATCTTTATCTTTTTAACTTTATCATTGTTCACTTTGAGACAGCTTGTCCAGAGACAATCAATATTCAGAAAACACCCAATTCTCTGAAAACCTCTTATTGGGAGGTTGCAAAGTTCTGAATTTGTGTAACATCAGGGGTGGATAAGCTTTTTGGCCAACAAAGGAGTAAACTTTTCCAAGTCTTATTTTCAGCTGTCAAGAACTTCAATCAGTGGTTTGGAAGGATAAGGCTAAATTTTAGGCCTGATTTTCTTTTTTGATGGGGAGATTAGTCCTGCCTCTGACTTTCCCATTCATTGATGATGCTTCCAGCTCCATACTACTGAGAAGCCAAGGCTGTCCCAGCATGCAATGGGAAGTGGGAATGGCCTTGAGGGACAGGAGAAAAAGCCACTGCCAAAGTAATGGTCAGATAAAAGAAACCTGAGTCCAGGACAGGACTGTAACGGACACAAATGTGTTAGATAAGCCCCTCCCTTGTTCACATGAAGATTAAGGGAGGGAACGGGGAGGCGTATTCGGGCTTGCAAGATTCTGTTATTATAACTTTACGTTAAAAGTAGTATTGGCCTACATGACTTCGTTTTCCTAGTCTGGCGTCCACAGCATCCAATTCACCTACCTCACTGTTTCTTTTCAAAAGGTTGGTGAGAAAGAAACAACAACAACAACAAAATCTTTCTATTCAGATGCGTCTTTATGTTTTTCTATTGCTGGAATCTGCCAGAGGTGGGGTGGGGTTGGTGTTAAATCTTCCTCTACTACAGAGAGCAATATCTTTCTGTGCATTTTTATAACCCTGCATTAGGCAACCTGGGTTTTGTGGAGCCACTTGTGGCCTGGATAGAACTGCTGAAAAATAAGTAATTTCAAACTTCCGGGCTCTCAATAGGAACCCTCTTCTTTTGCTGCCGCCTGTGAAGCAAATATATATTGTGGGACAGGAGCTATTGTAAACATCATGTTTCCTTTGTCAGAAACAATGTTCATGAGGACAATAAAAAATATACTCTTCATTAGAAGTTCCTGCCATTCATTTCCGTTAGCTATAAAACCCAACCACATTGAAGTTTCCCATCTACATTAAACTATACGTAGCTTTAATAATGTTTATAATTATTTTAATATTCATTTTAATAATGAAATATTAATATTCATTTTAATAATGAAATCTCAGGCAACAGTGTAACAGCTTTATTATTGTCCCCATGCACTGAAAATGCTTGATGTTCTTTAACACTATGGAAGAAACTTGCTTAATGGTAGACCATGAATTCAGGGCTGAACAAAAATTTTAATTTGGAGCACTGAATCTCCTTGCTACCGCTCTTAATCACTGTGTACCTAGCATTCAAGATAGGAATATTTTAGACAATTTAGCCCAATAATAATATATATTTAATTTATGTTTAGATTGATATATTGTATAGTATATTTTATATGTTTTTAATTACTAACTTTATTGTAAACCGCCCAGAGTCCCCTTTGTGGGGGGAGATGGGCGGTGATAGAAGTTGAATGAATGAAAAATAAATAAATAAATAAATAAATAAATGCATTTGTTTTAGTTTGATCCCTCTACAGTGTGTCCACAGGGTATAATCACAGTGGTGTGATTGAGGTTCTGCCTGATTTTTATGTGTATCGCAGCTATCATCTTGAATTTTTTACCACAACCTGTGGATACAGTATATCTGTTTCAGTACAATTGCTGGGTTACTAAACAACTAAACTACTAAGTTATTGGTTTTGGCTTAGCATGTTCTGCATCTTGCCATGGTGGCTTGGATTTAATTGATGATTTAATCAATAAACCAGCTAAGAATTCTGTCATATATAAGAGCAGTCTTATCTCTAACACACATAACTAGAAGGAACACTAACCAATGGCAAGATCATTTTTGATCTTTTTTGTCAAAAGACAAAAAACAACTTTTGTATCAGTAGGAATGTTCTGATGGTGTGTGTGTGTATAAGATTCATATATAGAGGTGTATTTTGGACAAAGGAGCATACTTGGCATTTTGAGTAGTGTGCTGGAGGTCTCACTTAAAAAAAAATAAGTGGGGCCAGGATAAAGAAGTAGCCAGCTCCAGCATTAAACTACATTTAATTTAATTGAAACTTAATTATGTGGTTCCCTCCCTCCATTAATTTTATATCTTTCCCTTTACATCAGAGCTTTCCAAACTTTTCATTTTGGTGACACACTTTTTAGACATGCATCATTTTGCGACCCACTCTTACAGCAGGGCATCATTTCGCGACACACTCTTACAGCAGGGCATCATTTCGCGACACTCTTACAGCAGGGCACAAGGCAGGCACTAGGACCTGCGCGGAATCACAGCAGGTTTGGAGGCAGCCAGGCACAAGGCAGGCACTAGGACCTGTGTGGAATCCTGGCAGGGCAGGTTTGGAGGCAGCAAGGCACAAGGCAGGCACTAGGACCTGCGCGGAATCACAGCAGGTTTGGAGGCAGCAGGGCACAAGGCAGGAACTAGGACCTGCGTGGAATCCTGGCAGGTCTCGGAGGCAGCAGCAGCTGCGACACACCCAGACACTGCAGCCGACACACTAACGTGTCCTGACACAGAGTTTGGAAAGCTCTGTTTTACATATATTGAACATTATAATTTGGTGGCATTCTAGTGGCTGCATACCAGGCTTTGTTGGGGTGGGGTGAGGGCACATAAAGCCCTGGAGCCTAAGCATGTCTACCTCTTTTATATAGGACTCAACCAAAGGAAGAAATGTAAGATGTGAAATGACCATATCCCTGCAATTCAGTAATTCAGGTGGTCAAGGGCCTTTGGTTAGTCAAAAGAGATCCCAGAAGAAGAAAGAATTTGTTCCACTTAAGGGCATCCAGGGAGGAAAGTCAATATGGCAGACATGACCACATGATCACATAGTTGTGGCCACCATCTTGAATTTTTTGAACGCCCTACAGACACCCTGCTCCAGTTTCTATGGATTCCCCCACTCAGCCTCATGTCACATTTCTCACAAGGAGGAGGGTCCCTCAACTGTCCAGTCTTTCATTTATTTATTTTAAGGTCAAGTGGGGAGGGTGGACTATCCTTCTGCATATGCCTATAATTCTGCCTAACATCCATAGTTCAGGCTTCTTTCAGCATAAAGTTTTAAACTGTCAGGTTTTGTCTGATTGGCCACAAAGTTAAGGATGGAGTGCTTCAGATTACTTAGAAATTCCTGTTAATTCTTATTATTTGGGGTGTTTTTGTCAATTGCTGATTTGTTTCTAGTATCAGATCTAAAGTGTTGTATGATTATCTTTATATTCGTTTCAATTTAATATGACTTATAAGGATAATAGTGGAATTGGTTTGTTTCTTGAATATTCTGCAAAGTCCTTATACATTTTTCTCTCTCTTTCCTCCTATTTCTTTTCTCTATTTTCACTCTTTTAAAAATGAAAATAAAATAAATAGCAAGTAGAAATATCCAGTCTGTATCAGAACCCTGGGATGGAAACGGGGAAAATTTAATACTTTACTCTGCATTATAGCTCTCATCTGAATCTGGACTATTTGCATAAGATTAAAGGCTTCCAGACATGCCACTGTAAACTTTCTTCTGAGGAAAACAGAAGCGGTAAAGAGTCTACCAGGATTTTAACCACAAAGCCCATGGAAGGATCTCGACTAAAATTAGCACATTGTGC
Source organism: Charina bottae (assembly GCA_023362775.1). Classification (NCBI taxonomy): domain Eukaryota; kingdom Metazoa; phylum Chordata; class Lepidosauria; order Squamata; family Charinaidae; genus Charina; species Charina bottae. Next base: position 45,897,343 of record JALMGJ010000007.1, on the reverse strand, counting down.
TAATTAGGGGATCTTGGCTGATCTTGAAATACTAAGCTGGGCCAGACCTGATCCATACTTGGATGAGAGGCCACCAGAAAATCTAAGGCTGAAGACTAGATTGCAACATTGAAAAAAACATGCTGGGAGAAGGAAATGTCAAACCATTTTTGCAATGTTCTTCCCCGAGCCACCACCCAAACCCCACTATGAGGACGTGTCTGCGATTTCACCATCGGTCAAGCTCAACTTGGAGGAGTTTTTTTACCTTGTTTGTGATTTAAATATTAAAAACTCACGCATCCAAAAACAATGGCATCTTGTTACTTTAGTGCTAATTTTGCCCATGACAAATAATCACATCTAGCTAGAAAGTACTGATGTGACAGTAGCTCGCTTGAAAAGGTGTGTTCATGTGTGCATTCATTGCCATAATAAATATTCTACTTTATTAATCTAATTCTTTTTAAGAGAATTTACCTTGGCAAGTAATATATCCTCTTCTGAAAAAGCAACAAGTATGTTCATTTAATTAAACATAATTATTGTTCAGTAAACAGTAATCTTCAGGGACCTGGATAGTGAAATCTGTTTCCTTGCTCAAATCAATGATTCATCACATTGCACAATGATGTTGCTTTTATTTCAGGCATGTACACAAGCATCTGTTGCATATTGCGAAACAGGGAAGATGGTTTCCTTGTGTATAAGAGCAGCAAGTGAATGCCATGGTGTTTCCACAGAGTGTTTTTATATTTCTCTTGAGCCATTGGTCTACAGTGAATATGTAAGCAAGCTGGGTTTTAGAAAAGCTGGGAGGATTTTTTGAAAAAGAAAGAATGTGGCCTTTTATACTTTATGTTCATACTTTTTGCAATGAAGATTGGAAGTCACTTCTTTATATATATTTTTTCTTTTTCTTTATTTCACTCTTTTTTCTTTTTTTTTCTTGTTTGTACTTTTTACTCTCTCTCTTTCCTTTCGTTTCTCTCTCTGAGCTTAGTTTGTATTAGTTTGTATTACTGTTATTAAAATCTTTTTAAAAATTCCCTTCTCACCCCTATGGGTGGTATGTGTCTTCCTCAACCTCAGGCCCTATAACAGGGGCCTGGGAGTTTGAGGGTTCTGCGCAGTACCTTAGCTGTTCCTAGCACTGCACTCTTCTGGACACAGAGCTCTGATGTTGCTCCTGGGAGCTGTTGGAGCCACTCTCCCAGCTTGGGAGTCACAGCCCCGAGTGCTCCTACCACCACTGGGACCACTTAGGCCTTCACTTTCCACATCCTCTCTAGTCCCTCCTTTAGGCCCTGGTACCTCTCCAGCTTCTCATACTCCTTCTTCCTGATGTTGCTGTCACTTGGCACCACTACATCTATCACCACCGCTGTCTTCTGGTCATATATATAAAGAAAGAATGTGGCCTTTTTCTAAAAAGCTTTTGCAACAGCATTCCACAGCCTCACACTATCCTTATTTATTATTTAACAACATTTCTATCCTGGTTTCCAATACAAAGAGTCTTGTGGTATCTTAAAGATTCACATTGTATAAGATTCCATGGACCAAAATCCACTTCATGGGAGGCATGGAACATAGTCTGGAGAGAGGCAAGGTAGATAGTCTCATAATTCAGAGCAGGAAAGGGAAAGAGGGGAATAGTCTTTGTGTAACACAGATATTCTTGCTTTGACTATGTTGTGTGATAAGAAGCTTGATCTGATTAATCCATTAGAAATATCTTCTAATGCGTTCCAGCTTGGCTGTTTCTAGTTGAAACTGATCTTTGTAATTCTTCTTTTCAAGGATTGTCATAGTCAGTTCAGAGACAAAGTGTCATGGGTAACCTGAAAAGTGGTTTGGGGATATTGCTATTTCAGAGATGTCAGATTGGTGTCCACTTACTCTTTTGTGTGAAGATCAGCCAGTTTGTCCTATATTGTATAAAGCAGTGTTTCTCAACCTTGGCAACTTTAAGATGTGTGGACTTCAACTCCTAGAATTCCCCCAACCATAGGCTGACCATATTTCCTTGAGACAAAAACGGGACATTGGGATGGCAAAACGGGACGGGGTCTTATGTAATATTCCATATTCATGAAAAAGACAGGGGTCCCTGCCCCCCCGTCTGCACGATTGGCTCTCGCCTGCAAACCCCGCCCCCCGGTCTGCCCTCCTCCGCCTCTCTGCCCTCCTTTGCTGTGTGCTGATAGGCGGGAGGGCTTCCTCTTCTGGGCTGCCTCCAATTGGCATCTCCGGCTCAGATCCTCCTTCCACGCCATTCCCGCCGGGTTTAAAAAAACAGGACAAAATTGAGATTTTTATCAAAATGACGGGACAGTTGAAAAATGCTAAAAAAACGGGACTGTCCCGTTCAAAACAGGACGTATGGTCAGCCTACCCAGCCAGCATGGCTGGCTGGGGAATTCTGGGAGTTGAAGTCCACACATCTTAAAGTTGCCGAGGTTGAGAAACACTGGTATAAAGTGTAGTGAAGGATTGCTGGCAGATGATGGCTTATGGTACATTGAAAGAGAAGCAATTTTTTCATTTGTGAAATTTTTCAAAACTTGGAATTGTTGGGGAAGGGAAACAGTAGTAGCCTCAAGAGGAGAAGCTGTTGTAAAATCATGCTGGGAATATGATTCCTCCCAAAGGGAAGAAGAGAAATCTAGCAGTTGTAGCTCAAACTCTGTTTGCAAATCTCATTCAAAAAACATTGCATTGGTTTGACATGGAAGTAAAGTTTGCTGTATTATTATTAATTTCATTTACTGGTTCTTCTTTCTTAGGCACTATTTTCAGCTACTTTGATGGCTTTGCAGAAACTGTAATTCCAGAGTTCATTCAATGCTTCTTTCTTTTTCCCATTCTTTTGCTGACTCTGCAAAGTGTTTTCTTTTTAAAAATGATTTTGAAGTATTGTAATTGAAATACAAATACTTGGGAGTTAACATCCAGGATCACCTGGCCAACAACTCTCCCACCACCAGCAGCATCAATAGGGTTTATTTGACCCTGAAGTGAGTTTTGTTTGTTTGGAATCATTCCAAGCTGTTATTCACATATGAGATATAGAGATATTTTTATTTATTTATATTTCAAATTTCATCACCACCCATCTTCCTCAAAAGAATATATAAAAAGAACAAATACATGTTCTCCTGAGACTTTTTTTTAATGGCAGCAGGATAGTGGAATTAACTACATAAAATCTGTTCTAGGGTTTATACTACAGTGATTCTTGCATGAAAAGGTCAGGAAACATGCTACCAGTTATGGGCATCTGTGGCTCAAGAAACCTCCAGGAAGTACATAAAATGGCTTTGGAAGCCATATATGGCTGTGAGATCTCTGGTTGTCCAGTTCAGCTAGAGCATGTAACTGTACATCTTTCCTTCTTGAGACATAGCTCTTTCTGTTCCTCTGCCCTGTGATTTAAGAAAAAGATCGCAATTTCTGTGTGAAATTCCTTGTCGTTCCCCAGTGACTTACTTGGGGGAAAATGACTTAAAACTAAAGTAATACCAAGCTAGATGGGCTAATGATTTGATGTGGAAAAGACCATGATTCCTATCAAAACATGCACATTTAAATAGGTAGTAATTCAAGAGTAGTAAGTGAAATTAATCACTTAGCCTAGTGTCAGTGTATCAATGTAATTATATACAAAAGTTCATTTGAGTTTGAATTCTCTAATCGAAGAGAATATTTGAATTCTCTTTTACTGAGAAATAGCATGGACTGTGAACTATAGAGCACTGCTCTGAAATCGAGCTTCCCACGAAGCCCTGAAAACCAGAACATTTGAGTCATACAATGCAGAAGTATGGGGAGCTTCCACTCAGAAAAGAGAAGAAGCTGAAGTGAAAAACTGACTATATTTTTCTAAAGGAAAAAGGACACTCATTTGAGGACATTAATGTTCACATTTTAGACAGAGAAGATAGGTGGTTTGAGAGAGGGGTCAAGGAATCCATTTATGCCAACTTGGAAAATCCTTCCTTGAATAGAGGTGGGGGCCTCAGGCACAATTTTTCCCCCATCTTCCTCCCTGCTTTGTCTTCTGTGCCTAGGAAGATTAAGACCATTTCACAAGCTCAACAGCAGCATGGTGATCTTAACGATCCTCCTTTAGATGATAAAAGGACTTAAAATAACATCTCAATATAACCATGACCTAGTCCCAGGTGTAAGGTCACACAGCTACCTAGAAACATATTTAGGATTCCCTTACCAACTTTGCTCAGACTGAAGAAGCTCCTTGGATAAGGAGTGAAACGTTTCCACTGAGAAAATAGAAATCCAGTTGACATGATTCAAGCTACAGACAATTCCACCTGGATGACTGAGAACCTTCATAGACACACAACTGCATACTTTCAGTCTTGGTCCCTCCTGAAATACAGTAATAGTTTCACTTGAATTTCACACCTCTGTTGGCAGTAGTGCTTTCAGGATTCAGGATTGCCAAACACAATGCCCTCTGGAGGCCCTAGTCTTGGCTACTCCATTGCTCTAACTACCCTGTCACCACTGTCCTTATTTTGCTTATTTGGCTAGCCAAATCACCCAATTCCTCATTCTCATTCTCACTGCCCTGCTGCTGTCCAACTCAAGCATCGACTGGATTATAGGGGTCTGAACGTTGCTCCTTCCATTTTACATTGTCACCTGCCCACCATAGTGCTCACCTTCTCCACTTTTGGTTGTGTTGTAGAAATGAGGCCAGTCAGCCAACAGACCACTCAAATCTTCCCACTGGTTTTGGCAGCACAGAACCAAGCTAACGGCTTGAATAGGGATTTTTGACCATGAATTCCTGACCTCTTTCCAGGAAGTACTCCATGGGTCCTTCTGCCAAGACCACAATTATTAAGGCTCCATGACATTTTTAGCTTCTTCCTTATTTGGCCAGCCAGGCAGCAACAGGCATGGATTAGCCAGTGCTATCAATCAGTGTTTGGGAAACGTGTTCTGTCTCTCCTGGTCTTGGCAGCGAGCTCTGTAATGGAAAGGATTGTGTTTTTCAGCACTTTCTATCTCCAATTCTTTTCTTGGAGGACTAGATAGACAAATTGATCAGCTTTGGTGTTCCCACAACAGAGCTGACTGGACTGAATTCATATAATCCCATGCAAGATTAGGTTTACTTTAGTTTCTTGGAGTTAGTTGATTAGTTCAGCAGACTCTTTTTTGGTGTTTCCATGATGTACTAATTTTCCGATGGGCTCAGTAGAATAGGGCCATTATGTGTATCTAATGCACCATTCAATCATGTGAAGGTTAATGGATTAGGTTGATGCTTTTAGGTCTACATACTCAGAAGCTCTTGCTGAAGAGGCATCTAAGTAAGGGGCTCCAGACAGAGGCCAATTAAGCTATATCAGTATTCAGTTCTGGCAGGCCTTTATGGAGCATGTTATTTGGTTACTAGAATCTGCAAGATATGCTATCAACAATGTTACTAATAGAATATGAAGATTGTTAAGTGTTAGATTCTGGGACACTCTGAGTAGATTCTCTATCGACAAAGGCTCTTGCTCCTAATTCATAAGTTATATGATAAAACCAGCCATAGAGTAAGATGTAACTGGGGAGGGGATCTTTTTGACTTTATCCAGACTGTCAAGGGGATGAAACAAGGATGTATTTTAGCACCATTGCTTTTTAACATACATATATATCAATTCTCTGATTAAAACCCTTCAGAGAGTTTATATCCATGTGCCTAAATTAGCTGATAGACAATTCCCAATTCTACTCTATGCATGCAGTTCTTCTCTCTTTGTCTTCTGTAGGCATGAAGCGGGCACATAGAACCCTGGCATCCTACTACAGAGCTTTCCAAACTGTTGTGTCGCAACACGTTAGTGTGTCGGCTGCAGTGTGTAGGTGTGTCGCACAAATGTAACGAGAAACCTCTGAGTCGGATGCTCAGAGCCTCAAGCGCCTCATTCCGCGCAGATCCTAGTGCCTGCCTTGTGCCTTGCTGCCTCCAAACCTGCTGTGATTCCGCACAGGTCCTAGTGCTGTAAGAGTGTGTCGCGAAATGATGCATGTCTAAAAAGTGTGTCACCAACTTGAAAAGTTTGGAGAGTTCTGTCCTACTATAATGGGGAACAATTAGTAATCAACTATGATAAATCTAAAGTTTTAGTTTTTTCCAACAAAAGACAAAGCATAATGACCTTTCATCAGGACACATCCAAATTGGTTCTTTTTATTTTTCCACTTTCAAGAAGGAGAGAATATTGTGAGAGTTGCTACAAGAAAGGCTAAAATAATATTAACACTGACAATCTGAGCCTCTACATTTGGCAAAATGGCAATACTTAACAATTAGATATTAGATCATTTCTGTGAGTAATGCTGTGCGTTATGTTCCCAAAAGCTCCTTTGCAGCAGGCAAGGATGCAAACATAGCACCTGCCTGCAACTCTTTAAAGCAGCTGTGTCTTTTCCTGGGATTACATGGCAGCTGCAAAAGGCATCTGCCCAATCCTGGCAAAAGATGTGGGTGCTTTAAAGAGTTGCAGACAGGTGCTGCGTTGTGCTGCGTTGAAGTCCACACATCTTAAAGTTGCTGAGGTTGAGAATCTGAGACTCTTTTTTAGGGCTAGATTTAGGAAAATATGGATCTCAACATTTGTGAAAATAAGTATATTTATGACTAATCCCTGTATTTTGAGTTATAAAAGCATCCCCCTCACATGCACACATTCCTATCCCTTCAGGATTGTATCTGAGTATTACCTAGGGCATTTTTTTTGTTGCTTTCCCTCTTAAGATGTGACAGTATTTGCTGAGATAATCTGTTCTACAATTATATCTCTAACACGTACCTGGCTTCTGTTTCTACCAATGCAGTGTGGATTGCATGGATTTATTGGTCAAATTCTGGGTTGGTCTTGCTATCCTAACAACAAGGGCCCCCTCATATGTGATTTGATCACGGAAGAGGGGGCAGACCTGGCATGTATCACCGAGACCTGGCTGAGCTCGGAGGGGGGGGGGTAGCCCTCTCTGAAATATGCCCAGCCGGGTTTCAAGTGTGGCACCAGCCGAGACTCAGGGGCAGGGGAGGAGGGGTGGCGGTTGTAATTCGAGAGTCTCTAGTGGCCTTCAGGGGCACTGCTCCGCAAGTGGCCGGTTGTGAGACCCTGTTTTTCAAGTTGGGTTCTAGAGAACAGTTGGGAGTGTTGCTGCTGTACCAGCCTCCCTGCTGCGTAGCGACATCCCTGCCTGAGCTGCTGGAGGCCGTCTCGGGGCTGGCGGTGGAATTCCCTAGGCTTATGGTTCTGGGGGATTTCAATCTGCCGTCCCTGGGACGTGCCTCGGAGGCAGCTCGGGAGTTCATGACTACCATGGCAGCCATGGGCCTGTTCCAGATTATTCGAGACCCAACTCGAGACAGTGGACTCACCCTGGACTTAGTTTTCTTGTCGGAGCAGTGGCAGTATGCTCTGAGGGGAGAGTTACATCTTTCCCCTTTGTCATGGTCAGATCATGCCCTGGTGACCTTGAGATTCTCTTATGCCGCCCCACTCCGCAGGGAGGCAGGACCCAATCGATTGGTCCGCCCCCGGCAACTAATGGACCCAATAGGGTTTCAGAGGGAGCTGGGGGCTGTACCTCAGGATCTACTGCACGCTCCAGCGGAGGTCCTGGCCGCAGCCTGGAATAGGGAGGCAGCCGGGGCCTTGGACAGGATCGCGCCTATGCGGCCTCTCTTGCCACACTTGACCCGATACTCCCCTTGGTATACAGAGGAGTTGAGGGTCTTGAAGAGGGTTAAGAGATGCCTAGAGCGCCGCTGGAGAAAGACAAAGTCTGAATCTGACCGAATACAAGCTAGAGTCGCTGTTAAGACCTACCTTGTGGCGGTAAGAGCGGCGAAACGTCAATATTTCTCCGCTCTTATTGCGTCTGCAGAATGCCGCCCGACGACCCTGTTTAAGATAACAAGATCTCTGTTGGGTAAGGTGGAGTCTGTGACCCACCTACAGGGCCGTGCAGAAGATTTTTCTGAGCATCTGCAGGATAAAGTCGCTCAGATTCGGTCTAAGTTGGACTCCAAGCGTGTAGCACAGTCTGGGGAGATGCCGAGGGAACGTCTTTGCCCGGTTATCTGGGAACAGTTCGATCCTGTTGGACCTAAGGAAGTGGACAGGATCCTTCGGGTTGTAAGGGCCACCACATGTCATCTGGACCCATGCCCTTCCTGGCTGGTATAGGCAGCCCGGGAGGTGACATGTGGTTGGGTCCAGGTGATGGTTAATGCATCTCTGGGGGAGGGGGTGTTCCCAGCTGCTTTTAAAGGGGCTTTGGTGCACCCCCTCCTCAAGAAACCATCACTGGACCCTACTATATTGGACAATTTTCGTCCTGTCTCCCACCTCCCCTTTTTAGGGAAGGTGGTTGAGAAAGCGGTGGCGTTGCAACTCCAGAGGATCCTGGATGATACGGATTATCTGGACCCCTTCCAGTCAGGTTTCAGGCCGGGATATGGGGTGGAAACTGCATTGGTCGCGCTTACAGATGATCTCTGGCGGGAGCGGGATGGAGGGAGTGCATCCATCCTAGCTCTTCTTGACCTCTCAGTGGCATTCGATACCATCGACCATGGTATCCTTTTGGGACGGCTCAGGGAGTTGGGGGTGGGAGGCGTAGTTCTGCACTGGTTCACCTCCTTCCTCCAGGGCCGTTCCCAATCGGTGGTAATAGGAGAGGAAAGATCCGACCCTCGCCCCCTCGTCTGTGGGGTACCGCAGGGTTCGGTTCTTTCCCCTCTCCTATTTAACATCTACATGAAACCGCTGGGTGAGATCATCCGTCACCATGGGATGAGATACCATCAATATGCAGACGATACTCAATTATATATTTCCATCCCTGGTGAGATAAGTCATGCAGTGGCTACCCTTTCTCAGTGCCTGGAGGCTGTGGGGGTCTGGATGGGGAACAACAGGCTTCGACTAAACCCTGGTAAGACGGAGTGGCTGTGGATTGATGGCTCCCGTGGATCCAGGAAGTTGTCATCTCTAGTTCTGGATGGGGTTGCACTACCCCATTCAGACCAAGTGCGTAATTTGGGGGTTCTTCTGGACTCACGGCTCCTGCTCGAAGAGCAGGTGGTAGCCGTGGCCAGGAGGGCTTTTGCACAACTTCGTGTTGTGCGTCAGTTACGCCCTTTCCTGGATCGGGAAGCCCTCCGTACAGTCACTCATGCCCTGGTCATCTCCCATATAGACTATTGCAACGCGCTCTACATGGGGCTACCCTTGAGGAGTATCCGGAAGCTTCAATTGGTCCAGAATGCGGCTGCTCGCGCAGTTATTGGTGCGCCTAGATCAGCGCATGTGACACCTCTGCTGCGACAGCTGCACTGGGTGCCTGTGTGCTTCCGGGTCCAATTCAAGGTGTTGGTTATCACCTTTAAAGCCCTACATGGCATGGGGCCAGGTTACCTGAGGGACCGTCTCATCCCCATAACATCGAACCGTCCCACTCGGTCATTCAGAGAGGGCATGCTGCGGATCCCGTCCGTAAAGGAATGTCACCTGACGGGGTCTAGGAGGCGTGCCTTCTCGGTAACGGCGCCCACCCTTTGGAATATGCTACCCCCGGAGGTTAGGCAGGCCTCATCGCTCCCGGCCTTCAGAAAGAACTTAAAGACCTGGTTCTGCCGCCTTGCATGGGGGGAGGGGGGGAACAGTTCCTCTTGGGGATGGCTGGTGCCATAGGGCCCTTTTAAACATCCAAACATCATACCACCGCATCTTGGATTTTTATACTTAATTTTAATATATTAGAGTGTTTTATTGGGTTGTTTTAATTGTCGGATTTTAATTTTTGTGTTTTGTAAACCGCCCAGAGTTCCCTTGTGGGGAGATGGAGCGGTATATAAATTGAAACATAAATAAAAATAAATAAATATTAAGGACAAAGAATTAAATCAGTGCTTTCCAAACTGCCGCCGTTGGTGACACACCAATGGCGGCAGCGGCGGCGGCACAGGGCCACGTGTGGTGGCGGGGGCGTGCACGGTGGCGGTGCAGGGGTGTATGCAGTGGAATGTATGGCGGCGGCGGCAGCAGCGGCCTCTGCTAAAACACAGAAGCGCTGATGGCGCACCACTGCTGTCATCGCTGCCGCTGCCACCATACACACCGCCACCGCACGCGCCCCAGCGCCGCCACCATGTACGCCCTTGCTGCCGCTTCTGGGTTGTGTTGCGACACACTAAACTGTGTGTTGTGACACACTAAAGTGTCGCGACACAGTTTGGAAAGGTATGAATTAAACTTTCTGGAAACACTTTCAATTCTATGTTTACACACTTCTTCAAATGCCAAGAATGATTCCCAGAACAATACTTGCTGAAACTGTGAATGCTATTAAGCACTAATAACAATTTTGAAAATACCACTGTTAATACTCTGACAGGTAACATCAAGTTGTATTTATGCTACTGAAAATCCCAAAGTAATCTATACAGTTACCTAACCACAGTGGGAATACCAAAAGCATGACTCAAAATGTCATAGGACATGTATAGTTAAGGAAAGTTCTACTTAAGGGCATTAGATCAGAAACCCATGAAGAAAACCAGCTTGCTAATTTATGTTTTTGAGTACTCAGCTGTGCAATCTCACATATGGGGTTCTCTGTCCTTACAAAGCAAACCACAGAGAGACTTTAGAATTCAGTCCAAGGAATGTCCTGTCTTTTCTGCTTGAGTGGAATTTTTTAAATTAAAGTTATATCTTCAGAAGACATAGAAGCCAATTTACCATTCAATCCATTATCAAATACCATGCAATCATCTTGTTGTTGTTGTTCAGTCGTTTAGTCGTGTCCGACTCTTCGTGACCTCATGGATCATAGCACGCCAGGCCTTCCTGTCCTCCACTGTCTCCCGGAGTTTACTCAAATTCATGTTCATTACATCGGTGATGCTATCTAACCATCTCATCCTCTGCCGTCCCCTTCTCCTTTTGCCTTCAGTCTTTCCCAGCATCAGGGTCTTTTCCAGTGAGTCCTCTCTTCTCATTAGGTGGCCAAAGTATTTGAGCTTCAGCTTCAGCATCTGTCCTTCCAATGAGCAGTCAGGGTTGATTTCCTTTAGGATTGACTGGTTTGACCTCCTTGCAGTCCAAGGGACTCTCAAGAGTCTTCTCCAGCACCACAGTTCAAAAGCATCAATTCTTCGGCACTCAGCCTTCCTTATGGCCCAACTCTCACAGCCATACATTGCTACTGGAAAAACCATAGCTTTAACTATACGGACCTTTGTCGGCAAGGTGATGTCTCTGCTTTTTAATATGCTGTCTAGGTTTGCCATAGCTTTCCTCCCAAGGAGCAAGCGTCTTTTAATTTCATGGCTGCAGTCACCGTCTGCGGTGATCTTGGAGCCCAAGAAAATAAAATCTGTCACTGCTTTCATTTCTTCCCCTTCTATTTGCCAGGAAGTGATGGGACCAGATGCCATGATCTGGGTTTTTTTAATGTTGAGTTTCAAGCCAGCTTTTGCACTCTCCTCTTTCACCCTCATCAAGAGGCTCTTTAGTTCCTCTTCACTTTCTGCCATTAGGGTGGTATCGTCTGCATATCTGAGGTTGTTGATATTTTTCCCGGCAATCTTAACTCCGGCTTGTGATTCATCCAGCCCGGCATTTCTCACGATGTACTCTGCATATAAGTTAAATAAGCAGGGTGATAATATACAGCCTTGTCGTACTCCTTTCCCAATTTTGAACCAGTCGGTTGTTCCATGTCCGGTTCTAACTGTTGCTTCTTGACCCACATACAGGTTTCTCAGGAGACAGGTAAGGTGGTCTGGTACTCCCATCTCTTTAAGACTTTGCCACAGTTTGTTGTGATCCACACAATCAAAGGCTTTAGCGTAGTCAATGAAGCAGAAGTAGATGTTTTTCTGGAACTCTCTTGCTTTTTCCATGATCCAGCGAATGTTGGCAATCTGATCTCTAGTTCCTCTGCCTCTTCGAAACCCAGCTTGCACTTCTGGTAGTTCTCGGTTCACATGCTGCTGAAGCCTAGCTTGTAGGATTTTGAGCATAACCTTGCTAGCATGTGAAATGAGCGCAATTGTACGGTAGTTTGAACATTCTTTGGCATTGCCTTTCTTTGGAATTGGAACGTAAACTGACCTTTTCCAATCCTGTGGCCACTGTTGAGTTTTCCAAATTTGTTGGCATATTGAGTGCAGCACTTTAACAGCATCATCTTTTAGGATTTTAAATAGCTCAGCTGGCATACTGTCTTCTCCGCTAGCTTTGTTGTTAGTAATGCTTCCTAAGGCCCACTTGACTTCACTCTCTAGGATGTCCGGCTCAAGGTCAGTGACCACACCATCGTATTTATCAGGGATATTAAGATCTTTCTTGTATAGTTCTTCTGTGTATTCTTGCCACCTCTTCTTAATCTCTTCTGCTTCTGTTAGGTCCCTGCCTTTTTTGTCCTTTATCATGCCCATCTTTGCACAAAACGTTCCCTTGATATCTCCAATTTTCTTGAAGAGATCTCTAGTCTTCCCCATTCTATTGTTTTCCTTGATTTCTTTGCATTGTTCATTTAAGAAGGCCTTCTTATCTCTCCTTGCTATTCTCTGGAATTCTGCATTCAGTTGTTTATATCTTTCCCTTTCTCCATTGCCTTTTGCTTCCCTTCTTTCCTCAGCTATTTGTAAAGCCTCATCAGTCAGCCACTTTGCTTTCTTGCATTTCTTTTTCTTTGGGATGGTTTTAGTTGCTGCCTCCTATACAATGTTACGAACCTCCATCCATAGTTCTTCAGGCACTCTGTCTACCAGATCTAATCCTTTAAATCTATTCGTCACCTCCACTGTATATTCATAAGGGATATGATTTAGGTCATACCTGAGTGGTCTAGTGGTTTTCTCTACGTTCTTCAATTTAAGCCTAAATTTTGCGATAAGAAGCTCATGATCTGAGCCACAGTCAGCTCCAGGTCTTGTTTTTGCTGATTGTATAGAGCTTCTCCATCTTTGGCTGCAAAGTATATAATCAATCTGATTTCGGTATTGACCATCTGGTGATGTCCATGTGTAGAGTCGTCTCTTGTGTTGTTGGAAAAGAGTGTTTGCTATGACCAGCGTGTTCTCTTGACAAAACTCTATTAGCCTTTGCCCTGCATCATTTTGTACTCCGAGGCCGAACTTGCCTGTTATTCCGGTTATTTTTTGACTTCCTACCTTAGCATTCCAGTCCCCTATGATGAAAAGGACATCTTTTTTTGGTGTTAGTTCTAGAAGGTGTTGTAGGTCTTCATAGAACTGGTCAACTTCAGCTTCTTTGGCATCAGTGGTTGGGGCATAGACTTGGATCACTGTGATGTTGAATGGTTTGCCTTGGATTCGAACTGAAAGCATTCTGTCGTTTTTGAGGTTGTACCCCAGTACTGCCTTTCCCACTCTTTTATTGACTATGAGAGCTACTCCATTTCTTCTAAGGGATTCTTGCCCACAGTAGTATATATAATGGTCTCCTGAATTAAATTCGCCCATTCCTGTCCATTTTAGTTCGCTGATTCCCAATATGTCGATGTTCAATCTTGTCATCTCATGTTTGACCACATCCAGCTTACCTTGATTCATAGTTCTTACATTCCAGGTTCCTATGCAATATTGTTCTTTACGGCATCGGACTTTCCTTCCACTTCCAGACACATCCACAACTGAGCGTCCTTTCGGCTTTGGCCCAGCCGTTTCACACTTTCTGGAGCTACTCGGAATTGCCCTCCGCTCTTCCCCAGTAGCATTTTGGACCCCTTCCGACCTGAGGGGCTCATCTTCTGGTGTCATATCTTTTAGCCTTTTGATACTGTCCATGGGTTTTCTTGGCAAGGATACTGGAGTGGTTTGCCATTCCCTCCTCCAGTGGACCAAGTTTTGTCAGAACTCTCCATCATGACCTGTTCTTCTTGACCTGACTTCATTGAGTTACGCAAGCCCCTTCGCCACGACAAGGCAGTGATCCATGAAGGGGAAATAAAGAAGTACAGTTCGTCAAAAGGTATGAGTCAGCTTCTTGAATATTTGAGAACTTTCTAGCATGAACTAGTTTCAGGTTATGCCACTACAGTATTACTGAGCTGAATCAATTCACAATGGAGGAATTGGCTAAAATTCTACATGCCAGTTCAAGGAAGCATTCAAAGCTTTTGTGGCTAAGTTGGTGCAACCAATTACTGAACATAAGTACTTTTTCCACACTGACAAACAGCATTTGGATGATATTTGTTTATATAAATAACTGAAAGAAGAACCAAGCTCTGGTATTATTTGTTTACTCAGATTCCCTTTAAACATCACAAGGACCCAAAAGAAGCTTTGAAAATACTGACAAAATAATAAAAAAAATTCAGAACATCCAAAAGGGGAAAATGTTTTTTCACAGAAATATATATGTTAAATTATCCAGCTCAATTTTTACAAATGGGGGAGAATTAAAAGATGGATATACACAAGAACAGAAATTAAAATAAGCTGCTCAAAAAAATAAAGGGAACACTGAAATAAGACATCCTAGATCTGAATGAATGAAATATTCGTATTAATTACTTTGTTCATTACATAGTTGAATGTGCTGACAACAAAATCACACAAAAAGCAATGGAAATCAAATGTAAGCAACCCCTGGAGGTCTGGATGTGGAGTTACACTCAAAAATTAAAGTGGAAAAGAACACTACAGGCTGATCCAACGTTGATGTAATGACCTTAAAACAAGTCAAAATGAGGCTCAGTAGTGTGTGTGGCCTCCACGTGCCTGTATGACCTCCCTACAATGCCTGGGCATGCTCCTGATGAGGTGGCGGATGGTCTCCTGAGGGATCTCCTCCCACACCTGGACTAAAGCATCCCCCAACTCCTGGACAGTCTGTGGTGCAACGTGGCGTTGGTGGATGGAGCGAGACATGATGTCCCAGATGTGCTCAATTGGATTCAGGTCTGGGGAACGGGCGGGCCAGTCCATAGCATCAATGCCTTCGTCTTGCAGGAACTGCTGGCACACTCCAGCCACATGAGGTCTAGCATTGTCTTGCATTAGGAGGAACCCAGGGCCAACCGCACCAGCATATGGTCTCACAAGGGGTCTGAGGATCTCATCTCGGTACCTAATGGCAGTCAGGCTACCTCTGGCGAGCACATGGAGGGCTGTGCGGCCCCCTAAAGAAATGCCACCCCACACCATTACTGACCCACTGCCAAACTGGTCATGCTGGAGGATGTTGCAGGCAGCAGAACGTTCTCCATGGCGTCTCCGGACCCTGTCACGTCTGTCACATGTGCTCAGTGTGAACCTGCTTTCATCTGTGAAGAGCACAGGGCGCCAGTGGCGAAGTTGCCAATCTTGTGTTCTCTGGCAAATGCCAAACGTCCTGCACGGTGTTGGGCTGTAAGCACAACCCCCACCTGTGGACGTCGGGCCCTCATACCACCCTCATGGAGTCTGTTTCTGACCGTTTGAGCAGCCACACACACATTTGTGACCCACTGGAGGTCATTTTTCAGGGCTCTGGCAGTGCTCCTCCTGTCGCTCCTTGCACAAAGGTGGAGGTAGCGGTCCTGCTGCTGGGTTGTTGCCCTCCTACGGCCTCCTCCACGTCTCCTGGTGTACTGACCTGTCTCCTGGTAGCGCCTCCATGATCTGGACACTACGCTGACAGACACAGCAAACCTCCTTGCCACAGCTCGCATTGATGTGCCATCCTGGATGAGCTGCACTACCTAAGCCACTTGTGTGGGTTGTAGACTCCGTCTCATGCTACCACTAGAGTGGAAGCACCGCCAGCATTCAAAAGTGACCAAACCATCAGCCAGAAAGCATAGGAACTGAGAAGTGGTCTGTGGTCACCACCTGCAGATCCACTCCTTTATTGGGGATGTCTTGCTAACTGCCTATGCTTTCCGTCTGTTGTCTATTCCATGTGCACAACAGCATGTGAAATTGATTGTCAATCAGTGTTGCTACCTAAGTGGACAGTTTGATTTCACAGAAGTGTGATTGACTTGGACTTACATTGTGTTGTTTCAGTGTTCCCTTTATTTTTTTGAGCAGTGTACTTTCATGAAAATAATTCCTACTTTATTTTTATTTGCATGCTCCTGCAGAGGACTACAACACTGAAACTATTCTGACAACTGGGATCAGCTATCACAACCTATGTTGATACACAGATTTATGTTCAACTTCTCTTTTTCAATTAAGTTGTTTTGCAAATTTTGTAATTTTAAAATCAGTATGTAAATGTAATCCAAGAAAAACAGTATTACATTATTATACTTTTCACTTGATTTCTTGGTCTGTGTGCATTTTGAAAGTGGTATCAGACACTGGTGTCTATTCCGCCCTTTCCCAAACCAGTGCCCTCCACATGTGTTGAGAGTACAGCTTCCTCGAGTGAACATCAGGTTGGGAAAAGCTGAAGTAGTCCAACTAACAGTAGCTTAGGTACAAGGTTTTCTTATACCCTGTGACTGGAGATCCTTTTGGGGGACAGTGAGCCTAACCTAATGTTTATTCTACCAATGAATTACATCCCTTTTAATTTTGTATTCTCCCAATTACCATTAAATGTCATTTTCTATATACTTTCCCAAGAAACTGAGGCTATCTGAACAAACACTATAAGCAGTTCAATTTAAGGTACAGAGATTATACAAATTTGGAAGACTGAATCGCTAATCTTCACTATCTTTGGTCTCAGATTAAAAAATCATTAATTTTTCTTAGTTGTCCTTCCCCTGAAAGCTGTGTTAAGATTGTTGAAAAATTCAATCCAGCAAAAATTTCAAAGCTTTATCTGGAGTAACCAGAAGGTTATAGATTAGCAACTGGTGAAAGGACAGGAAATATGGAGCAGGAACACATGGGAAGCTTTCACAATGGAGGGAAGTGAGATTCTTCACAAGGATATGCAATAGAACCTGTGCTACTTGTTCATATAGATAATATGCATTAGCTTGCAAATAAGAGTCACTGAAATATTTTTTCCCCAATACAGTGCCCTGTAAATGCCCCTCTCCAAACTAGGCTAATAGGCAACAAAACAGCAAATAGGATTCTATGTTAATAACTATTATGTGGATATCAAATAAAAAAGTACTGAAGGATCATAATCAAAATGAAGAAAGCAATAGTTCCAATTCCTAGCTGGTAGTTATATATTCTAAGGACAATTGTTGAAGCATGCATTTAACAAAGGCACATGAAACAATGTCAGTAGAGATGAAATTGTTTTTTAAAAATGTGATTTTTCTATGCGTATGTACTCAAATGTAAAGCTGTTTGAATTGAATGGGACTTACTTCCAGGTAAGTACATTTAGGATTGTAGCCTTAGTAAAAACTGAAGTCAAATAAATAAAAGAGATCCATTTTGACTTCTTAAGGTTCAGTCCCTATGAGCACCCCAAGCAAGTGGTAGTCATTTTTAATAAGGATAAATGTTAGGAGGACAGCTGAGTGCGTAAGCATCGTTTGATGTGGCTTTTGGTCTCTGCAAATTGAGCAGGAAACTGACTAAGCATGCAAGTTCCTATTTTAATCAGAATCAGAGCAAATCTTGGCCTCCCTAAGCCTTTTGCTACTGGAAAGTAAGAAGAATGAGTTTCTTAGTATTTAGTATCTAAAATGTAGGTGGCTGTAGATCTAAAAGCTTAGAGAAATGGTTTGAGAAGTATACACACACATCTGGCAATACTCTCAGTGCCCTTTTGAAAAATGAGATAAATAGATGAATATCCAAACCCACATACCATGACCTAAGAAAGAATCCAAAAGAATGTATAAGTTGCTGCTTAGAAAACTATTTTTTTAAGCAATTCTCAATTTAGAATAGTATTTGCCAGAGAAACCAATAATAAACTGGTGTCCTTAACTAGATTCATTCATATATGATTCCATCGCTGGATCAGGTAACAAACTCCAGGGCTCTCATTCATATAGCTGTTTCAAGGTGCCAGGCTCAACAACTTGAGCCACGAGCAGTTAAATTAATTAATTCCTTAATCAAAGTTGATCTTGGAGGCATTTCTCTGTCTAGAACTTCACCATGCACTTGAAATTGCTCTGCATAGATGTAGAATCCCTATAAGGACTATACAGAGACCATGAAAAAGAATGTTTTTAACATTCACAAATGTTAAATTCACAAACACACACAAAGAATGTGGCAATTATGGCAGTCTTTAACGAGACTTTAATAAATGTAGTGTTTTCATTATTCCAGTTTAAAAATGTCATTCACTCACATCCAAAGTGCCCCACTCAGCATCCAGGTTACATAAAACTAGCATGGAAATGTAAGTTATATCATTTAAACAGTAAAGATAAAACAGTTTTGTTTCATGGTCCCATAAATTTAGCAGCCTGCCACTTATTGTTTTGAAACCATTACTGATAAGCACAAATTGTTTTCTGAATGAAGAGTGTCTGAAGTTCTAGCCTACTTTGGTAGATAATCATCTCATAGCATCCACAGGCTACAGGAAGGCAGAAAACAACACAATTGCATCCAGTGTATTATTAATGAAAACCAAGCAGTTCAGGTTCAAGAACATATCCACAACCTGTAAATATTTGAGATACAGTATGTGAGTTAGAGCAGACATTCTTATAAAACCCATGAACATGGTCCATCTATGACCATGGTTCATGATCAATAAAACAGTAATGTAAATTTTTAACACTGTTATATATTCACATGATCACTATAGTAATTCAGAACAGCCACTAACACAAACACATTATATGTACATTACATATTTGCCACAACAATTTGCTGAGTTGAATCTTCACAAACTCAACAGTTTCAGCAGACATAAATAACTTTGTACCAATGTTTAGGCATTTTTAAAGGAATTAAACATCCTAAATGTTTTAATTCCTTTTCCAAACTTAAAAAAAATCCTAAAAAGTCAGTGCAAATAGAATCATTATACTTGTTCACCAAGAGAGATTCCTATTAAGCCAAGGATAACCTACGTTTAAGATATTAAAGAAATAAACTCATAACTTTGTAAACTGCCTTCAACAGAGGTTAGAGTAGATTAGGAATCCAAAGTCCTGTACCCTATAGTAATGCCTTCTGTGAATAAGTATTTTGTTGTGATGATGGAGGCTGCTGTGGTGGTGGTGGTGGCGGCGGCGGCGGTTGGTTTCCTGGAGGCTGGGGAAGAGTTGAGGTGACTAAATTATAGCCTGGCACCTGAGACAGAGTTCCAGAATTCTGATAAGCAGCAGCATCAGCAGTAGCAGCAGGGGATGGGCTGTAGACTGAAGCTTGGCTGGAATACGTGCTTCCTGGAACAGAACCAACCATCGTGCTAGAAATAGAGATAGGAAGGAAAAGAAGATGAACAAACAAGTACAAAACAAGGTTCACAAAATTAATAAAAATTATTCTATAAATATATACGCACAAACAAATTTGGGCTTCTTTTCCAACCTCAGCAAACAAATAGTTAAGACAAAGTCCTTGGAGTACTAAATACTAAAGCATTTAGTCAAGTCTTCCCAGCAAAGGCATTTAAGCCAGTTGCTTCAGGAGATGTTTCAGTGCATACAAAACTGTTTCAAGAGTTCTTCTGTTTACATGAGTAATCTCTTAACTGTACTAGTTGGGCTCAGATAAACTAGTGCTTTTATCTTTTGAGGTTCTTCTCTTTATTTTCTGCACTGGAGCCTTGCCTTAACTTTTCACTGTTCTTATGCTTGAAATATAATCCAATTTAAGAGAGAAGCCAAACTGACTTCTCAGGAGGCTAGTCAAGTTAGGTGACATGATTTATTAACATTTAACGTGAATTATTACTAAATATCATTGGTGGACGTATCAAGTTTTCAGGGATCTTATTCATATCCTACTCTATAAAATACATTCAATTTTTTGTCCTGGCAGGTTATCTTTGGAAGATTTTCACACTCTACATTTGATTACACAGAGTATCTCAAGATATGGTAACCTGTAATTTAACTTTATCACAAACAAGTGCTTAAGGTAAGAGAAGGAAAAGTCACCCTGGGTATCTAGGGAGGTACATATTGTTTCTAAGATGTCTGCAGTCTTCTGACTACCATGAACGGGAATGTTATGACTTTTCCTCCCAAAATAGTTTTTCAGACAATTCTAAACATCTCTTACTACATTAACACCAAAATGAGACTCATTCCTGAGTAATCCTAAACAATAACACTAATTTTTGGAACTCTATTACAATTAGTGTTTTCATTCTGATTTTATCCATGTACTTTTAAAATGAAGAACAAATCAAATACATTAAAAAGCTCATGGAAATGAACAACTCAAGATAACTTGATGCTGAAAGTTTCTGTCAATTTCCATTTTAAGACTGGTTAGTAGAGTTTAAATTAAAAGTTAGATATTTTAATTTTTACAATTACTTTGTGTAAGATGCCTGGACTGGCTGGCTAGGTAACCCAGAACTTGCTACTGGAGGAACTGTGCCTTGATTAAGGGATGGAAGTTGCTCTGATGGAAGATTGTAGCCTTGCACGTGACTCATCTGTGCATTCCCTCCCACCAAATAAGCATTGCTTTGAGGCTGTCCTGGATAAACCTAAAAAACATCAAACAGGCAGAGACAAAACACAAGAATAAGCCATTTCGTTTTCAACTTAATGCTCATTAATTTAAAGCCAAAAAACAAAAGACTCTAGCAATATTTACTTGCAGCTTAAGAACAGAAATCCAGGTTCACTAATGTCTTCTTCGTTATTATATGACAATACTGTATATTAACTAGAGCATAGCTTTCCAAACTGTGTGTCGCAACACAGTTTAGTGTGTCGCGACACAGCCCGGAAGTGGACGTGCACAGCGGCAGCGCGGGGGCATGTGTATGCATGGCGGCGGCAGCGCGCCATCAGCGCTTCCGCGTTTTAGCGGAAAACATGAGGCCGCCGCCGTGCGCGCCCCCGCGCTGCCGCCATTGGTGTGTCGCCAACGGCGGCAGTTTGGAAAGCACTGAACTAGAGTCTCTCCTCATACCCAATCTTATAAATAGACCCCATCCCTTACAAACCCTTAAACCAGGGCTTTCCAAAGTGCCGCCACTGGCAACATGCCAGCGGCGCGCGCGGCGGCGGTGGCACGCGCGTGGGGCGGCGCCACAGGAGGGCATGCAGCGGCGCGTGCGCACGGCGGCGGCGCGGGGGGCGTGCGGCAGCGCGCGCGTGCACGGCGGCGGCTGCCGCTGCCACTGTGCACGCCGCCGCTTCCGGGTGGTGTGGCGACACACCACACTGTGAGTGGCGACACACTTTTGTGTCACGACACACAGTTTGGAAAGCTCTGCCTTAAACTCTTATGTCATTTCTTTCCAGGTGGACTCAATTACAGTGGTGATGGGTACACCACTGGAAGACCTGAAGGACCAGATTAGGGATAGATTGTCATGGAGAAAATCTCTATGTGGTCACTAAGAATCAACACCAGCTTGATGGCACATCATCCATCCATCCATCATTTCTGTCCAAGATGAATGTAGTTTACTATGTGTCTTGATTCTATTTAGTAAAATTGGAGTATAATAAATTAGGTTTCATTACTCTGGGCAGATAATGTAGTCTCATTATATTTGTTATGATTTATTTCACATTAATACTGCCCCCCTCCCCATAATTTTCAAAAAAATGTACAATACAAGCCTCACAAGTTCTGAACAGCACTGATAATTTGTGACCATTATATTAAAAGCTTTTTAAAGATTTGGGTCAAACATGGGACAATCTCTCTACAGGTTTTTAAAACATCCAGGTGCATACCTGAGAGTTAGAAACATTAGACTGAGTCATATAGTATTGTGGGTTTTGTAATTTTGAATACATGGAGTACATTGGATCTTCATTCATCAACTTAGTATATAATGAGAGGGCTTCCATCACTTTTACATTGAGCTCCGAAAGTTCTGAATGCTTCCTGGGTGAAACAAATCAATATAAATAATACTCTTTGAATACAGGTTAGCTTCATGACTTAGTTGTTAATAGTTTATCAGTTAATAAGAAATAAAAATCATTCCATTGCAAGTTAAAAGTTGAAGCTCAAACCCTAACCTTTTACAGAAGGACAACTCTCTTGCTTCCTAACAGCAACCCCAAAACCTTCCCCACAAACCTTTTAAAGTAGAAAAGAACTGCAATTTCACAGGATGGAAATACCTGAAGAAACAGACTGACTGCCTAAAAGTAGTGACCGTATGGCCCAAATCCCAAGTAGCTGCCAGTAAGGAACCAATGCACGCCTTCTCAAATGGGAAAATGGAAACAATATTTTATTTTATTTTATTTTATATTTATTTATTTATTTTTATCCCGCCTTTATTATTTTTATAAATAACTCAAGGCGGTGAACATACCTAATACTCCTTCCTCTTCCTGTTTTCCCCACAACAGCCGGCTTTCATGCCTGAGGCGGGACTAGAACTCACAGACTCCTGGAATCTAGCCCAGCACCTTAACCACTAGACTATTATTAAAAAGGCTAAATGATATTAACATACATCATTTTTAAAAAGTTGTGTAGAAATGTCCACAGTAGTATAAGCTCTAAATCAGGCACACTACAGTTACAAACCTCCAAAAATTCCTCTGAAACCCAGCGTTGCCCAAGCCTGTGTGATATAGTCTCATAACTTTGTAGCTCTCGCCCCCACCCCCCAACGTTAAGTACTGTCTTTGGCCATGAAAAGGTTGCCAATCCCTACTGTAAGATGCCAAGCCTACTGCTATGCTTACCGGTCAATATCTTCTAGCTTTTCATCAATGAGAGGTCCCATTTGATGGCACATTGCTAGAAATAAAGTAGAGATATTAATATGCTTTATTTGCTCCAGCTGTTGTAGATGTTAGCATTGTATTACTTCCAGATTCATTATTCTATAACATTTCAAACAAATAAACAAGTGCTGTAGATAAATGATGTCATTAGACAACAGAACTAACTAAGAATGGTTTCTTTAACTGAATTAATAAACAAATAAAAAAGATTTAAGGCAGTTAAAGAAAGCTAGTTTTGCAGAAGTGGTAGGGGTAGCTTAGCTTAGCAGTTTCTGAAGCAAAAGTTCTTAGGAAGGGGCCGGTTGTGTGACTCTATACATAGAGTTAAGGAAAGAAAGCCTACCTTCAAGATGGATCAGCTCTGGAAGGTCTGGCTGGTCATCCGCTGGATCTGCACTTTGCAACATCTGCAACAGTTGGTCCATTTTATCCTAGAATATGACATACAAATTCTATATTTGTAAGTGCATGAGGTGTGCCCAACAACTTGAACATACTTAAAGGATTTTTTTTCTTTCCTTCAAAATGCAATCCTCTCTCAACTTCCGGTGGGGACATGGTGGACTTCTGTGCCCGCGGGCTTAGAGGGCAGAACTGACAATGCGGCATTTTTGGGGGGCTCAGGCAGGTTTTTCCTGAAGCCCAGGAGTGTTTTTCCGGAAAAAGGAAAACACCTGGAATCACCCCATCTGTCCTCCAGACAGATGCTTGCAGCCAGAAGATCGCAAACAGCGTTCGCGCTCGACTGGTAACAGCAGCCGGGAGGCTGGGACGTCACCATTTTCCAAGCCGCATTGTAGCCTTAAAGGGACATTAAGACCGGCCACCCCATTTCTAAATCACCCAATTTATATATTTTTTAAGTATATATACCCTAAGAGAGGCTTTCTACAGCAAGGAGAAGCAGTTCTCTTGGTGCTTATCGTTATTTTTGGGATTAATTTTTCTTTAAATTTTTTTTTTTAGGTTTCCATCCAAATATTAAGAAGGATTGAGAGTAAATAATTGTCTCCCTGGTATTATTTTTGTACTAAATTTGAAAATATTAGCATTTTCCTACACGTTGGATCGGCTGTTTTGAACTTTCAGTTTTCTGCTTCTACTTTCCCTGGGGAACTGTCTGCTTATATCACTTTCACTTGTGTAAATATATTCTGTAACTCCTTCATATCCTCAACTTTCGCTGGCTAACCTCCTAGGGGGCGCCATAATCTACTTCTCTGACTTCCACCAAGATTTCAAACAGATTCTTTCTGATTCTTAACAAATTTTTATGCATGGCATTTAGGACATTGTGGAAAATATGAGCTTTAAAATGTGTCACTTGGATGGGGATGTCATGGATGGAATTGAAGAATTTAACAGTGACAGAAATGTCTCTTCAATCTCTGTTGAAATGCTGGAAGATTGGATAGTCGAGTGGAAGAAATTAAAGGGACAGATCGAGTTGCAAGCCGTAAGTGAAACTGATCTTCTGATGGAATGCCATGGAAAAGGGTTATTATGTATGGGAGGTCTCCTGAAGAGAAGTTGGAGTTTTTGAGGGGGGCAGTTGGGCTGTTTGATTTCTGTAAGAAAAAAGCTCTGTGTGCATTGTGGGGACATGTAAATGCTTTCGTCTATTTCGAAGTGGGATAAAGGTTTAAGAATATCTATTTGGATTGCTTTTAGGGTTTGGCTGATTTCATTTATCTTTAATGATTTGGAGTAAGATTACTAAGGTATAAAAAAATATAAATATAAAAAAATGCAATCCTCTCCTTCCCCCCTCACATGCCCCAAGGTATTAGAACTTAATTTTAAAACTCCATTTAATTGCAAAAGGGCTTGTCATGTGGCACTGAGGTGGCTGTTGACTGAAAAACAGAAGATCAAGCCCCATTCCAATATGCAGAAGTAATTACATTGTTTCTATGTATGGACTATGTTTTTTGGAGGGGAGTGACTTGGAGTCAGTCTTCGCTCCTGACAACTGCCTGGACAAGTCCCTGCAGTGTTCTTGGCATGATTTCAGAAGTGCTTTGTCACTGCTTCCTTCCTACAGCTGAGAGAGAGTGATGGGCCCAGGGTCACCCAGCTGGCTTCATGCCTAGGGTGGGACTAGAACTCACGGTCTCCCGAGTTCTAGCCTGGTACCTTAACCACTACACCAAACTGGCTCTCATGGACTATGTAACAGCGTTTTTAAAAAAATTTAAATTATATGCCAAATATTCAAAAATTCACTTTTATGACAGACCATTACCAGCATTATCAGGCCAGTTGCAAGCAGGTTTAATAATACAACTGTATCTTTACACCAGATTTATTTCAATTAAACATATCTTTGTTTACATGAACAGCATTTCTTAATGAACATGGAAGTTTCAAATATGATTTGTAGAAAATAAATTGTGGTAAACCAACAACAAAAATACATTTTTAATATATTCATGTAAATGTTTAATAAATATCACTGAGTTAAAGAAATACTGGTCAAATTAAGTTTTATACAATTGTTCTGCAAATGTAACTATAGTTCTCAAAGGATATTTACGGGTAACTGCAGCAAATCTATTAACTGGCCTAAAATAAAAGTAATAATTCATGTTTGAAAATATAAAGCATTCACAATACTAAGAATAATTTCCAGTGACCATATCCTTAATGCATATAGGTTATTTCTAACACATATAGGCTATTGTCAGACATCTTTATGAAGCAATAGCTGAACCTGATTGCTACTCATAAACTGCAGCAACACCACCACCTAGTGATATAATAGCAAATAAAATGAAAGAAGGGATAGCGAAATGAATAAAATATAACACAGATAATCCCCTAAATTCTTCTAAGCCATTCGTATGCCAAATATTTTTGTAGAAAAGCTAAATATTGTAACGAAACAAGAAACTGGGCTTTAAAACATTTAAATCATTTTATGGAACATTTATCAAAAGACATATTCAATTGTCTTTTGGTACATATTTGACTTGTTCATCACTCCAAAAAATCTATATGCAGGAATAGGCACTAGACCATAAAAGTAATAATTAAGCATGATCCAGTGGGTGGTAATTTGGAAGTAAATATGAAATCTCTGCACTCAAACAGAAAAGGTTTGGAGAAGTAGTTGTGTGCTTCTCATTAAGCAACCATGTCTCTTTCAGGCTTCTATGTGAGTTGTTTTTAAGAGTCACGCTGAGTTCACAAAGCCTAAAAAGAGGTGAGTGAGTGAGTACTTGAGTGAGAAGTTGAGAAGTACTGTGCTGGTGTGAATTCTAAAGCATTTCTTCAAAATAATTCTTTGAAGCATGCACCACCCTAGTAAATACTATCAGCATCCATTATATTTACTTCCCAGAAAGTATGTTTATTAATGTTTCAATTAAATAAGGGAGAGTAGAAGATGAAAACTGCATTATCCCCAAGAAAACTGAGATCCAAATAAACTTGATCCAAATAATAAAGATGTTACTAAGGAGAAACAATGGGGGAATCATCAAACTCAAAGACAGGGGAAAAGGCCATTAGAAAACAAAAAAAAAGAAAAAAGTTGCAAAAGTTGCAAAAGTAAAAGCTATTGTGACAACCTAGGATGTTTAAAATAGAAGAAAATTTGGTTCAGTTTTTTTTTTTTTAGTACTTCCATCAATTGAAAGGACACTTCCAATTCTGAAATCAAAAGGTAGTACAGTACTTCACGTATTCTTTACTGATGCCTGGATTTTGTACATACTTCATCAATATAAACTGGTTCAGGTTCAGGTTCAATTGTTTCAACTTGAACTTCATCACTGAACTGTACCGTTTTCTTTTCAGACTTCACTGCAGGAACAAAAATTGAAAGAATACTGAACAAAGTGACAAACGTTTACAGTGGAAAACAACTTTATATCAGGTGTTGATATAGATTCAGGTTCCTGATGCACTGCAACCCCCCAGTCCCTTCCTACCTCCAGCCAAAATATTACTCTGGGCTCACAGTTGGCTGCCAGTTAGGCAGAAAAGCATTTTCAGGGGCTGGAAACAAACTGTCACAGAGGAGGAAATCAGAAGGGCAAAAAGAAATCAGTATTCAACATCTCAAATATCTATTAATTAATAGACAATTGGTGCATGTGTAAAATGATAATAGGATATCATCACAAAATATGTCTTCCTAATGTTTAGAACATCTTCTGTAAATCACTAAAACAGGAAGTTGACTATAATTTAATCAGATCATCTTTTCAAGCCTTTTGAATAGAACAGATTTCAAAAACATGTTCTATTCGGAAGGCTCATGAAGATGAATTTATTAAAATGTAATAAACTTCCCATTTGTTGTTCAAGAAACAAATCGAGCCCTTTCCTTGGTTTTCAGATCTATTTCTTAAGCACCCTCTCTATCATTTCTGAAAGTAGGTCTGGGAAAACAAAAAAGATTGCTTGAAGGAAAACAGTGCCTCCAAACAT
This sequence comes from Charina bottae, assembly GCA_023362775.1. Taxonomy (NCBI): domain Eukaryota; kingdom Metazoa; phylum Chordata; class Lepidosauria; order Squamata; family Charinaidae; genus Charina; species Charina bottae. The sequence goes on along the minus strand of JALMGJ010000007.1, from coordinate 45,870,082 downwards.
GGCATTAACCTCTGTCTTAGATGGCTTAAAATAGATTATGAAATCAAAGAACTGAAAGGGGCTACTTAGGGCATTAAATTCAACCCCCTACTCAGTGCAGGAATCCAGATTTTTTTCCCAACACTGAACTAGAACCAGCCTTCTGGTAGTTTAAATCCATTAGTCCGTGTTCTGCCCGCTGGGATGACAGAGAACTGGTCTTGGCTTCTTTCTGACATCTTGTTAAGTATTTGAAGTGTACTATCCTAATTCCCACCCCATCCCAGCTTTCTCTTCTCAAAGCCCAGTTCCATCTATCTCTTTCCATAGGACTTAGTTTCTTGTTCCCTGATCATCTTCGTTGCTCTTTTCTGAATTTGATCCAGTTTGCCTCAACCCTTCTTAAACTGAGGTGCCCAGAACTGAAGGCAAAACTCGAGTCTGACCAATGCAGAATAAAATGGAATACTTACTTCTCATGAAATAAATTGTACTTGTACTCAAGTTGTACCTGCCTTTTTTGTAGCCACTTAACTACTGATTCCTATTCAATTAGTAATCAAGTACTATCCCACCAGACTATTGACAAATAATCTATTTCTATTCCTGTGCTTTTGATTTCTGGTTCCTAAATAAAGAACTTGCTGTTTGTCTTTTAAAATTTCTCTTTGTTATGTTTAGCACATTTCTCTATCAATTTTATTTATTTACTGTATGTCTCCTAGGGTATAGCAATCACACCTAATTTTGGGTTATCTGCAAATCTGATAAGCATTCCTTCCACTTCTTCATTCAAGTTAGTAAGAAAAATGAAGAGTACGGGGCCCAGGACAGAATCTTGTAATAGCCCGTTCAATACTTCCACTCCAATTTGATGAGGAATCACTGATGAACTGAATATAATTTTCAAGTGAGTTATGTCCACACAATTGTCATCCTATCCAGCTTTATTTTACTTTCACTCTCTCTCAGCCCAACTCACCTCACAGGGTTGCTGTTGTGGGGAAAATAGGAGGAGGAAGGAGTATTTGGTATGTTCACTGCCTTGAGTTATTTATAAAAAAATAATAAAGGCGGGATAGAAATAAAATAAAATTTATTGTTTGTTTATTTATTTATCAAATTTTGCCACTGCCCATCTCCCCCAAAGGAGGGACTCTGGGCAGTTTACAATAAATTATTAGCTGCCTAATAATATCAGAATATAATGAGGTACAATGTAAAATGCTTTGCTGAAATCAAGATATATTATGTCTACAGCATTTCCACAATCTTCCGAGGAAGCTACCTGATCAAAAAATGAGGTATTAGCCTGGCTAGTTCTTGTTTTTGACAAACACATGCTGACTTCTGGTAATCGCTGAATTGTTTTCAAGGTGCTTACACAGGAATGTTTTTCTGATTAGTTCTATAATATTCCCAAGTACTGAGGTCAGACTGTTCTGTAGTTCCATTATATGAGTTAGTTTAGTTAGTTAGTTTAGGTCACTATTGCCATCATAGCTTCATTCTTCTGTAACTGCTATTCTCTAACAGGGAATAAATGTTCTGTGGGAAAGACTCATGTGGTCTATGGAAACGGTGAAAGGATTTTTCAACAGCAAAGCTAATGATTCAATTCATAACAGTGAAGACAACTTGCAAACAATCTCACTTTATCAGGGCAAAGATGGGCAAGAACAGAAATGTCACAATTAATGCTTGTGCATTTTCATGGTGTGAGAGGAAGGATGCACAGCAAAGAAGTTGTTCACGCCCCCCTTCTTCTCCCTTTACCTTATAAGTGGCCTGACCTTTCCTTATTTGGCGGTTTGGCCCTATTTTTAAAGAGGGCTGAAGAGAAAGTGTGGCAGTGATGGCGAAAAAAGGAATCATGAGAGAGAAAGAAAGAAGCCCAAGAAAGAGCTGAAGGCAACAGAATGGAGCTGAGCCAAGGGGAGGTCGCAGCCATTCCCCATAGGAACAGCTGATAAGCAAGCACCAACAAGTAAGAGTAACCAGCAGATGCAGTATCACCAACAGCAAAAATAATAACGCCAGGGGTGCTGTAACCAGCTCTAGCAACCCTGCAACACAGCAATGGGAAGTAGAAAGCAGGAAGACTCAGAAACTTGAAACTCCAGAAGCTATACTCTGACAAGGCAAATAATTCGAGAAGAGGGAGTCCTGACTGCAATCACAACCACCAACTGTCAGTAAAACTAAATCCCTGACAGCACTACAGCCTTCACAAAGCATGGAAAAAGCCGACGCGATGCCAGCCTCCCCCCAGTACCCAGTCTATTAGGCTACACAGGTGGCTGCAGGACAGAGCAGGTGGGGAAGGGCTCGGGGGAAGCTGAAGAGCTAAAAAGAAGTAGCCCTGATGGAGATAAAATGGAAAATAGATTAGGAGATTGACAGATATTAGAGTAATTACAATACAGAACCATCATTAATAGAGAATTTTAAATAAAGTAGAATTGGATAGAGAATAAAATAGAAGAACAGAGTAAAATAAAGAAATAAGAATCAAAAACTAAGAGTCTTTATATTATAAAGAAAATATACTTTTTGTAGTAGCAAAATCCTTTTTGAAGGGAATTATTTAGCCTTTTTCTGGCTCTTGCACCATCTCCCCAAAAAGATCCACGACACATGGCTTTTCTTTCACTGTATTACTCACTCATTTCTGGTTCAGCAGTAAGATCAGCAGTTACAAAATTGGAAGGAAATAATCCTGTCCCTTGATGAGTTTCACCTTTCCACCAGTTTGTATCACTATGAAAGATGAAGAAAATAACTACTTAGCATGGGAAAACAAAGGGTCCAGCAGTGACAAGTTGCATTCCATTTCTACCCATCAAAATACGTTTGGACGGCATCCTTGATTAATTCTTGCAGCCAGTAAATTAAATACACCCTCTGATTTATTTAGCTGTAGATTTATTAAGAAATGAATAATTCATGCGAAACTAATAAGGAGCCACTATTCAGAGAACTGTAAGGAATATGAGAGCACAAGGAATCTTTAAAGAGCAGCTTTCTACTAGTAAAAGTCATGAGTTCAGTAAAACCTTGATTTTACAGAACAAGTGGGAGGACATGGTGTTGGTTAAAGTTAAGTGTCTGTGAAGTCTGAATTGTGGAGTGTAATAAATTTTACATAACTTACATACAATTTAAATAAACGTAAAACATCTAAATTCAGTTTTTTGCCCATTGCCTGCAATGTCTGCTGGCTGGGAATTTCACTGTATTACAAATGGGTTGCTGCTCATAAATAAAGAGATTAAAAATACCCTTGAATTATGACTTCAAACTTAAAAAAAAACATTTAAAATTAATGTTCTAGAAATTAGTGCCCTCTTATACTAATGAAACTGAACCCAAAGGACATCAGGCACTGAAATGCATTAATTTCCTTAGATTAGTGCCCTAGCCACCATGGCCAAAATTAAACTGGACAGCACTGGGCTGAAAAAGACTGTTCTATGCTGATATATGAGAAAGTGGTTTTAAAAAACTGGGTTTTGTTCAGTTTTAAGCAATGATAAATGACCAAGAACCTGGCTGCTGGAATGCACTGATTTAAAAAAATAAATTATACTAAATAAAACTGGAAACTTATAAAAACATATATGTGAATATTATTCTGCAAATTAATTTATCCACATTTATATGCTACCTACTCCTGCAACTCTAGGAGCATACAAATGGGAGTAGACTCCATTTCTGTTTACATTTAAATACTGAGCATATTTTTTCTAAATAATTAAGATGGAAGCAGAATTCACACAATTACTAACAAATGGCAAAATTCACTAGATTGTCAAGAGCCAAAATGTGTGTGCTTGTCTTCTTGCTTACAAGAATGTGTTTTGCTGTTACTGTGCCAGGTGGTCCTCGCGTAACAACCACTCATTCAGAGAACATTCAAATTTTGGGATCAAGTATGTGCTAATATTCAGAAGATTCTTAAAGTGGATTTACAAAAAAAAAAAAACCCAGAACTGTTCCTTTTGGGGTTGATGGAGAAGCAGCTTGAGAAACAATAAGTTTGTTATTATATATGATTACAGCAGCAAGACTCTTATACGCACAACAATGGAAAGATCCACAAATACCTATAGTAGTAGATCGGATTATTAAAATGATGGAGTTGGCCCAAATGGCTAAGTTAACAGCGTTAATAAAAGAAAATACTGTTTCTGGATTTATTTTTACTTGGCAACCACTTTTAGACTACTTGCTTGTGTCAGAAAAAAATGAAGCTTTGATTTTGGGTTTCAGTGATTAAATGGTTTGTTTTGATATAAATAATGTTACTAAGGTTTAACTAAGGGTAAGAGATTATATTTGTAAACTTATTTATATCTGTATTGGAGAAAGTCGGAAGTCACTTTCTGTTTCTGTTTCCTGTCTGTTTTGCACTTTTATAGCTTTTTCTTTTTTCTTTAGTTCTATATTCTATATTTTCTATATTCTATATTTTGTATTTTAATTATACTTTGAAAATTAATAAAGTTCTTTGGAAAAAAAAGAGAACAGTCAAATTTATGACGGCGTTGAACAAGTGGTACTTAAGACTGGTCCGCAAACTTCCAGCCATTGCAGTGTCCCTATGTTCATGTGATTGCAATCACATGATTGCCATTTGCAAATGGTGACCATGTGATGTTGCACTTAAGAATGGCAACTGGAGGTGCCAGAACAGCCATCACAAAACGGCATGGTCACGTGACATTGCACTTTATGACCGCATCGCTTAGCAATGGAAATTCCACTCCCAATTATCATCATTAATCAAGGACTACCTGTATTCATAATCCTTCTCATGAACTGTAACTGGAGCTATACTAATACAGGCAATACAAGCATTAAACACTGCAATGTAAATGATAAATAGAAAAAATACAATTTCAAATATATTGCTGCTATAAAATTCTATTCTTAACTTTTAAAAGGATTCAAAAAATACTGAATTCAGTTTTTCTGTAGGCCTGAGGACAATCTTATTTGTTCATTGCTGTCAGACCAAAGCCATAAAACATCACGAGAGTCGCAAAAATTTTTTTCTGCTATTGCCCTACACAGGAAACTACTCTCTTTATAAGTCACTTAACACTGTGTCCAGGTTTTATATCCTATTATATCTTATCTGTCACTGACCAATATATGATCTCCCATATAAACATATTTATGTTCACATTAACTGATATTTCTATATTTTTACTTAATAGTGTAACATTAAGTAGGTAGAACTTTTTCTATTTTATGTCTAAATTATTTTGATTAATTAATTAGCCATTTTTGTTTCTATAATTCAGGTTTTATTTTCAGTATCCTGTCACCTGTACTCACTGCACTGTAGTAAATTGTTTTATGCATTCTTATTGATGTTTTAAAAAGATGTTAGGCTTTAGACATTTTTACTGTCTTCACCTTTGGAATGGGTTAGGGATATATGAAACTGTTGAGTATGATTATACAAGAGGACATATTGACTTGAATCCAGAGAGGCCTTCATGGAAGAACTGTGTTCTGATACCACAAAAGAATGCTGCACAAGATATAAGACAGGCCATGTTTTACTATAGTGACCAAACGGCTGGGGAATGAGCACTGCAAATCCTTAGTAGGCCGTTCCAGCCATTAGAGCTTGCTTTACAAAAGGGAATGGTTATATGCTATTGCCTTAGGATTGGAAGTTTCTCAGATGACAATAAATGAATTCATTCTGCTCATGCTTCTTTAAATCCCAATTATTTTCTTAACTGCAAAATTAGGCCATGTAAAAGAGTCTGTTCAATAATGCTGATCCTCCAGAACAGATGCACTATCAGAAGATACTAGATGAATTCATACATATGTCAGGATTTTTAGACCATGGTCTGCTGAATAAGCCAGAGTTATCTGATTTAAATGTAAACTGAGGCCTTCAGGAGCAGGTTTGCATACCACTAACATGCCAAACAAATGGCTTAGTCCTATGTGTGAACCAGAGGCTATTGTATAACGTCTTACAGAACCACACTTTTTGATGCTCGAAAAGACCAGCCCGGTTCAGACATTTGCGTGGAGAGCTCCAAGTGGAGAAAAAACAGGTCAGAGACGCAGCTCTGCCCCACCACTCTCCAACCTCCATCTATTCAGGCAGGAGGTCTAAAGGAAAGCTACCCTTGTGTTCACTTGAAAGCAAGGACAGCCATCGGTGCAACCTTTTGAGATCCAAATTACACAGACAGCTGTATTCACATACAGGCCTAACAGCTCTCCTCATGAAGAAAAGGCCGCCTTTTCTGGGAATGGCACATCTGGATTCAGCCCACTATATTTAAGGGCTTTTCATTTCAGTGGGTCCTTTCATTAAAAAAAGCACAAAGACTGAAAAAAACAGCATGAGTAACACTAGGCAACTAAGGCAATGCCTAACAGGTAAGCATAATTTAACTCAAGTGAATCAAAAGAATTTAACATTGTAAAGTCCAAAGATCATTAACACATATGCTGCAGTCCCGCTGAACTGACAGCATCGAAATGCCATTATGAGAACTGAAAGTAACAAGTACAGTATGTACAAAAGCATTTCACAATTCTATGTGCCCAAGAGGCATTCCTTTTACCTGTCATCAAGAACAGTGATAAGTTCTCCAGCTTTAAACGTTAATTCATTATCTTCAGCAGCTTCAAAATCATAAATAGCCCGAACATTCCGCCCCTCATGTTTGTGATTTGTTAAGAGACTTGTAGTGTTAGGATAAAGACTGGAAAGTGGTGTTTGCTGTTGTCTTTGTTCTTTCAGTGATAATTCAATAGCTGTGAAGTAATAAAACCAAGAAAAGACTTCTCATTAAATTTAGTTCATTTCAGCTGTGTGGTATTAATTTCTTTGCACAATATATCCTTAAAAATAAAATAAAAAGTGAAAATATTCACCTAAGCTAGCCCAACACAACTTATATTGAAGATATATGATTATGCCTACTAAAACGGATAAAGTTCATGAACTGATTTTCATATCTGCCATTTTAATATTCTCAGGTGACATACTCCAACTTTTAAAAATTACTCAAATTTAAGAAACCTGTTATCTGGGGAGGAACAGATTATGCAGAATGGAACAAAGGGGAAATGCTTCATAAATTACATTTCAATATAAATATAAGAAGACCTACCTCCTATCTACTTAAAAGATACCTTAGATATATAAGTAAGTAAGACCTGCTTGTCTACAACAAAAAAGGCTTTCTCCTGTTTCATTTCCACACAGTGGAATATCCCTCCCTTTGGAGTAGTGACTGATCCCTTCTGTCATCAAAAACAGTGTTAAAATATATAATTCCAATTTAACCTAATACATTAGCTAATAGACTAATAGACTAATAATGGTCTTCATCAGATTTTTGTTGGCTTTTAATTTTTTTGTTATTGGGTTAATTCTGTTTTTAATTTGTTTTATATTGCACGGTATTCTTATTAGCCAGCTTCAATACCATTTTCCTCTGATGGAAAGGCAGAATATAAATCCAATGCAAGTATTATCATCATGTCTACTGTATCTCCTAGATCCCTTTCTGGTCAGCTTAATCTTCAATAACACATATGCAAAGAAGTAACAGTAGTATTACTAAATTTATTTATCGTGTACCTATAATTAAATGCCATGCAGAAGTTAGGATTTTTTGCCCCCGTGTTCATGACTTCACACATTTATATTTCTTTTTGGTGGTGTTATTTGGATAGCAGTTTAATATTTTGAAGGAAGCTTTTTTTTAAGAGTTTTTTTTTCTTTTTCTTCTTTGATATTCTTGATGAACTATACTGGTGTTGCCTTGATCTTATCTTACTTTCAAGGCTCTGTAGAATACATTCTGACCAAATGCCCCCTAAGATTTCAAATAACCTGCAAGCCTCATGGAAGCTCTTAATACTTTCTTTTGACTTCCCGTTTACAATGCTGGTTTTATAATAATCCATCTTTTGAAGCCAACTATCCTGCTGTTCTACTTCCTTGGAAAATGGCCATTGCTTTCACAACTGGCCCTGAGCAATACTTAGTCCAGGGACATCTGTTGTAGAACCAACTGGGTTTTGGCATCATTGTTTAGGCCAGCTTCTTTTCTACTTTTTCATTTCACAACAAAAAGCTACTGAATATATGCCACATTTTCAAAACTACATTTTCATACAAAGAACGGAAATAAAGCAGGCTAATATAGCTTACTAACTGTAGAATCATTGGTTTCTAATACTTTTTAAGAATCCCTATTTTAAATGTTGAATGTTTATATTATCATCAAGTCATAACCAACCTTTTGCTAGGTCTTCTTCCTCTTTCTTGTTCGCTACTATTCCAGGATCTTTGGCTACTAGAGCTGGGCTTGCTTTTGCTTGTTCTGCAGCCTGGCCAAAGAACAGAGGACATACTTAAATAAAAAATCACTGCAATATATTAAAAGTGGTCCCGTTTTTTTCTTTAGTATATTTCCAATCAATTTTGAAAAGTTAAGTACAGTAATGGTCTAGGAAGGGAGCATACTGCTAGCTCTAAAAAGCACAATTCTACACATACCCACTCAGAAAGTAAGTACAGGTAGTCCTCGACTTACAACCACAATTGGGACCATAAGTCATTTCCATCATAAGTCAATGCGGTCTTAAGTCAAGTCACCACGTGACCAGACTCGATTGTACGACTATTTTTATGACGGTCATTAAATGAATCACAGCAGTCATTAAGCGAATCCAGCTTCCCCAATGGGCATTTTTGCTGGAACGCTGCAAAAAATGTCACAAAACACGACCGTGTGACCGTGGGACGCTGCAACTGGTCATATATGAGAACTGGTTGCCAAGTGCCTGAAATGCAATCATGTGACTGCGGGGGGATGCACGACATTTTACAACACCCGACAGTGCTTTACAGGCCGTAAAGCACCCATTCCGAGGCTGTCGTTTTGGACCGCCGTTAAATGAATGGTCATAAGTTGAGGACTACTGCAGTTTAGGCCTAAATTCATGGGTATATAAACATGACTCTGGAATTAACAGAACTTGGTGTATCTGTTTGAAATTCAATAAACAAGTGACACCTAAGAACATAATCTATGTGAACTGATTAACAGTGACTTCTTCATTAATTAAAAAGAAAAATCTTTTCTGCACCTAAGTTCCCTTGTCATGATAAAAACAGCAAAAATGGATATGGATGTGGTACTTCATTATGCTCACTCCACTAATTTCTTTGCTGGGGTCAGGAAAAAATCAGTCTGTAGTTGCTACGATAGGTTAGGCATGTGATCTTTGAAGGCTGGGGAAGAGTTCATGAGTCCTGGCGGTATTTAGCCTCCACAAGGCAGTGCTCTTCATGTGTTCACCTCTTCACTACTCACAGAACAGGCTACATAACTTTGACAACTTTTGGCCCAGGCCCAGTTTTAAAATCTATGATCCTGGATACAGTAACAATGGCAGGCAGTTTTACTGCTTGCAGAAGCACAAGCAGTGGTAAATTTTGCTAAGAGGATTAAAGGACGTCAGCTTAGGTCTTGCCAACTCCTCCTTCAGTGACCGAGAAGCCAAATGATTAGCAGCAAATGTTAGGCAAATTGTATTATGTACTGGCAGATCTGAAAATCAATGCATCAGAAACCAAGTTGGTTGCCTGAGACAGAAAATCAATATAGCAGGAATTGTGTATTTGAGAAGTGTGTATGGTAAAAGGAGAGGAGATAGGATGAAGAATAAATAAATGTTAAATGAAAACGAACTGAATACCAAATGAGTGAACAGTATGAACGTGTGCTGAAGTGAATTAGTCCTATAGAGAGAATTAAACTTCATTCCTTCCATATAAAGGAAGATTGAATGGTGCAAGAGGAAGAGGAAGACCCAGAAAGTCTTCGAACGGTCTCATGCCTTAGTTATCTCCCATATAGACTACTGTAATGCGCTCTACATGGGGCTACCCTTGAAGAATATCCGGAAGCTACAACTGGTCCAGAATGCAGCTGCGTGGGCAATTTTAGGTGCACCAAGATCAGCACATATAACACCCCTGCTACGTGAGCTGCACTGGGTCCCAGTTTGCTTCTGGGTCCAATTCAAGGTGTTGGTTATTACCTTTAAAGCCCTATATGGCATGGGGCCAGGCTACCTGAGGGACCGTCTCATCCCCATTACATCGACCCATCTCACCTAGTCAGGCAGAGAAGGCATGTTACGGACCCCATCCGTAAAAGAGTTCCATTTCGCAGGGTCTTGGAAGCGCGCCTTCTCTGCAGTAGCCCCCGCCCTCTGGAACATTCTTCCCCCAGAGGTGAGACTGAACACCTTGCTCCTGGACTTCCGAAAAAAACTGAAAACCTGGTTCTGCCATCATGCCTGGAACGGGAGGGGGAATAGTCATTCCTGGGGATGGCTAGCACCCTAGAATAGACCAAGAATGGCCCTTACACTTGAGGGCTGACAGAGAACTTTTAACCATCTTGATTTTATCCCATTTGTATTTATTGTTATCTGTATTTATATTTTATATTTTTGTATTTGTGCTCTGCTTTGAATTTGAATTTTGGTTTTATTGTAAACCGTCTAGAGTTCCCCTTTTGGGGCAGATGGGCGGTAATAGAAATTTAATAAATAAATAAAATAAAGTCATGGTTAGATGGAATTGATGACAGTCTGAAAGAGAGAGAGGTGAGGTTCAAAGAACAAAAGCAATATATGAAGTAGTACATAGAAAAGGTAGAAGCAAGGACAGTTTGTAAGGATAGAAAGATAATCGTTATTTATTAGTACTGTACCTGTGAGCCAATAACTGGAAACATAACACCCTGTTCCTTGAGGTTTTTTATCATAGCAGATATTAGACTAAGTTGGGGATCATTCTTGAATTCATCTGTCCATTCCACCATGAGTGCTTTTAACTTTTCACAGACCTTTGGATGACCCTGTGAAAAGGATTAAATATCTGTATTATTTAAGATCATCAGACTTAGCCTTAACTACCTTTTCAGACTGATATCATGGGACAAATGGCACTAATTTCTAGTACCATTCACAGGGTACAAAACCATTTTTCAAAAAATGATTTTGAAAACATGCTTTGAACCTTATGCAAATATAGCACCTCTTGGCTATTCATTAAAGGAGCCTGTCTTTTTTCAGGCTTCCACGGGAGCCTGAAAAAAAGGTAAAGTTCCTTTAAGAGTTGCATTAACTTTAATGAGTGCATTCTCATTACACAAAATTCTATTTAAGTGCTGCATTCAAATAACAAGAGACAGTGTCCTGACAACAGTGAGCTCCATTTCCTTGGAAATTCATTCAAATCAATACAAGAGTCACTTGTTGAGATGGGCGGCTACAGAAATTAATTGAATGAATGAATGAATGAATGAATGAATGAATGAATGAATGAATAAATAAATAAATAAGTAAATTTCATATATTGGGACTTCTGATAACTAGCAGTTAAAACGTTGGAGGGGCTTTTTTCTCCCTTCCCTTCCCAAACTGGATTAGCAACCATCTCTATTTGATAGGTTTAACAACAGCATGTAGTACTTTAAGGACCAATTCATTTATTACGGCATGAACTTTTGTGAACTAGTGCTCACTTCAACATAAAAATGCTGAAATATATTACTTTTGCTAAAAGACAGCATCACGGCTATTCCTCTGGCAATCGTATAGCTATTTTATCCATAAAATATATAAAGTATATTACTCATAGTGAAGTGTATGTACCTTTTATACTAATACAAGATTCCTTTAAACTGACAGCTGTATAAACAATTTAAACATATATTACCTTATTTAGCACACTGCTTACTTCACTTGCAAAATCTCTTGAACATACTTCTAAATGAAATATTTTACCACAATTTGAGACACATGCTCCAAGAAGCTAAAGAGAAGAGAGGAAAATCAAGGTTAAGTATTTAACTATTTAAATTTATTTTAAAAGTTTTTTTAATAAAAAAGCCACATACTGTCAATGCCTGCATAGCAACATGAGGATCCTTGTGGTTCACTCTCTTCATAATAGAACGAAGACAGTCCTTAGGCCTAAACAAATAAAATAAGTGGTCTTTAAAATATATTGACAGAAGCTACCTAGAGCCTGCAGGAGACAGTCCCTAAGATACTCTGAAGCAATAGGACTTTTACCTATAGGACTTTATAGGTAAAAATGGATTGAACTCAGAAGGCAATTGGCAGCTAATGCAGCAAAGAGGGAAAAAAGGTGTTATGCATGCATAGTGGTTCTTACCCGTCACCATCCCTGCTGTCACATTCTGTATCAACTGAGTTATTTTCAGAGACAGCCCCACGTACAGTAATCTAAATGTGTGGTGATAAGTGCACTATTGTTGCCAAGGCACCCCTGTCTAGGTAAAGGAGCAGTTGGCCCAACCAGCCTCAGCTACAAATGACATCCGGGCATGGCTCCCACCTCACATTCCAGCAAGAGTCTCAAGTCCTAGGTGGACCTGTCCCTGCAGGGAAAAGTGATCCCATCCAAAGCCAACACTGTCTTGGAGCCAGGGTGTTTCAGGGCAAACACTAATTAACTCTTCCTGGGAGTTTGTTTCTACCCATCCAGACCAACTTCCACACTGTCAGCCTTGCGAGGTAGTCCAGACAAGAAGCACACCCAGAAGTACTAGTTCTAACTTTATTGTTAGGTTACATCAACAGAATCTTGCAAGTCTGAAAGTACATCTCCCGCTCTCGCCTTTACATTCCAAGAAACTGGGAAGGGCCCCTTCTGAAACATTTGCACACCCCCATTCCTTCTGCGGACTCAGCTGCCACTTGTCCGACCGTTGTCTAGTCTGCGGCTCTTCCTCCTGTCTCCCAAGGTCACTCCCATGTACATTATACACACATTGGGTTAGGACAGGGGTCGGCAAACTTTTTTTGCCGGGAGCCATTTTGACATGCTCGTGCACATTTTGAAGTGCTCGAGAGCCAGGGGGCGGGGTTTGCAGGCGGGGGCCAATCGCGTGGAAGGGGGCGGGGTTTGCGGGCGGGAGCCAATCGCGTGGAAGGGGGCAGGTTTTGCGGGCGGGAGCCAATCGCGTGGAAGAGGGCGGGGGAGGTTTGGAAGAAGAAGGGAAAGAGAGGCTCGACTGCTTCGGCAGCGGTGCTTCCAGGTTGTCGCTGCGGCGGCAACGGCTGCCCCTTCGAAAGGGCAGGCTCCGGGGACCCCGAAAATGCCCTCGGTTCCGGCAGGGAGGCAGAAACCTCCCCTCTCCACACGCACACGCTGCCCTGGGGTGGAAATTCTCCCCGCAGAACAGCTGAGGCAGCTTGCGCGCAGCCTCCCTGCCTAAACTGAGGGCATTTTCGGGGTCCCCGGAGCCTGCCCTTTCGAAGGGGCAGCACTGCAGCTGCTGCTGCCGCTGCCCCTTCGAAAGGGCAGGCTCCAGGGACCCCGAAAATGCCCTCGGTTCCGGCAGGGAGGCTGAAACCTCCCCTCTCCACACGCACACGCTGCCCTGGGGTGGAAATTCTCCCCGCAGAACAGCTGAGGCAGCTTGCGCGCAGCCTCCCTGCCTAAACTGAGGGCATTTTCGGGGTCCCCGGAGCCTGCCCTTTCGAAGGGGCAGCACTACAGCTGCTGCTGCCGCTGCCCCTTCGAAAGGGCAGGCTCCAGGGACCCCGAAAATGCCCTCGGTTCCGGCAGGGAGGCAGAAACCTCCCCTCTCCACACGCACACGCTGCCCTGGGGTGGAAATTCTCCCCGCAGAACAGCTGAGGCAGCTTGCGCGCAGCCTCCCTGCCTAAATTGAGGGCATTTTCGGGGTCCCCGGAGCCTGCCCTTTCGAAGGGGCAGCACTGCAGCTGCTGCTGCCGCTGCCCCTTCGAAAGGCAGGCTCCGGGGACCCCGAAAATGCCCTCGGTTCCGGCAGGGAGGCAGAAACCTCCCCTCTCCACACGCACACGCTGCCCTGGGGTGGAAATTCTCCCCGCAGAACAGCTGAGGCAGCTTGCGCAGCCTCCCTGCCTAAACTGAGGGCATTTTCGGGGTCCCCGGAGCCTGCCCTTTCGAAGGGGCAGCACTGCAGCTGCTGCTGCCGCTGCCCCTTCGAAAGGGCAGGCTCCGGGGACCCCGAAAATGCCCTCGGTTCCGGCAGGGAGGCAGAAACCTCCCCTCTCCACACGCACACGCTGCCCTGGGGTGGAAATTCTCCCTGCAGAACAGCTGAGGCAGCTTGCGCGAAGCCTCCCTGCCGGAACCGAGGGCATTTTCGGGGTCCCCGGAGCCTGCCCTTTCGAAGGGGCAGCACTGCAGCTGCTGCTGCCGCTGCCCCTTCGAAAGGGCAGGCTCCAGGGACCCCGAAAATGCCCTCGGTTCCGGCAGGGAGGCAAAAATCGCGCGTGCAGGCTGCCGGGCTTCCCGAGGCACAGCTGTTTGGCGCGGAGAATTTCCACTCCCTTCAGCGCTTCCGGCTTGTCACGTGACACACAGTTTGGAAAGCCCTGCCCGTTGTCAAGATGGCTGCCGGAGACGGCTGCCAGGTTGCCAGGGGTATGCCCACAGCAACGCGCACCGTGCCCGCTGCCGCGCCTGCCCCGCCACACTCGCTGCTGCGCCACGCCCGCCACGCCTGCCTGCGGAAGAGCCACACTCAAGGGGCCAAAGAGCCGCATTTGGCTCGCGAGCCGCCATTTCCGACCCTTGGGTTAGGACTTCAATAGTATCTCCAGTGTGACCTGGAGCAGTAGATGTTCAATTGAATTATCATTAGTGCACTGATAATACCTCACCCTAAATCAACAGAGGACCTCTCCCAATGCGCCTTATAGATGTTAGATAGTAGTGAGGAGAAAGAGTCCTACTGCAACCCAAACTGAAGCACCCAGTAATAGATCTGCTTCTCCCCTACCACTGCTAATTGGAATTGCCCTTAAGGTAGAAGTGAAACCACTGCAGAAAGGTTCCTCCAATTCCCAACCCTCACAGGGGGTCCACTAAGATAGCATAGCTGTTGGTATCAAAAGCTGCTGAGAAATGTAAGGATGAAGAGGGTTATGTTCCCACCTTCTAGATCAGGGGTCCCCAACCCCCAGGCCGCAGACAGGTACTGGTACCGGTTTCTATACACCTTTATTTCTTTCCTTGATTTGTATTTCTATTTCTTTTTCATTTTCATTTTCACCCTTTTAACTATGTATATCCAAAATTCTAATAAAAAAATTTGAAAGGAAACGGGCCGCACAGCCCGCCCATCGAGCTCCGCCCATGGCCCGCGTGGCCTGCCCATCCCCCCCGGTCCATGGAAAAATAGTCTTCCATGAAACTGGTCCCTGGTGCCAAAAAGGCTGGGGACCGCTGTTCTAGATCACAAGATAGGCCATCTACCAGGGAACAATGTTGTTTTTGTTCCGTGCCCAAGTCTGAATCCAGATTGAAAGGAATCCAAATAATTTACTTCATCTAGGATCCTGAACCAAACGAATCCCAAGTAACATCTCAAAATTCTGTCCAGGAAAAATCTAAGAAATGTCATAGTAGCCCATCAGAGCTCTGAGCCCTCCTAAGCCCAGCTGCTGGATTAAAATCTGAGGAAGAATAGAGAAGCACACTTTGCTGCTGTTACAAATATGGACTTGTACCTGTGATCAGAGACCTGTGATCTTTGTCTTTCACCTTCATTGGTCTCTTAATTCTGTTTTTTTTTAATTTGAAAATTTATTTAGCATCCATTCTAATTCATATTTTCTTCCAAATATAGAATAAGAAACATTAGGCTTTTCTTGGTCCAAATTTTCCATATGGAAAAGCTGTTGCATTACACAGAACCCCAAATGAAGAATGACAGAAAGGTGGGATACAAAGGTTTCATCAATGGAGGAAGGGTAAAAAGTAACACATATAGTTATAGTAACCCTGAAGTCAACTACAGTACAACATTACTGTAGTTCTAAACTATGACTCATTACCACAAAGAGACATTTCCTACATTAAATAAATAGATGCTTCATTCTATGAGATATAAATATTAGTTATCCATAACTATTTGATTCAAATATGTGAAACAAAATGAGGCAATCTTCATCGAAAATACAATCTATGGTTCTTAAGTCCCTGAGGAATGTTGCTGTTTTCATTTCATTTAATGGTGGCTAACATTATAGACTTCTATATTTGTATATTTAGGACAGTGGTAACATATAGAGCCACTTTGGTCTAGTAGTTAAGGTGCTGGGCTAGAAACCAGGAGTCTGTGAGTTCTAGTCCCGCCTTAAGCATGAAAGCCGGCTGGGTGACCTTGGGCCAGTCATTCTCTCTCAGCCCAACTCACCTCACAGGGTGGTTGTTGTGGGGAAAATAGGAGGAGGAAGGAGTATTAGGTATGTTCACCACTATCTCTCTCTCTCTCTCTCTCTCAAAGGTGGGATAAAATATAATAATAATAATAATAAATACAACTTTATTTTTCATCAAGTATCAATATCCAGCTGAAGGAAACTGTAGTTTAGGTTATACTTCACTATAGGTTATCTTTATTGGTAGTCTCCATGTTTTGTAACCTGCTGCATCATTCTGCCACTACTAACTACAGAAAATAAGCCAAATAATATGATCATTTCACACTGTATGGAACTGCAATCTTGTCTTATTCCAGGCAGTAGCCTCTATTAAGTTTTCTATAAAATTAGAAGAAAAACAATTTGGAAAAATGATTCATGTTCTTATTTTATATGAAAAGTAACTGAATAGGAAGCCCTTTAATAAAATGAATATTTATCAATACAATCATATATTTTAAGATGGCTCTAGAGAATAAGGCAAAGCTAATTTAAAAAAATGTAATATCAGCATTGAGAACTGGGAAGCCCTAACTCATGAGCGTTTCAATTGGAGGTCATCCTTTATTAATGGCGCTATGGACTTTGAAGAAGCACGAGTACAGGGCGAAAAGGAGAAAAGAGCTAAAAGGAAGGAACGTCAGGCAAACCCTCATCATGACCGTCTCCCACCCGGAAACCTATGCCCTCATTGTGGGAGGTTGTGCAGATCCAGAATTGGCCTTTATAGACACTTACGGATCCACCGTTACAATTTTACCTTTGGAAGACAATCTTACTCAGCTACGAGTGATCGCCAATGATGATGAATGATGATTATTAATGATGCACATTTCATTTTGCTTTTCTGCTATTAAACTGAAACTTATTTCAGTTAAGGTATTTCAGGTATTTAGTTAGACAAATAATTAAGCTGCAGTCAATAATTTAAAAGTTTTATTTAAAAAACTGGATTTTAATTTTGCTGAAACTTAAACAATAGTTCAGGGAGTCATAGACCTGAAATGCACTTGAAGGAAAATCCTCATAGCAACATTGAATCACATTGCCCTAATATGCAATAATCACTAAGTAGAAGTAACACACAGCATATCAACAGACAATAACCTCAGAATTACAGACTGAAGGAAAAAATTGTAAATAATCAATGCTTTTCATTAGACCATTCACACAGGATAAATGTAGCAAAGTATTATGTGTGCTAAATTATATAGACAAACCTTGGTTTTCAAAGTATTGGTTTATTTAAATAGTGTAAGTACAAGACTTAGAAAGTTGTATTTATATAAATGATTTATTTCCAGGCACTTAAGTAGTTAATACAGATTATGTAAACTGTACTATTAGATTAGAAAGTTTAATTTTATCATCTAGAACTATTTGATCATAATTTTAAAGTGCTTTCCATACACTCTCCTAGCCCTTTAACCTATTTTAAAATCAACCCACATTAAAAACTAGGTATTACCTTTCAGTAATTAACATTTCAAGAGTAACACTATCTGTGCCTATCATACTAGAACAAATATGGTATATACATTTCAGTAATCTAAAAGTTTATGTCGAGTTATAGAAATCAAGAGGACACAATTCCAAACTAAACTAAAATAATGTCAACAAATAATGCACAATTCTATTATTATACAAAGACAGCCTGCAATGGGAAAGTGAAATTCAAGTGGTAATTTTAGATCTGAGTCTTTGACATGCCCAATGAAACTTCTGAATTTCTAAGCCTTAAATAAGAGGCTCCTGGTACCATATTACACAGTGCTTCTTAAAGTTTCCTTATTCATAGAGCATTTTTTTCAAATAGCTTAACTTCTTGTTTCAAAAAACTCAACAGCAAAGAAATTAACATGGTGTTACATTTTTTGGAATCTGACACAAACTAGAACATAAGAATTCATTAAGGCAAACTAAATGGATAAAAAATGGTTTGTGTTTGTCTCCAAAGAGTTTGTTCATGAATCAATTAAAACAAAAGAGTATGAGGGAAATATGGTGCTAATATATAAGCAATACTTCATAATTACAATAAAAGTTTTAAATCTACATTATACAGGACAGTGAAGTAAAATAACAAATTACAACACTTACATATCAAACAGTTCTGTTAAAATAAACTGTTTATTCTTAATCTGATTTCCAAAATACTGTTAAAAGGTCTGGGTACTCTTATAAAAACTGAAATACAATTGAATGAGGCATTTTATACATCAGGTAAAAAATATTTTAGCAGCCAAGAGGAAAAAAAAAGATACCGAACTGCTCAGTCACTTCAGTGCTTTGATTATGATGATTATGTGCCATCAAGTCGGTGTCAACTCTTAGGGACCACTCAGTGCCTGGGAAATACTTATTCTGAAAACAGCAAGTAATAACTTGTTGTCTTATTTACAAGATCAACTGCAATTTGAACGGTACATGAATATTGTAGTAATTGCAAGATACAAACAGATGGGATGCCTAATGCAGTCCTTACTAAAATATTCTACATTAGCCACACACAGTTCTACTAAATGCATTCTCACATTTCCTATCCATTTGCAAAAAGTCAAAATCTATAAATGATTTGCAAACCTGAACATTACCACATACAATTTTCTCTTTGCCTGAGGAGGTGCCTTACACATTTTAGACTTCTAGTCTCTTCATTTCAAATAATGACAGATTAATTCAAACAAGACAATTATACTTACCCAGTCCGTGACTGTCCAACTTTATCACAGATATCTAAGATGAGTCCCCAGTCTTCAGCAGTATTCATTTCACTGGTTGCTTTCTCTTAACAACACAAAGATACTTGAAATGAGTATGAGTGAAAATTCAGTACCAAAATTGTGCTGAATTAAGTGCCATAAGTTTTAAATGGATACAAGTCGTTCTATTTTTAAAAGATGGTGATAAAGCTTTCTTTTAAGCAGGCATAATATAGCATTATTTTACTATTTTAAGAACATATAATATACTTTTAATGTGAACATACTCAACAGTAGTACTTCATTACTGAAAACATTAACACATTGGTTCATCAAGTCAACACATTTATGCTACAGCCACTACTGTAGGTCTTGCAAGCCAGTAATAATAATTTTAGTTTCTCATTACATGCTTGATATTTGCTTTTAAACATAGTTTATAGTTTTGGTGTTTCTGACTTGTAAGTCTAATCTAGAAGCAAACTCAAGAAGTAGGGCAGTTACTGTAAGTAATTGTTATTTTTGGGGGGGAAGTTGATTAGGTGATTTATACTTTTTCTTTTCTTTTAATATAAGGGGAGGGAGCAATGGTATTTAGTGATTTTTAATAATGTGTTAAGGGGTTGACTTATAGAAATGATGTGATTTTGGTTTAATATAGAGTAAGGAATTGATTATGGGAAATTGCTCTATATCCTTGATGTTTAAAGTCGGAAGTCACTTCTTTTTGTAATCTATTTTAAAGAAAAAATTCTCTTGTGTTTTCACACTTTTTTAGATTTTTTGTGTAGTTTTTTGTTTTCTGTATCTTTTATCTTTTTCTGACATTTAATAAAATTATTTTTTAAAAAAAGAAGTAGGGCAGTTAAACTCTTTAGTTCACAGAAATAGTGGAAAATATGTAACAATATTTGTGAGTGCTCTGTAGTTCTTGCCATCGCTGTCTTTGCCATCTGTTGGTATAATTAAGCATGATTACATCTAAACCCAAAGCCTGACAATTTAAGCCTACAGATCATGCTGAGCTTGCCAATGCATCCCCATGGCACTGCCACACAACACTCCTTCTATAAAAAATATTTATCTGTTTGTTTTATACCCTACATTTCTATTTTGTAAGCACTTATCCAAATATGGAGACTGCATACCATTTCACATTGCCAAAACCTACGTAAAGATGCTTTCTAGAACTACTAAAGAACAGCACCTTTAGATATTTTTTGTTCCATATTACAGTGACTTAGCCAAAGAGCCTCAAAAAATAAGCCTTTAATATTCAACAGTGACCCTGATAGGAGTGCTGCAACTAGTAAAGTGATACAATTAAGATTAGCAATCCATGTATGTCCTACAGTAGAACTTAAAATTTAGAACTTACCTGTCTCCAGGAAATTACATGTGCAAAATATAATTTGAATTATATATTTAAAATAAACTTCACAATAATGGATCAAACACATAATAGCTAAGATTTTATTTGCATAATAGGTTTGAGAGAGTCAGTCTGGTGTAGTGGTTAAATGCACCAGGCTAGAAACCAGGAGACTGAGAGTTCTAATCCCACCTTAGGCACAAAGCCAGCTGGATGACCTTGGGCCAGTCACTCTCTCTCAGTCCTAGGAAGAAGGCAATGGCAAACCACTTCCAAAAAACTTGCCAAGAAAACTTCAGGGACTAGCCCAGGCAGTTACCAAGAGTCAACACTGACTCAAAGGCGCACACACACATACAGACAAAAAAACTGAATATCTGATACTGTTGTCATTTTAATGGTGCTTTTACAATTGGCATGATTATTTCTTATTATTAATTCCCCAATAGATTTTTTTTTACCATTTCTGCTCAGTATGCTAATCTTGGACAATCTCTGATTTTTCAAGAATAATTTGGTGAATGGTTATGCACACAAAACTCTATTCCTTTCCAAAGTGATTCCTTCTTATAAACAGTCAGCTAACCAAACAAAAATATTTAGAACACCAAGCAAGAGGCAAAAACCTGTCTTAAAAGATCTTAAATCAACTTGCAGAATGTTTTATTTTCAGGCCTGTCCTCTTAAAATACAAAGCTGATTATAGCTTTATAGATGCAAAAAACACAGAAACTGTACATTAATACATTTGATCTGCTGTATTATAGATTTACATATAGAAATCAGCTTTATGCAAATAATAACATATGGAAACATTACTGCTTTATACTGAGAACAAGTTATTGGCCTATTTAACCCAGTATCATCTACTATGGTAGTGGCTCTTTAGGACTCCTCACTTATTATTTGCTCAGTTCAAATGAGAATATACAGATCAATTTCTTGAATTTCCAACATGCAAACCCAGAGGTTGCTGACTTTTACCCACTCCTCCTCACTGTGAAAAGCAAATACAATGCTGAAAGAATGTGAGCAGAAATGAGGCACTGGTGGGCTACTGTTTTCTCATCTTTCCATTAGCCAGCTGCAGGGAACACTGACTGGCACCCCATGGAAGGACAGGGTACCAGCAGCAGGGACAATGGCACAATGGCACAAATCTGCAGAAAAAGGGTATGAAAAATGAGAATGGTGGATATGTGGAAGTGCTATGAATTCACACATCATACTAAGGCAAAATGTGATTTATTTGGTTATGGCTCAATGTATTGCACAAACCAGCTATTGTGACTTGTAAAACATTATTTACAGTGTAGTGCATAGAAGAAATTCAGCCAATTGTGGTTCATTTAGTAAAACATGATTAATTGTGGCATAATACAACATGTCAACCCAGCTATTCATGATGATGCCTAAGCATAAGACAGTATGCAATTTAGTATGATGTGTAAATCTAGTTACTGTACTGTTTTACTTAGTGGCACTAGCAATATATAATCAGTCAGCAGTAAGTAAATCAAACGCTCACCTTCCGTTATTGTTTTCCATTTTTATTTTGTTACAATTGTCAGCCAGCAAGTAAGATATAAAAGCCTTGTAGATGGAATAGCATATAATCACCATCAGAAACCTTAAATGGTTGAAGGATACTGAGAGGCAGAAAGAACTACAGTGGATTTTAAAGAAATGTCTTACATGCTACATTAGAACCAAAACTATTGGTATCCTTCATTTTAAAATCCTTTAATGCTATGAGAACCCTGTAAAATAATAAGGTTGCAATTGTAAACAGGGTAGCAGGAAAAATATCAAAATATGGCTATAGATGAAGTAGATGAAGAAATTTTAAGATGTGCAAATGCTGGTAGAAAGGAAGTACGTAGTTTGTTACTAGGAATGGCTTATTGAAGTAAGTCATGTAGCTGTGCGCTTCTGCACACTATGTTGTATGAAAGTAAGAAATGGTTATGCCAGAAGAAACATAAAAGTTGTATGAAGTGGGAATGGGTGACTTGAGATGTACGTGTGGTAGATACAATAAAAAAATGAATGGATGCTGAATGAATGTGGATAGAATACAAAAATGAGTGACCAATATGAAAGATGTAGGTTAAAGTGATTTACTCACATTGACAGAATGAATGAGGACTGAATAGCAAAGATGATATATAAAGGAAGAATGAAAGGCTTGAGAGGAAGAGGAAAACAGAAAAAGTTGTGGTTGGATGGAGTCAATTAGCTTCTCAAAAGAGAGAGGTGATATGTTTAAAGAACAAAAGGCAATTTATGAAGCAGTATATGGATGTGGTAAAAGCAATTATCTTTTGCAAGGACAGAGAGATGTCAAGAGATACAATAAGGAATATAGATTTAGCTGTATTTACTCTTTTTCCTATTCTGTGCCTTAATTTCAAATCTGGAAATTCCAATTATTTAAACTGGTCCCCTTCTTCTGGCATTATAGGAGGAAAGTATAGGAAAGTGATTTCATGAGCTCACATACACAAAAGGCCTGTTCCTAAATTCTCTACTAGAAAATCCTGATAAGAAAATAAAATGTAGATAGGAGAGTACTATATGATCTATTAACAAACTGCTTCTTTAACTAGCTTGGTAGAACAAGGCAGCTCGTGTCAAAACATTCACTGTGTCACTCTGAAAAGTCATCCTTGAATTTCTCAGTGGTGAACTTTAATACAAATACTGTATTTTCCATTCAGGTTGTTTCAGTTTATTGCCTATTAACTGATGCAGCCTTGTGATAAACATGTCACATGTTCCTATGAATCACTGATGACTCTGCATGTAAGTAATGAAGCTATAAACAGAATTTCATTTCATATTTGTTGAATATCTTTCATATTTTGTTGACAACAAATTACAGTAGTTTTTCTACATATCATATATCTCTATATTTGAAGATTCTTAGTGTTAAGCTCTATATGGCAGAGATTCTTCCAACCCCTTCTTTTCAGAGATTCTGGACAATAATTGTCACAGTCAGTTACCATGTTGACCAGGGACGACAGATGTTGCTCCAAAACACTAGGTTGCCTACTCTACTTTAACCTCTGGATCCTCAGTTCACATCTTTCTCACAGGAAAAAAAGAGCTATTTAAAAAATCACTAGAAATAAGCAAACCAACTTTGCAGTATAACAATATAGTCACATTGCATAAACTCTTACATTGAAGGTACTATCAGGTAGGAAAATCATAAACATCCATTAGATCATAACATGCAATGATTTCATGTTTATCTGTATAGGAGTGCTGCTCATACACTTCCAGGTTGAAAGTTACTTCCATTCATAGAGATGAAGGCCTACATAAGGCAATATCTACTTCATTACTATAAGGATTTCTTCAGGTTAGTTTACAAAAAAAATAAAGACAAAGCCAGCAAACTAGTAAAACTGGCAACCATTAATATCATATACTACTCAAACATGATACTGAAGTAGTATCAGCTTAAAAGGTTGCTGAAGAGATAGTTAAAAGGCTCAAGAGAATCACTAAAGAAATATGATTTTAAAATAGCCAAATAAAAATAGGGAGTACATTTCTATTTAATGTTTCTAAACATAAGGCAATACAGATCAAAATCCCATGTTGTATATGGCACTAAAATTGATTACTGGAGCTCATTTTTGGGAGAATCGTTTGTTTTGCGAATGTGGCGAAATCTGGATCACGCTCAACTTGGAGGGGGGATGTTGTCATAACAAAACGGAAAAGGAGCGAACTCTTCGGAGAATGAAAAGAATGTTAAAAACACTAAGCGGCTTTACGTTATAAACGTTTAAAATAGAGAATAAGCATAAGAGGAAACTTTCTCGATGTTCCTTAATGAACTAGCTTTCCCCACTTCCAAGACCCCCGGGCGGGGGATGAAGGAAACTGTAGTTAATGGTTCTGAAGGGCATCGCGTCCAGGAAAGGATGGTTTAAAACACGGCTGGCCCAATTCGGGGAGCTCAACTCCACTTTGCTTTAGCCCCTAGAACAAAACCCAGGGCAGGGCATCCCTCGAGAGAGGAAGTAGGAGCAGTCCCACTTTTGGGAAAGATGGAGCAGCGCTCACAACGACCCTGATGACGACCTCGCGAGGACCGAAGGGAAAGGATCCAGCAAGAGGACAGCTCTGGACAGGGCCCAGGCGGGCGTGACGACAGGTGGGCCTCCCTCACACTCACCCACATCCTGATCGAAGGGGTTGCTGGTGAAGAGAGGCATCTTTCCGGGGTGGGCGAGCGGCTGAGAAAGGCGAGTCGCGCCCGCTCCCCCCGACCCTGCGAGGTAGGAAAGAAGACGGACACCGACGACTCGGCTGAAGGACCCAAGAACCGAAGCGGCCCAAGCTCCGCCCCGCGCCCGCTCCACACTCCTCTCCCTCAGCTCCCCTCTCTTTCCCCGCTTGGCGCTCCAGACGCCGCCTCCGTGGGAACCGGCCTCGCAGTGCATGCAGGGAGGAAGAAATAGGTGTCTTCCGCCTTGCCTGATGTCGGGGATTTCAGCTGCCAAGGCTGAGGAAAATGGTTTTACCCTCTTTCCCAGGTTCCTTTATATTTCGAAGTTTGTTGTGTGAGCGCGGAGGGATAAGTGGTTGAAGTAAAACGTTGAAGCCTTCTCAGGCTTGTTCAGGACAAGAGCCGTGGACCTTCCAATGAGGCCCCCTCGGACATAAAATCATAGAGTTGGAAGGGCCATTTAGGCTATATAGTTTACATCTTTGCTTAAAGCGTCTTCTGCATATGAAGTTAAGAATACCTGGTGGATGCAGGGACGAATTTTTGGGATAGATGGGAAGAAGTTTGAATCAAATGTTGTAGTGTGTGCTGTTCTTTTTGGGCCTTGCTCCCCACTATACTCCTTCAATTACCTGAAAAAAGACAAGTACTTGATAGACGGCCATTATTTCAAAGTAAATTAAATGGAATACTCTAATAGATTTCAGTTCTGAGAAAGCAGATTCCAATTGACTGTTAGGAGAATTTTGTATCAAATCCAATCCTTTATTACAGCCTTTAGGCCAGAGAGCACTACAATAAAGCTACATAAACCTATAATTATTAATAAAACTAAAAAGTAGACATACAATAGCAGTAACAGCAGTTTGTTAGATTTTTATCCTGCCTTTCATACAAGAGCTCAGGGCAGTATACATATTGCTCCATCCTCCCATATTTCCTACAACAGTATTCTTGGCAGGTGGGCTGGGCTGAAAAAGTGATTGGCCCAGTCGCACAATAAGCTTCTGTAGCTGAGTGTAGACTGAAACCTGGGTCTCACTTATGACAATCCAGCTTAAACACTGTATCACACTAGCTCTAATAATTCAGCAATGGAACCAATTACCCAGAGAAGTGTGCTCTCCCTCATTGGTCATCAAAGACTTTGCTCCTTCAAGCAAAGTCTACACAGCCTTCTGTCTGGGATGCTTTACTCTGGATTCTCGCATAAAGCAGAGGCCTAAATGCCCCTTTCCAATTCTACTATGTGTATAGCATATTTCATTTTATGGCATGTTGCTTTAACAGGGCACCATCAATTCCCTTGCTACTGCTTATTCAGTTGCCTCATCCTCTGAATCACAAAGGAAAAAAATGATATGCAAAGATTTTGATGCTTTCCCGCTGCTGGCTTGCACATACATTTCCATACAACAACCATTTTTCTATAAATGCACAACCCTCAGAAGCATTTTCAGTTGTAAAATCATGCAGAGATCACCACAGGCTGAATAATGTTTCCTCCATTGATCAATAAAAAGGTAAAGGTACCCCCCGCACATTTGTGCAGTCGTGTCCGACTCTAGGGGCCGGTGCTCATCTCCGTTTGTTAGCCGAAGAGCCAGCGTTGTCCGAAGACACTTCCACGGTCATGTGGCCGCATGACGCCGCGGAACGCTGTTACCTTCCCACCGAAGTGGTACCTATTAATCTACTTGCATGCTTTCGAATTGCTAGGTTGGCAAGAGCTGGAGCTAGTGCGGGAGCTCACTCCGCACGCAGGGCTAGGGATTCGAACCTCCAAACTTGCGATCTTCCGATCAACAAGCCTGGCGTCTTACCCGCTGAGCCACCACGCCCCTCCCATTGATCAATAGGAGAGTGCAAAAAATGTCAGTCAGTGCCTCATCCCCTATTAGAGTTTCTGCATTTGTAAAAGTTACTAGTCACCACACCACACAAAATAAACCCAACAGAATGCAAGCCCTCCATCTCCATCTTTGTTTTCAGTGATTGACTGATTATGTTCCATCAAGTTGGTATCAATGCTTACTGACAACATATATAGATTCTTTTCCATGACAATTTGTCCCCAATCTGGTCTTCCAATGGTGCACCCATTGCACCATAACTGAGTCCATCAACATTGCTGCTGGTCATCCTCTTCTTCTCTCTTCTTCCACCTTTCCCAGCAACCCTTGTTCATTTGCCAGTAAATCTGAGCAGTTCCTAAAAGGGTATTCTGCAAAGCTACTGAAGCACCTCTCCTCCACTGCATTCAATTGTTTGTTCAAGATGTGATCATGAAAGAATACCTTGTCAGAGGCAGAGGGGGAGATTGCATCCTTATCAGTTGTAAAATAATTCTCTGTATTTTGCGCCTCTATAGAATGTGCCTATGGTAGAAATCTGTTTCATCAACATTCTATATAAGATCTATGTAAACTTGGAGCTCTTGTTAATCGGGTGCAAGAGACCATCTTCTTCTTCTTCCTAGTGTTTTCCTTCTATTTTCGCGGGGTCTGCTTTTCGGATCTTGAAACACCACTTTGTCCGATCATCTGCATCCTCATGGCGTAGCCCATCCATTTGCATGTCCTTATTGATGGTGTCCTGCCATCTCTGTTTTGGTTGCCCATGTGGCCGTCGGCCATCGATTTTAAGATGGTAAGCTATTTTGGCGACAGTGGAAGGTGCCGCTCTAAGGACATGTCCATACCAACGAAGCCGGCTTTCTCTCATCTTCTCTGTAATTGATGACACGCCTAGCTGTTGTCGAATGGCATCATTTGTGACGTGGTCGAGTAGGGAGATGCCCGATATTCAACGGAGCATACGCATTTCCATAACATGGAGACGGCTCTCTACACTCTTTGTTGTTGCCCAACACTCGGTGCCATACAATGCCACAGGGCAGACAATCGTCTTATAGATCTTAGATTTGAGACGGATTGGCATTTGTTTGTCACAAAGCACACCAGTGAGTTCTCGCCAACGCAGCCAGGCCACATTCACACTTGCTCGCGCGTCACCACTGATGCCACCATCGCCTTGTAGATGGGAACCAAGATATCGGAAGATATCGACCATCTTTAAGTTTTCTCCATTTATTTGGACTGTTCCATGGGTGGTTACGGTCTCTAGGTACTCAGTTTTCTTTATGTTTAGGCGAAGTCCAAAATGGCTGAGACGGTCGTTCCATGCCTGTACTCGCCACTGCAGTTCATTCCTAGTGGTAGAAGCAAGCATGACATCATCAGTGTAGAGCAGGGCTTTCCAAAGTTTTCCTGCGGCGACACACCAACCGCCGTTGGTGCGTCGCCGCGGGAAAACCCGGAAGTGCCGCCGTTGCGGCAGCGCGCAAAAACCCAGAAGCGCTGCTGCCGCTTTCGGGTTTTTGCGCACTGCAGTTGGTGTGTCGCCGCGGGAAAACCCGGAAGCGCTGATGATGATCAGCGCTTCCGGGTTGTGTGGCGACACACCAGACTGTGTGTGGCAACACACTTTTGTGTCGCGACACACAGTTTGGAAAGCCCTGGTGTAGAGTATGGTCCAGGGTGCGTTTCGCTGCAGGTCCTGTGTGATGGTATCCATAACTAATATAAATAGGCGACAGCACGGAGCCTTGGTGCAATCCAACTGTCACCGGAAAACTGTTAGAGAGGCCAGCTGGACACCACACACGGCCACTAGTGTTCTTATACAGCATTTTGACCCAGTCAATTTTTAAAAGAAAAGGCTAAAGGTCTATTTGATTTGGATTAGCATACCCAAGAAGTCATGATTAATTATCGCTAGTTTGATAGGTTGACCTAAATCACAGTGTCCCCCCCTTTTGACATAACTTCCATTATACAGTATTAGGATATAAATGCCAAGAAAGAAAATGTGAAACTCAGAAACCAATGTGCACTCTAAAAAAGCTTTAGAAAATTAGATTTATGTCTTCAGATTGTTTTTTATTTTTTCTTTATTAATCATTTTTAAAAGGAAAAAAGAGAACTAGAAAAAGGATGGGAGCACTGCTCAAGCTACAGTTGGGTTGGGTTTGTTTCAACTTTCTGATAGTCAAGTCCAGGTAACAGAAATACATGACTTGTTTTATCTTAACTGTTCAAGACAGGGTATAAGTATTATTTTAACATTTTTTAAGAACTAAGATCTTCTCAGTCCTTTTATTTCCCAACTCTTTTTGAAATGGTAACTTCCTTGACTCCACCCCACACCCATTAAGCCACGCGTAACCTTCTCTCACCCAAAGAGAAGTACTTTATACAATAGGTATCCTTGCTTATTTTCATTAATCACAGGCTGAAACTGTACTCGATTCCAGGACACTTAATTACTCCTTTAACTAAAAACCAGTGTTTCAAGATATGTCACTCCTGGGGAATGGCTGGGGAATTCTGGGAGTTGAAGTGGCCAAGGTTGAGAAACACCGGTCTATGTAGTGCGACCCATCTGGAGAGCGCCAGTTTGGAGAAGGCTCTTCCCTGTTAGACGGTTCTGCAGTTCCCATTTTTGACTATCCTACCTGGGCACAATGGGGGTGGCGGTCCCAATACGTCTGGGCTGGAATATGTTCCTTTGGTTACCCTTGAAAATGGCCCTTCGTGGGGACAAACGAAAGCCCCGCGGGCAAGTGACAACTCCTTTGGCGAGTCTCCCGGCTCCTTGCCGACGAGCACCCAGGGTGAGTGGAGGGGTCGGCCGACCTTGCGCAGGAGGGGAGTGGGGAGAGAAAGCCGCCGCCCCCAGCCGCTGCCCCGCCCGCGCCTGCCCCCTCTTGCTCCTCCTCCGTCCCCTTCGCGGCCGTGCGTGCCTCGCTCCGTCTGCACCTGGTCTCGGAGGAGAGAAACCATGGCGTCCAGCGAAGAGGACGGCGGGTCCGGCAACGGCTCGGTGGAAGAGAAGGAGAATGGCAAGAAGGTGCTTCGACCTCGCGGCGCCGTGACCACAGCCTGGTTGATTTTCTACAACATCACCATGACGGCCGGGTGAGCGGGGTGTTGCAGGCGGAGCCGGTGGTCGGGGCGAGAACGGAACTTTCATTCTCCCCGTCCCAAGACGAAAGTCCTCCCTCCCGAACAACGGGCCGGGCAGTACCTGCTTGGCACCGGGGCGGGGGGAGAAAAAGAAGGCGTCGGAGCGCGCGGCGACGGGGGGGATAAGCCCTGGCTTGCTTGCATTGCCTAATACGGCGCAGGCTTCCAGCAAGACGTCATCCCTCGAGCCCGCCGGAGAGGTTAAGTATAGCCCGAGCCCGGAATGCCGGCCGGGGGTTTGGAATGGGGCAGAGTGCTTCCCTCGGCATAATTTCTTGCGGAGGACGCGAGGGCGTTCAGTCGGCGCTCGGTCCCCTCCCACCGGCTCGAGCGGGCTTCCTTCGGTAGCACCTGCCCGGCCAGATGGCCGCGGTAACCCGAGCCTGCGGTGGATGAGGGAGCATTAACCCAAAACAACCTGGGCGACGAGAGGGTTAGTGGGCCTCCGGGACCTCTTCTCTGTTTAGGAGGACTTGGGCGAGGGCGGGCTTCCTTCCGAAGGAATTTAATTGGAAGATAGATTTCGTTGACGGGATGTACCTCGTTGTAACTTGGTTGTAACTTTGTTACCAAGTTGTAACTTTGTTCGGTTTCAGCTTAGCCTGTTGTGTTGCTTTAGGTAAAGGTAAAGGTTCCCCCGCACATTTGTGCAGTTGTGTCCAACTCTAGGGGCCGGTGCTCATCTCCGTTTGTTAGCCGAAGAGCCACCGTTGTCCGAAGATGCTTCCACAGTCATGTGGCCGGCATGACGCACGCAGAACGCTGTTACCATCCCACCGAAGTGGTACCTATTCATCTACTTGCATTTGCATGCTTTCAAATTGCTAGGTTGGCAAGAGCTGGGGCGAGTGCGGGAGCTCACTCCATCACACGGGACTAGGGATTCGAACCTCCGATTAACAAGCCTGGCGTCTTACCCGCTGAGCCACCACGCCCCTTAGCCATACCAGGGTTTGTGTTTTTTTATGGATTTTACATAGCTGTAAATCACCAGAAGTTAGCGGGTACAAAAATGTGTAAATAAAAGAAATAAATTCAGTTGGAGCATGAACAGCAGATGAGATTAGAGAAAGGAGTCATCTGAAATATTGTTGCATTTATTTAGGAAAAGGCCTTGCTGCAGAGTGAACTACTTTGATCTTCTCCATTCTGCATGTTCTTTTCAGCACTTTGGAATTTCTGTCTGTGTAAAAACACTTTCAATGTGTTATAAATACAAAACAGAGATAAATGCCAGTACCTAAGAGGTGGTGACACTCTTTATGGAACAATAAAAATATTGAACTAAATAAATGAACTAACCATTATTTCATTAAGGATACTGTTTTTTCTGTTTAGGTGGCTGGTACTGGCTATTGCCATGGCCCGGTTCTATATGGACAAAGGAACATACAAAGGTTTATATAAAAGCATTCAAAAGACACTTAAATTTTTCCAGACTTTTGCTTTGCTTGAGGTAAGTTTTTATTTAATATATCTTATTTGGAAGGAGAATGTGAGTCTGCAGACAAAATAGTTTACAGCCTAAACTAATTGTTGCTGTAGACTGTTGGGCCATTGGTGAGGTCAGAAGATAGTTACACATCTGTAGTGTCAGCTGTAGCTTTGAGGGTGCCCTTGGCTAGTTGTTCTGTGACACTTTGTTTTTCTGGCACCAATTACGACAAAAAGGAGTTGGAGCCAGAGTTGATAGTTAATTTCCCAGAATGCCTCTGTGGGATATTGTGGGAAATTAAAAAGATGGTTTCCAGACCAAGACCTTTTTTAAGAGAGAAGTTCTGGAAGTTGCCAGAGGATACCAGAGGTGCATTGAAGAGTTGTTTGTATGAACTAGTGCCTCCAGATGAGAGCTGTACTTGCCTGTAACTGATATAATATGTGTGACTGCAACAGTTGTTCTATGAGATGTCAAGACCTAACCTACTATAATTCACAGACATGTAGAAGTGCTGTGACAACACTGCAGCCTACAGGCTTTAATGCTGCAAATTTGGTAGTAACTCTGTATGCTCATTTAGAACCTGTCTAGGTGGCTGCCATGTAATCTAAATGGTTCATGAATATATATTTTGGGATACATCTGAAAATTGTTCAGGAATCCCTGAAGGATCAGGAAGATCTGCATTGTTGGGCTTCTGTATTTCCAGATACCCAGTCCTCTATTTTTTGTGCTGTCCCTTCTATCCATTATGATGTAGCTCCCTGTCAGTCAGTCTCTGACCTGTGGTGGTTTAATGTCTATTCCTGATTTTTTTTAAGTTCCTCAATACTATAATCCATTCACACTTATTTGCAGTATATGGGAAGAGTTTTCCTGTGCTGTGATAACCTGAGAATTTGTATTTGTAGTCATATATGCCCAATGACATATGCGCTGATTGGAAGGGAGTAAAGCACATCACACATTAATACTTACGGTATAGTGGTTAAGAACTATGGAAACCCAAGTTTAAGTCCCAACGCAAACATGGAACTCATTGGGTGACTTTGGGCCAATCACTTTCTCTCCGCTCAAATTCCTTCCTGGGGTTGCTGCTGTGGAGATAAACTTAGGGGAAACCCCCAACTGAGTTGCCTTGAGAGATAAGGCAGAATAAAAATATAATGCAGGTGGTCCTTGATTAACGACCACAATTGGGACCGGAATCTCAGTCGTTGAGCGAGTTCAACGACCGCAATCCCAACACTCCTGGTTGCGGTCATTAAGCGTTCTCCCGGGTTGCTAAGCAGACAGAGTGAAAAAGCTGCCTGCGAAGAGTTTCCCCTCCCCTCCGTCCCCTCTGCTTGCAACCTTCCCTGCCGGCTTCCCCATTAATTAATTTCACTTTAATTTAAGGCATGAATAGACAACATGTGGCTATCCAGATTCTTTGGAATTCCTCCCATCAGCTATAGCCAGCGTGGCCATTGATGAAGATTGGTGGGATATATTTAAAGTATCATTCATTCTATTTTAGGATATGCTCCCTTATGTATGTTGCAGCCATATAATCCTCCCAATGCTGCTATTTTTTATTAAGATTTATTTTCATGTTTTTTCAAGCTCTTAGACTACAGAATTCTACAGACCACAGGACTGGTTGATTAGATGCTGGATTCAAATACTCTTATACTTGCTTACTTTTTCAACTTGTAATCATGCTTCTCTTTCCTAGGATATTAAAGGCAGTTAATAGAGAAACTGCATACACAATAATATATGTCATGGCTGAGTTGGGGTTACATGTCAATCATATAACTATGAAAGAGGGAGAGAGGGAGAGAAAAAGAAAAACAAATTAATGGCTGTTGTGGGTCTTCCGGGCTGTGTGGCCGTGTTCTGGAAGTTGTGGTTCCTAACGTTTCGCCAGCATCTGTGGCCAGCATCCTCAGAGGGCAGGAGCACAGATAGAAGCAAAATCTCTGTCTGTGCTCCTGCCCTCTGAGGATGCTGGCCACAGATGCTGGCGAAACGTTAGGAACCACAACTTCCAGAACACGGCCACACAGCCCGGAAGACCCACAACAGCCATTGAACTCCGGCCGTGAAAGCCTTCGACAATACATTGAAAAACAAATTAATAGATAAATGACACTATTTTACACCAAATAGCACAGGTAGTCAGCACTGTGCCAACAAGTCAGGCTATGTTATTTTATCCACTTACTGCTTATATATTTGAAGAACATCAGAGCTTGCCTCTTCCCATCCAGTTGTGTTGCATTACATTTCCCTAACTTGGCATCTTCAAGTTATAAGGAAGGTGCCAGGTAGGGGAAAATGCCATAACCAATAACCCTCTGTATAATCAAAATTTGATGCATTTTAGCTGAGATGAGGAAAGTATGGCCTGCTATTTTACCTTTCTTTTCATTAATAATGCTGGTTTTTATTACTGTTCCTAAAGTTATATTAGGTAACCCGTCTCTCTTTCTTGCCAGAGTCATACTCCAAAATTGGCAAGTGAGCATACTTTTCCAGTAATTTCTCCATGGTTACTGTGTATCTTGTGTAAACTGAATTTTCCATATTAAAACTCATCCTTGATACAAGATCCATGTACAAATTAAAGGAATTATTTCCATTTTTATGTTTATATATACCTTCAAACTTAAGAACAGGCATTTGAGGGTTTGCATTTTTGAGGTTCATGAAAAACATATATGAAAAGAATGCAACTAAGCAGAGATTTTCCAGCCATAGGTCAGTTCTGAATACTCACATTTTAATTCCCTCTGTCTGCCCCTCCTTTCAATTTTACAGATAATCCACTGTGCTGTTGGTGAGTCTCTTTTCAATTCCTCAGTTAACTAAGGCCCGCCTTACTTTACTGGACAACGGTGACCTATTTCTCTTTTTAAGGAGTAGTGCACACTTCTGTGCTTGTGACGGGGGTCCAAGTGAGTTCCAGAATCTTCATGGTGTGGTTTGTTACACACAGTATAAAGCAGGTAAGTGTCAGAGTAAACATTGCATTGTTCAGTTCATAATATCCTAGTATCACAGAAACAGTTAAGCCTTTAGAGGTACGGTACATTGTATTTTTTTAAATATAAGTTAGCATAGACCCATTGTCAATGGTCTTAAGAGTGACTGAAATTAAGAATGACTGTAACTGTGCACAGGCCTGTAAGATGAACTTTAAAAGTCCCTAATTGCATATGGGTGAAGAGGTTGTAAAGGCCATTGTAGCTGGATATATGACCTTTATGTTTTGCCATTCCAATAGTAAAGTCTTCCATGTTGAAATAACCAAGAAAAAGTATCCATTCTTGCAGTGTCTATTATAAAGTGGAATTGGACAAAGATATTTGGGTTTGAGGAGAAGCATGCAGCTTTAGGCATCTGAGTTTTTGGACTTATCCTAAGAGGAATTGCTATGCATTGAGTAGTATTTCTGTGCTTTTGACTTGCTGGAAAATAGAAGTAAACAGAAGAATGGAACCTAATGCTATCTATGTCCCATTGAGTTCTGTTGTATTTACTCCCATATAAGAGTTTGTAGCTTCCTTCTGTTTTGATATGCTACAAGAGGATTCTTGTCAGTTCATGGTATGTTATCAATCCAGTCAGTTAATATATTGGATCAAGACTGTAATTCTCCTCAACTGAAAAAATTATCTTTAGGTGGACATTGAAATGGCAGTCTTAAATATATTCACTGGAAGATAATTTCTTATTCCACAAATTGGGGAAAAAGTCTGAGTTAAAATATTCATGATTGCCTTATACCACTTTGGTTGGATGGTGCCCAGATTTAATTACAGCAAAGGTCCGTATAGTTAAAGCTATGGTTTTTCCAGTAGTAATGTATGGCTGTGAGAGTTGGACCATAAGGAAGGCTGAGCGCCAAAGAATTGCTGCTTTTGAACTGTGGTGCTGGAGAAGACTCTCAAGAGTCCCTTGGACTGCAAGGAGGTCAAATCAGTCAATCCTAACGGAAATCAACCCTGACTGCTCATTAGAAGGACAGATACTGAAGCTGAAGCTCAAATACTTTGGCCACCTAATGCGAAGAGAGGACTCGCTGGAAAAGACCCTGATGCTGGGAAAGACTGAAGGCAAAAGGAGAAGGGGACGGCAGAGGATGAGATGGTTAGATAGCATCACCGATGTAACGAACATGAATTTGGAGTCCGGGAGACAGTGGAGGACAGGAAGGCCTGGCGTGCTATGGTCCATGAGGTCACGAAGAGTCGGACACGACCTAACGACTGAACAACAAAAAGTGCTTTATGCTGTCTCATAACCTGTTGGATCAATTCTCGTATTTAGGGTCTGTTATTAATTTGATTTTGTTTACAGTGTGAATGCATCTTAGATTTAGACTTTTGCTCACATAAGGCTGCTTTGTTGTTGTATACCCATAAGCATTTTTAAACGGTTGAGTCTCTCACCAGCAGATGGCACTTGGTGATTTCCTTATGTGGGAGAATAAATAGCAATGGCCTCTTCCCTTTGATTAAAACTCCTATGGTTTTTCTCTTCCATCTCTTCCTATGCTATTTGAAATTTAAAAAACAGTTTATTTTTTTATTAGACTAGATAATTAAACATGATGTATACATAAATACTTTTTCAGCATCGATAGAAGTTATTGCATTGTTTCTAAGATACTGATCATGTTAGGTTTATGTTTTCCAGAAAGAAAAATGTAAAACATACTGATTCCAGGAGCATACAAGGGCCAATATAGGAAGAAAAAGTAGGGAACAGTAAAAGGCTGTCCAACAGGGAAAAAAAATCTAAAAATAATTGTAGGATGATATTGTTAGTAGCAACAACAAAGAGGCTTTGAGATTTATAATGCATAGAATTAAATTATGCTATGCCAGATACAAAACAAGAGTTCAGGCTTCAAAAGAGCAATTGCTTTGAAAACATAAATGCTGGCAATTGTTTAACGATCCCATGCTAGCTCTTCTCTAGTAATAATCAGGATACGGTACACGAATTCTTTACTAGGTAGCTAGTAGAATTTGTTTTTCCCCACAAGTATCTATCTTTTCCCTTTTAGGTGAGAAAGAGCTAAGAGATCATGCTGAAGTGAAAGGAAAAGTATTTAACACCTTCTGCCTACCTGCAGTTCATTACAATTACAATCAAATTCTTAATCCTTTGCACTAGAATTTCAGCTATATTGCCATGCTTGTTAGGTATCTTGCCTGCATATGATATATCTGGTTTGTCTTTTTTTTAATATTGTTTTATTGTGTTTTTATAAAACACAAGTAGTACCTTATAGAATTTGGTACAGTGGTATTTATACAGTGTTGACTAGAGATTATTAACACACATGATTTAGATAACTTAAACCTTTAAAGATAAAGGAAAAAAGGGGTTATGTCAATATTAACTGTATTTTCTAAAATGTTAATGTTGATAAACAAGGTTGCTTAAATTTTACATATAGAGCTGAGTGTAGCATTGATAAACAACTGCAAAATGCTTAAATTATTTGTTATATAATAAAGGTTTCTATCATAAGCTTAATACTAATGTCTTCACTGTGTTGTTACTTGTTGTTGTTTATGCATATTAGAAAGAAAAAAGAGAAGGAAGTTAAAAAGCTATTTGGTTACTATCTTTCCCCTTCTTTATGCCTCAACCAATATGCAGTGTTTATAAGCATTTACCCCCCTCCCCTGAAACCATACTGTAAGGGTTTATATTTGCTTTGCTGCATATAACAACTTTTGTACAGAAGTAAAAAAAATAGTGTTCCTTTCACCTGAATACTTCTATAGACAAAAAAAAGAATGCATTTATTCATGATAAAATTGATATTCTTAAGTCTAATGTGCAGTCTTTGGATTAGTCATTATGGTGCATTTAGCTGGAAGTATCCAAGGTCCTCTTCTCTCTCTTAAAAACAACAACAAAACCCTGTATTGCCTTACTTTATTTCAGAGACACCTTTGGAATGTGTATAGTCTTTGGGCAAGAAGATCTATTACAAAATTCTTCCCATTTTAATGAAAGGGAAATTACTTGTCTGTAACGATTCTCAGAAAGTAATCAATAGATTCCCACCCACCTTATTTTGTAGAGCTGGGAATTAATTTAATCTGCAACAGATGCTGATGTCATAAAAGAGTGGCTAGATCAATACAAGCTGCTGAGGCAGTGTGATGACTTAGGGCTATTTTCCATCAGCCAAAGAACAGCAGAAAAGTGTTAATATTTGCATTTTGAAAAGAGTGTGCAAGAATTCTTAATTTGTATGTTTCATCCCTTTGTGGTTCAAGGGTGTTCTGCCAAAGAATCCCTCAAAACCTGAGCCAATACAGAAGGGTACCAATGGAGAATGTAATATAAATGGAAAAAAGGTCTGATTGAGAAGTTGTGGATAAGTTCAGAGAGAGAACATGCAAGTCCAGTTGAAAATAGTACCTCTGTAGAAAAATAAAGTTATTTTGCCAGTTGTTTAAATAGTGTCACTTGCATTCCTACATCTACTTATCGTGGAAGTTGCTTCTGAGAAAATATGTATAGTAGCGTTCCTTAACCTACTGCTCCCCAGATGTTAGGATTTCAACATCCAGAATTCCCTACCTAGCTTGGGCATTTTTGATGGGAGATTCCAAGTGTTGGAATTCCATTACATCTGGAGAGCACAGATTAGGGAAGGCTGATACAGAAGGGAGTGTTTATGGAACCAAATAGAAACAATATAGACATCATCTTAAAAAAGGATGTTAGAAACAGAAAACAATGGTTAGTTTTAAATAAGAAAAATTGTATAAATTCTCTGCTTCTGCATCTTTTTCTGTTCAATAACAACCTGTTCGCTTAGAGCAAAAATCTGACAGCACCTATATTCATCCTAAACAATATTGGCTTTGGTGAATGATCTGAGAGTCTGTTGCAATCCTAAGGATCCAAGAAAACTTTGGTTCTTTGTACTTCCACAGATCCAGAATGAGGAGAGTGTTATTCTTTTTCTGGTTGTATGGACTGTGACTGAGATTACTCGATATTCCTTCTACACATTCAATATGCTCAACCATTTGCCATACTTCATAAAATGGGCCAGGTGGAGAATGCCTTGCAGTTTAGTTTCTCATTGTTCTGGGCATGCTTTTTCATGCATGTTTAATCAGCAAGGAAGAAATTTGTTCTGAGAGCTTTTCATGTATGTGCATAAAATGATTTGATGTGCTTTAAAAACACTGTATATAAGTTCTTAGAATTGGATTTGTTTTAAAAGCAGAGTTCTCTAACTTTTCCTTAGCTTTCCCTTTGCTTATGCCATTAATGTTCCTAGGGAGTGTTTGTGTGTCTTTTGAAAACTGTACATTGAATTCAATTACAAATTGTTTATTTCCTGCTTCTTTTAAGCTGGTCAGTGTACCATTTTAAGGTGTCCTATATTTTTGCATGCTGCAATGCAAAATGTTGCTTAATATAAAATCTGTAAGAGGTTTTCTGTTTTGCCATTTTGGGGCATTATTTTGCTGGATTTAAATGTTTGTTGTTTATTCGTTCAGTCACTTCCGACTCTTTGTGACTTCATGGACCAGCCCACGCCAGAGCTTCCTGTCAGATTTAAATGTAATAGAAGATAAAGTAATAGAAATATGTGGGGTACAGTTTCTGAGAAGGCAGGTCGTATCTTAACTAGAAAATTAGAAAGTGACTTGTTAGAGAACTCAAATTTCAAATATTCTATTCATACCCAACATGATATATCCACAAACAAATTTTTATTACAGTCAAAGATCAGCATAAGGAGGGTGGAGTATGGTCAGTTAAAAGCATAGAACATAGCTTTCCAAACTCTGTGTTGCGACAAAGTACTGTGTCGCCTGCGGGGCCCAAGTGTGTCATGAGAAAACCCAGGAGCGCTGATGGTGCGCTGCCGCCGCCGCACACAAGAGCACACCATCAGCGCTTCCAGGTTTTCACGTAACACACCAGGACGCCGCCGTGGTGCATGGAAACCCGAAAGCGCCGCCATGGCGGTGGTGCGCGAAAACCCGGAAGCGCTGCCACGCGCGAAAACCCGGAAGTGGGGGTGGCACTTCCGGGTTTTTGCGTGCCGCCATTGGTGTGTCACCAATGTGAAAAGTTTGGAAAGCCCTGGCATAGAAGGTACATTAAAATCTAATATAAGAAGCTAAAACCCAGAAATACATTAAATATACATGAGATATACTCCCAGGTAAGCATGTTCAGTAGCCAGTTGCTGCAGCCATGCTGTTTTCCAATTAGTCTGTGGATTGAAACTGTGGCTCTGGACATCTCCCCCAATCGGGGGACTCTGGGCGGTTAACAATAAAATAAAAAGTTAAGAAAATACAAACATGAACTTACAATAATCAATATAAATACAATAAATAAGTATAAAATACAAGGGCTAGGTGTTAAATAACAGGGAGGGCACTACGGCACCAGCCACCCCCAGGAGGAGCTATTAACCTTCCCATCCCAAGCATGGCAGCAGAACCAGGTCTTCAAATTTTTCCGGAAGGTCAGGAGCGAGGAAACCCGCCTCAGCTCCAGGGTCAAGATATTCCAGAGGGCGGGCGCCACTGCAGAGAATATATTACTGTACATTGCTTTTATTTCCATCCAGTAAAAATGCTCTTCACTTTGGAGATCCAATCATAGTCATATATTTTGTAAAGGCCTATACAATTAACATTTGGGGCATTTTTTTTCCTCTCAAGTTAGATTTAGTTTTTATTTTAACAATAAGATTAATTGAATTTCATTTAAAGCTTCAGAGCTAAATGGAGAGTTGAACTTGGGTGTCTTCAGCAAGTTCAGATCATTTCCCACCAAGCTGTACTAGGTGTTAAGCTAAACGTTAAGATTGCTGTATGTCATTGCAATATGACATAAATGTGCAGTAATTAGCAATAAATTGTAAAGAATGCCACTAAATTAGCAATTTAAATTTTCAAACATTTGAATGGCGTTAAAAGGAAAGAAGAAGAAACCTATTGGTGGTTCTGTTTGATGGAATGTACTATTTTTTCACATATGTCCTTTGTTATAAGAATAAATTAAACATTGTTCAGCTGGGATGTTCCTTGTGAGTATAAAGGATTTAATTTCTAAACCTGATTTACAGGATTGCATACTTGTAAAGGCTAGAACAATTTTAAGATTATTTTTCAGAAGAAGATACATATACAACAGCAACAGATTACTGTAGTTCATTAATAAAAAAGCAAGCAAATTAGTTAAAATTGGTTGAAACCTAAGAAAATTCATAATGACAGTAAAAGTTGTTTATTATCTAGCACAATCTTACCAGCTCTCAAATCCTGGGGTTGAGCTCTTCTGAGTATAAAACAAAAGTTCTGCAAGTTGTCTGAATATCACAGAACAATTATAGACAACTATAATGAGAGAACTATAACAGCGCCAGTTTGGTCTGGTGGTTAAGGCAGTGGGCTAGAAACTAGGAGACTCTGAGTTCTAGTCCCGCCTTAGGCATGAAAGCTGGCTGGTTGACCTTGGGCCAGTCCCTCTCTCTCAGCCCTAGGAAGGAGCCAATGGCAAACCAGGAGGCTGAGAGTTCTAGTCCCGCCTTAGGCATGAAAGCCGGCTGGGTGACCTTGGGCCAGTCAAGCGCTCTCAGCCCAACCCACCTCACAGGGTTGTTGTTCTGGGGAAAAGAGGAGGAGGAAGGAGTATTAGGTATGTTCGCCGCCTTGGGTTATTTATAAAAATAATAAAGGGATAGAAAATAAATAAATAATCTAAAACAGGATTGCAAAAATCCATATGGCAATTAGATGGCAGCCATTTTTTCTGACCTGAAAATGGCAGCCCTAATCTAAACATTTCCACTGTGTCTTTTTCTAAGTGAGTGCTCAAAATTCAAGGGACTTTTTGGTTCAGTGCATTTTAAATATTATTGTGAGAATAAATGTTATGCTGACGTTCTCTGCAGTGGTTTGAGCTCTCAAATTTTGGTTTTGCAATTAAAAAAACTTTGCCTACATAGGGATTCAGCCTACACTTGATTGATTTGCAGTTGTTAAAGTTGCATTAATCCAGAGCTTTCCAAACTGTGTGTCGTGACACAAAAGTGTGTCGCCACACGCAGTCTGGTGTGTCGCCACACAACCCGGAAGCGCTGATCATCATCAGCGCTTCCGGGTTTTCCCGCAGCGACACACCAACTGCAATGCGAAAACCCGAAAGCGGCAGCAACGCTTCCGGGTTTTTGCGCGCTGCCGCAAGGACGGCACTTCCGCGTTTTCCCGCGGCGACGCACCAACGCCGGTTGGTGTGTCGCCACGGGAAAAACTTTGGAAAGCCCTGCATTAATCAGTTCCTCTTTCAAGGCAATTTTTTGGGCTTCTTGTTGAATCCCATTCATTCCATCGCAGTTGACCTATATATTCCTATCAAAGGCGCCAGGTTCTGGGGCTGCTGTTTTAAATCTTAACTATTTTGGTCATGGAATGCCCTTTGTGCAGTTCTTGCCAACTGTCTCCTTGCTTTTCCCAGCATGAGCTGACGCGAGCTTTCTTTCTTTTTTTTTATGAAGACTGCATTTGCATGCTTTATCTGGGCTACTGTTTCCTTAGTTCATTTTTAAAACATTTGACCTAGCATTTTTAATGCCATCCTAAACTACTAGAGCAAATCCTCCAAGCTTCCCCAAGGTCTAAAGCTTGAACTTCTAAGTTTGATGACAAATAGGGAAAATATAATTTATATCGTAATTTATAAGTATCGCCATAATCTAAGGCCTCAGGTTCTTATAGGGAAACAAGATGGAGAAGAAGAAAAACGAATAAATGAACAAAAGTATTTATAAGCAAGTAAGGAATGAACATAGCAGCAATAACATTTTAGAACATTTTAGATTATGAATAGTAATCTTTAAAATCTTTTATCTGGGGGAATAAAGTTTTCTGCCTGGTATAAAGATTCAGCGGATCTCTTTATAGAGGCATTCCACGTTAAAAAGCCTGCTTCTGAGTAGATAGCTGGTACGTTACATTATGCAGGTACATTTCAAGTAGGCAGGGGTGTCTATAAGGGGGGGAGTTAGGATGGCAGCCACAGTTGCGTGCTTGAAGCCCTGTCTTTTTATGTGCATGCACCTGAAAGGATGGGGCTTTGATTGTTGGTCACAAGGCCCACCCTACTGACATCTCTGTGAGTAGGTTTTCAGACAGGCCTTCAAAATAACAGGAATACCTGAA
The DNA here is from genome assembly GCA_023362775.1 of Charina bottae. Lineage (NCBI taxonomy): Eukaryota > Metazoa > Chordata > Lepidosauria > Squamata > Charinaidae > Charina > Charina bottae. The sequence continues at coordinate 45,827,794 of JALMGJ010000007.1, read as the reverse complement.
AAAGATATTCAAGTGTTCCTCTGGTCCTTGACAGCTGTATCAGCCAACATAGTTAAAAGGCATGCTGCTCTCTTTATTACTGAATGTTCATTTTACAAAATAAGGATGTATATTCAATTCTGCTGGCTCACCCACCAGAACATAGACATATTTTAAAGCAATGTTAGGAACACTGTGTTGGACACAAACATATTCTTCACACGGCAAACCATCCTACATAGAAGTTATTTCAGATAAGTGCACATAGACTTGCTTGACTTTACTACTTGTTGTGTTATGGCAAATTAGAGGACAAGGTGTACATAAAATAATTGATGGAGCAATTTATTTGTTCTTTCTTCTAGGTATAATTTGTTCATCATCCTATATCCAGTAGGAGTTGTTGGTGAGCTGCTAACAATTTATGCAGCATTACCCTATGTGAAGAGATCAGGCATGTTTTCAGTGAGACTTCCCAACAAATATAATGTGTCTTTTGACTACTACTATTTCCTGCTCATTGTCATGGCCTCTTACATACCATGTAAGTATCAATGGATATACGTAGAAATAATCATTTTTGGGTTGTATAGTGCTAGTTCTTAAGAATGCTATAAATGTAATACTTATTTGAGATGGACTGTAGTTTAATGATTAAACATGGGCCTTGGGGATGAAGTTCTCAGATGTGATATCTAGAATTAAAAAGGATTTTGAGTAGCCTGGAAAAACTTTTAATGAGCCAGAGATCATGAAGGGCTGCTGTTCACTGGAGTACACAATACATACTGCACGAGATGGACCAGTGGTGTATTTCAGGTGTTCCAGATATATTGGATCTGCAAAACCTAGAATTCCTTCCCAGCATGCCTTCATTATAAATGAGGATCATTATTAAGTTAATAGGTCTTCCCAGTTGCTCAAAGTGATATACTGAAAGTTACTATCTAGTTTTATTCATTAAATTATTAATGAATATATTTTATTTATTTTTTATTTATTTAATTTTTATCCCGCCTTTATTATTTTTATAAATAACTCAAGGTGGTGGACATACCTACTATTCCTTCCTCCTCCTATTTCCCCCACAACAGCAACCCTGTGAGGTGAGTTGGGCTGAGAAAGAGTGACTGGCCCAAGGTCACCCAGCTGGCTTTCATGCCTAAGGCGGGACTAGAACTCACAGACTCCTGGTTTCTAGCCCAGCACCTTAACCACTAAACCAAACTGGCTCTTTCAATTAGCATTTTGAAATAGTAATAACAGCCTTATCAGAGACTGATAAGCTAAAAGCAATTCTCGGACTTTCAGATGTGGATCAATCTAGCCAATTTACTAATCTAAGATCCAATTCCATATTCTACCAATTTAGTGTACTGCAGTTTCATTGCACATTTACTTTATTTTCATCATAGTCTTAACTTGTTTTGTTTTTTGCTTTTCTAGTGTTTCCACAACTGTATTTTCACATGCTGCGTCAAAGAAGGAAAGTGCTTCATGGTGAAGTGATTGTAGAAAAGGACGATTAAACCAAACTTTGTAATCATGGTGCTTTTTCAGAGTAACAAACCAAATCCTTCACATGTTACCCAAGTCTAACTTGGAAATTATGGGACAAAATAACAATGCACAAAACCAACATAGATCATGATATTTTGTAACAGATGTGCTCCCAAGGGCTTACATGAAATTTTGGTCTTATTTTTCAAGCTGTTTAAGATGCTTTTGGTAACAAATCTCAGCAGAAGTTGAGTAAGATTGGAATTTGTTATCCAGAAATTCCCATTAACATTTTAAATCATACTTTGTTACTGAACTGTGATTATTGTACTAGCCTATTTGGCTAAGATGTATTTAGGAGGTGCAAGTCCTGATTGTGTTCATAAAGTCTTTTTACTTGTACTTGAAGGTAAAGGCACCTTTGAATCAAGGTCAACTGCTTGTGACTACTGGAACAATACTATATAGTTTTCTTGGCAATAGTATGGAAACAGCTTGCCATTGCCTTCCTCGGGATGTTTTTAACTCCCCAGGCTAGGCTACAACCCTGTTGTTTTCCTTGGTGATCACCCATCCACATGCTAGCCAGGTCTAACCCTGCTTAGGTTTTGAGCTTGGTCAGATGTTGCCACCTACTGAGTGGCATTTGGAAGTAGATGAATGCTTGTGACAGCCTCCTCCTGCTTTATAAGATGCTGCTCAAGTAGGCCCCTGAGTAATGAAAATCTTTTTCTTTTCTTTGTTAATAACATTGGAATTCACAATTTTTTTTCACACTTAAGAGTTGTTTTAACCAATCCTAAACTTAACATTTGTTAGATTATTTGCATTGAATTTGAATGATTTTTAAAAGCATCTCCCTGAAATAATTATAGTGCAATTAAATAATAGAAAATGGGTTCAGTCTTAAATATAGAATAATTCAAAACTGGAAGCAGTTAACAAGCAGATAAATGCAATATCTCTTTGCAAATCCAAGCCTACTAGACTTTAGAATAATTTTAAAAAGGAACACTTAAGTACTCTACGTAATTTTAAAATAGCTGTCAAAAAAGCATTTTTGTAATAAAAAGATTGTGAATACAAAAAAAGAATGAAAATATTATCCACTAGTTATGTAATGAAAGTCCAAGGTAAACTGTGTTAATTTTTTGTTTAATTCATCATGTTTAGTGGCTCTTGTTTATTTTAATCCTGGTTAAAACATGCAGAGCAGGATCCAAAGAAGCAAGCAACTACTAGGGCTGGGTTTGGCTTCGATTCCAGAAAAAAGTACCTTGGAGCCCATGGGATTATGAGAGCCACATCTGTCTGCAACTCTTTCAAAGCAGCTGTAGCGTTCCCGGGATCTTGTTGCAGATGCAGAGGGCACCCATGCAATCCCCGGACCAGATGTGCACTTTAGAGAGTTGCAGACGAGTGCCGCGTTCATACTCCCATGTGCCTCAGAATCCACTTTTCACTTTTGTTTCTACAATTACATGATGAAAGGTGATCTGTTCATTTCATGTTACAGAAAGTGTTAAGATACAGTACCACGAAAAGTCATTCAGTCATGCTTGTATTTAAAGGTTTTGAGAGGAATAAATTATATCTTTGCAATAATAAAGAGTTCCCAATGGGGGGAGATGGGCAGTTATAGAAATTAAATAAATAAATAAATAAATAAATAATTGCTCATGTCTTCTTTTAACAATTTCATCTGTTTCATACAAAATATCCAGGCAGCTCTTTGAAACAGGTTTCTGAATTAGTACAGAGAAGAGCAATATGAAAAAAGCAATTGTTTGTTAATGGCTGATATCTTTACTTTCTTCAATGTTTTTAAATATGTTCTTCATGCTGTTATCCTTTCTGGTCTAGCTTGGAATTGCTCCATCTGTTTTTTGGGTATAAATATTTGGTTCTCATGTATGCTGTCATTAAACTTGGGGGTGTTGTCATTCAGTAAACAAAGAACTATTGTAAGGGTGTTTTTTTGTTAACCATTTTGTACATCCCATTAAATAATACCTTTTTTGATCTTCAACACATACTTGATATGTATTTCTAGGCATAATTTAAGAACAAAAATATTTTACTCTGGAAAACTGCATTTCCAATAAACTGTTAAATCCACATCCCTATGTTTTTAATGATTCTGCTCTTTCCAGTTCCCAGAAGCACGGGGCATTGGATTGTGATCTTGTTACTTGTTTTTGTAGGACTAAGACTTCGTGTTGAGTCATACATAACACTAAGCCAGAGCTTTCCAAACTTTTCATGTTGATGACACACTTTTTAGACATGCATCATTTCACGACACACTCTTACAGCAGGGCACAAGGCAGGCATTAGGACCTGCGCGGAATCACAGCAGGTTTGGAGGCAGCAAGGCACAAGGCAGGCACTAGGACCTGCGCGGAATCACAGCAGGTTTGGAGGCAGCAAGGCACAAGGCAGGCACTAGGACCTGGGCGGAATCCTGGCAGGGCTCGGAGGCAGCAGCAGCCGCGACACACCCAGACACTGCAGCCGACACACTAACGTGTCCCGACACACAGTTTGGAAAGCTCTGCACTAAGCAATACAGGTTGGGTTTGCTTATCATGCTAAGCTGAAAACAAGGATCCATACAACCATGTGTAAAGCAGCCACAGTCAAAAGATGGACTGATAGTTGAGTAGAGCAGTGTTTCTCAACCTCAGCAACTTTAAGATGTATGGACATCAAGTCCCAGATTTCCCCAGCATGATTCTGCCTGAGTTTTCTGATGTGTTACAGTAACTCATCAGTTTCTTCTTACATTGACTTTAATGCACTTTGAGAAATGTAAAGATGTTCTATGGTGCTGAGCTCCTGATGGTTTATTCTGTAAGTCATATTTATAGAAATACAGAAAATCTGCAGTCAGAGTGCCTTTCTCCAACCTTGGCTCCTGGCCTTTGAATTACTGCGTTTATTACTGCCAATTCTGAGAAAAATGGAACTCACAGGCTGGGTTTGAAAATTGAATCAAGCTAGAGTTTTCAAAACCACGATTTGTACATAATTGTATTCTCACAGGCAAACCATATGTTGGTTCAACCCATCACAGAATCATTTGCAGTCATGGATGCTCAATTGTTGTCATCCTATATGGCATCTTTGGATTTGTAAAACAGAGTGCCTGTTATGTGTGTCTTTCATATAGCTGTATGCATACTTTTTCTTATGCTGCTTAAAATTTTCAATAGCCGCCTGAATATTTGTTCAGCTATCATCCGAATCCATCCTGGCTTACCCTTTTGTTTTAAAGCCTTTCATACTGTAAACATAATTCTGTTCATACATTTGAAGTTCCCCAAGAGGCATTTCCACAAACACCACACACTGCCAATACTACTGAAAATGTAAATGGATTTTTTTTAAAAAAAGAAAGGGCAGAAAAATTGAACTTTCAAATCAAATAACTTCCAAATGTTTACAAAGCAAAGTTTTTCAGATGTCACTGTACATTTGCCTTCTCAGAATGTATTATTTGTAACCCTGAACCTGATCACTGGGGTAATTCAGTGAAAAACTGAATTTGTTGGTGATGTGGATGTGTTTAACTTTAATAAGCATCGATAAAGGCACAGATCAGCTTACGCAATTAAAGATTTTCAAAATGTCAAAACAAATCATTGCACAAATACAAAAATTCTATTTCCATGACACGGATATTGCACAAAATATCTCTTTTTGATGAGATTACACATTTTGGTACATTGAGAATAATATGCGTTTTCAACACTTGGAAACAAGTATTGTTAGTAACTCTTCATTAATTTGCACTTTACTCAGGGCTTTTGTTTTTCATTCTTCAGTGTACTGAAAGTTGTAAGGAATAGTGGGTATGCTGCAGTTGTGCTGAATGATTACTTCCTGCTATAATACCTTTAAATGTTGGCTATAACCGTCACGTTACACATCTCAACATTCTCTTATGTTCCGCCCCATAAGCCAGTCTTTAACTACTCTCTCTGTAGATGTGTCTATGATTTCATCTCTTCCTTGTGTTCCCCCTTATTTAAGTTTATGGTTTTCAGTTTCCCTTCATTCTTTAGCATGAAGTGTCTAGTCATATTTGATTACCTCTACTTCCTTGTGTGCAGCTGTCTTTTTATTCATGTTTCTTTTATCCAGCTCATTTTTTATACTTTTAATGTGAAATGCCTTTCCTTCCTCCCTTTTACCTGTTATCCATACTTTATACTGGGATGGCATACCTAGGATAAGAAATGCTTTTGCATTCTACTCACATTGTCACCGACTAGTGGCTATATTAGTTGGAAATGGTGGAACTGAATTTATACTCATGCCATGTGTCATACATCTGTTGTTATACAATTATTTTTTTCAGAGATAAATTTATTCCTCTTAAAACATTTTTTCCCCTTAAGAATGTTTCAAGATGTCTTTAATTTCAAGATGGCTGTAGAATGTCTTATCTTCTTTTGTAATGCTTTCTGTTTTCTGTTCTGGTATTGAACTATTTGCAATCTGCATCCACCCATCCAGAAGAGGGAAGATTTCATATCCTTAAATACAGTAAAAACATGTATGTTGTGTCTGTATATAATATATGTATTAATAATGTGTTTCTGCATATATTAAATGAATCAGGCTACTCATACAGCACGTGGAAATTGCAATGAGATTTAGGCAAATTTTATTAGTGAATGAGTGTATAATTGATAGATAATAGTTGAAAAGTGTTTAAAATGTATATGGTTCCTGCAGCAAGACTTCTTTATGCACAATTTTGGAAAACTCAGATTTTACCAACGATAAAAGAATGGTTGTTAAAATTGATGGACATGGCAGAAAATGATAAACTCACTTGTTTATTAAAAGAAAGCTCAAGTTGTCGTTTATCTCAAAGTGTGGAAACCACTGGTGGACTATTTGCGAAATGCAGGAGGGGCGAAGCTTACATGGGGATTTGAAGATTAGGCTATAAATATAATAGAGTATATTAGACAAAGAATTATTCTTATCTATTGCATGAAAAACTAGCACTTAGGACAGATTTTCTTGTTCTCATGACCAGGGATAGATTGGAAGTTACCTACAGTATGTTTCATACTTCTTCTTTTTCTTTTTCTTTTACTTTACTACACTTTTTCTTTCCTTTTATTTTGTATTTCTATTTCTTTTTCTAACTTTTAACTATGTATTGTAAAATTCTAATAAAATTTATCAAAAAAAAGAGAAAGAAAAGTGTTTAAAATGAAGAGAGAAATTAGATGTCTGGAGCCACAGTTCTTTGAAAGTCAATGGGGATTAATCATTCATCATCATTGGCGATCACTCGTAGCCGAGTAAGATTGTCTTCCAAAGGTAAAATTTTAACAGTGGATCCGTAAGTGGCTATAAAGGCCAATTCTGGATCCGCACAACCTCCCACAATGAGGGCATAGGTTTCCGGGTGGGAGACGGTCATGATGAGGGTTTGCCTGACGTGCCTTCCTTTTAGCTCTTTTCTCCCTTTCGCCCTGTACTCGTGCTTCTTCAAAGTCCATAGCGCCATTAATAAAGGCTGTCCTCCATTTGAAACGCTCATGAGTTAGGGCTTCCCAGTTCTCAATGCTGATATTACATTTTTTTAAATTAGCTTTGAGAGTGTCTTTGAATCTCTTTTGCTGTCCACCAATATTCCGTTTTCCATTCTTAAGTTGGGAGTAAAGTAGCTGCTTTGGAAGACGATGGTCAGGCATTCGAACAACATGACCGGTCCAGCGAAGTTGATGTTGGATGATCATTGTTTCAATGCTGGTGGTTTTCGCTTCTTCTAATACGCTAACATTAGTCCGCCTATCTTCCCAAGTAATTTGCAGAATTTTTCGGAGGCAGCGTTGATGGAATCTTTCAAGAAGTTGGAGGTGGCGTTTGTAGAGGTTTGTAGAGATTAAGGTAACCCCATGACTGCTGCTCATTCTACTGTTTCTGTCCTACTGATAGTAGGGGGTAGCTGCTTAAATTGCAAGAGAGTTTATGACAATTGGTTTGAAACTGCTATGATCCAGGTAAGAGCCATATCAGAAGAATGGTCTATTAGGGTGCATTACATCAATAGGACTGTGAAGCAAATGGCAACGTTACCTTCTTCATTAGGACTACAGTAGTACAGCCAATAAAATGCAACTTTGATTTTAAAATCACCAATAGATGCTAATCAGTTCACTGTAATAGCAAACACTTGGCCCACCTGTCAGCAGAAACAATTGCACAAAACAATCTGCAGCCACGAGTCTCCATTTTAATCACACATCATGTTAAAAACAGACAGTCAAGATCAAGCCTTAGCTGCTGTGATACTTTCCATTCAGGTTGCTGAAACAAGTGAACATCCTTCTCTTGCTGAAACTCACTCCTGCTGTTCTAACACAGTAACATTTCACATGTTCCAAGGGTGGTATTCACAATTATAGTAAGGCAGATGGCAAATCACCAGCGCTGGGTGGGAGGGATTTTCAGAGCTTTTGTTAGAGATCTGCTTTTTAATTTGGCATGCTCAACAGCTGTATTCCAAACTGGATTTTTGTGACAAGCTTCCAAATGCTCTCTTTCAGGTTCTGCTTGAAATAACGATGTAACAGATTGATGGAAATATCCTCCCCTTTCTCAGATGCTTTTTGTCCTTGTTTCTCCCCTCAGTAGCTACATTACAATAGATTTCTTGCATTAGTCTTTTGCAATCTGACACCTTCACAATGTGGTGGAACTACTACTCAGAACACAGCCTACATTTATTTAACATTGTTTACAGGGTTTTTTTTCCTCTAAGAAAGGCAAACTCTAGCATGTCCTTACATTTTTCCTCAGCCCCTTACCCTGCAGCATCTGCAGAATCCAATGGTTTCATCAGAATGATGAGCATCATGCCAGACATAAAAAAGGGGCAGAACTTGCATTGTGATGGCACAACACTTGTTTTGTCTTCCCCTCTGGATGCTTCTGCCTTCAGCTACCTCTGTCCACTGTTGCTGAAAATTGGGAGCTTTATGTCCACCTTGGCACTTGCCTTCACAATATTTTGTACCTGCTCTGAAAATCCAACAGTTGTGGGAAGGTGAGCCAAATTGAAAGGTGGTGACTCACCCAAAGTTATCTGATAATTTTCCGTCTATGGCTGAATGCATTCAGATCCAAGTCACAGCCTTCCCGTGCATATTATTGCATCATTTTGCAATTTTTCTATTGCTACACTGGGATAAAATAAGTTGAGTCCATATTACCTGTTTCTATTTTTATAAAATGCAGGAGACGTAAGTGACCCACTAGTGAAATCCATTGTTCCCTGTACTGAGCAGAAAGTTGAACTTTAAACAATCCAATCCAGCTCTATGATGGTATGGAAAAAAATGCCTAAACATGTAAGAAAAAAAGTAGACTAAGTAGATGGTTCCCTAAATGGACAAAAATATTTGAATCTAAAAGCAGAAGCCATAAACTGCAATTTTCAACTGAATGGAAGATAGTGCTTCAATACGTTTGATTTTGGAAGCCATGGTGTTATATAACAGGTTTTCCTCTAATCTTTGAATCTCTCCCACATGGGTTTCTTTACATGAGATATTTGATTAACTGCAGCGGACTCACTAAAGTAAATATTTATTATGAATTACTGACATGTACAAAATGGCATTATTCAGCAGTAGAATATAGATTTTATATCATTTTCTGATTGCTAAAGTCTTTGTACAACAATTTCCCACCTTTTTACATGAAGATTAAGAGGAACTTTGAATGTACTATGGATTGTATTCAAAATGCTAGAGTTTATATGGCTTGCAACCAAGTTATTTATTTAATATCAGTTATTAATCTGCTCAGTTTTCAGGAAACCTGGGGGAAAAGTAAAGTTCCTTGATTTGGTTTGACATCTGCTGATCTTATGGACATGTCGTTTTCTTGGCAACAATGATATGGAAGTTGTTTCCCACTGCCTTCTTTCAGAGTGCTTTTTGACTTCTCGGTCTAGCCAATAGCCCTGAAATTCCATTATAGTCTCCCATGCAAATATTAACCAGATCTGACCTTCATTAGTTCTTCAAAGTCAGCTTGGTGTTGCCACCTGCTATGATGACCTGGGAAACTACTACAGAAACTAGCACCCCTTGATGTGAGGTAAGTGCTGAACAAGAATGGGAAATTTGGAATACTCCCCCTGAACCCATGTATCTCATGCCTCCCTGTAGAGCTTGGATTCATAAAGCTCATTCAGCCATGGTTCATTTGGCAATGGAGCAGAGAAAAATTGGGTAGATTCACACAACACACTAAGCCAGAACTAAATAAGGTTTAGCACAATACTGTGAACTCAGCTTCAGGCAAGAGCAAAAGATAGCTTATTTGCTCAGGCCTGTAAGTCTGCCTGCACTATCTCTGTCTGTTTACAGCAGGCCAGCAGAGCCAGCAACTGATTTATTGGTGTTATATCTATTATTTTAACCCAGGGTCATACCAAAGCTAAAGATTTCACTGAGTCGTGGTTTTATATTATGCTTGTCTTCATTCTGACCTTCAGAAGGATAAGAGTCAAACTACCAGATAAAAAATGAGAACTACTTTGGGTTTTCTCATTATTTTCTTTTCAAAAAAACAGTGGAAGAGTCTCCTGCTTTCAGTCAATGCGAGGGTGACCTTGGAGAACAGAGGAAAGAGATGCTGCCTAGGGAACCATCAGATAAAAGGAAAGGGAGTCCAAGAATGGGTAGTGGTCTAAAGAAGAAACTTAGGAAAGACCCGCCCTGAACACTCAAGCGATAAATAGGGAGGGCGGGGAATGTGTACTTTCAGACTTGCAAGATTCTGTTAATGTAGCCTTACGATAAAGTAAAATTAGTTCATCTAGTCGTGTTTCCTGTCTGGTTTACCTGGAAGGGCTGACAAATGAGCTGCAGCTCACAAAAGTTTATGCCCATTAATAAAATCTGATTTTACAGACTCCTCCTGATTTCCCCCTCCCCCAATTTGAGGCTGTAAGATCCAAATAGCAACAAAATCTGATTTTACTTACCAAATAGCAATAATCATAGTTTGTCAGGTTAGATAAGAGAGGGCATAGCCCGCAGCTGCATAATGGGTAGAAAAAGAGGCTCAGAAGGGACCCTCCTTATCTTCCCAGGCTGTAAAGGAGACAGTAGGAGATTTGTACTTTCAGACTTGCAAAATTCTGTTAATGTAGCCTTACAGTAAAGTAGAATTAGTTCCCCTAGTCGTGTTTCCTGTCTGGTTTACCTGGAAGGGCTGACAATGCCTTTATGGGTGAATGGGAACAAGAATTTAACTCTTTTCTACCACCCACACCCTAGTCTAGGTCAACCGCTTCTCAAAGCAGGAAATTCGGAGTTCTGGGCACTTGTTTCGAGTTGCCAGAATGCAAACATAACTTAACCTACACACATAAAACAGGGTAGGGCTTTGATAATGTGGATGCCATCTTTTTTGTGTATGCCCCACCTATTTAAAATCCTTTTATTTAATCCTGCTCAGGATTTATTTAATTTCCTGCACAGCAGGAAATAAGTCTTTGTCTTCTTCCTGGTAACAGAATTACAGATTTTTAAATGAGTAGTAACTACTCAGTAATTTCACCCCTTCTTACTACTGGCACAAGGAAGCAATTCATTTGGGATGAAAATGTAATCTGTAGCAGAAATGTGATTAATGAATGGAAGAGAAGTTTAATGACAGTTTGCAAAGAACAAGCATGTAGCAACAATCCACAAACGTAGAATGGAATGCTACAAATGTCACTGTGGAAGCGAGAACTAATATCCTCTACACTCGCCATCAGAGGGAACTGTGCCAGAGATGTTAATAGGTTCAAAGACTTTCAGAAATCATGCTGGACAGCTGAAGTAATGAAATTGCTAGCTTAACAGACTAGCAAGAGATTTACACAAGGATGATACAGTTCAGCAAAACAGAAGTAATATGGGCTTGGTTTCCACATCAGGCTATGCCAAACACTATCACATTTACTGGCTTAGCAAAATGTGTGAATTCACCCATTACGCATAACGGGCTGGTTCACACATACAGTAGTGCGAAATTATATATAATTTAGCACTATGTGTGAACCAGCCCATTATGTTTTGTTCAACAAACCAGAGTGGGGGAAAAAATAAAGTTTAGATTTATGCATGAACACAGCTGCTGGATTATGTAGCCTCAAGGTCTGTGGTAGTGTCACAAATTAATGCACATGAAAAGAAAAGCAAGGCTAAGTTAAGTATTTTATTGTGCAACCATTCTGTCTTATTTATAGAATCTGACTGGAGATCCAGATATTATTTTCCATTTGCCACCTTCTGCATTCTCCTACTGTGGTGCAACATGTGAACCCAGACCATTGTGGCTTACTCAGAAAACAATGGCCTACAAATCATAGCTTACTGTGATGTGCAAACCCACCCATTGAAATTATATAGCCAAGAGCAAACAGCCATCTTTTTACATAACTCTATGTAATTGTCTCATGTCTCCATGGTTCCTTTTTCATTCAAAGTGGGCTAATAAAAGTTTGACTAACCTTCGTTTACCTGCAAGCCAGAACAAAAAGACTATGGGTTGATCATGATTTCAGTATGGTACTAGTTTATATGGCTATTACACTCCACAATTTGTAAAGTCCGAAGTATGGCAAGCCATGATTTGCTGTGAAAAAGATTAGATAGATTATGAGTTATGTTAGAAGGAAGAAAAGGGAATACTGTACATGAACCCAAGGACTGCTTGTGTAATATGAAACCGTAGCACAGTACGGTGTTACATTTGCTTCAGCATATTGGCTGGAAGACAGAAGTGGATTTATGCCTTCTGAGCAAGTAATTTCTCCTACCCAGAAAAGCTAAAAAAACAAAAAAACAACCTTTGAGAATGTAAATCTCAGAATGAAGGGAAGGGCCCAAGAACACCACTGAGAGGAATCAAAGCCCTTTTCTTGCTTACTGTTGCACCCTAAAAGTTATGAAGAAAAGTGCAAATCACTTTCATTTGGCTCTGACTTCATGATTTCTCTTGCCAGAGAAAAATAGTTTGCTAGCCCAGTACTGAAGTTGATTTCATTCCCTTCATTGCTCCTTCCTTCCTTCCTTCCTTCCTTCCTTCCTTCCTTCCTGGAGGGGATCCCCTTGCATATTCTTTACTGCAGACACAGCTTGTGAAGCTGGCAGCCATTTGTAGCAAGAAAGGGATTTTAATGTAGACTTCCACAGAAATGAAGATCTGATGCTCAGCACCCAGACAGGACAACTCCAACAGCTGCTGTTGGAGCCCTTAAAAAACGGTTTAATGGAAACACGAAGACTTTGCTATGAGTCTTATTCTCTGGAAATGGAGGGCTTAATTGCAAAGGATCATATTAAAATCCTATGTTGATACTACAATATTGCTTCCACTGGCATCTGAAACGCCAGTTTTCCCAACATTACATGCTTGCTTTCTTCACGAAAGGGTAGTTATTTTGTCTACTGAGGGGGAATAGAATAATCACCGTTTTCACAGCCAATGTTACAATAGAAATAATTTCACTTTAGAACTGTGCTTAGGGATTGTTCATGCATTCATTGGGTTGGACTCCAGCAGAATTTCAGTCATTGTTTTTCACCCAGGAACCTCTGTCCTTGTGCAGTGAATAACTGATTTAGGACATTAACTGCCACAAGAGTCCATTGTATCCACATTAGCTTAGGTAGCTTTTAAAAAGCATTAGCTAAACTGATAGAAGGTAACATTATCAGTAGTCCATAGGTTTCTGAGCCCATCGATTTTTAGAAAACATCCACAGCTGCAGAACTTTCTTGTAGTAGGCATGTTCTTAGAATGTCCTGCCAACATTCACTATTCACTAGAGAAGGAAAAATAGTTAACTACAAAAATGACTGAGATAGGTTTTTCATGCCAAAAGAAAACTCGTTTATTTATCATTTAGGTTTCTAAGGCCACCCAACTCAACAGCAATTCTGGGTGGCTCGGAACATAAAAACAAAACTACGATAGAATTAAATTAATTAAAAGTTAAAAAATAATTGTAATGGGGGAACAAACTTACACCATAAACAAATCCACATAGTTGAACCAGGTGGGCGCACACCACAACCAATTCCAGGGCCTGAGGAAAAAGCCTGGACTTCAGCATCCATCTAAAGGATAGCAAAGCTGAAGCTGTCTGAATCTCTAGGAAGATGCTATTTCAGAGGGCAGGCCAGCTGCTGCTTAGCCCCATCAAATGGCATTTCTTGAAAGATGGGATGTGGAGTCAGGCCACTCTGCTGGATCTTATGAGATGGGTAGAAACTATGGGATAAAGACAGTCCCTCAGATAATCAGCACCTTGAATTGTACCTGGAAGATCACTGGTAATCAGTACAGCTCATGTGGCAGAGGTATTATGTAGGCATACTGAAACATATCCATAACTTTTCGTGCTGCTGCATTCTGGATCAGCTGTAGCTTCCAAGTGATCCTCAAGGGTATACCCATGTAGATCTCATTGCAATGGTCCACTCACAAGGTGACTGAGGTGTGAGCAACCATGAGAAGGGACTCCAGGAAAGGGCACAATTAGTACACCAAGTGAATCTGTGCAAGGGCCTTCCTGGCCAAAATGCCAGTTACTCTTTAAGAAGGAGCTATGAGTCCAGGAAGACCCCCAAACTGTGCATCAATACTCTCTGTGGAAGTGCTATCCCATTCAGAACTAAAGATGGAAAAACACTGGCACCAGAACCACAAACCCATAGCTACTTGGTCTTGTTAGGGTTGAGATTAAGCCTGTTCCTCCTCTTCCAGGCCTCAACAGTGTCCAGACACTGACACAAAACCTTAATAGCATCATTTGTTGACCAAGGGTCAAAATATACATCTAGGTATCATCTGCCTATTGATGATACCCGACCCTGAATTACATCATCTAGAGCAGGGGTGGGCAACGTCAGGCCCGCGGGCCATATAAGGCCCGCGGGGCTCCCGCCTAAGGCCCGCGGGGCTCCCACCCACAAACCCCGCTCCTTCCACGCGATTGGCTCCCGCCCGCAAACTCTGGCCCCCGGTCTGTGGAAATCCCAGAAACCCCGCCCCCCCACCCCCCCGGTTATAAATATCCAAATGGCCCTTGGCAGAAAAAAGGTTCCCCACCCCTGATCTAGAGGTTCAAAACAAGGGACAAAAGTATTGAATCCTGTTGTACTCTGTACCCCAGGGGCTTCAGGCTCGACCTCTCCCCTCCTTTAACACTGACTGGACAAGCCAAACTGGGTTTGTTGAATTGTAGAATAAATTAAACCTCCCAATCAGGTTAAGTGTGCTGACTTCTGCCTTTTAAATTACCAAGGAAAATGCGTTGTTCTGTCACTCTTTTACCTTACATGTAATATATTTAATCTTCTGGATTGAGGTGATTGAGGTGACTCAATGTTCTACTAAATTGTGGACATTTCCACAGAGCCACTAGTTTCATATCCTGGCGCCCCCCCCCCCACCCTTTTTAGGCCACCCTACCAATGTCCCACAGTTATCATCCTTGATATGCCCAGAGCTTCCATGAACTCCCTATGGTTGACCCAATGGGAAAATCTAAAAATTCTACCCGCTCCCAATCCTTGACCTGGCCTCTGTATTTTTTAAAAATTATTTGTTTTTTTTGTTTGTTGCATTAAGGAAAATCCCTCTCCTCAGTCAGGGGCACCTGAGGCCTCAAAACCTGCAAATGGTGAGCACGGTGTTGCAATGAAAGCTCCATCCCTTTTGTGGGCCTGATATAAGTATGTATAAAAGGTGGAGGCCTTGACTGTGAAGCTGTGCCTGCTATCCTGCAGACTAGGACGCCTCCCATGGACACCTTCCCCTTGGCTCAGCTTGATGAAATCACCGTGTTGCCTTGACTTCCACGTGGAGGGGGAGCACGCTGGGAGGCAGAGTGAGAAACTAGCTACGCTATAGCTGAAGAGTTCACTGGGTTCACAACATTTCTTCCTGTACGGCCTTTTCCTGAGACAGAAGGAGACCCCGCCTTTATATACTTTTATACATTTACATGTAGACCTTTATATACATTTTTCACACAGGGCAACCAGCCAAAAGAAGCCAATTACCCCTTTATTGGAAGCCATAAGGACACTATTTCATGACTGAAGACCTTTTGCAGGTCCACATAGACATAATTCCCATTTCCTAGATTTACTCCCAGAAAATAATGTACAGTATAACATTGCAGCTTTTGTTCCGTTGTTTGATTGATTGACTGATTGACACCCCACCTTTATTATGTATGCCTCAAGACAACGTACCTGTGCCTATTTTCCTCATAACAACAGTCCTGTGAAGTAGGCTGACCATATTTCAGGATGGCAAAACGGGACGGGGTCTTATGTAATATTCCGTATTCATGTTAAAGACAGGGGTCCCCACCCCCCGGTCCATGTGATTGGCTCCCTCCTGCAAACCCTGCCCCCCGGTCCATGCGATTGGCTCCTGCCTGCAAACTCCGCCCCCAGTCCGCGTGATTGGCTCCTGCCTGCAAACCCCACCCCCGGTCCGCGCTCTGGCTCAGATCCTCCTTCCGCGCCATTCCCACCAGGTTTGAAAAACGGGACAAAATTGAGATTTTTATGAAAACGACGGGATGGTTGAAAAATGCTAAAAAAATGGGACTGTCCCATTCAAAATGGGAAGTATGGTCAGCCTACTGTGAAGTGATTTGGGGTGTATGAGAGCGACTAGCCCAAACTCATCCTGATGGCTTCTGTGCCTAAGAATTCCCCTGGCAAAATGGAGAATGACCTAACTCAAGTAGTCTCCCCTGATATGCCAGTATATCTTATTCAAAGGAAAATAACGGAGAGACTTCAGAAATAACCCAATCTCAGTGTGAAGCGCTGCAATCTATTGTCCAAATTCTATTATTTGGTCTTTGTACAGACCAAACCAAAGATGGCAATCTAAGGAAACAATAAGATGTGTACTTACTTGGAAACAAGTCTCACTGAACCTATTTCCAAAAACAAATACCTGTGCTGCCCCTTTATTTAAACTGAAGTCTGTAGGTTATTTGGATTTCTCCTTCTCTTTTCCTTCAAAGTGATACAAAGAGACTCACAAAGGATGGCTGTTCTGTAATTTTTAAAATTAAAAACACATTTTCCTAATCATTGCAAAAAGTCTGTCCTCGACTTTTAATGAAAATTAGGGATTTGCTTGACTGTTCAAAAAGAAGCTGACAATTCAGCCAGGGAAATCTAAGGACTGTTAAAGAACTCATTCCATTTCGAGCCATTAATTAAGACTTTACTGCCACTTTGAATTATCACACAGCAAAATGATAAATTTCTATTTTGGCAAGACAGCAGCTGCCTGAAGAGTAAAAAGGAAGTGGCAATATTTATAAGATGACAGAAGGAAGATTTAGGACAATTTAATGATAAGAGCTAAGCCAGCAGCAGCAGTCTGTCGCTGTATCTGAAGAAACCTGAATGTATTCAATCGTAATGCCAATATAAATGGAATCATCTTTCTAGATTCAGGTATGATGCAATCCTTTCTAAAACAGCAAATGGTATATGGTCTCTCTTAAATACAGCAGCAGCAGCAGGGTGTAATTCAAAGGGAACAGAAATGAAAAGAGAAGAGACAAAAGTAAACTACTGTCTGTTCTGTCAATTATTCTTCAAGCTGAGAGCTGCACTAGGTTTCTGAATGGCACGTCTGGGCAACACTTCAAAAAGTATGTTAAGCTGTGACAAAGACTAGGAAGGTGATTTAATTTACTTTCAATTCAGTTTAATTAAATGCAAATAATATGATTCCTCTCTGTGTCTTTAATAATGTTCCCCTTCTTTTCAGATTAAAAGTAATAATTTAAGGCAACTTTTGGGGATGGCTGGGGAATTCTGGAAGTTGAAGTCCAGACATCTTAAAGTTGCCAAGGTGGAAAAACACTGCTATAGAGCTTCTATAAGCCTTTGAGTTTCCGGTACAAGCCTTAGAAAGGTGAAATGCAGATTGGTGGAAGAGAGTACATGATCCCACTGCACTACTAAGAGAACTATAATTAATTTTTTGTTTTACTTTCTAGACGAGGGCAGATCTGCAATTTCAGGTATGAGTTACTATGATGGTGGCAGTTTTGCAAAACACAGTTGGTGCTTAGTAAACACCTGACAAACAGCACAGTACAATATCCGTTGTGTTTTGGATGTCAACAAGAGGCACATCTGGGAACTGCAGAAGTAGGAGGTGATAGAAGCACATTTTTGGCAAGTAATAGAATGCAATTACAGGCTTCAGGGCATTTGTTTGTTTAGATCAGGTTTATCTCTGCAAACTTGCACAGGTCAAACCATTCTTCTTTGTGGTTAAAAGTCACTGGCAAAATCAACTCACAAGGCAAACTGAGTCCAGCAAAGAGAAGGATTTCATGAGCTTCACTGAGTTTCAAATAACAAAGCGCAACAAAACTGAACCAGCAGAAAGAGCAGGTGGGCTTTTTATCTAAATCAGGGTTTCTCAACCAGGGTTCCGTGGCACCCTAGGGTTCCGCGAGAGGTCACTAGGGGTTCCCTGGGAGATCACAATTTATTTAAAAAATTATTTCAAATTCGGGCAACTTCACATTAAAGAAGTAAGTTTCATTCTTTATTTTTAGTTTAAGAACACTGTTAGTGCATATGTACAGGCCTACATATGAAACCAATATAATTATTTTGTAACTTCTGGCCTCTATTTGAGCCTGAATGTGCAGGGGTTCCCGGAGGCCTGAAAAATATTTCAACGGTTCCTCCAGGGTCAAAAGGTTGAGAAAGGCTGATCTAAACAGCCAGACATGTAAGTAATGGTAAAGCAGATCATGTTGAGAGGCAGAGTACCATACCAAGGTGCTTCTTTAACTCTGTCTGGTTCTTACTGTCTCTTTCCACTGGCAGCTGGCTCTCCCTGTTGAATAGTCAACTCTGCACCCCAAAGATCTTTGCAGTTGCAGAACTGCAATGTCTTTCAAAACTGCTGAAAATCCAAAACAAGTTAACTCTTAATGTATGCATCCTTTTTTAAAAGCAGGAGACTCCCCCATTACAGCCCCAAACAAATGCAGCTTCAAGGTGACTCCATGATCTAATAATCACACAAGGACAGTGTTTCTCAACCTCAGCAACTTTAAGATGTGTGGACATGCTGGCTGGGGAATTCTGGGAGTTGAAGTCCACACATCTTACCGTTGCTGAGGTTGAGAAACACTGCACAAGGATATCATCCAGATTGGGGGATGTGGTGCTGCCACAAATCACTTTAGTAGAACAGCAATATTTTCTACATTCATGCTTAAATTGCAAACTTTGGGACAAGCAGATTTCACAGAGTAATTACATTCTGATGCCAATTAGAACAAAAGTATTATTTCCTGCCTATACTTGGAAGGGAAGAATATTTTTGCCCCTAGCTGGAGATCCCCACAATTTTCCAAAAAGGAGTAGATGTATTGCAACCATCAAAACCATAACAGGTCTTTTAAAATAAACTTTGGAATAGCAAATTTTATAAATGCTACAGAGCAGAATCTTGTGTATTCAATAAAATAAGCTTATTTTACCTTGCTTCCCTAACTTTATGCTGCAAATAAAAATACCTGGTTTCTACTTCACTTTGTAGACCTCTTTGAAGTCTGCACATACTTTTCTAATATACACAGTTGTGCATATTTTTTCCTAAAATATACATTTTTTAAAATAAAATGTCAGATAAATTGCAAAAAAATAATAATGGAAAAATCCAAATATCAACATGTAACAGAGATCCAATTCACGTCTATCATAGCTCAGGGAGTATCAGTTAGATAAACTGTGGAATTATTTTGTTCTTTATTTGACTCAATATTATTAGAACCACCGTTAAGTTTCTTAAAATAGCACTTTAAACTTGAGCATTTTCTTTGTATCAGATAAGGTATGCTGTTACTGTAATGAAGACCAAAAAGCTTGGGCATCTGCAAAATTTCTGATTCAGGTTCAACATGGCCATGGAATGTTATTGTTACAAGCACTATTTTCTTCTCCTAACTAAAGTATTTTCATTGTTGCTGTGCTGGCTTAGTGGTTTAGTAATCATCTGGTTTGCTTCTTTTTGGAAACAGTTACTGTGCCATCTAGTGTTTTATCTTACTGATGAATTATGTGCAAGACAAGAGAAGCATTGGAGATAATTATCTGTAAGCAGCTGCATGATGGCAAGTAAATGTGGAAAATTAATCCAAACCTCTTACAGTGTTAGCTGAGGCTTTCTGGGGACTATGCAAAACATTGAAAATCACAGTTCCAATAAAAATAGTTAATAGAGTTAATAGAGCCTAAAGCTCCTATAAAAACCATCCCAACAAAACAGGAGAGTGATTAAATATCTTGCAGATGCAGCAATATTTATGTAACATTGTTAACCATAAAATCCTCTAAAACCATCACGAAATGTGCTGTGTACATGTTACTAATTTTTTTTTCAAAGAAGCATCTGAATGGAATTCTGTATCCCAGGGGTGGGCAACATCCGGCCCGCAGGCCATATAAGGCCTGCGAAAGCAATTGGTTTGGTCTGCGGCAGCGGGCGCGGCAGCGGGTGTGGTGGCGGCAGGTACGGCGGGCACGGCAGAGGCTGCATTAGCGGCGGTGACCGTGAGGCAGCAGCGGCGAGCTAAAGCCATCTTGCGCCTGATCCGCCTCGCCTTGCAGGCACAGAGGAGCCGGCCGAGGGGGTGGGGAAGAAGATCCCTGGTTGCAATCAGGAAAGGGGCGGATTGTGGAGGCTCTTTGTCTCCAAGGCGCTGTAAGGGAGCGAAGGACAGGCGGAGGAAAAGATCAGGGAAGTGGGTTTGTCTCCGAGTTGGCTAGCTTCCTCCTCCTTTGCATCTTCTCCCCAGCTCACTCACGCACACAGGCTGCTAGTCACCACCTGGATTATACAACACTGGTGGCAGGTGGGGTGGGGAGCTGCAGCTACATTTTGCCATGCAAAATTGTTTTCAAGGCTCCCGCCCGCAAACCCCGCCCCCCAGTGCATGCAATTGGCTCCCGCCCACAAACCCCGCCCCCGGTCCTCGAATGATGTTATAAATGTCAAAATGGCCCTTGGCAGAAAAAAGGTTCCCCATCTCTGCCGTATCCCATAGTACAAAGCCATAGCTCTTTTCTTACATTTCTCATTTCAGTTTATTATTTACCCTGGAGACAACAAGGGAAAAGTAATATGAAGATCATTTCATTACTTGCGCACTCTATTTTCTCTCTACAGCTTCTCACATACATGCACACAAAGAATTCTTAGATCTTCTACAGTAGATGCAAATGAGATGTGCAAGAAATGATATCTTGCACATCGCCCAGAGTTCCCCGTTGGGGGGAGATGGGCGGTCATATAAATTAAATAAATAATAATAATATCTATATCTATATCTATATCTATATCTATATCTATATCTATATCTATATCTATATCCATATCCATATCCATATCCATATCCATATCTATATCAATCATCTATCTCGTTAGAACTTAGTTGTAGAGCTGTAGCTATTTCATAAAATTAGTGACCCTAGTTATACAACGATCTTTTATACATTATACAAAGACAAAGGGATTGAGGAGTGAGGAGTGGGTGTTTCTCTGTACCCCATAATGGTTTTTCAAAGCAAGAGATATTGCCCTGCTTTTGGTGTGCATGAGTGCCACTATTTACATGATTTATAGCTAGCCATTCACTGGGGTCAAATAACACAAGGAATCACAAGGAATGGCTGTGTTCAGACATTTTAGCTTAGAATGTTATTTGAACCTGGTCTTTGTGGTGCAAAAATGGAGGCGTTGGCAGGGTCGGACAAAAAAGTTAAGATGGCAGCCACAACTGGGTGATCAAAGCTCCATACCATTTTATATGCATCACACATGCAACACACATAAAAAAGGGGTGGGCTTCAATTGTTTGGTGGTGGCTGCCATCTTGATTTTTTTACACACGCACCCCTCCCTGGATACCTGTGTTCAAAAAAGGTGAGCCCTATAGATCAGTGTTTGATGTAAACTCAGCTGTGGCTGCATTTGCACAAAATGCTAACTATGCTTTCTTTTAATGTTGGTCTTCTTTCTTTGGGACTTGACATGTTGGGTGAACCCAACCATTGTGGTGTCTAAATCATAGTTTTGGACAACATGCTGTGTGAACCCTACCAAACTTATTTTATTCACTATTGCGGTCCAAACAATGCTACTTTAGTTTATTCAACAAATTAAGGCTCTGAACAATGTGTGACCTCAATCATATTCTACTCTTCATGGCTAGATGTTGAGTAATAGAGCTTAGAAAATGCACAACACGTTAACATCTGATTCTAATTAATTCAAGTCAGTAGACCTGTCCTTGTGACTAACTCATCAGATACAAGCAATTAAACTCTAGAAATGACGCAAGCTACTGCATGCTGAATAATGGGGTTTATTAAGACAAATCTTCATGAGTTTATTGGGTTTTTATTGCAAATGATAAGATAATTATCTATGATCTCTCCTTCAATTATTTCTACAGTAGTTGGTGAAGTGAAATATATATATATATATATTTAGGAACTCCTTAAGAATGGTAGTCTTCTTCAGTTGCTAGCTTTAAATTCCTTCCTTCTATATTTTTTCCCCTACTTCTTTTGAAGCATATTTTTATTCAGCAGGTTTGGGTGTTCCTTTGGTCTTTACTTTTCCTATTCTCTTTTGGCTTGCTTTATCATTTCAAAATTAATTCTGATGCTATGACTTCATCACCACTGGTCTCTCTAAAATGGCCTTTCTCAACCTTTTGACCCTGGAGGAACCTTTGAAATATTTTTCAGGCCTCGGGGAACCCCTGCACATTCAGGCTCATATATAGGCCAGAAGTTACAAAATTATTATATTCGTTTCATGTGTAGGCCTGCATATACTGTATGCATTAACAGTGTTCTTAAACTAAAAATAAAGAATGAAACTTACCTCTTTCATGTGAAGTTGCTCAAATTTGAAATAATTTTTAAAATACATTGTGATCTCCCAGGGAACCCCTAGTGACCTCTTGTGGAACCCTAGGGTGCCACGGAACCCTGGTTGAGAAACTCTGCTCTAGAGGTAGATTTGAAAAGTCCTAGACAAATTTTTTCCAAGGCACAAGGATAACTTGTTGTTGTTGTTTATTCGTTCAGTCGCTTCCGACTCTTCGTGACTTCATGGACCAGCCCACGCCAGAGCTTCCTGTCGGCCGTCACCATCCCCAGCTCCCCCATGGTTGAGTCTGTCACCTCCAGAATATCATCCATCCATCTTGCCTTTGGTCGGCCCCTTTTCCTTTTGCCTTCCACTTTCCCTAGCATCAGCTTCTTCTCCAGGGTATCCTGTCAAGGATAACTTGATCACTGCCCAAATCTAAAGCAGGCCAGGCAAGGTTTCTGAAGCCCCAAGAAGATTTGGAATTTTAAAAGCTTGTGATGGATGCTTTCACAGAATGCCTGCCATGCTTGGACTTGGCTGATGAAAAAAATAAAGGCATATTTGCGCTGCATCCTTCTACTACTCTGTCCTGTGCTCCAATTTAAGCTTTAAATTGGCATAAGAAAATCCTGACCAGACTGAGACACTTGGCTATCTCAGATTGCAAGGTATTCGATCTGAACTGCAGGCTACCACATCCTCCCACAGGACAATTTCCCTGCATATATATGCATGTGTGTGCATGTGTGTGAATGCATATACACATGCATATACAAAGAGTGACTTTGGGTCACAGCTAGCCCTATGTTTGAATTAATTTCAATATTTTGTACCAAGATAACTGAATTAAATTTATTGAATGCAAAAGGAAAAGTGGGCAGAAGATTGGGGAAAAAATCCAACTTCCTCAAAGCCATTGAAGTTTAATCAAACACCAGCAGGAGGACCAGCCTTTTCATAGAAGCTGAGTTTAATTGAAACAGTTGTAGATCTGCACTAGCAGTAGAAGCCACTTCATAAGCACTTAAGGCTTAAATGTGGATATTCTAAAAGCATAAGTGACACCACTGCTGCGCCGGCTGCACTGGGTGCCAGTGTGCTTCCAGGTCCAATTCAAGGTGTTGGTAATCACCTTTAAAGCCCTACATGGCATAGGACCAGGCTACCTGAGGGACCGTCTCATCCCCATAACATCGAACTGCCCCACTCGATCATGCAGAGAGGGCATGCTGCGGACCCCGTCGGTAAGGGAGTTTCACGTGACGGGGTTCAAAAGGCGGGCCTTCTCTGCGGTGGCGCCCGCCCTTTGGAACATTCTACTCCCAGAGGTGAGGCAGGCCCCATCGCTCCCAGCCTTCCGGAAGAACTTAAAGACCTGGTTCTGCCGCCTCGCCTGGGAGGGGAAGGGTAACAGCTCCTCCTGGGGATGGCTGGTCCCATAGAGCCCTTTTAAGAACAATTTTATTCCCTTCTTGGATTTTATTTTTAATGTATGTGTATTTATATGTATTGTATTGTATTTTTTTTAAGGGGGCGTGGTGGCTCAGCGGGTAAGACGCCAGGCTTGTCAATCGGAAGATTGCAAGTTCGGAGATTCGAATCCCTAGCCCCGCGTGACGGAATGAGCTCCCGCACTCGCCCCAGCTCTTGCCAACCTAGCAATTCGAAAGCATGCAAATGCAAGTAGATGAATAGGTACCACTTTGGTGGGATGGTAACAGCGTTCTGCGTGCGTCATGCTGGCCACATGACCGTGGAAGCGTCTTCGGACAATGCTGGCTCTTTGGCTAACAAACGGAGATGAGCACCGGCCCCTAGAGTCAGACACAACTGCACAAATGTGAGGGGGAAACCTTTACCTTTACCTTTATTGTATTTTTACTTATTTTAATTATTGACTGTAAACCTCCTAGAGTCCCCTTCAGGGGAGATGGGGCGGTTATATAAATGGAATTATAAATAAATAAATAAATAAATAAATAAATAAATAAATAAATAAATAAATGAGTGAGTGAGTGAGTGAGTGAGTGAGTGAGTGAGTGAGTAAGTGAGTGAGTGAGTGAGTGAGTGAGTGATTTGTGAGCTCTGGATATGGGAAAGCTTTTTGGGAACAGGCCTATTTCAGTGTTTTGCAACATTAATTCATCCTTGCAGCTGTTTGCCAAGAATGTTTTGTTCTTTAACTTTTTTTTGTTAGCCAGCCTTTTTTTTATTGAAATCATGTTCCATATCCATTGCTCAGTACCAACAGTCATCACAATCCTTCCTTTTCAGTGTGTTCCAGGTTAGATAATGTGTGCTTTCAATAAATCGTAACAGCTCAGCAACTGCCAAAGAGCTGCAACGCAGAAGCCATTGGGGGGCACAGTTAGGTCCTCAGTCTGAAATTCATTATCACCCCATTTAATGTATTGGCTAAGGTTTATGGCATTAAAATATGATTTATTATTTTTAATAGATATATTTATTGCTAAGTATAACAACCAGAAAATATGATAAAGTACATCCAAAAATATATCAGTAGTAATAAAATCAGAGAGAAAAAATATTGAATAATGAATAAGTGAGTGACATTTATAAGAACTAAAAGTATATCCATAAAATGTTAGTATAGAACCAGCTCCGTCCTTTAACATAGTATTAAATCTAGCCATGTAAATAATCTATTGTTCCATCTTCTCAGTTTTTGTCCCATATGTTGTTTGATACAATAATATTTATATAATATGCTTAGATTCTTAATATTCTATTTTGTGGGTTCCTTAGACTAGAGTATTAAATGTAGATTAGAGAGAAGAAAAGAAAAAGAAAAGTGAATATTCTATCAATATTAGTTACCATTTCAAATGTCAGTGTTACAAGCATTATAATTATTTGACTTTTCTTCAAAATTAAATGTAATGAATATATAATAAAATGAAAAAATAAAGGAAGAGCATGCATCAAAATATTGGTTTTAGAGTAATAGTTCTGGTCTTAAAAATATGACTTTTTCTAATGCTTCCAATGGAAGAAAGTATTTTAATAAATGCGTTCAGATTTTAGGTACTTGGCTTGGCAATCATCTAGCGAAACAGGCGCATTTGGATTTGGAGAGCATGTTGTAAGCACAATCAACTGGTATTGAAATGCAGGGACAATTTTGTATTTGCAGATGATGATCTCTACATGCTATGCATTCTTCCCCAACATGGTGCCTTCACCTTCTAGATGTGTTAGACTACAACTCCTGCCATCCACAGCCAACATGACCACATTGGGAAAGGCTGGCTCACTCAGTTTCTTATTAATGGGCTGTAAGGTAAAGGTAAAGGTTCACCCCACACATTTGTGCAGTCGTGTCCGACTCTAGGGGCCGGTGCTCATCTCTGTTTGTTAGCCGAAGAGCCAGCGTTGTCCGAAGACGCTTCCACGGTCATGTGGCCGCATGACATGTGCGGAACGCTGTTACCTACCCACCAAAGTGGTACCTATTCATCTACTTGCATTTGCATGCTTTCGAATTGCTAGGTTGGCAAGAGCTGGGGCGAGTGTGGGAACTCACTCCGTCATGCGGGGCTAGGGATTCGAACCTCCGAACTTGCGATCTTCCGATCGACAAGCCTGTCTTACCCGCTGAGCCACCACGCCCCTGGAGGTTTCAGTACTTTTTCCAAATTTTAAACAGACAAAGTTGGCTCAAGTTTTGTCAGAGGGAGAGTATGGGTTTAGACATTTAAGCTCACTCTTCCCTTGCCTGCAGAAACCCACTGGCTGGCACAGGCAAAGAGGAAGTGAGTTCAGGGGAAACTGCACACTACCTTTGCATGTCTGTACTATCTTATTTTCTGGGATTTTTTTGTAACTTGACCAGGATGCCCAGACTGGAGTGCAAAGCCAGGAGAACCAAAATCCTGATCAAACCTCGATATACAGTAGATGGTAGTCTAACATCTATAGATTAATTGACATAATGAATGGGATTAGTAAATCTATTTTAATTGGAGGAGAAGGGTATTGGAGCTGATTTTATCATGCTGGCTCTGAACAATTGCTTTGAATTCTCCGGCAAGCCACTTGCCTGTAGGATCGGTTGGGAAGGTCTGCACAACAACTTCATTTGCATTCACAATGTGCTTTGTAATAGTTCCTTGAGATATCACACTGTGAGCTTGTATGAACAGCAGAGTAAGTACTGGGGAGGTGCGGAAAATGCTTGTGTGTGGTGATGATGAAGACAATGGACCTCTGCTATCCAGGCTAATTTAAGATATCAAGAATCTCCTAGAAATAATGAATTGTACTTGCTGCTTCATTTGTTTGTTTGTATGGGGGATACATGCAGCAAGAATCTGATGATGGACTAATATTGCCTGCGGGGACAAAGAATAAAATTGAACTTGATAGCTTTACATGACTTTTCCTCTTCTGAATTCTTTCTTGCAGATCTTCATGTGCCTCTGTATGTGATTTGAGCTAAATGTGGTTCCTTAAGAGCTACTTTCCAGATTGGTGAGTTTGCACAAATGTGGATCAATGCAAATGTTTGGATTGACAACTTTGACTCCTTATATATTCAGTAGATTCACCAAGAGCCACTGATCACACCTTCCGTCCTAGAAGGCTCCAGTCCAGTTATGTCCTACAAGATGCAGCTAAAATTTTGCCCCTAAGAATTGTATTTGGTAAATCAGTCCAATATTTTGCGATCTTTGCCTTCTCTAAAGACTGGAGAAACTTGCCTATTTTTTTCAGAGCATTTTTACTTTGCTCTTCGCTCTAAAATTTGCCAGAGCAAATTGGTTTTTCGATAGCATTACAATGGGGCAGGAAATGCAAGAAGGAAATGAATTTCTGCGCTTTGTAAGTGGAATGATACACATGGCCATCTAAAGAGGAATCCCAGAAGAGCATTAAGCACAAGATCTAATGTTATTTATCTGCATCATGGATCCAGGCCTCAGTCCCGCCACACGGCCTTCCTATTTCACTTCCTGTGATGCTTTTGTCTTCTTCAAACTTTGGCCAGCAATTAATTTCTCTCGATGGAAAATCTCATTCCACAAGTGGGAAAATGTTTCAGTCTGATCCATTGAGATTAGTCAACCAACGCTTGAGCTCAAGGGAGGCATCACGTCTCTGCAGTTCTGGAGAAGCCACCGTTTTTAGGTTGGTGGGCACATTTAAGGTTGGGGGGTATATTGTGAGAGCACTCCCAAAATGGTTCCCATGGGTGGTGTAAGAAGTCACAAACCCCCATTTCTTAGAAAGCAAGCAGTGAGCCCCAGATGTTCTCTACTTCTCCAGAGAATCGTTGCCTTTTACTTGAGCAAGTGGGCACCCTTTGGAAGAACTCCCTTTTAGTTGGTAAGAATATAAACGCATGTCTGGCACCCTTAAGCATTCTTTAAATAAAGTTGGTTCTAGAGGCTGCTGCTTTGCTCTATAGCATGCTGATTTCCCATTTATTTTTATTTTTACTTAAGAGAATCTTTAGAAGAATTAAGGAAGGTGGAAAATGAGAGTTTGTTAGTGCCAAGGGAGATGTCTGCAAGCATATTGGTTCCCACGGGCATCAAGTTCATTACTCTTGCTATAATTAATTAAGATTCCTATAGGAGCCCTTCAGTTTGGAGCAGTCCCCAGGAGCAGCTTGCCTCATATCAATAAAAGAGAAACAATCTGATCTTCCATAAACAGAAAGCAAACACTCATTGCCAGACTGCATTTGGAATGAAATTTGTTTTAATTGTTGGACTGTAACTGTTATTACATCCACTGATGGTAGTTACTGTATTATATTTTTGCCCTGAAGATGGTTTTATTGTTCTTTTTTGTATACCACTTGGGGGTCCTTCAGGAGGAAGAGTGGTGTTAAAATAAAATAGCATAAATTAATAATCAATAACACCATAAGGTAAAGGTAAAGGTTCCCCCCGCACATCTGTGCAGTCGTGTCTGATTCTAGGGGCCGGTGCTCATCTCCGTTTGTTAGCCAAAGAGCCAGCATTGTCCGAAGATGCTTCCACGGTCATGTGGCCAGCATGACGCAGAATGCTGTTACCTACCCACCGAAGTGGTACCTATTCATCTACTTGCATTTGCATGCTTTCGAATTGCTAGGTTGGCAAGAGCTGGGACGAGTGCGGGAGCTCACTCCGTCACGCGGGGCTAGGGATTCGAACCTCCGAACTTGCGATCTTCCAATCGAC
The DNA here is from genome assembly GCA_023362775.1 of Charina bottae. Lineage (NCBI taxonomy): Eukaryota > Metazoa > Chordata > Lepidosauria > Squamata > Charinaidae > Charina > Charina bottae. The sequence goes on along the minus strand of JALMGJ010000007.1, from coordinate 45,799,127 downwards.
AAGCCTGGAGTCTTACCCGCTGAGCCACCACGCCCCTTCAATAACACCATAAGTAGCCATTAAAAGCGGCAGTCAAGACACTTCCAGTTAGAGCAGCAACTAAGTCTCATCCAAGGCTTAAAAACCAAGTTAAAGAGTGGGCTTCACCTAACACATTAATTTTCTTTTCTTTTAAATTATTTCAAGGCCAGCCAAGGAGTTGAAGACAATGAAAAATGAATGAAATACCACACGAAAGAACAGCAAAATGACGTGACTGATGCCACAATTGATGTTTGCCAGAACTACTGTACATCATTACAGTATGTGTATATTTTATCGAAGTTCCTTTGGAGTTCTTTCTGAATTGGGAGATGAGATAGAAAGGAATAAAAATGGCTTGCAAAACTGGCAGGATGCTGACAGCTAAACTTCGGATACGCATCGCACAGCACTCCGGCTACTTTTCAGTGTCTGAGGCAATGTTTTCTGTCTCAGCCTTGCCATAGCAGCTACTCATTTATATAACTAGAGCAGAGCTTTCCAAACTGTGTGTCGCGACACAAAAGTGTGTCACCACACAGTCTGGTGTGTCGCCACACAACCCGGAAGCGCAGCGCTTCCGGGTTTTCCCGCGGCGACACACCAACTGCAGCGCGCAAAACCCGAAAGCGGCAGCAGCGCTTCTGGGTTTTTGCGCGCTGCCGCAAGGACGGCACTTCCAGGTTTTCCCACGGCGACACACCAATGCCGGTTGGTGTGTCGCCGCGGGAAAAACTTTGGAAAGCCCTGAACTAGAGGGTCTTGTTAAGGGAATGAGGGAACTATAGTTTCTGCTTCAAGAGCAGCTAATGAATGGATATTGAGTCCACCATGGGACGGGCAAACCTCGTGGGCTGCGTTCGGAGGTCTCTATGGGGGGAGATCAAAAAGGTCAAGATGATGGCTGCACTCATATGATTGAAGTCCAACCCCAGTCACAGTTCAGGAGCTGCTAGTTGGTCACCATCTTGGCTCCTCCCCAAGTCCAACCCCTTTTAACATGCTTCACACATGCATTGCACTTTTAAAAGGACTGTGGTTTGGGTTGCATGGGCATGTCTGCCGTATTGATTTTTGTAACACACACACACACACACACCTGCTTGGGTCATTGGTCCTGCTTGTCTGGGCTCCCACTAAACTCACTAGAATTTTGCAAAAGGGGGCTTCTTTGCACCTTTCCTTTCTGTTGCATGCATAGACATACACAGCCATATGTATTCTAGGCTATCCGTGATTATAATTAAGCTGGAAGATGAAAAGCCAAGATTGTTTTGGCCATAAAAAAAGAATCCAAAACCCATATTAAGGCAATGTGTTAATTAGGTACATTCAATAGAATGCGAGCCGTTTCAATTCCCACTGACTGTTTCTTAAGAAGGATGGTAACAAAGCAAAATAAAAATAAAAATATTAAAAGGTTATGATTGGCATTGTGGCTATTCCATCTTAGGATGGGAACAGTAGACTTTATACTGTCCATTCAGACAACACAACAATCCCCTGGTCCTGCACACTTCTTGATAGTTTAGGGTTTACTGTGCCGTCTGCCGAAAGCTTCTTCTCTTACCAACCTGAGGGTTAAAAGTGAGGAGTCCTTGGTGCTCTCTGAGCCTTGTTGTTTTCTTGCAGACATTTCATAGCCAGACTAGGCAACATCTTCAGTGCGAAAAGGGAGTGGGACTTGCTCTCTGTTTATATATCGTGGCTTGTCCTGCTTGTGTTGGTGGGGGTGTTGTTCACTCCTTGGGAGTTCCTTGATTGGGCTGTTGTTTGCTGTTTGGTTGATTGACTAAGTTAATAGTTCCTTGATTAAGTTATACTGTTTGATTGTTCATCTGGTGTTAAACTTGGTGTTAATCTTTGCATATCTGGGTGTTGATTGCTGGCGAGGAAGTGTTTTGGTCTTTTGGCTTTTCTATTGTCTCTTTTGAATGGTATGTAAATGTTGTCTATGTGTCTGTTGATAGTTGCTTTGTCTGAGTGCCAAGCTTTCATGAATTCTCTAGCGTTTTTGGATTTGGCTTGGTTTAGGATGCTCACAGTTTCCCAGTTGAAAGTATGGTTGAGTCTGTCCATGTGTTGTGAGATTAAGGAGTTTTCATCGTTTCTTCTGACTGCTAGTTGGTGTTCGTGGATGCGCGAAAATGGTTAAAAGTGAGTCAAGCTGAACACCTGATGAGTACATGAATACTTTCATGTACGTTTCTTGGCAAAACCACAAAAATTAAATGAACATGGAGCTGGTAGCACTTTCAAGACTAATCAAGTTTATTAGAGCAGAAGCTTTTTGAGCAGCTTACGCCCTAATGAACTTCGTTAGTCTTGAATGTACCACCAGACTCCACTTTGTTCATAAACTAACTTGGCTCTTCCCCATCTCCAGTATAGGAATGTTTCTCACTGCCTCCTTCTGGGATGCTTTTCTGATTACCCCGTCTAACTTACAGCCTTGAAATATCCTGGTGGCCCTTCCTCCTAGTACTACCATGTCTATCCCTGTGTAGATATTCAGGATCAGCCAAGGCTGCATAGGTACTTGAACAAACAGGGAGGGGAAAAAAACCAAAACAATCTATAGTTTATTTCAGGTTTTTTCTTCTGGTTGGCAGCCTAAAGAAGTCACAGGCAGATGATGTGAAAAGTCTGAAGCAAACCAGCTGTGGCTGTTGTCAAGGCCTGGGGGATGACAGGGAGAAACATAATGAATTACTTTCACTGTTAATCCCAGGCTCCACTTGTTGTGTTGTCTGAATGTGATAGGAGTTTGTTTCCTCCCCCTTTTGTTCTGCTTCACATGAAGAGATCTAGCATATTCAAATGCTTGTACACTATTCTGTGCCCTTGACTTGAACTAACATTAAGTGTTAACATCCTAATTTGGATGTTAGCATGAACGAAAGAAGCATTCAAGTGGGCCCAGATTGGGAATCATGTAGTTAGCTAAGTGGAATATTTATGTTTAGAGATGATAGATCTCTGAATACCAGATGCTGGCAGAAGACAATAAGGGACAGCTGTTGACTAATGATTACATGTCCTGTTTATAAATTGACCAGAAGCATCTGGCTGACCACTGTTGGAGACAGGATGTCACATTAGCTAGGGAATGTCCTGATTCTGCAGGGCTTTTACAGGATCTGAATGTCATCCTTGCCTTCACTTCTGGTTTGCTGAATGTCCTCAAATTTGCCATAAGGAGGTTTGACTTTTTAGATGCTCAGTACTGCCCACACTAAATCCTTAGGAAGAATTTATTTTGAAGTATTTTTAAACTTTCTAAAGTTCAGTGCTATGGATGCATTTCATTATGAAATAGATCATAACTGATCCCACTCAAAGTTCACTCTCTTGCACACAAAAATGTCCACTCAACACTTTGGTACAATCTGTGGTACAATTTTTTTGGGTGGAAGGGGAGGGAGAACAGGTACTGAATTTATGGCATGCTAAAAATAAATGTTCTTCAGAGCATCAAAAGCCTCTTCATGCATTGTAATAACATCTCTGAAGGACAGAAATAAAAAGAGTTCAGTTAATTGGAATATGATTCCCTCTGTTCTAGAGTTCAAGTATAAGTACTTCTCACTTCCCAATGTCTCCTACTGTAGAATTTACACTGACATAGGCACACAAGCATTTTGTATATCAAGTGAGTAAATATCTTTATTCCTAGTGGTGTGCAAAACCCCAGGAAGACAAAAATCTGACATTAATAACCTTGTATTGGATGTGCCTCCAAATACTGTATGACATGTTTCTGTCAAAAACTATCCTAGGCAAAACAGCTTTTGGAAGCCCCACAGAGATTCAGAAAGCTGCCTTTGTTTTCCCTTTTTCTAGCCAATTTAATATATTTTTTAAATCTTCCACAAGTTTCTTCAAATTATCCATAAATTAAAAAGGCTTGCCATATTGGAGGATGGCAGACAATAAACTATACTGTATAATTCTAGGTTGGCAATAGCTTCCAGCCAGCATTCCCTTAAGGCCTTTTAGGACATTTCGGTAAAAATGAAGCACTGAAATTTAAGGGGGGGGGGGGGGCTTTGCATAAAATTTCTTGACTTCTGCCTGAGATTTATCAGGATTCATCCCCAAAGAACAGGTTCCTATGCTAGCAAATTCAGATCAGTTCAACAATAAGCAAAAAGCAAACAATAGTTATTTGATATTCCCAACTCACTCCAAGCCAAATCAAATCAGGAAATGATGGTGGTCAAGGGCCAAATGCAAGAGTGCACATATGACTTTTCATTAAGATTAAAAGGGGGGGGATATTAGAGCCATGTGTGGGCTCTCTAATTCCATGCAGCCCTTGGCTGTATTTCAGAAGCCCTCTGTAAGCAAACAGCTGAGTTCCTTAGCTGGAGTAATCTCTGCTAGTCTGCTGGGAAACAGTGAGAAAAAGAGAGGCACGGGGAAGTGTCAGGAGGAGACATGGAACAGGAAGGTGGCAGAAAACAATATGTATACCATTTTTTTTTGTCCAGCATTTTACTTGTCAGGGATGTTATTTGCTTAAGCCCCACCTCTATGGACATGTGGGTCCCTACAGATGACTCAAAAAGGAATGTAGCCCTCACCGTAAAAAGGTGGCCTATTCCATGTTAGGAAGACAAGGAGAGCTCTGCTGAATTAGACCAAAGGCCCTTCTAGTCCAGCATTTTGTTCTCAGCCCCTTTCCACAAGCATCTGTCCATGCAGGCCTGGGAAAAAGCATGCACAGGACCTATGGGTCTCATTCTGATGCTGGAGATAATGCATCAGATCTAGTCTTTGACAGCCTGATACTTCACAAGCTGTGGACCCCAGAAGTGTATTAATTTGTTAAGCAAGTTCAGTGCATTGTGTGAATGCAGCCACCGAGTTTGCTGGAAGCTCAACATCTGGTATTGACCCATGTATTGATCCATGAACTAACCCAAGTTCTAAGCTCACACAGACTGATAAATAAAAAACTAACTCAAGGTAAAAGTAATGTTTAGCATGTTGCAGTTATGCAGGTGCTAGGTATAGAAGTGACCTTCCTGAGCAGATTGTGCAAAGACATCATTGGTAACAAGAGTAACCAGTGATTAGTGATGGGGGGCGGGGGCCAAGGCTGGCCCTCTTTCCCTCTGTTTTTCTTTTCTCACTATTACCAGTAAAGAAGAAGTGAGCAAACACTGCTCACATATGAGGGCCTGGCCTTCCTCCACCCTAGTAGCAGCCTCGGATCCATGCCCACAATTTAAACCTCAGAAACAGCATACACAGAGGGTTTGGCAAACGTATCAATGCTTGGGTTCAACCCCCCCCCCCTTCCCCAATATCATTAAATATAGAAAGGGCCCCGGTGGCTTTTTCACACCAGTTCTCATTGGGCCTCAGGAGAAGATTACCACCCTGTTACTGCCCCTGGCACTCTACCACTCCGCACATGCTCAGAGATCCCCTTTCCCTGATGTTCTAAACTGGATCCTGTTGCGGCTGGAAAATGGGTGCGTGGCAAAGGCTTGGTTTCCCTCCGCTCTTCTCTTTCACGGCACCCGGTTACTCCCACCGCCTCCTCCCCGCGCCATCCCGCCATTCCGTTTCCATCCCTCCAGGCGTTGGTGTCGAGCGGCAGAGACCGCGGGAGAGAGCAATGGAGGCGGGCTGCCGAGGAATGCTCGCAGGGCTGGGGCGAGGTGCTCCCCTCCCCTCGGCTTCGTCAGCCCCAGAAGGAGGCGAATCTCGTGCTACCGAGCCGGGCTGGCGGTGGTCGCCGCTCGCCAGTTGAAGCAGCTGGGGAGGCGGCGCGGCGCGGCCGAAGAGGAGGGGGCGACCCTGGGCGGGCCATCGCTGCCCCTCCTTTGCCCACCGCCGCCGCCGACCTGACGGGGTCGCCTTCACTGCTGCCGCCGCCGCTTCTCGCTCCCTCCCTCCTTCTGGAGCTCTCGGATCGCGTCGCCGTCCAGCCGCCCCGGCAGCTGCAGGCGGGCGGACGCACGATGCGGGCGGTCCTTGTCCTGCTCGCTCTGATCGGCAGCCCGCTCCTCTTCCTGGGCTTGGCGTGGCTCTCGGCCGACCGCGCCGGGGGCGCAAGGTAGGCGGAGGAGACCCGGAGCCGCGAGGGAGGAGGCGTGGCTTGGGGTGGGGGAACAGAGTTCGGGGGCGCTGCTGGCAGGTGGGGAGCCGCTACCCCGGGCAGGGGGTACGGGGGACACGGCCCCGCGGGGATGGCGACAGGGACTAAGTGCTGGGTGAGCGCGTGCATGCGTTCTTCCTGACCGCTCCTCCCGCTGGACACTCCCGGGCAACTTTGGTCTCTCTTGCTCGCTTGCTTGCCAGGAGCTGGGAGAAAGAGGGCAGAGCCGCGACGGACGACACCCCCAGAGTGATGAGGTACCTCCGGTCCCCCGCGTACGTCCACCTGGCTGCTCCGATGGCCCCCAGCAGGTAAAGGCGGTGAGGGCGTTGGTGTGTTGGGAATACAGTCTCTGCATTATCTTGGACCAGGAAGGGTCCCTGCTAACATCAGAGCATCTCCAAAGCTCTCAGCAGTTTGTCACATTGGGTTGGGCAGTAATGTCAGGCATTATTCCTCTGGGAGGTAAGATGCTCTCCCCCGCTCCCCTCCCATCTAACTGGCCGATCCAATTATTTCCAAAAGCTCAGTGTCTGTTAATACAGTAATCTTTCATTTCATTAATAGTTGGGCAAATGTGTCTGATGCTCTCTTCTTACAGTACTTTTAAAACTTTGTGTAAGTGTGTGAGACTATGTATATGTAATGCATGAATATATGATATTATATTTCAGTACTCTTGAAGTAAATCCCACTGAGTTTCAGTAAACGATGCGATGCGTTGTTCAATAGCAGAAACCACACTGATTTGTAACGCTGGGAAAATGATATGCCTTCCCAGGAAAATTAGAGTCATCTTTGTTTCATGTTTAAGCTAATACAAGAATGATACTGCTGAAATAGCTTGGAAAATTATTTACTTGGCATCCTCTTTTGTTTCTTTCTGTCTTTCTTGAATTATATCTATTACTTTGCCTCCAGTCCTTTCTTTGGTGAGTCACTAGATGCTGTCTTCTTTGTTTTCATATAGTTTACCTGGGAGATTTGTGAATGCAGTATTTTCTTTTCCTTGGCTTGGAGGATCTTTTTATGGTCATTAACACCCGTGCCTGCTTAAAAAAGGGGTTTGGGATGAAAACTTTTCAGAAAGAAAATGCTAATTGCACAGTTTCTTAGACTTCGTCCTTGGAAAAGGCCTCTCACCCAATCCGCACCTAGCTGTATAACCTGGGGCATAAATATCTGTTCAGACTCCAAGTTAAAGAGTGGGCTTGCCATCTTTTCCATCTTCTTCCCCATTCCCCCTTTTCCTTTTCCTCCTTTCACGCCTTTTTTGTCATTCACCTTCGAATCCACTTAACACCTCAGGGTGGGACTGTAATTGGAGAGCAGAAATTCAGATTGAAGCTGTTTGGCATCATATTTACTAGTGCTCATCTATCATTCGTTACAATAGCTTCCTGTGAGCCTCAAATTCACACAGAGAAGTGATGAATTATATATTTGCCGGCAGCCCTTCACACAATAAGCATCTGTGGCACAAAAAATAAGTTGGGATTCACAATCAAATAATGGTTGGGCCAAGTCTGGCAATTAGCGTGCTTTAAAAAAAACGAACACTGTTGTGCAGCCAAAGCAATGGCCAGAGAAGATGGGATTAAAGAGACAGAGAGAACGGGAGGCAGAAAGCAAGTTTCCTGTTTGTTTCCTGTTCTCTGTAAACAAAAGGATAATTCTGGAAAAATGTGCTCTTGTTATTCAGCTTTCAGGAAATCTCTTAGAGTTGATAGTGTGGTGCTTATGGACACCACTGTGCCTTCAAACCCCTCTCCTTGTGTTGACCAGGTTTCTGATTCCACCTGGGTTTTAGAAATAGATTGTTTTAGATCAGAGCTTTCCAAACTTTTCATGTTGGTGACACACTTTTTAGACATGCATCATTTTGCGACACACTCTTACAGCAGGGCACAAGGCAGGCACTAGGACGTGTGCAGAATCACAGCAGGTTTGGAGGCAGCAAGGCACAAGGCAGGCACTAGGACCTGCGCGGAATCCTGGCAGGGCTCAGAGGCAGCCGCAGCCGCAGCCGCAACACACCCAGACACTGCAGCCGACACACTAACGTGTCCCGACACACAGTTTGGAAAGCTCTGTTTTAGATTAAACTCCGTAAAAAGGAAGCAGGTAGGCATGGCGTAGGGCTCAAGGTGAGGGACTAGGAATGAGGACACCCTACTTCAAGTCCACCCTCAGCCATGGACACTCACCTGGTGACTCTTGGGTCACCTTCGGCTCAACATACCTCGTGGGCTTATTGTTGTAAGGGGGAACGGAGGAGGGAACTCTACATACCCTTGAGCTCTTATATGAAAGGTGGGATACCGATCAAATTAATCAATCAATACTTGTCAGCTTTCCCAGGTAGTCCAGGCAGGAAAGACGACCAGATGAGCTAATTCTACTTTATTGTAAGGCTACATTAATAGAATCTTGCCAGTCTGAAAGTACAGAACTCCCGCCCTCCCTATTTACAGCCTGATAAGTTAGGGAGGGTCCTTTCTAAGTTTCTTTCTCTGGCCGTTATGCAGCTGCGGGCTCCCCCACCCCCACTTTTATCTGATTATTCCCCTGTCTCCCAAGGTCATTCTCACACACCTTTACAATACTACAATGCAAACCACTGGTCCCTCCCATTGGAATGCCTTTGGATTCTAAAAAGGTTCCACTAGGATGGCAGCACATCCTGAGAAGTTAATTTACCTCTTTAAAAAAATCATATTTTTGTTGGGGTACCGGTTCTGGGTTACATACATCCAGACAGGTGCTGGATGGCAGCAAGGAAATGCATAAAACTTAACTCATGTAGAGGTTGTCTGGATTTGCAGCCTAGATTTGATAGCTCTGTGGCCCTGCCCATTTTGTAAATAGGCAAATTTCCATGGAAACCCTTTGGGATTGCAGCAGCCCAGATGTGCTCTCAACATTCCAGATGTGCCCCTGGCTGAGAAAAGTTGCTCCGGTGTTGTGTGATATACCTGTATGAAATCAGTTGTCACATAAGAAGCACTCAGCTTGCATTTAATATTTTAAGATTTACTGTTTGCTGTATTGCTATGCTTTACAAATTTAATATAAATATAATAATACGATATGAATATTTACTAGGGCTACCAGTCCAAGCTTACAAAAACCGAGATGCTCCAAGAAGGCAGCAAAGAGATACAGAAAACTGTAACTCTTTATTGCTATCTAGTGATCATTTGGATTTTTGCAGTCCAGATTTGGTAGCCCTGCATTTAGCAAACTAAAAAATAAGTTAAAAAATTTGGTAGCCCTACATTTACTGTAGCAAAATAAAAAATAAGTTAAAAAAATTACCAACCACTTGGGAATGAAGTCTTGTTCATACAGGCATTTCCCCAATAGATTTATAAATGTTAAACCAGTGCTGTGGATGGTTCATTAGAAATTTTCTTGTCTAAGAGGACGTGCTTCTCTCCTAGATCTTAGAGATGGAGAAAGATCTAGCGATGGAGAAAGGGTTAGCTTTACGATATTTAAGTTGCAAAAATCTGGACAACCTCTAGATGCCAGCAAAGATGTACAGATATAGATACATATTTTACAGCGCAGATGTGGTAGCCCTAAGTGGAACAAAGTGGGGAAATTGGGCAGCGGGAGGAAATTTCATCTAGGTTAGGCACGGGCAACTATTTCTGGCGAAGTGCTGCACAACCAGCTGCAGAGGATTGCAAGGTGCATCTCCAGTAACCCACCATCATCCTAAGGAAAGGAGGGAAATTTGAGTTTGGGGGAAGGTTAAGATGGATAATTCATGCAGAGCATTAACATGCATTTTCAGCTTTGAAGACAGCAAAAACCAGCCAAAAGAAACAAACAAAGAAGTCCAGCACAATATCTTGCCATTGAAAATTAGTTTAGTTGTGTTTGGTTTTCTCAGCTATTGGTAGTGAGTTCTGGAGTTAGGCTAAGGGCTGCAAAACGGGAAGCTATTAGGCTGTGTGTGTGTGGCCCATGGACTGCACACCCCAATTGATCCAACGATCAACTTACAGTTAGGAGATATTGAGAGGAAATTACAGAGCCATAGCCAGTTTCGGTAAGGTGTTATGGTATGGACCCAAATGTAGTCATGCTTAGAGAAGGTCTGCTGAAATCACTGAAATGAGGCAAGTTACTTATTGCCAACTTAAATCAATATAAGATATTGATTTCAGTGTGTCTACCCTAAGCACGACAATGGTGAGATGAAGTCTTTCCATTAAGATTCTGAGAGATTACAAGGACAAATGGAAACTTCAAATATTGCTTGCATTAAATAAAGTTTATATTATTTAAAGTGGCCATTAATGAGGGATTTGCAGAGATAAGAAGGAAAAAGCCTTTAAAAGAGGTAGGAAGGAAGGACTGAGTTCTCACATTGTGATAAGTCACAATGTCTTTAATTTTTCTTCAGTTGCTTGTTGAATGAAATGGTTAGGTTAAAACACTGAATTAAGCCCACACAAAACGATATACATTCTGGCTTAGGATAATACGGCCAAAGCACAGGAGTGTTCTTCACTTTGCTAAAGCCACTTATATGAGAAAACAGATTTTTTTGTTTCATGCCTCTATGCCTGTCTGTTACTCTTTTGTTCTGCCAAAGTATTTTATGGTCCAGAGCACTGATAGTTTTATAATCTGTCTGTCTGACTGTCTCTCTGTCTCATTTTGGAATGCGGTGATTAAGGTTCCCACCATGGCTGATGAGAGCTAATCGCTTTATAAGTCCCACTCCTGCCTCTTAACAGTTGTTCTCTTGTCCTCCTGCTTGGCTTTTAACTCTGTGGGAGCAAAGATAAGGAAACACTTTCCTCAAGCCACAACGTCACCCTTCCTTATAAGCCTTTACCTAGTCAAGGGCAGAATTTTAGGCTACATCAATAGCCCAGACATTTCTTACTGTGATTACTCAAACATTATTGCTTCACTGTCAGTTTCTTTAAAAGCTTTTAATGTGCGTGTTGTAGGAGCCGCAGCCAAATGGTAGTGAGAGATATTAACTGAAGCAAGGTGGAAAGGAAGCTGTTTTCAAGGATGAAACAGATTGCATCAATGTATTGGGCTAAATTCAGCTAAAATTCATGGCTGGTTATTGTAAATGGTTGCGTGCAATTCAGCCCTCCCCCTTCTTTGTCTAAGGGTTTAGAGATGCTCCTACTTCCAAGTCCTTTGTGACCTTCCCTGTTCTTTCCCTTCCTGTCTTGGTGGCTCCCCTACAGAACTCCTTTTATTTTTATCCGTTCAATCGTGTCCGATTCTCAGAGAGTGCCTGAACAAGTCCCTGCAGTTTCCTTGGCAAGATTTCAGAAGTGGTTTGCCATTGCCTCCTTCCTAGGGCTGAGAGAGAGTGACTGGCCCAAGGTCACCCAGCTGGCTTTGTGCCTAAGGCGGGACTAGAACTCACGGTCTCCTGGTTTCTAGCCTGGTGCCTTAACCACTACACCAAACTGGCTCTCTACTGAACTCAATAGCAATGTGCAAATCTTGGGAGGGTGGGAGGGCGTCACTTTGACAAATCTCGAACAAAACACCCCAAGCTGCTTCACAGGATAATGTGCCCCCTTCCCTTGCTTTGGTGTGCAACATGAAATGGCTGCATTTGTTTTGCTTCTCCTGCTTTGCTTCCTTCCTTCATGGCCTCCTGCAGCCAGAAGTGGACAAAAGCCATAGGAGGTTTCTGTGGAGGTGCTGGATGTGTGGAAAAGCCACGGGCAATCCTCCCAGCCACCCACTGTGAATGTTGGTGGACGCTTCCGTGTTACGCCGAGATCACTTACAGAAGTGGTGGAGAAGATGGACAGACTATGTGGACAGCATTTCCTCTTCACCTCCAAGAAGAAAACACTCACCACTGAGGCATGAAGCTCTTAGGTTGCATTTAAGCTGCCTAGTGCTTGCAGCCATTCTGACCTTATGTAATCGTTTCTCCCTAATTGCGCTGCAACCCTCTTGCAGCATTTGCTGTGGCAACAAATCTTATAAGCAGTGTTTCTCAAACTTGGCAACTTTAAGACGTGTGGACATCAACTCCCAGAATTCCCCAGCCAGCATGGCTGGCTGGGGAACTCTGGGAATTGAAGTCCACACGTCTTAAAGTTGCCAAGTTTGAGAAACACTGTATAATGCTTGGGAATATTCAGCCATATCACAGCAACTCAAGCAAATACTTCCTGGTATACATATATCTTGAGATAAATAATAGTTGTTAAACAACCACATTGTTGTTTTCTCTATTGCGGCCCTTTATAATGGCAGGTCATTTTGGTGAAGGTGAGAAATTATTAAATATATACAGTATACATTAATTATTAACCAGGCTACAGAGACCTCTATGTTCTCTCTTCTGTCAGAGTATTCTATCCGTCAGGATAAAACAGTTATTACAGAGAATAGGAATAGTTATTTGGCATACAACTAGCTTGGCAGCTGTACACAAAAGGCTGCTACCATTAACATTGGTTCCTGCAGAAATATTTCTTGAAGACATTGTTGAAGACTTTCCTGGATATATCTGGTTCAACTGATAAATTTGAAGGAAATGACAATTCTTTGCAAGCTATTACCATGATTATTATAGTAGTTCTAACCAAATAGAAGGCATCTATTGGCCCAGAATGCAGAGGCACAAGTATTTATATTTGCGCGTCAATACACCCATACAACACCACTGCTCTGCAAGCTGCCTTGGTTTCCTCTAAGCTTCCAGGTACAATTCAAGGTGCTGGTTACCACCTATAAAGCCCTTCATGGCACAGGACCAAGTTACTTGCGGGAATGCCTGTCTCCATTGTCATAAGCTTTTGTGAGCTACAGGCAGGCAAGCATTTAGGGATTTGGTCTGGTTTTGGTCACCACAAACATATGGTTCCTAACTATATGGCAAGAAACTTTCCCATTCTTGCTGTATACTGTTTATTACAGGGGTGGGCAATGTCAGGCCCGTGGGCCGTTTAAGGCCTGCGGGGCTCCCGCCTAAGGCCCGCAGGGCTCCTGCCCGCAAACCCCGCCCCTTCCATGTGATTGGCTCCCGCCCGCAAACCCCACCCCCAGTGCTTGTGATATGCTCCTGCCCGCCAACTCCGGCCCTCGGTCCGCGGAAATCCCAGAAACCCCACCCCCCACCCCCCCGGTCCCCAGTTATAAATATCCAAATGGCCCTTGACAGAAAAAAGGTTCCCTACCCCTGGTTTATTAAGACTCAAAGGCAAAGGAAACCAGTCAGTCACCGTTGCTTGCTGAACCAGTCACATTTTTTGAGAGCCAAATTGCAGAGGAACCTTAGCTTACGAAGAATCATTCCAGAATGCATGAGTTTAGTGGAGATATCAGACAACCTGATCTTGATTCCTTTTATTTGGTCAAACCTTTAGTGGCAATTCAGTGTGAAGAAAAAGAAAACAAGAATCAGACCAAGTTGCCATGATTAATGTTATAAGACAAATTTTTACTTCTGCAGTTGAAGATTTTACAGTTCATTTCGCCGGCATTTAGATTGCATATTATCTTATTAATCAAAATGTCATGAACCCTAAAACAGAAATGTAGTCCCATTATCTAATTTAATGAAATTAGTGGCAGAATATTTAAGGATGTATCCTACTAGTTTCTAATAACAATACTGTAGACCATTTGGCTTAATACTGTGTAAGAGAATGAGAAATAGATATATTGAGGTCAGGAGTATGTTGTTGTTTATTCGTTCAGTTGCTTCCGACTCTTTGTGACTTCATGGACCAGCCCACGCCAGAGCTTCCTGTCGGCCGTCACCATCCTCAGCTCCCCCATGGTCGAGTCCGTCACCTCCAGAATATCATCCATCCATCTTGCCCTTGGTCGGCCCCTCTTCCTTTTGCCTTCCACTTTCCCTAACATCAGCTTCTTTTCCAGGGTATCCTGTCTTCTCATTATGTGGCCAAAGTACTTCAGTTTTGCTTTTAATATCATTCCCTCAAGTGAGCAGTCTGGCTTTATTTCCTGGAGTATGGACTGGTTTGATCTTCTTGCAGTCCAAGGCACTCTCAGAATTTTCCTCCAACACCACAGTTCAAAAGCATCTATCTTCCTTGGCTCAGCCTTTCTTATGGTCCAGCTCTCACAGCCATAGGTTACTACGGGGAATACCATTGCTTTGACTATGCGGATCTTTGTTGTCAGTGTGATGTCTCTGCTCTTAACTATTTTATCAAGATTTGCCATTGCTCTCCTCCCAAGAAGTAGACGTCTTCTGATTTCCTGGCTGCAGTCAGCGTCTGCAGTAATCTTTGCGCCTAGAAATACAAAGTCTGTCACTGCCTCCACTTTTTCTCCCTCTATTTGCCAGTCATCAATCAAGCTCGTTGCCATAATCTTGGTTTTTTTTAGGTTTAACTGCAACCCAGCTTTTGCACTTTCTTCTTTCACCTTCATCATAAGGCTCCTCAGCTCCTCCTCGCTTTCAGCCATCAAAGTGGTATCATCTGCATATCTGAGATTGTTAATGTTTCTTCCAGCGATTTTAACTCCAGCCTTGGATTCCTCAAGCCCAGCACGTCGCATGATGTGTTCTGCGTACAGGTTGAATAGGTAGGGTGAGAGTATACAGCCCTGTCGTACTCCTTTCCCAATCTTAAACCAGGTCAGGAGTACCTGGTTTATAAGGTCAGGAGTATAATAATAGGGATATTATCACATTTAGCCATTTTTTTAAAAAAAAATGCCAATTGGGACTATCAAAATCATAAATAGTAAGTAAATGCTAGCTTTGGGGAAGAACAAACTGATATTGAAGCTTCCATGCAGTTGTCTGATCTTTCCCAGCCTGGTGCTCATCAGATGTTTTGAAGTAAGATTTCTACCAGTGTGGACAAGGGACTGAGATGATGCAAAATACTTTCAATGAAGTAGGACAAGAACCAAATGCCCAGATGCCTGAGGTTAGACAGGGAAGATAATATTATAAAGGACTGGGGATAAGATTTGTTTGGACATTTGGGAGTTGGACATTTGGGAGTCCAGCAATCAGGAAAATAACATCAACATTTTCCAATAGTCTAGTCTTCCCCAACCTCATGATCTCAAGATGTGTTGATTTCAACTCCTACTATTGCCACTTAGCTTGGCCATGCAGTCTCAGGATTATGGGAGTTGAAGTATGACATTTCTGAAGGACATCAAGTGGAGGAAAGTTGCAATCATCTTTTAATGAAGAATGCACAGTGATAGAGAGATCAGTATCATTAAACCATGCGAGGCGGGGATCCTGGGAGGGTGGTGAATGGGGAAGACTGAGCTTTTCTGTGTAATACTATGGCCTTTGGTCTAGCCCTCTCCTCTAGTTGCTGTGGAAGATACTGTCTGAAATCACACTGCTGAAATAAGAGACATTTCCTCAGTCTGATTGGTTTCCACGTATAGAAGGCCCTGCATTACTGTTTCTTAACCTTGGCAACTTCCAAGGTTTTAACTCCTGAATTCTCAGGAATGGCTATGTTTGTTGGGGAATTCTGGGAGTTGAAGGTTACACATCTGGAAGTTGTCACAGTTGGGAAACACTGCCCTGGACAAAGGAGAATGTGTAAATGGCTGGACCTGTTTTCCCTATTTTATTTGTAATCAAGATAGTGAGGCTAGTGTTAATGGCACTTCATCCAGCCAGCTGCTAACACAGTCAGATCTTATCAGTGGTTATGGCAAAACACTGTTTATTTGTCAAATTTTGTCACCGCCCATCTCCCCTGCAAGGGGGGACTCTGGGCGGTTTACAATAAAAATAAAACATTAAACTATGGTAATACATAAATAAATATCAGAAATATCCTCTCTGCATGACTGGGTGGGACGGGTCGATGTAATGGGGACAAGATGGTCCCTCAGGTAGCCTGGACCCATGCCATGTAGGGCCTTAAAGGTGATAACCAACACCTTAAATTGGACCCAGAAGCAGACTGGTACCCAGTGCAGCTCGTGCAGCAATGGTGTTATATGTGCCGATCTTGGGGCACCAAGAATTGCCCGCGCGGCTGCATTTTGGACCAGCTGTAGCCTCCGGATACTCTTCAAGGGTAGCCCCATGTAGAGCGCATTACAGTAGTCTATATGGGAGATGACCAGGGCATGAGTGACCATGCGAAGGGCCTCACGGTCCAGGAAAGGGCGTAACTGTTACACTAATGGGTCAAAAATTACCCTTTTAAGGATACAGATTTCCTTTTTTCCCCATGAACCCTTGACGCGAGAGTACTGATAAGGCTTTCATTACATGATCAGCTCCTGGTGACAACTGCAGTCAGTCATTGTTTGGGAGGTATATTCTGTGCTGCTAGATCTTGTCAATGAATTCTGTAATAGAGTTGCTTGATCAGCCACTGTTTCCTCACAGATCTTTTTCAAGGGGGACTAGCTATGTAAAAAAAAAAGTGACATGTTCAGGTGTTCCTATAAAATGACTGACTGACTGGGTGAAATTACTTGACTGGCTTTGTTTTAGTGAATTTTAATACCCTGGAGGTTAGCTGATTGGGATGTAATTCAAATGAGCATTTTCAGATGTTCTCCAATCCACTGACCCCTCTGATCTAGTGAAAGAGTACCTTAGGAGTAGGTCCAATGACTTTCAATATTAGGTCAGTATTCAAGTTCTGAATTATCCTACCTTGGACACATTATGTGAAGACCCAGCTCTCTGGAGAAGGCTCTAATTCTGGGAAAGGTGGAAGGAAAGAAGAAGAGATGACCAGCAGCAAGGTGGATGGACTCAGTTACAGTGGCGATGAGTGCACCGTTGGGAGACCTGAAAGACCAGGTTAGGGACAGATCTTTATGGAGAAAATCTATGTGGTCACTAAGAGTTGACCCTGACCTGATGACTTATAATCAATCAATCAATCAATCAATCAATCAATCAATCAATCAGTTCTGACTAAATTAAATACAAAGGGAAATTAACTGGCAGAGAGTGTTATAATAATCCAGCATCTGAAACTAAAATAATGTATTATAACTGGTTAAAAAACTTTGCATCAAGACATGCAGTATTTACTCACTTGGGGATATTGTTGCTGTGTAGAACTGTGAATGTTCTACTGTGAATTGCCACTTATTTGGCATTATTTTTTGGTAGGGGCGGAATGAATATAAATGATATTGGTAGGGGTGGAATGAATATATATGGAATATATGGAATGAATATATATGAATGAATATATGGGGAAAGAAAAAAATATAGAATAAAAGCTTTAACCCAGTGCCATGAACAGTGAGCTGGATCTCCAAAATGCAGGGTAAAAGTATCGGCTGGCATAAAGACTGTAGCAAAGCAGGGTGACTTATGTAAGTATTTGCTTTTCAACTATAAATAATCATTGATTTTGTTTAAACCCTGCTACCGTTATTAGGACAAATTAATGGTTAGGATGGTGGAAACTGAAGTTTCTTCGCTTTGTCAGGTTTTCTGCTTTTAACTATTCCTCCAACTATTTAAGCTAAAATAGCTGTTTTTGATGGTAGCATCAAGTTTTCGCAGTTCTAGCACAACCTCACTCCAGGGTAGCTGCAAGAAGGCAGCATTGATTTATAAGCAATTGCATTCTGACACATTAATTCTGAATACTTTACGCTGTGTAGTTTGTACTATTTAATATAGCTAACCCAGACTAGGACTCACTGTTTTATGTGGAGTCCTTGGTGCTCTCTGAGCCTTATTGTTTTCTTGCAGACGTTTCATTGCCAGGCTAGGCAACATCTTCAGTGCGAAAAGGGAGTGGGACTAGGGTTAGTATAGACTAGTCCCACTCCCTTTTCGCACTGAAGATGTTGCCTAGCCTGGCAATGAAACGTCTGCAAGAAAACAACAAGGCTCAGAAAGCACCAAGGACTCCACAGTTCAACCCTGAGCTACAAATATTCTCTTCGATTGGTACTCACTGTTTTAGTTTATATGGTCATCTGCCCATAAGAGCCTGTTCGCAACATGTTATTTATTTATTTAAGCTTATTTTCACCAATATATTTTTGTGACTGTCGTTCCTTCCTATGGGGTCAGATAAAATGTTGCAAACAATTACAGTGGGAAAGAGGAGGAAGCTTATCCACCAATTTCACCAGTACTTACTATCTTTTTTCCCATAAAAAAATAGGGTGGCAAGGGAGGACAAATTATGTTTGATAATGTCCTCTTTCAAGCTTGAGTATCCAAATTACATCCAAGAGTGGATGAACAAATGTAAGCAGAACTAGAAATAAGAGTTTTAAGAACCATACTCAACCCAAAGAAAAAAAATCCAATAAGATTCCTGCCAAAGGATGAATAGTGAGATAAAAATAATGCAGACAGACCAAAGCACTGGGCAGTGCCAGCTTCACCACTTTGTCAACCTACAGTTGAAACCAATCCCGGGGATTCCCTCTCTCCATAAATATATTTCATATGTATGTATGTATGTGACATATCTGTATATAAGTGTTCACTTATTCATATGAGCCATATTATACCATATACCTGGTAGAACCATATACCATATAGCCATATACCATATACCGTATACCATATAGCCATATAAATCATTGGCGATCACTCGTAGCCGAGTAAGATTGTCTTCCAAGGGTAAAATTTTAACAGTGGATCCGTAAGTGGCTATAAAGGCCAATTCTGGATCCGCACAACCTCCCACAATGAGGGCATAGGTTTCCGGGTGGGAGACGGTCATGATGAGGGTTTGCCTGACGTGCCTTCCTTTTAGCTCTTTTCTCCCTTTTGCCCTGTACTCGTGCTTCTTCAAAGTCCATAGCGCCTTTAATAAAGGCTGATCTCCAATTGAAACGCTCATGAGTTAGGGCTTCCCAGTTCTCAATGCTGATATTACATTTTTTAAAATTAGCTTTGAGAGTGTCTTTGAATCTCTTTTGCTGTCCACCAATATTCCGTTTTCCATTCTTAAGTTGGGAGTAAAGTAGCTGCTTTGGAAGACGATGGTCAGGCATTCGAACAACATGGCCGGTCCAGCGAAGTTGATGTTGGATGATCATTGTTTCAATGCTGGTGGTTTTCGCTTCTTCTAATACGCTAACATTAGTCCGCCTATCTTCCCAAGTAATTTGCAGAATTTTTTGGAGGCAGCGTTGATGGAATCTTTCAAGAAGTTGGAGGTGGCGTTTGTAGAGGGTCCATGTTTCACAGGCGTACAGAAGGGTTGGTAGTACAATGGCTTTGTAAACAAGCATTTTGGTCTCCCTGCGAATGTCCCGATCCTCAAACACTCTACGCTTCATTCGGGAGAAAGCTACACTCGCAGAGCTCAGGCAATGCTGAATTTCAACGTCGATGTCGGCTTTTGTAGATAGATGGCTGCCGAGATAAGAAAAGTGGTCGACATTTTCTAGTGACACACCTTTAAGCTGGATTGATGGCGCTGCGGAGGGATTGGTTCAAACTTGCTGGTAAAGCACTTTGGTTTTTTTAATGTTAATCGAGAGGCCGAGCTTTTCATATGCTTCTGCAAAGATGTTTAGGATAGTTTGAAGATCTTCCTCGGAGTGTGCACAGACTACGTTATCATCAGCATGTTGAAGTTCTATAACAGAAGTTGTAATTACCTTATTTTTTGCTTTCAGCCTACTAAGATTAAAAAGCTTTCCATCTGTTCGATACATAATTTCTACACCAGTAGGAAGTTTCTCTTCAACAAGGTGTATAATCATAGCAATGAAGATAGCGAATAAGGTTGGAGCAATAACACATCCCTGTTTAACGCCGGATTCCACTTTAAATGGATCGCTTTGAGAGCCATTGTTATCCAGGATTGTTGCCATCATGTTGTCATGGAGTAGCCGCAAGATGTTCACAAATTTATCAGGGCATCCGATTTTCAGAAGGATGGTCCAGAGAGCAGTACGATTTACAGTATCAAAAGCTTCAGTCAGATCAATAAATGCCATGTACAGAGGGCGGTTTTGCTCCTTGCATTTTTCTTGAAGCTGTCGTGCAGTGAAGATCATATCCACTGTTCCCCTGGAAGGGCGGAAGCCATTTTGCGTTTCAGGGAGGATGTCTTCTGATATAGATAGGAGACGGTTTGCGATGATCTTTGCCAGGATTTTGCCTGCTGTAGCTAGAAGGGAGATGCCTCGATAGTTTCCACAGTCTGTTCTATCACCCTTTTTAAAGAGAGTGATAATTATGGCATCCCTAAAGTCTGCTGGAATCTCCTCCCTCATCCAGATTTTTTCGATGAGCTTATGAAGTTGTTGTGTAAGTTCAGGCCCGCCTTCTTTAAAGACTTCAGCAGGAACCCCATCAGGTCCACTAGCTTTGTTATTTTTCATTTGTTTAGTGGCTTTACTGACTTCCTCCAAACTAGGGGGAAACTCATCTCTTACTTGTTTTTGCGGGATTTGCAAGAAGACTTCATCAGCCACAGTAGAGTGACGATTAAGGAGATTGTAGTAATGCTCTTTCCAGTGCAGTGCAATAGACCCTTTGTCCTTTAGAAGTTTAGCACCATCTATTGAGCATAAGGGATTTGTACCATAGTTTGTTGGTCCATAGATGGCCTTTATGGCATTAAAAAAGGCCCGTGCATCATGAGCATCTGCAAAATGTTGGGTTTCTTGGGCTTTTTTTATCCACCATATGTTCTTAAGTTCTCTAGTTCTTCTTTGGACTTCTGCCTTTGCACTGGCGTAGATTTTTTTCTTAACGGCACAGTTAATATCTTTTTGCCATATCCGGAAGGCTTTCCTTTTCTTGTCAATAATATGTTCAATCTCACTATCGTTCTCATCAAACCAGTCCTGATGTCTCTTAGTTTGGTATCCGATAGTTTGTTCACAGGCTGAAATAATAGAAGTCTTGGTGGCTCAGCGGGTAAGACGCCAGGCTTGTCGATCGGAAGATTGCAAGTTCGGAGGTTCAAATCCCTAGCCCTGCGTGCGGAGTGAGCTCCTGCACTAGCTCCAGCTCTTGCCAACCTAGCAATTCGAAAGCATGAAAATGCAAGTAGATTAATAGGTACCACTTCAGTGGATAGGTAACAGCGTTCCGCACGCGTCATGTGGCCACATGGCCATGGAAGTGTCTTCGGACAACGCTGGCTCTTCGGCTAACAAACTGAGATGAGCACCGGCCCCTAGAGTCGGACACGACTGCACAAAATGTGCGGGGGGAACCTTTACCATATAAATACCATATACCTGGTAGAAACCACACTCCAAAATAGGACGGGGCCAGGACAAAAACTTATCAATTGAAATACTAATTCCTGATTCATATTAATTACTGCTACAATAAAGTCCCCAATTTATCAAATTAATTGATCCCCAATCTGTTTATACCAGTCCCCTTGTGCACACTCAGACCACTCTCATACACTGAAACCCACAAGTGTATACAATCACAGTCTCCTCCTAGTGTAACCTTCAGTGCCCAATCTTCAATTTGTTCACACTTTTAGCAGCAGCCGGCAGCCATCTACACCAAATGGCTCATTCATTTGTTTTCAGAAGCATCTTCTTCTTAACTCTACATGGGGCTCCTCATGGGGCTGCCCTTGGAAGCTTCAACTGGTGCAGAATGCGGCAGCACAAGTAGTCAATGGTGCTGGTTACTTGGTGCATGTAACACCACTACTTCGTGAGCTGCATTGGTTCTGGTGTGCTTCCAGGTGGAATTCAAGGTGCTGGTTATCACCTATAAAGGCTTTCATGGGACAGGACCAGGTTACTTGAGGGACCACCTCTCCCCACTTGTTTCCACCCATCTGGCAGGCTTCAGGTCCTGTCAGCTAAGGAATGCCAGTTGGCAGGGCCCAGAAGGTGTGCCTTTTCTGCCTTAGTACCCGCCCTATAGGTACCTAGAGGGGGCATGGTGGCTCAGCGGGTAAGACACCAGGCTTGTCGATCGCAAGTTCGGAGGTTCAAATCCCTAGCCCCGTGTGATGGAGTGAGCTCCCGCACTCGCCCCAGCTCTTGCCAACCTAGCAATTTGAAAGCATGCAAATGCAAGTAGATGAATAGGTACCACTTCGGTGGGTAGGAAACAGCGTTCCACACGCGTCATACAGTCACATGACCGTGGAGGCGTCTTTGGACAACGCTGGATCTTCAGCTAAGAAACGGAGATGAGCACCGGCCCCTAGAGTCAGACACGACTGCACAAATATGCAGGGGGAACCTTTACCTTTTTTACCCGCCCTCTGGAATATTCTCCCTCCGGACATTAGGATGGCCCCGACCCTGCTGGCCTTTCATAAGGCCCTAAAGACCTGGTCTTGTGCCCAGGCCTGGGGCCCCACATGTCTGAAGGGACCCGTCCCCGGCTTGTGCTAGCAACTGTCAACTGTGATATCTTCCTCAGCTGCTGTGCATTTTAATTTTTGTATTTACGATTGTAATTGTTTTTATTTTTATTTAATATGTTTGCTGCCCAGAGCCACTTGTTGAGATGGGCAGCTATACAAATTGGTCCAATAAATAAATAATAAACTCATGTACGTTGACTCTCCCCTTCACCTCCAATTCACGGGTAATTGTTTGGAGGAAAATGTGCAGTAAGTGAAGAAAAAAATATCCCAGTCTAAACAGTTTCTCTTACAAATAGTGCATTTGAAGAAAAAAGCATAATAAACATTACTATCTAAACAGTCCCCCCATAAGACTGTTTTCCCCCTAGAGCAGTTAAGTCCAGAATCTAAAATTATCTAATTACACAACTAAGCACTGTATTCTGTTCACACAAGTACGATCTGCTTTAGTTTGAAAAAATGGAACCTAGGGTGTGATGTGGGTATACTGAAAACCCTACCTCACTTTAGATATTGTTAGATTGTGGTGCAGTTTTGCTACAGGGAATACAGTTTAAGGTAGTGCTTTTCAACCCTGGCAAATTTAAGATGTGTGGACTTCAACACCCAGAATTCTCCAGCCAGTATGGGAGTTGAAGTCCACACATCTTAAAGTTGCCAGGGTTGAAAAATACTGCTTTAAAGGAATGTGTGATATACCTTCCTGCAATTTTGAGAGATGTATGCTGATGTCAGAAGCCTAGAATATGAACTTAAAGCACATGAAGAAGCTAAGTAGGTTTGTTGATTGTGATTATGACTGTGCAGATAATGGAATGTGATTTTAATAGAGTGGATAAGAGAATATTTGGGAATCTTATGTATGCTGCCTTGTATTTCATCATAGGCAGGATATAAATGTACTAAACCAGCTATAATTGTATCATTGAACTGCACATTTATTTTTTGAAAGTAGCATTTTTGGAACAGTTCTTTAAGAAGCCATTTATATTTATTGTTAAAATACGTCAGTACAGTTTTGAAATGTAATTCTATTGAAGCTCTGCATGAATTCCATTTTTTAAAAATGTGTTTCTGATTTACATTAGCATCCACACAATGCACTAGACAATTCAATCAGAAATTAGGTTGAAAAATGAATTCTGTGTTGGGTGGCAATTCAAAGTCATTCTTCTTCAGACTGAAATAGACTTCACTGGCATTTCTTGTTACCTTCAAATCTGAGCTGTTGCTTATCTTTAGAGCAATTAATTGTGCTGCTGCCAAGAATGTTTGTTCTTCTTTCAAAAATGGATTTTCCTTTTTATATAAACAGAGCAACTCCTAATCCAGTCAGAATGCAGAAGTCTGAGCAAACCTCCAAATGCAAGAATATATGGAGTAACAATTGGTCATCGTCAATCAAGAAGAAAAGGTACGGTGTCTGCATTTGGTTATAAATGTACTTGACTGACATCCAGCTATGGCAATTTTACAATCTCGAACAGCTAAGTATATAGTTTAGCAGTTTTATGTGTGAAGAACCCACTGGTGTCTTCATATAGGAACTTGGCCAAGACCTTTTAATAGTTAAAACTTGGCCAATATCTAGTTTAACCTAAATGTGGTTAGACTAAGAAATGATTATAGCATCATACTTCACTGCCATGGCACCTGCTCTCTGGAATGGCGTCCCTCCAAAGGTTCACATTGCCCCGACCCTGCTGTCCTGCAAATGAGTTTTAAAGATCTGGCTCTTTCCCCAGGGATGAGAAGTTGTTTTTGGATGTCTTTTTATTATCAAGCCTGGTTCCTTTTTGGTTTTGTCATTTTTATCTAGCCTTGCTATCTTACTGGGGATTTTGTATTGGCTGTTTTATTGTAGACTGCCCAGAGTTGGTTGAGTTGGGTGGCTCTATAAATTTGATACCATAAAAATATATAAAATCACCTGTATTCTGATCTGGAATGTGTGTTTTCCTATTCGGAGGCATGTCCATTGGTGAGTTAGATGTAGATCCAAAGTTAGGTGTTATAGTAGAGGTAACATGTTTTGTACAGAAAATACTGCTCTATTGGTCAAGGAAAAATGGGCTGAGTCCAGACTGGTATGG
Source organism: Charina bottae (assembly GCA_023362775.1). NCBI lineage: Eukaryota > Metazoa > Chordata > Lepidosauria > Squamata > Charinaidae > Charina > Charina bottae. The sequence goes on along the minus strand of JALMGJ010000007.1, from coordinate 45,774,621 downwards.
AAACTGCCCTAATGACCATCTTTGGAAAGCAATGAGGGCCCATGTTATTTCCTGTGCTGGACTGTCAAATCATATGACTTAAATTCCCTACAATGCCACCAATCTAGATCGTTCTGTGGACACCAGCAACCCAGCCCACGGTGCGGCCTGATGCCTCTGTGAGGAAAGCCCATCTGTATCAGTAGAGGAGATGTTGGTTGTATTAGATCCAGGACCCTCATGAACTAGGAGCTGGACTTAGGACTAACCAATCCAAGAGGTTGATACTACCAGCCAGTTGAAAAAGTCTAGTTGGCACATATTATGTCTTCATGTGCCTGAGGATGCTTTGAGATAACCTTGCTCCACCTGGTATCCTCCAAATATGTTGTTTTTCTGCACGTTGGACATGCTGCTTGGAATTCTGGGAGTTGGAGTTCAATATATTGTCAGATTGGAGATGGTTGCACTGAGGTCTGAACACAGAGCTCCAGGGAGTGTACCAGCTAAGTCTCTGCCTTAACAGTTCAGCTCCCTGTATTTCTAAAACTATAGGACTTTTGCTTCATAGCCTAGGAAAAAGGATCATTCAACTTCATCTGTTTATTTAGCTCTAGAAGCTCTGTTTCTGTTGTAATTTCATACATAATACTCACCCATGTTAATGCAGTGATGCATGAATCAAACAAGCCATCAGCTAATAGCCAATTTTTTGGTGTGGTTGTGTTTTCTTCCTGACATATTGATTTTTGTATTACTGGTTTAAACAAGCACAAATTTCCATAGCCCATTTCAGTTGTTTCTTTCCTTCCTTTATAGTTGAGGATGTTTGTGAGATGTCTTTTATTGGTGTTGTTATTTCTGTTGTTAAACTTCAGGCTTTCCCCAGAATTTATCTTTGTGACGACAAAAAATCAAGAAAAACATACCTCCATTCAAGCTTTTTTGGTGTTTTGATTAACAAATACTGTTTCAACATGAACATTGCTTTGGTGAAGAGCCTCTATGTCAAGACACATATACGGATTGCTTCTATGAATTTTTCATGATGAATAACAGCACAACATAGTTGTTTATTGCAGCTACCCAGCCATATGGTAGTGGAGGCTGGACTTCCAGGCCAGAACAAGTGCGGGATGACTCAGCAGGGTCAGGCCTTGAGGCACACAAGTCAGGTGGAGTCAGCTGCAGCCTGTCAAGCTGTTGGCTGCTAGAACCCTTGGCAGCCATTACAGAAGTTTTTAAACGGCTGTAAAATGGAATGTTTTGGGAGTCTATCTACACAGAAAAGCAGACAAACATTTAGCTATTTCTCATTCAAAAATTAAAGACTTGCATTAATTTACATTTTCTGGTCCTATGCAGCATAGCATGCTGATAATTCTAATGCAGCTTCAGAAAACCCTGCCCTATTTCAAGATTTCTTACATTTACAGATGTTTTATGAATTAACAATAACACTTTCAAAGCAACACAGTAATTAACAGTATCTGTTTTACTGAACATCAGGATCTGATGTCTTTGTTCTCATGTGCTGCTATCTTCAGTCAAACAGTTATGATGCAACTAAGGGTTTCCTTCAGAGGATATTACTAGGCTGAAGGCAAGATGTGAACACTGCTGTTTAATATCACTTTGAAACCTCACATCAAAGAGAATGCAGAGAAAATGCAGGAGAAAGTGTCAAGGAAATAGAATAGAAAAAGGTTTATTAGTCCTAATAATAATAATAATAATAATAAATGTCATTTGCAATATTATATTAAATATTATAATTATATATTATAATATTAAATATTATAATAATTATAATAAATAATAATAAATAAATAATAATAAATGGCTCAGTGGTTAAGACGCCAGGCTTGTCGATCAGAAGGTCGGCGGTTCGAGACCCGAGTGCCGCATGACGGAGTGAGCTCCCACACTCGCCCCAGCTCTTGCCAACCTAGCATTTCGAAAGCATGCAAATGCAAGTAGATAAATAGGTACCACTTCGGTGGGATGGTAACAGCGTTCCGCGCGCGTCATGCCAGCCACATGACTGCGGAAGCATCTTCGGACAGCGCTGGCTCTTCGGCTAAGAAACAGAGATGAGCACCGCCCCCTAGAGTCGGACACGACTGTGCAGGGGAAAAACTTTACCTTTACCTTAGTCCTAAATAAGTCCTAAATTGGCGTGTTCACAATGAAAGATTTGTTGCTCATTCTTCAGGAACTATAGTACCCTCCAGAGCTATTTCCAAGAGTTGCTTTAATTCCATATATACTGTGGAAGCCAGTCTATGTAGAGTATAGGGTTTATCATCTCTTTACCAGCTGATTTAGCATTTGGCTGCAGATTGTTTACATGACACTTAGCCAGAGTGGTATTTGAGGGCTCTTTAAGCAAATTGGAGCCTTCCAGAAGTTTTGGGCTATAGCGTCTTATGTCCCTTGCAACTGAGTATACTGCAATTGACTATTCTGCAGATGGGAGTAGCATCCAAAGGACTGACTCAACTGTTAAGAATATAGACAAGAGGCTTATTATAAGCAAATCCAGTGCTATTTTTTATACTATAGTACAGAGCTTTCCAAACTTTTCATGTTGGTGACACACTTTTTAGACATGCATCATTTCGCAACACACTCTTACAGCAGGGCACAAGGCAGGCACTAGGACCTGCGCAGAATCACAGCAGGTTTGGAGGCAGCAAGGCACAAGGCAGGCACTAGGACCTGCGCAGAATCCTGGCAGGGCAGGTTTGGAGGCAGCAAGGCATAAGGCAGGCACTAGAACCTGCGTGGAAGCCAGGAGGCAGCAGCAGCCGCGACACATCCAGACACTGCAGCCGACACACTAACGTGTCCCGACATAGTTTGGAAAACTCTGCTATAGTATCTTCTGTTCTGACTCTAGAAGTCTTTCTTGATCACCTGTGACCTCATCTGAAGCTGTAGAGTTCTATTTTATCAAACTGATAAGTTTGGAGCAAAGAACATATAGTGTGTTACAAGCCATTCTTTCAAGTAACTTCTATCAATAATCATTTCATTAACAAGATATTGATTAGGCAGGGCTCAATTAGACTGAATTAGGCTTCAGTTCAAGAAGCTGGGGGAGTCAGAAAGTGACTGAGACTGCACTCTGACCCTGAAGCCTATGTGCCACTTCCAGAGACACCTAAGGAATCTCTCCCATTGCTAGGGCAGAAGAAAGAATCAATTGCCAGTCCAGCCAGCGTTTGGAAATGGAATGGAAGGCAGGACCATCTTGTTCTTCATCACAGCAAACTATATCTTAGGCCAGTCCTGAAGATAACTGCCTCAGGAAGCTGTTCTTGCTATGAATGAAAGCACCCCTCCAAAGCACATGCTATCCAGATTCTGAATTTCAAGATTTAAGCTTCAGAGCATCTCCCTTCTTAGTTAGATGCTGAGCTAAAGTGTTTATTTAGGACTACACTGAGATCTTTTCAGGGCCTCATATCCTGCCCCTAAGGCTGTTCATCAACCCTTTGCCTGTACCATGATTGCTAGAGAATGTGTGGAAATGTCAGGTCCTGCCTCTGACTGTGAAAGTGGTGTTGAGATTGAGGGATTCTCTGAAGCTGAGCATTGTATCTGCCGTTTTCCATTATGTCGCCAGTCTAATCACTTCTCTTCTAGAGAGTTCTCATTTTCTGATCCCCAGCAGAGAATGTCTTTAGACAACAGCTTCCTGTTGTAAACTCACAGGAATTTCTCTAGATGAATTCATTGCCCCAATTCACTTTTTCCCTTTCTGTAGTATCAGCTTTATAGCCTACCCCTGAATTTATAGAATTTTTTCCCTTAAGCTCCAGGCTTCTAAGCAAAATTATTTTTCTGTCATATGATCATACCCAGCACCAAAGAAAGGAATGGCTGAATAGTTACCTTCACTCACTCATTTTTCTCTGCTTGGCTGAACGATAGTCTGACCCTAAGATTTCCATGATTTTCATAAAACAGAAAGTTTAGTAAAATCAATTATGTTGGAGCAATTGGTTTCCTCAGAAAAATTCATTGAATGTGTTCATCACCTCTAATCAGTGTTCATTACACTGAAATGTTTATTTTAAGAACATTTAAAATAAGATACTTGATACTTTCTGTATTTCTGGAGTCTATGGGCATGAATACAATTGGAAAGGTTAGGAAGAAGATTTCCCTTCTTTTTGCAAATTTGCTTTATGCAAATTCACTATTACCAGATTGATCATAATAAAAATGTTATGATCATAATGAAAAATTGCTATTATGTGATTTGTGCCAAAGGTCTGGAAACATGCCAAGACTTCTTCCCGCCAAAACCCCTTTCTGCCCTCACTCAGGCATTTCTCATTGTGTTGTGTGGTGGTTCTAGCTGTGTATCCTGTCTCCCACTTACTTCCGTACCTGCAAGAGCTATTACTGTTACTAAGGGGCAGCATGGCCATCAACATCTTGTCCAACCCTCTTACCCAAAATGAGAAGGAAAAGGGCCTCTCTAACATTAGAAACAGAGAGCCAGTTTGGTGTAGTGGTTAAGGCAGCAGGCTAGAAACTGGGAGACCGGGAGTTCTAGTCCTGCCTTAGGCACAAAGCCAGCTGGGTGACCTTGGGCCAGTCACTTTCTCTCAGCCCTAGGAAGAAGAAGGCAATGGCAAACCACTTCTGAAAAACCTTGCCAAGAAAACTGCAGAGACTAGTCCAGGCAGTCGCCAGGAGTCAAGTCTGACTCGAAGGCAGCAAAAAAAACAAAACAAAAAACCCCACTGGAAACAAAGTTGAACATACTATGTCACACCAAAGCTGGTGAAGAATCATCAGCCCTGGGACAAGTTTTTAACCTGGGCAAATCTACTAGGAATAACAAAACGGAGAATGCTAATAGAATTCAGAATGACATGACAATGATTTCTATCACTTTGTCTCCCAGGATAACCATGCGTATTAGAAGTCCAGTTGTAGAAAAGATGGAGAAAATGCTTTCACTCTACATAGAACACAAGACAAGGGGGAAAAAAAACAGTTTGAATAGCATAGTGCTTAGGAATAAGGCTCTAAAAAATTAGGAGCACATTTGTCAGCGCATTTGACAAATCTGACACTTACCCCACAATCCCCTTTTTCTCACTAGTTCAGTGTCTCACTTTATGCACATTTGCTTTATATGAGCTTTTCCATAGCCTGTATTTTCCTTCTTAAACCCACCAGGCTGCTTGTCATACCCATTTATTCAATATATTATTATTATTATTATTATTATTATTATTATTATTATTATTATTATTTGTTGTTTTTCTTAGTGTTTGTCCTGCATGGTTGTGGGGTCTGCCTGTTTTTGCAAAGCACTCCCCTAGCTCTTACAGCACAGCTGTAGGTGAAGCTAGTATGCTGCGAAGTACCAGGCTCCATTATTATCTTTCCTTTCAGGAAGCCCATTATTTTGTTTGAAGCATGGCCACCTGCCTTGAGAAAAGACAAAAGGAAGTAGGAAATAATAGATAGCATGCTATGGGACTAAAGGAGGTGACAGGAAAATCTTCACCAGTTGAACTGACAGCCATTTTGAGAATTGGCACTCCTCTCCCATGACAGCCATTTTGTCCAACCATCCAAAGCGTGCTTTCAGAATTTGAAATGTATGCACGGAGTTAAAAGAGAGGCCCAAGCCAGCTGTGCCAAGTAACCCCTTTCTTTATGCTAAATGCCCCTTTAATTATAGTCCCAGTCATGTATGCTCCACGGGCCCTTGTATCAAGTATAAAGAAATGCAAGTACATACTTTGCCATGACATCTACAGTGGCTCCACTGAGAGGACTTATGTACCACTATAGGTGAACCATTCCTGGCTGCAGAATAAGTGGATTCCCATACTCCATCATGGCTATGAGGACAGAAAGGAAAGAGCTGATGAGAAACATTGGTGCTATTGTTGGTTTGGCTTTCCATTGACTTAAAAGATGTGGCAGTATTTTAATTTATGCTATGAATTTTGCTCTGGAATGGGAGTTATGATTCGGGCTTTGAGAAGTTCTGGTCCTTCTCTTAATATTGCTGGGTAGTACCACCCATTTTCAGTTTTTCCAATATTTGAGTTGGTCCAGAAGTGATTGGAGCCTGGTGAATTGCTGGTCCTTCTCTTAATATTGCTGGGTAGTACCACCCATTTTCAATTTTTCCAATATTTGAGTTGCTCCAGAAGTGATTTGAGCCTGGTGAATTACTGTTCTCAGTTACAGTACATAGAGGTGATTATTGCATAGGCAGTTATATGAAGAAAGTTAAATCATATAATGATTAATTAAACGTATACAGGCTAGAAAAAGTTCAACTTTTCTCATCCCCCAAATGTATAGGAACCCTGCTGAATCACAACACAGCTACCAATCTATGGGATTGGCTATTTGGGCCTGAGGCAAGCCATTGCTGACAGTAAGTTGCACAAGGCACCATTTTTGAATCTATAGGCTTACTTCTGAGTAGGCAAGTACAAGCTTAGTCCAGAAATAGAGAATCTGTGGCTATCCAGGTTTTGCAGAAAAACAAGTTATCAGCTGTCCCAGGGAGTATGGCCAGTATTAAAGTGCTAAGAATTGAAGTTTAAGAATATTTGAAAGGTTGTAGATTCCTCTTGCCTGGAATACGCTATATGTGACTTTCAATGCATAAATAGAAATAATACTTAAAACATGCACAGACTTTGAGCCATGCTTTAGAGTACATCCATTAATTTCAATATAGCTACTCTAAATAAAGCTAAATCTGAACCCTAACCCACTAAATTTGTTTTTTCACATCTGAACAAAGTCTCTGCAAGATGCATTATTGTAGGGAAACAAATTATTCTGCTTTTCTGATGGCTCATTGCATATGAATGTGATGTTCTGCTGAAAATGTGTCTCAGCAGATAAATGTTCATTTAAAAAAAAGTATTCAGAACACCAGCTTTGGACACAAAAGCAAAGCTTGTGGAATGTCGCCAAGAAATAAATCAATGAAAATTCAAGGCAATGTGCCATTCTATGTTGCTTTCACAGAGATTGTATTTCTCATTAATGTTTTAAGGACCTGATTCAACAAGAAGGAGATCATCTTTGGCACAAAGATAGGAAAAGATGGCTGTCTCAGAGGCTGTTTCAAGTGGGATTTCCAGATCTTTCTTTGGAAGGAATTTAGGCTATACCTGAATGTTCTCTGGTGCTGTGAAATACCTATCCCACTCAGGCCCAACTGGGGAAGCTTTCACATAACCGTGAAGCCCACGAGTGCACGATAGAAGATAGAAATCATTCCACTGAAAGGGAATAATCATATTAAGATATGCAGTTAATTCAATGTTAATTACATTTATATTAAATCCTGGCTGCAAAAAGGTTTCTTGCTCCTGAAGTAGAGGTCGGTCATCCTTAAATTAAGGATTGTGATGTATGTGTAAAGTAGAGTGCACGGCTTCCTATTTTGGGTATGAAAGAGAAAGTATAATTTAAGAAATGCTATGAATAAATAAATCATTATTTCCCCTGCTTCACTTTGGAGAAGTATAGCAAGTGGATGAGAGGGACATGGAAAATCTATAAATAGCTGTTGAGAATGGTGGAAGAGCTGTCTTTAATTACTTTTTAGAAATTGAGCAGTTTTATTTGGATGGTATTTTTGCAAAGGGCCTTGGTTCTCAGGTAGGTGGTATCTAAAACTTTGTATGTACATACAGTATGTATAAATAAAGGGTCAAACTCACAAGTTGTAGAACTGGCAAGCAAAGTACCTCACAAAGTGCCCTATTTAATTCCTGTAAATCTACTGGCTCAATTATTTTGGAAATTGTCTCTTATTATGTCCTAGTAGACACGATAGGGGGCGTGGTGGCTCAGCGGGTAAGACGCCAGGCTTGTCGATTGGAAGATTGCAAGTTCGGAGGTTCGAATCCCTAGTCCCGCGTGATGGAGTGAGCTCCCGCACTCGCCCCAGCTCTTGCTAACTTAGCAATTCGAAAGCATGCAAATGCAAGTAGATGAATAGGTACCACTTTGGTGGGAAGGTAACAGCGTTCCACATGCATCATGCCGGCCTCATGACCGCGGAAGCGTCTTTGGACAATGCTGGCTCTTCGGCTAAGAAACAGAGATGAGCACTGGCCCCTAGAGTCGGACACGACTGCACAAATGTGCGGGGGGGACGGACCTTTACCTTTTTAGATACGATGGAGCACATTCCCTTATTCTTGTATTTAAGATTTTCTTTCTCCTGTGTTACTATGCTGAAACATTTCAATTTGCTAAGTTAACGTTCAATTTAAAATATTAACATACATTTCTTCATACTAGTCAGCAAAATACAAGTCACAAAGGAAGTAAAACGTTGTAATAGGTTGCTCTGAACTTTGTCTCTTTCTGTGGAGACCAAGGTATTTCTTAGCAAGCATGTGCTTTCATCTCTATATAGCTATATCATACAGCCAGTGGGAAAGAAATGTTAAGATAACCATCTGTTTCAGTGTTACGTGTTTAATTCTTTTTCTTTTAGATATTCTGAAGATTATTATTTGCAAATAGTTGGGAAACTACACAACTGTACCTGGAATAGAAGGCCACAAGAATACGCCAAATTCAGGTAAGGGTATCTGGGAATGAGCCCCATTGAATCTGTAGAACTAGCTACTGTGTAGCTATGCATAAGCTTAGTCTTTAAGTTGTTTTCTTAATTCTACAGAATCATCTGCAGCACTTTCAATGAAAATGTGATATACTAAAATAATCAAACTGTGTTTTTAACTCTCTCATTTGAAGTATGCTACTGTCTCAATTTTTTTACTACTTTGGGAATACAATGTTATATTAGGGCAATTTTCAGTGGTATGAAAGCTAGAGAAATGATCTGTAATATTACTTTTTCTTTCCATTATTGTGGATGAATAGCAAAATTAACCAGAACTAGCTTGTTGGGTGCAGTATTTTTAGCAGTAAAGATGATAATTCCCTATATGAGATACATTACATAGGATGCTATATATGTGCAATGCATTTCCATATATTACATTTATGTGAACATCTATTTATATTAGATATTACACTTTGTCAAGTGCAGAAGTAAATTATCTTGCCTAAATATTTTTCTTTCTCGAGCAGGGACTGGCAGATTTTTTTAGCTGCAAGCCACACTCTGTTGTTACCAGCAGGGAGTAGCAGTGACATAGCAATGTGGTTGAAATGTTCAGACACAGGGTTTCTTGCTTTGAAGCTTCTTCTTTTTGTCTTTAAAATAAAAAAGTTGTCTAGTTGTCTAGGGTTGTCACACTTATTTGGGGTTTTGTTAAAATTTTTGGTTTTTGCACCGAAATACACCACTTACAGTAAATGCCTTTTAAATGAGAGTAGAAAGATCCTGGAGAATAAAGCTACCAGTGGCTCTGTTTGTATACACATTTACCCATAGGTAATAGACACATTGCTTAGTCAATAAACCAACTGTTCTGGGTTTGCGCAACACACTGAATCATGAACTAACTCAGTGGGCTAGTTTGCACAACATGCTAGGCTAAAATGTGTTTGGCTAATTTGTAGTTCACTGCATCATGCAAAGACCAGCCAACAGTGAGTAATTACTGTATATTGGTGACATGCCCCCTCCTGGATTTAAGATACAAGGTCTTATCGACTGCTAGGGAATTAAGAGAAGAGATTGGCAACCACATCCTGTTTCTTAGTTGGTCCTGTGGAAAGCAGGATGCTGAACTGGAGAGACTTCTGCTCTAGGAGGGCTCTGGTCATAGATGAAGGGGACATGATAGATTTTGTTCACAACATACCAAACTTCTGAACTTGAAAGTCAAACTGGTTTCAGTGGGACAAAAGTCAGTTCATGTGCTTTGGCTGGCTCTTGCCCTCAAAATATTGCAAGAGATCCCAGACCTGTCTTAGAATGGATGAGGCATTTGTTCAGCTTTTCAGTCTTTTGACATCCTATAGCAGCCTTCTTCAATGTTACATTCTCCAGATGAGTTGGGACAATGGCTTCCACACTTCTTAGATACTGTGGCCATTGGCCATATTGGCCATATTGGCTGGGGATTCTGGGAGTTGGAGCCACAGCACATCTCTAAGTTTCCAGGTTGGGGAAGGCTGCCAATAGCATCCAAAGTCTTGTGGTTGGATCCAAGCCTGCTGATACCTGAAGCTGTAGGGAATATTCTACTGCATTTTATGGGGTTGCCAATGAACAATGGAAGGTAATATTTAAAGAATGTCATGTATACGATGAGAGTCAGTTTGGTGTAGTGGTTAAGGTACCAGGCTAGAAACCAGGAGACCGGGAGTTCTAGTTCCATCTTACACACAAAGCCAGCTGGGTGATCTTAGGCCAGTCACACTCTCTCAGCCCTAGGAAGGAGGCAATAGCAAACACTTCCAAAAAACCTTGCCAAGAAAATTGCAGGGTCTTGTCCAGGCAGTTGCCAGGAGTCAAGACTGACTTGAAGGTACACACCCCTCCCCCAAGTATACAGCTTAAAAGCTGATTTCATTATAACTCACATACAACACAAATACATTTTTCTTTGTAGCAAGTTAGCAAGTAGCTGGTTTTGAAAACAGTCTCCAGATCAAAAATGAAAACAACAATTTAAAAAACAGATTTTTTAAAAAAAATATTCCATAGATCCTGTAACTGAGACATGGCATAAAGATTCCAAATCTGTCTGTCTGTCTGTCTGTCTGTCTGTCTGTCTGTCTGTCTGCCTGCCTGCCTGCCTGCCTGCCTGCCTGCCTGCCTGCCTGCCTGCCTATCTATCTATCTATCTATCTATCTATCTATCTATCTATCTATCTATCATCTATCTATCTATCTAATCTATCAAATTTCTCTGCTGCCCATCTTGTATATAATGACTCAAATCCAAGCCTTTTATTTTCTGTCAATGACTGAGGAGCTGAAATGAAAAATAGACATATATTTTCATCTCTGCATGTGTAATCACTGAATTGCCAATAATTATGTGAGAAGAATAGTTCTTATAGAAAGGGCTTGTTTCCATGTAGTGTTCTCTCCTCAGTGCTTTTTCCTTCTTGTAATTTTCTGAAACTAGATTAAAATTTTACTGGGATCTTGCTTTGAAAAAACGTCAGAGACTAGCAAGCATTCTAATCTTTTCATAAATGTGAGAAAACAGCCTTTTCCTGTTAGAATTTACTATAGTCCCTGAATTTTTCAGTGCAAATATGTGTTGCATATTGATTTGCGGGGTTCATTGCAAAGGGCCAAATGTATTATGAAAGCTAACCAAACAATCCTCTGGGGTGTTTGGGTTCAAGAGTCCAGAAAATCTGTCCCAGTTATGTTAGTTGAAGAAGAACCTACTCTCTATGCTTTTAAAAAAGGTGTACGGGAGGTTTACTGGCAGGCAAGCCAGGTTCATCTGGGATTGATTGAGAAGCTTCTGCTTTCCGCTGATCTCCCAATGAAATTAGTTGTATATTCTGGTTTATGCCATCCTCAGCACCCTTCTCATGCAGCGATAGCCCATATTCACAGGACAGCAGTCATACAAAAGAATTGACATGCATAGGCCTACTGTATCTACTAGAGGTAGATAGGCCAAGGTTGCCCCAAAGGACCATACAAGGCATGGCGTGTGATGGTGTAGCAGTAGAGAGGTACAGAATCAATGTTGAGTGCCGTCAGGGCTAGCACTGTTTTTTTGAGCATCCTGTTTTGTTATATAGGAACCCCAGGAGTCAGCCCCATTTATGGTTTCCGGTTGTGCACCATGGCATTTGACAGCATAGGCAGACATATCTTATTTTATTTATTATTAGATTTCTATCCTACCTTTATTTATTATTTATTTATCGTATGGCACATTCACATCGCATTACAATAAAAAACATAGAACATAATAAATATGAAATATAAAATATAGACAGGAAAATTACAAACGTATATCTAGGTTACAAATAATAGTTTTTTGCTTCAGTTGTCACAGCCAGGAAATCAGCAAAGTCTCCATTGTAGGCTCGGTTTTGACACTCTGTCACTATATGTAGTATGTTTTTCAGCCCCACAGTCACAATTCGATGATGTTGTTTTGCCCCATTTATAAAGGACATCTGCACATCTACCATGACCCATGCGAATTCGGTTCAAGGTTGTCCATATCGCACAGGGCTGGTCAAATCCAGGTGGTTTTTCCAAGATGCAGGGCAAGTTTCGGCATTGTGGAGGGCAATTTCCTAGCCAATGTTGTTTCCACGTGTTGTGGATATTGAAATCATCTTCTAGTAGAGCTTTAGCAGTAGAAATGGCTGGATGTCTCGATCTCAGCCTGTTTCGCTCCAAGCAGGCTACGTCATTTAGTATTGGTAGCTGGGGATTACCAATAATCTTCCGATATTCTTGAAGAAGGGCGCTCTTTCGTCTTGCATCCGGAGGTGGTATGTGGCTCAAAACAGGCAGCCAGTATGTGGGAGTAGGTCGTATCGTCCCACTAACAATCCCTACCTTTATTTTTGTACAACTCAAGGCAGTGTACATAATGCTCCCATCTCCTATTTTTCTCACAACAGCCCTGTTGGGATGGGCCAAGAGAGATTGTGTGGCTCAAAGCCACCCATTTAGCATTCATGCCTAAGGAGGACTAGAGCTCACAATTCCCGGTTTCTAATCTAGTACCTTAACTATTAGTGCTGCATGTATGCCTGGAAAACTATCATGAACACAACAAACTGGAGTGAATTAGCACAAGATGATTTTGTGCTGGGATCTAAAAGTGCGACTGAGAACCGCTGAGGAAATAATGACTGTAATCCACTTATCAGGTTCAAGGTACACATAAAAGAGGACTTTGAAAGTACCAATGCCTGCCATTTATCGCACCCTCTACATTTTAATAGGGAACAAAAGTCTTGTGCTGCTTTTATCACTACTGTATATGGGTCTTTTTTTGTCACCCATTGTGGTCTACGATGTGGCGCCACAACTAACTTCCAAGAAAACCGGTATTTAATTAACGAGCAGCATGGAGTGGTCGGCACGCACAGGGGGCTGGACATCCATCACCAACCAAGACAGGTCATTTCAAATAGAACGTTTGAAGCAGGGAGAATGGCTGTCACCATCTGCAGTCACAAATCAATTCTCAGCTGAACCACACGGCCTGGTAATTAACCTACATTTTTGTTTATGTTGTTGGCCTAAATACAAATGCTGTGATTCTAGGCTAAAGCTGCTATGGAAATAAAAGGGGGAAACCATTAGGGCAGAAAGATATGTTAATAGGTGTGTGTAATAAAAATTGCTAAGAAAAACGTGCTTTAGAAGCAGGTGATTTTAAGCGTGCTGCACAATTCCAGAAACGTTTTCAATGTACTCAATTTAAGGGTTTCTATATTGCCCTTCAAAAGAAAATATTTTTTCTAGGACAGCTTATGAGCCCATATCTGTTTTTTTTTATTTAAAAAAAATGCCTAAAATGAATCTTATAAACAGCTTAATATTGGGGTTTTGTGTGCATACTGTATATGTCTTTGAGTCAGTCTTGACTCTTGACGACTGCCTGGAGAAGTCCATGCAGTTTTCTTGGCAACATTTCCCAAAGTAGTACCCGTTGCCTTCTTCTTCCTAGGGCTGAGAGAGAATGCCTGGCCCAGACTCACTCAGCTGCCTTCCGTGCCCAAAGCAGGACGAAAACACAGATTTATCTCTTCCCAATCCAGTGATTTAACCTCTAGACCAAACTGGCTAGATCCCAGTAGACTGGGGTTGAGAAGATTAAAAAAAAAACAACCCACCCCAGAAAAAGGCAACTGCTGCCAAGAGAACTATACAGATATGCCCATGAAGTGACCAGGAGTTGGTTTTGACTTAAAAGAAACATTTTTATACAGCAATAAGTCTTGTATAATACGTAATTGGAAGTCTCCCAGGCAACCTTCTAAGCCACAATAAGTTGACAAAAATTGAGAAATAATTTTTATGGCCCAAAAAGTAGGCCATAAGCAATTTTAGTTGCTGAAAAAGTGCAACAATACAGAATTTCAATTTTAGTCAGTGACGGATGTCATTATGACTTTCAGTTGCCTCTTTTATGGAAGCCTTCAAATTTCTGATCATATTGTGATGGGGAGGTTTGTGTGTGTTCTATAATTCCCCTATATAATTTTTGATTTGATTTGATTTGATTTGATTTGATTTGGGCACCACCTGTCTCCAGAGGTACTCTAAGCATCTCGTAATAGAAAAGAGAATACAAATACAATAACTTAAATAAAAAATACAGTAAGGGCTTTACCCATACATGTTATTTCAAGAGTTAATGAGCTTCCTCCCAGGCTGTTTTGTTGTGATTTTCCTACCAGCTTAAACTCATTGATTATAATGTTTAGTTTATGAATATGAATCTTGTTTGAATCTATTAGTTTGAATCTATTTTAATGAAACATTTTGCTGTTGACACTGGCTTTATGTGTTCCATTTGTGTACAAGAAGAGTCTTTGTTTTGTGCTACTAATATAGTTTACATTATAGGGAGGTGTTTTCATGAAATCTGTATATTTTATAAATACTAGATAGTAAGATCTCACATCCCAAGGTATGGGATTGAACCAAGGTGATGCATAGTCCAAATTTTGCTTGTTTAATATGATCCTCAAAGAGGAATGTATGTATAATTAGAGGTGCTAAAATCAAAACATTGCCAGTATTTATTCTGACATAAATGTATTCATCTTAAGGAATGAAGAATGAATAATTTAATAAATATTCTTGTGTTATTTCTTGTGTCCCACTGGTGCATGGTATTAACATAATGCTGCTTGATTGCATTTACCTTATTAGATGAAGCATAAAATTAACTGCAAACTTTTTGTATTAGTTCCTAAGTTTTTTAAAAATGGACCATTTTTGATTATATTGCGATAAAGCTTTCTAAGCTGGGAATAGCTTTGCTTCTGAATATTATCCATCACAGAGGCATTTAAACTGATATTCACATCTATGGCTAAAGCAGATACTTGCACCCAACAGCACACAGTTCCCTCTTAACTTTAAATGTACTTTCTAAAGTACAGGTTTAAAATGTTGGAGAAAGTCATAATAGCATCCATATTTTCAAGAATAAATCAAATGTCATGGTTTTTCCACATCTTAATATTGGCTCCTTCGGATTATGCTCTTCATGGTAGTAATGGGACAGGTAAAGCATTACAGAGTTAAAATATTTCTTAAAGATCTCTCTCTCTCCTACTTGTACTATGAAACATTTTGCACCCACTTTATTGTCTCATCCCTGTTTACTTCCTTGGAGGATTGATTAAAGTAACAATTGCTGTAGTGTTATGATTACAGTGATGGAGCTGGACAGGGGAGATCCACTATATAAGTAACCTTGGCCTTTCAGAGAAGGTATGAATAAAAATGCAACAACAAATAATTCCTATACATACTGTATATTTACCCAGGAATAATTACCTAGGAATAATTTTCTGAAATACTTCAGCAATGTGCACTTCTGAGTAGATTCATCATTCTGTGAGTTGGCCTTCCACCTCTACATCCTACAACAGCATAGTGCAGAGCTTTCCAAACTGTGTGTCGCGACACGTTAGTGTGTCGGCTGCAGTGTCTGGGTGTGTCGCGGCTGCCTCCAAGCCCTGCCAGGATTCCACACAGGTCCTAGTGCCTGCCTTGTGCCTTGCTGCCTCCAAACCTGCTGTGATTCCGTGCAGGTCCTAGTGCTTGCCTTGTGCCCTGCTGTAAGAGTGTGTCGCGAAATGATGCCCTGCTGTAAGAGTGTGTCACAAAATGATGCATGTCTAAAAAGTGTGTCACCAACATGAAAAGTTTGGAAAGCTCTGGCATAGTGGATTGATTTATCAAAGGTTTTGGATCCATTCAGATTAGATTGTCTAAGTTTTATATTATTCAGTCCAGTGCCTTTACACTTAAAAGGTCTTTCACTAGAGCAGGCCTTTCCAAAGTGCCGCTGCTGGCGACACGCCAGCGGCGGCGGCGCGCGCACACGGTGGCGGCGCGGGGGGGCATGCGGTGGCGCGCGCGCGTGCACGGTGGCGGCACGGGGGGGCCTGCGGCAGCACGGGGGGCTGGCGGCGCACGCGTGCATGGCAGCCGCCGTGCACGCGCGCGCCGCCGCTTCCGGGTGGTGTGGCGACACACCACGCTGTGTGTGGCGACACACTTTTGTGTCGCGACACACAGTTTGGAAAGCTCTGCACTAGAGGAAAAGAGCAATACATAATTTCCTGGAAACAATCCCATTGAACTCCTGAGCTTAATTTTGAGTAAGATTGCACTATAAAATTGTAATTAAAAAGCTCAGTTTAGATAGCTGTGTTAGGTATCATCCATCCCATTACAGAAGGGACATGACTAAAGAAAATGATCAAGAATCTATTATTCTCATGGGCAAAAAAGCAAACATTTTTTTAATGTCTAAAAACTGCAGATAATATTAAATTAGTTTTTGTTTAATTGTTGGGACCTATCTGCTATTGCGGTTGAATTTACTTAAATACTGAAAATAACAAGAAACTTTTCAAATATAAATAAAAGCATCCCACATAACAAAACAGTCAGATCCTTACTACATTTATACATATGACATTTTGCCCAAGAGACTTAAGAGTTCTTTGTGATCATTTTTAAAACCTGACCTTATTAATAAGCGCTAGTCTTTCTTTTAGTAGACTTATTAATAAAAATGGAATGTGAAATTAGTGTTATAAGTTAAGTCCTATTTATGCCTGAGCAACTTTGTTCCGCCATGCAGTTTCCTTCGCTAGCCAAGCAGGTGCTTTGAAGAATCCTACAACAGAGTCTGCAGCAATATCACTATCTCACTGTTGTCCAGTCAGTCCTGGTATTTGACTGTTGAAGACTGGAACTTGTATTCAGGGATTGGTTGATAGATCCATCCCTTGAAAAAAAATAAGTTCATAGACCTACATAATAATGAATGACAAAATAACTTTATTTGACATTCCATTGCTTGAAAATCTTTTGATAAAGCTCAGTAATCCAGGAAAGTTCTTGATGAATCTTCTGCAACATGGTATCCTCAAAATATGTTGGATTTCAACTCTTAACATCCTCAGCTAGCCAAACTCAGTTGGCCAAACTGGCTGGTGAATTATATGAATTGAAATCCAGCTTACCTCAGGAGTGTCTCATTGGGGACAGTTAATACATGTTGATAATAGTAAACAATGTGACTCAGAAGCTAGGTTTATTTGGTGATAACCATCATGTTGCAATCTCTACTGAATTCATTATACCAGTCTTTCATCTTTATTATAAACTTCTTCAGGGCAGAGCTTGCTTCATGCTGTGATGCTGTTCATAACTTCATTGCTTCTCAAAATAATACCCCACTGGGAAGCAACATGACTTATGAAGTGGACAATAAAAAAACTATCCACATTACAGAGGACATATTCCGGATGTTGCCAGAGGTAAGAAGAGCTCTGACATTTTTTAATAGTCATAGATATATCATAAACAAGTTCCACATAAAGTTCCACTCTGTTCCACTCTAGTCACTTGTGGTATCCCGTCCCACCTCACCAGAATTGGAGAATGCCTCTGATTCCAGAGGACTATGGTCAGCTTGAAAGACATGATTAGGCAAAATACAATGACTTAAATGTAAAATTGCTTCATGTTTTGGTCCATAAATGTATCTGAGGTCCTTGCTGTATAGTGCTAGGATCTCAGAAAGCAGAAGAGGCAAGAAATTATGGAGATACACTATAGGATGATATCCACTCATTGACTGTATTCACATTTCATGTTAAACCCTGATGTAGTATATTATATGAACGCTGCTGTTACAAGTTTTAGACCATGTGTATTGCTTTGCACAAAGTGGCATTTCAACAAACTATGATTAAATGAACACTGGCTTATTGCAATGTGTGAACCCAGACATTGTTTGGCCTCTGGAAAATACTGGGAGATTAAGGATAGGACACTCATATTTAGCAACAATATACTGTAGGTAATGCTCTCTTCTGTATCACTCAGTAAATACTGTATATTTTAATATAAAACTTTATTAAAAGAAATGCATGTCCATACTTTTCTTAAACTCTGCCACACAAGAAATAATGCTGTCCCTTGTTTTCAGTCTCAGCCTCTGGATTTCCCTTTCAAGCACTGTGCAGTTGTTGGAAATGGAGGGATCCTTAAGAGCTCCAGTTGTGGAGCTGAAATTGATAAATCTGACTTTGTGTTTAGGTGAGAAATTGTAAGTATGATAATCAACTCCCTACAGCCCATGGTGGCTCAGCAGGTAAGACACCAGGCTTGTCGATAGGAAGATCGCAAGTTCGGAGGTTCGAATCCCTAGCCCTGCGTGCGGAGTGAGCTCCCGCACTCGCCCCAGCTCTTGCCAACCTAGCAATTCGAAAGCATGCAAATGCAAGTAGATTAATAGGTACCACTTCGGTGGGAAGGTAACAGCGTTCCGCGGCGTCATGCAGCCACATGACCGTGGAAGTGTCTTCGGACAACGCTGGCTCTTCGGCTAACAAACGGAGATGAGCACTGGCCCCTAGAATCGGACACGACTGCACAAATGTGTGGGGTGAACCTTTACCTTTACCTTACAGCCCATTAATAAGAAACTGAGTGAGCCAGCCTTTCCCAATGTGGTCATGTTGGCTGTGGATGGCAGGAGTTGTAGTCTAACACATCTAGAAGGTGAAGGCACTATGTTGGGGAAGAATGCATAGCATGTAGAGATCATCATCTGCAAATACAAAATTGTCCCTGCATTTCAATACCAGTTGATTGTGCTGGAATTTAGATGTTCAATGTATAGTCCAGGGCTTTCCAAAGTGCCGCCGCTAGCGACACTCCAGCGGCGGTGGCACGGGGGCCGCGCGGCGCCGCCACAGGAGGGCGTGCGGTGGCGCGTGCGCGCACGGCGGTGGCGCAGGAGGCGTGTGGCGGCGCACGTGCGGCGGCGCGCGTGCGCGGCGGCACCACAAGGGGGCATGCGGCGGCGCAGGGGGGCGTGCGGCGGCGCGCGTGTTCACGGTGGCGGCGGCAGCTGCTGCCGCCGCCACCCTGCATGCGCGCGCCGCCGCTTCCGGGTGATGTGGCGACACACCACGCTGTGTGTGGCGACACACTTTTGTGTCGCGACACACAGTTTGGAAAGCTCTGGTATAGTCAGTTCTAAGTGGGGATAGCAAGGGAGGGGTTAAGTTGAGTTATTCCACTATTTTTGCCTGTATGCTTCTTTGTTCCAATGTAAAGAAATCTGTTGCATCAGATCCATGCACGTGTGGAGGTGAGCTTCATCCTGAGGCTTTCCAATGGATGAAGACAACTTGGATCAAATAAATACAGTACATGGCCACTTCCTCCTCAGCAATTTTCTGTGCCCACGTGGTCCATTGAAGCACTTCCCATTATAGCTTTTTGCAAGTGTAACTGGACTTAGGAACAGACACATCCTCACCACTGAAGAGGCACCTCTGATCCATCTGTCCTCCTTTTGGAAGGCTGACAAGAGGGATGACATGGTATCTTATTCATTTTTAGCAGATACATGAATGTCTAATCCCATTTCAAAGCCATCTAAATAATTAGTCATCACCACATCTTATAGAAGGGATGCTGTAACTTAGTTATGATTCCTAATTTTGAGGCATATGATACATATTCAGCATACTCCTATGCTGAGACATAACTCCCATTAATTTCCCAGAAGGCATATTTAGAACAAGAGCCTTACAAATCCAGCTGGTGTCCTTCAGATATAGTGATGAAACTACAAAAGTGGTGAGACTACAATTCCCAGATTTCAGTTGGCTAGGGATTCTGGGAATTGTACTCACAACACAGTTAGACAGCGCCTGATTGGGAAAAGCTTGGTAAAAGTGATCTATATTTTAATACCTGAGAGAAATCTGAGTGCTATAATAGGAGAAAGTTTGGAGTGGATTCTAAACAGCTTTTGTAAAATTCCAGGTGCAACCTTCCCCCAACCAGTGGAAGTGTCAGTCAAGATGTTGGCAATAAGACAAACCTTGTCACTGTTAACCCAAGCATTATTGCCCAGAAGTGAGTATCACTGTGGTATTATTTGCAACCTGTATTTAATTATTAGGCTGAAAATCCCAGAAACTCACTGGTGTGTTATCATCTTCATCATGGTTTCTGAGTTCTACTGGCTTCATTAATGGTCCCAAGCTCCCTCTTAAAAAGCGGGCTAATGCAAAGAGAGACCACTTAGGCTATTAATTCTCTGGAAAAGTGATGGCGCCGTGGAGTCCTATAGCTTCTGCTGTTGACGCCCACAAATTTCTCCATCGCTATGAGATCAGGAAAACATTGTGATAATGAAAACCATCATCTAAAGAGGGGCAACGGGCTTTCTTGTCTCTCAGTGCTCCTTAAGGTTTTGCTTCAGTGCTGCAGCTACTTTTATGTCATGCATTGACTGAACATATGGCAACGAACCAAAAAAAAAAGGGGGGGGGAATGTTTCTCCCTGTGAAACAAAATCTGTGTAGTCATTTCCTTAAAGGTGTCTCACATTGTGTGCAAACTAATACAGGTAAATTTAAATAAACTGTGAAATCACCCTGTCTGCCTGTCTGTCCATTAAGCTATGGCTTAAGGTGGATGCCCTGCATTTTTAGCACTTATCCACATCCAGTGTCTTTGCTCTTATGACCAGATATAACAAATTGAATGATCAGAAGGCCACCTTCCTGGAAAACATTGCAAGCTATGGAGAAGCTTTCCTTTTGCTACCTGCCTTTTCCTTCAGGAGCAACACAGCAGCATCTTTCAAAGTACATCATACCCTGAAAGAGTTCAGTGCGAAGCAGAAGGCCATATTTTTCTATCCCAGGTATCTCAAAAGTCTTGCTCAGTTCTGGAGGACTAAGGGTGTCAAAGCCTACCGGCTGTCTTCTGGCTTCATGATCACCAGTGCAGCGGTGGAACTCTGTGAGACTGTGAAGCTGTATGGTTTCTGGCCTTTCTCCAAAAACATAGCAGGCATCCCCATAAGTCACCACTACTATGACAACCAACTTCCAAAGCCTGGTTTCCATGCCATGCCCAAAGAGTACAACCAGATTCTCCAGCTCCACGGAAGAGGTATCCTCAAGCTGCAGTTTGGAAAATGCCTGACAGAGTAGCCAAAGGTATGTTTTTGCTTCAGGAAGGGGGACACTTTCTTCTGTCAAGGTCCTGCATTCCCATCTTGTTGGAGGGGAGAACAGTTTAGTGAAGGGTGATGCCAGAAATGGTTGATGCTGGAGCATAAATTGGGTTGTAAAAGCTCCTTTCTCTCTGTCTTTCTGACACTCCTTTTTCTTTCTTTGTGACAGTCCTTTTGTTTCTAACATTCCCTTCTCTGATTCTCTCTGTTTTACCCACTCATTGACACTGCCCCAAAGTTGAACTTATTGCCTACAAAGGCTTTTTGAAATGAGGACAACTGCACAGAATTAGGGTGAGAACCAGAGGGTGCACTGAGATCATGAGTTTGCCATTTTTACTTTCAATAGAAGAGGATATTTATAAGTCAAGGTTGAACTGTGGAGTCCTTGGTGCTCTCTGAACTTGGTTGTTTGCTTGCAGATGTTTCATTACCCAACTAAATAAAATCAACAGTGACTCGCACTGATGATGTTACCTAGTTGGGTGATGAAACATCTGCAAGCAAACAACCAAGCTCAGAGAGCACCAAGGACTTCACATTTTTACTTTATTTGAGTATCTAGTAATTAATTAAGCAGCAATGGCTTCATGTTTTACAACCACACGCTACCCTCAAATCTCTGGCTGCCAGACCTCTATCACTGAAATTGGCAGCACTGTTTTCTGTCAGTTGGAGGTAAGAGATGCATAAAAATAGTGATAAAAGCCCTAAATTGTGATATTTTTTTAACGTGGCTTTAAAAAAAATCCCATCCAAAAATCTAGGGAAAAATGGAAAATCTTAATCCTGCCCAGGATTGAACAGGGCCACCAGATGAGAATCCACAGCCTCACCTGGTACCATCATTGTAAGTCCATCCACCTGGAGCTCTCAGCCACTCCCAAAATGTTAATTGACCAAACCACTTTATAGTGCTTCGGACAACCATGTTGTTACCTGTGAATTTTCCTGGGCATATCCTTAACTAACATTATCATTTTAATTTTGTCATGCGTCATATGTACATGATACCTCCTCGTGCAAGGAACCTGGGAGAGAAATAAATGGAGTCTTGCTAGATCAGAGTCCATTCAATACAGCCCTTGTTCCCTACAGAGATCAGCAAGCACATGAATTGAGGTTTCTTTCACCATATTTTCAAAAACACGTGCACAACTTGTGCAAAGGTCTTTGGAAAACAGGATTTTACGGATTTGTGTACAACATTCAAACTGCAGATCTGATAGTACAGGAGATGCTGGCTTAGAACTAATGATGCTCTGCATTTTTTTCAACCATTCTCCTTCAGGCTGATGGAGAAGCAATAGCTTTTAACTGAGCTTTCCAAGAAAAATAATACATTGGTGAAATTCTCATGGATGAGCTGTGGGCTTTTTGCATTTATTTTATATGTAAGGTGAGTGCAAGGTATGTGAGAGTGCCCTATCTTCTACTGGACAATTATTTCTCCAGCAATATTCAGCCGCCGCCTCTTCATTGAATCCCAAGGTAAGACGTCATGACACAGCCCCCCCATGGGCAGAAGCAGGTAGTCATAAAAGTCAAGATGGTGGCTGCAACCGCATAAGTGAAGCCCTAACCCTTTTTTACATGCATCACAGAAATGGGATTTCAAACACGTTGTCACAGCTGCCATTTTTATTTTTTTACTCTCCCTATGGATGCCCCTTCCTATGGGGCTTTTTTAGATGGGGAAATGTGGGCAACCAGGGAGGCTCCTGGGAAAGAGATTGATGTGGAAGAGGAGAACAACATCCTCAGCAACTCCCAGTTCCAAAATGCAACCAAGAAATACTTTAAAGTAGCCCTAGAATAAAGTTGGGGAAAAAACAAAACAGAAACCCCTTTCATTAGAGCAGTGTTTCTTAACCTTGGCCACTTCAAGCTGTGGGGACTTCAGCTCCCAGAATTCCCCAGCCAGCATTGCTGGCTGGGGAATTCTGGGAGCTGAAGTCCACACAGCTTGAAGTGGCCAAGGTTGAAAACCACTGCATTAGAGAATCTGTTGGAGAAATCAACGGGTACAGATTTTGTCCCAAAATTACCTAAATTCACTGGGCATCGCTGAGAGTTGGGCAGCATATGAATTTAATAAATAATTATTAATTATTAAATTATTAATGATAACTTATTAAAATCAAGATAAAGAATAAAGAATAAAATAAAGAAGGGGAGTGGTGGCTCAGCGGGTAAGACTCCAGGCTTGTCTATTGGAAGATCGCAAGTTCGGAGGTTCGAATCCCTAGCCCTGCGTGTGGAGTGAGCTCCTGCACTCGCCCCAGCTCTTGCCAACCTCGCAATTCGAAAGCATGCAAATGCAAGTAGATTAATAGGTACCACTTCGGTGGGTAGGTAACAGCGTTCCGCGCATGTCATGCGGCCACATGACCGTGGAAGCGTCTTCGGACAACGCTGGCTCTTCGGCTAAGAAACGGAGATGAGCACCGGCCCCTAGAGTCGGACACAATTGTACAAATGTGCGGGGGGAACCTTTACCTTTACCTATTAAAATCAAAGCTCTGCTTGCAGCTAGGGCGTCTGCCCTATAAAGTATAGGGTAGCCATAGAAGGTATAATTGGGCATTTAATTTTCTTCAAAAAGAAAGTGTTTCGGCCTGATGGAATGAAATCATTTTTTATTAATTAGAAAATGTCAGTGATGTAATAAAGGATTTTAAATTGAGATGAAACTGGAATGATCTGGCTAATGTTTGTTTAGCAAGAGGAAGTTTAGGAGAGCAGAGCTGCAAAAGTGAAGATGATCACTAGATGGCAGCAAAGGAAATTTGTCTTTGCTGCCCTCTACTGGTGGTCTGGATTTTTCAGCCCAGATCTGAAAACCCTAATCCGTGAACTGATGCAAAGGCATTTATTTCTGCGGGCTTTAACCCTCCTCCCCATTTTAAAGCAAAGGCAAATAAATGCCAGTAAGAAGTTGTGTCATCTATATGGCATGGTTTGGTTGCAAATGAAGAAATAGTAACAACATACTGAGGAGATGGTTTAAATGTACCTCTGAAATGTGATGTTGGATTTGATCAAATGTCAGATGATTAAATTGTGCAAATATAACTACAAAGCATTTTGTACTAAAGGATGGTGGTCTAAGAACAAACAAACGTGTGCCATTTTAAGTTGTTGTAATTACCTTTTTATCTTTTCTACATTTTCAAAGCTCAGAATGTTCACTATCGCTAAGAAAACACAATCTCAGGATGACAGTGATGTTCATATTGCTCTTGCACGCTTAGTTGTTATACTTGTAAAAGTATTTAGTGTTTTCTTAATGCAACCTAAAATGGTAGAAAGTTGTCTGTCTTAGGATCTTGGAACTATATCACTTAAGCTTTTTTAGTGTGCAAAGAGTTATACATGGACTATGTCCAAATGTGAGCCTCCTTCTGCACTGTGTCGTTGCTTTCTTGTTTTTCTTACTTGTGGAACCACAATGTAGCATCCAGTTTGTTTCTGTGAAGGGTTGTATTACCAAAAAAATGCAGCCTTCTGCAATCCGTTCATATCAGTGGGCGGATAACATGTACAGAATCTTCTGCGTACTCGTCTTGCCCACCTCTTCCTCTCCACCCATTAACACAGTAGTAGTTGAGAGCAAAGTAGTTAAGAGCAAGGGGGCATGGTGGCTCAGCGGGTAAGACGCCAGGCTTGTCGATCGGAAGATCGCAAGTTCAGAGGTTCGAGACCCTAGCCCCGTGTGACGGAGTGAGCTCCCGCACTCGCCCCAGCTCTTGCCAACCTAGCAATTCGAAAGCATGCAAATGCAAGTAGATGAAAAGGTACCACTTCGGTGGGTACGTAACAGCGTTCCGCGTGCGTCATGTCGGCCACATGACCGCAGAAGCGTCTTCGGACAACGCTGGCTCTTTGGCTAACAAACGGAGATGAGCACCGGCCCCTAGAGTCGGACACGACTGCACAAATGTGCGGGGGGAACCTTTACCTTTACTTTAGTTGAGAGCAGGCGAGAGATTTTTAAAAAATATTCCAACATAATAAAACTAGCATATTAAATACTCCAAGAATTGGCCAACCCCTGTCTTACCTTCCAATCATAATGTCAAAAATTAAATATTCCTGTATTTTGTAAGAAGGATAAAGTTATACTTTTAAGTGTAGCATTAAAGAACGGAATTCACGAGGTCAGAGTAATGTGGAAAAGAACTGTGTCCCGGGGAATAGTGGTAAAAACCATTGCTTTGCACACCCATTTTCCAGTCTCATAATAGGTTGTGTTGTATGGGCAGACAAAAATAATACTCTATCTTGTAGTCAAGATATATTTTTTTAAAAGATATATCTGTATCTAATCGATGCATGTTTTACAGATAATTATCTGGACTCTGAAGTTTAAATTCTTAATGCGTGTTTCATTAAAATACGATTAGAATTAAATTATTAACAAGTCTTGATTAAATTTTCTTCTCTTAACAACATGGCACAAGGGAGAACAAGTTATATCATGCATTCCAATAAAAATTGGGATATGCCTCTTGGGCAACATTTTCAGACCATTGATGGAGTTCTATTAACCAAATGAGGCACTCGTCTGCAAAAAATGGAGAAATAAATAACTTTTTGTATTGACTTTCGCCAGAGATGAAAGACGACAGAGATTCTACTGATGTCAGCATAGTCGCTTTCAGAAGCTGAAATTCTCAGTTTAATTTTGACCACTTAATGGAACAGAACTTTGATGGGATTCTGTCAGGGTCAAGAATAGGTGGGTGATGTAACATCTGGGAAATCAAAACACACCAGATCCATTGAAGTTAATGGAACTGTATACAGGGAGAGAAAGAGAGAGGAACTGCTCTCCACCCATTTTTATCAGTCTATACCACAGATGGCAGCAACTGTGGAACTACAACAGCCTGCTCAGTTGTAATGAAAATCACTATCTAGTTTTGGCAATTCAGTCTCTCTCTGATTGATTTGCCATAGTCAGCAGAAAAGTGGGAACTACGCGGGCCCAGCTGCATGTTGCAGACATGCTCCCAATCATGTGTACAAAGGTACCACTAGCATATGCCACTCATTCTTATATCCCATCCCCAATTGTCCTGGACCCCAGAGAAATGTGTACATGTGGATCTAGGTGGAGACAC
Source organism: Charina bottae (assembly GCA_023362775.1). Classification (NCBI taxonomy): domain Eukaryota; kingdom Metazoa; phylum Chordata; class Lepidosauria; order Squamata; family Charinaidae; genus Charina; species Charina bottae. The sequence continues at coordinate 45,748,334 of JALMGJ010000007.1, read as the reverse complement.
ATAACTCAGTAGCTGACAAGATCCTTGTGGGAGGTCCCTGCACATGTTCCACCTTGTCACCATGGCAGGCATTTTGCACTGGAGCTAGAAGCATGCCATACTTGAAAGATCGTCAGACACATTGACATGGCTTCATGTTATAAAACCAGGGAATGTCCTTTTGGTTTCTGTGTCTGCTGAAAGACAGGTGATATGCTTTTCTTCTGGAGCTTTAAATAAATACTTTAACATTGTGGTAATTATTGATAGCCTGTGAATTTCTACAATGATCAAAATATTGGACATGGAATCTCAAACTATTTATGCTTGTGTGCAGGTATTCCCCTCTGCTTTTAGTCTCTTTTCAGTAAATTTGTCACAGCGTTTGATGCTTTACAGTCTAAATATGATATTATTGACTATTTGAAATTGTTACTAAGTGTCTGACTATATTTATAGATGAATATCTTCATTTTTCTGTGCAATGTATTGGGAATTGTACACTGCTACCTTTCTGTATCAGATTATTGTCCTATCAGGTCATGTTTTGTCATCAGCCAAAATACATTGTTGATGCTTTGTTTTAATGAGGTGCCTCAGTGCCAAAGACGGTTTGCTTTCATGGATATAAAGTATATGTTGGATGGTGAACTGGAATATTTTTGCGGTTTTATTTGAAAATACTGCTAATAAAAAGGATTGTGATATTTATGTCATCTACCAAATCATTTTTATGCCTACAGCCAGATCATTATGAATACAATCCTTTATACCCCTATTAGATGAAGGATCCCCAACCGTTTTGGATTGGTGGGCAATGTGGAATTTTGAAGATTTTACGGGCACCATCAGAAAAGGGCTACCATGGTGGGTGCAACTGGTCACCAAACACCATGTGCCAGAAGGCAAGCTGGTGAGGTTGTTTCATCCTTCTGTCCACTCTCTGTAGCTTCCCAGAAAGCTCTGCCTTCCCCCAGTTTATACAGTATGTCCATGTGTGCATTTCTGGGCATACTTCCAAAGTACTGGACTGCAACCATTCGCCATGTTTTTCTTAAGACTGGCTCTTGAATGTATGTGGGACTCAAGAGGGTTTTTTTTAGAAATAAAGATGACGTTGAGTTGGTATGTTTTCTTTTTGTACTCATAGAATCATGAAAACTTTATGCCCCAGGTCACAGCACACCATAAGGGAAAGAACCACTAAGATGGAACAGTGTCAGAGTCCACTCTGACTCTGACTCTGAGCTGGGGGAAGCTTGTGCTAAGCAGGGTCAAAAGGACAGGGCTAACGGACAAACTTGTGAGGAGCAGGTGCAGTCTAACGAACCTGGGGATGACTCAGCTGCGCGGGAGAATTTGGAGGAGCTGATTGGTCCAAAACCAGGAACAGGTTTGAAGGCACCAATCAGTGCAAGAGAGAGGCATGCTGAAAAGCGCGCCAAACAAAGAGAAATCAAATTGGCTCCTGAAGGGGAAAAGTACAGAGAAAGGAAGATAAAAGGACACCAGAGCAAGCACCCAGTCGCCGGAGTCAACCATCCTACAATCAACCATCCTAACAACAGCCATCCTACAAGCAGCCGTCCTATCGAGCAACCAACCTTGTCCAGCGGAGTCCAGCCTGCATCTGGTTTGGAAGCCTCTCCTGTAGCCGCAGAGAAATCAGAATCAGAGTCTTTCACCATTTCGGAATTGACCCCCGCTGTGTCAGAAGCCCAGTTTGCTTCAGCATCAAGAAGAACGGAGCCTTATCTCGTAGCTTTTCAGCAAAGCCCAGCCAAGAAAGCTTCAGTCGCTTCGGGTGTTCATCAGCTCACGCCATTAGCTTCACAGCGTTCAGCAGCCTTGGCAAAGCAGCACTTCAATGCTTCAGTTAAGTACTCCGTTCGTCCTTGTGTGTTTTGTCACGCTAAGCCAGTGCAGCCACGTTCTGCCGCTGAGGGGTTTTCTAGTATAGCGCGTCCTGTCCTGCCTAGTCCTTCAGGGAGCATTGCCTAGTGATTTCAGTCCAGTCTCTTTGCAGTTCCAGTCCAGTCGCCTAGTGGTTCCAGTCCTGTCTGCCTTGCAGTTCCAGTCCAGTTGTGGATCTAGTCAAGTACTGTTTAACAGTCCAGTCCGGTCGCCTTGCTGCTTCAAGGAGAACCTTGTCAAGTACGCCAGTCCAGTATAGCTGTTGCCAGAAGGATGGCCTAGAGCAGAGCTTTCCAAACTGTGTGTCGCGACACAAAAGTTTGTCGCCACACACAGCGTGGTGTGTTGCCACACCACCCAGAAGCGGCGGCGCGCGCATGCACGGCGGCAGCGGTAGCGGCGCGGGATCAGTGCTTCCGCGTTTTAGCGGAGGCTGCCGCCACACACCCCCCCCGCCGTGCACACGCGCGCCACCACACACACACCCGTGCCGCCGCCGTGTGCACACGCGCCACCGCACACACCCCCGTGCTGCCGCCGCCGCCACCACCGCTGGTGTGTCGCCAGCAGCGGCACTTTGGAAAGCCCTGGCCTAGAGTAACCATTCCAGTTCATCCAGTTGTGATGAAGAAGCTCTACATTTGTGTGAATTAAGGGACTAAAATTCTGTAAATAACTTCTTGTTTAATAAAGAACATTCTATAGAATCTCCAGCGTTGGCTCATAGTCCGAACAGGACAAACAGAGACATTCAACATATTTTCTCATTTGCTTAGAAACAAGTCAAATGACTTAAATCCTAATTTAACAAATTAATTGAAATATAAATAAGCTAAGATACATTTTATATTGCCTCTATGTACGGGGCATATTTGATTTATTATAGTTGTTTCTCATGTTGAAAAGTCACCCAAATCAACTGTTCTTGAGAAAGTTCTCTTAAGCATGACCTGAATCAAGACATGCAAATGAATTGTTTACCATGGTGAGGGACTGGAACAGTCTGTTTGCGACCAATGACTCTGATTAAGCTCTGCTGGAAGATTCTCATTTGCATGGCTTAATTAATTGATGGTCCCAACCCTCATTCTACTGAAACAAAAAGGTTTCTGTATGCAGTGATTGTTAGGTCTTTTGTTAAAATGCTTTGCAGGGGTACAGTACCAAAATCTTGGAAAATGGGAAGTCACGCTCTTAATCCTCCTCTTAAAGCCATCTAACACTCTGGCTATTGTTATCATATCTTGAGGCGTTGATTTACATAAATTAATTGTGCATTATCTCAAGAACTCTTACACTGCACTTTCAGGGAAGAATCTGTAGTGCAAGTTTATTTCAATAAATCACAGAATTAGAGTGATTTTTTTTTTGCTCTACTCCTCTCTCTCTTTGTAGATAAGGATTTATATCTAGCTTGCCTTCCCTAAAAAGAGGAGTCACTCAAAAAGTGAATTATAAAATATGAAAAAACACACATACAAGGGACTTTAAAACCACAATTGTTAACACTAGACTGACTGGATTTGTAAGGTGAGCTTTGGTTGGTTGGTTGGTTGGTTGGTTTTGGCTCAGGGTGTTATATCAAGTGCCAAAGACCACTATGGTTTGCAAACAATGCCTTATGTTAGGGTGTGGAACAAACACAAGCAGAGTTAAACTATGGCTTATGGAAAGTGGGAACCTAGCTATTATCTCTTGGTCTAGCTAGGAATTTGCTTAGGGCATGTGTATTCTTTACTGTACATACTGACTACTCTGTCTATTGCCCCTAAGCCTTGTGATCTTGTAAGTGCAATGAAGGAAGGCTTGATCTGGCTGCTCTAATGAAATAAGTTACCAGAACAATGCAGGAATGAATAATATCCCTTGACGTTATGCAACCCTGTTTCCATAGAGCACTGTTTCCCAACCTCCGCAACTTTAAGCTGTGCGGACTAGGGGAATTCTGGGAGTTGAAGTCTGCACAACTGAAAGTTACGGAGGTTGAGAAACACTGCCATAGAGGGTATCAGGAATTTGGAGGCTGGTGAGACAGATCTCCACACCAATGGCCAGAAAGACTGCCCTATACATCAAAAAATTGCGATCTCCTTCAATTTCTGCAGCAACATTCACTGTTCATACATGGAAGTGTCCAGTTTCCACAAAACCTGACAGCTGCACTGAAGGAAGCTGGGACCAAGGGCCATGGGTAAGTGTCCAATGACAGCTCAGCTGATTCCAGGGCAGGGAACCCAGTTTGCTTCATTGGAGGATGACCAACCAACCAACCAACCAATGTTATTAGTTCTATGCTGGTCTATGACAGAAATAAAATTGATTGATTGATCATTGGAGGATGTTAACCTGTGTCTGGTAATTCCCACCCTTCAGAAATGTATCCCATTCTGGGGGCATTGCTTCTTGGAAAGTTGGTTCACCAGGAGCTGCTCTCTGGTTGAAGTTCAAGGAAGAGCTCTGACTCCGCTCTCAGTTCTGATTCAGAACATAATTGGCTTCTCTTGCTGATAAATAATTAGATTATTTCCCATATGCAGAAAAGTAGGTAAGCTGCAGGCTAGAGCACTAATGTGCAGCATTTATCTAAAGAAGTGGACTCTGCAGTCTATGGCTTCAGTAAATTGCATTTTTTTTAAATTCACGGAAGCTCTTTAGTATAATTTCAATTACTGGAAATGTTTATTTGATGAAGGGCAATGTGACTGAAGGTCTCCTGGGTACTAGGAGGAATCCCAGAAGGAATTTGCCATTCACTGCGTCAAAAATCAAGCCAATATTCAGAGGTTGCAAATGCTAGTTTCCTTGCTTTTGTGGTAATTGCTTGGAAACAGTAGCATTGAAAACATGAGAACATACGTTGGGAAAGAGGCAGGCAAAAGAAGCATCTTTTCGATAGCTTTGTGGTGCCATAAGATCTCAAAAAAAGGAAGCAACGTAGTCTTAACTCCAGAATCAATGTTTCTTAATATATAGTTCTTTACGGAGCTGGAGCAGTGTGCGTGCCTCTTTTGTAAATCTTCACGATAGCTGTGTTAGGTAAAATAGGGCTAAGGGGGAATAACTGGGTCACCTGGGCTGGGAATTAAACCCAGGCATTTCTTTCCACCTATAGGCCAAGGGCCAAACTGCTAAACAAAATGAAAACTAATCAGACAATGGCTTGATTCACAATCTCGCTGAGCAATGGTTTGATTAACTATGGTTTATGGAATAAAACTCAATTGGCCGGGTTAACTCTACCAAAGCATGCAAGCTATATCTTGGCTTAGAGCAGTGTAAATCAGAACAGGAGTCGACAACTGGTTTGTCTTACAGCTTTATACTGTGAATGAACGCAACCCATTGTGGCTTGTTAACAAACCATGAGTTGATGCAGAATGTGAGCCTAGCAGCACCAGAAGCAAAGTATTTTTCCTAATGCAAATGCCAGAAGTCAACCATATGACTCAGCCCACTTCCCCCAGTATTTATCTATAAACTCCTTCTCCCCTGGAAAAAGGCCTTCTTTAGCCTTTCATTAAAGGATGTTTGATAGGCAAAATCATGGGCCACTGGGAAAAAAGATGGTCCCCAAAGAGCTAAAATAAATAAACAAAACAAAATAACAAAATGGGAAGTGAAATGCAGGAGTGTTTGACTTAAAGATAATTAAGAAGTCAGTCCTTCAATTGTATGAGCATGAGTGAAAGTTGAGCTCCTTGTCCATAATGACATCACAGTTGGAGTGATGAGAAAAGGGACTGTGCTCCTTTAATGTTGCAAAATGTCCTTCTTCATACAACTCTTCAAGATGCAATAATCCTGTTTTATTTTTTTGTAACTGGCAACCCTACATCACAGTTTTTCATGAATGGGCCTTCTGACACATAGGTGCATTCAAGACTGCATCTGGGGTAGTAATCTCTGCTTCAGTGGGAAGAAAGTGTTGGAATTCAGCAAATCAAGCATGCCTCATTAGCATATGGGTGATTGCTCTAGGAGGCAAACTCTGTGCTAGAGGAAGCTGCTTGTTGCCCCTCCCACTTCCTCTTCTTTCTCTCTGCTCCTTCCACCAACAGAGAAGCAGCATGCAAGCTGCTCTCCCTCCATCTTGGCCACATGGATGGGCCTAGGAGATTTCCCCCCCCCCTTTCTCCACACAGCCTCTGGCAGCAAACAGGGCCAGAGGTATGCAGTTTAGGGAACAGAAAGAAGAACTGAAACCAATTTTCTACTGAAATGGCTGTACCTGGACAAAATAAATGTAAGAACTCTTTTGTACTTACTTTTTGTACCTGCAATGTCTAAGCGTGTGTTTCTTTATGCTTGGGTGGGCTAAAGGTGTAAGAATAAGAACCTGAATCTCTCTAACGTGCTCACAGGCTGTGTTTTTAAACAATATTCCTTTTTCTGCCCACGAGTTTACACAATGTTAAGCTCTGCTCCATTCAGTGGTTCTAACAGGCCACTAAATTATCTTCAGAAAGTTCATGTTTTCCTTGTGACAAAACACTGTGGGATGAATACAGGGGAAGCCCTTTTCTGAGAGGAAATCCCTAGAACAGGGCTTTCCAAAGTTTTTCCCGCGGCGACACACCAACCGGCGTTGGTGTGTCACTGTGGGAAAACCCGGAAGCGCTGATGATGATCAGCGCTTCCGGGTTGTGTGGTGACACACCAGACTGTGTGTGGTGACACACTGTTGTGTCGCGACAGACAGTTTGGAAAGCTCTGCCCTAGAAGCCCTTTTCTGAGAGGAGAACATCAGGATCTTATGCATAATAAAACTTGGGAATACACTAATTCAGTCTTTCTCAACTGTGACAACTTGAAGACGTGTGGACTTCATGCTGGCTGGGGAATTCTGGGAGTTGGTCCACACATCTTCAAGTTGCCAAGGTTGAGAAACACTGCACTAAATGAACCCCCCCCCCAATACAAACACAGTGAGAAAATGAGTGTTGTAACCTGTAGGGACTGTTGCCTGGAGTAGCCCATCAGTCCATCTTCCCTAACTAGAATAGCTGGTAGGCACAGTTGAGGAAGGCTTCATTGGAGTAACTAATCGGCTTCTTCATCTCTTCATGCTTTTCTCAGTTTGCAATGTTTCCCTCTTCTGTTACAAGATTTGGTATCTTGTTCCAGCCATTGCTTGGAGTGGCAATTTATTTTATTTTGCCAATGCCAATTCTTTTAAGAGCTCTCTGAGGGCACCCTTGTATTAAAAAACAACCTATATTTGAGAAAGCATCCAGCCCAAGTGTAGTTTGAAGTACCCTAGAGAGGTACTTCCTTTATCAAAATCCATCCAGGCTGGGCATGGGGAAGCATTAGCAAGATGTTAGAGATACGCTTAAAGTGCTGAGGGATGCATACCTGTAGGCCAGTAGAAAGCAAGAAGTTATTGGAAGTTATTACCTTCAGAGTGGCTAAAATCATCGTGATCAGTACACGCATTGCTCCAAATGTAATATGACGGGCAAAGTATTTCTACCTGATAATTTAAGAGAATCCATAAAAAGGGGAAATTGAATACGCTTGGATAATCTGCTCAGAGGCAATAAAATGTTAATTGGAAGGACAGAAAAGAAAACCACCTGTGATATAAGAGCTTCAGAGAATATAGAATGGCATGATTATGTATAAGGTAATTGCTGCAATTTGAAGTACAAATGAATAACGAGATGTCACTTAAAAGTATCTTAAAAGATTTTTTTGGAAGAACTTCATGAAATACTGCAGTCAACATAATCTCAAGACTAAATATTATTTATAGATCACAGGCATGGAAGGGCAGAAGTTCATTAAATTAGTTCCACTTAGTGAATAATTAGAGTTTGAACATTTCTAAAAAGAAGTTAAAAGAACAACTTTTTTTTTAAAAAAAAAAAGGCTCAGCCATGGCAGTGGAAATGACACTTTCCCTGCAGAAAACAGAAATTAGAGAAAAGACATTAGCAATTTAGCAGTATAGGGATAACAGCCATACTAGAAATAGCTTTTATATTTCTTGGGAATTACCTATGTCCAATAATTTTTGTCCTTTATTATGGATGCATCAGCGTTAACTTCCTTGTCCCTCTAAGTCAGGGCTTTCCAAAGTGCCGCCGCTGGCGACACACCAGCGGCGGCGGCGGTACAGCGGTGGCGCGCGCGCACGGCGGCAGTGCAGGGGGCGCACGTGCACGGTGGCAGCACGGGGGGGCGTGCGGCGGCGCGTGCGTGCACAGTGGCAGCGCGGGGGCGTGCGTCAGCGCGTGCGTGCACGGCGGCGGCAGCCTCTGCTAAAACGCGGAAGCACTGATGCCGCGCCGCTGCTGCCGTGCACACGCGCGCCGCCGCTTCCGGGTGGTGTGGCGACACACCACGCTGTGTGTGGCGACACACTTTTGTGTTGCGACACACAGTTTGGAAAGCTCTGCTCTAAGTGCTGGACTTATCAGTGATTCCCAATCTTCTCCTTTATGAAGACCACTACATAATCACTGAAAGCTTTTGAGGACCACTACAGAAGCTTATAGAACCTGGGATGACCTGTGGTCCTCCATCCAGTTACTCCATCCCATGGTCCTCCATCTACACCCCAGCTGGGTCTGAACTAACTTCCTTCCTTCCTTCCTTCCTTCCTTCCTTCCTTCCTTCCTTCCTTCCTTCCTTCCTTCCTTCCTTCCTGTCCAGGTTCTGCTGTATTATTTTCAGGGCTTCCAACATGAACCTTTTCCAAGGCTGCTGGGGCAATTTTGCCTCATCAAGGGGAAAGGGGGTTACGCCATATTGGGTTAATTTTAGGGTCCAGCATTCATTCTAAGAATGCTAGCCATCATTTTCTAATTGGACTGCCATTTACCATTCCCCAGACATGGATATGAGCAGCCCATAACACCGATCTGGAACAAATCCATTGAAAGCAATGAAAACAGTGCCATTAACCAGCATCCTCATTTTTTAGGACCATCGATCCGAGCAAGTTATTGTTTGGTTTTATGCTGTACAGGATGTTGCTGATTTATTGAGGATTTTACTGAAACTTTATTAGGATGTCATTACAACACTTTGATTGAACTGTCCGGTGCTTGAGAATTTATTCTGTGAGGCTCTTAAACCAATGCAATAAATAAAATGCTTTGCCCCGATCTTTTGTGAACATGCACTCAGATCTCTTGCTTTATGTTTGCAAGAACAGCACCACCTTGTGGTGGTTTACATTAACTACATGCTACATCCATTGCATTAATATTGGAAGAAGAAATAGCATTCAGAATCGCTCTTTAGGAAAATTATATTCATTCTTTTGACCAGAAAAATACTTCTAAATGCATCCGTTCCCCTTAATCAAAAAGTCATTACTCCCCTTCATTTCTCAGGAAACCAAGGCGACAGGCAAGCACCGGCATGCTATTGCAGTACCAAAATATATGACAGGAGGGCTAATTAGCCCCCTGGGTATTATGTATTAGAGACTCACTGCTAGGAATCTGTATAGAGCAGTGTTTCTCAACCTTGGCAACTTTAAGATGTCTGGACTTCAACTTCCAGAATTCCCCAGCCAGCATGCTGGCTGGGGAATTCTGGGAGTTGAAGTCCAGACATCTTAAAGTTGCCAAGGTTGAGAAACACTCGTATAGAGGCTTAGATGTCTGCATCAGGATCTATCCATGCATAGGAGATGGGATCAGAATCCCTAATTGGACATAGGCAGTCATAGCCTTTACCTATTATTTATTAAGAATATTTATCACCAGCACCAATCCTGGAGGATTCAGAAAAGACTAGAACATTAAAGAAAAACAAAACCAAAAAGGGTTATAAAATCAGCAGTTTATCAATGTCAGAAACAGCAACTCATTTTCTGATTATTCAAACCATAGATTTAACTGAAATTTACAAAGCAATGCTGTGCCAAACTTTCATCTTCCGATTTCTCAAACAATTTTTTTCTTTGAGAAAAAGCTTCTAACTTTGTTTCTGAGCTTAGCCCATTACTCTGAGGTGTCCAAGGGTGCTGCTGTTTTTGCTTTTCATTCTTTCCCACCCAAAGGATCATTGACATTTACGTCAAGAGGCTCGAGATGGTCTGTGCTTCACCACAATATGAAAACTGAAAGGAACAGGAACAGATTTGTGGGGGGAGAAGTTGGTTATAGAAAGACCGAGTTTGAAAATGGCTCGATCCTCATGCCAACACTGGAGGAAAAAATCATCCTGAAAATTTCCCCAGCGCATCCCTGCGGGGAGAGGGCAGTGGCTCCGAACGTTGGCGTCCTCTCTATTCTAAGCTTCCTTGTTCCCAGTCACGTGACCCAGAGCAGAGCACCTGCAGCCTGCCTCAGGCTTCCCAGCGTGCACACACCTGGCTGGCAAAGGGGTTGGAAAGAATTCCATGTTTCCCCTACCTTGTTTTCCCAGTTACATCTTTCACTGCCTTCCTGGCTGCCCGTGTTTTGTGGAAAAAAAAAAACAGCAGCCCAGAAGAGGCATTCCCCTTCTGTATCTTCCCTTGTGATTAAATACCATAAGGATGGGTAACCAGAGACTACATGCAGCTCCCAAGCTTCTTTTTTACAAGGATCAGAGCCGCCGCCACCACCACCCCATCCTGAGACCATGCTACTGTAATTTGACATCAAATTTCTGATTTGGGGAAATACATTGTTCTTTCCCCCAAAAAAATTAACGGCTAAAATTAACATGTTAAATCTGATGGTCTGAGGGCGCCTATTTGCAGGGGCATCCGCAGGGAGGTGAAGATGGCAGCTGTGACCATGTGATTAAAGCCCCACCTCCTCTTCTCTGTCACATGTGCAACACTCCTGAAAAGGTGGTAGGATTTTGTGTGGTCAGGGCCATCATTTTGCTTTTTTTGAAACTCCTCTATGGATGCCCCTGGAGATCAGCAATATTTGAGGGGCCAAGACTGCAACTTCGTCTCTGGTCCAGCAGCGTTTCTCAACCTTGGCAACTTTAAGATGTGTGGACTTCAACTCCCAGAATTCCCCAGCCAGCAGGAAGCCATGCAGTGATCTGACCTCACAGGAAGGGTCAGCGCCAAGGAATTTCATTTCTCTGGATTTTAAGGGTAGGGATGGGGAGACAAGGTCTATGTGAATTTCCTCCTTTATAATTACCCAATTAGTTAAAAAGTTGAAATAAAAATAGAGTAACGTTTTGTCTCCAAATGTTGGCAGAGTAATCTCAGCATACTTCCTGCATGGGTTGCCAAGCTCATCTAACAAAGATGGCTTTACAGTACAAGCACCATTAAAGGCTTAACTTTCTGAGAGTTATTGGCTATATGGTCCCCGCAGTATAAAAAGCTGCAGGGAGGGGAAAAGGGGCAGTAAACATCCAGTCTCCAGTCAAGGAGGCACCACAATTACCAGGGGAATTAATGTGCTTTGCAGACAAAGCAGCTGTAAGGAAAACATGAGCTTAGCTGCAAGAACACATAGGCATAGGCATGTGCATGCATACACACACACACACACACACACACACACACACACACACACACACACACTTAGCCCATTCTGAGATTCTCCTTTGCTTGTTCCTATCAAATCAGTACAGCTAAACTGACACAAATGTTTGCAAAGGTAATCAATATCTTTTTATGCAAAACTGAAAATGGATTGTGGGAACAAAAGTGGGCCACCGTAGATAGTGAAGAAAATTAAAAATTTCCAGGCCAAACTGTTTCCGGAGACGAGTTTTCTCAACAAGAACATGGAAGTGGCTTGCCATCACCACCTTTTTTATTTACTGGTGCAATTTTATAGCACTATCTCCCATCCCAATACTAAGCAGATCCAACCCTGCTTAGCTTTACAGAGCTGATTACAAGACCAGCCAAAGTTGGCATCTTACACACTCCCAAGATGAATAAATCTCTGTAGCTTCATTGAAGCCCAATCCAGTATCATTATAAAGATACCGCTACATTACGAAGGACAGGGGAAAGTAACTTCTACAGAAGCCTATAAATTTTCTCTCTCTAGCCCCTTGGCAGCCGAGATGATGCTGCTGCTTCAGCATTTTGGAGAGAGGCAGGGTCTCAAGCTAATGTAAGATACCACTATAATCAGTGCTGGCAGGCTGTTGTAGAGGGAGAAAATTATTTTCTTTTTGCAGCCCAACAATTATGGGAAGTTAACAGAATCTAATTTTGAAACTATACTGGAGAGGGAAAATAAACTATATCTATAAATAGATAAGCTATCTATAAAAAAAAATAGGAAAATGTCTCCAAATTCAAGTCGCCACTTTTGTCTGGGGAAGGAAAATCCTTCTCTCAAAATAATTTTTTGCTGTTTGTTAGGAAAACACAATCAACCTCTTGTTATATAGTAATTCCTTGTTAAATAACCTTGACAGAACCAGGTTGTTCTAGTGATTAAGGCTCCAGGCTAGAAACCGGGAGACCGTGAGTTCTAGCCCCGCCTTAGGCACAAGGCCAGCTGGGTGACCTTGGGCCAGTCACTCTCTCCTAGCCCCAGGAAGGAGGCAATGGCAAACCACTTCTGAAATCTTGCCAAGAAAACTGCACGGACTTGTCTACGTAGTCACGAGTCAACACTAACTTGAAGGCACTAAGACAAACAAAAAAACACCCTACAAATTTATTTCTCCCCATAACCCCCTCAAAATGAGCATATATTTATTGTGTAATCCTCATTTAAACAAAGGTCCAAGTTTTCCCCAGCTGATTGGCATGCTTCTATTGAACCCCATGGTATACATTTCTTGCTCCTGCCAAAATGGAAACAAATTAACAAATTAGCCGTTTCCAAAATGTTTATTGAAGCAATAAGAGTTACGCATACTGTGCTGAAAAAAGTAATTTAATTGAATACAGGAACTTAAAAAACAGTACTGCAGCATAAGATAGTTATCTCAACTAAACCCTCTTTTCTGTAGTCCTCCTAATCCATCAAGAAAGAATCAATTTTCAAGATCAAAGACCTATTATTTCTATCATAACCACCTTGTGCTCTTGGAAAAAAAATGGAGAAAGGCACTTGAAACTGTAAGTGTGCAAACTGTTTCAAACTTGAAAAGCCCTGCCTCAAGTTTGAAACATCTGTCTCAACCTCAAAGCAGATCCTTCCGACCTTACCGGAAGTGTCCTGATGTTGTTTTGAGCACCCTGGAAGTGGCCCCAAATCAAAGTGGCCCTATTCTAAGGGGGGGGGGTGTTTCAACCTTGAAACATTTTGCACACCACTACTTGAAAGCTGTTTCTGTTTAGTGTTGCTGGTAAAGGATCCTTTTGTTTCTGCACCAGATGTGTTACTCTCACTCTTCATTCCAGGTCATCGTGATGAGAAGTTTCATTGATTACCTATTAAGACAAATGACATCAAGTATTAGAATGGTAGCTCACTGTCTGTGGACTTGGCTCCTAAAAAGATTTCACTGGCAACTTTTAAGGGCTACTTTCTTCTGTTTTTAGCATTTTCTACATTTGAACTGATCTGAGAAAACTCATAGGAACTTCTCCATCTGTAGCCTAGTAGGGCAGTGCAGCACTCAAACTCAAATCCAAAAAAGTGCTTCAAAGCACGCTGGACAGAGCCAGGGCAGACCGAGAGCCACTGAGTTTGCAATGGCTTTTCTTGGGATTGTGGGCCATGATCCCAGGAAAGCAGCAATGTCTCCTAAGAGTTGGCAACAGGTGCGCCATTTGCATGCCTGTGTCTTCTGGAAGCAAATCCAAAGTGTGCAGAGTTCTATAAGCCTAGTACAAAAGGGCTACACTTAGCATTATCGAATGCTGAGCCCAGAAAATTATTCTGAGCATCAAGTAAACTGACAATGCTTCCACGCAACTATGGTCCTGGTTATGCCAAGCTTTCTTCACTTCAGCCATATGATTTAGGGCAAGTCATGTCATTGCTGCTACTGTTAAACAACCAAAGTTCAGTTACATCTGCTGCAAATAATTAAACAATCTGCCATCTACACCTCCTGCACTGAAAGCAAGCAGAACATTTAATCCAGTGAACCCTACTGCTCTTTGCAGTACCCCTACCAGGGACCTCAACAGTATGCCAACTTCCCACAGCTTTCTGTGTTCTGACCATCTGCCCAGACTTTTCCTTCTAAGTCAAAACTAGAAGAGTTAACATGCATCAAAACCTTGCACTTTAGAGATAACTGAGCTGCTTTCATCACATCCTTCAATTTAATCTGTGTCAGTTGCTCTACCAGAAGCTGTCCTTAGCACTGCTATCTAACATTAACCTGGATCCAAATTTAGTCTGAGAACAGCCACTGAAATTGATGGGAACAAACATCAGTAAGGATTAATTTCCTGTTGATGAGAGCAAAGAATCTGTTTTCAAGTGGGATTAAATCAGATTCAATTTAGCGTAGGCTCCAGCTACGGCTATGTTACAACAGACGAGCTCAGCATTATTCCTCAACCCAAACAGGTGGTGTCTAGAAAAGTGCTCTCATCTGGATCTTGCCTGGACTGGCCTTCAGCCAACTGTCTTTGCAGATCAGCAGAGAAAATTACAGGGACTCTGCATTGGCAAATGGCAGTAGCCAAGGTATGAAATTTCTGCCTCCAAAGTCACATGGCCAACCCAGCCATTAAGCAGAGTGGGAGGATAGAAAAGTACCAAGCTGTTCTATGCTGCCAAAATGGACCTGTCACCTTTGAGTGTGTTCGAATATGCTTGTCTAAATTGAGCTAGAATTCCACAGGCTTTTGCACCTTGGATGAAAGTAGGTGTCATCTTAACCATTGCATCAGCCATCAAATGACCTAGGCCAGGGCTTTCCAAACTTTTGCCGTTGGTGACACACCAATGGCCAGCCCACAAAAACCTGGAAGAGCCGCCACCGGTGCCGCGCAAAAACCCGGAAGTGCCGGTGGCAGTGCTTCCGGGTTGCTGCTGCAGCGGCAGCCCCTTCAAAAAGGCAGGCTCCAGGGACCCCGAAAATGCCCTCGGTTCTGGCAGGGAGGCAAAAAGCCTCGCCACACGTGGGCGCACACTGCCGGGCTTCCCGGCACACAGCTGATCGGCGCAGAGAATTTCCACCCCGGGTGGCCGGCAGCGTGCGCTAGCGATTTTTGCCTCCCTGCCGGAACCAAGGGCATTTTCATCAGCACTTCCGGGTTGTCATGTGACACACTTGGGGCCCCCAGGCGACACAGTATTGTGTCGCGACACACAGTTTGGAAAGCCCTGACCTAGGGCAATCCTGCAAAGCTGCATAAATGTATGGCTAAATGAACAGCTCACACAGACATTCCCTTCTCCTTATTTATTTATTTTTTTATTTATGTTTCAATTTATATACCGCTCCATCTCCCCGCAAGGGAACTCTGGGCGGTTTACAAAACCTTATCTACTAATAAGGTTAAGAGCACTCACTTGGCCATCTCTAGTTTCAACAGTCTTGATTAGGAGTGTTCTCTTTGAGTGGGTGTCCATTGGGATAGACTCAAGATTTGTTTCTGTAGATGCAAAGACATACTATGGGTTACAACCTCCAGCAGGCAATTTCCATATGTGAGTTCAAACTGTAGCAATGCTGTTTTTAGGGATCAGGCTCAAGTAAGGCAAGGAAATAGGTAACTTGTAGGGATGTTGCACTTCAGTTCCCATCAGCTTCAGCTAGTGACTGCTAAGGGATTGAGTAAGCTGTGGTCCAAAATATCTGAAGTCCACTAGCTGGCATCTTCTATGTAAGTGCCAGACCATTAGGGTTTCAACTACAAGTAAGACTCAAGAGAGGAAAAAACTAAAGCAAGAAAGCTTTCTGGCCATTTGCGCCATGTATCACCCATGTTGGCACTTTAACTGTCTCTTCAAAAAAATCAGGTAGGCATGATTTGGGGCACACTAACCTGTGAAGCCCAAGCTATTTCTCTTGATCAGATGCCAAAATGAGACTTCCCAATGCTAAGCGAAAGCCCAAAGAAGTTGCATTTCCTGCGACATGTTGGCTACTTACCTCTCAGATTCAGGGAAGCAAAAGTTGGAATTGGCACACTAATTCTATAAAAGAACAAAACAGGACAAAGTTCAGAGAGAGATGAAGCTATGTATGACCGCATTGACACCAGCCTGCCCCAAAGTCAATCAATGCATTTCGTACCTGCTCTCCTCTCCCTCCAGCAGTTTCCTGTAAGTGGCGATTTCAATATCAAGAGCCATCTTTACATTTAGCAGATCTTGGTACTCGTGGAGATGGCGAGCCATTTCTTCTTTCATGTTCTGAATTTCCTCCTGAAGCCGGGCAATGTTGTCTTGGTAGTTGGCAGCCTCAACCCCAAAGTTATCCTCCATCTCACGCATCTGGCGTTCCAAAGACTCATTCTGAAAAGATTTTTTACAAACAAGTCCTGGTGTATTCAGCCACAATTATCAGTCACACAGCACACAATTAAAGCTAACTTTGGAGCCATGCTCCCGACAAAGAACTGGCAAGTTCTCCTTTCCTCCTGATTTTTTTAAGTTAAAAAAGTCCCTTCACCCATTTCCTTTACTGTAACACAAGTCAACCTTTAAAAAACCTACTTCATAAATGCTTCACAACGGTTCAGTTGTTATTTCGCTTGGAAGACTGGCCCGTTACCCAAACAATATAGCTGGGTTTTAACTTAGAATAAACGGTAACAAGAGACAAACTCTGAAGGTCAACAAAAGCCATCAGTTTCTTGCAGCGTCTCTCACTTACAGTTCCTTTAAGGGCATCCACTTCGCAGGTGAGAGTCTGAATCTGCCTGCGGTACTCATTGGCTTCTTGTTTAGCCTGGCGCAGGGCATCATTGTTCCTGCTGGCTGCTTCAGACAGATCTGCAAACTAACATCACCACACTAGGTTAGCAACTGTAAATGTACTTGAATAAAAAATAGCCTTCCTTTTATCCAACCTGCATTCTATGAAAAGATTGTAATTGGTTTGGGTTGCATGAGGACCTGAGACATCTCTTCATTTACTTTCAAAATTTGGAGGTGCTGTTTGCTATCAATATTGCAACAATGAATTTGAGTAACCAACTGCCTGTGAACAGTAACTGGGTTCAAATTAATTTGCTTTACCATAGTTTATTCAATCAGCTGGCTGGTTCACACACTGTACTCTGCTATTTTGTGGCTGGTCCGGTCTGGCTTAGCATGTGGATCCAGTTAATTCAACAAAACATGGTTAAAACAAGTAATGGTTTACATGATGTATGAGCCCAACCGGTCTTTTATGCATGTTAGAGCTGGCAGAATAAGAGCTGGCAAACGATACACAGTATATAAAATTATCTAAAGTGAAACTTTGGAATTATTCGATAACAGATCCATTTATCTTTTCAAATGCCCTACCTGAATGAGAAAATGGTCTGAATGTTTAGGTTTAAAATATAATCAGCTGGATTGGAACAGTTTATTTCCAGTCTTAAAGAAAAATATATATACTGTATGTACTCACAGATAAGCCAAGAATTTTAGGTTCAAAAATAACCCCCCAAAATTGGGTTCGGCTTATCCACTGATCGGCATATCTGCAAGTATATATATGGTAATAACTTTTAAAAAGTACCCATATATACTTGCAGATAAACCCATCTGCAGATAAGATGACCCCCAATTTTTTAACCAAAATACAATGAAAAATGTGTCACCTGCAGATAAGCCAATTGTGAAAATTAAACAAAAATTTCAAGGATCGGCTTTTCCACGGATGGGCTTGCCCACGAGTATGTATGGTACGCTGGGCCAGAGCGGCCCTGGTACTTATGGAAAGGTACTGTCCCCGCCTGCTAAGACACGCATGATTTCTTTTTGAATTGGCAGTGTATATTATTTATCCATTATTCAATTTATCAAATAATAATTTGTGTCCAATTTTGCTTCGGACCTGCCTTCTTCTCCCTTTGGATCCACTGCTTTTTCTGGTTGCTCCTATTTTTTCAGCATGGCCCTTAGGAGGACAGAAAAGGCTGAATGCAGCCCTTCACCTTTAGCAAAAGCTAGTACAAATAGTTATTAGTGATAAATCAACAAAATCCAGTGACATATTCATACCTTACTTAACAAGTCACTTCTGGTGGGCCAGCTGTACATTATTAAGATTCATTGAAACTTGCATATTAAAAAAAAATCCATGTTTTAATTAGCTGGCTTTGGAAGATTACAGTCTTAACTCCTATTCTCTTTATTTGCAGAGCTTTTGTTTACAAGGCAAAAATAATCCCTACAGGATTTCACCAGCTTTTTAAAAACAAAACCAAACCCATTCATTGATTCTTCGACACTTCTTAGCAACAGTGCAGAAGGAAGCCTATTTCTGTCTTACAGCTTCAGGACAGAAGATACAAGGAATCATTTAGATTAGCGATAGCCAACAAGTTGAACTGAATTATTTAAAAATATTTCGGAACCAGTTTTCATCCAATATTGATGAACAACAAATATATTTGAGATTCATGTAGAAAAATCTGGCTGCTAATCACATCAGGGCAAATTTAGGCTGCACATGCTTATCTCTGAGTAAGCCCCACCGAATTAAGAATAAGGCAGATTTTAAATACATCCAAGCCACCTTTAACGGGCATAATTCTTTCTGAAATATTATTAAGCCCATATGTAGGTTCAGAGTATTCCAAAATGCACATTAAAGGGTGTCTGTGTGCATGCACATACATATACAGTTGTTCCACCTTCAATCAGTCAACAAGACAGAAGTTGAAACTTTGAGTTGCTGAACTACACACTTACTTTTTTCCTCTTAAAATGTTACTGAAAACACTTTACTTACTTTGGATTTGTACCAGTCCTCAGCTTCCTGAAGGTTCTTCGTAGCAACACTTTCGTACTGCTGACGTACATCACGCAGGGCAGCGGTGAGATCAGGCTTGGCAACTTCCATGTCAACCTGGATATGCTGATCCTGGATTTGGGCTTGCAGCTCACGGATTTCCTTCGGAGATGAACAAATACTGGTAAGTGGTGAATGTTTACCAAGATGATTCTTTGTCCAGATATCTGTATTCAAAATCATGTACCTCATCATGAAGTTTCTTCAAGAAGACAGTTTCTTCTTGCAGGGATTCAACTTTGCGTTCAAGATCCAGACGGGCCAAGGAGGCATTGTCAACATCCTGAGGGAAGAAAAAATAAATCTAATTCACCAGCCACCTGGAAATACCTTAGAAATGCAAAATAAAAATGCCCACAATAAACTTTGTGGTCAGACCTTTTCATGTTTACAGCAATTACTGTCTAAAGAGAGCAAATTCCATCTCTTTCCAGCATACTGAATGAGTAGTAGGGGAGGAGATCTGACATTTTTCCAGGAAAAAAAAAATTACTGACAATTTGCGAGGAAGGGAAAGGGTAAGAGTCTTTCACGGTCATATTTTCCCTGTAGTATTCTGTGTTTAAAATAAACTGTTCTGTAACATTCAGACAAGATTAAAATTAAAACTCTAATTAACATGTTCCAGGCTTGCACGAGTTGGAATTGATAATACCATTCAGCATCTTTATTTTAATATCAAAATGTAAGACAAGATGAGTATATGAAGTTGCCTGTCAGTGAATGCCAAGCAAAGCTTTCGTTTCATTTGACTACAGTATTTACATATTGTACAGGTAGTCCTCACTTAGTGACCACAATTGGAACCAGCAACTCAGTCATTAAGTGAAGCCATCACGAAGTGAAACCATGACCATGCTTATGATCTTGCTTCAGCTTTCCTTTGCTTTACAGACCTGCAAAGGTCGTAAATGAGAGGATTGGTTGCAAAGTTACTTTTTCATCACTGTTGTTACTGCAGTCACTAAATGAGATGGTCGCTAAATGAAGACTATATGTATGTAAATAGGACACTATGCCTATTAGGCTACTATGAGTTGGGGAACCTGCAGTCTTTCAGAACTACAGTTCCCAGCAGTACCAGCCAGTATGTCCACGTGAGGGACACTGGGAGTTACAGGTGAGCAACACCTGGAGGACCAAAGATTGCATTAATGCAGGGCTTTCCAAACTGTGTGTCACAACACAGTACTGTGTCACCTGGGGGCCCAAAGTGTGTCACTTGACAACCCGGAAGCGCTGATGGAGCACCACCACCGTGTGCAGGAGCACGCGCAGCAGGCCATCAGCGCTTCCGGGTTCCAGGACGACGACGCTGTGCAAAAACCTGAAAGCGCGGCAGCAACCGCAGTGGCGCTTCCGGGTTTTTGCGCACCGGCCGTTGGTGTGTCACCAACGGCAAAAGTTTGGAAAGGCCTGCATTAAGGCATCCAACAGCCAGGAGCAGATAACACGATAAACTATTTAATTCTTAAAATCTACACCTACCTTTCCACTAAGAACAGTACTCAACACATAATAAAATATAGACTGAATACAAAATGTATATAGTTCAAGCATAAAAGAAAACACAAAAAGGAAGATAATGCAACAGTTAGGACCTACTTCAGCAAAGTCAGCTTAAAAGCCAAGCATAATACAGTAAAATGTCTTTGCTCACCAGTGAAACAACGTAACACTGTCCTGGCTTCCCTTGGCAGAGAGTTCCAAAGACTGAAAGAAGCCACTGAGAAGCCTGTTTACCACATACCAGCTCAACAGACATAGTATTGTTGAAGGACATGGGGAAAAAAACTCCTCTAAGGGTAATAAAAGCTTAGCAGATTTCTTTAAAAGAAGGCACTCTTCCATTTCTGATTAACGACCATGAATTTTGCTCCACATTCCATTCAGGGTAGCAAACATGCTGCATCTGCAAGCAATGTTGTTTTCATTAAAGATGTGAGTTTCCAGGCAGAGAAATATCCAAAACGAGGGGAAAAAATGCTGCAACCCAAATGGAAGCACAGTATATCTGGCAGTGTGTAGAAAAATTAGAATTTGTACCAGTACATTTTGGTCTCCTATGGTGTGCGCAGACTTACCAGTCCTTTTCACAAGGCAATTAAACTAAGCATACAGATTCAGAAATCTAAGCTTGGGCTGGGCAAGTATAAACCAAGAGTATGACTTCACATCCTTTTCAAGGTCCTTTTTCCAGCCCAGTACTCACTGAATACATTTAACCATATCCAGATGACTTTCAAGCTGGATTGAAAGTCATCTGCATATGGTTAAATGTATTCAGTCCTACTCCCACGCCTTTCTTCAGTAATTAGTAAGTCAAAGGCGGCAAACAGCAGGCAGCCCCAAGACTGTGCAGCTGATCTTCAGCTACAAGATGCTGAATTATGATGGAACAGATTTCCACTAAAAAAACAAACAAACAAACCCCAAACCCATCCACCAGTGAAACAAATGCATTAAGCCCACAACAAGTTTAATGCAATGTTTCACCAGCCCTCCCCACTGAACATTCTGAAAAAAATGGAGGGGCAAATCTCTCAAGAACTTCATTGCCCCTCCACCATGGTCCTTCAGCTCTCAAAGCAGGAGAGAAGACCACTGTGGTTCCACAAACAATTGCTGGCTGGGGAATTCTGGGCATTGAAGTCCACCAAGGCTGAGAAACACTGCATTAGGATTATGATACAGGGAAGAAAGGAATCTCCCTACTGCAAAGCAGGCCACGTGTAACAGAGTGAGGTTTTCCTTTTGTCAGTGTAACATCATGATAGGGAAAGGTATGAAACAAAGCAGCAACTGGAAACAGACAGCCACAAAACAGTAGATCATAACACAAATGAAAAAGGACATTATCTAAGTTTACACATCATATTAAGTAAGAGGCTAGCAATCTTTCAGGCAGCAAGAATAATCATAAAATTGTGGGGTTCCAAATCGAGAAAATTAATGGGACAGGTCTCATGATTTCAGTTGAGATAGCCCAAGGTTTTAAGAGATATCAAAATCCCACAATATTTTGTAATCTTGCAATTTTTTTGGAGATTTCTTTTTAAATATATTTTCTCAGCCACCTTATTTCATTTGGGGTTCTGCAATCTTGGTGCCTGCAGGCCTCACACTACTGACCTCTGCACCAAGCCAAGGGTTAGATAAACTGGGATTTGTTAACTAAGCAAGTTATACTGTCTGGTTCAAGCATCACACTTTAGTGTGACTGAGAATTTGGGGGGCTGCAATCCAAACACATTGAGAGTGCCACGTTATATTACAAAAACTCAAAGAGTTTCCTTCAAGCTGTAGAGATGCAACATTCCAAAGGACACTTACAATGTTTAAAACGGCATTCAAAGGCATTTATATAATCTGATAAAGGAATTTAAAACTTTTCCTCCAGCTGCAGGGATTTACCATAACACTCAGCATTTATCTCCCAGCGTTTCAACTGAAATTAGCAACATTATTTCCCCTTAAGACATACTAGTCTGGTTCACAATATCTGCTAAACCAGGGGTTCTAAAACTGTGGCTCTGCAGGGTTCACAAGCAAATCCAAAGGGGAATCAAAAGTTCTGAGTAGCCTGAAGGGTTGAAAGGCAGACAGAGCCCAGGAAGAGGAGGAGACCATCCTGTGTCTGACTGGTGAGGAGAAACTAGCCTATGTTGCCATTTGCAAGTTGAAATGGTACTTCAGTTGGGCTTATGGCATGGAAAAGGAAGAAATCTTTTAGTCAGGATGTGAAAATGCGTGCTGACACTGGGATCACCTAACACTAAGTCCAAAGCAAACCACTTGGAGGGCTTACATCATTACCTGAATACAGCCAAGGCAGGAAGTTGCTGCCTCCAACTTGAGAAAGGCTGAAAGGCAGGTGGTCAGGGAATCCAGTGACTGCAGAATTCAAAATCTTAGGAAAGGCAGGAGGGAAGAGCTCTTGCTATATGTGGTGTATGGCCAATGGGGAGGAGAAGTAAAGTACAGGCCCGGGCTGGGGCATTTCCTTAGAGCAGGGCTTTCCAAACTGTGTGTCGCAACACTGTACTGTGTCGCCTGGTGGCCCCCAAGTGTGTCACGCGACAACCCGGAAGCGCTGATGGCGCACCGCCACCGCTGTGTGGCAGCGCGTGCAGTGGCGGCAGGCCATCAGCGCTTCCAGGTTGTCGCGCGACACATCAGGACGCCGCCGCCACGGTGCACAAAAACCCGAAAGCACGGCGGCAGCAACCTGGAAGCGCCGGCGCTTCCGGGGTTTTGTGTGCTGCAGCGGCGGCAGCGCTTCCGGGGTTTTGCGTGCCGGCCGTTGGTGTGTCACCAACGGCAAAAGTTCGGAAAGCCCTGCCTTAGAGCAATGTTCTCAACCTTGGCAACTTCAAGCTGTGTGGACTTCAACTCCCAGAATTCCCCAGCCAGCCATGCTGGCTGGGGAATTCTGGGAGTTGAAGTCCACACAGCTTGAAGTTGCCAAGGTTGAGAAACACTGTCTTAGAGCCAGGAAGAGAATACAGGGCCAAGCTCATCTCTTTGGTAGCCGTTAGTAAAAATGATACTTTTGCTAGGTTTGCTCTGGTGCCATGTGTATCACTGGTGTGTGCATTGTTTTTTCCCCAAAAAAATAGTGTGTTATTTTATGGGGAATTGCAGAATTTGAGAACCTTTGTGCTAAGCTATTATGTCCAATTAGCATGCAGTATGAATCCAGTCATTGTGGTTTATAAGCCGTGGTTTATGCATAGTCTTAAATAAATTGTACTTCAGTCAAAAAACTGGTTAAATAAACCAGAGCTTGCCAGTGGGTGAATCCAATCATTCTGTCCCTTTAATTAGGACCTAATTTGGAAATCATAGTCAAATTTTGAGCTGACACTAAATTATAAACCCCAAAGATTAGTGGCTATTTCACTAGTGCATGGAGATGAAATTATGTTAGCTGAATTAACTGGATGCACACACAGATTCTCCATCTGTTTTCAATCTTACAGATAAGAAAATCTTGGTGGCTAAAGGACTACTTTAGATCGTTCTCCTTGAGATGTGCAAATCTGTCAGTTCACAAATAAATCAGTTCTTGAAACTTGTGCAGCTTTAAAGCATTCCAAGAAGGCACCAGGCAATCTTACATCCACCACCTCAAAAATAAATTCCATAAAGTTTAGTGGGGCTTACACTCAAACAAACATACAGAGTTTGGGATTAAAAGCTTTTGGGGGTTATGGACTTCATACAGTTCTTGTGGAATATGGAGCTAGATATGGACAGGACAAGCAAAGAAGATATAATGTTCTCAGACTAGTAAAAGATTCAGGGAACCATTTGTAAACAGCCAGCTGCAAGATTTTCTGTTATTAGTGAAAAGCCCCACCCTCCAACTGGGTCTCAGGAAGGGCATCAATTGGTTCTAAATAGGAAATAAGTTCAATTGCCAAAATTCTTGTAGCCCTGTCCTGTTCATCTCACTAAATCTTGCTGAAGAAAATTCTGAGATAATCTTGCTTTTATTTGAGGAAGCCCGATAGAAGATGTGGTCTACACAAAAAATCAAGTTTCTCAGTTATTTTTTTTTTAATTTAAGCTAAATGGCAGCCTGTTCAAAAAGCTAAACTAATTGATGGGCAAAGATGATTATATGTAAATTAACATTCAGATTCAGCACTTTTTCTTTCACCCTTTTAAGAAAGTTCATTTCAAATGAATGAAGAACGGCTTTGGTGCCTCCCCCCCCCCCCCCGCCCGCGTCTTGTGGGAAAGGAAATTATCTGAACTGTTTAAGGTTTAACTCTAAATTAACTTCTTTTTTAAAAAAACTGGCTTTAGGCTAGTACTCAGGCCAGCAGTTAAAAAGCCTTGTTCAGCGCCTGTTCAGCAATTGCAATAGATAAAGCGACCAATACTTTAATTTGTGGGTTCTTAAAATATGCTTGCATCATGACACATTCAGTAAGAATGCAGCCTTTGGTTAGAAGCACCCCAGAATACAAAAGCTTCTGTTATTTCAATCTGTGGCCACCACACTGGCTGAAACATAGGCCTCCGCATTCCAGACTGAATCCCATAGAAACTATTAATACCTTTCAGCAGAGAGAACAGATGGTCCCCTTTCACCCTTACCAAATTGGGGGGGGGGGGGGAGAGAAATAGATTCCATAGAGCTCCATGTGTAGCAGGCAAAACTTTGACAGAATTTTTAAAACTCTTGGCTCTAGAAACATCTGAGCGAACAATTCTGAAGCTTTAATGTGTTTACAAGTTAATCTAAGCACAAATCAGAACGTTAGATGCAAAGTAATGCTCAAAGGGATGGTTTTGAATCCTCTGTAGTGAAAATCTCAGCCACGTACTCGCAAGCTGGTTATTAGCAAGAAGCAACCTCTGACTTTCAGGGATACTAAGATATGCAAGACATTAAGTTGGACCCAGATTTTGTCAAAGCCATAACTTGCCCCACTGATTTCAGTGGCTCTTCTCTAATTATGACTAAGCTTGGATCTAGCCCAGTACAGGAAAAACAATGTATCTCTGCCAGATAGTAATAGAGTATCTTAAGAAAAACTGCCCTTTCTGTGTACACAAAAGTGCATCTTTATGGCACATAAATCAATATGTAGTGTAATATATGATTTCCAGCCCTGTACATTACTTCCAGAATTAGAGGTAGAAGGCCTGAATCCCAACTGTTAGAAACCAGAAATCAAGGTGCATTGTCTTGTCCCTTGCAATCTTCACAGAAACATCCATTTGGCTGGTGTGTAACACAGAATTTCTGGATTAGAAGACAGGCCTTTCAATGGATAAACCAAAATTCTAATAAAATTATTAGTGTATCAATACTCATTAAGCCAGAGCTTTCCAAACTGTGTGTCGCCACACACAGTCTGGTGTGTCGCCACACAACCCGGAAGCGCTGATCATCATCAGCGCTTCCGGGTTTTCCCGCGGCGACGCGCAAAAACCCGAAAGCGGCAGCAGCGCTTCCGGGTTTTTGTGCGCTGCCGCAACGGCGGCACTTCCCGGTTTTCCCACAGCGACACACCAACGGCAGTTGGTGTGTCGCCGTGGGAAAACTTTGGAAAGCCCTGCATTAAGCACTCAAAATGTAGGATCATTAGAAGCAACACAAAATGTATTCAGATAAAACAACAGCAAGGCTCCTCTTTAGGCATTCATGGGTCTGTACCATGAAGTTGCTTGCCCGCAGCTTTTTAGCCACTAGATGGCTTTAAAGTTGCTTTTCCAAGGAAAGGTATTAATACTAACCTGCCTGAAAGACTGTAGGGTGTTCTCGGCATCCTCTCTCTGAAGTATCTCATCCTGAAGTCTGAAAAAATAAGGATGTAAGTCAAAGATGTTCAAAAAGTCAATCACAAAAAGATTAGATCTAATAGGCAGCCACACCCAAGAGAGAAAGGAAAAGAATAGGGCGAGAACAGAACTTCCTAGAAAAGTATCTGGTTCCTTCTTTGCTATGGATCCCTTTTCATTATGGTGTGACCAACCCTGGAGTGAAACTGCTTGAACAGCACTATTCAATCCACCAATATCCCTGTCACAAGCCCTGCCAAAAAATGTTTTATTCAACCAAATTAGCAAAACTGCTGATCCTCATTTTGGACAGTTTGCCTAATCTCACAAATTCAATCTGCTAAAGTTCAATTTTTCCCCCAAAGTTGCATCTTTTCACTTCCTCTGGTCCAAATTTTATAATTCTGGTACCAATGAAGCCAGAACTTGGTTCTCCAGGACCAGCACAAATTGAAATATCAACAGGCAGAGAAGAATAGCATGATTTAGTGCAAATTTGCCTGAATTCTGCAGGGTTTACTCTTAAGCAGGAACAAAAGCAGCAATCAACTGCAAATTATATACATTTATTACAGCAAATCCCACTGAGCTGGATGGGATTTATACTAAACCACATCAGTGTAGGGTTTAGTAAACCACACTCCAATTTACTACTAAACAGTTAACTACTGTATAAAATCAGGGATGGGCATCTTACAAACCCCTAAACCAGAGCTTTCCAAACTGTGTGTTGCGACACAAAAGTGTGTCGCCACACAACCCGGAAGCGCTGATCATCATCAGCACTTCCGGGTTTTCCCGCGCCGACACACCAATGGCGGTGCACAAAAACCCGAAAGTGGCAGCAGCAATTCCGGGTATTTGCGCGCTGCCGCAATGGCGGCACTTCCGGGTTTTCCCACGGCGACACACCAACGGTGGTTGGTGTGTCGCCGCGGGAAAACTTTGGAAAGCCCTGCCCTAAACTTTTATTCTGTGGCTGCTGAAGTCTTTTCATCTACTACTGTAGAATTATTATCGCAGCTTTCCTCAACTTGTTACCCTCCAATATGTTGCGGCTGGAGAAAAATTTGGGAAGGAAATTTGAAAACAAAGAGTAAATCCTAAAATAGACTTAACAAAGTTTAACAAAGGAAAAATATAATATCCTCTCAAAAAAATTGGAGAGAAAAAAATCCCAGATCTGGCCACATACATGATGTAACACCACCCACTAAGAGTTTCATCTCTCCTCTTCAGTAAATGTTAAGTGTGAGCCCAGCCACCAAAATGTTGCCTATCCATGCTACAAAGCATCAAAGTAAAGAAAAAAAATCATTTGTTTCTGTGCTGCAGACCGTGGGAAGATGACTGCCTAGTGAATTCTTCTGGACAAAGAGGTTTATTGTGCTTCCATTTTTTTAAAAAAAACAACCACCCAAGCTTCATTTTGAAAAAGTCTCTCAACCTTTCCATGCAGTTTATCATACTTATGATGATTTTCAACAGCCCTAGTGAGACTATAAAGAACTAATTCTGAAATATTCAGCAGCTTTTGTATTAAAGAAACCAAACTTTGGAATTAGGTATTTAACCAGAGCTAAGGCACTGGTTTTGTTTCTAAGGGAGAACTGAAAACATCTCGTGCTTCGCTACAGCTACAACTTCTTGAAAACGATGGATTCCTTTACTATTTCATTTGCAGAGATTTAGATACAGCTGCACGTTTGTGCTTTTATTTAAAAAGGATCTACATATAGGATCTCACAATCCAGAACAGAAATGCCGCTTAAACTGCTGTTTGCCCTCTGCAATCTTCAAGTTTATACATTAAAAAGGAATATAAAATGCCCAGTTAATTGGGAGACAGTGAGAAAAAGCGGCTGGCTATTTTCCCCCCTTGTTCTCAATTAACTCGCAGTCCAATTGCTACCACCAGTAGACACACCCATTATCTGCTCGGGAGGGCGTGGCGCTCCACCCAAGTATACGTGCCCTTCCCTGGCAAATAAGCAGCCATTAACGGATAGTTTTATTCTAACGGAAGGAAAGTCCCCAGCTAGTTGGTTTTTAAAACCACAGGATGCAGCCCCTCTCGTAAAACCTAGTCCGCTCTCGAGGCCGAATTCACACAACGTGCTCCGATATCCTAGCTTGTGCGCACCCAGCCGCTATGGCTCACAAACCATGGCTCTTTAGGGCTCATTGTTTCGCGACGCAGCCAATCGGGGCTTGTTGAGCAAGGCGAGGCTCCGCGCGCTGCTTCAGCACCCGACCCGCTCTCCCCGCCGCTTACTTCTCGCGGAGGCGCAGAATTTCCTCGGCCAAGTTGTCGCGTTCCACTTCCACGCGCGCCTTGTCGTTGGTGAGCTGGTCCACCTGCCGGCGCAACTCGCGCATCTCCTCCTCGTAGATGTCGGCCAGGCGGGAGGTGCCTTTGCCCTTGAGCTGCTCGAGCTCGGCCAGCAGGATCTTGTTCTGCTGCTCGAGGAAGCGCACCTTGTCGATGTAGTTGGCGAAGCGGTCGTTCAGCTCCTGCAGCTCGGCCTTCTCGTTGGTGCGGTTCGCCTTGAACTCCGTGTTAATGGCGTCGGCCAGGGAGAAGTCGACCCCCAGGGCATCGCCGCTGAGGCGCATCTGCGGGAAGCTGCTGCGCACCCTCGCGGATTTAGAGGCATAGATGCCGCCGGGAGAGGACGAGACCAGGCGGACGGAGCTCGGCCGGATGGAGCTACCCAGCGAGTAACGGGTGCTAGTAGTTACAGAGCGAGTGCTGCTGGGCCGGTTGCCGCCGCCAAACATGCGGCGGTACGAGGAGGATGTCCGGGTGCTCATTGTTAAAATCCGAGGGGTTTGCCGGTCCGAAGTAGCGGCGGCGACGTCGAGGGCCTCTTCTGGAGCGAGCAGCGGCGCTGGAGAGAAGTTGCTCTCACTGCGCGCGCCTCTTATACTAAGCTGAGTCCCACCCTCCGGAGCGTTACCCGCGGAGGCGCAGCCCTCCAGACGGCCGCCCTCCCGTAATTATCAGAGGAAACTGCTTCTCTGGCAAGGAGGCTGCATTCCCACGAGACGCTGAAGGACAAAGTAGCTGACCATCTTCTAGCGTAGCGTAGCGGGCAAATCCACCACTCGTGGATAGCGTGCGTGGGAATCCAGAGATTCGACCCTTTGATATCCAAGAGTAGAGTCAGCATTGCGGCGCTCCCAAAAGAATCTCTGGGGCGAGACTATTGTTGCTCTGCTCTTAACCATGGTCTACTCAGCTCAATCTCTTTATTCAAAAAACAGTATTAACTGGGTGGGTTCCCCCAACATTTTAAACTAGAAAAGGTAACCAAAGTATTTTGTTGAGTGTACCAACCACGATTCGTGGTCATTAAATACGTCCGTTCTTATCTTTTCTCTTAGTTAGCTTTTTCTTCCTCCCCATGCGCGTTTATGAGTTTCCTGTCTCCGACCGATTCTCTTTATCCTTCTGCTGACGTTGGCGGAGGACCTCAGAAGTTGATATAATAAACTCGTAAGCCTGAAAGGGCCCCCCAACCCCGTCTGTTTTGTTGCACAAACTCAGAAAGGCCTCCCCGCGGAGAACCCTCGCCAGCCGGGCGCCGAAGCGGGGGAGAGATGGCGAGGAGGCAGCAACGCTCCCTTGCAGCTTTCCAAGTCGTTGCTACGAAAACGGGAAGAGGCCCTCACGGAATAAAGCGGGGGGAGGGGGGGACGGCAAGCCCAGAGCAGGAGCTGCCGGGGGACTCGCAGGGAGAAAGAGAGAAAAATGTGAGGAAGTGGATTGGAAGCTCGGAGCGGGAATGGAAAGGCGAAGGGTCGTTTGGCGGGAGAAGGGTAAAATCGTTGTTAGGCTTCCCGAAGGCTGGGCAGAGAGAGAGGCGTCGCCTCCCGGCTCCTTCGCTCAGAAGTTGGGAAGGGAGGAGGAATCGGTCGGCGCTCCCCCGCTTTCCTTTCCTTTTCACGAATTCTCCCCTGTTGACCCGCTTCTAGACCGAGGAGGGCCTTCTGTGCACTGTATTATCAGTCGCTTCCACGCGACAACTGTTGCAGTCTTATCTCGGCCACGAGGTGCTTCTCTAACAGTGTCGCTGCTAGCGTTGCGTGCACACACTGCAGAAAGGGAAGGATGTGCTTGGATCAGCCGGCACGCTAAGCTATGGTTTGTTTCAACCATGGTTAGTTAAATAAGCTGCGGTGGCTGCCAAAATCAACCCAACTAGCATGCCGGACCAGTAGGTGAAGCCGGTTAGTGTTTGCAGTACCTAACAAAATATAGTTGGGTTTTTTTTTACAAAATATAGTAGATCGACCTTAAAGTTAGTACCAAGTCTGCATACTTATCTGGGAACAACGGTTGTACTTACAGGACTTTATGCCCTGGAAGCAATGAATGTTTTTCTAAATCTTTATTTAAGGGGAGGAGAAAAACTTTAATTGCACCAAGAAAACTTAAAAGTGAGTCAAGTCACTTTCACACAGACCCCTTGTGCTACTTTAGAATTGCGTTTGAACCCATGCTGCTTTCTACAGAGCCAAGTCACAATTCTCTAGTTGGATTTATCTTTTACAGTGTTCCAGCTGGGCAGAGCTTGTGAGCAGTTCATTTCCCATAGGTGGGAATATTTGCCTCATTCCACCTGGGTCTGAACTTCATCCTGTTCCTGGCATCTGCAGGCCTTGTTTAACAGTATCCTTTCCTCTTCAGTTGCAGTGGCAATATGCAGCCACCCTTAGAGGTGTTGGGGAAAAAATCATCTGATTTGCAAAAATGCTGTTATCCTTTCACAGCCTGAAAAGAATTTTAAATGCAGGAGGAAAGAGCATTGCAGCCAGAGAGCTACTTCTGATAGCAACGGTTCAGATTTCTTTTCCCCTACAGATAAATGAAACTCTGTCACATATGCTAAAAATGGAGCAACAAATATCCTTCACCCCACCCCACCTTCATAAAAGCAAACAAAATAGATTGGTGTTACAACCCTCAATCCACATTTTTAGTATATGTGATATACTTTCATTTATCTGTAGGGGAAAAGAAATTTGAACCTGCTATCAGAAGTAGCTCTCTAGCTCAATGCTATGCTCTTAGGTACCTTAGAGCAGGGGTCCCCAACCTGTGGGCCATGGCCCACTAGTGGGCTGCAGCCTGTTAGGAAGTGGGCCGCGGGGCTCCCGCCTGCAAACCCCGCCCCCGGTGCGTGCAATTGGCTTCCGTCTGCAAACCCCGCCCCCCCGGTCTGTGGAAAAAATTTCTTCCATGACTGGTCGCTGGTGCCGAAAAGGTTGGGGACCGCTGCCTTAGAGCGCAAGCTACTGATTTTGGGGGGCTTGGAGTGGGTACTAATACTACTGGATAGCTGGAATGTATCACGGAATGGTGAGCATATAGCGTTCCATGCATGTTCTCAGTATTTTGAAGTTGCTCAGCTGCCCATCCTGATCTCCGAGGGTCCTTCCCATAAGTGAATAAAAACCACCTTCAAACTAAGGGATCAGGAAGTGAGAACAGTGGTGGTTTGAAGGTGCTTTAAGATTATTTTTTATTAATTTTAGTCTATTGCAGTGTTTCTCAACCTTGGCAGCTTTAAGATGTGTGGACTTCAACTCCCAGAATTAAAATTACAACTCTGGGAGTTAAAGTCCACACATCTTAAAGTTGCCAAGGTTGAGAAACACTGGCCTCTTGGCTGAGAATTCTGGGCATTATAATCCCCAGCCTGGAGGACACTACTTTGGGAAAGGTTGATCTAAACATTGTATTTTGAATTCATAATGGTGCTTGCAAAATGATTATATGTAGCTCCAAGATTAGGTGCTTGCAAACACTGCATATGACTTGACTGGTCACTTGCAATCAATTGTCATGTGTCAAATTTAATCTGGATTTATTCTTATCACACCACTGAGGAAGAGAAATTTTTGAAGAGACGCAAAAGGAAGTACAACAGAAAAAGAATATTAAAATGTCTACATGTTGTAAAAATATTGACAGGAAAGTTACCAAACTTGATAAATAATAGTTCTGCTGAAGTTGATTTTGATCTGTAAGCAATAATGATGTCAAAGATTGTTTAATATTTCATGTTCTTCAAGTTGTGAATAACAGGTTGGGTGAATTCCAATCCCTAGTGAATGTGGATCCCATTGAAATGGGACTGAAGATATTAATCGTGCCATAAACCCCATTGTTTTTAATTGGAATAAAACTCACTTTGTTTAAAATGCAATTCTATATACTCAGAAAAGCAAGGTCAGTTTAATTCAGTAGGTGATATTTTCCAGTAGATATAAATACATGATTGCATCCTTTTTGGGATCCAACCCATGATGTTATAATATCCAATTTTTTATCTAGGAACATATGGTTGGATCTAATCTAGGTTTAGAATAGATGCACTAAATCAGAGCTTTCCAAACTTTTCATGTTGGTGACACACTTTTTAGACATGCATCATTTCGCGACACAGTAATTCAGTTTTACTAGCAAACTCGAGGTTAAACTAACTAACTTATAAGAGATATGGACACATACATAAATTGTAATAACGAAATGTATGGGGACACAACATATCTCATGAAAACAGAGTTCCCCTTTACAGCAGGGCAAGGCTTGGACAGTGCTCCCCTCTTACAGCAGGGCACAAGGCAGGCACTAGGACCTGCACAGAATCCTGGCAGGGCTCGGAGGCAGCAGCAGCAGCAGCCAGGACACACCCAGACACTGCAGCCGACACACTAACGTGTCACGACACACAGTTTGGGGAGCTCTGCACTAAATTGTCCCGGTCATTCCAATGGATCTGCATTTGCTCCCAGATAAAGACATTATCCATATTTACACGTGCAGTATGACACAGAGGAAATTGTATCCATGTCTTCATTAGTAATTTATATTATCTTACAGCATGATCCAACCATCACTGTGCCAGTGTAATAGTTTTTATGTTGCTACAACAATAGTTTTTAAGTTGCTAGAACAAGTGGGGGATGCTAGAATATGCTATAAATCACTACTGAGGAAACGGCCAGTGTTTGTTTTAGCTATTCCAACAGGAAAGCGTTACTTGGGGGAAATTGTGGTTTCATTCCTCTGAACTCAGGCAGAGAGGATGGTTTCTGCTTTGTGGAGAGTCCTTTCCCACCCCCATACACACACTGCTTTGTCGATTTGAAGTACAAAAAGGCACTGACTATTACTATAACTACATCAAAGGAATTGTGTTACATCCTTATCGGTAATTTACTTTTAAGCTATACTTTGTATTGTTTGTGCTGTGTAGTCAAAACAAAATTGACCAGTCAGTTGGGCAGCTGTTGGTAGCTCTGCACTATAGTCATAAGCATATGATACAAGCCACAGTGTCATCATGTGCATCGTGGGATCATCACACAAATGATATGAAGTATTTGACTTCTCTTATGATGACCTGATGCACCTGTCTTCACTTGTCCTCCACTGATGCCCTGACTATAGTCCAATTTGTTTTCATTAAAGAGGTATTTAAACTATTAAGTTTGAGCTATAATCCTTTGGGAGATTCCCTCAAATCCTGGCAAAAACCAAAACCTTCCTAAAGTCCCTGAAAACAAAAATGAAGGGAAAGTTGCTGGAAAACTTCATTAACAGATCTTTGGATTGTAGACAGTAACAGCTTATGATTCAATTCAGTAGGGTTTTTTAGCTTTTATTTATTTATTTACTATCCCTTTATTATTTTTATAAATAACTCAAGGTGGCGAACATGCCTACTACTCCTTCCTCCTCCTATTTTCCCCACAACAGCAACCCTGTGAGGTGAGTTGGGCTGAGAGAGAGTGTGACTGGCCCAAGGTCACCCAGCCGGCTTTCATGCCTAAGGCGGGACTAGAACTCTCAGACTCCTGGTTTGCCATTGGCTCTTTCCTAGGGCTGAGAGACAGTGATTGGCCCAAGGACACCCAGCCGGCTTTCATGCCTAAGGCGGGACTAGAACTCTCAGACTCCTGGTTTGCCATTGGCTCTTTCCTAGGGCTGAGAGACAGCGATTGGCCCAAGGTCACCCAGCTGGCTTTCATGCCTGAGGTGGGACTAGAACTCTCAGTCTTCTCTCTTTGTGCATGGGCTGCTGGGGGAAAAATGCTTCCAACTGGCTGGGGGTCCTCCTTCCTCACCATCCCTACTCCTCCATCTCTGCCTGAATGTGCTGTGCAGTGCTCAGCACAGAGTCAAAAAGGTTTCTGATATTATTTATACAATGGGAAGAGGGCAAAAGGCTCAAGGCCACCAGCTACCTACCCTGACCCCAGAGCCGTTCCCCATGTCCAGTTGAAGTGCTCCTCACCCATTCTGGAACCAGCAAAAATCTAAAGCAGCGTGGTCCTTGCCTACCCTGCCTCTATGGCAGGGGTGGGGAACCTTTTTTCTGCCAAGGGCCATTTGGATATTTATAACTGGGGGGTGGGGGGCGGGGTTTCTGGGATTTCCGCAGACCGGGGGCCGGAGTTTGCAGGCGGGAGCCAATCACAAGCACTGGGGGGCGGGGTTTGTGGGCAGGAGCCAATCGCGTGGAAGGGGTGTGATTTGCGGGCGGGAGCCCTGCAGGCCTTAGGTGGGAGCCCCGCGGGACGTATACGGCCCACGGGCCTGACGTTACCCACCCCTGCTCTATGGCCTCTGTTCTGGCTTGCTGCTGGATGGTGGTCCCGATTCTGAAGGAAAGCCATCTTTGCAAACCTTTGGCTTTCCCGCTGTCACCAGCTGGTGTGATCACAGCAACATCACTAGGTTTGATGGATTGTTTTTGACAGCTTTAGTTATCTGTCAAAAATTGGTAACAAGACAGCTGATCCACAGGGGATCCATCTGCCGTCCACATCTGTAATCAGGTGCTGGGCTCGCTGCAGATAAAAGGGTATTTATCTAAAGGTCCTGAACCAATTTCCCAGGTCCAAGCAGGTTGTGGAAGGCTGTAATAGAATTCTGTCTTCCACATGGATAGAGAACCCACCCACCCACACACACACAGTGGACCATGCAAATTACATTTTTGTTTCAGGACCCACAGTAGCTCAAATAGCTGCCTGGTAACCAGCAAAATTCCCATTCTCACCAGTGAAGAATATTCCTGAGGTTAAAGGTCTAAGTCAATGTGGTAACATTAGCTCTCTCTGAGTCTGACCTTAGAAAGCCTCTGATGGGTTTAATCTGTTCCATTCCTAAACTGTCAAGAAACCATCTTGCTTATCTGAAAACTATATTCTCATTTCATTCACTTCTTGGTAGGTAGTGTTAGTAACCAAGGAATATACACAGTCAATAATACGGAACCTGCATACTGTTTTTTGGCTGTTACCATGTAAATGCACCAAACACTTGCAGACAGAAATGAGAAATGAACTGGAGATTTCAACGGAAATGACTATAGAGGTGAGTTAGAGCCGGACTTCTTTTTTTTTCTTTTTAGCTTAATACAAGTCTTTAGTATAGTGTAAGTATTGGAAAGGAAGAAGATTCATACCACTGAATCGTTCTATGCTAATCTTATGAATAAATCTGTTTCCCCATTTTAAGGGTTTTTTAGAATTCCCCAGTTCTTGTGATTTTACTTTTTGTAAGCATTAAAAATGTACAGAAATAACATGATCCAAACTGGCATTCATTCTTTTACTATGTATCCAGCCAAGCAGTTGCCTAAACCAAATTTCACAGCTGCTTTATAGAAGACTCCCTTGTCATTATCCCAACATTTGCAACAGGTGTCTGCAGGGTGTGGTCAAAGTCAAAATGGCAGCTGTAGCATTGCAATCAAAGCTCTGAGTGTTTTTATTGCACCATTGTGGCCACCATTTTGACTTTTTTGACCACAGCTTGCAGACACCCTTGATTTACAAAACCCAGGTGGAATCTCACCTCTATTAATGTTTTTTGGCTTGCCCACCCTGGGAGGTACAGTTCTACAGAAAATGATGGCAAAAAACCTGGTTAGTATTTAGATGGAATACCATCATGAAATCTCACAGATCAATTTCAGGGAGTCTTTACTTTGTTTATACTGGGAGCTTAATCTTTCTGTTTAGAAGTGAGATCTGTACATTGTTGGAATCTGGCAAATCAAGCATGCCTCATTAGCATATGGGTGATTGCTGTAGGAGGCAAATTCTGTGCTAGAGGAAGCTGCTTGCTGCCCATCCCACTTCCTCTTCTCTCTTTGATTCTTTCACTGATGGAATAGGATGCACGTGCCTGTGCTCCTTCATGGAGAGGCCATGCCTAGGCCTCAAGCCCCTTTCTCCATGCAGCCAATGGCAGCAAACAGGGCCAGAGATACACAGTTTAGGGAACAGAAAGAAGAACTGAAACCAATTTTCTACTGAAATGGATGTAAAAAAGGCAAAGGTTCCCCCCGCACATTTGTGCAGTCGTGTCCGACTCTAAGGGCCGGTGCTCATCTCCGTTTGTTAGCCAAAGAGCCAGCGTTGTCCGAAGACGCTTCCACGGTCATGTGGCCAGCATGATGCACGCGGAACGCTGTTACCTACCCACCGAAGTGGTACCTATTCATCTACTTGCATTTGCATGCTTTCGAATTGCTAGGTTGGCAAGAGCTGGGGCGAGTGCGGGAGCTCACTCCGTCACACGGGGCTAGGGATTCGAACCTCTGAACTTGCGATCTTCCGATTGACAAGCCTGGCGTCTTACCCGCTGAGCCACCACGCCCCTTGAAATGGATGTAACTGGACCAATAAACGTAAGAACTCTTTTGTACTTACTTTTTGAATCTGGATTGTCTAAGCATGTGTTTCTTTATGCTTGGGTGGGCTAAAAGTGTAAGAATAAGAACCTGAATCTCTATAATGTGCTCACAGGCTGTGTTTTTAAACAATATTCCTTTTTCTGTACATGAGTTTACACAACGTTAAGCTCTGCTCCATTCACTGGTGTTAACAGGCCACTGAAAGATCTTCATACGTGACAAGCATGGGCATCAATTATGCCCAGAGAAATTTCCCCATATTATTATTATGGCTTATTAACCCTATGTTATGTCTCACAGTTGTGTGAACATAGCCAATTGTCATGTCCTATATTCAATAAACCATCATTAAACAAAACATAGTTCAGCACAATGTGCAAAAATATCAGAAGCTGTTTTAATTTTAAAATAATAAAATGGCACACTGGAAAGCATTAAACCAGCCTCCCACATTTTTTATTTTTAAGACTGTCTCTAGGCCCCACACAGTCTCCAAAACATTAATAGAAAGTAAAAAATGGTAGATGGCTTCAATCTATTGCTAATTATGTAAATGAGCTCACCAATTTAGAAAAAAGGCAAAGGTAAGCTGGCAGTATAATGTGTGAATCCAGCAAATTATGATTTATTCAATGAGCTCTGGCTAACCAAATCATGATGTGTTGTTATATAGTATGTGAACACAGCCATGTTGTTATCCTCAGTTTAATCAGCCTTTACAGAGCAAATAGCTTCAGAAGGTTCCATTCTAAATTCTTGTTTTGTTTTGTTTTTCCAGATCATAATAATTCAAGCTCTAACAAATATGAGAATATTTGGCGGGGGGTGGGGCGGTGTTGGGTCCCACATCTAAGACTTGGGGAGGGGGGAGAAGCTAGAGACATAGTGACCAAGGTCATGATGCAAAGCATGCAGGGCCATGTTATACAGAGGCAGGAATAGGACTGGGTTTTTTCCTAGATCTGAGAAGGTATTTGGGTTGTTTTTATTGCATCAAACCTACTTTAGAGCTTGCACTACAATTTTCATGTGTTTTTTGCTGTATGTGTCACCAATTGTTCACAATAACCATGGGGGGGGGAATCCAGAGTTTCCCAAAACATAATTGGGGGGATTTGTGACCTTGAAGCTTCTGGTTCATTTTATGAAAAAAGTAAACTGACATGTATAACCTATTTCTCAGTGAACTAATTTCCCAACGAGTGCAGTGCAACATCTGCTGGGTGCACGCCATACCCCTGCACATCAAGTTCATCAAGGACTTGTGTGAATGGGAACATTTGCTCAGAGTCATTGGATCAACATTATGAAATGCTGCACTATGAGCTAACCTAGTATGTTTTACCAGAACAGCAGCATATCTTCAGTTTGATCAACCTCAAACAACTATTACTGATTTTTAATAGATTAATTATATAAAAGTTGCTGTACAACAAAGGTTAGGGTTAGGTAGGGGCGTGGTGGCTCAGCGGGTAAGATGCCAGGCTTGTCGATCGGAAGGTCGCAAGTTTGGAGGTTCGAATCCCTAGCCCCACGTGACGGAGTGAGCTCCCGCAGTCGCCCCAGCTCTTGCCAACCTAGCAATTTGAAAGCATGCAAATGCAAGTAGATGAATAGGTACCACTTCGGTGGGTAG
This sequence comes from Charina bottae, assembly GCA_023362775.1. Classification (NCBI taxonomy): domain Eukaryota; kingdom Metazoa; phylum Chordata; class Lepidosauria; order Squamata; family Charinaidae; genus Charina; species Charina bottae. The sequence continues at coordinate 45,709,982 of JALMGJ010000007.1, read as the reverse complement.
GTAACAGCGTTCCGCGTGTGTCATGCAGCCACGACCGTGGAAGCGTCTTCGGACAACGCTGGCTCTTCGGCTAACAAACGGAGATGAGCACCGGCCCCTAGAGTCGGACACGACTGCACAACTGTGTGGGGCGAACCTTTACCTTTACAACAAAGGTAGCCCTTCAGATGTTGTTGAACTTCAACTCTTGGCAGTTGGATTCACACACATCTGGAGAATGGCAGGTTGCCCACTCCTGCTGTCAAAGGCTAGACATAAAGGGACAGTGCCCACTCAAGGACCACCTTGAACTTGATGGTGAAGAGAGAGGATGAGTCAAAGAAAATATATTGAGAGAAGACAATGGCCAGATTTACACTTCAGGGTAATCTGTAAGGTGGTTAGTTTTCTTTAGGCTTAATGCATTGTGTGAACCCAGTTTTTGCTATTTACATACCATGCTTTATGCCTTAGCCTGTTCACTATGGTTTATTCAACAGGCTGTGGTTAAAATAAGCAACTGAGATGTGTAAACTCAGCAATATTGTGCATTGCCACTGCGGTGCCTCTCAATAAGAACAAGCTGTGTTAAAGCCAGGTCTGTGGTACTTGGGTTTCTATGGTGACAACCCCCAGATGATTTGCGTCATCCTATTATAATCAGTAGAGGCTCTTAGTAAATTATTTCAGGCTTGCAGCTGAATGGCTCCCTTATGACAAATACACCTGATGGCACTTTCCTATTGTCTTTAGTGGAAAAAGGTAACTGTCAGTATCTGAGAATAATTGCTCAAGGCCAAGCTAGATTCATGAAACATTTACATAATATCAGGTGGTGGTTGGGTTTAAATGAAGTGTTACGACATGAGAAATGGCCCAGGAAGCTTGAAGTCATGAGCAGAAAAGGAAGGGGATCTTCATCTCTTTCCTCGTGATGTTTTCCTGCTAAAAACTAAACTGTCCTAGCTGCCTTTCTGCAAGTGAAATGTAGTCTACCTCTGGGGAGAGGAAACAGCTGTTGAAGAGGGACATTTAACAGAGAACTCTCCTCTTTCAAAAATTGCTTTTAATTAAGATATTGAAGGGATGTTGTTTCTGCTTGTAATATCTAGTAGCATCTCAACATCTGCCAAATGGTTACAATCCACAGCCTGCTCATGCAAAAACAATATTTTCACTTTTTGTTTTTCCACATGCACAAGTGAATTGCAGGGATCTGGCTACATCTTTGAATGCATATGCAAAAATCATTCCTTTAGAGATGAATTGATAGCTGCTTAAACATCTCCAAGAATCTCTTGAGGGTTGAGCTACAGGAAATGGCTACTTTCCTTTCTGGATCAGTTTGGATGTACTGCAAATATGTTGAACCTCAGCTTCCATCATCCCTAGTCATGCTGTCTGCAGATTATGGAAGTTGTTAAACACCTCCAACACTTGTTCTGTAGCTCCTTTATTCCTTCCCATTTAATGGATGTTTTAGAAAAAATCTGAGCCTTGCCTCCCCTTAAAAGGATTTGGAATTATAAATGATGAGTTTATTTCTTGGCAATCTTTATTTTCATGGCATTATGGACCTCGGGAAGAATTGTTTGCACAACGAGTCGGTTTTAGTTCATTTTGGGTGGGTGACAGAACATTGCTTTTAGGAGGTGGTCAATAGGTTGTCTAGCAGACGTTTTCAGACCTCCTCCTCCTCTTCCTCCTCCTCCTCCTCCTCCTCCTCCTCCCAACACCTATGTTGAGCATAACAATAGTTTTTGCTAGGCCTACTAGGGAAAGATGATGCTATTCCTGAGCCCAGCAGTGAAATTGACTAATCTGGCACTTTGCTGCTGCTTCCCCTGAGATGCCCAAAGCTGTTTTCAAAAGGTAGCCAGCTCAGCCTTTCAGCTGGTTTCCAATGCCAACATGCATTGAGGCCAAATTGCCCATGCCAAGTGGGCTGCAAACTGGCTGCATGCTGATTTGACCTTTTCTAGAGCAAAAGGAAATTGTCTGCACATTCCTCATGACACACAGACCAGAGGCGTATTGCTCAACACACATTTCTAAAATCTTCCTGTTTGCTAGCCATCATGTATATCCCTAACAAAGAGGTCATGTTTGATCCTTTAAAAATTTATTATTTTTAATAATGAATACAGAAAAGTACAACACCAGCAGAACAAAAAGATAAAATAAAGGTTATACCGTGAATAAAAAAAACTCAGGTATATTATGGTGTTTAAAAAAAACTTAGCATGACAAAAAAGAGAAAAATGGATAAGTAAGAAAAGAGAGAAAAGATGCATAGAATACTCATTGATACTGCTACAAAATTAAGTCCTTAAGTTATCATTAAACATAAAAAGGTGTCAGATATGAGATTTTATCAAGCCTGTTTTTAAAGAAAAGCAAAAATGGGCCTGTCACCTCATTGTGTAATAGCTGGAACAGGAAGAGGCAGTTATGTAGTTCAGCGAATGAGGAACTGTTGAAAGAGATCAATACATGTTTAAGTAGAAGGGAGGGAGGTAGAACAGAATAATATAAACCTTTAAGCTTTAGAATTGGCCTAACTCTTAATACAGGGGAGGGACAGAGGTAATATTGCTCCAAACATTGAAAAAAAATCAGAAAATTTCCACCAATTGATGCAGCCCTGCTGACTTAGTATCATTCCCCAGACCATGGTAGGCTGCACCAAGAAAACTTGCAAAAGTGCAGTAACAAAAGTTACTAGGTTATTTTGTGACCTAGTAAGATTAGAATTCTGGGAGTTGAAGTCCACACATCTTAAAGTTGCCAAGGTTGAGAAACACTGATCTAGATACACGTGGATTACACAGAGACCAACTTTTCCCTTTGTTCAGTAGCCTGATCAACCAGTCAAAGCAGAGGGTAGCATTCAAATGGTAACAACTCCAGAGAGGATTTCCCTCAATTGTTTTTTTTAAAAGGTTTTACCAATCCTCAGAATCAGTTCTGCTCAAAAAGACTACATTTGGCAATTTTGAGGCAAAGAATTCTTTCTTGCTAAACCAGCTCTAAAGCAGATGGGGAAAAAGAAAAGGATGCTGAATTCAAATGCCTAATTTGAATTTTGTAATCTACTCCTTTGATATTACTTTATGAAAGTAATAAATGATTCTCACAAGGCTCTTTCTGGGGAACAAAGGAGATAGATCTCAAATACTGTACATATGTACCAAATAAACACAGATGGTTATATTTGATTTGTTTAGCTTGATTACTGCCCAAAAAACCACACACCAGCAGAACATCCTGTGGCAAAGTACTAGCACAGCTCTTGGAGGAAGCTAGAGAAAGTAGCTGAAGCTTTTGAAGCATATCAGTCTCAGCACACTGCAGAAACCAGGTCACTCATAAGCCACAGTTTAAGTAACGCAAACCTGATTATTTCACTAAGTCATGTTTAAGCAAACTTTGTTTTAGGGGAAGTATGAATCTAGCAGGAAATGTTGTTTATTCGTTCAGTCGCTTCCGACTCTTCGTGACTTCATGGACCAGCCCACGCCAGAGCTTCTTGTCGGCCGTCGCCACCCCCAGCTCCCCCATGGTTGAGTCCGTCACCTCCAGAATATCATCCGTCCATCTTGCCCTTGGTCAGCCCCTCTTCCTTTTGCCTTCCACTTTCCCTAGCATCAGCATCTTCTCCAGGGTATAATAAAAAATAAATAAATAAATAAATAAATAATAAAATAAGGCTCACATATTCTAAGCCATATTTGGTTTTAGCTATGGTTTGTTGAATAAGTCACAACCACCATCTTAGCACATGCTGAACCACGATTAACTTACCCCACTATTCACACAATACTGTATTTACAATCCATAATGGCTGGATTCACACATTGCATTAATCCTAAATCTGAGTCCACTCCCTTACAGTGGAGTAGATTAATAATGATACCTTTCTGATTTCTAAATAAATATATAACTGTAGACCAACATAAAACATGTATTTAGTGGCAATTTTTAACACAGTGATGGCAAAAACCTGCTTGAAATATCACCCCCTTCCCATACAAGAATGCTATATAAATTGAACAAATAAATAAGAAGCAAATAAGGGTTTTAGATCTGGGTGGGAACACTAATCATTCAAGAAACAAAGAAGAGGCTTGGGACCAACAGAGAATACAGACACAAGACTGGAGATAGTTGAGAAATGTCCTGGGAGTTAAAGTTGCTGAGGTTGAGAAACACTGGAGTAGCCTATGCCAGAATATAAAATTGTGCAAAAAATTGCACAAAATTTTAAAAGTAAGTTATTGACATATACAACATACAACCTTTTACAGCGTTAGAATATTAATTGTAATTATAAAACAAATGTTTTAGAGGAAAGGAAAACACAGGAAGAATATAGAAGACCTGTATATACAAATCAACTGTTAGCCTATCATGAAGTCAGTAATAAAATGCATATCTTCAGGATGTTATGTCAGTAATAAAGTCAGGAGCCTAACACATTCTAATTCACACTTGTCATCTTTAGTATTGTGTACAACTACCATTAAGCAATTCTTTTCAGAGAAAACTCATCAACAGGGTAATTCCTTTTCTTGCCTATTCTTTAAGAACAGGCAAATTAAAATATTATGCAGCATTTTTTCCCTCCATTTAGATCAATTCGGTTCAGCTGAATGTTGATTATTTTTGATGAGTTTTGTCGGAAAAGAGCATTGCTTGAGGAAAACTCAATAACTGAACTGTAGTAGAGAGTAGTTGTGCAGAAAGGCAAACAATCACCAATGATTATGTGATCAGTTTTGATTAGTATTATGTGATTGGCAGTTTGGCCTCCAACCCAGCAAATAAGCTTATTGGATTTCAAAGTCAGATTGCCCTGGAAGGTACAAAAGGTGATCTTACCAGATAAAAGCAAGCTACATATTTCTTTTTTAATTAAAGGGGCAAATAATTAGTTTTTCCATCCTTAAAAGTTTCCAGACTGAGTAGTCTCTTTTGTTGGCAGAGCAAAACATTGATCTCATCTCCCGATAGCCTAGACAAACATGCCTATGCTGCTTTAGCGTGGCTTTTTCCACCAGGGCATCCCTACTCATTGCTCCCATACAGAAGGACAGAAGGTCTGGGCTCCTGGTCCCCTACCCCCAAAGTAATTCAAAACCAGCCTGAGACACACCTTGTTGTGAATTGGCAAGCCAAGTCCATTTGGCTTCAGCATTGACTGTTGAGCTAGGAGTTCCCTACAATGCCCAAAACAATCGGCTTTCACTAGTGATGCAGTGATGCAGATGACCTTGAGGCTGGCCTACAGGTTTCAGGAGCAGGAGGACAGAAGAAGCCAGTGCTGAAGGCCCCAGCAGCAGTTTGGCGACACCAGGCTTGTTGATCGGAAGATCGCAAGTTCGGAGGTTCGAATCCCTAGCCCCGCGGTGACGGAGTGAGCTCCCGCACTAGCCCCAGCTCTTGCCAACCTAGCAATTCGAAAGCATGCAAATGCAAGTAGATGAATAGGTACCACTTCCGTGGGATGGTAACAGCGTTCCGTGCACGTCATGCCAGCCACATGACCGTGGAAGCGTCTTCGGACAACGCTGGCTCTTCGGATAACAAACGGAGATGAGCACCGGCCCCTAGAGTCGGACACGACTGCACAAATGTGGAATGTAAAGGGGAACCTTTACCTTTTACCATCTTCCAATGCCAGCAGTAATTTCATGGCTGCTGCCATTCAAGTAGGAAACTAGGCTTTGTACCTTCTGCTCTTGCCTCAGGTCAGGGAACTTGGTCTGTTCCCCCCAAGGGTTCACTACCAGACATCCCTCTGATTCTTAACTGGGCTCTTGGGAAGTGGCAGTCAGAACCCAAGATGACTTCCTTGTAGACCTTTCTCAAATGTAAAATACAGAACTTCCTGTCTACAAAATTCAGAGAAATGGGCAACACTTCATTTACAGCTAAGGTTAGGTTACCACATCCAAAACATTCCTCCTTTTTCTTTATTTTTGCATGAATGCATAGTGCTCAGCCTGATGAAAAGTAAATATGCACTGAAAATATGCTTAGCTCATGAATTCCAAAAACAACATACTATTGAAAAGTAGCCTATTGGCTGAAAATGCTTACCTCCTCTTAAAAACACGACTGCTTTCTTCATCCTGAAAACAATGATGACAATTGTGGGAGTTTAACAAACTTTTCAGCGCCCCGCAAACTGGGAAATATACAGTAGGAAACCTTCTGTGTCTTTCTACGAGGAGTATAGTTAGGAGACTGAAGTCAGTCCTTGCAGTGGTACAGCTGCAAATGTGCCTTGAATACATACTTTTTCCAAAACAAAAATTTTGTTTTAAACAACGTTCAGTTTCTTCTGCTATCCCACAACAGGAAGCAGCTCCAGTATTAAAACCACTCAGTCCTGCTATCAACTGCATAAAATAAAAATTTCAGACAGAAAAAGTATTCTATGTTCATTTTCATCGCAGTATATACCAGTTGTAAAACTTGATGATGTATGACCTGGAGGTTTTTTCCAGCAGGAACAGAGATCCCTCACCCCCAACTATGTGTTGAGATAGGAGCTTTTCTGAATGTTGGCACCAGCTGCCCCATGTGATCAGCAAAATGTGCTATATTAGAACATCTTCCTAAATTAGGGGCCAGCCACACAACACCTGCAGCTGCCAATATGTTTGCAATAGTCCAAAATCTGCAAAGTCTCAAAGTTAAATTTTAAAGTTGGGTACCATCACATAAAATCTTACAAGTTTTCAGCCATCAGTGTTGACATCTTATGAGATTGCAAAAATCTTGTAATCTTGTTCTCATGATATAAGGAATTGGCAGAGGTTAAGATCACTGAAACCTTGAGATCTAGTAATCTCATAAGATTTCAATCAGTTTTAATTTTTTGGGAGCCTGTATGAGCCAGCAACTGAGAAGGTGCCTGCCCCTGCTATAATCCAAGGGTGGGACATGTATTTCCCCCCTGATGTCATTGGATTCCAACTCCCATTAGGCTCACTCAGCCTGGCTAGCAGTGAGAATTGTAGCCTACTTATTTCTAGCAAGCTACAAATTTGCAGCCGAGTTCATCTTCCCAGATTGACCATTGACTTTCCTCCACATGAAAAGCTGTTTCTTCGGCTGACACTGGCTCCAAGCTTTTTCCCCAATTATCATGGACCTAATTTTTGAGAGAGCCAGTTTGGTGTAGTGGTTAAATCAGGAGACTCTGAGTTCCAGTCCTGCCTTAGGCACAAAACCAGCTGGGTGACTGTAGGCCAGTCACTTTCTCTCAGCCTAAGAAAGAGGCAATGGCAAACCACTTCTGAAATCTTGCTAAGAAAACTGCAGGGACTTGTCCAAGCAGTTGCCAGGTGTCAGCACTGACTTGAAGGCATTATTATTATTATTAGGAAATTATGACAGCTTTAGCTCTTCTGGAGAGTTCTAAGTTGAGGAAGGCTAATTTATGAATAATGTATTATGAACCATATATGTTCATAATATCCAAGTTAGCATTTGCTACTTTGTTGTACAGTACTTTATTTGATGTGTTGCTTGATCTCTACTTCATGCATAATTTTATACAACTCTGTAACATCTAATTAAGGAAGTATTTCAAGGAAACGGGTATCCTTCTCTAGGAAAGCATCACAGTGGATATGGGCAATGGACAGAATAGCAATAAACTGCACTGATCATTTCCCTGAAGAAGATCAAGCATGCATATCCAGACTACACAGTGGCAGGAGTATGCTTTCTATAAAATATGGATCAAAAGGAACTTTTTAAAAAAATGTTTTACCCTAGACTGGATCACAGATCACGCTAAGCTTTATTGTGAATGAACTCGACCGCTGTGTTGTATAAAACCATGATTTATGACTTCTGTTGTGCAAGGCCACTTAATTGCAGGTTTTTCAATAAAGCATGGAAAACCATTGTTTAATACAAAAACCCAGTTCTATACTGTAAAAATAGATATAAAGTATATGTAAAAACATCTAAGGTAATGGCAAGCCACTTTTTAAATATTGCCTAGAAAAGCGCAGTGTCCCCAGGAATTCAGCTCAACTCCGTGGTGCCCTCACTTTTGTTTACTCTCGGGCTGTTCACTGTTTCAGGGAAAGGTCTCAGCTCAGACATGTCAGAGACCCAACATGAAACCTTTGACCTGTAAACCTTGCATTCTACTCCCGAGTTCAGTTTTGTACTGAAAAAGAATGCTCTTTTCTGTTGTCATTATGCAAATTTTGCACAGTGCTGTTCCAAAGAAGAAAAAAATCCAGTTGCCTTTTCTTTTTTGTCTTTTGAGATATCATCAGACATTTCTCATATATTTTCAAGCCTAATTTTAGAAATATAGTGGCTGGAAATGTGTGTGTTTTTAAATGAAATATTGCAATTTTGCTGCCAATGCTAAAGTTTGTGCATGCAGATGTGGCCTCAGCCCTGTAAAAGACATACTAGTCTGGACCCTTGATAAATGGAAATAGTGATTTAAATACAAGGTGCACCAACAGGAATATTGCTAGCAACTTATTAGTCATCCTATCAGGCTTCCCGGTGCCCTTTCTGTCCAATCTACCAAATTAATACAGACTGTGCAATGTCAAGATTCTGTGCTCATGAGCGTGACAGGTGAACAACAGCAGGAGCAAACAGAACGGCCAGCTGGAATAACAAAAATATTCCAGATTAAGAGACACCAGATGCTGAAGAAAACTTCAAAGGCAGCTGTCACTAGACAGCAAACATTAGGAAACCCATTTAAAAGAAGTGTTAATCAACTCTGCAGAGCTAAAATTTTATGCACCAGAAAACTTTTACAACTTCTTCTCAAAGTAAGTGTACAGCAATATATTGAGAAGTCTAATAAAGGACTTGATTTGAGAGATGGAAGGTAAGAAATTATAATTTATGTAGAAAATATCATTTTCTTATACAATACATTCAGTACATCATGCAGCGTACATAACTGATTATAAGCAAAGTGGCAATAATGAACAAACACACAGCATAAAAACCACTTGGCTGAAAAAGTTCAAGGATTTCAGTAATAATGGTTTACACAACGTGGTGCATCCATCTAGTCTTTTCAGTTATTTCTCCTTCTCTTTCTCAGTATCATATATATTTATACATAGAAAGATAACAGGCAATGAAACAGTTTCACCACTAACTTCCTGCTCTGCCCTGGTAGGCCTGTAGGTTCTGCAAAAAAAGGAAAAAAAGTATGTTTAAAAAAAAAACTGCTTAGGAAATCCGCTGTTATAAAAAGATTTAGTAAGAAACCATATTTCCAATAACTTGGTGTAGCAATGCTTTTTGAAAAAATCTAACATTGAAAAGGAGAGGTTCTAACTGCAGTTGCAATTGCAGTTCCAGGCAGTTTTCTTGGGAGTAAACTGCACTGGGGCTTACTTTGGTATCTGTATGTTCATGGAACTACTGGATTGATCTTGCAACTCCAGTTTTACCCATTCTCCACATGGCCCTGGCCCTATCTTGTCCACAACTATGATTGATGCTACTGTATCCCACTGTTTTTTTTGTAAAACTCTTAGCAGCCACAGAATCAAAGAAAAACGAAGCGAGGACAATTAATCATTATGCCAGTAGCAGCTTTTGATGCCTGCACACCAAGGTCAGATTCTGCTAAGGCAGAGGGGGATAACTTTGGGGGCCCAGATGCAGTGGGGTGCGTGTGTGTGATGCCAACTGGATGCGACTGAGCAAAAGGAATAGGTGACATGGGGATGGGGTTGGATAATGGGTCAAGGCATCAGAAGAAAGATACAGGGATCATGTGACAAAGAAGCAGTGTTGTTGTTCAGTCGTGTCCGACTCTTCGTGACCTCATGGACCATAGCACGCCAGGCCTTCCTGTCCTCCACTGTCTCCCGTAAGCAGCATAGGGTATAAGAAAATAGCAGACAGGGTTGTGACTCTGTTGTGTGAGCAGCATTAGAATTAATTAGGTGCCATCAAGTGGGGTTCAGCTCTTGGAGCCAGTATGGACACATGCTTGCTAACTTGACTAGTATCTACCAATATTTTATAGCTTCCAAGGACAATCCTGGCCATTCATCTTATCCTTGTCTTTCCTTTCTTTTTCTAGCTTCAACCATACTAACTATAATCAATTTTCTAGTCCATCATCTGCTCATACCACATGTCCAAAATATGTGAGTTTCTGCTTGCTAATTATTGCCTTAAGAAAGCAATCTGTCTTTATTTGGTCCAGGACTGATCGATTGGTTCCTCTGTAGTTCAATTTCCAGATTCATAATTTGCTTCTCTTGCTCATTCTCAATTTCCAGCTTCGTGCAGACCGCTCTTTATCCCCTTTTCAGTTGTCCTTGTCCATTGCTCGACTCTTTTTTCTCGGCACACAAAACGGTCCATCCAATCACAAAAGACCCACTGCCTCCCAGATACCTCGCCCCATCCAGGGGTTTCCCTGCAGCGCTAGTCACCGCACCTAACTGAAGTGCATCCTTTCTATAGTAAGACATCCTTTAAAAAAGCATTCCGACCTTGGAAACCTTAACTGAGGGGGCTCCTTCTCAGTTTATCAGGTGTAGGATCCCTAAGTGGTCAGAGAGGAAAGCTTCGTGCTCTACTACACAAATACAGGTGTCTGAATCATGGGCGGGGTCGGGCAGGCAGCGAATCCTAAAGGGTGCAAACGAAAGTGCCGGGCAGCTCTTCCGACGCCCGCGGGGATTCTGAAGCGGCCAACAGCGTCGCGCCAGCGCCAAGCGGCCGCTGCCGGGTGAGATAAAGCTCGTCCCGCGGAGACCAAATAGGAACGAAAAAGCAGCGGAACAAAAGGTTGTTTACCGCGCGCGGCCGACCGGATGACACTGGGAGTTGCTTCTGCTGGAAAGCGAGGAGCATGGAGCCGCGGCTGCGAGTGCTGGAGTTATATAGCGGGATCGGAGGGATGCACCACGCGCTGAAGGGTAGGTTCGTCCTCCGATCCCAGACCCGCACAGGCCTCCGGGGTCCGCCTCCTGGGCATGCTTGCAAGGCTTGACTTCCGGGTGGGGAAGGACGCCTGCAGTCGCAAGCTGAACCACAGCAGTGCGGAAAACGCATCTTCTGCTTAATCCAGAGGGTCGTGGAAGTTTAAATGGTTAGATATGTCGATGAAGGTTCTCAGTCATCCAGGTGGAACAGTCTGTGGCTTGAATCATGTCAACTGGATTTCTATTTTCTCAGTAGAAACGTTTCACTCCTTATCCAAGGAAGCTCCTTGGATAAGGAGTGAAACGTTTCTACTGAGAAAATAGAAATCCAGTTGACATGATTCAAGCCACAGACTTTAAATGGTTAGCCACTCACGCATCTATCAGGTGCTGTCGATTTGTTTCTTCTCTGAAATGATGCATCTCTGCCAGCTGTTGCTTTTCCTGCAAATTTTTGACTTTTATAGTATGGTTTTCCTGTGCCTTTGAATCAGTGTTGACTCCTGGCGACTGCCTGGACTAGTCCCTGCAGTTTTCTTGGCAAGATTTCGGAAGTGGTTTGCCCTTGCCTGCTTCCTAGGGCTGAGAGAGAGTGACTGGCCCATGGTCACCCAGCTGGCTTCGTGCCTAAGGGGGGACTAGAGCAGGAGATAGCAAGAGTTGAAGTCCACACATCTTAAAAGATGCTGAGGCTGAGAAGCACTGGGCTACAGCGTTCTGGGTCTCCATGGCGTTCCTCTTTTGGCTGCTGGAGAAGAGAGTGTCACCTGGCAGCTAAAATTTTCTTTTAGGCTTCAAAAAGGAATCAGAAGAATGACCTCAAGGAATGCAAGTGGGCTGCCATATAATTGGAGTAAATAAATAAACAACCACCATCACTTCTCAGTGGGATCCCTGCCTTTATCTTCTGGAGAGCTCTGCTGCCCCCCCCCCCCACACACACAACTGACCTGGGGGCGAGTGCTCTGTAGAAAGCTTGGAGGCAAGGGCAGGAATCCCCACAGAGAGAGGTGGTGAGGGACCCATATTTGGGGTGGGGGGAAGAGAAGGAGCAACAAGGTAGGGCAGAGATCCTCATGGTGGGAGGCAATGAGGCATCTGACGGGTGTGTGTGTGTGTGAGAGGGAGGCAGCATAGAAGGGGAAGGATCCCCTTCCTGCCCCTATCACCCCCTAGAAGCATCAAGAGCAGCAGCAGCTGCAACTCCAGCCCTGTGTAAGGACAGCAACTTTCATAGCCTTATTTCATGGTGTGACAAAACACTCCTGTTGGGAGTGTTCCTCTTCAGAATGAGAGGAAAGTTCATAGCCGGGGTGGGGGGTGGGCAAGAACCCTTAGTCTGTAAAACTCTCAGGAAGAGAACCCCACCGCCACCTTGATATTTTAAAAACATTTTTATGGTTTGGACTCTGGACCCATTCCAGGAGCACAGGAAATTGCCTTTAAGTCAAGCAGCCACGTAGTCGGTATAGCCCATCCTTGTCTACTTTGGCAGCTGGAGGCAGCCACTGAGTGTCTGAGAGAGGTGACCATCTGCTTCCTGTCCCATTCCAGAAGATTCCTTGGGGAAGCTTGGGGGGTTCTCCGTGCAAAGCATGCGCTCTGTCAAGCAGGCACCCTATCTGGAACTCAGTTTGCATTTTCTAGCACAGATTTCCCCAGCCTGTCAGCTTTCAGATCTGTCAGGCCTGCAACTTTTGAAAAATTTTCACCTAATTTTAAAAAAGTGCATGATGGCATCTGGATGCCCTTTTGCTATAAAGTGTTGATAATGTATTCCTATTAGCTACAAAACTAAGTGATTGTTGCAACATTTAACACACCAAGAGCGTAATGGCATTCTCCTTATACTTATTTTGAGAAGACCATTAATGTTTGTAGATCAAACTGGGTGCATTAATTTGTTTGCATGTTGAGAAATGGTGTAATTTCTCTAATAACTGAATGTTCCTCTGGATCTTTTGGGCTTGGTTTGGTTGTATTTATTTATACAAAGTACTGAAAAGAAGTACCCAAACATTTACACTTTTACTGTGAGGAAGAAAACAAAGATTCCAAAAAACAAAGATTCCAAACTAATTACTTTAAATCAGTCTCCATATATTTGATAGAACACAAGCTGCATTGAAGAAATAGCCTGAGATTAGTTGAATCTGCATACTGATACCCATTAATATACATTGGTTCCCTAACACATTCACACACACTCTCTATATATTGGACTTCAGCTCTTAACTCAGTTCATCAAATGGTTGTAAATTGCAAGCACCAGTGTGATATGTGATAAAAATAATCAACTGGGTTATAAAATCTGTAGATCAACTTTTTTAATATCACTCTTTCATCTTCACCCTCCCTCCCCATCCTTGCTCTGGTTTCAGAGTGCTGTTAACTGATCTGTTAAATTGTTGCAGCTTTTTCTCTTAATTTTCAAAAGACATATATCAGAAAATGGCCATAACACATTTTTCAAAATACGTATACCAAAAACTGCATGCGGAGTGAGCTCCCGCACTAGCCCCAGCTCTTGCCAACCTAGCAATTCGAAAGCATGCAAATGCAAGTAGATGAATAGGTACCACTTCGGTGGGTAGGTAACAGCGTTCCGCGCCTGTCATGCCGGCCACATGACCGCAGAAGCGTCTTCGGACAACGCTGGCTCTTTGGCTAACAAACGGAGATGAGCACCGGCCCCTAGAGTCGGACACGACTGCACAAATGTGCGGGGGGAACCTTTACCTTTACCTTTATAGCAAAAACTGGCCATAACATGCCCACTTATATGTATTGGGATACAGTTGGCAGGTTACTGTCACATTGCATTTAAATATTTGGACCAAATAAAGTAAAAAAAGAGAGTGCCTCAGTGCTTTGTGATTTAGCCAAGGATAGGCAACTTGATGTTCTCTACATACCTTTTGGACTATAATACACAAAATACCTAGATATTGGGGTTTATGGGGATTGTAGTCTGTAGCATCCAGAGGATACTAATACATGCATTTTAGTGAATTCAAAGTATGTCATAATGTGGTTTGTTGGATTTTGGCTTGTGTGAGTTTATCCATTGTAGTTTGTAAACTATGGTTTATGTGATATGAATCCAGTAAATTATGGCTTATTTAATAAACCATAGTTAAACAAATGATGACTGAGCATGATGCTTGAATCCTGCTGTGTTGTAGGCTGAATTTGTTTAATCAGTTGAAACTGCTTTATTACCCCACACTAGATGTCAGTGTTACCTGGTTTGCACACTGTGGCATTGGTTATCCCTTAAACAGAGTAGTCTGTGGTCTAAGAACATCTAGTTAAATTTGGCTGATCTCAAATTTTAAGCAAGGTTGGACCTTATTAGTATTTGGATGGGAGACCACCAGGAGAGCTGAAAGCTGTAGATTAAACTAGGGAGCTACAAAAACATCCTGGAAGAAGGCAGTGGCAAATCTTGTATATAATGTTGCCACAAAAACTACATGGACATGTCCATGAAGTCACCAGAAGTCAAGCTTGGCACAAAAGAAACTTTATCTTAATACAAATAGAAAGTATGATTACTGTCATCTGTCTAGAATGTAAAATGTGCTTATCTCAAAAATATGTATGTGTGATTGCCTGCTTATTTCTTGTAAAGTGTATATAGAGAAACTATATAGCATAATTTCTTGAATGTGCAGTTATTTCTTTCATATGTTTAATGTCGTTCTTCCAAGTTTTAATGTTAATTATGAGTAGATCTTACAGTTCTATAACCACAGACCAAATAGCCATTACTTATTTCCAGGTCAGAAATATCCGTTTATTTGAGCACCTGGGTCTGATTCTGCTTTGGAGCAAACATGAAACAAGCATGTACACATGCACTGAATCAAATATCTAAGGTGGCATAGATGTTTCATTTTGGGCTGCTGCTTGCAGTGCTTCCTCCCTCTCTTGGTAGTACCTGCTGAAGATGGTGCATGTAGGGCCACCAGCCAGAGGAGGGGCTGAAATATGACATCTTCCACCATGCTGAAGGGCTGATCATCCTAGGCCTTCATCTGTACCATACTGTGCATGAAATCTGATGATCCTTTGGGCCACCCTGCAACGTGCCCCATACCTGGTACAACCACACTCTGCTTGGGAATAGGTGTTTTATTGCTAGTTAACAGCACTAATTTCTAGCACTGGAAAGGAGAATGTTGCCAAAGCAGGTGCTTAAGTATCCTGAGACCTCACAAAGTCCCCCCCCCCCCCCCGCAAGAGGCATAAAGCTGATGGCCAAAGGGCTGTCACATTAAACTTCCCTTGGGCCCAAGGCAGTCTCTGCTTTGATGCTGGAGGGAAGTCTGATGGTTCCTCTGGGGCAATGCCACCATCTGTGGGTTCAGATTCAAAGGGATGGCTGCTTGTCCTGACATTCAGCTTCTGGGTTGCTGACAGAGGGATTATCCTCCTCCTCTGAACTGCTAGAAGATCCCCTCTTCAGTGTTATCCACCACCCCCGCCCCCCCCCCCCCCCCCCGGCCAGATGACATCACCATTGCTGCCACAGGAGGATATAAAAATCACTCCCCCTTGCAGAATCATCCTTTTTCTCCCTTGACCAGTAGCCCTTGGCTTGACCCTCCGTCTGACCACTTCCTCCTATTCGTGCAGGGGGGAATGCAATACATGTGGCTAGCAAAACTGTTGGGGCTGGCAGCTTAAAAGCAAATAAAACAAAAGGACTGCATTTAACCAATAAGTGTGTGTATATCTAACAAACAGCCCTGCTAATTGGAAGAATAATTCCCCCATAAGCATGCAGGCCTCACTCTGTGGGAAGGAAACTGCCATCTTATGTTCTAAAAGGGTTGCATTGAAAAGAAGGGGAGCTAGGAATGTCTTTTTCTCTTTCCCTCCTGACCACCAACCCAACCCCACTGCACTGCTTTAAAACCAAGGCTAAAACACAAAGGCCCAAAGAAGCATCCTTGAATTAAAACAGGATGAGGAGTTTGGGGGAGTGCTCAGACAAGGGCAGCCAGAAAAATGCTCCCCCGTTTCAACTTCAGTGACCCTTTGGAGCCAGTTGATAAACAGAAACAAACTCCATGGAGACCGATTGGTTTCAAAAGAAGGGCTGTCAATGGAGATTAAGCTTCAGCCTGCAATGCCCCATGACCTTGAGAGCCTTGAAGCGCAAGTGCTTGTGCCTGTTGATTGGAAGAGAATGGAAAAGAGGTTGCTTTAATTTCTCAGTAGTTGCAAAGTAAATAATGTGTGACTGTTTCCTTTTCTAGAATAGCTTTTCTGCGATGTAAATTGCCCAGATGTGTTTAGAGCAGTGTTTCTCAACCCTTGGCAACTTGAAGTTGTGTGGACTTCCCCATGCTGGCTGGGGAATTCTGGGAGTTGAAGTCCACACATCTTTAAGTTGCCAAGGGTTGAGAAACACTACTTTAGAGAAACAAACACATTTGTTTATTTAAAAACACTGCTCCACAACTGATGCCTCTTCTCCTGATTGTCCCCACTGGAATTCTAGCGAGTGGTGTACCGGCAGACGTTGTTGCAGCTGTTGATGTGAATACGGTGGCCAATGAAGTTTACAAACACAATTTTTCGACCACACCACTGTGGCCAAAAACAATTGAGGTAAGTGAAGCGATCTTTTAGATTCTGCATATATTTATCTGTTTACATGTTGGTGAAGATACGCTGGCTGGTACTATGTTAAATAAGAAAGCAAATTGGTTTTTCCAATTTTTTATTTTATTTCTCTGGCCCTGTAAATGAGGGAGGGGAAGAATCACACTACTCTCCCAATTAGAATGAATGGCTGGGTTCACACAGCATGCCATGCCAAAATGTGATTTGCTTGTTAATGGCTTAGCATAGGTTGAGGCCCCCTGGGGCATCAGGAGCAATTTAGAAGGGGGGGGGGTGTCACAGTTTTTCTTTAAACCTGATCAGGCTTCCACAGGCAAAGTGGAAGTACTGTTAGAACTTGCTCTGGGTTTTTGCAATTATGATACCACAATATTTGAGAATGCCTGCAATGAGTAGTTTAAAGTTTAATAACTAAAAATAAGTTGTGTATTCATTTTTTTAACCCAATTCTAACCCCAACAAAATCATTTGTTTTATTCACGGGGAAATTGCACAAATTCAGTTATAATTTAGGGCAGAGCTTTCCAAACTGTGTGTTGTGACACGTTAGTGTGTCGGCTGCAGTGTCTGGGTGTTTCCTGGCTGCTGCTGCTGCTGCTGCCTCTGAGCCCTGCCAGGATTCCACGCAGGTCCTAGTGCCTGCTTTGTGCCTTGCTGCCTCCAAACCTGCTGTGATTCCGCGCAGGTCCTAGTGCCTGCCTGGTGCCCTGCTGTAAGAGTGTGTCGCGAAATGATGCCCTGCTGTAAGAGTGTGTCACGAAATTATGCATGTCTAAAAAGCGTGTCACCAACATGAACAGTTTGGAAAGCTCTGCAGTGTGTCAGCTGCAGTGTGTAGGTGTGTCCTGCGAAGGTAATGAGAAACCTCTGAGTCTCCCTGCTGCTGCCTCCGAGCCCTGCCAGGATTCCGTGCAGGTCCTAGTGCCTGCCTTGTGCCCTGCTGTAAGAGGGGAGCACTGTCCAAGCCTTGCCCTGCTGTAAAGGGGAACTCTGTTTTCATGAGATATGTTGTGTCCCCATACATTTCGCTATTACAATTTATGTATGTGTCCATATCTCTTATAAGTTAGTTAGTTTAATCTCCGGTTTGCTAGTAAAACTGAATTACTGTGTCGCGAAATGATGCATGTCTAAAAAGTGTGTCACCAACATGAAAAGTTTGGAAAGCTCTGATTTAGGGGATCACGGAACCTCCACGTTTAACTTCGACTTAACGTACTGAATGACCCTAACCACTCTTAATTGCAAATCATGGTTTATAGTTTAGCATGTTGCATGGCCCCAGCCATTTTGGGTCCACTCAAGAAAGCATGATTAAGCAATCCAAGGCATATTGTGGGAGTTGACAACGCACCACCCGTCAAGCTTCACTCCACAGGCAGGAATGAATCACTTAGGCAAGCTGTCAAGAAATTCGAAAACTACAGATAAGTAGGATTTATTGAAAAAAGCCATATCAAAGCATTTCGGCAACTACAGTGATTCATGAACAAGCCTGTATATAGAAACAAGGTTCAAACTCCCTTACATTTCCTTCCCACCCTTCTAAACAGACTGGCTTGGCTCCTCTTTTGATTGATTAATCAATCATTCGTGTTTTTATACCACCAGACTAAAAAAATGACTTCCCATGGTTTACATCATAAAATATTACTATAAAAGAATAGGCAAAATGTTAGGTAAAGTAAGAACACCGAACAAAAAAATGTTCCTAGAGCAGTTTATGTAAAACAAAAGTGTCTCCTTTTGTAAGCACAAAAGGCACGTGAATAAGAGGAAAGACAGTGACTCAAGCATCAGTTCTTAAAGTTTACCTTGCAGCTGTTATAGGAAGGAGTTAAGAGAAGGAGGAACCAGAGTTCATCTTTCCACAGAGATGTTGGAATGGCCCTGTTTCCTGTCTCTCTCTGCTACAGCCAGCCTAAGAGCATCCTGCATATAATGGGAAATGTTTCTTTAATCTCTTCTTTATTCAGGGAATAACACTGAAGGAACTCAACGAGTTATCTTTTGATATGATTTTGATGAGTCCTCCTTGTCAGCCCTTTACGAGGTGTGTGCTTCAAATATCGTTCTTTCTATTTAAAAGAGTAGCAAAATTAGCTCAGGTACTTTAGATTCGAACACAGCATGATTTGAGAATAATTATTTGCATTATAAATTGCTTTTTCTTCCTTAAAACATGATAATGTATTAAAGAATAGTGGAGATTATAGGTTGGATGCCAGGGAAATGAAGCTGCTTACCAGGATTTGTGCTGATCATCTATTGGGTTGATAAGCACACTCTTGACTCCTGGCAGCCGCCTGGACTAGTCCCTACAGTTTTCCTGGCAAGATTTTCAGATGTGGTTTGCCATTGCCTGCTTCCTAGGGCTGAGGGAGAGTGACTGGCCCAAAGTCACCCAGCTGGCTCCGTGCCTAAGGTGAAGATTGTCTCCCGTTTTCTAGGCTGGTGCCTTAACCTGGCTCTCCTTTGAGTGAATCTGAATTCCTGGCAACTTTATGGAAAGATCCATGCTGTTTTCTTGGCAACATTATGGAAGTGGTTAGCCAGTTTGGTCTAGTGATTAAGGTGCTGGGCTAGAAACCCGGAGACTGAGTTCTAGTCCCGCCTTAGGCATGAAAGCCGGCTGGGTGACCTTGGGCCAGTCCCCCTCTCTCAGCCCTAGGAAGGAGCCAATGGCAAACCAGGAGACAGAGAGTTCTAGTCCCGCCTCAGGCATGAAAGCCGGCTGGGTGACCTTGGGCCAGTCATTCTCCCTCAGCCCAACCCACCTCACAGGGTTGTTGTTGTGGGGAAAATAGGAGGAGGAAGGAGTATTAGGTATGTTTGCCACCTTGAGTTATTTATAAAAAAATAATAAAGGCGGGATAATAAATAAAGTAAGTAAGTAAGTAAGTAAGTGGTTTGCCATTATCATCTTCTGGGGTGTTTTTTCAATTCCCCAACCTAGGACTGAGACGGAGTAACTGGCCCAAAGACACCAAGCTGGTTTTGGTGCCTGTCCTCAGGTCTCCCCTCTCCTAGTCTAGCACCTTAACCACTACACCAAATTGGCTCTCTTATTCTAGGTATGTTAAACTCACATATTGGTATTCTGGCTAACAAAAAACCCTGCCAGCTAAACGGCCAAAGTGAAATGACTGTTTTGCAGTAAAGTTGTTTTTATGTAATACATTTTGAACATCATGATATTCTTCATTTTCATGCTGCCTGGGTCTTCATTTTGACTCACTAGAGTAGTGTTTCTCAACCTTGGCATCTTTAAGCTGTGTGGACTTTAACTCCCAGAATTCCCCAGCCAGCATGCACTGGCTGGGGAATTCTGGGAGTTGAAGTCCACACATCTTAAAGTTGCCAAGGTTGAGAAACACTGCACAAGAGCCTTTTGTACTGATATATGAAAAGGCATCAGTGTTGCAGCCCTCAGGCTAATGAACTAGTCCTCATCTAACAATCATCACGGTTTGATCTGAAGGTTCTCAGCACAGATTATGCAGAATTTCTGATTCAGCTCAAATAGTTTATGAAACAAAACACTATTTTTATAGTCAGAATTAGGAGTTCTCACCATTTTGTGCATAGAAGTTAAACGTACTGGCTTTTTAATTTTACTTCTTTTCTTTCCCCCTTCCCTACAGAATTGGTCGACAAGGTGATATTTCTGATCCTAGGACCAAAAGTTTTCTCTATATTCTAGATATTCTTCCAAAGTAAGTACTCACATTAACTCTTCTTCTCTAACATTTTCTGGGTAAGATTCTTGATACCATTATCCCTAGATTTTAAAGACTATGTCCCTTTCCACAATGAGTTGTAGATTTGTACAATCTTATGGATCAGGCAGATCATACACTTACATTGTTACAGATTTGCCTAAGAAAACAGGTTAAAAAGAATTGAAAATTTGCATTTCTGGTGAGACGGTGAACATATGACATCATGGATACATAAAACCACCATGTTTTGGGAGCTACCACTTTGCAGTGAGCCTGCACAGGTGCAGCCTTTGTCTCTTCCTCTCTTCCTTTTTGCAGATAGCCATATAAATGCCATATGAATTTGAGCTGATTTGCCAATACAACAATTGAATCATATATTTACCTGGTCCTTTTTAGTACCTACGAGCAAGATCTGCACAGATTGGAAAGAGTTGTTCTCTATCACAGCCTATTGTATTTCTATTATACACATTCAATATATTGTTATAAGAAATTATCAAATATAACATTGGTAATTAGATATAAAAAGGTAAAGGTTCCCCCACACAGTCGTGTCCGACTCTAGGGGCCGGTGCTCATCTCCGTTTGTTAGCCGAAGAGCCAGCGTTGTCCGAAGACGCTTCCACGGTCATGTGGCCGGCATGACGCACGCGGAACGCTGTTACCTTCCCACTGAAGTGGTACCTATTTATCTACTTGCAGTTACATGCTTTCGAATTACTAGGTTGGCAAGAGGGTAATTAGATATAGATAATATATAACATCAAATATAATATACTTGAGAGCCAGCATGATGTAGAGGTTAAGTGTTAGATTGTCCAGGTTCCAGTCTGACCCAGTTATAGCCACCTGAAGCCACAGAAGCTCACTGGGTGACTAACAGCCAGTCGCTCTTCCCCAGTCCAACCTACCTCTCAGGATTTTTTTTATTAATCTCAACCAGGGTTTCTCAACCAGGGTTCCGTGGAACCCTAGGGTTCTGTGAGAGGGGGTTCCCTGGGAGATCACAATTTATTTTAAAAATTATTTCAAATTCGGGCAACTTCACATGAAAGAGGTAAGTTTCATTCTTTATTTTTAGTTTAAGAAGACTGCTAATGCCTATATACAGGCCTACACATGAAACAAGTATGATAATTTTGTAACCTCTGGCCTATATTTGAAGCTGAATGTGCAGGGGTTCCCCGAGGCCTGAAAAATATTTCAAGGGTTCCTCCAGGGTCAAAAGGTTGAGAAAGGCTGATCTCAACTATATTTCCTTGCTTTCAAGAAAATCACTTCATTGAAAGTTTTTTTTTAAATTTTAAAAATATCCAACATGATCACATCTCTATTCTACAAATGAAATGACTACATTAAAACACTTCACATGCTGCCTATTTAATTATATGTTCCTTTCTCACAAACTCAGATGTATGATTAAGGACATGACAAAATAAACTTTCTTTTTTGTTTATGTATCCTTGGAACGGACTAGCGTGAGTGGATGACGTTATCTGGAAATTTTTAAAAATGCATTTAATCTTCCTTGACCATATGTCTCAGTGAAACAGCAGTTCTAGTCTTAAGGCTGTTAAATTCTGAGGCTCTTTAATTGAGCTTCCTCAACTCTTCTCTCCTAGTGAGATGAAGATTAATACTTTTCTGATTGATCTCCTTAACCTGTTG
Organism: Charina bottae; assembly: GCA_023362775.1. Taxonomy (NCBI): domain Eukaryota; kingdom Metazoa; phylum Chordata; class Lepidosauria; order Squamata; family Charinaidae; genus Charina; species Charina bottae. The sequence goes on along the minus strand of JALMGJ010000007.1, from coordinate 45,688,018 downwards.
CCAGTAAGGTTTCTTTCTGCTTTTTAATGGAAATAATGACATGTTGTGTGGGTTTAGGTAAAAAGTAACTAAGCTTGATGATTATTTTGATCTTGTTGTTCATACTTTATAACTATAGTTTAAACAAATTGTTTTGCAGGCTTACAAGGCTGCCAAAATATTTACTTTTAGAAAATGTCAAAGGTTTTGAAACATCTTCTGCAAGGTATGTGGAATTAAACGTTAATGCGAATTTCTAATTTGTTGGCAGGAGAGTAAGGAACTAATAAAATTATACAAGGGGTATTTTTAGGTTGGAAAAAAATATAACATTTCCAATACTTGGAACATAGAGATTAACATATAATACATTATTGTATTTTTTTAAAAAATAATAGAATTCATAATTAATGCAATTGAGGTTGCAGGATTAAACTGTTTTTGAGGTGAACGTGGTGGCTCAGCGGTTAAGACGCCAGGCTTGTCGATCAGAAGTTCGGAGGTTCGAGACCCTAGCCCCGCGTGATGGAGTGAGCTCCCGCACTCGCCCCAGCTCTTGCCAACCTAGCAATGTGAAAGCATGCAAATGCAAGTAGATAAATAGGTACCACTTTGGTGGGATGGTAACAGCATTCCGCATGCGTCATGCCGGCCACATGACCGCGGAAGCATCTTCGGACAATGCTGGCTCTTCGGCTAACAAACGGAGATGAGCACCGGCCCCTACAGTCAGACACGACTGTGTGGGGGAACCTTTACCTTTACCCTTTTTGTGATAGCAAAGCTATATTTAATTTTAGAATTAAAATTACCATTGGAAAATTTGAGGGCACCCTAGCTTTTTATTTTAAAACTAGTCACTTAAGAAGGATTCACACCTCATGTTTTTCTTTGGCTTAGTACTGTTTGGGATCTCAGTCATTGTAGTTCATGACTATGTTTTATGAACTCAGATAACCATGTCTTATTGTAAAGACCATAATTAATCATAGTATCTGAACCCAATCAGTACAACAGTAGTGAAAGGATTGTATTTAGGCAACTTCAGACATTCATTGATAACAAGTGAAATTTGTGATTTTGCTTTATTTTCATACTGCCAGAGATGAACTTATACGAACACTAGAAAAGTGTGGATTTACGTATCAAGAATTTCTGTTGTCTCCAACTTGTGTGAGTAATGGCATTGTTAAAATTAGTTGAGCTCAAATTTTTCCTGTAGATTCACTCAGTTTTCAGAGTGTGTGCTGACTTTTATACAGGTATATTGGTTCTCAGACCAAGATTATTCTTAAGAGAGTTTGCTCCTGGTTTCTCTGCATTCTTATTTCATCCAAAATTGAATTCTGCATCTTTTCTCATAGAGATGTTGATGCAGGAACATATCTTGGGGTAGAAGAGTGACAGAAATGTCTGAATTCTTTCTCATTGGCCATACTGGTCAGAGTTGAGATCTGAAACATAAGATCACCAAGTTATCTACACTTGGTTGTAGTGTTGTTGTATATGAGATAAGGATGTTGGGAACCAGGATATATGATGATGGAGGCACTTGATGTTGTCCCTATTTCAACTAGAGTGGCAGTTTGTTGTCATCAGATTAAGATAACTCCCAATCTAGTTGTGTTTATATAATGAAATGGATGTTGTGTCTCAGACTAAAATACTTCTCTATTCTGAGAGGGAGAGGGGAAAGGTGTTTGTGTGTGTGTGAGAAAGAGAGAGAAATAGAAAGGAGGGAGGATGGGCCAGGAGAAAAAGGATTCAACCAACTTGTGAGAAAGAAAGGGATCATTGGGTTAAATCAAAGAACCCTGAAAATAGTAGTCTTGTAAGGAGAGTTTGGACTTCATGCATATACATGAGCCTACCCTTTCAGATGCAGGCACCTATTCACCACAGATCCCCAAGCAAAGCAGGAAAGTTTTGCTCCCCTCCTCCCAGGTATTATGATGCAGATTACAACTTCTCTGTTGCCACTGGGGAAACTGCAGTCTTCTGCAGAGTCCCTGGAAGGAGGGGCAAGCATTTACTTCCTCCCTTCCAGCAATCTTGCTCCAGGATGGTGTTTTTCTTCACAGCTGAGGGGCAAGTGGAGAAATGGACCAGGAATTTCCAAGCAGGAAAGAGAGCGTTATACCAGCCCTATCATTTTGTTATTGTAAGGCCTGGTATTTTGATAACTCAACCAGTGTTCTGAACACAGAGACTTTGAGTACTCATTGAGTTATTTACTTACAGATTGGGATTCCAAACTCAAGACTGAGGTACTTCCTGATTGCAAGACTCCATTCAGAGCGCTTTTCTTTTCTAGCACCTGGGAAGGTGAGACTACCTTTTCATCATTAATCAGAAAAGCTACTGGTTGCAGTATTCTCAAACTTGTAGCCCGCTGTAAATGGAAGTTTAAAAATGCTCCAGTTATACTTTGTTGAGTGATGCTAAGCTGTTTGAAGACATGGAAGAACATTGCATCTAGTAGGGAGATTATGTCATACAGCCTAACATGCTTTCCTATGGATAGCTCCTATGCTACCTATCAAAAAAGTATTCTATAGCCAAGCATGCTGCTCTTCAAATGTGTTGGAACTGCAATTCCCAGAAGTCCCTGCTAGAAGAAAGGATAGAGGAGAACAGCACACAAACTTGAGGTTCACAATGGCTTGTTCCTATTTATTCTTGTTGTACTAAACTGCCGTTTAAATTGACATGAATGCACGGACTGTTCTCTCTGTTGGAATCTCCTCTTTGAAGGCACCTGGAAGCATTTTCCGTTTTATAGTTTTGCAGAGAAAACCTTGAAACTGCTATAACGGAGCAACCAGGTTTGGTTGCTAAGGGCAAATTGAAACACTGTGCAAAGGCATCCACAAGCCCAATTTTTGAAGCTTTACCACTGGAATGGCTGTAGCTGGAAGAATATCCCATTCAGTGCATTGAGAAATGAGTACTGATGACAAAGAGATTCTCTCTAATAACTGGACTTTATTATTAGTCTTTAAATATTAGACTTCTGCACTACTTGGTGAATACCGTATGAAAATATTTTGGATGACATTTGTACATGGTGTGTGCATGTGAACAACTTTTGAATTACTTGCCTGAAAAACAAATGAGAAGGTAAGACAATTTCAAGGCAATACCAGGTTCATGTGGTCAGAAGACAAGAGCACCAAAGTTAAGACTCGTAAACTATTCACCAATCCAGGTGATTAGCCAATATCAGAGTAGGCATCCTTTACCTGATGGTCAACCTGACTGTTAGATTCCATATTTTGCTTGCCCAAAGTGGTGTTTGCTAATACACCTGGAAGGCACAGGATGAGGAAAGTTGATTTAGAAAATGATATTTAATTACTTTAAGATGTACATCTCTGAAAATATTTGATAGTTGATCTCTGAAAGTATTTGATAGTTAATAATCCCAGAAAAGGATCTTACTCAATAACCTTACACATGCTGACAGATTTGATATATGACGCTGAAATGTGTTTTAACTGTCTTGTTGAATAAAGTACAATTTGCTGAGTTCACAGATTGCTCTGAGCCAGTGTTTCTCAACCTTGGCAGTTCTAAGACATGTGGACTTCTGGGAATTCTGTGTGTGGAATTCTGGGAATTGAAGTCCACAGGTCTTAAAGTGGCCAAGGTTGAGAAACACTGCTCCAAGCAGTCTGTTATGGCTTGCAAACCATAGTTGCTTGGTACACAAAATTCAGTAAGCCCCAAACCAGACAAACCACACGATAGTTTAGTGCAGTGCATGAACCTGATCTGCATATGCTATAATCCTTGCTCAAATAAAATTGGACGTTTCCCTTGAATCTTTATGAACATAATACTCTTCAATGAGCTGCACATTTTTCTTCCAACAGATATTGACTGATTTCCCAAGCCAAGAACCAGAGAATTCAAAGACACGTAAAGATGCTGCAGCTGTGGCAGAAGCCAGTTCTCCAGTACTTACCAAAGAGCTCGGCTCTGGCCTTGATGCTAATGGCAGGCAGTGCCTTCAGAAGGGGGACTTTCTGTATAAACTTGAAACAGAGACAGAACTGGAAAGAAAACAGCAGTGGGACAACAATCTCTCTTTACAGATGCTCAAAAATTTTCTCCAAGATGATGGAGAAGGGCTGAGTCAGTACTTCTTACCATTGAAGTCCTTGCTACGTTATGCTCTCCTTTTAGATATTGTCAAACCCACTTGCAGAAGATCTACATGTTTCACAAAAGGGTAAGCTCCTCTAAATGAATGTGTTAATTCATTTGGTCTACTTTTCGGAGTAACAATGTTCTCTTTGCATCTTCTTTTTTTTACAACTTAGCTAATAAGCCAAGGCATCGTTCTCCCAGCTACTTTTATCCCAATCTTAAAAGACATACCCAGCCCAGAAGAAGATTCCCAGAGGAGATTGCCATATATTAATGGTTTTTCCAAGGAATCATCTATGCCTCATAAAAGCAAAACCCCGCTATTGGCAGTTGGCAAGGATATTTGTTGTTGCATTTCCTTATAGCGCTTTCAGGACAATGAAGCAAGGGTGGGGAACTGAATCAGGAAGGGCTGGGAAACAAGGTTTGGATTCTTTCCACCCACCTTCTCCAGATGCCCAGAAGACCAGATAACATCATGGGGGAGGGAATCCCTCTCTAAAATACAACTCCCTGCTGCTGTCTTCTGGCATCCATTCCTTCATGAGGAGCAAGAGGGGGCAACGTTTTGCTGGCCAGGACTACACAGTTTAAAGCAGTGTTTCTCAACCTTAGCAACTTTAAGATGTGTGGACTTCAACTCCCAAAAATTCCCAGCCAGCCATGCTCTGGGGAATTCTGGGAGTTGAAGTCCACACATCTTAAAGTTGCCAAGATTGAGAAACACTGGCTTAAAGGCTGTTCAGCCTTGGGGATCTACCAATGACTGTTATGAAGTGCTTTGCAGGGGATTACAACTGATAAACAGTTGAGCAAGAGAGATCTGCTCCATTACAATGTTGACATTCAAGCAACTTTTCATCATTGTGGCTATATACACGTGAGGACCTTGGTTCCTTTTATTTTGAAGTAGTATTACTTTTTGTATTCTGAGTCAGTCTTGTGATATAAAATAGACTTCACCTGCAGTTTCTATCCCTGGAAAGTGTATAACACAGGGGAGAGATGCAGACTCTGTTATTTAATCCTTGTGATCCAGGGAGGTCCAACCACTTTTTTCTTTCTTTCTCTGCTTATTCACCCTGTTACTGTCTAGAATAGTAATTTAAACTCCTTTACTGGGATCACTGTTTGTCTCTAGCTAAAGTTCCTTTCCTCTCTCCCTCATCAGCTTTTTTTTTTTTGGTACGTTTGGCTCTGTTTGTTTGATAACTGTTTCTCAGGTCCTGCTTGTCCTGTAATTAACAATAAATGACAGCCTGCAAGAAACTGCTGCATAAATGTGTTTATGCAGAAAACCCACAGTGGCTCCAGAAAAGGGATATCATTATTTTTAGTGCTTCTGTCTGAAATATCACTGAGCCCAGCATTGTATACTGTACATTATGGCTGTGTACACCCTGAAAATGATTTGGAAGAAGTGTTTTGGATTTAGCAAGAGCCCGCCACCACTCTGCTGTTCATTAAAGCAGACTTTTTTTTTCATGCTGCTTTGATAGCTTAGAAAAATGTACCGCTGCTTTAAGAGTCACATTAACCTTTGAGTCAGCTCCTTGAAATAAAGATTGGCCGTTTTAACCTTCAGTATGTTTGTGGGCCTGAGAAGTTCAAATTACTTCTTCCACATTATTTTCAAAGCTTGCACAGCCAGGGTACAAATGATAGGAAAGGCTGTGGACATGTACAGTTGTAATCGAAATTATTCAACCCCCATTGCAAATCAGGTTTATTGTCAAAATTTACAGACTTTCAGCTGTTTGCAATGAACAAATCAAACAAAAGCAATTGAAATAGCTCAACACAACGAATGCTTCAAGTGGTTTCCCCAAATTCAACTGAAAATGCAACTTATAATGACTTCTACCCTAATCAAGGAACTATTAACTCAGTCAATCAACCAAGCAGCAAACAACAGCCCAACCAAGGAACTACCAAGGAGAGTACAACACCCCCACCAACACAGGCAGGACAAGCCAGGGTATATAAACAGAGAGCAAGTCGCACTCCCTTTTCACACTGAAGATGTTGCCTAGCCTGGCAATGAAACGTCTGCAAGAAGATAACAAGTCTCAGAGAGCACCAAGGATTCCACAATGACTTCTATATATGGTGATTATTCTGTGTGGGTGCAATTGAAAACAATCCTGTATGCAGTATGATGCACACACATCTCATTTGCACTTCATCAACTTCAAACCATGTTGATACAGAAAAAATAATTGACAAGGGATATGAGCCCTCTAATAGTTATGCAGCATATTATTCTATTTATGGCCAAATAGGTTAATCTTGCATTCCCTGGACTACTTTCATTAAATAAGTGTCCTGTTAGATGCTTTTATAAGCCATTTGCAAACACAGCCTCTCCACTCATCAATAGTGCAAATCTCACAAGAATTGTAATGTATGGCTCTTAATTGATTTGAAGGTACGGGCACTATGTAGAAGGAACTGGTTCCGTGTTGCAGATGGCAGAGGATATTCAGGTACAGTGGTACCTTTTATATATTCATGGTTTATTTAATTTTATGGTACAGTTTTGGCTTTAGTTGTTAAAAAGAAAATAGATAAGAGTAAAGCTACCAGCAAGAATTTCACACTGAACCTAATACAGGTTGCCTGAACACATGTGCTTAAGCTTAGGTATGTTATTTGTCTTTATATATTAATATATAGTAATTATATATTAATATTTTATGGAATAATTGTAGGTGGTTCAAATACTTCAAAATATCCAGATTTGTGAAAAATGTATACAGTAAAACTAGTACTGTATTTGAATGTTTGAGTGAGAAGGAACAATTGGTTAATAGCAACTGACTGTACAAAGAAATATGTATCTGCAAAGGTTATTTCAGTTTCTCAGATTTGCATAGGCAGTGATTTTGAAACATTATTATTATTATTATTATTATTAATTTTATTATTATTATTATTATTATTATTATTATTATTTTATCCCACCTTTTTTAATATATAAATCACCAGATTTTTCTGGACAAATTTTTTCCTATGATATCATCAATGTGCAAATACTTTTTAAAGTTAATAGTACAGATTCAATATGAAACCATCTACAAAGGTTGTAACTTTTTTTAAAAAAAAAAGTTATATTTCTTGTACAAAAATCAAGACAACAAAGACCGAACTGATAAAGAAAATTGCACTTGCATATTAATGTACGTGAATCACTAATAAATATAAGCTGGTTATGCATTTAAAGAAGAAAAATTCATTTTTAATAGAATGAAATAGAGGAATACATTAAACAAAGATCATTGCAGTGAAAAACCATATCTGCAATGAATGAACTGTACAACAGAGGTGGACAACCTGAGCCTCTCCAAATGTTGCCGGATTACAGTTCCAAGCATCATTCATCAGTAGCCTAGCTTTAAAAGAAAGGCATTTTTCACTTACTCTTCCCATATTAAAAAAAAATGCAGATTGCCTTATTTTGTTGTTATTTGTTGTTGGCAGCTATTTCTCAGGTCATTTATGTTTGCTTTTGTCATACCCTAAAGCAGGGGTGGGGAACCTTTTTTCTGCCAAGGGCCATTTGAATATTTATAACCAGGGACCGGGGGTGTGGGGGGCGGGGTTTCTGGGATTTCCACGGATCGGGGGCTGGAGTTTGCAGGCGGGAGCCAATCACAAGCACTGGGGGGCAGGGTTTGCGAGCGGGAGCCAATCGCGTGGAAGGGGCGGAGTTTGTGGGTGGGAACCCCGTGGGCCTTAGGCGGGAGCCCCGCGAGCCTTATACGGCCCATGGGCCTGACGTTGCCCACCCCTACCCTAAAGTCATATGGAACTAGATCAGAGGGGACCATAGGAGAACCGAAGGGGGCAAAGCAGCACCACGCCATTGTTCCTCAAGTTCTGTCATGATGTTATGTGCATGTACGAAAGGGGCAGCGTTTGCAGCTTGACGCTGCTACCGTCATTTTGACAGAAGCATCAGATCTTGTGGATATCCCTGACCTAGACAAAGAGTTTCAGCTCCGCTCTGCTACGGTTACTTTCCCGGAGCCTTGCAAGTCATGATGATGATGAAGTAGTGGATGCAAGTAAGGATGTTATACTTTAGTCATACCTCTTGAACAGTTTACCAACCCCTTTTCCACAGCTTGAATCGGTATTTAAATCCTTTGATGATTTGTCTGAAGATGAAAAGCTTAAGAACCTATCAATGCTTCAATTGCGGTATTTTACTCCTAGAGAAATAGCAAATCTGCATGGATTTCCCCCTGAATTTGGTATGTGTTTAGTATTTTTTAAATACAGATATAACTGATATTCAGAAATGTGTACACAGCACAAGCTCAGTGAAAATGCTTACCATATATATTTGCGTATTAGTCAGTCTGCGCATAAGCCTACCTGCGAAATTACAACCAAAATACCAGGAAAAATGCGCTACCCGTGGATAAGCCGACCTTGCAAAATTGCAACCAACCAAGGAAATAACTTTCCTTTTCTCCATTCACGAACTTGTTTTTCATGTACCTTAAATTCTCTGGTGGCAGCAGCAGAATTATTTATCTCCTCCACTCTACTAACCATTTTTAGCTTGAAAGCTTCATTATATGATAATCGGTGATTTCTAGACATGGTGCTTAACTTTCCTACTGGAAATGTGTGCAGCAAAAGTGGGAAACTGCAAACTTTTATGTCATCATTTAAAACCCGCGATTTTTTTTTAAAAAAAATCTGAGCTCTAGTCTGCGGATAAACCAAACCGAATTTTGGGGTGTATTTTGGAGTCAAAAATTCTTGACTTACAGGCAAGTATACATGGTATGTTATAAATTCTTCAGCAGGAAAAACACTTCTTGAGTTTATTCTTAGATGTTTGTCCTTATGAACTTTGAATATAATTTTTGTTGTTGTTTATTCATTCAGTCGCTTCCAACTCTTCGTGACTTCATGGACCAGCCAACGCCAGAGCTTCCTGTCAGCCGTCACCATCCCCAGCTCCCCCAAGGTCAAGTCCATCACCTCCAGAATATCATCCATCCATCTTGCCCTTGGTCGGCCCCTCTTCCTTTTGCCTTCCACTTTCCCTAGCATCAGCTTCTTCTCCAGGGTATCCTGTCTTCTCATGATGTGGCCAAATTACTTCAGTTTTGCCTTTAATATCATTCCCTCAAGTGAGCAGTCTGGCTTTATTTCCTGGAGTATGGACTGGTTTGATCTTCTTGCAGTCCAAGGCACTCTCAGAATTTTCCTCCAACACCACAGTTCAAAAGCATCTATCTTCCTTCGCTCAGCCTTCCTTATGGTCCAGCTCTCGCAGCCATGTGACCACAGTATCTCAGATTCTATATTTGTAATACATTAGAAAATACACACACTTGTCCATATGGTTCTCCGTCTTTTGGTTCTCCGGTACAGATGTGAAAGAAGCACCTAGGAGAGGGAGTCACAGACTCTTCTAATTGTTTTATTTTCATTAATTAAATCAGTCTCCTAAGGCTGCTGAAATAACATAGTTATGATCAATTAGGATGTCTGTGCATCTGTGACCAGCTTTCAGAAGGATGACATCAGATTATTCAGAAGATGTTAATGTTTTTTTCCCCCCCAAAGGCTAACTTAGCCTCCTTCAACCTGGTGCACTTAAAATATGCCTGGCTGCAGGCTGGCTGGGCATAATACAGATAGTGGTCAGATACATCAGGAAGGCATCAGATTGGATAATGGCTGGGTCAGAATAGAAAAGAAGAGAGATGTCGACATACAGGCTTGAGACAGATTTCCCTCTTTTTCAAGTGACAGATTTTGTAGAGCATACCATTTACTACTGAGGTCACGCTGGAATGCAATTTCTCCACAGTTCAGTGGACATGAATGTAACCAGGAGGAAAAACACTAAATGAGGCCAAAAAAGTCTTTGCTAAATAGTAGTGAAAAGACAAGAAAGACAAGATGTTCCCTAAAATAGGAAAGTTCTTAAGAGAACCACATTTTACCATATCAAAGAATAATCCTGAATGATCAGTGGATTGAATATCATGAAATCATCATGCTTGGTTGGAGTAATCCATATTTCATGGTTTGGGTACTACGTGTGTTGGCAGTTAAATACCAGGAATTTGTTTAAAAAAACAAAAAAAAAAACCAGGCAGTTACTTCTCAGTACTTTCAGTTGAAGGCCTGTTCCAAATAAAGATGGTTTCTAATTAGGCTGACCATACGTCCCGTTTTGAACGGGACTGTCCCGTTAGTTCACCATTTCTGGAGCGTCCCGTCGTTATAGTAAAAATCTCAATTTTGTCCCGTGTTTGAAAGTTTCCCGGCGAAGCATGCGTGTGCGCACGCCCCCCCACGCGCCCACTTTGTCCGGCGATGTTTTTGCCTCAAGGAAATAGGGTCAGACTATTTCTAATACGTTATAAGTTCTAGAGAAGACCAAGAAAATAGAATGTTTGCAGTGCAGTTCTGTACCTGTCTGAAAAGATCAAGACATTCTCAAGTCAAGCTCGACTCCTGATGTCTACATAAAAACAACTATACTGTTTTCTTGGCAACAGTACAGGAGTTTGTCTTTGCTTTCTTCTGGAATGGCTTGGGTTGGTTGGTTGGTTGGTTGGTTGGTTTCCCAGTCTAGGCTACAATCGTGGTGGTCTCCCATCAAAACACTAACCGGACTCGCTCTTCTTAATTTCCAAGCCAAGGTGCTGCTTCCTGCTGAGATGGTGTATGTCCACTCAGAAGTAATTTCTGTTGAGTTCAGTGACCTTACTCTCAAGTCAGAGAGGACTGCCGTTCTGTACTCACTTGCCTTAGAACAGGGCTTTCCAAAGTTTTCCTGCGGTGACACACAAACTGCTGTTGGTGTGTTGCCGCGGGAAAACCCGGAAGTGCTGGCGTTGCGGCAGCGCGCAAAAACCTGGAAGCACTGCTGCCGCTTTCGGTTTTTGCGCGCTGCCGTTGGTGTGTCGCCGCAGGAAAACCTGTAAGCGCCGCCGTTGCGGCAGCGCGCAAAAACCCGGAAGCGCTGCTGCCGCTTTCGGTTTTTGCATGCCGCCATTGATGTGTCGCCACAGGAAAACCTGGAAATCAGCGCTTCCGGGTTTTGACGCAACACATCTGGGCCCCACAGGCAACACACTTTTGTGTCGCGACACACAGTTTGGAAAGCTGTGCCTTAGAATATGGGTCATTGAACTTACTATCTATTTAGAAGCAAGCCTTAATAGGATTTCAGTGTCAGAATTATAGCAATAACCATTAATTGCATTTGGAATTAAGACATTTGGTATGACTGAAAAAGTAACAAAAATTTTTCTCTTTTTTTTAAAAAAACAATAATTTTTGTTCTAGATTTTCCTGAAAACATTACCAGAAAACAGTGTTACCGTCTACTTGGAAACAGCCTCAACGTGTATGTGGTTGCTAAATTAATTTCATTTCTGGCTGAATTATACTAAGTGATGACCTGTTCAAGTGAACTGTCTGGTGGCATTCTACGACATCAGAATATGGATTTCTTCCTTGGAAGAGGATTGAATCTGATTACCATGATATATTTGTGTGGATGCTCATCTTTGTTTGTAAAATAAATAACTCAAATGTGTGTCTGTCTTACCATTTCTGGAAATAGAAGGTGTGACTGAAAGCCACGTGTTAGTATTTTAAGCTATGAATACTGGATTCTGTATTTGTGAAAAAGTAGGAACTGTTTAAATAGTTAATATAAGCCGTTGTAAACACTCCTTAACCATGCTCAGTGGTGGAGTACAAATGTCTTTAAATTCTTTTTAAAGACATATATTAAATTGCTTTTAATGTCTTTAAAGGCAGCTCTTTTATTCTTAATATCACTTTGTCACTGCTTCTCCCAAAGAAATTCTATTTCTATTTTCTATTCTATTTCTATTTATATCTTCTATTGATTCCAGACTGCAATTTTCAAGCTTCCCCAGGGAAGAAGTAAAGGTAAAGGTCCCCCCCCCCCGCACATTTGTGCAGTCGTGTCCGACTCTCGGGGCCGGTGCTCATCTCTGTTTGTTAGCCGAAGAGCCAGCGTTGTCCGAAGACGCTTCCACAGTCATGTGTCCGGCATGACAAGCACAGATCGCTGTTACCATCCCACCGAAGTGGTACCTATTAATCTACTTGCATTTGCATGCTTTCGAATTGCTAGGTTGGCAAGAGCTGGGGCGAGTGCGGGAGCTCACTCCGTCACGCGGGGCTAGGGATTTGAACCTTTGAACTTGTGATCTTCCGATCGACAAGCCTGACGTCTTACCCGCTGATAAAGATGCACCTGAATTTACTCTTTGTGGAATAAATCTATGTACTGATTTGATTCACTGGAAAAGACCCTGATGCTGGGAAAGACTGAAGGCAAAAGGAGAAGGGGACGGCAGAGGATGAGATGGTTGGATAGCATCACCGATGTGATGAACGTGAACTTGAGTAAACTCCGGGAGGCAGTGGAGGACAGGAAGGCCTGGCATGCTATGGTCCATGAGGTCACGAAGAGTCGGACACGACTAAACGACTGAACAATGACAAAACAACTGATTTGATTCTCTGCATGTCAAAAACCCCAGGCTCAATTAGTAGCACCTCTACTTACAAAGATCAAACAGCAGGTTTTTGAATCTCAGAATTTATATTTAAAGTAAAGGACAAAGTCCTTCTGACCACAACACAACTCTTAGTAGATTCAGAATAAAATCCAATGTTTCATTATTGCCAGTGTGCCTCTTACAGAGCTCAGAACAATGACAACTACAAAAACAATCAGTAAAAAACTGACTTGCTACAGTTGCTGGAGGAAAAACAGAGTAGCCTATTCTGGAGATTTAAAAATAATTGACAATTATAAAGCATTACATTTGTTTAGAAATAGTAGGAAATAAACATTTACTTAGGTGCAAAGTCATCAAAGAAATTGAACCTGGCTTTCTACCTTCTTATAACCCTTATTTGGCACTATGTGAATGTTCAATAGGGCTGATTTCTGAATTATAATTGTATGACAAAATGTAATGGCTTTTCAGACAAGGGAGAAATTTTAAGGTTCATAGAGAAGGACATTAATACTGTAATAGCACCTAGAATTCTATTGAAAGGACTGTCAGCATATGCAAGCTTAAAGACATGTCTCCTCTTCAAAACACCTGCCATAGAATTATAGGACTGTATACAGTTAAACTCTTATCAATGTGATGGCTTCCATCTATGGTGTGGGGAAGGAATGATTCCCTCTGAAGCTCTGCATATATGCTCAATATCTGCCTTGGAGGATTGGGAGATACTCTGGAGGAGAGATGAGAGATGTTCCCCTGCATGAAGAGAAGGCGCTGGTTTGAAAATGGATTTTATCTGTAATATTTCAAAGACACGAAGGACCCCCCAGGTTTAATACATCACCTTTCTAGCCCATCTTCCTGGGTAAACCCAACTGTCTATATTGTAGCATATTACTGCTGAAGGTAAGTACAGTCCACAGAGGTATTCAGTGAATACTCTTGGAAAATGTCATAAGCTTCCATTCATATGCAAGAAAAGATTCCTATAATTATCTGTTTTTAAAGTAAATGTAGTTCATGCCAAATTTATTGTATGTTAAAGATATCTGGAATTATTGAATGGTCTGGAAATTGGTATGTCTTAGTCATATACAGTAGGAATCACAAAGGTCCTAATAATTACAGTATTGTGGCTCAAATTCATCTGAAAGTCAGTGAGGAATTAAGGATAATTCATGCAGAGAAGTCTCAGAGGAAAATGTATGGGTCCAATCCAGACCTATGAGTAAGTTAAGTCTCATTGATTTAATTCAGTTTTCTCTGATTATGACTTATATTTGAACTGTATCCAGACTTTCTTTGTGTTAACTCATTTTCTATCAGTTTCTCTGTGTTTTTTTTAAACTTATGGTACACTGTTTAGACCTCCATGAGAAACTAGTGATGTTAAAGTTTTAAGTCTTTTCCCTTTTCATTCTTGGATGTCTAAGATGTTTACGAAGAACTGATTTATTTGAATAAATATAAAAATATGAACCTGAATTTTTTAAAGACAGTCTTCACTTTAATTTTGGCATGAAAAGCAAATTCTGCAGGGCAATTTATTTATTTTATTTATTTATTATTTAAATTTATATGACCACCCATCTCCCCCAACGGGGGACTCCAATTTACTAGCCAATATTCAGGGAAGAAGCTACCAAGGGATTTAGGACTATCCTACAGCGGCCCAGTTCACATACTGTATATCATTCCTGATTTTCAAGCCATCTTACTATTACGTCTGTATCAACCAGTGAATGCTTTTGCCCCACAGCAGATGTGATTGACAAGTGAATGGTGGAACTTCCCAACACATGGTAAGTAAAGTTAGAGGAAATTGCATGTGCTGGCCCAGTCCACTCTAGTGCACCATTCTCAGCCTTACTGTTTCCAATTTATCAGTGTTAAATAGAGAAGTTCACAAGAACTCACACTCATGTTTGCTTGATCCATTTTTGTAATTATGCACTCTAATAAATCAGGTCCATACTCAGAAGCATGGAGATATCTACTTGCATTCCTGTGAAATGTCATCTGCAGATTGCTATTTTGAATATAAAATCATCAGGGATATTGATGAAGGGCTAGGATGCCTAGTCCATTCCACCCTTACATGTGTATCTTATTTAGACATTCTCAATAGAATGTCAAAGGAGTTGATAAGGCATGAAGATGTTAATTCCTTTTTAAAGCATATCTCCAATATGATGAACATCTTAAAATATTTTCAAAACCTTAATGTATCCATACTATTTTCAGAACCTAGAATGAGGTATATGATCCAAGAGGAAATGGTCCCGATGAAGTTTTATTGTTAATAGATCTGCCTCTCCTCTTAATCTTTACAAGCTTAGCACTTGTTGACATTGTTGCATCCCAAAGTGTATTGAGATTCAAGATATTACCAAGAAAATCAAATATGTTCCTTCTTACTTTTGACTCAAATGGCTATCAAATTCCTAAAGTAGTATTATGAATAAAAGTTGTCAATGTTGTAGGAGTATATCCAAAAACTGATTTGTTTTGTCAGTGGGAAAAAAAGGGGGCTGGAGAGCTGATGTTTGCTTTCTTAAATAGAGGTTTAACTGAGCTTTTAAAAGCCACAGACAAACCAGATTAAAACAAGCAAGCTAGCAACTCTGGATTTATTTACCTATGTACCCTCTCCCTATTATAGTTCTTAGTTAACAAACAGGTTCTACATATTTCATCTTATTTCTTCACACATCCACACAACAGTGAAGTATGTTAACCTAGGAACCTACATTCCAAAAAGCAGATTTGAGACTAAATTTCCCTTGTGTAATAGTCTACTCCAGCCTTCTCCAATCTAGTAACCTCTATATTTGTTGGGTTACATTTCCCTTCATTCCCAGCAAACACACACAATATGAACATCTTACTGTTCTATTTCATCAGACTACTCATCTAAGTTAAGTATTTCCTGACTAGCAGTAACCCTCCATAACCTGCTACATAGACCTTTTACATGGCAGTGCCATCAATTGAATTTTTTAAATGCAAAGTCGGTATTCCACCACTGAGCTACCTCCTCTGCCAAACATAATTTATGGTGTTATAACGTATTATAGGAGTAGCATAAAAAAATCTCATTAATGTAGAGTACAAATCATTGTGAAACCAGTGGAAGGGCAATCGCTGAATGATACCGCATCTGATTTGCCTGCAGAAAATCCCATGCTTTATCTTGGGTATGTCTAGATAAGATTGAAGAAATCTCTGGTACATATGAAGCCTGGAAAATTACTGACAATCAGTTTCACAGTACAAAGCCAGATAGACCAATGACCTGGCCTGGTAATACGTTCCTATGCTTCTATTTTATAGTACCACAAAGCCATTGATTTAATCACAATATGAGGAATGTGGAGAAGCTTTTTTTTTTTTTTTTGGTTAGAGCTATATTTTCAGTTGCAACATTATCGATTAAGGGTGGGCCTGTAGACTAGCCCTCACTCTCGTTCCGATGCTCTGCCAATGACATCATGGCCATCAAGTCTCTCTCCGTCGTGGTTGGGCCAACCTCTACTGATGCCAGAAATCCACCTTGTGAAAAAAAGCAAAAGTTCAGTGCAGTGCAATCTGCTGTTGAATCACCTTTATTCATTGGCATACTATAACAGTTTGCTTCTACAAAGGTTAGAGGGGGAGAGAATGATTAAACGCTGAAAAGTTTGAATAGCAGAGTGTTTTTTTTTTTTTTTTTTAAAATCACTTGGAAAAATTGTGTTTGATCTATATGCATATTGACACACAGTTTTCCACTCCAAAGATCCCTTTCTTTCTCAGTTCTCTTTCCACTAGCATCTCATTGTCCTCCATATAATTAGGCACTAAATGTGGTAGCCTCCCTCCTTTGTCCTTGGCTCTTTCTCCATGCAAATTTAAGAGTTGTACGGAATGTTTGCAAACCAAACATTTTGGCACAAGTAAGAGGGGAAGTCTCCATCTGTTCAAACCCATGTTTGTGCTTTTCCAAAGCCACTTGCAGCCCCTCTAGGCTGCTTCTATGATACAATTTATTTTTTCCATTTAAGCCCTCGGAGGTTTTTCTTTCTGGCTATAGGATCTAGTCAGGAAAAACATACTGGGTATTATGACTTCATGATACTTTACAGCCAACTGGATCCGATTATGCATGAAGGTTACAAAGCTAAATCAGAGCAAGGGCAATGCTTTCTGTCATCAGTTTTAATGTTGGTGACCAGGAAACACTTTTGCTGCCTCTTACAATATTTTTACAGTTGTTGAATTGTAATGGTATGTGGGAATGACCTTGGGAGACAGGTGAGAGAGCCACAGACTGGACAACTGGCATGTAAAAGATGTATCAGCCCACAGAAGGAGAGGGGGTGTGGGAAGCATTTCAGAAGGGACCCTCCCTAGTTTTCCAGAGAGCAGAAGGAAAGGAGGGGAGAAACACTTTCAGTCTTGCAAGATTCCGTTAATGTAACCTCACAGTAAAGATAGAGTTAGTACTCCTGGGTGTGCTGCTTGTCTGGACTACCTCACAGGCCTAATATGAATTCTAATAAAATACCTCAGTTTTATTCAAATTCCTGCCTCCTCCTAAGCTGTGTTTGCCCATGGACAGCTCTTCATAGATACCAATTGAAAATGATTAATAAATTGTAAATATTGCGTCTATCGTTTTGCTTGCTTGTTACAAACATTGTGATTGTTGTCCCACATCCACATCTAAAATCTCTTTTTAATCAAGCATTTTTCTTCATGGTGATGAACCCAAGTGAATTTCCAGTGAATAGCTGGCACATGGGGGGCAGGTACAAATTAGGTAGAAGCAAGCTGCAATTCTCAAGGGACAATGAAATAATGTACATATGCATCACACCATTAGCAGACATGAACCAACATTATCAGTCCAAGAAAAGTCTTGGAAAACTGGTGATTTGCTCATAAAACTTAAGAAAAGTATACAAATATGTTCTAGAATTTGCCAGAAAAGTAGTCCTTTATAGCAAATAAATCATCTCTAGCACTCCTAACTAAGAAAGAGGGGGGAGAGGAAAGAATGCTGAATAAGCATCTCTATGAATATGCAAAGACTTTTTCAAGAGCAAAGTACACCTGACATAGGGTTAATCCTCAAAGATAATACAGATTTCACTTTAACTAACTGCACTAGTCCAGGAAGGCTAGAAGTGAGGGATGAAGTATCCAAGCTGTCTTCCTTGGACCCTGGTGACATTATTGATAATTTCTGGAAAAAACTATGGATCTGATTCCGGTGAAAAAAATAGACCCAAAAGGAACATTAATCAGGCACAGTGAGTACCATTCTTGACATTTTAATTGTAGCTTGCTTGAATTCATATAGCTACAGAGGGACTGAAAAAAACTGCCATAGAAATAGAACAAATTAAGCAGCTTCATTAAATTTTTAGCAAGTTCTTTACCATGTGCCATGTTCTTCCCTTTTGCCTATCAGGCCTCGCATATCCTCTGAAGAGGGCAATTTAGTCTTCCACACCGGCTCTGCCAGGAATATTGAGTTCAGAACTGGATCACAGGGCAGAATAAAACTTAATGAAGAAGACCTTGCTGATACTTTTAGTCAGGTAATGCTTTGGGTCTATTGTTACATCTTTATTTATTGCTATCTAAATCCAGTTCTTGAAGTTATTTCAAAGGAGTTTCAGAAAGTCAAATTCAAATATGCTGACACATGTGATGATTCATATACAGTCCCATCAATTACATACTGCTTTGTAGGATAAAGCTATTATCTAGAGCAGGGGTCTAGAATGAAAATGCACACCCACTTCTGACAGGGAAAATAATAATGCTTGGAGCTATTGGAAAAGAGAACTTCCTTTGATTTTGCCCAAGCTCCTCAACAGAATAAAACAAAAGCCCCAACCCAATCTTACTCCTACTTCTAACTCTACCTTGGAGTTCTCATGGTAACTACAGTGAGAAGGCTGATGGAGTGTAAACCAGTGTAAAGAATATCCTATATTTTTTCTCATTACTGATACACTGCAAATACTGAAATGCCATCCTGTTTCTGAGTTAGCAGGTTCAGAGCTTTTAAATACACAGATATATGTTCTAAATCTATCTTTGTTCTAGTTTATTCTGAATTGTTTCTACTACTATAAAATATAAAAAGTAGCATGCATGCATGCATGCATGCATGCATGCATACATAACGGACTGCATGGCTGCTGTTTGCTTTATGCAGAGATGACTGCAATTGATTACAGGGCTATAAATTTGCCAGTTGGTTAACACATGAAAAGAGAGTGCTTTATAGTACATAATTACACATTATCTGATTGAACTTTATAATATCTGCCTATAATTTCATTGTTTTTCCCCCATGACTTTATGTATGGAACACTACAAAAGAGGCTGAGATAACAGGAACAGGGGAGAAGATCTTCTCTAAAACGTCTTCCCAACTATTAAGCTCCCTCTACCCCTTAAAAAGGTTAGACTGGCATATTCTTTGTTTTATTCTAGGCAGGTTGTTGCTTTTCCCCCATTCTGCATGGCATTTCAATTATTTTAAATGCCATCACTCAATGTGGCTTTGTTTTGTTTTGACTAAAGCAAGAGGCCCTTTGACATGTGGCAACCAATAAGTGCCCAGACCACAGATTTGGTCTCCTGTGATGCAGCCTTCATGCATTTGCCATGTTGTTATTTTGGCAGGCAGCTACAATAATTTTGCATAAAAGACCAATCAGAGGCTCATGCTAATTCTATAGTTTGGGGGGGAGGTTAGGTGGGGCCCCTCCCTCCTAGTTTTTTCAGCATAGGCCAGTGATTGAAAATTGTCATAGAAAGATCAGATAATGTTCTCTCTATGGTTTCTCTTTCTCCTTCCAGTAACTGTTAGTCTGGCTACAGGCCTAAGCTCTGTCATCCACTCTTTGCCATGCTCTAAAATGCAATGTCTGACTTAATGTTGATGTCAGACATTGAATATGGGATAATCTAATGCAGGCAGCGGCTGGTCAAGAGTTCACCCTTTGGCTGGGGGAGTTCAGCTCCCATTGAAAAACATCACCACCTGCCCAGCAAAACACTTGTCAGGCTCCAAAAGCATCCCCAGCTGGGATGGATGGCAGAGGTCACTGGACAGGGTAAGAAAGAGTAGGGGGCT
Organism: Charina bottae; assembly: GCA_023362775.1. NCBI lineage: Eukaryota > Metazoa > Chordata > Lepidosauria > Squamata > Charinaidae > Charina > Charina bottae. The sequence continues at coordinate 45,668,206 of JALMGJ010000007.1, read as the reverse complement.
TCAGAGGCAATGGGGTGGTCAAGTTGAAAACAGAGTCTTCATAATATCCCATGTTGGTTCTTGAACCAACTGTCTGGAGTTTTATGTTTTTTAACTGTTGGTCTTTAATACTGAAAAGCATCCTGTGAAACTTCCTGACGTGAATGGCAACTCAGAAATGCCTTTATAAAGAAATACAGTAAACGCACCTAGTTTAGAAGAGATCCCAGCTATGTCAGAAAAGTCCCTAGAGGTGGGGGAAACTGCATAGGAAAATCCAAAATAATGCTTGCCTTTTGTGTGTGTGTGTGTGTGTGTGTGTGTGTGTGTGTGTGTGTGTGTTCGTGTGCACCTTTGAGTCAGTCTCAACTCCTGGTAACTGCCTGGACCAGTCCCTGCAGTTTCCTTGGCAAGATTTCAGAAGTGGCTTGCTATTGCCTCCTTCCTAGGGCTGAGAGAGAGTGACTGGCCCAGAGTCCCTCAGCTGGCTTTGTTCCTAAGGCGGGACTAGAACTCACCGTCTCCCAGTTTCTAGCCTGGTGCCTTAACCACTACACCAAACTGGCTCTCTGCCTTTTGTTAGAATCCAGGAAACACTAGAATCTTCAAGGACTCTGCCCCAAGGGCCACGTTACAGATGAGTTTCTCAGGGTATATAAGCAATGTCTTAGCCAGTATTGGTGTTACAATCCTTCTTTCTCTCTCTCTAAGCCACACTCAAATGTTGTAATGTGGGGGGATTTTGCAGCATCCTCCATGCACTTGAACAACACCTGAGGGGGTGGGGTAGACTGCTGGCCCTCTTACCACTGACTTGCCTCAGTGGAACTATTCCACCTTTCATATATTTGGCCAGTGAGACTTTATATGTGTAGTGATGTACATGTGGCATAGAGTTGCTCCACTCAAGATTGGCACCATGATGCCTCACCCATTTTAAATACATGAACTGATCATGCAAATCTTTGTCCCTGGGACTGGAACATGGAGTTAATGGTACTGGAGCACTGTTTGTAGAAATATCATCCAGAAGAGGACAGATAGTTAAAGCAATCCTTCAAAAGAGAAAGGCCTAGAGCAGAGCTTTCCAAACTGCGTGTCGGGACACGTTAGTGTGTTGGCTGCAGTGTCTGGGTGTGTCGCGGCTGCTGCTGCCTCCGAGCCCTGCCAGGATTCCGCGCAGGTCCTAGTGCCCGCCTTGTGCCCTGCTGTAAGAGTGTGTCGCGAAATGATGCATGTCTAAAACGTGTGTCACCAACATGAAAAGTTTGGAAAGCTCTGGCCTAGAGAGAGGAAGAAACTGGGTTCCTGGACAGAGTTCTGTTCTTTTCATTGGTGAGAATTATGTTTGTCTGCTGCATTTTTAAGCATTCGAGAGTTGTTCTTTTATTTCCAAATGCAGATCCAAAGGAATAAAGATGAAATTTTAGAACTAAAAAGACTCATCAGCATCCCTCACAATGCTTCTAGTCAGATCACCCAGCTCCAATCCCAGGTATCTTTTAATATATGTTATATATTATTTATATATTATGTATCTAGTACAAACACTACCATTTGAAATTAATTGCTTATCTTTGCTGATCTGCAAAATAGTTTTTATGTCCTAGTTGAGAATCCTGCATTTTAACCCAATAAAGAGCAGCTCATGATATCTATCTATCTATCTATCTATCTATCTATCTATCTATCTATCTATCTATCGTCTGTCTGTCTGTCTGTCTGTCTGTCTATCTATCTATCTATCTATCTATCTATCTATCTATCTATCTATCTATCTATCTATCATAGTTGATCTATAAACAATCAGATCCATTCTTAACCCCTGGCATAAGACGAATTGTTGAATTAACTAGAAAATTAACCACAAGACCTTGAAAATAGAATTATCCATTGCTTATTAATGGACCAATGTCTTAACCATTGGACAGTTGGATGGTGGTTGGGGCCAGGGCTACTTTAAGGAGAATGAAGAGGCCATCTCAAGGTAAAGAGATGGGGAAGTAAAGTCTGAGGGCAATGAAGTGTTAAAAGGACTACCCTGGATTTCTAGGCTAGGCTTTACCTTTAGTAAAGGAGGATGCTCCATTTAATTATTTTGTAAACACCAGAACCTACAATTAATGCAATAAAAAGAAATCTGTCATGGATATATGTATTTTTTAAATCTGGAAATGCTATAATCCCCAAAGTAGATTCTGCTGAAACAGTTACCTAAGTCCATTAGAATTCATCTTTCCTGGTAAGGAAAGTTTGTATAAATCTGCAAATATTCAGGGAAGTTACATAAATGCGACATTGAAAATCTGCATTTTGAAAAAAAAAAGGCACGTGCTGTGGGATTTTCTAGGTGTTTTATTAAGATTATGAAATTGGACAGAACAGAGTAATATGTGATACTGACACCAAGTAGATTTATCCTGATCTACATATCATTCTTTTTCTGCTGCAGATTGTGGATATTGAAGGCAGACTTCAGAATCTTGAGCAGGTGAGTAATGTTATGGCACAAAGCAAAATGCTCCATATTAAGTCACTTATCTAAGCTGTTATGTAGTACCCAAATAGATGTACACTCTCTATGTACTTTGGAGATTAATTAAGATTAATTGCCAGAAGTAATAATGCTAAAAAAAAGGGGGTTATTTTTGCCTTATGTTTTGTTCCAGACCTTCCTAAGAAAAGCCTGTAATAGCAACCCTTGCCAGAATTCTGGAACCTGCATAAATTTACTAGATGATTTCTTTTGTCTTTGTCCCAACAATTGGCAGGTAAGGTTCTTAGCATCTTCCATAACTTGCCATGTATGAAGTGCACTTTCCACAAGCCCTGTCATCAGCACAAGAGCCAATCCTGTTAGGTTAGACCGGTGGGATCGTTCTAACTGTCATAGAAGGAAGTTGGAAAGTAGTCAGTGGAGAGCTTGTCTGTCCATGCAACAGAATAACATGGTGCAGGAGATATCTGCCATAAGGGCAGACTCTATCACTAGGCAGAAAGAAGCAGTTGCCATAGATATTAAGAGGACTAGACATTTTTGGGGGGCATTGTATACCACATGATCTGCTCATCTACCTTAGGCAGTGGAGATGGATCTTCTATTATCCAAATTGTAAAATTCAACTGCTGTTCTAGCCAGGTTCTGCATTCTCTGTCCTTGATCTCAGGCAAAAATTGGTCTTGGTCCAGGCCTGTTGCCATGTAACTTTGACTGTGTAACTCTTCCTCCAGGGTTTTAGACAGAGGTCTTATTGGTCACCTGCCATTTGAGATCTTTCTCTTGGAGATGCCAGGGGTTGAAGTGGGGTTTTTGGCATGCAAATTTGTGCTCTGCCATTGAGTTCCATAACCCTCCCTTACATTTAATACCTGGCAGCTGAATGTCTAATTCAGAGCTTTCCAAGCTGTGTGTCGGGACACGTTAGTGTGTCGGCTGAAGCGTCTGGGTGTGTCGCGGCTGCTGCTGCCTCTGAGCCCTGCCAGGATTCCGCGCAGGTCCTAGTGCCTGCCTTGTGCCTTGCTGCCTCCAAACCTGCTGTGATTCCGCGCAGGTCCTAGTGCCTGCCTTGTGCCCTGTTGTAAGAGTGTGTCGCGAAATGATGCCCTGCTGTAAGAGGGTGTCGCGAAATGATGCATGTCTAAAAAGTGTGTCACCAACATGAAAAGTTTGGAAAGCTCTGGTCTAATTGATCACTTTGAAAAGTTGTTTTATACCAGGGACGGCCCATTCACATAGGAAGATAACTACTGATGATAGGAGGCCTCAAGTACTGAATATGCATGTGGTAGCCAGCCCAAGAGTTTTCAGTTGCTTACATTTTTTTGTATGGTGATAGCCCTTAGTTAAAAAATATACGAGAGGAGGTGGTTTAGGATAAAAAAAAATGGGGGGGGGAACAGAAATGATTGACCTCCCAAGCTACAACATAAATTTAATTTATGCAGAGAAAGCTTCTTTAGAAATAATAGAAATAGATACTGGTCATCTTATATTATAGTAATAGTTTAACTACCACACAGATGGCCCTATGTACAGTCTAATAAATATTTTTTTTCAGTAGAATACATATTTCTTTGCGTATCTGGTATCAGTTGCTTGAGGGCTAACTGTACATGAGTTGATTCTCAAAAGAGCTCCATGCTTTTATTACAGTGTTCCTATGCTTTGCATTAAATGAAAATATGTTGTACTTACATAAACAAGGAAGGGGCAGCCATACAACCAAGTTTTGTTTTAGTGTTTATAAAGGAAGTGTTGCAGTGAGGAAGTTGGATGCTCTATACCAATGTTTCTCAAACTTGGCAACTTTAAGATGTGTGGACTTCAATTCCCAGAATTCCCCAGCCAGCACTGGGAGTTGAAGTCCACACATCTTCGAGTTGCCAAGGTGGAGAAACACTGCTCTGTACCTTTTGAAATTCTATATCATCATATTGGTTTGATGGACTCTCTTGAATCCCTGCTTTACTTGGGAAATAAACTATGTTTCTCTTCTCAGGGGCCATTTTGCTCTGTTGATGTTAATGAATGCCAGATTTATGAGGGAACACCCTTAGGATGCCAGAATGGAGCAACATGTGTAAATAATCCGGGTAGTTACAGGTAATTCTAATGATTTTGTGGGCAGTCCTTTGTAGTGTTTTTGAGTGCCACTTTTGTATGAGAGACCATCTATCCTGTCAAGAGAACAGCAGGATAGAAAGACACCAAACAGATAGATGCCTTTCTATGCCCTCCATAGTAGGACAGGTTCCTCTTACAAATCCCAAAATATATAATTTTACATTTTTCACCGTACATTTTTGGCTTGATTTATAGACTCAGTAGACTTTTCAAGAAGTCTAAATATGTGCCCTTTCCCTCCTTCACATAAATAACACAACACTGACAAATAACACAAAAACAGAGGCCTAGACACAAATACTGCAACACATGCACAGGGTTGGTATCACATACGACATCCTTGCATCTCAACGTGCTGGCATGGCTCATCACCGATAACCACCTCTATACTCCCTCTAAGAATGTTTTAAGACCAGATTCCAGAGATTTACTCTTATTGTTCTCATTTCCCCCAGTGCCCATACCAGACCTCTGAAGCAGCATCAGGAGGTAATTCTCACCATTCTTTTAATTTCCTACCATATTCCAGAGTCAATACTATGAAGCACACCAGGAAGCTGGAACAAACATTTTCTTAAATTTCCCAGAATAACTTTGACCCATGTCCCTAAACAATATCTGGAGACTAGATTTTGGTGTTGTAAATTCTCACACTAGGCTTGATCCATTGTAAGAAGTATAAAATACACAAGGCTCAGCTGCTTAGCCCCACGTGGAATGCTCTCATTACCTTCAGGTTGTCTATGCCATGACTCAGTGACAAAAGGGTCTCTTCTAACTAGACCAGAGCTTTCCAAACTTTTCATGTTGGTGACACACTTTTTAGACATGCATCATTTCACGACACACTCTTACAGCAGGGCATCATTTCGCGACACACTCTTACAGCAGGGCATCATTTCGCGACACTCTTACAGCAGGGCACAAGGCAGGCACTAGGACCTGCGCGGAATCCTGGCAGGGCTCGGAGGCAGCAGCAGTCGCAACACACCCAGACACTGCAGCTGACACACTAACGTGTCTAGACACACAGTTTGGAAAGCTCTGAACTAGACAGACACAACATCCCTTCCATTTTTGGGGGATAGGGATGGAACTGAGTACATGGAAGAAACTCAGTGTGTTCTGTTCTGTATATGTAAAACCAATGGCACATATTGCATTACACATGCATTCTATATGTAGAAAACCAAGAGGAAAGTTTTCAATTCTTCAACAATAAATAAATTAATCAATGTTCTCTCATTATCTTCTTGGTCCTACCCATTTTTGTTTTCCAGAAAAGCATTTGACTTGTCCTTTCCTTTTCTCCAAAATCTGGGAGAGATCTTGTTCATTAGTCCTGATTCATGTTTTGTTAAAAAAAAAATGACTGGCTGATAAAACTTCCTAGCTAACCTTTTCCAATGAAAAGCATTTTCTGCTTGACATTGGAATAATATACTAATAATAGCTTTAAAAAATAATTTCTTTCCACAAATACTGAGCTGACATTCTTTTTGTTGTAGAAAGTTTTGTCATAGCTTAGACGTTTTTAGACAAATTAAGTGATGGCAACTTTAGTTCTCCTCAACTACCAACATTCTGTATACTTACAGATATTTTTTTTGGTTATTCAGAAGTTCTCAGTACTGTCACTTTTAAAATTAAGACCCCCTACAATAATACAACTATAGAACAATAGAAGGTAATACCAACCAAACTGCTGTTTGATCCTATCTGACATCTTTCCAGTTTTTATGGACTTCTTAGTTTGAAGTCTTTATCACAGTGTTTCTCTACCTTGGCAATTTTAAGATGTATGGATGTATGGACTTCAGCTCCCAGAATTCCCCAGCCAGCCATGCTGGCTGGGGAATTCTGGGAGTTGAAGTCCATGCATCTTAAAATTGCCAAGGTTGAGAAACACTGCCCTATCCGTTCATCAGTACCATCTTTCTAATGTGAGAGAAGCTACTGTTCCTCTAGCGTAGGGTTAGGCAACCTTTCTTCAGTTTACAGCTATGTTTTTGCATTGTTGAGAGCACTTGGTGGGAGAAGCTGAAACAACAAGTGGGTGAGGTTATCTATTCTGTCTGAGGCCCTTCTTTTTTTCTCATAATTGTTTTTCTCTCTCTAATTCTTTTTTCCTTTCTTATATCCCTTATTTTTTTCTCCCCCCACACCCAACCCAGGGAGAGCTTGTTTGCTAAATCAAGTATTATTACAAACCTAAATTGACCTCTTTCAGAGGCTATTGAAATTGGGTGAAGAGCGGCATGAAAGTTGGCCAAGGTTCACAAGTTACTTACCCTGGAAGAGAATATTTGTAGCTCAGGGTTGAACTGTGGAGTCCTTGGTGCTCTCTGAGCCTTGTTGTTTTCTTGCAGACGTTTCATTGCCAGGCTAGGCAACATCTTCAGTGCGAAAAGGGAGTGGGACTTGCTCTCTGTTTATATACCATGGCTTGTCCCGCTTGTGTTGGTGGCGGTGTTGTTCTCCCCTTAGGAGTTCCTTGATTGGGCTGTTGTTTGCTGCTTGGTTGATTGACTGAGTTAATAGTGCCTTGATTAGGGTATATTGTGCTGTTTGATTGTTCCTCTGGTGCTAATCCTGGTGTTAATCTTTGCATATCTGGGTGTTGATTGCTGGCAAGGAGGTGTTCTGGTCGTCTAGCTTTTCTATTATCTCTTATGAATGGTATGTAAATGTTGTTTACCTCTATGTGTCTGTTGATGGCTGCTTTGTCTGAGTGCCAAGCTTCCAGGAATTCTCTAGCATTTTTGGATTTGGCTTGGTTTAAGATGCTCACAGTTTCACAGTTGAAAGTATGTTTGAGTCTGTCCATGTGTTGTGAGATTAAGGAGTTTTCATCGTGTCTTCTGACTGCTAGTTAGTGTTCATGGATGCGTTCTGCTAGTCTTCTGCCGGTCTGTCCTACATAGTGGTTGCGACAGTCCTTACACTGTATGTTGTAGATAACTCCTGTTTTTTCTTCTTGGACTACTGGGTCTTTTGGGTTACTTATGATGTTCTGAAGGGTTTTGGTTGGTTTATGTTCTACGGTGATGCCATGTGGTTGTAACAGTCTATTAGTAGTTTTGGAGAAGTTTCTGATATATGGCAGTGTAATCCTTTTCATAGCTTCTCTTGGTATTGCTTTGGTGGGTTGAGTGGTCAGGCACTTTTTGATAAAGTTGCGTGGGTATCCATTTTGCTGGAAGATGCTATATAAGTGGTCTGTTTCCTTTTTCTGGTGTTCTGGGTTGCTGCAGTGCGTTTGTGCTCGTCTGAATAGTGTTCTTACATAGCTCCTCTTGTGGGAGGTTGGGTTATTGCTTTGGTAGTGGAGCACTTGGTTAGTGTGGGTAGATTTCTGGTAGACTTGTGTTTCTAGAATGCCATCATTTCCTCTACTGATGAGGATGTCTAAGAAGGGTAGTGTGTTGTTGTTTTCTTCTTCCCTTGTGAATTTTATTCCTTTGAAGATGTTGTTGATGGTTTCATGTGTTTCCTCCAGTTGATCCTTTTTTATTATGACGAAGGTGTCATCTACATACCGGATCCATACTTTGGGTTCTATGTGTGGGAGTGCTATCCTTTCTAGACGTTGCATTACAATCTCTGCTATGAGTCCTGAGAGTGGTGATCCCATAGGTGTTCCTTTGATTTGTTGGTATATTTGTCCATCAAACTGAAAGTAGGTGGTGAGGCAGAGGTTGATGAGGTCCATGATTCTGGGTATTTTGATCTTGGTGTATCTAGTTAGGTCAGGTGTGTTGCGTAGAACTGCTGCCATGGATTCAATCACTAGTGCTTGGTCTATGGATGTAAAGAGTGCAGTGACATCAGATGACACCATAATTTCATCTTCATCTATTTTTAGGTCTTTGATTTTCTGGAGGCACTGTAGTGGAGAGTTGATCGAGTATTCGCTCTCCTCTGTGAGATGCCCAAGTGTTCTTGTACGTTCTTTAGCTTTGTTGTATGTGGGGGTCCCTGGTAATGATACAATTGGACAGAGCGGTATGTTGGGCTTGTGTATTTTGGGGCATCCAAAACTTACTTACTTACCCTGTTACTTACCCTGTTACTTACCCTGTTTTGATAATGGTGTCAAGTCCCAAGCAAGATTTCACTGAAGTATCTTTAATCCCAGTCTAGGGTAAATAATAGAATCTTGGAAACTGTTTTAGGATTTTCCCATCTTCATTCATAGTCAGTTGAAGTCTCTTTGAATGATTTGAAACACTTCTTCCCAGCCTTCCCCTAGATTAGGTTATGTCGCTGTTTATGAGATATCAACTGACCTACCCACTGTCTTTTGATTATGCCTGCTCTCTCTTCCGTTCCTTTCCTAGCCTCCCCACAATTTCTTATAAATTGGTTCAATGATTCAAACCATTCTTACTATCAGGGTGAGTTTACTAATGTTCAGCTGCAACCAACTCTCTTATAATTTAATCCAGTTACGTCCAGCCACTGTCTCCTCTGGTAGAAAAAGGTCCTTCTTTGCTTTTTTCTGTGAGACCGTCCCTTATTTATGGACTGCTGAATCTCAGTCTTCTTACCTCTAGGCTAAATCTATTATTAACTGTGTCTAATATTTATTTGTATATGAATAACCAGCCTCAGTATCCTCTTCTGGACCTGTTCCAGTTTGTCTTCATCTTCTTTAAAACCCAGAACTTGATACAATATCAAGATGATGTCCAGATGAGATACAACCCATGAGAAAAACATGGTCTAACAATAACTATTATGTATGAGAGATAATAGCATTCAGGGGATGTTATGCAGCTTATTTCCAGATGTTGGAACAAAGAATAGACATGGATATTACTCTCTGCACTTTCTCTGCTATTAAAAGTATAGTTTTGGACTAGAAACCAGATGGACCCTTGATCTTCATTATTTTAGGTGTCAAGAATGTTGAAAGGTATGGGTAGGGAATTCTTCAAAGCAACTGAATGAAGACAGCTCTAAAATAAAACACATGCTACATTATCATACTTGAATGGTAATAATGAAAAAAAAATCTAAAAGACTTGTGGCTCACTAAGGAATAACAAATTTATGGCAGCATGACTCCCACCGAGTCATAGCTCCCTAAAGTTCATGCAGTGGGTGTTGTGCTTCATGAATCCCTGAGCTTTATACATACAGGACCATCAAATCATAGGTTTATAGAACTGGAAAGGACTTTGGAGGCTGCTTACCCAGCCGTATGCTCAATGCAAAATATCAGATGCAGAGTGCTATTATAGCATCTCTGACAAAAAGCATTTAGCCTCTGCTTAAAAATTTATCACAGATAAAGGCTTCTGAAAATACCCTTGAGAACTGTTGCCATTCAGAATAGATGATGATGATGGCCAGTACAAAGCAGTTTTATTTGAACATATTAACTTCTGTCAATATCAGCCGATGTAATAAATCAATTTATCATTGGAAAATCAATGAGATAAATGCATGCTGTTTTGTACAAGCGGCCTGATCAAATTATTTCCATTGGGTTTCACATGCATTAGCTCATAAGTTCATTCCTTCCTGTTTTTGCATCAATCTGCATTTTAAATTCATTATTTTGCATTTAACATCCTAATATTTATATATATTTTTACATAAAACATGTACATTTTTGTTTTTAAGATTATTTATTTATTTATTTTTCAAATTTTGCCACTGCCCATCTCCCCCCAGAAGAGGGACTCTGGGCGGTTTACAATAAAACTAACAAGTTAAAAACAATAACCATAAATAGTATATAAAATATAAATACAAATACAACATATAAATATAAATATAAAATAAAAAATAAAATCCAGATGGCAATAAAAGATCGAGTTCTTTTATTTATATAAAGGGGAGCCATTAACCCACAGCCACTCCATCTTACCAGGGTTCAGCCAAAGCCTGTTGTTCCCCATCCAGACCCCCACAGCCCCCAGGCACCGAGAGAGCGCAGTCACAGCATCACTTACCTCACCCGGGATGGAGGTGTATAATTGGGTATCATCAGCGTACTGATGATACCTCATCCCATGGTGACAGATGATCTCACCCAGTGGTTTCATGTAGATGTTGAAGAGGAGTGGAGAGAGAACTGAACCCTGCAGCAGCCCACAAAGGATGGGCCGAGGGTCGGATCTCTCACTCCCTATCACCACTGATTGGGACCGGCCCTAGAGGAAGGAGTTGAACCAGCGCAAAACCACGCTGCCCACCCCCAACTCCCTGAGCCACCCCAAAAGGATACCATGGCCAATGGTATCAAAAGCCAGTGAGAGGTCAAGAAGAGCAAGGATGGATGCACTGCCCCCATCCCACTCCCACCAGAGATCATCCATAAGTGTGACCAGTGCTGTTTCTGTCCCATATCTGGGCCTGAAACCTGACTGAAAGAGGTCTAGATAATACGTTTCATCCAGAAGCCTCTGGAGCTCCAACACCACCACTTTCTCAACCACCTTCCCCGAAAAGGGGAGGTGGGAGACTGGACGAAAATTGTCCAGTACAGTAGGGTCCAGCGATGGTTTCTTGAGGAGGGGGTGCACCAGTGCCTCCTTAAAGGCAGCCAGAAACACCCCCTCTCCCAAGGATGTGTTAACCATCGTCTGGACCCAACTACATGTCACCTCCCGAGCTGCCTTCACCAGCCAGGAGGGGCATGGGTCTAGATGACAAGTGGTGGCATTTACAGTCCAGAGGATCCTGTCCACTTCCTTGGATCCAACAGGATCAAACTGTTCCCAGATAACTGGGTAAGCACGTTCCCTCGGCATCTCCCCAGACCATGCTTCACCCTTGGAGTCCAACTTGGAACAGATCCAAGCGATTTTATCCTGCAGATGCTCAGAAAACTCCTTTGCACGGCCCTGTAGGTGGGTCACTGGGCCCACCTTCCCCAGAAGGGATCGAGTGATCTTAAACAGGGCCATCGGGCGGCATTCTGCAGATGCAATAAGAGTGGAGAAATATTGAGGCTTCACCACTCTTACCGCCACAAGGTAGGCCTTAATAGCAGTTCTAGCTTGTGTTCGGTCGGATTTGGTCTTTGTCTTCCTCCAGCGGTGCTCTAGACATCTCTTTATCCTCTTCAGAACCCTCAGCTCCTCCATAAACCACTGGGAGTGTTGGGTTCGATAGGACAAGAGAGGTCACACAGGTGTGATCCTGTCCAAGGCCCCGGCTGCCTCCCTATTCCAGGCAGTGGCCAGGGCCTCTGCTGGACTGTGCAGCAGATCCTCGAGTATAACCCCCAGCTCCCTCTGAAACCCAGCCAGGTCCATCAGTCTCTGGGGGTGGACCAATCGAATGGGTCCTGCCTCCCTGCAGAGGGGGGTGGCATAAGAGAATCTCAAGGTCATCAGGGCGTGATCTGATCATGACAGAGGGGACAGATGAAACTCTCCCCTCAGATCACATTGCCACTGCTCTGACAAGAAAACCAAGTCTGGGGTGAGGCCACTGTCCCGAGTTGGGTCCCGAATAATCTTGGACAGGGCCATGGCTGCCATGGTAGCCATGAACTCCCGAGCCGCCTCCGAGGCACACCCCAGGGATGGCAGGTTGAAGTCCCCCAGAACCATAAGTCTGGGGAACTGCACCGCCAACCCTGAGATGGCCTCCAGCAGCTCAGGCAGGGAGGTTGCTATGCAGCAGGGAGGCTGGTACAGTAGCAACACTCCCAATTGTTCTCGGGAACCCAACTTGAAAAACAGGTTCTCACAGCTGGCCACTTGTGGAGCAGTGCCCCTGAATGCCACTAGAGATTCCTGGATGACAACCGCCACCCCTTCTCCCCTGCCCTGGTGTCTCGGCTAGTGCCATACTCGAAACCCGGCTGGGCACATCTCCGAAATGGGCACCCCTCCTTCTGGGCCCAGCCAGGTCTCGGTGATACACACCAGGTCTGCCCCTCCTCAGTGATCAAATCACATATGAGGGGGGCCTTGTTGACTGACCTGGCATTAAGAAGCAGCAGCCGGAGACCAGGCCCCCCACGAGTCTGCTGTCCAGAGCCTGGGTCTGAACCTAGAGGGCCAGAACACACCACAGGTAACAAACACCAGGAGCATCTTCCCCGAAGATGGCCCACCCTCCGGCTCCCATTATAGCATCCCCGGGCTGTCACCACCTCAATAACATGACCCGCCCTACAACCCCCAGAGTCTCTAAGTCCATTTGCCTCCAATCCTCGACCTCCGGAATCCCAGGTTAGAAGTAGGGGTCCCTCCATCCACTCGTACCTCCTCACAAACAATCAATCACAGGGTGATGGCATGCCCCTCAGTGCACCAGCTTGCGCTCTTGGCGCTGTCAGAGCCTAGCCATCAGCCACACACTCACTGTGACCCCCCCCTCGGCCTCTCTCATTGGTCAGCAGGGGGGCACTTCATCCACTACTCCTCACCCCGTCTATCACTCAGGAGGTGAGTATCCTCACATACAACCATCCAATCCCAGACTCCCTCCCTCATCTCTCACACCCAGGAGTGAGTACCCCATTCACACTGGATGGACCCTAATAGCCCTCTGCCGTCTCTAGGCAGGTTGGGGGAGGATGACCAAGACCTCAGTTTCGGGCTCGCTGTTCCCCACTGCCGAGGCCTACCACACCAAGGCCCGCCATGCCACCCGGCCCCCCTTCACTGCCGGAAACTGCCAAGCCCAACCACCCGGCGCCCCCCCTTCTTGTCCAGGGGGCTCTGGCAGAGGGGCCTGGAACCACCAAGGCTCACCGCCCCCCACTGCCAAGATCTACCAATCTATATAATAACTCTATTACAATATTTAGAAAGATGAAAACTGAAAAGTAACTGTATTTCAGTTATTTAAAAGTGACAGCTGAACAAAGCCCTCAAATATCCCATTTACTTTTATAATACTAAAGATATTATCAATAACATGAAACGATACAGCATTCCAGTTAAGATACTCCACTATATCTATTTTTTCAGTAGTATGAAATAGGCAACATTCTAATTGGGAAAACATTATTGTTGCTATCAAGTAGGAATTATCTTTAAGAATATCACATTTCATTTCAAAGTTGTAAAAATGTATAAATGAAGAAAAAAAATATCAAGTCATTAATTCATTCATTTCATGACATGATGCAGGTACTGTAGGGAACTGTTTTTTGCTAAAAGGTCTGCTTTCAAAACCCTTGATCTGGACAGTTTGAAAGCAGTAGCATATTAATTTGTTATTAAAATAGATGAATGACAAAAGTAATTTATTCCATTTCAAGGGAGTTCTGTGTAAGCAGAATTTGAAATTCTGCAACCTGCCTGAAAAGGCCATTTTTTGGAACTGGATAATTTTATTTTATCATATCTGTGTGAGACTGGTGGGAGGCTGGAGGTTAGAAAATACTTATTTATAGAGGCTGATTAAGGCACATTTATCAGGAAGTAAGTCTGATGTCTGAAACCAACAATCGGTTAAAGAAAAGCTATTTCTTTGATTACAGAGAGGAGTAGTCAAGCGTGAAAGCTTTTGAAACCTTTTTGAAACCTGGGTTAATCAGTAGCACTTTACCAGAGGCGGCATGCTCAATAACCCAGGTTAACTTGCATTTCAAAATCAAGCCAAGCAGTTAATGAAACATGGTACCTTCTGAAAAGTTAGTAATCCAGCTTTTGGCTACTGCTGAAACAGAGATTGTGGAATGCGCACTTTCACTCAATTCTCCCAAGATTTAAGCAACCAAGACTGAAAAATATTAAGAAAGCTGGATGCTATATAGAAATACAGTATATTTACTATTAAAATTTATATATTTTGTTCTTACATTCTGTCAGTCACATTTAACAAACTAATTCTCCAGTAGGTTTTGCACTCACTCTTGCTACCTTTTCTGTTGTATAGGGAAACAATAATGGCATTCTTCCAATTGCCATGTATACATGCAGCTTTCACATGCATCACACTAATTTATGGATTCCTAATTTATTATGCACCCACAACAACCTAGGTGACACCAATGCATATAAAATTCTGAGGTTTAGCCCCTTCATACATAATTTAACCTACACCTTCACTTGCCTGCAGGTATTCAACAATTCCACTCTACAGGATAATATAATAATAATAATCTGATAATCTGATAATCTGATAATAGTAATAATAATCTGATCCTTCATTCTAATCCGCCCAGAGTTGCTGGGAGTCAGGCAGTATATAAATTTGATAAATTATAATACTTATTAAATATTATAAATATTATTATTAATTAAATTTACTCTGGGTGGATCAGAATGAAGGATCAGACCACCTTCATTCAGAACGATTACATTGTTTCCCTTTCCCTTAGTTCAGAAACATGCAACATTTTTCTTTAATTGATTAGCTCCTTTTACATTCTAAGTTGCAGTCTTCCATATGATATGGTCATCACCAGATGGCCCATAAGTATTGACCTCTGCTGTCTATTGTGCCTTTGTTCAATCAAGGTTTCACGTATCGTTTTATTGTAAGAAAAGGTTTAGACTAGGTTAGCAGCCTGAGTCATACCGATGTCCATGTCCCATGTCTTACTAATGGTAAGGATAGCACCAACCGGCTTCGGCATGTTCAGGTCAATATGCCACAAGTGTAACCAAAGCCCATTTTTATCCCAAGCATGGTCATCCTATTCCATGCAAGATATGATTTCCAATATAGAGACAAGCCAACATAATGTTGCCTACGTTTTACCAACTTGGAGAATCAGGCAGTTTACTGGCACATTTTATTCTGATACACAATCAGCGTAGCATATATTCTATGTGCGCTGGGCAAGGACTAGATGCTATCACTCTGGTTTTATGTAGTTTGTTTTATAAACATGGTTTTGAAAGGTTCACTAATGAACATGCATGCATGCATGAATATACAGTATAAAACAGGTAGTCCTCGCTTACCGACCACTCGTTCAGCAACCGTTCAAGGTTACAATGATGCTGAAAAAGGAGACTTACAACTGGTCCTTGAAGTTGCAGCCGTTGCAGTGTCCCTGTGATCACATAATCGTGATTTGGGCACTTGGCAACCGGTGCACATTTATGACAGTCATAGTGTCCCACGGTCATGTGATTGCCATTTGCAACCTTCACAACCAGCTTCCGGCAAGCAAAGTCAATGGGAAACCCAGGAGTAAGTTGCAAGTCACGGTCACATGACATTGCGTTTAATGACCCGCAGTGATTCACTTAATGACTGCAGCCAGAACTGACGAACCAACGTTGTAAGTCAGGCAGGGTCACATAACATTTCACTTTACGACTGCATCGCTTAGCGATGGAGTTGCCAGTCCCAATTGCAGTTGGTAAGTGAGGACCCAATGCAAGCACAACATGAAACTGATTAATGTGCCTGAATCAAAGTCAACATTGGACACATGAAAGGAATATCTGTATCAGTTCATTTTTTCCTTCAAAAGTTGCAACTGTACACCAGAAACGTACGGACAACACTGCACATTTAAATTTGATGATTGTCAAGGAGGATCTTCTCCCCTTTGTGGACATGGGGTCTGTGTGGATGGAAACCGAGAACAGCTCCACCAGGTAAGCAAGAGAAGCCTCATATCAAGAATAGACATCTGCCAGGGATGCTTTATTTGGGATTTCTGCACTGCGTGAGGAGTTGGACTCAATTGCCTAAATGGCCTTTTCCAACTCTTCGACAATTACAGTAATGCACTGTGGCAGAATATAGTAAGAACTGAGGCTTACAACCCTATTCACAATTTCCTGGATGTAAGTCCCATTCGGTTCAATTGCGCTTTCAATTCTACTGAAAACAATAAATCCATTGTCTTCCATTATCTGTGGGACTTAATCAAAAATAACTTTGCTGATCGAAGAGAATATTTGTAGCTCAGGGTTGAACTGTGGAGTCCTTGGTGCTCTCTGAGCCTTGTTGTTTTCTTGCTTGTCCCGCTTGTGTTGGTGGAGGTGTTGTTCTCCCCTTAGGAGTTCCTTGATTGGGCTGTTGTTTGCTGCTTGGTTGATTGACTTGACAAGGAACTATTAACTCAGTCAATCAACCAACACAAGCGGGATAAGCCATGGTATATAAACAGAGAGCAAGTCCCACTCCCTTTTCGCACTGAAGATGTTGCCTAGCCTGGCAATGAAACGTCTGCAAGAAAACAACAAGGCTCAGAGAGCACCAAGGACTCCATAACTTTGCTGGCCTGGGAATAATAAAATTTTGATTTATATTCATTTAGCTAAACATGCCCATTTAGCAACATTTTCTATAGAATATCAAGGTGAACATCCTGTATCACCCCAAAGAAAAGCTGAAGAGGAAGAAGGAACCTTCAGTGAATGAGATCTCTATCTGCAGAAGGTATCTCTGCCTGATTTTGGAGGATCCCTGTCTTCCCTCAGCATGAGGATGGGTGTGCATCACCACATCCCATCTTATTCAAGAAGTCCCCTGATTTTCTCAGTAGCATTTGGGGAAAGCTCTGTAGGCTGCTGGAGGAAGGAGGGGACAGGAAAGTTTGCTTTCAGAAATTGTCTTCTGTGTGATATTGGCTATTATCCTGCTGTGTAAAGGATTCCCCAGTTCTCACTGTATTGTGGCTACATTTTTATATGGATATTTTCTTAGCAGTTCAACATTTCCCTTGTTTTAAATTGCTACAAAATGAACAGCATTCATAGTTTGTGTAAAGTGTATGTCTCCAAGATGCCTTGAACTCTTTGCAAGCAATATCTTATTTGTCCTTGTAACAACTATACTTGCCGTTTTACAACAGGGGTGATTTCAAAGGGTATCACCATATTATTTGCTGTGTAGTAAAATCTGGGCTTTGTCTTCATTTATGTACTGACGTCTAAATCAGGAGGCCATTTGATAGGCCTGCAAGTCATCTTACAATAACATACATCAGAAAACAAAACAATCCAACTACAATTAATCTAATCATAATCTTTAAAAGAGGGCAAGTCAGACTTCCCCAAGACTGTTACTCAAATTCCAAGGCAGAGATTCAAGGACACAGCTCTTTGACAAGCTAGTTTTATTACAGATACTAGAAAAGCCAGATTTATAGGAGAATACATGCCTCTGTGTGCATGTCAATCACACACTCTGTGTGTGTCTTTCTCTTCCCCTCTCTATCTGTATGTGGATATACGTGTGTGTGTGTGTGTTAGGGGCACGATGGCTCAGCAGGTAAGACGCCAGGCTTGTCAATCGGAAGATCGCGAATTCAGAGGTTCGAATCCCTAGCCCCGCGTGACGGAGAGAGCTCCCGCACTCGCCCCAGCTCTTGCCAACCTAGCAATTCGAAAGCATGCAAATGCAAGTAGATGAATAGGTACCACTTCGGTGGGATGGTAACAGTGTTCCGGGCGCGTCATGCCGGCCACATGACCGCAGAAGCATCTTTGGACAGCGCTGGCTGTTCAGCTAAGAAACGGAGATGAGCACCGGCCCCTAGAGTCAGACCCGACTGTGCAGGGGAACCTTTGCCTTTACTATGTGTGTGTATATAAACCTGTTCTGGGGCACCCAAGGCTACCATGTGATCTGAGCTTCCATTGCCCTCCTGCAAGATTGCTGAAATCTCATGAGATTTGCATCATTTTTAATTTTCTTTAATTTATTTTTAAACATTCAGTTGGGAGGCTGTGAGCACTGTAAATGCTGGTCCTATGGATGCTGGGCTTGCCAATCCGAGATTTAGGATTTTAGCGGTCCAAACCAACACCTCAAATTAATCCCATGTCCATTATAAAAAAACAAACATGGCCAGAATTTAGATCTGGAATATAAGCCCAAATTTTGGTCACCATATTTCACTTTTGTTCCTTATTTTCTTCTTCCTTTTGAGACCTCCTGCATCTCCCACATATTTCTATTGTCTGCTTCCACAATAGCCCTGCTGGACCAAAGCATATCTGACAAATAATGTGATGGAAACAATGTGATGCATGCAAAATTCATATTCCTGTGTGAATGAGCAATTTTTATTTACCAGCTTTCTCAGATTATAACTAACACCATTTGCCTAAAACAAAACAGTTGGTGTTCAAATTGGTGTGTTTATATCCGCAAGTTTGAGCTGTATTTGTTGTTTTACCTCTATTTATAGGTCCATTTTGTGATTACCCATCATTTTCTACCTTTTTCTGAGAAAATTATGGGTTTTCTTTTCCTAATATGACAACAAGATCTTTCACTGTGAGAATGCATTAAGCCTTAATTGTTAAAGGAAGAAACAGAAAAACCTGGGGAAATAAGATAAACCGTGATTGCAACAGAACTCTGCCATGCCCAGTGACTATGTGATTGAAGTCTGTCTTGAAATTAGTAATCATGCATATAGAAGTAGCTCCTTTAGGAACGTTCACAGTTATTTTCATGCTTGCCCTATTTTTAACCTGGCAGCCAAATTATACTTGCCTCTGTGATGCTGGCTGGATGTCGCCTCCAGGGAGCCTTGCTTGCAGCGCTGACATTGATGAATGCAGCCTCCCGAATTCACCCTGCTCAGTGGATCCTCCTGTACGGTGCGTCAACGTGCCAGGCTTCTATTTCTGTGATCCCTGTCCAGCAGGTTAGCAATATTTCATAAATGTCCTCTCATTTGTTTCTCACTGGGACTAGCACTAGCATCAGAAGGAGTTTCACAGTGCCACCATAAGACTTCAAACTTGGCCCTTCTTTCTGCGATGATGTTCTCAAACATTATATGGCTTTGTTGGGGTATTCCTTCAAAAACAGTAGCTCTCCATATGCGAACTGGAGTGGTCTTGTCTTTGCAGAAGAATGTAACTCCTGTTTGGCCATATTCAAACATAATACTAACCTAGCATGTATTTTTTTTTAATGTGATTTGACAGCTGGGAAGGAAATGGGTATAGCTGCCAAGATATTAATGAATGTGAAACAGATAATGGAGGATGCTCATCTGCCCCAATGGTTCCATGTATTAACACACTGGGATCTTTCTACTGTAGTCCTTGTCCACCAGATAAACAAGTGGTTACTTCTATAATACTCAGTTAGGTTCACCTTTTATAAATATAAAACATATTCTCTGCAGCCAATGTTGTGAATAGTAGGCCAGTGTGTGTGTTCGTGTGTTTATATATCCATCACCCCATCCTTCCTTTACCACTCTGGAAGAAATATATTCTCTTTACTCCTCTTGTATCCATGTGTCCATATATGCAATCACACACACACATGTATGTGTGTATGTGTGTACACGTATGACAGTGTATTTATACAATGCAAAAGTAATCAGTCCATCAGCCCACTGTGTTTCTATACTGGTTATTAGAGGAAGAGGCTTTTTTCCTTTCTAAATCTAGCACTTGAAAACATGGTGTTACACTCCTTCCATTTGGTCTGCTTGCTCATCAGGATAGAATTGTATCCACTCACCAACATGGGATTCTTGATCCTTGATGTCTACATAGTGAATTGTTCAATACAAGAATGATCTCTAATAAATTGAAAGGCGCAATACTTTCTGAATTGGTTATCATATAAAAGCTATTGTCCCAGTTGGTGCACACAGCAGAAGCCTTGAACAGAAAGCGGATTAGCAGATCACAAGAGAGAGTCCCTTATCACCAGATGCTGGCAGCAGTCAGTATCAGAAGTTGGAATCAGGCATTTGCTGAAGTCCAGATCTCCATAACAGAGTGAATGATTGACTACCAGAGCTCACTGGGCTTGTTACTGTTCCTCTAATCATTGCCAATTGAAAATTCACTCAATCATTTTGGCTCAGAAGAAGAAGGTCAACAAATAGTACTGTATGAAACAAGAGAAGTAGCTGGCACTGCCTATTTATTCTTAGGAATCGACCCAAATGGGGAGCAAGTAGACCATTGAAGAAAGGATAAGGGTTTGTTGAGAACATCTTGTTCAACAGATCTTGGAGTTGGCCAAATCCCTGTCTTGTATACTGTGAAAAATGGAATCAGACCAACTCAATTCAGAGAAAGGGCAAATGAGCAAGAGAAAATGACCGTGGTTTTCATAGATCCTATGGAAAGAGACTGAAGGACCAGGAAAGTTTAGCTTTTTGAGGAGAAAACTGAGGGGCATTTAGGACTCTTCAAATACCTTGGAGGAGGTCACAAAGAAGAAGTCCAAGACTTGTTCTCCAATCATTTCAGAGTCCAAGACAGAAAATAAAATGGTTTTAAGAGGTTACAAGAAGGTAGATCTTGACTGTTTTATTTTAAAAAAAACTAATTGTAAGAGCAATTTGAAAGGAGTGGGTTTCCTTTCACTGGAAGTGTTCACACCAAGGATGGAATTTCCTTGTTTGAGAGGCTTTAATTTAAATTTCTGCACTCTGGAGAGAGTTGTACTCTGGCTTTAATGGCCCCTTCCAACTCTATAATACTAGGACAAAATATAATCTAAATTAAATTAATAAGTTAACATGATGACTGCAACTTTTTTTCTTTTGTCACACTAAAAATGATTGCTCAAAAGCTGCTTTTGAATAAACTAAAGTCTTTTTGTGTGGGGGTGCAGATTATATTCCTGTTTGAAGGTTTATTTCCATGGCAGCTGAAGGGATACATACCACTCTACCTTAAGCCATAGTTGAAGGTTACCAATTATTTGCATGCTCTGTTTATGGAACAGGTCATCAATCCTTGACCCTCGTGGACATCAGCATATTGCTTCTTGTTAATGCATCTTGAGTTAGTACAGGAGCTGGTGTTTTGGCAAGGATACAAGGATGTCTTGAATCAATGAAGTGCAGTATTCGATACAGTCAAAGTCATAAGATTTGGTTCTGCTCACCACATTTTCTCCTGACTTATACACTACTGTAGATTAATTTAAATGGCTTGTGCTGATGTCAGGGAGATCTGAGCCCCTTCCTAGGATGCAAAAACCTGTGAAACAATTTGCCTCTGGCTAAGAGATAGCTTCCCTGGACACTGTTGTCTAAGAATGCAAGAGAGGGATTTATTCTCACTTCACCATCACATGACATCCCTGCTTGATAACTTCACTGTTTTCTTTAAACCAGGCTATGAAGGTGATGGAAAAGTATGCACGCTGCTTAATATATGCTCAGTCAACAATGGGGGTTGCCATCCACTTGCTGTATGTAACAGCACATCAGGTAATACTGAAACAACAACACTGGGTTTGTATGAAGGCTGAAACTAGCCAGCAAAAACATGTCCTTTCCTCATCTAAAACCGTGTTTCTAAACCTCAACAATTTAAGGATTTGTAGATTTCAACTCCCAAAATTCCCTCCAGCATGCTGGTTGGGGAATTCTGGGAGTTGAAGTCCACACATCCTAAGGATGGTTGAGGTCAGGAAACACTGGTCTACAAGACAAGATGGTGCCCAATTTCCATTCCATGTACAGAAGCTGGCAGTTAAATCTTAACTTCAGGACTACTGAACTGGTACATCTGAGTGTTGTAGGGGTACACTCTGTGTACGTAGAGTGCACAGGACCGGCTACATGATCAACACAACTGTATCCTTCAGGTAGGCCAGCCCTCAGCCAAATGGTAGAGCCAATCCTCAGGGCTGATTTCTGATGAGCTCTCAATGAAAAGGGAAGATTATGAAATTGAACTAGAACTGATAATCTTGCTTCAAATCCCCACTCAGCCAGAAGGCACATTAGGTGATTTGCTACCTCCTGTCCAATTTGCCATAAAGGCTTGAGAGGTTAAAAGAGAGGAAGGAAGGAAACCATGCTTACCTTTTAAGCTCCTTGGGCAGCAGGTGGAGTTTACACGTGGCAAATAAATTGCAAATCAAAAAAGGCATTGCTCAAAACTTACAGTACAAGTGAAGAATGCTGGAAAGGTTTTACTGTATCTGTGTATGTTTTGCTTTAACTTTTAATTTCATTTTAATCTCTTACTGCAGTGTTTCTCAACCATGGCAACTTTAAGATGTGTGGACTTCAACTCCTGGCTGGGAAATTCTGGGAATTGAAGTCCACACATTTTAAAGTTGCTAAGGTTGAGAAACACTACCTTACTGGAACCTCCCCGTCCTGGTGCTTTCCAAATGTGCTGGGGCAATAGCTTCCAGAAATGTAGACCTAAACATCTGGGGGGCATCTGTTTTGTAACCATTTAGCTTCAATATGGAAGGAAGAGGATTCTCTTCCAAAACTCACAGAGATTCCTATGGAACTCTAGGGCTCTCCATCTGTCTTCTAAGAGAAAGAACCACCTTGAAAGAACCTTCTTCTCAGCCCCAAGGAAGCCAAGCAGGATCCTTTACCTTTGATTTATGCCCCACCTATCTGTCCTGCTGCTTTGTCTTCTCCTGACTGGGCCATGGGCTCCCAGGTGGCTGCTGCCAGTGGAAGAGCTCAGTCAGAGAGACAACTGACTGCCACCTCCCATTTCTACTGCAGCTTTGTGCTCAGGGCCAGCCAAAAACATTATGCTACGTAAGGAGGTGCAACGTGTTGTATCTCCTAACATCCGCTCTTACAAGTCAAGGTTTATAGAGCACAAGGTAACCCAAGTTCCTTTGGCAGGGACTGAGGGAGAAAATCTCAGTAGCACCTCCATCTCTCTTTTTAATTAAAAAAAACCAGTAATAATAATATTACATAACTGACATGTAGCTGTCCTTTCATAATGCTCCACATTGGCTGATGTGGCTACTCACTCTGGATGGTCAGACATCAGTCCCTTTGGCATTTCCCATTACTCTCTTCTCTGTTCACTGCTCTGGCTTCTTCGTTCTCTGGCATGGATGCCACTGTAACATCTGGGTACTCTCAGAGTACTCATGAATGAAAATTTGTGCTGTTGTTAAAGTAGCAGTGTAGAAAATAAGGATGCCAAAAGCCATAATTAGCAAATTCAGATGATTGTTTTGACTTCCTCCCTTTTTTCAGTTGTAGGCCCTGTACCTAACTGTGTTTGCCCAGATGGATACACCGGGAATGGTTATGGTTCAGATGGATGTTTCCCCCTGAGCACTATATGCCAAACACACAATCCTTGTGTAAATGGACAATGTCTTGTATGTGTTTTTAAAACAGTGAAGATTTTTTTTTACTTTGCATATAGTATTAAATATTCAGTGCTGATATTAAACATTGATTAAATATGATTTGTAATTTCTGAGACCACATACTATAATCTTATCTATAGATATCTAAAATGTTATTGGTCAATGTATTATTATTATATGAACTATACTACTGTATTATTATGCTAATATTATAATATATTACAATGTATTATTATATTAACTATGCTATTATATAGTATATTCCTTAGTAATTCCCAATAACTGTATTCACACATAATGCCTGGATTCACATGTTGCACTAAGCCAGGAGTAAGCCAAACTCAATTGTTTAGACCAGCAAAGTTATTACGGCTTGTTGTTTGCCAATGCCAAAAAGAAATGGATAGAGCACAAAACTAATCCAGGTATAAGTCAAGAAAAAGCCAGGATTCTGGATTTAGACACAAACCATGGTTAAATAACTCAGGATATATAAACCAGAAACAAATGAAGGTCCAAATTGTAATGTATTGCTAGCCCCACCCCCCAAGTTTACAAACTTGCTTCCTTCAAAATAAGCAAACAACCTTATTACCTAGGGCTATATGCAAATCTGGTTGATTGGTGTAACTCTGTGTAAGAGCACATAAGATTTCAGGCATCTAATTGTTCTTAAGAAGGTTGGCTGGTTCCCAAGCCATCTGAAGATTCGGGACTGAGCATAATAAAAAAAAATGTAGGCTGAATTTAGCTCATGCTCAAGATAGCTCAACATGGAAAGAATTACTATATGATATGGGGTTATGCTGGGAGATGATTCGTGCTTACTACATTTCTCGTCTGTTTGGGTTAATATTTGCAGGTTACAGTTTCTGGCTATAACTGTGAGTGTGATCCTGGTTGGGTTGGTATCAACTGTACAAAAAACATTAATGAGTGTTCCAGCAACCCTTGTCAACATGGAGGAAGCTGCACTGATGGGGTGAATGGCTACTCTTGTGAATGTACAGGTAGCTGGACTGGACCCCAATGTCAAATAGGTAAATGAATAACTCGTCGTAGTGCAACTGATATCCAGTAGCAGGATATGGAAGTCCTGTCTTGTTGAAGAGAAAGTTGTTGGCTCAACCAACCTTTCTAAACCTGGTATCCTCTAGATCAGTGTTTCTCAAGCTTGGCAAGATGTGTGGACTTCAACCATGCTGGCTGGAGAATTCTGGGAGCTGAAGTCCATACATATTAAAGTTGCCAAGGTTGAGAAACACTGCTCTAGATAGTTGCTCTTGCTAATGTGACCCATCACAGAAAGATTTCAGAAAAAAAGATAATCTGGAATTGAAGACATGACTGTACATAGGCTGGATGGCCACGCTCATCACCAAGATTTTCGTAATCGTCAAGGAACTGCTGCAACTAACCCTGCTAACCCCTCCTGATGTGTTGGGGCTACAATTCATAGAATCCCAAACCAAGGTGTCCAAGGAATCTTGAGATTTGTTTTTCCAGTAAAATCATGATCAGGTTGGTGTAGGCTAAATGCTTGATATTAACTTCTTCATTTTTTCCTCCCTTGCAGCTTGTGGAGGATCATTTTTTAACTCATCAGGGTCATTCAGCTACCCTAACAATCCAGGCAATGTGCAATATGATCAGCAGGTCAACTGTAATTGGATTGTCAGGACCACGTATAATAAGGTAATGAGTGTCAAGCCTGGAAACAAAAGAATGACAGCACCAACAACATTCTAGGAAACATTCCAGGATGTGAACTTGGAACCTTCTGTGTGCAGGACATATGACAAAGAAGGAGTTGTTGTTTTGTTCTATGTTGGTATAACTAAGTGACTGGTTTCAAATTTTGCTTTTGTTATAGATTCACTAGATTTTCCATTAAAAATGGTTGGTAAAATGTAGGTTCACATCCGTACCAGCCAAAAAATTCATTTTGTGAATTTTTCAAGTCATCTAATGAAGCCTACTGTATCTACCTAACAGACATCATGTACTAGTCAGAGCCTCAACATTCCAAGCTTGCCTTAATGGAAAATATCAATCAATCAATTTTATTTATGGCCAAAAGGCTCCAGAGCAAGTTACAAATATAATCTGAACTTGGCATTAGGTAAAACAGTTTAACAAATAAAATAAGATCGCGTTGATTAAGTCCCTGCCCTTTGAACATACCGCCCATCACTACCACCAATCGGATGGTTTAGTAAGGTCCTTGGATCAGCCCCACCAGGGTTGGCCTCAGCCCTGGCAGAGCACCAAGTAGACAGTCAAACATGACTATCTAGAGCAGGGGTGGGGAACGTCTGGCCCACGGGCCATATAAGGCCCGCAAAATCATTTGGTCTGGCCATGCCAAGGCAACCACAGGCGGGACTCGAAATTCAATAAATCTAGGAGCTCCCGCCCGCAAACCCCGCCCCCTTCCACGTGATTGGCTCCCACCCACAAACCCCACCCCTGGTGCTTGTGATTGGCTCCTGCCCGCAAACCCCACCCCCCCTTCGCACAATTGGATCCCGCCTGCAAACCCCGCCCCCTGGTTCGCAAATGATGTTATAAATATCCAAATGGCCCTTGGCAGAAAAAAGGTTCCCCACCTCTGATCTAGAGGAAGTAAAAGTAACAAGGTTTCTGTAGGTGAACCTACAGAAGGATCATTAATGGAAAATACGGCTCTTGCCATGAAAAATCATACTAATATTCTTGCTCCACCATACTGCTCAATAACAGTACACTGAAATTTCGTTTTAACTCCCAACCCCAAAGGATTTGTAATGCAATAGACCAAATTTCTGTCAAGATATCTCCAAAGACTTTGTTGCATCTGTAGTAGTCCAGAGAAGGCAATCATAATCATATTCAGTTTGTCTTATTTGCAATGATTTAGGCCATTTGCATTATGAAATCATTATGCAAATAAACAATTCTCTGCAATGATATACGTTTAGTATTTAATGGACATTTGGGAAGAATGAACTCTCCCTACCATCAGTTAAATCATGGTTTCATGGCATTCATGGAATTTAGAAGTTGAGTTCAAACTGTATTAAACTAAGTTTGCTTAATCTTGATGGTTTACAAATCATACATTTAGAGGACACCAAGTTGGAAATAACTTCTGTATGGACTGCAATGAGATAATACTCATGAGGACATTAATTTGTTATACTAATATTGCTTGCATTAGTAATCCAGCATATATAATTTCTGAATTGGCTATAAAAGATTGTTATGTGCAGACAGGGGATAGGGAATATGAATACAGGTCTCCCAAGGCTAATACTGCAACAGTTAGACAACACAATAATAAAATATTTGTATTGTCGAAGGCTTTCATGGCCAGAGTTCGATGGCTGTTGTGGGTCTTCCGGGCTGTGTGGCCGTGTTCTGGAACTTCCAGAACACGGCCACACAGCCCGGAAGACCCACAACAGCCAATAAAATATTTCTTCAGACATCAGTGTGATACTGTCATATTCTTAAAGATGTTGAAATGGGATATGTTATCAGGTGACTGAAATAATTAGGGGGTGTGTCGGATTAAATCCTTCTGTTCAGTTTTTGGGTCTGTGGAGGACTCTTGTTTTATTGCTCTTCCCTTCCCTTCCCTTCCCTTCCCTTGACCCTTAACCTTTAATCTTTCTGCCTGCTCTGGGCTTTCTCAGGATATTGTAGAGTATCTCCACATTTCCTGTCAAACAAGCAATTGTGCAGACGGGTGTGCTAACTAATCTGTACAACATCATCGTACAAACAGTATCTAATCATGCTGCAGATGGGACTCCCTCAACCCCTGGGAAAAGAAAACCCAACAAATGAAGTCACTCTCTGCTCTTTCCTCTTAGATCCTGCGTATCACCATCCCATTCTTCCAGCTGGAAGTGAGTAGCAGCTGTAGGACTGACTTTCTCCAGATTCATGATGGGGACTCGACATCTGCAAATTTGCTGGGAAAATACTGTGGATCACATCATCCAGAGCAGCTTTTTAGCAGTCACAATTCTTTGTATTTTTCATTTCACTCTGATCGCCTGATTAGTGGAAGGGGATTCACAGTTCACTGGGAGTCTCAACAGCCCGGTAAGACCATGTTTTTGTAAGGAGCAATGTTTTTGTTTCTTAAAAGTCAAGGGCTTAATCACTGGCTGGATCCATATATCAGGCTGTACCATAAGCCAGGAAAGTGCAATTTCTATTGATTCAAGGGGTACATGAGATTTTATGAAGCATGCCAGAAGCTACCCCCCCACCACCAAAATGGTTGAGACTAAGCTCCACTTGTGAGTTTTCAGGAATGAAACCTATTATGGTCCCTTAAATCCCACTCCTGAAAAAAAGAAAAGAAATGCAAAAGGAATGCTGGTTCACTAATTCTCACAACTGCACGCAGCCCCAGAAAACAATTTGTGTACCCCTATCTTAAGCCATGGTTTAAAAACCTCAGTGGCTAGTTTTACACAACTGCTAAACCACAAGCAAATGAACCACATTATGGTCTGGCAAGATGAGTAAATCCACTCAGTGAGTTTCTAGTAGAATAGGATTAAGGTCTGAAGTACACAAGTTTGGAGTAATAAATTAAGGCAGTGAATCCTAAGATGATAATTTTATAGAGAATTTTTCTTCAGGGTAATCTAGACTCTTAATATAATGGTTTCCCTTTTGTTGGGTTCTTGATAGACTCTGAGCTTGCTTTTCTTCATTACCAGGCTAGGTATTATACTCAGTAACACAGGCAGGGATGGGGGCTGTTTATATATGGTAGCTTGCCCTACCAGCTTGACTGGGATATTGTTTCTTCAGAATTCCAAGCACAAACCAAAGCTTGAATTACATCAACTTCCCAGTTCCTATTCAGGAAGGACTTTGATAAAAAACATTCATCCAATTTGTTATATAGTCATACATCTACATTTATTCCATGTGTATTACATGTAATGGGTGATGTCTGTATTTTTTTAATCCATTCAATCCTGTCCTATCCAGTTTTCTTGGCAAGATTTTCAGAAGTGGCTTACCATTGCCTCCTTCCTAGGGCTGAGAGAGAGTGACTGGCCCAGGGTCACCCAGCTGGCTTTGTGCCTAAGGCAGGACTAGAACTCACGGGCTCCTGGTTTCTAGCCTGGTGCCTTAACCACTACACCAAACTGGTGTCTGTATACAAATGTCTGTATGGCTCAGCTCAAAATGAGCAGGAGATAGCAAGAGTTATTTTTTTCTCTGTTCTTTGCAATCTCTCAATTTTTATAGAAGCTCCAGTCCATTCCCAAAACTTCTAAACTAGTCTTCTCCAACTTGGTGGTCTGCAGATGTATTGGATTACAACTCCTATCATCCCGTATAGTATGATCCCTGGGTTGGACACTGGGAAACAATGTCCTGTCTCCTTTCCTTCCCCAAGTCCTTTCTCTTGATGAAGAAAACCTAGAAACTTTTTGCAAGGCTTTCATTCTTGCATGTGAATTAAAATTCAGAAATAATAATTTGTACTTCAAGTGCCTAGCAAAATAAGATGACTTATGGCCCATATTAAATACGACATTACTACCACTGATGAGAGTCACAGTCATGGCCTCAATGTATGGAAAAATCTGAAACAGTTTCCAGGGCTTATGACTTGTGATGAAAATATTAACAAGTTTAGTAGTTAGTAGGTTAAGTAGCTAAATTAGTTAAGTTTTCTCCTTCTTTTCCTTCTCTCCCTCCCTCCTCCTCCTCTAGAATGCGGTGGAGAACTGACTGGTACTCATGGAACAATTAACTCACCGGGCTATCCTGGCAACTACCCTCCCAACAGGGATTGTTATTGGATCATCTCAACTAATCCTGGTCTTCTTATCACATTTGCTTTTGGCATATTAAGTCTTGAACATCATGATAACTGCACCCAAGATTATCTGGAGGTAAAAATAATTTGAAAGAAAAATGGATACTAACAGCACAATAGGCAATAAGTTTAATTTCCATCACCGCAAATAAGCTGAATAGTTATTACCTGCAATAGGAATTTTTTTCTATTTTTATAGGAGGGGTTCACATATAGTACTCAGTCTTGATTACCATGTTCTATCCAATAAGTCACAGTTCTCTGAATTTGTATAACATGCTAAGAAAACATTAAACAAGAGTTACAAACCATATTGTCTGGGTGCCTACAACATGCTGAACTGGAACCAAGCATACAATAACCTTTGTGTCATATGTGAACCCAGCCATATACGTACATTTCTTGAACACTATAGCACTGATTTTCCAGGGTATTGTATTGCACAGAGAGTCTACACAAATAGATTCTAGGATTTTAGAAAGCAATATCTCAATAGGTCTCAAGTCTAAACCTATATGTTTCCATGATAATTATTTTAAAAAGTTTTCGGAGGTGTAGTTTCATGGCTGGAAAACATTGTACAGAAATTGGCATTTAGATCTTGTTACATTGCACAAGAAATCTAAGATGCTATTATCTCATTTTTCTATTAAGCTATCAAAAACCAAACAAAACCCACAAATACCACACTGAGGATTATTCTTGGTTAAGATTAGATATCTATCCGTACGGCAAGGAATGAGAACACACTGAAGCTGTTCCAATTACATCATCAAAAATATGTCAGATGAAACCTGTCTTATAGAACATGCACAACAGTTCGTTCTAATGTTGAATCATTTAGAACCCCAGGCATGAATCAGAAAAGTTGTGTGAAGGACCAGGACAGAAACATTTTGGAAGACATTTAAATGTTAAGTGCTTATCTCCATTTCCAAGAAAATAATTATTTCTCAAGTTGCATCTGGAAAGCTTCCAATGACATTAGCTTTGGTATATGAAAGCATTTCTTCAGTAATAATGTTCAGCACTGACCATGCAAAGGAAAAAGAAACTCTTATATTTAATCAGGTGCATCTTCAGAAGGGTTTTATAATGTAACAGCTACTTTTTAAACAGCCAACCATCAACTATTGATATTTTGAATTTGGGGGTCATGCACCTCTTTAATGATTGCTCAATTTAATAAATGTTAATATCTTTTTAGCTAGAGTTATTGTCAGTGGTAGCCAGAGAAATCTGAAGTCCAAAATCCATAGGCTCTAGAGTTTGGAGGTGATGAAAGTGGTTTTCTGTCTGAATAGGATGGGATAGAGCGGGAGGAAATATCATTGGCTCATGAGCACCCCCTAGAGCAGTGTTTCTCAACCTAGGCAACTTTAAGATGTGTGGCCTTCAACTCCCAGAATTCCCCAGCCAGCCATGCTGGCTGGGGAATTCTGGGCGTTGAAATCCACACATCTTAAAGTTGCCAAGGTTGAGAAACACTGCCCTAGAGCATGGAGACCCCAGGAATGAGGGTTGGAGTCATAACACATGGGAAGTTTAGGGTGGATTTGTGTGCACAATCTCATAACCCTTACTCAAGTACAGTATGGGGGAAAGTATGTAGATACAGAGGTATATTATGCTCTTTCAAAAATGTATTTCCAAGATGACTAACAAAATGTGCAATTGTATATACATATGTGTGTGATTATGTTTGTAATAAACAATAATATAAGAATTAAATCAGTTGAATAGCATCATACAGAAAAATAAGTATCAGAGTTGTTGAAATTAATTTATTTTAGGCAATATGAAACACTGCAGGAATGATCCGTAAAGAAAATAGAAAAGCTTTTGATCTTAGATACAGATGATACACCTATATTTGACAAAGTATAACAAATACGTGATGGTATGCTTTTGTTTAGATCCGAGATGGCCTTCTCCCTCAAGATCCCCTCCTTGGGAAATACTGCAGTACTGGGTTACCACCTCCTCTTGAAACCACTGGTCCATATGGCAGGGTTCATTTTCACTCCAATGCCTTTGATAGCGATAGAGGATTCCATATCACATACACAACATCACCTGGTAAGTATATTTGTCCCTATCAGCCTTCTTATCCTGGTGCCCTTCCGATACATTGGGAATGCAAACCCTAAAGTTAAAATTCTCATCCAGCACAATTAGACACTATTATGAAATGCATGAGCCTAAAATAGTTGGTGTCCTCCATATGTGTTGGGACTGCAAGCTGGGAATTCTGGTAATTGCAATCCTAACACATTTGGACTATACCAGGCTAAAGAAGACTATATCCTTTTCTGGAGCAAACCATATACAGGTAGTCCTCATTCACTGACTGCAATTGGGACCGGCAACTCTGTTGCTAAGCGGTGCAGTTGTTAAGTGAAATGTCACTGACTACGCCCGACTTACAATGTCAGTTCTGGCTGTGGTCGTTAAGCGCGATGTCATGTGACTGCAACTTGCAACTTCCTGCAGCTTCCCCATTGACTTTGCCTGTCAGAAGCCAGCTGTGAAGGTCACAAATGGTGATCATGTGACTGCAAGATGCTGCAACCGTTGTAAATGCGCACCAGTTGCCAAGTGCCTGAATCACAATCATGTGACCATGGGAATGCTGCAACGGCCACAAGTTTGAGGACTAGTTGTAAGTCTCCTTTTTCAGCGCCATTGTAACTTCAAATGGTCGCTGAACAAGTGGTCAGTAAGTGAGGACTACCTGTGTGTGGTGTGTGTATGTGTATGTATGTATGTGTGTTTGTGTGTATATATATACATATATACATATACATATACATATACATATACATATACATATACATATACATATACATATACATATACATACATATACATATACACATACACATATACATATACATATACATATACATATACATATACATATACATATACATATACATATATATATATACACACACACACACATACATACATACATACATACATACATACATACTGTATATATGGGGAGGGTGTACGTATTTAACACTTTTCATTATGAGTAATCATTTCTTTTTTGTTAATGTAGCGGATCCAAACTGTGGCGGAAACTATACAGATAGCAGTGGGGTCATCATGTCTCCCTACTGGCCTAATTCTTATCTGAAAAACAGACAGTGTGTTTACATCATTCGACAGCCACTTGATGAAAAAATTTACTTGAATTTCACACACCTGGAGCTGGAAAGCCGTCCTGACTGCTCCCTGAACTATATTGAGGTAATTTTTATTTCCTATTTTGAAAAAATGGTGAAGGGCAAATTGGATGAGTCATAAATCTGGGATTAGATCTCTCTTCTGAAAGGAGAGAAAAGGGGTCATGGGGGCAATTGGGCTACCCTAATAGGCTTGCAGCATTTGAAGAGAGGAGATTATTTCCATCTGCATTGTGTTCCTGATGTCAATCAGCTCCTTGAGAAAATGACATCAGGGGAAAGGTTTAAACCAGAAACACACAATCTTTTTTAGCGTAAGAGTTACAGATGGTGTGGCTGGTGATGTCATGGTATTACCAGAATGTATTGGGTTGAAATTTTTGACCAGTAATTTGCAGTGTTTGGGAATTGCCCAATTTAGGCTGCTTGAAGGATCTTTAAGGAGTGAAATGGGTGCCTTAAGATTCTCTCTGTCATCTTTTAAACTCTCTGAACACCCCAAAACACTCCAAAAAAGAACAGAAATGTTGTCCTTGTTCATTCTGGGTTGCTGCTATAAGCCTGCAAACTGGTTAAAACCCCTTCCCCTCGTGCTGTGGTTGTGATTCAGTGGAAAAATCTCTGGATACTACTGAAAGAAGTTTAAAGCTATGAGAGATCTGGTCAGGAAAAATAAGCCCATCTGTTCATACAAAAATATGTTTTAGAGGAACATGTATACAAAGGTATACAAGAGAATATCAATTTCATTAGGGTCCAATATCTACAGAGGACCAGGAACAGGAGAAATGTAACCAACATAAAACTAACAGTGTCCTCCCTTTTCGATGAGATTTTACCATTACTTGGATTTTTATCTATTTATCTTATTAGACGGGTTGATTGTATTTTATTTTTATAGGTTTTAATTGTTGAGTGTTTTGTAAACTGCCCAGAGTCCCCCATAGGGGGAGATGGGCGGTGATAAATTTGAATGAATGAATGAATGAATGAATGAATGAATGAATGAATGAATGAATAAAAAAAAAACAAAAATACATGAGCGACAAAAGTTATCTGCGATATGCCAAATTCAGTATTAAGATAAGTGATGTTGGGCTGCCTTACTTTGCCAGGACCACATCCTACAAAGGTTCTTACACCCTTCAGAGTTGTATACATGAATTCCACAAGGAGTAAGTTTCTTCAGCCCAGTGTGTAGTGACAGATATTACTTGGAACCCACTCCACTCTTTATGAAAGGTTTAACAGTAGAGGAGTACTCATAAGATCTACATTAGCAACATTGGCAAATATTAAATGTAAGGTTTCAGTTACAAATTATTATTCAGTTACAAGTTATTCCAATCTGAATTCCAATTTTAAAGAAAAAATGGTGTCCGATTCTAAATACAGTCAACTTGGCTAACACAAATTTTCTTAATTATTATATTAGATGTATATTTGTTTCGAAAGTCCTTTTATACAGACTTCCAAGAAAAACTTTGTTATACTTTTCACTGCTCCTGATCATTGTCTATTTGCATATCACACTTATTAATTAAATCTACATTTATTTATTTATTTATTTATTAACATTTTGACACCGCCCATCTCCCCCCAGAGGGGGACTCTGGGTGGTTTACAGATAAAAACATTAAAAGACCATAAACATAGTTAAATATCGAGTACAAATACAATATAAATATAAATATAGTATAAAATCCAGATGATGATGTTAGTTGTGGTACCACTCATGTATAACTAAAGGGCCATTTTAGGGGACCAGCCATCTCCAGGAGTGGTTGTTTCCCTCCCCACCCCAGGCAAGGTGGCAAAACATGGTTTTCAGTTGTTTTTGGAAGGCCACCAGAGATGGAATCTGTCTTATCTCTGGGGGAAGAGTATTCCACAGTGCAGGAGCCACTGCAGAGAAGGCCCGCCTTCTGGACCCTGCCAGATGGAAGTCTCTTGCAGACGGGGTCTGTAGCATGCCCTCTCTGCATGATCAGGTGGGGCGGGTTGATGCAATGGGGATGAGGCGGTCCCCTCAGATACCCTGGACCCATGCCATGAAGGGCTTTAAAGGTGATAACCAACACCTTGAATTGCACCTGGAAGCAGACTGGTACCCAATGTAGCTCGCGGAGCAACAGTATAACATGTGTCGATCTAGGGGCATCAATAATTGCCCGCAATTATTGTAGCTTCCGGATACTCTTCAAGGGTAGCCCCATGTAGAGCATATTGCAGTAGTCTATATGGGAGATGACCAGGGCATGAGTGACTGTGCAAAGGGCCTCCTGGTCCAGGAAAGGGTGTAACTGGCGCACAACACGAAGTTGTGCAAAAGCTCTCCTGGCCATGACTGCCACCTGCTCTTCAAGCAGGAGTTGTGAGTCCAGGAGGATCCCCAGATTCCGCACTGGGTCTGTCTGGGGCAGTGCAACCCTGTCCAGCACTAAGGATGTTAAATTCCCGGATGCCGAGGAGCCCCTCACCCACAGACATTACTTGGAAACCACTCCACTGTTGTTCCCCATCCATGCCCCCACAGCCTCCAGGCACTGAGAGAGGATGGTCACAGCATCACTTACTTCACCCAGGACGGAGATGTATAATTGAGTATCATCGGCATATTGATGATACCTCATCCCGTGATGATGGATGATCTCACCCAGTGGTTTCATGTAGATGTTAAAAAGGAGCGGAGAGAGTACCGAGCCCTGCGGCACCACACAAAGGAGGGGCTGTGGGTCGGATCTCTCGCTCCCTATCAACACCGATTGGGACCTGTCCTGGAGGAAAGAGGTGAACCAGCACAAAGCTACGCCGCCCACCCCCAACTCCCTGAGCCGACCCAAAAGGATACCATGGTCAATGGTATCGAAAGCTGCTGAGAGGTCAAGAAGAGCCAGGATGGATGCACTGCCTCCATCCCGCTTCCACCAGAGATCATCCATAAGAGCGACCAATGCTGTTTCCGTTCCATATCCGGGGCTGAAACCTGACTGAAAGGGGTCTAGATCAGGGGTCAGCAACCTTTTTTCCATCAGGGACCACCCCCGTCGGAAATTTTTTTTCAAGGACTGGGGGCGGGGTTTGCGGGCGGAAGCCACTCAGGCGGATGGAGGGCAGGGTTTGCGGGTGGCAGCCAATCGGACAGACGGGGGCGGGGTTTGTGGGCAGCAGCCAATCAGTTGGATGGAGTGGCAGGGTTTGCGGGCGGCAGCCAATCGGACGGACGGGGCGGGGTTTGCAGGCCTGTTGCTCCGGGAACTGAGGGCATTTTCAGGGTCCCCGGAGCCTGCCCCTTTGGGGGGGACAAACTCCAGGGACCCCGAAAATGCCCTCAGTTCCGGCAGGGAGGCAAAAGCCTCACTGCACGTGCGCACGCTGCAGGGCCACTTCCGTGTGGAGTGGAGATTTTCCACCCCGCCCCCTCCCGTGCTGGTCAGCTGTGCAATGGGGAAGCAGCCGGTAGCCTGTGTGCGGTGAGGCTTTTGCCTCCCTGCCGGAACCGAGGGCATTTTCGGGGTCCCCGGAGCTTGCCCCGAAAATGCCCTCAGTTCTGGCAGGGAGGCAAAAAGGTGTGCGCACACACTGCTGCCGCGAGGGGAGGCCCACCTCCACCCTTTGCCACGCGCTGATAGGTGGAGGTGTTTCCCCTTCCGGGCCTCCACCAATCAGCTGCTCCGGCTCACCCTGCGGCCCACTTCCTAATGGCCCGCGGACCACCGGTGGGCTGCGGACCACAGGTTGCCGACCCCTGGTCTAGATAATACATTTCATCCAGAAGCCTCTGGAGCTGCAACGCCACCACTTTCTCAACCACCTTCCCCAAAAAGGGGAGGTGGGAGACTGGGCAAAAACTGTCCAGTATAGTAGGGTCCAGCGATGGTTTCTTGAGGAGGGGGAGCACCAGTGCTTCCTTAAAGGCTGCCGGGAACACCCCCTCTCTCAAGGATGCATTTACCAAAGCTTGGACCCAACCACATGTCACCTCCCGAGCTGCTTTCACCCGTCTAGTTGACGGGTGGTGACATTTACAGTCTGGAGGATCCTGTCTTCTTCCTCGGGTCCATCCTGTTTTTCTACCCAGTTGTGCTTGGGATGAAAAGCAATCAGATAAAAACATAATAAAACACTAATGAATCCCTAAACCTACCATTTTTGAAAACCAGCCTAGATATAAGATTAACACAGTTCATAAAAGAACCACCTTGAACCACAAATATTCTACAAATAATCTAAGCTACAAATATTCTCTTCGATTGGAACCACCTTGAACCAGTAATAATGCATTTATAAGTCATCTTACAAAACAAATACTTTTCTTCCCAAAGAACTACAGAACATGGGAAGAGCCATAAAAAAAGCAATTTCTCAATTTCCTTCAGATATTGGTAAGCAGTCAAAATAATCTCTCCTGAGTTATCTTCTAAGTGGAAAAGCCTCACAAAACAGAACGTTATTCTAAATTGCATCATGATGAGATCTAGTTTTGTTTAAAATGTGACCCACCTTCTTAAAAAGAAACACGTGGGGAACATGTAACAGCTTTCCCTCAGCTAATTGGAGAAGGTCACCATATGACCTTGGTTGGGGTCATTAAAGGCAATCGCCGAGGGCTTAAAGAGGCCTAATGTCATTATTTGACATGTCAGATGGATGAATATTTTTCATTCAAGGTAGTAAAATGTAATAAAATACAGTAGAAAGAGTTTTCCCGCACAATTGGGACTTCAGTGAAAAAACATGAAGAAGAAATATATTAATGTAGGAAACTACGTAAAGAAAATATGACTGTTCTCCCTTTGGGTCCCTCAAAAGGTCCTGAGGTTTTCTTTAGAGAAAAGTGCTTGAATTTCACCCAAGCTACTGCAAGTCTAGATTTTATTCAGGGTATTTCCACACCAACGCTTCACACCGTTTTGGGATTGGTTGGCCCTTGACTGATCTTCTTACAACATCTGCTTCTGTGACTGGAGTCGATTTAGTTCAGATTCTGCTTCAGATTATTGGAAATAGCAGTAAATGCTGCTTTTTCCTTTGATCTGTTCTGGCTCTGCAGAACTTGAGGACATCCGTTTTTCCATTGCAGGAACTCTTGCCTACTTCCTGGTTCAAGCCAGACTTTACTCTCTGTTCCCCCCCCCCCCAATATTTCAGCGCTTTTACTTGCACTTTGCAAACCACCATACAAATGCACACAAATACATGGATGCAGGGTTCTAGTAATATACACTGCTCAAAAAAATAAAGGGAACACTGAAACAACACAATGTAAGTCAAGTCAATCACACTTCTGTGAAATCAAACTGTCCACTTAGGTAGCAACACTGATTGACAATCAATTTCACATGCTGTTGTGCACATGGAATAGACAACAGGCGGAAAGCATAGGCAGTTAGCAAGACATCCCCAATAAAGGAGTGGATCTACAGGTGGTGACCACAGACCACTTCTCAGTTCCTATGCTTTCTGGCTGATGGTTTGGTCACTTTTGAATGCTGGCGGTGCTTCCACTCTAGTGGTAGCATGAGACGGAGTCTACAACCCACACAAGTGGCTCAGGTAGTGCAGCTCATCCAGGATGGCACATCAATGCGAGCTGTGGCAAGAAGGTTTGCTGTGTCTGTCAGCGTAGTGTCCAGAGCATGGAGGCGCTACCAGGAGACAGGTCAGTACATCAGGAGACGTGGAGGAGGCCGTAGGAGGGCAACAACCCAGCAGCAGGACCGCTACCTCCACCTTTGTGCAAGGAGGGACAGGAGGAGCACTGCCAGAGCCCTGCAAAATGACCTCCAGTGGGCCACAAATGTGCGTGTGGCTGCTCAAACGGTCAGAAACAGACTCCATGAGGGTGGTATAAGGGCCCGACGTCCACAGGTGGGGGTTGTGCTTACAGCCCAACACCGTGCAGGACGTTTGGCATTTGCCAGAGAACACAAGATTGGCAACTTCGCCACTGGCGCCCTGTGCTCTTCACAGATGAAAGCAGGTTCACACTGAGCACATGTGACAGACGTGACAGGGTCTGGAGACGCCGTGGAGAACTTTCTGCTGCCTGCAACATCCTCCAGCATGACCGGTTTGGCAGTGGGTCAGTAATGGTGTGGGGTGGCATTTCTTTAGGGGGCCGCACAGCCCTCCATGTGCTCGCCAGAGGTAGCCTGACTGCCATTAGGTACCGAGATGAGATCCTCAGACCCCTTGTGAGACCATATGCTGGTCCGGTTGGCCCTGGGTTCCTCCTAATGTAAGACAATGCTAGACCTCATGTGGCTGGAGTGTGCCAGCAGTTCCTGCAAGACGAAGGCATTGATGCTATGGACTGGCCCGCCCGTTCCCCAGACCTGAATCCAATTGAGCACATCTGGGACATCATGTCTCGCTCCATCCACCAACGCCACGTTGCACCACAGACTGTCCAGGAGTTGGGGGATGCTTTAGTCCAGGTGTGGGAGGAGATCCCTCAGGAGACCATCCGCCACCTCATCAGGAGCATGCCCAGGCGTTGTAGGGAGGTCATACACACTACTGAGCCTCATTTTGACTTGTTTTAAGGACATTACATCAATGTTGGATCAGCCTGTAGTGTTCTTTTCCACTTTAATTTTTGAGTGTAACTCCACATCCAGACCTCCAGGGGTTGCTTACATTTGATTTCCATTGCTTTTTGTGTGATTTTGTTGTCAGCACATTCAACTATGTAATGAACAAAGTAATTAATACGAATATTTCATTCATTCAGATCTAGGATGTCTTATTTCAGTGTTCCCTTTATTTTTTTGAGCAGCTTATTTTATTTCCTTTACATGTGGAGTAGATTTTGTTACTCCACAACCAGTGGTAGCTTAGAGGGTGGGGCACTGATTGCACAATCTTCTTTGTATTCTCTGCATTTTGAGTCAGTAAATTGGTTTCATACTGCTTTGTGAGTTGAAACACTAATGGCAATGAAATGCCCTTGGTTGTCTTTCTTTAAACTTGCCTTTTGAGAAAGGTTGAGAAAGGTTCATGTGAGCTAATAAAAACGGAGGTATATCTACAGCGTATAGCACTTCTTCTTCTTTCCTTCTTTCACGGGATGGAACAAAGTAG
Organism: Charina bottae; assembly: GCA_023362775.1. NCBI lineage: Eukaryota > Metazoa > Chordata > Lepidosauria > Squamata > Charinaidae > Charina > Charina bottae. The sequence continues at coordinate 45,628,512 of JALMGJ010000007.1, read as the reverse complement.
AATCCATTTCCAAAATCAGACAGAAATCTGATGTAAAATGAAAACAGGAACTTTTAATTATTTGGATTCATAATTCCTTTTCTAATTCACAGTAACACGCACTACGCCAAATGGAACCAAGCGAAAACCATTTTAATTAGGAACAATAGGTGTAATTCAGCAAGGCACTTCCTTTGTCTTTGGGGAATTAGTTCCAGAGATTATAGGTTTGCCGTGATGGATCTGTGCCTCTTCTGCAGGTCCTTTTCACCCCCTCTGAACCTCTGCACATCCACCCTGCAGAGGACTATGGGGATGGAATGCTACACAAACACTCAACAACCCAATATTTCTACTATTTGAAAGCATACTGACCTGGGTGGGGAGGGTGGGAAATAGCTTCCTTCCTTGCAAGGATTCTGAAAGACTATCTGCTGGATCGTTAGGTGTTCAAATGTGGTGGCTGGAGGACACCTCAGAGAAGAGTTCTTAAAAAGACTTGTTGTTTATTCGTTCAGTCGCTTCCGACTCTTCGTGACTTCATGGACCAGCCCACACCAGAGCTTCCTGTCGGCCGTCACCATCCCCAGCTCCGCCACGGTTGAGTCTGTCACCTCCAGAATATCATCCATCCACCTTGCCCTTGGTCGGCCCCTCTTCCTTTTGCCTTCCACTTTCCCTAGCATCAGCATCTTCTCCAGGGTATCCTGTCTTCTCATTATGTGGCCAAAGTACTTCAGTTTTGCCTTTAATATCATTCCCTCAAGTGAGCAGTCTGGCTTTATTTCCTGGAGTATGGACTGGTTTGATCTTCTTGCAGTCCAAGGCACTCTCAGAATTTTCCTCCAACACCACAGTTCAAAAGCATCAATCTTCCTTCGCTCCTTCCTTCGCTTCCTTCGCTTAAAAAGACTACACACCTTGAAAAGTCATAAATTTCTCATGGCCCCTCAGAAGCACTACAGCATTGCTCTCAGAATTGCTATAGTTGCTAGGATCAAACATGCAGCTGGCTACTTCAGCATGAGTGGGAGATGTCTTGGCCTTCGAAACAATAACAGTGCCTGGGATTTCTGGTCCTGCACTTTGGAACTCCAGATAATGTATTTATCTGTACTGTATCCCAGCGGAAGCTGGTTCTCAGGTAGCCGGCTCAGGTCGACTCAGCCTTCCAGCCTTCCGAGGTCGGTAAAATGAGTACCCAGCTTGCTGGGGGAAAGGTAATTATGGCTGGGGAAGGCAATGGCAAACCACCCCGCTCTATAGTCTGCCAGGAAAATATCACGAAAGCAGCATCTCCCCAGGGGTCACATGACTCGATGCTTACACAGAGGAACCTTTCCTTTCAATGTAAGCCTATGTCAGAGAACAGCCAAGGGAAAGCACTGATAATTTGCTGATAGTAATAACAACTGTGGGTGCATTGCTTTTTATTATATACCTGCAAACTCAACCCCACAAAAAGGACATATTATGGATTAGATGGCGCATTGTTTGTACATGCTTCTGGACATGGTGCTCATCAGCTGTGCTAAGTGGTTCTATTTGTCAGTGCCATTGTCATGAATGCAAATGATGTAAGTGCTCCAGAAAGCTAAATGTGAAATGGAGGGAAGCAGACAGGGGTATCTGCTGGAGGTAAAAAAAAAGTCAAGATGGTGGTCACAACCATGCAATCAAAGCCCCTCCCCTTTTAATGTGCATCATGAGGCTTTGATCACATGGCCACCATCTCGTATTTGTTGACCCCCTCCCTGAAGACACTCCTGGAAGCAGATGTTTCAGAAATATGAGAGCACATTCTTTTAATTGATAACATATGGAACAGCTCTGAAGGCTTTGGATTTAGAGAAGGTGGCATCTTCTCATATAATAGTGTATTTCATGTACAGGTTTAATTCCATTACTAGTATAAGGGTTAAATTTGTTTAAGAAGGAAATGCCTTCTTAAACAATCAGACTTCAGTGTATTTAAAATAAAACAGAAACATGTTGGAGACTATAAAGTGAGATTAAAGTGACTTGTATATATTCACTGTTCTCAAGCTGGATATATTACCTCTTCCCCAGAAAGCAGATATTCAAGACATTTCTTTACAGTAAAGCTTTGCAAATTTTGTTGTTGTCTCCACTAAGTTTCTATGAACAAGTGAACTTTTGTTTTCATTATTAGGAGTGCAAAAATCCATGCAAAATTTAGAAAGCAGATAACGTTTTTAAAAGCCAGCATGAAAGTATGGAGGAATGGCAAACTAAGCATTCCAATAATTTCCATGTTATTGGCAAGTTCTGGCATTTCCCCTCCATCCTTACCATTTCTTCTCTTCATATTTCATAGAGAGGACTATTTGGCATATATATCAAATTGATGACATAATGGAGAAATTAAATTATTATTTAACTGTTTTTTTGGCGGATTAGATCCGAGATGGTGACACTGAGATGGCTCCCTTAATCCACAAGTCCTGTGGAAGTGTGCTTCCTTCTCCAATCACTTCCAATCAAAACAGCCTCTGGATCAAGTTCAAATCCGATATTTCAGCTAATAAGTCTAACTTCAGGGCCACTTATGAAGTTGGTAAGTGAAACTGTCCAATAATGTTTTGATTTTTCTATTACCAATGTGGTAGCCACTTTCACAAAGTTCTAGGGTATCCACTGACTTTATGGGACAAAGTATGGTATAAATTCTGCAAACTATTTTAAGTAGACTAAAATGGGAACACTCATGATCCTAAGGGAAGGTGGCATAATTTTATTTCAATCTCATCCAGTGATGTCCTGAAGTAGTTAAGCCTTATAATACCTTGTTTTAATGTTCAGGATAGCAGACATTTTAGAAGACAATAATCTTGCCAAGTTTCAGCCAGATTCCTCCAAAGATCGCACCACAATACATTTTTTCATTATTCCTACTTTCATCAGTTTTAAGGAGGAGATAGCAGAGATGAGGAAAGGCTGCAGCAGGGGTCTCCAAACTATCTAGCAGAAAACCTGTAGAGAAATTGTTCCGATTAAGTGCCCAACTACCCCTTATAAATAAAGCTGCTCCAGCTTGAACATTGTATAAACAATAAGCACTTTCTTTCATTCTTCTTTTCCTGGGGAACCACGTTTGACATGACACTGAAGAATTCCATTGACTTTTTATTGTGTGTGTGTGTGTGTGTTTGTGTGTGTGAATTCCATGTGTGTGTTTGTGTGTGTAGGGAGATGCTTTCCTTCTGATCACTGTTTATGGTGAAGCTGCTAGAAGGATTAGCATAGCAAGGAAGGAAAATGGGGAAAAAAGGAAAGAACAAAATCATATTATGTTACATACAGGAAATAATTCAGCCTAATTTTTAAATACATCATTAATCCTTGATCACATGAAATAATATTGATAACTCTTTCCGTTACATCAAGAAGGAGCCAACTCATAAGCACAAAGTCAACATGCCAGCAATTCAAGATTGTAAAGCTGGAGACTTCCGGTGGGGACATGGCGGACTGAACAGCTGTGCTCGTGGGCACCGAGGGCAGAACTGACAATGCGGCAGCTTTTTGGGCTCAGGCAGGTTTTTCCTGATGCCCTGGAGTGTTTTTCTGGACAAAGAAAATACTCTGAATCATCCCATCTGTCCTCCAGAACGGCGTCTTGCAGCCAGAGGATCGTAAACAGTGTTTGTGCTAATCTGGTAAGAGACGCAGGGAGGCGGGGACGTCACTATTTCCAAGCCACGCTGCAGCCTTGAAGGAACATTAAGACCGGCCACCCCATTTCTAAATCATCCAATTTATATTTTTTAAGTTTATGTACCCCAAGAGAGGCTTTCTACAGCAAGGAGAAGCAATCTCTCTTGGTGCTTATTGTTATTTTTGGGATTGATTTTTGAAAATCTTTTAAAGTTTTGGCTTGTTTCCCATCCAAATACTATGGAGGATTGAGACTAAATAATCATCTTCCTGTTATTATTTCTGCACTGAATTTGAAGATTTTAATATTTTCCTACACGTTGAATCTGCTGTTTTGAATCTCCAGCTTTTGGCTGTTACTTTCCCTGGGGAGCTGCTTGTTATCATACTTTCACTTGTGTAAACAAGTCCTGGAAACTTTCCATTATCTCCTACTTTCGCTGGTTAAGTACCTAGGGGGCGCCATAATCTACTGCGTGAGACATGGAAGATTTCAAGCAGACTTTCTCAGATTTCCATCAAGACCTTAAAGAGATTATTTTTTATTCTTGTCAAGTCATTATGCAAGATATTTGGGACATTGTAGAAAATATCAGCTCTAAAATATGTCATCTGGCTGGGGATGTTGTGGAAGAAATTGAAGAGCTTGACAATGATAGAAATGTTTTTACTGACAGCGAGATTGAAGCTTCTGTAAATGCCAGACGACGACCGGACTGTTGAGTTGAAGAAATTAAAGGGACAGACCGAATTGCAAACCTTAAATGAAATCGTCTTTCTGGTGGAATGTTATGGGAAGGAAGGGGTCATTATCTATGGGAGGTTTTTTGCTGAGAAGTCAGAGTCTTTAAGGGGGGCAGTTGGGCTGTTTGATTTCTTTATGAAAAATGCTCTGTGTGTTCTGTGAATATATGTAAATGCTTTGGTTTATTTTGAAGTGGGGTAAGGGTTTAAGAAGGTTCATTTGGATTGCTTTTGGGGCTTGTTTGACTTCATTTCTTTCTAATGATTTGGATTAAGATTAATAAGGTATAACAATAAATGCTTGGTTTTAGGTTTAGTTTTAGGTTTCATATGATTAAGATTGTTATAATTGTATTAATTATAAGCAGACAATTTATATGCTTTTTAGTTTGATCTTTATTATAACAGACAGAAATGTATAGAATAGTGGTAGGAAGGAAATAATTAAATAAATGTTGTCTTTGGGGGGGGAAGTTGATTAGGAGGTTTATATATTTCCTTTTCTTTTAATATAAGGGGAGGGAGCAATTATATTTAGTGATTTTTATAATGTGCTAATGGAATGATTTATAGAAATAATGTGATTTTGGTTCGATATAGAGTAAGGGATTGATTATGGAAACTGCTGTATATTCTTGTTGTTAAAAGTCGGAAGTCACCTCTTTATGTAATCCTTAAAAAAAATTCTGCTTGTGTTTTCGCATCTTTTTAGTTTTTTTTTTCTTTTTCTTTTTGTAGGTTTTTGCTTTTTTGTAGTTTTTACTCTTGCTTTAAACCTAATAAAATACTTATTAAAAAAAATGTAAAGCTGGAGTCGGATTGTCTTTCCAACACTGATGAGTTGGAAATCATGATATTTACTGTCTCCACATGCTCAATAAAATCCATAACTCATATAGAAACAAGTTCCAACCTTTTGATGTACAATTCAAGAATACCTATATACCATTAAACCACAGAGGTGTCCATAAGATCAAAGGGTGTTTTCTTTTTCAAAATATTATTTATTTATTTCACACATTTTAGCCTATCATAACCAGAGGAATGTCTCAAAAAAATGGTAAAACAGCATCACACTGTTGCAATTGAAAGCTCCCCCTCCTTCTGTACGTGCATAAAAGAAACAAAACCAAGAAAGTGAATGAAGCCCAGAGCCACATTAGTCTTGCCTTCCAAATCAGCTTTGAGAGGCAGGGAGTCCAAAGAGATGATCTCTCTAATTGGCCAGCTTCTCATGTCAGAGTCAGCAAGAGTGGTATCTAGAGCAGTGTTTCTCAACCTTGGCAGCCTGAAGATATGTGGACTTCAACTCCCAGAATTCCCAAAGCTGGCTGGGGAATTCTGGGAATTGAAGTCCACATATCTTAAAGTTGCCAAGGTTGAGAAACACTGCTGTAGAGGTTCTGTTCAGCTCATGGGAACCAGTTGTACTTTTATTTTTCTGCTCTTCCTGGGTTTTTTCCTAAAGGGACCTATGCTGGCTCTTGCTGCTGACCCTGAGCTCCGGGCAGTCTGAGTGCATGCAGGAACATCCCTCAAGATGGGCAGCCAGTATATTGTGCAGCTTGGAGTAATCGTGCTTTCATTAGATTGCAAAAGAATATCCTCCCAGGACACTCCATAGCAGACTTCAAAGTGACTCTTTTGGAAAAACAACTCCATTGAGTGAGAACTCGCAAACATCAAAAGATTTCAGGCAATCTCGAAAGGTCTCAACAAACTCAATTGTTAATTGATAAGATACTTGTAACCTGTCTTACGTGTAACATGCATCTGCATAGCCAACGTATCTTCCCCTCCCTCTCATCCACACCATTTCCCCATTGCAGCTCACAAAAAATGTATGCAGTTTAATAAAATACGTTAGTTGGAAAAGGTGCTACTGACTCCTAATTTTTGGCCACCATAGACTAACACGGCTCTCCTCCAGCAACAGTTCTCTTATGTTAAGTGTGGGATGGAGGGTAAGGGTATAGGCACTCTAGCTGGTCTTCAGTGCTTGGAAGTGGTGGAAAGAGTGAGAATTGGAGCCTATTAAGTTTGTTTCATGAGGTGCATGAGTTCATTATAGGCGAAATATTGCAGTTCCACTGTAAGCAAGAGAGGTAGAGGAGAAGGACCTGAAGCCAGCTGTTAGAATGCATCATTGCCTAATTTATATAACACCTCTGAATATCAGAGACCCCATCATATTACGCAACCCCCCTCAGTGTAAGTAGCAACATGATATATCATCTGTAACAACCCCCCATATAGCAAGATAACTCTTGAATCAATGAAGCTCTTTGTAGGGCCTGACCTAATTCACTGCTTTGAAGTGGGTCCCCTCTGCAAGCTGTGATTCTGCTTCAAAGTTTCATCAAATAGAAATGGCTCTTCAAATTTTTATACAGCTCCAATTTGTAACGTTAACCACTTTGGGCACATCATACTAAAGGGCAATCTATAAAGATACTACATGGAATAAATAATCAAATCCATGATAAATATCAGTCAACATGTCTTCAAAATGTTTATCAATATCCATTACTAAACTAATTCTCCATTTCTCATGGCAGCTTGTGGGAGACCCTTGTTTGGTGAAGGGGTCATCAGATCTCCCTACTTTACCAGGCCATTGTCAAGGGGCCGTATCTGTGAATGGATCATATCTGAACCTGAAGGCAACATTGTGATTCTTAATTTCACTGATTTTCGCATCCCTAATGTCACCACCTGCAATTCAGATTATGTGGAGGTAATGATTCTTTTAAAAAAAAAAAAGGAAATTAATCTGAAAACCAAACATGCAAAGGCCATGGCTATGGCTGACACAGTCCCTTCAAAAGATTTATTTATTCACATTTCATTTATGTACCACAAGAATCCGAAGTCTCTAAAAGTTACCAACGAAGTACAATTTTTATCATGACAGAAGGGGAAAATATACTCTGCTTAGTTAACTTAATTTTAATGAAATTTAAAGTAATCAAATTTAGGCTTTGTCTTGCTACTCAAAGGCCAAATGTGATACTTGGCTTGGAAAATTGAAATGCGCAGAAACCCTAGCATATATCATATGGAATTATTGTTAAGGTCAGATTAATGTCATAATTCTAACCTATTTGCTTGCTCTGAAATTGATGGGATTCATATTTTGAGAATACACTCTTAGGACTGAAATACTATGAAATACATTACTGTAACTTGTATTCAGTAGACTATCAATCTAATAAGCAATAACAAGCATTGTTTTTGGTAACAACTGACTTTGGAAAATGGTGTCCTAGTGGGTGAGGTGGAATTACTTAAATAATTCAAAATAGTATGGCAAGGGGTGTGTGTGGAATTTTCACTCCCCAAAATAATATATAGAATAAAACACAGATAGGAAATCTATGTTGTTTTTACAATATCTCAAACTACTGTATATCCTACAAAGTAGAATACAGCCATACATGGAGAGAGAATGTCAAAGGAACAGACAAGTTTCAGATAAGGCAGAGGAACATGGGATCAGACAGCTAACATGAGATGGATAATGGAGAGAGCAAGAGAATAAACGGAGCAATAAAACAATAAACCTTTGCTTTATTGACTGAGCAAGGCCTTTGCCTGTGTGATGCCAGAATGTGGAATATATTAAGGCTAATAATGTTCTGGGTGTGCCAGAACATCGGATTATTCTTCTGAGGAACCTTAACAATGAACAAGAAGCTATGATAGGAATTGAATAAAAAAAAAACCAGAGTGCTTCAGAATAGAAAATGGAGTAAGAGGAATGGGAGAAAAGACAGGAGGTCAATACTAGCAACTAAAGATATGCAGATGACACTACTTGATTAACCTGAAATATGGGATTTAGAAGAGTTCATTATGAAAGTGGAAAATGAAAAGTGAAAAATCAGGGTTAGTATTAAACAGAAGAGAAGGATAATGCCAACCTGCATGGTTAATGAACTTATACTTGAAGCAGTTGATAGTTTAATTGGGCTCAAAAATAATTAAAGATGGAGAAATAAACTGAAGATTTTATTTGTTTATTTATTTATTTCTCACATTTCTGCGCCGCCCATCTCACGAGCGACTCTGGGCGGTTTACAGTTCAAGATTAATTTTAGAGTGGAAGGCAATGACAAACACAGAATCATGAAGAATATGGATATTTCTACGACACAAAGGTCAGAAAAGTTAAAGCAATGGCCTTTCCCGTGGCATAGTGCAGCTGTGAAAGTTGTACATTGAGGAAAAAGTGAGAGAAAGAAAATAGACACCTTCACATTATGTATCTGGTGACAGTTATTAAAAGCATTAAGGATTGCAAAAGGAGCCAATCACTTGATCTTGGACCCATTAAAGATCGACTTTTCTCTTCAGAAAATGATCGGCAAGCAGAATCTTACCTATTTTTGGCATGTGATGTCTAGTTATGCTTGGCAAGGTTGAAGAAGATAAAAGAAGGGGAAGACAATGGGTAAAGTGGATGGATGAGGTTAAAGAGATTATCCTTGGAAGAACTACACGTTATTACTGGAGATGGATTGAGACAGTGAGAATTTGTCCATGCTGAAGTCACCAAAGTTGAGCCTAGCTCAAATGGCACTAACTTAGCAGTGCTATGTACAGTAGTTCTCCAATCTCTCTCTTTCTCAATATCTATTAGAGAAAGTGTGCACAAAAGGCATAGTGTTTTTAAATCACATTAAGATGTTTATATGAGAAGAAAATGCTTGCACATTAAGCCAATTGCATCAAAATGCATGCACAGGCACTCACTCAAAAACATTCTCATATAGAAAGGTGAGCCAAAATCATACTAAGTCTTTAAAATGTTGCAAAGTGATAGGGAAATTGGACAAAAGAAATCTAAGATTGAAAAGAATAGGAGATATTCCTTCTCTATCCAAAAGTCTTGCCATGAATGAGTCCCTGTAAATAGAAATGTTTAGCTTACATATATTTTCATGGGATCTGAACTTTTTTCTTTTGCAGATCAGAGATGGCAACAATGCAAATTCTCCTCCTTTGGGAATATACTGTGGGGTAACTGTACCACCTGTGGTTCATTCAAGACATAACTCTCTTTATATAAAATTCAGAGCTTCGTCTAGTACAAATCTTGGCTTCATGGCTGAATACAAACCTTCTGATACAGGTAAGTGCTGCTACATTCACCAACTCTCCCTTCCCTTTGAGTTTATTATTATTATTAGCTGCTGCTGCCGCTGCCCCTTCGAAAGGGCAGGCTCCGGGGACCCCGAAAATGCCCTCGGTTCCGGCAGGGAGGCAGAAACCTCCCCTCTCCACATGCACACGCTGCCCTGGGGTGAAATTCTCCCCGCAGAACAGCTGAGGCAGCTTGCGCGCAGCCTCCCTGCCTAAACTGAGGGCATTTTCGGGGTCCCCGGAGCCTGCCCTTTCGAAGGGGCAGCACTGCAGCTGCTGCTGCCGCTGCCCCTTCGAAAGGGCAGGCTCCGGGGACCCCGAAAATGCCCTCGGTTCCGGCAGGGAGGCAGAAACCTCCCCTCCCCACATGCACACGCTGCCCTGGGGTGGAAATTTTCCCCGCAGAACAGCTGAGGCAGCTTGCGCGCAGCCTCCCTGCCTAAACTGAGGGCATTTTCGGGGTCCCCGGAGCCTGCCCTTTCGAAGGGGCAGCCGTTGCCGCCGCAGCGACAACCTGGAAGCGCCGCCGCCGAAGCAGTCGAGCCTCTCTTTCCCTTCTTCTTCCAAACCTCCCCCGCCCCCTTCCACGCGATTGGCTCCCGCCCGCAAACCCCGCCCCCTTCCACGCGATTGGCTCCTGCCTGCAAACCCCGCCCCCTTCCACGCGATTGGCCCGCGCCCGCAAACTCCGCCCCCTGGCTCTCGAGCACTTCAAAATGTGCACGAGCATGTCAAAATGGCTCCCGGCAAAAAAAGTTTGCCGACCCCTGCACTAGCTTCATAATATAATCTTAAATCTGGTAGGCCAAATCCTCCATTTTCTTTAGTATCTTGTAAATATTTATATTTAATTCTAGGTTTCTTGCCTTGCCAGATGAATTTAGCCAGATCTTTTTGCCAATTGTGAAATGTTTTCTCAGTGATTATTATTGGTATTGTTTGAAATAGGAAGAGAATTCTTGGGAGGATATTCATTTTGATTGTGGAAATTCTTCCCAGAAGAGATATTTGGAGTTTTGTCCATTTATGTAAATCTTGTCGTATTTCATTCCAAATTTTCATATAATTATTTTTGAATAGATCTGAATTTTTTGATGTGATTTCAACTCCTAAATATCTTATTTTTTTTAACATTTTTGAACCCCATAGCTAATTCCATGAGTTGAGTATCATTTGCAGAGACATTTAAATTTAACATCTTTGTTTTTTGATTGTTTATTTTAAATCCAGCGAGTTCTCCAAATTCATGTATCTTTTTAAGTAAATGACTTATTGAATGTTCTGGATTTTGTAGAGTAATATAATAATAATTTGTTATATTATGTTCTGATTAATATGCTGGGGATTTTTTTTTCATATGCTGTAGCATGTGGAGGGATTCTCACAGAGCCTGATGGGATTTTTGCAAGCCCTGGCTATCCAAACATTTACCCACATGGTGTCAGATGTTTATGGACAATAATAGTGCAACCAGGCTATTTAATCCGTCTGACCTTCACCTATTTTTCCTTGGAATTTGGTTACGATTGCTACAGAGATTATCTTGACATCTATGACAACAGCACTATGACAAAGATAGGGCGGTATGTCTGTCTGTCTGTCTGTCTATCTACATACTTATCTAGTAAAACTATGCTGGTCTGCATTTTTATATACACTTAACTGGAACTAATCCCACTGAGTTTGTGGGATTTTTTTTTTTTTTGGTATAGATAGCCCTTAGGCTACTATGACAGTAATGTATACTCTTCCTGGTTTGGAATCATTTTTATAATTTGTTGTGTTTCAAATCTTTAAAAGTCCACCACATCATGCACTGCCTCCATCTAATCAAAGCCTTGCCACCCATCCCCTCTCCCATTATTAAGGAAGGCATGCAACGGGGAAAGGACTTTTTCCATGAAGGAAAATATATGGTACATAGTGCTGAGCTTCAGGGTGCTGATCCTGATTGAACCAAGAAAGAAACCATCAGAGACCAGCCCTCACCAGCCTACACCAGTTGGAAACCAGCTTGGCTAAAGATCAATCAGAAGTCAGGCCACCTGGCTATAAAGACAGGAGCCCAGTCATTCCCTGCTCAGTTGCCAGCAAAACATCAGGAAATCTGTTGCTAGGCCATGGTGACTAAACTCTGAAACTCAACACTGCCCAACAGATACCAGCCATGAAAGCCTACACAAGCATATATGGCTTCCAATGTTTCTGCTCCACCGAGTAATGTTTGATATCATGGATGCTGCTCCTAAAATCATCCATCTTGTTGACTGAATCATGCTACCCACTCATGATATCTAAATGCTGAATTTGTAATTTTTGAGCACCAGGGAATAAAGTTAACATATCTTTGTTATCATTTATTTGATACAGGTACTGTGGCAGGTCCATTCCACCATCTATTACTAGTAGTGGCAACATGGTAACTTTGCATTTTGTGACAAATCACAACATTGCATCAGAGGGATTCTCAATTAATTATGCTTCACTGAATGCATCTACAGGTATGACATTAGGAGTTAATTCTTTCATTTGAATTACAAAACTAATTTCTCTACTATAATGCAGTCTTGTGTATCTTACACACATTTTTGCACACACTATTTTTTCATACAAGCATTTTTGTGTGCTTTTGTTTGAATTGAAAACTGCATCACAGAATTCTGAATACCGTGAATTTGTGCCTGCAAGTATATTCAAATCCATCTGTAGGGTAGGAAGTTGCCAACTGGAGAAATACATAAAAAGTTTTAGACACAATGAATTATTCACCCATCTCTATTCATTTCTTAGTAATCTATGATGGGTCTGTGTATTAAAATGCATTAATTTCCCTAACCTTTTGATACAGTTTTGAACATTAAGCCAAATCATAGCATGAAGAAATTGCTGATGCCAGTGAATAACTAACATTTGATCTATATATTAATCTGAGATGTGTAGAACAGACAATTCAATTCAAAATATCAGATTTCACATACATTACTAGTCTCATCTGTTTAGCATATGATGGTGCTATTTTTTCAGTCTGCATAGGGTTTCCCCATGGTGTATAAAGGAGTTGCAAGAAATGTGATCTCACCTTTCAACATACCACATCAGTGGAAAAAAAAATCCAGCTGAGCATGTGTTCTGAGAACATGTGAGACTTTGTCAGTCCCTGAAGGTTTATAAATTATGCTTTTTTCTTACATTTATTTGAAAGTAGCCCAACAAATGCTGATTCAAGAGCTGAGATAATCAAAGTTGATACAAAATAAAAGGCGAGGTTGGTTGCTATTTTAATGGATATATAACCTTTGGGATCTGGATTTAGCATGTATCTTCTTGAGTGTACTAGCTTTATTGTAAATCAGAATTAAGGTAAACTTGCTATTGGCTAGATCTGGTTTGCAAAAATCCCAAATGCCACTAGATGGGAGCAAAGAGTTATGTTTTTCCACAACTGTGTAAAACAATTTGTTTTGAACAATTCTGAGCACAAAACTTCATGAAGAGTCAAAAACTCCCTGTTTAGCGTACAAAACAAGCAGTTCTAAGCAGCTGTTTTGTACTCAAAGCAGCCATTTCACATTTGAAATGGGAGTTCTGTGAAATTTCATATTCAAAATGGTTTGAAACAAAATGTTTTATGCAAACCTAATTACCTTGAATCAAATTATTCTTCATTTTCTTCTTTCTTAGTTTAGCTAGAAGGTGGGATAAGATTTGACTGGAACTAAGGAATTTGTAATCTGGTTGATGCATCATCCAATCATCTGGTTGATTAACCACAGTTTGTCAAATAAGCCAATATAGCACTAAGCCATAAACTATATTTCACAAATCAAGTGGCTGGGTTCATATAACGTAGTAAGCCAAACCAAATGAATTATATTACAGCTTAGTGAAATACTGGAATCTACTCGATGTTTCACAATAGTGAATTCCATCAGACTATGGCAGAAGGAGAAGCACAATCTTAAGAATTGCAGATGAATATTCTTGTTTCTTTTTCTCCATGCTTTCTTTTTTTCTCTTTGGTGCCATGTCTTTTTAGATTGCCAACCTTAAGGGAGGGCTTATCTCTTTTTATTGAAGTGTATGCTCTATTGAGAATCTTTCTGGCTGAAATGCAGGGTATAAATTTTCAAAATAGTTAAAACAGCTGAAATTTCTGGGACCCGAACTCAATACAACTGAACAGCCTTGCGAAAGGTGAACATGGTTGGGGCCAATCTGATTTCCAGGGAGATAATGTTCCACAGGGCACAGCAACAGAAAGTGCTCTCTTCCCAGGTCCCACCAGGGTAGGCTGACCATACATCCTGTTTTGAATGGGACAGTCCTGTTTTTTAAGCATTTTTCAACCATCCCGTCGTTTTCATAAAAATCTCAATTTTGTCCCATTTTTCAAACCCGGCGGGAATGGCGTGGAAGGAGGATCCGAGCCGGAGCGCGGACCAGGGGGCGGGGTTTGCAGGTGGGAGCCAATCGTGCGGACCGGGGGACGGGGACCCCTGTCTTTTTCATGAATACGGAATATTACATAAGACCACGTCCCATTTTGCCATCCTGAAATATGGTCAGCCTACACCAGGGGGTATTCTTTAATGGACGGGACCTATAACGTTTCTCTCCTGCCGGATCTGATGGGATGGGTAGATGTGATTGGAGAGAGGTGGTCTGCAAATTAAGCAAGAAGGCCAGGATGTAGAAACCTTGGCAATTCCCCCAGGCATTAGGGACTAATTGAGTGAAAGTTCCCCTTTGTGTTATGTGCTGGTCGCCATTTTATATTTGGCATTTATATATTGTAATGGCTTATTGTTATACAGTGGATTTTCCCTTTTTTCAATTTATTGTTAGTTTCTTACACTGTACACCACCCAGAGTCACATTGTTTGAGTTGGGTGGCCTTATTCATCTTGAAATTTCAATTCATCCTTGTGGAGTTGAGAGTTGAGCAGTGGTTGGAATGTTGCCAACTCATCCATACGAACCCTCTTCCCCCCCCCCTCCTGGTCACATGACCCAGAAGAGAGCTATTTTTAAGAGGTGGAAAAGAATTCAAGAAGCAATGTCTGCATCCTTTCCCTGATTTTACGGTGTGTGTGTGTAAGGTGTTAGAGGCCAAAACGGACAGTTTTCCCCATTCCCTCCAGCTTGTTTGCATTTCTTTCTTTTTTTGAGAAGGACGGCAGTGCTGGAGATCAATTCAACCAATCTATTTAGATATATATTTTTTTGCAAATTGCAGTGGTCTGCAGCTAAATGGAGAGTATTTGTGCAGTTACCACACTTGATGGCACCCAACTAACTAAATGATTTGCAACTATACCAGGCAAGAAAAATGTTACTGCTAGTGCAGAGCACTCGGGGCAAAGCAATTATGACAGAAAGTCATAAAATGAATAGCTGCTTATGTAACTTTCAAACAACAGAGGTGTATTTAGCCCTTCCTTTCTCTGAGCATACTCAAGATTCAATGGGCCTTCCAAGAAGTAACAGGTTCCTCTAAACTGATCGCCCTGGAATAATATTTACAGAAAATCTGGCAGTTATGAATGAGTTAGGAAATGAAAGCATTCCAAAGCAGATGAATAGCTAAAACAAAACAGAACAGAACAAAATCTTGTCTAAAAATCCATTTTTACCATAGTTATTATACCAAACAAAATTAGATGTCAACTTCTATTAAAATAAATGTTTCTTTAGCACTTCAACCTGGAAGAAGCTGGCCTCCTTACTTTATAATAATATGTAGTCTGACCGTATGTGCTTTAAGGCCTATGTAACTTGGTTTCATTGGCGTGGTCCATGCTTTGGCCATTACAACAGAAGGATGCTGCTTGCACTGTGGTAAGCCAGAGGTGGAGAATTTTGGGCCTTCTAAATATTGCTGAAGCACAGCATCCCTCCCTTTTCACCATGCTGGCTGGGGCTGACGAGAACTGTTATCCAGCAAAATCTAGAAGGCCAGAGGTTCCTCACTCACGTGACTAAGAAGCAGTTCCTTTTGTTGGAATGGTTAACCACCATCTTGCACCTACTGTTCCTTTTCGTGTTTGCTCGTCTGCCCACTCCTGTGTATGGTAGATCCAGATGTGCTGTGACATCCTGCTTTTTTCTGAGTGTCCTAGATGGAAAATTGCCAGCGTCTTCTCCATTTTCCTTTTGGCCCTGGCTCTGCAGGGATCAATGGATCAATAGGCTATTGGTATGGCATTTAGTGACCTTGAAGCTGAATAGCTGTGGTCCATTTACATAACTGCCGTCTCTGGCCTGAGAATGTTGGCTCCCTCCTCAGTCCTCATAAACCTACCCAATTGTGGCTTGTTCAGTTAGGCATCATTAAGAAAGCTATAACAGAGCAGAGTCTGACCTGGGTCGCTGTCCGAGGATTCCTACCCCAGGTAGGGAATTGGACTAGGAGACCTCCAAGATCCCTTGCAACCCTGTGATTCTAATACTTCAGAATATTGGTTTGCCAGAGATAAACAATTTGGTTGGACCAAGCACATACAGTTTATCTATGCTCATATTTGCAACTCTTGATTCTTTTTAGTTCATCATAAATGTTGAGTAATGTGACGTTCCACACGCGTCATGCGGCCACATGACCGTGGAAGCGTCTTCGGACAACGCTGGCTCTTCGGCTAACAAACGGAGATGAGCACCGGCCCCTAGAGTTGGACACGACTGCACAAATGTGCGGGGGGAACCTTTACCTTTACTAATGTGACAAATAGAGGTCTACAATATCAGCTTCACTTTCAAGCAAAACCTCCAGATGTAGCACTTAAGGCTAGACGATCCAAGGTCAGGCGATTGCCATTTGCAACCTTCTCTGCTGGCTTCCGACAAGCAAAGACAATGGGGAATCTGGCAGGAGATAATAAATGGTGGCCATGTGATGTTGCCCTGAACAACGTCACAGGATTTGCTTAATGACAGCAACTGGAAGTGCTGGAACTGCTGTCACTAAGCGGTGCGGTCACATGACGTGTCGCTTAGCAGCGAGGTCCCAATTGCCGTTGTTAACCAAGGACTACTGTAAATCCGAACTGTGACAACCCTTCCAGTATTGGGAGAATGCTGTCATATCTCCCCTTAGCCTTGTCTTTGCTCTAGACATCCCCAATTCTTTTAACCATTCTTCATAAGGGTCTGTGTCCAAGCCTTTCACCATCTTGGTGGCTTTTCTCTGTACTCTTTCCAATTCTTCAGCATCCTTCTTGTTCTGTGGCAACCAAAACTGGACACAGTACTCCACGTGCAATGTAGTGCAGAACTATCACTTCCTGTGATCCCAACCTTGTACCTTGGTTGATGCCACCCAATGTTGCGCTGGCTTTTTTGGCGGTTATAGCACACTGCTGACTCATGCTAAATCTGTGGCTTCTCAGGTCATCCAGATCCTGCTCACACATACTACAGCCATTTTAACTCTATTTGTTTGGTGAACCTAATGCTTAGCCTTTAATACGTTATGAAATCAGAAATTCTCATTTTGGTTCATTTTCTGGTACTCTTACATCCCTTATGATAACCCTTCCAGGCAGTAGCCCAGTGAAGTCAAACTTGGCATTAGTTTAGTATTAGCTGAGTAATAACATCTTGTATTTTCTGGATCTTTTCAAATAAAAAGCCTACTTCTGACAGCCAAGACTGATAAATTGTCATTTGGAATAAACCTTTCCAAGATGGTCTGCCTAATATGTCTTTTGCGACTAATTAGAGATCTACTTATTACAAAGCAGTCCTTTTTCATTCCTTCCATTTTCACCTTTTGGGCAATTTAGGATATATGTTTAGATTCCTGTGATTCTAATGAATAAGTTTAAAATGGGGGTGAAGGGAACATTCGTTACTTTACAGATGTTCTTGGATTCAAGCCCCAGGTGGCACGGCCATTAGTCAGGGATGACGCAATTTATGTCCCATGGAGATCCCCTATCCCTGGCTAAACTGTGTCATGAAGTAAGATGATAAGTGACCATATTTTGAAACGCTAAAGAGTAATCATTTTTATTTTATGGATCTATACACTATGTTTTACAAAGTAGTTCCAGAAGTTGGCTTATTATTTTAAAAAATTAAAATAGAAATAGTAAAATCCAGGGAAGGTACAAAGCTTGCTTAAGAGTTTGCCTTTCAAAAGCATGATTGGTCTCCGTCAGTTGCAGGGAGTTTAGCTGCTGCTATCTTGCCGTCGCCAGATTGGGCAGAACCAAATTTTCCAGCTCATTTTTAAGGGGTTCCAGGACTGACAGGAAAGACTTAAGGGTCCCCTTTTCCTCCTAATGCCTTCAAAATAGGAAAATACTGGTCTGATGGGGGCACGATTTGCAGCCTTACAGCACACTTTTGACTTCTTAAAATTCTCCAACCCTAACCAAGGGTCAAGGTTTCGGGCTCCTCCTGCTCTGGGCTCTGGCAGCTACAAAAAGCCACAAGTTGTCAACCCCATTCTGTACATAGCATGATGATCTGTTCCTTACTACTCCATTGGTAGGAGGCCAGGAGGGAGCCAGGCTCTCTAACTGCCCATGAGCTACCCAAACTCTAGCTGGAGACTTACATTGCCCATCTACACTTTAAAGAGGAGCTACCCGTCCAGTTGAGAGTAATGTCCACTCTGACTGTAACTAGAGCATAAACAGCTGAAATCAGGTCTGCCTTCTCCAGTGAAGGCCAGATAAACTCATGGAAGAAGATTTTACTCAGTGTTTCTTGAATGAATGAGCAACATTTGGAAATGAATGCCATACTTGGCCAATGCATGCTAAAAAAAAAAAAGATAAAGGTTCATTTTGAAATGGCTTGGACTAAATGTTTCTAAACAAGCTTGCTTTTGAACTTCTCCACAAAAGCTTGTTGTTTGCACTCCCCTTCCCTGAATTGGTCAGATTAAGTCGGTTAATTCTGTTGCCTTGTGCCAGCAACAGCAGGATTTCAAGTCCTAATAGCTACTTCCATAGCCTACAGAAAAGAATATGTTCTGTAGCGGATGCAAGAAAAATCGGAGGAAGTTGCAAATACTAGTACATAATACTAATTCTCCAGGGAGCTACAGATCTCCCTTGACTATGAAGGATCAGATTTAAAAAATTATCACTGATGCAAGAACCTTCACTTGGCATTTAGAATAAGACTTTTTGCAAAATGAATGTTTCACTTTTGGGGAACAGATGGAAAGAAATGTGCCGGCCTTATTTTTCTAGATTTGTTGTGCAAGCATTGATCAGTAAGAGCCGTCAAATGGCGTTTTAATTTTCTGTTGACCGTTGTTACAGTTTGTCATCCAATAGTTTCACTGTCCTTTCCACTGTAGAGATAACTTGACTATTTGGATTGACTGGACTGAAAGCCAGTTAGATCTTGCCATTTTTACATATTGATCAAACGTTTGTGTGCAGATATGCCATATAATCACTCTTTTCTTTCAAAATGTAATCCATATGTTGAAAATTAATACAATAGAAGTTTTTCTATGTTTTTATTGACATAGAAAAAGTTCTATTGGGCTTCCCCCACCCCACCCCAACAAAGACTGAAAAATAAAACTTTTGTGCCTACTTTGTTTGTAATTCGCGTTAGGAACATTCAATCCAATTGCTGGATGCTGCATTACCAAAAAGATTTTCCTTGCTTCAGTGGGAAGCATGTGAAACAGAAGAGTTACTGTAATGGTTTTGGATGGAACTACAAGGAAGAAAACTAGCCAAACAGGATGTTAATATTTAATCTTTCTAGTCATTTGTATTTAATCTCTTCTAGCCATTGTGCAATACTGACCAAAATGCCTGTACTAGCCCACTTTCCATTGCTCCTTAGATTTCCAAATCCCTTCTTGAGTTCTGTCGGAGTCTCAAATATTTTAATCAGAAATCAACTCGTTCCTTCTGGGAAAGTAGAGAGGGCAACTAAATTCTACTGTATGTTTCCATCATTCTATGCACATGTTATTATGAAATGATTATGTTACAAGAGAATAGGATGCTTCCAGATAATTGCGGTCATAGGCACCTTCATGCAAAGTCCTTCAGAACACGCTGATGTGTGAATGTAGCTTTTTTCTGCAACTCTTTAAAGTAGCTGAGTCTTTTTTCCAGAATTGTGTTGCTGCCCTTCACAGCTGAGCACAATTCTGAGAACAGATGCAGCTGCTTTGAAGAATGACAGTCAGGTGCTACATTCCTTCTTGTGTGCATTAAGAACCACCTTTGTGAAATCATACCCGAAGCACCGTGTAATCATGTTCCTTTGATAAGTCTCCCCTTTTTACCATCTCTTCTTGCACCTTCTTTTTCTTGATGAGAGGAAAAAGCAAAGTCCTTTGAAGAATAGTCCTCGGAGCAGTCTATCTGGAAGCATCCTGAATGTTTATGAATAACATTAAAATAGGACTGTTTGCCATGGGGAACCCGAACTGAAATTGTTTTTTATACAAGATACAATAGCTTTTTTAGATGGCAGAATCAGAAATTAAATGCTGGTAAGAGGATTTTAATTTGGTGTTGGAATTGTAAACTATTGGGACAAGCAACTCTCTCTCATGATCACTTGCTTAAAAAAAATATGCTAAAAGAATGCCTTGAATTGTCGGGAAAGCCACGTGATCAAGAAGAGTCTTTCACTTGGACTATGATTCAGCTTTTTACTAGGTTTGTCAGCTTCCAAGGTCTGGTATGTCCTTCCAAGCAGAGCAGAAAAGACATTCTAGAAAAAAGTCTGATTGAAGCTAAGAACCAAGTTTCTTATTGTCTCCTTAGTTCTTGTTTGTTTAATTAAAAAGAAAAACGCTCCACTTTTCTATTAATGGTATGCACTATCAAACTGAAATTATTTCTTTTCATGAAACCTGAGGCACAACCTTCTTTGACCCTTGCTAATGCTTCAGCTTAAACATATATCTTAGTTGAGCTATTAAAAAGGGACAAAGACAGTCTGTCCTTTATTGTTTTTATTGAGGATGAGGGATGGGACTGGCACAAAATTTTCAGTTCTATCTTTTCAGCAAGGTCCTGATATTCAAATTATTATTATTATTATTATTATTATTATTATTATTATTATTTCACTTATTTTCTATTTCTTTTCCAGTATGTTCACATGAATACACGGCAGCCTCTGGTGTGCTAACATCACCAAACTATCCAGACAACTATCCAGGCAAAATGGCATGTGTATACAAGATCCATGTGGCAAACAACAAACAAATTGCTTTGCATTTCACCAATTTCTCTTTGGAGAGTGGAGCCATGTGTCCGCATGATTATGTTGAAATCAGGCGAGTTGGTTTCCATTTGGCTACATATATAGCATCTGAACAGTTTACCACCTCACTTCATGGAACTGTAAAGCCAGGCAGGCAAAAGTGCAGTAATTGTATTTGAAACTGCCTTTCACTCTGATAGTATTTTACTCCCTACCCCATGACAACCTGGAACTACCTACTAGTTCTCCAGAACAGGCATGTAAAAGAATATAACCAAGGAAGGGATTAGGAGTGTTCCTCCCCAAAGGAATCCACAACAAGATCAACCTACCTCATATTTGTGAAGCTCAACTGATGTTCATCCTTTCCTTCAAAATACCCACCGAAGGGCTAGGGATTGCACTTAATTTTTTTGAATGCAGAGAGATCTTTCCCAGCTGTATCCAGTCTGTTAAAGATCCAGTGTGTATACAGCAGTTCTGGGCTGTTTGCATAGCAGTCTCTTCCTTTTCCTCAACTGCCTGTGTAATGCCATCGCATTTCATGCTACATTGTCTAACCTGCCCTGGCTAAGAGCTTTAGATAAGCTGGGAATTTCAGCCAAATACTGTGATATGAGCTACTCATGCTGGGGATTCCAGATATACAGTTCCATCCTACAACAGGTTTCCCCTTTTTATCTAATTTTCTGCATGATTTTTTTAAACTTAAAAGTGTTTAAGGATAATTTTGTTACTGCTAAACCACCCTCTCTAGTGCTTTGTAGGTATAGTCTTATTAGAGATCCAAGTTTTAATGGTTTTTATCCCTTTATTTTTGTTTGTATCTGTTTGTTTTTGATTGCAGAGATGGAGGGTATGAAACATCCCCCTTGCTTGGAAAGTATTGTGGCTCCTCATTGCCTCCTGTTACCATTTCTCATAGTAACAATCTGTGGATAAAGCTTATGAGTGATGTATATTTAACAAGTACTGGATTCTCAGCTTACTGGGATGGAACATCAACAGGTAAAATCAAAATACCAAATGTATCATGTTATTTCTCTAGCAAGTAATAAGAAGAGAAGATGTTGATTCCTTCATTTTCCCTGGCCATTTTCCTTGATTTCTATCATTTTCCTTGGCCATTACCACCCCCCTTTAACTCTTCAGACTGGCTTGTTGAGATCTATGGGAGAAGCCATAATCTTCCTGATGTGGAAAAGGAACAGGGCATTTCCAGAAGTAGACTCACAATGATAGAACACCATCCAAAGAGAGATTCACCAGTGTATGATCCTACAAAGGTTAAGGATTATGACAAAAATTAAGGCAGAAGAAAATATTCCATTCCTGGGCTGCATATTTAAAATTTGGCTCTTTGCATAATGTTATAGCTCACCATTTTTAATATAAGTTGTTGTACGTTTAGATTCTACAAATCTTCAAAAGGTTGCTATTGTTGCTATTATTGTTCAAGTAAAGTTGATCAAAACAATCCTATGAAGCATAGCAGTATCCCATTTCTAGTCAGCCAAATGGAATGCTTGGGTTGCTTTGCCCAGGAATAGCAGCTTGTGCACATGTACAGAATCCCCAGTTTGTCAAGCAAGGTACCCATCAAAGCAGACTGGCCTTGTCTTGAGACTGTACAGGGACCAAGTGACTTTCCTCCATGAGACAAAGCATTTTGATGAGATAGGTTATGGGTGTTCTGGACACCTCTATTATATGCTTGATAGTTCATGGCTTTAGGTCTGCTCCAAGCATATTTACCAGTTGAGTGGTATATAAATTGAACAGATAATAATTAATGCCTATTATGTTCATTATTGGAAGGTTTGCTGAAGGAAAGAGCTGAACTATTGACAGGGAGATATCTAGAAATATGTATATATTTGCATCCTTACATTTCTCTCTATAGATGTCTATATGGATATTAAGAAAAATTATGTATCTTGACCTTCAGTTGGAATTTCTTTTCTCCAATTTCAGCAGTGGATGGCAAGAAGTTATCAACCTATTGAAAGTTAGAAGAAGTATGCACTTAACCTAAAAAATGATTATTAATAATTATGCTCAGAAGTTTGATAAAAGTGAATAGAGACTAGGGTGTACAGTATTAAGGACCAGAATAGATTTGGCCAATTGTCACTGAATTAGAATTTTGCACTTATTTTCAGGTTGTGGTGGAATCCTTGCAACTTCTTCTGGAATGTTCATGTCTCCCAACTATCCTATGCCATATTACCGAAATGCAGAATGCTACTGGCTGCTAAAATCAAGTCATGGAAGTCCATTTGAAATCCATTTTGATCAGTTCCATCTAGAGTCTCATCCATATTGTCACTTTGATTATCTTGCTGTAAGTGCCTTATTTTCTCTGAGTAAGGCTGATAATAGTTAATAATAATAGCTGAAACATTGACTGTTCTAAGGATATGAGATGTAAAAATATATAAATTGCATAATCCTTATCTAAGGACCAATTTGTGCAATATAACTTTTCCACCTTGGAAGTAATCCCAGATCTATATATCCAGTGGAAAAGAGTATTACACACAACTGCCAAGGAGAGGTACAGAAGGAAAAAAGTCTATGATTTCAGTGGCTAGAGAAAGTATCACTATGATATCAGGACGTCTATAACTATTGATGGATATCAACTGCATTCTGCATTTTTTCATTTCTTGTTGTCAGAAGACACAAGCCTGGAGTTACAGCTTCTCCTAGATATTAAACCCCCATCCAACTAAAGACTATTGCATGTATAGCACTTCAGCTTCAGGATTGCTAAACCCTTGGAAAGATGAGACTTAAAAAGTCCCTGTAGCCTTGTCAGCTGGAACTGCTACTCTTTAACTGCTATCAGTGATGGGGCTGCCAATAAAATAATGTAAGATATACTGTAGGACAGGGAAAAGGCTGTCTCTTCTTTTGGCTTGGGAAGAGTCTGCTCTACTATCCATAACTGCCCTTTCTTCTCAACCTTAACCTTTTTCCTAGAGTGAGGTCAAGCTTTTCCTTGGAGCAGGGAAATGATACATGGTGTAGGTCGTTCCTCCATGTGCATATGCCCCCTACAGATAACACTATATAAATATAGGTCTCTGCTCGTATGTACACAAAAGTCTTGCACTTCAAGCTATTTGCGAAATATTTTATTGTATCTGAAGAAGGACCAAGAATGGCTTGACAAGATTCATACTCATATTGAAAATGCTATATAAATGACCTCAAAAATTTTCTTAGTATTATTTTCTTAACAATCAGAGCATTTGAATTTTGATCCCACAAGTAAACATCTATAGAAGCTATCATAATCAAAATACTTTAATTCTTAAAATGTATTATCCAGAATAGGCTTTGAGAAGTGCCATAACAAATATTGGTAAAGTTTGCTTTTTTTCCAGACTTGGATCCAGCTTATGCTTGTATGAGAGACCAGCAGGAAATCCAAGCGCTGTAAACTAGACTGGGAAATCAAAATAAATTTTTATATATTATTAAATGTATATTCCCAGCTTTCTTCTTATATAAATTCTCAAGGCAGCTTACAACAGTAAAACGGAACTTTTAATACTCAATAGTAAAATAAATGCAATTAAAATCAAAATTAAATAATATTAAAATCAATGAACAGTGGAACACCTTAGTGAAACAGATGCGTTTTTGCAATTCTCCTAAATATTGGAACAGTGGAAGCCAAAGTACTGCCTTGGGGAGAAGATTCAGCAGGAGAAGGCTGACTCTTCCATAGTACAGTAGACAGCCAAACTTCTGGCATCTTCAAAAGGACCTCTTTTATTGATGTAAATAACTGGGCAGTTTCACGGTGAGAAAAATGATCCCATAGATCATCAGGCCATAAGACACTTGGGCTTTATAGTTCAATGCCAATACTTCAAATTGTGCCCCGTAGGTAATTGGCAGCCAGCCAGTGTGGATCTTTCTGTACAGGCATGATGTGACCCCTGTTTTGTGCCAGTTAGCAGCCCAGCCATCACATTTTATAAATGTGAATGAATGAATGAATGAATGAATGAATGAATGAATGAATGAATGAATGAATTTTCCATCAACTGCAATTTGCAATTTCATGTTGCATTATTCAACACGGTTGTAACTAAGGCAAGAATAACCATCCCCATGCTTGACCAGCTCAGGAAGTGTCATAGTTGATGTACTAGCTGTAGTTGTGCAATGTTCACCACAGCCACCACCTACAAGTCCACTGACAGTTGGGGTACAAGGGGCAGTCCCAAACTGTGAACCTACTTTTTCTGGGAGAGTGCAATCCTGTCCAAAACTCACCGCTATCCCCAAGTCCAGTTTTCTCCTTACCAATAGCATCCCTCTCTCGTCTGGATTTAATTTCAGCTTGTTCTCTTTCATCCAGCCCACCTTGATTAGGCAACATTCAAGAGTACTAACTGCTGGCTGATATCAGCATAAATCATATTTCCAAGAAAACTACATGGACATATCTATAAAGTAACCAGGAGTAGACTTCAACCCAAATAAAACATTATTTGCTACATGTTAATACTTTTAAAATCTTTATATTTCCCAATAACTACAGGTGTATGATGGCAACAGTAGCAACAGTAACATGTTAGGCAAATTCTGTGGTAAGCAGGTGCCGCCCACAATACGTTCTACTAGCAACAATTTGTATATCAAACTAAGGACAGACGGTTCTTTAAGCGGAGGAGGGTTCCTTGCTCGTTTTAAGCAAGGTAAGTTGAAATATTTTGATCAAGTCCAACTAGTTCATATATATTTGCAGCATCTCTAAATGGACATATGGGATCCTTTTCAAGTGTGGATATTACATTTAGGCTAATGCAAAAGACAAATGTAATCCTGAATTGCAATAGATATAAGAGACCTGGCTGATCTAACTATTGCCCCATCCTTTCTATTAGAAATTCAGGACAATGTACATTAGTCCATTCCATTTTATCATTGTAACAATTGTCTCTCTCTGTGTGTGTCTTTAAGTCAGCCTTGATTCCTGACAATCTGTCAGAAGTGGTTTGCTGTTGAATTTTTCCCAGACTGAGAGAGTCACTGACCCAAACCCCCCAGTTGGCTTTTGTGCCTAAGGCAGGATTAGAATTTGACAGTGCCTTTAACTGCTACTTCAAACTGTCTCTCTATAGCAGTGTTTCTCAACCTTGGCAACTTTAAGATGGGTGGACTTCAACTCCCAGAATTCCCCAGCCAGCATGGCTGGCTGGGGAATTCTGGGAGTTGAAGTCCACCCGTCTTAAAGTTGCTAAGGTTGAGAAACACTGCTCTATAGTGTTAAAATGGTCATGGCACAGGAGATCCAACTGATTTACTAATTATGCTGTACTTGGGGGAAAAAACCCTCTAAATAATCCAGAGTTATTCAGACTCCAGTTATCACCTCATGTGTGGGCTGATCTTTTCTTTTCAACCACATATTATTTCAGGATATTTATTCAAACCACAAAGTCCCAAGCCAATTATCAGAAAACCTTTTCATCTGCAAATAGCCCAAAGCTATAACATCATTTCAGATACCCTAGATATTGCATTCACAAACGTGTCTTTCCCAAATGACATTTATTGAGAACATGGAAGGTGGGGAAGAATTTGTTGGAGATGATCAATAGGTGGGATTCTTCTCTGAAAATGTTTCTGATCCTTTTTGGAAAGTTAGTCTTACATTGGAGGTTATTTGCCTTCTCCAGATTTATTTCTGGCTGTAGAGTCTATATGTATTTTATTTTAAAATTAAAATCTGTATCCTTTTTTGTAAGCTCATGGTATAAACACCTAACTGCTGATTGAATCTACTGCTACCAATGGATGCTTTCCATTCTTAAAATGGGAAATATAGAAAACATAATATTTTTTAATTTTTCCCCCCCAAGTTTGCCAGGGAATAATAATTGCCAACCGTTCTCAAGGCATTTTGGAGAGTTTGGGCTACCCTAACAACTATCCTCCAGGTGTATATTGCAATTGGACCATCCAAACTACAACTGGGAACACCCTGAATTACAGTTTCCAAGCACTTAGCACAAAAGGGGGTAAAAGGTGTGAACGTGATCATTTAAAGGTATGAAATAAAAATGTTATCCTATATTTTGAAATGTGGTATTAAATAGATCACCCCTAAGTGAGGGAAGTAAGTAAGTTAGGGGGCGTGGTGGCTCAGCGAGTAAGACGCCAGGCTTGTCGATCGGAATATCGCAAGTTCAGAGGTTCGAGACCCTAGCCCCGCATGACGGAGTGAGCTCCCGCACTCGCCCCAGCTCTTGCCAACCTAGCAATTCGAAAGCATGCAGATGCAAGTAGATGAATAGGTACCACTTACGTGGGAAGGTAACAGTGTTCCGCGCACATCATGCCAGCCACATGACCATGGAAGCGTCTTTGGACAACGCTGGCTCTTCAGCTAACAAACGGAGATGAGCACCGGCCCCTAGAGTCGGACACGACTGCACAAATGTGCGGGGGGAACCTTTACTTTTTAAGTGAGGGAATGCCTGCAGCACTCCTTTCTGTTCCTTCCAAGCCCAAGGACATCTGTCTTCCATTATCTCTAAGTTCTAATCAAATGATAACCATTCCATAACTTCCATTTTCCCAGCTCAGTAGGTGTTTGAGACTTCAGAAAGGCTGAGGGCCAAAGTCAGCAGCAAGTACAGAGGTATTGCTTTGCTCCTCTGTTTAAGGTCTAAGTTGATTGTGGACAACTGCTGAAACAACAGCATTCTTCTTAAATGTTAACCCAGACCAGAAACTTTCTGCAATGAATCCCCTGGAGTCCTTAAATTTCTAAAGTCCAGATCTGCTTGTGTATCTTTCATTCTTCATTAATAACTTATTTCTAGTTAACTTCCTTAAAGGTTAGGCTTCCATCAGACCAGCACACCCATTTAACATTAACAAAATTTGCCACTTTTCATAAGGCTTGGAAATACTTGAGTTTCTGAGCTTTTATAGCTCTCTAAGTACAGTATATTGTATGTATTTGCATAGCTTTTTAACACCATAAACCAAAAAGTGGATGGCTGTGATGTGACACATGTTCCCCTTTTATTTTGGTTTAGGGGTTTTATTAGAGGCACCCTCTTCCTTTTACTTACGTATCCTGTTAAAGGACAACATGCAGCCAGAGTTTAGCAATTTGATTAATTTTAGGTGCCTCCAGATATCACAAAAATGGGATTGAGAGCAGCCTGTGGCCCATAAAGTACTAGCTGCCCACCACTCCCTCTTGTAAAAATTTTAAGATGTTAAACAAATGCGTGTGTGTGCGTGTATATATATACATATACACACACACACAGAGTGTGTGTGTATATGTGTGTGTGTATGTATGTATGTGTATGTATGTGTGTGTATACATATACACACAGACACACAGAGTGTGTGTGTGTATATGTGTGTGTGTATGTATGTGTGTGTATGTATGTATGTGTGTGTGTGTGTGTGTGTGTATATATATACACACACACACACACACATACATACATACATACATACATGCCAGTAAAAAGTGTAATTACAGATGAAATCTGCATTGGCTACATACATATTGATCCATGCTTCCCAGTAACTACTGAATGCAAGGGGCCTTATATTGAACATATAACACCCTCACCCTTGTTACTCAGCATTGGCCTATGGATCTGATCCTTAAATAGTTAAGAAATTTAGCATCAGGCCATCTGAAGCAGAAGTAAAACCACAGTAGTAATCTACAGGATGCAAGAAGAAAATGCCCTCTAATTAGAATAAGCCTCAAATGACTAACAGACTGTTTTTCCGCGGTGCCACCAAAAGAGATGGGTGAGGGGTCTTAGACAAGCAAATCCCAAAATGAATGACTAATGGTTTATTTTTAGTTGTGCATGTTTCTCAGCTGACACACCCTATCATGTCAAAGCAACATGCCTTTTTCCTGTATTGCAAGAAAGCAATTAATTACAGTCCTGCAACTATAAACTGTATTGATGTATCATAGAAGGGGGCAATCTGGTCCCACTCCCAGATGTATAAACCCCAGCCAGTGGTCAGAAATAATGGGAATTATTGCTACAATATCTAGAATGCTCCAAGTTGTTTATTCCTGGCATGCCACAACCCCGTTTTTTCAACGTACACATTTGGCTCATGGAGTGAGTTATCCTCAGAGGAGAAACAGCAACCTTAACCAGGTTTAGTGATTAGGAATTGGGGGGAAGGGTTTTCATCTGCTTCCCCAAGTAAACCCAATGCAAGAAGAGGTAAGAAGATGTACAACAGAGACGTAAAGGAACATACAATGTCTGAATAACTAGCATGCTTATGAATGGGTATGCATCTATATCCCGATCTACACCCGGTGCTATCTGTCAACCCCACTAGGTAAACCAGACCAGAAAACCAACTCCACAGGAAGGCTAAAACTACTTTTATTGAGATTGGCTATAATAACAGAATCTTGCAAGTCTGATTGTGCTGTACCTCCTCTTCCTTCTTCTACTTCAGGTTGTTCAGGAGATGTCTGCCTGAGCCACTTCCAAATGTTAACTTGTTCTGAACTTTGAAATGTTTCACCCCATTTTGATTAATGGTTCCTGCATATCTCCATCAAAGGCATCTTCCTTATTCTCTACACCAGTGTTTCTCAACCTTGGCAACTTTAAGATGGGTGGACTTCATCTCCAAGAATTCCCTACCCAGCCTTCCTGGCTGGGGAATTCTGAGAGATGAAGTCCACCCATCTTAAAGTTGCCAAGGCTGAGAAACACTGCTTTATGCTTTCCCACTTATCATCAGCCCTCCCCTTGTATGGCCCTGAAGAGTTCCACATATTCAAGTGTGCCCCTACCCTAAAACAGCTTGTATTCTTATTTTAACAATAAATTACAGAAAGGGGACTGCTTCTTTTAATTCCATGATCATTCTTCATGTGCTCTTTCATTTCCATGTACTATGGTATTGCTATTGGTATTTAAATATATTCAGTGTGTTTTCTCACAAGATATGGTTTCCTAAGCATATTTTCTCCTATCATAGAATGTAAATTTTGATACCTATTTTGATACACATGCTGATAATTATATCACAAAAGCCCAAGAAGAAATGCAGTCAGAACAAAATCCTTAAGCATCTCTAAGAGCAAATTATCATAGTAATATTCTTTCCTCCAGAAAAATGCTCATTTCATATACGGCTTTCAGCGGTGGAGTGGAAAGGCTACCACCCCACTATATTTTTAGGAATATCCAAAAGTTTTGAGTTCAAAATGTGGAGTGTTCCAAGCTCAAAACAAATTGAACATGTTTCAAAAATTTTGTTTCATGGCCGCCACAATCTTTTATTCTGAACTCATAGCAAAATATGGCTATTTCATGCAGTGTTACTCCAAAAGTTCTCATCAAAGGAAAGAATCCCAAATGGGCTGTTTCAGACTTGAACCAGGACATTTTGAGTGTCCCAAGTGTCATGTTTTCCAAGTGTTTTGTTTCAGGTCAGAACAAAGCATTTGTACTATTTTGATTTTTATTCCAATAGAATTCAGCCATCTTGGAATTCAGTTGGAATTGTTCAAGAAGGTTGCTTTACCCCCATCTTAAAGCATGTTTCTAGTTTCATTCACAACCTAATTATGGCTTCATTCTATGTCCGTTGCCTTCTCTGCTCTACTTCAACACCAAGTAAAGTGTCCAAAGCTGCAGCTGTTGCTAACGTATCCTCTGACACCCTCCCCAGTTCTGAACTAGCCTAACCATACTAATCAACAAGACATGACTGAGGGCATCTTTATTTTAGAAGGCAAATAGCCAAAAGTAGTTACAACTCATAAAGCCTTAGATCATATCCATATCATCTGTTCCAATACAACAGGAAGTTGGAAGAGGCTTCTTGACTGGAATAGTTGCCACCACTTTGTGGGACAGGGCTCTTCTGCTTTCAATGACAAACGTTAAATTGTGGAGTCCTTGGTGCTCTTTGAGCTTGGGTGTTTGTTTGCAGACATTTCATTACCCAATAGGTAACATCATCAGTGCAAGTGAGTGGGGGGCTGCATATATATGTAGCTACTGCATATAAACAGGGAGCAAACTCCACAAGTAGCAACTCTAGAAACTGCCTTCATATGTTTTATACGTTGTACAGTAGGGTTGCTCTGTACAACATACATCAGAGCTTTCCAAACTGTGTGTCGGGACACGTTAGTGTGTCGGCTGCAGTGTCTGGGTGTGTCACAGCTGCTGCTGCCTCCGAGCCCTGCCAGGATTCCACGCAGGTCCTAGTGCCTGCCTTGTGCCTTGCTGCCTCCAAACCTGCCCTGCCAGGATTCCGCACAGGTCCTAGTGCCTGCCTTGTGCCTTGCTGCCTCCAAACCTGCCCTGCCAGGATTCCGCACAGGTCCTAGTGCCTGCCTTGTGCCTTGCTGCCTCCAAACCTGCCCTGCCAGGATTCCGCACAGGTCCTAGTGCCTGCCTTGTGCCTTGCTGCCTCCAAAACTGCCCTGCCAGGATTCCGCACAGGTCCTAGTGCCTGCCTTGTGCCCTGCTGTAAGTGTGTGTTGCAAAATGATGCCCTGCTGTAAGAGTGTGTCGCGAAATGATGCATGTCTAAAAAGTGTGTCACCAACATGAAAAGTTTGGAAAGCTCTGACATACATAATGCATACTTAATGCTTTCAATCCCACAGACTCCTACTGCAAAATAATAACACAGATTTTTATTTTCACCTTTTGCTTGGAACTAGCAGATAGAACCCTTCTTTGCTTCAGCAGCTGTTTCCAACTGGGTTGTATTTACTGGTTAGATTTATTTTCATATAAAAAAATGTCATTCATGATAATTGGCATTCTTTAACTTTGGTTTCTGGACTTTTTTTTCTGGGAGTGGGAATTAAATTTTGATACAGTATAAATCCAACCAATGTGTTTTGTGTTTCTTTTTGATTTAGAGAACTTCACTGGCAGAACCCTATAACCAGTCAAAGCCTTACTGCAGGAAATACCACAGATAACTCTCATGGTTTCTGGAGTGAATTTGCATTTTTTGGCAGTGGCATTTTTCTCCTTCAAAGCAGAAAAGAATGTATAAATAATTCATGTAGTCCAGTCATGTTGATGCTCTGGTTTTGCTTCTTACCACATTTATCTTAGATTAACAGATTGCCCAAATGCAGCATCTCTCCTTACGATTAGACTGCAACTCCCATCAGTCCCAGCCAGAATCTCCAGGTTGGGGAAGAATATTTTGGATTCTATCATCGACCTCTAATGGAAGAAAGAATAAGATCTAACATTTTTTGAAACAACTGCACAATACAAAGTGGTTGGTCATGTAAAAAACTTCCGGATTCAATCCCACGGGTATACGTTAGTCATGGGAACTGCTTTCTTCCTGTAGCTGACTGGCCATTACTCACTCAGCCTTGTTTTCCACTCCATCGCACTGCTTTTGGGCTCAATTTGAGACCAACATTAGGGAAGGATAATTTCATTTGAAAGGTGGTCAGAGTTAGGTAGCCAATGTACTGGATTTATTGAGTGCTAAATATGGTTCCTATTAGTCTCCATTAAGATGGACTTTACCACTGCAAAGGAATGGGTTGGTAATAGCCATGCTGGCATAGTATTATCTGGGCAGACAACTCTGCCCGGGACACCAGTCTTGAACCTGGTGGCTGGAAAATGAGTAATTTCTAACTCTGCATTACATTGGTGGTGTGCACAAAGGAAGAGGTCTGGATTAGCCTGGGTACCCTTTCCATGAGGAGAAACAATTCTGACACTTTTTCTTTTGGAGACCAAGTTTAATATTACAGAAAAGTCTGTCTTTCCCTTCTGCAGTCATTACTTTCCATCAAAGCTCTCAAGCAAGATATGAAATGAGGAGAGGTGAACATCACTGTAGCAGACCTAAATGCAACGGAGTGGTCTCCTGCAAATACTTTTCTGAGGATTGAATAGCCAGCAAGATATTCAAGACAGCACAGCTGTCTTTTTCTTTCCTAAGCACTGCATAGTTCCAGCAAATGCATTCCATCACTCTAGCTATTGTTGAGCTCTTTAATATTTACAACTGTCTTGTTTTCAGTTGAATTAAATAATGTCTTCCCTTGGAAACCAAATTGGAAGCAGTGCAACATGGAGTTATTTGTGTGTGTGAAAAATAGCCTGTTTGCAGAGCTGTATAAAAAAAGTGATTTGCGTAACAGTGGGGGGGGGGAGGATAGAAAAGGCCTTTTCTCAACTGATTAAATTAAGGGAGGGAAAACTTGAAGGGGAAGGGTGTTCTCTGGAACTAATTAGTGCCAATACCAGATTCTTTTGACTTTTCAACTATCCCATCTCTCTTTCTCTCTCTCTTCCCCCACCCCCAATGCGATCCTGCTCACAAACTAAATAAATCTTGAGTGAGAAGTTAGTGCAGAACTGGAGCATTGGTTTAGGGATACAACCAATATTTTCAAGCACTTGGAGAGTTCTCTCTTTCCTGCTTTTTATTCTGACAGAGTAAGCCAGGGATTGTCTTGGAATCCATAGCTGTAGTAATTGCAAATATTACTGCTGTCCTCTTTGGGTGTCATGCCACTAACACAAATGGAGGGGGAAATGCATCCACTGTTCCTACCTATTGCCATATCAACATGTCCATTGCTGGCACCTGCCCTGCAGTGGGAATATGCAATTCTTTAGCAGGGAGCCTCCATTACTACAAACGTCTCCTCACTGCAAAAATCCACCTTACAACAGTTGAAAGGCTATGAAGCCAGTGATGGAGATACGATGAAGAGAATGGAGCCATCAAGTAGATGCTCACTTAGAGAGAGAGCGTATACATAATTATGACATAATTATGACATAATAATTATGAATAATTATTATATAATCAGCATCTCACAGATAAGTCTTTTCCGCTTCCTTTCAGCTTTATGATGGGCCCAATGCTCAATCCAATTTGATTGGCATATTTTGTGGAGATAGTGATCTC
Source organism: Charina bottae (assembly GCA_023362775.1). Taxonomy (NCBI): domain Eukaryota; kingdom Metazoa; phylum Chordata; class Lepidosauria; order Squamata; family Charinaidae; genus Charina; species Charina bottae. The sequence goes on along the minus strand of JALMGJ010000007.1, from coordinate 45,594,801 downwards.
CCATCTGGAGGTACCACGAGTTCCAGTCTTCACGTGGTGTTTTTCTCTGATCAAATAGAGGAGTCTACTGGATTTCAGATGCTATGGAAAGTAAATGGTAAGTCATGTTGATATTCTGGGAATTTGGCAGTAATATTTTCTGCCCCAAATCAGCAGCAAACCATCCTCTGAATTAACTCCCTAATGCAGTGTTTCTCAACCTTGGCAAGTTTAAGATGGGTGGACTTCAACTCCCAGAATTCCCCAGCCTGGCTGGGGAATTCTGGGAGTTGAAGTCTACCCATCTTAAACTTGCCAAGGTTGAGAAACACTGCCCTAATGGGATTCTTTTTAAATGTGAGCTGCTGTTTTGTTTTTGTTTCAGTTATTACAATTTTCTTTTGTTTTCCCATCCACCCTGCTCATTTTGTGTCACAGCTCAGTCACTTTATGCCAGGGCTTTGGCCATAGTGATGTTTGGTTAGGAAGAAAAAGAAATGAAGTGTTGTGCTCACCCAGAGAAAGACTGCGCACTCTCGTAATTAGGGATGCAATAATCACAGCAATGTTACATTTTAAAAGTGTGACAACCATTAACTTTCTTACAGATTTATATTAGGGCTGCCAGCAAATTTGGAAAAAAAAACCATGACAAGGTAGCTTGGAGCTGAAATGCCCTTCTCTCATGTAATCACCTCAGCTGGAGGCTGTAAAATGGGGAACATTCTGGCTGATATTGACATTGAGGAACAAAATTTAAGCATTGGCTGGCAGTGCAACATTCCGCCACCCAGAAATGCTTGGGGAGTTGCTATATTGCCGTGATGCTATGTTGCTGGGGGCGGGGAAGGATTGTGGTGAATAGCAGCTGCCAAGAAGGGTACCGCACACTTCTGCCAACACTGTAACACACGGGGGATGGCCCCGAAGGATCTCTCTCCTTGCCAGATTGGGCCAGAATGATCAAAAAGTCAACTTTCCGGTAGAACAGCTTCATACCCACAGTCATGGTGATGAATATGGCCACCTGTTCATGTCTGAGCACATCCAAGTTTTGGCACTGGTAATGGGGGCTGTTGGACATTTGACAACTGCACCCTGGTGTAGTTAATACTTCGGTGCAACGTGGAAGCTTTGCTCTGATAAGCTGGTCCATGCTCTCACTGTCAGTAGAGGGCTGCATCCTTTCTCCATTTTAGTTCCCAGAAAATGTAGTTGTATAAGTGTTGGTTTATTATTCATTTATTCCAATTTTAGTTATATCTTTCTTTGGACCCAATGTACATTTTGTCGTTATTTTTGTTGCTGTGATCTGTCCAGTAATCAAAATTCCCTGAGTAGAATCACCCAGCTGTCTAAAAAGAAAAAGGTGATCAAAGCAATTAGATGCCATAATCAATGACACATGAAAGGCATTACAAATTACAAAAGGTATTATATTATAAAAGGTATTATACAATAAGCAGGCACTTAAAGTCAGACTAATCTAACCCTACAAATGGCTTGGAGATATGGAATGTTTCAACCTGGTGTTGAAAAGATAGTAGGCATGTCACAAGTGGAGGCCAAAAGGGAAAAGATTCTGTCTCTTGTAAGCACCCACCTAACCTCATTTAAACAGAGTGTTAAGGCATAAAGGATAAACAGAGGATAAACAGTGTGTTAGGCATGTACATAGAGTTGGAAAAGTAAATTCTCCCTTGAACTTGAGTCCTAACTACACTATGGGTTTTGTGCTTTTGTTTTATTATTTTTTTTACAACAATATGGAGGTTGCTCATCACTGCATTCTTCTGGGATGCTTTTTTCAACCCGCCCAGTCTAGTCTACAGCTCTAGGAATTTCCTGGTGGTCCACCATCCACTAAGTCCAAGCCCACTGAAACATTTTCAAGATCAACCAAGATCAACTAGGTGCTGCTACCTCCTGTGCATACGTGGTGGCTCAGCGGGTAAGACGCCAGGCTTGTTGATCGGAAGATTGCAAGTTTGGAGGTTCGAATCCCTAGCCCCGTGTGACGGAGTGAGCTCCCGCACTCGCCCCAGCTCTTGCCAACCTAGCAATTTGAAAGCATGCAAATGCAAGTAGATGAATAGGCACCACTTCGGTGGGTAGGTAACAGCGTTCCACGTGCATCATGCCAGCCACATGACCGCGGAAGCGTCTTCGGACAACGCTGGCTCTTCGGCTAACAAACGGAGATGAGCACCGGCCCCTAGAGTCGGACACGACTGCACAAATGTGCGGGGGGAACCTCTACCTTTACCTTTTACTCTCTGATCCTAAGCTATTCAGGCTTTAAAAATCAGCATCCAAACCTTGGCGTGGGCCTGGAAATGGTCAGTTATTGGTAGGGCTATGACTACCCCTTAGGGCATAAGATACACACACTTTCCTGACCAAACAAGCATTAATGTGATTTGATCAAGATGATGGTTGTTTATGCTTACATCTGTCTTTTATGCATGTTAGGTAACATTAATGTAGCTTTCCTGATTGAGCTACGTAAGGGTAATAGTCACATAATCCTTGCAGGGAATGTGAAATTGCTGCAGCTGCCCTCTCTGCCTAATCACTTGGCATTATTAAATTTGTGACAACGAAGCGGCTGGAATCTGCCTCTGGGTCCCTGCCTGGTTTGAGCTGTTCTCTTGTATGGATTATTCCGCAATATCTGAAAGGGGACCCCTTTCCGGGACAGCCTGACAAAATGCAGTTATTTGGCCATCTCTCTCTCTCTCTGGCTAGACTGGTCACACAGTTTGTATTCAAAGGGGGGGTGTGGCCAGCGGGGAGGCTAGGGGAACCTGGCAACATTGCTGGGGAGGGAAGGGTTTATGGGAAGCGAGCCGAGCCGTTCTGCTGAAACTCAGCAGGAGGGAAATGTTAAGGGAGTAAAATTGAAGAGCTGCGAGATGATGTCATCCTGGAGCCACACAAAGGAAAGCAGGAAGCAGCTTTTCTCAATGGAGATGACATCATCCAACCCAGAGAGGAGACTCAAGAGTCTTTTATTCATGTGTACGTGGTTTCCAATTCTGCCCATTCCCTCATAATAGGGAATCCTCCTTCCTCTGTTGTTTAAAGATCTTGCTTTTCTTACATTTTTGAATCTCAGTTCAACTGTTCCTCATACACCCTCCTCCTAAAGCAACACGCCCTCTGTAGAGCTATAGAGTCTCTAATGAAACAAATGAAAAAGAATGCAGGCCATATCTAATCCCCATGTTGATTATTATTTTTTCAAAGATTTTTTTACCCCGCCTTTATTATCTTTATAAATAACTCAAGGCGGCGAACTTACCTAATACTCCTTCCTCCTCCTCTTTTCCCCAGAACAGCAACCCTGTGAGGTGAGTTGGGCTGAGAGGCAGGGACTGGCCCAAGGTCACCCGGCCGGCTTTCATGCCTAAGGCGGGACTAGAACTCACAAACTCCTGGCTTGCCATTGGCTCCTTTCTAGGGCTGAGAGACAGTGATTGGGCCAAGGTCACCTAGTGGCTTTCGTGCCTCAGGCGGGACTAGAACTCTCGGTCTCCTGGTTTCTAGGCTGTTGTCTTAACCCAGGGCTTTCCAAAGTTTTCCCACAGCGACACACCAACCGCCGTTGGTGTGTCGCCGCGGGAAAACCCGGAAGTGCCGCCGTTGCGGCAGTGTGCAAAAACCCGGAAGCGCTGCTGCCGCTTTCGGTTTTTGCGCGCTGCCATGGCTGGGGCGCTTTCGGATTTTCATGTGTCGCCGTGGGAAAACCTGGAAGCGCTGATGGCCCGGTGGCGCGCCATCAGCGCTTCCGGGTTTTGACGCGACACATCTGGGCCCCGCAGGCGACACACTTTTGTGTCGTGACACACAGTTTGGAAAGCTCTGCCTTAACCACTAGACCAAACTGGCTTATGCTTCCTATAATGGTCTAAAATGGTATAAGGTCCTTTAACCTTGCATCAGGCATAATGCTTATAATGACAACACTGGGTGCAATGTGATATACACACACACACGCAGACACACACAGAGACACACATAAATACACACTTTATTATAAAGAACAGTATATACAATATTTTTTTCATAATAAAACGTCTGACAGATCGGTTGCACCTGAAGAAAGTTTAAACAGATTTGGAACTGATTTGGTGATATGTTGTCAAGGCATTCAGGAGGAGTGAAACAACCTCCTGACAGCAGTCCGGAGCAGGAGGTGAAATTCAGATAAAGAACTGGACGCCAGCTTAAGGCTCCACTTGGCAGCCTTGTTATCGCTCCTCCTCGGGGCCCTGTTTTTTTTTTTTTCATTAGCAATGCTTATCGGTTGGTTCTCCCTTGGCTGCAAGTGCTCTTGGCTGCCCACCAGGAAGCAGAAGGGAGGTGAAGGTGAAAGGAAGAGAGCTTTCAAAATTCTCAGGCATTTTGCTCTTCAAATTCCTCTTTGGCCTGCTTGTCATCATTTCCACAATGCTGGTTGTGTTAGTGCCTTGTGGGAAAAATAACATTCTTCTGGCACGGGAAAGATTAACAAATTTATCGTTGCCTAAACTTTTGTGGATCACAATTCACAATCCACTTTATAAATATTTTCTTTTGTCTGGGTTACAATTGTTCTTTCTTTCAAAACTAAGAATCTTCTTAGGTTTTTAGCAATGCCGTTTTGACCACCATTACATGTTTGTATTTTTGCTTCTGTTTTTTTTCTTAATCTGTCACGTATTTTTTAGCTGACCCTTTGTCACAGTAGTCTTAAAAATGACCTCTATGCAAGCATTGGCCACTGACTGCACCTTTTAGCTAGCTTTTGCTCCTCTATTTAGATTCATTATTCACTTCTGATTCTTCATGTTTCTCACCATGAACAGGAATGCTGCTTTATTGTAGGATATAATGACAGAATCGTAAAAGCCAGAGTTTCTCTCTGCCCCCTCTTATACCAAACGGGGTCAAGGCAGAATTATTTTAAGTGTCTTTCTCACACTCCCTCCTTTTCCCAAGACTAAATTGTCTTTAATTTTGCTTTAACTGTTCCTGCATACCTCCTTCAAGGTTCCCTCTGCATTCCTCTACACTTATAAAGAAGAAAGCCTGCGGAATCATTCAAACACTTTGATTAGGAAATTATCCTGCAGGAAAGGAAGCTTATATGTACAGATGGGATTTGCATACACAGTTTTCCTTTGCTACAGAACTTCACGGAATGACTGTGTGACCACTGAACACTGCATGATCGCTTGACTATTTCAGGAAGTGCTGCTGTTTTAAAAGTTGTATAAACGGTGTCTTCTGCTGCACATGAAGTATATTTAGTGTAAGACAGCGGTCTTGCAGGTATCTCATGAACTTAAGATGAGCACAAACCATTTCTGCCATACAGTAAGTGTTTAAAGAAATTCTTTCCCTCTTCCCCCTTTTCATTTCATCACAACCACATGAATTGGCCAAAAAAGTGCTATTTAAAAAATTGGCACAGTATTAATGTACTATACAGTAGTCCTCAACTTACGACCACAATTGGGACCAGAACTTCTGTTGCTAAGCGAGGCAGTCATTAAGTGAGTAACCCCTGATTTTATGATCTTTTTGCCATGGTCGTTAAGTGAATCATGTGGTCATTAAGCAAATTCAGCTTTCCTCATTGACTTTGCTTGTTGGAAGCCAGCTGGGAAGGTCACAAATGGCAATCATGTGACCCCACGATGCTGCAGCTGTTGTAAATACTGTACGTGCCAGTTGCCAAGCGCCTGAATTTTGATCATGTGACCTCAGCGACGCTGCAATGAACGTAAGTGTGAGGAACGGTCGCAAGTCACTTTTTTCAGCACCGTCGTAACTTCGAACAGTCGCTAAACAAATGGTTGTAAGTCGAGGACTACCTGTAAACAGGATTAGAAAGATAGCATGCAGGTCAGAATTTCCCCCCCCCCCAATTTTTCCCTTTCCATTGCCCTTCCCTCATCCAATGAATTGCCATCTCAAGCCTAATAGATAGTTTGGGAGGCAGATTAATTTTCAGTTGGAAATGCAGCAGGAGGGGAAAGAGATAAAAGAATCACTTCAAGTGTAATGTTTCCAATTTTACTTGGGCCCCTTTGCAGTTGCTATTGGGGTGGGAAATATTAAGTGCATTCACACATTTAGCTTGATGCCTGCTTTTCATGCCCTGAGATAAGAGGGGCTCACATTACTTCAGACATTTAGCTGCTGGAGCTTTCCTTACTAGTATTAGGAAGAGGTGGGATAGCCTCTTGGGAAGGTATAGATGTTTCTCTGACAATCTTAGTGTTAGATTTATACATGCATACAGTCCTAGATTTTAAAAGAGGTCAGAGTTTATGTGCAGCAAATGCATCTAGCACAACTGTTGGTTAGGGCTTTTGAAAATCATCATTTACTGTATGCCATTTTTGTTCAAATCACCATGTTGCACAGGCCGCTCTTTCAGAAATCCAAGATGCCACAGGAAGATGCAGTCACCTCTGAATCATCTGTTTCTTGGTCCTTTTATTTGTTGCAGTTTCTAAGCAATTTTGGCAGAGATAAGCAGACTGCGGGCATACTTAAAGGGAAATTTGAGACCGTTGGAAGCCATTAAAAAAAAAACAGTTCTCAAGTTTCATCAGGGTTTTTAGAGTCACATCCCAAACTTTCTTGCCTAGACCCAACTACTGTATTCTTTTGCCCTACAACCTTTTGCAAATGCAATACAGTCTTTTGAAGTGAACTAAAGTTCACTGACAGATCCAAGTCGCTCTTTATATCTTTGTTATAGTCTTATGTCTCTGTTTGTGTCTACTTTTTAAAAAGTTACCTCCTTTGTTGCAACAAATGGCAAAAACTATTCTTTGTTTAATGGCAGCAAAGTCAGATATTTCTCTCTCCCTCCAGCCAAAAATATCCCTAATCCCACCTTCTGGTTTTGCAGATAAATACCGGTAGAGAAAATATATTTTTTTAGCATTTTTATAGAGAGTGTATCATTTCCTCTCCAAAGGGAAATTTAGTCATTGTGTCATAATATGATTAGGCTACCATCTGGCTTCATTTTCCTGTCTTTGATATTCAACTGTTTGAATAATAAGAACTATTCCTGAACTGGACAGGAATTGTTTTAGAGCACCTGCTGAAGAGAATTATGGATATGTATCATTTACATGAACTATGTGTGTATAGTATGTATGGCTAGCCTTCCTATTACCTGATCCTGCTAGGTAGGTGGGAGTGTAGTAATCAATTAATTGTACTCTACATTTGACTTGGGGAGCTTTTGTTGTATTCAGTGGGTTGAACGTGACCACTTTCTGCCTAGCCTTGCTTTTTGCTAGCATTATAGGTGTCTTCCTGGTTTGGCTGGGTTAGTGTGATCCAACAGACCTCTAGGTCCCTCCCTTCTCTGCTTCTTTCTATTCTTTCCAACTCAATGGAATGTTAGAAAGAAACTAGGTAAAGTGGCTCAGAACTCTGTCAGCCAGTCAGCAGGGATATTTCCCAAAACCTGAATATGAACCATATATGGTGTTGGGGAAGAGGCCATCAAAAGAGAGATCAAGTTTGGAAATGGTCAGGGCATGCAAAGAAAAACATTCCGGAAAGCAACAACAGCAACAACCACAAACAAACCAATGGACTCTGCGGGAAGACGCAGTTGGGCAGTAGCTCAGAATGTTGCTGACTCTTCCATTCTAAGCCCGCCTCCCTCCTTACTTCTGGTCACATGTCCTAGAATGGAGTGCTTTTTAAGGGGTTGGAATGAACTCCAGAAGCCATGATTGCATGCTTTCCTTACCTCATTTGACTCTTCTACAGGCAGATGTCTCTGCCAGCAGATCTTGGAATTAGCTGGCAGAAAATAGGTTCAGCAGCAAAAGGAGATGATTTCAGCTGTCAGAATGGATTTTTTACTCATCCTAATTGTGTCCAGGCAGGATAGGTAGGTAGGTAGGTAGGTAGGTAGGTAAATAGATAGAGGTATATTTAATTTACTTGTTCAGCAATACAAATACAGCTATAAATACAAAATAATTTCAGGCAATTTCCTTTTTTAATCAATGCGCTTCAAGTTGATGAAAGTGGATTTGCTTAAACATTCTTTCAGGAGAAATAAGGATTATAGAGAAATCTTCATAAGTGGAATGTGGAGGTGTTGCACTCAGGAGATGGCAGAGGGGGATGAGAGGAGGGCCTGTTTTTCCCTGTATAATTACTTTTTTTTTCAGAATCTTGTCAGGCAGCTTACAAATAACTCTCTTTCTGATTCAAACACATGCTCACAAGCTTAGCAGAAGGTTCAAAGACAAAACGTAGGTAGATAATTAACTTTACTGAAGACACAAGCAACTGCAATAAACTGAAAAGCAGCTTCTACAAAGACTAGACATCACTATATAAATATGCTCCCAGTATTTAAACCCTGAGTGAAGCAATTTATTTTCTACCTTGCCTACACCAGCTTTCATAAAACTTTGATGGCTTTCTGTGCATCAATTAAATATGAAGGAAGACATCAGAAGTAGCAGATCAGGAGTGGGAGGTTAAAAAGGTTGAGATAGCAATCATGGTAGTGCAATCAGACCCCATCTCTGACAGATATACAAAATAGGCAGGGCTTCACGACACTTTCATTACCATCATCCTGACTTTTTTCAGTACTCTGCAGGTACCACTGATTGGGAGGGAACTCCTCCCACGTTTTTGTTTTGAGATTACAAAGCATGGACTTCCAGGAAGGTTTCAAAACGATGGAAAGTTATGTAACAGAAAGCATCAAGAACAGCAGAAGCACCCTCCAGGATCTCCAACAATAAAATAAGCTTCAGATGTCACCAAGAGAAGTTTGAACTCAAGCACACCAAAATAAGGTAGAAAAACAGTGTGAAAAATTGCAAGGCAGTTTTACTTTAAGCCATTGTGCGTGTATATATACCACACACACACATACATATACATACATGCACACACACACATATATACTATATACAAACATATATACACACACACACATCATTCATTCATTCAGCCCGGAATCTTAGTCTGAAGCACTTCTTCAATTTTATCAGTTCCTTTCATTAAATTTTATTTTTTTAAAAATAAAATAAATAAATGCTAATGACTCTTTAAAAAAAATTTCAATAAAATTGGAATATTATTTTGTCTGAGAAAAGAATTTCCTCTGTTAATCTGAACGTGCAGCACAAGACTTGCCAAACAAGATTTGCTGCAATTAGATGTCACAATTTTTCCACCAGTCTGGCCTATTTCAAATGTCAGTAAACCCCCTTTTGTGGCTAACAGGATGGAGTCAGTAGTAGAAGTTTGGTCAGAAATGCCTATTTACACTGAAACATTCCTAGTTCTTTCTGTTCCAAAACTGCAGTGCATTGCTGCCAGAGTAGTCGTGTGGTGGCTTCTTATGGAACTAAACCACACAAAAATGTGGTTTGTTGAGAAAAGCTGCACAAGTTCCAAGGTCCATTACATTTGTGTTTTGCTGTGAATGTTCATTTAAATTCTGCTGGCCTGAAGATAGGCTTGCATACTTAGGTATAGATAAATTTCAGGGGCATCCTTATGCTAGTTTTTGTAGTAAAAAGAAGGCAACAGGTATTGGGGCATCTTGAAAAGTAAACTATTTGTAATGGCCCAAATTGTTATGGCTGACATTCAGAGGAATAAATCCCGGAAGATAATAAATAATGCACTCAAAAGTAAGTAAGTTTTTAACTTGAGTTTTAAAATTTAATTTTCCATAGCTATAATCCTATACATTTGGCTGGGGCATCTGCATGTGATTGGGTGTCACAAAAGTCAACTTTCTAGCAGTAACCATGTGATCAAAACCCCCATCTTGATTTTTTTGACCCCTCCAGCAGATGTTCCTGCATTTGGCCTAATATTTTAACTGTGCACATGCTCTCTCTCTTAATATTTTCCTAATGCACCGAAGTGCTACAATTGGGCACTACCACAGAAAAGCAATTTTCACATTCCCATCAACCTAGCCTATCTCAGGTAGAACATATAATATGGCCAGTGAAAGAAATTTAAACCGCATGTAAGTTCATACAGGAGAAGAAAGTCCTTCATATATGTTTACCCTGAATCATATAAAATATCATAGGTAATAATTAGTGACTTGAATTGGACAAAGAACCAAATTTACAGTTGGTAAAAATGGTGTATCAGTATAGGCAAAATGGATAGCATAAAGGAAAAGGCTGATGCTTTTTGCAGTAACCAGTATCTGAATATTCTTCTAAAGCAGTGGTTCTTTAACATTTTGGTCTCAGGACCAAAACAAGAATGAAAGAGAATGTACCCTTTTTAAAGTGCTATGAGCAGAGCAGTATTTCCCAAGGAAAAAAGAGCTTATATTGTGGAAATCAGTAATTAGTAATTAGTAATTTAAAAACAACTTAAGGATCACAGAGAACTTTGATTTTACAAAACAGTAATCAGATAATTTATTTTAGCAACTATGTTAATTAGGGAAGGCACTTCCAATCACTCCATATGTTAAGGAAAGTTAAGAACAGTAACAGATATGAATGTTTCTACAGTTTTTCTTAAAAACCCCAACATATTCAAATATTTTCCAGTTAACACAAACTGTTAAATTGACTATTGATTTGCACATTCCTAATAGAAAATCGCACCAGTGTTGTCACAACACACACAAATAAATTGCTTATGAACAGGGTAACTTTATAGGTAGAGTATTGGTGCCGCAGAATGGAAAAATATCACTGTTTTTAAGGCAGAAAGGATATATAAATTATTATAAGGACATATCCTTGAAGTGAAGTTTTAAATACTTCAGTATCTGCTTGACATTTTATTTGGCCTTGAAATTCTAAGTATATTTATAATCATGGAATGCATACAACTTTTTGTCATTTTATGGGAAGGCCATAATAACAAACAATGTTTAATCTTCATAAGAAAGTCTATGGTATTTACAGTGTTTCCCTTTGATAAGAATTTTTCTTTCACCCACTGAAATAGGAAAAGACAATAAAATTATAGTCATTAGTTCTAGAATTCCTCTTATAGTGTAAGATCCATTGTGCTTTATGAGTTGTATGTTTTTGGAATTTGCTTATTGACAAAATAATGCAGCTGCAGTATCTTAAGAAGAACATTACTCCTGCAATTTTTGCCTAGTTGCAACTGGGCTGTCAGAAACTTGTAGGCAATGAACTGTTTTCTATGGTTCACGTAATAATGGACACCATGGTTCATAAACCATGAGGTCAGGCTCTAAATCTTTTGCATAGTGAGGTCTTAATCAACAGTGGGCAGTGTTTGATCAGGACCACAACCATGACTTCTGACCTTCCAGATAGTACCATAATACTTCTTGAATCCACATTTATTTGTCCATTTAGTGGCCTTTAATGTTTATTGATAATGGAACTCAGGTCATATGAAAAACCTTTGAAAATGAGGTTGAAATAGGAAGCCATGCTCATAGTCTGGAACTGTATCTACAGCTGCCTAACAAAATGCTAGTAAATAATTGGAATAGTACAGGAGAGATACTTTTTGCTAGTACAAATAACAGAAGCATAATAGCTCCACATTAAATATCAGACATGGCTAGTCAAAATACAAAACTACTGTGATTCAGTTTCAGCAACTTTCTTCTTGTATACCCCCCCTAGCACTAGCGAAAACAAGTTCTTGTTTTACACCCAACATTTATACGTTATACTCTACTGAAAACTGATCTCCAGATGCCTGCAAGCTTGCTTCCCCTGTGAAAGAGGCATCTGTTTCTCTTCCACATTCTCCAGATGCTAGAGAATTTATCTAAAATTTCTTTTGCAAGTACTGCATTTTTTAATGTAAGCTGATTCATGGAGAGTGCTAGTAGTGTTTTGGGGGAGGGGGTGGCTATCAACCATCTTTCCATCATTCTGCAGCCTCCATTATTCACTAAATTCACATTAATGAGATGTACTGTATTAACTGCTGTTTAAGCAACCTGCAGTTCCTGGAACTGGGACCTAATGGAGCTGTGACTAGATTTAAAAAGTAGGCTCTCAGCACAGCTTTGAGAACTCTTTCCAACCTCTTAAGAGCAGCTCCACTCTGGATCATGTGGCCAAGAGGGAGGGATACCTAAGACTGGAGCACTGCTCGACTGCCCCACAGATAAGGGTGCTTTGGGAATCTTTTTTCTGGATTTTTTTCTCTGAAGCTCCTGACTGCATCTAGCCAATACAGCATGAGTATCAAGGGAGATAACAATAAAACACTAGGGTGTAATTGGGGGGGGGGATGCTTAAATAAGTTCACACAAATTTGTTTGTATAGGCCAGCTGTCCCCAATCTGATGCCCAACGATGTCCTCATAATCTCCTGTCAGCATGGCTAACTATGGCTGGGGAAGTTAGGAATTCTAATTCCACACATCTGGAGAACTTCATGCTGGAAAAGGCTGTGATAAAATGTGGACCGGAGTTCCAGACATGGATTAGCATAAACCATGCACATTTCTTGAAGAACAGCTGTAAGTTGTGAAAATGACATGACCTAAGCCATTGGCTCCAGTATCTTGGAAGGATAACAGCTGGTCATTCTGCTCCCACCCATCCAAAACTGAGAAGAAGCCACATCCTCCCAGAAATTCTTCTCCATACTTCCCCAGACTGAGTCAATGTTTCATGCCTGTTTAATGAATCAGACTTGGGCATATGTTGTCTGAGCATGGATCTCAACCATTCCTTTAAACGTTTGAATAGATAAAAGAGGAGTTTGAATTAAAATCTTATACTTTTGTTTCCTAAGAGACCATCATTGAAACAAATACAGTGAAATGAGAGAGATGACTAATTTTTTCCCTCCTTATGTAAAAAGCAGCTGACTGGCATTAATAGTGACTCACTGAAAATATAAATAAGGGGACTCTTTATGTACTTTTGCTAAAGGAAGACACTGAATGTTTGGGTTTTTTCAAAATAGCTTTAACTGCAGAAAGCTAAGATACCAAGAGACAACACAAATTCTACCTAGATAAGAAAAGCAATATAGGAAAAGTAGAAAGGTTTGGTAAAAATCAGTCTGTATTCTAAAATGTCCATGATATTTTCATTCTAGACAGAGAGAAATTTAGAGAGAGATTCGTAAGTGGATGAACATCTGTTACCAAGCTTGCCATGGCAGACTTGTTCATGTTCCATCTCACATTCCTGAAGTGGTGCTGACACGAGATAGGGCCTCCTATGTACTCACACCTCTTCAGACATTCATATATTCTCATACAACAGACTTTTCATTTTGATGTGAACATCTCTTTTTTTCTGAGTCAGTATTCTTATCACATCCCTGATGAAACTTGTAGAATAATGTTCTGCCTATTCAATGTTTACATTAAATTTTCATTTGTTTGGATTTTGGGATAAATACAGTAGATATTTTAATATCTCTGATTTTCTGCTCATAAACTTCCAAAGCAAATAAAACTTCTACAGTGTTAGTAATATAATAATCAATATAACCTAGTAAAAATTAGTAGTATAATATTGCAGCAAAGCAATCAATTATCTATTTGACCAACAATAATCAAATAGAATTAGACCCATCAAAATAAATCAGTGTCATGGCCTCCTATCCCATGATCTGGAATGCAACATAGGACTGCTTAGTTGCACTGTCACTACTACAGGCTGGCAACATCATCTGTTAATCCCCCACTCACCATCAGAGTGACCTCTGGGTGCATTTTTCTGCTCCAATTCAAGCTACACTTTTCTATGTTAGGTTGCCTCAAGTGCTCCTGCATATTTTAGATAGTGTGCTTCAGTTTGTTGCAGGCTAACCCCAACAGTTCATTGGCTACCTTGTAGCGGCAGGAATGCCCCTCAAGTAAGTCAATGGTTAGCATGGTCTCTAAAATATTTTAGAGCTACTTCATCATGAATGTTGTAATAGCACAATGGTTGCAACATTTGCCTTCTAAATAGAAGGTTGCTAGTTTGAAACCCAGCAGAATTGTATTATTTCTATTTTTCTTTTCCTGAGCTATTTTTTCCTGTGGTTTTTTTTTTAAATAATTCAGTGGTGCACCAATTCATTGTTTTTCCAGTCACCTGAGGTAGGATTTCACCCTCATCTCCCAAACAGGTACAGTATATGGGCAATTTTGGAGATGAGGGTGAAATCCTTCTACCTCAGGTGACTAGAAAAACAATAAAATGGTACAATACTAGATTTCTATTTTTAAAAAGTGATGATAAATATAGATTTAAAAGATGTTAAGAGATCAAGAAGGCTATATTAAAGGAATTTTTACTGTCTGTGTTGTTTTATGTTTTTAATTGCTTTTACCATTTTTGGGGATCTGGAGTCTGCTGGAGTGGGCAGCCATCATCATCATCATCATCATCATCATCATCATCATCATCATCTGCTTTTCTAAACAGTGGTACCTTTTTTTTCAGGGTGTGGTGGAGAATTCTCTGAGCCATCTGGATCTTTCCATAGCCATGGCTATCCAAATAAGGACCCACGGAATAGGGAATGTCTCTGGTATATTCATACAGCCCCAGGTAGTAGCATTCAATTGACTATTCTGGAATTTGATGTGGAATACAATTCAAGTTGCAACCATAATGTTCTGGAGGTAGGTGCTTTTATTTCAATATAATAATCTTTGGGAACTGCAGGTCTTCTGATGGGCAAGGTATTAAAAATCCCTTATTTGTTTGTATTATTATATTTCAGTGTTCTTAGTTTAATATTCTGTAAGCAGGTTTAAACACATTTTTGTTTTTAAAAGTTACCCATAAGTTCAGATATATGGTTAATATTATAACTTATTTAATGTTTTATTTATGAGCCAAGATCTGGCTCAGTCAGCAGAATCCACAGAGGGAGTAAAAAAAAAAAGTAAAGGTGGTGGTTGTGCTACATCAGTGCTTTCCAAATTCCCACCATTGGCAACACACCAGTGGTGGTGGTGGCGGCGTGCATGGCAGCGGTGGCGGCCTCGTGTTCTGTGCTAAAACCCAGAAGCGCTGATGGTGCGCCGCTGCCGTTGCCGCCACACGTGCCACCGCCATCGCCGCGCGCGCCGCCGCCCCTGAAACACACTGATGGAACTTACTGGACTGGCAAGACGCTGCTGGACTAGGGCTGCAGGATGACACTTGGTTGAAGTGGCTAGACAAGGCTGGACTGAAGCATTGGGACCACGCTGGGCTGGAGTTTGCTGAAAGACTGCGAGATAAGACCCCGTTTTGCTTGGCAAAGGAGCAGCGTGAGACTCAGATGCAGCTGGGGTCAATTCAGAAATGAGGCGAGTCTCTGGCTCTGGTTCCATGGCGGCTACAGGGCAGGACTCCAAGGACTGTTCCAGCTGGACTTCTCCTGAAGAAGCTGTTAGCTCAGTGGACTGTTTGTCTCCGGCGATCGGGTGCTTGCACTGGCGCCCTTTTATCCTGTTTTCGGCGCGCCTTCTCTCCTCGGGAACCAATCAGGCTTCCCTCTGTTTGGCGCACTTCTCTGCCCGCCTCTCTCTGGCGCTGATTGGTGCTCCTGCCTTGGTTCCTGGTTCAGAACCAATCAGCTTCTCAGGATTCTCCCGCTCCCCAGGTCCGGACTCCTGCACCTGCTCATCATGAGACTGGTCACGAGTAGTGAACTTTTGAACCTGCACCTGCTCATCACGAGTTCTGCTTGTTGGTTGCTGAACAAGATGAGTTTCATTTCTCTGATCAGTTTCATTTTCCTCTAACTCAGAGTCAGAGTCAGGCTGGACTCTGACAATAAGAATAAAAATGAAGTGCAATGACACTTCAGGCATTGCTTATCTTGGTTTGGCATGAGTTACCACATAGATATGGAAAATGGTCATGCTAGCCAACACTTGCCCATTGGAGTTCATCTTATATTATTCATGTTTTCCTGTGCAGAAGTTATATGATTGCACAAGAATATTTTGAAACCTTAAATTGAGCTAAGTTAATGTTAATGCACAAAGAGTTGGACACGACTTAACGACTGAACAACAACAACAAAATGTTAATGCAAGTATTAACATTAACTGCAAGTATTATTTATTTATTTTATTTATTATTATTTGGATTTATCACCGCCCCTCTCTACCATGGTAGACTCTAAGTATTAACATTAATTCCTACTTTTGTTCCTAATGTTTCTTAATTCTTCTACATCAATCTGCTGCTGCCAAAGTCCAGACTTATTGTTATATACAGTAAATGCCCTGGCTGGGTGCATATCTCACACTATAATGTGGGTTCCTTGTTTGTCATTGAGCAAACCATAATACTCTTATGGATTATTCAGTATAACATCATTAAAGAAATAATGGCTAATTTGTTATGATGATGTACAAAACCAGCCATTATTAATCCAAGGGAGGTGGTCTCATATTACAAAGTATATTCAACCATGTTCCCACCTAATATTTTGGGGAAATGATCATCAGGATAACTTGAATCAGAAAAAAGGAAAGAGCTTGCCACGACTGATGAGGCCAGGAAAGAACATATGAGGCAGCTTTAGCATGTCAGACTATTGATCCATATAGACTGGTATGATTAAGAGAGATTCTCCCCATCATGTGCTGTATGATCACATAAGTGAATATGGATAAAACATATGGGCTACCAACCAGCATAGGGTCTATCAATATGGACAAACCCTATGATCCATCCCCAAGACGACTGAAGTTCTTGGGAACACAAACCCAGGAAGTGATATGGAAGATGCTATAGCAAGTTAAAAACAGGTGCAGAAAATCTTGGTGCCTTAGAAATACCATGGATTTGGGGAGTCCAAAAAGATAGAGAGCTTCTGGAAGATTTAAAAAAAGCCAGGAGGGCAGATTCTGTCCCAATTGCTTATGTGCTGTAGGGTTCATGAGCCTGTGGTTGATATTTCTATGTAATTTTCCCACACAGGAGTTATGTCATTTGTGGGCTCCTTGCTAGGTTGGAGTAACAGTTCTGAACAGCCTTTTCCCCAGTGAGAGGCTATTCATCATAGCAGCATCTAGGAGTCTGGCCCAGAAAAAAAAATCCACAAAGATAATGCAATGCTCACTGCAAGAGCAAATCCGCCAAAGTGCCCTTGGACACCAATTGCACTGACAGTGTGAAATCACCCATATCTGTCACAACTGCTTTCATATGGTGGCTTGACAACGATTTCAGGCTGCTACCATTTCACAATGTTCATTGCTGCAATATCAAGATGATGATGCCATTTAGAAATTAGAGAGATCTTTGTTGCAACGTACCCTGTACAATGCATTCATTTATTTCATGTCTTCAAAGCAGATTTGATGAGACTGCAATGCTGGAAACCAATGAAACCTTGTATTTGCTTCTCCTGAACCCTCTCATTTTCTCTGAGCAAGTAGAGCCTTCTCATCTCAGAAGGGCCCCATCCTATTTGCTAGAATCTGTGCTGTGAGGATGGCCAGCCACATAAAACAGCCTTTTGGTTGCTCATAACACTGGATTGTTGGCTCAGCTGGTGCTAACGGACCAGAAGCAAATGGCAAAAACAGATAAAACTCACAGGCTTTATGGATCTCCCCTGCATCTTTTGCAATCTGTTGTATGTTCCAGATGAGCAGCTTTTTTTCATTGGATCTGGGCATATGATACTTCGGCATGGACCACACCCTAATATACATATATCCCAACCTCCCATTGCTGTGGAGGTTTTTTTTTAATTATATATATATAGACTCATGTGGTAACAATTGGCTTTTCCTCTTACAGCCAAAAGTCACTTCAAAAAAAAAAGTTACAGAAACACTTTGGCCTTGTTTCTGTTCCAGCCTTTGTGAAAGGAACTGATTAGCTGAACTGGCATGCAGAGAACAGAGGGGGACTCCAAGCCACTCCTCAGATGCTTGTCTTTTGAAATAACAGTCCAATTTTGAACAGTACAAAGGGCAATTGTGAAACTGGCTGGCAATCTGAAAGGGCATTAAACAAATGAAAGGCAAGCTCGAGCTGGCCATGGATATTCCCAAATCTTTAGACAGTTTTTTTAAAAAAATATTTTACCAACAGCAGCTGTTTGTCATGCTGCAGATAGGGTTGCACAAGCTGGATCAGGCCCAGGTGTGAGAAAAGGGGCTTTAACCTTTTCTTCCTGTGCAGTTTTAGATTGCTTATCTGGGTAATGGTCCTGGTAAGAAAAGTGTCTACATCAGTGACAGATATCTGGACTTCAACTCCCAGAATTCCCCAGCCAGCCATGAGTTGAAGTCCAGACATCTTAAAGTTGCCAAGGTTGAGAAACACTGGTCTACACAGATGCACTGTACCTTCTGTTTGTGCTTTCATCCAAGCTTCAAATAGGTAACTTCTTACCAGTGTTCTTAATGTAGGTTTGTAGCAGGTTGGTTGTTTTTTTCTGAGTTCCATGGCATACAGAGAAAAGCCTACTTTTTTGACCAGTCAGTCTCAACTAGGATCACTAAGGGGTGAGGAAACTTTTTCCTCCCCCACTAATTATTCTTCATGCATTGAAGATCGAGGTTTCTGTCAGGCTCTTAATGAATCCATCCCAGATCCATGGTATTTCTCCCAGCCTCTCAAACAGCTGTTGGATGGAAAAATGCAAGCTTTTCTTCCTGAAGGAGGAGGAGGCATAGTTGGGGGCTTCAGGGTGGTGACTTGACAGTCCAACGTTCTGGAGGAATTGGAGAAAAGAGCAGCAAATATGTGTTGCTGTCAAGGATCAAGTTTCATTCTCAGTAAGAAGGAGGAAGGGAGAGATCTGGAGCCTTCAGTATATTTCTGGAGATAGTGCACAATTATGCCAATACATATTACAGTTGGGGACTCTTTCTGATAAAAAGCTGGTAAGCCTTCTTCTTATGCAATAATTTGGAATTTTGATTGTAACTGGATGACTCAAGATGAAAGGATTCCTTATCTTTCAGCAAGGCATTAGCTCTATTTGTAATCTACCTCATGGGTTAAAATCATTTTGTGTCAGCCCTTTGAGGTAGACCAGACAAGGAAACTAAAGTTATGAATGCTATAATACTTTTACTATAGAGTTACAGTAACAGAATTTTTCAAGTCTGAATGTGCCTCCCCCCTCCCTGCCTTTATCCTAAAGAGAACTAGGGAGGGTTTTCTCAAATTACATTTCTGCTTTGGACTCAGATTTCTCTTATCTGACTGTTGTCTTGGCTGTGGCTCTTCCTCCAGTTCCTCAAGGTTATTGTCACATCCCATTACAGTTTGCATGGGCCTGGCCCAACATATTCCACTATCTGATGCTATCAACCCACCTAGACTGGCAGCCACCACTGAAGATGGAACAGCGTCTTCTGCTGTACCTGAAAGTGTAGTTGGGAGCTTCAGGGAGGTTGCTTGGCAGTCCAGTGTTCTGGTATTTAATGCTAGGGCTATCACATCTGAGCTCCAGGCATAGAGATAAGCAAAAGGATGTGGAAAACACTACCTCTTTGTTGCCATTTAATGGTTTCCAGATTTTTGCAGCCCAGATATGGTAGCCCTACTTAACTATTCATTCACTGTTTCATTCATTGGCGATCACTCGTAGCCGAGTAAGATTGTCTTCCAAAGGTAAAATTTTAACGGTGGATCCGTAAGTGGCTATAAAGGCCAATTCTGGATCCGCACGTTTTGGGTTTGGTGTGGTTGGAAGACGCCTGTGCGTGATGGTATGTGGGAATGACCTTGGGAGACGGGGCAAAGAGATGCTGCCTAGGGAACGATCAGATAAGAGAACATAGCCTGCAACTGCATAGTGGGTGGGGAAGAGGTTCAGAAGGGACCCTCCCTAACTTCCCAGGCTGTAAAGGAGACAGGGGGAGATTTATACTTTCAGACTGGCAAGTTAATGTAGCCTTACAGTAAAGTAGAAGTAGCTCATCTGGTTGTGTTTCCTGTCTGGTCTACCTGGGAAAGCTTAGATTCAGTATTGATTTTGAATTGCTATTATTATAATTAATAATATTAATTATTATAATTCAAAGGAGTATCTTCCATTGATACACTACTCAAACATTTCATGCAACCAGATTCAAATTCTTCCTAAACGTTTGGGTTAGTCCAGGAAGCCTTCCTTGTCTCAGTAACCTTTAGATGTGTGGACTTCAGTTCTCAGAATCCTCAGCAATAGATATGCAGGTTGGGTATTGTAAGTGTGAAAAAAGTACTCAGGAAGAAAGAACATCACCATATTTACCTTGAATAATATGCAAGCAGCATGTATATAGGGGGTTAGGAGATGGCAGGGGGATGTATGCAATGCTACTATATGTATGTAGAGAGTAGAGAGGTTGGCCTTGACAGATAGAAAGACGATCTGTTACCAAGGCAACAAACAGATAAACATGGCTTAAGCCCATACAGAGTTAGAGATTTAGGGAAATGCCTAAGGCAGGTAAAGGCAGGTGCCCCCCTAATTCACACAAAGATAAAAAGGGGAGGAGGGGAAGCACATCCAGGCTTGGAAGATTCTATTACTATAGCCATTCTAATAAAAGTAGCTTTAGGCCTACCCGGCCTCTGTTTCTTGATCTAGTCTTTCTTTTAGGGCTGACAATGTGTGACCAGAAAGGAGTCTAAGTGAAGTCATGAAATTGCATACTTCCCCTTTCTGAGCTGAAGGATGAACATTTGGTTTCATTTGGCCTGATTCCTGGATTACTGTTATATGTAAATTAAGAATTGTGTTTTTAAAATAAATTGTTGTTTCCTTGTTAAGTAAGTCAACCACAGATATTGGCTTGTTTAGAAAACTAAAATGCCTTTGAAACAACAATTCCTGATCTGCAGGAGTTAGGCACAGTGAAAATTAATCTTGATATTTCTCCTCCTAGATAAATGTTAGAACTTTGCACAAGGTCATTTCTTTCTACAGAACTGAGGGGATGGAAGAGAGAAAGGCTCCCTGATCTGGGCTACAGAAAGCTGGACAACCACTAGATGGCAGCAAAAAGATGTCATAAGTTCCAATTTTTTGCTGACACTTCATGGTCATCCCAATTTTTGCAGCAAAGATTTTGTAGTCTCAAGGAAAGATTTGTATGAAACTAGGCTGTAAAATACACATTAAAAGGGGCAGGGTTTTAATCTCGTGTATGCAGCCATCATCTCCATTTTTTTAGCATCTCCCACTCCCCGTGGATGCTTTTGCTCATAGTACGGAAACACACACTCCATTTCCTTAAAAGAGATCTAATGTTAGCAGCAATTACATTCATGTCAATATATTCATAACATCTTTCAAAAATTGATAGAAAAGCAAATCAATTATAAATCAAAATGATATTTCTTTCTTCCAAAAACCAAAACACTGTTAGTATCTCAGACTTCTGAATGAGTATAATAAGCAGTTAACTAAACTGAAGAAAAATACCCATACTTTCTGTACAGTTTGGAAAAAAGGGTGATTTAATGTCTACTTGTTTTTTTACATCCTGCATGAATCAAAGCAATGGAATTAAAGGGGTTGTGTTGTTCTTTCCACTGAGAATTTTCCTTGGGAAAATATGGGGATTCTGTTTTGTTTAATAGAAAAAGGAAGGACATGGCAGGGTGTACCATTTCAGATGTGATAGCTACATTCAAACAGAATGAATTGAAATAAATATAGCTGATATTTTTGTTATCTAGGATTGAGTGGATTAATTCTGAAAAATTGAACATATTTAGCTGCAAGATTTGGGTTAGAGTTTAGAAGAAAAACCCTGGGAATTAAAATGTACATTCTACAAAGTATATATATTTAAGCACATTTGCAGCTGTTATCAAGAGTATCCATTTTTGCAAATTATGAAAGATTTATTGAATGATAAAATTAGTATGAAAATAAATTATGAAAGTAAATTGCTAAATATTTTCACTTGTCATGTGTGCATGGTATGTGTTTGAACAAAATATTATCAAAGAGGCTTTACGTCAAATAATCCTTTGAATAAATAAAAAGGTACTGAGAATAATACTGAGAACAGAGTAAAGCAAGACTCTTAACATTTCATAGTTTTATTATATTCCCAAAATATGGTCGCCAGATTTAGGCTGCAAAAATCCGTGCAACCTCTAGATGGCAATAAACCATTAGTTTCCTGCACCTTTTTGCTGCCATCTAGAGATTGTACCAACCTTTGCACCCCAGATCCAGTTGCACTGCCAAAATCCTACAGAAATATTCAAGACAGTACCTGATATCTTGTTCTCCCCTTAAAACATTTTTGATCGCCTTTTACTCTTGGCCTCAATACTCAACTGTAGACCTCTCTTGATTACTTTTACCTGTTGCTTGTTTATCTATTCTTTATATAATCTTGTTTTTGTTTTTTCATATGTCATTCTAGATCTATGGTGGGCCTGACATATCTTCACCTAGGCTGGCCCAACTTTGCATCCCAAGATCAGCACAGAATCCTTTGCATGTCTCTAGCACTGGAAATGCAGTTACAGTCAGGTTCAAAACGAGTGGGAGAATGAACAGAAAAGGATTCAATGCCAGTTGGCAAGAGATAGCTGGAGGTGGGAATGACTTTGCATGATGGGGTGATGGGAGCAGACCTATGATGCATTTTGAGTTGTAAAACAGATAGATAGATAGATAGATAGATAGATAGATAGATAGATAGATAGATACATACATACATACATACATACATACATACATACATACATACATATATGACATACTAGTCAGCTTCAAAAACTTGGTTTATGTGTTTATAATGTACCAAATTCCAAGAAATCACTTTAGTAGTCTTACTTTTATTATTGAACCGAGATATTACAGAAGTTTAGGGGTGGGCAACTGGAAAACCAAGGCCACCTATGGTCCCCAATGCCTTTTTTCAGTTCCCTGAGGTACTTCTAACCACAGTTGCCAGAAATTGTTATAATGGATTTTTGCCATCTTAAGGATGAAACACGCACACTTCACAAATAGAAAAACTGCAAAGCTCTCCAAAAAGCCAAGAAAAAAAATATCAAAAATCCTGGCTCCTCTCCTTTTGCATCTTCTTACCACAAGCCCCACAAAGATTGGCTGGAACCCCTGGCTATCAAAAGGTTGCAGCTGCCCGAGAATGCTTATGGAGTGAACTAAAACGTGGCTTTTCAGCTCTACGAATTGAAAGCCTTCATAGAGGTTCAGTTAATTGAATAAGGAGGAAGCTTTCTGGTCATTTAATTCAAACTGATGTTTGATAAGGTATATGTTACAATATAGAATTTAGAAAACCTGTTGCTTATTGACCAACACATCAGTTAAAGAGGAGCCTGTACGTTTGGTTCCATTTCATCCAACTTTAATAAGCCTTTTATTAAATAAGCATTAAAATAAGCATTTTTAAAATAAGGATTTATCTCTGGCAAAGAGCATGTAGCACTATTTCTACTATTTCTACCGTTTCTAGGCTGTGGAGGCATTTTCCAGGCTCCACAAGGTGAAATTTATTCTCCAAACTACCCTCGACCTTACAGCAACAACACTGACTGCTCTTGGGTCCTCCGTGTTGATGAGGGTCACCGTATTATGCTGAACTTCACAGATCTACAGATAGAGTCTCACAGGACATGCAGCTACGATTATGTTGCAGTGAGTAATGTTAATATTGCAATGTATTGTTCTGATTTAGTCTCATATTCTGGGATTAGGCTTGGTACAAGAACAGCTCACATTGCTCTTTGGCCCCA
The DNA here is from genome assembly GCA_023362775.1 of Charina bottae. Lineage (NCBI taxonomy): Eukaryota > Metazoa > Chordata > Lepidosauria > Squamata > Charinaidae > Charina > Charina bottae. The sequence goes on along the minus strand of JALMGJ010000007.1, from coordinate 45,571,150 downwards.
TGGGGGTGGGAAGAGGGGATATGGGAAATCCTCAGGCTCCAATATCTGGTTTGCATTCAGTGTTGATCATACATGGTACTTTTACAGCCTCCCTAAACAGTAAGTGGGCTATTAAAAAGAGACTTGGCCCACTCTGGCTGTTCTACCATTTGTGCACTTCTATAGGAAGTACATAATAAAATGTTACTCCATCCTATTGGCTTAACAATGACAATTATGAAAATCCATCTCTTAAAATTTCCAAGGAGAGGAAACGCATGCACGTAAGCTAATTTCTCTATTGCGAAATGCTCTGAGTGATGTGGGTGGGTATGAGCATGATTCTATTAAAAATAGTTTCCATTGCATTTGTGACAATCAACTTGGTAATAGTAACATTCTGTCTGTGGACTATGATATACAGTGTCTCAAGGACATATGCAAACTATTAAGTGGTGATGCATGAGTTAATGAACCAGCATTAAGATACCGCACTCTATGACACTGAGAGGCCCATTTACCAAATGGCTTCCAGCACTTCTGGATTATCCTTTTCTACCTAGTACCAGCATTGGGAAATTTGCAATGTGTTGCTGAATTGCAATGCCCAGCTTCTCCTAGCCCTGGCAAGGCTCACTACAGTGCTGGGTTTTAAATTTTAGCAATAACTAGAATGCCAACCCTGCCCAATGCCTTCAAACACACTAGGACATTCTGATTGTTATCAAATGCTGTCAGGATGGGGGACAGCAAGTTGGGAATTAAATCTGTCCAAGCCACACTGAGTTTTAAAAAGGTAGAATGTAGTACTGGCTTTTTAATTTCTTGTTTCTTTTTTAAGTGTGATTTCCAAAACTGAATCAAATCAAAGGTTGATTGCAGTAGACCATACTAGCTTATTTTCTAGTAATAACTTCTTATGATATATTTTTAAACGTGGTCTGTAGTTCCAGTAAACGGGAGTCATTCATTTCCTATAACAGATACTGTTCTGTTTGAAGTTGTGCTATGTGGCTGTAGCCAAGCCTTCTTGAACCTGGTACTCTCCAGATGTGTTGGTGCCCAAATTCCCAGAATTCTTCAGCCAGCATAGTTTGGAATTTGGGGAGTACATGTCAGTTTGTGACTACAAATTTTATTTCAAATCATCAAGAGAGAGAGTAGACAGTTGTAACACTGGGCAATCTGGTTCTTAGTTCGAGATGCATGATATTATGGTATAATAGTAGGTTTCTTTTTCCATTCCCTTTCTCCCTTGCCCCTCTTTCTGTTTTAATAAAGTTTCCAGATTGTTATCACATTGATGCTTATGACAAAAAAGGAGCAATAGCAATATTCATGCTAACTTGAGTTGTTTGTTCGTTCAGGGAAATCTCACCAAATTATCACACCTTCTGATCTAAAATAACATTTGGATAAGTTTTAGGCACAGGATCAAGAATATGAGGTACCTTCAGGGAAAGCAAACAGTTCGCCGCAGTAAAAATCTTAAGCTATTCTCCCATTTCCTTGTTTTTTCCGGCAGCAATCAAGTGACCAGAGAATAGGGTTTGCAAAACTATAACATTCTGCTGATTTCTGATGTGTAGGGATCATCTGACTCAAGTTCCACTTAGAACCTCCCTACAGTGTCACGTATTACAAAGTTATGCCCCACAGAAATGCCACACTCAATAGATTTCCAGGATGCGACAAATCTTGCAGCTTCCCACATAGGGGCTCAAACAAAAGTAAATGGTTATTGCAGAAAATGAGCATCTGTCCAGTAATTTTTTTTAGTGAGGATAGAATGTCAAAAAAGAAGGTTCAGAGTATTGGAATAGCAAGATTAGATCTGGATAACTAGCTATAAGAGGATGTTGATGCACGGCAATAACAAAAGGGCCATCCACAGCTAACCCCTTTGCAAAATGCTGCCGATTTTCATTTTACATTGAGCCTCTCTGCATAATTGATTATGCAGTCAACAGAGAAAGCATGCATGCTGGGCTTTTATACCTATTGCCGTATTTTTCAACCTCAGCAACTTTAAGATGTGTGGACTTCAACTCCCAGAATTCTGCAAAACATGACAGAGAAACCCTGACCTATTGTATCAGACAACTGACTTTTGTAAAACATTTGTAGAAAACATATAGTTTTCCTTTAATATAGCCAGTTAATGGCTTTGAAGAGAGTGTTTACCAGTTGTATTTCTAATTTTGTTAGCAAAGGCTGTCATTGTCGCTAAAGTAAACCTTTTTTGATAATGAAATCCAGATTGTTCTGAGTGACTAACCTCCAGTGGTAGTTGTTTGAAACGCCTTCAGCCTCAGGGCCAAGATAGTCATTAACTGAGGAAAGCAAGCCTCATCTTAGAGTTGGCAAGTGGAGGAAGAGTTAGGTCAGAGTGGAAAGACACTCATAGCAGGCTGGAAAATCTCTTCCCTTTTATGTACTTTCCGTCCTTTCACAAATGTTTTCCATCTGTTCTTCCTTAGTGAGTTTATAGAACTTGGCTAGATTGAAGAGGCCCTTAAAATGATGGGGAAGGGGCATTTTCAGGGAAATTTCAGGGAAAGCCGGGTGGGTGATTTTGGGCCAGTCACTTTCTCTCAGCCCAACTAACCTCACAGGGTTGTTGTTGTGCGGAAAATAGGAGGAGGAAGGCGTATGAGGTATGTTCCCTGCCTTGAGTTATTTATAAAAATAATAAAGGCGGGATAAAAAAATCTAAAAAAAACCCCTTTCTCTCACCTAGCAATAAACCTTTGCAAATGCTTCATATTCAAATAATGACAGAACAAACACAGTTGGAAGCAAGCCACGTATTTCACTCATGACATCTTAGTTCAGCTATCAACTTCATACAGGTTACGAAGCTGTTCAAAACATATTCAGGGTCCATTTCTAAAATTCAGAACTTTTACCATGCCTGAAAAAAAGCCTGTCACTCTCAAAATGTGCATGCAATTTACTCATATAACATGGGAAAATGATTGGCTTATTTCAATGTTTTTAAGCAAACATCATTTTTTTAAAAAAATATTTCTAATTGGATATAAATCAGGACAGAATGTAGTTATTTAGAGATTTTTAGTCTTAATTAATGCTTGGTTAATAATGTTTCACAATGGGGGTTGCCTTCTATTAGATTTGTATTTGGTACCTGACATTTACATACTGAGTCTGATTCATAGTGCAAATACAACTTCACTTAAAATTCACTTAATAATTATTTTATATGTATTATTATATACTATATATGTATTACTATCTATAAAGTTCCAGCAAAACATATATGGAAAATACATACATCTGAGTAGTCTCCAGTTACATCCATAACCAAACACTAGTCTATAATTGTTGCATTAAAATAAACATTACTTTATTATTGTTGCTAAAGATATAAGGCAGCCTATCTCAACCTTTTGACCCCAGAGGAACCCTTGAAATATTTTTCAGGCCTCGGGGAACCCCTGCACATTCAGGCTCAAATATAGGCCAGAAGTTACAAAATTATTTTATTTGTTTCATGGGTAGGCCTGTATATATGCATTAACAGTGTTCTTCTGCTTAGCTGTGGTTTGATCTGGTGTTAGAAGGATTAGCTGGTGCAATTCACCATTTCCAGGGTACGCCCAATTGTATTATTTCAACAATCTTCGGGGAGGCTCCTGTGGCGGTGGCTACATTTTGGCAGAGTAAAGTTTGATCTGGACACGAAATAAATAAATAAATAAATAAAACAGTGTTCTTAAACTAAAAATAAAGAATGAAACTTACCTCTTTAATGTGAAGTTGCCCAAATTTGAAATAATTTTTTAAAATAAATTGTGATCTCCCAAGGAACCCCTAGTGACCCCTCGTGGAACCCTAGGGTGCCACGGAACCCTGGTTGACAAACCCTGATATAAGGTGATGTACAAAGCAAGACTCTGAATAATAAACAAGGACTCTAAATTATCTTAAACAGAAGAAAAGGAAAGGGAATATAATCTTTTTTTAAAGGACAGCTTAGTCAGAAAAATACTAGGAGAAATAAAGCTTTCATCTCATGCAAAAAAAAAAAGTTAATTTGGAGCCAGTTACCTACTGTGCAAAAGGAGTTTCATAAATCAGACACTGAATCCACTATCTCTAATAAACACAGAAAGAATAGGGTCACACATTGCACCAAGACAAGTTTTACTTAAATGTGGTTTGTGGAATCATGACAGTTGACTAGGGTGACACTCTGTTCTAAGCCATGTGCTAAACCACACCACACATGTCCCTACAATTAATCTGAATCAATCTGAAAGCAGCTCCAGACCTCTGTGAGCCCATAAGGTTGATGATGTTTGAGAGTGGAAGTAATTTATTTCTGGATCAGCTGCAGCTCTATTTCCTTCTGGATACTTTCTCTCATTTCCACCACTACAACAATGAACAGGCATAGCTGTAACTGCTCATATTTTGCAAATTGCCCAATAAATGGGCCCATCCCATATTGAAAACTGGAGCAGGGATGGTCAACCATGTCAAAATGGAGGGCACAACTGAACAATGGAAGCACCAACCATTTTTAACGTGCATCAAAAGCATTGTCAATATGAAAAGAATTTAAGGAGAGTCTCCTGCTAGCCTTTAAGACACAGGCAGGCTGGTACTGCATAGGAAGACTGATGTTTGCAGGTAATGGGTTTACATAATATATTGCAAATACTTGTAAAACTTTGGAGTTGTTTATGCCAGGGGTCCCCAACCTTTTTGGCACCAGAGACCGGTTTCAAAAGATGATTTTTCTGCGGACCAGGGGGGCAGGGTTTCTGGGATTTCCACAGACCGGGAGGGCAGGGTTTCCGGGATTTCCGTGGACCAGGGGGGCAGGATTTGCAGGCAGGAGTCAATCGCATGCTCCTGGGGTGGGTTTTGCGAGCGGGAGCCAATCGCATGCACCAGGGTGGGAGCGAATCATGCGGAAGGGGGCGGGGTTTGCAGGCGGGAGCCCCGCAGCCCAGTTCCTAACAGGCCGCGGCCCGCTAGTGGGCCGCAGCCCACAGGTTGGGGACCCCTGGTTTATGCTATCAACTGTGGGAGCTAGACTATGTGATTCTAAAGTTCTATTGACTCCTCTGTCATACAGGTTTTTGATGGTCCAAATAGGGAAGCTCCACTTCTTGGAAAAGTCTGTGGCCGGCGGCAGCCTCCCCCTTTCACATCTACCCAAAATGCCATGTTAGTTCGGTTTCGCTCTGATGCATCTATTCATCTCCGAGGCTTTCGAGCTTGGTTCACTGAAGGCAAGTTTCTCAGGGAAATAAAATCTCCACTAGATTAACACTCCTTGGCCAGAAAGGCATTTAGGTATTGATGCTTTTGATTCTTTTAAGACAACAACAACAACTTAATGAAAAGTTGCTGTTGTTTTTTGCTGGAAGTGTCAAATGCAACATGGTGTAGCTGTGTGAAGAAAATAGTTGAAGTATAGCTGGGCCCAGTCAAGCTCAGATGAGTGAATACAGTCTCTCAATATTCTGGGACACAGATGGGCAATGGGTGGCCCTTGTGCAGGTCTACTAGCAACCCAAGTGTGGCCTCTAGATGGAGGCCAAAACTGATATCTTTAGGGACGTTTTTTTCAATTTTTTCAATTGTACCCTTTTAAAAAATCTAAATGAGAGCCAGTTTGGGGTAGTGGTTAAAGGCACCAGGCTAGGAACCAGGAGACCGTGTGTTCTAGTCCTGCCTTAGGCACAAAGCCAGCTGGGTGACCTTGGGCCAGTCACTCTCTCTCAGCCCTAGGAAGGAGGCAATGGCAAGCCACTTCTGAAAAACCTGACCAAGAAAACTGCAGGGACCTGTCCAGGCAGTCGCCAGGAGTCAACACTGACTCGAAGGCACACAAACACAAACACAAAATCTAATCTCTAAGAAATCAATCCATTTCCCCCCAAAACTATCACAAATGTTGGTTCTGTCCATGCCAGTGATCTAATATCACTGACAACAGTTCCCTGAGCCCCCCAAGTATTCAGAGAAGCAACTCTCTAGGGACTATCTGGAAAGAACTAGGAATGTTAAAAAAAATATTGGGTAATGAATTGATGCAGTTCACCAAAACACTTTCCTGCAAATACTTCATTCACACCCATAATTTCTCAGTAAGAATTGTGTTAATTTAGAAAAGATAGATGCTAAAAAGAGTGTTGATTCAGAAAACTTTCACAGAAAAAGGACCATACTTTATAGTGCTTTAATTTCTATATTACATTTCATACTCTAAACATTTATTTATGTTGTTTTCAGTTTTTAAAAGTATATGTTGAGGCAATTACATAAAAAACAGACATCGGGGAAATTCTGCATAAATTATGCATGCCTCTGTGAAAATTATGTGTAGAAAGCATGTATTGGGAAACATTTACAATTAAAAATATATATTGAGGAAATTAATATAAAACCTATATACCCAAAAAATCACTGTGCATTGTAAAAAAATTGTAGGGAACAAATAGATGCTGATTCTTTTTAATGCTTTAAAAAAGTCCTGCAGTGCTAATTCAAACCAGATTTTTCACACAATCCTCTCAGGAGCTTGTTCATGTTGTATGAATACATGGTTGTAGAGAGTGAACAATAGCAATCTGACCTCATCCTCAGACAACGAGTTGAATTTCCACAAATGTGAATCCTGGAAAAGAGGCACATTCAGGGTAGCTCTGCGGATGTATAACTTGTATGTGTATGTTGGCTCTGTACAGACAGTCTCCTTTTGGTTTAGTGCTTTCCCAACTATATAATGATTTTGTGACTCACTTTTCTAGATATAGGCTTTTCTGTGTGAAGATTTAGGTGGAGAATGATGGATACTAGTAGACTTATTTCATCTATGCTGTGACCAAGTCTCTTTTGGCTAGACCATAGCTTTCCAAACTGTGTGTCGCACACAACCCGGAAGCAGTGGTGGGGGCGTGCACGGTGGGGGCGCGGGGACACATGCGGCGGTGGGGGCATGTGCGGCGGCAGCGATGATGGCAGTGGCACACCATCAGCTCTTCCACGTTTTAGCGGAAAACACGAGGCCACCGCTGCTGCCGCCCCCGCCGTGCACGCCCCCGCCGCCACGTGCCCCCCCGCGCAGCTGCCGTGCATGCCCCTGCCGCTGTGTGCGCCCCCGCACCACTGCCACTGCCACCATTGGTGTGTCGCCAATGGCGGCAGTTTGGAAAGCGCTGGGCTAGACTGTGCCAACTCACTCACACTGAGATCTATACTACGATCCTTTTAAGAAAGGGATAATTTCATTGCAGTTCAGCCATTCTAACTTTTGCATATTTTTCTATTTCTCCAAAGCTTGTGGAAGTGTCTTAGAAGCTGATTCAGTTGGTGCAGCCATTTCCTCTCCTCTGTATCCAGCAATATACCCGAATAATCAGAACTGTAGCTGGATTATTCGAGCCCAAGAACCATGTAAGTTAACCAATACATCTCTCACTGCCAGGAAAGCAGAATGACTAACATCCTCTTCTCTTCTGTAAAAACAATGCAGAATTCCTCCTTTTCTTCTCTGTAGGAAATCCTGCATCCTGGTAGATGGGCAAGATCAAGGGACACTTAATCTCTTCTTGTGGGGATTTAGTGTGAAAGGATTTAATGATCTGGTGCAAAATGAGATAAAGTGTTTAGTGTACAGCCTTGATTATGCAGCATAAAATACCATGGACATGCCATAGGGCATAAAGAAGGTTATTACATAAAGGAAACTTTTGTGCAAACTAGTCTTGTGGGCATAAGAGAAATGTATGTGCAAACTGGTCATTAGATTTACAAGTGCCAGGATACATATTGGTCTTTTAATTTCCAGTTTCTCATACTTGGAGATAGCTCATATATCCAGTCTGAGAAAATGGCTAGGCTCATACATTGTGCTGAGTCAGGATCCCCAACATATATGTTAGGTACATTGTGGAAGCCTATGCTTTGCTATAACACAGGTCAACTAAATATATAGTGACACTAAAATCTTTTGTAGAGCTTAGAAATTATGAGAAAAGCACTGCTCCTCTTCGTGAACTCTGGATGAACAACCTCCCAGCCCACACTAGAATTTATAGTTTGGAAACCCTGCAGATCATAATTACAAGATTTTATCTACCAGCGTTACATAGGTTTAATGGAGAAGGACTCAGATTTATTATAGAGCCGAATGTTAGTCAGTTAAACTCAACTGCTTGTTGGAATGATTGACTGACTGATCCTATTTTTTAACTGCAATGCAACTGGTTTGGGTATCAAAACCATAGTAAGGTCTGTCATTGGAACATTAATGCAATATGACAAGATGGTGTGCATATCCCTTGCTTCCCTTTTTCTCAGTGATTATCACACTCCGTTTTTTTTTTTGTTTGTTTAAAGCAAAATATAGTTCCAGCTTGCCCCAAACCAGAGGAAGCTTCTGGTTTTCAAACCTGGTTTGCTGTTTCGAATGAAACATCAGCTTGCGGTATGCATCTGAGTTAGGAATGAGTAACTGTGTGTGAAAGAAGCAGAAAGAGTTTTTATGGTTAAGATTGAAAATAAAAGGAGGTAGTTGCAATTCTTGGAGGAAGTATGTTTTTTCTGTACTGGTAGACACCTTTTTCTAAAAGAGAAAAGTTTCAACATACTTCCATCAGCTTTGTAGCATTTTCTGATATGTCTAGTGTGTTGAGTTGAATAGTTCTGCTCAAGGTCTTACTGCCTGCCTGGCTCTAGGAAATAATAATGAGAAATGTGCCTTAGTTTTCGTTGTCCAACTCCAGGAAATGTAGAATTTACAAAAGCCTTGTAAGATTTTCAAGAACACAGAAGGGAGCCAGGCAAATATGCAATCCTGCATGTGATAGAAATTTCTTTATTAAAGTAGATAGCCAAGGGCTCAGATATAAAAAAGATTTTATTTGGGAAAAGGGAAAAAAAATAGATCACCCATGTAGAAAAGGGGAAAAACTAAATCACATGTACAGAATTCCTAATAAAAATCAAGAAATTCATTCTGGCTTCTGGGTGAGGTATGAAGAACTGAAGAAATCAGATATTTCTTTAGTGGCTGAATTCACTTTCCCACCAATTCTATGCTTGAACGATGAAGGGGTTAAAAACGATTTTAGTCGGATATACTGTTGTTTAGGACAGCTTAGATTTCATATCAGATTTGTATTAAAAAAAGAAAAGATCATCTATTCAGGCTTCCCAGCATATGGTCAACGTATTAGACATTCTGGGATGAATTATTAAGTTTTATTAAAACACAGGAATATCATTTCATATAAAGGAATTTGGTAGCTCCTGATGTAGTGATGGATATTTACATGGTTTTAAAGTAGGCTTAGATCATTTCATGGTAAACAAGGCTTTCAAAGCTACCGTTTATGATGGCTATATATGATTTCCATACATGGAAGCTATAGATCTCTGAATACCAGTTTCTTAAAGACTTCCCACTAACACCTGATTAGCCGCATGGAACAGAATGCTTGACTAGATGTGACCTTGGTCTGATCCAGGGCAGCTCCTCATTCATGATTAATCTCTTCCATCCAGCTATGAAAATTATAGTGATAGATAATATCAAGTATGAAAGTTTAGTTCAGTCATCTATAAAATGCAATACCATTCCTTGTGTTTGTACCATTCTTTTTCAACAGTTAACCATGTTACATTATCATTCACTGAATTTGAGATTGAAAACGACATGCATAACTGCAGCACTGATTATGTAGAAATTCGGGAAGGGGATAATTCTGATGCTCCTTTGCAAGGTATGAGAACATATACAATACTGATTTGCCTGTATCTTTTATATAGTGATTTTATTTGTTCATAACTGAACTTGCTAAGAGATAATGACACTTTAAAAGATAAATGATATTTGTATATTTCAGGAAAAAAAATCTGGAAAGTATCTGATAGTTGATTTAATGCTGAGGCATTACGAAATCTGAATGGATTTGGCAGCATGTAAATTTAAATAAACAAATACAGGTAGTCCTAGCTTAACAACCATTCATTTAGTGATGGTTTGGACTTACAACAGTGCTGAAAAAAATGACTTGCGACCGGTCCTCACACTTACGACCATTGCAGCATCCCCACGGTCACATGATCACAATTTGGGCACATGGCAACCGGTTTGCATTTATGACTGTCACAGCATCCCATGGTCATGTGATCACCATTTTCGGCCGGTTTCTGGCAAACAAAATCAATGGAGAACCATGTGATTCACTTAACGACCACGTGGTTCACTTGACACCCGCAGTGATTTACTTAACGGCCACCACAAAAAAGGTTGTGAAATTGGGTCGGATTCGTTTAATGACCACTTCTCTTAGCAACCGAAATTCCGGTCTCAATTGTGGTTGTTAAGCGAGGACTACCTGTAAAGCAAGCAGGGTAGGAAACCTATGGCCCTCTAGACTTTTTTGGGACAGCAGTGCCCATTATCCCTGGCCATTGTCCATGTTGCATCAGGCTGATGGAAATTAATGTCCAACAACAATTGGATGGCGACCGGTTTTCCCTCTGTACTCTCCAACCTCTGCTGAATTTGTCTTCAAAACAGTGAGCTACATTACTGTGGGCTACAGAGAAGGGGCTGCTCTGTTGCTCACTGCAATCACCCTCTGTTTTCACTGTCCATAGCAAATAAGCCATCCAGTTGGTTCATTAAATTTTGCCAAGGTTGTACTGTGTATTGCATATAAAATATGGTGGAGTTGTTCATAGAGTAATTGAAAAAGGGAAGAAGAAGGACTTCTTGTAAATAATAATAATAATAAACATTGAGAGCCAGTTTGGTCTAGTGGTTTAGGCAATGGGGTAAAAACCAGGAGTCTGAGAGCTCTAGTCCCACCTCAGGCATGAAAGCCGGCTGGGTGGCCTTGGGCCAGTCACTCTCTCTCAGCCCTGGGAAGGAGCCAATGGCAAACCAGGAGACCGAGAGTTCTAGTCCCGCCTTAGGCATGAAAGCCGGCTGGGTGACCTTGGGCCAGTCACACTCTCTCAGCCCAACTCAACTCTCAGGGTGGTTGTTGTGGGGAAAATAAGAAGAGGAAGGAGTAGTAGGTATATTCGCTGCCTTGAGTTATTTATAAAAATAATAAAGGCGGGCTAGAAAATAAATAAATAAATAAATAAACTTCTCATTTTGCCAGAGATCAGAACAGTGGAATGAATACCTATCTGAGGTAAACTGGAACTTTGGGGGAAAAGTGTCACTCCTCAAGATATCCTGATGAAGAAAGTGAAGTAGGGTGACAATTAGGCTTGCTCCGTCCCTGCTTCGTTTAGGAAGTCCCTCAAGACCTTTTTATGTGGTCAGGCCCGAGGGCCTTTGGGAACAGGAGATGTCCTTAGATGGCTCCACTATGACTGACATTCTTGCTCTCTCTGTGGAGTTGGTATATTTTTTAAATGTTGTGATAATATTCTTTTTAATAATAATTTTATCTTTTTATAATTATTGTTTTTATTTATTTACTGTTTTTTATCTCATTGTTGTACGCCGCCCAGTCGCCTTGTGTGAGATGGGCGGCCATATAAATGTGAGCAATAAATAACTAAATACGTAAAAATGGACTGACAAGTTCTGATATTAACAATGCACCAGCAAGACATGCAAGTACTTTTGTATGCAGCAGACCCTACATCTTATCTTCCAAAGTATGTATTGCATATTAACCATGAAGCATGTAACAGACCTTTTCCTTTCTCTTCATAGTACACAAAGTATACCTTATAAGCTTTTAAGAATGTTCCTCTCCAAGTTCAAACAGTTCAAAAAAGTATTTGCAGAGAACAGGGAATGGGCAAAGTGGACGAGGAAAAAGAAATAATGCAATGCTCTCTGTATAATACTTACATTTGTTTCTCCAGGGTGTTATTGTGGCTCCACTATTCCACTTCCTGTTACTTCTTTTGGCAATGCTTTATCCATCAGTTTTGTCTCTAATAATGCTACCACAGCAAAAGGGTTCCGTGCCACCTTTGCCGCATCAACATCCGGTAAGAATAAATTTGAAAGCTTGTAGTGTAAAGACAAACAACTTTTGAAGACACGATCATTTTAACTCTGCCTGCACATGTCTTGTCATCAGAAGCTCTCAGGAATGAAGCATTATAGCCTGGGTAATACATCAGGCACAATGTTGCAAAAAGCTTCTTTACCATTAAAAAAGTACATACCAATCTTGTGGCAGAGCAGCAAATTATGTGGCTCAAAAGGTATAGATTTTGACATTGGCCTGGCCTTTTGTCAACAATGTCCCAGTGCTTGCTGACTCTTCCCTCTCTGTTCCTGAGCTTGCTGCGTGGAATAATACATTTAGAAGATGTCTTCTGCTTGACTGAATCTTAGGAGAATCTAATATGCTAGCCTTCTGTTAGTGCATCAGATGTTGCAGTCGGGGGCAGCTGGCCCCTTAAATAACAAACCAGACTTAGGTGCCCAGAAGTAGTCGTCTGACCCTGAAAACCAACAGAGAAAAAGAAGGGGCTCTGTCAGGTTTTGGGTGGGAAGAGGGTTTAGATTTTTGGGGGGAGGGGACTGGAGTCTTGGATGAAAGCAGCTGCATCAGGCAAGGCTAGCAAATGAGGAGCTGTTTTTTAATAGGCTAGAATCATGTTAGGGTTTTTGTACTTACCTCTTCTTTTCTGTGGGTTTAGTGTGGGGAAACTCATCTTCCTTTGCCACTTTTAATGAAGTTGACTTTTTTTTAATCCTGCAGTTGACCAGTTGCCTTCTAGCACTCACCTCAGCTTGGCTGAGTTATTGACTCCCAAGGTTTTGGCTGGTTTCCCTTCCTGTAGTTTAGCCAAACCTAGGGTGGGGTGGGGTGAGGATTTCCCCTTCAGTCCTCTCCTGGTTCCTGGGGAAATGAGAAACTGGATGGTAACAAAGGGGCGGCAGCAGCAGAGGGACCTACTTTTCAAATTGCTCTTCACCCCTAGCTGCAGGTTACTTCAGAGAGAGCGGTTGGTTCAATCGTGGCACACCTTATTACCGATGCGTTGGGCTATAATTCTCAAATCTCCAAGCCAATATAGCCAGTGGTAATTAGAGAGCCGGCCCCTAGAGTCGGACACAACTGTGCGGGGGAACCTTTACCTTTAACAGGGCGTGATGGCTCAGCGGTTAAGACGCCAGGCCTGTCAATCGGAAGGTTGCAAGTTCGGAGGTTCGAGACCCGAGCGCCGCGTGACGGAATGAGCTCCCACACTCGCCCCAGGTCTTGCCAACCTAGCAATTCGAAAGCATGCAAATGCAAGTAGATAAATAGGTACCACTTCGGTGGGTAGGTAACAGCGTTCTGCGTGCGGAAAAAATAAATAGGAAGCTACTGAGAATGGTTACACATTTCATTCCTGGGAGTAATGAGCTAGAATGCTGAGTGTATTCCTTTTTGTTTGAAAAATAGTTGTGACTTAATCAGGTGCTCTCTGAATATAATTGTGGACATATTTCCAGGTATTCTGCACTGCACTTCTGTTCTGATGCAAAAGTACTAAACTGAGAATACAGAAAACTCTTATCTGGACATAAGTCTGAAGTCCCGCTATTTCTAAGACTGGAGGAGGGAAGCCCCTTATTTCCTACAACTAGGATTTTCTGTTGTGAGCCATAGTGTTCAAACAATATTTCCTTTTGCTAAGGGAAATCCCATGCTTTTCTCAGACTCGCAGTATCTGTCCTACTTGAGTTGTTTTCTCCCTTTCCATCTCTTACTGTGTCTCATCACCTGCTTGCACTCTACAGCTTGTGGGGGTACCTTCCATATGGAGAGAGGAGCCTTCAATAGCCCAAGCTTTCCTGAGCCTTATCCATTGAACATTGAATGTGTCTGGAACCTTCTGAGCTCCCCTGGCAACCGGCTCCAGCTGTCTTTCACGTAAATCCATTTTTCAAAGAGTTGTTGTTTAATCTTTTAATGGAGCAGCAGGAAGGAAATGCTGGGTTTAGAAGGATGTAATTACCGGCATGTAAAACAGTACCCACAACTTGGAAAGTGAATACAATCACAGCCAGAAAGGGCTTGCTTTAATTTTTTCCTATTGCCTATTAACCTGGTCAGCTTTCAGACAATTGAAACCCGTGCTTGTAGATGCCACCCCTATATCATAGACAAGGAGGGAACTATAGTTACTTAGTTACTTAGTTAGTTAGTTATCAGCCATTTTACCTTGTGGGATTTCATGCCAATAAACTTTTTTCATTTTTCATTTTTTGCAAGCACACAGATGCTGAAGAAATCTTATTAGGCTAATGTAACAATCACAATAGTCTATTTATTTAATATCAAATTTTGGCCGCCTTTCTGTTAAAAGTAACCTCAGATTGGCATATAATAAACGGAAGCAAGCCACACAAAATTTAAAAAGTTTAAAAAGTACTTATTTTTTTATTTATTTGATTTATACCCTACCTTTCTGCCCTAGTGAGCAGTCAAGTCAGTGACAGTAAAGCAAACAGTATAAGATGTAAAAATGTTTCAGAGAAGAATTCAGTGCATTTATTAATATAAAATGGCATTATGAACAAATGGACAATGTAAAATGGAACAGATGCAGTTTTTCCCTGTTTATATCAGGAAATTGCAAAAAGGTTTGTGCATGTTGCTTTTAGGCAAAAGAGGAAATATATTCCTACATTCTAAAATGTATTAAGTAATATAGTGCCAAAGAATAATGGATTCAGAGATAGTTAATAAGAGTTCTGACCATTAAATAAAGACTAAATAAAGACTGACCATTCCTTGAGGCAATGGTCAGCAAACAGAAACTTGCCCATTTTGGGCATGTGATCCAAGTGGACAATGGAGTAGAAAAAATGATTATGTTTGACAAGCTTGGGGGAAATAGAAGAAGAGCAAGACCATAGATGAGGTGGGTGGACAGGTTCAAAGAGATTACTGGAATTTCTTTGGAAAACTTATAAGGTACTATTAAAAACAGATTGAGATGGCAAGCATGTATCCATATACTCATCAGGAACTGAACCTGACCTGATAGCACCTAATTCATTACTGGCCTGGCAACATTGCTTCTTGCATGTTTCCAGGGATAGCTGTAACTTAGTATGAAATGCCGTCATATGGCTATATACATCCATCCAAGATGGAAGGAAATCTGAGAATACAGATATTGTGTACATTAATTCTAGAAAAAGCCTTCTGGTTTTATTTTATTCATGACTGGCTACCATACTGAAAAATACAATATTATTTTGTTACAGAAACTCCAAAGTTTGCTTAGTACCTCCAGAGTCGTTGCATGCGAGATGAGCGGTAGACAAATATGACAAATAAATAAATAAATAAATAAATATAAATTGGGTGGTTTTTTTTCTTAGCCCACAAGTCAGTTTTGACTCCGAGTGATTAAATGGACAAGCCCATACTTGTCCACCAAGGACTCCAAAGTCCATACTATTTCCTACACGACATTTTCACAAGTGGTTTGCCCTTGCCTTCTTCCTAGGGCTTTCCTAGAGAAAGTGACTGGGCCAAAGTCACCCATTCAGCTCCAGTGACCAAGGCAAGGCTGCCCACTCCGAGCCCAGTGCCATTAGACCATTAGACCAAACTGGCTCTTGCATAATTGGCTAAGCTAGGCCAGTACCTTTAAGAACAAACATGACAATTGAGTGACAACTGGCGGGATTTCCCTTCCTCACACCAGGACCTATTCAACATTTTTGAAGAAAGAACATTCTGAATATGTACAGAAGAAGTTTCAGAAAGATGGCTTCTGTCTGAGATGGCATGAGATGAAGTTGAGGCCCAATCCCTTTCATCTGCAATTAAATCAGAACATATGTGGCATGGGTTTTGAGTCATGCATTTTAAGGGGAATGTATGCACACTCACTTGGAAAAACTAAAAAAAAAAGCAACAACCAATACATCAAAGCTTTAAAAAAAATGGCAAAGAACATTTCTGGTGACAGGCAGTTCAAAAACAGAAACACCAACTGAAGAGTATCTTTTCCTAAAATTGAAAGAATTGCTCCTTCTATAATAATAGAAATAAAAACTGAAATTGAACTGGGAACCACTGAAGCTTTGCATTAGTCAAACCAACTTCAATGATATAGTTTAGTTCCCAAAATGCAAAATAATATGTGTAGAATTCCTCCCTCTACCAAATAATAAATCTGGTAATGCAGTAAACATCTTTCAAGGCATGCTTTTAGTATGACATCCAGATGAGACTGACATTCCAACTTCTCAGTTTAAAAAGTCCACACACTGTCCTCAGAATTGCAATCAGCAGAAAGTTATATGATTCAAACCAAGGGGAAGATCAAGGACAGAGGAGTGACCTACGTAGTGACTCAGGTGTCATTTCTCTTAGGATTGCAAATGCAATTCTTACTTCCCACACAGTCAGTCATTCCTTGAATATTTTCCTTTAGCTCTAAATGTTAGCTATTGTGTTTTCTTTTGGAAGAAGGAAATGGAAGACCTAAGAACCATCCAGTAGGTAGCCAGGAGGTAGCCAGCAAAGCCATGACATAAAGCAAAACAATTTTATTCCTTTGGGAAGGTAGATAATTGTGTGGCTTAATTCTACACAAAGATGGAGTATCTGAGTCATTGCATCTGTAACACCAGATTTAAATTTGAATGAAAGAGATTAAAGCAAATGCAGCAATGCAATTGGCTAACTTTGTTTTTGTCTTTCTATTATTGTATATAGGAGAACCTTAAGCTGAAACAACTGCTGAAATATTGTAGATAGCAATGCTTGTTTATTTAAAATCTTTTCTAAAATATGGGCATGCTTCTTTGAATTCTAAGGCATTTAAGAGGAGTAAAATTAATAGGGCTGGGCAAAAATTTGATCTGAAGGTTTGATGGGCTATAAGATGGAGTAAATAGGGGTTGGCAATATTTTTAGGTGGCAGGCACATGTATGTACTCTTAAATCATAGAATAGGCACCAAATGCTTTTAAAAAGGTAGCATCTCCCATGTGGGGAGATGGGCGGTCATATAAATTAAACAAACAAATAAATAAATAAATTTTGTAAGCCGTTATAGGAGAACATTGAAAATTCACACAATTATCTTTAACAATTTAAAAATTAATTATTTTTAATTTATTATTTTGCTTTGCATGTCCACGGGCACCATTTAGCCGGTCTCCAATGCCGTGCTACAACAGACCGTGTATGATTAATCTCTGGAATAAGTAAATCATACTGGCAGGGATGGGCAATCATTTTTAGCCAGGAATTACTCTTTCCATTTAAACACATGTTTAAGCTTTCAACAGGGGAAATACAGGGGAATGGCCAAGGGTGCAGTGATGCTACCAGAATGAGTAGGACCAAGACCTTTGTATCATTTTCATTTGGATACAGCAAGAATGGACCCTTGTAAGGTCCTCCCATTCTGGAGAACAGGAGATATGGAAGGACATGGCAACCAAAGACATACAGAGATACTTTCTTTATCTGTAACACTGGGGGGAAAACTTGACTGGATATATTTAACAGAACGATTCTATTAAATGGTTATTATTGTTTTACTAAACTGTGTACCTTTAATTTTAATTATATTAATTAAAACCCTTTCAGAGACTTTCAGGTGGAAGAAAGTGAAGGCTGTACCAAAGACTACATAGAAATTAGGGAAGGCAATTTCAGTGGTCCTCTGGTGGGACAATACTGTGGGAACTCTTTGCCAGTGAAGTATACCTCAATTACTGGACACATCCTCTGGGTGAAGTTTGTCTCAGATGGCTCTATCAGTAGAAGGGGATTCCAGGCCACATTTGCTCACTGTAAGTAAATATTTGACTCCGAAAGAATTCCATTATTATGAATCCTTTGGAAGATGGAAAAAGAAAGATATATGCTATGACAATCTATCTACGTTTCTTCTTTTGAAAAAAAAAACCAGTCAGCCAGTCTATGTTTCTCCCTTAATTTTAATATTGTAGTATTGCAATACATCCATCCTCAACACACTTTACTCCAGATACATTGGATTATATATCCCATTACACTAGGCCAACAATTAATTGAGGATGAATGACTATCTAATCCAACATGTTTGAAGAACAGTGGATAAAGGACACTAATTATCACTATGTAATTGTCAGGATTTTTTTTTAAAAAAACCAACAGGATGGATATAATAAATTAGCCACTGAAGACAGGGAATTTGAAAGCTGCAATAAAACTAAGAAGAAAGTTGCACTTAATCTTGCACAAGTGTATCAGATTCAAAATCCCATCCATGTATCTTGAGATCGGTCTCAGATGAACTATAGATATTCACTGATTTCTGTTTATAAGTATGTAATCTGTGAATATTATTGTTAAAGTATAAGAACCTTACACAGTGAACTAAATTATATTTGATATTTTTTGGTTAAAAAATTGCACTTTTGTGGTTAAAATATTGCACTTGGCTCTTCAGCTGTCCTGGTGCAAGAGATCAAAGCTGCAAATATTAGCATATACTATACACCAGTGTTTCTCAACCTTAGCAACTTTAAGAAATGTGGACTTCAACTCCCAGAATTCCCCAGCATAGAACTCCCGGAATTCTCACCCAGCATGGTCAAAGCCATGCTAACTGGAAATTCTGGGAACTGTAGTCTAACATAATTAATAGCCATCGAATTGGAGGAGGCTGCTCGTTAACACTTTCACTCCATCGTGTCTCCATTTCATGATGCATTTTCTGTCTTTTTGACTTGTGCTTTGATTTTTGTACCACTTTTCAAAGGCAAAATATCAACCCAGGGACATATACTGTATACTGTGCAGGAAAATATACTGCCTACTCATTTGAGTTAGCTGGTGCTAAGGAGAGAAATATCTGATACAGCAAATGTTTTAATAGTTGTTGAGAACAATAGGGAGAACAATATATATAGTGAAAATAAGTAACATTCCAGTTTATAGAGGATCCTCCTGTATTTGAAGAGATATTAGTCAGTATCCCATTTAAAATAGCCTTCTGTTAATATCATGTCTCAACTCTCCTATTCTGGTTTAAGATGAAGATGGAAGATCACCATGGGCCTTGAAGTTGCACATCAACGGTCAACATCAGGACAGCAGACTGAGCTATCTAAAGGTCACAGTCTCTTGTACTGCAGGAAAAAGGATTATATGGGTGGGCTGACACGCTTAGTGCCCAACCCAGAAAGGAAGAATGAGCATGTCAAGTCCCTGTTTAAGCACCCTGGGGCAAACCCATAAGAAGCCTTCAGTTAGGCACTTTGCTCCCCAGGTGACCCCTTTCAGCATCCTGGCTGTGGACTTCCTTTCTTCCCCATGCCAACTGCTATCCAAGGCACACAGAAAGGACCTCCTCAGTAAATCAGGATTGTGTCACAGTTACTGCTAACAAGTTTACTGAGTAGCTGATAAATAAATGCAATATTAAAAATCTGTACAATATACAGATGGATGCAATATATACATTAAAATATGGATCCATTTTGCTATCTACTTTTCAGTGTTTGGAAATAGTATTGTAGGAACAAATGGACAAGTTGCTTCTCCACTGTGGCCTAGAAAGTATCCTCACTTCTCCAACTATCAGTGGATGATAACTGTGAATGAAACGCAAGTTATCCATGGTGATATCTCACAAATGGATATTGAGGATTTGAGTAATTGCTATAAGGATAAGCTGAAGGTAAGAGTCCATTGTGTGCCTCTCCTTTGTTAGTGAAAGTATAGTGCAAATAAGTAACAAAGCAAGTTTTGCTTTATCAGTAGTCTCACCATCCCAATATGGATAGACTATCAGATGTTGCCTTAAAGTTGCAAAATACATTTTAAGCATAAATAATTACTTGTAAAATATGTAATTTTCAGATGCTTTCAGTAGGCAATTAAAGCCAGTTATTCACTTTTCTTTGCTAGTACAGTTGAGACATAAACCATGGACATTTTAAAAATAATTCCAAATCTTGATAATCTGTTCCTTCTGCAGATTTATGATGGGCCAAACACACATTCTCATCTCATTGCAATGTATTGTGGGGTAGCACCGTCTTCTTTCACCTCCTCTGGAAACTCCGTCACTCTCCAGTTCATCTCTGATTATTCTGTAAATGGAAAGGGTTTTCTTTTGGACTGGTATGCAATGGAAGCGCCAACAAATGTTGAAAACAACTTGCCTATAGGTTTGTCTCCCATCCCCATCTCTATAGTTAACCTGTTTTGGGGGGACAGAGAGAAATGTGCTGTATTCTCTGTATAACTGTTAGAGTATCTTTTGTTGGTAGTGTTGGAAAAGATGGCTCCCTACTTCTTTCTACATGGAGAAGAGCACTTGTGCAGGATGAAACATGGTCCTCATCTGTCGCCTCCCCATGCACTGGGTGTTTTTTTTTCTGTGTCGTACAAAACGGAGAGTAACTGCTTCTCCCACACGTACCTCTGTGCAGAGAAAGCAGGGGGCAATTGCTCCCAGTTCCTCTCTGCACGGAAGAGGTCTCCCTAGAGGAAGAGGTGGGAAGTAGTAGTCCCATTTTCAGGCAGGTAGGGAGAAAGGTGCTCCTTTTTCCATATCCCTCCATGTACTTCTCCTTCATGTGAAAGTTGCATGACTTTCTAGTATATACCTTTTGGGCTAGCAGGCCAGTTTGGGATTTTAAAAACATTTCCTGGCCACTTTTGCAAAATGGCTTGTCAGGGAGAGTTTTCCCATTCATAGATGGCTGCCATGGAGACATAACTAATTATAAATCTCTGATTTATCAGAATACTAACACAGATGAGGCAAACAAATTGGGAAACATCTGCTAAAACAGGGGGTCCCCCAAAAGTGCTGCTTGTGGATCCCAGGGTAAATTAATGTACATAGGAAGAAAAGAAACAATTTGTGTATCTGGTAAATTGGAACAATAAATCTCTCTCTTTTTCTGATTTGGTGGCAGGTGCTTGTGGAGGTCTCCTAACAGCCGGTGAAGCACCTTTATTCCTGTTCTCGCCAGGCTGGCCCTCAGAGTACGGAAATTTTGCAGATTGCACATGGCTTATCAGAGCACAAGGCTCAACAGTGGAATTCAACATCCTGGCTTTGGACATAGAGTCTCACGGCTCTTGCAATGATGACAAACTTGTCTTCAGAGATGGTAAGGCACACTTGCATCTTTGTAAAGTGAGGATTGCAATGGGAGATCTGGGCTATGGAATCTCAGTAATGACCAAATGAAAAATGTATCCCTGCTTGTTCCTGCACATCTACCTATAGCTTGGCTGGGCTGGGCTGCCCAGTGCTAGAATATCATTAAAATGGAGGGCAACCATCTACCAATTCTTGGGCCATATTGCTCCGAGTGGAATGTATAAATGACCCTTCAGACAACTCTTACTTTGAAAATTGAATGCAGAATGATGTTTCATTTTTATTAGCCCCTGGAATCCAAATGCATAGGATGTTCTAGAATTTGCAGTTCTCTTCCAAACACTGTCATCATAACTGAATGATTGGTATGGCTTGGAAGAAGTAACATGATTTGGCTGCAAAAAACAACATAAATGGTGAAATAAGTTAGAATTTCTAAACATAATGTTACTTCTCTAAATCGAACATGGTTCCTTTGGCAAATAACTGGTATGGAAACTTAAAGAGCCTATCAATTCATTCCATCCCATTTCTTTTCATAGGGGACAATGGTCTTGCACCCGTTCTATCCACTGTATGTGGCCGTGAAGTTCCTGGCCCAATAAGGTCAACTAGGGATGCCATGTTCATTCAGTTCACTTCAGATTCAAGTACTACTGGTGCTGGATTTAATGCTTCTTTCCACAAAAGTAAGTTCCTTTTTAAATTACCCTTGTACTTCCTCTGTAGGTTTAAAGAGATAGGAGGGGAGGAAAGAACAAAAAGGAAACAATTATGGTCTCATTTAATCAGGAGATAGTCTTGAGCAGCAAGAATTCTCTCAATGTATTTCTTATGTGAATCTGTTCTAAGCACAGAACAGCACAGTCAGAAATGTGGTGGTAGCCCTGAATTTTCACAGATCATTTGCTCACAGTCAGTGAATCAGCCAGACAGGAGAAATCCAGTAAGTCAAGCCAAGCAAAGTTTTCAAGGTGAAAGCAGTACTTTGGTTGAAATCCAGGAGCTCAGGTCAGAGGTTGGCCATTCAAGATACAAAATGGCTGGTCACAGCGGTTCAAGGAGTACAAATATTGTTGCTAGCACTGGGCTGTTCTGATTTGTACTGAATGTTTACAATAAGAAAGAAATCCCCAGTTCCTCAAATCCCCCTCAAAACTGGAAATCCCAGTCCTTGCTATAATGCAGCTGTACCTACTATGGCCATCATTCTCCCTAAAACATTAAGTGCAGCCCACAATGACCAAAATGTTGCACACAGCCCTACAGGAAAAAGTTGATTCTCAGCATATTTTTTAAAAAATATGCAAGAGTGCATTTCTAATCTTTCCTATGCTATTCTGCACAAAACTAGTCAGCTTTGGTCCAAAAACAATTTATTGTGGATACTTCTGTAAATATGTGAAGCTCCTAGGTGAGAGCAACATCAATTTTATGGAATTAAGTTATAAGTTAAATATAATTCAATTGTTCCTTGCTTAATAGACTTTCATTCCTTTTATTCAGGTTGTGGAGGCATTTTGCGTGCAGACAAAGGTGTGATCACTTCACCCAACTATCCCCAAAACTATCCTCCAAATCTCAGTTGTTCTTGGCATGTTCTGGTTCCTGATGGCTTCATCATTGGCATCCGTTTTGAACAACCGTTCCATGTACTGAATTATGATGCTTTCTGCAACCATGGAGATTATGTTGAGGTAAGACAAATTTGGTTATGAACAACAACAACAACAACAACAACAACAACAACAGTTGCAGTTAATATTTTGCCCCTGTGTATCAGGCTTCACGCCAGTCAAGGCTGTGAATCTGAGCTTTCCAAACATTTAATCCCTTATTCAAGAATTAGCACAGGGAACACTTTACTAGGCAAGCTTTGGCTCCTTACTGCAGACAAAAATGAGGCTATATACTGTATGCACAGAAGATTAGAAATGCAGTCAATAGAAATGAAGACCTATATATAAGTGCAGATTTTAAATTCTAGTTCTTTCCTCCCATCTTTCTGAATCAATGGATACTTGGCTGTTCTTGATGGCCTTGAAGGCACTGATCTATGTTGATATAATAGTTCTCTTTAGCCTTGGATCTGCTGATTCCTGCCACTCCAGCTTCATTCCTTCCATTGCATAAGGCAGGGGTCCCCAACCTGTGGGCCGCGGCCTGTTAGGAAGTGGGCCGCGGGGCTCCCTCCTGCAAACCCTGCCCCCCGGTGCGCACAATTGGCTCCCACCTGCAACCCCCCCCAGTGCACGCGATTGGCTCCCACCTGCAAACCCCACCCCCACCCCTGGTCCGTTGGAAAAAATTTCTTCCGCGACCAGTCTCTGGTGCCAGAAAGGTTGGGGACCACTGGTATAAGGTATATCATGATAAAAGAAATCACCTTCCTCAGAAATACTATTTAGCATGAAAATCTGCAGATCAACAGTGATCCACTTTAAGAAGGTGCTCCAAAGCTGCTTTGAATGAAGCTTTGTTAAAGTGAAGCACCCCCTTAAAGTTCTCTATTAATTTATGTCAGTTTCCATTTCTGATTTATCAAATGAGAGAAAATAGTTTGTGTTTGCAGATTTGTTGTGAAGCTAAAATGAGAACCTGCTACTTATAGAAGTAATATAATACTGGGTAAAATTTTGTTCATCATTTGCACCAATTTACGTGATTACATCATTATGCAGGTGAAGCAAATTATGTTATTTTTGTAAATTTGCATAATTTGTATAGTGATGTTGTCACTCAAATAACATTATTTGCATCACTGCAATGATAGACCTTTGGAAATAACAGACATTTTCTCCCCTCCCCACCCCCAAATTAGTCTGTTAAAATGAGGTTTCCCTTTTCTTTTTCTCAATTATTGCTCTTGGATCATGCCTTAACAAATCCCTCTCCTTGACTCTGTTCACCATTTACTTTTCAGCTTAGAAATGGACCAGATTTCTCTGCTCCACCATTAGGACCAGGGAGCAGGAATGGGCGCTTTTGCGGTAGCAATTCTTTCCCTACAATGGTCACCACAGATAACCAGCTATTTGTCCACTTCAGTTCTGAGAGCAGTAATGGAGGCCAGGGTTTCAAACTGATGTACGAGGCAAAGGGCCTCGGTGAGTATTAGAACTGAATGCAAATAAAGGCTCTGCATTGGTGGCACAAATCAGTGAAATTTTAAACCAGTGATTCTCAAACAATGACTCAAGACCATGTCTTGACAAAAAGAAACTATCAGCCTTCTGGATCAGCCTTTCCCAACCTGGTACCCTCCAGATGTTCTGGGATCACAGCTCCTAGAATTACAAGTCAGCATGCGAATTAGTACAGGTTAACGACCACAATTGAGACCAGAATTTCAGTTGCTAATCAAAGCGGACATTAAGTGAATCCAACCCAATTTTACGACCTTTTTTGTGGCGGTTGTTAAGTGAATCATTGCAGGTGTTAAGCAAACCACATGGTCGTTAAGCAAACATGCAGTTCCCCATTGATTTTGCTTGCCAGAAGCCAGCCGGGAAGGTCGAAAATGGTGATCATGTGACCATGGGACACTGTGACGGTCATAAATGCAAACCAGTTGCCAAGCACCCAAATTGTGATCACATGACTGCGAGGATGCTGTGATGGTCATAAGTGTGAGGACCGGTCACAAGTTGTTGTTTTCAGCACCATCATAAGTCAGAACCATCAATAAATGAATGGCTGTTAAGCAAGGACTACCTGTAATTCTGGAAGGTGACATTTCATCATAACTGGAAGGCAATGGGTTATTGCTTTGCTTTGCTTTAATTTGAATGGATTTGGAAGGCTAACTAATCATCAAGTGATTCAAGGTTGAGGAAGACTGAGCCAGACTGTGATGCTTCTTCATACCACAACTAACTAAATGCCTCTGAGAATGCAGGGCATGAACATATTCTATTACTGTCATTCCCCAGCAATTGTTATTATCTACATATTACCTCTGAACATGAAGTTTCCATTTCAGTATAAGGGCTAATAGAAGTTTGTGGATTTATGCTGCATGAATCTTTCTACAGTTGTCTGAATTAGCAGCCAAACTGCATCATCTGGATATGTGAAACACTTTTTTAAAGCCCTAATTGGTTACCACATGACCAACAATCAATGCACTATAGCTGAAAACTTGGAATTCAACTTCCATCTTGAGATTTTAAAAAATTATCTTTAAAAAAATCATCTAGTGGGTCAAAATGTATCCTTCTACCTTATCTGCATTTTTCAAATGTTGATACATGTGACTAGTGGCCATTTATGAACTCTTTTCTCTTTTGGTGGTTTAATAATGTCTAAATCAGAGCTTTCCAAACTTTTCATGTTGGTGACACACTTTTTAGACATGCATCATTTTGCGACACACTCTTACAGCAGGGCACAAGGCAGGCACTAGGGCCTGCGCAGAATCACAGCAGGTTTGGAGGCAGCCAGGCACAAGGCAGGCACTAGGACCTGCGTGGAATCCTGGCAGGGCTCAGAGGCAGCAGCAGCCGCAACACACCCAGACACTGCAGCCGACACACTAATGTGTCCCGACACACAGTTTGGAAAGCTCTGGTCTAAAAGGTAGTAGCCAGAACAGAACCAACAGTATAGAAAATAGAATCCTTCACCCATTTGGAAAAAAGCTCCTTTTGATGGATAGGATGTACAGTACAGATCCTGTCTCATACACATCAAACTCACCTTCCCTAAGGTGTCATATAGTGTCCCAGATTTCTTCAGGGAAGCCACACGTGTCAGAAACAAATGCAATAAAAATAAAAAGTGGGAAAATGATAAGCTGTCTTGCCTATATTATGACAAGAATGCAAACTGAGTTTACTGAATTACACATGGTCTACTTTTGGCTTGAGGATTTAATTAGGAGCACAGAGAGGGCTGTATTGCCCCTGCCCCTCTCCATGGCCTCTGTCACAACTCCTTCATCCCAAGGCAGGGAGGCCATTCCCATTCTGCAGGCTCCTGCTTGATCTTTCTCTTCCAGTTGGCAGGTCAGGTTATAGGGAGACCATGGAGTAGGCAGAAGTGGTAGGCAGAGCTTCCCACTCCTAAATGTGCAGTTCTAATTGTGTGTGGATTGAAATTTGTGCCTCTCCGGATTTCGCTGTGCTATAGTTCAAAGCAGCCTCAGATAGCATGACTACAGTGAACTGTGCTGGGAGCCTATGTTTCGCAAATTCTAGGGTGTCACAGAGAATGTTGAATCCTGTTTAACAGGTTCTTTGTGTTTCCTTACTTGCTAGCCTGTGGAGGAAATGTTTACATCACTCAAGACAATCCATTTGGATTTATCTCTTCACCCAACTACCCTGGAAATTATCCACCCTTTGCTGATTGTGTCTGGACCATAACTGCACCCCATGGGGTGGCTGTAGAGCTGCAGTTTGAAGATCAATTTGATATTCAGCCTTCACCCAAGTATTTACACAATTATTAGATTAGCTTTAATTACAATTTCTAAAGCTGGCAATTATTGTAATGAGGTTTTATGAAAACATTCCTCGCTATTTTTATTTCTCTTAAAAAGCTAGAAGATGTGCGGTGTGACAACTTGAGTCTTGAGTTTATGTTGTTATCTACATGTCTAGCTACACTGTTTCTGTTGATTCCTACATGGCTACAGCCTAACAAGACTTGTGTTGGTGTGTTTTGGTTTCTCCCCCCCCCCCCCCCACATCTACACCTACAAAGAATTGAAAAGATAGTCAGATGTCTTCTTGGAAAACACGGTGGGATTCTTTTGAGATCCCTGCTGGGAAGAATCTTCCATTCCAGTTGCCACATTCTTGTTCCCCAATCAGGGTTAGGAAACTACTGAAAGGATCTTAACTGATCTAGTGGATTACAGTGGCACTAGGGTAGATGTAGAAGTAACCAGGGTGTCAGAAAGCCAGGGTAAAATCTCCTGTCCTTTGTTCTAAAAACAATAAAAATCTAGAAGCAGATCTGAAGAAAGTTCTAACAGCTAAGATGACAGTATATTTTTGCTTTAGCTTGTCATGGACTACTTGAATTTCTTTTCAGGGCTACGTGAATCAAGAGGGTGAGGGTGTCAGTTGTATTACAGGCTTATGTATGTATGTATGTATGTATGTATGTATGTATGTATGTATTTATTTATTTATTTATTTATTTATTTATTTATTTATTGGATTTATCACCGCCCAACTCCCCCAATGGGGACTCTGGGCGGTTTACAACAGAATTAAAATCATTGATATACATTTCTAATATTGCCTCTGATTTAACGGACACAGTGACAAGTGGACAACCTGTGTCTTCTTTCCTTTTAAATTTTTCATAAAGCCTATTTTGAGTTGAGCTCAACTCCTGTTGATATCTTAGACCCTTCCCTGTAGTTTTCTTGGCAACACATGAAAATGGCTTGCCATCTTTTCAGTTATTTTTCCCCCTGAAGCTTCCCTTCTCTTCCCTGAGATTTCCTGATGGTCTCCCATCCTAGTATATGCTTAGCTTTTTGAGATCAACCAAGATCATGTTAGGTCCTCTGAATTGTTAAGCAGCATTTAAATCTCAATTTAAGAGTATTCATTTGTTTATTTACAAAGAACAAAGCCCTGAGGAGAGGGAAGGCTCTTCAGTTTTGTTTGCCTAGTATATTTCATTAAGGAAAAAATACTAGCAATCACTTTTCCTCTCTTTCTATTTCGCTTCCCCAACAGACATTGAGGATCCAAGACAATTAACATACCATAAAAGCTTTCCTACTGAATATATCTGAATAAAATCATTCTATTCAAGCAGCTCTTTTCATAGTTACATGGGTCCAAAAGAATGGCATTTCCCTTCTTACAGCAAATTTTAATTAAAAGCTCCAAACTTGCATGGTTGAATTTATTGAATGGTGAATCAGAAGTCACCCTTGGAAATTAATTTTCTTACCTGATGTCCAAAAACATTTATTCATGATTCCAATCATGTAGAAAGATTAGCAAAACTTGCTCAGTATGGTATTGTGACCTAGTTAAATATTTCTTATTCTATCATTTATTTAGTCCTCAGATGACCCAAGTAAAGTATTATTGATTGCAGACCTTTATGTCTCTGGATTTTGTGCCCCCCAAAATTGAGCCAAATATTTGTCTGACATATTGTCCACAAAAATGTATAACATTGTCTTCTTTTAGTTGTACATTAAGTTATCTTGAATTACGAGATGGGGCTGATTCCACAGCTCAGGTCATCACCAAACTGTGTGGGACTTCTATGCCAAGCATTCAGAGATCTTCTGGTTCTTCCCTATATATGAGATTTCAATCAAACAGTCTGGAGAGACGGTCTGGATTCAATGCTAAGTATTCAAGAGGTAGTATGTACATTTAATCCTTGCCTAACATTTTACTGATCCTAAAATCTAAGGGTATAAAGAAAAATCCATGAACCGAATTTCGAACTTTACTATAAATCATCAGCTGGTCAGGTTCAGCTAATCCTTGAAAGACACTAACTAATAAAAGTGACTTCCATTTGATAATTCCAATATATCTAGGCTTGGTATTTCAGAATTTTATTAGTTATGGAACTTTTGAAAAAAAATACTTAAGATGTGGCTACTATTCCAAACTGTATTTCAAAAATATCTGCATAAATATTAACATTCATGCTTCTAAAAAATAGAGAACACTAGAATAATGCAAGTTTGCATAGGACTATAAGATCATACCCAAGGATTACAAATGCTTTCTCACATGGATTAAAGAAGATTGTTCAAATTCTACGCAATGTGGGATGATTGAAAGAAACTGTGAGTGTATTGCAGTCCAACTTTTTTTTAACCAGTTATTCATCACAGTATGTCAGATGAGACTGGTATCACTCACTAAGGCCCCTTCCACATAGAGAACCTGCATTGATGTGAGATTAGCCCAGTGCTGCTTTCTATAAAATCTCTGAAGTTGGATGCAACTGAAGAGATGAAGACAGAATGTGACCCCATGATGCTGCTAATTTGGAGAAATTCTTCAGCAGCTAAGGCAGGGCTTTCCAAAGCTTTCCCGCGGCGACACACCAACCGCCGTTGGTGTGTCGCCACGGGAAAACCCGGAAGTGCCACCATTGCGGCAGCACGCAAAAACCCGGAAGCGCTGCTGTCGCTTTCAGATTTTTGCGCGCCGCAGTTGGTGTGTCGGCGCGGGAAAACCCGGTTGCGCTGATGATGATCAGCGCTTCCGGGTTGTGTGGCGACACACCAGACTGTGTGAGGCGACACACTTTTGTGTCGCGACACACAGTTTGGAAAGCTCTGAGCTAAGGTGATGAATGTTCTTCTTAGCAGCTGCTTCAGAGGAAGTACTGCAAATCTAGTTTTGCAGCATTTCCTCTCAAGTGCAGGAGGTTTCCCCATTTTCAGGAATACCCACTGTCAAGCTTTCAGCAGCTGATTTCAGTCAAAAGCAAGATTCTCTGAGACTTTCAGAAATACAGAAATCTCAGCAACTGGATTACTTTCACTTTAAAAGCCAATTTATCTCTCAGTTTGTTAACTGTAGCTTGAATCATGTCAACTGGATTTCTATTTTCTCAGTGGAAATGTTTCGCTCCTTATCCAAGAAGCTTCTTCAGTCTGAGCAAAGTTTGTAAGGGAATCCTTAAATATGTTTCTAGGGTGGCTGTGTGACCTTGCACCTGGGGCTAGGTCATGGTTATTTGAGATGTTTATTTCTAAGTCCCTTTATCATCCAAAGGAGGATTGTTAAGATTACCTTGCTGTTGTTGAGATTGCGAAATGGTCTTAATCTTCCTAGGCACAGAAGACAAAGCAGGAAGGAAAATAGGGGAAAGATTGTGCCTGAGGCCCCCACCTCTATTCAACGAAGGATTTTCCAAGTTGGCATAAATGGATTCCTTGACCCCTCTTTGACAGGGAAGATAAGTGGTTTGAAAGAGGGGTCAAGGAATCCATTTATGCCAACTTGGAAAATCCTTCGTTGATTAGAGGTGGGGGCCTCAGGCACAATCTTTCCCCTATTTTCCTTCCTGCTTTGTCTTCTGTGCCTAGGAAGATTAAGACCATTTCGCAATCTCAACAACAGCAAGGTAATCTTAACAATCCTCCTTTGGATGATAAAGGGACTTAGAAATAAACATCTCAAATAACCATGACCTAGCCCCAGGTGCAAGGTCACACAGCCACCCTAGAAACATATTTAAGGATTCCCTTACAAACTTTGCTCAGACTGAAGAAGCTTCTTGGATAAGGAGCGAAACGTTTCCACTGAGAAAATAGAAATCCAGTTGACATGATTCAAGCTACAGACAACTCCACCTGGATGACTGAGAACCTTCATCGACTCAGTTTGTTAAGGTGGAGACTTTTTCAATTTTTCACTAATCATCTCTCTCTGAATTGGTGAGAAAGCTCTTCATTTTCCTGATAATTGTGAAATGCTTATGTGGCCACAGCTTTTCCAAACAACCTCTGAAACTCTCTCATGCTCTTAACATATAATTATTCCCATATGTCTTGATTCCCAGTTCCTGGATTTTCTGTCTCCTTTTTGAAGCCAAGATACCATAATGCCTCTTATTCTTTGGAGGTGATTGGAAAGGGAGTTTCCATTGCTCCATCATAATCACTCCCCCATGTCCCAGCTAGTTATCTTGACTATCCCAGGGAGAAGTAGTGAAGATGCTTGTGTGGCACAAAAGCACTGCAGAGAATAAAAAAGGCAAGGCTGGGCATTGAAGTGCCCTGAAAAGCACTACTGTAGGTCAAAGGGTCTAGAACCCAACATACTCACATCTGAAGAATCACTGGTAGATGATGATGATGATGATGATGATGATGAGCCTTCAAGTCAGTCATGACACCTGGAGACTGCCTGGGCTACTCCCTGCAGTTTTCTTGGAAAGATTTTTGGAAGTAGTTTGTCACTGCCTTCTTCCTAGAGCTGAGAGTGAGTGACTGGCCCAAGGTCACCCAGCTGGCTTCATGGCCCAAAGTGGGACTAGAACTGATGGTCTTCCTGGTTCTAGCCTGGTGCCTTAACCACCACACCAAACTGTCTCTCTAGATCTCTCTTTTTCTCTATAGTATATAATAGTCTTGCTGAAACACTTTTTCTGCTGTCTTTTTTTCGTGGGAAGGAAATATAGGAGAGTTCCTATGGTTGACTAGTGGACATCTTTATGTTTCTTTCAGCAGCATGTGGTGGAACACTGACGGGACGAAATGGACTCATTGAAAGTGTTGGGTTTTCTGAACATTACTATCCAGATAATTTATTATGTGAATGGTTTCTCCATGGACCTGAGAATCATTATCTTACCATTAGCTTTGAAGCACTAGATATTCAGAACTCGCTAGAGTGCACAAATGACTACTTGGTAATTCGAGAAAATGGAGCTACAGGTACGTGAGTCAATACTGTCCCTCTTTCTCTCATGCCCTGTTGGGTAATGAAAAGGTGCATTCTGAGCTACAGCCAACATTACATTCATGAATTTCTGCTTGTGCAGTAGAAATACTTTTCAATCTCTTTGTTTCCCTATGCACACTTCAGATCTGTTGTGAAGAGTGTTGAAACCTGCTGGAGTAGATATGGGGTCACACTGGGAGGTAGAGCAGGATAAGGGAATCTCTTCCGCTGTGAGATGCCTTTTTAATGGCAAACACATACAATTAGTAGTAGTTTATTAATTGATTAGTCCTGTGACCTTATCAATAAAATAAAATAAAATAAAATAAAATAAAATAAAATAAAATAAAATAAAATAAAATAAAATAAAATAAAATAAAATAAAATAAAATAAAATAAAATAAAATAAAATAAATAAAATAAAATAAAATAAAATAATAAAATAATAAAATAATAAATAAAATAAAATAAAATAAAATAAAATAAAATAATAAAATAAATAAAATAAAATAAAATAAAATAAAATAAAATAAAATAAAATAAAATAAAATAAAATAAAATAAAATACATATGTGATAATACATAGAGTCAGAAATCAGATATATGAATCTCCCTTACAGGATACCCCAATTTGTTCAATGTATTGAGTTCTAATGACCGTTGCCTTAGTTATAAACTTAGCAGTCCTACGTACAATATGCACATTTGAGCCCACGAGGAAATAAGACAGTCTATGGTTTGGATCCCAGTTTACAATTAGATACAGCCCAATTAGATACAATTAGTTACTGTCTCTCGCTGGACTAACTGGAATTCAAAGAAGGGATCAGCTTACTTTCTTTGTGCCTCTTGCTGGTGTTTATTCCCATAGCCTTCACCCCCGCCCCCCAGAAACTATTCCCAAATAGTTCATCAAATGTCACACATGGCTGCAGGTTACCCTGTCTTAAAAACTCTAAGATGCTGTTTGGAAACTTTCCATGTTCTGAGGAGAAATAAATGTTTTAAGCCTCCTCTTAAGTGGTAACAAGAAAGAGGCCAACTTCACCTCCCATGGGCAACTATTACATAGACTATACCTTGCCACAGAAATAGCAGAAATTGTTGTTGGTGTTAAGCGTATCCATGAGAGAACAACTACTATTACATTGCCTTCTTCTTCTGCTACTTTAGATGCTCTAAGCCAGAGCTTTCCAAACTTTTCATGCTGGTGACACACTTTTTAGACATGCATCATTTCGCGACACACTCTTACAGCAGGGCATCATTTCGCGACAGACTCTTACAGCAGGGCACAAGGCAGGCACTAGGACCTGCACAGAATCCTGGCAGGGCTCGGAGGCAGCAGCAGCCGCGAAAACACCCAGACACTGCAGCCGACACACTAATGTGTCCCGACACACAGTTTAGAAAGCTCTGCTCTAAGCCTATCCTAAACCTACTTCATTGTCCTTGTTTCCTACCAATGTTCTGTGATTTGTTGCTGAATTTAGGAGCTCTGAGGTGGCCCAGTAAAAGAGATCTGATGTTCACATGAATAGCCAAACCCTGATTGAAATAAAAGTGCTTCTAAGTCCAAAAGAAAACTGTATATTTGTTCCCAAGCTCCTGTTTCATTATGGAAAACACACACAAGTACACCAGAGGGAGAAACTCAAATCAACAGTGTGGTTTTCTTCCTCTTCTTGATAAGCCAGGACTAATTTGACCATGAGCTCAATTGTTGTCACTTTCTTTGAGCCTGTCTACATTTATAGCAAATATCAGATGGGCCTTCTTTTACTATCTCTTGTACATTTTTTTAGGGGACTTATTAGGTAGATACTGTGGTACTACTATACCTGATGCTGTGGACACTGCTAGCAACTTGGCCTATATCAAGTTTGTCACTGACGGATCCATCAATGCCCCAGGCTTCAGGTTGCATTTTGCTGCTAGTGCTCAAGGTAAAAGATGATCTTTTCATTTGTTTGTACACATGTCAAATTTCTTTTGTATGCAAAGCTTCGTTTGCAGCAGGAAAGGGATAAAGTACAGTTTGGGAAGTTCTGAATTTGTTTTGCCATTTGATTTTTTCATTATTGTTTCATAACAGTGACTTTATATTCCAGCAATGTAATTACTAGTTGCTGCCATACAGTACATAAAATAAAGGAGTAAGATATAATGTAGAATAAGATATAGCAATTTAAGGTGAACTGATTTTTCCAATATATTTTTTAAATGAAGGGAAACAGAAACGAGGCAACCACTTCATTTCAATATTCCTTATTTTCTTTCCTGAGCATTATTGTATCTTCCTTTGTTCTGTAAAAAAACCCCAAAGTCAAAAAACTGACAAGTGAGGCTGACTCTTTTTTAACATCATTCCAGAGTGTGGAGGTGAACTTGGTGGCACCGTGGGAACATTTTCCTCTCCCAACTACCCAAATCCTTCCCTGCACAAATTAAAGTGTGAATGGAGAATCATAGTGCCATTTGGACATCGGATCACCCTTACCATCAATGACATGAATTTTGGATCCAGCCAGAATTGTACTTTGAATTATTTGGCAGTAAGTGCATTACTTAGGATATGAAAATAGTGTATACCAGGGGTCCCCAACCTGTGGGCCACGGCCCACTAGTGGGCTGCAGTCTGTTAGGAAGTGGGCCGCACAGCAGGTGAGCGGTGGTGGTCCGCACGATTGGCTTCTGCCTGCAAACCCGCCCCCCGTCCACGTGATTGGCTCCCGCCTGCAAACCCCACACCCTGGTCCGTGTAATTAGCTCCCGCCTGCAAACCCCGCCCCTCCGGTCCGTGGAAAAATTGTCTTCCGTGACCGGTCCCTGGTGCCAAAAAGGTTGGGTACCCCTGGTGTATACAATGAAGCCAATTATCACAAAAGAGAACATGTGAAATAAAAACTTTGGAAATAACACAGGAGCACGGCTCATTGGGCAGAAAATGAATTTACGGAATTAATCTACGCCCTTACATAACAGCCTTCCTTACTTGGTGTTCTTCCTCTAGAGCAGTGTTTCTCAACCTTAGCAACTTTAAGACGTGTGGATTTCAACTCCCAGAATTCCCCAGCCAGCCATGGGAGTTGAAGGCCACACATCTTCAAGTTGCCAAGGTTGAGAAACACTGCTCTAGGGATTTGAACCATATTCTTATTCTCCTTGGTCAGCAACTCCAATGAACTTTCTGTCCATGAATGGTAGGCACTGTACATAACATTACAGAGGACAAGTTGAGGAAAGCTGCCTTAAAGTCTCCTCAGCTGGGAATAATTTGTTTTGCAATGTGCTGCTACAACAAGCAAGTGGTTCATCATAAAAAGAACAGGAACAAGGAAGGTAGCTGAGTATGTACTGTATATCAGTACAATGGGCATGAAGTGCATCATATCTGATCTTGAGTGTAGCAACCAGATCTTGCCAAAGCCATCTCTCTCTAAGCCAAGATGATTTAATATTTCAAATTGAAAAGCATATTTCTACACATTTCAAAAAACACCTTTGTAAAAATACCTTTGTAAAAATTGAAATAAGATTTTAAAACATGAACATTTTTTTCTAGAGGAATCCTTGCTATACTTGATTGATTGATTGATTGATTGATTGATTGATTGATTGATTGTAGGTTCATAATGGTTTTGGTGAAAATACTCCAAGGTTATCCAAACTGTGTGGTGTGGTGACATCCGGCACTCAAGTTAAATCCTCTGGCAACAAGATAACAGTAGTTATGGTAACAAGCCAAGATGACTCAGAGGCCAGCTTCAGAATTACATACACTTCTAATGAAGATGCAGGTAACAGTAAAAATGTGTGATACAAATTTTATAAATAGTTGTATATGGTATTATTTGGGTTTTATTTTAGAAATGTGTATGCCATGTGTGAGAGCCAGTTTGGTGTGGTGGTTAAGGCATCAAGCTAGAAACTGGGAGACCGGGGGTTCTAGTCTTGACTTAGGCACAAAGCCAGCTGGGTGACCTAGGGCCAGTCATTCTCTCTCAGCCCAAGGAAGGAGGCAATGGCAAACCACTTCTGAAAAACCTTGCCAAGAAAACTGCAGGGACATGTCCAGGCAGTCTCCAAGAATTGGACAAGCACAGTTTTGCCATTTTTTGTTTCAAATAGGACTGACACAAAGCATCTTTGTGTCAGTCCTATTTGAAACAAAAAATGGCAAAACTGTGCTTGTGCTTAAATGGTAACCTCCCTGACAATTTTCCAGGGGTCCCTGAAAACATAATTCTTTTGTAGAGCTTGAGGAAGAATGGGATGCAGTTGTAGTATGGGAGGAGTTTATGATGTATTGATGGCTTTTAGAATTTGGTTAATCTATATAAATACTATTAATAAATAAAAATTTGCAGATTTAATATAATTAAATTAAATTAAGTACTATATATTAATTTAATATAGTACTTTTTATTACTATTTCTGGTATTATTATTACATTCTCGGAAAATCTTATGAGTATTGCCTTGAGAGGTAAGCCTGGAGGAAGACACAGTTTAGATATTATTAAAGCAAATACACATATAAATGCGATTAATATCTGAGAAGATGTTCTACAGATTGTGGCAATTTTTGAGAACCCTCTAAAGCAGGGGTCTCCAACCTGTGGGCCGCGGCCTGTTAGGAAGTGGGCCGCAGGGTTCCCTCCTGCAAACCCCGCCCCCCTGTGCGCGCGATTACCCCGCCCCTGGTGCGCGCAATTGGCTCCCGCCTGCAAACCCCGCCCCCCCGGACCATGGAAAAATTTTCTTCCACAACCGGTCCCTGGTACCAGAAATGTTGGGGACCGCTGCTCTAAAGGAAAACTCTAAATCAGGACTGATGTTGGACTGATGTCCCTCCTGCCTCCATCTTAGAACTTTAGCAAATGGTTCTTTCCAGTGTTGGATATGCCATCAGAAGAGCCCAAAGGGAGTTGTGCTGTTGAAGGGCCAGGAATTATGACCAGAGAAGCTGCACACTACTAATCCAAAATCCTAACAACAACCCCACAATACATTCCCAGATGCATCATTTATACCAGCCATGGATATAGACTGCTGATCAATTTATTCTCATTGGTTTTAGTGGGAGGTAATTTGCTGGGGGAAAGAACCAACAACCTGGGGAAGAGAGAAAAGGTGAAATCAGGTGCCTCTGCAGGAGAAGTAAAAACAAGTCAAGATGGTGGCCATGGCCATACAACCAAAACTCTGCCCCTTTTTTTGTGTGTTGCTTGTCTAATGCACATAAAAAGGGATGGAGCTTTGTGTGATTGTAGCTACCATCTTGATTTTTTTTTGACATCCCACGGATGCCACATGGTCTTCTCCAAGCATGTATGTCTGAAACTACCATAGTTATATAGACTCTAATGTAACATGCTTCAAGCTGAGTGAAAAAATTAAATAATCTGAAGAGAAATTGGAGTTTTTCTTTCACCATTCATTCATTAATTACATAAATAAATGCTTCAAGTTGTTTTCTTTAACCTTAAAACAATGAAAAATCCTGTCAGAACTAAAAGACATTATCTTCTTAGATTGAGCAGTGCCACCATGAAACAATCTGGCCATTTTATAAATAAGTGGAATGTACTGTATTTTGTCACATTGTTTTTCCAACAATTTAATTGGGGGTTTATGGAGATTTATAGTATCGTTGATATCAAAACTGCTGGCCTGAGTTGCAATAGTAGACTAGTGTCTACTACCAACAAAGAAAAGTGCTGCATTTACTTTTTGGTGTTTCCTTGAATTCATATTGTAATTGCATATGTCTGATAACAATTCCTTTCTTCTCCAAATTTTGTTTCTTCAGTGTGTGGCGGACTCTTGCTTAGTTCAGAGAATGGTAACCTCATTTCTCCTGGTTATGATGGCATCAGCAATTATATTGATAACCTGAACTGTGAATGGATCATCCAAAATCCACAGCCATCCATCACAACTATTTATCTTTCTTTAGAAGACTTCCATTTAGAACAACATATTAATTGCCAGAATGACTATGTAGACGTTCGACAAGGTAGGTTGTGGCTGTTTGGAGCCAGTACCTTTTGTATAACTAGTCACTAATGACATTTTCTTTATGTAAAGTTAAGTATATAAATCTTGTATTTGTTTAGAAATAAAAACAAGGATGGTATTAGGGATTATACCTTACTGAACTCTGCTGCAATGAGAGAGAGAGAGAGAGAGAGAGAGAGAGAGAGAGAGAGAGAGAGAGAGAGAGAGAGAGAGAGAGAGAGAGAGAGAGAGAGAAGGTTGCAAAATCAGGGTTCGTGATGGATGTTCACGAACAGCAATATTTTTACTCTAAGGCTTAGGTACCTGTTTGTAATGTGTAAAGGAATCACAATGGATATGTTTTCCCTTCTCTTCTCTTGTTTCAGCCTAAAAAAAGATGTTGGAAGCATCTAAAGGTAAAGATAAAGGTTCCCCCCGCACATTTGTGCAGTCGTGTCCGACTCTAGGGGCCGGTGCTCATCTCCGTTTGTTAGCCAAATTGCCAGCGTTGTCCGAAGACGCTTCCATGGCCATGTGACCACATGACATGCACGGAACGCTGTTACCTACCCACCAAAGTGGTACCTATTCATCTACTTGCATTTGCATGCTTTCGAATTGCTAGGTTGGCAAGAGCTGGGGCTAGTGCGGGAGCTCACTCCATCACGCGGGGCTAGGGATTCGAACCTCCGAACTTGTGATCTTCCAATCGACAAGCCTGGCATCTTACCCGCTGAGCCACCACGCCCCCATGGAAGCATCTACTGTACTTCTACTTGTGATTAAATACACAAGTGTAAGCATCTACTTAAAAACAAACCAATTTCCAATATACCTAAACTAGAGGAACTTTAATTTGTTGATTCTATGTAGTGAACAAATTATATACTAAAGCAACTTTTGAACCTGCCTTGTTGGAATCAAGTAGAGTTTAAACAAACCGCAGTTGCTGTGGTTTGAAAGCACTTTCACTTTTTTGTTATATCCAATCTCCTTTTGTGGGGGGTGAAAAAAGAGAGGAGGAATAACTGTAGCTGATCACAAGCTGAATATGAAATTGTATTTAATCACAAATTAAATATTAGCTCTGTGTGGATTGGCCTAGAACCACTACAACAAGGAGCTTTGCCTCTCAAACATGTGGTGGTCCATCTTGAGATGGTAAAGTGCTTCTCAGAGGAAAGACCATCCACATACACTCTTAAATGCTTATTTGCCGGGTTAATTTTAACTGGCTTCAAATATTTCATAGCATCATGTTTTTATGTAGGAGACAGTGATGGAGAGCTTTTGTACAGACTATGTGGACACAGGACACCTCTAGAGCCACTGTTAATAGCAGCTTCTCAGATCTGGGTACATTTTTTGAGTAATAGTGAAAATACAGACAAAGGATTCATTATGCACTACTCATCTCTCGGTAAGATAAATGTGGCATTTATGATACATTTTATTATCTATATATTCTAGCACAGGTTACCAGATCTGGGTTGCAAAAATCCAGGGGAGCATTAGATAGCCACAATAAGATAGAATTATCTCTTTGCTGCCATCTAATGGTCATCTGGATTTTGGCAGGTCTGCCTGTAACTAGCAGTATGAATAAATCTGGGGAGAAGAAATTACAATATGTAAGATTAAAAGCATGATGCAAAAATAAACTTCAAAATACATTAGAATAAAAGCTTATAATGGCACCCGAGGGAAACCTAGTCAACAATAAAATAAAAGTATCTCATGGTCTCCACTAATTTGCTGACCCCCCAAGCCTGGGAACATATATAGGTCTTTAAATTTTTGTGAAAATCCAACCTCAGGGGTATGGTGTTATAAAGTGTTGGTACTGTGACAGAAAAGGCCCATCTTCTGGGTCTTGCTTGTTGACACTCTTTAACTGATGGGACCCAAAGCCGCTCCTATCAGATCTAATTACCCCTACGAATATACAGGATGTGTCAGCCTTGCGAGGCAGTCCAAACAACAAGCACTCCGAGAAGTACTAGTTCTAACTTTATTGTAAGGTTACATTAACAATATCTTGCAAGTCTGAAAGTACATCTTCCCCCCCCCTCACCTTTACAGCCCAAGAAACTAGGGAGAGTCCCTTCTGAGATGTTTGCCACGCCCACACTCCTTTTGCAGACTCAGTTGCCGCTTGTCTGACTGTTGTCTAGTCTGCGGCTCTTCCACCTGTCTCCCAAGGTCATTCCCACATACCATTACAGGATGCCTACTAATGTTTTAATATAGAGGATTTTTTCTTATGAAATCATCTAGACAGTTATATGCAATATGACATTGCTATGTCTATATGTCTCTTGGCCATTTACCAAAGGTTCTTCAAATATCTCACATTTCATTTTAGCCTGTGGTGGTGTGAAAGAAGCTGAAAGAGGAATTATTTCAAGTCCAAACTACCCACACCCTTACAATAGTTCTACTCATTGTTCCTGGCTCTTGATAGCACCAGAGGGACATACCATCAATGTGAGTAATCAATCATCTGTAGACAACAAGGAGGCTTTTATTTTTCTGATATGTGCTAGAAAAAATGGGATTCTGATTCTACGTGGCCATCCCAATTTGGCACCCTCTGTATGTATGGATTTCAATTCCCAGAATTCTTCAGCCCTCATGGCCATGGTTGAAAAATTCTTCAAGCAAAAAATCAAAATCAAAAGCCCATGTACCCAAGTTGGGAAAAGCTATTTAGGTCAAAGAGATTCAAACAAGTGACCTATGGATTCCACACCAACAGACCTGGTTTTCTTTTTTTTCTAAGCTAGATGCCCACTGATCCTTATAGTCCAAATAGTTGTTTTCCCCATTTATTTAACATGCAGTTTGTTGGCACCAAACTCTCAGATCATGCACTCTATTTTTCAAATTCCTTTGAGAATAGTCTTGCTTCCATTCCATTCTTCACCCGCCTGAAGAGACCAAAAAACCAGAGGGAGAAGAAGAATGTTGAGGAACAGTTAGAAGGAAGACTAACACCCTTTAGTCAAGCAGCACCTGGGGAAGACACCTAGCCTGACAAAAACCAGTTCATTGCCTGCCAATGTTGCCTCTTGCAACTGCTCTCCTCTCCTTGTTCTTTGTGAACTGTGTATCTTAAACTTGGAACATCCAATGACAACTCTGCCTTGCCCGTCTCAACCACTGCCTTGTATAAGCTTCTTCTTCAGCTTCACCATTGGTCTTTGCTGTTGGTTGCTGTCCAGGAATTTATAGCTGTTCTGGATATAAAATAGGACACCACAGCGTCATTGGTTCCAGCCTTTCAGAAGGCCAGGAGGTTGAGTTTTGTCTCCTACCCCTGATTGAAATAATAATTTGGGTATTGGATTAGGATTTGGGAGCTCAGGTTCAAGTCCATTCTTATCATGGGAGTTCATAGGGTGGTTTGGGGCTATTCGCTCGCCTGTGAGTCTATCTCACAGTTATTGTGGGGATAAAATTGGAAGAGGAAGCACATGTATGCCACCTTGAGCTCCTGAAGAAAAGGTAGGATATATATATATTTAACAAATATATAAAAATATATAGTGTCATACAGTTGCAATGTAGTTGCTTAAGTCATGTTGGGTTCAAACATATGAAATCTGTCACATCTTTCCTAGCAGCAAGTTGAACAGCATGTAAATATTACTACTGGTAGAGTTTATACACTGAGCTGTAGGTAATGTGGCTAATGCTGATTTTATTTGTCTTTGCCAAATGGAAAAGAAATGGAATTGAATTGAATTAAGTGTGCTGAGCATATTATATTGTTTCCTTATTTAAATGAAATGTTTGCAAATAAAAATCCTTGGCAGATAGCTGTAACAATATATAAAATAAAGTGGTGGTCAACCACTATGTCTTTTGATCCAAAATTAAAACCATTGTAGATATAGCATGCTACCTTGTTTTGAATCTTTGATTAAAAAACAAGACTTTAAACTATCCAGATTGCCCCTGCCTTCTATAAACAGATGTTCCTGTTTATAGCAGGTCTACATATAGTAGTACTAGTTTGTTTGCTTATATTTTTGCAGCTACAACTGCTTCTTCAGTCTTCTCTTATTGTATGTCCACAGCTTACTTTTGTTGCCTTCAAGATGGAAACACAAAGGAATTGTATGAGGACCTCAGTCACCATTCTGAATGGTGGATCTCCTACTTCCCCTGTCATAGGACGATATTGTGGAACTACATCCCCAGGCACCATTCAGTCTGGTTCAAATAAGATGTTAATACTTTTCCATTCTAGCCACTCTGGGCAAGGAGATGGTTTCAGTGCCACATGGACTGCAGATTCTTTAGGTAAGTAGAAACCCATGATCACTTCTTTCCTTCTTATACATAGAACTAATTTTGTTGGGAATCTTCTCCCTCTTTGTAGACCTCAATAAATGGGAGGTGAGAACCATATTTCTTCATGCCTAAGTTAAGGAACATTTTCAACTTTAACAAGTCTTCCTTACTGTAAACTCATCTTGCATATTAAGTCCTACTATCTTATTCTTTTATACTTTAATTGTACTTTTCTTTACAGGCAATTAGTATTATTTTAAAATTGTGCTGCTACCAGGGATTCTTTAGTGTGTCAGGATGATGATGATGATGATGATGATGATGATGATGATGATGATGATGATATTGTCAAAAGCATTTATTGAAAAGTAGAAATTGCCAGCAGAAGCTTTTTTTCCAGAAACCTGAAGATGAAATGGTAGCCCCCCATGGTTTATGACAGTCATTTTCTTTCTTTCCTTGTATGTCTCCTTGTTTTATGGATTCTTGTAACATCTACACAATCTACAAAAACCCTCTGAATACCAATTAATTTAAAAAAATCAATCATTCTTACAATTTTCAATCAACCATTTGTACTATTTTCAAGAGAAATTATACATGATCAATAATTTCTGAATGGAGTTGTAGACAGTGTGACTTTGCTGTTAATATTACATAGAGTTTATAAAGAGTTACTTATGTATTACAGTCTTTCATTTGTCTGCATAACTAAAAACTGCTCTGAGATTCTATCATTCTTTATTCTTGCAGGATGTGGTGGCATACTTCATATAGAAAATGGTACCATAAATTCTCCCCATTGGCCACAAAACTTCCCCAATAATATTAGGTGCTTATGGACAATAATTACCCATGAGAGCAAACACTTTGAGATAATCTTTGATCAGAATTTCCAGATTCCAGTTAACAATGGACATTGCCGGGACAGTTATGTGAAGGTATGGGCATTTCCTTAGTCTGTCACTATTTAGTTTCAATCGAAGAGAATATTTGTAGCTCAGGGTTGAACTGTGGAGTCCTTGGTGCTCTCTGAGCCTTGTTGTTTTCCTGCAGACGTTTCATTGCCAGACTAGGCAACATCTTCAGTGTGAAAAGGGAGTGGGACTTGCTTTCTGTTTATATACCGTGGCTTGTCCTGCTTGTGTTGGTGGAGGTGTTGTTTTCTCCTTAGGAGTTCCTTGATTGGAACTATAAACTACTTAACTTACCCTTTGATTTCAAATGTACTGAGATTACAGTTCTTAAAATTTCCAGTCAGTATAGCTTATGTTCTTACCCAAAGTTCAGCAGGCATAACTGTATTGCTGGTTGTGTTTCCCCCAACGCTAGGCCCCCAAATGTGG
This sequence comes from Charina bottae, assembly GCA_023362775.1. Lineage (NCBI taxonomy): Eukaryota > Metazoa > Chordata > Lepidosauria > Squamata > Charinaidae > Charina > Charina bottae. Next base: position 45,528,028 of record JALMGJ010000007.1, on the reverse strand, counting down.
AACTCTTTGAGAAGAAATTAACAGAATGGAGGGGTCTCAGTTCCACAACATCCAAAGTTCCTTGGTTCCTTGGAGGGGTCCCAAGATCAGCCCTTCTACAGCTCCACAATTCCCCAAAGATCTGTGCAGGATGAAGGAAAGTAATTCTGGCTCCTTCATCTCTCAGTCTGATTGGTGCAATCCTGTAAATTTAGAATATGGTGGAGAATATGCCATTTTGCACTTCTCTCTCCCAATCCCAACTGGATTGTACTTTCTGTCCTGGATCATACTTTAAATGCCAAATTTAATCCTGGAATATCTGGAACAACAGTAAAATGTGTTCTTTTTTAGCATCTTGACCTTTTCTTTCTCTTGAAATTGAGTAATCGCTATCAGTCCTAACATAATTTCATTGGGAAGAAAGATTTCACATCAGATTCTGTGTTGAGATAGTCCTAAAGAAAATTCATATTGGAATTTTTGTATGAAAAATATTGAAAGAACCCAAAATTTGTTACCACTTCTATATATATCACTATCTGAAAGTCTGTTAACAGCTGAAAATGTCTGAAATAGAAATAATATTTTACTTTATTGACTTACATATATACTTGTATGCAAGGCATTTCATTTGAAGGGTGGGGGATGTTCGCCATTCCTAACAGCTGTCGGTTTTCTAAAGAATTTGCCAAACGTTGGTCGTGATTGTCCTCAGACTATACAAAACTACACAGCTCCCACTTGTTGCTAAAGGGCAAGCATAATTTATCAAAATGTAGGAAGTCATGGGGAACTGAGTAGCTGTGCTTTGCTCAGAAAATGAAAGGGCTGAAATGGCATTTGTTATTTCATTCTTTGAAACTATGCCCACACAGCCAGGCCATTTTAGTGTTTAAATCTTGCCTCTTTAAGTAGAGATAAAGGTTTTAATTTAAATTTCTATTTTTAACATAAGATTGTGAGGGATTTCTCCTGTTGCAGAAGATTATATCTGAACTTAAGATTATATCTGAATTTTAAAATATTATTTAATTATGTGTTGATGCATATTTATATACTGTTCAGCTCCCAAGACACTGGGTGGCAATAATAAGGCCAAACAGAATAAACCAAATAATTCATAAGTATATCATTTAATAAATAACTGAAGAACATAGCTTTGCGAGGTGCATGTAGATCATAATGTTTTCTGGTATTTGGGAAGGTAATTATGCCTTGTAAACCTAGGAAGCGGCCTCTCATTTCACCCCCTTCTTCTCCTATGGCATAGATGTCTCTTACATACATAATTTGTCTTCTGGAGAGGTTGTTATAGAGTTAGGAAGTGAGCCTTCAAGCAAGAAATTATTTGCTCCCCATTGCTAATCAATTACACCAGATAATGTAGTTGATTACTGGTGCTGAAATATAATACTATTATAAACCAAAGTAAAAAAAACAACAGGAAATCTTCAAAAAAAATATATACGGGTAGTTTTTTCTGGTTTTATACTTGGTCGTGATATAGTGGTTAAGGTGTGGGACTAGAAACAGGGAGACCCTGTTTATCCTCAGACATCTAATTTACCTCATAGGGTTGTTGTGAGAAAAAATGGAGGAGGGAATAGTGTGTCTGTTGCCTTGAGCTCCTGGAAGAAAGGCAGGATATAATTCTAAACAATAAAAAACAAATAGAATTAGTATTTTTAAATCCATTATTAAGTTGTCAACTTGCTGTTTAGAAAAATAGGTGATACATGGCTGGATGAAGAAACAGATGGAAGGTTCCAACATACAGTATATCTGCTTCCTAAATAGCTCTACAAATAAATAGAAAATATAGAAGTTTTGAACTGGCAAATGGTTCAAGATGTGTATGCTCTGATATGCAAAAGTGCCACATAACCCTAAAGGTACCAGGTGTAAGATTTTGCCTACTGTGTGCATTTTTGAACCACAGCTATGAATAAGATTTAGATTTTGTGACAACTGAGTAATCTGTGAATGTTTTGATATATTCAATATCATTCTGTTGGCTGCTGCTTTGGTCTTTGGTGAGTTGGTAAAACATCTATTTGTCATAATCACATTTATATTTGGGGATCAGTGTAAATGAAAATCAACCTACTGCCTTATATTGATATTAAAACTTTGCCCTCCAGATATTGAGGGGAAGGGATAAAGAACAGGAAGACACCATATTAGCCGTTGGGTGTGGAAACTCAGCTCCAAGACCTATAGTTGCTCCAGGAAATGTGATGACCATCGTGTTTCAGTCACAGGACATCTCAGGACGTGGCTTTTCTGTGTCATTTATAAGCAGTAAGTAATCTGCAGTGATATTTTCTAAATCCCTCTGTTACGACCTTATATCAGAATATCTGACATAAATAGATAAGTCATAACATTTGCATGATTTCATCCTAACGCACATCATCATTTGCTTTCTTATTCCCCCTCCCACCAGACATTCATGAGTCCAGTAATGTCTGAAGATTGCTCAAATAAATATTGTTTAAATGTTATAGAATGCTGACATGATTAAATCAGAAACACAGTTAGGTTAAGATATTGATATTTTTCCTGTTGGCTGTTGAGTGGCTCCACTGTGTACCACTGTTGTGAATGGGGTGCACGTGTCAGGGCCTTTCCACTTATTTTTCTCATAGGATCATGACATATAGCTATGAACTGAGGTTCTGGCCTGATGTACAGATGCAGGTTTATGGCATAATTGATCCATGTTGTGGTGGTAATCCTTGGTCAAATTGTATCATAAGAAGTCAAGTCCAGGAGTGTTTGGATGTCCAGGGTATCTGATAATAAGTTAGTAGATATGTCATAAAAGAAATGAGTATGTTCTGTGGTCTGGAACCCAGGATGTCTGTGTTTCACTAATGCATAATTATTTGCATTCAATCTGATTCTGTCAGCAATATATGAATTTGGCTACCCGTTAAACCCAGCAGCAAGACACGATAAAAGCTGGCTTAAATTTCTCTTCCCAAAGTAAAACTGGCTGAAACATGATGCAGGATCCTATGGTATGGGTGTATTGGTAGTTGTGTACAAAGAATCTGCTACAGATTTCTATAGGATCCAATATATGAAATCTACCCAGATTCCACCATAACACTAACTTATCCTGTGCAAGGCTGCTGCAATGCTTAATGCTGCATAAACAATGCTATTTTCCTTGCTGAGGCATGGAGGTGACACTGTTTTCAAAGGCAAGGCAACTCATGTTGGTTTGATGGCCTTCTGAAACACATAAAGCAGCAGGCAGCAACAAAGCAACTTTGCTTTGCTCTTTAGACATGGTGAGGCAAGTTACTTTATGAAGTAGCTTTAAAGGAGTGTTTTTCCTGAGGCTTCTTCAAAGCAAATCACCTATTTAAAGCACCCCATAACTGAATGTGCCTGTCATCCTCTATTCCAGGGGTTGCAACCTGAGAACCCCACATCAGCTTCAATATAGCTAAGAAGAACATTTACTTCTTCATCATGCAGCAAATGACCAAAGTTATACTATACTGTACTGTACTGCTATCAGGCCAAAATCTGACAATAATGGGACATGACACAACCATATAATGTTCTCAGTTGCATCTCCAACAGTAACGCAACTGAAAGCAACCTTTATCAAACATTCTGAAGCATCCAATAGACAAGAAGGAACTTTTTTTGTTAGCCTCATTTTAAGATCATTGAATCTAATTTCATATTTAAAGCAGCCCCCCATTGGTTTACTAAGACAGGATATCCAAACTTGTTATTCCAAAAGTGGCATAAATAACTGATACCAACATCAACTTCCCTTCAGCATCTTATACAAAAGGGTTATAGGCTAGGAAGCCATTGTTAATTCCTCCAGAACACATAGCCACATAACATTATAAAAGGAGACTCTCAAAACTGAATGCCCTTGTCCTTCCAAAAAAAAAAGGAAAGAAAACTTTCCTTGCATAAAAAAAAACTACAGTAAATATTCCAAGATTATTTCAAATCTAGCATTCTTCTGAAAATATTAGTTGTCTGTATGCAAAATTGTTTCTTTTCCTGGCAAGTTAGATAAAGCTCCAGCTTTCCACTCCAGCAGATTTGGAGAATGAATGGGTGAATTGGGAGACCTCAGCATAGCAACCACACCAGTCATCTGCTCTTGAGTCAAATGACTCCTGTTGCCTCATGACAGAGCTGGCATTGCTGATATACATTCATGTGAGACTCATCTTTAATCTGAATTGTCTAGTCCAGACATCTCAGTAAGAAGTAGCCTTTAGCTCCTGTGTGTGTGTGTGTGTGCGCGCGTGCGCCTTCAAGTCAGTGTTGACTCCTGGCAACTGTCTGGACAAGTCCCTGCAGTTTTCTTGGCAAGATTTCAGAAGTGGTTTGCCATTGCCTTCTTCCTAGGGCTGAGAGAGAGGAACTGGCCCAAGATCACCCAAGATTACCCTGGACTAGAACTCACACCCTCCTGATTTCTAGCCTGATGCCTTAACCACTACACCAAACTGGCTGTCTTTAGCATCATCTTAAAAAGGTAAAGGTTCCCCCCGCACATTTGTGCAGTCGTGTCCAAATCTAGGGGCCGGTGCTCATCTCCGTTTGTTAGTCGAAGAGCCAGCGTTGTCCGAAGATGCTTCCACGGTCATGTGGCCGGCATGACGCGCATTAGATAGACTTAATAACTATAATTCTAAAATTCCTGGCAGTGTTAATTGATGCTAAGCAAACTTAAGCATTGTTTTATTGGGCAACATTTGTATAAATAATAAACTATCAAACTTGGAACAAACCATCACATTCCAGAGGTTCGGTGGAACCATTTTGGATCAGCCATGGTTTGGCAGAACTGAAACCCACAATGCTCTAATGGTCCAAGATTTCAGATGAAACCAAGCTGGATGGGGAAAGTAGGCAAAGCTGGTATATTAAATCCTTCTCTCCTATCAGCATCTTCCAATGTGATATATCCCACTGGTTTGTCTACCTGCTACCTTCCTAGGGCCAGGAAGATCAAGGGGTAGAGAGGATGCTGTGAGCCACTGGCGGAAGAGAGGGATGAAACACACTAGTCTTACCTTTCCTTCCTCTTTTATCATTTTCCCCACTCCCCCTGCTGAAGCTTTTCTGCCTGGAACAACCCCAGTTTATTCTGTACACAGACCAATGCAGCCTTATTTTGGTTTCCTGCATTCTGGAAACCAAAATGTTGGGACCAACATGCACACACAGTGACTTATGTTTTGCACATCCCTGCACTTAATAATTTGAAAAATAGAAAAGTCTTTTTACATGCCTTTGAAATTGCACCATTATAACCAGAAACTTTGGCCCTGCATAGATTATTGGTTTCTTCTTTTGAATTATTTTTCAGTAGAATTAATTTCATTTCTTGGATATCACTTCCTTGCAGGTTGTGGGGCAAATCTGACGGCATCTTCTGGTCGCATTGTTTCTCCTAATTTCCCTGGCCAATATGACAACAACTTGAACTGCAATTATTTCATAGAGGCGGGATCCAAGTCTGTTGTAATCCTAAACTTTGAACATTTTGATTTGCAGTGTAAGTGGCCAAGATTTTAATTTTACATTTCAGTAGTTAATATAAGAAGATGAAGAATCTGATATACTGAATAGCTGCATTTTTAAGAATCCTGTAGCATTATGATTCTTTGTGATGTAGTATTTTAACTGTGTGGATGTGAACAAAAGAATTGTGATGAAAAGATATGTAAGATCATACCAAATTGCTTTTAACAGTATTTTATCCATATGCAACGACCAGATTGTCAATAATCTATGGAAGCCATGGCCTAATTTTCATTAAACAGTGGTAGTACAATCTATTAAATCTTTGTACACTGACTAGTTAAAAAGGATTTTTTCAGGAGCCTAGCTGAGGGTCCTGTGATTTTTATAATAACACATTTGTTTGATAATAATACTGATTATGCAAATAAAAGATAGATAGATAGATAGATAGATAGATAGATAGATAGATGATTGATTGATTGATTGATTTGTAAAAACAAAATGTATATTTACTATGGAAGCATTGGTATGTGTTTGTGGTGGGTGTGTATTCAAAAAAACCTTGAGAAATAAATCCTAGGTACTAAGTTCAATGGGACTTACTCCCAGGTCAGTCCACTGAAAGTCCATCATTTTCAAATGAGGCATAAATTGACTAATTCTTTTAAAATGAAGACGATTGCTTTACATTACTAATATTCTTGTTTAATGTGCCCTTTCTGCAGCTGTGACTAGCCAATCAGCTTTATTCATTATCTGTGTTGCAAGATTTGATTGCTTAGTGGTATCATAGTTCAAAATATTTGGGCTCCCTCTACTAAGAAGGATATTTTCAGGGAACATATCCTTCCCTGAAATCAAGCACAAGGAGCAGGAGTGCTTGCTGAAAAGCTGATACATTTTTTTAAACACACGCCTTTATTGTGGAAGTCCAAAACAACTGTTTGTTAACTTGTTTCTTGCTTATCACAAAAAAAGATCCCCTCCCCACTCTCCAAGTGTTGCAGAAGTAAAAACTGTCACCCCCTTCTTAGGAAGTCTTCCATACCAGGGGCTTTTGTTTCTTTGTTTTCCAATACATTCTTCTTTGGGGTCCTTGGTGCTCTCTGGGCTTGGTTGTTTGCTTTCAGACATTTCATCACCTGACTAGGTAACATCATCAGTGCTAGTTAGTGTGGGGTTTGCTCCCTATTTATATACAGTAGCTTGCCATTCTTCTTTCTTTCTTAGTTCTTCAGGCTAAACATCTTCCTTAAAACCTCATTCACATTACCATACCTTATTGTACACCAAACTAGTGCTCTATGGATGTGAGAAACAGCTCCTATAATTCCCAGCCAGTATGACTAAAAGCACAAAAATCATCTATCTGACTTCATTCTGAAAAGTACATTTCAAGTTGGGCTTTGTTTTGAGCCTTGAACAGTAAATGGCTTTCTCTTTAATCTATGTATATTTGAGGCAGTAAAACCATGATATGCCAAGTAAAATTCACCAGTATGCTTTTTTCTCAGTATTACATCACTGTCTTAAAGTGCTTAAGGCCCATTTTTGCCAACACTACTTGTGATTATTCTACTGAAAATACTGGGTCACAAGTTAGTTGTGTGACTAATTTCTGTGGCAATTAACTATTAGAAACGTTGGCATTCAAAATAGAAGAAAGGTTTGAGCTTCTGCAAAAAATATACTGAGGGAAGATTGTTACTTATTTAGTAATGGATTTTTCTGTTCTCTATAACTATGTTTTTGGGCTCTCATTTGTTCCCTTTCTACCTTTAATATCATATGTCCATGCATTAAAAATCTAAGACAAACATATGGATCTACGTATATTGCATGGCACACATATAAATCCTTAATTTACATATCCACATACAATTTTTGGATATTGGGAGAACCAGCAGCTTTGCTCCTTCAATCATATGAAGCCCCTTCATATAATTAACAAACGAAGAAGCCTTATTTTTAATGGGAAAAATGCATTTCATTTCTATTATTCCTTATTGGAATTGGCTTATCAGTAATGATCACTGACCATACAATATAAACTTTGCTCCTGTAATGTGGATGGAAAGAATCACATGGGGATGGGTGAGTAAATAGATCCACAAGATACTGATAAACTGTTCTCCATTTCAGCTTACAATGCTTTTGAATATTGTGCTTTTGATGGAGTGAAGATCTTCAAAGGGAGCACAGTTAATGCATATCCTGTTAAGACAGTTTGTGGAAATGAAATCCCTAGTCCTATCAGCATCGTTGGATCTGCTCTGCTGAATTTCTACACAGACTCCCGTACTGTTGGCACTGGATTTTTGGTCACTTATAGAGTAATCTGTGAGTATTCACAAATGTAGCACTTTGAAAGTGGAACAACCAAATGTTTAGAAGAAGAGGTTACACACTCATGTCCTTGTGGGTTTTTCTAAATCAGAAAGCAGACCAAGAGATTAAGGGGAACTGGGACCAAGTGATAAGCCATCTAACCTATATGTGCAATTCTAACATTTGCATTTTTATTCAGAAGTAAGTCCCTTTAACTCTGAACTTTACATCTGGGTAAACATGCTGAAGATTTTAATCATTAATCTCATAGCTATTTGTGCCTTATTTCACAAAAGACTACCCCTGGGTTGTTAGAAATAATATACATACAGCAGTCAGCATTGACCAAATGTCAAATTAGTTAATTAGACAGACTTAAATCTTTTTTTGTATTGCTTTTTAAAAGGATCAGTTTTAAAAGATATTACATCTCCAAAAATATTCTTGAAATCTGTTACACATTACAGATAATATTGATACACTTTTTCTCTTTAAAACCTTCCTTGTTAAATAATAATGAACTTCATTGTTAAAGTCTGCAGACAGTCTATTTGTAAGATGCAACCTTAGCACAGGGCAAGCCTAAAGCAGAGGTTTTAACAATTTTAAACTAATAAAGTACTGTAGTACTACAATTGGTGTTATTGAAGCAATCATTGACTTATAGTGATTGTTCTGAACCTAGAAAGAGAGTCAACAAAAGACCATTTCTTACTGATCCGACAATGGATAAGTAACACAAAATTCCACCACTCTGCCTAGCCCAGCATTTGTGCTTAATGGAGCATTACATAAATAGAGTGGAGCTCCTTGCGAATCTGAGAGTGCATTTTTCCAGCTTGATTTCATCCCATTAACTTCTAGCAGTATAAGATTATACGACAAAGACATTGACTCTGCAAACAACTCATATTACAGTATTTCAGAAGAATATGCATTCTGAGACAGTTTATTAAATATTATTAACCTGCCACAAATGCTTTGCTTGTAGGGCCAAGCCAAAACATTTGCCTTAATTTGCTATTCTAGTCACAGAAATGGGGTCATAATATCAGTGACAGAGCAGAGACTCTACTTGAACTCAAGTCACATTGGTCGGTCTCCTCAATAATCCCATATGAGTCTTTGGAGCAGTGATTACAGCAGTCTGGAAAAATCTTGTGTGGATATTGTTTTGTTAACTTCTGATGGTTTTTTTAAAAGGCAACAGCAAGGCAGGGCAGGTGAAATATTTTGTTTTCTCTTTCATCCCAGAAATAGTCCAGACGAGGGCTACCAAATCTGTGCCGCAAAAATCCAATCAGTCACGAGATGGCAGCAAAGGGTTAGAGCATTCTGTTTGCTGCTATCTAGTAATTATCTGCTTTTTGCAACCCAAATCTGGCATCCCTAGTTCAATGTGGGGAACATCAGGGAGATAACATTGATTAGATCAGCCTTCTGTAACATGTCTATGAAGGTTCTCAGTCATCCAGGTGGAATTGTCTGTAGCTTGAATCATGTCAACTGGATTTCTATTTTCTCAGTGGAAACGTTTCGCTCCTTATCCAAGGAGCTTCTTCAGTCTGAGCAAAGTTGGCAAGGGAATCCTAAATATGTTTCTAGGTGGCTGTGTGACCTTACACCTGGGGCTAGGTCATGGTTATATTGAGATGTTATTTTTAAGTCCTTTTATCATCTAAAGGAGGATCGTTAAGATCACCATGCTGCTGTTGAGCTTGTGAAATGGTCTTAATCTTCCTAGGCACAGAAGACAAAGCAGGGAGGAAGATGGGGGAAAGATTGTGCCTGAGGCCCCCACCTCTATTCAAGGAAGGATTGTCCAAGTTGGCATAAATGGATTCCTTGACCCCTCTCTCAAACCACCTATCTTCTCTGTCTAAAATGTGAACATTAATGTCCTCAAATGAGTGTCCTTTTTCCTTTAGATGAAAATAAACTGCTGACTCTGGTCCTGTGGTGTTACTTCTCCTGTGTTGGGCCATCCTCCTGTACAACTTTGCTTCCCTTGCCAACTTTGCTCAGACTGAAGAAGCTCCTTGGATAAGGAGCAAAATGTTTCCACTGAGAAAATAGAAATCCAGTTGACATGATTCAAGCTACAGACTTCTGTAACATGATTTCTCCAGATATTTTGGGACTCTGTTTTCCTAAATTCCTAGCCAGCACAGATAAAGATAATGCTGGGAATGGTAGGCAGTAGGGGTGCTAAGAACAGGAGGGGCAAATGGGTGTCCAAAGCACTGACCTGAACAATGAGATTACAGACTGACAGTTCAGGGGAGAAGTGAGGTAAAATAGATGGAAGAAATGGTTAGAGTAAGCAAGCCAGAAAATTTAGATGAGAAGAAACAACAAATGACTCAGAGTAGGAATCAGTTTAGTGGAGGCTGAGAAGCTAATTTGAAGACCATAGAGTCAAAGATCACAGCTAAGTCTGCTGTAATTGTAATTGTAATTCACTAGAAAACATCGAATAGTTCAGGAAGGGAGGCAATCAAAAAGAAGATTTGTTCTTTTGAACAGGCTTCTCAGCCAATGTTCTTACTATTTACAGTATTTTACTTGTGCCTACAAGTCAGTCTTGACTCCGACTGATAGTGACTGGTCCAAAGTCACCCATCTGGCTTCATGCCTAAGGCACGACTGGAACCCATGGTCTCCCAGTTTCTAGCCCAGTGCCTTTAACCATTACACCAAACTAGTTCTCTTGCTAATGCAGGTAAATATACACTTCATCTCAGTTTGAGTTGGTAACAGATGTTGGAACTCCTATATCATTTACCAAATAAGCAAAGTATTAGAAAATGTAGGGGATTGCATTCTCTTGGATAAAAAGCCACTGCCTATGAACATAAACAATCTTTGTTCCAAGTAAGTCACCCTGATAGCCACTGGCTAGACAGAATAACAACGAAGGATGACAATATTCATTTACACTTGAAAAAGTCCTTCATAACTCACTCAAATTGGATGCTGCTATCTGACCTTTGACTTTCTGACATTTGTGAAGTATGACTACAGCTTTTTATTAGATGCTTTGTCTCCTCCAAAGCAGATTCTAGCAATTAACATTGTTGCCTATTGGCTTTATTCTTAACAAGACAAAAAAAGTGGCTGGTGTGTATATCTTTATCTTTGCTTGCTTATTAAAAATTCTGTTTTTTTTTTAATTTTCTGAGTTTAAGTCTTTTAATTCCCAACAGTCCAAAGTGAAGTGTTCAATAGACCCATCACAGCTGAAAATGGAGACAGAAAGCTGGGACAGGCATTGTTCTTTAAAGAATTTTTGCAAATGTTTGTGGCTAATGTGATGACTACTCTTTAGAACTTGGGTAGTTGTGGGTTTCAGCCATTTGTCAAGAGGGCCAAAGTGTGCTTTGCCAAGTCAAGATTATAAAACAGAGCACAATTGCTGAGTTGTGAAGCAGGGAATAAAGCTTCACCTCTTGGACTTGGCAAAAGCCATTATGGGAAATGAAAAAAAAAGCTTGAATGTACTATGGCTTCTGCTATTGCAAATTTTTAAATGACTCTTGAAGAAGAGGACATTAACTTTCACCCTGAAAGACTCATACTAGAAAACCATTCAACTGTGCCCCTTTTGAAAAGTTAAAACCTCCTGCTGCATCCAGCTGAAGGACTGACTGCATTATGAAGACATTCCCAGGCACCATATAAATAAGCAGGGAGGTAGGAAATATTCACTGGCAAACCCTTTAAAAAATGGCCTTTCATCCCACATGAGGCTACCTGGTTTTTCCAGTCATTAAGGGAAGCCTTCTTTTGCCCCATCTCTAACTACATCTTGGTTGATCAGAACACAACTCATGCATGGTCTTTTATAAATATAGCACGTATTCTGTATAACTCCCAATGAGAACTTCTGCATCACCCCCTTCTTTATAACATTTTGTCATCTACTGATAACATTTTAATTTACACAGATGTTCAGCTTACAATTTATTCCTTGTATGTGTGTGCTGGTTATCTTCTTTATCGTTGGTATGGGTTGTTATATTTTACATGGACTTTTTTTGTACCTTAGGTGCTTTTATTGTTAATTGTACTTTATTTCTTGAAGCTAACTTAAGAATTGGTTTGTTTGTTCGTTTGTTTTAATTGGAAAGGAAAATAAGGGGTGCTGTGATTAAGATGTTGGACTGAGATAATGGAGACCAGATTCAACCCCCCTGTGAATCATGGAATTCACAGGCTGGTATTGTCAGTTGCTCGTTTTAGCCTAGCCTGTTTCATAAGGTTGTTTTGAGGATTACCTGCAGTCCTTTTTTTTAAAAGAAACTTTATTAAATTTTTCAACATAAAGATAAAATACAAAAAGATTGAAAAGAATTAAAAGACTAAAGAAAAAAGAGATAAACTAAAAAGTGCAGAAAGAAATAGAAAGAAATACAGCAAAAGAAGTGACTTCTGAACTTCTCCAGCACAGATACAAATAACAAATGGATTAACCTCTTACTCTAAATTTGAGGATTACCTGCAATCCTATAGGATAGGCAGAATATAAATAATATAATAAACATAATTATAAAGCTCTATGAGGTTATATCCAAAAGAAGTTAACCGAACTTAATTTAAACTTACTAAAGTTTTATTAAACTTAAACCATTGCAAACTAATACAAAAATACTAATACTAATACAACTAATACAAAATCATGACTAACTTTTCACATTCATTTTAATGGAACTGATGCATGGTTAAAAAAAGAAGAAAAAATTGTGGCACCTTTAAGATTAATCAACCCCAGTTCATCAGATGCACAGATAACTTCATTTAGATCTATCACATGGTTTATGTTTGTCTTTTTTGTTTGTGCCTTCAAGTCACTCCTGATGACTGCATGGACAAGTCAATGCAGTTTTCTTGGTAACATTGTTCAGTAGTTTGCCCTTGCCTGCTTCCTAGGGTGGAGAGAGAGTAACTGGACCAAAGTGACCCAGCTGGCTTCATGCCCAAGGCAGGACTAGAACTCATGTTCTCCTGGTTTCTAGCCCAGTGCCTTTAACCACTACACCAAACTGGCTCTCATGTTTGCCTTACCTCCATTCATATATGGATTTTAGAAGTTAGAGGGCATTGATTGATTGATTGATTGATTGATTGATTGATGAATGAGTGCAAATGGCTTGAAATGTTAAGCTAGGACTTATAATGAAATACTTGCAACTGAGTGAATAAATAATAACTTTCAGACAAAGTACCAACAACAGAATTGTGCTTGTGCATATATGTACTGTATATGTGTCAATCTGGCAAATGTTTCTTGGACAATAATAACAGTCATTATTTTTCATTTATCTCTTTTGTGCCAAAGCTTGTGGTGGTGCTTTTAATGTCTCCAGGGGCAAAATCAAGAGCCCTACGCATTCATTCACCGAATATCATCACAATATGAACTGTTCATATCACATAACTGTTGGAAACAACAAAATAGTGGCACTCAAGTACGTAAGTCAAAAACAATTTTTAGTGAACAACAACTGTTGCTGTTTTTTTTTAAAATAGAAAAACAGGTTTTGTTTTTTAAGAAGTAACTTACTTGGGAATTTCCCATAATTATAGTAAAATTGTTCTGATTGTTGAACCTATATCTAAAAAGCAGTGTTACTCAGGGTCTTCCCATGAAACTATCAGTTTTATTTCTTCACAGTGATAGCCAGCATCACAGGGTAGGGGAATCTGTTGCCCTCCAGATGTGGCTCAATTACCACTCTCTGTATCCTTCAACAGTAGCCATATTGATTATACCTTCTAGGAGTAGTAGCTTAGCCACATATGGAGGATTACAAGTTCTTCATCTTTGTTTGGGCTTACAGCTTTTATCATCCCTAAAATCTTATACAACACAAAACTGCACTGGGATTCTTTTGTGGCTCAGCTGGCCTACACAGCAGGTATGTAAGAAAAGCATGCTACTTTAGATTAGTCTTCCTTATTTGGTGTCCTCTGAAATGCTTAATTACAACTCATTGGTTGTAGTTGCCCAGCAGGTTAGAAAACAATAAAATGAGTTTGAGAAGTGTGGTTCAGGGTCTTATGGACCCAGACATTGTCTCAGCATGTTGTGGCAACCACACCATTGTATTAAGCCATATTATAATATGTAACAAATATCATAATATGGCTTAACATAATAGTGTGGTTAACATAACAAAGATAATTCTTGTCTTCATATAAAATGCAATGTTATTCATATATATTCATATTTATTTATTTATATTTATATATTTTTATTTATATTTTGAATTTCGTCACTGCCCATCTCACTCAAAGAGCAACTCTGGGCAGTTTATAGTAAAACTGAAAACAAATACAGATTAAAATACAATAAAAACAGTACTTCTTAAATAAAAATATATAAAATGTAAACTAATAAAAAAAAATCCAAGATGGATAGCATAGCATTTTGTATGAAGACAGGAATTATCTTTTGTTAACCTGGAAATAGGGTTTAATATTTTGTGTGAACCCAGCCTGGAAATCATATCCACCAGAACCAGCAGCCAATATATATGAAGAGCAGATCTGCAAAGGCACATAAATGTTACTGTTAGTACCAACCAATGACTTGCACTTTGAAGAAGTACAAATGAGAAAGAAAGTTAGTGCTGAAACTTGAAAATTCCCAAAAAGGAAACACTGGCAGAAGAACCAGCCAATGAACCTACAGTTTGATGTTAAAAGATAGGGAAGGAGGAAGTGCTTGTTGGTATTAATATTTTCACTATTACAAATCTCAGACTGCTGTAAAGTAAACCAGAATGGCACAGCATTTGCCTTCACAAGGCAGCTACCAGTTACCAAACCTATATCTGTTGCTGCTATCCTTTTGCATAGACATGTATTAAATCTCTTTTACAGATTCAACAGCTTTCACCTTGAGGTCTCTTCATCTTGTCTCAAAGACTACGTTGTCGTGTATGACGGCCCAAGCACTGCTTCTCCACTACTAGGGAGATTCTGTGGTACAATCCTTCCCTCTCCTATCAAGAGTTCCTCAAACAACTTGCTCCTCGTATTTAGGACAGATGCCTTTGGAGCTGCCAATGGATGGGAAGCATCTTTCAGAGAGACAATAGGTAAAATTATCTCTAGATGAAGTGCTCCTAGCACGTTAAATACAAGTCAACTGTTATGAAATTACCAATTGAAGAGAGTTATGAAATTGCTCACCTCTTGGTGGTTCCAGGCAAAAGGCCCCCGCAATCATCCTAACCCAAGGCCTGCAAAAAAAGCTATATTTTTAGTGCTCTTTAAAAGCTGATAAGATAGGAACCATGCAAATCTCTGGGGGTGGGGACATTATTCCAGAGGCCAGGAGCTGCAACAGAGAAGGTCTGCCTCCTGGGTCTTGCTAGAGCATAGCTTTCCAAACTGTGTGTCGCGACACAGTACCGTGTCACCTGCGGTGTGCAGGTGTGTCGCACGAAAACCCGGAAGCGCTGATGGTGCGCCGCCGTGCACAGCAGCGCGCCATCAGCGCTTCCGGGTTTCGCGCGACACACCTGCACGCCACCACCGCCGCCACCGTTGGTGTGTGTCACCAACAGGAAAAGTTTGGAAAGCTCTGTGCTAGAGGATTCCCAAACTTTTTCCTTTGTTACCCAAAACTGCTGATCAGAAAGTCCTTTTTACCCAACGTAGGTAAAACACTTTAAGTCAACTTAATGGATTCATGTGTTGTTACCCAAAGAAAAACCACTTTTACCCAATTTTGGGTAATTTACCCAGGTTTGGGAAACACTGGCTTAATGTATGAGACCAGGAGACAACCAGCTCTGCCAGATCTTACAAAGTGGGGAGAAATCACGGGAAACAATTGATCCCTCAAATAACTAGGCCTTATGCCATGTAGGGTTTAAAGGTGACAAGCAGTATTTTGAAATGCACCCAGAATCCAACAAATAACCAATGAAGCTTGGGTGTTTCATGGGCATGGCATGCCTGTCCATCACTACTTGTGACACTGTGTTCTGTATGAGCTATAGTTTCCAAATGGTTTTCAGGGGCAGCTCACATAGAGCACTTTACAATCATCCAACCATGAAGTGACCAAAGCATGAATGACCATAAGAAAGGCCTCTCGGTCCTGGAAAGGGAGCAAATGGGACACTCTGAATGTGCAAAGGCCCTTCTAGCAGATGTCAATGTTAAATAGGAGGAATGAAAGTATTGAGCCCCAAGGCACCCCACAAATTAGGGGCATTGGGCTTGATCTACAGCATTTCCTATCAACACTGACTGGAACTGGCCATGGAGAAAGGAGGAGAAAACTGCAACAGTGTGCCTCCCATTCCTTGCAGTTGGTCCAGAAGAATACCATGATTAGTAATATCAAAAGCTGATGAGAGATCAAGAAGAACCAGGATGGTTGCACGTCTCCCATTCTGGGTCTGCCACAGATCATCCGCAAATATGATCAATGCTGTCTCTGTACTACCTTCAACCTGAAACTCAACTGAAAAGTGTCTAGATAATCCATTTCCTTCAGAGTCTTTGTAACTGTCGCCCAATCACCTTCTCAACAATGTTCTCCAAAAAGGAAAGGTTGGATATGGAATGGAATTTCTTTAACACAGTCTTCTATCTCATGAGAAAAGATTATCAAGTATGCACAGTAGAAATGAGTATTGGATTACATTGTATTCAGGGGAATCTCACTTGAAGATCTTGCAGAAAAGCAACATATTCACTTATTAGAGCTAAGCCAGATTTTTGGATTTTGCCCCATGAAAGAATGCTAATACTTATTTTACAGAGTTATTTATTTATTTATTTATTTATTTATTTATTAACACATTTATATCCCGCCCATGTTAATCATTCATTTATTCTGAATTTAAAAATTAATTCTGGGTAACATTAATGGAACAGTTTTCAATCCAGTCTCTCTGTAATGCATGAATACCATCAATGATTAGCTGAAAATAACCACCCATGAAAACAGCCTGACACATCCTCTATTAACTTAGAGTTTGGAGAAAGTAGTCCTTAAGAATCTGTAAAGGAAGCACTCCAGATCTGCTGACATAAAAAGCCTTTGTGGCGTAGCAGAACATAGCATTTCACTGAGTCACTGTAACCTCAGCCCTTCCCTACCCCCACACAGTTAGTAGCTGTTTTTAATTTGTAGCAGACTGAAAGAAACAGAAGATATCTTTCTAAGCTTTGTGTTCTTTGCCAAGGACCACATTCCCACAGATGCCTGCCTTCTCCAGGGATGTTATTAAACACTTTTGAATTTAGTAAGGCTTGTAAATACAGAACAAGGTGCATCTACTGCAGTCTATCCCAATTGGGTCCCCTCTACATGTGCTCAGACCACAACTTCCAGAATTTTCAGCCATCATGTGAGGACCAAGTGTATTTTGACCTACAAGTGTCAAAATAAATGAATTTCAGTCCTCACTCAATTATTGCAACATTGCCCGATCAACAGCAGTTCAAGATTCTTTGTTGAACCACTTGTTTTTCATCTAGGTCAAAGACTTTTTTTTTTAAAGTCTGCTTAAATCTAAAGCAGGTAAATCAAAACCTAGCATGTCATTTTGAAACAAGTCCTTAAAAGAACTCTCATCAACTCCATTATAAATGAAAACCTAAAAGCTTTTATTATTAGCACAACATCTGCATAGCTAGTCTGAAACACAATTATTCATTAAAGTATAGCCAGCATGTTATTTAGTGACTGGAATGTATTGGTAAACCAAGACTTAGTAATCTGATTAAAGTGTTCTGCTTAATGTTGGTGATCCAGATGAACTCTTGGAAGGAAGAGAACAGAAATGGCAAACTCAATTTGGAGTAATCTAAACACTGTTTATTTCCGTTCCTCAGAAAGCCTCTCGTCTTCATTAAGACCTTCGCACAAATTATGTTACTTGAAATGATTATCTATGCTTTACCTGCTGTAAAGAGATGAGCAGTTTGTTAATTTGAAAAGAGATGTGCACTAGGAGCCTGTCCCCTTGTTTCTCCTAACATAATAAAAACATCTTTATTTTAAGCAACCCTGTTGGCAGATAAATATTGGCAGATGTTTCCATTGAAACATATCTAGGAAGAAAAAACAACAGTGTTCTTCAGTTTTCTATTTCTAGAACTAAGCTACCTTATGCATGATTCTGTATTATAAAAATGCACAATCTATGTCAAAACATACCATATTTTGGAAATAATTTATCACAGTTAAGCTGTCATTTCATAATTTTCTATCATACAGATCTGGAGTTTGTTGCCTTGGTGGTATAATTTCTGTGTATTTTTTTCTGGATGTGTATGTGTCTGGTTCTATTTTATCGTTTCCTCTCCTTGGATATAAGCTACCCAGAGTTGACTGGGAGTCAGGTGGCCTCCAAATCTAAACAAATAAATAAATAATCTGAAAATCTCTGCAAAGAAATAAGTCTGATCAAGTACTGGCTCCCTACTGGTATTTTTCTGATGGCAAATAATGGATAAGAAGGCACCATTTTTTTCTGTAATAAATTTCTGCACCACAGCATGTCTATAATCTTAAAATGCAATGCTGTACTTATTGTCATAAAGAGGGATTTACTTGTAGGTGTTTCTTTAAAATGGTTTGTAGAATAAACCAGAAGTGGTGAGGTTTATATACTACACTAAAATATAAGCCATGGTTTACAGTTCACAAGGTTGGATTCACAGACCATTATAAGCCAAAGCCAGGCAAACCACATTACGTTCAAGTGTGATGTGTGAAACCTACCATGAAATCCGGCTACCTATGTTTAAAATTCTAAAAGATTGATTTGCCTAGTAATCCTTGCTACTTGTTTTCAGCAGTAACATCACGTGTCCTGTTCATTTATTTGTTAGATGTGCATCCCTCCTTTCCACTAGGAGCTCAGAGTGGCCTGCGTAGCACCCGCTCCTCCGTTTTTCCTCACCACAACTACCCTCTGGTAGTTGAGTTGAGAGAATGGAACTGGCCCAAAGTCACCCTTTGAGCTTCCATGGCTGAGGGTGGACTTCCATCTCCCTTACCAGGTAGACCAGACAGGAAACACAACCAGATAAGCCAATTCTATTTTATTGTAAAGCTACATTAACAGAAGCTTGCAAGTCTAAAATTACAATTCTCCCGCCATCTCCTTTACAGCCTGAGAAGTTAGGGAGGGTCTCTTCTGAGCCTCTTGCTCTGCCCACTATCCATTCGTGGGCTATGCTGTCTCTTATCTGACTGTTCCCTAGGCAGCATCTCTTTGCCCCGTCTCCCATAGTCCAACCTTAAACACTACACCACATTAGTTCTCTGTTTCTTATATTTCCAGTCCATAAGGCAGTGCTTTACAAACTGCCGCTGTTGGCGACACACCAGCGGCGGCGGCGGCAGCAGTGTGCACGGCAGTGGCAGCAGCCTTGTGTTTTGCGCTAAAACCCGGAAGTGCTGATGGTGCGCCGCTGCCGTCGTCGCCGCCACACACGCCACTGCCGTTGCTGTGCGTGCCGCCGCAGAGGCGGCAGCGACGCGCCATCAGCACTTCTGGGTTTTGTCGAGACACACTAATGTTTGGAACACACAAAACACACAGTTTGGAAAGCTATGCCATAAGGGATGGAGATCAATGATAAGAGCTCTTCCTGGGTTTTTGGTATTGTTGTTTGCTTCTAAATCTTGTTTATCTGTTGGGAATAAAAGTGATTTTTATTTCTGTTTGAATTTTCCTTTAATATTTTGGAGCTTTTTGAAACTTCTGTGATGATGAGGGGCAGATAATATATGAGAAGCAAGAGCTATTTAAAGGGAATAATCTACATTGTACTTGACACGCTTGCTGGTTTTCTTCCCAAAGATCTGTTTATAATTACAATAATCTCTAGTTGGACTGAATAGATGGAATATTCTTCATACTTTAAATGGGGAAAAATACCTCTATTTTAAATGTAATCCTTTTATTGTTCATCTCTTTATGAATAGTGGTGCCTTTCCTACCAATGCTATGTCTGCTATCTTGCGAACATACCGCTAATTACAAAAAAAACCCTATTTTTTACTTGGAACCAGAATAGTCGCTGCTGCCCTAAATCTGCTATTGCAGCATACGTGAGCTATACTTAAGCCAACATCCTAATGCTCACTCTTGGGCTTCTAACAGCTTTCCATCAGTTTCCAACAAGTTAGTAATGAGGAATTATTGCAAGAATGATGAACTTTGTAATGGAAAGTAATGCTCCTGCTCTAGTTGCTGCTACTTGGAGCTTAGAAAGAGAACTAGGCTCTCCTTCAGTTATTTTATTAAAACATCCAAAACACAAAGATATACAATACTTTAGTGGGACCTACTCAGCCATCACAAAATAGGCAACCGTTTGTATTTTCCAGAACTTGAAAGTTACTCATTGAGTTTTGGCTATGTCCTATTTTGGTCTTGCTGTAGACTTTTCTCCCTAACAGACTGAATTGCTTTGATTACTACATTTTCTGAAGAAGCCAGCAGGCTGATAAGCCAGCAGGCTAATAAGTCAAAGCAATAGGTATGTATAAGAATGTATAAGACAAAGACTATGGCAGAAAGGAGGACCGGGAGCTGAAGCTGTGGGAAGTGCCTTCTCTGCAGTAGCCCCCGCCCTCTGGAATATTCTTCCCCCTGAAATAAGATCGGCCCCCTCTCTCCTGGACTTTAGAAAAAACCTAAAGACCTGGTTTTGCCACCATGCTTGGGGAGGGGAGGGGAACAGCCAGTCTTGGGGTTGGCTGGTTTCTTAGATCTGCCTTGACCAGCCTTACCGGCCCATGGGATAAGTAAGATCTACCATTGCTTGGATCGGACTGCAATTAGGTATTTTTACTGTGTATTAGTGCTATTTATGGTTTTTTATTGATTTTAAACTTTTTATTGTGGCAGCTAATGGAGCATAAAACTGGGTGTAATGTAGCCTGTCCCATAGACACCCCAAAAGGGAGCCTGTTCTCCACACCTCCAGACCTCAACATTGCCCCACTCTAGCTCTTGAAGTAAAACACAACCACTAGTCTAGTTGGCTGCTCTGTGTGGGATAAAGATGGGAGCATCTGCTTCTTTACTTCACGACTAAATCCAGGCTTGAGATAGACAAACACTATGGGACCATCCTTGCATTAATTTAAACAAAATGTAGTAGGATTGTGATCCCTCGGACCATGACCCCGTTGCTTTATGCCAGGAGCCTCGTGGCTTCGATTGCAAGCTAGCCAAGTACACAGTCTACATAGTGAGTACTCAGGCTGCTTAAGCAGCCCTAGTACAGTGAGTTAACTACACTTAATTAAATGTTAAATTAAATTAACATTGAGTTCTAATAATTCAGCGTAATTAATATGATTATTCTATCACTTTATTTGCACAATACACTTCAATAGCAGAGGATGGGTGCTTACTGAATGCTGCTTCTACAAATCCAGGTGATAGCTCCGACTGCATTCCTGAAATCGTGTATTGCTTGTGGCTTAGCAGAAAACAAAGAAAAACTATGGTGGGTGTTTCCTACCATTTGAATAATACAGAGATCTTTGGGTTAGAAATGCTGTTATTTTCTTTCTCCTTTTCATTCAAAATGGTCTTTTGTAATGCTTGAACTCTAGCCTTAAAAATGTACCAGTATACTAATTTTGAGACATCTGAAGTCTGTCAAGAATCCAGATGTGTTTCTCAGGCTGGTTTGTGTCCATGGAGCTAATGTGGAACTGCTGCCCCACCCCTTTCCTATTGTAAAAATATTTCTTTTGAAAATCACATTTCCAGATGCTCATACTATGAGGGCAATCCTGTGGGTTCCACCCTAATGTTCCCCTCTTCACTGCAACATCTCAAGAGAGACCCCTGCTGTAGAGTATTTTCTACACAGTTCAGAGCCTTGTTTTTCCAGGATTCTCAGTGGCCTAGTGCAAACCCTTTATATATAGAACCTCTATCCAGATGTTGAATACAGCAGGGGTCCCCAACCCCCGGTCCATGGCCGGGTACCGGTCCGTGGCCTGTTAGGAACCCTGCCCCCCCCGGTCCATGCAATTGGCTTCCGCCTGCAAACCCTGCCCCCACAGTCCGTGCGATTGGCTCCCGCCTGCAAACCCCGCCCCCCGGTCCACGTGATTGGCTCCCGCCTGCAAACCCCGCCCCCTCCCATTCCATGGAAAAATTGTCTTCCACGAAACCGGTCCCTCATGCCAAAAAGGTTGGGTACCCCTGGTATACAGGTTGTTAAGGAGCAAACTCTGCCAGTGCAATGTAGTTCATCCTCCTATGCACACATTTCAAAGGAGTACTATGAATATACAAGTAGGATTGTGAGATATCATTTACAAGCTAGAATGACAAATTCTTCATTGTGGTTTCTGCAGGCCCAGGTTGCCTATAGACTTTCCTTGGACTTCCACCAGGCTCTTTATCCCAACTGATTTTATTTTGATAGTTTTAACGAAAATTAAATAGGAACCTAGTATGCTGCAAAATAAAAAGCTTCAAGCATAATCTTTATTTCTAAGAATGATTTTAGGCCCTTTATTCCTAAGACCCTCTTGGAACATTAACAATGGTAAATGAGTACTGCCCAGTAATTTGTTTGGATGTATGCCTAGAAAACAACACAGATAAATTGAGGTAGTAGGAAGCATTGTGGGAGGCTAGAGTAATGGGGAGCAATCTCACCTGTTTACTTTCAATTAAATGAATGGAATGTTTTTGTCCCTCTTGACAGCCAGTTTCTGACAGCCTTACTAGGTACAGCAGACAGGAAACATGACCAGATGAGCTAATTCTACTTTATTGTAAAGCTACATTAACAGAATCTTGCAAGTCTGAAAGTACTTCTCTCCCCCCATCCCCTTTACAGCCCAAAAACTAGGGAGGGCCTCTTCTGAGCCTCTTGCCCAACCCACATTCCTGCTGCGGGCTCAGATGCCTTTTATCTAACCGTTCCCTTGACTGTGTCTCTTTGCCCTGTCTCCCAGAGTGATTCCCACATAGCATTACATTTTATGAGAATACTCATAACATGCTCTCAAATGTCCAAATCTATCCACTGGGCCAGAAAAGATAGGAAAACCTTTGTAACGAGCATTACATTCCTGTAAAGCATAGCTTTCCAAACTCTGTGTTGCGACACACAGTTTAGTGTGCCGCGAAGTGGCGGCACGGGGGCACATGCGGCGGCGGCAGTGTGCATGGCAGCAGCAGCGACACCAGCGCGCCATCAGCGCTTCCATGTTTTAGCGAGGCTGCCGCCACTGCCACCACCACTATGCATGCCGCCGCCGCCACGTGCGCCCCCGCACCGCCACCATGCACGGGCGCACCACCGCCGCTGCCACCATTGGTGTGTCGCCAACGGTGGCAGTTTGGAAAGCACTGCTGTAAAGCATAATGATCATTGTTGCTTTTTTTTTTTTTTTAACTTCAGGGCACTCACGTAATTAGATCCTATCTAACCTCCTATGGTGAATAAAAATTATCTCCAGGCAATCATGTGTGATACTGCAACTGAAGAAGTGTTCTTTCTTGGGCTTAATACTTTGATAAATATCATAACATTCTTTCTTAAATAAAATCTGTATTCCATCTCTGTGATAATATGAAAAATGCAGATGCCATGTACTCAGCCAGCCTTCTCCAGGTTGGGCTTAAATTTTGTGGCTTATTCAACAATCCATGGTTGAATTATGGCTTAGTGCAATGGTGAATCCAGCAATTCCCACAATCCCTTGTGGGGAGTTGGGAGGTGATAAATCTAATAAATAAATAAATAAATAAATTATTTGAAATATATCCCTCCTTCAGTTCTATGGTAGAAACAAAATAATTTCTAATTTTATTTATTATAGCATGTCAGTTATTGTAATAAATTATAGTTGATCTCTCAGTATGATTTAACAACTTCTCAACTTCAGAGTGATTTAGGATTTTTTTACCCATTATGGGGGGAAAAAAACAGCTCGTAAGTATACCTGTTTTAATATGAGCATGTAATTTTAAGATGTTAAAGTCCCATAGTCTCAGAATTCATGATAACCAAACCACATTCATTTAGGTTCCTGCATACAAATCTAATAGCTTAATTTGCAACAGCTGCATGGACAAATCTCAGGAATTTATAGGAATTGTAGCTGGTAAGTCTGAAGGCAAAGAGACAGCTCCTCCTACTGTTCAAAAGGAGAGGGGAACTATCTTGGAAGATCAAAAGTGTACTCGAAATTCTATATATTTTTCCAATTCCTGTTCATGAATTCTGATTTATTTGGCTAAGGCAGTGTTTCTCAACCTCAGCAACTTTAAGATGTGTGGACTGCTCGCTGGGGAATTCTGGGAGTTGAAATCCACACATTTTAAAGTTGCTAAGATTGAAAAACTCTGGCTAAGGGATCTCATGCAGATCTCCATTCATCTCACTTAACGGGATGAGGGAATGTTCAGAGTGTAATAAGATCATACTTATTGTGCTTGCTCTCTTAACACTGTCACATTCAATGAATGCTATGAATAAATCCTATTTTCATACTGTTCTCTCTTTGGCTTTTTCTGTATTACTGAATAGAAGTGCTATTCACCCATCCTTCAGTTGGCAGAAAATTATACCAGAATGAAATGTGCTGTCCCTGTTGCCAGCTCCTATACTGCCTCTACTGTGTCTGTTCTCGGTCTCTGCCAGCACCACGACTTCCCTCCAAGTTAATAGATGACAAAGCCTAACAGATTTTACCCTCCTTGAGACTGCTCTTGGATGCTGTCAAAATAAAAGACAAAACTATTTTAATATCAGAACAGCCAAAGATAACTTAAGGCTGTCTTACTCATGCACCGGGGATGAGGTGATATAACAGCAACATCATGGGGACATGTCAGAAAAATGAAGTTAGCAGGACATGTTTGGGTCATGATTAGATGCAGAGGGAGAAATAATTCATCTATAATAGTCATTTACTAAGATTGTAAGAAAATCCTATATATGTACAGTTTTCCAATTCAAGAATTATTGTTATACAAACCATGGTTTAGTGTGATCTGTAAACCAAACCATTGTGTAAAAGGTGTACTTTGTATAAAAGCAATGTACTCCATGCCGAAATGTTATCAATAAGCATCAAGTCACAAATGGTGTATGAGAGAGAAAGTAATGACCAAAATAAGATGCCATTTAATGTAGCAGTATCAAATATTACTAAATGACCATTCTGTTTTTAACAGGTCCTCAGCAAGGTTGTGGTGGTTACTTGACAAATGCAGGTTATAACTTTGGCTCTCCAGATTCCGACAAGGATGGGAAATATGATAAAGATGTTGAATGTGTGTGGGTCTTAGCTGCACCTATAAACAAACTGATCAATCTCACCTTTGATACTTTTGAACTAGAAGCAGTAGCATCTTTTCAAAATTGCCAATATGATTATGTCAAGGTAAGATCATCCATATGCCAGACTGCAAAACAATTGTGCCTATTTTTCTATTCATTCCAAAGCATATCTTAGGGGTACAGGGAAGATATGAGTTCCAAATAAAACTAAAAAGGAATGTTCTGAAGTGACACAAAGATAAAAAACTGAATTCAAAGGCAGCAAGCTAACAAGCAATGACTAAGTGCCTTCCTTCCTTGAAAATTCCTCTTTATGAAACCAAAATAAAATTGATTCAGTTCAGATGTACATATGCTGGCTTATCATGTTAAGACATGAATACAGTATTATGAGTGTGTATCCCGTTCTCATACCATCTCTTTTCACCTTGATAAACTGCTGTGAAGGTAATCTTAGGTTAATAAATCATAGTTTTCATTACATCTCAATTAAGACACAAACCAGGATCCTTAGTTGTCTGTATATTTGATTTATTAACCTACTTTTCAAGGCAGCAAACAAAATAGAGAAGTTGTTTTCAAATCATGGTACCAGATCTGGTGATACAGTTTCTTGACTTGGATATAACAGGACGTTTAACCTACCAACTGTGTTACATCAAAAAGATGATTCATCCACTTATTCGTTGGGCCAGTTACTCTTCTGATGCCATAGAAGCCTAATTTTCTGTTCTATTTCTGTTGCCTTTAGTTATATGATGGCAGTAATGAAGATGCCACTTCAGTTGGAACATTCTGTGGCTCCACTCGTCCACCTTATTTTCTTTCTACTGACAACTTCTTGACTGTTAAGTTTGTCACTGATACATCTATAGAAAGAGCAGGTTTCACTGCTACCTATACTACTGTAGATAGTAAGTATTATTTTAAATTTCTTCTAAACAGATTTTTTTGGAATAAATAATTGTTCCTTTAACTTGTACAACTTCAGAGAGTCTCAAAAAATATAGCCATTTGGAGTCTAAAGTGAGCAATTAAGAAACTTAATTAAGTATAGAAAAAAAATCCATCTTCTCTGATGAGCCTTTAAAAGGGTTGATATTTCTCAGTCTGAGTGGAGAACAGTGGTGACTGTAAAATGTAGAGCTTAGAATTCATGTGTATAATTTTGCAGAACATAATTTTGATGTGGCTTTCAGATTTTTCAATATAAGAGCCAGTTTGGTCTAATGGTTAAGGCAACGGGCTAGAAACCAGGAGACTGTGAGTTCTAGTCCTGCCTTAGGCATGAAAGGTGACCTTGGGCCAGTCACTCTCTCAGCCCAACTCACCTCACACGGTGGTTGTTGTGGGGAAAAGAGGAGGAGGAAGGTGCATTGGCTATGTTGGCCGCCTTGAGTTATTTATAAAATAATAAAGGGATAAAAATCAAATAAATAAATAGTGATTCCTCTGTTTTATATCTAAACAACAAAGATATATTTTTTAAAACTTTAATCATCAAGTCCTTTGCACTGAACACATTTCTTGTGACAGTTTCATGTTAGTTTGAACAAACATACTTTCAAGCCAATGTTATTCTGGAATTACATCGTAAGATGCCAAATTGTAGTACTTACCAACTTGCAAAATCAATCAAGCTGTTGTGTTGTTGCCTCTCATAGGACTGTGTGGGGGTATCTATAATGCCACTGCTGCCATACAAACTGTAGCATCACCCTATTTTCCAAATGTATATCCACCATTTACATTCTGCAAATGGGTAATCGATGCCCCTCCTGAGCAACAGGTCAAGCTAGTAGTGCTGAAATTCCACCTTCAGCCCAGCCAAGATTGCTCTCAGAATTACCTAGAGTTCCAGGACTCGTCACTGGTAAGTCAATTAGTCTTAGTACTAGGATTGCTAGAAATATGTCCTTTCATGGGTTGAAAGGTTAAAATAAAGGTAAAGATATCCTCAAGTCAAACTTGTGCCTCAGTGACGTCATGGAATGCAGCTGTGCAGTTTCTCAATGACAGTACAGAAATGGTTTGCTGTTATCTTCTACCAGTTGTTTTTTGACTTACCAGTCTAGTCCTCAGCCCTGGTATTCTCTAGTCGTCTCCCATTGAGATGCTCCTAGGCCTAACCCTGCTTAGCTTCCATACCTGGCCAGATGCTGCCATCGGCTGAGACAAAGATAGTTGAGGAGGTGGCAATCCCAGTCTGAATTACAGTGATCCATGACTTGCCTGCTATAAACCTCTTCTTTGTTCAAACCCCTTCATTGCTTGATGGCAAGTGCCAAATTAGATCTGAATGCAATGAATGTGCATAAATAGCAGTCATGGGTAAATTCAAGCAGTCTTGAAAATCGAGAAATTTAACTCTTCTCTCCTTGCCAGAGTCTTGATGCCCTCCCTTCTCTAAAATAGCCAAAGTTCAGCACCAATGAGAACTTTATTTGAAATGCAAACATTTAGGGATGTACAAAATTTGTCAATCTAGGAAAAGACCATTCCAGAGAACTCCAGAATATTTCCCTCCTTCCTTACTGGTCTTATACACTGCTCCAGTCACTGGTGATGCTGACATCAATAGAACAGATTAACAGATTACAAACGCTCTGTTTTCCTCTGGACCATGCTGAAGCTTCTCTTGACCCTGGCATTCCGGGGACAGTTCAGTGGTTTCCATAAGTCCAAACTGCAATTAGTTCAAGGTGTTCTGGGGATGGTTTTGCACCCAAACGGGCCAGTTTTTCCTAGAAGATCACATCCAGAAGGAAGGACATAATGGACGATTGAGTTCCAGAAACCACCAAACAATCCTCCAAAAAAAGCATGACCCAAAGGAGATGCAACCTGGTCCAGAGGAAAATAGAATATTCTGGAGTTCTCTGGAACAGACCATTACTGGATCAATGAATTTTGCACATTTCTACAAACTGGCTGTTTGTAGTGACGTTTGTCAGGGCCATAGTAAAAAGGAAGAAAAACTAAACAATCTTTTCCCAACTTGTAGAGTCCCAAGACTATCCATTTGTGTTCAAATGCTTTATCTTCACCTCTAGTTTGATAGTGGTAATATGGGAAATGTATGCAAAAGTTTGGTGGTACCCTTTCTAAACCTATAAAAATTACACAAAGAGTTCTGCCAAGACAACAAGAAGTGCTTATCACTATCAAGTCTGGGGGGAAAAATGAAATGAACAGAGATTTTCTCACAGAGACTCAGGTATTAGTAGAGGTAGAGAAAAAATGTGACTCAGTGCAATTGATGTTCACGAGCACTGGCAACCTAGTGCTAAAACACTATTTTGTCCAAGGCTATTTTCCTTGGACACTTGATGGGTTTCTTGCTGTATCTGATTTTCTTTTAGTCACTTATTTTTATACAGTTTAAGGCAGAGCTTTCCAAACTGTCTGTCGGGACACGTTAGTGTGTCTGCTGCAGTGTGTGGGTGTGTCGCGGCTGCTGCTGCCTCCGAGCCCTGCCAGGATTCCGCGCAGGTCCTAGTGCCTGCCCTGTGCCTTGCTGCCTCCAAACCTGCTGTGATTCCGTGCAGGTCCTAGTGCCTGCCTTGTGCCCTGCTGTAAGAGTGTGTCGCGAAATGATGCATGTCTAAAAAGTGTGTCACCAACATGAAAAGTTTGGAAAGCTCTGGTTTAAGGAGAGGCTGGTAAACTGCAAAGCCCCATAAACATCCTTGAGGGGAAAAAGACTGGGTGACTTCAGCCCAAAATAAAGACAAAACTAAATTAGGATAATAATAATGAGAATTCTAGTGGGTTAGAAGTTGCAGAGAGCAACTGTGCCTTGTCTTTTGTGCCTGGCTGATTTTGTGAAAGCACTCATGTCATGTTGTCAAAGAACAAAAATAAAAATTAATGTAGTAATAGAGGGCAATGTGAATTGGAGTCTAGAAAATCATTTTATAATGTTTCATCATTTTAGACTTGTACTTCTGTCACATTTCAGGGCATTCAAGGACATGCTGATCGTGTCCACCGGTTCTGTGGTTCTGAGAACTTTACGGCCCTGGATTTTTATTCTTACAGGAGAACTGCCATTGTAATTTTTAGATCAGATGTTTATATGATTAATAATGGACTCCACTTCTCCTATCAAGCTTCAGGTAAAGTTATTGCACTGTTTCTTACAGGCATTAGGTTTCTTTAACATGGAATTATAGGAGAAAACATTTTGGCTGACATGGAATTTGAAAACCTAAAAAAAGAAAAAATAAGGAGGAGGAAAAACAGAGAAAAGCTAGTGGGAAAAAAAGAACCATCTCTCCAATGAAACAGAATCCCTCAAAACAGTAGAAAAAAAATTAAAAAGCATCAAAAAGATTGCCATTCCTTTAATCCAGATGGTCCCACAAAAATAAGATCATCGGCAATTGAATTACAGTATAACATTTTATCACACCTGCATCCAGGGATAAACAAAAGTTCTAGAAAAAGAAGAAGAAACCTTACTGAACATCTTTTGGCTTCTGAACTGTCTATGGAGGAAGTTCCATCAAAATAATTATCTTCTTTGGTTTCAGTTCAAGGGTTTCCATTTGCTGTGACAAATGCAGAATATGATCCTGTCCTGTTGATCTCAGGAATCTCACAACAATATGACTAGGTTTTGAATCAAGTGTAAACAAACACCCATGCAACAAGCAGCTTCAATTTCAAGTTAAGACTCTGGCTGCAATGATAAAATCTCACATATACTTCTTTTCATGAAAGTTGCTATAAGCTGATCTTGGCTAGCGGCATCACTGGTGTTATTTAATAGCCATAAGTCTGTTAACACGGTGCTACAAAGATGAACAGAATTTAAAGATGTGAATGTACTTTTGAATTATATAGCAAAAATTTGGAAGTTACCATTATATGAAGAATTATGGACTGATTGGGAAGGGGAGGACAGCAAACAGATTATTATTTCTATCTTTTGTATTAATTTGTATTTTTAAAAACTAGGATGAATGATTTCTTTATGCAACTTAATATATTGTTATTGTTTATTTTTCTGGTTTCTTTTCCCCTTGTCTTTCGTTTTTGTATATTAAGCATGGAATCAGGAATAGGAATGAATTAAAATCTAATTTTGAAGGGTAGCATACAAACTTAAAAAAAAATATAAAATGAAAATGGAACATATTGTAAATGAAGAAATGTTTGTTCTGTATCCTATTTTTAGGTTGCAACAGGGAATATAATCAGCCATTTGGTTATTTGAAAAGTCCTGGCTGGCCTGACCGATATCCTCGCAACTTGGATTGTACAATTATTCTACGATCCCCAATAAATCATACCATCTCTCTCTTTTTCAGTTCCTTTCATTTACAGAACACTGGGTGTCAGAATGACTACTTAGAGGTATGAGGAGCATGTGCATTATAAAGAACTGCCAATAACTTGATTCTTGACCCTCAATTCTCTAATATTCTCTGCTTAACTTCATGTGTTGTCTTGGGATCTTTAGGGTAATTGTTTCTTGCACTTGTTTTTCTCAGCATTTTTCTGAAGAATGTAAAGAGGGAGAAAGGCAGAGAGAACCACATCCAAGGTTTCATTGATGTATAATTTATATTGGGGGTTGACAATATGGTACTGGTGAGCTATCTATATGGTGACCACAGACACCCAACATTCAGTTAATTAAAAAAAAAAAGCCAAACTCTCTCTCTCAAAAAAAATCACTAAATATCATGATCTTTCATGATCTTGCACAAGATCTCATCAAAGTTCAAGCAACAATGCTCTGAAATTGTACACAAGGTCAGTGAAAGTTTGCAAAGTGTTGGACATCCCACGAGACCATGCAATGGTATCCAACACCTGGCAAGATTGCTGAGCCCCAGTTTATCCTCTGTGTCCCCCATATGTCAAGATTCAAGAGTCGATCTTGAGGTTGGTAGCAACTTTGATGTGCCTTTTACTTGTGTGCCACCACCAAGCTCGGGCCAACTTTGGCCAAAGTAGATGTAATGCCATCATGGGCTAAATTGCCTTTATGGCTTTTAAAAAGTACACTGCAAGCAAAACGGGCATGGCCCAGATTGATGAATTCTGCCAATACATTTTTTTTTCAAATTGACCACACCTAAAGCTATGAGTTGCCATCCATATTTTAACTATCTGCCCCCACTGTAATTCTGATCTGGATCAGGGAATTAAACCTATTTGCAAAGGGGGGGGAAAGATCCCATTTCAGCACACACACAGCCTTTTCCCACATACACCAGATGCTGGTCCTAGATTCAAATTAGTATTACTGTTGGATGCAAAGAGTGACAGTCTTCTGTCTTCCACACCTGATCCCAGTATGAATTAGGCTACTCATACAGTTCTAATTGGATGAACAATGTCCCACCAAGTCTGGCTCTAGGGTAGACATTAAGCCAGAGTGGTTCCTAAGGGCCCTTCTGACCCTTAAAAAACTTTCAGAACAGTAATCAGTTCATGCCTGGAGAGACTCTGTTGCTGCTGTGATAAAACACTTCTAATAAAGCCACTGTATAAATCAGCTTTTAAAATGGGATGAAGAGATTTGCTTGGGTAGTGAGGTGTGTTCAGTCAGTCAAAACTTGGATAAAT
The DNA here is from genome assembly GCA_023362775.1 of Charina bottae. Lineage (NCBI taxonomy): Eukaryota > Metazoa > Chordata > Lepidosauria > Squamata > Charinaidae > Charina > Charina bottae. The sequence goes on along the minus strand of JALMGJ010000007.1, from coordinate 45,496,309 downwards.
CAAAGAATCTGAATCAGTTGAAAAGTTCTTACTGATTCATCCTTGACAATCTCACTGTTGCTAACAGAATCTTTGTATATTCTTTTAAAGGTCAGAAATGGTAGTGATACAAGCTCACCAGTGCTTGGCAAATATTGTGGAAATACTTTACCCAATCCTATATTTCCTAAAAACCATGTGGTATATCTGCATTTCAAAAGTGATGTCCTACTTTCCTATGAAGGATATGAAATTACTTGGACTTCATCACCAACTGGTACGAACAATGTTTTCAATTCAATCAATCAATCAATCAGTCAGTCAGTCATTCAATCAATCAATCAACCAAACAACCAACCTGGCTGCCACTTAGACTTGTAGGGGCAGTTTGCAAACTAAACTCAAATCAGAAATAAATAAATAAATAAATGACAAAAATCAGTTTAAGGCTTAAATTAAAACATAATCAGCAAAATATAAAAACGACATCCAGAGGGCATCTAGATTCCTGAGATCTAGACTAGAGTGGCCCCCTCATAAAATTCAAAGAAGAACTAAATATTTAGCAATAACTTACATTCTCTGTTCGTAGCCTGTGGTGGTATCTTATATGGTGAGTCCGGTTCAGTAGCCAGTCCGGAATATCCAGCTACTTACCAGAATCAGACTGACTGCGAATGGACAATTAAAGCTCCCAAAGGAAGGATCGTTACTGTTAATTTTGCTCTTATCAGCGTTGATGATCCGGGCGACTGTACTAGGAACTACTTGAAACTCTATAACGGACCAGACAGTAGTTATCCATCCATTGGACCGTACTGTGGATTGGTAAGTTTTTCTTTTTATGAATATTTAGTATTACAGGGCAAATATTAAAAGAACAGTGGCAAAACTGAGTGTGTAAGAGCCAATGGGAGCATATAGCTTAGTGAAACTACAATTTCCTTTATTCTTTATACAACAGTTATAGAGAACCTGTGACAAAATAATGTCTTCAAAATATGGAAAGTGTCATAGCGTCATCACTCAGAAATATCAGCGATTCTCTGCCTCAGGGACAGGTCTTCCATGCCAGAAGTCATACTTTGAAACCAAAGTGGGTCTCCCACATGTCTCACTCAAGAACAGGCAGTACAATCCGATGCATGTTGACTCAAATCTAAGACCTTTTGCAAATTACTGGGCTTGCTCCTTTGAAAGTCCTTGAAAGTTTCTAATACTATGGCTTAACTCACAGAACACAGATAAGCAGTCATTGCCAACATAACAAAGGAACTAAACATTTAAAATAATCCAGAACACTTGCTTCTGGTTGCATGCAGCCTACCTTTAAAAAACACAAAACCACTTTTTGCCTGTAACATTTTGCTGAGAGTTGTGGGTTCAATATATTGGACACAAGGTCGGCAAAGGGTGGCATAAACTTCTGTGGACTGCAGTTCATTTCATTGCCCACCTGTTCACCTTAAGTGATTCCATCTCTACTGCGTTTCTTTCTGGTTGGTAGCTGGTTTGGGTTCTAACTGGCAATTAGTTTGGAAATAAATAAAGCAGAGCAGTGTTTCTCAACCTCAGCAACTTTAAGATGGGTGGACTTCAACTCCCAGAATTCCCCAGCCAGCTCAGCAAAGTTGCTGAGGCTGACAAACACTGAACCAGAGGATGCATTTATCTTGTACTCTCTTCTTCTCTCTTCTTTAACTAAAGTGGCTCCATCCTTTATCACTCAATACAAAATATATCCAGGCCTCTTAAAGTTGCCAAGTTTGAAAAACACTACTGTAAATCATAGTTTCTAGTGACATCTAGTGGAGACTTTGCTAAAATGTTCCTAAGTGTTTTAGAATGTATTGTGGAAGGCTTAGAATGGTTTTTCATTGTGCTCCATCTTACTCATGGCCACTGCAGTTGGTAAACTGTCGTTTATGATTTAGTGTGATCAGTGACCCACCTAACTGTGACTTATTCAACAAACCCTGGTAAAACTATGGCTTTGCATTTTTGAAGATGTGCTAACTGTTGTTAAACATTGCAGGATTTTGTTTTAGTGTTTTATTTCTTATTAGCAGCAGCATCTACAGGGACTTGCCACTTGCATCAGATTGACAAAAGAAGTGTTGTGGTATGCTGCAAGCTGTGCCCCTTTAGCATCTACATGCAACATTACAAAGCTTATACAAAAGAGTGGTTTTTCACCATGATCTTGCTTCCATTATTCTGCCTCCCCACCCATATCTGCAGATGCTGCTGCTTATTAGATATGTGAGCTGACTTAGCCTTTTATGCATTTTAAAACACCCTTGACTTATTTTAAATACTTTTAAAATGTGCTTTGGTTTTACCTTAGCTAAATGTGTGGATTTAAAGATCCTGGTAAAGCATAGCATGTTGACTAAGCCACAACTGCTATGCTAACAGCTACCACTAAGCCATAAATCACAGTTTACAAACAACAATCAGATGAGTTCACACATGAGCCAAATCCAAACCAACAAGATAGTAGTTTGTGATGGATGAACCTAGAGCTGTTCAACAAACTGTAGTTAAAGCATAACATGGCTTAGTGTAATATAGGAAACCTGCTATTTATTGACTGTAGCAGCTTTCTAGGTCCTAAGACTAGTCTTTTCAAGCCCTACCTGGAAATACCAGAGATTTTACTTGTGGTTCTACTACTGAAGTACAGCTCTTCTTAAGTAGAAATAGCAGAGGACAAAGGAAGCCTCAAGTCTAGGCCCAAGGTCTTCTTTCTTTCTGCTATCTCCTGTGCCATCTCAATGCTGAAGGGAGCTGAAAGAGGCTGCTGTAGCACATGTTGACCCATGCTTGAAATTTAGAAGAGTCAGCAAACTTTCTGCCATGGCATACAAGTTTAAATAATAATAATAATAATAATAATAATAATAATAATAATAATAATAGATATAGCCTTGGATTAGAACCATGGTGATTTAATTGTAGCATTCTGAATGCTACAATAGAATAGAAAAATGTGATCAAAAATAAACTTTTTAAATACTTCCTCATTTTTAGGACACAAACATTGCTCCATTTACAGCAACATCGGATCAAGTATTCATCAAATTCCATGCAGATTATGTAACTCACCCATCAGGATTTAGGCTGACCTGGAGTAGCTGACATAATTCTCCCATGGAAAACACTCAGCACTTTCTGTTCTGAAGAGACTTCCCAGAGTACGAGTTTGTTTGTGTTAATAATAAAACTATTTGGGAACAATGAAGTTGATACTCATTAAGAATTATTTCAAAGAGATGCATATATCTTGTTTTTCCTCAGAAATTGCACCAAATGGAAGAGAAGTGCTTTGAAACAAGTTGTTCTCTACTAACACTTTTCCATATGTGCCTAAATAAGGCTGGAGAAAAATCAAACAATCTATAGCAGCCACTTTGACATTAACTTGACATTCGAGTCCCCCTAGGGGGAGTTGGGCGGTGATAAATCTAATAAATAAATAAAATAAAATAAATAAATAAACTAGATTGGTTATTTATTTAATTTCTTTTATCCCGCCTCTATTATTTTTTAAAATAAGTGACCTTGAATTGCACCTGGAAGCCTAATGGCAACCGATGGGCCCATACTGCCCATGCTGGACCAACTGCAGCTTCTGAGAGATCTTCAAGGGCAGCGCCATGTACAGCACATTGCAGTAATCCATGCAGGACGTGATCAAAGCAGGAGTGACTGTGATTCGTGCCTCCTGATTCAGGAAAGGGTATAACCAGCACACAGATGACCTTCGCACTTTGGGTGACCCTGCTGGGTATTTACACTCTTAGTGAACAATCCTGGCATTCTTCGCTCATCCCACCCAGATATATTCTCCTGCCATAACTCGGGTTATATTTGGGGCAGGACACCCCTCAATTGACCTAGGCCAGAGCTTTCCAAACTTTTCATGTTGGTGACACACTTTTTAGACATGCATCATTCCGCGACACACTCTTACAGCAGGGCACAAGGCAGGCACTAGGACCTGCACAGAATCACAGCAGGTCTGGAGGCAGCAAGGCGCAAGGCAGGCACTAGGACCTGCGTGGAATCCTGGCAGGGCAGGTTTGGAGGCAGCAAGGCACAAGGCAGGCACTAGGACCTGCGCGGAATCCTGGCAGGGCAGGTTTGGAGGCAGCAAGGCACAAGGCAGGCACTAGGACCTGCGCGGAATCCTGGCAGGGCAGGTTTGGAGGCAGCAAGGCACAAGGCAGGCACTAGGACCTGCGCGGAATCCTGGCATGGCTCGGAGGCAGCAGCAGCAGCCGCGACACACCCAGACACTGCAGCGGACACACACACAGTTTGGAAAGCTCTGACCTAGGCAGTGCTCCTTACTGATTAAAATAACTTTGGGGGTTACGTTATCAATACCAAAAGCAAGGTGAAATGTTAGAATCCCCAATGCTACTCGTGTAGCCAAAGCACCACCAAAGTTGCTCCTTTTGGTATCCTATTTCTGTTGTGTTGAAGCTGGCAGTTGGCTTTACACTTGTGAGCTAGAAATGGTTTACATGACACCAGCAGGCCATCAACAGGTTATACTTTGCTTTTATTAATTCTTATTTTCCATTGCACTTTCCATTGTTGAAAGCTCACAAGTTTGACTATCCTGGAACAAATGGACTGTGCTTAAAGATGTTTGCAGACAGTCCTGGTATCTTCCTAACTTAATTTTTAAGGGAATGAAGAATTGTAGAATTGTGGCAATAAGTAATCATTTAACAGCTTACAGTATGCTAATTTTCCTTTACTTCTGTAAAACACGTTTAGACACTAGAACTGAGAATTGTGCCATTTTATTTTTGCACCAGATACCTTGGTGCATGCAATACAGACAATACACATTTCTCAATTATGTTTGTCAGTGCTTGAAGATACAATAAATCAGTTTCTTTACCTGCATAGCTATTAGATGAGAGACTCAACTATTACTTTCACATTCCAGTACTTAGAAAGCTGTTACACCTTTTATCCAACCAAAAAGTAAGCTAGAAACTTGGATATGATTGATCCTTAACAATAGCAAAAATTTTGAAAGTTCATTAACTAAATGAACTGTGATTTGTTTACAACAGCCCTTTGAAGAAAAGTCTCCTGCCCTGCAAGTTTATTTATTATACAGACAAAGTGAATGCCAGTAAGAAATTGTTTGTCTTAAGCACATAAGCTTGCTTATTCAATGAAATGCTTATTGAATGGGATGCGAGTAATACAGAGCATGTAATCTACATTCTGCCCTATGTAAATTGGTTGAAAGCAGAATCAACACTAGAATTAATTATGTAGATGTTCACTTATAAAAAGAAGTCCTTTTATAATGTTTGAGTATCAACAAACACATGGAAAGGGGATGAGATCTAGAAAGAGATCCAGAGAAGAGATCCAGAGAACATCCAAAAAGATGTTTTGAAAACATCCCTACTGAAGAATTCTAAGGAATTCAGTTGTCTTAAAATAAGAGAACAGGTTTAAAATAATGAAGCACAGGGTAAAAAAAATGGGTTCTTCTCACAAAGTGTGATGGAATGTAAATCTGGCCCTGGGAACGGAGAAGGGATGAACAAACAATTAAGGGAGGAGTTTCAGAAACGATTGCTCAGTCTTGGTTGAGAAGAAAGCATGAGAAAGAAACCCAACATAACCTCACATTGATTTTGTTTGGTGCAAGATGGAGTAGAAAGATACTGTGGCAGGTTTTCAAGATTCTGTCATTATACCTGTAACAACAAAAGCATTCCTCAAATCCTTGCAGTTCTTGTTTCTTCTTCCTGCCTGCCTCGAAGGACTGATACAATGGAGAACAGCAAAAAGCAGTTACCCACAATTTAAGAACAGTGCCATACCATTTTGGTTGGCGTCCCATGCTGAGCATCCCAGAACAAGAATTAGTAATTACATTTATATCCCACCTTTACCTTCTTTATCTTCCCTAATGTTATCCCCACAACAACACTGTGAGGTAGGTTGGGGTTAATGCAATTGGCCACAAATCACCCAGTGAGTTTCACAATAAAACAAGGAGGGCTTTGAAACCAGTTCTTTCTGGTCCAATACTACACCATAATGTCTACCTTCCCCAACTGGCATGGCAAGCCACTGAATATAAATATAACTCATTTCTGAGAAGACATAAATAGGATTGTATTGTTAATTGAGTTGGAGTCATAACTATGTGATTCATATTTGTAGATGATACCAAACTAGATAAAATCCAAAACAGACTGTAGTTTCAGGAAGACTTCTCTAAAAGTTTAAAATATTTTAAACTTCTTTTCAAACTTAAAATATTTTAATATTTTAAGTTTGAAAAGTTTAAAAATATTTTAAACAAAAGGCTAAATGAGAGTCCCTGTAAATGCCAAGTTTATTCTTAATAAATAAAGAAATAAAATCTTAATTTTACATGGAAGTTCACTGTGAACCAGCCAGAAAAAAACCTTGGTTCCATAATGAAAGCAAAAATAAAGTCAGGAACAATAATCAGATCTGCATACCCTGGGTCATAAAAGTTCAAAAGCCAGCAGAGCCATAGAGGATGTGATGATTGAGTTGTATTTTGTTACTTGCCTGTTAGTTTTTCAGGAAATAAAAAAAAATAAGCGCAAGTATTTTTCCTTATTCACACTCTCATCTTAATTTTGGGATACCTGTTTTATACCACCAACACGGATATAACTAGCCTATTTTCCTAGCGTCCACAGACAACAGAGTGCAATAAGCGTATGTGTAAGAGAGAAGGAGAGATAATTTTCAGTGTAACTGCATTGCCACTTGCACATGTAAACGACCCCCACAACATGTCCAAGTTTCCTGCACACCCCACATTTTTTCAGTTCGCCCCATTCTCCAAAATAAGTTTGCAGGGATTCCCTGCCGCGGACCCGAAACTCCTCCGGTCCTCAACCTATTGGCCCGCTTTTAAGCCCTTCCCACCAATAGCAGCAGTCTAAAGGTAAACAGAACTTTGGGATTGGATAGCCGCCGGCCGCACATTCCGAGCGGTGGGCGGGGCCTTTGCTCTCTCAGGCGATTCGCCTTACTTGGAGCGCAGCGCGCCCGACTCCCCTGAGCCCCCTCCTTCTCGGGCGCTGGGTATTGAAGCGCCTGCGCACTTCGGGGAAGGCAATGACGGGACCCGACGGCGGGAGGCGGCCCTTCGGCAGGGTGTGTGCACTGAAGTCGGGAACTCAGCTGCTTCCCTACGTCCGGCGCCTCCGATCCTGTAGTCGTTCTTCACGGTGAGTTGCTGTGCCCCCCCCCCTTAAACCAGGGGTGGGGGGGAAGTGAAGATCCCTCAGACTCCCCCCCCATCTCTACCCGCCCCCCCCCGCGAGAAGCCTCTTGTGGTGCGTTGGCCGCTGAAAGTATGAAGGGATGGCCTCGCCCAGGAAAGAATTGCCTTCAGAGGGCAAGCAGTAAAAAGCAGGCAGTAGTCAACAGGTGTAGCTGTCCCCATCCCTGCCTCCTGTGGTGAAAAAAGGCTTTACCTATGGATTTCTGCCTGGGGTGGAGCTCTTTGAGGGAAGGGTTTCGCCCCATTCTTCAAAAGTTCCTGACGGCGCCCCATCTGAGGGGTTGCCTCTTTTCTCTTCAGGCCTGAGAGGAAAGTTAATTTCCGCGTCTCTCTCTTCCTCCTGGTAATGATAGGACTGATGATGGCCGGTTGATCATGTAAGATAACGGGCTTGGCAGTGCTATTCTCTGCCTTTATGTGTTGATGTATGGAATGCATTCATTGATGTGATGTGCCCATACTCTGTTATAAATGCTTCTCAGTCTCTCCTGGGATTTCATCTCTTCCAGCGGTCCGTCCTTTTCTTTCTCCTTCCCCCCCCTTCCTTCCTCCTCCTCCTCCTCCCAACTGTTCCTGTCCTGCAGTTGGATGTTGGGTGTTGGTCTCCTGGGAGAGATGAAATCAAAAGTGTTGTGAGATTTGCATGACTCTTCCCAAACTGTTTGAGAAAATCTGTTATCGTTATCCCAGGAGACAAGAAAGTTGCATCCACTTTTAGAATTCTGTGGATACTTGAGTGGCTCCATGTAGGTTTCTTAAATTTCCTCAAGATAGTTCCTTTCATTAACCTACCTCAGTTTTTCTTACACACCTGAAAATAATAATTAAAACTTGTTTGCCGCCCTACTCAAGACTCTGTGTCTTCCTTTTGCCTTGAGATTTGATGGTTTGATATTCCTATATCCACTCATTAAAATAAAACTATGATGGATAAGTGAAAAGACCACATGGCTGGGGCCACACATCATGCTAAACCATGGTTTGATTATTGTGTCTTATAGACTAAACCATAGTTGGCTGGGTGTATGCAACATTCTAAACTATATGTTTTGGGGCTGAAACCACTTCCTGTTCTGAACAATTGCTGCTGAAACATATAGATCAGAAAAGTGGGGTGTTCTGGAAAAAAACCGAATGCTGTGGAGCTTGATTGTTCTGTTTTGTACATCTGTAGATTCCATCACTTGTTACCTGATACTTTAATTGCATATGGAGGGAGCCCTTTTTGATGGAAAGCAGATGGTCTGTCACAGTGGTTTGCAGCCCCTCATCTATGATCTGTACATTCATGCAAGTAAATTTAAGGTGCTTTGGCAAATTTAACAGTTAATATTAATAATCACTGTGGTGACTCCCATGATTAAGGGAAAAATGTATCCTGCTTTTTGAGTACATCTGGCTTTTTACTACATCAGTAATGCATATCGAGAGGCCCCAAGATAGTGTATCAAAATCTTGGATGCAACTTCTCCAAGAATTGCTGCTAAACTTACTAAATGCATAAGGCATAAACATACATACTGTAATTAATGTACTTCTATTTATTTTAGTTTTATATTAAATCAAATTCCCTTTGGCTCTGCCAAATGCAATTCTCAGGATGAAAAGTCTTGTCCATTCTTGGGTTAGGTAATTGGAACTAACTTACAATAAAAAATATCTGCTTCTTGCTGGTTGTGATTACTGTATTTTTATTCTACAGTGTACCCTGTTTGTTTCAGTTTAGACCATGTCGAAATCCTTGAAAAAGATTGTAGAGGAAAGCAGGGAAAAAAATATATTGGAGGTGGACATGTGTGAGCGTGGCATATCAAACATGTTGGATATATCTGGCTTATGTAAGTATTTTGCTGCTTCTCTCATCTTAATGCAAGTTTAATCATTTCTGCAGGCATAAATGTGTTTCCATAGGGACTTGGTAGGTGAGGATAGTAATCTTGGAAAATGTTTTGACTGTCTAATACAGAGCTTTCCAAACTGTGTGTCGCGACACAAAAGTGTGTCGCCACACACAGTCTGGTGTGTCGCCACACAACCCGGAAGCGCTGATCACCATCAGCGCTTCCGGGTGTTCCCGCGGCGACACACCAACTGCAGCACGCAAAACCCGAAAGCGCAGCAGCGCTTCCGGGTTTTTGCGCGCTGCCGCACTTCCGGGTTTTCCCGCGGTGACACACCAACGCCGGTTGGTGTGTCGCCGCGGGAAAAACTTTGGAAAGCCCTGGTCTAATATATTTGAATGATACCTTCCTTTTATTGTGTGGTTTTTCCTCTTGGTCATACTTTTAGTAAACCAGTCTTGAGAGCTGCTGTTGGAATGTTCCTTCCATTTGCAAGGAATATGAACTAGGAAGCCTCAGTTTCAAATCTTAATTTGTTGAGGAATTCAACAGGTGGCATAAATAAATAAACCTCTTTCCTCATCAGGTCCTGAGTGTGATATGGCAGTAAGTATATATTGCTGTACATTCTTATTATATAGACATAAGGATTACTTTGATATTTATATGAATGCCTTCTAAGTAGATACACATTTAATTACTGTTAACAAAATAAATAGTAATAATAGTTGTGATGATTTTATATTATATCTAGGATTCAAGGCAGCATGCCCCCGGATCCTGGTTTCCAGGAAATAGGAAAATAAGGCCTCTGACATTATGCCTTGCTTGTGAGCTTCCAAGGACATCTGGTTGGCCATTATGGGAAACAGTATATTAGATGAAATAATTCTATGATTTTATTTCATAGAGCATTTGTTTGTTTGAGTTTATTTTAAAAAAGCCCCAAAGATTCACAACCTGAAGGCCAAGGTTCATAACCATTCCTTCCCTCAAAAGCCTTAAGTACCTTTCCCATGTTGAATTTATGGTGAGAAATAATTATTTGCTATATTTAAATAGTTTAATGTATTTAATTTTTTACTTGTCCTAATCTACTTCTACCTACCTACTTCTACTTTTGGGAGTGTGACCCCTGGCACACCATGCAAAAACTAAGTGTGACTTGCAGCCTCATAAAAAATTGCATACCTTGGTCAAAAAGGTCTGTATAAACAAACAAACAAACAAACAAAAATACTGTTAGGTTGAGTTCAGAGGGTTTTTTCCCTTCTGCCAACAAGACTATCTCTAAGCAGAGTTTGGCTGACCACACTCTGGCTATATGCTAGATTGAGAACTTGTAAAGAAAAAATATTAATTTGTTATTACTGGATAATGTCTTAGATGGAAATAACTTCATCAGATATATTTTTCAGGCTTAAATATAAACTCATGGGATGACATTCCATGTTGTGTGAACAGACTTACTTACTCTTCTGCCTGTACAGTCTTTGTACAACTTGTTCTATAGTCTCTTTTGCTCTAGCAAGTCCCTAAACAACTTTTAGGGACTTGCTCTAACAACTTTTAGGGACTCTTTTGCTCTAGCAAGTCCCTAAACAACTGGAGCAGATGTGGAGGAAGAACTGTTCCACTGGCTGATGCTTTTTTGTTAATGAACATACACCATTGGAAGCTATCCATGACACAACAGAATTAAAAAAAAACATGTCCCTTGGTCTCTCCCATATTTTATAGGCTCACTTCTATGTATTTTGAGCCATGCTTTTTGTGTCATCTCCACTGTCATTCTGTTGCTGACTTTGTCTTTTGACAATGCTCTAACACCTGGATATGAATAAATTTAGCAAGATACAGTGCTCTTTGCATTTGCTCCAATGTATTAAAAGCATAACTCAGAAATACTTTGTAAACTGAAATTAAGCATCTCACGTCATGCGGCCACATGACCGTGGAAGCGTCTTCGGACAACGCTGGCTCTTCGGCTAACAAACGGAGATGAGCACCGGCCCCTAGAGTCGGACACGACTGCACCAATGTGCAGGGGGAACCTTTACCTTTTTTAACTCCCTTGTGGTTTAAATTAAGAAAGTATTTATCCAAAAGGAAGGTTGATTTCCCCCCCCCCCAATAATTTATCTTTTAAATGAGTCAGTTACCTTAGATTTGGAGAATGGTCATAGAGGCAGGAATGTTGTTAATGTGACTTACATAAGTAGTTCAAGAATTTTGAGTCATAAATATCGCAAATCATTAGATGACTTTACAAAAAATCCTGTTGATTAAAGTGTTTACGAAACTCTGATATCCAAAGTTTTTTGAAGAAAAAATCCTCTTAATTGTTAGGTGAAATAGGAGAAGAAAGCAGTATGTACACTGTCTTTTACTCAGAATGAAAGGCAGGACATATGTCATCCAATAAAATATCAATTTGTGATTTTCTGATATTTCATATTTATGTGCTTGGGAGTAATCTGATCTGTTCCTAGCTTCTAAAGAAGCCAGCCAACATGGGTAATATGTGCCTGTTCTTTCTCCTGCTTTCTCTCACTCTCTTTAATTATCTTTCCAAGGGCAGGAATATATCAGTTTCTTGATAGAATAACTTCATGTTCTACTTTTGGTGCTAAGGATTAAAGGACTGAAAAATGCCATATTGGCTAAGACCTTTCTTTAATCTTCTTTTATAGCATGTTCTGTGAATGGAACATAAATTAGTAATGATTTTCCTGACTGTAGAGAAATCAGGACAAAAAAAGTCTCTTTTGTGGATTAGTAACCTATCCCCTGAATCTTCAGAGACAGACAAATTTTAACTCTGTGCTAATTATCTCATAATTAATTCAGAGCTGCTGTAACAAGCTTTCTTTTTCATGATGTGACATTAGTGAAGTAGCAGCACCTGTCTCAAGAGTTTCCTTTGTCTGAAACATTAAATTATCCAATCAGAAATTATCATATTGCTTAATAATGCCAAAGATGTTTAAGTTATTTATTAGTTTAGTACAAGGCAGCTTATTAGGCAGCTGCTGCACTTCAGTTCCCATTGTGGCATTTGGTTAATTAGTTAGTAGTTCTAGCTAATGTCTAGGGAAAAGAGTTAACTCTTCTTGACCAGAAGAAAATTAAAACAGTGTCAAACATGGCATCTATTTCTCAGCTATTTGAAGAAAAATCATGAAGCAGAACGTAACGATTTGCTTTCAGGAGCAAGTATCTTCAGCTTGGTGGAAAGCAGAAACTACAGTGCCCAGACTCTTTTTTCACTGTTTAATTTCTGCTGCAGTTTCAAGGCAGGAAAGAGAAAGAAGAAAAGAGTTGCCAAACACAACCTTCAGGATTGTGTTTCCAACGGACAAATTCTGCCCCCAAATTTAAAAATTGTTTCAGGATGCTGCAATTTTATATACATTTATTGGGAAATCACAGCCATTGAGTTCAGTAGAGGTTATACCTGAATGAAAATGTATAAGGTTACACTGATTATTTCAGCATAATTTAAACATTATTTCTAGAAGCAAAAGCACATAGAATATTCACATTGAAAATGAAGCTTAGATTGCATGACTTTTCTCCGTCATTCAAATCCTTGGTTCAGTACACAGTTGGCTGCAGCCTTATTTATTTTTAGTAAAACCAAATGGGTCATAGGTACCTCACGTGTGGGTACACACACCCACACTTAAGTATGGCCATTCCTGGATTGTGAAAAGGCATAATTCAGTTTCCTCTACCAGGTAAAGCTACTGAAGCTCGCTAAATAGGTAATTGGGAAAAAAAAGACAATTTACAATAAAATAAACAATGATGAAGAATTTAAGCAGTACATGATATTTGCTCATGAGAATTGGGATGAGTGAGAAATAGAAGCAGACATTGTGGTGCTTAACTGTTTGCAAAGTACTGCAGAATTTGTTGCCTTACTGCTTTGAATTATTTTCTTGAACAGTGGTTTGTAGTGTTTATTTGAACTGGAATATAATATTGCTATATAAAGGCTTTGAAATAAATATATATATATATATATATATATATATATATATAAAATTATTTCATCTGCTTGCTTTAATATTAAAAAAGTAAAGCCTCCTTTAAATTGAGTTATATGATTTGTGATCAAGTGGGCTAATAAATGGTGTAAATTAAATAAACCAAGTACATAAACAAAGGAAAGGAAAGTCTTTTGTGGCATGGTCCTCTGGCAACTTGTTTTTACACAAGTCTCATCAGTAATGGATAGATCTTTGCTCAGTTTCCTTTTTAAAAAAATGCATTTGCAGAAAAACATTATTTGCTAGTTATCTTATTTATCATTCTTGTCTCTAAGATACGCCCGGGTAGTTGATGGACACTATAACTGCCATTTTGAAATATATACCCAACTTGATTGGGCAACAGATACAGCTTGGAAGCAAGAGTCAAACTGCTGCAATATGTTCAGTGCCCCAACTAAGCGAGTCGTCTGCTAATGCAGCAGTTCCTTTTTTTTTTTTAGGCAATCATGTGGCAAATGCATTGTCTATCCTGGGTCTTAATCTCATTCCTGCTTGTTGTGGTTTGAGTAACCACATATTTTTATCAAAGCTTCACATGGCTTTGTAACCTACAAGAGGTTTCCTCCTAATATTAATAGCAATAATTTTTACCATTAAAACAGAGAGGACTGTTTTAAAAGGAAAACATGTCTAATGATAAACTGAATCCTTCCCAATTGTGCACCCCAAATGTTGAACTGTAGGTCTCATCATCTCTTGCCATGGTGGCCAAGGATAATAGAGAAGATATTCCTCAATAGTAATCAAAAATCCAAGGGTGGCCTATACTGTTCTTTTTTTAAATTAATTTTGAGTTTTGAAGTTAGTGAACAAATATCGTTTTAAGTAACAGCTAGCAAACTTTACTGGAATAAATCTTTATACAAAGTTATGATAGTAAATATTGACATGAACTGTGTGAAATTCTGTAAATGGCTACACAGAAGAAACTCATATTGAGTTCAGTGGATTTTACTCCCACGCAGGTATTTATAGGTTTGCAACTGGACTCTAATCTATGCAGACCTTGTCTTGAGTGCTGGTATTACTAATTTAATCCCAGGAAGGATAGTTATGTCTTGAATGTCACATTCTGTCTGTGAACATGCTCGGTAACTAGTTCCTGATCCACATTTTGTTCATTGCTAAAAGAACAACGGGAGTTTCTTTAATTTAATTTTATAATATTTAGAGCACATTCTCTATCAAAACAATCTTTTTCACAAGGCAGTGAACAGTAAAATATAAAATGTCTTAAAAAACCCATTAATATAAAACGAATCTGAATACAAACATCATAAAGCATTCAGTTAAACCATTGATAAAAGCGCAGAATGTAAAAACTGCAGAAAATAAGATTAATTAGAGGCCACATAGTAAATAAATTTAAGATCAAAAAATATTTTTCCACTAATGTAAAAAAGATGTATCCCTTTATATTCCAAGCTAAAAGAAAATATGATTAAAAGGGTGGTAGAGCAACCGTAGCATGTCATCCAGAGACACTTTTAGGGATCAGGTAGCAGTGGGAAAAGAATATTTAAAGTCTTGTCTGAAAACCTGAAGGGTGTTAAAGATTTATACTGGTATGTTGATATGGGCCGGTGAAGATTCCTAGTATATGGTCATACCCTCCATTTCCAGGTAATACTTTAACTGCTTGTTATTTTTGATATAATAATGTACACTCTTTCAAAAGAGAGAGCTGAAAGTCCAGAAAGGAGATGTATGGAGTCAGGGCCATGGCCTTGAAGCAAATTTTTAAAAAACTGATGTGTAAACAAAGAAGACAGAAAGAGTCCTTAAGTCCTGAGAAGGAAGGTAGTATTAAAAAGAGACTTGGGAGGACTCTTCCGTCTCTCATTGGGAGGGGAGGAGATACACAACCAGATTTTCAAGAATCCTTTATTATACAGTCAGGTCTAGGTTTGGTCGTCCTGTGGAGTATGTTTCCTGATCAGGTCTACTTTGAAGGATTGACAGGAGAGTTGCATGGATTGCCCTGATAGTAATGGCTTGCTGGAAGGCTCCAAAGAAACGTTCAATTCAGAATGCTGGGGTTATAGTACTATTGAAAGAGAGATTGCAGCATTACTCCTTGATAATATACTCTACTAATTGCTTACTTTTAATGTATGAATGGGCTATGTGCATAGACATGTACATAAACAAAGATTGTGAAAAGTAGAAGTATGAAAAGTCCAGAAAGGCTTTTATTTTATGGCTACTACAGTGAGATTTATTTCTGAGTAAATATGCATTGTGACATGCCATTGAACTGGACATTCTTCAATGAATTTTTCATTCATTTTCTTATTTAGGGCATTGAAAATACCATTTCTTTGAATTATAACAAGTTGGCATAGACTTCAGCTACACTTTTTTTTAAAGGTGTGAACATGTCATTTTCCCCTCTATTTTTTCTTTCTTTCTGACCTACATGAGATTTACAGTGATAGTATAAACTCCTCTTTTCCTTTCTAAAAGTTAGGCACTGAATTAAAAATGAATCTAGGATGCCATCTTGTGGATCTGAAGACACAGTTTAGTGTAGCTTACCCATTAAAGTTGTTGTCCACTAGTTCCAGTTACATTTTTTTTTCACCTTATAGCTCCATCTCCCTGTTATTCTATGTTTAGTCTTAGGGATTAATCATTTAATTGTGAGTTACTGGGAGAGATTTTTCCCCAAGGGTGCAAATTCTGTCTTCAGAAATGTTTTGAGTTGCCAAGAATGCAAAGTAGTTCTTCTAATGTAGTCTGTAGTGCAAAGAGTAATGATAATTTATTCTTTTGCAACCTGTTAGCAGTATCTTGAAAGGAACAGATATCAAGCTAACCTTAATTGAGGCCTGTCCAAGTGTATAAGCATAGTAAAGTATCCTGTCCTTAATGTTGTGATGTCTTATAGTTAATTAGTTAATTTTTAAGTTGCTTTATAAACACATAGCTAAATCACTGCAGGCTGCTTTGTTTGTCATTTCTCACCATTATTACTGTTTTTCCCTTTCTCCATCTCTCTTTCCCAGAGTCCAACCCAAATATGTGCTTCCTCTGCAGGTTAGATAATTATTGTTATGTAAATGTTTAAGTTGATCCAGTTCATTCTTTGTGAGTTAGTTGAGTCTTTGGAATGTAGCTATTCTATTTTTGTACTTAGTTGAACTTTAGGATGAAATAAATAATATAAAACATGTACTTTAGACATATATCTGTATTTTGGTTAAAATATGTTTTTAAAAAGATGAACAACAAAATAAACTTAGGTAGAATGGGTATGGACTGGAAATACTGTAGATTGCTTATTGATTATGTAAATGAGTCACAATTCAAAACTTTAAAATGATATTTTGCAAAGCAACCTAGTTCTATGAAAAGTATTATAGACTTATGCTAGTCAAACCTACCTCACAGAATAGGTCTGTAGGGAAAGTCTACAATGTTTTGTATTTAAATCTTGCTAGGAAGGTATGTAAGAATATTTTCCAGCCTGCTGTTTAGATACTTTCTGCTTCTTTGTAATTCTAGTGTTCATTCATTCCTTATTTTTCTCTCTTTATTTACAGTTACTCTGTCTCATATCACACAGCTGGTTCTCAGTCACAACAAGCTCACCTGTAAGTACATTTCTAAATATTTCATTTCTTCCTAAACGTAAATGAATTCCTGGCAATTTCTTGATTTGAACGCTGTTAGATATTACATATTTTGTAAGTGGTCTCTTTATTGTCAAATGCTAGCATGCCATCTTACTAGAATTTTCTCCCTGTTCTGTGTTCAAAATTTTATTGGCAGGAATAAATAGCACATTTCGTTCAAATAATGCTGCCAACACTGAAACAGCAAGTGAATATTTAATAGCATATTGCAGAAATCATCTTTCCTTTGTAGTGGATCTTTTGTAGTCTTAGGGTGGAATCTAATTTTCCATTTGCACTTTCCTCCCTCCACCAAATGGGATGGGAGCTGAAGATTAACCTTCCCTACCACAGCCGTTCCTGCCTTTCCAGGTCTAATCTGGTGGGTTCAGAGAGTCTCCAGAGTGGTCTGATATGTTTCTTTCTTTCTTTCTTTCTTTCTTTCTTTCTTTCTTTCTTTCTTTCTTTCTTTCATTCATTCATTCATTCATTCATTCATTCATTCATTTGAATAGCTTGTGGTGGCTTCTGAGTTTTAAGTTTTGTTGAGCAGTTGGTCATATTTGTACCACATAAATATATTTGTTGAATTTTGAGATTATTAGTAGTATTGTTTTATTAATGCTTGAACCTCAAATTTTATTCTAATGTAGAAAGTGTTCTGTGACTAGATTATTTTTGTGTTATTTAAATGGAATATATCTTGTGATTATAACAAACTCCTTAAGATAACTGTATTTGTATGTGTATATACTGTGCAAAATGTTATTTAAAAAACTCAGCCTGTTGAAGTTGATGTGTGTGTGTATAATACACACACACACACAAACACACTTTTAAATACAGTATATTATGGTGTAAATGTGCTCTGTTCCAAGTGTCCAGTTCTCTGTACAATTAGAATCTGTGTCTTTGCCATCAAGCCTCATTTAGAAGTACTCAAACATATTATTTTGCTGTTCTTTCACAAATACGGTGTGACTGACTGCAGCAGGGAAGCCTTCGCATACAAGCACTCATTGTCAGCCCAACTAGGTAGAGCAGACCAAGAAATCAATTCCACAGGAAGGCTAAAACTACTTTTATTGAGATTAGCTATAATAAAAGAACCTTGCAAGTCAGATTATGTTGTACCTCCTCCTCCTGTTTATAGTTCACTGAATTAGGGAGGTCTCTGTCTGAGTATCTTCAAACATTATCTGTCTGTTGTGGACTTAAAATATGTTTTACCCCTTGTCGTCCTGGCAACGGAGCATCCATCTTATCTTCTACACTTCTACACAACTAGATAGTGCATGGTTCAGGATAAGATGGAAGTCTTTGGGTGTACAGTGATGTATAGCTTTACATGTGAAGGCTTCTCTGCTGCAGGCAGTCACACTGTATTTGTGTATACAATATAGAGGGGAGGGTTTGTTCATCACTGCTTCCATAGTAAGTAGTACACACAGACACATGGGTTTTAGAGAAAGGTATATTTTGATCTTACTTAGAAAAGGGGATGCGACAACATACTGTTATTTGTGGTGACAGAGACTGGGGATTATGTAATGGTTGACTGTGGGATTTTTACATTGCAGAACGAGGTACCTGAATGGAAGAAATGTCTTCTTCCTTTCAATTGTCACATTGCTGAAGTGGCAACCATTATCAGAAGTTCATTGGGTAGTAAAGATTAGAGCAGGATGAGCAACTTCTCAAGGGGAGGGGCTAAAATTCAGCTTGTTAATGTCCAGGAAGCCATCCAGTGATGTGGTGGTATCACTGGAAATAACGGATATGAAAATATTTAACTTGTTTTCCTATGTTAAAGAGATGTTAAGGCTGGAATGAGCAGGACTTGCCTCCTAGAAACTTTCTGTTCACACTTCCACTAAAAAGTGCCACTGTGTTTTGGCAGCACAGCCTCTGGGTGCTGGGAGGACCACAGATGAAATGCTGAGGCCATATGCTGTCTGTGGGACTAGAATTTCTTCAATAGTGTCAGTGTATTTATTAGGTATTCCATATTTCCATTTTATAAGGATCCTCAAGCTGGTGAACATCAAGAAAAAGTTTGGAAATGTAGGTCATTCGCCTAGATGATAAAAGTAGTCTTAGTTCTATATCCCAGGCAAATTAAAATTCCCAACGTATTAAGACTTATGTTGTGACTTCTCTGTCATCTTTATGGAAACTAATTGTATTTTTAAGTGTTTTAATTCTAAGTCGTACTTTTGAAACTTCCGTGCTTTGTAAGACACATGGAAAAAATGGTTGCAAGGTATACTGAAGTCCAGCTAAACAATAAATAAAAATAAATAGTATGTCTCACCATTACTAAAAGACTGGATTTCAGTTTTCTTATTTGTCACATTTGGCATTCTTGACCTAATCCCTTAAAAAGATACAATTAATTGTCTGAGCAGATTGTTATCAAAATGACTTGGGAAAACAATGTCAGTGACACTTGATATGCTTCACTAAGGTCATATTAGCATCTCATACCAGTTTTCTGGCTTATAAATGAGCATGCCTGCTTCGTTGTTCCACTGTTTATAGTAAATATGTCCATTTTCTAGGGTGGTAAATTATTCATGAAAAGTAAGCAGATGTCCAGTGTTTTCCACAGTTAGTGTTCGCAGTTCTGTCAGCCTGACAAAAACCAGCAAAGCTATGTCACTACAGTAAGTCCTAGTGTCTTGCTTTCAGGTTTTGCTACCATTTCACTATTTTATTTATATTATTCTTAGCATGATTTCCCCATTTCTATCAATAAACCTATCAAATGTAGGCATACTGGTGTTCTCTTCATACACAGGAGAGCTGAGAATACTGTGATTATATGCATCTGTGATTCGAGAAACATGAAGACTGCAAGGCTTACAAGAAAAAGCATTAGCAACATACTTAAATTGTTACGTAAATGTGAGTCTGCGATATATATATATTTTTGGCAATGCCAAATATATTTTGTCCTGGGATTTGGAGAGTGCTGCACTACTTCTTTCTGGGAAATTAGTAATCAAACATCAGTTTTTTTGTTGGGGTTAGTTTGTTTCAACAAGTTTCTTTTGGCTCAGTAATAGTCCTTCCAGTGCTCATTTTTACCCACTTGTATTGGGATCTATCCCATGTATGGACTGTGTAAATAAGTTACCAGATCTACAAATGGTAGGCTCTGCAAATCATGGGAAGAATTACAAAGTAAAATATTTCAAGGAAGAGATTTTGTAGAATGATTATATTTTTAGAGGAAACTCTTAGAAGGTTTCAGAATGTGTAATTATTTGTTACCCTTCTGCTCAGAATTGCTTAAATGGTTGCTTCCCCTGCATCCATCAAATCTCCCATTTTATTCCTATAACAGCCTTTGTGGGCTCAGAGGAACTGGATAAAAGTTACCTAGTAACCTTTCTGGTTGAGGAAACTTTCTAGGGTAACACTGTAAACATTGCTGCATGCTATAAAATGAACCAAAAATCACACTTCATGAATGAAATAGAGTAATCCTCCCCAAGGTGATGACCTTGAGATGTGGTTCTAGGACACTCAGTTGACCTACAAGGAAAAATAATCATCCTTCTTCTCTCTTAGCTGCAGGAGGTGTTCTGTTGATCCAGACTTCATGTTGTTATCTGTTAAATTATTTTTGTATATGTGCATTTTTCTCTGTACTTTTAAATGCCAGAAGCTTTTTGCATTTATTGTTTAAATGTTTTTTACTGAAAAATAGTTTTTCTTTTCTCGCTGTTTGCTATTACAGGTAGTCCTCATTTACTGACAGTAATTGGGACTTGGAACTCCATTGCTAAGCGACATGGTCATAAAGCATGACATCGTGTGACCGCACCAACTTAACGATGGCAGTTCCGGCAGTCCCAATTGTCATCATTAGGCAGTTCCCATGCAAATCCCATGCAGTCACAGTGTCCCGCGGTCACATGATTGCCATTTCTGACCTCCCACCGGCTTCCCCGTTGACTTCACTCGTCAGAAGCTGGCAGTGAAGGTTGCAAATAGTGATCACATGACTGCGGGATGCTGTGACGTTGTAATTGCGAGCACCCGAATCATGATCATGTGACCGCGGGGACATTGCAACGGCCACAACTACGAGGACCCATTGTTACTTCAAACGGTCGCTGTATGAGTGGACCTTAAGCGAGGACTATCTGTATCTTACATAGTTATCTTTGATAACACATCTATCCCTAATTTACATTTACCAGTTGCATGTACTGATAAATGTATGTACTGATGTACTGATAAATTAGAAACAGAGAATACCAATTTGAAATAAAACAGTAATAAAAAGAGGGGGAAAAAGACCTATGGGGGTAAAATAACCCCTTTCTTTGCACTATTTGTCACTAAATACAGTATAACTTCACAAATGGGATTATATATCTATTCCTTATTAAGAATAACTTTTAATTAGGGACTTGAGGTACTTTGTATAAATATGTTGCTTTAACAATATCAATATATAAATTTATTGAGATTAACAGTGAAACATTGTTAATACATACAATATTTTTAGAAGGTGATTTTTCTTTGTCTCCTGTAAATACTGATTGTAAAGTGAGTTTGAAAAAAAATGAAGTATTGCCTAATTTCTCCAGTGGAGGTCACTACTGAGATATATTTTTACACCTTGACTTGGAAATATGTCTATGAAGGTTCTCAGTCATCCAGGTGGAATTGTCTGTAGCTTGAATCATGTCAACTGGATTTCTATTTTCTCAGTGGAAACGTTTCGCTCCTTATCCAAGGAGCTTCTTCAGTCTGAGCAAAGTTAGTAAGGGAATCCTAAATATGTTTCTAGGTAGCTGTGTGACCTTACACCTGGGGCTAGGTCATGGTTATATTGAGATGTTATTTTAAGTCCTTTTATCATCTAAAGGAGGATCGTTAAGATCACCATGCTGCTGTTGAGCTTGTGAAATGGTCTTAATCTTCCTAGGCACAGAAGACAAAGCAGGGAGGAAGATGGGGGAAAGATTATGCCTGAGGCCCCCACCTCTATTCAAGGAAGGATTTTCCAAGTTGGCATAAATGGATTCCTTGACCCCTCTCTCAAACCACCTATCTTCTCTGTCTAAAATTACAAAAGTCTACATTGAACTCTACCAAACAACTTTTGTACAGGAAGATGGCCCAACACAGGAGAAGTAACACCACAGGACCAGAGTCAGCAGTTTATCTTCATCTAAAGGAAAAAGGACACTCATTTGAGGACATTAATGTTCACATTTTAGACAGAGAAGATAGGTGGTTTGAGAGAGGGGTCAAGGAATCCATTTATGCCAACTTGGAAAATCCTTCCTTGAATAGAGGTGGGGGCCTCAGGCATAATCTTTCCCCCATCTTCCTCCCTGCTTTGTCTTCTGTGCCTAGGAAGATTAAGACCATTTCACAAGCTCAACAGCAGCATGGTGATCTTAACGATCCTCCTTTAGATGATAAAAGGACTTAAAATAACATCTCAATATAACCATGACCTAGCCCCAGGTGTAAGGTCACACAGCTACCTAGAAACATATTTAGGATTCCCTTACCAACTTTGCTCAGACTGAAGAAGCTCCTTGGATAAGGAGCGAAACGTTTCCACTGAGAAAATAGAAATCCAGTTGACATGATTCAAGCTACAGACTTGACTTGGAAACTTTGGAAAACTTGTGATTGGGTAACAGTACATTTCTTACAGAAGATTTGTGAGGAATAAGGTAAACCTGTTTGTACTTTCGCAGCCTCTCTTTGAAGCCACACATGGGGGAAAAATGGCAGATTTGTTTCTGTCCCCACCATCTTCAGGTAGTACAGGTTATATAATTGGTTCTGCAACTTTCTAGCGATTGATTTTGCATCCATATAATTTTCCCTTTACGCATATGCAAACATGCAACAAGGAATAAGCTGTAGGTGAAGGAAATAGAATTGGGTTTTTTTTACGTGTCCATACTTCCTCACTACCCCACACATACTTGCTTTGACACCATTTTGTAGGGATGTGAAAGTGAAAGATTTTGGTAAGGCTGGCTTTAGGTCTATTATTTGTCTGCTTTTAAATTACATATTTACAGTTGCTTGTAGATATGTTTAGTATTCGCTTTTGAATTAGTGTGCGTTTTCCCCCTTTGGTAGTGTTCTCATGATGTGCTTTTAATATGCTTTGTTTAGGTTTTTTTTTCCCTTAGCCCCGGTGAATCATGTTATGTCCAGAAAAAGCAATCTTCAAACATTCTTCATAAACAAATAAAAGTGGACTCTTAATTGTAAAAGAACTATTTGGAAGCAACTCAAACTGAAAGCAATAATCCTTTTTCAAAAATGCTATTTTTGCCATTTTTATATGGTAGGCCTTTACATATGTCAGTGTGGTATCCACAGCAATGGATGACTATGTGCTAATTCATTATTTCCTGTTTCGTTGAATCTGATCATCTGGCATTTATGTTAATGGAGGGTTCATACCTCAGTTATACGTAGAAGATTCCACGTTCAGTTCCTGATGATGAGGAAGAACCTGGCCAAAGATTCTCAAATCTGAGTAAGGTCTGTCTCTTATTTACTAAGACAGATAAACTTGAAATAAATTAGCTTCCTCTTTTTTCTTTCAGCCCTAGGGAATCAGGACTTTAATTTAAAAATATTTGTTGTAGCACTGTTGTAGAACTAAGCAGAGTCTAAATGATGGTTTTGCAGAACGTAAGCTGATTTGGAATAAAAATAATATAAACATTGGCAGGTGAATAAAAACTGTAGGACTTCCACATTTAAAAGGTGTACATGTATAATTTGAAGGCATACAACTTTAGTTCATTTCCCCCTTGTCGGTTTTCATGACTTAAATCTTTAAACTCAACGTATCATCTGAGAAGATCTTAACTGTAATTGTTAGTTAATTAATAGTTTAATGTACTCCATAGATCATGGAGTAAATCTATGTGGTTGCTAGGAGTCAACAACGACTTGGAGCCACAGAATCAACTCCATAGAAGATACAGAAATACTTTATATTAACTTAATAGTTAATATTCAAGTTTAAGTTAAAAAATTTATATTTAAATTTGCATTTTTTCCTGGAGTCATAGCTTTTATTTGGGGGGGGGGGGGAATCACTTAAAGCTTTGACATGAAAGTAGCTTAAAATGGAAGATTCAGTTTAGAGAATGTGTCCAGAGTTTGAATTTAGATTAACAAAGTGTTCTGATTTAGTGAGGACAGTAAAATAATCCTTTATCTTATCAAAAAGACAAATCTCTGCAGAAAAAGTTTAATTGTACTGGGCAGTATAACTTCAAGAAAGGTGCAGCTTTTGCATTTATTTTGTTCTTGGGCTGCAGCGAAATGTTTCTCAGAGCCTTTTCCTTTTTTCTTTGTATTCCTGGCACAGATTACAGAAAATATATGTGGGTCATTGTGTTTTATTTATTTAAAAGATTTCTAAATTATCTTTTATTTCCCAGGGTGATATAAAACAAGACTTACATTAATGCTTTTCTCCTTTGTCATGATTCATAGAAGAGCAAAAATATCCCTATTGAAGCTGCTATTAGCTATGGGAGCAAAACTGTTAGTGGCGCCAAAGCGGGAATTTTCTTTGGAAACACAGTAGAGGCTTTAAAAAACTCCATGCATCATCGCCTCAATTAAATTTGTCGTGCCCATACTGATTATTAGTTATTTTTATGTGCGAGGAATTTCAAGTTTAGAATCATGTCTAGTTTTTCCTTGGATGTAACCTTGGGTAGAGTGTATGTGTTGTGCCTGTTATGTGTAATATAATTATGTTAGCCAATTTCTAGAAAAGCTGATCTCAATGGTTTACAAATTCCTTGTCTGTCTGTCTGTCTGTCTGTCTGTCTGTCTATCTATCTATCTATCATAGTCTGCCCTAATCAACAGAGACTCTAGGTAGGATATAACAGAATTATACAAAGAAAAAAGAAAAAAAGTACAGCACATGACTACATGTACTTAAAAAAAACTATTAAACAATAAAAAAGCTCTCAAAGGTGCCCAATTGCTCAAAGTACCCTAAGGGCTAAACACAAAACAGATGGCACTGATTTGGCTAGTTTATGAAACACCAATAGGGTAGGGGCCCTCTGTACCACTGAGGGAGATATTTCATGGAGGCAAAACTATTGAGAAACCCTTCCATCTCATCCATATCTAATGTATTTCTCAAAAAGGAAGGACCCACAACAACCCTGTGTAGAACAACCAAGTAGTGATGAAGACATGAGCTATTGTTTCCAGGTTATTTTGGTCCATGTAGGGTTATAACTGGGGCATCAGCCAATGATGGGCAAAGTCTCCCCTGGCCACAGCTTCCACCTGGTCTTTTAGCAGAAGCCAAAGTCCAGGAGAACCTGCAAGTCACGAACCAAATCCTTTGTGGGGAGCATGACCCTGTCCAGAGTTACTTTAAGGACCAACGTAACTAGCTTGCCCTCCTGTCTACTGACAACAAGCAGTTCTGTCTTGGTAGGATTTAATCAAATTCAAATGATGTGGAAATTGTGGATAGAGAACATTTTTCTTCTTTTTCACAGTATTAAAACTTGTGGTTATTAATAAGGTAAATGTGAAAATATTTGGGGTCAGTATGGAATTTGTTGCCACAGATGTAATGATGGTAAAATTGTAATGGTTTTTAAAAGAGGATTAGACAAATTCAAGGAGGATTAGATTATCAATAGCTATTATTTTTAATGCTGTATATTGTCTCCAGAATCAAAGTCAGTCAGTATGCCTTTAAATATTAGTTGCTAAGGAATAACAGTGTATAAAACTACTGCTTTATCTCTTACGACCTTTGCAGGTGCATCTGTTTAGCCTAAGGCAGAAAAAGTAGCCTTTGGCCAGATCCATCAGGACTCTTAGGTTCTTTAGTTGTATAGTTGTATAGCAATTGGCAATAACAGTTGACTTCAGGTGATGTGAGTGTGGGTTATGCTGGAGTGTATGAACTTACCCTTCAACACTTTATAATGTGATAATTCCAGCAAATGGAAGTCTCATATTCTGCTGTGCAGAAACACCTTTCATTTCTAGTATAAGGATATAAGAAGATCAACCTTTATGTTTTCAGGTATTTCCCCTGAAACAAAGTAAAGTCTCCTTCAAGTTGAGTTAAACTCCTCATGACTCCACAGTACTTGTTCTCTCCAGGATGTTTTTTTTCAACTTCCCAGTTTAGCCTATAGCCTTGATATTCCCTGGATGTTTTCCATCAAGTCCTACTCGGGTCCAACACGGCTTAGCTTCTGCGCCAAGACAAAATCACTCAGACCCTGTTATCTGCTGCTACTTTCACAATTTATTCAAATATACTTCTACTTGAATACTTAAATACAAAAATACAGGAGAAAGCTTGATCAAATGTGGTCACCTCCCAATCCATAAATATTACTTGCTTGCTTAGATTTTGCTTTAATAAATGAAAGAGAAAATTAAACCAATAGAGAGTTTAAATCTTTATATGAACTGTAGTATTCATATCATGCATCAGGGCTTTTTTCATATTTCTAGATAATAGCTAGACATTGATTTGTTGCTAAACTGATGTAACCTTTTTGTGAGTATTGATCACAATACTATCCTCCTCGGAAGTGCCTCAAAAGTGGCCTTGCTTGATCAGTGTATTATTTATTTCAAGTTGATAGCCAAAGTTTAACTAAAGATTCGGTTTAACTGAATTTTAAATTTAGTCCAAATATATATCATTTGGAATAGCCATTTGAAATTACAATTGTATTTCCTGCAGGAGAAATAAAATAACCCCTCAGGTTTAAATTCTGAAAAACAGAATATAAAAAGAGAGAAAAAGCATGCTCACTGGCTGAAATAGAAGTAGTTCTGGTACAGTAGTTTGATGGAGCAGGGTAACTACTTCTTGGTAGCACTTAAGGACAAGCCAACTGAAGGCAAAAGGAGAAGGGGACAGCAGAGGATGAGATGGTTAGATAGCATCACCGATGTAATGAACATGAATTTGAGTAAACTCCGGGAGACAGTGGAGGACAGGAAGGCCTGGCGTGCTGTGGACCATGAGGTCACGAAGAGTCGGACACGACTGAACGACTGAACAACAACAACAAGGACAAGCCAAAGGCAATTGGTCTCTCAAAAGATGACAGAATAGAGTTGCTTCCTTTACATACTTCTCCTTTGATGAAATATCAGCTGCCAAGTAAAGAATGCAGCACAGGTGTCTGTTCCTAAACATTGTGCATTCATCAGGAAGCTATAGCCTGCCAGGACATTAAGAGTTTTGGAAGGCCTGTTTTATCGTAACAGAAGTGCACCGTTGGAGCCTTCAGGAGCACATGGAGTCCCCAAAAGCCTTGGCTGTGGCCCCCAGAGTCCCTCTTAAAGCTGCTACCAAATTGTACTTTGAAGTATTGCAGAAGTAAATGTTCCATGTTGATTAAACTTACGTTTAAAATGAATGCGATCAGATGTAGGGTTTCCCCTTCCAGTTTTGAAGTGCAAGTCCTGGAGCACTCCTCAAAGGTCAAATCCTTGACTGAAAGAGAGTTGCACACTACTGTCTTATAATGTAAACTGTCCCAAAGTATGGTTGAATAAGGCTTAACACCATCCGTTATTATTTTTGTACTCACTACTATTGGCTTCATATTTGATAAGTCACCTATATAAGTTGAGCTTTACATGGACAAAGATCTTGCACCCTCATCACCACATGATGAGATTGCTGTAACATGCTCTACAGGGCCTTAGGGACTGTCTTGTCCAGGTAGAGTCTGTCCAGTCCTTGTATGCATGCAGGGAGGGGATGCTGAGGGTCCCCTCCCCACAGGAATCCAGGGGCCGTGAGCCTGAAGTACAGTCCTCATGCTTTAGAATACCTTGCCCCCTGACGTTTGCCTGTCCGCCCTCTCCTTCCAGCCTTCCGCGAGTTAGTGAAAATGGTTTTGTTTGAACAAGTATTCCAAGTTTAGTAGAATTGCTGATTGCGAGAGCAACTGTTTTTCTTTTCATTTCTGTTTTTGTTCTGTATTCTCTTGCTGTTTCTGTATTTTTATGTTTTATATAAACTGTCAGGAGTCATGATTGAGCCAGGTGGTATAAAAGTACTGTTACTTAACAATAAAACTGATGCAGCTAATGATGACTTAAAACTGTCTTATGGCTGGGAGCAAGCTAAATATATTAGATAGATAGATACTTTATTGATTTAGTCTTTTGACCATATCAAGTATGAAAGAAAATAAAATAAAAAGCCATTATAAACATACAAGTAAATATGAGTAAATACAAATAAAACTATAATACAAATTCATATCAAACCATCACCCCTACAGTCAACTCCAATCTGGTCTATGTAATCTGTCCTCTTTAGGATTGCCTTTGATATGAAGAGTGCAGTCTTGCTAGTAATGAGCTTGTTCTTACGCTGTAAAAAATAAGAAAGTTTCTGCTGGCTGCTCCAGTATTTTTTGTTTTTTAAATATAAGTCTAAGTGGTCAGTCCTTTCTACAGAATATAATTTGCAATCAAATAAGATATGTGCAGTATCTTCAACAGCTGGGGCACCACAAATACATAATATGTCTTCATATGGAACTCCTTGGAACCTCCCATATCTTATCATAGAGTCTAATTGATCGAAACAATCAAATTGATCAAAATATTATCATGGGAACAATGCTGAAAGAAGGTGCTGCCAGAGCAGGCTTGTGCTGTGGTTAGGGACAAGTGGGGAGAGTCTGTTATTCTTTCTGCCAAACTGGATGCAAAATCATTTAGTTATTTGAGGACATAGATAATTCCAGATGAAATCAAGAAACTATTAGCAATCCAAAGGCAAGTCATTTTTCCCACCAAGGGCATATTTCCCTTTAAAATGATAACATATCCAATATTCACTTATTTTCCTATTGTCTGTTTATATGTACTATACAATTTAAACAAAATTTCCATTCAGTAGAACTGGGCTGGTGTGATTTGTGTCTCCTATCTTGCTTTGAGGGTGTTTTTTTCTCTTTGCAGCCGTGCCTCCAAATATTGCAGATCTGAGGAATTTAGAAGTACTCAATTTTTTCAACAATCAGATTGAGGAACTGCCAACTCAGACCAGCAGCCTTCAGAAGCTGAAACACTTAAACCTTGGGTGGGTAGCAGTTGTGGTCAGTTGCTTATACTCTTGTTAGCAGCCTTCCCCAACCTGATGCAGGCTGGGAATTCTGGGAGGTATAATCTCAACACATCTAGAGGGTACCAGATTGGAAGAGGTTGCTTTATAGGATATAGTTTCTGAATAAAATGATTCATTATTTAGTTGTTTCGAAAAATATTTACCAAATATTATTCATCTTCTAACAGTTTTATCCTGAAATAAGTGCAGAAACAGAAACATTGTTTCTTTCAAATAGCAAAGCCTCTGACCTTTTGTATCAATCTGAAAAACAAAATTGTTTTATCTGTCTTAACACCGTAGATACCTTATAGTTTTCCAAACTGGAAATAAGATGGAAATTATACATACCCACCTCTATATTTATTTTTTATTGTGATATTTATACCCCGCCTATCCCCTCCCTAATGGAAGACTCTAGGCAGCTTACATACATATACATTTTCCAATTCCATTATACAATTCACCATATACAGTGCCCGCGCGTAAGGGGAGGGGGTAAGGGAACCGACTCTTCTAAGGCTCCGGACTACATATCCCAAGATGCCTTGAGCCGGCTGCTGACGTCCTGTAGATGTTACTTCCGGGTCCGTCGTCACTGCCGCCATTCAATCTTTCCTCTGATCTTTTTCCTCCGGTGGAACTGACTCCCATCAGGACGCCAGCAAATTTTCCCACTTAAGGTGGTACCCATTTATCTACTTGCAAGCTTTCGAACTGTTGGGTTGACAGGAGCTGGGACTAGCAACGAGAGCTCACCTCGTTGCGCGGGGTTCGAACTGCCAACCTTCCGATCGGCAGTCTACAGCTCAGCGGTTTAACCCGCTGAGCCACCGCATCTCCCCACATCCATCTATTTTTATTTATTTTTATTTATTTTTCAACTTCTATCACCGCACCATCTCCCCCAAAGGGGACTCTATCCATCCCACCTGTGATGAAATCTTGGTTTGACTCAGGAAAAGGGGAAGAGAATGCCAAATATATTTACAGAAAAGATATTTGAGTCCTGGGAAAGTAGAAAGCATGAGAAAGAGCTCCACATTGATTGTGTTAGGTATAAGTTGAAGTAAGGAGCAACTTTGACAGGTGTCGGGATTCTGTTACAATACCCTGACTACATTAAAGTACATTCCAAGACTCTTAGCCATTTCCTGACTTTGTGAAGAGCTAAAATCCATCTTGAAAGTCTATCAAAGCCACTTATTGATTTTTGGTTTTTTTTAAGGATGCCCATTTACTAGTTTGACTTTTTATGTGATTTTTCCTGCCTTTTTGTAGTCTTGGTACCTTTGCATTTGATCAGGGTTTTTTTTTTATTACCGTGTTGTTGGCTTCTTTGGAATTGTGCAAGGCACAATTAAAAAGACACACTGTATGGATTTTAAAACTTTTAAAATATAGTGACACTGACACAGACTAGATATACTGTGTGAAATGTCACTGCTCCTTGTGTATTGAAAATAATGCCAATTCACAACCTTCATTCATTCATAGGATGAACAGGCTCAACACCTTGCCACGAGGATTTGGCTCTTTACCAGCTCTAGAAGTTCTTGATTTGACTTACAATAATTTAAATGAAAATTCCCTGCCTGGAAACTTCTTCTATCTAAGTAAGAAATAGTTTTTTAAAAATAAAACTTTAAATCATCTTGAAAAGTTGCTTTGCTTTCTTCAGCTGATTTATTTGAGAAAGACTGAGCTCTAAAAAGAATGTTTGAGATATATGTCTCCTCCTCTGAGTCCCCTTGAATATTTGTACAAAACTTGGTGATCTGTATCCTTTGATCTATAGTACCTGATATTCGTGGAATAAATGGACAACCAGGCACATTTGATAAAATGTTGCTTTGGTCATATTTCCTTGAATTTTATTCAGCATTTGTAGAATGAAACTTTGGGAAATGCAGTGTTCTCCTGGGACCATTTCAGAAGCCGCCATTTGTGGCACAGAATGCTAGCTAGCAACCAAGTTGTGATTTACTTTCTTTTAATAACTCTTAGTTACATGTATTATAAATACCATGTTCTCAATTAGTATTTGGCATCATCAGGCAAATGCACTCACTTCAGGAAGGCCCATTGATACTTTCTTCTATTTTCCAGGCAGGTGCATGAATGTAAGTTTCTATGTAGGCAGACAAGGAAGCAGAGAGGCAGAGCTAGATACCCAAACATCTAAAGTTTATTTTTAAAATTGTCATTCTCTAAGCATATCATTCCTAATATGGCTCTAATTGGAATCACAGGATCCCAAATCTGTGATTTGGAAAGAAACCTCCCACTTACACCAAAAGCAGCTTTTTTTCTTGAAAAACCAAGATGAAATTCTACAATTCCAATTTATATTATGTTTAGGATTAGGGCCCAATGTTAACTCTAATCATGATCCCAAACTAGCCTCCCCAAACCAGGAATTAAGAAATTCCTCAAAACTGAAACAAAACCTGGTTGTAACAAATGAATAGGTGAATAAACCATCTTTTTTTCCTTTCCTGTTATCTCTACATTGGGATTGTGAAAGGACATAAAAAGACTTGGTTGTTTATTTTAATGAAAAAAATATATAGAAAATGCTATTCAAAAAAGCTGCTTGCAAAAATGTTCACAAAAATGTTTGTTTGTTTGTTTATTAAATTTTTATCACCGCCCATCTCCTCCCAAGGAGGGACTCTGGGCAATTTACAATAAAACACCGTTAAAATGCAACATAACTGCAGGTGCAACCAATATAAATATAAACAAACAATAAATATAAAATAAAATCCAGGTGGCTGATGTTTCTCTACTGTGGGTGTAAAACGTTATTTAGGACAGTTCTAAGGGACTAGCCATCCCCAGGAGTAATTATTTTCCTTCCTGCTTCAGGCATGTTGGCAAAACCAGGTTTTTTAGTTTTTTGCGGAAGTCCAGGAACGAGGGGGCCTGTCTTACCTCTGGGGGAAGAATGTTCCAGAGGGCAGGAGCTACTGCAGAGAAGGCCCACTTCCGAGACCCTGCCAGATGGAATTCTTTTACAGATGGGGTCTGTAACATGCTCTCTCTGCATGACCGGGTGGGATGGGTCGATGTAATGGGGATGAGACGGTTCCTCAGGTAACCTGGACCCATGCCACGTAGGGCTTTAAAGGTCATAACCAACACCTTGAATTGGACCCAGAAGCAAACTGGCACCCAATGCAGCTCGCGTAACAAAGGTGTTACATGTGCCCTCCTTGGGACACCTAAGATGGCCCATGCGGCTGCATTCTGGATCAACTGTAGCTTCTGGATATTTTTCAAGGGTAGCCCCATGTAGAGCGCATTACAAAAAATATATAATTTTTTGTGCAGGTTTGATTGTTTAAAAATTCACAAGCTGGTACAAAAATGGGATGGAACAATTTGAAGCTTGTGAAAATGAGAAAGTAAAATAAGGAAACTTTGCTCTTCCCTAAGTATGAGTGATATAATCTCTGCTCAGCTTTGAACATGATTTCTGTTTTTGAAATGTCCTTAGACAGTAAAATTACTGTCCCATGATGTGTTTTCTTAGTGCCCTGTGCCTAGGATGATTGAAATATTTCCTGAGCCATACAGTCTGTTTAGGAACCAAGGGAGAGAATGAGAAAAAAATACAATTAATCCAAAATATTTCAATCTTCGTTCTCTTAAAATGATTCTACTTTCCCTTTGCTTTACGGAAGTAAAGAGATTTTTATGAAGCATATACAGATTTTTATTTGTTTGTGTTCTAGTCCAGCAGCTCTCAACATTTCATACCTTAAGTTTCACCAAACACCTTATCAATCTGGTCAGGGGAAAAAAGGCTCTTTTCAAGAAGAAGATACATTATAGTGATTCTGTTACAATATTTATCAATTAAGATAATTTAAGTACATGAAACATTGCAACAATATTGTTGACAGTACTTTTCTATATTGTAAATATTGTAAAATAATAAAAATTACTTTAAATAACATGTTGGCAATATAGCTATATATTGTAAATATTGTAAAATAAGTAATCTTTCCACAAGTTCAATCAAGAAAAATACATCCAAATAATGAGTGAGTGCTAACAGTCTGAAGCAGTACTTAGCAGTTTATGAATAGTCTTCCCCTAAGCTCAAATCAAAAGATATGCCAAAATAATGTGTGAGAGCTAGCTAGCTAGGTAGCATATAACATTGTTTTTTTGTGTTTTGACTCTAAAGCCCAGACCCCTTAGGCTGCTCTAGTCCCATGGATTACAGGAAAGGCTCTGCCAAAATGCTCTTGGAGGCTTCAGTCTGCCTTCCTTCTCCGCCATTTTCTCTCTCTTGAGGGCTCCTTCCTCACCTCACCTGGGGAGGGGTGTTGTGTCCCGCTGATTACTTCTGCATATTTGAGAAACAATATCCTAGTCTATTTGTTTAAAAAAAAAAAGCTTCTGCAGCTTCTTGCTGCACTAACCGAACAGAAGTATACAGAGTAACCTTTTTAGAACCTTTAAGGAAGATTATGGATGCAAATTTGGATAATGATTAGTAATAAACTTGGATGGCTTTCTTCTTGACAAGTTAGTACTGCAGCTGCGTGCTGCAACCTGCCAGAGAGCAATGTAGTAGAATTTGTTAATTGTGGCACCCTTTTGGATATAGATGTTTTCCTGAGCAGAGCAATAGTACAATAAGCCAGTAAATCTAAGTTTGACCTGCTTGTTATTATTGTGAGCCTTGGGTATGTCAAAGGCTTTTCACCAAGTCAGGGTTATTAATCAAACCTGACACTTTTTTATTGATCAGGCCTCAAATGGTTGGGTTGTATGCCACCCTGTTTATATATTGCTGTTTAATTTGCAGCCACCCTGCGTGCACTCTATCTAAGTGACAACGATTTTGAAATCCTGCCACCAGATATTGGGAAGCTCACAAAGTTGCAGATAGTAAGTAATTTATCTAAATTCTTGGGAAAAAAATCAATTTACTTTTGCAGTCCTAGTTTGAGTAGAATCAAATCAATTTGCAAGAAGTTATGGGGGTTTTGTAGGAGTTAGCGTCAACATCTGTATTGCCTGTTGTTAATCAGAAAGTACTTGTGCATAAATTGGAAGAATGGGTGGAGTGAAGTAGCAAAAAGGAAAAGTTGTGTTTCTGACAAGTCTTGATCTACTTCCTTTCAGTTGAGAATTGGCCTGACAACTCCATGGCTATGTTCACACAACATGCTTAACCTCCTTACTAAATTGACCTATTTTCTAGTATCATAGATACATTGAATCATAATTTGAGCAGACTGGATTTATACTACATGTTAAGCCATAAAAAACTCAACCACAGTTAAGCCTAACTAAGCTTAGCATGTTGTAAGTATCTCCTCCGAGAGTGTTTTGTGTATGCAAATTATGTGTGTCTCTGACTCTTAACCATTTTCCTTGTTTTTTACAGCTTAGCTTTAGGGATAATGACTTGATATCACTCCCGAAAGAAATTGGAGAACTCACACAGCTTAAAGAACTTCATATCCAAGGAAACCGTCTTACAGTATTGCCTCCAGAACTAGGTAAGATTGGTCCATTGCTGAAATCTGAATAGCTAAAGGGTTCTGGAACATGTATGTTTTCTGGATATCTTTCATGTTTCAAACCAATTATTGCTGCTTCTCTTCCTGTTCTTTGCTATTGGTTTCGTTAAATCCGAAGTGGGATTTGGCATTCGGCAACAAGGTTTAGTAAGAGTTGTTGTGAGCTGGGCAGGATAAAAGTTTGAGAAGGAAAGAAATTCCAAGTTTGGAAGCCAAAGATGCTAGCCTGTACTAGAGTTACACTTTATATCTGGCAAAGAAAATGATTGGGAAGAAATGCTTTGTACCTTGCAATTATGGAGCTCCTCCCCATTTTTCATTAAAGCACATGTGTCTTTTCTCAGGCTTCTGTGTGAACCTCAAAAGAAATACTGCTGGTTTAAGAGTTATATCAATGACATGCTGTTTAATGATGCAGCTCATTGAAGCAGCAGCAGCAGCATCTTTTTTTAGGCTGGCTGGAAGCTGAAAAAAGACATGTGCTTTAATGAATATCAGAGAGGTGCTGTGTTCATTAAAGGTCTAAATTACTTCTTCCCAGTCATTTCAGTGTGTGATGTAGATGGCATTGTACCTTGCAATATTAGATTATGCATTTTCCCCATTTTTTCAACCAATTAATCTCTCACAGTCATTTATATTTGGCTAAAATTAGATTTGTGTTTGTGGATAGGTTATTCTCAACCTATGAATCAAAGGCAAATCCTGATCAGTTATTTTTTTTTAAATTCTGTACCTTCCTTGTCCTTATCATGTGCTGTTGACCTAGGCAGGCATTAAGATTGAAATTATGGTGTTCATTTGTTAGTATGATATAATGAACTGATGAGTAAAGGATGAATTCCCAAACTCTCTGTCCTTTTTAGCCAACTTTCCCAGAGCTGAAATTGAAGTTCAGCACACCTGGAGGACCTCAGATTGGGGAAGGCTACCTTGGACATAGTTTTTTGAAATATAGTTCTGAAAATCATGGTAAATAATAAGGCTCTTCAGAGCTTCAGAGGAGCACTTCAACTTGACAAAGTCTTGATCAAAACGCCCCTTTGAAGCAGTGCTGCTTTCAAGACTCCAATAAGGAACAGTTTCACAAATTTGATCGAAATGCTAAAAGGGGTTTCTGTGCACGCACAGCAAAGCAGCCAAATGAATTGAATTGGCCCACTTCAGGGCTTATATTTGAGGCATCAGAAGAACAATGTGATTTTCAATGTGATTTTAGACTGCTGTGATGGTCTGACTGGTGAAGTTGATGCCTTCGGGTGGAGCTGTGCTGCTTCATATAGCACTTGTAAAATAAGCCCCCATACATAAACATTGAAGTTGGTGTTAAAAATTTCAGGATTTTAAAGTTATATACTGCAGTGGAAGATAACTAGTGATTCACTGCAACCACAAGGTTGCCACCAGTTACATGAAATGCCATGAAGCACTACATTTGTGAGATGTGTGTGTGCACACATGCTGTACATGCACACATACATGTATATACACACACCTACACAGTGATGGTTTAATAATTAGAGCACTGTTTTAGAAGAAAATGGTGGCAGGGAGGTAGAGCCAAAACAAGCACCAGATCCAATTGGCGAAATCAGTAGTGCATGTCTTAAAGAGCATTATTTGGCTTGCCTATGTGCAATGCTATTAAAATATCTCAGCAAAATGCATAGTAGCCGTAAGTAAGGGACTCATTAAAGGTTAGAGAGTGGTGCAAAGTCATCAGAAAAAACACCGCCATTGGTGAAATAATGAAAGGAAGTTACACTACTGTAACAAATTTTACATGCAAAAATAATCATGTTATCTGAAAACTGATGAGTGTAGGTTTTATTATTGCATGCCTTGTTTTATATATAGAAACAAGTGATTTAACAAAATGTCAACAGGAGGAAAAGGAAGAATAAAACAAAGAAAGGTATTTTGGGTAACAAGGGTGGAGGGAGGAAGCTGCTTTCTGTTCAGCTTTTGCATTACCAAACGTTATGCTGCATTTATCATGTGGCTGTGATATATCAGGATTTCCAGAGTCTGGAAACTAAGTATAAGTCACTTAAGATGGATAAGTCAAACAGTGTCTGTCATTTGGCACTGGCAACCCTTTCTTAGCATAAAATTGGTCCTACTATCAAAAACCTCCATTGTCAACCCAAAAGAAAGGACTAAGCCTCCTGTAACAGCACCTTGTTTGCCTCAGCTTAGTGGGCTAAGAAAAGCACAGGGAACCCTTTGCATGCTGGTCATGGCCCTCTTTACAAGTCATTTTACCGATTTTATGAGTTGAGAAATGTTTAACCAAAGAGGAAGCTATATTCACAAGGAAGAATTGGTGTACAGTACCAGAATAATTTCTGGCCCAAATTTCAACAGATTTGCTAACATCAGTTGGGACCAGCATTTGCTTGGAAAATGACAGTTTGAACGTGGGATTATTTAGTCTGTAATTTATCTTTTTAAATTTTTTTGCGCCCCCTGACACATTGGGTATGGTATTTTTTTCACAAGTGCCACTGAAGCTAGATGCCCACCTTGCTCTTATGAGGTCCTCATCCCTGACAGAAGGACTCGCATATCGGTACATCCTCAGCAGATTGTGTCGTGGCTAAGGCCATCTCTTCTTTTCTTTGGGAAACAAAGCACGTGGTGTCAGAGTAATAAAAAGCTAAGCTTTTAAAGCATGTAGCAAAGCTGAAGAAAATCATGGTTGGCTTGCTTTTACATATAACTGAGCAGTTCATTCTGTTCAGTGGCGTTATCCCATGATTAGCCTTTAATAAAATTGGATCTGGGAGTATTTATATCTAAATAGGAAAATAAAATTAATTTATTTCCTCATAGTATTGAAAGAGAATATATCCTTTCAGCTGAAGTAAAAAAAAAAGCACTTGAACTTAAGCTTTCATGACACCTGTGACAGAAAATTATGATAACGTGGGGGGATCATTTTAAGGACAAAGAAATAGAATGAAGAATGGGCAATTGAAAAGAGAGAAAAAGGTTAATGGGGTAATAGAATATGTCCTATGGACAGACCCAAATGTTGGAATAGAATTTTAAAAAATGGTTGAATGAAGAAACCTTTATTTCAATCATGTTACGACTTGACTTCTTTAAATCTTTGTTCCAAATAGTATGGTTTTTTCCCCTCAATGAATAGGAGCAGTTTTTTTAAAGAAAAAAATCATTTGCTTCAGCTGTTGCTAGATGCAGATTTGAATTAGACAGAATGTAGATATTAACATTATGATCACCTTAGCTTGTTTGATTCTGGTATTAGACTTGGGCTGGGGAGACCCTCGCTGCAGAAGCTCATTGAGTGACTTTTGGCCAGTCCCTCTCTCAGCCTGTCTTACCCCACAGCAGAGCTTTCTGCGACACAAAAGTGTGTTGCCACACACAGCGTGGTGTGTCGCCACACCACCCAGAAGTGGCGGCGTGCGCGTGCACGGCGGCAGCAGCGCGGGGTCAGTGCTTCCGCGTTTTAGCAGAGGCTGCCGCTGCCGCCGTCATGCACGCGTGTGCCGCCGCACGCCCCCCCGCCGTGCGCGCGCCGCCGCCGCCGCTGGTGTGTCGCCAGCAGCGGCACTTTGGAAAGCCCTGCCCCACAGAGTTGTTGTTGTTGTGGAAAAAATACAGAAGGGAGTGCTGAGTATACTGCTTTGAGCATCTGGAAGAAAGGCAGAATATCTAAAGATATATAGATATCTAAGGAATAAATAAAATTAGAATGAATAATTTACCTGTCTAAATTATGGAATGGAATGGAATGAGTTTTTTTTTATGAAGAAGTATTTCTGTCAATCTTCAGGTGATCTTAAATTTTTCCATACACCTTTTAAAATTGTTTTGTAGTCAGCTGGTGCTTAATGCATGTTTCCACTTAGTATTTGGAATCTGGTAGTGTATGAATAAAATGTCAAACTGTTTTCATAATTTTAGGGAAAATCTGCTCACCTCTACA
Organism: Charina bottae; assembly: GCA_023362775.1. Taxonomy (NCBI): domain Eukaryota; kingdom Metazoa; phylum Chordata; class Lepidosauria; order Squamata; family Charinaidae; genus Charina; species Charina bottae. The sequence continues at coordinate 45,457,844 of JALMGJ010000007.1, read as the reverse complement.
TTGTAGCATTGTTTTTAATGTTTTACTAATGTAAATTGCCATGACTCATATGATTTTGGTGGTATACCAATGAAATAAATGCATAAATAACCATCTCCAATGTGATTCAGTGGGCTAATAACCCATACTCAGAATAGAGTGCTTGTATTAACTCAAGCTATCCTACAGTATCTTCATATTTTAAAAAGCATTGGATGGCAAAGTTGGAAGAAATCCATCCCTCTTTTCAGTGGAAGATTAAAGCATCTCCTACAGATGGCTGTTTAATTTTTGTATAGGTCTGTAAGCATCTTGGAAAGATGTGTTATTTTGTTAGATAACTTCCCCTACTTACATTACTTTTATGGGAACTTCCTCAAGATATTTTAGACCCTGTGGCAGAAAATCCAAATAATGCCCTTACTCCTCCTGACAAAAATAAAAGATAAAATTAATGACCATAATTTTTCTGCCCTTTTGTGATATTGTCTCATTATGCATAATAGCCTTGCTCTTTCTCCTCAAAGCAACACAGGAGTTATGGTCTCCAAGTAGACATTTCTTTTCAGGTATGACCTCTTTCACTGACTTTTACAGTGTTTTGCAATACATTTGAAATACTGTATCTGAGCGGTGAGAAAAGCCAAACTACATGTGTATGTCTGATTTAGTATGGATAATAAACTTTTCAACCCGTGCAAAATTAGAATCCTGTGCTCTTTCCAGGTGAGATTTTTGGAGTATGAATTTGAGTTATGTTGTGCAATTGCAGTAGGCTGATTTTCTCCCTTATCCCAGTGGTATCATAGCACTTGCTAAATTGTAAGGAGTGGTTACTGTGTGGGTGGCTTTTGAGACAAGTGTCTGTGGTTCTTTCCTGCAGGTAATAAAATGGAAAATCCAATTTGCAATTGCAGAATAAGCCTCTGAATGAAATATGATCTTCATAGCAGCGTTGGTCAGAGGGTTACCACTAATCACAGTGCTGACTTACTTCCCCAGCTCTTGTTTGAACTAGCTAGCATAGATTTAGACACCCCCGCCTTTTGCTTATTAGGTTCTCTTAGTCATAGTGCTTAATCCTGCTGCCTGATCCTTGTTAAAACAGAAATGCTGCTGCAGCCTCTAATAAAGGAGATAGGGTGAGCTTCCAAACAAGGGTGTCCTTGGGACTGATGGAGGGCTGAAATGCTTCCTGCAAGTTACTTCTTAAGATCAGATATCCAGAGAGCTGGCAGAAGAGCATTACTGAGATAATGGCAACTATTCCTAGGGTAACATGTTACCTCTTTCTTTTTGCATGAGTCAGGTTTTCTCTAATAATGCCGAGCCTATTTTCTTCCCGTAGTGGGGTGTACAGACCATGGGAAATATAAATTGAGGATAGAGAGAATCATATTACTGGAAAATTCTGATTGGAAATGGCTATTATGATTGTATAACACTGGTTTAACACCATGGCCAAGCCTCCCAAATTTGTTTCCGGACTCAAAACAAAGTGCTTTACATTAACTTCCAAAATCATTAATGAGGAGCTTGTCAACCTATACAGATGCCAGATGCCAACCTGAGATTTTGTGCAATGACATGGTGCAATATAATAATGGTTAGTACAGGTAGTCCTCAAGTTATGAGAGCAATTGGGACTAGGATTGCCATCACTGAGCGATGTGGTCGTAAAGCGTGACGTCATGTGACCAGATCGCTTAGCAACAGCAATCCAGGCAGTCCCAGTTGTCCTTGTGACCCAAGATGCATGGGGGGTGGGAGAGTCCTTGGGCAAGGAGGGTGCTGTGGTGCAGCACGAGCGCAGGGAGGCCCGGGAAGGAGGGCATGGGGTGCATGCGAGCACAGGAAGGGCTGGCAAGCAGGGCACGAGGTGCATGCAAACATAGGAAGACCGAGAAAGGAGGGCGCAGGGCGTATGAAGGTCAAGGAAGGAGGATGCAGGGTATGTGCTCGCACACAGGAAGGCCCGGCAAGGAGGGCACAGGGTGTGTCTGAGCGTAGGAAGGCCGGGGAATGAGGACGTGGGGTGCATGCTATTTGGAGAACATAATAAAGATGTAAAATGGATAAAAGAAATTTAGAACATTTTATTTATTTATTTATTTATTTATTTTATTTTGTTTATTTTATATTGATTGATTGATTGATTGATTGAATTTTCATCACCGCCCATCTCCCTGCACAGGAGGGACTCTGGGCGGTTTGCAACAAAATGATCCATTAAAACACAAGCACAATATATAAAATATAATACAATTATTAAATAATTATAAATTCACGGAGGAGTTGAGGGTTTTGAAGAGGGTTAAGAGACATCTAGAGCGCCGCTGGAGGAAGACGAGGACTGAATCTGACCGGACACAATCTAGAGCCGCTATTAGGGCCTACCTTGTGGCGGTAAGAGCAGCGAAACGTGAATATTTCTCCGCTCTTATTGCGTCCGCAGATTGCCGCCCGACGGCCCTATTTAAGATTACTAGATCTCTTTTGGGTCACGAAGATACGGTGACCCATCTACAGAGCCGATCGGAAGAATTTGCTGAGCATCTGCAGGACAAAATCGCTCAGATTCATTCCAAATTTAACTCTAAGCGTGAAGCACAATCTGGAGAGATGCCAGAGGTTCGTACTTACCCTCTTATCTGGGAACGGTTTGATCCTGTTGGGCCTGATGAAGTAGACAGGATCCTCCGGATTGTAAACGCCACCACGTGCCATCTTGACCCATGTCCCTCCTGGCTGGTGAAATCAGCTCAGGAGGTTACATGTGGTTGGGTCCAGGGGATGATTAATGCATCCTTAGCGGAGGGGGTGTTTCCAGCAGTCTTTAAGGAGGCGCTGGTGCACCCCCTCCTCAAGAAACCTTCCCTGGACCCCACTGTTTTGAACAATTTTTGTCCTGTCTCCCACCTTCCCTTTTTGGGAAAGGTGGTTGAGAAGGTGGTGGCGCTGCAACTCCAGAGGATTCTGGATGAAACGGATTATCTAGACCCCTTTCAGTCAGGTTTTAGGCCGGGATATGGGACAGAGACTGCATTGGTTGCGCTTATGGATGATCTCTGGCGGGAGCGGGATGGAGGGAGTGCATCCATTCTCGCTCTCTTGGACCTCTCAGCGGCTTTCGATACCATCGACCACGGTATCCTTTTGGAGCGACTCAGGGAGTTGGGGGTGGGCGGTGTAGTTTTGCGCTGGTTTACCTCCTTCCTCCAGGGTCGCTCGCAATCGGTGGTACTAGGAGAGGAGAGATCCGACCCACGGGCCCTTCTTTGTGGGGTGCCGCAGGGTTCGGTTCTCTCTCCTCTCCTATTTAACATCTACATGAAGCCGCTGGGTGAGATCATCCGTCATCACGGGATGAGGTATCACCAATATGCTGATGATACTCAATTGTATATCTCCATCCCGGGTAAAGTAAGTGTTGCAGTGGACACCCTATCTCAGTGCCTAGGGGCTGTAGGGGCCTGGATGGGGAACAACAGGCTTCAACTGAACCCTGGTAAGACGGAGTGGCTATGGATTGATGGCCCCTCGGCCTCCAGGAAGTTACCATCTTTAATTCTGGATGGGGTGGCACTACCCCGTTCAGACTCAGTCCGGAGCTTGGGGGTCCTCCTGGACTCACGACTCCTGCTCAAAGAGCAGGTGGCAGTCGTGGCCAGGAGGGCCTTTGCACAGCTTCGGCTTGTGCGCCAGTTGCGCCCCTTCCTGGATCGAGAGGCCCTCCGAATAGTCACTCATGCCCTTGTCATCTCTCATATAGATTATTTCAATGCGCTCTACATGGGGCTACCCTTGAAGAGTATCCGGAAGCTTCAGCTGGTCCAAAATGCAGCCGCTCGAGTGGTTATGGGTGCGAGAAGATCAGCACATGTAACACCACTGCTCCGCGAGCTGCATTGGGTACCAGTTTGCTTCCGGGTCCAATTCAAGGTGTTGGTTATCACCTTTAAAGCCCTACATGGCATGGGGCCTGGCTATCTGAGGAACCGTCTCATCCCAATTGCATCTACCCGCCCCACCCGGTCATGCAGGGAGGGCATGCTGCGGACCCCGTCAACAAAGGAATTCCATCTAGCGGGGTCCAGGAGGCGTGCCTTCTCTGCAATAGCGCCTGCCCTGTGGAACATCTTGCCCCCAGAGGTGAGGCAGGCGTCCTCCCTCTTGGCCTTTAGGAAGTCCCTAAAAACCTGGTTCTGCCGCCTGGCGTGGGACAAAGGTAGAGATAGTTCCTCCTGGGGGTGGTTAGTTTAATAATGACCTCCTTTTAAGATCCTACCATCCTCTGGATTTTTATATTCTTATTTATTGTACTGTTTATTGTATTTTAATGATTATTGATTTTTAACTTTAATTTTAACAGTTGTTGTAAACCGCCCAGAGTCTACCGTGGTAGAGATGGGCGGTGATAAATTTGATTGATTGATTGATTGATTGACTGACTGACTGACTGATAGATAAATAAATAAATAAATAAATAAATAAATAAATAAATAAATGTAAAATCCAAGTGGCAAGATCTAAATCAGTCCATGGGTGTGAGGAGCACTCTAAGGCACTAGCCATCCCTAAGAGTAACTATTCCCCTCCCGGCCCCAAGCAAGGTGGCAGAGCCAAGTTTTCAGGTTCCTCTGGAAGGTCAGGAGCAATGGGGCTAACTTCGCCTCCGGGGGCAGAATGTTCCAAAGGGCGGGGGCTACTGCCGAGAAGGCTCGCCGCCTCGACCCCGTCAGATGGAATTCTCTTACAGACGGGGTCTGCAACATGCCCTCTCTGCATGATCGGGTGGGACAGGTTGATGTATTGGGGATGAGGCGGTCCCTCAGGTAACCTGGACCCATGCCCTGTAGGGCTCACTCAAAATGATACAGTCATAACATAAGAAATGATTAAAGAAGAAGCAAAAAAGGTTAAGAACCGGGATGAACCCAGAAAAGATGTAGTTCATGGATTTTGGCTTAAATATCTGATGACTCTCCATGAAAGATTGGCCACTCAATTTAATGAAATATTTCAAAATGGAAAAGTTGAAGAATAGATGACAACTAGTAGAACTTTTTTTAAAAAAAGAGTGTAATTGCAAGCAGTTACAGATCAATCATTTAATTGCCAACAATATTCAAACTGCTACTTGGTATATTAGCAAGTGCCATTTCAAGTTACATATTCAAAAATTAATTGTATCCACCTGAACAAAAAAAAACTGCCAGAATTAATGAGAATTAAAAGATTACTTACTGATTGATAAAATGATACTAAAAAACTCCAAGCACAGAGAAACCGGTTTTCGCAAATGGCTTGGATAGATTATAAAAAGGATTTTGTTTATCTCCCCTATAGGTGGATACAGAAATTTTGGAAATAAGTGGCATTAGAGCAAACATCCAGAATTTTGTAAAAAAAACAAACAAAAAAAACCCTATAAAAAATGGAAAACAACTTTGATGGTAAATGGTGAAGAAATTAGAAATACAAACACTAAGAAAGAAATTTTTCAAGGGGATTCATTGTCTCCATTGCTTTTTACCACCTCAATAATAAATCTCAATAATATCCTGAATAAAATAAAACCTGAATATGAGCTGTCAAAGCAAAGTGGAAAAATATCCCATTTGTTATAGAAGGAAGATTTGAAGCTACATGGAGAATCAAAAAACGATGTTGAATACTTACATAAGAATATACAGTGAGGATATCAAAATGGAATTAGGATTTGACAAATATGTGATGATCAGCATAAGGAAAGACATACCTTTCAGGTTCTTTTAGTCGAATATTAATACTGCATTTTGTAGTTCCAATCTATACCTGTCCACAGCTGCAAGGTGTGTGATAAACTCCTGATGATAAAAGTGGACTTTCGCGATCCTTAGCTGATAGAATCATTTCTTGAATTTTTCTTGTTGGCTTGTAGATAATTTTTAAGTTGTATTTTTTCCAGTAATATTCCATTTTGGTCTATAACATTTTCATCTTTCCTACTGGGGGTGATTTGTCCTTAGATGTATGTATGATGTTATTTTTCTTGCTGGATTATATCACTTGTCCAATCTCACTGGCAGAGTAACCATCAGCTTGGAAAGTGTGTCAGGGTATCCCAACTCATTGGATAATCTTTCAGGCTCACAAATACCAGATAATTAGACTACGGCCTATTAGCCCAGAAGCTCATCACCATGGGATTGATGCTGGCTATGAAAGCCTGGATCAATATATAAAATATAGGGATCGAGCAATCAAAATAGATAGATTATAAAAAAGATATTGCTAAATGATCCCTATAGTTATTGGCACATTAGGTGGAATAACTAACAGATTAAACCATTTTTTACAAGTGCTATATATTTTGGCTATATCCACTACGGAATTGCAAAAAAAAAAAAAAAATCATTTTACCGGGCACATGTCATATCTTACAACATTACTTGGATAATACCTAGGTTTTGGCTTGAAACTCAAATTTCCAAAGAACGTAAGTCAAAGATGTGATTCATTTTGTTTGTTCTTTGTATTGTGTTATTCTTTGATACATAAAAACAAGTAACTGTTACTTTAAAATGGCATTCTGCATTCTGAGTTGAAATCTTGCTTGAAATCTCAACAAGTTTGCCAATTGCATCCATTTAAATATAGATACTCTGACATCTGGGAGTGCTATGAAGCCTTGGCCACCATGTTGCCTACACATTCGGACTACAGTATGTGGAAGAACACCTCTTTATATGTGTTCCTACCAAAATCCTAACATCACCTTTGAATTCCCATGCTGACCATACAGTTAGTAGATCAGGGCTTTCCAAATTGCCGCCGCTGGCGACACATCAGTGGTGGCGGCGGCGGCAGCGGCTCGCGCACGGCGGCGGCGCGGGGGGGTGCGGCGGCGCGCGCGTGCACGGTGGCAGCGCGGGGGGCGTGCGGCGGTGCGTGCGTGTGTGGCAGCAGCAGCGGCGGCAGCAGCCTCCGCCAAAACGCAGAAGCACTGATACCGCGCCGCCGCCGCCATGCACACGCACGCCGCCGCTTCCGGGTGGTGTGGCGACACACCACGCTGTGTGTGGCGACACACTTTTGTGTCGCCACACACAGTTTGGAAAGCTCTGTAGTAGATGTTTCATAGCAATATTTCCTTGTGTTACCTGGAATTGTGTAACACCTTCCTTAGTGAGGTGCATCTGGTGCCTACTTTACAGGTAATCCTCACTTAACTACAGTAATTGGGACTGGAATTTCCATCACTAAGCGAGGTGGTCGTAAAGTGCAACGTCACATAACCGCATCACTTAGCGATGGCAATCCCGGCAGTCCCTGTTGCTGTTGTTATGCGAGGATTGTGGGTCGTTAAGTGAGTACCAGGTGGCTTGCAAGCAGGCCAGCAGGCAGGTAAGTGGTTGCTGCCAGGTGGGAGAGGTGTGCTGGTGGCCGGCGAGGCGGGGCTCGGGGTGGCTGCTGCCAGGTGGAGGGTGCCCGGGTGACCGGTGCAAACGTGGCGGGGCTGGTGGTGGCTCCTGCCAGGCGGGGAGGGTGCCCGGGTGGTCAGTGCAGTGCGAGTGGTGCGGGGGCTGGCTGCTGCCAGGCAGGGGAGGGTGCGCGGATGGCCAGCATGGCAGGCTGGAGGCGGCTGCTGCTGGGCAGGGGAGGGTGTGCAGGTGGCCAGCAAGGCACAGTGCGACACGAGCATGGCTGGGCCAGGGATGGCTGCTGCTAGGCAGGGGAGAATGTGAGCAGCTTACCGGAGCAACTTGCAACCTTCCCTGCCGGCTTCTCCTTTGACTTTGCCTGTGGGAAGCCAGCAGGGAAGGTTGCAAATGGTGATCATGTGACTGCAGGATGCTGCAACCATCGTAAGTGCGAGCTGGTTGCCAGGTGCCCAGATCAAGATCACATGAGTGCGGGGGTGCTGGGACAGCCAGAACTTTGAGGACTGGTCATAAGTACCACCCATACAGCACCATTGTAATTTTGAACGGTTGCTGAATGAGTGGTTGTTAAACAAGGACTACCTGTATTGTTTTTTGGGTGCAGGTAGAGACATTTGTGCTCTCTCAGAATGTTTAATGTTAATTCTGAATTCACAATGCAATAGAACCTTTAGTTAATCTTATTTCTGTTGTTTTACTTTATACTATCCAGTCTCGTTTAATTTACACTTTTAATACAACTGATAGTTCAGCCGTTTTTTAAATATATTTTATGCTCCTATTTTTAGATAGTATTTTTTTAGATACTTGCTATTAAAACATTCTGTAAGTTGCTCTAAAACTTAGACTGTATATCAACACTTAATATAATCTGTTTTATATTTGGATTGACATCAGATGGTGATTTTTAACAATTGTATTTATTGATTTATTGATTTATAATATTTATATTATTCTTTTCACACAAAAAATCAGCAATAAAATATGAAGAAAGTTATAATGTAAGGTTTAAAGTGCAGTAGGAGAACTCGAGGCAGTTTACAATCAGAGAACAACCAGCCAATAAAAACAATCATTCATCTAAGTTAGTTTAACTCAGCTAAATTAGGCAACCCTGAAGGCCAGGTGGTTGGGGGCATGCCTATCTCAAGAGGCAAGGTGTTCGAAAAAGATGTCACGAGATTTGATACCTGCTGTTCAGGGCTGCATTATAGGAAAGTTCAATTTCAAACCTATCAGGGCAAGGATAAAGAATCTCCAATCTGCGGAAGTTTCCCACACAGCCCACCACAGCTCTGGAGATTCTTCTCCCTTCCCCAAAGCTAACAGGACTAGATCATTCCCTGTCTGTCTGTGTATAGAAAAAGGACAGTCCTCCATACACTGAAATATGTGGAATGATCTGGTGATAGTAGGAGTCTTCTGGTTAATTGCCATATCCTTAAACCTGAAGATCAAGGCACCATAGAAAGTTAAGCCTCTCCTGCTAATATCTCCAGCCTTGTAGAGGAATCCAAGGAAGCTATGTATTAACTCTTAGACTAATAGATTTTTTACACCTCTCTTCTAGGAGGCATATTGATATATTCAGTGATGTACGGGTTTTTTTTTTTTGTTATTTAATTTTTATCCCGCCTTTATTATTATTTTTTTATAAATAACTCAAGGCGGCGTACATACCTAATACTCCTTCCTCCTCCTATTTTCCCCACAACAACAACAACCCTGTGAGGTGAGTTGGGCTGAGAGGGAGTGACTGGCCCAAGGTCACCCAGCCGGCTTTTGTGCCTGAGGCGGGACTAGAACTACTGCCCTTGCTGCCGCTGCCGCCGCCTCCTCCTCCTCCTCTTTTCTTCTTCCTCAGTAGAGTGTTAAAACACTCTTCTTGTAATCAAGTGGTGACTATTCTTCAACAATACTAAATTTCTGTTTTAATTCTTTCAGGAAACTTGGATTTGACTGGTCAAAAGCAAGTCTTCAAAGCAGAAAATAATCCCTGGGTAACCCCTATTGCAGATCAGTTCCTACTGGGTGTTTCTCATGTGTTTGAATACATTCGTTCAGAAACATACAAATAGTGAGTATTGTGTTTTTGCATATGTTTTGTACCATTATTCTTTGCTCTGAGATTTACTAGGACATTTTGCTCTGTTATTCATCTCCTCGTAAACCAAGGGGTCAACATTTCCCTACATTTAAGTCATTTTTTCCCATTCTGATGTCTCCAAGATACAGTGTTACATTTCTCATCATTTGAAGCCACCACAATCATTTTTTTTAAGTCTTTGTTTCCCCAAATTAATTTGCAATTGTGGCGATACAGGAGTTTTTTCCGTATTCACATGTAGTGTTTATTCCCACCAGCCCGCATCTTGTCTAGAGTAAACAAATGCAGCTTAGTTCAGTCAAATCCTTCATGTGATTCAACAAAACTGTAAAAAACTTTTAAAGTAGATTCTGAATGAGGAAAAAAATGGGAAGAATTCTGCCAACATTGTGTTGCCTGTTACATCAGTAAACATACACCTTAAATAAACATTAAAGAAATAGACCAACATTAATATCTCTTAGAGGTAAGGTCAGTGTTTCATATTCTGTCCCTATTGTCAATGAAAGTGCATTTAAAAACAAATTATTGTGTGACATAAATTGTTTAGCACAAAGTTTAAAATATGTATCTCTATATGGCAAACTGGGATCACCTTTATGATAAGTAGGGATAAGTCCAACAAATTAACTGCTCATGAAATTTTCTGATCCAACATGTGAAGTGTCATGGGTCAACTTTTTCCATTGTTTTGATTGATTGATTTTGTGCCATCAAGTCATTTTTGACTCCTAGTAACCACATAGATAGATTTTCTCCATGATTTGCTGTTTTTCATTTAGAATTAATTGAGAAGCACTCTTTGCAAATTGGTCTAGAGCAGGGTTTCTCAACCAGGGTTCCATGGAACCCTAGGGTTCCGCGAGAGGTCACTAGGGGTTCCCTTGGAGATCACAATTTATTTAAAGAATTATTTCAAATTCGGGCAACTTCACATTAAAGAGGTAAGTTTCATTCTTTATTTTTAGTTTAAGAACACTGTTAATGCATATATACAGGCCTACACATGAAACAAATACAATAATGTTGTAACTTGTGGCCTATATTTGAGCCTGAATGTGCAGGGGTTCCCCAAGGCCTGAAAAATATTTCAAGGGTTCCTCCAGGGTCAGAAGGTTGAGAAAGGCTGGTCTAGTAAAAATGATGTGGGGTTAGCAGTAGGCAAAAGGGAGAAAATTCTGAGAGTAGTGAGTAGTGCAGGGTTTAGAGGATCTTTTGCATGTGGCTGAGGTACGTAATTGCAGTTGATGGTGTGGTGGGAGGAGACTATTCCCTGAATATTCTGAAAGGAAAAATCTGGCTTTGCTCTGCCAATGCTGAGATATGGATTACCAAAGTGAGAATGAGATCTGGGATATTGAGCCCTGTATTTGCATGTGGTGGTAAGATGATCCGTTTTTTAACATTTCAGTTGCTCATTTAAATATGTATTGCTCATTCAAGTTGAAGATAAGGAGCATTCCAAGCCTGCTTTTTTAAAAGGGGTGTATAGTCATAGCCAGAACAGACCTAACCCAGCTGCTGAATATGTTTCCTGTTTACATTTTGAGGGCACAGTTCTGACACACACCCCCCGCAAATAGCTAGCTGAAGGGTGTTAGTGGAATAGAAATGCCTCTGTACTGGCATAGACAAATTCTATCAGTGAAGCTTGATTATGCCCCCAGAACACTATTTAGATGTCTATTGCTAGCAATGCTACCTTTTCCCGATGGAAGTAGCATCTTTGTGTAGTGACAACCTATTCTCTATTGGATCAAAGCATCTCCTATTTCCTGTCATCAACCCTATCTTTGCCAATATCCATCTACTTGGTTAGCAAAGTAGGTTTATGTGGGAAAATGTTGATCTACAGTCCTACCTGTTATTGAGTATCTCACTGATTATTGGTAATTTGTACATATAAAACAGATTTACAAGTAGTTCTAGAATGTTGTTTGTTTGACACATACTACAAAAATAGAAGGTGTATTATAATAGTATAACAGCTCTGTGTTTGGAAGTGCCATAGCTAAGAAAGGGAATTAAAGTGCATAAATTATTGAAATAAGCTTCCACCTTCTGGTTCATGATGCATTTTCAATGAGGCCTTCAGTAGTGAATGAATTACCCTCCCATGGATTAGAGGATATGTCAATTGCAACCGCCATATGTTAGGAATTATGATGAAACCATAAAGAAATGTCTGGCTGTGTTGAAGGAGATGTAAATCCAGCAATATTGCAGTGAGCCATTGTCTTAACAGTTACGAGGTTGTAATTAGCCAGAGAATGTGATGGATCCTTAAATGGACGAGCATTTTTAATGGGATGTAGATTTGAAAGATGTCCTTATAAGCCATGTTAGGTTCTCGTCCAGGTTGTTTCAGTGTCAGAATTTTTGCGGTAGAAGTAAGTCTAGGCTCTTTGTATGTTCAGCAGGTTTTTTGGTATGAAATAATACTTCAAGGAACTTTGATTGTATTAATAAGGAAATGGCTGCTGGAGATTGTACATAAATACAAGAAAAGGTTACTTTTGGTACTTGTCCTTATAATAAAATAAACACCCAGTAAATAATAATTCTGAACTAACTTCAGTACTAATATCCCAAAACTAATATAATGGAGTATATATTCCATTAAAATATGGTACTTTTTTGTAACTTACCACATTGTGTTAAAGCAGTTCTTTCCTCTGAAACAATGAACTATAATGTATTTCTTTTATTCTATTGTTGACTTAAAGGCATGAGACATTATTTAGAGCAGAGCTTTCCAAACTGTGTGTCGGGACACGTTAGTGTGTCGGCTGCAGTGTCTGGGTGTGTCGCGGCTGCTGCTGTTGCCTCCGAGCCCGCGCAGGTCCTAGTGCCTGCCTTGTGCCTTGCTGCCTCCAAACCTGCTTCCACGGTCATGTGGCCGGCATGACGCGCGTGGAACGCTGTTTCCTACCCACTGAAGTGGTACCTATTAATCTACTTGCATTTGCATGCTTTCAAATTGCTAGGTTGGCAAGAGCTGGGGCGAGTGCGGGAGTTCACTCCGTCACGCGGGGCTAGGGATTCGAACCTCCGAACTTGCGATCTTCCGATCAACAAGCCTGGCGTCTTATCCGCTGAGCCACCTAGGATGCCTTTAATTTAACCTTGTTCCTCCCCCAAGAGAAAGATCAACCCTTTCCCCTTCTAAACCATAATGCTAAAGCCTTTCTTTTGAAAGCAATAACTATATAGCTTTTATTGGTGCCCTTATTCACCTTTCAAAGTAACCTTTTATGTTTGAAGTATAATTCTCCAGGGATCTTATATGTCTAAGATAGTGACAAAGACATGATGAATAGTAGACTTTATTGGTTATAATGTACTCAGCAAGTGCACACAGACATAAATGTTTAAAACAAAACAGCAAATTAAATTCCTTTGAATAATTGCAGTCCTGAAACGCTATTCAAAATTAGTGTAACGTAATTAGCAATCTGACAGTGTGGTAAGATTTTAATGAGATAAGAAGGGATGTTAAGGATTGGCCTTAGTGGCTAGTACTCATGAAACGGGAGGGAATTTTCAAAATACATTATACATAATCATGCTCTCCTGATTATTGCACCATGTGCACAGAGCTCTTTTTTTTTTCTGAACAGCATATTATTTCAGTGTACTCATTTATGGTTCTGATTCTGAAGTCGCCACCTGATTATCCCATCTCAGCTAAAGCTTTTCTTATAGTGGTTACAGTGTTTTTCACCCTGATTTTTTTTTACTGTGCTGCTGCTATACTAAACGTACACTTTTTCACACTTGCTTTGAGAGGTGCTGTTTCCTTCAGTGACCTTGTCATTTGATTTCATCTAGTTCTTAAGGAGAAGTGTCTCACTTGGTTACCTTTCTAGAATTAACTTCTAGAATTAACCTTGTGAACCAGAGTAATTCAGCACCATGTTTGAAACACAGTTCAGTCCTCAGAATGCCAGCATGGACCAACATCAAAAGGGCTCTCCCATAAAGACAAGGTGAGAAATCTGTTCAGTTTCCTGTATTGTGGGTTGTGGTGCCCTTTGGAGTCAAACAACTTTTTTTCCCATTCCAGGATCTTGCAGAGAAGGGCAGATATCCAAGTTCCTGCACCTTCTCTCATAATCGCTTACCCAACTGGATCCTTTCACCCTTTTTTTCACAACAGAAAGCTACCCGTCCACTTGCGGCTGGAGGGGAGGTAGCCTGCTTGTGACACCTCCTTTGCAGGGGTCCCTCCTGCCACGCAAAGTATTGGAAGCTTCAGCACCCAGTCTAGCACATTTCCCTTCTCTTTGCAGGTAGAAGGCAGCAGGGTATGCATGTTATTCATCCCTTTACATATGCAATCACCCTTCAATTCAGTTCTTATTTATTTAACAGAAAGATGGGACATAATGCAAATTATTACTCTAATTATTATTATTATTATCAACGCAGCCTCCTACCTGAGAAGAAGAGCCTTATAGTTTCCTCCCACACATGTATACTTTGGCAGACATAAAGTAGTTTGTTTCAGGATCCCACATAAGTCTGAGAGCTTGTCCTTATGTAGCCAAAAATACCATCAGCTGTGCACAAGAGAGAAGTATTAACAGGTTTAAGAAATTCTTGAGGTTTACAGAAACATAACTTTCCCCTAAAACAGCATGAGAATGAGCATGCTTAGAAGCTTGATATGATGCCAACAGGTAGAAGAAGGCAGATGGAAAACCAAGAGGGAAAGGGGAGATAGAATACAGGTAGTCCTCGCTTAACGATGGTAATTGGGACCAGCAACTCTGTCGCTAAGCAATGAGGTTGTAAAACACAACCTCACGTGACTGCGCCAACTTACAACAGCAGTTGTTGCGGTCCTAGTTGCTGTAGTTAGGCGAATCCTGTGTAGTCGCAGCATCTTGTGGTCATGTGATCTCCATTTGCAACCTCCTACCGTCTTCCCCATTGACTTTGCTTGTCGGAAGCTGGTGGTGAAGGTCACAAATGACGATCACATGACCGTGGGATGCTGCAACATCGTAATTGCAAGCCAGTTGCCAAGCACCTGAATCGTGACTGCTGGGATGCTGCAACGGCTGCAACAAGGACCTGTCGTAAGTCCCCTTTGTTCAGCACCATCGTAACTTTGAACGGGTTGCTGAATGAGTGGTCATTCAACAAGGACTACCTGTAATATATCCTGAGAAAAGACCTGGCTGTTTACTTGCAGGCCTGAAGTGGAATACTGTAATTTCAGTATTCAATATTAAACCATTTAATATTTTGTCTCTTCCGGCGTGTTTCTGTTCAGGAAGCTATCTTGTTTGCATAAATTCAAATCACATCTTGCCACTTATAAGGGCCAAGTTTATTTATTTGTTAGGATTTGTATGCTGTTTCAAACTTTTTCAGACTCACTTGTGGCTTAGCATACATGATGTTGGAAAGCACTGTGTGACTGGGATTCCATGTATTATGTTGTTGTTAGTTGCCGTCGAGTCGTTTACGACTCATAGTGACCCTATGTATAATAGAATGAAATGCTAAACCGTCTTGCGCCAATTGCCTGACTGTTCCAATGTTTGCATCCATTGTTGTAGTAATTGCGTCAATCTATCGCGTTGAAGGTCTTCCTCTTTTCCGCTGGCCCTCAACTTTACCAAACATGATGTCCTTTTCAAGCGATCGGTCTTTCCTGACAATGTGCCCAAAGTATGAGAGTATAAGCCTAGTTATCCTCGCCTCTAGTGAACATATTGGTTGTATTTCTTCTAAAACTGATTTGTTTGTTCTTCTGGCAGTCCATGGTACTTTCAGTAATCTTCGCCAACACCACAATTTGAACGCATAAATGTTCGGTTCATATGGAAGTGCTGGATCAGATTAGATGGATTTGTTCCAGTCTTAAGGGCCTGTTATTCATATGGAAGTGGCCACATCATACTGTACCTTCTTGGAGCCCAGCAACCTTGATGATACTTTCTGTGTAATCCAGCTTTAAACACTTTATTTTGTTCATTATAAGAATTTACCGGCATTGTTAAATGCCATGGTAAACTTTGGTTTCTTAATCTGGTATGAAGTCTTAGTTTGTGCCATTGCATCAGGTTTGGAGAAAAAATTAATTAGGATCAAAATTTCAGAAAATAACTGGTTTTAAAAATGGTCACATGTTACCTTTGATTCATTCCTTGTATATAGTCTTCTTTCGTTTTCATCCAAATAAGAAAAGGATAACTTTCCTAAAACAGTGGGATAGAAATCTACTGAACAAGGACTTGCTCTCTTCCTCTTGGATGCTTCTAGGGGCAATATATCACTGCCAAAAGTTGTTTCAGAAATAGAGTCTGTTTTATAACAAGTCAGTGCTGAACTCCAGCAAGAATTATTTAGTGGTATCTAAAAAAAAAGGGGGGGAAACCCAAAATTTTTAGAACACATCTAACAGTTGTGTAATGTCCCTGTTGAGGTTGCATTTTGCTTTTACATCCATCCCTCTTTAGGTTATTCAGAATGTCTAACACCATTCTATACTAATACATGGATCATCTATATACTGTAAAGATCTGTATTATAAAGAAGGAAAATTAATGGCTATATCTGCAATAATGGTTTTCTCCCAAGAGAAGTCTCCTTGGTGACAGTGTGTTACTACACAAAAGAAGTCTTAAAACTGTGCTGAGGGATGTCTGGTTCTCCAGATATAATTGGGCTCCAACTCTCATCATTCTAGTCAGGTCCCATAAAGATTATGACCCATGGAAGTCATACAGATGTATGATAATTTGAATCTGCCATTGCCTGATCAGTTAGATCAGGATGGGCTTTTTAAATTACTTTTTTGGCCCCTGTGGGCCACAGAGGTAGGCAGCTGAGGAGTAAAATGCTTGTACTGTTTTTTAAATCCGAGGGGGGGGGAGATACCTACACAAAACATGCCTATTTATATGCCCCAAATTGTCATTTTCTATGGCAAGAATGCAATCCTGAGGGCCCCCCAAATCTTGAAAATGGCATTGAGGGGCCACATGTACTTTACGGGGTGTCAAACACAGATTTAAACCCTTTTACCTTAGTGAAAGGTTTATCTCAGCATTTAACTAGCTCCAGCGTTCTGTTGTTGGTGTGAGTTAATGCACTATGGGATAGCAGTTAATTGATACAGAAAGAACCTAATACTGGAAACGGAAAAGTTCAGAAGCTGAGCTAAGGAGGACAGTACTAAAGATTGGGGAAATTCTTAACCCCCTTATAATTTCAAAAACACTTGAATGGTTCATCATATTTACAGTGGGCAAGATGAGTTACTATGTACATTGCCTTTTTCTATTTGAGACATAAATTAAAAAGCAGCATTTTTATAATAAAATGGAACACTCTGCAATTTCTATTCTCTACACAGTAATATCTTGTTTTATTACATGCTGGATTTTTATTGAGCTCCAGTTTCTTATTTCAAGCTTGATATTGTACAAGGCTTTTATGTTATCCATGGCAGTTTTTTACTTGGTGGTTGAGGGCTATCTGGTAACTGAAAAGTCACTCTTGCTTTATGAACTTTTTATCTAGTGAAAAGGTTAAGTGGAAATTATTTCAGACTAACTTGAACAACTTGCAGTTCAGCTTAGTCTTTAATTTTATTTTAGTGAATAGATGTTACTTATAGTCTAAAATAACTACTTTTTCAGGCTACTATTAAGAGCTTATGTGTAGTACAGTGGAAATAATAAGCAGAAATCAGAAGCGTCAGCTATTTAAATTGTTTCCAACTATGTTTTAATTTGAAAAGTTGGGAAGCCAAGTGACTTTCTTCTCAGGATATTATACTTTTGAGAACTTGTGATTTGTCAGTGGTAGATATTCAGTGTGAGGATGTCTGTCCTTTTATACTGTAACACTTGAATTTTCTTATTTATTATTTTAAACAAAATAAACCAGTATTATTCTTACTAGTAGGGTTGTGCACATTCTCAAAATTGCACAACATCCTATCACCTACTTTGGCAGGACACTTTCATTTTCCCCCAAAAATTAATTTATAATAATTGCTAGACAAGATGGAGACTGGCAAGAATTGTACATCATAACCATTCCAGGAAGTGAAGAATCTCACTCGGCTTAAGCACAGAGGGCTTTTAAAAGGTTAGATAAAGTTGGAAGAGACCACTCAGCTAGTTCTCACAAAAAGTTAAACAGCACCCACCCACCCTACCTCTCAGCAGACTTATTTTGATAGGGAACAAATGCTAGCCAAACTTTGCTTTGATCAAGGATTCCTCAGTGGAGAAACTCCCAAATCTGCACTAAGAGAAATTCATGTCAGCATTCTTTTGAATCCCTACCTCACAGTGATAAATGTTTTAAAACAACAATGCAACAATAGTTGTCAGATGCTTCATATCCCTCAACAAAGCAGCAGCCACTTTATAAATGTTCATTATGAACACAGAAAGCTGGTTTAATGCCAGGTCAACTACTATGTCTAACCTGGTATTGTTTCCTTTGATCGACAGCATCTCTTCAGAGACTGAGGTCACTTTTCTGTTATCTACATGGTGATTTTTCAATGGCGATGCCAAGACTTGAACCTCAAACCTTGTGTAAGAAAGCAGTTTCATAGTAGGTGTCTTTCACATGTGAGACAAATCTATCACTTTAAATGCTCCCCTCACAATATAGATTCTGATTAATTAATTTCCAAAGAAATTTGAAGACCTGCTTGCTTTCTTATAATGCAAAATATGTAAATATGTCACATCATTTAAAAATAGGAACATCCCAATTCTTCAGTATTAATCTCAGTTTTAATAATGATATTTTGTCACCGAATTATTACTTGTTAAACATTTGGGAAGGAAGATAGATGCTTTTGAACTGTGGTGTTGGAGGAAAATTCTGAGAGTGCCTTGGACTCTAAGAAGATCAAACCAGTCCATACTCCAGGAAATAAAGCCAGACTGCTCACTTGAGGGAATGATATTAAAGGCAAAACTGAAGTACTTTGGCCACATCATGAGAAGACCGGATACCCTGGAGAAGATGCTGATGCTAGGGAAAGCGGAAGGCAAAAGGAAGAGAAAAAAGAAGATCAAGGGCAAGATGGATGGATGATATTCTGGAGGTGACGGACTCAACTGTGGGGGAGCTGGGGATGGTGACGGCCGACAGGAAACTGGCGTGGGCTGGTCCATGAAGTCACAAAGAGTCGGAAGCAACTGAACTAATAAACAACAAACATTTGGGAAGTTATGCTCTCTTGAACCAATGAACCCTTTTAAAAATGAACTTAAATAAATGTGTATTTTACAAAGTACCAAAATAATTGGCTAAACCTTATCTAGGCTCAGAAGCTGAACAGGATCTGGCCTCGAGTACTTGGATGGGAAACCACCCTGAAATACCAGGGCTGAAGGTTGAACATCCCAGGAGAAGACAATGGCGAACTGCTTCTGTATTGCTGCCAAAAAAAAATTATTTTTCTTTCTCTCTTTGATGGGATAATTCACTAATATATTCAAACTCTGTTACATTACAAAACAAAGTAGATACTTCTAATTTAATAAGTACATATTGGTTAGCACTTGGATGAGGGACCATCTGAGAAGGTCTAGGTGATAGGCTAGACTAAAAAGCCTATGAGAAAGGCTTGTCATAGAATCATAGGGTTGAAAGGGACCTTGGAGGTCTTCTAGTCCAACCCCCTGTCTAAGCCCAAGGACTGTCTGTGCAGCCAGCGGGAGTCATGCTCCACTTGAAGGCATATGTCTTAAAGGCTACTCTGTATATCTTAAACAGTTACTGCTGATGGGGAAAATTCTAGCTGTAACTGTAGTTTTGTTGTTTTTGATGTGTAGGTGATCCGTGAAAACAGATGTTCCTAGCTTGCTAATGTTCTGACGGTCCAGACTATATATATCCTGCTGACTTTTTCCCATTGGCTTCTGGGATTTATCAGACATTGATACAAGCCTAAAAGGGGCGTGGTGGCTCAGTGGGTAAGACGCCAGGCTTGTCGATCAGAAGATCGCAAGTTCGGAGGTTCAAAGCCCCGTGTGACAGAGTGAGCTCCCGCACTCGCCCCAGCTCTTGCCAACCTAGCAATTCGAAAGTATGCAAATGCAAGTAGATTAATAGTTACCAATTTGGTGGGATGGTAACAGTGTTCCGTGTGCATCATGCCGGCCACATGACTGTGGAAGCGTCTTCGGACAACGCTGGCTCTTCGGCTAACAAACGGAGATGAGCACCGGCCCCTAGAGTCGGACACGACTGCACAGATGTGTGGGGGGAACCTTTACCTTTTTAATACAAGCCTTGGGTGCAACCAAAAAGGTCTTCACAATATGGAATATCTCTTACATGCATATTCCTACTGACTTTCAAGAATAGTTTATCGGGCAGCAATGTAGGAAGCTAGTTTCCAAAAGCGCCCTTAAGTCAGCTGAGCTCCTGATGTAACCCATTGGATTGCAAGCATATACTGTAATTTATTTTCAGCAAATAAGTTTGATATGATGCAGTTTTCATCAGAGAACTACATAATTTAAAAGTAGCTCCCCCCAATAGATTTCTACCTAACTTCTGAATATTATTTGCATTACAGCATTTCCTCACAGTCCTAGCTGAATGTTTGCTTAAAGTAGAAAAAAGGTATATCAGATTTCACAGTGATGAGCCTGACGGTAAAACTGGATGAAATAAATGGATGCAAAATAATATTGTCAAATGAGCCTTCTTTTTATTCTGTGTATTATGGAATCTCTAATACATATTTGGCAGTAATTTCAACCTTAACATATGAATTCCTGACACTTTCAATGCCTCAGACTTATTAATCATGGCGTCAGCACTGGGGGAATTTTATTGGACTTCCCTAGTCATCAAAAATTTATTATCTGGTAAATCAAGAAAAACAAGTAGCATCTTAATAGTGGAACAAAGTGGCATGTGAAGAATCATTTAGGACTGTATTTTAGTCAGTCATATATTGCATTTATTGTTGCCATTGGCAGCTTTGTTTATATAGTCTTGAAGATGATCAGTGTCAGAATGTATTTTTAAAATAATTTCTGTGAAACCTGGTCCAATAGCTCCAGTGTACAAGCCAAGTCTCCAAAATACAGTATAGGCTGACTGTTGTTCAATGTTGATGAATATTTCGTGTTCACCCACAGAAGTAGACAACTTTTTTTTCCTTTTGAAAGCTGTGTTCCATAGAAGCTTACTGTCGGGGACCACATTGTAGACAGGGCTAAAACAAGTGGAAGGGGGCAGAACTAAAAGTGAGTAGAAGATCCTCTCTATCTGTCAAATTCCTTTCTCATTCTCATTCTCTCTGATCTCTTTACCAAGATGCATATTGCAAAGAAGTGACTGATAGCTCTTAGAAAAGATCTAAATCAGAAGTGTTTTGAAAGCAAGCAGAAGGCCACAAATTGCCCACTCTTGGTACAATGTGATCTTACAGGTATCTAATTATTTGACACTATGAGAACATTCCTGCTTGCATGAATCTCCATTTTTATACTGGAGTCTTGGCATGATTTTGTCTCCTGTAAAATTCTATGGATCATAAAAGTCTTGTCTGTAGTACACTTAGCAGCAGTCTTAAAAGGTAAAGCCTCTTTCAAATTGAATTTGACTTAGTGATTTTATGAACACATTCATGCAATTTTCTTGGCAACAGTACATAAATGTTTTGCCAATGTCGTCTTCTGGGATGTTTTCCAACTTCCCAATCTAGACTACAGTCTGGAGATTTCCCATAAAAGTATTACCCAGGCCTAACACTGCTTAGCTTTTGAACCTAAACACGGTCTGTCACATGCTGCCACCTGCTAAGGTAGAGACAGTCTTCCTCCTTACTCTACTCAGTTTGAACTGCATTGTCTCAATATATGGAGTAAAAGTATTCTGAATATAAATAGGGGTATGAATGTGGTATTATGGTATAGGATAAAGCATTGATTTTTTATAGCTCTAGTATAACTTACACTATTGACAGCTGTGAAGCTTCACTGAGTGAAATTGGTAGGTTTGTGTAGAATTATTGGGACTGTTTATCTGTTAGACTTAACTAAATTGCATTGACTGCTTGGGTTTGATTCATTGAGACCTTGCCCTAGGAGATTCAAAACTTCTGTGACTCTATGCCCATTTGGAGCTAAACCCAGTATTCTGCTTATGTTTGGCCCTTGCTTATAATGAATTCTCATGGGTGCCAGGACCTTTCATTCCAGCCAGTTCTCCCCAGAGCACCAGGAAGTTCTTACCTCAACCCCTTGCCCTGAGTTTTTCTAGGTCTCCTGGTAGCATTGAATATTCTGTGAGTTGTCGAGACAATAAAAGTTTTCAAAGTCTAGATATTCACAGTGCATCGGTGCTTGGGAAATTGAACTCCCCCAGCTCACTTGATTGAGTCAGAAGTCTCTGGGAACTCCATTTCCCAGGTTTCCAGGGAGCCATGAAAGTTCTTTATCGACATTCCGGTTTTGCAGATCAGATGCATACTAATGCTCCAGACCCTTCTTACCAGTCCTTCCTTGCACACAGAAAATATACAGTAGAATAGAGTTTTAGTTTCACATTTTTCTGTCACAGCATTATTTTCTATGAAGAGGGAAGGTTTTGTGTTTGTTTATTTGGATGTATATTGAGTCATATGCATGCCCCTGACCTGACGTTGTGCAATAAAGGCACACCCTTAATTTTTCCTCTTAGAAAAAAGCAGAACAAAACAATAACACACTTAAGAACTCGTGTTTGATGGGGGGGGCGCTATTTTGTGCACTATTCTTGCATTTTTCAGAAATGTCTATGAAGGTTCTCAGTCATCCAGGTGGAATTGTCTGTAGCTTGAATCATGTCAACTGGATTTCTATTTTCTTAGTGGAAACGTTTCGCTCCTTATCCAAGGAGCTTCTTCAGTCTGAGCAAAGTTGGTAAGGGAATCCTAAATATGTTCCTAGGTAGCTGTGTGACCTTACACCTGGGGCTAGGTCATGACCTAGCCCCAGGTGTAAGGTCACACAGCTACCTAGGAACATATTTAGGATTCCCTTACCAACTTTGCTCAGACTGAAGAAGCTCCTTGGATAAGGAGCGAAACGTTTCCACTAAGAAAATAGAAATCCAGTTGACATGATTCAAGCTACAGATTTTTCAGAAATGGTGGGAGGCTAACATATGATCTGCAACTTGCATTGGTGGGAGATGTTATGGCACATTTTAAAGTTAACATTGTAAGATTTGAAAGCTAAAACTCTTTGGAGCAATATTAACAGTTCTCTACATACTGTGACTCACCACATAGCAGCACCTGGTCAGCCTTGTCTGTGCTTGAAAGCTAAGTAGGCTCAGGCCTGTTAAGTACTTGAATGGGAGACTATCAGGGTATTATTATTACTATTATTATACCAGAGCTGTAGGCTAGATTGGGAAGTTAAAAAAAAAAGCCTGCAGAAGGAGATAATGGCAAACCATAGGGTTCCCAAGAATGGATCTATCCATGTGCTCACTAGGAGTCAAGCAAGTCACGGACATTTTTACTCTTATCATTTAAATATACTGCAGTACCTAAGGTTGGAATGTTTAACAACCAATGAGCTTCCAGTTCATCCAGTAATCATGCCGCTATTTATTTAAATTGTCCCACTTTCCTGAATGTTCCTTTATTTTGTGCTACCTACAAAGGAATCAAATTATTTGATTCCACTTTACCCTGTCTTGGGAACCAGAGAAAATTTAGATACTAATGGGCAAAGCGTTTTCACATTATAAAATACAGCTGTGATTTTTTTAAAAAAAATAAATAGAAATTAGAGTTACAAGTAAATATGTGTCAAGTGTAGATAGATAGCTATAGATAAAAGTCTATGGTAGTCTAAATGAATACTGGTGCAAAATATAGATATTGAGGAGCAAAAGTGTGTGCATGTATTCATAGACATGATTATTTAATTCTGAGAATTGGAATGTTATAGATGAGAATGTATTGCAGGTTTACCACTGACTAGCTATTTTATGTGACAGAATATCATCTTTGCATATTTATTAAAAATATTCATAACTGGCTGCTGCCTGGATGAACTATGCAGTTCATGTCTCTTGAGCCAATATATTATCTTGACCACTTTATCATTGTAATGAAAATCATGTAAATTTTCCACTGATCCATGGGGGGAAAAATCCAGTGGCATTTTCAGTGCCCCATAAAACATGCCTGTCCTGGGACGTGTGTATATATGTATATGTCTAATAAAAAAGAAGTTCTATAGACTTTAGCACAAATAAAAAGTAAGCATCAAAAAATAAGTAAATATATGGTAAGATTTTAAATATTACAGCAAGAGGATTAATTTTTTTCTGGTTTACAAAAAGTAACTGAGTTTATGTAGAATTTTAAAGAAGAGCAGAATTCTGCTCTTTGATAAGAAAAATATGCATATTTCATTACTATTCTCAGACTGTGAAACTTAACAAAGTGAATTACATAAAGAGTTATTTCTACAGTTATGTACTCAAAATTATTTTTCTTTTGCTAATTAGAACATAGCAGACCAAACTCAATTAACTTTGAGTCAAGAAAGATTTATTATTAACTCACTTTGCCATGCCCCATACAAACCTAATTAGAACATGCACACCTAATAAGGACATGTAGAATTCTTAAGTCAGCCTTTCCCAACTTACTGTAGATACCCTCCAGGTGTCTGGACCTCAACTCCCAGAATTCCCTAGCCAATAGGACCATTTTTAAGAATACTGGGAATCAAAGTCCACAGGGTGCTCGGGATGGAGTAGGTAGTTGTAACACACATCCTTAATCTTTCTATTCATAGTCCCATTTTAATATTTACTGATGCTTCAATTTCCATGAAGCCATTTCTAGCCAGATTAAAATCTGATGTGAATGGCTGGATAAATGCATGCAAGTGGGGTTTTTTTAATTTAGAATTGTATGTATTTACACACAGTTGCCCGTAACTGTATTTCTTACTACAAAGAAGCTACACCTCATGAGATAAATATTTTATTATCTGCTAACTTTTTGGGGTCACAATAAGTTTTGGGAAAAAATGATTGTACGGTATTTCGGGTTCTGTGTTTGCTTCATCCACACAATCCAAAAAGCAAACATTTAAAATAAAGACCTTAAATTCAAAATGGGGGATTCGGAAGTAAAATAAGTGAAGAGGAAAAGTGAGAAAAGCGATGACTTTGTAAACAAAGTCTCTAACTTGTATTTGGAAAACTGATTATCAATCCATACCACCATAGACTAAATCAGGATATTTCTGTTTTTGAGTTGCACAATTTCTGGGCAAGAGGCGAAAGAATAATATGGTTGGTTTTCTCTCTCTGTTCTCAATCAACTAAATATGTGCACTTGACATTCATATTTTGTTTTTCAGCTTGTCATTCTGGCAGAATGGTCTCCTGAACACAGAAAGACAGTCCGCTTTAGAACTGAAGCTATGTAGAATTTACATATTTTTGTAATGTATGGGAGCCAAGCATTTATTATCTGCATTTATATTTATTCACTCAGTGACTCTATATGTCACAGAAAAGAGTCATTTATGAAAAATATGTACACCGTACTGTTTGTAATTTCTAGAGCCTTAGAAATTACAAAAATATAAAGGCCAGAGGATTTGTTTCTTAATAATGCACAGGATCTTGGGTATACTGTACATGTGTATGGCTGCGAGCTGATCTAAGTATATTTGAAGTGTAGCGTGCACACAGGAGACTCACGCACGGTTGATTTTGCTATTTGGGAAACACCTTTCTGACAGAATTGGGAGAAAATTTGCTTGAATTCACACACAAAAGAAAAAAAACCAAGGGAATTCATTCTTATGAAAGAGAAAATAGCCAGTTAGCAAGCCGACTCTCTAACGATGGGCGCACAACATAACAGTCCTCCATAAGTTGCTGAACATCATCTCCCCTCATCCCTTGCTTTTAGCCATGCTGGATCTGGTGGAAGCTGAAGTTCAGCAACATTTGGAGGATGTTACATTGTGCACTCATGTACTAGAATGCACACCAATTCCTTTATTTACATAATATTTTTGAAGAAAGAGAAATAAGCCCTGTTCAGCCATTATTATATGAGGAATGGTCAACACAAAAACGTGTCAGTTAAGCGTCTTCCACTCCACCATTGTTATACACCATCAGCAGAAGGGAATCATATTGGTCTCCACGTGAAATACAGTATTGAAGTTCTCAAACCTTTGCTACAAGGCTTTAGCGCCTTTCTGCTATCACTTCCCAGCTGCTGATACGTATACAATCTCATCCATCAGTATTAGTAGCTTTTGATAGTCTGATACTCCATAATGCTGTACAGTCCCTTTTTCAAGCCATCCAAATAAACTGGCATTATCACTAGTACTGAAGAAAATTCCACAGTTTAACTGTGCCCTGTGTAAAAAAAATGGGGGCATTTTTTTTCTGTCAGTCCTGAATCTCCCTAAAAACACTTGTAAACAAATGTTGATAAGACAAAGCACTTCAGGCTTTTTTAGATGGCCTCAAGAACTATGTTAACCTGAACAGCCAAACTTGGTCTCCTGAACAATATGTTATTTTGGAAAAAAATAGAGACTGAATACAGGCTAAAATAATTATTTTCTCAGATTAGGACCAACTTGCTACTCCAATCATATTCAGCCTTGCTGTGTTATTTACTATTACTGTACTTCACAAGTTGAAGAGTCCTAATGAACTCTGACATGGTAGAAATGCCAAGTTTATTTGCTTACCTAGAGTTGCCAATCCCCGATTTCAGAAATAAATATTTACCCCCACACTACTTGTGAAACTTGGCATAATCTTGCTTTCTCCAATCTGGTGCTCTCCAGGTATGATGGATTACAACTCACATAAAGAGAGCCAGTTTGGTCTAGTGCAGGGCTTTCCAAAGTTTTCCCGCGGCGACACACCAACCGCCGTTGGTGTGTCGCCGCAGGAAAACCCGGAAGTGCCGCCATTGCGGCAGCGCGCAAAAACCCAGAAGCGCTGCTTCCGCTTTCAGCTTTTGCGCGCTGCCGTTGGTGTGTCGCCGCGGGAAAACCCGGAAGCGCTGATGATCAGCGCTTCCGGGTTGTGTGGCAACACACCAGACTCTGTGTGGCGACACACTTTTGTGTCACGACACACAGTTTGGAAAGCTCTGATCTAGTGGTTAAGATGCTGGCTTAGAAACCAGGAGACAGAGAGTTTTAGTCCCGCCTTAGGCATGAAAGCCGGCTGGGTGACCTTGGGCCAATCGTTGTCTCTCAGCCCTAGGAAGGAGCCAATGGCAAACCAGGAGACTGAGAGTTCTAGTCCCGCCTTAGGCATGAAAGCCAGCTGGGTGACCTTGGGCCAGTCCCTGTCTCTCTAACTCACCTCACAGGGTGGTTGTTCTGGGGAAAATAGGAGGAGGAAGGAGTAGTAGGTATGTTCGCCGCCTTGAGTTATTTATAAAAATAATAAAGGCGGGATAATAAATAAATAATCTGATGGCTAAGGATGATGGATCTTGAAGTGAAAACACATCTGGAGGGCAACAAGTTAGGAAAGATTGATGGAGTGAGCTAAGCACAGCCTTGTTCGCTTTCAGAATAGAAACTTGGAGATTATCCAGCAAGCCTTCAATATGCATGTCTGCTAATTACTACTGCTGAATTTGTTTAGTTGTTCACTAGTGTTGCAGCACCAGCTTTATTATCCCAGTACCTTGTTCTTTTGTTTCAGAGCTGCAAATAAACTTGAATTATGGTCAGTTCATAAAAGTTCTTGCTGAATTATTTTCTTGACAAGTTTAAAATACCAGTCAATTTATTAACTTGTTTGTTAGGAAATGTAGTTCAGTCTTTATAGATCAGTGAAATATCTGTTAGCATGAAGCACTTTGCTGCCTGCATGTTGCTGAAGCTTCATTTTCTACCTTGAGAAGTTTTTCAGTCAATTTTATTTTACTTCTTACTGTCCCCTTTTATATTTTATATTATTTATCAGTTAACTGATGTTTGATTACAAATATACACAATATGATACAGTTCCGTTTTTCCAATGACAATTTCTATGTCAGATGCTTTGTAACACCAGCAGTTGAAATAGTATCTGTGGTAATATTTTATATTTTAGCTTTTTCTCTCTGGAATGCACCCCATACAATTCTTGGGCAGATTAGTTGAATATGAGCAAATCCAAAAAATTATTTTTATTTGCCAAAAGAATTTTTTTCACTAATCTTACAAAATATCAAAAGTGTTTGAAGCAGGGAATTGGAGGATAGGTGGAATTGTTTATGTGAGCATACACAGACACCAGCTTCCTAGTACCCAAAAGCAGAGCTTCAGCTGGTATTCAATCCATTCCTTGCCAATTTGTTACTAACCAATGATCTTATGACTCCTGACCCCTTGAATTCTGGTTTAAAGCTCTCCTGACCAGGTTAGCCAGCTGTCAGCTGAAAATGTCCTCTCCTTCCTTAGTAAGATGAATTGTACACCTGTGAAATATTGCCTCTTCCCTGAAGTTTGTACCACTGTTGAAAAAACTCTCTTGCTTGCACCAACATTGCAACTGGAAGTTACTTAAATTTTTGCTGGACTTTTGCCTTCAGTGGGAAGTACTGATGACATAAACCACAAGATCCTTCACCCCCCTCTCCAAAGCCATAACATCACTATTGATATGCTAGAGGACATGCCTTGCAATGTTGTTTGTGCCCACGTGAATTAGCAGGGAGGGTCTGTAATCAGCTGGTCCAATAAGCCTTGTCAGTCTTTCTGTCACATCTCAAATTTTGACATTTGGGAGACAGCATACATATTGAGGTGAAGGATCTGGCCAATCAATAGGAGATTCTGTGCTCTCAAATGGAGTTGTCTATAATCACAATTTTCCTTTTCTTTTTGGTGATTGGTGATACTGTAGGTGTCTTTTGTAGCTTGCTCATTTTTGTACTAGCTTTCTTGGAGGCTAGAGACTGGAATCAGGTGTGAAGGTCTAAGGCAGGCGTGTCCAACCTGCGGCCCAGAGGCTGCATGCAGCCCTGAACAGTTAGTAATGCGGCCCCCCAAAATAGTAAACTTTTAACATTATTTTGCAATTTTTTAGTTGCCGTTCTCTCTTTCTTCTGTTTTGCAGCCAGGCCCACGCCAAAAATAGACAATCCCGGTACATTTGAGACAGTAACAAAGCTCAGGGTAGTTACATCACCTGTGTAGAGCATCTGCTTCTCCTCTTGGCTTCCCACACAGGCAGGCAGCGGCCTTCCGCCGGTTTGCGAGGAGCCGCCGAAGTCAGTTTTGCAACTTGACTCGCAAGCCAAGCAGAGTCCGCCGCTCTACCATTAATGCGTCTGTAGTTAGTGGGCGAAGATTGGCGGAGGCTGCCGCTCGGAGCAGAGCCGAGATGGTGAGCAGGAAGGGGAGGCCAGCGTCTCTGGCAGAAAAATGCACCATTAGCAGCAGTCGCCAATGGGTGATGGTTCTCCCAGGTAAAAGCTGACGAACACCTTGAGAACTCACTGAGAATTGCAACCACTTTCATCAAACCAGACATTGATGCATTAGTTTAACAAAAACAAGGTCAAATATCCCACTAGTTTTATGTTGCCCTCTTTTTTTAAATTTTATAATAAAAATATTTTTAAAAATGAAGTTTTATTACTTATATACATTAACTAAATTATATATTTTATGTGTGGCCCAAGACAATTCCTCTTCACTCAATGTGGCCCAGGGAAGCCAAAAGGTTGGACACTCATACTCCATTCCACAGTTTTTTCTTGTAGGACTTATATTTCAGCCCCATGTCCATTCTCATTGTCCTTCTCAGCTGTTTCAGTTTCTCTAAATCTTTCATAAAATATGGTGACCAGAATTGGACACAGTACTCAAGGTGTGGTGAACCATTGTTGAGCATTGAGTGTAGCTTTCAAGAAAGCTATGGATCCACATAATAGACATGTATCCAGCCCAGAGTGCCAGTCAGAATGTCAGATCTTTTGGTGAAAGCAAGATATGTCTCCACCATCACTACTAAGGAAATTAAAATGTAAGTAATTAAAAATCGGTGATTACATGGAGATATTTTTTTCTCTTGGCAACCACACAAAAGTGATTTGCCATTGCTCTCCTCTATGTTGTCTTTTTGACTTCCCAGTCTGTATGTATAGACTTCATACAGACTCCCATTGCTAATCTTCCATGCTAGTACAAACTAGATCTGCACTTGCGTAGCTTTATCTGGCATAGCCAAGGTCATACTTTGTCTTTAAAAATGATGTGTTAGCCTGGCAAAACTTTCTGACTTGTAACCACTGTATTGTTTTCAAGATGTTTACAGATCAATTATTTTGAGATTTAACTCTTCAGTTTCTTTGGAACAAGTTGTTTGCTGTATTCACATAATGAGAATCATCCCAGTAGGTCTCAGTTATGCTTTTAAATCATATTTCCTGCAGTGTGAGCTCAAGTTCATCTTGTTTATTTTCCATACCCTTTGCATTGTATATAGAAAACAAAAGCCATGAATTACCATCAAGTGAGGGGCGTAGTGGCTCAGCGGGTAAGACGCCAGGCTTGTAGATCAGAAGATTGCAAGTTTGGAGGTTCGAGACCCTAGCCCCGTGTGACGGAGTGAGCTCCCGCACTCGCCCCAGCTCTTGCCAACCTAGCAATTCGAAAGCATGCAAATGCAAGTAGATGAATAGGTACCACTTTGGTGGGATGGTAACAGCGTTCCGCGTGCGTCATGCCGGCCACATGACCGCGGAAGCGTCTTCGGACAGCGCTGGCTCTTCGGCTAACAAACGGAGATGAGCACCGGCCCCTAGAGTCAGACACGACTGCACAAATGTGCGGGGGGAACCTTTACCTTTTACCTTACCATCAAGTGTTCTTTCTGAATTTTCACTGAGTGATTTAATAGGCCATAGTTACTCTTGAAGTGCACAAATTCTTAT
This sequence comes from Charina bottae, assembly GCA_023362775.1. Taxonomy (NCBI): domain Eukaryota; kingdom Metazoa; phylum Chordata; class Lepidosauria; order Squamata; family Charinaidae; genus Charina; species Charina bottae. The sequence goes on along the minus strand of JALMGJ010000007.1, from coordinate 45,427,387 downwards.
GTGAAGTTATTCTGGGTTTCTGTCTCTTTTCCCCACCACAGTTTAGAGCTCAATTTAAAGCCCTCCTGGAAAAAGGTGATATGCTGTAGCCAAGCAAATTTTTCTGTTTTCATGAAGAGCAATCCATCTTGTCCCACCAGCCATCACCCAACTAAGAAAGCATAGGATCCCAGAAACTATAAATATCAGGTTCACATATCACACTAAGCCAAGTTTTTTTTATATATATACTTTTTATTAAGATTTTACAATATGCATAGTTAAAAGTTAGAAACGAAACAAAAATAGAAATACAAATCAAAGAGAGAAAGAAAAAAGTGTAGGAAAGCAAAGAAAAGAAATAGAAAAGTAGAAAAAGGTATAGAAATTAGTCGACTTCTGATCTATCTATGGTCATAAGAATACATAAAAAAGATTTTTCTTACATGCTAGCATTTGATATAATTTACATATACATTTCTTGTCTAATATATTTTATTATATAATATAATCTAATCATCAAAACCCCATGCAAGCTTTGCTCCGCCTGCATTTTGCAAATAGTCCATCAACGGTTTCCACTCTTTAAGATAGTAACGATTTGAATTTTCTTTTAGTAAACATGTCAATTTGTCATTTTCTGCCATATCCATTAATTTTAACATCCATTCTTGTCTTGGTAACGTTTGATTTTTCCAATTTTGTGCATAAAGAAGTCTTGCTGCTGTAATCATATATTGTATAATTCTAATAAAATGTTTCTCTGTTTGTACTTCTAATAATCCAAGTAAAAATATTTCTGGTTTAAATGGAATTCTTGTTTGTAATATGTTTTGCATCAATGAATGTATTTCAATCCAGAATTTCTTTGCCACCTCACATGTCCACCACATGTGGTAAAAAGACCCCTCTTGTTTTTTACATTTCCAACATATGTTGGAGATATTCCCATACATTTTAGCAAGTTTTTGTGGGGTCATATACCACCTATACATCATCTTATAAAAATTTTCCTTCAAATTGTAACACAAAGTAAATTTTAACCCTTTATTCCACATATCTTCCCATTGTTGCATTTGTATATTATGTCCAATATTTTTTGCCCATTGAATCATGCAGTCTTTAACTTGTTCCTCCACCACACTAAGCCAAGTTTTGATTAACCATGGCTTATTGAATTTGCCACGGTTGAGCTAAGCAATAAATATGTTTTACAAACTGTAATGGCCTAGGGTCATAAAGCATATTAAGCCAAAAACAAGGAAGCCACATTTTATCTTAGTGCAGTATATGAACCCATGGAATTGTGCAAAGCCATTCTGGAAATCTATATGCACAACATAAGTCTTCTGCCAGATGAATCAAGAGTTTGGTCAAAAGAAGGCTAAAGGGCCTAGTGTGCCTGAACTGTGGGGGTTAGAAACATAGCGCTACTAATTCCAGTCTAAGACACTGCAGTTGCATGCCTCTTTGACAAATAAGCTTGATTTTAGACACCATACTGGTTGCAGGGTATTGTATGTGTATAATGTAGATTTAAATTTTTTGGAACCAATTAAACCACTTTGGTTTTCATGAAATCTGCAAAAGAGGTTTTCCAGAAGGGGAGGAAAATAATACAAGCAATTTGAGTGTTCTTCAGAGTGTATCTCAGAGCAGAAATGTCTATTTATCAGCCCTTCAAATAGACTGATGGTACTACTATTGAGATGGGTTGGGCTAATTTTGACTAGTTTCAGAATTTGCCCCTGAAATCGGGTACAAGTGATCCTGTTCTTCCATTCACCAAAGCAAAGTCCATTTTTGGGATAGCAAGGTCAAGCATGTTGTTATTTTGGGGTAGGTAGCTCTTTATCAACCCTGTTTCATCCTCTTCTGCTGCATTTCTTACAGTGTATTGTTCTAATTGCCTTATCCTAAGACAGCCTGATGCTACCTTAGAACATTGGAGGGCAGCAATAACAGTCTTAAATATCCTGTAATTACCTCGATCCTTGAGCTATTAAATCAGAATTCCTTACACAAGTCACTTAGGAATATGAAGGAATCTTTATTAAAGCCAGTGATCCATCATACGTTAAAGATTCGAGTAAAGAGGCTCCTGCAGCTGACAGCTTAAAATCCTCAGATTTCCACCACCACCACCGGGGAATTTGCGAGTTGACCGTCCCCCCCGCCAATTGTCCTTTGATTTCCAGTTCTTCCTGAGTTCAAATCCATTGAAAGTACAATAGCGCCCTTTGATCTGTCCTGGGTGCTGAAGCGCTCATCGCAGTTCCTTGATTAGCATAGTCTGCGAGGGGCAAATACACAAACGCTTCGTCGCCAGCATTTTGCACGTCTGGCTGTTTCTACCTTGGGGTATCTCGCACAGCTCTGCAAGTCCTTGTGATCTGGCGGAATGTCTTTTCCTGGCGCCATGGCAGGATGGCATCCTGACATATCCACTGCTGCCATTAAGTGCCTCTCCCCCTGTGATATCAAAATGCTTTTGCTAAAAATATAAAAATAGACACCCTACTTCCTCTGCACTTGGGGATGGTGAAAGGGGTGTCCATTTGCCTTTGAGTTTCCTTGCTGGACTGTTCTTTGAAGACTGCATTGCTTTGTTTTTTGATCTGGGATATATACGTGAAAACCGTTCCCTGAAATTTCCTATGTTATGCTGCCTCTATTTTGCCTGCATATTTACAACTCCAGGCTTTTGGTTTATGAGCAGCAAAAGCCAACTGTCACTATTTGCTGTAAATAGAAGCATTTAATAATTTTTCTGTTCTGCCACATTTGTCAGCTTTGAATATTCTGTCAGTTGAAAATATAAATAGCAACAAGATTCAGCAACAGTGACACTGGAAATTTATCTGGTCACTGTAGAAAGTATCAGATACAAACTTGACGAATGAGCAATTTACAGGTGTTCTTTCCTCCCCATACATACCATCTTACTGCCATCATTTGGTGGCAAGAAGAATAAGCAATATGTAGCATCATGCTGCATAAAATGCCTGACCATTCAGTCAACCATATGCAAAAAAAAGTGGAAATTACTTATCCAAAGGTGGCAAGGTTGGTTTGCTTCTGAATAATTCTCCCTTCCCACAATAGTGGAGAATGGTGAAGCTGCATCAGGCACATTGGCTGGAGCTGGGGTTTTTTTGTGTGTATCTGTTTTGTGTGATTCTTAATTTTCATGTATTTCTTGCTTAAGAGTGGTAGGAAACTGTCCTGACACTAATGTCCAACTTTTGGCAGTAATGGTCAGAATGCATAGCAAAATGGTGTCTGAGAGCACATGTTGCCATTCTTGATCCTCTTGGATTTATATCTAAGTAGAATTGTGCAGAAGTGTGCTGTTAGTGCAACAGATGCTATCTGAACTTTGGCACTAATGAAATAAAAGAGATGCACAATTATTCAAGCAACAGAGGAAAATTTACTGTTCAATACTGTATATGTTCATTCAGAAACTTGTCCCATGTTGTTGGACTAGATCTGGATTTAGACGTAGGATTAGGTTTAGGTCTATGAAGGTTCTCAGTCATCCAGGTGGAATTGTCTGTAGCTTGAATCATGTCAACTGGATTTCTATTTTCTTAGTGGAAACGTTTCGCTCCTTATCCAAGGAGCTTCTTCAGTCTGAGCAAAGTTGGTAAGGGAATCCTAAATATGTTTCTAGGTAGCTGTGTGACCTTACACCTGGGGCTAGGTCATGGTTATATTGAGATGTTATTTTAAGTCCTTTTATCATCTAAAGGAGGATCGTTAAGATCACCATGCTGCTGTTGAACTTGTGAAATGGTCTTAATCTTCCTAGGCACAGAAGACAAAACGGGGAGGAAGATGGGGGAGAGTTTGTGCCTGAGGCCCCCACCTCTATTCAAGGAAGGATTTTCCAAGTTGGCATAAATGGATTCCTTGACCCCTCTCTCAAACCACCTATCTTCTCTGTCTAAAATGTGAACATTAATGTCCTCAAATGAGTGTCCTTTTTCTTTTAGATGAAGATAAACTGCTGACTCTGGTCCTGTGGTGTTATTTCTCCTGTGTTGGGCCATCCTCCTGTACATAGGTTGTTTGGTTTCTCCAATGTAGAGTTCAGAGCACTCCTCACTGCACTGGATTGCATAAACTACATTGCTTTTAATTTAAAAATTACTTAATTTTAAGGACTTAAAAATTACATCTCAATATAACCATGACCTAGCCCCAGGTGTAAGGTCACACAGCTACCTAGGAACATATTTAGGATTCCCTTACCAACTTTGCTCAGACTGAAGAAGCTCCTTGGATAAGGAGTGAAACGTTTCCACTAAGAAAATAGAAATCCAGTTGACATGATTCAAGCTACAGATTAGGTTTAGGGTTAATGCTAAACTCAGTGGCAATCAGGTCTAAGATATGTCCCATTGATGTCAGTGGCTCTATTCTAATCATGAACTGAAGTCCATATGTGTAAGATTATACCTTTAATCTGTTGTTTACATACCTGTATGCATGGAGATTTATATACGTGTTATTTTCTGAATGGCCTTTAATTATTTTTAAGTTTTATAATAATATTTACCTATGATTTTTGGCTTTCAAGCAGCCATAAAAAATTATACATACGGTGAAACCATATTTTTTCATCCTGACCATTTTTAAGTTTGCAGAGTCCTACTCTTTATTTATTTCAATTTATTGATATGGCTGCCCATCTTACTAAACACTGGGTGGCTCTGGGTGGCTACCAAAAATTAAAAACAGTACAATAAATAAGGAACTACAGCCAAAAATATAAAATGGCTGCCAAAGAAACTGTGTAACCCACCAATACAGACTCTCCTGACCTGCATGCCCTGGAAAAGATCTAAAGATTTAAAGGAGTTTCCAAAGGGTCTGTAGGGTTGGGGCCAACCTAACCTCGGGGGGGGGGGGGTGCTGGTGTTCTAAAAGGAGGGTGCATCCACCGAAAAGGCATACTTCCTGGGTCCCACTGCATGGCATTTTCTAAACCACAGGATTAGGAGCAAGCCCCTCCTGCCAGACTTGATGGGATGGGTAGAAACAATTGGAGAAAGATGGCCCCTTAAATACCCTGGCACCATCCAATTAAAAGCTTTATAGGTGAAAGCCAACACCTTGAGTTGCCCCCAGAGCCAGTGTAGCTTGCAAAGAAAGGTATAACTTGAGTATATCAAGATACAGGTTGTCCTTGACTTACGACCATTCATTTAGCAATCGTTCGAAGTTATGACGGTGCTGGGAAAAGTGACTTCCAGCTGGTCCTCGCACTTATGACTTTTGCCGCATCCCTGCGGTCACGTGATCAAAATTCAGGCTTTTGGAAGCCAGCATGTATTTACAATGGTTGCAGTGTCCAGGGCCGCAACTAGGGGGGGCAAGCGGGGCATGTGCCACGGGCACCGCACTGGGGGGTGTGCCAAAATGACTTCTAAAAAATAGTATCGTTTGATGATGTGATGATTATGTAAGAGGGTTAGACCACAACAATTACCTTTCTCTTTTATACAATTCTTGAAAAAGAGAACATGATTCCTCTTTGCAGTGTTATTTTCTTGCAGGTGCAGCTCCTTAAGCACTGATTCTTTGAACTTTGTATTCTATTGATAATTAGGGGCGTTAGATGTCAAGATAGCAAGCCAGAGATTCCCTTTTTTGTTCCGCTCATTCCCGCTACTCTGCTTTCCCCTGGCTGGAAGACTGATGCACTCGGGATTTTCCTGTCACCTGCATTCTACAGGAAATTCAGATTACTTCCTCCTCTCTTCTCCTTTCCTCTGCATGAAGACAGAAAAATCAAAGATACAAGATTTATGTTAAGAGCATGCAACTTCCTTACAGAAAGCCCATAAATATTTTTCAGATCTGTTTCAGGTGCCCATGTCTCGCCGAACTTTTCTCTTCAGTTGAAGCATATCCATCATTCTTGAAGATATCTAATGCTCCCCTTCGTTCTGTTCAGTGAGATGATCCCTTACTATCCTTTCCCTGAGTCACCTTATTTTATGTATTCAGTTGATATTGTCTGGATGTGTCTTTTTCAGTTCAGTTAGCTGGGTATTATGGGGCATGTAATTCTCCAAGCCTGAGATTATGGCATGGTATTACAGTTGTATGGGACAGCCACATTTATCTGCAATCACATTTTTATGCTTTTCATAAAGCATGTGTAACTTAAAAAATAGCTAATAGTCATATTAGCATCGTTATAAAACTATTTGGCACAAGAGATGGAGCAAACATCCAGCATAAAGGTTTTTCATTGGACTACCTCATCCATTTGAATGCACATACGACCCTTCATTCCCATTTTAACAATAGAGGCCAACAAGGAGAAAGTCTTTCCATGAACCATCATGTTTTCATTTCTTTGAACTGGGGAACTATGGGCAACTACTTCATTTTTTAAAAGATGATGATGTGAGGCTCACTTTAAGTCGCTGCTCATATCCTGGTTTGTTCTCAAGTCATTAATCATTGCTTCCCTGTTTAGACAAAACAGGAATCTAGTTTTTTTCTCATTCTTTTACTCACATGAAGGGATGAGCACTGGGAATGCATGCAAGACCAAAAGGTGCATTCATATACGGCTTTTTTAAAGATGAGATCATCCAAACATGACTGTAGTGTGCTGGTGTTGCAGGAAGCTGGCTTGATGCTGATTGCAATGCAAGAATATGATTCCTGGATTGAGCAGTCCAGTTGTTGCTACTGCAGCTCTGCATCCCACCTATTCTGGTATATTTTGGCAAACTGGCAAGAGGAAGAGGAGGAGGAGAGATGCAGTAACATTTCCCCTAGCTTTGGCTTCTCCCTGCTGCTTATCTTGACAACCACCTTCCCTCCCCATGCTCCTCAGAGGATACTTTGGTAGCTCCTCTTCTAACCTCATGTCTCCATGATAAATTGAAACCATTGAAGGCAAAAGGTGATTTTTTTTTGTCATGCCATTACATGTTTTATATTAAAAAAAACATCTTCTGTTAAGCTTTTGCCATTGAAAAATGCAACTTGCAAAAATACATATGAGCAAATATGGAAATGCTATGTTATTGTTTTGTTTTTTTATTTATCATATAAGATTGCTATCATACTTAAAATGAAACAAAGTGCCTCAACAAAGGGAAAAAAAGAAGGTGTCTTATGTCAAATGTGTCCAGCTGGCCTAGTACTGTCTACTTGACTGGCAGGGCAGGTAGCTAAATTCTCTGGATGGATCCAGCTAGCACCAGTTACTTCCAACTGCAGCAGCTGACAGTTGACTGTAGGGCCTTTTGTGCGTATAGCACTTGCTCTGCCAGTGAGCTATCTTTCTCCTCTTCCAAGGTTGCAAACTCAACAAAAGAAATAAGGTTCCTCTCCTGATCTGAGCTGAACTCTTTCAGGATCGATTTCAGCTGCCTATGTTGGTATCTTATTGTCACATCCTAATGCAGCTTAGCATTATACACATTAGCTACCTCAATCTCAATCATGTTCACTTTTAATCAATACTGATTTTTATTGAGTTCTACAGTTTGTAAACCAAGTGGTATCCCCAGCATATTTTGCTTCATATTTTTTTTGAAAAACATGTCAGAATCATTTTCACTATTATCTTATTACTTCAAGGGTATCTACATTCACATGTAAACAAAAACCTAAACTGTTTGCTTAATAAGCTAGGATATGCATCAGGAAATGTAGGGAAATAAGCCAGGATTCATAATTAATTATAGCTTTCTGTTACATACAAACGGGGAACTTTGGTTGGATGCTTCCAAAACAAGAAAGGAATCTTAAAACTTTGGTTTAAAGATGACATCCAGTCGTGGCCCATCTGGAAGTCCTTAACCATTATTTGCACGTAATGGGAAGCTGTGTTTAACCATGGAATCTTAACATGTTTTCCTATTTATATAAAGGGAGGGACAAAAATGCCAAGAGAAAGAGCTTTGTGTAAGTGCATGTTGCTTGGCATCATCTGATTTATTAAGCCAAGATTGCATGCTTAACATGATTTGCAAACTAGGTCACTGTCTTCCAAACAGATCAATTCCACAGAGACCCATTCATGGGCTTCTGGGGGGTAGAAAGACAGTTATGTCATATGCATCATGACGTCACTGTAGCAAATTATGTAAATTTTAAATACATTGTCCCTGCTATTTGTAGCACAATCTCATGATGCACTTGCCATCATTGAGTCTTGGTCTAGACACCTATTGCTCTTTTAGAAGACTGTGTGATATGACTTTGCACCCCATAGTAGACACATTCCAGATTTTGGACACTGGGAAGGTTGGATTCAAACACTCAACTGGAAGTGTAATACCCATTAGTGCAAGTATTTGCAGGGTACTGCTAGGATTGTTTCAGTGTAGTTCTTCTCTTTGAGTTCAATGCAGGGAATTATATCAATGACTGCTTAAGCAGAACATCTTTGCATTTGATGTTACATGTTAAAGCAAGCTTCGTCAGAATGGTAGGGCTCTTTCTGTACTACTCTGGAATGATTCTGCTTTTTCATTTCAGATTTCATGGCTATTTAATTTAGATATTTTTTTTTCAAAAGGCAATATACATATCAAAAAAATACTGTTTTACAGGAAACAAAACAAAGCATTTCATTCTGTTGAGAAATTTATTACTCTGGTGCATAGTGAATGCTGTCTGTGTTTCAGTAAATGTATTTGACTGAAAACCCATTTCACTTACTTTGCAATAGGTTAATTGGGATGTATATGTAATCCAGATATTATGGTACCAGTCAGGAACTTGACCACTATAAGAAAACTATTGAGTTCCAAATCTTTTTATAGATCTTTACTTTGAGGGAACACAATACTACTTTTGGATTTGCAGATATTAAATAGTTAATTAGTTCATTTGTCAGATAAAATTATCCAAAAAGATTAGCTTGGTGAACATGATAAAAGTATAGGAAGACCTGCAGGCAGTGCTAACAAATTTGCATTTAATAAATAAGCACATGTGGTGTTAGGTACCACTGATATTGTTGTTCTGCTTTTTTTTTGTAAACTGCATTGAATGTTTATTTGAAAGCTGTTCTGTCATCAATAGGAGCCACAAACACTTGGTTCAGATTTAACATTTAAAGTAAGAGCAAGCAATCTCTTTCAGGCCATCAGCTTCTCAAATCCCTAGGAGGCATGGTAGAGATGCAAGGAGGGGCTGAAATTGTAGGTGTTTGGGCAAGCAGTTAAAACAAAAAACAAAAAAATGAGGTGTGTGAATCTGGTTGGAAACTTAGCATGCCTATTTTTCTTCTTCTTTAGGTTAAAAAAAACCAGAAAAGTTACTCTGCCCAATTTCAGTATATATGAACCTATGTTGCATGTGTGACTATAAGACTATATCGTCTTCTCTTCATGGCTATAAAAAAATCAGAAGTTTTCCAAGTCAGGGTGGGGTAATCCACTTTCCCTCCGTGGCTTCTGTCAAGGCACTGCTTGTGCACAGAGGCCACTATGACCCAGCGATACGACCCCTCTGCTCATCAGAAGCAGGGAGCAGCTTTGCAGAATTGCTCTGAAGGGATTGAGACACGGCACGGGGCCAGGGTATTCGAGGGACCGCCTCACCCCAGTCACATTCACCCGTCCCATCCGGTACAGCAGAAGGGCCTGTTGCGGGTCCTGTCTATGAAGGAGTGTCATCTGACAGGACCCAGGAGGAGAGCCTTTTCTGCCACAATGCCCACCCTTTGGAACATCACCCCCACCCCAGATGTTGGCCTTCCGAAAGAGCCTGAAGACATGGCTTTGCCATCTGGCCTGATGACCCAATGATGTTGGTGGAGAGCCTGCTAAATGGTTGTACTTTTAGGATAATGAATGGTGCTCTCCTGCAGATTATGTTTGTTATGGTTTTAATAGTTTTATTGTTTTTAATGATTTTTACGGTTATTTTCTGGTTGTTTTTGTATTACCTTTTGTATTTTTAACTTTGTAAGCCGCCCAGAGTCATGGCAATGAGATGAGCAGCTATATAAAATTAATTAATTAATTGGGACAAGCATTTAATTTATATACCGTCCAATCATATGATACAAAAAAACAGAAGCATAAAAACCACTCGGCCAACTTCATCAACCCCTCGGCTAAAATCCAACAATTGGTTGGCGTAAAAAAATCTAAAAATGAAAAACTCCATAGTCCCATCCCCCACAAAAAACAACCTAGGCTAAAAGGCGGCCCAGACCACCATTAGCATCCAGATGCCTGTTTAAAAAGAATCATTTTCATGGTGTCATGAAATGCCAATAAGAAGGGATTTGTTCAAACCATACACCCACACCTTTTTTTATCAATCACCTACCTACCATAGGCATATTGTAGAGCAGCAGATGTGTCCCGCTTCACAAATCTGTCACTTCACAGATACACCAACATCCTTGCACATTACAGTTCTGTGTATCCCCCACACCAATACATACATACATCCAGTTTCCCCTAGGGCAGATACCTATCCCACTTACTCCCCATATCTTTGAATACAACTGATGCCCCGAACACACTAATTGTATATACAGCTCTTTCTCCATACCTTCAGCCCTTCCCCAAAACACCCCCCTGCCTGATGCACAAATCTACACATGGATCACACATGGATGCATGTGCACCCTATACATACAAACTTACTGTTCCTCTGCTCCCTAGAAAGCCAACACACAAAACTCTCCTTTCCCATATATCTCCAACAAAGCAAAACATCTCTTCAGAGATCTGCAGAGCATATTCCTCTCCACTAGCAGTTGAACTCTAAACTAAGTTAACATGGAAAGCAGCTCCCTATATTTCATTGCTTCTGAATAAGCATATTTGTGTGTCTTACTTCATCCAAGCTTGGAAATTGTTTTTAGCAGTTGAAGATTTTGTCAACTTCCAGGGGCAGTTTTGTAGTATTACAGACATTCAATGTAAAATCTCATTGCGGTGGACATGGTTGGTGCTAAATTTCCTTGGGTGGATGGGTGGATAGATAGAATTATAAGCTTCAAAATTATAGCTGGCAAATATTATTGTTTTAATTCATGTTGGGATAAAACATGGCCTGATATAACAGGGTTGTCAGCATGAACTGCAGTTCAGTAATAAATATTTGAGCATCGACAGAAAGATAAACTAAGAAAAAAAGCAGTGCCAAGTCAACAGTGTTGTCACAAACTTTGCAGAATGAAGTTGTTTGAGTCCTTCCCTGGTGATTTGGCTGCAGATGAAAATGTCTTCAGGATTAAGATTTCATGCTTGAGTTTCTGTTCCCTCTGATCATCCATCAGCAAATGGACGCATCAAAGATCATTTTCTTTCTTTCTTTTTATGATTAGTTAGATATGTTGGCAGAAATATGAGAAACGTTTGCTATTCCTATGCACTTATGTCCATAGATTTTCTTTGGACTTATAAGCGCACATTTCTTTTACTCTAATATATTGCAATTTATACAACTAATCAATAGCATCACAAAAATTTCTGAGGATGTCAGTACTAAACTATAGCCAATGATTCTTAAAGCATTTAACCAAGGGAATTGAATATAATAATTTTTAGTAACTATATAAATGAACAATATATCCTTGTAAGAAATGACAACTTCTTGTGGCTAATTAGTTTTTAAAGCATTGCATCAACTGTACATTTTTTTACATTTTGTAGAATTTGCACTTATTTGATTTCTATTAGATACTTAACTAAATTGTCCTATGAGGTCAAAATGTTTTTGGTAGCCATCTTGAGGAGTATATACATGTCCTAGGAAAGCCTTTTTAATCTAAATGAATTGGACTACAACATACATTCTGTCATTCCAACCATCAGACAAACAGGCTATTGCCTGGAGTTTATAGTTCAAAATAACTGGAAATCACAGGGGCTGAAAGGCTGTTCTAAGGGCATATGAAACAAGGAAGAGGTTTCAGATTATCTCTCATTTTATGTTTTGTCTGAACAAAAAAAGCAAAGTGTTAATCCAGTTATGCCTCCTCCGGTCTATCACAGTCTAGTCCATTATGATGGAGTTGGTCAGAAGTGTGCAGGGACTGTGATTTGGATTCTCATATCTATATCTATATCTATATCTATCCATGTGGTATCTGTGTCACAGGAGTACATTTCTGTGACCAGGGAACTGACCTAAACTTTTAACTTTTTTTTTTAATTGAGCAGTTGAAATTTAAGGGAAGAAATTAATGTTTCATGTACCTGTAATGCTCCTTGCTTTACTCAAAAACAAATCACTACATTTCAGACATTCTTTGGAGGCTCCAAAAATGGGACCGGTGCCATGTGTGACCCATGGGCTGCATATTGCCCACTCTTGAATTAGATAGACCCAGAAGGCTCTCAGAATGGGTTGCTTCCTTTGTTTATGCAATCTCATTCTTATGTTTTGATTTCCATACAAAGACCAAAGCAGTTATCTTCTTAACAGAAGTCAAGGACTTCTCTACATCATGGAAGGGTCATTGTTACTTAGTTTAACACTGAGGGTCATTTCATTTCATATATCTATTTATTAGGCTTCTACCTGCCATTTACAATATACAGTACAATAAAAATACAACAAAGCATTTGTGATATAACTATAAAAAATTAAATATAGCCCCCTATTAAACATAATAGACCCGAGCGCCGCGTGACGGAGTGAGCTCCCGCACTCGCCCCAGCTCTTGTCAACCTAGCAATTCGAAAGCATGCAAATGCAAGATAAATAGGTACCACTTCGGTGGGATGGTAACAGCGTTCCACGTGTGTCATGCTGGCCACATGACCGCGGAAGCATCTTCGGACAGCGCTGGCTCTTTGGCTAAGAAACGGAGATGAGCACCGCCCCCTGGAGTCGGACACGACTGTGCAGGGGAAACTTCTACCTTTACCTTTATTAAACATAAGCCAATCAGTAACTGATGCCGTCTAAAATAACTTGGTTTTTAGCAACTTGCTGAAGGCCAGCAGTGGGGTTGAGCTGATCAAATTTTGGGGGGAAGGCTGTTTCAGAGAGCAGACACAGCAAAAGGAAAAAAGCACTTGAATGTTTGCCTTCCCATCACTTCAAGGAAATGAGGAACCTCAAGCAGGTTCTCCCAGGACACCCAAAGTAGTGTAGGTTGAAACTGATTGGAGAAGGTGGTCCTGCAGATACTAAAACAGCTCTTTGAACTACACTCCTGGTATCTCTTTCACATATAAGGATTCTACTAAGGGATCTTTCCTCCATGTGCTTTCATTGTAGAAAGCTCTGTTGGCAAAGGGAAGCCTGGGCCTCAAGGCTCCTTGCGCAGCATCTGATTCTCAGCTCTCTCTTGGCAAACTGCAACCCATATGCATAATTTGGGGTTACCATAGAGCTGTATAGGGGGAAGCTGATATTTTATGCCTCTCGAATTTGCCAGATGAGCACCTCAGGTTAATGAAAACGATGGGATGCATCCTGATGTAGTCAGTGATATTTTGCTCTAATCTATATTTTGTACATAATTGCTGAACAGCCAGTAAGTGACTGGAAAATACAGCTCAGAGCTGGAAGGCATAGAGGGCTATTATAAGGGACTCCATGGTATGCTGTTAAAGGTTAAAATCAGCAAAGGCAGCATCTGCTTTGCAGCCACAGAATTCTGTAATGAAGGAGCTGGACGGACTTCCTTCTCCTCCTGTCAGTCAACAGGACACAACAACCTGGAAGCACTGGATCTTGGGTAGGAGTCCTTTCACTGGGACCCAGCATGACGGTTTTAGACCTGCTGCAGGATTCTCTTGCAGGGTTCTCTTGTTTTAATATTGTTACAGTTCATTATCTTCTCATTTGATTTGGTGGCCGGTAGAGACCAAAGTCAATCTAAAAAGCTAAATACCAGAAGATAGACAGTGTCCTACCTGGCACTCTGCTTCCTTAGTGCTCGGTTACGTTTAAGCAGTTATAACAAGGAACTGATTAGCTTGAGGATTAGTTCCCCAGTTGCTGTTCAGAACATAAGAAATGAAAGGGGGAGGAATCTAATGAAAAATAATGGAGAAGTGTGTGCGTGAGAGAGACTTAACTGATGGGTGTTTCTTACAGTAAGTGACATTTACACTGCAGTTTTACTGTAAAGATTATTGGCTGGCACAGTGATGGTCTCACCTGCATAGACTCTCAATCTGCCTTGCTTCCATGGTAATAGCTATGAAAAATTGCTGATGCCTTCTCTGATACCGGTATTACACTGTAATTAATATTGTATTGCTTTGTTTTGAAAGCCCCCCCATGCTACTTTGACACAATCTTGTACCGTATACCTGAGGGAGCACCTCTGATTCTCACATCAGCTGATAATGGGAATGCCTGCTAGTTAGGAAACCCTGGTCAATAACCCCCACTATAATCTTTGGCTTTTACAAAAATTTCAATGTATGAATTGTAAAACCACAATAATGTGGCAAGCAATTTAAAATGTAGGTTCAAGATTGGAAAGGAAAATTACCAAGGGATTGGAACCTGACTCTAATTACACTTGACTATCTCCTTTTCAGGTTGGTAAAGGTAACTTACATTCTTCAGTTTAGGCTTTGTGTCATTATTTAATGGCATTCACAATAATGCAATAAAACTATAGTTCTAAATCCCTTCTAACATACAATATATTGTTGAAGCGCAATCCTTCTTTTGTCATAAAAAAAAGCAAGTACCATTTCTGTAATTGCCCTAAACCATGCATAGCTGTCTTTTCATAATAATGGGAATCCAACCAATTTTACTCAAAAACAAATCACTACAATAAAACAGTAAAATTTTCCCCCCAAAATTTGCTCCAGCACAGGAGATCGTTACCTTGTCGTGGTGCTGGAGCTTGAGCACCTCAATGAAACCATGAGCTAAACCGTGAAGGGACACCCAGACGGGAAGGTCATGGCAGAGAGGTCAGACTAAATACGATCCCTGGGGAAGGTAATGGCAACCCACCCCAGTATTCTTGCCATGAAAACTAAATGGATCAGTACAACCAAAGATATGTCGGTATACCATCGGAAGATGGGACTCCCAGGTCGGAAGATGGTCAAAATGCTACTGGGGAGGAACAGAGGATACGTTCAACTAGCCCCAGATGTGATGACGCAGCTAGCTCAAAGCCGAAAGGACGGCTAGCGGCCGACGGTGCTGGTGGTGAACGACGAATCCGATGTTCTAAAGATCAACACACCATAGGAACCTGGAATGTAAGATCTATGAGCCAGGGCAAATTGGATGTGGTTATTGGTGAGATGTCAAGATTAAATATAGACATTTTAGGTGTCAGTGAACTGAAATGGACTGGAATGGGCCACTTCACATCAGATGACCACCAGATCTACTACTGTGGACAAGAGGACCACAGAAGAAATGGAGTAGCCTTCATAATTAATAATAAAGTGGCTAAAGCAGTGCTTGGATACAATCCAAAAAACGATAGAATGATCTCAATTCGAATTCAGGGTAAGCCATTTAACATCACAGTGATCCAAATATACGCCCCAACCACAGATGCTGAAGAAGCAGAAGTAGATCAGTTCTATGAGGATCTGCAGCACCTACTAGATAATACACCAAAAAGAGATGTTATTTTCATTACAGGAGACTGGAATGCTAAGGTGGGTAGTCAGACGACACCTGGAATTACAGGAAAGCATGGTCTGGGAGAACAAAATGAAGCAGGACATAGGCTGATAGAATTTTGCCAAGACAACTCACTGTGCATAACAAACACTCTCTTCCAACAACCTAAAAGACTTTATACATGGACTTCACCAGATGGTCGACACCGAAATCAGATTGACTACATCCTTTGCAGCCAAAGGTGGCGGACATCTATACAGTCGGTAAAAACAAGACCTGGAGCTGACTGTAGTTCAGATCACAAACTTCTTATTGCAAAATTTAGAATCAGACTAAAGAGAATAGGGAAGACCCACAGATCAGTTAGATATGAGCTCACTAATATTCCTAAGGAATATGCAGTGGAGGTGAAGAATAGATTTAAGGGACTAGATTTAGTAGATAGGGTCCCAGAAGAACTATGGACAGAAGTTCGCAACATTGTTCAGGAGGCGGCAACAAAAAACGTCCCAAAGAAAAAGAAAACCAAGAAGGCAAGATGGCTGTCTGCTGAAACACTGGAAGTAGCCCAAGAAAGAAGGAAAGCAAAAGGCAACAGTGATAGGGGGAGATATGCCCAATTAAATGCAAAATTCCAGAGGTTAGCCAGAAGAGATAAGGAATTATTTTTAAACAAGCAATGTGCAGAAGTGGAAGAAGACAATAGAATAGGAAGGACAAGAGACCTCTTCCAGAAAATTAGAAACATCGGAGGTAAATTCCAGGCAAAAATGGGTATGATCAAAAACAAAGATGGTAAGGACCTAACAGAAGCAGAAGAGATCAAGAAAAGGTGGCAAGAATATACGGAAGATCTGTATAGGAAGGATAATAATATTGGAGATAGCTTTTTTTCCCATAAGTTTTATTGAATTTTAAAATACATATTAAGAGCTAATACAAAAAAAAGAAATAGAAATACAAAGTAAGAAAAAAGAAAAGAAAAAGTGAAGTCAAAAAATAACAAACAAAGAAAATATAGAAAATAGATGTCCTCCAATTTATCCTTGAACTTTAAGTACAACAATTAACTTTAAATGTTAGTCCTTCATACAATACACAGAAACTTTTCTTTGTCATATACCCTATGATTTCTATAATCCAATCTTCTATTCTTCATATAGGTTTCGCCTTTCTTGATATCTTCCAACAATCCATCTCTGGTTTCTACTCCTTAGAATAGTAATCAAATGTTCATTGTTGCATCAATTAAGTGTTTTCCATTTGCTCTTTCCATTTTTACATCTATATTTATATCTTCAATAAAGTCCAATTAGTATAACAAATAAAGGCCTTATCTACGTCTAATAAAATACAGTATATTCTGTTCATATTATGACTATATATTCCATTAATACATAATCTAACATATTGCATAACATAATACATAATATAGCAAAAATACAAAACCTAACATAACATATAACCTAATACATACAACATATTCTTGTAATAACCTACATTCTAATTCCATCTCATCATCTCATTGTCTTCTCATAAATGTATCTCCAGAAAAAGTAATATATAATATCAACATATTTGTATTTATAATCTTGTATCTTACACTTAAAATATCATGTTTTTATGCATCTATACAGTTTCTCATATCTGCGCTTACTCTGTGTACAATACCAAATCCACATTTTCATTAACCTTGCATTCCAAATCAATATCAATAAATCTCTTGTTTAGGTTATGCCAATATCACAATATGCAACTTGTTTATTTCTATAACTCATGTGGGATGTCAAAATGTTTATTTTGCCATATCTATCAATTTGTATATTAAAATCTTCCTGTCTCAACTGCCACAATGCATTTATGCCCAAACGTTTAATAGACCACTTCCTGTAAAATATCATAATCTTCTTCTGTACCAATACATTCAAAGTCCTCTTTCCCTGTTTCTCTACTGGTTCGAAAGGTCTTTCCTCTGTTTCTAAATCTGTCCCTTGTATCTTCTGTTCCTGAGCCACCAAAACTATTAATATACGTTCTATGGATTTCTTAATTTGCAAAAATTTTTTGCTGGTTTCTTCCTTAAAATCCTGAAGTGCTGTGAGAAATGCCATTCCACCTACACCCCCGCCTGATTGTATTTGTTGTTCAAACCGTAATCAGCTGCCGTAGCCAAAACAAAGAATTTTCTCAGGGAGCAGGGAACAGCTGTTCTATTATTTATCAATAATGTCTATTTCTTTAAGTGAGAAAAGCTTTTAAAGTAAAAGATGAAAAATTCCACAGAGCAGTATTTCAAACAGTTTGTAAAAGGAAAGATGAAAATATATTCCAAATGAGAGATAGTCCTTTCTAAAAAAAAGTAGAAAAAAAAAGGTAAAGAGGCACACATTCTCTATACTTTATTCTTTATTCTTCTTTATTCTTCAGGCTGCAAGCTGCTTAACCCAAACAAACAATTTCTCAAAAGTCAGTTAGTTTGTCGAGTGAGAAATACCAACAAAGTCTCTTAAGTCCCAATTCCTCTGATACAAAAGAAAGGCAGAAAAATACAAACTTGTTCACTATGTTGCCAAAATAAAATCTATCAAACTTCCACCAAAATTAATTATAGCAAAGAAAACACAAAATTAGCCAACATTTTGAATGAAGTCCAAAGATAAATTTTAGATAATAAAAATGTACTAATCTAAAAAAGAAAACTAATGTAAAGTGGTCTAAAAGCTGGCTGTCACTCTTGTGTCTCCCGAGAGACTTACGTTCTCTGCAGAGCTAGGATCCTCCTTCGGCCATTCCACTGCATTCACCCCCGTTCTTCTCCGCGGTGGAAACAACAAAGAAAAACAGGAGTGGGCAATTACAATGGCTCTGTGAGCAATCTTCTGGTTCCCCCTTCTCCAGGGGGAAACTTCAGTGGTCCGTAGACCCCTGCAAACAAGATAGAAAGTTAGCCAGGTCTCAGAGCTCAGAGCTCTGAGAAACTCTGACTTGTCGAGCTGCCAGCCAGGCTTGGAGTCAATATTGGAGATAGCTTTGACGGTGTGGTCAGTGAGTTAGAGCCAGACATCCTGAAGAGTGAGGTTGAATGGGCCTTAAGAAGCATTGCTAATAACAAGGCAGCAGGAGACGATGGTATCCCAGCTGAACTGTTTAAAATCTTGCAAGATGATGCTGTCAGGGTGATGCATGCCATATGCCAGCAAATTTGGAAAACACAAGAATGGCCATCAGATTGGAAAAAATCAACTTATATCCCCATACCAAAAAAGGGAAGCACTAAAGAATGTTCAAACTATCGAACAGTGGCACTTATTTCACATGCCAGTAAGGTAATGCTCAAGATCTTGCAGGGTAGACTCCAGCAATTCATGGAGCGAGAATTGCCAGATGTACAAGCTGGGTTTAGAAAAGGCAGAGGAACTAGAGACCAAATTGCCAATATCCGCTGGATAATGGAGAAAGCCAGGGAATTTCAGAAAAACATCTATTTCTGTTTTATTGACTATTCTAAAGCCTTTGACTGTGTGGATCATAACAAATTGTGGCAAGTTCTTGGTGGTATGGGGATACCAAGTCATCTTGTCTGCCTCCTGAGGAATCTGTATAACGACCAAGTAGCAACGGTAAGAACAGAGCACGGAACAACGGACTGGTTTAAGATTGGGAAAGGAGTACGGCAGGGTTGTATACTCTCACCCTACCTTTTCAACCTGTACGCAGAACACATCATGCGACATGCTGGGCTTGAGGAATCCAAGGCTGGAGTTAAAATCGCTGGAAGAAACATTAACAATCTCAGATATGCAGATGATACCACTTTGATGGCTGAAAGCGAGGAGGAGTTGAGGAGCCTTATGACGAAGGTGAAAGAAGAAAGTGCAAAAGCTGGGTTGCAGTTAAACCTCAAAAAAAACAAGATTATGGCAACGAGCTTGATTGATGACTGGCAAATAGAGGGAGAAAAAGTGGAGGCAGTGACAGACTTTGTATTTCTAGGCGCAAAGATT
Organism: Charina bottae; assembly: GCA_023362775.1. Lineage (NCBI taxonomy): Eukaryota > Metazoa > Chordata > Lepidosauria > Squamata > Charinaidae > Charina > Charina bottae. The sequence continues at coordinate 45,407,831 of JALMGJ010000007.1, read as the reverse complement.
ACTGCAGACGCTGACTGCAGCCAGGAAATCAGAAGACGTCTACTTCTTGGGAGGAGAGCAATGGCAAATCTTGATAAAATAGTTAAGAGCAGAGACATCACACTGACAACAAAGGTCCGCATAGTTAAAGCAATGGTATTCCCTGCAGTAACCTATGGCTGCGAGAGCTGGACCATAAGGAAGGCTGAGCGAAGGAAGATAGATGCTTTTGAACTGTGGTGTTGGAGGAAAATTCTGAGAGTGCCTTGGACTGCAAGAAGATCAAACCAGTCCATACTCCAGGAAATAAAGCCAGACTGCTCACTTGAGGGAATGATATTAAAGGCAAAACTGAAGTACTTTGGCCACATAATGAGAAGACAGGATACCCTGGAGAAGAAGCTGATGCTAGGGAAAGTGGAAGGCAAAAGGAAGAGGGGCCGACCAAGGGCAAGATGGATGGATGGTATTCTGGAGGTGACGGACTCAACCATTGGGGAGCTGGGGATGGTGACGGCCGACAGGAAGCTCTGGCGTGGGCTGGTCCATGAAGTCACGAAGAGTCGGAAACGACTGAACGAATAAACAACAACAAACCAATTTTAATTAATTAAAAATTAATTTAATTTTCATTAAGGGGCATGGTGGCTTAGCGGGTAAGATGCCAGGCTTGTCGATCGGAAGATCGCAAGTTCGGAGGTTTGAATCCCTAGCCCCGCGTGACGGAGAGAGCTCCCGCACTAGCCCCAGCTCTTGCCAACCTAGCAATTTGAAAGCATGCAAATGCAAGTAGATAAATAGGTACCACTTTGGTGGGTAGGTAACAGTGTTCCACGTGTGTCATGCTGGCCACATGACCACGGAAGTGTCTTCGGACAGCGCTGGCTCTTCAGCTAAGAAACGGAGATGAGCACCGCCCCCTAGAGTCAGACACGACTGCACAAATGTGCGGGGGGAACCTTTACCTTTAACCAAATTTTACACTTTTAAAAATGCATTTAAGTAGAAATCTTAATCTAATTACACATGAATGAGGCATACATAAGTTTCTGTGGGGGCAGGCACTATCTTCTCCCCTCCACCCCTTCCAAGCTCAGCCAGACTACCTCGCAAGATTATTTTAAGGCTAAGCCCCTAAAAGCTTATAAAGCATAATAATGTAGATGTAGTGCAGTGTTTCTCAACCTTGGCGAATTTAAGATGGGTGGACTTCAACAGCCAGAATTCCCCAGCCAGCAAGTTGAAGTCCACCCATATTAAATTTGCCAAGGTTGAGAAACACTGATGTAGTGTATTGGGGTTTTAAGTGCAATTTATTCATAATAATATGCCCAGCACTAAAATCAAAGATTGGGATCTTGTTTGTATATTAACAAAATGCTTATATTACTCTGGATGGTGTACACATTGATATCCACATAGAAGCCATCTTAAAATCCCATCTCCCAATAAAAAAACCATCAACATAATACATAATAAAGGTTGCCACCCAGGCCCCATAAAGTTAGGTGTCAAGGGCATCAAAAGCCTGTTTAAAATGAAACTGGTTTTCTGAATGCCAGGAGTGTAAAGGCCAAGAATCTCTCGCAGGGCAGCATGTTCCATTAATGTTGGGGCCACCACAGAAAAGGCCCATGTACGTACCTCTTTTCTGGGGGGAACCTTGAGCAGATAATTTTATCCTTTCTAGACAGGGCCAGCAAAATCATTCTGGACAAGGAAAAGACAGCTCCTAATCTAACCCTGCACCATATAGAGCTTTATAGGCGATAACCAGCACTTCGAATTGGTCCCAAAAATCTACTGACTGCTAGTGCAGCAACTATAAAATAGGTGCTCTTCTGCAATAGCAGATTCCACCAGCTAGCAATCTGGCGGCTGCTTTCTGTACCAGTTCTAGCTTCCAAGTTTTAAAGGCAGACCCACAGAGGTGGGTCTGCACGTTGTAGTAGTCCAACTATCACTCAAGTCCTCCTGGGCCATGTCTGGCACACCAACCAACACTGGGCAAAATCTCCTAGCCATGGCCTCTACCAGCTGTTCAAGCAGGAGCCACAAGTCAGACTTACAGTTTCATACAGAGTATGATTCCATCTAGAGCCGACATCGGAATCAGTGTTTTTGGAAAATGATGATACCTCAACTGAAATGGATGATTCTCTCTCCTAGTGATTTCATATACATGTGAAATAACATAGGGGAGAGGACCAAGCCCTTTGACTTCCCCCATTGGAGTAGTGTAGGCTCAGTTGTTCTTCCACTATAACTACAAATTAGAACTTCCTACCCAGGTGGGAGTACATCCATTGTAAATTGTGTCTCCAACCCTTGCAGGTGGTCCAGAAGGATACCATGGTTATGGTATTGAATGTTGTTGAGAGGTCAAATAGGGTCAGGAGGGATCATCCACCAAAGTGACTGATGCTGTTTCTGTCCCATGTCTGGGCCTGAATCCTGACTGAAAGGAATCTAGTTAATCCACTTCCTCTATGATCCTCTGTAGCTCATTCCCCACCACCCTCTTGAAAACTTTCCCCAAAAAGGGAAAATTGGGGACTAAGTGGAATGTGACTAATATGGCTTGGATTGAGAGATGGCCTCTCCAAGAGAAGGTGCAACACCACCTCTTTCAAGGCAAGTAACGGGTTCTTCTCCCTCAGAGAGCCAGTAACTATCTCCTGAATCCATATACCCTTGGCTTCCTGAAGAAGCAAAGCTTGTCATGGATTCAGACCACAGTTTGCAGTGCTCAAATTACAAAGCAACCTGTCCTTTAACCCTGAGTAATTCTGGGGGGGAAAATCACAGTGACCTACAGGCCTATCCTTCCCCAGAAGGGTCTGAGTTGTTCACGTGTTTTTCTCTCTTACCACCACTGTGTAGGCTGTAGGGCATGTTCCCAGTCCTCAGTCATATTCATTGTTGATGTTATGCCACTGTCATTTCTAGGCATCTTTTCATTTGTTTCGTCTTCCATAGCTCTTCTGAAAACCAAGGGCAATCTCATTTAGAGCTCAGGTTCCCTCCTTATGCCAGAGAACCTTCTTTCTTCTTTCTTGGCGATCACTCGTAGCCGAGTAAGATGCTCTTCCAGGGGTAAAATCTTAACAGTGGATCCGTAAGTGGCTGTAAAGGCCAATTCTGGATTCACACAACCTCCCACAATGCGGGGATAGGTTCCCAGGTGGAAGACGGTCACGAGGTGGTCAGAGAACCACCAGGCTCAAGTCAGAACTGCCTGTCAGATCATTCGGAGATTCCCCCAGCACTCTCAGAAACCCTTCAGGATCTTTCAGCTACCTGGGCTGGACCCTCTTAATAGGTTTATTACTCTCACAGAGGTCCAGGGTACCCATGATCCACAGTTCATGAGTGATTAAAGAATGATTAAAGGGATAATAACTAATCACCCATGCATGATTTAAAGGGATTATCAATTGGAAAGGGAAGAAAATGTAAAAGAGGAAGCGCTACTTCCAAAGAATTTACCCAGAGCAGAAAGATAACAAGAGAGAAAAAGATTATGCATCCATATCCCTTAGCACTTTTTTTATTGCCCGTCATTTTTCTAGTATAAGTGAAAGATAATGAGCTTTTTTGGTTAGAATGTTGGACTTGGATCAGGGAAAAGCAGGTTTAAATCCCTATTCAGCCATGAAGCTCACCAGCCCTTCCACTATCTCTCAGCCTAATCTAGCTGGCAGAATTGTTGCGAGTATAAAATGGTTGGCGAGAACTATGTATGCCGCCCTGAGTTCCTGCAGGAATATATGGAATTTATTATTATTTATTACAAATCTACCCATGTAGATTATTGCAATGCGCTCTACATGGGACTACCCTTGAAGACTATCCGGAAGCTTCAGCTGGTGCAGAATGCGGCCGCGCGAGCAATTTTGGGTGCACCAAAATCTGCACATATAACACCTTTGCTCCGCGAGCTGCATTGGGTGCCGGTTTGCTTCCGGGTACAATTCAAGGTGTTGGTTATTACCTTTAAAGCCCTACATGGCATGGGGCCAGAATACCTGAAGGACCGTCTTATCCCCATTTTATCAACCCGCCCCACCAGGTCATTCAGAGAGGGCCTGCTACGAACCCCATCAATCAAAGAATGTCATCTGATGGGGTCTAGGAGATGGGCCTTCTCTGTGGTGGCACCCACACTGTGGAACATCTTGCCCCCAGAGTTGAGACAGATCTCCTCCCTCCCGACCTTTAGGAAAGAGCTGAAGACCTGGTTTTGCCACCTGGCATGGGAAGGAGGAAAGGATAGATCCTCATGGGGGTGGCTAACTCCTTAATTTTATAGTGTCCTTCGTTTTAATTCCATCGTCCATCTGGATTTATAATTATTTATTATTTTTACATATATTGTATACTGATGTTTTATATTTTATTTTAACTATTTTATTGTAAACCGCCCAGAGTTCCCCATTGGGGGAGATGGGCGGTTATATAAATTAAATAAATAAAATAAATAAATATTTTTGTGCCATGTATGACTCCAGGAGCCTTACAATATACATTTCATTAAAACATCCCTAAAAAGTGAATATTGAGAATTAAAACTTCCTGTTTCTAATGGAGAATGTTGCACTGCCGGATGTTCATAACCTAAAGCAGTGTTTCTCAACCTTGGCAACTTTAAGATGTGCAGACTTCAACTCCCAGAATTCCCCACCCAGCATGAATTTGAAATAGACAAAAACCTGAAATCTGAAATAGGCAAAAACCGCATTGCCAAAACAGTCCTCTTTAATTCCTTTCCCCTCCAGGTTTAATGGTTTTTTATAGAGTTTAGCCTCTTTCCTTTGACAGATTCTAGATGTTAGAATCTAGAGCAATGTTTCTCAACTTTGGCAACTTTAAGATGTCTGGACATCAACACCCAGAATTCCCCAGCCAGTGTGCTGGCTGGGGAATTCTCGGAGTTGAAGTCCACACATCTTAAAGTCAAGGTTGAGAAACCCTGACCTAAAGTAAAGGCTTCATCACCTAGTTAGTAACACACATGCGCGCGCACACACACACACACACCTAGATGAAACTAATGCATACAGAAACATGTTAGACATTGTCTCTTGCATACCAAATCCACTTGTACAAATGTTGGGGTCACTGTTTCTCTTCACCCTACCCATTTTGGAGAATGTAGCTGGTGGCTTTTGCTATGTTTAGCAAAAGATTTAAGTGGAGAGGAAGGGAAAATTCATTCAAGATATTTTCCATATTTCCCAATCCCTTTATACCGCTTGTTAAAGTTATAAGCCTTAATAACAAGATTTATAGCAAAAACGTGTGAGGGTTTCAAGTATGGTGATTTATGTTTTAAATTGTAGCATTTAGCACTTCATACTTTAATTTAGACAGATCACCTATTTCCTTAAATGCTTAAGTAATGTACCGAGCTGCAGTTATTGATTCTCTCTGCATTTATTACAAGGAGGTTGTATTTGCTCTGTCCTCCTGGGAATGCGGCTCCTGAACTGCATCTTTGCCACTGACAGCTCAGACCTCTGATACATAACCAAAGACCTTGCCTAATATCCCTGCAACTGTTCAGGGAATTTTTATTAAGTAAAGGCATCATTAAAGTGGACAGAATGATGAAGTTTAACGAGCATCTCTCTCCCTTATTGTTAGTTTTGCTGTTGCAGCCAGAGTTCTCTCATTTGTTACTCTCAGTGGGGCAGGATAGAGAATACAGCAAGCTTTTTTAGCGAGTTGGGTACCTTTTAAAAAAAAAAAACAGAGATTTGCATATTTCATCTGGTAGTGTTTTGCAGCAAGTATGTATTTATAACCACCTCTATAACCAAAATAAAAAGCTTGAAAAATCTTATTACCACGATGTTTATTTTTTATATATATATTTTCAGATTGACATTAAAATCTGGAAAACAATGTACTCATTTCCTTAATAAGAAAGCTGTATATCACATCATAGATCTGGCTGTCCAGTGGTTTGGAAAGACACTGCCATTTATCAGTTACAATTTATTTATTTATTTATCCATCCATCCATCCCACCTTTATTATTATTTTTATAAATAACTCAAAGCGGCGAACATACCTAATACTCCTTCCTCCTCCTGTTTTCCCCACAGCAACAACCCTGTGAGGTGAGTTGGGCTGAGAGAGAGTGACTGGCCCAAGGTCACCCAGCCGGCTTTTATGCCTAAGGCAGGACTAGAACTCACGGTCTCCCGGTTTCTCACCTGTTGCCTTAACTACTAGACCAAACTGGCTCTCTATAATTATAGCACCAATGGCTTTTTAGTTTCTTGTATGGGGAACTTATAGGTGGATCCTAGTTCCACAGAGAATTCTTGCTCCAAGAGATTTGGTAATAATACATATGAAAAGCATTTTGAACCTGGCTGCTAAAAAGGCAAATGCAGTTTTAGGCTGCATCAATAGATGTACGGTTTCTAAAGCTGTGCAAATCTTTCAGAAAAAGTGCTTCGAAGATTTCCTAGCAGTTTCCATGCACGCTCACTTTGCTTGTGGACACACAAACAGCTGGGAGCAGCTTCTCTGCATGCATGTGTGTGCACAGCCATTTTCCAAGTGGAGGCAGACACGTGCGGCCAGCCAGGAACAGTTTCCACTTGAGTCTACAAAGTGACAGGGCTGCTTTAATAATTCAAAAAGAGGTGCTTTGTATTCATTGCTATGCATTCCAAAGCACCTCTTTTGAAGGATTTGCACAGCCCTAATAATTTCCGATTCATTCAGAGTAATAGTTCCACTATATTCTGCATACACTTTTACGAGACGTCACTATGTACAGTTCTGGGCACCAAACTTTAAGATGAAAGAAAAAAGAACAGATGTAGAGAAGAATCGCAAATATTAGATGTATAAAGTTGGAAGGGTGTTAGAGATCATCTAGTTCAACTCAGTGCAAGATTCTCTAGAGCATCCCTAGCAGATGGCCATCCACCTCGGTTGGAAGACCTCCAGTGAAGGAGAGCTTGTGACTTCATTTGTCAGCCTGTTCTATTGGCAGATAGCTTAGATGTCCTTCCTGAACCAGCTTCCTTCTAGTTTTAATCTTGAAGTTTTGGTCTTGCCCTCTGAGGCGATAGAGAATGGATCCAGGTAAGGAGTTACCAGAATAGACCCTCCATGTTCCCTCAAACAAATTTAATCAAAACCTACTAGACTAGTTGAATGAAACACACACATGGAATTTATGAAGCTACCTTCTTAAGGTTTCCCAGTATTGTCCTCTCTGATTGGTCCCCACAGTCTCAATAGAAACATTTGTTTTGAAGCTTGAATGTGTTGAACTTGGTGGCATATGTGTGATATATAACAGATACCAGATTTTGCTTGCTTTTGTTACCATATTTTATGGTTGGTTATGGCTGCTGTCCAAGTAAGAAAGTTTAGAGATCCCTTTCTCTCTTGACACCTCAAACAACCTCCAAAAGACACTTTGTCAACAGAGCAAGTCTTAGATTTGCATCCTGTTTGTTTTGAAGGCTTTTAATTTTGGTTTAAGTAGGAATTACTCATAAATTATCCATTAATTGCTCTCTGGTGTTCAGTGTAAATCCTCTCAGCCTTAGAGTCTATTTAGCTTTTTTGTGAGTGCCAGCAATCTTAATTGCAGGATACTTCGTCAACATTTAATCAGGGGGTCTGTATTAATGTGGCACTGATGTGTTGGTAGCTCTTTTCCAGCAATCCATCATGTGTGAGAAGCCGGCACTATTGCTTGGTGTCACTTTATCAAGCCCTTGAGTATTCCAGTTAGACTGCAAGCTCACTTTCCTCGATATCACCATTGTATCTTATTAGTTCAACCCAATTTTTGTCAGTGTCTCCAAACCTTAAGAATTTAAGAAGCTTTTCCTATTTTGTCCCCCCTATTGTGTTTCTGTCTCCTTTCTCATTCCTTCCAGCTGCTATGCAAAAAAAATCAAGGTTTGGATGTCACAGGGAATTTCAAAACTTGCTGGACTGATTGTTTTTCATAAAATGACATTCTTGCATTGTTAGACAAAATGTTTCCCATGCTGTGTTGAAAGCCTTGAGTTAGTGATAGGGCTAACGGTATTATTTCTGTAATCTCTTTGCAGCCTTTATGGAAGACACATGCAGGCAAACCCTGAACCTCCAAAAAAGAGCAACGACAGATCCAAAAAGATGAGCCGTAAGCCTCTGGCAGCTAAGAATAAATAAAGCATCCGTATATGCCATCCTTCTTGCATTCTTTCTTTTGCATGGGCCTAAATTTTTATGTTCCTATCAGAGCAAACTGTTGTTTTATAAAGTAAAAGAAATAAATACCTTTTTATATCCATAGCTATCAGAAAAGTACAAACTGCCTTCAATAATTAATCCATTGTTAGAATTATTAACCACTAATTGCTTAAGTTATATAGCCATTTTATTCACCATAAATAACTTAATCTATTCTAAGTATATATGTAAAATGCTTCTTTTTTTAAAAAAATTAGCTAATTCCCACAGTTGGCTACACTTTATTGCTGCATCACATCACATATCATTCATATGTTATGTTATATTCTAAATTTGTTAATAAAAACCATTTTGTACCATATGCTGCTTTCTTCTCGCCCCTTCTCTTCTTTCCAGGAAGTTTCAGATCATTTGATTTCTTTCAGAGAAAATTTCAATTATGCGTGCGATCTATTATTAATAAATATAGTGTTAAAAAAGCATTTTTGGAAGGACCTGTGGTTTGTACTGAGTAAGTCCACTAGCTGATCTAGACCATTGCAACCCCCTGTGACTACCAATAGTTCTCCCCAGATCTCAGGTAGGTGAGTTACCCAGAACTGCTATTTTGGATTTTTTTTTTAATTTAGTGGGTTGCCTTATCTTAGTCTAGGATGAGGATTCCAGCTATCGTGAACCCTTGTGAGCAGAGCAAATGGGATCTGTGAGTTGGAATTCAACAACACCAGGGAGTCTGTAGCTTCTCCATTCATGTTTTACCTGGAGAATCTAGAGCCTTTTGCCTATAGAACAGAGTGTTCTAAAACCTATTTGCTGCCATTAAGGTTCAACTAGTTTGTGCTTTCAAATCTTTTGGCTCCGCTCTTCAATTGATAGCCCAGGCGCAAATGTCCTGCGAAAAGGCCGAGTTCATTTTTCCCACTCTTGCAGTAGGAGAAGACACTTAGGAGCACTGCAGAATCTCAGGCAGATTCTCAGGAGTCCTTTTTACATGTTGGCACAGAGAATGGATACAGGCCCAGTCTTACAGCATTGTGGAACTATAGGATTAAAGGAGACCCCTCTCAATATTTTCCATTCCCAGAATGCATGTCAGCTGGGGGAAAAACACTGCCTTCATTTTTAGTGATACCAGGCATATTTTCTGAGTCAGTGAAAACATACCGCTTTCTGTATTAGAAATTATTTCAGCTTCCCTTCCTTTTTTTACTGAGATGTTATTCTTTCCTTAAGGTTCAGTCCTTGCCACCTCCCAATTCCTCATTCCTAAATTTAGGTGAAAATCGGAAAACATTATCTCAGAAGAGGACTGCCAGCTGCAATTTCTGGAAGAAACATTCTCCCTTGAAGAACAGTGTTCCTACCAATGCCTGACACTTCTTTAATGTAGCAAAATACGAGAGGACCCTAAAAGCACTTCCTTTCCCTTGGGGGGGTGGGGGTGGGGAGGGAGTTGGTTTGAAGGTTTCTGCTAAATTCGTTGCCAAAGGAGTTATCTGCAGTTACATGAAGCCTACACTATATCCAAACTTAGAAACTGTAGTTGATTAAGCAGCCTCCTTCTTGATCAGAAATAATGTCTTCCTCCCCCTCTTTTCTACCTTTAAAGATCAAGAAAAATATGGCAACACTACAGTACATGGAAGTGTGAGTAGAGTTTCCAATTCATAGCAGTACAATAGCTTAAACAAGTGGTGACTGGATGTATTAATAAAGCAAATACTAATGCAAGAATTGTCTCCCCACGGTTTCTTCTTCCTGAATTCCATCTTAGCAACCAGCTGAGCATCTGTTCATACACTGTGGCATGCCGCACCAATAACAACCCCAGTTCTTGTCTGATGTAACAGTAATACGAATTACAACGCTAGACCCTGTGTGTTGCTTTCCCGCTCAAACACATGCATTTTGTCCTAGGCACATGGAGATAAGATGGGCGCATAGCCCACTTCAGTGCTATTTGTTAGCAGAAAAACGGGACATAAATAATTTGACTTCTTTACTCTGAAAAAATGATAAATTCCTGTCTTGTGCCTTGTGGCCAACACTTTTTGTTTTTAATTTAATGCAACCTCTGGTCACAAAATGTTGCCTGCCTTTTCATTACTTCCTGGACTTCCTTAGCTTTTCCATTTTGTTTATTTACTGTTCATTAATGGGACTGCAGCTACTTAATATGTAGCTCATTAATCTGGAGCTCAATAGCAATCTATTCTGAAGCTGGACACAAAAATCAAATCTTTGACTTAACATTGGGGCCTTTACAACAATCAGGCCTCATTGAAAACTTAATTGTCGGGAGGTCTATATTTTATGTATTATTAGAACGGGAAGCTGGGGAGACATCCAAAATGTAATATTTATCCTTCATTTGCCCTGGCTACTGCTAGTTGGCACAGAAAGCAAAATAGCCAATGTGAAACCTTGCATGATTTTGTTCCCTAAATTCCATTGCACAACATACTAATAATAGCCAAGAATTCACCTGAAGCACAAAGTTAGGTCCTGGAGAAATCAGCAAGAATTTATTTATTTTTTCCTTACACTTGCGTCTGTCCATTCCAAATAGTGTCAGAAGCAGCTACACAACAAATCCTATTGTCGGAAGTATCTAAAATATGATGAAACCCTTTTAAAAAAAAAACTACTCATGAATGATGTAACAGATGGGTTCACACAACACACTAAGCTAAAAAAAAACTGGTTAATGACATCTCTTGTTTTACATTTTTCTTTATATCACTACATCACTAAGGTTCTTCAGTCAACATTTGTGGTCTGCCATGTCTACTCATTCCCGTTGTTTCCTAAGGGAGTCTATTCACTTACTTGAGTACTGCATATCCGTGTGTGGATCCTTCTACCTCTGGTCATCTATATCTGAAGCAGAGATGCACAAGAAGTCCTCCATCTTTTAAAAAAAAAGTCTTTGTTCAGCCTCCAGAATACTCTCAAAATTTGCCACCGAACTGTGTATTTTCTACCAAACTGCTCTCCTTTTAGGATGGCATTCATGAATTCACTTTATTTTTTTCTAGACTTATGTCCTGGAAAACAAGCACAGTTATTGAGCTTAAATATCACTTGAGTCTGCTTGATATTGAATCAGCCTTGTTTCTTCCAATTTGCTGCTGTTTTTCTGACTGACATCAGACTTCCAAGACACCTGGACTGGGCAAGATATTTCTCATTATACGTTACCTAAGCTTTTGATTTCACTGCTAAAGAATGAACTTTATATAAGCATGTATTCTACCACTGAGGCATGGCTGTCTTGTGATAATTGTAGTTCCCTTTGAAATCCTGAACCAAATAAGTATTGTTCCTCCAATGTGGCTCTCTTATTGATGAGTCATCTTATGCCCCTGTTTGGATGTCCTGTCTTCTACCTTTGAGCCATCTTCAGTAGAAATGAGTGGGGTGCTTCATTGTATCAAGGGGAAAGCTCTCAGCACGTGCTCAGGAATGCTTTGATGAGGCCCCATGTTTTCCAGAGTTGAGCCCTGGTGTTTAAAAGTTTCAGGGGCTGAGCTGCTGCTCAAATTAAGCTCTGTGCAGATGACAGTGTCATGCATCACTAACTTCCTTGGGTGACAATTAATCAGCCAAACCTTTCAAGGAGGACAGGCACACCACTGAAGAGCCGTTTTGAAATGCTGTCAAAGTATGAAGGCCTAATGCTGAACAACATCCAGCTACATCATTTGCCTGCATAATTGCATTGACAGGGTTTTTTTTTATTGGCTAATGTTTAAAAAAATGTTGATCGAGCCCAGTGTTAACCATTAGGTGGTATCAAACTTCTATGAGTTTGGTCCTTTAAAACAAAGGGCTTAACCGTTTAACATTTTGATAATGTTTCTTTCAATTACAAGTATTCTCTGAAACCACAATATACGGTTGATACCAACTTCTGTAGCAAGCAAGTTTGAATTCATTATTCCATTCTAAACGGTGAGTATTGGCAGCTTGAATGAGAAAGCACATGTAGGAAATCTCCTCCTGATGTGATCCCACAAGACCAGGGTCATTCACATTCATATTTTCCACCCTCTTCTTTAGTATTCAGAAAAAACAACCAGCAAATGCATGTCTCACTAAGTGACACTATCAGTTAATGAGACATGCATTTCTATAGATATCTGAGTCACAGGGGTAGTCGAGGCTGAGCAGACAAGGCAGGTAAGTCAGTTACAACCGAGGAACTCAAAGCAGAGACCCTCTGCTGAAGAAGACGGCAACCAACGGGATCTTGGAGAACTCTGTATATTGTTTAGGCTGAAATGTATACTAAAGCTAGACTGTATGTGTAGTAAAGCTAGACTTTAGAACTCTGTATATTGTTTAGGCTGAAATGTATACTAAAGCTAGACTGTATGTGTAGTAAAGCTAGACTTTAGAACTCTGTATATTGTTTAGGCTGAAATGTATACTAAAGCTAGACTGTATGTGTAGTAAAGCTAGACTTTAGAACTCTGTATATTGTTTAGGCTGAAATGTATACTAAAGCTAGACTGTATGTGTAGTAAAGCTAGACTTTAGAACTCTGTATATTGTTTAGGCTGAAATGTATACTAAAGCTAGACTGTATGTGTAGTAAAGCTAGACTTTAGAACTCTGTATATTGTTTAGGCTGAAATATATACTAAAGCTAGACTGTACATCAGATCCCACTCACCCACCCACCCCAGGAGCAGCAACGACCCTTCCTCCCAAAATAAAACAAACACAAAAATCATTGAGTGCTTGAAAGAATGTAGTATTCTGCAAGGTTTCAGATTTTTGTGAGCCTTTGCATGACAGTATTGAAATCTCATGAGATCTATATCTGAATGATCCAAACTTGAGACTTTTCTCACCAAAAAATCATGGGATTTTGGGAGCTTTGCATAAGATCTTACAGATTTAAGAATTTATTGGGGAGGCGTGTTCTTGGGCCATTGCACCAAATTACCCAATGAAACCTAGCCCATAGAAAGATAGAAAAAATAGAGTTGTTGAGAGTCAGGCAGCATACAAGTTTAATAAATTATTATTATAAATGCCATCTTCTGCTGTAGTGACATCTACAAGGCTGAAGAAATGAAGGTTCTATCAAAGCAGGAGATGGGTCAAGCTTGTTCATCATCCAAGTCTTCCATTGAAAGGGCCAAAAGTCAAAACAAAAGCTTTATACTCTAATCATTAATAAACAGATGGTTTTTATATTTCTTTGGTAGCATTTTAATATATTTTAAATACACATTAATCAAACATGATCTCCTGTATGTTTTAGCATGGCCAAAATGCAAAGAATTATCAAGTGACAAGGAAATTGAATGTAGGATTCCAGGAGTGATGCAGTTAATTTCAAGCCTTTTTTTTTTTTTTTTGGTACCAGTCAGAATTTAATATTCTGAAATAAACCAGGGATCAAAAATAATTGCCAGCTAGTTATAACTCCATTTCTATATTAGCTTTGGTCCACAAACTCGCATCACAAGATATATTAATATAGAGAAAGGTTATTTTAAATTTCTCTCACCACCGTTTTGAAAGTATTCTAATTTCACATAGTATAGATCGGAGCTTTCCAAACTGTGTGTCGCGGCACAAAAGTGTGTCGCCACACACAGTCTGGTGTGTCACCACACAACCCGGAAGTGCTGATCATCATCAGTGCTTCCGGGTTTTCCCGCGGCGACACACCAACGGCGGCGCGCAAAAACCTGAAAGCGGCAGCAGCGCTTCCGGGTTTTTGCGCGCTGCCGCAACAGCGGCACTTCCGGGTTTTCCCGCGGCGGTTGGTGTGTAGCCGCGGGAAAACTTTGGAAAGCCCTGGTATAGATAAATGCATAGATGGCATGAAGCATCTATCTGTCCTGTTAAAAATGGTTCCTTGCAATCTTCAATAGAGCAGGTGAGTTGTAGAAAAGCTGTATAAGCAATGATGGATTATCAAGACTATAAAAATAGTGCAGTCCTTTCTCCTCTCTAGATTGGTGTTTCTCAACCTTGGCAACTTTTAAGATATCTGGACTTCAACATCCAGAATTCTGGGCGTTGAAATCCGGACATCTTAAAGTTGCCAAGGTAGAGAAACACTGCTCTAGATTCTAACATCTAGAAGAAGAATCTGTCAAAGAAAAGAGGCTAAACTCTATAAAAACCCATTAAACCTAGAGGGGAAAGGAATTAAAGAGGACTTTTGGCAACACGGTTTTTGCCTATTTCAGTTGTTCTTGGCATCTTCGTTTTCTAGACACCAGATTTTCTAAGCTTAAATATTAATTCAGTGTTTCAGTCTCTTTTTCTAGGTCCCACCAAGAGGGCTGTCTATGTCCCGTGTTCAACACTGTTGTCGTGCTTAGTTCTAAAATGCAACACAGAGAGCATCCCTGATACAAATATGCAAAGCATTAACCAAGTGAGAATTTTACACCTTTGGAGGGTGAAATAGTAAAATCAGAGAGATGCAACAACTTCCAGGAGCAGTCGGCTACCAATTATTCTTCTAATGCAAGTAGTACTGTAGATGTTGCTGAACTACAATTTCCAGCCGTTCCTCAATGGTGAGGCAGGCTGGGAATTATAGTTCAGCAGTACTTTAAAAAGACGACCATCATTTTCACCAAATATTATTGTTTTGATTTAAAAACTTAAGAACTTCTTGCCTGCTTGTAACAGCTGCCAATCTCCAGACATCGCTTCCCCGTCTGTATGTGTTTGCTTATCACCTACACATACCTTTTTCCCACTCTGTCTTAGCATTTGCTTCTGTAAGCTAAGGGCCTGGGTGGGGTGAGGCTGCCTCTGGACCTTGGCACATCCTTGGAAATGCCAGCGGGTGGCTCAATTATCACAGGCAGCTGGAACGCCAGCTTGGATGCTTGTGAGTAAAGCTGGGAGGGAGGGAGGGAGGGAGGGAGGGAGGGAAATGGGGTGAGAAGCATTTCTGCCTGGCTGCAACTACTTTCCCAAAAGTCATATGTACAGTCCTTGTCTTGCCTCAATATTGGCTCCTGTCCAGGAAGTTCTACAAAACATTATTTGTTGTACAAGCCATAAAGGCCTGGTTTTGACATAGTACTAAGCCCCAATATCACACGTCACATTACACCAGGCTTGTCAATCGGAAGACCGCAAGTTCGGAGGTTCGAATCCCTAGTCCCACGTGACGGAGTGAGCTCCTGCACTCGCCCCAGCTCTTACCAACCTAGCAATTCGAAACCATGCAAATGCAAGTAGATGAATAGGTACCACTTTGGTGGGAAGGTAACAGTGTTCTGCGTGCGTCATGCCGGCCACATGACTGTGGAAGCGTCTTCAGACAATGCTGGCTCTTCGGCTAACAAGCGGAGATGAGCACCGGCCCTTAGAGTCGGACACAACTGCACAAATGTGCGGGGGGAAACTTTACCTTTACTAATCCATAAAAGAATGTAGTGCTCCAGGAAATCCTGTAATTAATGGATCATTTGGGGGAAAGGGTGTCCATTAAAGCCAATTTACACCATTTGGCATCAATTTTCATCATATACAGTATATGTCAATGTATATCACTTCCATAATCATGTAATTGATATAATTACATCATTTGCATTACCCAAGTAACTTCAACTGACACCGATGATGTAAAATGACACAACTTACCTAAATTAAACCAGTATGGCCTTGCTATGGGTTGACCCCAAATTCCTGCTGATACTCAACTCGGCCCCAACCCAAATGTCCAACCACATCGTGTTCCTGATGACATCATCCCAACCTAAAGGCCGCCCCTGTCTTGGGAAGCAGCCCTCTACTTTGCTTCCCCAACCCTTCCCTCAACATTTCACGGGTAGATAAATTTCAGCCGGCTTAGGGGCTGGTCGGCCATGACAGCAGGGAGAACTACTGACAAGGCAGCGGCCTTAAATCAGTGGGCAGGCTGCAGAGGGAAGGCTCCCTAAAGGTTAATTGTCAAGCAGAGTAGACGTATTACCAAGAGCTGTGGCTGAATCTTTCCTGAGCAGGAAACAGAGTCTGTGGCCAGAGCAGGATAAGTCGAGCAGCTTATGGATACCTGCAGTAGAGAAAGAGCTGGGCTGTTTGCTTCTCCCCCCCCCCCCCCCAGCGCGAATGGCAAGCCCCAGACCAGCCCAGGAACATGGCGCAAAGAGGCTATTTGGTGTGCCGTGGCTCTGGGGCTGCAGAAAGCAAAAAGCAGCCCCAGAACCACAGCGCAGTGCGAAGCCCAGCCCTAGCTTAGCCCAGCAACCAAGCTGAGCATGCCTCATCAGCAGTGGGAGCAAGAAGACAGCGAAGGTCAGCCGGGGTGGTAGAGCACAGGGGGCAGGGGTCTCCGAGTGCAGGGTGGTGAGGGCGGCTGGGACTGGGCTGGGGCAGCTGCAGCTTCCAGGGGTGAGGCAAGCAGCCCCAGAGCCGTGCGGTTCTGGGGCTGCTTGCCGCCCCGCAAGGCAGGATGCAGGGTGGCCCAAAGGGCAGAGATGGTGGGGGGAGTTGGAGGCAGTCCCTTACCTTACTGAGGCTCAGGGCTGGAGGGACCAAGCCCAGAACGGCTTGGTTTGGGGTGGGTCCTCAGCTGACGACTGGTGGAATTCGCTTAACGATGGCAACGGGGCGTGCCGGGATTGCTGTCGCTAAGCAATGCAGTCATATGATATCATGGTTTATGACCACATCGCTTAGCAACAGAAATTCCGGCCCCAATTGCCATCCTAACTCGAGGACTACCTGTATTTATTTGTTGTTCATTTGTTTGATTTGTATCCCACCTTTTCTACAGGAGGTCAAGGCAGCACACATAGTGCTCCCTTGTCCCACTTTTCTCCACAGCAATCATCCTGTGAGGTAGCTTGGGCTGACAGAGAGTGTTTACGTCCGTCTTGCGAGGTACTCCAGACAAGAAGAAGTACTAGCTCTACTTTATTGTAAGGTTGGATCAGAGCTTTCCAAACTTTTCATGTTGGCGAAACACACCAATGGAGGCGGCAGCGCGGTGGCGACGCAGCCTGCAGTGTCCTGGTGTGTCGCGCGAAAACCCGGAAGCGCTGATGGGGGGAACTGGAAGAAGCGGCACCCCTGCCAATCAGCGCCGCCGCTGCTGGCAGCAGCACTGATTGGCGGGGGTGCCGCTTCTTCCGGTTCCCCCCCATCAGCGCTTCTGGGTTTTCGCGCAACACACCAGGACACCGCAGGCGACACAGTAGTGTGTTGCGACACACACTTTGCAAAGCTATGGGTTAGATTAATAGAATCTTGCAAGTCTGAAAGTACTTTTCTCCCCCATTGCCTTTACAACCCAAGGTACTAGGGAGGGTCCCTTCTGAGATGTTTGCCAGCTCACATTCCTTCTGCGGGCTCAGCTGCCTCTTATCCGACTGTTGCCCCAGCTGCAGCTCTTCCCCTTGTCTCCCACGTACCGTTACAGCCTGGGCCCCAGGTTCTCTAGGGAGCTTCTGTACCTGGAGGTGAACTAGAACTTGGGTCTCCCTGCTCCCAGTCCAACATCTCTAACACCCTGACTCTCAGAAATATTGAATATGTATGGTTGACTAGATTTATATCCAGCGTTTCATTCAGGAGCAAAAGATGGTCTACGTAGCATTCCTTCCTCCCATTTTTCCTCACAACAAAACTCTCTGAAGTAGGTTGGGTGGGGAGAAGGTGACTGGCCCAAAGTCACCCAGGGAGCTTCTGTGGTTGAGAATGGTCTAGATCCTGGATCTACACCTTGCTGGCTCTCTTTATGGTAACAGTGCAGGATTGTGGTGAGAAGAAGACATCTTGGTCAAGGACTGGATATTCTTTTGATAGTAGGAGCCATACTTAATTGGAGGTGGGAGGAAAGCAAGGGTTGAACTAACGAGGCAGGTGCGGGATGCTCAGATTTATTCCTGAGTGGAAGTAGGAATCTGTTGTATGGCATGAGTTACTCTGTGCAGCAAAAGCATGATAAAGAACAGAAATCATTGGATAATCTTGTGAGTACTACTTTAACTGGTCTCAGTTCTGCTTTTTGTCTTCATTTCTCTCCTCTTCTTTCTCCCTTCCTCCTTGAAGCAAGTGCCCCTTGTAAAGAATTACACCATCTTCATATAAACAAACATGTACTTTATTTACAGCTCAGGCAATACTAAAGTTCACAAAGAAATGGGAGAAAAAAAGACATTATTCTATATAATCATATCAGGAGAGAAAAAGAAAGGAAGAGAAAAAAGGGGCAACAAAAGAGCGGGCCCAAGAGAATCTTCCAGAACATCACAACTGTCTAGGGACCTCCTAACTTAGATACATGAACAAGGTACTAGTTGCTACAATTAACCGTTTGCTGTGCAAATAGAGTTGCTTAGCCCAAAAGAATTTGGCATTTCCCCTGTTTTTTAAACCCTGTCAGACCTGTTTTAGGCCTTACAGTAGTTTTCTCTCTCTTTTTTTCCTATGTCAAAATGCTGGGAATTTGTACCATCACCGGTTTTCAGCAATAGTTGCGAGAGTGAACTCTGGAAGCCACAAAGAAAGGCTGTGTGTGACCCAGGGCTACAGGTTGTCCACCCCGGGGTATAAGAATAACCCCGAAGTGGCTAAGGGAGGCAGGTCGGGGGAGGACCCTGAACTGGAAAATCCAGCTACAAAAAAGCTACAGTGATTCTGGGCAGAGCTCATGGGCTGCCCGCCAGTATTGAAAAGAAAAAGGGAGTGAAGAAACCCCATATAGGTCTGGTATTCAGCACACTTGCCAGCCCCACGCCCTATTTCTTCACCCCTTGCCTTCTGCTTGTGCTAAACCAGTTTCTCTGATTTCCATTATATAAATATATGATATTTTTTTTGTCTGTAATTTTATGAAAGGCCAGCCCTACATTTAGGTTGAATCAGGTAGTAGACAGTACAGCTTGGAGCATTATTTAAAGACAAGCAAGTAGTCAATTACAGTATTTAATTTTGCCTTTTTTTTTCTTTTTGTCCACAAGCAGGAGCACAATGTTCACAAATATTGTGAGAACCTCCTTTAGGTGGATTACGTAATCATGCACAACAATGATAATAATAACAAAAAGAACTATAGCAGGATTCGAGTGACCTGAATCTTATTGACATGGGGCTGAAAAGGGGGACAGGTAAAAGTTCCTCCTCAGGTGATTATCTGTCAATTTCCAGGATTATAAATCAGCTCAAAACAGCCCTTATATTTTACTCTAGAACGTGGGTTGCACCCGAGAACTCTGTCGCAAACAGCATCTCAGGGCTACAAAGAGGAGGCTGCCCTTCATTTCAAAGCCACATTTCACCTTATAATTCTGCAACTAGCTCTCGTGTACTGTGGCTAAACACTTTTGTTCCCACAGAGAAACACTGCCCTATATTTCTCAGGAAGAGGGGGTGGGGGGATATTGCGAGAAATCTCATATGAGGCTAATTGGAGGTTCTGTAATTTCAATAATGCAGACACCTTCCCCCACTTCCTTGGCAATCAGTGTGATATTTTACACACTCACATACACACAAATGTGTAACACACACACAGAGAGCAATTAAATCCATTTTTAATAAGGGGAGATATATCTATCTCAGCAGGTTACAATTATTTTTCAAATGCCCATTTAAAAATGTCATACTCTGGCACAGGGAAGAGTCAAGAGTTGGCATTGGCCGAATTTGCTTTGGGATGGCATTCTAGAGTGACAGCATAATGATGCTGAATGCCTTTGTTTTGTAATAAACATCTCTCAACTGTATTCTGAAAAGGCTTCCTGGGGTCATTTCAGTTCATGGGCTGGGTGATATGAAAGGAAGACCTTCAGATATTTGACCCAATAACATTTAGGCATCAAAAGATGCCTGAATTGCACTTCTCAGAAATTAGGGTGGCAACAGAATTCCTTGAGAATCCATGTAATAGAGCTAAACAAGCCAGAATTCTAGCATTCAAATTCTCTACCAATTGAAGCTTCCAAGACATTTCTGAAGGCAGTCCCATGTAAAATGATTTACCGTAATCCAGAGATTAGCAGTTGTTCAGGCACCAAGTGGCTTTATTTGATTTGATGAAGTGATAAATCCATCATTAAAAAAAAATCAGGATAACTGGTATTTCATAAGATTGTTAAATCTCCCAAACTGAGACCTCAAACCCTGAAAACCTGACCAGTCTCCAATGAGAATGCTGGATTCATATGAGGCTTTGCGATTGTTCCTTGAAATCTCATGAGATCTAAGCAAATCATGAACATCTCACATGATTTGGAAATCTTGTACTTGTTAGTCATTTTAACTCCCCTTGCCCCTCTCCCTATATATATATTTATTGCTGGGGTTCTGTAGATGACATCTGAGGGGTATTGTGCTTTGCTGACCACTGCATTTTATACTTTATTTATTGTTTGATTTTTTTATTTAAATTCCTAAACTGCTTTCCTGTTCCTTTAGAGAGAGAAACTCAATCCAGAAGCATTTGCTTTATACTTATTTTACATTTGTATTATTAGAAACTCAGGTCAGAAAGATAGAATAGATTTTGTTTTCAGTTGTGTCTGATTTTCTGAGACTGTCTGGACAAGTTCCTGACGTTTTCCTGGCAAGTTTTTCTCAGAAGTGGTTTGCCATTGCCTCCTTCCTAGGGCTGAGAGAGAGTGACTGGCCCAGGGTCACCCAGCTGGCTTTGTGCCTAAGGCAGGACTAGAACTCCCGGTCTCCCGGTTTCTAGCCTGATGCCTTAACCACTACACCAAACTGGCTCTCTAGAATACTGTTGATATAGTCACATACATATTTGTAAGAAATATAAACAATAAACATAGGTGAAGCACAACATCTTTGCAAATAAAAGCAAGGAAAAGTATCAGAGATGGGACTTTCAGATGACTGATGGAGGTGGGAGAGGAGCTTTAAACTCAGTAGAAGAAACACCTTTGAATCCCAGAATGTTAACTGTGCATTTTTGGCTGGTGCTCATTCTTCTCCTAATCGGTGTCTCTCCCTTCCATTAACACTAATAGGATAATAGCCTTCATGTATCTTCATTAAGACTTGTCCCCTTGCAACTGCAGCATTCTCTGGGTGAGACCATCACCTCAGCAATTTTGAAGCCAAGCCTACTTGCTGGTCAACTGAATAGATGGAAACTTTGACTTTAAAAATGCAGAAGCTTGGAAGTTCACATGTGTGGGTGCAGAGTACCTCTAATACCAACAGAGCAACTCCATACCCAATGCCAGAGTGATAATCCTACAACACTTCCAGCCTGCAGGATGGAAGGAAGGAGTTACATTCATGGTTCTTCCTACACTCCCTCCCTCTTTTAAAAAATTAGATGGTTTCTCATTATGACCAATGGGAGGGAATACATTTAGACAGTGTATTCCAGGAAGTAGCAGGAGACCCATCCACCTCCTGAATCTCTTTGCTAATGTTAGAACTTCTGACTGTGGAAAGACTACCTTCTGAGTGATTCCAAGATCAGATTCTCACCTCTCTTCCTTCTCCAGAGCAGTGTTTCTCAACCTTGACAACTTTAATATGTGTAGACTTCAACTCCCAGAATTCCCTAACCAGCATGTGGAAGTACAGACATATTAAAGTTGCCAACACTGCTCCAGAAAGAGAGAAATAAGAGGCAAAGCTTACTTGAGGGAACCCTTGACAAGAATATTGTTTTCTCCCTCAGTGCACAGGAGCTGCCATGTTCTATGTTTCCAATGCAAGCCAGGGCTGGATTTGAAGTGCTTTGGGTCAGTCATTGTAATGGTAGGTGGGAATGACCTTGGGAGACAGGAGGAAGAGCTGCAGACTAGGCAACTGTCAGATAAAAGGCAGCTGAACCCACAGAAGTAATGGGGCATGGCAAACATTTCAGAAGGGATCCTCCCTAGTTTCTTGGCCTGTAAAGGCAAGGGGAGAGAGATGTACTTTCAGACTTGCAAGATTCTGTTACTGTAACCTTATAAAAAAGTTAGTGCTAGTACTTCTGGGTGTGCTTCTTGTCTGGACTATCTTGCAAGGCTGATGCCAATCTTGCAGGTCTCCTACTATCTTCCAAAGAGAGGTGGAAGATCCCCCTTGGAGTTTTAAGAATGGCCTCTGATCGCCAGGGGATTCCTCCAACCCCAGGGGACTCCTCTAACCTAGCAGCAGCCTTGTTGCAACACTAGCTGCACATAGATGTACAAGTGACCAATTTGCAGAATGCCATGATACAACTAACACAACAGCTGGGACAGAATTTGCCATGCCCCCATTCCTTCTGCGGACTCAGCTGCCACTTGTCTGACCATTGTCTAGTCTTTAGCTCTTCCTCCTCTCTCCCAAGGTCATTCCCACATACCATTACAGTCATAATGGGATTGTGATTCCCAGACTTGGAAATTTCAGATGATAAATCATAGTTTCAAAATACACCTCCACCACTAACGCAGATGTATTTTCATGACACTTGAAGGCATGAAACACCCTTCACTTCCTGTCCCAAAAAGTTAAGCAGGGTTTATTTTTATCACATAGACCCCATTTCTGTTAACCTCAAACTGTGTCATAACAATTAATTTTTTTTTAGAATTATCAGCTTTTTTTTCCTTACAGCTGTTTATGTTATTGCCTGCAAGCTTACAGCTGGTATAAAAGAAGTTTGTCCTGTCTAAAGTCCAGTGCTGTGTTAAATATACAATCAAAATAAACTTTGGAGATGATATAATCAATTATTTTAAAGTAATGTTCATGTCATAAAGCAGCCTTCCCCAAAATGGGTGTGACTGCAATTCATCACTCCCAGTCAGCCAGAATGAGGAATGTTGGTTTTGCTGGCTGGAGATGGCTTAAGCTAAAGTCTCCAGGTTGGGGGAAACTTCTGTAAAACATTGAACAGCAGAAATTAACTCTAATGTAATTTTTCTATTACAACCAATTCTATGAATGCCCCACTGAGAAACACTAGTCTCTTTTCATCTGAATTAAATAAATTGATCCAGTCCCATCTCTAAGTGTTCCTCGCCAGGATCCAGAGTGATGGATGCCTTTTCAACATCATTCTTTGAGTTCAAACTTCAATAGAAAGTCATTTAAAAGTCTGATGCTCATTGGCGGGGGAGGGCAGATATAATCTTGAGCAGAGACCTAAGAAAGCCACAGGCCATTACACCCAATATAACTTTGCATAAATTACTAACGCAGTATTTATTTGCTGTATGGACTGCAGCTTTCTTTTTTCTTAAGAAATCACAAGATAAGCATCAAAAGTTAGATAACCTGGGGCTACTCTTAAAATCTCTTGCCAACCTAGCAATTTGAAAGCATGCAAATGCAAGTAGATGAATAGGTACCACTTCGGTGGGTAGGTAACAGCGTTCCGTGCGCGTCATGCTGGCCACATGACCGTGGAAGCGTCTTCGGACAACGCTGGCTCTTCGGCTAACAAACGGAGATGAGCACCGGCCCCTAGAGTCGGACATGACTGCACAAATGTGCGGGGGGATCCTTTACCTTTACCTTTACCTTACTCTTATACTCTTACTCGTATAAGTTGTAGCTTATACGTTGATGGATTTCACTCATAAGGCTAATCCTCACAATTTTTGTAGTGCTTAGCACACCTTCCATGGATCTCCTCCCTATGCTCTGGCAGATCCTCTGGCATCATAAGATGATGCAAGACATCTTGGTGATGGCAGAAAACAATCGAAATGTCTCAGTATGAAAAAATGAAATAATTACATACCATACTGTCTCCTTTGTTTGTGCTTTTGGAATAGCCCAAATGCCGGCTCAGGCAAAACAACCCAACTGCAGCTTGCTGGCTGGGGAATTCTGGGAGTTGAAGTCCACACATCTTAAAGTTGCCAAGTTTGAAAAACACTGCTGTGGAGCAAGAGTTGGCCGTATGAGGATTTACCCTAAAAGAGCATTGCAGTTGTTTCTTAGGCAAAAGGATAGGAAACTCACCCCATAATTCATCCCAGACCATAACTTCCAATACTTTTCCAAAGTACAATTGCATCTCTGCAGTTGCTATTCCAAATATTACGTGTCAGAGTAACAATTTCTGGGTGAGCCAGTGGGTGAGGTCATCTAACAGTTCAAACTATGGGATCATCAGTATGCTCCTGATACTCAACTTTACACTGCCATTCTAGGCTGTAGGGAAGATGCTGTTGATGTCCTTTCTCAGTGCTTGGAAGCTATAAGAGTCTGGATGGGACAGCAGCTGAACCCAAACAAGAAGATGCTGTTTATCCGTCAAGGTTCTCCATCAACACAGCATTATCTCTGGACAGGCAGACACAATTACCCCTAAGGAGCAGGTTTGTAACTTGCAGATCTTTCTAGGCCAGTGTTTTTCAAACTTGGCAACTTTAAGATGTGTGAACTTCAACTGGGAGTTAAAGTCCACATCTTAAAGTTGCCAGGTTTGAAAAACACTGGTCTAGACTCACAACTCCTGCTGGTACAGCAGACGGAAGCGGTGGCTAGAGGGGCCTTTGCTCAGCATTGGCTGGTGCACTGATTGTAGCCTTACCTTGCTAGAGTAACTCATCCCTTCCTACCACCTGAGTAAACTACTGCAGTGCACTTTACATGGGGCTACCTTTAAAGCTGCAGTTATAGTCCAAAGTTCAGCAACCTACAGTATGTATTAGCTGGCATCTGCCACTGGGAGCATGTTACACCTTTGCTATGGGCCCTGCACTGGCTTCCACTTAGCTTTGAAGTGCAATTTAAAGTGCTGGGTTTGACCTATAAAGCCTTCATGGCTTGGCCACTTGCTCCAACCAAAGTCAGACCAACCTATCAGGTCATTTAGAGAGAAACTGTTCCTGGTGCATGACTTTCAGGAGGTAGAAAGAGCTGAGTCCAGGAGGCACTTCTCAGTAGCAATGCTGGTTCTGTGGAAATCAGTCTGCACCCTTCCCTGATTGCCTTCAGAAAGAAGCTGAAAACAGAACTATCCCAGAAGGTATTCTAAGTAGATTGGACCATCTCTGATTTATTTTTTTGAGTTGATTTTTGAACTGTTATTTCATTGTTATATTGTTTTGATTTTATGCTGATTTTAGTCTTACCACAGATGTTTTAAACTGGTTTTTTTTTTCTATATCACGTTAACTGACAAGAGTAATTTGACTGTGATGGGATATCCATTTAATAAATAAATAAACAATCAATCAATTTTCTTGCATCCCATATCTGGTTAGATGATGTATGAGTGTACGTGTGTCTGTGTTTTTTTCTTCTTCTGAGCCTTCCTATCTCATTGAATACTCACCTCAGGATGAATGCAACACACACAATGAACCTAATATTGCAGGATAAACACTATGAAAACATCACTAATCATGGTTCACTGGCTATCCTGTCAAATGCAGCATCAAGGACTAACAGCAACAGTCCACACTCCTTCCCAATCCCCATTCACCTATTTTTATATTCTGCTGGCTTTCTTAAGTCTCAACCTGCTGAAGCATCCATCTCGGGTAAAAATCAAAACCATAGATTTCTACACAAGGCACATATTCCTTCCCAACTGCTATTAGGTATTGCAGTCCAGACACCCAAACAAATACTGCACTCCTCTTCCAGAGTTAACTAGAAGTATCCACTTGACAGTGTTTCTCTCTTGCTTCCTCCTTCAAGAAGACTAAAAATGACTGTCTGAAGAGGATTTTATGACGTATTTGCCCTTGTACAATAATATAATGTGATTTTCGTACATAACAATGAGAGCTTGTAGAAGAATCTAGTGGCTACACGGAAAAGGAAACAAGATACAGAGACCCTAGCAACATATATACAACCTGAAGTTCGAAATGAAGTACCAGAAGGTGAGGCTGATTACTAGAACCAAGACAAGAAGCAAAGACCCTCCATCGTCTTAGTGAAAGAAATATGTTGATCAGGTTGTTGATTTTCCTTCAGGTCAAGGGCTATACTTGGTCTTTAAGTAGATAGATTTAGAGCCCTCCTTTCATACAGGAGCTCAAGTTGGAATACAGAGCGTCTCTTCTCTTATTTTTCCTCACAATGATAACCCTGTGAGGTAGACTAAGTCAAGAAAAAGGTGGCTACACCAAACTGTGTGTCGGGACACATTAGTGTGTCGGCTGCAGTGTTTGGGTGTGTTGCAGCTGCTGCTGCCTCCAAACCTGCCCTGCCAGGATTCCGCACAGGTCCTAGTGCCTGCCTTGTGCCCTGCTGCCTCCAAACCTGCTGTGATTCCGCGCAGGTCCTAGTGCCTGCCTTGTGCCTTGCTGCCTCCAAACCTGCCCTGCCAGGATTCCACACAGGTCCTAGTGCCTGCCTTGTGCCTTGCTGCCTCCAAACCTGCTGTGATTCCACGCAGGTCCTAGTGCCTGCCTTGTGCCTTGCTGCCTCCAAACCTGCCCTGCCAGGATTCCGCGCAGGTCCTAGTGCCTGCCTTGTGCCTTGCTGCCTCCAAACCTGCTGTGATTCCGCGCAGGTCCTAGTGCCTGCCTTGTGCCTTGCTGCCTCCAAACCTGCCCTGCCAGGATTCCACACAGGTCCTAGTGCCTGCCTTGTGCCTTGCTGCCTCCAAACCTGCTGTGATTCCGCGCAGGTCCTAGTGCCTGCCTTGTGCCCTGCTGCCTCCAAACCTGCTGTGATTCCATGCAGGTCCTAGTGCTTGCCTTGTGCCCTGCTACCTCCAAACCTGCTGTGATTCCGCCCAGGTCCTAGTGCCTGCCTTGTGCCTTGCTGCCTCCAAACCTGCCCTGCCAGGATTCCGCGCCGGTCCTAGTGCCTGCCTTGTGCCCTGCTGCAAGAGTGTGTCGCGAAATGATGCATGTCTAAAAAGTGTGTCACCAACATGAAAGGTTTGGAAAGCTCTGGGCTACACCAT
The DNA here is from genome assembly GCA_023362775.1 of Charina bottae. Lineage (NCBI taxonomy): Eukaryota > Metazoa > Chordata > Lepidosauria > Squamata > Charinaidae > Charina > Charina bottae. The sequence continues at coordinate 45,380,809 of JALMGJ010000007.1, read as the reverse complement.
GCTGGTTTTCTATAGTCATAAAGACCTGGGTGGAGCCAAAATAAAATCTCTATTTGATTTAAATTAGATTAATGCAACAAATATGGTTGTTACCCACGCATTTAATAATTTTCCTCTTCTGTCCTATTAAGAATTATGATTTGGCAGGCATTTTTGGAGAGATTTCAGGAACCACAATTGTTTCAAGGCCACAAACGTACACTTGGGTGTAGAAGAAGATAATTTATTGGCAATAGATATATTAAAAATCTTCCAAGGTTAATAATGTTCATGGAGATAATGTTGCTGCAATGAAGCCAAGAGAGAAAAATGGCCTCTTTACACAACCAGTTATCCTTCGATACAAATCTCTGAACATAAACTCAGATTGCATATTATTATCATTATTTCAAAAGGGAAATAATGTTAATATACTTTGCAATTGTACTGGTTCAGTTTTTAAAGTTTGGATTCATACTTTATAGTAAGTAACGCTTTGCTTAATCATAATTTGCTGAAATAAGCTGTAATGCCTGGTTTCATACAACACACAAAGCCAAAATATGGTTTGTTTGGTTTGGGCTTAGTATGGACATGGCCATTTATTATTGTGTTGGAATCCTTATAGGAACCCAGTGAGAAAGCCATTATTAAAGTGACTGCTCTATTACTGTTCTGGGGGTCAGTGATTTAGCAAGACACTTTCATCCCTAAAGCCACTTCCCCTATTTTGTATACAGAATGTGACTGGATTATCAGTTGAATCAGCTCTGCGCTCAGATTTGAGGCTGTGGGAAATCAGCCAATTTAGGAGATAAAGACTCACAGGCACACCACCCAGCATGGCCATTTCTTCACTCTTCTCAAAAGAAGGGCCAACTCTGAAGGAAATGGTATGTGAAGGTGCGCCCTTCACTTATGGAAGAGACAATATTTGAATTGGGAACAGTGAACAGTCACAGTGTTCAGAGGCAGACGCAGATTGGTGAATCTCTCTTTCATCCTGAAATAAACAGTGGACCAGGGTTGCAATTTCAGTGGAATATTTATTATGCATGCGTTTTATGCTGCTTTTATCATTTCGGCTCTAAGTGGCTCACAAGCAGCAACATACAAATTGCAAGGAAGGTGACCTTGATGGAGATCTGCGGACGCTGCTGCCCAGGCAAGAGGGGCTGAAACATTTTTTAAGTCCAGAACATCCAGATAACTTTCGGAAGCTGCTCAGACAGACACCTCCCTAAGTCACTGAGCTATAAGAAGGAGTGGGAGGTGCAGCGCAATCAGACTTGCAAGATCCTGTTATTATAGCCAATCTCAATAAAAGTAGTTTCAGCCTTCCTGTGAAGTTGATTCCCTGGTCTGAGTGTGATGGTCCCAGTGCCAGTATCTTAACTTAAGAAATTCTCCAGACTATTCATCAGAATGCTAAAAGAATTCATTTATTAAAATACGGCTACATGGAACGGCTAGAAAGCTCTGAATACCAGATTTTGTGCCAAGCATTCAAAGTTAAAAACATCCGATGGTTGTTGTGGGTTTTCCGGGCTGTGTGGCCATGTTCTGGCAGTTTTGGTTCCTAATGTTTCGCCAGTCGCTGTGGCTGGCATCTTCAGAGGACAGGAGCACAGCTAGAAGATTCTCTCTAGAATCGAGAGAAACGAGAGAATCTTCTAGCTGTGCTCTAGAATTGAGAGAATCTTCTAGCTGTGCTCCTGTCCTCTGAAGATGCCAGCCACAGCGACTGGCGAAACGTTAGGAACCAAAACTGCCAGAACACGGCCACACAGCCCGGAAAACCCACAACAACCATCGGATTCCGGCTGTGAAAGCCTTCGACTATACATTAAAAACATCCCTCTGACTTCATCCCTTGTTAGTTTCAAAACAACCGTTTTCCCACTCTTGATCTTCCCCCCTTCCAACTTGTTAAGTTTAATGAGAGTCCAGGTGTCTTATCAGTGTCCTTGTTTTTTCCCAGTCAGCAAAGGGATGTGAGGGAGGCGGTTCTTTTCGGTGCAAAGTAGCTGGCTACAAAGGAGGCCGACACGAGTCGGCTTCTATACGGCTTGACACGTGTTGGCTCAAATACATGGCAGGCAAGCAAAGCGAGTCTGGCACCGAGCTACATAGTGGGGCTGACACAAACACCTAATCGTACAATAATCCAAATTACCTACAAATAAAGAATAAAATGCAATAACATTCTATTATCTCAAAACCAAAGCCCTATAAATTGTCACACAAAAAGAAAATATGACACATTCCTGGGAAGCTCTGCTTACACATGCCTCAGTCCCCAAATGCCTCTTGAAAATGCCATCTTTTAAAAAGCTTCTTAAATATTAAAATAGAGGGCATGGATCTTATCTCTGGCGGGAGGTACTCCGGGGGTGGGGGGGAGCTCAGGTATAGTAATGGCTGTGACCAACCAACATCATAGCCACTTGGTTCCTAAAATCCCCACCCTTACATCACACCACGCATACAAATCGGGCGGGGCTTCGATCACATGGTTGTGGCCACCATATTGAATTTTTTGCCCCTCCCTGCAGATACCCTGCACCTTTCACAAAAAGTTACAATACAGGAATGGATGTTGAAATTATTAGAGATGGCAGAAAATGACAAACTGACTTGCTTATTAAAAGAAAACTCAAACCATTATTTTCTTAAAGAGTGGAAGCCTTTGATGGACTATTTACAAAAAGCAGGAGGAGTAAAGCTTGCATGGGGTTTTGATGATTAGAATATATATAAATAGTATATATTAGACAAGAAATATATATGAATGTTATATGAATAGCCAGCATGTAAGAACAAACTATCTATTTTATTTTTATGACCATAGATAGATTGGAAGTTATCTAATTTCTATGTTTGTTTGTTTGTTTGTTTGTTTCTTTTTCTTTCTTTCTTTCTTTCTTTCTTTCTTTCTTTCTTTCTTTCTTTCTTTCTTTCTTTTACTTTATTACACTTTTCTTTTCTTTTCTTTTTAATTTGTATTTCTATTTCTGTTTCATTTTCAACTTTTAACTTTGTATATTTAAAACCTTAATAAAAATTTTACAAAAAGTTACTAAAGAATAGAGTCCCTGGTCCCTTCTGCCACTTGCAATTGTGTAAATTAGATGGCTGAAGGACCTTAAAAATTTCCTCTTTCCTTTACAATTGCACCAACAGGCTTTGAGGGCTGGCCCTCTACCACTCAGCCAGGGTGTTTGCAGTGCAGGGAATGGTGACAAAAGTCAAGATGGCAGTTACAACAATGCGATCAAGATGCCATCCCTTTTTTATGTGTGCACTTAGCACTGAAAGTTAGATAACACAGAATCCTATTACTGTATGTAACATACTGTAAAGGTAAAGGTTCCCCACGCACATTTGTGCAGTTGTGTCCGACTCTAGGGGCCGGTGCTCATCTCCGTTTGTTAGCCAAAGAGCCAGCGTTGTCCAAAGACGCTTCCACGGTCATGTGGCCGGCATGATGCACACGGAACGCTGTTAGCTACCCACCGAAGTGGTACCTATTAATCTACTTGCATTTGCATGCTTTCGAATTGCTAGGTTGGCAAGAGCTGGGGCTAGTGCGGGAGCTCACTCCACATGCAGGGCTAGGGATTCGAACCTCCAAACTTGCGATCTTCCAATCGACAAGCCTGGCGTCTTACCCGCTGAGCCACCACGCCCCTGTAACATACTGTAACATACTGTAGGTATAGGTATATAAGGTACAAACAGAAATAGGTTTAGGTACAAGTAGGAAGTCTAGGGCCTTTAAGTTCTTTCATCAAGTCACACATAAGCATCATCCTCATAACATGTCGGCAGCATTCATTAACTGAAAGTTTGCAATAATAATATTTTTTAAAAAATAGCAACATGCAAAGCGCCAACAGGGAGGTATGTAAATTATCTCGGGTAGAGGTCCTTGCCAGTTTTTAATCAAAGCATACAAAAGCAATTATTAAAATTAATGCAATTTACCATGTGTTCTACTTCTTGAAAAGCTATTTTTGGCTAGAATCGCCATCTGTCCCATTCAGAAGGATCGGCTTCGGAATTTTTGCTCTCCGTTCTGCCTCCTACGATTCCCACATGTAAGTCTGCAAACATACCCAGTTAAAAGAAAACTCCAGAAGACTGGCACAGGCACAAAGCTGACTTTACTGAATTTGGCACAGATAAGCACAATGAAAGACAATTGCCTCCTCTTTATAACAGGGCAAGTTGGATTGTTTCCTTACCACTGTATGGTTTGCATTTTTTAAGGGGCATCACTAGGATTTCTAAGAGCACATCTAACACAATATGTAACAAGGAACAAAGTTTGAGTACTTGACAATGCGTGATTTATATAGCCACACTTGTAACATTAAACTGAATGAAGCTACTGACAGAGCATACCTTCTGAAGCAAGTTCAGGTTTATTACTGTTAGTATTAGTCCTGCTACTATTATGCTACTACAATGCATCACACTACTCTTTGTCAATTATACACTCTTTATAGCTTAAGGAAATAGATCTCAATTCCAAGGGTCTAGATAGAAAGAGGATGAAAGAGTTCCCCGTTGGGGGAGACGGGCGGTCATATAAATTGAATAAATAATAATAATAAAATATATAAAGCCTATTGTTGTTCTTTCTATTACTTGCCTAGTATATATTAGGTCTTGTCAAAGAAATCTGTTTGAACTTGTAATGAAGGCCCTCATTGGTGATCATGCTCATGTGCCTTCAAGGATCTATACCAGGGCTTTCCAAAGTTTTTCCCGCGGCGACACACCAACCGGCGTTGGTGTGTCGCCGCAGGAAAACCCGGAAGTGCAGCAGCATGCAAAAACCTGGAAGCACTGCTGCGCTTTCGGGTTTTGCGCACTGCAGTTGGTGTGTCGCCGCGGGAAAACCCGGAAGCGCTGATGATGATCAGCGCTTCCGGGTTGTGTGGCGACACACCAGACTGTGTGTGGCGACACACTTTTGTGTCGCGACACACAGTTTGGAAAGTTCTGATCTATACAACTCATTCTTTCTAAAATCTGAATATCTTACCACTATGGCTGAAATTACGAGGAAGCAAAGGTAAGACCAATGGAAGCTTCCATTGTGGGCATACAGAGGCTTTACTTGAGCAATCCTCCTGTTATGCAGACCAAGGCTAACTAGAACCATTGAAATCTATAGGTCAAAATGGTGATACAGGAGGTCCATGACTGAATTTGCCAATGTTTGCTGATTTTTTTAAAAAAAATCAGACTACAGCCTATGATCTTCCCATGTCAACTACAAACAGACAGTTCTGATCTCTGAGGGGGGAGATCTAATTTAAGATGCCCAATCCCACCTTCTGGAGAAACTTCAGCAGACCTGAGAAAAGGAAAAAAGAGGGCAGATTGTGTGCTGACCCAGACCATGGCTGACCTAGTAATACTTCCCAAGTGGCTTCTAGTCTAAGCTAGGTCAACAGCTGCATAGATGAATTTCTTCCATTTGCTTCAATGGAAGAGGTTGTGTTAATAATTTTTTTAAGGACTGGGGGAAATTAATGTAGAAATGCTGTTCTTCCCATCTTTCTCTCCTAATGGCATGGGCCCAGCAGGACTTATGTTCCCTGGGACCACCATAATTGGAACTCCACACCAATCTAGGTGAGGTAGGAATGCTCTTAACAACTCTGGAGGTTGAATTTGCCCTTATTAAAGAAGAAAAAAGAGATCCAATGCAGAGTCAAGAACAGATGTTCTCACTTCCTGTGTATCCTTTATGTCAGGGGTCCCCAACCAGTGGGCCGGGGCCTGTTAGGAAGTGGGCCGCACAGCAGGTGAGTGGTGGTGGTCCGTGCGATTGGCTCCCGCCTGCAAACCCCACCCCCCTGTCCGCACGATTGGCTCCCGCCTGCAAACCCTGCCCCCCTGTCCACGTGATTGGCTCCCGCCTGCAAACCCCGCCCCCTGATCCACACGATTGGCTCCCGCCTGCAAACCCCGCCCCCCAGTCTGCACGATTGGCTCCCGCCGGCAAACCCCACCCCCCTGTCCGCACGATTGGCTCCCGCCTGCAAACCCTGCCCCCCTGTCCACGTGATTGGCTCCCGCCTGCAAACCCCGCCCCCTGATCCACGCGATTGGCTCCCGCCTGCAAACCCCACCCCCCCGGTCTGTGCGATTGGCTCCCGCCTGCAACCCCCCCCCCCCGGTCTGTGGAAAAATTGTCTTGGTCCCTGGTGCCAAAAAGGTTGGGTACCCCTGCTATATGTGAATCACCTAAATGGAGCATTCTGGTGATTCACACAAAAGTTACACAACAAGTTATAATATCTGTTCTTGACCCTGCATTTCCATTCAGAACTTGTTGATTATCACCTTTTCAGTTTAGACATACAGTATATTGAACTCATCTATTCAAATTAGTTGTTACAGTTTAGTGGCTTGCTCTCTTTAGAAAAAATGAAGTGGAGTCCTTGGTGCTCTCCGAGCCTTGTTGTTTTCTTGCAGAAGTTTCATTGCCAGGCTAGGGAACATCTTCAGTGCGAAAAGGGAGTGGGACTTGCTCTGTTTATATACCACTTCTTCAAAAATTGAAGTTGATGGGTAGCCAATCTGCAGTCCCAAGGCCTTATCTGCCCCCCACCCAAAGCCTTATGTACAGCATTCAGAGTTCCTCCAAAGGATTTGTAATCTTTAAAATGAAATAAGAGGAACATTATTACATATGCAGGGAATACATTCATGAAGTACATTTATAGTAAATAAGTAAATAAATAAAGTTATAATCATCTTTAAATCAAATTTGGTTTTGTCCTGGCCCCAGCCACTCTTGGGAATTTCCCTCAATATGCCCCTGAAAAGAGTGTGGCTCTTCTGAAAACAGTTGAATTCCTTTTTTGTCTTGCTCTTTTATAACTTCAATGGTTTTAGACTTTTAAATGTAGTATTCTTTACTTCCTGGTTTTTGTTGGTTTCTAAGTGTTAAAATTGTATTTGTGTGTTTGTTTATAGAAAAACAAGATAACACCAACAATCATCCTTATTTCAGGTCAATCCTGCAAGTGTATCAAATATGAAGTCCTTGGTGCTCTCTGAGCTTACAGACGTTTCATTACCCGACTAGGTAACATCATCAGTGCACTGATTATGTTACCTAATTGGGTAATGAAATAACTGCAAGCAAACAGCCAAGCTCAGAGAGCACCAAGGACTCCACGGTTCAACCCTGAGCTACAGATATTCTCTTCTAGTGTATCAAATAAACCAGGCATACAAGCACATATTTAGCAAAACAATGTTCTGCCAATCCTGCAGGACGCTTTAGGAAGACAGGGATTGTTCTGTGAAATAGTTCTCAACAAGACTTTGCAAAATTTCAAAATATTCTGGACACGTATTAGAATCACTCAACATCTTCCAGATGTCGACTGCATGGCCATTGGCTGTTCTTTATCTGGAAAGAGGATTCCCTGGTTTGAAATACTCTCTGCTTTATTATCATTTTAAGTTTTACAAATGAATAATTAAAATGATTGCAATTTGCAAAGTAAAGTACGCTATTAACGACTGAAGAATTAATAAGCAGAGAACAAAGAGAATAATATATTGCAAGGATGACAAGGGAAAAAAAATAAATCTCCTGGCAATTCACCACTCTTAGGATTTTAATTTTGAGTTCTCCACTCCCAGCTATCCATTCTTATTGCACATCCATCAAACTCCTGATGAATATAAAGAACCACGGTATATCATGCCATAATATTGCAGGTTTAGAGAAATGAGAATCTAGCATGTTTTAAGGAGACAGAAGAGAAATGCAGAAGATACTAGAGAGGTGTTTGTTTCTTCAGCTTCTCATGCCACATCACCATCATCTCTGGCATTCAGATCTCAATTTCAAAGTTTCTCAAATCCCTTTTTCATGGCCAACAGCTCCCTATGACTGACTTTAACAAGTGACAAAGCTTTTAATAAAAATTCTGCATGATTTATATTACAGCTTATTCATACATTTTGGGATGCCTGTTTAATTTCAGCCCTTCATAAAAAGCATTTGTCTTCAGCCAAACTTCCCCCTTTCACACACACTTCATGTTTATTATTTGATTCTTAGTTTAAATAAGAAGAGGAAAGAAGAATAAGCCTTTTCACTGCGAGCAAGCAGTTTATTGCTATTTGAATAAAAATTCCTAGGCTAACATCCTCAGACACTGGAGAATGACTACAGACATTGCGCTGTGATCTTTCCAGCAATGGCGTGTGGAGTCTGAGATGTAGGCTAGCAACGGTGAAGTATGAATGGAAGCAAAGGCTCAGAATGGGTGGTATTTTTCAGAAGAAGCTACTGGCCAACAAGACAGTGTTGGGAGACAGAAACTATTACGAAGTTATGCTTAAAAGAAATGGACAGATGGTGCTCTACTTTTTTATTAGCCCTGCCTCATTGCTTTTATTGACTGTTTATGATGTGTTACAGATGCATTTTTGATACAAAATGCTTAACAAACAGATATGGGTATGGATAAGTTCATTTCCACGATCCAATCTGAAATCACTCCACTGGGAACGGGAATATTTTTTTCTGGTACAGGAAGATGACTTATGTGTCCTTGTTGTAGCCACATTATTTAGCAAGAATATGCTAGGTGTTGTGTCTTTTGAAAGCATCCAGAGGTGAAACAATGGTTGCCATTTTCACTCCAGAATTCCTTAGGACAATGCAATGTTCCTAGACCAGTGTTTCTCAACCTTGGCAGCTTGATGATGTTGGACTTCAACTCCCAGAATTCCTCAGCCAGCAAGCCTGGCTGGGGGATTCTGGGAGTTGAAGTCCACACATATTCAAGTTGCCAAGGTTGGGAAACATTAACCTAGACAGTGTGGGAAAACAAAATGGCAGCTGCCAGCATATGACCACTCAGTTGACATGGCTGCATAGATGAAAGGGATGGGAACTCAAAGAAAGAAAAATAGAGAACGAAACAAATATAAATAACAGTAATACAGATAACTTAAACAGAAGAATGAGAAAGCAATGTTCTGAACAACTAAACAATAAAACTAATGAAGTTTTAATATGAAAATTAAATTAAATTATGAAAATAATCACATACAGTACATTCCAATTATTAGTGTTGGCTACATAGTAGTCTTTTATTTTGCTGTGTTTTATTTTAACTGGAATTTATTACTTTCATTGTATTACTTCTGTAAACAGTGGTGGGCTATTATATGTTGATTATAGAAAATTTTACATTATTAAACCTGATATATTAAATATATACTCTTTAACTATTAACTGCTTAAGCTTAGTCTTATTGTGTAGCTATTAAATATCTTACATAGGTGGTAATTCAGACATCAAAGCCATACATTTTGATTATAAATAGTTTGATTTTTTTGAAAATCTTATTCCATAACTGAATAACAATCAGATTTGAAGCTGATCAGAAATGAAGGGTGATGAATCCTTGGCCAGTTCTGTTAATCATTAAAATTATTTTCTTTAATTGTTTAATGACTTGTCCCTAAAAACTATAATTACATTATTGTGGCAAATATACATGCATCTGAAAAATCAGTAAAATTCTCCAAAATGTCACAGAAACGTTTGTCCCATTTAGTCAGAATTATCTTTGCAGGCCTTGAGTGTGGGCCCAGAAACTTCCAGAAGTTATTGCCCAAAGGTAATTTTCAAGATGACAGTGGAGAAAAATTATTAAATACATAACTGGAAACTAATCTTATTAACTCTGCGTAATTTCAATGCATTTCAATGAAGGTGAAACTATTTCCCTCCCTGATCCTTCCCGTTATTTTTGGAGCATAACCTCCAATACTCAAAGGATAAATCTAGCCTTTGGCCTGGAAAATTGTGCATCCCTGATTTAATCAGAAGTGGAAAACATCACATTTGCAGAACAAAGGAGGAAAAGGCAAAAAGCACAAGAGGCCAAAAAAAAAAAAGCATTAAAACTATGTGAAATGTTTGCATTTCTACTTTCATGTGAAGAAAGGAAAACATATGGAATATATAGGATGCTGGGTCTATTGTGTAATGCACCATCAGCAGACATGATCTAGTCATAGTACTTCTCCCCAACCAACCTCCCTAACACTGCCTACAACAGAAGGATCAATACTGACAAAATCCAGGACAGGAAAAATATACCCCCACCCCAAGTCCAAGCTGCCACTTTTCTGGCAGCAAGAACCAAAAAAGATTACAGGTAATCCTTGCTTAACAGCCATTCGTTTAGTGACAGTTCAGACTTACGACAGTGCTGGAAAAAACGACTTACGGCCGGTCCTCACACTTACAACTGTCGCAGCGTCCCTGCAGTCACATGATCACGATTTGGGCACCAGTTCACATTTATGACTGTCACAGCATTCCGTGGTCATGTGATCACCATTTTAGACCTTCCCAGCTGGCTTCAGGCAAGCAAAATCAATGGGGAACTGTGTGATTTGCTTAACAACCACATAGTTTATTTATTTATTTATTTATCATATTTATACCCCGCCTATCCCCTCCCTAACGGAGGACTCTAGGCGGCTTACATACATATATATATTTCATTAACATTTCATACATATACAATTTCATTTAAACCGCGCGCTAAGGAAAGGGGTAAGGGAACCGACTCTTCTGTGGCTTGGACTACAAGCCCCACAATGCCTTGCGTCGGAGCCAGCTGATGACATCCTGTAGATGAAACTGCTTCTTTCCGGGATCCGTCATTGCCACCGCCATTCCAGAGATCTTCCAATTCGGTGGCCGACTCCCCGACAGGACGCCAGCATATTCTCCCACTTAAGGTGGTACCCATTTATCTATTTGCTAAGCTTTCGAACTGTTGGGTTGACAGGAGCTGGGACAAAGATCGTGAAATCAGGTTGGATTCACTTAATGACCGTTTCACTTAGCTACCAAAAGTCCGGTCCCAGTTGTGGTCGTTAGGCAAGGACTACCTGTAAACACACCCACTGCAGCAAGTCCAGTTTGATAGAGCCAGTTTGGTCTAGTGGTTAAGGCAATGGGCTAGAAACCAGGAGGTTGAGAGTTCTAGTCCCGCATTAGGCATGAAAGCTGGCTGGGTGTCTTTGGGCCAGTCACTCTCTCTCAGCCCAACTCACCTCACAGGGTTGTTGTGGGGAAAATAGGAGGAGGAAGGAGTATTAGGTATGTTCACTGCCTTGAGTTATTTATAGAAATAATAAAAGGTGGTATAGAAAATAAATAAATAAATCCTCCTATTTCTTCCTCTTTAACACCAATTCTCGGACTGTGCAGATCTTTAATGAAGCAGCCCACTTCATGGACGCTTTCACCTTGAATCTCCACTTTGAAGTGAACTTGTGAAGCCATAACACCTCCCCCTACCCTTTGTCAAGGCAAACTGGCCACAAACAGCAAAATTTTTCACTTTTCAGAAAAGTGTATGCGCAGAAACTGTATTAATAAAGGCCATATTAGTGGAGTGGCTGCAATAAAGCAGCCTAGGCTTACCTGTTCATCGAGGTTGGTCGACGCGTTTGTGTGAGGCCCATCAAGAAGGAACAACCTGCTTTCAGGAAATGAAGCACTTTGTCAAGATGAACCACAGGCAATCCACACATCCCTACCAGCCTTAGGTGGTAGAGTGCCAACTAGTCTGGGAGCGAAACACCACCATGCAAAATTAGAGGACATGTTTTCCGCATATCCAGGAGGTTTCCTAGGAATGCCAACGCATCTAGTTTGCACACTCAATGTTTAAAAGTGTACTTTCACAATGAAAGAGATACTTTCTTCCCCCAAAAAACCAGCATTCAAGAACCCTTAGGCACTGAGAGGTGGGGCAATGGTGGCAGCTGACGGAATCTTTTTTTGGTAAAAAAGTTGTATGATAAAGTGGATGCAAAATTTTAAAGAAATAATTACAATGCAACAATGGGAGGACTTATGGAAAATTCAATAACATTTACTCCATGCTATAACTTAAGGGAAACTTGGTACAAAATGTTTTATAGATGGTGCATAACTCTGTCTATAATTCCAGAAATAGATAAATCATATAATCAATAATGCTGGAAAGGGTTGTGATATAGAAGGAACATTTTGTCATATGTGGTGGTCATGTAAAAAAATCTCAAAAGTACTGGAAAGAAATACAAGGCATTATTTTAAAAAATTTAAACACAAAGTTTGAACTGAAACCTCATTTTTGCTACCAGGAATTGTTCCAGAACAAATAAATAAAAAACATCACAATTTATTAAGATATATGGCCACGAGGACAAATTTGACTCAACATTGGAAAAGAGACCCTTTGCTTACAATATCAAATTGGAAAACCAAACTTGGGGAATACACAGCAATGGAAAAATTAACAGTATACATTCAGAACAGAAGTTTGACTGAATTTAAGCAAGAATGGCTCCCCTATATATCTTATGTTACAATTTATTTATTTATTTATTTATTTATTTTATTAAATTTATATTACCGCCCATCTCCCCCACCGGGGACCCTGGGCGGTGCACAATAAAATAGAATTAAAAGAAATATAAAATTACAACAATACATAATATGAGTTCCAAGGATAAGATGTTAAAAATAAGATACTGGGAGGCTTCAAGGGACCAGCCATCAATACAATACAAGGCAAACTCAGACACTTAGAGTACAGTTTTTAAGGGGAAAATAATTGACATATAGTAGTTAGAAACAATTTCAGTGTGTATAAATATATTGATGCTATTGTCAGTTGCGTACAATGGGAGGGAATTTAAAACTCTGTAGTTTCCCAATATTATTTTTACTGATTTTGCTCTCTTTTTGAAATCTGTTCTTTTAATTTTTTATAACCCCCTCCCTTTTTTCTTCTTTTTTTCTTTTCCCTTTACATGATTACATGCATTCATCCTTGGAACTATGACAAACAGTGGTGATATCAATATTACTATCTTGTTCAGAGTTTTATAGATATTTCTAGTTATTTCTTAAGATGACATAATGAACTTAGTTCTATACATTGAATGAATTAAATAATGAATTTTAAATTTTATGATAATTGTAAACTCTTCGTTTATTTACTGTTTTATTCTTTATCCACTATGTTTCTTTCTGTCTTCTTTTTCTTTTATGTATCTATTTATTCTGTTCCTTTAAATGGTTTAATAAATAAATTATAACAACAAAAGAACCCTCAGATATTCAATGCCGCCAATCATCTGTTGAACGATACTAATTTTTTGAATGGCGCAATCAAAAACCGAGTGGGACAGGCAACTTTTGTTCTAGCCTGGGACCGTACTGCCTCTTTCTGCCCTGCCTGGAGGTGTCAAAGTTTTCACTTTTAAAATAGCATTTAAAACATGTTCGTGGGAATAGGTCTCCCACATACAAGCCTGTTTGTGTACCATCACATAAGGAGAAGTCATCATGCTCCTTGTCTGGGTATCAGAAACTCTTGCTCTCATAATTGTTCATTGTAAAGAAGCTCCTGAAAACAATGAGGGTCTGGCAGTTTTCTCAAGGAAAGAGTCAGTACTAGATTTAGATTTCCAAAGTCTTTTCCCTGGTCTTTCTATCCAAGACCATCTCCTCCAGTTTTGCTGATTGTTCTATCTTGATCTGGAATTTTCCTGTCTGAATGGAGTACCCACCCTCTCTATCACAGCTCCTCTGTCCAGCTATGCTCTGTATGATAATGAAGGAAAGTCTGAAAAAGAAAGCTTGCTCTTTGTCAGGCCTAACACAAGAACTACGAGAAATCAGTCCAGCCTAAGGGGAAGGTTCTATCTCTGGGCTATGTTGTCTCTTGTCCTGACCCCCTCCTTGGAATGTGCTCCCTCCTTCCTGAGAACCAGCTGCATTACTGTAGTCCAGAGCTTTCCAAACTGTGTGTCGTGACACGTTAGTGTGTCGGCTGCAGTGTCTGGGTGTGTCGCGGCTGCTGCTGCCTCCGACCCTGCCAGGATTCCACGCAGGTCCTAGTGCCTGCCTTGTGCCCTGCTGTAAGAGTGTGTCGCGAAATGATGCATGTCTAAAAAGTGTGTCACCAACATGAAAAGTTTGGAAAGCTCTGCTGTAGTCCATCACACTCTTTGTGTGTAGACTAACCTAATATAACAGTTAAAAAGAATTATTATATGACATTGGAAGGGTAAATCTATACTTTATTTGCTGATGTTTCCTTCCTTCCTTCCTTCCTTCCTTCCTTCCTTCCTTCCTTCCTTCCTTCCTTCCTTCCTTTTTTTGACATTGGAATAAGGAAGATTTTCATCTAATTGGTCAATTTTCTGATATTTTATTTTATTTTATTTTATTATTACATATTTATTACATATTATATACTTTTTTCTTCTTAATTATTTTAGTTATATCACATTGTAGTTATGTTTCTATCCTTTCATAAAGCACAAACACATTTTAGAGAGGGAGATTTGGAAGGGGAATAGCAGCAGAGAGGCTAAAGGCAGAGTTGTCTGGGCCAAGATTCCACAGGATCACTTCTCCTGGATTTCCTTCCACAAGAAAATCAGGAACTACTGAACCTCCAGCACCGGTTTTAAAAGCCCCCTTCCATTCCTTTCTATCTGTTGGCTAGAATATTTTTTTTTAATTTAAAGATGACTCGTTCTTTTCCAGATTAATAGCATTCACATGTAGATACGAATGATACGAAGATCCTAAAAGCTCTTTACTGCCATTATGTGAAATGGTCTTCAAGCTGAATAAATGGAAGGTAAGTCTTTTCTTTAAAATATAAAAGAAAGAGAAAAAAAACAAAGTAAAATCAATACACTCATGAGAGAGTTATATAAGAACAACAGAACAAAAATGAAGAAGATTTTTCTACTCAGGATGAAGCTACTAACTGACCTTTAATTGATCTCAGAAAGCTAAGAAAGATCAGGTCTGGTTGCTATTTGGATGGGCGATCACCAGGAAATGCCCAGGTTGTAAATCAGACTTCTGAAAAATCTGGAAGAAAATTCTGGCAAACCATTTCCAGTCATCAAGAAAAGGATATAGATATTGTGTCCACAGAGTCACCAGTAGCTGAGTTTGACCTGATGGAGACTCAAAACAGAGGCAGACAAAAAGAGGAGACAGAACCAACAAGTAGCATATAGATGTAACTATGCCATAGAGTATGAAGAATCAAGGAGGCAACAAGTGTTTTTTTTAAAAGAGGGAACTGGATAGGACAATAATTTAAAAAAGTATGTCCAGTGAGACATCCTTTTCCATATCATTCTCGTAACCTGTCATTTGTAGATCCATTTTTGATGCCAACTCTGTCTTGTCAAATAAAACTTGGTCCTCATCAGCCATTTCTTCCATAACATCTTTTGGACACATTCTATCCATCGAAGCAAACATCACTATTGACATTGTTGATACTAACTTCTCATTCTATTTTTCAAAAGTGTCCTTCAGTATTTTCAATGTTAAAATGTTTTATGCCATTTTATACGTCCCAGTTAATTAGCTGTTAATCAGACTTGTATATTTTTCTCCTTTAACTAAAATCTTTAGTTCCATCTAGTGTCCAATTTTTAAAATTGCTCATCTTTATTTTGTCTTGCAAAAGTCCAAACAAATCTATTTCCCATGGGAAGGATTCTTTCTAATTAATTCCAAAATCTTATTCCAAATTTATCTGGACCTTTAATTCATTTATAACTTTCTAGGATCAAAGTCTTATTTCGCTTTTTGCTGTTTATTTCAATTTTTAAAAAATTCTTAAACTTATAATTAAAATTCTCTCATTAAGGTCTGAAGGAAAACTCACTCTGCGTCTTCAGACTTGTCGATACAAAGGTCTCTAATAGCCTAAAAGTAGTTAACAAGCAATTTCTGGACATGATTAGAAAAGGAAGTTTGCTAACTTAGTGTCCTTTAAAAGGCGCAGACCGCTGTTGCGAGCAAGATGGCTATTCCTATCATCTCCCAATGTGTCAGCCTTACCGGATAGGCCAGACAGGAAACACAACCAGGTGAGCTAATTCTACTTTATTATAAGGCTGCATTAATCTTGCAAGTCTGAAAGTACAATTCGCCCCGCCCACTATCCAGCTGCAGATAGGCAGTTCCCTAGGCAGCGTCTCTGGGCCCAGTCTCCCAAGGTCACTCCCACATACCATTACACAGTGCTCAAGACTGCTAGGGACTGCTGTCTTGTGGTCTCCTCGCGAGGAACAACTGTTTGGAGCACATGTGGGCAATCTCCCATTCTCTCCTAGTCCAGAAAGGTTCTGAAGGGGCAGTCTACTCATCAGTTCTTCGTTCTCTGCTGCAGTTGTTGGCTCCACTTTTCACAGAGCTGTCTTCAGTCCGCCATTTCTTCCTCCAGAAGTCCGTAAATCATGTGGTTTGCAATGTAAAGTCATTTGCCCACCCTGCTCCCACATGGACAGAAATTATTGCAGTAGAAATAGTAGTTGTAGACTCTGAAGAAAAAGGGAAGAGGAGGAAAAGGTGGTGAATAACAACACTTATCATTTAAAATAAAAAATCTTCCACAAATCAAAAATGGAAAATCTGTAGTCCTCCCAATGTTGATGACACTATAATGCCCAGCATCCTTTGGAAGGAAGATCAAAGAAGAGGGATTCCAAAAATGAGAGTACAGCAACATATGTAGGATCACAGATTTCCCATCAGCCCTAAAGCTGATTTGTGATAATTTTATCTTGGTCCTTTACAGCACGCTAAACCAAGAAATTATTGTAAGGTATGACTGATTTCTTTGAATACTGATAATTAGCATGTCCAGGTTTGAAAGACAAAAGGCCTTTGAAAGGGAAATCACCCCACAGATGTCCAGAACTGATGTGCAAGGTGAAACATTTCCTAATAAATGAAGTATTTTATCAAAGGTTAAGAACAAAGATTATGTATATCAAAGAAGGTGGAAGGACTTTTAGAGATGAGATCAGAAGATGAATGCAAAAAGGGTTGCAAAGTGTGTAATATATATGACAGCTTCAAAGTCAGATTTGAAGTACTTCTCCAATATCTACAGCAGAATAAATTTATGGATTCCTGCTGTCATCAAATAAACCCTGCAGCTACTATCTATCTCTCAGGCTACCCTACCTCAGAGGATTGTTGTAAGGATTAAATAGTGAGGAAGGAGATCAACATGCACTGCTTTGAGGTCCAAATAGAAAGGTATAAATGTAAAAAAAAATAAGTAAAGGTGCATCTTCTTTCCTTACATCAAAGATGTCAAAGTAGAGAAAGTATGTACAGTATGTATGTGTGTGTGTGTGTGTGTGTACTGTATATAGGAATTCTCAAAATGCATACTAGAATGCAATGATCTATTTTTTATGGGGGGAGGATATTGAAACTACCAAAAAAAATGGCAGCAATAGCTATTTTGTTGTTTAAAAAAAACCCTCAAAACCCAAGATTGTCACATTAGCTGTGGAATACAACCCACTTTATCAGATGCCTCAAGAGTTATCCTAAGTTGCAAACACATAGATAGATACACATGTACACCCATGATTGGAGGTTGTGGAATGAATTGATCTGATCAGAGTGAAATGAAATACAGAAACTTCAGAGACAAAATTCTACATGAAATAAGTGAACCACAATTCATCAAGAGATTCAGGTCCACATCCTACAGCTTGACAAAATCACGTATTTGTTTTTTTAATCATCTTACATATGCAAATCAGTTAAGCAGTGCAAGAATATCTACCATCTTTTTGTGAAGGGGCTGGTCAATTCATTCACAATTATCAGCATTTCATTCATGGCTGGCTGGGGAATTCTGGGAGTTGAAGTCCACACATCTTAAAGTTACCAAGTTTGAAAAACACTGATCTAACACATATGTGTGATATGTACCCAGGTTTATTAGCCTTTCAGGATGGTACATTAACACCTCTTAATAGACTGTGCATTTTATTCTTTCTAATCCAACAGAACATTGGAAATAAATTATGTAAAGGGGTCAGGTCTCCATTTCTTTGTCCATCAGCAAATTAACTCACAGAAAACTAAGCAGAAGGAGATAAATTTGATATGCACGGAGAAGCTGGGAAAAGAAAGATCAGGTTTGAAAACGGTCTGATCTGGTGAAGTCTGGAGAGGAAAACATTTCCTCAAAACGTTCCCCCAAGCATCCTTATGGCGGAGCAGTGGGGCAGTGGTGTGGAAGGGCATTGCTTGCCAGGGCATACAGAGGAAACCAATCGAAGAAATATTCGTAGCTCAGGGTTGAACTGTGGAGTCCTTGGTGCTCTCTGAGCCTTGTTGTTTTCTTGCAGACGTTTCATTGCCAGGCTAGGCAACATCTTCAGTGCGAAAAGGGAGTGGCTTCTCATGTCCATGTCTAAGCAGACTACGGACGTTCCTTCTATAGATTGTTCATTATTACATGTTAACTAGCCATTTTGGTTTGCTAATTCAAGTTAGATTTGGAAGTCATTGTTTGTTCTAGCAAAAAGGTGAACAAACCCTGAATTTTGCACCTCGCTTTACATATACCACAAAACCTGCTTGTGCGGTTTCTTTAGCCATTCCCACTGGCAGGAGAATCAAAGCCCAAACACTTAAGGCAGGCTTAATAGGCGGTAATATTGGTAGAGAGAATTTCTCTCTGTTTAACCTGAACAAGTAGGTTATAGACCAGTGTGTAGGCACGGGCATCTATCAAACTGTCTGAGCCTCATTCAAGTTTCCTAAGGCATGATGATGTTTCCTGGGCATGATGTATATGGGCTATTCCAAGATTTACAGATTGGTATTAAAGAAGACAAAAAAAGAGCTGCAGCACAATGTTGCAGCGCAGTGTAACCAGGGTTAGTCAGCCAGCCATCCCCTTTTCCAGGGCATTCCATTCTTTTCCTCCCCAATCCAATCGCCTATTCCATTTTATTAATCTCTCTTCTTTCTGGGGAGCATTTCTTCTTAGGGTTTCCTTTTTCTATCACTCTTTCTCTGCATTTCAGAAACCTTCTTCCTGGAAGCCTGCAGATCATCCCCTCCAGTAGGGAAGTGCTGCTTTTTAGCTACCCAGAAATCCACCCTCACCGGAGTCTTCATCTTCATCTCAGCACACGGAAGGTACGGGGTTTACAGCCAACTTTAATGTTATGAAAACGCCGTGTTTATGGGAGGACTTTGGAAAACTGGATGCATGTTTGACTTTTCAAGACTTATTATGTTTTTCCTCTTACAAAGACGAAATGTTTCAGAATGTTTTCCTCTTGGGAGAAACTGGTATAGCACAAACAACACCCCCCCCCCCGCAAATTCTTTCAAGATGTGCGGGGGGGGTGGGGGGTTGAAGGCCAAGGGATCTGCCAACTGACTCATGTGTTTGGGAGATATGGACTTTACAAAAGGTTGAACTCTGACAAAAATCAGAAAAAGAGAGGTGGTGATAATATTTACAAGTGCAAGAAACCAGGCTTTATTTTTTATTTTTATCAGCAGCCTGTTGAGGAGATAAGGAGCTGGGTCAGCCCATCTCCCTGGCCTGCAATGGCCACACGCTCCTTTGCCTTTTGATTCTCTTAAGGAAAAACGGGAGAAGCTGCTGACATTTCTGCTTAAAAGGAAGAATCAATAGATGTTTCCCACTGTCTGCCTCTTTGACCTTATTGTCTTGTGGAACAGAAAAGGAAGAATGGGGAGTTCAAGTGTAAGGAGGTTGTAAAGAAGAGATTTGTGAAATGCAACAACTTGGACAAGATCACAGCTTCCTGGACAACACTCACTGGGTGTGATACTACTGGGTTGTTTCCCCACTGGCCACTTTTCTGCTCATTTCAGATTCTTGCCCTGCTTCTAATAACTCACACTCTTTTCAACCATCATCCCTATATTGACAGGCAAATGTCACCCCACATTTGATTGACACCCAATTGCTCCTGAATGCAGAAGTATAATTTAGAATCAATGGGTTGTGTGGTTTAATGCGGCCTTGTTCTGCCTTGCATCTGGAAGGAGTGAGACTTGCTGCTCTCTGCTTCAGAGAAACACTATTCCAAAGGCAGAAGGGATGTGGTACAGGAAACGACACTCAGCTTCACCACCAAAAGTGCAGGGAGGGGCTAGAAAGCTGTTTAAGTAAAGAGGAATCCAGGAAGCAACACCTGTCAGGGCTTCAAAAATTTATTGAATCCGGGGAGGGTGGTAGCCATATCTTTCTCTGGCTGTGATTTCCAGAAAAAGAGCAAGAAAGCAAGAAATGAGATTTTCTGTGTGCTTCAAATCATGGGTTACTTCAAGATATACAGCAGTGTGTGTGTGTGCGCGTCTGTGTGTGTGCGTGTGCTGGGTTGTCAGGTGAATTGCAATACACTACCCTTGTATTCAAAGTGATATTTCACATGACAGACGGAGGCCACTGGGGGAACCATTAAGTAAGGAGCAGCGTTGACCTTTATATTCAGGATCAGAGACTGGAAGATGGTCCTAAGTAGATCTCTCTACCTTCCCTGAGCTACTCCAGCAAGAAAACGGCCATCTCACTCAGGGATCGGCAAGGGGAACGCTCACAATTTCACCGCTCAGTAAGAAAGGATAAAAAGGGAGGGAGAGGCAGAGAAAGAGGCGAGGGGAGGAAAACATTTCCCCACACTTGTCAGAGAGATGCCAAACTCTTGGTGAGTGGGATGAGCGCAGCAGATGCTGGCATGAGATGCCAAAGCAGCTCCTCTTTCCCCTGCGCCTTTGGGGGCTTATAAATTACCCCCGCGCCTTCAGCAGCCTCCTCTTGTCTTGGCAGCGGGCTGCGTGCACTCAACGCCGGTGCTCCGTTCCAGCCAGCGGGGCTTCGCGGCTGGGGACCTCCGGCGGCACCGCGAAGGAGCCAGCCAGGACTGAAGAGGAACCTCCGTCTCGTTCCCTCTCCCCGGCGCGAGTGGCGAGCAGGAATCTCCCAGGCTCCCCCGCGCTCTCCCCCGCTGCCCTCGGAGATTTGGTGTCGCTGCAGAAAGAGTAAGAATGAATGAATGAATGAAAGAAGAAAGGAAGAAAGAAAGGGGAAAAAAGAGAGAGGGAGGGAAGGGGGGGACCCGCGAGAAGACCGCAAAAGAGGCGACCGGGAGGAGCGGAAGGGAAGTTGATTCGAGCTGGCACAGACGGGAAAAAAAGTCGATCGCCCGCCGCAGCATAAAAGTGTGAGCGACTCCTCTCAGCGAAACAGCAGCGGCAGCCACAGGTGCCCCAGACGGGAAGCCGAGCCACCCACCACAGCAGCGCGGAGCGAGGCTCCCGGGGCTTCGGGATCTGGCGAAGGAGACCTGCCCGCGCGTCCCTCCCCGCCGCCGGGAGGAAGAGGGCGAGAAGGCCCCACGGACGCGGGGAGGCTACCCCGCGGTGATTTCGGCTGGAAGAGGTTCCCGACCCACCATCAAGATTTTGTCCAAAAGCAGGCAAGAGGATCGCCCTGCGCTGAGCCGCCTGGTGGGCAGCAGGCGCCGGCTGATCGCGGCCGGTGCGCTGGGGGTGGTCATGGTGCTGCTGCTGGTCATCCTCATTCCGGTGTTGGTGAGTTCGGCGGGCACGTCGGCGCACTACGAGATGCTGGGCACCTGCCGCATGGTCTGCGACCCCTACGGCGGCACCAAGGCGCCCAGCACGGCGGCCACGCCCGATCGCGGCCTCATGCAGTCGCTGCCCACCTTCATCCAAGGCCCCAAGGGCGAGGCCGGACGGCCGGGTAAAGCCGGCCCCCGGGGGCCCCCGGGGGAACCCGGTCCGCCGGGGCCGGTGGGCCCGCCGGGCGAGAAAGGCGAGCCCGGGCGCCAGGGACTACCCGGCCCGCCCGGGGCGCCAGGCCTGAACGCGGCCGGGGCGATCAGCGCCGCCACCTACAGCACCGTGCCCAAGATCGCCTTCTACGCGGGCCTCAAGCGCCAGCACGAGGGTTACGAGGTCCTGAAGTTCGACGACGTCGTCACCAACCTGGGGAACCATTACGATCCGACGACGGGCAAGTTCACCTGCTCCATCCCGGGCATCTACTTCTTCACCTACCACGTGCTCATGCGGGGCGGCGACGGCACCAGCATGTGGGCTGACCTCTGCAAGAATAACCAGGTGGGGACGGGGAAGGGCCCGGGGGCGCAGAAGGGGGCCCAGGCGGGAGGGGGGAATCTATGTTTTTTCGGCCGAGGCTCTCCTGGAGGGGCAAAAATTCAACTAGTGCATGCGCGCGCGGGGCAGAGCTGCGTTGGTTGAACTTCCGCAGGTTGAATTGTCGCCTCGCCCGCAGCAGCCTCGGGCCAGAAAAAGTTTGGCAAAGGGGGAGCGCCGGCTGAAAAGAGAAAGCGGGCCGAAAAAGAATAAGGGGAAAGGAAATCTCAAGGGACGCTGAGTGCGACCGGTAAGTGTTAGCTAGCAGATCCTACCCTGTCTGAATAGCTTAGAAAGTTGAAGATCCACTAGGAGCGAAAATACGTTCCTCCCAGCAGGAACCGGAACCCTGCAGCCCTTGGGGATTTTTGCACGGAGGTGAGTCCGCCCCCTTGAAAAGAAGGTCCTGCGAGAGATCCTGGCATTGCCGACAGAGCTGGGAGGAAACCGGGGGTAACCCAGGAGAGGAGCGCCGCCTGGGCGCTGCGGCATCCTAGAAGGCATCCTAGCGTCTTGGTGGGAGTTCAGGCTGGCGAGGTGCGGCTGGGGAGACGGCGCGCCCTGGACCCAGCCCAGGCGCACGCACCGAGTAGGACTATCGGGGCAGGCCCAGGCAGTGGCTCAGTGCATCGGTGAAAGCGTTAATTTACATTAATTCAGCGTGGCCCCAGGCCGGAAAAAAACCTTGCCTACCTCGGTTGCATCTGCTGTTGCTTTTGATTGCTCTGTTCAGAACTGCAGCATCTATCAACAAGGTGGCCTTTAAAGGCAGTGAGTGTCTTGATTTTTGAGTGCTGGTTATCTTGGAGGCAGGGGTATATCCTTTTTCTTTGGGAAAGTGACACACACACACAAACACACAGACCCCCTTTTTGAAAAAAACTCAAGTGTTGTGCGAACCAAGAGGAATGGGTTACTTCAGCACGCCCTTATTTGGGTGACCGGGAGTTAACGGTTTGTGCGAACACTGCGCAGGCTATCGGCAACCGTCGTGTACACGGGAATAAGTCGAGGACTTTCATGGGGCTTCCCCGGATGTGTGTGAGCAGCGGAGGAAAGTTTGCTGCCTACTTGGCGACGACTTGAGCTTCCCCTAATCTAGTACCTTCCAGCTGGCTTCGAGATCGGAGAGCGGGGGTGGCAGGCAACCATATCACAACACACACACACACCCCGTTCCCCAAGCAGGGTGCCCGTCGCCCATGCTAGGAGTCGCGGGGGTTATAGCCCAAGGAGGGCGTCGGTTGGGGAACTCCGCGTTGTTTTTCCGCGAGTCACCTGGCATTACGCCCTCCAGCAAGTGACCAAGAATGCCAAGGGCGGCGGTTCCTCCCTCTTTCAGCACCTGTCCTTTCCTGGTGGAAGCTCTTGGACACCTGGCGGGGGTGGGGAGTGGCGATCCTGGGCCAAGGGTTTACACTGGGCACGGGGAACTGTGTTCTGAGAAGGGGGGGGGGCGGGAGTGGAAAATCTCAAGAGACAGGAGCTGCGGGTGGGGCGCGGGGAGGGAAAGTACCGCCACACGGGTTTAGGCGAGGTGGGGGTAAGGCGGACGGGCGTTGGGCCCCGCCGGAGGGCATTGGCTGGAGCGCGGAAAGGAAAGAGCAATTTTGAGTCCCCAGATGGGGCGCGGGAAGGAGCGGGCCAGCGGAGAGAAGGCCCGCGGGAAAGGCTGAGCGGCAAGTGGGAGATGCGCTTTCTCATAGGAAGGGAAGGAGAAATAAAGGAGAAAAACCGAAAAGGTCTGGGCGCGGGAGTTGCGCCCTTCAGAAGCGTCAGCGCACCCAGGAATAAGCGCCTTGTATGACTCCTGTATGACAACGGAGACGTTGCTCCAGTATCCGAGACGGCTGCGGAGGGCGAAGGAAGCCAGGCGCGCCTGGTTCAACTGGGCCGCCTAGGGAGCGCTCTCCTCCTCCTCCTCTGCCTTAAGAGCGTTTGCTTCCGAATTAAAGCCGCTTTCGCTGCCCAAGGGGCCGCCTCTTCCCCACGATTCCACGAAACGCTGCCGAAGCTTGGCTAGAAGCCTCGGCGCGTCAGAGGAGGCTTGGGCTGAATGGCGGGGCGCGAAGCGGCCCTGCTGGCCATAGGCAAAAGGCCGAGCTTTGCGGGTTGGGTGGCTTCTTTCAGCCGCGCCTGGCTAGGAGAGGAGGAGGAGAGCGCGGGCTTTTGCGAAGGGCCTGCTGGACTGGAGAGAGAGGGCCCCGACTCGAAAGGTTTTAGCCTCTTAGTCCCAAATGTCCCCGGGGTCTTTTAACTCGACACTCGTGTACCGGGGAGGAGCAGACTTTCTGAGTGGACCAAAAGTGCAAGCCCCTCTCCTTCGAAACCCAGTTTCTGATAGGACTCTCTCCGTCCCTGGGAAGTGCGCCCAGGACTCACTCCGCTCAAACACGAGCGGGTTCGAAGGGCAAATCTACGGGCGCTTCCTTAGGATAGCAGACAGGAAGAAAATGGGCGAGGATGGGAAGCGACCGGGGATGCTCCGCCGGCGTCCCAGCTTCAGCGCTCTTTGGGGCGAGATCTAGTCTAAAGGAGCGGGAGGGCAAGTGCGAAGAGGGGGGAAAAATAGGAAAGGAAATTCTGGAGGAGCTTGGAAAAATGGGCAAACTTCCCAGTTTTATAAGCAGGAAATTATGTCAGCACGTTAAGATCCCATAATGCAATACCCGTGCATGCTTATTGAGTTCCAGCAGTTCCTATTGGGATTAGTAAGTGCATTCAGAATTGGCATCTGTGAGTTTAATTCTAACTATAAGTAGCTATACAATGCTTGGAATAGATGCAGTGAAATCAATGGTAAGGTATAATTAACCTAGGCCCAGTTGTTTTTAATGGACCTACCCTCTTTGATTTATTGAATCTTTCTATTGGCCTCAGGGTAAAGTTTTGTCAGAAAGCAGATAGTGTTGCCACATTCTTGTGACTGATTGTGTTGCCACGTTCTTGTGACTTTACTTTTTAAAGAGAAGGTATAATTGTCCTGCTTTCCCCCAAGTTTTTGGCAAACAGTCAAAGCAGAACTCCTGTCCCCCCTCCTGATATTAAAAATCATGAAAGTTTATAAAATGGAACATCCTAGCAATCATAAATTTTAATTATTCTAAAATAGTGCGTTCTCTATATATCTTGCTTGCATGGACAATAATGAATGCATACAACTGTATAGATGTCGTCTATATGCTAATTGTTTGTATTCATTAATGTCTGTGTAAGCAAGATTGATAATTGTATGGGTAAGAAAAAAATAGCACTCATGCCTAGATGGGTTTGTTCCCACAAAAGTTCAGTGGTTTATGGATGAAAATAAAACATGCAAAGTGAATGCACAAATAATTCCATTAAAGTGGAAATGAAATTATAATTTGATGACATTATGCCAACTTGTAAGACTTGTCTTATATCTACTAAATATGTTAACTTCACAATCCATGTCAGGAAGTACTACAGAGTTTTATATTTACAAGTAAGCATTGTGTGTGCAAATTGTGTGTCAGCTGCTGTACTGAAAATAGAAATTTCTACTCTTTTCTCTTGAGGGCTTGCTCATTACTGCTTCTAGATTTACAGAAACTAGAAATATTTAATATTTGCTTTTTGTTTATACATTTGTGCTAAAATTGTAGATAGAACAAAGAGCATGGTTTTCCTGTATTTTGACCAATATCTTGCAAAATATTCAGTGAAATACAGGAATTGGAAGGTATCCTTCTCCTGAACAGAAGAACAATGAAATCTGAAATTACTGAAGTTTTTCTGTAGAATACTTTTTAGTTACTTCAACTTTGGGTTGAATGCAGTATTGCAGATGGGACCATCAGAGGATGATAAATTAATCATACGTGGCTTTTAACCTTGTGTTTATGGTTTCTCACTGGTACTTGAAAAATAAAATTATGGAACCATAAGTAGTAATTAATCAAATAAACTAATGTCCCAGTCATAAATACTGTATTTATATTGGTAAACATTAATTACAGCAGTTAATGTGCATGTCTCACACATAAATCTGAATACAAGGAAAACTTTTTTCTCTTTAAAATTTGATTGAAATGAAAGTAGAAGAAAACATAGTGCATGGCATGTTTTATGATAACAAATGTTCACATTAGCTTGAAGGCAGACTAAGTACATAGCTCCGGACATTTATAAATTAATTCAGTCACTATACAAACAGGCAAATATTGATCATGCCAGTACCGAACTCAGTTCATATTTATGCAGGCATAAGCAATCCTTAAGCCATTTTTTTTATATTGGTGAGTAGCTGTAATGCATTGATGTTCTGAGGGCAATGATTTGATCTTACAGCATTGATAGCTAATGAACTGTGAGAACTGAATTTTCTATACAAATTATTAGGGTGGACAAATTGTCTTTTACAAAGAGAGCAAAGTGTTATAGATTCAGTGCAGCAATGAGGAAAATGTCGTCCCTGAAATGTATGTGACTTGTAAGGGGGAAAAACGTTTAAGAGAAACATATTGAATATCTCAAGGATTCCCACGTAGCTCATTGCTTTCCTTAATAGTTAGCATAAATATAGAACTGCTGAGACTACAACATAATTGGTTTGTTTGCAGTTTGACTGTCCCTGTATACCTTTATAGCCCAATGAGGTGAGCGGTCAGGAAACTTACGTAATGTACACCACGTTGTTTTACTTTGGAGACACTTTTAACATGTACAGCAATACAGCTTAGAATATTCTTCTGAGGCTGTTCTTATAGGCTTTAAAAAGAGATTACACTATCTACCCACAACAAGAGAGCGAGCGAGCGAGCTATAAAGGTAGTACACTGAGTATCGGATTCAGGTTAATACAGATGCAAGGCCCAGTAGCTAAATCCAAAGCTACTGCATTGTGCAAACTGTTTTTTGAGTTTGCTCACTATAGTTTCTATTCTTTGGTAGTGTAAGTAATATGCCTTTCTGTAGTATCTGTCCATTTTCTCCATACGCATTCATAATGTACAAAGCATACAGCATTTAATGCTAAAGGAAGAGTTTATGTCACATGGTAGAAGCAGCAGTATTATCAGCTGTAATATCAAGTGTTATGTAATTTCAACAAATAATATTTAAATGAAGCACGCATGGAATTTGAATATAATTTAAATAGTCAAACCTAATGAAACACAAGCATTAATCATTTTACCTCATGATGCAATAATCATTCACATACACCAAAGCATATCTTCTTTCTCTTTGTTATTTGGAATCATCTCAGAACAACACAGTTCCAAAGGATGGGTATTTCAGACATTGATGCTCTAAGGCCCTCAGCTATTCTCTCAGCTACTCCCAGCTTCCTCATTCTGAGGAAATATCCTATTTGATATTTATTGCTTAAAGAGTGGTCAAGATAGATCGCTTCAAAAAATAGTAAAATATTTCTGAAGCAATGAATCGAAAATAGGTTCTGAAGCAATGAATCGAAAATAGGACCTTGGAATATTACTGTACATTTTCAAAGTAATTACAGATCTTATAAGCCTTCTTAAAGATTGGTATATAATGCAGAAGAGGTTTTTCCTGATTCTGTGGTTTCTAAGCTTTTTAATCCCATGTGAGATCTATACTTTTGAAAGGCATGCATGGACATTTTTTGGCTTATTGTACTTCTTCCAATTCCAAAAATATTTTAAAAATCCAGAAGATTGTATGCCAATCTTGCACTATTTCTTAGTTCAGGCATTCAAAACCATTAAATCACAGATCTGTGCTAGAATAGGAAAAAGTTACAAAGATATGCTGCAATAATGTCCATCGTGTACAAATAAGAGGTTAAATGTTTTACCTGTGGATCCAAAGTGCATATAAATGATCTGATGCAATTCTTGTTTGATTATAATATCAGGAGTGCTGTCAGTTTTCAAATAGCCCATTTGTTAATTATAGTTGATTCAGTATGGCTTATATTTTAAAACAAATCTTGATCTTGATGGCTTAAAGAACTATATATGACTAGGAAATCAAGACTGTGTCATAGTTATTCCGTATTTTAATTTTATGAGTCTTTTAATATTAATATTAAATATTAATGAGTATAGTGATAGTTAATATTGTGATTTCAACACTGATAGTTGCATTTTCATAGTGTTTCAATTTGATCTTTGTTCTTGAAGAGGGTGAAAAGTTTATTGACTCAGATCTAAGAGCATCAAGGGATTACATGCTGATTGCTTTCACACTTCTATAATCTTGTATATCACCTTGTATCCTTTCTCTTATCACCAAGGCCTGATTCTGATCCAGAACTGATAGGCATCATATACAATGTCAGATAGATACACCTCTAGTTTCACCTGGTGAAGAAAATCAGTTTAAGCTCATCTGGGTGACCTTGGGCCAGTCACTCCCTCTCAGCCCTAGGAAGAAGGCAATGGGAAACAACTTCCAAAAAACCTTGCCAAGAAAACTGCAGGGATTTGTCCAGGCAGTCTCTGAGAATCGGACACGATTGAACAGATTAAAAAGAAAAAAGAAAAGCATTACACTAGCTAAGTGAAATATTTGGTTTTCTTTGTCTTTTCTTGTTGCATTGTTGTTATTCCCCATATCACATCAGAAGCTATTTTTGAAGATTTCCCATAGTTTCAAAAGCCGTTTATCATGCATCATTTTGCAGTTCCAGGAAAATTCCAATGCAACTTGTAGAGGTGTTGAGTTTGCAAGCCCAAATATATTTAAAGAAGGCCAGATTGGGAAAGGAGGTCGGGTGGCAGTTCACTGAAACACGTCGTAGGAGATGTGGGGCGATTGTTTTGAATCCAGCTCATCATCACAACTCACTGTTTCTCAGCATGTCATATGGAAGTAAACGGAGTAACCTCCATGCAGGGTACGCAAACTTCTAAGAAGGTAGTATATGAATGTGAAAGCTAAACAAGTAACATGTCCAGTTACTGGCTGGAAGGGATTTCAGTGGCATTAACTACTTCTGCTTAGGGATGGAATCTGCAATATTCAGATAACAAACAAGCTATTGGTTGGTAGTTGAACTGGGTGTTACTACAGCTAAAACTGGCTTTTCTGTGAAATTTTGATTGCAGCAGTAAAGGGGAAAAAATACCAAAAATATAAGTGCAAGTTGGAACTTGTAACTGAACATACAGTTTCATTCCTGGGTGTTGACAAGTACTAAAATTGTGAACAGTCTTTTTTCTGTATTTTATTTAGGTGCGAGCTAGTGCCATTGCACAAGATGCAGATCAAAACTACGATTACGCCAGCAACAGCGTAGTCCTACATTTGGAACCAGGAGATGAAGTCTATATAAAATTAGATGGTGGAAAAGCACATGGAGGAAACAACAACAAATACAGCACATTTTCTGGATTTATAATTTATGCTGACTGATATTAAAACACAAACTAAATGACCTAAACGATGGATTCCCGTGGCAAAAATGAAAGAATCAAGAAATCCCAGGGGATTCTGGTCTTAGACACTTGAGTAGTGAGGCCAAATGCTACCTGACTCACATCTGTACAACCCAGAGAAAGATGTGTTTAAAAAATAGAGCAAGTGTAACAGATGTGTGGTCCACTATCGCCAAAGCAAAATAGTCCTTGTTGTTAATGTTCATGTGAATGAAGTCCTATATAAACCACAATTTTTATAGAGAGAAAGAAAAAAAAGGCACCAAATTACTTCTTCAGCATATATAATACCCTTGGTGTGCTATGATTTCATGCTGCTTTTCTCCATCCATCAGCTTTGGTGCTTGTGACTTACCTGCTAACTATGATGAGTGTGGAACCAATCCCCAGTATATGGTGAAGAATGGTCTTTCAATAAAAGGAAGATGTAACAGAAATTCTGCTATTCCCTCCAAAGGATATATTTGCCTAATCTTCCCATTCCTTTGCTACCTAGAAATAGAAAACCGACCTCCTTCAAGGCTTAGCGTTAATGTTATTGTACTTAGATGAGAATATGGCTACAGCACCATTCTCTCCCTTTCTTTTGCTTCAGCCCAGTGTAGGGCCCCCTCTAGAACCAGGAGGATTGCCTCTTCCAGTTTAACGGGGGAAGAACCACCCATGAATATGAGTATGAAGTCAGTGGGCAATTTGTACAAGCCAGGGGGCCACAGGCACTCTGAATGACACGCAGGGCTCTGACTCTGTACGCCAAGCTTCAGCCAGAGACAGAAAATAATGAAACTGTTGCATTCCGTGAAAACAAAATGTGAAATTAAAACAAAAACAAAACCTGTATTCCAGGACTAGGAGTGCTGGAGGTACTGCTTCTAATATTTATTAAAAATATAATTTGGTGTTTACTCTTTTTAAGAAATTACTTAAATGTATGCCTTTGAGTCCCTTTATGGGGAAGGCTATCTGCATCGCGCAGTGTCATGTGCATGTTTTGCTCTTGCTATTACAGTGGCTCCAAATGGCAAGTTTTCCCACATGATTGAATGGGAACCCTTGACTTTTATGGCGGGGTGGAGGGAAGGGATAGAACTCATGACGTGGATACTCAGGCGCATCAGTTTGGTACGAGTCAAATGTCAAATCATCTTTGTTGGGCAGTGTCATAGTTACAACAGTGTGGAAAAGGGTTTCAGTTCTTCTGGCTCTACCTTGTTGCCAATTACTAAAGAATTCAGTAGCATCCTTCAACATTTTAAAGCTTGCTCTTTTCTACGTATTTCATCCTGCGTGCCATTTGTTGCATTCAATTTACAATGACAGCTGTATGCAAACTTCACCCTAGTGATGGAGCAGTGGCATAATGTAGATAGTTATGGGTAGAACTGATTAGATAGGCTTTCTTATCTAATTTTGCACTGGCTAATTCTGCACAGCTTAGCACTTCAGGAAGCATCTCTCCTACAGTTAGCTGTATAAATTTGGGGGGGGGGGGGGGGCTTACAGCACAATCCTATGCATATCTACTCGGAAGTAAACCGCTTTATACGATAGTCCACTATATATGTTAAGATGTGTTTTGTTCTATTGCAGAGCTTTCCAAACTGTGTGGCGACACAAAAGTGTGTCGCCACTGAGTCTGGTGTGTCGCCACACAACCCAGAAGCGCTGATCATCATCAGCGCTTCCGGGTTTTCCCGCGGCGACACACCAACGACGGCGTGCAAAAACCCGAAAGCGGCAGCAGCGCTTCCGGGTTTTTGCACGCTGCCGCAATGGCGGCACTTCCGGGTTTTCCCGCGGCGACACACCAACGGCAGTTGGTGTGTCACCGCGGGAAAACTTTGGAAAGCCCTGTTCTATTGCATCAAAAGAATATACCGTTCAAGCTTCACGATCAGATATGCTATCAAGTACATTTAGGACTGCGACCAGAACACTAGTCAATTATTATTTCTGTAATAATCCTGTAGAGGAGACACTATTAGCTTAGTTTCACAGTTGTGGAATTAAAGTTCAAAGCTATATATCAAAGGTGTATTAGGATCCACATCTGAATGCTGGAATATCCAGGCCTGAATTCATTACATAATTTTTACTGTTTCTTTCTTGCTCCCAATCTATGTTAATATGAAAAAATAGTAACACACTACTTTTCATAGAGTAAGGTCATCTAAAAATGAATAGTCTCTGGCAAATAATCTGGCAAGTTTCTAGTTATTTTCTGGTTTGTTTAATGTGTTAAGATTTTATATATTAAAAAAACTCATTGCCTATAATTAGGCCCTGAACCAGTTATGAGACTTCTAGACTTGAATCTGTTTACCCATTTAACCACGTATTCTCCTCAGTGATTCTAATCGGACTTACTTCTGAGTATTCATGTACAGGAGTGCATATTTTAAGGTGCTAAACTTGTAAATGTGATCTGTCTCCTTATTAGTCCAATGCAAAGAGGTGTTCAGAGAATGTGAAATAATAGGATTGTGTAAAATATGTATAAAGAGATTTTCAAATATGGTACGTTTAAGCCTATCTTTGTGAGATCAAGAGGCACAATGGAACTGTTTCAGTTATACTTCCATAAACATTTTTTCCATATATTTAATGATTTTATAGAGAATATGTTTTGAAATAACTGAAAAAGTTAAAAATCAATACTCCGAGATTGACTCCTTCATCTATGCAATTTTCTTGGCAAGAACATGGCAGTCTTGCCTTCTTCCCAGATATTTTTTTTCAGCAGCCCTGGAATTCCTTAGTGATCTCCCATCCAAGTGCTAAACGGATCTGATCCTACTTAACATCAAAGTCCAGACAAGCCTGGCCAGGTGCTGCTACGACTGAACAAATAACCACTATAAATCTGTTTATAAACTATATGTGCGCCTTTGAATCAATCTTGACTCCTGGTAACTACATGGACAAGTCCCTGCTGTTTTCTGGGCAACATGTTTTGGAAGTGGTTTTTCATTGCCTCCTTCCTAGGGCTGAGAGTGAGTGACTGGCCCAAGGTCACCCAATTGGCTTTGTGCCTAAGGCAGGACTAGAACTCTCAGTCTCCTGGTGTCTAGCCTGATGCCTTAACCACTACACCAAACTGGCTCTCGAGGATCTTTATTTGTACCGTGAAAGTGCACATCGGAAGTAGATTCCTGATATGCTTGTAACATCCATTCTTAAACACACTTACAGGAAAGTAATTTCTGCCAAAATCAATTAAAAACTCTGTCCAATTAGTGTATTTTGGATCAACATGTTGAGAACATCCACAGTGAAATGGAATTTATTTATTTACAATTCAATCCTATCCATATCTATTTTCAGAAATTGGATTGAATTAAAGCTTCTCTTAACTGCAGCTTGAAAATTAAGTTTATAGGTTCCCAAAACATTCCCCTCCCCTCCCCCCCTCCCTTCCTTCTTTCTCTTTCCCTTCATCTCAGTCTTGACTCCTGGTGACTGCCTGGACAAGTCCCTGCAGTTTTCTTGGCAAAGTCTTTCTAAAAGGACCAAATGAATCCTGTCATTTTCCACTGGGTTGCATTAAAAGTATCTCATAGCATATCAATGTATGGTAAAGTACGCCTACCTTTGATGATCCTATCTAAATTCTATTGATGATGCCACCAATTTGTAAGCTGATAGATTATTTTTATTTCGGTTTGCCGTAAGCATACTAGAACTGTTTTTTTCTTTTCTTTTTTTTAATGAAAATACTTCTGACATTCAGCTATGGATCTCATAACTCCAGTTGTTGGAGAGGATATGCAATTTACACTTACTGACAGCAAAACTTTGGGAAATTTTCTCCGAATTGTCAAAATGCATGTTTCAAGCAACAGAAGAGTCATGTTTCAGAGAAGTAGATGGATCTATGCAGAGGGGCTACTTTTCAGGAAAGCAAAAGTTTCAACTGTACCTTGAAATACAATGCAAGGTGTTGCTATGGTATTCTGGAAATGGAAGGCCCCACTCTACACATTTGGAATTTTTTATGTATGCGGTTTGCTCATTTGAGCCTACACTGTAACTAGACACACAGGCAGTATGAAGTGAGGCAAGTAAGGCTTTATTGCTGGGCATACTTAAAAGTACAATGCATTTCATGTTAGGGAGTCTTTTTTAGACAAAACATTTTTAGAAAATCAGTATTTCTCCCTGTCAAGGACCACACGCAAAACAATGGCATTTACATTCAGCTGAGGCCAGTGCATGATTGAAGCCTCTCATCCTGATTAATTCAAATGCATGTTTTCTATCCAATTAATCCCATACAAGGCCATTTAAAAATATTTTGATTCATCTGATATCCATTTTCATTTTATACATGGATCATTAAACATAATTTTTTTAAAAAAAATATTCTGCAGATGTTTTAAGCTGCTACCATACAATCAAAAAGTTGGGGCTTAGACATTAAAAACCCTATTTTCTTGTACTGTACCCCAAAAGTACAATTTCATTTGCCCCAACCCAAAAAGTATTTCAATTTCATTTTTTCACTTTCACTGAAGCAAACGCAATCACAGCCACACTTAAGTTTTCTTATTTAAATGTCAGCCACTGTTTGGGATTTTCTAGCAATAGCTTATCAATTTTATTTTGAGATATTCCTCTCATGAGCATTTTTGGGACAATATTTTCAAGAATATGAGAATAGCCATGGCCACCATATTTCTTTAATCTATGTTTTGTGTGTATGTCATGAGCAATTACAATTTTGTCGTCATAACCTTCTTCAATCAACATCCGAAGTCTGCAAAAAAGAAGGACACGTTTCTGAATAAATACTTCATATTAATTTATGGTACTAAAGAAATAATTTCTGGAAACAGATTTCAACAGTATTTTTACTGAAATCACCTATTCTTGTGTGTTTAAAAGAAATTAGACTTGCATTTACACAAAATAGAGGATTTGTCAATCCTGGGTTAATCATGAATTACTACTGTTCTGATAATATACACTACAACCCTTCTCACTTCAATGATAACAGAAAAAACTGGACAACTGTGGTTTGATTAGCACTATACATGAGCTGAGTTATTTCTCTACAGTCAAGCTGGAATAAATGCATTCTTGGCTCACGAGTCTCACTTCTTAGAGAAGCAAGCAGAATTACTGCTTCAGACAGGTAAAAAAGGTAAAGGTTCCCCCCGCACATTTGTGGAGTCGTGTCCGACTCTAGGGGCCGGTGCTCATCTCCGTTTGTTAGCCGAAGAGCCAGTGTTGTCCGAAGACGCTTCCACTGTCATGTGGCCGCATGACGCACACGGAACGCTGTTAGAGGGGTGAGCAAATCATGCATTCCTGCTAGCAAGATGAGCTGAACAAAACACCAGCAATCTGCTTGTTCAAGGTTAAGCCAGAGTTTTCAAGAATTCTGGGTTATCGTGTGTGAATGGCTATAGAGTAGAACCTCCCCCCTTCCAAGCTTTTGTTTCCCACGTGTTACTATTGGCTAATGGAATATTTATAAGTATTCTGCTTGCTCAAGAGTTACAGAATTTTTCCAAATAATGCCATTTCTGTGAGGGAAATCACATTCAGTTTGGCTGAAAATATCTAGATAAACTAAGGAGCATATACTAGTGAAGGCCAATAGCTGAATGGGAAGAGGAGTTGATCTAATGGGCAGGACAACTTAAATCATAAAACGAAACACAGTTTAACAAAACAAACAATAACATCTGCCATATCTCAGTTCTATGATTATTAAGTAAGAGGCTTGGGCTTCAGCCATACAACTTTTACTGTGCATTAACACACCCTTTTGAACTCCCTGGTGCATGAAACCAGCACATGAACAATTTATCTAAAAGCATTCTGTCTCAGATATCCCACACGGCCGTACAACACTGAACACCACAGATGCGATGACAGCCATTATGAGAAATATTGCTTCTTACACTTCTGACTAGGAGGGCAAGGTCTTCTGTTATTTGTGCAACTGAGGTGTCTGATTAACAAAAAAGGTTCAATAATGTTTTGAGTTTTTCTTTTGTAAACCACTACACTTGGGGAATGTTTTTCCCTACAAATGCAGTATGAAAGTAATTTAAACAAATAAATACTAGAATGTTTACATGGTTCAGTAATTGGAACATGACCAATTTTCTGCACTGAAATCATTGAACTTCAGATAATTGAATGGCTCTGGAATAGCCAACTCCTCATTCGAAGAAACCTCATGATCACAGTGAGATAAATGAAGTCAGACTATTTAACTTCAGGCAATGGGAGTTGCCCATCTTGCTTACTGATGGACGAGACTGAGCTCCATGCAACCATTAAAACCACAAGTGAGCTATGAAACATTACAAATATTAATGTATTATTACAGAAGGCAGTAGTTTGTCCTATGTCAAACATCCTTGGATAACTAGTGTAATTAAAGCAATCTGGCTCTAATTATCATGATCAAGGAGAAACAAGTTTCTCTCCATATAATTTCTCACCATAACAGAATTATCATCTCAGCTCCTCAATGACATTTGTAAAACTACAGAAGAATCCTTGTACAAATCTATACTATCTCAAGACACATCTTGAAATGATCTGCATGCAAATTAGATTGTTATTCCCCCACCCACCCACCCCTTCCGAATTAGCAAGGCTGTATGGGAGCTACATCTGAAAAAATGTCCCCCCCTCCAATTTTATACAGACACATAGGTCAACTTGATTTGTATGACTATGAGGAGGCCAATTGAAACAATACTGAAATAACGAGTCGGGCAGCTACACCAGGGTCTTCTGCAACAAATAACTGAAGTCCCAGAAAGCCATTCAAGGACAGTTCTAGCATAAATGAGCACATTACCTACCCACCGAAGTGGTACCTATTAATCTACTTGCATTTGTGTGCTTTCGAATTGCTAGGTTGGCAAGAGCTGGGACGAGTGCAGGAGCTCACTCCGTCACGCGGGGCTAGGGATTCGAACCTCCGAACTTGCGATCTTCCAATCGACAAGCCTGGCGTCTTACCCGCTGAGCCTCCATGCCCCTTCTTTTCCTTACTACTTACTTTTTTCCTGCACTTTGCAAAACACTGCTTACCCTGAGGGGAACAGCGTGATGAGTATGTAAATATGTGCCTACAAATGTTCTCTGTGGGTGTCCCGTATTTTGGATAGGGAGATGCACAGTTTTCTACAATGACATCTAATGCAAATATAATACTCTTGTAGAGTCTCCAAGTTTTGAGTTCAAGACTCTATATTCCATTTACTTAGGCACTCATTTTTCCTTTCCACCAGAGAGTTATGGCTTAACTATGACTGATACTAACTAGAGTTCCTGTTATGAGCAGATGATGAGGCTGGTTTGTGAACTATAGTTAAGAAGGAAGCTGTCTAACACATAACCAAGAAGTCAAACCAGAAGTTCCAATGTGAATCATGCCCATTTTCTAAATAAATGACATAAAGGGCAGCATGCATTCGTAGGAAGAGTTAATGCTAGATTTCCCACAATAGTTGTTTTCCTTCCAGATGGAGGGGGAGGGATTTGGTATCTTGCCCTTGGAAAGAATAATTCCTTTCTGCCCCATGATTAACAGTGTCTACAAAAGGAGAGAAGAAACTTTCACATGAGAAAGCCTCCCAGCTTCCCCTCTCTGAACCATGACTGCAGAAGGACTGGGCTAATCAGATTAATTTTGATTTAGGTCAGTCTTGCTCATTCATAAATCTGTTCTGTTCTGTGTTTGCATTAATTAACCCTGGGTATATATGTGAAAAAATAAGCACAAAAATCTTAAGAATAATACATGTATTCTCCTGCAAACACATTTATAATAAAATATACATTTTATATGTTTTAAAGTGGATAACTGTATCACAGATGTGGATAAATATGAAATAGCAAAGGTATGTTATGCTCCCAAGCTACATGTTTGTTTAGGAGGTCCCAGTTAGGGAGCGAACAATATCCTTGGGCATCTGTTTAGAAAAAGATAAAGATATAGATGTGCCATGGTCTTTTACGAATTAAAGAAAGATACTTCAAGTAACCTATAATACAATTTATGAAAAGCCAGCACACACATCATGATGATGCAAGTGGCAGGTGGGCTAACCTTGTGGCCCTTTTAAAACCTGGATACCAATGACATTTCTATCACTAACAGAAGTTCCAGTCTAAAAGAGTTATGGCATACCTTAAAATTCTTTCGTTGTCACTTGGCATGTCAACATCAGGATTAAAGTAATAGGAAATAAATTCTGTTCCAAAAAGGTCATATTCTAAATAGCATCCAAGTTTGGCAAACTCTAATAGTTTCTTCTCATCAAATATAGTCCTGCACAAAGCCATAAATTTGTTTCACAATCAACTGAAATGTTTTATGTCATTTAATAAGTCTACAAATATAGCATATATTGCTTTATAATTAATAAATCCCTCTCAAATCAACCCAAAATAAATTAAAAACGTGTAGAGGTTTTGACCTAGTCGCATTTATAAATGTTGCTATTTTATGTACATCTTGTTTATCAGTAGAGCAACTGGCCATCACTTGAGGTGTTTATCTTTTCCAACTCTTTAGCAATATATGCCCTAAAGACAAAATTAAGTACTCCAAACAATAAATAAATCTTCCTGTATTACTCTCTTGTATTGTTACTTTATGCCTATTCAGAATATTTTCACTTTTGTCACCATCAGGACTTGGAATTCCTAAATAAAAACAAGTTGCCTTGGTTGGAGTGGGGGGGTAGGCATATATCTTCAAAGTAAACTACAACCATCAGATCATTTTAACTGTAATCAATTCATAAATATCTAGAATATTTAAAAATCTGGTTATATTCACACACACACACACAAAAAAAAACTACCACATTGTATTGTTCTACAGTATGAAATACCAGGCAGAGTAGGCAAGCTTAATAGTAAGGATGTACAAAACCAATTATGTATATATGTATGTGTATACAGTATGTGTACGAAGACATTCCTCAACCCATTAATTAATTTTAAAAAATCAGCAAAGAAAAATAAAAAATAAAGCCAGGCACATATTTTAAAATATAATTCCAAGCTAATACTTGAGGCTTGTTTGACTTCTTTAAAAAAAAAAGCAGGGGAGATCAAATTTCTCAATTGTGTGAGCAAGTTCTAGTTAAGTTTCATTACAAGCAACAGGCAGAATTAAAAATGCCTTAAAAAAACATGTATAGTATATACAACAAAGAAAATTTTATAGCTGTGGATTATCTTAAACTACAATAATAAAAAGAAACCAATGTTTCTATTCCCCATAACATATGTATGAAATAAAGAAACATGTAATTTCACTAAATAAAAATTGCTCGGTTAATATTTGGGAAGCAGGGAGATTAAAAGTGATTGTATTTTAAGACCATGATTCTGTTTTATTTTTTGTGAACATAAAGTCAATGACCCATTAATGACTGGCTAAATGAACTAGTTGGGAAGGTTTGTCTGTCTATCTCTAAAGCAAGAGCTAATCCTAAGAACCACTGTATTGCCGTTAGGAGCAGATTATGCTCATTTTCTTCTTTGGGGGTTGATATAACGTTAGTGTTCTTCTACTATATTTACACCACAAAGAATGAAGTGAGAAACTCATATTGTTTTATCTTTCATTATTCAGATAAATAAAACTTTCCAGTAAATTATTTTTTAATTAACTGATGGCCGAGAATCTGATTTTTGATCAACTTTGAGCTGCTTATAACACAGAGCTTTCCAAACTGTGTGTCGAGACACGTTAGTGTGTTGGCTGCAGTGTCTGGGTGTGTCATGGCTGCTGCTGCCTCCGAGCCCTGCCAGGATTCTGTGCAGGTCCTAGTGCCTGCCTTGTGCCTTGCTGCCTCCAAAACTGCCCTGCCAGGATTCCACACAGGTCCTAGTGCCTGCCTTGTGCCTGGCTGCCTCCAAACCTGCTGTGATTCCACGCAGGTCCTAGTGCCTGCCTTGTGCCCTGTTGTAAGAGTGTGTCGCGAAATGATGCCCTGCTGTAAGAGGGTGTCGCGAAATGATGCATGTCTAAAAAGTGTGTCACCAACATGAAAAGTTTGGAAAGCTCTGTTATAACAGAAAGTTTTATTTACTAATAGTCCCTCTAGGCTAGTGTTTCTTAAACTTTTTTCTCTTGGGACCCTTTCCCACTTTTAAAAACTATGGAGGACCCCAAAAGAGCTTTTGTTTGTATGGGTTATATTTATTGATATTTACCATATAAAAAATTAAATCTGACACATTCTCTGCCACTACCACTTCTCATGATTGTTTGATGGGAATTTAATACTGCATTATTTTTCAACATAGGCTGGTAAATAATTTTGATTTTGCAGACCCCTGAGGGGGTCTTGGGGACCCCCAGGGGTCCTCAGACCACACTTTGAGAAATACTGGCCTAGGCGTTAATGTGCACATTTGGTTTGAAATAGGGCTAACCTGAAGCAAAGAAAGGGCAACACTCTCTCTCCATATTTTGGTGACTGATTTGATTAATCTTCTTAGCATTCACCCAAAGGCAGAGAGAGGAAGTGTTCCATAGGTCAAATATGACATGTGATCAAGTATTTCTGGCTGCATGATAATATGTAACAAATGTGACAAAGTCCTTATT
Organism: Charina bottae; assembly: GCA_023362775.1. NCBI lineage: Eukaryota > Metazoa > Chordata > Lepidosauria > Squamata > Charinaidae > Charina > Charina bottae. The sequence continues at coordinate 45,340,755 of JALMGJ010000007.1, read as the reverse complement.
CCTATGATTTGTGTAAGAGTGGTACTAAACTGCAGATCCAGGAAAGAATCATATTGAACAGGCATAAAACAGGCATAAAACAACATGGAAAAACTATCTGCACCTTTAGATCTACCTCTTTCCCCTAATAATTCATGAGTACAAATTCACACACTTCTAATATTGAACAGAAATTCTTATCCATGCTATTTTGGTGACCTTGGACTTAATGTCATAGAGTTCTTAGTGTTTGTTCAATTGCATCATAGTGTGTTATTCTGAAAATGACTGGTGACATAAATGCAATCTTTTGACTTAACAACAGGATCGAGGAGGAGGAACAGGTAGGATGAAAGAAACCCCCTGTTCAAAAATAACTGCCACCAGTGGGAATCTCACTACTGCCAACTCTAACTAATAAAATTGTTTTTTCAGTAAACTTCATAGTTTACACAAATCAGAAATGTTAATAAATAGGTTTTTCAAAGTGCGATGCACTTTTTTTGGCTCACATTTACTATCGACACAGCTCTAGATAATGTATTGGGCAAAAATATATTGATGAATGTCTATACTGAAGTACCACAGAGTATTTTGTCTTTATTTTATATCACAAATCAAAGAATTATGCCAGCGATCTTTTAGTTAACATATAAAGGAAAAGGGAATTCATTTAAATCAGGCCTGTTAATAACCACCAGCCTGATTACCTGAGGCAATCAAGGTTCACCTCTAGGCAATCAGACAGAGAAGTATTTGCAATCTGGAAAAAAGTTTATTTTTCTTCCAATGCCTCGCAGATGAGCAGAATGGAAAAACAGGCTGGTAGCATATTTACTTTCCTTTAAGGATCTACAATAAAAAGTTGCAATATCATGACCTCTACTTGGGCTTATTGTTTCAGCCAGCAATGTCTCTAGAACAGTGTTTCTTGAAGTGTGGTCTGAAGACTCCTGGGGATCCCCCAAGACCGTCTCAGGGGTCTGTCAAATCATACAAATCAAAGCTGTTTTGGAGTCCTCCATAATTTTTAAAAGTGGGTCCTGAGAGCAAAAAATTCAAGAAACCCTGCTCCAGAACATGCCAGTTTGTTCTCCCTCCCAGCCTCATCTCCATTTCTCTTGCAATTCATGGGACTCTCCTTATTGGACTGTTGTAGACCATTTTCTCAGGATTTTCAACAAATCTGAAAAACTCTACCGAGTGTGCCAATCCTTCTTTCTTATGCAAGGTCAGTGCTATTACGGAAGTTCTAGAGAAAGAATAGTGCACCCACATTTTCACGATAGTTCTATGTTCAAAACGGCTTCCATCCGTCAGTAATGCTAATCAATAATTGTCAAGCTGCCAACTCTCAGCCGCACAAGGTCACAGAGGGCCGGACATACAGATCATTTTTTTCAGTTGAAGAAAGAGGACATTCACTGCTGTAGTTTTGATAAGTGCACTATTGTTTTTGTTTCAGCAGTAATACCTTGCTGTTCCAGTACAAAAGGAGTCATTTAACACAGCCCACTGTCTTTTTGAACGTTACATAGATTATTTGTTGTGTTTGTTTTGTTTGGTTGTTACAAACGTTAAAAAATATAGAAAAGGATAAAGATCCAGCATTGTCCTCCAACAGATAGCTTTGAGCTACTGAAGGTTACTTACTCTGCAGATATATTTCTAATGTGTTGTAAAAGTGCTCAAGTCTCTGCCAGCTGATTCAGGAAAGGCTAACAGGAAGATGGCCCTGCCTTTTCAGGAGCTACCAATTAAAAAAAGAAGCAGCTGTGTTTTAACAAGTCAACTCACAAGCCGAGGCACTTGTCAAAACTGACTGGTGACAATTATCCAGAATTCATGTGGCATTCTTCTAAATTTTACCTAGAGATATCATGGATTCAGTTTAGAACTTTTCTGCATGCAAATTGTACACTCTACCACTTAACTGTTTCTCCGCAGAATTCTAAATTTCTGAGAAGGAACATGTATTATGATACACCAATCCTACATGAAGCCAGCACACATGGTCATAAATTGGCTTATCCCATGGACCAGGGCATATTTACTTGACAGAACTTGCCTGGTTGTTAGTCTGTCTTGACTGATGACTTCAAGATTGTATTTCTATATCCCAGTGGAAAAATTGCTAGGCCACCCAGCTTTTCATCCAATATATTGTAATCTTGCTACAAAAGTCTGCATTAATTTAAAACATCTAGGTAGATTAATACTTAGACAACCAAAAGGAGGCAAATATTTGTGTTCAGCAGTTAGGCAGGCATGCTTTTTTTTTAAAAAAAAAAATCTAGATTTTAGCAGAATTAAGTGCTATTTTATAAGTATTATAGTTTGAATAATTTCCAAGGATCTGTCACTAACTTCTGGATAGTTGATCTGCCAGTATCTAAGCGGTACAACTACAACTGCCAGTAAAACTTAAGCAATCCTCTGTATAATGACACATCAGAACATGGTGCCTATCCAGATTTAACAAATTCCTTAAAATTCTACTCTCTAGATGCAAAAATAAATACACACATACATAAATATGAACGCAGTCCCCAAATAGCCAATTTACCTGTCCAAATGAGACATCACAGTTTTTGAGATGTCCGCCCCAGCTTCCTGCAAAATTCGTATGATCTGGAAAGGTGAATCACTATTTCGGCCCGGATGGACGATGACTGGGCAGCCAAGCTGGGACTGGGCATGTGCTGTTGCCTTAAGGACTCTGTTTTCACTTTCTGTCACAGGCCAAGAGCAACCAATTTCCCCTATTACACCACACTTGATGTTGCTTCCATCAGCTCCATTGAGAACTTCATTAACAATAACTTCTGTCAACTAAAGAAAACGAATGTTATTTTTGGTAAATGTTCTCTTTGGTCTGTATAACTTGTGGTGAGAAGAGACAAAAAGGAAGTTTCATCCTTTTCCTCCCACCAGTCAAATGAGTACTTTGTTTTCCAAACCAAAATCTATCATACAGAGCCCAATGCTATTCCAAACAAAGATGACATCTCTGTTATGTCATCAAGGGGAAGGAAAATGAAACTTGCAAGAAACAAATGCTGTGATTTATTAAAATAGGATGAAGTATAATTTAAGCAATCCAAAAATAAAAATGCACTGGAACTTAACCTTAAATCAACTCCTTTCATTTTTGCTAAGTTCCTTGTAATTAGCAAAATCACATTGTCATGAAGTCATGTCCCAAAAATACTTAGGTACCAATATAGTATTCTTCCCTGAAACAAATAACTTTAAATAAATAATTATACACAATGTATGTGGCTTTGAAAAGATCCATATTAAATTGTTCTAACTCAGTGCTTTCCAAAGTGGTGCCGTTGGCGACACAAACGGCGGCAGCAGCGGCGGCACGCGGGGGGGCGCATGTGTGCACGGCGGTGGTGTGGGGGGCGCGGCGGCAGTGGCGGTGTGGGGGGGTGCGTGGCGGCAGTGGTGTGCACGGTGGCAGCAGCCTCGCTAAAATGCGGAAGCACTGATGGCGCGCTGCTGTCATTGCTGCCACCGCCGCCATACACACTGCCGCCGCCGCGCGCGCCCATGCCGCCGCTTCGCGACACACTAAACTGTGTGTTCCGACACACTAAAGTGTCACGACACACAGTTTGGAAAGCTATGTTCTAACTGCTCATAATGAATCAGTCAGGCCTCTAGCAAGAGCAGTATGTCTTTGTTCTGGCAAAAATGAGGGACGAAGAAAACAGTGTCAAAAGCAGGGGCTCCACCACTTTTGGTTCTGACCCTGCTCACCACCAGCCCAAAATCAACAGATTGTCCTTGAGAAAATGTGTTCCTTGAGAGAAAGATTTCTCACTCCCTGTGGGAAAAACCCAATTTTCTTCAGAATTTAGTTATTTTACATTATTTCTATACAACTGAAAGGAAAATTATGATACATCAATTAACCAGAGAACTCTGTTTGCAAATGTGGAATGTATTTGAAATAAAAACTGTGGCTTTTCATAATCTTATACTAATTCTTAGTGAAAACTCTTGATATGCTGGTCGATGACCATAATAAAGATTTGATTTGAAAACTCTTGATATAGAATGTGTTTTAAAATAGGGGAGTTCAAAATAAACAGTATCATAGCAAGAATATTTCAGTTTGTTTTGACGATATTGACTTCTGATCTTAAAGCTTTTTTGTTCCTGATATGATAACCGCCCAGAGTCCCTCCTCGGGGGGAGATGGGCGGTGATAAAAATTTGATAAATAAATAAATGTACTAATGGATATGCACAAGTTGGATATCTTAAACATGGAATGATCACTACTGACAACTGTGGTGGTGCATACAGTATTCCACAATGTAGCCTTAATATTTTCTTAATAAATTAACAATATATCTTTCTAGATAAAAGTAGCTTTGTGTATATTGATCTTGAATATTTCCCACAATGTAACTTTGACAGATTTGGGCATATTTGTACCATGTTTTATAGGTAACACAATGCTAATACACCCACTACTTGTTTAGTGACTACCTTGGTTAGCAACAATTTGTAAATATGATGGTAATAAAAAATTCATTTTCTGACCAATGCATGCACTTACAACCAAATTTTGTGCAACTGACAACAACACACAACGGAGGGAGAGTAACGCTGGCATAGCCATACGAGAGAACTTAATCTGAATGAGACAGCAGCAACCAGCGACCTTTGTGTCTCTCTCTCTGTCATGTGTTCACTTAACAACTATTTCACTTAACTTAGTCGTTAGAACGGAACTCAGTTGCTAAACGAGGAGTGGGTGTAATACTGTAAATATTGAAAGGATCAACAGGATCAACATAATGTTAGCGAGAAAAAATGTATTTTCTTCTCATTGAACAACAAATAACCACTACTCATATTAGACAGGCACATAATAAATATTTCAGGAACGTACAGATTCAGTCCTGAAGGAAGAGTCATTTGCAACATAAAATATGCTTATTTGGAAAGCAATCCTGTATATTAAAAGGCATGAAAACTACATGCTGAATTAAAAGTTGTTAGCGTCCGAGAGAAAAGTCACAATTAAATCAGTTTATGCCTGACATTTTTGCCTAAATCGATGGAACAACTTAGCTCCTAAGATACATGAGAGAGAATAACTAGACTTTGAACAATAGAACTTAGTGCAAACATGGGTCCTCTGTTATTGGATCAAGAATGTGTTCAATGCTCTGTGCTAATGGATTTGCATTCCTGTTCTCGTGCAGTGATCTAGAAGTATCCTTCCACCCCTTCATTATGTGTGAATGCAGCCACAGTATCATACACGGGGTTTATCCAGGAGTGTCCAAAATGGATGCACAATTTCTGACATCATTTTGATACCTACCTGTTCCACAGACATAGCTTTTGTCTCAGGGGAATGAGTGGCATCTACATAAAAACCTGCCCCAGCAATAACATGGACACCAGTTTCTTCTGCAAGCTGTTTTAGCATCTTCACATCCCGCATGATCCCAGTGGTTGTATTTTCCACTATGCTCCCACCACCTGCAGCCTTGTAATGCAGGAGTTCTTCTCTCACAGCACCAATCTCTTCATACAGCAGAAGATTCTCTTTGTGGCTGTACGGATTCTGTTTAAGCCAAAACAAGTTTTTCATCTCAATGGGTTTTTCAGAGAGAGCTTCTTGACCTGGCGGTGGTGGGTAGTAAAAGCAGCTGAAGCCCATTGTCAAGTGTTCATGGGTCATAGTGTAGCCCAGCTGGCTAGGCTCTATAAGGCCCAACACAGTCTGAACTTTACCCTTCAGTGAAGACATTTCTTGCTTTATAGTTTCAAAATATGTTTTCTATGGGAAAAGATTGAAAAAAAATTACATACTCACTTTTTTGTACACATTAACATTTAAACTAACAAAGACACTGTAGAAACAAGTAATAATTTATTTTCAACATTTTTCTTCTGATTTGCAATGAAGTGAAAAAGAATCCTGGGCTTTTATGAAAGGAATGATGATGTTTTAATTTTATTTTATTTTATGTTTTTATGTTTTTATTTTATTCAGCCTAACCTTCGTTGTTGATACTAGGGCCTCTCAAACTATTTTGTCATATGCAGTTCCAATTATGGTTTTAAAGTATTTTGATAAGGTTTCTGGAATCTTTTGAAGACTGAAAGACAAATTACAATTAGGCAAGATAACAGCTGCTAATAAATAGATCTAAGTAGGCTGAAATTTCCTTCACACTTATTGCCTACACATCTGTCCTGCTATTTAAAGTACTTGCTGCCTGTTTCAATGGCATAACTGAAGGGAAAACAGAACTTTTTCTCTGAGGCATAAAAACAGCAAAGCTTTACAGTTCATGAAAAGAAACAAATGGTGAGAATGATACTGGTTTTTCTCCAGTCATTGCTTCTTGGATTCAAAATTCCCAGAAGCTTACACTGATCAATCAAATAAACCACAGGTCTTTAAAAGCCTAAGTTGTTAACTTATAACTGCAATTGCACGATTGTCCAACTGGGAAAAGAACCACAGCAGAGAGAGAGAAACAAGGAATATAAATGTGGATGCCAGACCATCAGAAATAATGCATTTCTAAGGGGGCAGAAGGAATACATAAGAGCAATGTAGAGAAACACAGCTTCAATACTTTTTTTTTCAAACCAGAAGCAATGATATCATATGCTAGAATAACTGACCAGCTACCTTTGGTGCAGCAAGTGAATGAAGAGATAACAAACAAATGTTGTCATAAAGGGACACAGGAGGATCTGCGCAGTTCAGGAAGACAAAATGGCTGCAAACTGGTTGAACAGGCAGAGAGAATATTCAGCAAGAAAAAACCCCTGCACTTTTCTTCTATGCAGGAGATCTTTCCAAGACAGACAGCTGCTTTCAGCAACAACCCAGATGTGGATGAAGGATGAATCTTATAAACAGGATAAATTATAGTGAAAAGTGGCTTCCTTTTTGCAAAGTCTAGAACTTTTTTATTTATTTCATTTCATTTCTATCCTGCCAAATCAAAAGTCTCTAGAGGGCTTATAGTAGTGTTAAATAACGATTAAAACAAATTAAAAACTAAAGTTTTACAGCAGCAATGTCATTAGTTAAAGCAGAACTAAAAAAAAACAGCACAAGGAATGAGGGGGACATCTAAACCAGGGGTCCCCAACCTTTTTGGCGCCAGGGACTGGTTTCAAAAGACGATTTTTCCATGGACTGGGGGGCAGGGTTTCTGGGATTTCTGCGGACCTCTGGGGCGGGGTTTCCGGGATTTCCGCGGACCGGGGGAGGGGTTTGCGGGCGGGAGCCAATCGCGTGGAAGCGGGTGGGGTTTGTGGGCAGGAGCCTCATGGCCCAGTTCCTAACAGGCCACGGCCCACTAGTGGGCCGTGGCCCACAGCTTGGGGACCCCTGATCTAAACTTTGATTGGGAAGCTGTTCCAAGGACTGGGGTAGCCACAGAAAAGCCACAGAAAAGGCCTGCTTCCTCCCTCCTATCCCAAAACCATGGGCTGCTGTTGGGGGGCAAGAGTGCAGAGCATCCCTTCCTGATTTAACTGCACTGGGTGAGTAGATTCCACTCAGATGGACTTGAAGGTAACGTCTACAAAGCCATGAATATCTTTGTAGATAATTACCAACATTCTGAATTGGACCCAGAAACAAACAGGTAGCCAATATTTATTTATTTTAAAAAACAAGATTGTGTTCAATAGCATTGGAGTAGTTCTGCTAAATGGCTTCATTTGTCAGCTTCTGTGCTTCCACATTCTGCACTAGCTGAAATTTCTGAGTCATCCTAAAAAATGACCTCAAACAGAGGGTGTTGCAATAACCTACTCTAGAGGTAGTAAAGGCTTCCCTAGCCATGAGCTCCACCTGTTTGTTTTATTTGTTCTATTTATATGGCCGCCCTTCTTGCCATAACACCTCTAGGCAGCTAACAACATATAAAAATATAATCGAAATACATATGAAAACAGCATTAGAAGCAAGCAGAAGCCATGAATCCAGAAACAGATGGTGGATCTGTTCCTTCAGGGTGAGTGTGACTCTGTCGAAAGCTAATGCTGGACCTGGCAATCCGTTCCAATGGTTCCTAGACAAACAGTAATTCCATCTTGGTGCAATTCAATCTGAATTTGCTTCATTCCATCCAATCTATAACAGTCGGACGATACTGGATAAGGACACTGAAAATAGTAACTCCCTCCTCCTTCTAGCAACTTCCCTCCTCCTTCCCTTGTAGGCAGTCCAGAAGGATACCACAGTTGGTGGGATCAAATGTTGCTGACATTTCCAACAGGACTAGGACAGGTCCCAACCAAGGCCATGCATAAGAGTGATCAATTCCACTTCAATCCCATATATGAGTCTGAAACCAGACCGTAAACAGTCAAAATATCAGTTTTATCCAGGATTCTCTATAATTCTCCAAGATCTTTCCTAAACAGGGAAGTCTGGGCATAGTACAGTAGTTGTCCAAAATGGCCTGTTCTTTTATCATAAAAATATTTTTTATATTATATTAGGCCAAAATAAAAAGAGACCAACAACACAGTATTGAGAAAAAGCAGCCAGTTATATTAACATGTGTGCTCAGACCTGCCAGTGGCTCCACTGAAGTACTCCATACATGGTGACTAAAAGGTGTTTTTTAAATGACTTTCCTTCTTTGGAATACAATTAAGAGAGTTTCTGAGAGCATTAATTTTTAAAACTTTTATATTCTATTTTTTTCAGTAATTCAAGGCAATTTACACATTTATAAAATCAGTAATATTAGAGAACCAAATAATATTTAATAATATGGAAATTCAACAAGAACACTAAGAAAAACAATAGTAAAGAATGATGTTGATCAAAGCTGAAATGACCTTTACAGAGTGTTTGAGAATGCAGTCTTACAGAATTACCTGGGGGTCCCCTATTAAACTCAATGGGTCTTATTTCTGACCAGATACCATAGAATTGTACTACATATAAATGGGAGAAAGTACAACTTCATCATGTAAGAAATTTTATCCACCTTGCCCTACAAGAAAATCCCTTACTTCCAAAGAGAAAAACCTCTTGCTGATGATGAAAGTAACCAGATATAAACAGGTAAGCACATTATCTGGACTCAGTAGGCTGACCATACGTCCCGTTTTGAACGGGACAGTCCCGTATTTTTAGAATTTTTCAACTGTCCCGTCGTTTTGATAAAAATCTCAATTTTGTCCCGTTTTTTAAACCCGGCGGGAATGGCGCGGAAGGAGGATCCGAGCTGGAGCTGCCGATTGGAGGCAGCCCAGAAGAGGAAGCCCTCCCGCCTATCAGCGCGTGGCAAAGGAGGGACCGGGGGCGAGGTTTGCAGGCGGGAGCCAATCGTGCGGACCGGGGGGTGGGGACCCCCGTCTTTTTCATGAATACAGAATATTACATAAGACCCCATCCCATTTTGCCATCCCAATGTCCCATTTTTGTCTCAAGGAAATATGGTCAGCCTAGGACTCAGAGTCTTTAAGAAATTGTAAGTTCTACCCTGCATTTTGCTGAATAAAGCCTGGAAACAATTCAGAAACAAATGTAGATCTTTCAATGCCAATAAAATATAATTATGGTTAATCCTTGCTTGGTTTGATGATTTAATATTTTGTACTTAAACATTAGTCTTGCTTAACTATTAAAATTATTAAGTCTATTAAATCTAAAAGGCTTATCATTTTTTTAAAAAATGTACAGTTTAATTTGATATGTCATATACAAAGTTTTAAGCTTGTTAATAAGCTTTCCCAAGCCTTAGGGGAAGTTCAAAATATTTTTAAAAAAGGTTATCATCCCAGTATGAACAAAGGCAGGAGATCAGCTTTTGCAACCCCACTCTTTCAACAGTTAATAATTAATTCCAACTTTCACTTCTTTTCAACTTTATTTTCCATATTATCACTAAGCATAACTGATTATTTCAATTCAAATTTGCCTGTTGGAAGAAGCAAAAGCTTGAGGAGATAGTTATAAATTCTAGTCAGCCAAAATGATCAGTTATGAAACAAACTACTATTTAATGATATCCAGAGGATAGGGCTAACTGGAGCATACATTATTGATCAAACAGAAGCCTTTCTGACTGCCTTTTAGTGCATAATAGCATAAACATTTCTTTGTTACTTGCAAAAAGCTCTCAGAGCAAATTTTCAGCATTCTCTTTTTGTCTATAAATGCAACAGATAAATCAAGACAGCAGAGTGCCCAAGAAGTCCATTTCTTCTACAGGAAATTAACAAACCATTTAATAGGCACCTTATGCAAAACATGCTGTTACAAAAAGAAAATACCAACAAAGCAAGTAGAGTCCACATCACAAAGCAAGCAGTGACTGGCTGAATTGCTTTGCAAAAATATCATTATGCATCAGGATGTATGTTTTTCAATTTGTCATGACTTATATATGCTGTCTGTTTGACAAGCAACGTTAGAAACAACTTGATTTGCAACAAAAAAGGAAGGCGGTGAGGTGCAACTATCCTATTCTAAAGAGAAACATCAGTGAAGAATAGCACCAAAATGAGATTATAGAATATGGGTCAAAATGTTTTCTTGCTTATTGAAGATAAACAACACTCCTTTCATTAGAACCTATTTCCTAGTTAACAAAGCAATGCCTAATATCTCTAAGGGGATTTTTCTAGCGTGAGTCATTCAAAGCCAAATGCTTCTTTTGGGCAACCACTGTTCATTTTGATTAAACTCAAGTTGCCCAACCCAGCCATTAATTGGCTACTCTTGATGAGATCCAGCCTCTAGTTAGAGCAGCCCAAAAATCTGAGAAAGGTTCAGTGGTCTGATGCATGTTTATAGTCAAGACAAAAGGGAAAAGAGGCGAATACTATTCTGGCTTTTCTCCCTTAAAAGGTATGTTGCCATTGTTCATCAAACAGCATTTTAACATCAATCTAAGCCACATTTTAAATATCAATCTAAACTCAATCTCAACATAAATCTTTCTATTGGCTCTCCATCTGATTCTCAATGGAAAAACATCTTATGAATTTATACTGACGCAAAAATATGTTAATCAAAGAGAGTACAGTAATTTACTATGGAAGCTGCTATTTTCTTTTTAAAAAATCTTCCACCTTTGACTTTCAAGATGAAATGGACACTGATTTATTTCTGTCATCTTCCTTTAATTTTGCCATTAATTACAGTAATGTGGTCTAAATCTTATATAGATCTATATTTAAGATTTATGATTCTGCAATCTAAGTCTCCTAAGTTCGGTTCAATAACATGAAAACCAAACAATATCTTTCTTTCTTTTTTTTTTTTTTTTTTGAAGTTTTAGCTCAGCTCTCCCCAACCTAGTGCTTCCATCTGGATTGGGATAACAATTAGAATTCTTGTCCACATTGGATAGAAATTCTGGAAGCTGTCATTTATCTAATTTCATGTACCACTTCAGCTAATATGCTGCTCCAGTTCTGAAGACATCAAGTGGCTTACAATACTTACTATACCAAGCACTTCTAGACAGTACAGGAACAGGTTGCCAGAAGGCTGAGCTATACTGTATTTTTAAAGTAACAAGTTATTTGGTTAGATTGCTTTCTCTCTCTTTTTTTCTTCTCCTAAGCAAGCAGAGAACATCTGATTGAGATACAGCATTAGCAAGGGGATGGGATGCCTTTGACTTGCACTGCAGTTTCAAATCCAGATCCCACCCAATTCATATCTACAATTTTTATTGACAAAATAAATATACAGTAAATTGTCATTCTAGGTTTAAAATCATTTAACACCAACATCTTAGGGACTGAGTTGCCATAAGTTTATTAAATGTATAGGTAAAGGTAAAGGTTCCCCCTGCACATTTGTGCAGTCGTGTCCGCCTCTAGGGGCCGGTGCTCATCTCCGTTTCTTAGCCTAAGAGCCAGCGTTGTCCGAAGACGCTTCCGCGGTCATGTGGCCGGCATGACACACGCGGAACGCTGTTACCTACCCACCCAAGTGGTGCCTATTTATTTACTTGCATTTGCATGCTTTCAAATTGCTAGGTTGGCAAGAGCTGGGGCGAGTGCGGGAGCTCATTCCATCACACGGGGCTAGGGATTCAAACCTCCAAACTTGCGATCTTCCAATCGACAAGCCTGGCGTCTTACCCGCTGAGCCACCACGCCCCCGATGTATATGCTTACCATTTTACTAGAAAGTTGTCTTTGTGGCAGCTAACAATAAAGTACAATAACTGAAAAGCAACATAAATTTAAAATATTAGAATTCCAAAACTAGTTTTTTGGCACAAGTCTAATCCCTTGTTCCTACTGAGTTCTACATTAAAATTAACCCAATGTAATACAACTTCTCTGTGCTCAAGCTTCTGGCCGATGCATTACAAATAAAACAGAAATCCAACAAACATGACTCTCTTGCTAACAGTGAGCAGTGTACAAAATAAGTCTAATCTAAAAAACAATTTTGAAATATCTAAAAGCTATTTTAATGCTTATAGATGTATAACGTTAAAAGGAATAATATTTATCAGCCTAAAGTTTTCCTTAAGGCATGGAACTGCTACATTGTAAATAAATATACAGCATTATAAATCAACTGTGCAAAAATGCTAGGGTAGATTCACATACGATTTAAACTATTTCTTTGTAACAACTAAGTCAACATCTGTCCCAGGTTATTTCAATCTGGAAAGATGTATGCTATTTTAGCTGCATGTAGCTGGTCTTACTATATCAGCATAAATTCAATAAACCCAATTTCCTTAAGACTTCCATCAACTTCTCAAACTTTTGACACTTTTTTTAGTAGAAAATCTTGACAGCATAAATCAGTTTCCATATCCCCTTTTTGGTCACAGAGATTCATAGAGTGTAATATAATTTCAGAGGAATTATACAACCATACTTCTTTTCTTATCACACTACATATGTTAGCCAGCTAAGCAATGCAAGAATGTATGTGCCATGTCCAAATATATTTTTAGGAACAGCCATTTTCAATAGAGTCTTTGAGTGCCACAAGACTCTCAGTTAAGTGTTAGTATAACATAAACTTTTTTATATAAGAATTTTATTAAATTTCAAGCAAAGAACATAAACTTTTGTATATTAGTCCGTACAATCACTGTTAGTCTTTAAGGCAGGGCTTTGCAAACTTTTGCCGTTGGCGACACACCAACGGCTGGCGCGCAAAAATCTGGAAGCGCCGCCGCGGTGCGCAAAACCCCAGAAGCGCCGGTGGCGGCGCTTCCGGGTTGCCGCCGCGCTTTCGGGTTTTTGCACGCCGTGGCGGTGGCAGCGCAGCGGCGGCAGTACGCCATCAGCACTTCCGGGTTGTCGCGCGACACACCTGGGCCCCCCAGGCGACACAGTACTGTGTTGCGACACACAATTTGGAAAGCCCTGCTTTAAGGTACCATATATCTTTTTGTTGTATAGAATGATAAATGATGATCACTATCTACACCTCTTGCATTTTATTTCTCCCCCGTTTACTATTACACCTGACCCCAGCAAACATATGTGAATATACAGTATATTATTCCTTTTCCAGAAAAATATTCCATGCACCTAATGAAGCAGACGGGTCCACCAAAGGTCATGCCAAAAGTATTTTGTACATCCTCAAGATGCCGTAAGACTCTATTACAGTATTTCAAAATACTTTTAGCAGATCAGCACTACATTTTCTTTTATTAATTTTATTTTATTTTCTATATTCCAATACAAAGGGAGATGAGGGAGAGAGGGAGAGATCAAACTGCTATGGAATCAAACAGAATATATTTTAATTTAAAAATGTTACCTGTGGAAAGTTAATGGTCCATACAGCAGTTTTCAGAATCACTAATTAATATAATCTCAATCTATAAAACACAAGGATTGTATTGTTTAAGTAACTTTAAATATTTGTAGAATATTTGCAGATTGTTAAATAGCTACTACCAGACTGTATCATTTGAAAGAGTAATACTTCAACTCTTTTTCTTTAGAGACAAAAAGAATTGGAAGGTTGTAAGCCATGGACAGGCTATAAAGCCATGGAGAATGAATTGGGTCACTGACTTAAGATGATGAGTGGAAACATTCATTCATTCATTCATTGGCGATCACTCGTAGCCGAGTAAGATTGTCTTCCAAAGGTAAAATTTTAACGGTGGATCCGTAAGTGGCTATAAAGGCCAATTCTGGATCCGCACAACCTCCCACAATGAGGGCATAGGTTTCCGGGTGGGAGACGGTCATGATGAGGGTTTGCCTGACGTGCCTTCCTTTTAGCTCTTTTCTCCTTTTCGCCCTGTACTCGTGCTTCTTCAAAGTCCATAGCGCCATTAATAAAGGCTGACCTACAATTGAAACGCTCATGAGTTAGGGCTTCCCAGTTCTCAATGCTGATATTACATTTTTTAAAATTAGCTTTGAGAGTATCTTTGAATCTCTTTTGCTGTCCACCAATATTCCGTTTTCCATTCTTAAGTTGGGAGTAAAGTAGCTGCTTTGGAAGACGATGGTCAGGCATTCGAACAACATGGCTGGTCCAGCGAAGTTGATGTTGGATGATCATTGTTTCAATGCTGGTGGTTTTCGCTTCTTCTAATACGCTAACATTAGTCCGCCTATCTTCCCAAGTAATTTGCAGAATTTTTCGGAGGCAGCGTTGATGGAATCTTTCAAGAAGTTGGAGGTGGCGTTTGTAGAGGGTCCATGTTTCACAGGCGTACAGAAGGGTTGGTAGTACAATGGCTTTGTAAACAAGCATTTTGGTCTCCCTGCGAATGTCCCGATCCTCAAACACTCAACGATTCATTCGGGAGAAAGCTACACTCGCAGAGCTCAGGCGATGCTGAATTTCAGCGTCGATGTCGGCTTTTGTAGATAGATGGCTGCCGAGATAAGAAAAGTGGTCGACATTTTCTAGTGACACGCCTTTAAGCTGGATTGATGGCGCTGCGGAGGGATTGGTTCGAACTTGCTGGTAAAGCACTTTGGTTTTTTTAATGTTAATCGAGAGGCCGAGTTTTTCATATGCTTCTGCAAAGATGTTTAGGATTGTTTGAAGATAGAAACATATATTGTTTGAAGAGGAAACATATATTCAACTTGGTCTCTATTAGAGTGCATGATGGCATCAGGTTCTACCTTGGCCTTTTCAGGATTGCAGGGGTAAAAAAAATAATCCCTGACTATTCAATTTTTTAAAATGTAAAACCCAGTTTTTATTCAAAATTGCTTCTATCACATTCATAAAGGCAAATACGAAAATTTGAAAGCATGCCCACCATGTTGAAATGACCGTATCAAGGTATTATCCTAATAAAGAATTTGAATTTTTTAAAAATGCGGCCAATACATTTCTTTTTTTGTGGAACAATTCAACTCTTTCTTAAATACCTACAGATATTTTAGACTAAGTGTTTACCACTTTAATTAGAACTATTTATTTAAATTTCTGTTTAGTAGAACTAAAGCAATTTAACAACTGAAATATTTCAATCCAAACAGACTGTAGCTTTCCAGCAGAAACAGCAATTATGGAAGCAGTCTTGGTCTAAGTTGATATTTAATAGTTGAAATTTTTTACAACTATTCAACACAGCTGCAAACAAGGTGGCTTAATTTATTTAACTTGCCTGGAAGGATGAGTTGGCTTTAACTGATCTGGAATTACAGCCAAAAAATATCTCTCTGAAATCCTAACAGAACAATTATTTCCTTCTGGTTTGAAGTTTAATTTCAGTAAACAATACTTCAAGTCTATTTGCACATCATTTTATTATTAAAATTAAAATTATTATGTGATGACTGCTTGCTTATTTCAGTTCCTCCTATGGGCATCAGAAGAGAAGTGCAGTCATAGTTTGGCAAAAGTTAAAAGGGAAAGGAGGGTGGCGTTGGTTCCTTTTAGAAAACTTTATTAAGGCATTTTCAAAATATACATAAAAACTAAAAGGATTGAAACAAAGAAGCCTACAAAGAAAAAGAAAAAGAAATAAAAAGGTGTGAAAAAACATAAAACGACTACAAAGTTACTTCCAACTTTCTATAACAAAGATATACATAAATCAATATCAATCTCTTACTCCAATTCATATCATAGTAAACATTATTTCTATAAAGCATTTAAATTCTCATTATTACTTTCCCTTCTAAAGCAAAGTTACCCTCCCAATTAAAGAAAAACATATAAAACCCTTCAAAC
Source organism: Charina bottae (assembly GCA_023362775.1). Lineage (NCBI taxonomy): Eukaryota > Metazoa > Chordata > Lepidosauria > Squamata > Charinaidae > Charina > Charina bottae. Next base: position 45,324,605 of record JALMGJ010000007.1, on the reverse strand, counting down.
ATAATTTGGAACCTAATATAGTAACAAACACTACCCTTCTTCACTATAATTTGCTCCTATCTGCCAATTAAACTAACATTAACCAAAAATATAAAAATTATCCAAACAGCATAAACATTTATCTAAACCCTTAAAAAACCATCCTGATAACCACATTTAAACAATAACCTAGGCATTTACCAAAAATGTAAGAAGTTTCAAAACAGCATAACCATTTATCCAAACCCTTAAGAAACCATCCTGATAAACACATTTAGACAATTATCCCACTTCAAAGTCAACCAAGGCATTTACATGTCTCAGTATTATGTACAGAGCTTTCTTCTTGTCAATTTCAAATTCTACAACCTGCTTTAAAAAGCTGAAATATTTGTCCAAAATCTTCCAGCCTCTAGAGTTTAATTCTCTTTCTTGATCATGGTGTGGTGGCAACACTGTCTTATCTTCAACTTTCGACAACTCAATTTTCCTCTGACTATTTAAACGTAAGTCACCAATTCTCATCTTTTTCTTTGGAGAAACCACTTTACTCTTAAGGTAGTTTTCAGCCTTATCAGTTTCTCCCGATTCTTGTGACAATTTCTGAGAAATGCTCCAAGACTTGAATAACAGCATTTTAGAGTTCTTTAAATATCAAATTAATTTCCTCCATATTTCTTAACAGTAAGATAGATTATGGCGCCCTCTTGTGCCTCAGGAAGGTAAAGTCATTAACACTGTAACTGAACACTCTCTCCAGCCTTTTTATCTCGTGTGGCCAATCAGGAAAATAAAAAGTAATAACAAACAGCATTCCCATGGGAAAGTGAAAGCAAATAGAACTCCAATCCGCAGATTCAACAAAGAAGATAACGTTTTATATTCCTCAAAAATCACTTTAATAAAAAAGCAATAAAAAACAAAATTCTTTAAATCTCAATTTAACAAATTATAGATATAAAAAGCCAAATTACCAAGTTAATAATTTTCAAAAATAATGAGTCACCAAGAGATTCCACATTTCTTTGTTGTAGAAAGCCTCTCTTTGGTAAAATTCAAGCAAAAAACCTTAGTGCGGTAGAAATGGGGTGGGCAGCTTTAAGGTCCGTTTTGGCTTCAGAGCGGCTTGGGAAGAAGATGACGGCCCCGCCTCCCAGCTGATCGCTTACCAGTCAATCGCGAAATGCCGTTTTGCGGTCTTCTGGCTGTAACCAGCCGTCTGGAAAACACATGGGGTGATTCCTGGGGTTCTCCTTAATCCAGAGAACGCTTCTGGGATGCAAAGAAGCCTGCCTGAGCCCAAGAAAAAAAGCCACTCTGACAGGTCAGTCTGCAGACAGTGGAAAAAACCAGCTCAAGCCGCCATTGTCCCCACCAGAAGTCCGAGGGTGGCATTAGTTCCAATGGGCTGCTCTGGTTTTATTCTAAAGTAACCTATTGAAAACCATACTGATACTTTGTCTGTAGCTTGAATCATGTCAACTGGATTTCTATTTTCTCAGTGGAAACGTTTCGCTCCTTATCCAAGGAGCTTCTTCAGTCTGAGCAAAGTTAGTAAGGGAATCCTTAAATATGTTTCTAGGTGGCTGTGTGACCTTACACCTGGGGCTAGGTCATGGTTATTTTGATATGTTATTTCTAAGTCCCTTTATCATCTAAAGGAGGATCGTTAAGATCACCATGCTGCTGTTGAGCTTGCGAAATGGTCTTAATCTTCCTAGGCACAGAAGACAAAGCAGGAAGGAAAATAGGGGAAAGATTGTGCCTGAGGCCCCCACCTCTATTCAAGGAAGGATTTTCCAAGTTGGCATAAATGGATTCCTTGACCCCTCTCTCAAACCACCTATCTTCTCTGTCTAAAATGTGAACATTAATGTCCTCAAATGAGTGTCCTTTTTCCTTTAGATGAAGATAAACTGCCGACTCTGGTCCTGTGGTGTTACTTCTCCTGTGTTGGGCCATCCTCCTGTACAAAGGTTGTTTGGTTTCTCCAATGTAGAGTTCAAAGCACTCCTCACTGCACTGGATTGCATACACTACATTGCTTTTCTTGTGTTTTGGAGTTTGATCTTTGGGGTGTACAAGCCTCTGTCTCAGTGTGTTGTTGGGTTTGAAATATACAGGTATGTGATGTTTGCCAAATATCCATTTTATCTTTTCAGACACGCCAGCCATGTAAGGAATGACCAGGTTCTTCCGTTTACTCTGAGTCTCAGCCCTGTCTGTCGCTGTTTTAGGTCTGGTAGATTTAGATTTAGTGAAGGCCCAATTTGGATATCCACAGGCCTTCAGAGCTGTTCTCAGGTGCTGATTTTCATTCTTTTTGGAATCCATGGAGGTGGGGATGGTTTCTGCTCTGTGTGACAATGTCCTGATGACTCCTAGTTTGTGCTGCAGTGGATGGTGGGAGTCAAACATCAGATATTGATCTCTGTATGTGGGTTTCCTGTAGATCCCTATTTCTAGCTTGCCACCGGTCCCAATGAGGACTTCACAGTCTAGGAATGCCAGTGATACTTTGTCTGCAGCAGCCAGAAATCTCATACATATTCCACTCTGGCAATACTCTTAGCCATGGCAAAATCACAGGGAGATGGTCCTGGCTACACATAGCGCGCTAATACAACACATTTACCACAGCCCTTTTACGGTTAAGCATGATACGCACATGTAATCTTTGGCCTGAATGATGCTAATTGCTGTCTGTTTAGGTTAGCAATTAGGTTTCCAAGGAGTTGTAATAAGAAAAATAGGTCCACCTCCACGAAGCAGTTATGTATAACCTATTAATGATGAAGCAACCTCAGTCATCATTTCCATTAATTAATCAAGTAATAAAACAATATTTTAAATTGACTTTATACCACTCTAATATGGTCAAAGGAAGTATTTGTACAAGTCAATTAGTAATTTTTATTAAATTAGATATATTCACTTTTAAAAATGTGGTTAAACCTTTGCATGTGACCCTGCCACTTCCTATTATAGCAACAGCACTGACTGTGACTATGGTGTCTCTATGGAGAATATCTGTTAGATTTCCAACTGCAGCGAATGCCTTAATAACAACAATTGATATTTACAGTATATAGTGCTTCAGTGCAACAGTCCTAAAATACCTCACAGGAAATTTAAGAGTCACTGATTACAAGGTTCACTTCATCTAATACAATTAAATACCAAAAGAGCACCAACTTTTAAACAACGGTTAGGGATGAAACTAGAAACTAATCAAATAGGTTCAAAAAAAGGGGAACGGAGCACCTTTCAGAAGAATGAAATCAAACTCCATGGCAAAGTTTTAGTTATCATAGATTCCTTTACAAAAAGTGCAGTAAGCCATCCATAATCTAAAGTTGGAGAGAACATTTTACCGTTTAGCCAAAAATAATTTCTTGTTGGACAATGGTACTCAGCAATACAATTATGATATTGTCCTCAACTCCAAGGAAGCAATCAGTACCTTTGAAAATTGCCTAAATTTGTTAATGGGCAGGATGAGACAGAAGAAGTTAAAGCCAATGAAAGAAGCATAGTGCTGATAAATACTGTATAAAGCTAAACTGAGGAACTGAGGTTCAGTCTGCTTTCGACAAAGTAGTACTCTCTCTGGAAGGACACATTCCCATCTGCTTAAATTTCAGTTGTCAATGCATTAACAGATGGAGGCTGTGATCAGGATCACCTTGGCATAATTTCATCTAGAGCTTCAGTTGCAACCCTTCTGAAGCTGAAGTTGCAAGGTACAAGGATCCTTCATGGATCACTGCCTTGTCGTGGCGAAGGGGCTTGCGTAACTCAATGAAGTCAGGTCAAGACGGACATGTCATGACGGAGAGTTCTGACAAAACGTGGTCCACTGGAGGAGGGAATGGCAAACCACTCCAGTATCCTTGCCAAGAAAACCCATGGACAGTATCAAAAGGCTAAAAGATATGACACCGGAAGATGAGCCCCTCAGGTCGGAAGGTGTCCAATATGCTACTGGGGAATAGCGGAAGGCAATTCTGAGTAGCTCCAGAAAGAGTGAAGCGGCTGGGCCAAACCCGAAAGGACGCTCAGTTGTGGATGTGTCTGGAAGTGGAAGGAAAGTCCAATGCTGTAAAGAACAATATTGCATAGGAACCTGGAATGTAAGAATCAAGAATGAATCAAGGTAAGCTGGATGTTGTCAAAAATGAGATGACAAGATTGAACATCGACATATTGGGAATCAGCGAACTAAAATGGACAGAAATGGGTACTACTGTAGGCAAGAATCCCTTAGAAGAAATGGAGTAGCTCTCATAGTCCATAAAAGAGTAGGAAAGGCAGTACTGGGGTACAACCTCAAAAACGACAGAATGCTTTCAGTTCGAATCCAAGGCAAACCATTCAACATCACAGTAATCCAAGTCTATGCCCCAACCACTGATGCCGAAGAAGCTGAAGTTGACCGGTTCTATGAAGACCTACAACACCTTCTAGAACTAACACCAAAAAAAGATGTCCTTTTCATCATAGGGGACTGGAATGCCAAAGTAGGAAGTCAAAAAATAACCGGAATAACAGGCAAGTTCGGCCTCGGAGTACAAAATGAAGGAGGGCAAAGGCTAATAGAGTTTTGTCAAGAGAACACGCTGGTCATAGCAAACACTCTTTTCCAACAACACAAGAGACGACTCTACACATGGACATCACCAGATGGTCAATACCGAAATCAGATTGATTATATACTTTGCAGCCAAAGATGGAGAAGCTCTATACAATCAGCAAAAACAAGACCTGGAGCTGACTGTGGCTCAGATCATGAGCTTCTTATCGCAAAATTTAGGCTTAAATTGAAGAACGTAGAGAAAACCACTAGACCACTCAGGTATGACCTAAATCATATCCCTTATGAATATACAGTGGAGGTGAGGAATAGATTTAAAGGATTAGATCTGGTAGACAGAGTGCCTGAAGAACTATGGATGGAGGTTCGTAACATTGTACAGGAGGCAGCAACTAAAACCATCCCAAAGAAAAAGAAATGCAAGAAAGCAAAGTGGCTGACTGATGAAGCTTTACAAATAGCTGGGGAAAGAAGGGAAGCAAAAGGCAAGGGAGAAAGGGAAAGATATAAGCAACTGAATGCAGATTTCCAGAGAATAGCAAGGAGAGATAAGAAGGCCTTCTTAAATGAACAATGCAAAGAAATCGAGGAAAACAATAGAATGGGGAAGACTAGAGATCTCTTCAAGAAAATCGGAGATATCAAGGGAACGTTTTGTGCAAAGATGGGCATGATAAAGGACAAAAAAGGCAGGGACCTAACAGAAGCAGAAGAGATTAAGAAGAGGTGGCAAGAATACGCAGAAGAACTATACAAGAAAGATCTTAATATCCCTGATAAATACGATGGTGTGGTCACTGACCTTGAGCCGGACATCCTAGAGAGTGAAGTCAAGTGGGCCTTAGGAAGCATTACTAACAACAAAGCTAGTGGAGAAGACAGTATCCCAGCTGAGCTATTTAAAATCCTAAAAGATGATGCTGTTAAAGTGCTGCACTCAATATGCCAACAAATTTGGAAAACTCAACAGTGGCCACAGGATTGGAAAAGGTCAGTTTACGTTCCAATTCCAAAGAAGGGCAATGCCAAAGAATGTTCAAACTACCGTACAATTGCGCTCATTTCACATGCTAGCAAGGTTATGCTCAAAATCCTACAAGCTAGGCTTCAGCAGTATGTGAACCGAGAACTACCAGAAGTGCAAGCTGGGTTTCGAAGAGGCAGAGGAACTAGAGATCAGTTTGCCAACATTCGCTGGATCATGGAAAAAGCAAGAGAGTTCCAGAAAAACATTTACTTCTGCTTCATTGACTATGCTAAAGCCTTTGATTGTGTGGATCACAACAAACTGTGGCAAATTCTTAAAGAGATGGGAGTACCAGACCACCTTACCTGTCTCCTGAGAAACCTGTATGCGGGTCAAGAAGCAAGAGTTAGAACCGGACATGGAACAACCGACTGGTTCAAAATTGGGAAAGGAGTACGACAAGGCTGTATATTATCACCCTGCTTATTTAACTTATATGCAGAGTACATCATGAGAAATGCTGGGCTGGATGAATCACAAGCCGGAGTTAATTTAATACCTTAAATTGTGTCCAGTAACCAAATGGCAACTATTAAAGATCTTTCAGTGTAGACATTGTATGATCCTTGTGTTGTTGTTGTTGTTCAGTCGTTTAGTCGTGTCTGACTCTTCATGACCTCATGGACCATAGCACGCCAGGCCTTCCTGTCCTCCACTGTCTCTCGGAGTTTACTCAAATTCATGTTCATTACATCGGTGATGCTATCTAACCATCTCATCCTCTGCCATCCCCTTCTCCTTTTGCCTTCAGTCTTTCCCAGCATCAGGGTCTTTTCCAGTGAGTCCTCTCTTCGCATTAGGTGGCCAAAGTATTTGAGCTTCAGCTTCAGCATCTGTCCTTCCAATGAGCAGTCAGGGTTGATTTCCTTTAGGATTGACTGGTTTGACCTCCTTGCAGTCCAAGGGACTCTCAAGAGTCTTCTCCAGCACCACAGTTCGAAAGCATCAATTCTTCGGCACTCAGCCTTCCTTATGGTCCAACTCTCATAGCCATACATTACTACTGGAAAAACTATAGCTTTAACTATACGGACCTTTGTCGGCAAGGTGATGTCTCTGCTTTTTAATATGCTGTCTAGGTTTGCCATAGCTTTCCTCCCAAGGAGCAAGCGTCTTTTAATTTCATGGCTGCAGTCACCGTCTGCGGTGATCTTGGAGCCCAAGAAAATAAAATCTGTCACTGCTTCCATTTCTTCCCCTTCTATTTGCCAGGAAGTGATGGGACCAGATGCCATGATCTGGGTTTTTTTAATGTTGAGTTTCAAGCCAGCTTTTGCACTCTCCTCTTTCACCCTCATCAAGAGGCTCTTTAGTTCCTCTTCACTTTCTGCCATTAGGGTGGTATCGTCTGCATATCTGAGGTTGTTGATATTTCTCCTGGCAATCTTAACTCCGGCTTGTGATTCATCCAGCCCGGCATTTCTCATGATGTACTCTGCATATAAATTAAATAAGCAGGGTGATAATATACAGCCTTGTCGTACTCCTTTCCCAATTTTGAACCAGTCGGTTGTTCCATGTCCGGTTCTAACTGTTGCTTCTTGACCCGCATAGAGGTTTCTCAGGAGACAGGTAAGGTGGTCTGGTACTCCCATCTCTTTAAGACTTTGCTGCTATACAAATCAATGCAAGGTGACAACTAGACACTTAATCTGATACATTCAATAGTAACACTGCAAAATTGTTAATTCTTTTCAAATACATACTATACCTTAATTATAGAATGTCAAACCATCCAACAGTATTTTATTTATAAACATATTTTCATCAGTTCTATTCTCCCCCAACTTTATAAATTCTGGAATTCCTGCTTTTATAAACAAAATGTTTTTAGACTGCCCTCACGGAAAATACGAAAACATCATCATCACCATCATGGATTTGAAATTCTAAAATATCATTTTCTCTAAGTTTCTTGCCAAGGCAAGGTATAGAGAATAAAGTTATATGGGAACAGCTCTTAATCTGATGTCATGGCATATTGATTTTAACTGCTTAGTTCTCTATACACATTTAAATTAGGATGGTATATATCTAGTCTAGTCATGACACTTATTTTCCAATGTTATCCACAAGGACAGTATTCAATCAAAGAGTCAAGGCTGTAACTTTTCAATTTATCTGCATCACCAACTCTCATGGTGCCTGCAACTGAATGCTGGCTAGAATGGAAGCACCAGTCTCAAAACATAACCTGTGTTTGACGTATGGCTATATACTTACCCAATCATTAATAATGGCAAACAACTTTGCTCATCATGCCACCATTCATCTTTGGGTGACTCAGAGCGTGTCCATAATTCACCTACCAGACTTACATTCTGCAACAAAGCTGTCAAACCCCCAAACGTCACTTTTTCCAGGACTGAGGGGCAGTCATCTATTTTAAATCAATTAAGATGCGACGGTTGGCAGCAAGTGCAGCTTTTTTAACCCAATCCCTTCTATTTTGTTAAGCTGTAAGACATGAACCCTAGACCATCAAGCACCATCAATATTCTCCTGTCCCAAAAAAACTGTATACACACACTACTACTGGCAACGCCTTGTAGCAGTGATTGCTTATTGGCTATCTACAACTGACAAACTCATTCACACCCAGAATCACATGTTGCTACTTTCTGGGGTTCTTCCTTGTTTCACTTCTTTTCCCACTTTAGTAACAGAAGAAGAGAAGCAATAGATCATCCTGATGTTTAATCAATAAATCTCAAATTAGTGTCTAAATCTACATCTGGAATTTCAGAGCTTAAAGGGGCATTTAAGTCAACAAGCCCAACCTTCCACTCAATGCAGGATTCCAAATGAAGCATCCCCAACACAGACGGTGATCTAGCCTCTGCCTGAATGCATCCTGTGAAGGGCAGGATATCACCTCACTGGGGAATTGGTTCCACTGTGGAACTGCTCTTAGGGTTAGTAATTTTTTTTCCTTACGTTTAATTAGAATCCGCCTTCCTATAACTTAAATTCACTATTCCATGCCTTGCCCTCGTCAACAAAAAAGAACAGGCTTATGACATCCTTTCAAGACTGCTATCATTCTTAAGTGCAGAGCACTGCATTTGTCCATTTTATTTCATTCTGTTATTTCCTAACCACGTGAGATCACTTTGAATTGTATTTCTCTCTTCTGTGATACTAGCTATCCCATACCATTTTGTCTCACTCGCTGGATCGTCACCTTGTTGTGGTGAGTGGGCTTGTGTGTTCCCAATGAACCCTGTGAGCGAAGCCGTCAGGAGTCATGTACTCCTGGTAGGGTCACCCATGGCGGTAAGGTCCAGGGGGAGGAACCAGACAAAGAACAATCCAAGAAAGTCCTCAACGGCAGAACAGGCGGAAGATAACAAGGTGTATTGTTACAACGGCTGCGAAGGCGGATGAAGGCTGCAGCAGACAAAAGGTCACCAATCGTCATGGTATCCATGCCATTGGATTAGAGCCTTTTTCTGTGAAGGTTGTGTGCTGATCGTTGTGCACCGATCTCCACACATAAAACAAATTCACGCACAGGCGTCTTCCAACCACACCAAACCCAAAACAACCAAAAGTCCCATGGCGATTGACGAATGGCAACGGGAGCAGGACTGTGAAATCCGGAAGCTCCTAGTCATGGACCAGCACATGGGCGGTGGATATGGATTCAGTCGCCCTGACTCAAGGATCGAGGCAGTTGAGTAGTTCGGCAGCTGTATCCACGACTGAGCAGCCCTATTTAGGATCCACTCTGCTCACCCCATATGGGGAGGGGGCTAGAAAAGGTGCCCTAAACATAGTCTGCCTCATTTTCTCCCTGACTGGATTACCGCAACCAGTGGGGTCACCATCTAGCGGTCGTAAAAAACACATGAATTTTGGAACATGGAATATACGGACACTGCAAGACAATATGGATAGTGAACGACCTGAACGTAGGACTGCCATTATTGCAAGGGAGCTGAGACGTTTTAATATCGATATAGCAGCACTCCAAGAAACTCGAAGAGCAGGAGAAGGACAGTTGAAGGAAGAAAAAGGAGGTTATACCTTCTTTTGGAAAGGACTGCCTGAACAAGAACGATGAATACATGGGGTAGGCTTTGCTATCAAAAACGACATTGTGAAGCTCTTGTCAGAAGTTCCCACTGGGATTAACGAACGACTCTCAACTCTGCGAATAAAACTCGCCAAAAACCAACAGGCAACTATCCTAAGTGCTTATGCACCAACACTAGATGCAGATGAGGATATCAAGGAAAAAATTTATACCCAGCTGGACACCATCTTATCAGAGATACCAAAGGAGGATAAAATTATCCTCCTGGGCGATTTCAATGCAAGAGTTGGGCGTGACTTTGATTTGAAGCCAGGGATCATTGGGAAAGGAGGAGTTGACAACAGTAACACGAATGGAATCTTACTTCTGACTAAATGTGCAGAGCATAACCTTGTCATTACTAACACACTCTTTCGCCAGAAAAATAAATTTAAAACATCATGGAAACACCCATGGTCGAAGCACTGGCATCTTTTAGATTATGTAATTGTCCGTGCTAGAGATCGCCGTGATGTACTTCTCACCAGAGCCATGACGAGCGCCGATGACTGCTGGACAGACCATCGATTAATTCGATCCACGATGGCCATAAAGATTGTCCCTCATCGTAGGCTCCAAGGAAGAAAACCAAGGCGTAAAATGAATACACTGGCCCTTCAAGATTCTATTAAACGAGCTTGCTTTCAATCAACTCTCAAGGAACATCTGCCTATGGAACTTCCTGAAAATGTTGAGGAACACTGGATTAAATTGAAGACTTCTATTATTTCAGCCTGTGAACAAACTATCGGATACCAGACTAAGAGACATCAGGACTGGTTTGATGAGAACGATAGTGAGATTGAACATATTATTGACAAGAAAAGGAAAGCCTTCCAGATATGGCAAAAAGATATTAACTGTGCCGTTAAGAAAAAAATCTACGCCAGTGCAAAGGCAGAAGTCCAAAGAAGAACGAGAGAACTTAAGAACATATGGTGGATAAAAAAAGCCCAAGAAACCCAACATTTTGCAGATGCTCATGATGCACGGGGCTTTTTTAATGCCACAAAGGCCATCTGTGGACCAACAAACCATGGTACAAATCCTACGCTCAGTAGATGGTGCTAAACTTCTAAAGGACAAAGAGTTTATTGCACTGCGCTGGAAAGAGCATTACTACAATCTCCTTAATCGTCACTCTACTGTGGCTGATGAAGTCTTGCAAATCCCGCAAAAACAAGTAAGAAATGAGCTTGCAGTACCCCCTAGTTTGGAGGAAGTCAGTAAAGCCACTAAACAAATGAAAAATAACAAAGCTAGTGGACCTGATGAGATTCCTGCTGAAGTCTTTAAAGAAGGCGGGCCTGAACTTACACAACAACTTAATAAGCTCATCGAAAAAATCTGGATGAGGGAGGAGATTCCAGCAGACTTTAGGGATGCCATAATTATCACTCTCTTTAAAAAGGGTGATAGAACAGATTGTGGAAACTATCGAGGCATCTCCCTTCTAGCCACAGCAGGCAAAATCCTGGCAAAGATCATCGCAAACCGTCTCCTATCTGTATCAGAAGACATCCTCCCTGAAACGCAAAATGGCTTCCGCCCTTCCAGGGGAACAGTGGATATGATCTTCACTGCACGACAGCTTCAAGAAAAATGCAAGGAGCAAAACCGCCCTCTGTACATGGCGTTTATTGATCTGACTAAAGCTTTTGATACTGTAAATCATACTGCTCTCTGGACCATCCTTCTGAAAATCGGATGCCCTGATAAATTTGTGAACATCTTGCGGTTACTCCATGACGACATGATGGCAACAATCCTGAATAACAATGGCTCTCAAAGCGATCCATTTAAAGTGGAATCCGGCATTAAACAGGGATGTGTTATTGCTCCAACCTTATTCGCTATCTTCATCGCTATGATTATACACCTTGTTGAAGAGAAACTTCCTACTGGTGTAGAAATTATATATCAAACAGATGGAAAGCTTTTTAATCTTAGGCTGAAAGCAAAAAATAAGGTAATTACAACTTCTGTTATAGAACTTCAATATGCTGATGATAACATAGTCTGTGCACACTCCGAGGAAGATCTTCAAACTATCCTAAACATCTTTGCAGAAGCATATGAAAAGCTCAGCCTCTCGATTAACATTAAAAAAACCAAAGTGCTTTACCAGCAAGTTCGAACCAATCCCTCTGCAGCGCCATCAATCCAGCTTAAAGGTGTGTCACTAGAAAATGTCGACCACTTTTCTTATCTCGGCAGCCATCTATCTACAAAAGCCGACATCGACGCTGAAATTCAGCATCGCCTGAGCTCTGCGAGTGTAGCTTTCTCCCGAATGAAGCGTAGAGTGTTTGAGGATCAGGACATTCGCAGGCAGACCAAAATGCTTGTTTACAAAGCCATTGTACTACCAACCCTTCTGTATGCCTGTGAAACATGGACCCTCTACAAACGCCACCTCCAACTTCTTGAAAGATTCCATCAATGCTGCCCCCGAAAAATTCTGCAAATTACTTGGGAAGATAGGCGGACTAATGTTAGCGTATTAGAAGAAGCAAAAACCACCAGCATTGAAACAATGATCATCCAACATCAACTTCGCTAGACCGGTCATGTTGTTCGAATGCCTAACCATCGTCTTCCAAAGCAGCTACTTTACTCCCAACTTAAGAATGGAAAACGGAATATTGGTGGACAGCAAAAGAGATTCAAAGATACTCTCAAAGCTAATTTAAAAAAATGTAATATCAGCATTGAGAACTGGGAAGCCCTAACTCATGAGCGTTTCAATTGGAGGTCAGCCTTTATTAATGGCGCTATGGACTTTGAAGAAGCACGAGTACAGGGCGAAAGGGAGAAAAGAGCTAAAAGGAAGGCACGTCAGGCAAACCCTCATCATGACCGTTTCCCACTCGGAAACCTATACCCTCATTGTGGGAGGTTGTGCGGATCCAAAATTGGCCTTTATAGCCACTTACGGATCCACTGTTAAAATTTTACCTTTGGAAGACAATCTTACTCGGCTACGAGTGATCGCCAATGAATGAATGAATACCATTTTGTGTCATTTCAAATTTGGTAAGTGTTCTTAGGTCCGAATAGTTAAAGCAATGGTATTCCCTGTAGTAACCTATGGCTGCAAGAGCTGGACCATAAGGAAGGCTGAGCGAAGGAAGATAGATGCTTTTGAACTGTGGTGTTGGAGGAAAATTCTGAGAGTGCCTTGGACTGCAAGAAGATCTAACCAGTCCATACTCCAGGAAATAAAGCCAGACTACTCACTTGAGGGAATGATATTAAAGGCAAAACTGAAGTACTTTGGCAACATAATGAGAAGACAGGATACCCTGGAGAAGATGCTGATGCTGGGGAAAGTGGAAGGCAAAAGGAAGAGGGGTCGACCAAGGGCAAGATGGATGGATGATATTCTGGAGGTGACGGACTCAACCGTGGGGGAGCTGGGGGTGGCGATGGCCGACAGGAAGCTCTGGCGTGGGCTGGTCCATGAAGTCATGAAGAATCGGAAGTGACTGAACAAATGAACAAGTGTTCTTAGATTCCCTTCATCTCTTCATCCCAGTCATTAATAAAAATGCTGAACTGCACAGGCTCAGGACTGAATCTTGTGGCACCCAAAGGATACTCACTTTAGTCTGATGAGTAACCATTAATGATTATGTATTTATTTGTGCCTTCGAGGCAGCATTGACTCCTGGCAACTGCCTGGACAAGTCCCTGCAGTTTTCTTGGCAAGGTTTTTTGGAAGTGGTTTGCCATTGCTCCTTCCTGAGGCTGAGAGAGAATGACTGGCCCAGGGTCACCCAGCTGGCTTCGTGCCTAAGGCAGGACTAGAACTCTCAGTCTCCCACTTTCTAGCCTGATGCCTTAACTGCTACACCAAACTGGCTCTTGCTTTTAATTTACAAATGGGGTAAATAAAGATCAACTTTTGCAGAGTGGTAATTTACGGTGGACAAATCTGAGCTGCAAATATCTCTAGACGGCTAAGCGGCAGCAAAGAGGCATAAAAAACTTCATGTTTCTCAAAACATCTTGCAGTCTGGTTCCGGTTTCTAGCCTGGTGCTTTAACCACTACACCAAACTGGCTCTTAACCATTGATGATTACGCTATGATTTTTCAAACCCATTTAATATATAGTTTCTAATAAGGATGTTCCCCGATTAAGAAAATGAGATGAAGTTAGTCTAGGAAGATTTGTTCTTGACAAATCCATACTGAGCTCTGGTAACTGCCACACTGATCGATAAAAACATTGAAAACAATCTCTTTGTGATCCACTCTAGAATCTTGCCAGGTATCAATGTCACACTGATTGATCTGCAGTTGCCTGGATTCTGCTTTTCCTCCTTTAGAAGATAGGGATGTTTATACTCCTTCAGTCATCTGGTACTTCACTAGTAATCCATGATTTCTTAAAGATAAATGTTCAGCCATCAGCTAGTTCTTTGAGTACCATATGATGCAGTTTATCTCATCTGGAGACTTAAAATTTGTTTAAAGTAAACATTCCCTGACAATCTTTTTACCAGTCAGTCCTGCCCCTTTGTAGTGTTTACAAATTCCCAGTGGAACACCTACTTTTTTGTGGAAAGAGGTTGAACAAAAATGCAAATAGCTCTGCCCTCTCTCTCATTAGTTGCATGCTGCCTTCTTGAGCAACTCTAGGCAGCTTAGAATGTGCATATATTAAAAACGTTCATGACATCAGAATCACATTAAAGCCTTAAAACTTTTATTTTTTTGTAATCTTCACCTAAAATCTCCCTCACCAAATGCCCTGTGGAAGAAGACACTTTCAACTGGCTTCTGAAAAGATAAAAGGGTAGGGACTAACTTTTTGGACAAGCTGCTCCAAAATGGGTAGGGGTGCCACTAAGAATGCCATTCTCCAAATCCTGGCCGCTTGATGTCTCTATGGATGGCATCCACAGCATCCTCTCCCAGCTAGATTGTTTGGGGGAGCAGGACAATTCTACCTGGAGAAGGCAGCCCGCAAAGTAGGAAGGGCCCAAGTCAAACAGGATCTTACAGGTTACAACCAGCACCCTGAATTCGGCCCAGAAGCCTACTGGCAACCAATGCAGCTCTTGCAACAGAGGTGTTGTTCTAGTAAATCAGCTAGAGCTGGTCAACAAACAAGCAGCTGCATTTTGGGCCGGCTGCAGCTTCTAGGTTACCTTGAAGAGCAGCCCCACATTGAGTGTGTTGCAGTAGTCTAACTCAGGGGTGGGCAACGTCAGGCCCGCGGGCAGTATAAGGCCCGCGGGGCTCCCGCCCGCAAACCCCACCCCTTCCACGCGATTGGCTCCTGCCTGCAAACCCCGCCCCCCAGTGCTTGTGATTGGCTCCTGCCCGCACACTCAAGAAAACTGCACGGACTAGCCCAGGCAGTTGCCAGGAGTCAACACTGTCTCCATAAAAAGAAAGTTTTCAGTGTGAGTTACTAATATGAACATATTTTCATCACCCATTTGGAAAACAGTGGGCAAAGTCATGAAAATTAACTCCCCACCCTTTTTGAGGTACAGCAGAAATGCCAATGATAAATTTGATATAGATACATCAAGTATATATAAGAACTCTTAGTTAGATAACTTATATAAGTTATAAGTAAGATAAGACATTATTATGATTTTGATTTGCAAACCCAGAACTCCAGATTTTCATTAATTCAGATTAAGCATTCTGCAGTTAAAAGGCACAGAAAAGGGAAGTGAAAAGTACAATCCAGCGATTACTTCGAAACACGACTTGTTTGTGCGACGTCGAAAGCTCTCGACTGCGTTGACCCAGCTACTTCATGCCGCGAATAGCCCAAGGCCTTGATCCAGGGACTTCCGGGGAGTCACTGCCTTACCAAGAGGCGAGGAAGCGGTGGCCGATCGGCGTCACTAAGCCGTGGGCTCTTCAAGGCTTCTCGGGACCTTCAAGCCTTCTCCGCTGGTGGTTCGGAATAAGGCCGCGTCCCCGTTAGTCTGCCGCCCGCTTAGTTTCGCTCTTACCAAAGGTGTCAGAGGAGACGATCGCTGCTCTTCCGCCTCCCGCCGCGGACTGAGTGTCCCTCCCGCGGAAGGGGGCCTCGGAGCGCCTATGCAACCCCGCCTCCCGCCTAGGCCGGGCCCAGGTGGAGCGGCGTCGCGCTTCGCTTGGCTGGCATTTCGCCGAATTAAAAGATGGGGCGGGATATGAGCGGCCTGTCAGAAAGCGAAGGGCGGTGTGTGCCCGTCCGTTCTCCGGGTATGTTCAATAAATGAGGGAGACTTTAACCCGCTCTCAATTTATTTTCAGACTCATTATCATTGTCTAGAACAGCGTTTTCCAACTTCAGCAACATTAAGATGTGTGGACTTCAACTCCCAGACCTAGCCAGCATGGGGTGGCTGGGGAATTCTGGGAGTTGAAGTCCACACATCTTAACGTAGCTGAAGTTGGAAAACACTGGTCTAGAAAGCCTACCTTCTGGAGAAATGTCACTGCAGAAGTCCCAGTGACCTGTAGGATTTGCAGTCTAATCGCTCTGGCTGATCGAAAAATTTAACAGGGCTGGATGTGGTTAATTAGTACTTGGATGAGAGACGGGTGGGAAATCCCAGGACTCTTAAACTAGATTTGGGAAGTCCAAACAAAAAAGCAGAATTGCTTTTCCATCACTGCCAAGAAAGGTGCATGGGCTCTCCAAGAAGTCACCCCAATTCAAGGGAGTGCATAAAGTAAGTCAACTTTATGACTTCTATATGCTTACTCAGAACTTAGTATTGCTTGATTTTAAAGTGGCTTACTTCCTAGTAAAAGTGGAGGCAGTGACAGACTTTGTATTTCTAGGCGCAAAGATTACTGCAGACGCTGACTGCAGCCAGGAAATCAGAAGACGTCTACTTCTTGGGAGGAGAGCAATGGCAAATCTTGATAAAATAGTTAAGAGCAGAGACATCACACTGACAACAAAGGTCCGCATAGTTAAAGCAATGGTATTCCCTGTAGTAACCTATGGCTGCGAGAGCTGGACCATAAGGAAGGCTGAGCAAAGGAAGATAGATGCTTTTGAACTGTGGTGTTGGAGGAAAATTCTGAGAGTGCCTTGAACTGCAAGAAGATCAAACCAGTCCATACTCCAGGAAATCAAGCCAGACTGCTCACTTGAGGGAATGATATTAAAGGCAAAACTGAAGTACTTTGGCCACATAATGAGAAGACAGGATACCCTGGAGAAGAAGCTGATGCTAGGAAAAGTGGAAGGCAAAAGGAAGAGGGGCCGACCAAGGGCAAGATGGATGGATGGTATTCTGGAGGTGACGGACTCAACCATTGGGGAGCTGGGGATGGTGACGGCCGACAGAAAGCTCTGGCGTGGACTGGTCCATGAAGTCACGAAGAGTCGGAAACGACTGAACGAATAAACAACAACAAACTTCCTAGTAAGTGTGCAAAGTGTACCTAGGGTTACACTTAGGACCTTTCGGAGTCGAGTGTTTTTGCCAATGGCATTTTCAACACTATGTCCAGATCCTTTAAGGAGAAGGGGGAAGAAGGGGCAACTGACCAAGCCCATGGAGAGCAGGGTTCCATCCAATATGTGCTTCAGTGTTTGAAATCATCAAGTGTAGTTTTTTGCTCAAGTCAATAGTGAAGTAACCTATGGATAAGTGTGTCACGTGAATGGAGATATTTCTTTGGTTTCGGAGTCTTGGAGTGAAGAACTAGAAGCATGTTTCCAATTATTCCCAAGCTATAGCCCAGTGTTTTTCAAACTTGGCAACTTTAAGATTTGCAGACTTCAACTCCCAGAATTCCCCTTTCTGGGAGTTGAAGTCCACACTCTTAAAGTTGCCAAGTTTGAAAAACACTGGGGTATATAATAACTAATAGTATTAGTATTGGTATTAATTTGATTTATATCCTGCCTTTCTATTCAGGGAGCACTCAAAGTGGTCTGAGTCTTTCTTTGCTAAATATGTAGGTATTCTTGGCAGATTTTGTGACATCAGATTGCAACTACCCTACACAAATAGGGTGTGAGTTGTTTCCATAATCCTTGCAGTTACAGTCACATTTACTCTAAGCCACTATGCAGTCTTGTAAAGTCGCTTCTACATAAATGTTTAACTTTCAGCAACTTTGAGTAGATATCTAAAAATATCAACAATTTGTGTTGCTATTTTTGTTTGTGTTACTTTTATTTATTTATTTATTTATTTATTTATTTATTTATTATTCAAATTTATTCCCCGCCCATCTCCCATGCAAGGGACTCTGGGCGGGTTACAATAAATAAAAATTTAAAACTATACAAAAACTATTTCCCCATAGTAAATGCATAACAGATAAAGGGCAAATCCATACCCTTAAACATTCAGAGACAAGTTCCCTCAAGCCAGACTGACCCAGTTTGGCTTAAGGAAATTTGTCTGTGAGCAGAGATGTCCATCCTAGCATTAGAGAATCTTTAAGGACATATGACAGATCTGTACACTGTGTATTCACTACCAGATGTACCCATTAGGCTGTAATGCAGATGTTCATTATGTGAACTGGTTGCACCATTAGGATTTGTGAAACTGACCTTGTACTGTAGCTTTGGAATCCTGAAAACATCTGCAGGTTTGGGAAAAAGGAAGTTGTCACTGCCTACATCATGATTTCTTCCTTAAAGCACCCTCAAATCAGTTTGGAAAAGAGCTCATTCCATACAGGAGTGCATAATTCAGACATAGTAATAACGTGTAATAACTTTGCAAACACTTGATTATATGCAAGTGACTTCCTTTTCGGTGAAGGTAGGTGGGGACCTTGTAGGTAAAGCAACACAATTTTACATTTGCCTTATCCCTGTGTCTGAAAAACCCCAAGTTATGCATGCACAATCATTGAAGCTTTGCTGCAGTTGTAACTGTAATCTTACAAATGGTGTTTTTTGTGTACCAATATATACCTGAAGGAAAGTGGTCCTAAATTTAAGACACCTTCCCCTCATTGCATTAAAGATAGAAAACAAGACAAAAACTGCTTGCATTAGCCCATTCTCTAAGCTGTTCTTCCCAATTTAGAGTGAAATTATGTGGACAAAAATAGTCTCATTTGAAGTAATTACAGTGATCTAGTAATTGATAACATCTTGTACAGTGGCATCTGTGGGGGAGAGGTCAAAACAGGTATAATGGCACTTGTGACATTGCAAATGACACCCTGTCTTTTTTGTATATACATTGAAGTTGCACACATACAGTATACGAAGGGGCAGGACTATGGTCATGATGCTGCAACCACCATCTGTTCTGTTTTGATCCCTGCAGAAGCCACTGAACTCATCCGTGGTACTGGAGTTGGAGAAGCAAGGATAAACAATTGCACTCCAGCCTGTCAATCTGCTTTCTTTCCCATCCTTCTATTGCCCAGCTACTGTATATGATGGCATAGTTATAGACACTCATCAGTACAATTATAACTACTGCACAATTATGAGCGTGGATTTCTCCGTTCTTGTATTCTCCTGCATCCGGATACCAGACTGTGTATACTGGACAATGCTTGCTCCTTTAGAAGAAGAAGCTGCTTTGATTTCTCCCTCCATACATTTCTCCCCAGTAGTTCCTCTTTATAATACACCCACAGAAGTGAGGGAGTAAATGTTATATTTGAAAGAAAAATCTGAATAGGCAATCTTTAATACTACAAGATCAAGAATTAACTACTGAGTTAATGCAAATCGTTTAACTCAATGGGATTCTCTAGAAGAAAGAGGGGTGAAGGGTTTTTTCCCCCCAACAAAGACCTTTAGAAAAAAAATCCAAAGGGTTTGATGGACTCCATCTTATTTTGTGCAACATTTTTTCCTGTGTTCAAATCTTTATCTCAGTCTTCTGAGGTCAGTTAGAACCTTTATGCACTAATGAAGTATGCATCATAAATTAACCTTATAAATACTATTGTTGGCCTTTCAATAGAATCAACGTTTAATATCCAAAATTTCAAAAATGATATAAATGATTCATTAAATAAAGTAGAATGAAAAACTTCTCTAGATGGTATTCTAAGTCTGTGCAAAATTGTAGTTAATTATTCCAGAGAAGTTGAGTGAATGACTTAAAATACTGTACATTGTCCTTATAAAATGTAATCCAAGGGATCGACAAAGTTAAGATTTAACACACTAAGTTTGCTTTGAGGCAAGGGAAGACAGAATGATTGACCTTTAGATGTTTATTGAAGAGTCTAAGGTTTGTTGGATTTAACATGTACGGCAGGGAAAAATATGTATATTCCCAGCAATTGGATTAAAGTGCATACGGTCAAAAATAGAACCAATATAAAAGTCTCCAGATAGGTTTCTTATTAAGAATGTTAACAGATAAGCCTAGTACCTTTTCATTCTACAGTAAGAAAGAAGCAAATTTTTTAAAAATGATATCCTTAGGTCTTGATAAAAGAAAATAGACGACTAACATATGAAATCCATATGCATACAGTTACCACTCAGCACAGATTGTCTGTTCCTGTTCAAAAGAAGCAAATGTATTCCTATGTATAAATCTGTGGTATTCCAAGATTAAAGCTTCTCTCCTGGAACAAATAGTAACTTCATTATGATCTCTTTTTTTTTTTGAGGGGGGGATGCACTGTAGGAAGAAACATTTAAAAATACTTTTACATGTATCATATTTCCAGTTCCATTCAAGTGCCTAATATCACATGCAGTTGATTCAACTACTTCAAAAGAAAAGAGTCTTTTGACATTAAACTACAAAGAACTCTAGTGCCATTTTGTGACTAATACATTGTGAATTATTTTTAAATCATATAACTAAAGGCACTAAATTCAGTAAAGTACTGACTGTATGTTTTAGAAAATGTTCAGTATTATAGTCTGATAGATCATGAAAGAGAAAGGGGGTCTAATATTTGCATAAAACCTATCCAAAGAAAATTAGAATATTCATCTTGAGGGAAAAATATATTGAAATAACGAACTACAAAAATTGGCAGGGTTCTCAAGAGCATCTGTTGAATTGGGTGGTTTTCTTCATGTGTTTAACTTATTAGCATTGCAAGTTGATAGTATCCATGAGAGTATGTAAATTTGGGCTGCACTTCTATTTACTTTGGAGTAAGTCCACTTGTATTTCTAGTGATGTATTTATATCTATTTTATTTTAAAACATTTCTTTAAAAAATCCTTTTGTTTAGTTCTGAGTAAGCATACAATGTAAACATATCTAATAATGTTTACATTGCAATTTGTTGCTAATAAATATCTGATTTAAGATATTGTTATACATAAAATGTTTCATCCCTCTATTTTATATTCATGGACAGCTTTCCTTTTCTTTTCTGCATTTGGAAGTAGGAGTTCTAACCTAATTATTTAATGTGTTCTTAGATATACATTTAGACAAGGAAAGGCAAGGTCTATTTTCTTTTAATTGAAAACAATCACCCCTACAGCTGCTCCATTGCCGTGATTTATTACCTATTGGGGCCCTTGAGAAACAAAGAAAATAAGATGTTTGTTTCTGTTCTAATTGTGATGTTCTTTGTTTCTATTGCATCTTGAGTGTGTCAATGCACAGCATATACCTCCTAGCTGGTGAGATGGGGCAACAGTAGGTTGGTTTGCAAAGCAAGCCGTAGTTTGCTTAGTATGGAATGAGCATCCTTGGAAGACAAATGGATTTTGGCTGCACTTGTGACTACTTGCCAAAATTGTGCCAAAACACTGTTACTACAGTTAGCAGGGAAATGCTGCATATGGCATGGATATGACTAAGACTGGTAACTATACCTTCACTGTCTTACTAGCAACTGCTTTGGTTGAGATCAATACAGATGGGCCCATCTGATGATGCCAATTCAATGAAATTTATGAGATCCTTTTAAAAAAAAGGTCAAGAAGTTTAAAGAACAAAAGGCAATGTATGGAGTGGTATATAAATCTGGTGGAGGAAAGAATGGTTTGCAAAGATAGAAATATATGGAGAAATATAGTGAATGATGGTGGGGTAAACTAGATTTCCAGTAATTATATTTTCTTTCTTTTTTATTGTATGTCTATCATTTCTTTTGTTTATTCTTGTGGGTTTTAAACACCTTTTCTGCACTTTGCACCACACTGCTTACTCCAAAAGGAAATAGCGTGATGTGGGTTATATTTTAAGGATGAAATCTGTATTGTGCTGCTCTATGTACTAGAATGATGACTGCAGACAGGCAAATTGTAACAGGTGGCTAAGACCACACAACAAATCTGGAAGTTTGATCGGAATAAAGAAGCTTGGTCTTCAGCACCCAGTACTATGCACTCTTTGTAAGATAGATACTGGATTCAAGATAGCAAGTATATGCTTCTTTGTTGTTAGGGTTATGGACAGAAAGCGGCCAATAAGAAATATTCCAGGCACTGCTTAACACAAATTTCACACGTGACATTGGTCAATAGGAGCATGAGTTTTGGCAGCAAGTGAATGATATCAATAGGAGCCATCAACATATTTTTAACAGTAAATATGTACTTTTCAAGCGAGCAAAGGTTGAAGGACCAGCAACGTTGGCTTTACCAATTGGCTCATTCCTACATGGGTTGAGATTCAAATAAAGGCCTATTTCACTCCTCTCCCTCAGTATGAAATGCACTTACCGCAGCCTTTGACAGAGCCCTTCATTCAGGCATCCTATTCTCAAATATATGCTATCTTTCTCTTACATCAGGGAGACCCAACCTTTTTGGCACCAGGGACTGGTCGTGGAAGACAATTTTTCCACGGACCGGGGGGGCGGGGTTTGCAGGTGGGAGCCAATCACGTGAACCGGGGGGCAGGGTTTGCAGGTGGGAGCCAATTGCGCGGACCACCACTGCTCACCTGCTGTGCGGCCCACTTCCTAACAGGCCGCGGCCCACAGGTTGGGGACCTCTGTCTTACATCATCATGCCCACTGCTGGGTGGCTGTCAGACTTAATAGAGACAAGAATTAGGCTAAGTTTGTTCTCTCTCTCTCTCTCTCTCTCTCACTCACACATTTCTGTGGCCACCCATTTCACTCTGGGCGGCTAACAATTAAAAGCAAAACAAAAGCAGGATAAAACAATCACAATTAACAACACCAAGAGCATAGAATAGCTGCTGAGAACATTCACAACATCCCACATTCAAATCAGCCATAAGATGGGCTCACCCATATTATCAGGGCCCCAGGCTAGATGGCAAAGCCAGATTTTTTTAATGTCTTGCAAAAGGCTAGCAGGGTTGGGGCAAGCATAATCTCAGGAGGAGTGGTATTCCAGAGGGTGGGCACCATGGCAGAAAAGGCTCTTCCTGGGTCCCGCCAGATGTAGCTCCCTAGGAGACAGGACCCAGAGCATGCCTCTCCTACTGGACCTAACAGGACGTGTAGACACTACTGGGGAGAGACAGTCCCGTAGGTATTACTCTTTTCGGGAAGGGGGAACTAAAGAATGGGGGTGGGCAATGTTTCAGATCTGATTCCAAACAGATGCTTAGGAGGGCCCACAAGAACAAAGGTACCACCTGCCTGCAACTTTTTAAGGCAACTGCATCTCTCCTCAGGAGCACAGGATAGCTGCATGAGCCCAGGAAAAGATGCAGCTGCTTTAAAGATCTGCAGAGTTACATTTGAATTCCTGCATGATCTAAATATCTTTTCTAAATTATTTCCAAAGCAATGAACAGCTCAACTAAATAATATGCTTTCCTAGGTCTCAGCTTAGAAAAGTGTTGCAAAGGTGCCTAATTGTGCATGCGGTAGATGTGGTGGGGATTCTAGAAATCAGGGATATATTCAGTGCAGGATATGCTTTTAAGCTTCTAGTTCTCTATCCTTATTATAAGTAGTAGTCCTGGTAGTAATGCTAGTAAGGTTGCAATCTTTTGTTATTTTGAAGCAGTACTCTAAGGTGAAAGTTATTGCAAGTAAGAATAAAAACCTAGCAGCTTTTGTTCCCTCATCTGTAGCTCTTGCCCAGACTTGGCAGTATGGAGTTTGTCACAGGATAACTGATGAGTAGATAGTCTGTTAACCCCAGGAATGTCCAAAAGGGCAATAGCTCAGTAGTAGAAAATTATATGTAGAAAATTCCAAGTTCAACCCCTGGCATAGCCAGTAAAAAAGAAGTAAATAAAATGTGATACTTTGTGACCCTGGAGAGCTATTGCCAGCCAGAGAAATAGCCTGACATTGCCCTGAACAGCTTTCTATATTTTCTATTGGCTATGTGCTGGCATGGAGAAAGGGGGTGAAGATAATAATGCCAATAGAGCAGAAGACAACGACAAACTTTGCCTCAAATCTTTTAAATCAGTGTTCTCCACTTTCATATCTTAAGTCCCACTATTCACTTTATCCCCTACAATAGAAACAGAAAGCTCACTTTTTACAAAAGCGTTAGCTGTTCACAAGTATTCTGTCATTGTGTAATTATGATGTATGTTATGGTTTAAAGACTTAATGTAATTTTTAATTAACTGACGACTTGGTTCATCTGTGGTTCGTGTTTCACTGGTAGAGAGCCACTGTTTTAAATCATGATTCACAGCAAATGCCTGATGTGCTATTTATTTCATGAGTATGTGATGTATTTCGTTCAGCTGGGATTGTCAAACTTCTGAGACCAAATTAATGCTCAAAAACAGTACAACCCGTCTTAAAAAATGAATACTATTTGTGAGCTTAACACATTGTGGCACCCATGCACAGTAGCAGATGAAAAAGATACATACTGAGTTTAATATATACATGAGAAAGAAAATCTAATTGGAGTATACTGAGATGAATAACAGAGAGAAAGGAATGAACCAAAATCACATACAATGATAACTGGAATCAATCGAAGATAATATTTGTAGCTCAGGGTTGAACTGTGGAGTCCTTGGTACTCTCTGAGCCTTGTTATTTTCTTGCAGACGTTTCATTGCCAGGCTAGGCAACATCTTCAGTGCGAAAAGGGAGTGGGACTTGCTTTCTGTTTATATATCGTGCCTTGTCCTGCTTGTGTTGGTGGAGGTGTTGTTCTCCCCTTAGGAGTTCCTTGATTGGGCTGTTGTTTGCTGCTTGGTTGATTGACTGAGTTAATAGTTCCTTGATTAGGGTATATTGTGCTGTTTGATTGTTCCTCTGGAACAATCAACCTTGCAATCGCCTTGCCAGCAGTCAACACCCAGATATGCAAAGATTAACACTAGGATTAGCACCAGAGAGAGCACCAAGGACTCCATAACTGGAGCACATAATCCTGTACTGCAGGGCTTTCCAAAGTTTTCCCGCGGCGACACACCAACCGCCGTTGGTGTGTCGCCACGGGACCGCCGTTGCGGCAGCACGCAAAAACCCGGAAGCGCTGCGGCCGCTTTCGGGTTTTTGCGCGCCGCCGTTGGTGTGTCGCCGCGGGAAAACCTGGAAGCGCTGATGATGATGATGATGATGATGATGATCAGCGCTTCCGAGTTGTGTGGCGACACACCAGACTGTGTGTGGCGACACACTTTTGTGTCGCCACACACAGTTTGGAAAGCTCTGCTGTACTGTAATGCTGACGCACATTTCTTCTGGGTTAAAGTTTCCAAAACCAGTAATATGAAAAGCAGCAGGGGCAACTTACCAAAGTAAAATGGGAATTTATTGTAGGACTTGTATTTTTATCCACAGTCTTCCAGAAAGGCCTTATTATGTCAAAGTAAATTGTACCAAGTGCCTTAAAACGCTGCCTGTCTCTTCTAATTTTATTGACTGAAGAAGTAAAGCTCCATGTAGCAATGATTGTTGTGTCTTATTAAGGAGGTGGCTGATACAGAAACACAATTATTGCACACATAACAAGAATAGTATGTGTGTGTGTGTATATACATACACAAAGACACACATCTATATCCATCTCTGCTATTATTTGCAATAGCTAGACCACTCCCTTTGTTTTCCAATTTCACAAAGCGTTTGCAAGCTTACCACTAAATTTAAATGGGCTTCCTTTCAGAATGCCTTTGTCCATCTGCAAACACCAGCAGAATAAATTAGTTTTGTTTAGTGTGCTAGTCTGACATCTTTTCAGCAGTTCTGAAAATAGAGCTGCTTCCCCAATTTTATTACTTTCTTACAGCTCTGTACAACTCAGCATCATTTTTTAAAATCAGGCTGGGTTATTTTTCCTGTTTGCCTCTTTATGGTGTGAATTTAGTTTTCATGAAAAGTGTCAGATTAACTGCCCCAGAGATTTAACTCTATTTATCTGAAGAGCAGCTACAGTATGACCAGTGGCAGGCCTGAGTTTTGCACTTTGCTGTAGCAATTGCATGTAACACTGATGGGAGCAAATGAAGTGCCATTGTGTGTTACATCAAAGGCTCACTTTGCACAGTCATTCTATATCCAATAATGCCCAGGAATGGATGCATCAGAACAGCGTACAACAAACCTCTAGCATGAAATATTAGCATAACGAGGTGTTCGCTCCTGCTTTCTAGCAAATGGAAGTCTGGCCATTTTTCTGGACATTGGCCTCTAGTGCACAGCAACTCTTCTTCTAAAAAGTTAATAGGAATATTGGTCACTACATAACAGTATAAAGATACTGTGACTTTACTACATTAATGATGTAGGGGGAAAAATAAATGAGTATAGCAGAAGAAAATAGATACAGAGAGGTGTCAGGCCCCAATAACTCTAACAGCCAACTCGGGGGGTAGATGTCCGCAGGGTTGGAGCCAAAAAGATACTACTGGGGGGCGGGGTGGAGGGGAGGGGAGGCATCAGGTTATTCAGGAGAAGTCCAGGGTTTGCAAACTTGCTCATCAGATACTTGTAAAAACAACTAGCCTACTGAGGTCTAAATATGCTCAGTAGTGAATATATGGCTCTTCTGGTTCCTAGCATCTTGACCTAAAGCATATCTGAATGCCTAGCTGGGATATTGTTAGTGAAGATACTACATTTGTTACTAGTGCTGCTTGTACTATGGTAATACCACTATAAAATCCAGCCTTTTGGCATTCAAAGTGATATTTCTCCATGAGGCAGAGGCAACCAGAGAAATGAGAGAATCCATCCATTTCCAAAGAGAGAATAATTATTAATATAATAATTATTAATTAATATATTATTGTTATTATTTATTGAATTTATATGCCACCCAACCCCAGTGACTCTGGGCGGTTTACAATTGTTAAAATATTTAAAAACAAAGAACAATACAAAAACACCACCAGACACAAGAACAACAATGGCAAAGAAAATAAACCCAGAGGGAACAGAAAGGAAGAAAGAGGCATCAGCCGTCCTCTCCAGAGGCTTGGGCGAAGAGCCAGGTCTTTAAGGCCCTTTGAAATACCAGTAGGGTGGGAGTCATTAGAACAGTGTTTCTCACCCTCCTCAACTTTAAGATGTGTGGATTTCAACTCCCAGAATTATTTTGCCCCAAGAATCCTCCTATGTTTTCCCCCCAATGCCAGTGAATCTGCTTATATTTTCTCCTACAATCAATGGGATCATAGTAGAGACACAAAGCAGAATGCCTTCTTCAAGAGGGTTTTCCACTAATGCCTGCTTCCCAGAGGATAACTCCCACTGAGCATAATTAAATTAAATGACTAATTAAATATCACTTATATTCAACATTTGTCAGATTTCCAAAGACAAAGTAGGCAAATGGTATGAAACAAACAAATGGGATGACACATCCATCTTAGCTTCATAAGTTAGGTTCTTTTGCCCAAACTTCAATGCAAACAATGTTGTTTTTACCAATTAAACCAAGATGCCTGCCTTTTTTATCCAAAGGAAAATCTGCAGATTTTGAAGGGGTAAATTTATATTTCAAAGTTATCTCTCTTTAATTTCATAAGCAAAAACGTGAGACTTGACCCAGGAGATTTCATCTGCTTCTCTATCAAGTCTGATTAGGCAATCCATGTGTTTCAGGGAAAGGATGTCTTATATTCAGATGAGCTAATTATTATTGTTCCTGTGAATACCAAAGGAATTAATAGTGTTTAATTGCTTAAATAAAATGTCATCATCTATATTTGATTTCAGAAAAAGTATTCGGATGACAACTTTGCTTAGGGAGTAGTCATGCCTTTGGGAATATAAATCAGATTTTAGGGAACATGGTATGTCAAAAGGCTGTAAGAGAAGTCTGGTCTAAGGCTTGCGGTATCACTGGGAGCTTCTTTTAGTATTAGGATCTGAAGACATACAGTACATTCTCAGCATGATCTTATTTGGTATCCATTTAGACATGTTTTTAAAAGAACAAGATGGCTCTTTTTTAAAGTATAGGTCTCCTGGTGTGAGCATCGCCTCCCTTATATGAAAGCATTTTGATTTACAGACATACACTCACAGGGTGTGGTCAAAAAAGTCAAGATGATGGCTGCAACAGTGCGAGTGAAGCTCTGCCTATTTTTATATGCATCACCCATTAAAAAAAACAGGCAGAGCTTTAATTGCACTGTTGTAGCCACCATCTTGACTTTTTTGACCATACCCTGCAGACACCCATGCACTCATGATTAGTAGAACTTAGGCATAGTTTCCAATTCCTCTAAGGAGGGATGCATGTGATGTTCAGGTCACTAATTTGAATTTAAAAGGGATTAAGTTAAAGTAAGCCTGCATAAAAGTAGGCTATATTTTGCACTTTGCCCAGTGTTCTCTCTCATGGTGTAAATTCTACATTTCCTCTTTGTTGTAACTTCCAAAGTTTCTGAAGTTCGGCCAGCATGATTACTGAAAATCAGCGGCTGTTTCCTGCCTGTACTCTTCATGTGTAGTGTAATATCTAAAAAAGATTTAACACAGTTTTAAAAAACAGAAACGAGGAAACACTTTCTAAACATCCTTCGTGTTATTTTTGTGGGCAAGTGTGATGATCTCAACAACAATGTCCCAATAAACACTTCTCCATGCAGTTCAGTGAAATGCAGATAAAGCTTTATTCAGGATTTTGTTGTTCAGTCGTTCAGTCGTGTCCGACTCTTCGTGACCTCATGGACCATAGCACGCCAGGCCTTCCTGTCCTCCACTGTCTCTCGGAGTTTACTCAAATTCATGTTCATTACATCGGTGATGCTATCTAACCATCTCATCCTCTGCCGTCCCCTTCTCCTTTTGCCCTCAGTCTTTCCCAGCATCAGGGTCTTTTCCAGTGAGTCCTCTCTTCTCATTAGGTGGCCAAAGTATTTGAGCTTCATCTTCAGCATCTGTCCTTCCAATGAGCAGTCAGGGTTGATTTCCTTTAGGATTGACTGGTTTGACCTCCTTGCAGTCCAAGGGACTCTCAAGAGTCTTCTCCAGCACCACAGCTCGAAAGCATCAATTCTTCGGCGCTCAGCCTTCCTTATGGTCCAACTCTCACAGCCATACATTGCTACTGGAAAAACCATAGCTTTAACTATACGGACCTTTGTCGGCAAGGTGATGTCTCTGCTTTTTAATATGCTGTCTAGGTTTGCCATAGCTTTCCTTCCAAGGAGCAAGCGTCTTTTAATTTCATGGCTGCAGTCACCGTCTGCGGTGATCTTGGAGCCCAAGAAAATAAAATCTGTCACTGCTTCCATTTCTTCCCCTTCTATTTGCCAGGAAGTGATGGGACCAGATGCCATGATCTGGGTTTTTTTAATGTTGAGTTTCAAGCCAGCTTTTGCACTCTCCTCTTTCACCCTCATCAAGAGGCTCTTTAGTTCCTCTTCACTTTCTGCCATTAGGGTGGTATCGTCTGCATATCTGAGGTTGTTGATATTTTTCCCGGCAATCTTAACTCCGGCTTGTGATTCATCCAGCCCGGCATTTCTCATGATGTACTCTGCATATAAGTTAAATAAGCAGGGTGATAATATACAGCCTTGTCGTACTCCTTTCCCAATTTTGAACCAGTCGGTTGTTCCATGTCCGGTTCTAACTGTTGCTTCTTGACCCACATACAGGTTTCTCAGGAGACAGGTAAGGTGGTCTGGTACTCCCATCTCTTTAAGACTTTGCCACAGTTTGTTGTGATCCACACAATCAAAGGCTTTAGCGTAGTCAATGAAGCAGAAGTAGATGTTTTTCTGGAACTCTCTTGCTTTTTCCATGATCCAGCGAATGTTGGCAATCTGATCTCTAGTTCCTCTGCCTCTTCGAAACCCAGCTTGCACTTCTGGTAGTTCTCGGTTCACATGCTGCTGAAGCCTAGCTTGTAGGATTTTGAGCATAACCTTGCTGGCATGTGAAATGAGCGCAATTGTACGGTAGTTTGAACATTCTTTGGCATTGCCTTTCTTTGGAATTGGAACGTAAACTGACCTTTTCCAATCCTGTGGCCACTGTTGAGTTTTCCAAATTTGTTGGCATATTGAGTGCAGCACTTTAACAGCATCATCTTTTAGGATTTTAAATAGCTCAGCTGGGATACTGTCTTCTCCGCTAGCTTTGTTGTTAGTAATGCTTCCTAAGGCCCACTTGACTTCACTCTCTAGGATGTCCGGCTCAAGGTCAGTGACCACACCATCGTATTTATCAGGGATATTAAGATCTTTCTTGTATAGTTCTTCTGTGTATTCTTGCCACCTCTTCTTAATCTCTTCTGCTTCTGTTAGGTCCCTGCCTTTTTTGTCCTTTATCATGCCCATCTTTGCACAAAACGTTCCCTTGATATCTCCGATTTTCTTGAAGAGATCTCTAGTCTTCCCCATTCTATTGTTTTCCTTGATTTCTTTGCATTGTTCATTTAAGAAGGCCTTCTTATCTCTCCTTGCTATTCTCTGGAATTCTGCATTCAGTTGTTTATATCTTTCCCTTTCTCCCTTGCCTTTTGCTTCCCTTCTTTCCTCAGCTATTTGTAAAGCCTCATCAGTCAGCCACTTTGCTTTCTTGCATTTCTTTTTCTTTGGGATGGTTTTAGCTGCTGCCTCCTGTACAATGTTACGAACCTCCATCCATAGTTCTTCAGGCACTCTGTCTACCAGATCTAATCCTTTAAATCTATTCCTCACCTCCACTGTATATTCATAAGGGATATGATTTAGGTCATACCTGATTGGTCTAGTGGTTTTCTCTACGTTCTTCAATTTAAGCCTAAATTTTGCAATAAGAAGCTCATGATCTGAGCCACAGTCAGCTCCAGGTCTTGTTTTTGCTGATTGTATAGAGCTTCTCCATCTTTGGCTGCAAAGTATATAATCAATCTGATTTCGGTATTGACCATCTGGTGATGTCCATGTGTAGAGTCGTCTCTTGTGTTGTTGGAAAAGAGTGTTTGCTATGACCAGCGTGTTCTCTTGACAAAACTCTATTAGCCTTTGCCCTGCTTCATTTTGTACTCCGAGGCCGAACTTGCCTGTTATTCCGGTTATTTTTTGACTTCCTACCTTAGCATTCCAGTCCCCTATGATGAAAAGGACATCTTTTTTTGGTGTTAGTTCTAGAAGGTGTTGTAGGTCTTCATAGAACCGGTCAACTTCAGCTTCTTCGGCATCAGTGGTTGGGGCATAGACTTGGATCACTGTGATGTTGAATGGTTTGCCTTGGATTCGAACTGAAAGCATTCTGTCGTTTTTGAGGTTGTACCCCAGTACTGCCTTTCCCACTCTTTTATTGACTATGAGAGCTACTCCATTTCTTCTAAGGGATTCTTGCCCACAGTAGTATATATAATGGTCTCCTGAATTAAATTCGCCCATTCCTGTCCATTTTAGTTCGCTGATTCCCAAGATGTCAATGTTCAATCTTGTCATCTCATGTTTGACCACATCCAGCTTACCTTGATTCATAGTTCTTACATTCCAGGTTCCTATGCAATATTGTTCTTTACAGCATCGGACTTTCCTTCCACTTCCAGACACATCCACAGCTGAGCGTCCTTTCGGCTTTGGCCCAGCCGCTTCACTCTTTCTGGAGCTACTCGGAATTGCCCTCCGCTCTTCCCCAGTAGCATTTTGGACACCTTCCGACCTGAGGGGCTCATCTTCCGGCGTCATATCTTTTAGCCTTTTGATACTGTCCATGGGTTTTCTTGGCAAGGATACTGGAGTGGTTTGCCATTCCCTCCTCCAGTGGACCACGTTTTGTCAGAACTCTCCATCATGACCTGTTCTTCTTGACCTGACTTCATTGAGTTACGCAAGCCCCTTCGCCACGACAAGGCAGTGATCCATGAAGGGGTTATTCAGGATACATGTTCATTGAAGCA
The DNA here is from genome assembly GCA_023362775.1 of Charina bottae. Taxonomy (NCBI): domain Eukaryota; kingdom Metazoa; phylum Chordata; class Lepidosauria; order Squamata; family Charinaidae; genus Charina; species Charina bottae. The sequence continues at coordinate 45,292,781 of JALMGJ010000007.1, read as the reverse complement.
CTCCTAAAGACTTGAATGCGGATTCCCGCCAAACTATTCCCTCTTAACTTCCCCCTGCGCGCCAATTCACCAACGATGATCTCATGAAGCAAAACGGTCCCATCTCCACTTCGTTGCAGGTGCGTGACCTTGGCCGAGCTGTCTCTAGCTTCCACCAGCAGACATAACACTCAACTGCCATCCCCCCTCCCAACTACTCTGCAAGCACTATGCTATGCTTAATTCTAATGGCAGGATTCATAGACATGAACCCTGACAGCAAGGGAGGTTTTTATTTCAAGAGATGTCAGCATGCTAAATGTTCTCTGGATCAGAGGCAATGGCTTCATGGGATCTATTAAGTTCAGTGTATTCTGGCAGGAAATTTAACAGACTCTGAGCACTTGAACTTTTGGTACAATTCTGCCTTCCATGCCTTGCTGCCCTTTTAGAAAGAGATACAGAGATGAATCCTTCATCTTCAGGAATGTGAGTCTGTATTTCATGAATTCTCACTAAAAAAGAAAGCCCACAAGCATGTTAACATTTCGGAAACCTTTCAAAGTTTTTATATAGGAATTGATCAGGAACTGCTAGCTGGCTTCCAAAGTAAACATACACACGCTCCTAACACAGAAACAAGCAACACCAACACTACCATATGGAGTACTATCCAAGGATGCAGTGTGTTAGAATGTGACACAAGCAGACTTCATCCAGTGGGGTTATCATTCTATGTTTAAACGCGCATAACAAAACCATGGATACTGAGTCATTAAGCCTATGGGAATTGGGGGTTAAATTCTGGAACACTGGAAAATGGCAGAAAATTCCCCCCCAAATCAGGTGTTGTAAACGTTGCCCCACCTTCTCCTTTGCACGCAGGAAATTAGCAGTTATTCCCCCCCCCCTCCACCCCCTATTTTTTCCTACTATGCACCTACACATCTTCATAGTTGCAAACAACTACATAATCCTTCTTTTAAACCATAGCTTTCCAGTTTGGTGTGCCGCAACACAACCCGGAAGCGGCGGTGGGGGCGTGGACAACAGCAGTGGTGCGCCATCAGCGCCGCCGCGCACGCCCCCGCGCCGCCACCGCTGCCACCGTTGGTGTGTCGCCAACGGCGGCACTTTGGAAAGCACTGTTTTAAACATACATTCCTGCAGAACTTGAAAGGAACACATGCACTTGCCAGATTTTTTTTTAAGCAACCTGAAATAGCACAATTAGAGAGGAAATTAAAACTCTGGATTTTCTTAAAAACTCAATTGGAAAAAGGAAACTAAAATGAAAGTCGTTGCACTCTGGTGGAGCCAGATGAGACAACTGTACATTCTTGCACAGGCTGAACTGCCAATGGAATTTTCTACTTCTCCTACAGTTGCAGCGAGAGATGTAGCTTTTGGCATTCAGTCACACTGTAAACAAAATGATAAAGCACGTGCAATTCTTTTAATCTTGCCTACTGCTTCCACAATAGCTGTGCATCAGTAGCTTGCATGAGAAACAGCAGACACTGTGTTACCTACATGACTGTGTGCCCCGTGAACTGCAATGGTATTTTAAAAAATATTGGCACAACCTCAGAAACAAAAGGGGCTGCAGTATAGATTTGCAGAGGGGAACAAAAAGGAAGAAAGAGGCATCAGCCGCCCTCTCCAAAGGCCTGGGTGAAGAGCCAGGTCTTTAAGGCTAGGCTGACTATATTTCCTTCAGACAAAAATGGGACTTTTGGGATGGCAAAACGGGACAGGGTCTTATGCCACCATGCCGGCCTCCAAACCCCGCCCCCCAGTCCACGCAATTGGCTCCCACCTGCAAACCCCGCCCCACACGATTGGCTCCCGCCTACAAACCCCGCCCCCATCAGCGTGATTGGCTCGGATTTTAATTTTTTTCCGATTTTTAAAGGTTTTTTTTTTCTTCTAGCAGTAAATGGTGCAGCAGAGCTGGTGTGTTTGGGGGAGGCCGGAGTACACACACTGTGCACACAGCACCGTCATCGGCCGGGGAACTAGGGGCGGGGATGGAGAGGATGGAGGCCCACCACTGCCCCATCCCCCTCGGGCTTGGCCGAGGGAGGGAGGAGAGTTGCTGCTGCTGCCACCACCGCAGAGCAGGAGAAGCAGGAGGAGCCGGCTGCGCTCGGCTGCTTCAGCCACACCACTCCGCCCCTTGCTGCCCGCTGAAGCTCCCCAGGGTGGCCGGATCCTGCTTCTCCTGCTCGGCGGCCCGACAACTCTCCTCCCTCGGCCAAGCCCGATCAGATGCACATACACACACTCACAGGACAGACTGCCCTCGGCAGGAGCCGGCCGTGCTGGGAGGCTTCAGCCACACCACTCCGCCCCTCGCCACCCGCTGAAGCCCCCCAGCATGGCCAGCTCCTGCCAGTGGTGTGGCTGAAGCAGCCGAGTGCAGCCGGCTTCTCCTGCTCGGTGGCCCGACAACTCTCCTCCCTCGGCCAAGCCCGATCAGATGTGCACACCTACACACACACGCACCCCACACCCTCTTTCTCCAGCCTCCCCATGACCAAATGCACCCGCACCTGTTGCAGGGAGGCTGGAGAAAGAGGGTGTGGGGTGCGTGTGTGCGTGTGTGTGTGCGCGCGATTACGCTGAGCAAGTAATTTGCGCGCACACACACACACACACACACACGCACGCACTCTCTTTCCACAACCTTCCCGTGCCTGCTTTCCCTGGCCTCACCACTGCTGGACAAACAATCTCAGGATCAGGTAAGGAGGCAGGAACCTGGACTGTGGTGCTGCTTCTGCTGCTGGGATCGCACGTGGCAACTGGGCTTCCAGTTGCCGCGCTGATAGGGCCTCTTCCAGGCTGCCTCCAATGGCAAGTCCGGCTCCAGTCCTCCTTCCTGTCTTCCTGTCCTACTTCCCGCCGGGTTTAAAAAAGGGACAAAATTGAGATTTTGATCAAAACGACGGGACGGTTGAAAAATGCTAAAATAACGGGACTGTCCCGTTCAAAACGGGACGTATGGTCACCCTATTTAAGGCCTTTTGAAATGCCAGTAGGGTGGGAGCCATTAGAACAGTGTTTCTCAACCTCCTCAACTTTAAGATGTGTGGACTTCAAAGCCCAGAATTCCCCAGCCAGCACTGTATTAGAATCTTGGGTGGAATCTCATTCCAGAGGGCAGGCGCTGCTATAGAGAAGGTGCGCTTCTGGGGTCTCGATAGGTGGCATTGTTTAATCGATGGAACATGGAGCATGCCGACCCTGCCAGATCGAACTGATCAGGCAGATACTAAATGGATGTAATACCATTTCCAAAAACCGCTGTCTTCCTAGAACATTTAATTTGCCCTATATTATTTTAGATTCTCAGCAGCGTGGAATGAGAGACTAAGATCAGAAGGTATATCCTTCTTTAAAATCTTTAGATCATCTGGTTCACATTTAACGGGAAAGCTTCAGCAGCACTTGCGCAGTGGGAAATAACTTCTTCTATTTATTTGGTTTCAATGTGTTAGATTTGCATGCATTACACAAAGATTTGTTTCAAAGACTCTGCAACATGGGCTCATGTGTATTTTTCCCCTCATTATTAACTTTGTTTTCTTGAGAGGAATACTGACAGAAATACGCATGAATTTTTAAAGAGATATATTTCAGTGATTTTTATCCCTATAGGCAAGATGCACTCAGTTTCATATCATATTGAACAGATATCAGTCATTGGATGGAATGGTCTCTGCCCACCCCCTTCCCTCTGCTTTTTCAGTAATCCATTTTGCAGGATTACACTGTTGCTTTCAAAGCATTTATCTCAGCCAAGTAACAAAGCCCTGAGGCCAAACACCAGTGTTGGTGGCTCTAATATCCAACAATACTGTAGTCTTCTTCAGAGATTGCCTCAGCTACTTTGTGTTATCATAAGCAGTGACTGTACACAGTACTCATCTTCCCACATTTTTGTTGCTGGTGTTGCACTTCACTGATGATCTGAGTGTGCCAGTTCCTGTGACAATGCAATGTATGAGTTATAGGGCTCATCTTCACACCCCACTAGCCATGGGTTTTTTTACAAGATACGTCCTCATGATCAGCCTTCATGCCCACCACAGAGACAGTTTGCATTTGTCTTTAGCTGTTCTGCTTTTAACATATTTTTTCCTCTTCTCCAAACTAAGTCTTGCTACATGAATGTTCATTGTCAGTGCTGGTGATGATACAGGATCTGAGATCTGCCAAACTCCCATTGGCTACTCTTCATTGCTGTGGGCATGTCCCTTCCCTCTGATTGCTGGCCCTAGCCCTCCATGGCTATTTTGGTTTGGACTGCCAGAGAGATCACACACCTGGCTTCCATAGAGCCATCCTTACATATGCAGGTATAGCATTCTTTTGAAAGAGCATTAGATCTATTTTTAAACACTTAGCAGTCTTAGCACATCAGGAAAGTGGCTGGTGATGCAGGGAGTGAGGGGAAACAAAGCCAGGGAAATCTACCCATCATTGTCCTTAAATTGTCCTGCAGTAAAACTGTAAGGATTAACTGCATACTCTGGTATTGGGTGCAAATTAAGCTGGCATATTTTTTTGCCAACTCAAGGAAGAGACCACAGTCTAGTCAAAGCTATGAATCGTAGCTTCTCCCACCTTGTTTTTCCCTTTCAGATTGGACACTGGGGAAAAATGACAAGCAAACACGCAGTGGATACAGCAACAAGGAGACACACATCCCCTGAAGACATCTTAGACAGAACCTTACAGAGCCTAAAATCAGAACAGGAAAAGGAAATACTAAATGATGTGTGCAGCTAAGATGAAAAAGAAGAGAAATAGATAGATTTGCATAAAATGTGCATATGCTGATATATGCGTAGAGGTGTAAATTGAGACATAATTACTATACTTCAAGTAGAATACAATTCATGTCGCTATGCTGAGGAAGAATATGACAAGGCCTTACTGCTATGGGGATTAAAAGTCTCCTGTTCAGCTTTTTTATAATTCATTGTAAGAGAATAACTCTTCAGTCAGTCAGAGGATGCCTTCAAACAGAGGACTGACCGCCTTAAAATGGAGCTCCATCCTTCTATAAATTGGACTCTTGGCCATCCTAGATAAGACTTCCCAGAAATATTAAAGTTTGAAGAAAGATTTGAGGACGAGGTAGAAAAAAACCTCATAGATGTTCTGGGTGAAGCTTCAAGCAATTAAATATGCCAACCTTACCTTGATGCATGGCACTGGAAATAAATAAATGCTAAATTAAGAGGTTTCTCTCATGAATTCCAAGTTTACTGGTACCCCATTCTTTCTTTCTTCATGGCTGAGGACTTGTTGAACGTGTAATGCGATCCGGTAGTTCTGGTCAGGGTAAATGATTTATTATCTTGTGCTTGTTTTAGTGGGTCAATGATGTTAAGAATTCTATTACTGAGTATAATAGCATGTCCCTTACTAAAGATGTAATTGGCAGATAACTGACAAGGTACCGAACAGTGGCATGGTGGGTCATGGTGGGTCATAAGGGGCATGGTGGCTCAGCGGATAAGACGCCAGGCTTGTTGATCGGAAGATCGCAAGTTCGGAGGTTCGAATCCCTAGCCCCGTGTGACTGAGTGAGCTCCCGCACCCAGCTCTTGCCAACCTAGCAATTCGAAAGCATGCAAATACAAGTAGATGAATAGGTACCACTTCGGTGGGTAGGTAACAGCGTTCCGCGTGTGTCATGCCAGCCACATGACCGCGGAAGTGTCTTCGGACAATGCTGGCTCTTCGGCTAACAAACGGAGATGAGCACTGGCCCCTAGAGTCAGACACGACTGCACAAATGCGTGGGGGGAACCTTTACCTTTTTTACCGAACAGTGGAGAGATGAAACAATTGCATAATTAAGCCTCCTCACTTGTTGCAGTGACCTACTTAGATTCGATGGTTATAGGCAAAGTGATGCTAATCTTTAATTATTGAACTAACAGTTCAATTGGTTAGCCACAATTCAATTGGTTAGATGTGCAAGGTTCTCTTATAGCCAATCTCAATAAAAGTATTTCTAGTCTTCCTATGGAGTTGATTTTCTGGTCTGTGCTGCTTAGAGAGGCTGACAGAAACTGCCATAGATGTATCAATAGATTGGACGCTTTGTCCATCTTGTAGCCCAGTCTTATGTACTCGGACCAATGTCAGTTCTTAAATGTAGTGGGTGCAGACACAGTATCCTTAGGTGCCAAGGAGGAGGAGGAGCCAGAGTTATTCCACAGCCCATCCTGAGTCAATCCTCATGACCCTGAGAAGATACCTTTTGCCATTGGTATCTGATTAATAGATTTCAGATTAATAGATTTCAAGTGTACCTGTGAGCCCTGCAGATCCTCTCAAATCATAATCTCAATACGTAGAAGTCAACAGCTACATTAAAAGGCACTGCACATTGAATGGTGATTTTGGTCATAAGTAATGGCAGTGCTGAAGCATCTTGTTCCCAGTGTAGGATTGCTGCTTGCCACTCTGAAGTCTAGCCACTGAAGGCTTTCATGGCTGGAGTTCGATGGCTGTTGTGGGTCTTCCGGGCTGTGTGGCCCTGTTCTGGAAGTTGTGGTTCCTAACGTTTCGCCAGCATCTGTGGCCAGCATCTTCAGAGGGCAGGAGCACAGACAGAAGCGAAATCTCTGTGCCCACAACGTTAGGAACCACAACTTCCAGAACACGGCCACACAGCCCGGAAGACCCACAACAGCCATCTAGCCACTGAATTCAGAGTCAGCTAGATGTAGCATCTTTGGCCAGAGACCCTAAAGCCGGAATCACAGGCCTACCTTTTACTGCCTCACTTGTCTCTTAATATAAATCAAAATGGATCAGGCCACCCAGTTTTCTGTCAAATAGCTTTCCCTACTAATTGCTACCTGGCCTGTTTATTTAAAAAATGGCAGGGATTTGCCCAATTCTTACACCTGCAGGAACAACATAGGTGGAAAACAAGGAAGAGTCGGCGTCAGGGTGCACTTTGACAGAAGTCTGCTAAACCACTTAGTCAACGTTCAGCCCTGCTGCTGCTCCTTTTGCTATTACAGCTTCTTTGCTTCATCCCACTAAACAAGTCAATATTAGCAAGAGAGAGCAGCCGTACTTTCTTTCCTTTAGGCTGTCCAAGGGTTCTTCTTGGAGATCAGCCCTTTGCTTGAAGGGCTATTGAAGTCAACCCTGCTTGACGTCCATCTGCTGCTTGAAAAATGATCTCAGTTTATTTTACTATTTTTTTCTAATTGCAAGAACCAAAATCAGATTTCTTGACACAGCCCAACAACAGTAAGTTAGGATCTAGAAAGCAGCCTGAGTGGATCACCAGACCACAGTGTTTCCCCCTATTATAATTCCTATTTAAATTTGCAACAGTGCAACACACAATCCATTGTACCCTAAAATGGCACCAATAACATCGTTCTTGTTAATAACTGTTGAATTTATTATTTTTTTAATGGCCAAACAATCACAAGGTCACTAGACCCTGCAAGCTTTTGGCATTCTTGCACTAGATCTCTAGGGGAGATCACTGGAGTTTTGTGCAATTTGGCTTATTCCTTTATTTATTTGGGCATTCAGACCATTGCACAAGATCATGATGAAGCTGAAAAGGTTGGTGACTCCTAATTATCAGTAACAGTTTAATAGTAAGTATTTCTAAATGTGCATCTATACCTAACAATTGTCACTGTCGTGAGCAAATTTCTGCCTTCCCATGATTATATAGTATTCATGTTATATTAAAAATGTCCTTACTGTCCTCCTGTCATATTCCCAAAGCAATTCATGCTAGCGTAGAACAAAATAAGAACTTAGCTGCATTGACCAAAGATCTATTTGACCCAGCATTTTGCATCACATATTGGTTGACTAGATGCCTCCAGGGAGTTCGCAAATAGGGCAACCACTGCACCCTAGCAACTGGCATTTTTTGCATGCTGCCCTAAAAAACCAAAATAATAGAATACAAAACACAGTACCATGATTAAAATGATAGTGGCATCTGGAAACCAGTGATAACCAGTGTGGTATAGGGGCTAAGAGGTATTAGAACTGGGAGGTTCCAGGTTTGAGTGTCCCCCCCCCCCTGCCCACCTCAGAAGGTTGCCGTTGTGGACAGCAACTGGAAAAGGAGGTGCCATATAATAACCTATAGCAGCTTTTCTCAACCTTTTGACCCTGGAGGAACTCTCAAAATATTTTTCAGGCTTTGGGGAACCCCTGCACATTCAGGCTCAAATATAGGCCAGAAGTTACAAAATTATTATATTCGTTTCATGTGTGGGTGTGGTAGAGTTTGGCTCTGCCACTGATTCCCAGGGAGGAGGGAGCACATTCCAAGCTGATAAGAGGAATCGCAGTCCGGAGACTGTTGCTGGGAAAGTTAAGAGGTTCAAGGTAGCCCCGCCCTAGACTCTCCTAGGTTATTTCCCCTTAGGTTAGTTAAGATAGCTTTAGTCTGGCAAGATTCTGTCTGTATGGTCGGAGCAATAAAGAACTGGAGATTTGGAATACACTGTCTCACTGTTGTTCTTGGGCTGACCCCTGACAGTAGGCCTGTATATATGCATTAACAGTGTTCTTAAACTAAAAATAAAGAATGACACTTACCTCTTTAATGTAAAGTTGCCCAAATTTGAAATAATTTCTTAAATAAATCATGATTTCCCAGAGAACCCCTAGTGACCTCTTGCGGAACCCTAGGGTGCCATGGAACCCTGGTTGAGAAACCCTGACCTATAGTTACAGGAGAAAATGTGAGCTGTAAATCTAATGAATGAGTAAATAAAACATGTGATGCAGCAATGAAAATCTTAAAAGCAAAAAAAAAAAAACATTTTTGCCTGGTGTTGCAAAGATAGCACTAGGGTATCTGGCCTCGACCAGGCCCAGAAATAGGTGCTGCGTGCGCCTAAAACTACTTTGATTGAGATTGGCTACTGTATAGTGACAGAATCTTGCAAGGCTGAATGTGCTTCTCCCCCTCCCGCTTTTATATTTTGTATTCATGTGAATTTGGGCTGTGGGGGGAAGAGGCGTCTGCCTGAGATGTTTTCATAATCCTCCCCGCTCATCTGGGTTTAAGCAATGTTTATCCCCTCATTGCCTTGGTAATGGGTCTTCCCTGTCTCCATGAAGGGCATCCTCTTTTCTCTGTAGGCTTCTAGAACAGAGAATTCTAGGACCAGGAAATTACCTGTACAGTATATCACAAGAGTGTATTTGCCCTCAGATCATTGTCTTAATCAGAGAAGACCCAACTTTCCCAAACTCGGCTAACTGAGGGCAAGGAATTAATTCGGAGTCAAGCTTCTTTAAAAAGAAATGCTTTCTTTTCCTGGGACCAGAACAAGTATACTTGGTCGGTTTTACAAAAAGCTCTTTTGCTTTTTCTTGTGAGTTTGGGTTTTGATAGAGCTGTCAGGGCATTTTTTAAAGTTTCCCCACAGTTCTTATTTTCAGTGCGGTTTTGTTAACCATAAGTATAGCAAGCAAATTAATTAATGCTCCATTATAGCTGCCATCTGGGGACTCTTGAGTTAGATCCATAATTAGGCTAAATTAATGCATCATGTGTTTAAGAACTTACGCAACTCCTAATTAATTAATGATGATCAGAGGCCTTCCATGACATGGTGCCTGTCTGTTAATTATTATTTCCTCTGGCCGAAAAGAAATGAGAGTATACACACTAAAAAAGAGAATTAAGGAGGACCCAAGGATCCTGAAAACAAACGTGTGACAATATGTAAGGCAATCTGACATTTTCAGCTCCTAATTGTGAAATTGCTGCATGTTTGGGTTCAGCGCATTTCATGGTAAGCTCATTAGGGCTGTGTAAAGGACGCAGAGCTGATTCTGTGAACTTCCCAGGAGATGCAATCTAACTGCTAGCCCGTGACTTGACTGTCACTCAGGTCTATCTGTCATCCATTGACCTCACTGAGGCAGGGTAGCCTTTCCATGAGAATAAAGAAGTAATTTTTCTCTCTTGATTGTCTTTAGCGATAGTATTCCCCCCCCCCCTCGATTGCATTGAATATTTTCTACATGCTGGGCAATCACTGTCGAAAGAGAAGAAGAAGCACAAATGGAGCTATTTTAAACGGCAGGTTTATTTAACATGGGCCATTCACTGTGGAAATACCATACATAATAGGTTTCCAAAATGTGCTGTACGTCTACTAAAGGAAGAATGGCAGTTGTCTGGGGAAATGCTCATTTGCTCTGGCCTTTGTCCCCCTGCTCATGTATCCTGATTAGGCCAGAAACAACGAGTTCCAAAACGCAGCTTCCCAGGCACAACCATAGTTCTGGATCTTCCCTCTCCCAGCTGTGCAATATAGAAAGCTCATCTAACCTCCCTCACTCTGTTTTTATGGGATAAGAATGATTTCTATTACTATATGTTATTGTTCTTATTAATGATCATGCTTCTGGGGACCTGATAGGAGCAGAGGGTAGAGTTACAACATCATAGGTTCTCAATTGGTAGGAGCCTTGGAGGGCAATCTCATTGCTCATTGCAGGACATTCATTACTTGGAGATTTCTACAAGGGAAAACCCAGCATCAATGGGTGCGCTGTCTACAATGCTCTGCAGCTTGACTTCTTGGATTGGTCCACCCTCCCTGTGCTCACCAATCCTACAGCTAAGGTAGCCACAAGCCTTTTCCTGCAAGGAAGACTTGTTTGCATGAAAGCAGGAGCATCGCTCTACACAAACATAGTGATAGCCAGCCTTCTTCTCCTCTTCTAGACATGGAGTTGACTGTTGCTGTGGCTGAATCAGCAGGAGACAGCTGGACAGGCACCTAAGAGCAGAGCTAAGTATCTACCATTTGTGTGCCTCACAAGATCAGGCCTAGCCTAGAATGCTGAGGTGGGGGGAAAAAGGCAAGTTCCTGGATCTGACAGGAATTTCTAGTGGTCTGTGCCTCACCAGCTGCAGTCAATGGCCCCAGGAACCCCATGTTTCCTCTGCTTATTTTGATTCTCTCCTCAGTTATTACCTGATGCAAACATTTTAGGATCCATCCTACCCTCCTCCCACATCACCCTTTGACCTGTCTGTCATATTACACCCTGCAAGAGCAAGTGGAAAAACATCAGGCCTTATTCTAAGAAATTATTTCTGTTTTCCAGCTGGCTGGAGAAATTGAGTCTCATTCCTATTTCTTCCAGGCAATTGCTGACCATCACAAGGAGTGTGGAATTATTTCCCCCCCTCCCTATTGACAAAAACCACAGGCCTCCTAAATGATGGGGATAGTGCTTGCTGTTATATAAAGAATTTCCGCATGAAATACACTTTTTTTTTCAGGGTAAGTTATTGATTTGTGTTTTATATCAAGATTTGAATTATACTAAATTTGTCCTAGTTCAAGGTTCTGAAGAAGCCCTCCATCCCCAACCTCAGTGACAGCAAAATAATGAAACATGAGTTATGATGTCAAGACATACACTCCGCCCCTTTGTACTTGCATCACGACATCACACCCAAATATGTAAGGGACAGAGTTTGTATTCTAATGTCACAATGTATATTTCATAATTTGCTGTCACCCTTGTCCTCCAAGAATCCCTGCAATCTACTGGCAAGATCATTTCCACAAACCCCTGTCTTGCTGCAGCCCACTCATTTTCTTCTCTCTCTCATTTTTCCTGAACCTTTTTCAGGTCAAGAATGACATTTGGCTTTGGAATAGTTTGTTCCACTCCAAAAAAACAGGCAGAGCATGGACCAAAATTTGGATTGCCCAAGACAAAATTTTAGATATTCTGGCCAGTAGAAACCAACTAGTTATTAAATAAAAAAGAAGAAACAGCAGTACTGCTTTGCCTTCTGTTTCAGGTTATGCATTTGGAAACTCTAGTTAGACATGCAAAAATATATCATATACTGTACATACTGTCTTTCCTTTGCAGGCTCCCAACTGAGGGAAAATCTGTTCTATTCTCTGTCTTCTAATGCTACAGGAATTATTTCAATGACCTGCTGCCTGCAACTAGAACTTTCATATCTAACTGGGAACTGAGTTTTTTTATTGCATATTTTGCCACTATAAACCAGTATTTTTCAACCTTGGCAACTTGCTGGTTGGGGAATTGTGGGAGTTGGTCCATATATCTTAAAGTTGCCAAGTTTGAGAAGTACTGCTATAAGCAACTTTTTTTCATTTCCAATATGGATATAATTCTGATATTCTAGTCTAGAGATGCTAACCTGTGCTATGCTGATGTCACTCCTCTAATAGCCAAAAATGCAAAAGATCTGCAAGGTCTACTAATAAAATCAAGGAGCATAGTGAAAAAATGGGATTAAAATTAAATATAAAGATGACCACACTATTGACAACAGGTACAACAACCAGCCTTAGAAATGATAATGTAGATATACTGTGGAAGTGGTAGATAGCTTCTGCCTTTTAGGATCAACCATCAACAGTAAAGGAACAAGCAGTCAAGAAAGACACCACAGACTAGCACTTGGTGGAGCAGCCATGAAGGCCTTAGAAAAGTTAGTCAGATGCCGTGATGTGACAAAGATCAGATTGGTATTCCCTGTGACACTCTATGAAAGTGAAAGTTGGATTTTGAAGAAGCAGGATAGGAAAAATATTGACACTTTTGGACTTTGGTGTTGGAGAAGACTCATGAGAATAGCATGCACAGCCAAGAAAACAAACAAATGGATCATTAAACAAATCAAGCAAGTTCTCACCTGAGGCACAAATGACCAGGCTCAAATTATCCTACTTAACACACATTAGGCAAAGACCTACTGTAGCTCTCTAGAGAAGGCTCTAATGTTGGGAAAGGTAGAAGGAAAGAGAAGAATAGAACAACCAGCAGCAAGGTGGATAGACTCAATTACAGTAGTGATAGGTGCCCTGTTGGAAGATCTGAAAGACCAGGTTAGGGACAGATCATCATGGAGAAAATCTATCTGTATGATTGCTAAGAGTCGACACTGACTTGATGGCACAAAATCAGTCTAGAGATTACATTGCATGTTATCAAAAGACGAATTATAGAAGAAACCTGGAAGAAAAAAACTCATCAAAAGCTTGCTGGCTCTGGCTCAGTTAGACAGTCCCTTCCAGAGAGGTACATAAAATCAAGTCCCCCATGAGAAGCAGTTCAGGAATGAAAAAGTCTATGGTAGGTGTCTATTCCTCTTGCTTCTGGACTGTCACCTTCTATGCAATGGGCCATCTGCCACCAAACTGAAGGAACACAATAATAGGAATATGAAGTTGTTAAAAATCCTATCTGCTCTATTGTTTGCATTAGGGGATCAGAATTCCAGAATTCTAATTTCTTTTCATTATTGTTAAATCATCATCACCATCACCACCATCATCATCATTTTTCCTATAGTTTTATTATTTTATTGTAGAAAATTTCCTAACCACTTGCATTTGCAATTTGTACCATATGGAGTCTTTTTAAGCCTCTCCCCTAGTTTCTAGACTGTCAGGGCGCGCGGATGGAGCGGCCTGCTTCTCTCTCCTAGGCACCAGTGATCCAAGTACTATGCAGTAAATAGACTCCAAACAGAAGTTATATCAAATATCCTATTTACTTTATATGCATACATATTTACAGATCACTGCCACAGGTAACAAATGATACACCATCAACGATACAGCATTCACAAGGTAAAATGGGAATAATGGGAAATGAGAATGTCTCTGCATATATAGTGAACCTGACCAATCACATTATAGGTCACTCTCGTTATTCACCACACCCAACCTAACTCTAAGCACCTGTTGTATGAGTCACACACTGACACATCATTCCTACAACAATGGCTGCTAATTGGGTGACTGTGCAGAATATTTCCCCTTTAACCTAAATATCAAGCCTCTCTGTATAATTCATATCTAGCAGTAAATTCCTGGGTTTATCAAACCCCAACACCCCTTCAATTTACAATAGATATTGCATTCAATTGTACAGAATAGAAGACATACACATTTGAGATATACACATCCTATGTCTATCTATGCTTAGAGGCTTTGTCATCACATCTGCTACATTACACTCAGATGGACAATATTGCAAATCAATACAATACAATACAATAAACTTCCAATTATTGACTGATCACATGTTCTTGATCACATGAAGTTTGTTCATCATCTCCAGTCTCTGGTTTAACAAAATCTGTTGTCATCGGGGTTGGAACCTCCTTGCAATGTTCCATATTGTTCTCTCTTAGCAGTGCTTCAATTTTCTTCCGCTGCTCTAGAACATAACCCCCATCAACCTTCTGAATACCTACGCCTAGGTAATTCTTAATTTCTCCCAGATCTTTGACATCAAAGTGTTGTTTCAGATTTTCAGTAAATTCAATTACCCTGCTTTGATCGTTCGCTATAAGACACAAATTGTCTACAAATATCAAAAGCAAAATCTGTTCATCATTTTCACATTGCTTTACATACAGACATGGGTCAGCTATGCTACACTTGAATCCCATTCTTTGTAATTCCTTATCTAAAGTTAGATTCCAGCAACGTGCCGACTGCTTGAGTCCATACAATGCTTTCTGCAACTTGTATACCCTTCCTGCAATCTTTGATTCATACCCTGGGGCTTCAATCATATAGATCTCTTCATTCAAATCAGCATGCAAATATGCTGTTGTGATATCATAATGCTGTACTACACAATTCCCAGCTGCTGCCATTGCTAAGGCAAACCTAAATGTCTCCCCTCTTAGCATTGGTGCAAAAACTTCATCATAAGTCTGATTCTTTATCTGGGAAAATCCTTGTGCTACCAACCTAGCCTTATACTGAATATCACCATTCACTAAGGTTTTCTTCTTATACACCCATCTACAGCCTACTGCTCTATGCCCCTCAGGCAGCCTAGTAGATTTGAAAACCTTATGAGAATTAATGGCTTTCATTTCCACATCCATTGCAGCTTTCCATCTACTCTGCTCGTGTTGTGGCAACTTCAATACGTCCCTGTAACTACGAGGTTCATAATCAATAAAACACACTTTTACATCACCTGGTGAATAACGTTGAGGTGGTATGCCCTTGTTAACTCTCTCAGATCTGCGCAATACTGTAGCATCCTGCATCATTGGCACACTAGGAGTTAATTCCTCTTCCTTCTTAATCACATCAGTGGCCTTTCTCCGCTCTGAAAACTCAAAACGTCCCTGACTAGGAAGATAAACCTCACTACTCCCGTGTAATCTCTGCCAATTGCTGTGCTCACTAAAACTTGCTGATCTAGAAATAACAACTTTCCTGCCATCAGTGAACCTATATCCCTTGGTCCCTGGCTCATACCCCACAAACGTCATCTTTTGTGCTTTTGCCTGCCCCTTCCTACGTACCTCCTTATGCACGTGAACATAGGCAGTGCACCCAAACACTTTCAAATGAGCTAATGGTGGCTTCTTGCCATATAACATATAATATGGAGTTTGGTTTACAGACACACTCCATAATCTGTTAATTAAATAATTAGCTGTTAATATTGCCTCTCCCCAATATCCTCTTGATAACCCAGAGTCAGCAATAAGTGAATCCTTCACTGTCTGCAATGCCAAATTCCTACGTTCAGCCACGCCATTCTCAGCTGAACTATGTGGGTTAGTTCTCCTATGCACAATGCCCCTTCTACGGAGCCATTGCTGAAAACTCCCACTCAGAAACTCAGTACCCTGGTCAGTTTGTAAACTACATACCTTTGTGCTATACCTACGTTCCACAAACTGCACCCAGTTTCTAAACTTTTCAAATGTTTGACTTTTAGCTTTCAATAGGTAACAGAACCCAAATCTAGTGTAATCATCTACAATGACTAAAACATATTTAGCACCCCCTATTGTAGCTGGTAGTGGACCAATTAAGTCAGCGTGAACTAATTCAAAACATTTATGTGACTTCCTATCACTGAATTTGCTCACAGGAAATACTTTTGACTTTGCAACCTTACAAGCTGTACAATCCAAATACACTTGGCACTTTTTCAATTCCATTCCAGAACTTGCTTCTGACATCTTTTCAATCACTTTGAAACTCGGATGTCCAAGCCTTCTATGCCACAGGTGCTCACATGAATCATGTGTTGGCTTATTAATTGTGGCCACATGTTGGCTTCTGCTTGTCCTGGTTTGAACTATTTCATAAAGACAATTCTGCAAAATACCTTTGCCACAAACATTGTTATCTTTCATAACAATACATTCATTATTTCCAGACTGTACAGTATAACCCTGTTTATCCAATTGTGACACACTAATTATATTGTACTCCAGTTCAGGTACACACAACATTGATAATTCAATATTTAACCCTGGTACATATACAAATCCCTTACCAGTCACAGATGCAATGCTTCCATTAGCTAGAGTAACATGATCTCTATCAGCCTGCCTAAAACTCTTAAACATCTGTCTGTTATTTCCTATATGCTGACAAGCCCCGCTGTCAATTAAAAATGGTCCCTTTAAATCTTGTACACTTGAACTAATTAAAGACATCTGTGCAGCGTCTCCCGGCTTGGAGATTTTCAGCTTGGCCTTCGGCTTCCGTTTCTTATCAAAATCCCGCAACAAATGCTTTTGTGACCCACAGTAGAAACATTTTCGCTTTACAAATAATACATTGTTTTGGTTATCAGAACATTCCTTAACAAAAACACTGTTTTGCTTAGACCTAATTACGTTAGAACACTGTTTTCTTCTTTGCTCTTCTTCCAAAAGCCTGCCAGATAAGTAATTTATGGTCAAATCTTCCTCAGATAATGACCCGAAGCTAATTGCCAAAGTATCCCATGTTTCATTTAGAGAACTGAGAACTATATACACTTTATTAGCTTCTGTAAATGGCATATCTCTCTGAGCCAACTCCTGAAACAACTCTGTCATATAATGCAGGTGATCCTTAATATTATCAGATTCACCTAATCTGGCATGATAAAGTTTCCTTGTTAGTAAAACCTTACATAATGGTGAGCTTCTTAGATAAACATTCTTTAAAGCTTCCCAACACTTATTGGCTAACTGACAGTCTCTAACATAACATAATTGGCTATCTTCCAGACATAAAATTATGCTTGCCAATGCTTTCTCATCCTGTAGAACAACGTCCTCATCATCCAGGTCTGGTTGTGTGCAAAGCACAATCTTCCAAAGCCCTTCACGCCGAAGATACATTTCCATTTTATATGCCCATGATGAATAATTATTTTCATTCAGTCTTTCCAGAGGAAAACCTCCCCCGACTCCCGGCAACATCTTCGCTGTGCTCATCTGTCTTCAGCCCCTTCTGGGCAGACACCGATGATTAAAGACACAGACCTTATCAGAATGTCCTCCAGCTGCAAAACAAGCGTAGGAGAGAGAAAAAAACACATGCAGGCACGGAACCTGTTAAAGCTCCAAATCACTCCAAATAGCCACACGACTCCTGGATAGGCTTCCAAAGCTTCCAGCTCACAGACTGCACACGATCCACCGATCCACAGCCAGTGCAAAGCCTTCCGTCGTCTATGGCTTCTCCGTCGCCTCTGGGCCCATAACCTGTCGGGGCGCGCAGATGGAGCGGCCTGCTTCTCTCCTATGTGCCAGCGATCCAAGTACTATGCAGTAAATAGACTCCAAACAGAAGTTATATCAAATATCCTATTTACTTTATATGCATACATATTTACAGATCACTGCCACAGGTAACAAATGATACACCATCAACGATACAGCATTCACAAGGTAAAATGGGAATAATGGGAAATGAGAATGTCTCTGCATATATAGTGAACCTGACCAATCACATTATAGGTCACTCTCGTTATTCACCACACCCAACCTAACTCTAAGCACCTGTTGTATGAGTCACACACTGACACATCATTCCTACAACAATGGCTGCTAATTGGGTGACTGTGCAGAAAATTTCCCCTTTAACCTAAATATCAAGCCTCTCTGTATAATTCATATCTAGCAGTAAATTCCTGGGTTTATCAAACCCCAACATAGACATCCTCCCCTAATTTAGCCATCCTCCCCTAATTACTCTGCTTTTAGTCTTTGAAGTATGTGTGTCCTTGATGCAAACTTTTATAGTAAACATTCATCCATGATAAACTTCTTTAAAATGTAACTACTGTTATCTACAGTACATGCAACTTTCAGTAATGTACCTTTTGTTTCAGGCTTTTTTAAATTGTTGATTATTTATTTATTTATTTATTTATCAAATTTTGCCACCGTCCATCTCCCCCCGAAAGAGGGACGCTGGGCGGTTTACAATAAAACTAAAAAATTAAAATACAATAAAACTACAATACATAAAATATAAATATAAATATAAAATAGAGTCAAGATGGAAGTAAAAACTTTCTAAATCAGTTCACCAGTCATCCCCAAGAATGACTACTCCCCTTCCCACCCCAAGTGAGATGGCAAAGCCAGGTCTTCAACTTTTTCCAGAAGGTCAGGAGAGAGGGGGCTTGCCTCACCTTGGGGGGAGGAGTGTTCCAAAGGGCGGGGGCCACTGCAGAGAAGGCCCGCTTCCTGGGCCCCACCACACGGCATTCCCTTGTAGACGGGGTCCGCAACATGCCCTCTTTGCGTGACCGGGTGGGACAGGTTGATGTGGTTTGGACGTGACAGTTCCTCAGGTAACCTGGAGCCATGCCATGTAGGGCTTTAAAGGTAATAACCAACACCTTGAATTGGACCCGGAAGCAAACTGGTACCCAATGCAGCTCTCGTAGCAAAGGTGTTGCATGTGCTGATCTTGGGGCACCTAAAATTGCCTGCACGGCAATAAATTATTAATTAAATTAAATTAAATTAAATTAAATTAAATTAAATTAAATTAAATTAAATTAAATTAAATTAAATTAAATTAAATTCTTATCTTAGCCAGACATTACGTGACATTACTGTTCAATCCCCTGTAACTCTGTAGTAGTAGAGCACTCAGACTCACTTCCAGCAGGACTGATGGTGGACTTTCCTTATATTCTTACACAGAGGGAAGCAGAAAGATAGAAGTAATAACAGAAGTTTCATTCCAATGACCTGGGACCTTCTCTCCCCAGAAACTGTTCAGCACAAAGAGGCTAGTGTTGATTTACTATATTGGCTCATGGATTATTTTAACAAGCTGTTTTTTTTAATACTTTTTATTGAATTTTAAAATATACATAGATAAAAGTTAGAAACGAAACGGAAATAGAAATACAAATCAAGGAAAGAAAGAAAAAGTGTAGAAAAGCAAAAGAAAGAAATAGAAAAAGATATAGAAATTAGTCGACTTCCGATCTATCTATGGTCATAAGAATACAAAAAAGAAAATTTTCCTTACATGCTAGCATTTGATATAATATTCATATACATTTCTTGTCTAATATATTTTATTTATATATAATCTAATCATCAAAACCCCATGCAAGCTTTGCTCCACCTGCATTTTGCAAATAGTCCATCAATGGTTTCCACTCTTTAAGATAATAACGATTTGAGTTTTCTTTTAGTAGACATGTCAATTTATCATCTTCTGCCATATCCATTAATTTTAACATCCATTCTTGTATTGTTGGTAATGCTTGATTTTTCCAATTTTGTGCATAAAGAAGTCTTGCTGCTGTAATCATATATTGTATAATTCTAATAAAATGTTTTTTCTGTTTGTACATCTAATAATCCAAGTAAAAATATTTCTGGTTTAAATGGAATTCGTATTTGTAATATATTTTGCATCAGTGAATGTATTTCAGTCCAAAATTTCTTTGCCACTTTACATGTCCACCACATATGGTAAAAAGTCCCCTCTTGTTTTTTACATTTCCAACAAATGTTGGAAACATTCCCATACATTTTAGCAAGTTTTTGTGGGGTCATGTACCACCTGTACATCATCTTATAAAATTTTTCCTTCAAATTGTAACACAAGGTAAATTTTAATCCTTTGTTCCACACGTCTTCCCATTGTTGCAGTTGTATGTTATGTCCAATATTTTTTGCCCATTGAATCATACAGTCTTTAACTTGTTCTTCCACCATTTCTCCTTTTAACAACAATTTATACATTTTAGCAATTAAGTGGTCAATTGTTTCACATAGCTGTATCTCAAACTCCCATCTAGTTTGTTCAAATTCCAGATTTTTTTATCTAATTTAAATTTCTCTATAAATTGCATATAAGAAAGCCATTGAAAAGTATATCCTTCTTGAGCAAGTTCTTCTTTTG
The DNA here is from genome assembly GCA_023362775.1 of Charina bottae. Classification (NCBI taxonomy): domain Eukaryota; kingdom Metazoa; phylum Chordata; class Lepidosauria; order Squamata; family Charinaidae; genus Charina; species Charina bottae. The sequence continues at coordinate 45,272,562 of JALMGJ010000007.1, read as the reverse complement.
ATTTTGTTACATAATGCCCTTGTTCCTTTTTAAAAAAATCCTTATAAGTCAGCCACTTATCCTTATTTCTTATTTCTGTTCTATGAAATGCTTCTTGGGTAGAAATCCATAAGGGTCTTTTATAACATAAAGTTGGCTTATACTTATTCCAAATCCTCAACAAAGATTTTCTAATATAATGATTTTTAAAGTCCACATTAACTTTAGCTTTGTCATACCATAAATATCCATGCCATCCAAATCTTAATTCATGACCCTCCAAATTTAATAATTTTTCATTTTTCAAAACAATCCATTCTTTAAGCCAAACCAAACCACAAGCTGCATAATATAATTTCAAATCCGGAAGACCTAAGCCACCTCTTTCTTTTGAGTCTTGCAAAACTTTATATTTTATTCTTGTTTTTTTTCCTTGCCAGATAAACTTGGAAATATCCCTCTGCCATTGTTTAAAAGGTTCCTCTGATGTCAATATAGGTAGTGTTTGAAAAAGATATAAAATTCGTGGTAAGATATTCATTTTAATTGCTGATATTCTACCTAATAGTGATAATTGCAATTTTTCCCATCGTTCTAGGTCTTTTTTAATACTCATCCACAGTGGAATATAGTTGTTCTTAAACAGTTTAACATTTTTGGATGTTAAATATACTCCCAAATACTTTACTTTATCCACCATTGAATATCCCATTATTTCTTTCAATTTCTCTTGTTGATGATGATCCATATTTTTAGTCAAAACTTTCATTTTCTGTAAATTCACTTTAAATCCTGCTAACGACCCAAAGTCTTTCAATTTCTGTATTAATATTTCAATCCCATCCAGTGGGTTCTCTAAGGTAATGACTAGGTCGACAGCAAAGGCTCTTAATTTATAAACTTCTTTTTTAACTCTAACACCATGAATACCATCATCTTGTCTAATATCTCTAAACAAAACTTCTAAAACCAATATAAACAAAAGTGGAGATAGGGGACAACCTTGTCTTGTTCCCTTTTGTATTTCACATGGTTTACTGAAGTCTCCATTAACAATTATTTTTGCAAATTGGGGAGTATATATTGATTTAATCCACTTAATAAAATTTCCTCCAAAATTCATAGTCTCCAATACTTTAAACATAAAAGACCAATTTAAATTATCAAAGGCTTTTTCAGCATCTATAAATATCAAGGCATATTTATATCAAGGCATATTTATCAAGGCAGCTTGTTTTTCATTATGTTGTTCCAAATATTCCAATACATCCAGGATATTTCTAACATTGTCTCTAATTTGTCTTTTAGGTAAAAATCCTGCTTGATCTTGATGAATAAAATTTCTAAGAATATTTTTCATTCTTTCTGCCAACACTGTTGTAAATATCTTATAATCATTATTTAATAATGATATTGGTCTATAATTCTTTGTTGAAGTCAAAACTTGCTGTTCCTTCGGGATCAATGTAATGTGAGCCTCTTTCCAAGTTTCCGGCATAATTCCTGTTTCTAAAATCGAATTCATAGTTATCTGAAGAGGTATACATAATTCAACTTCAAAACATTTGTAATAGGCTGCTGATAGTCCATCAGGTCCATGTGCCTTTCCACTATTAATTTTCTTAAAGGCCATTGTCATTTCCTCTACTGTTATAGGATTTTTAAGCATTGTTCTTTGTTGATCATCTAGAACAGTTAGTTTTTGCTTACTCATATATTCATCGATATCAGCTAGTTGAACATCCTGTTTTTTATACAATACTGAATAATAAGAATGAAACGCTTCTTGTATATCTACATTATTCACTAAGATTTCCCCTTCATGTTGTATATTAGAAATTACATTTTTTTTGTCTTTGTTTTCTCAGTTTGTAAGCTAACCATCTTCCTGGTTTGTTTGCAAATTCAAAATGTTTTTGTTTCGTGAATTTCATTTGAGTCTCTATTTCCTGTATCAAAATCATCGATATTTGCTTTTGTAAGAATTTAATTTGAGTCATCAATGTATCATCCATTGGCTTATCCCTCAGACATATCTCTTTACTTTTAATTTCATCTAAAATCAGTTGAATTTTTTCTCGTTTCTTTCTCCTCATTTGAGCATTATATTGGATAAAATAACCCCTCATATAAGCTTTGCTAGCATCCCAAACAATTTGAGTACTAGTACCCTTATTTAAGTTCAGTAGAAAATATTATCTTAACTTTTTCTTACATATATCTACAATATCCTCTTTCCGAAAAATTGACTCATTTAATCTCCATCGAAATATATTCCTTTTCCCTTTGATAGTTAACAATACAGGATTATGATCTAAGAAATTTTTAGGTAATATTTCAACCTTATTAACATCCATCATTAAACTTTTAGAAATCAAAAACATATCTATTCTGGAAAATGATTTGTACCTCTCTGAGTAATATGTATATTCTTTAGAGTTCCCATTCATAAGTCTCCAAATATCTTGTAAGTCCAACATGTCTTTCAGATCAAAAAATGTTTGGGGTAGTTTTCCCTGTGTAGGTTTCACATTTTTTTGCGAGTGTCTATCTTCCATTGGGAGAATCACCCCATTCCAGTCACCCATAAAACACCAATTCTCATATGATAAATCCAAAAGTTTATCCATTATCCATCAATTTTTTATAAAATAGTCCTTTATCAAAGTTTGGAGCATAAAGTCCAACCATCAATGTTTTAGTCCCTTGTATATTAACTTCCACTGCAATATATCTTCCTTCATCATCAGTCAATATCAGCTTTGGATTCAATTTTGGTTGTATATACAAAATTACCCCCTTAGTTTTTTTTAATCCAGCTGAAATAAGTTCTTCTCCTAATTGTTTTTGAATCAGGTACTTGGTGTCTTTTTTACAGATATGAGTCTCTTGTAGACAGATTATATCCAATCTCAAGTTTTTTCAAAAAATGAAAGATCTTTTTTCTTTTTGGGGGGGAATTGGCCCCATTGATATTCCATGTTAGGTATTTATAGTCCATGATATTTTGATATTTAAAAGTTCTTTCTTAAGTCCGGTCCAGAAGCTCCCATCTCCGATAAATCTTCACTCTTCTCTTTATCTTTAGATGTCTCTCCCTTTTCCTCCAAGTCCTTAGTTGAATCACTCATGTCTGTCTTGTATTTCTCCAAAAATGCTTTTGCTTTTAGAATGGAAGTTATCTTGAATCTTTGCCCTTTAAACATAAAAGATACTCCTTCTAATCTTTCCCATCTAAATGGTATGTTATTTTGCTTTAATTTTTCTGTAATGAAGGAGTAATCCTTTCTTTTCCTTAATATTCTCAAGGGTACTTCTTTTAAAACAATTATATCTTTCCCTGCTATACTTAATCTGGTATTGTAATGTTTCTTCAGAATTTGTTGTTTTATAACTTTTCTCACAAAATATATCAATATATCTCTTGGCACATTCTTTTCTCTAGCATAACGTGAGTTGACTCTAAAAAATTTATCTATTTCAGAGTCAAGATCTTGTTCTTCCATCTCTAAAAATTTAGCTAAAGCAACAACTATATTTTCTCTCGTATTCTCATTTAATTGTTCTGGAACTGCTCTCAGTCTCAAAATATATTCTTTCTCTCTCATTTCTGCTAATGCAATAGCGTCCAGATTATGTTCTATATCTTTAGTAATAGATTCTGATGTAGTCTCTAATTTTTGTACCTGTCCTTGTGTGTCTTTAAGTTCCCCTGATAAGCTATTCACAACCTCCTTAACTTTCTGTACTTCCTTTCTAAATTCCTGTTTTATCTCCTTGGTTAAGTCTTCTTTCATATCTTCCATCTTTTTATCTACTTGTTGACCCAGGGTGTCTATCTTTTTGTCCATCTTTTTCTCTAAAGTAGCAATTGAATCTTCCATCTTTTTCTCTAAAGTAGCAGTTGAATCTTCCATTTTTTTGTCCAATGCTGTAATTGCATCCAAATTTTTTTTCATATCTGATGTTGATGGTTCAGAAGTTACTGTTGTTGTGGAATAACAAGCTGTTTTTTTATTTGAAAAGACTGTCTGAACGGATTGACTCTGCTTGAAAGTATCCCCTCTTTGAAGGGTTCTGTGATCCAGTCGTGGTTTAAGTCTTAGGTTGGGTCCTACGAATTCAGTCCTTCTACTATACAGCCTGCCAACTCATATACCTGTAGATTCACACAAGGTACAAGTAAAAGATTTGAGTTTCCCATCATCAGTTAACATCTGGATAGCATGAATAGGATGGCTTAAATAGGTAACTTAATAGGCGACTTAAACTCTATTCTTCATCTCCACTGTTTCTTTTTAAATTATAGGGATTATTCTAAATGTAGATGCATATGTATAAATCAACATGTTCACATTTTATGCAAATTATCCTTTCTGTGGTATATAAATGACTGGCCTTAAATGGAATTTTGGAAAGGACAAAAAGGGACAGCATTAAATGGGCTAGCTTTTAATGGGGGTGCTTTTTAAATGGATCCATGCTTTTAAAAATGTTCTTATGCTTTGAATACCATGTTTGTGTTTATATATGTATGTGTGTGTCAGTGTGTGTTTGTGTGTGTATGTATATTTGTGTGTGTATGTGTATGTATGTATATCAGGGCTTTCCAAAGTTTTTCCCGCGGTGACACACCAACCGGCATTGGTGTGTCGCCGCGGGAAAACCTGGAAGTGTGGCAGCGCACAAAAACCGGGAAGCGCTGCTGCGCTTTCGGGTTTTTCGCGCTGCAGTTGGTGTGTCGCCATGGGAAAACCCGGAAGCGCTGATGATGATCAGCACTTCCGGGTTGTGTGGCGACACACCAGACTGTGTGTGGCAACACACTTTTGTGTCGCGACACACAGTTTGGAAAGCTCTGATGTATATGTATGTGTATGTATATGTATATGTATATGTACAGTGTATATATATATAATTTAAATATGATACTTTCTTGAAAGAGCTGCTCTTATGTTTCAGCTTGGAACTTAACTGGTTCAAGTTCTCTGCATCTTTTCTGAGGCAACTATTACTGGCTTCTTTTTTTTCATCCAGTTCAAAAAAGCAGAGCTTTGTCATTATTATTGCTGCAGGGACAGAAAATAACTCAAGGGCTTATTTCTGTCAAACCACTTGTCTCCTCTTTTGTCCCTGCCTATGACCTTAAAAGTCTTTTGCATAAGTGCAACCACTTGAAAGCAAAGTGTAACACCGAGCCGAACCACTGCATTACCACAAACTTTACTATCTCCTGAAAAATAACATCTAGCTAGGATTTTATTTGATCAAACATGCAGCAGTTCTCTGATCTTACTATAGAAACAGTACTGGGGCTATTATCCAAGTAAACACATTTATTTCTATAAGCAGGATTTTCAGGAACTATTCTGAGAGCAAAAGGAAAAAAGCTTTATGTGGACCACATTTTATTTGGGTTAAACAAACAGGCTTTGATTTCAGTTATTTGTAGACTACAGATTGGAAAAATAATACACGCACATATTCTACATCACATTTTAAACTTTCAGTAAAAATCTACATTTGCAACCATGCACCGTTTTTCTAGACCAGGGCTTTCCAAAGTTTTCCCACGGCGACACATCAACCGCCGTTGGTGTGTCGCCGCAGGAAAACCCGGAAGTGCCGCTGTTGCGGCAGCGCGCAAAAACCCAGAAGCGCTGCTGCCGCTTTCGGTTTTTGCGCACCGCCGTTGGTGTGTCGCCGCGGGAAAACCCGGAAGCTCTGATGATGTTCAGCACTTCCGGGTTGTGTGGTGACACACCAGACTGTGCGTGGCGACACACTTTTGTGTCGCCACACACAGTTTGGAAAGCTCTGTTCTAGACTATATAATGTAAAACACTTTATTCTGTGTCTTATATAAAATAGTTCTTATTTAATGTCCTGTGGTTTCATTTCAACTGAGAAGCCTGCTAAGTCAGAAATGGTCTGTCTGAGTAGTTCCAAAGAGTGGATCTGCAATTTGATATGCCTCCTAAAGGGACTTTGCAAAATCCTGCCCAAGGCTCCCACCACTCACCACAGGAGTCTGGTGTTGTCATGGATAACAAACATAGAAGTCAATTTTTTCACTTTGGGAAAGTATATATTAATTTTGGTGAACAGATCCATAGGTGTCCACAGGCTGAGGTCAGGAAAAGCAAGATTCTGTCCCTGCCTTTGCAACCAAATCCACTACCTTGACTTCTTTGACCCTCTTTCCAGTGGTGTGCCAAGGGCGGGGCTGGGGGTCTACTCTGGGTGCAGTCAATAAGGAGGCACTGCCAAAGACAACAAGGAGGCTAGTGGCAGTCAGAGGCATGGCACAACCAAAACAGAGGAAAAGGGTGTTAAAAAATGATCCACTCAGGTGGCCCTGAACAGGATCACAGAAAGTGGTGGCAACTGTTGTTTTAAACTATATTGGCTGCTACCTATGGGGCAAGGATTGTTCTAGCAGTCAACATCTGCCATCCAGCATATTATTATTATTATTATTATTATTATTATTATTATTATATACACAACAAGGTGAAATCACAGCTGTCAATTCTTTAGCTGGTGTTGGCCTTCATTCTCATCGAGTTCTTCCCAAGAACCTAGGATGTTGTAATTATTATGGTCGGTTGCACAGTCAGCCAGATGTTTAGACTGGATTTGGCATTTTTGTCCACCTATCAAGTCCTTCCCAAGGACCTGGGATAGGTAGATGTTGTTGTTTAATAATATTAAAGGTATCGTCACAGGATGTAAGCTGTTCCAAGTAAAGCTGCCTTTTGCAATTGACTGATGGTGATTTTGTCAATGCCGACAGTGTTCAAGTGGTGCTATCATCATCATCATCATCATCATCATCATCATCATCATCATCATCATCCCACTCCAGAAGAATACCCTGGTATTGTTATTGTAAAGTAATCTAGAGATGACTTTGTTATGAAAGAAATGTTAAGGGGGGACAAGATAAAGAAACTCAGAATAATCCTACCTTGATTTTTTTAGTACAAGAGAAACTGATAGATATGTGGACAGGCTTTCAAGATGCTATCATTATACCCTACTATAAAAAAAGCAACATTCCAGGAATCCCTGTAGTGTCTGTCTCTTGACTTGGCCTACCTCAAAGGGCTGACAGCTATGCCTTGATGCAGCTTTATTTCAGGGGAAATAAAGATATTGGAAAGATATTGGAAAGTTGAGGTACAAGTTCTAATGAAAGACAATTAAAAAAATAAATAGTGTACCACAGGTCCCAGACATTTTGTTGTCTGAGGAGGAGTAGCAAATGGCCTTCTGTGGTCAAGATGCACATAAACATAAATTCTCCAAGTATTTCTCTCCATCCCTATCAGCAGTAATAAAACACATTAAATATAGAAAATAATTAACAATTGCTTCACTTTCATGAAACCCCAAATCTGCTCCCTGAGACAGCCATTTCACTCTCCAAAGGCAGAGTAGCCCTTCCTAGTCTCGTTGAATAAGGGAAACCCTTCTTCTTCATTTTAGTTTAATTAATATAAATTAAATATATGGCTTGGTACTAGAGTGGAAACCCAATCAATTTGGTCATTGACCTCAAGAAAGCCTAGCCCTAATGTCACCCAACAGCCAATAGAAATATTTATTGTAACCTGAACCCCAGGACTCACTCTGAAGCATAACATAAACTTGAATAACCATGACATAACCATAAATAATCATAAAAAGTCACCCTAATGCTAGCCCTTGTGGTAAATTCACTATACAGTAAACCTCAAGGAAGCCTAACCCTAATCCAGTGTTTCTCAATCCCAGCAACTTTAAGATGTGTGGACTTCAACTCCTGGAAAGTTGCTGAGATTGAGAAACACTGCCCTATTCGTAACTTCATCATAATACCAATACAAATATTAACCTCAGGCATTATTTCAGATCTAACTCAGATCTCATTATTTCAGATCTAACGGAAGCTTCAACTGGTCCAAAACGCGGCTGCGCGTGCAGTTATGGGTGCCCCTAGATCGGCCCATGTGACACCTCTGTTACGCCAGCTGCACTGGGTGCCAGTGTGCTTCCGGGTGCAATTCAAGGTGTTGGTTATGACCTTTAAAGCCCTACATGGCATGGGACCAGGCTACCTGAGGGACCGTCTCATCCCCATGACTTCAAACCGTCCCATTCGATCATGTAGAGAGGGCATGCTTCGGACCCCGTCGTCAAGGGAGTGTCGCTTGGCGGGGTCCAGAAGGCGAGCCTTTTCCGTGGTGGCACCCACTCTTTGGAACATTCTGCCCCCGGAGGTGAGACAGGCCCCATCGCTCCTATCCTTCCAGAAGAATTTAAAGACCTGGCTGTGCCGCCTCGCGTGGTATGGGAATGGGAATAGTTCCTCTTGGGGATGGCTAGTGCCATAGAGCCCTTTTAAAGAGAACCATCTATTGCCTATTGGATTTTTATATTTAATGTATTAGTTTTGTAATGTATTTTAAATTGTAGTTACTTTTAAAGATTTTAAATTGTTTTACTGTAAACCGCCCAGAGTCCCCCTCGGGGGAGATGGAGCGGTAATACAAGTTAACATATAAATAAATAAATAAATAAACTCCCAATAGCAACCCACGTTTAAAACTATTACTAGCCATAAAAGCACACCATAAAGCTAACTGGAGGTGAGACTGGCCCCCTCCCTCCTGGCCTTTCGGAAGGCCCTTAAGACCTGGCTCTGCCGCCTGGCCTGGGATGACGGAGGTGGTAGTGCCTCCTGGGGTTGGCTGGCCCCGTAGCTCCACGATCTATTCTGCAGTTCCTAATCCATCTTGGATTTTATTTTATGTTTGTTGTGTTTTTAGATATTTTGTATAGTTTTTAAATTTTTATTTATTGTAACCCGCCCAGAGTCCCTTGTATGGGAGATGGGCGGGGAATAAATTTGAAAAATAAATAAATAAATAAATAAATAAATAAATAAATAACCGTCCCCCTAACATTGATCACAGACCTTGTGGAACCCCAACTCTAAATCTAACTTTACTTTAATACTAATGCAAATATTTACCCTAACTCTAGTAATGTGTGATTTCACATTCCAAATTAGGGTCATGTAGATGGCAGAAGGAATGGCCATTGAGGGACAGGAGGAAGAGCCGTTGCCAAGTCCAATAAAAGAAACCGGAGTCCCGGACAAAACTGTCACATACGCAAATGTCTCAAACAAGCCCCTCCCTAGTTCACACATTCTGATACTACAACTTCACAATAACAGTAGTGTTGGTCTACATGACTTTGGTTTCCTAGTCTGGTCTATCTTGAAGGGCTGACAGATCCACACAACTGCATTCAGTAGAAGGACAAGAAATTCAGAGGAGCAGTTGTTAATAAAAGATCATCTACACCAGGGAGTCCAAACAAAGGCAGAATTTATTTATTTGTTTATTATAATTATTTACTGAATGAAAGAATATTGATTGCATTTTTATTTAGAATTGTTTTTATTGCCAGTAAGCTGCATTGGTGGGAGTGCTATACTGAAAGGCAGGATATAAATAATTGTAATAAATAAGTATGACTAAGCTGAGATCCAAACCTTTGTCTCTGATTATTTCCACTTTTATTGTTTAATTAATTGTCACATTAAACCGCAACACAGTGAATCGACGTATTTTGTACCGACTGTAAGTTATCTTGTTTGCCAGTTCTGTCAGCCCATACAATTTACCAGCAGCATGTGTCCGTTTCTGCTTTATTTGGAGGTTTTTATAGGTTATTATAAAATGCCTATACATTATGTAGGGCTGGATGCAGAACTTTTGACGATAAGCAAGCTGCCAGCAGTACATCCACACTGGCTGTTGAGTTGGTTTTTTTTTTCTCTCTCATGCTAACCTTACACAGAGAAGCTTCCCTGGGAGATGAATGTGCCAGGTTAAGTTATCTGGGGCTCATAAAATCTTTTTTAGAAGATTGAAATAAAGTCAGTGCTTGCAGAAGACAAATCAATTGTGACATTTCTGAATAGAGTGCGATGCATTTAATTAGCACAAGACATACTGGCAAATGCTGAATTACCCAATAAATCACTGGATGCTGGAACCCATATAGAACTGGGAATCAGCTGTCTTGTGAGATGTACAGCAAGTGCTAATAGGGAGATCTGGTCATTTCTACTACATTTTCTGCTAAATTTCATTCATTTTGACATTTACACATCAAGTCTTTATAATTATTTCAAAACGCAAAGTGCCGAAGCTTCTTCCGATCCAGCTATGGTTGTTGGGGGACAGGATGGGTGTGATGCGGCGTGATAGCATAAAGAGACATCTCTTGCTTTACGTTTTTCAGATCTGCAATTTACTTTGTCCTTGTTTCAGATGGACTCTGGGGTGCTTGGCTGAAGTTCTAACAATAAGGACAATTTATAGGTTAGGGAAGCTTAATAGGTGTACTCCCAAGCATAAGATTGAAAGCATTGAGTTAGGACAGCAGCTGCTATTATCCTTGACCCTGTGTTGGTTTGGTGTGCTACATCCAACAAAAGTTTGTTATGATCAGTGAATATCTAAGAAGAAGACCAAATCAAGGGCCATTTCATGGTTTTAAAAAGCCTATGTATATGGCACCCAGGATATAACTGAAGGGTCCTTGCTGTGAGATACAGAGCTGGCTTGGGCAATGCTGAAAGTGTTTCATAGTTTCAAATTCAATGATTAAAAATCCATCTCTACTTTCTTCTCACTGCATCCTATGCCAGTGAGTTTTTCCCCCCTTCTGTTCATTGAAGCCAGTAGCCTGGTAAATGGGAATGTACGGGGAAACCCAACTGTTTTTAATTTAACTGGGTAATTTTTACTACCTTGAATAAAAAGCATCAGACATGGGTATCTGCAGGACCTTGCTGCTTTTGCCACAGTGAAAGCTCTGTCCCTTTCATACGTGTGTGCAGCATCTCAATATATGTACAAAAGGGGCAGAGTTTGCGTCAAGATGGTGCATGATGCTCCTGTCATCATCCACCCCTTTTCTGCCCTACAGCTGCTGCTGGTATCAGTCCATCTAATAATTTCAGATTCTGAACCACACTAGATATGGCTCCCTCTATCTGTTGGGACTGACCAATGGGGCAATTGTTCCCTTTATTTATACTGCATTGCTGGCCTCCATCCATCAGATTAGGATGGCCTATAAATCTCATAAATAAATAAATAAATAAATAAACAAACCAAGTGTCTTATGTCGATGAAGGTTCTCAGTCATCCAGGTGGAACAGTCTGTAGTTTGAATCATGTCAACTGGATTTCTATTTTCTCAGTGGAAACGTTTCGCTCCTTATCCAAGAAGACTGAAGAAGCTTCTTGGATAAGGAGCGAAACGTTTCCACTGAGAAAATAGAAATCCAGTTGACATGATTCAAGCTACAGACAAACCAAGTGTCTTGTTTATAGGTCTATGCAGGCATTCAGCCTGTTCATTTGCAGTGATACTGGTAGTATTAAGCAAGCTACCTTCCAGGGATACTTCAACCTTTTCTTCTGGCTCTTCCTTTAAATCTTCATCTGTGGCCTCATATTATTGTTGTTGTGGTTGTAGTTCTGATCATTATTAGCACTACATTTGTAATAGCTGCAAAATCACCACAGGGTGGAAGAAAGAAAGCTTTGCGAAGTCTCACGTTATACTCAGTTAACATCCTACACAGATGACATTTACTGCAAAATTTATTTTATTTTATTTATTTATTGGATTTATCACCGCCCAACTCCCCCAAGGGGGACTCTGGTAGAACTGCCAATAGAAGAGAAGATAGAACTGCTTTCTCATGGCATTGATCTCAGTTGTGGAACTGTACATCTGTACACTACAGTTATCCATCAGCAGTTCACATTGTTCAAACATGGCACTAATATTGGTTTCCTCAATCACTGCTGCTTCTCAGTGTTACTGTTCTGCTCTACATCAGAAAAGGGGGGATTAGCAAATAGTGTAGATATGTATAAAACGGATTTTGTAAATGATTCCTAACAGCCTAAATTTGGCCAGAGAATACATTTATTTTTCTGTATTTTTTTTTCAACCCCAAGGACTGCATTGGGCAGGACTACAGCTTTTCACAATTTTTCTGGCTGTTTTAGCCTTGTTCACTGAAATAAATTATCAGATTTAAAATACAGATGGAGATCCATAAGAAGGCTCATGAACAGCTCTGGAGACATGAAATTTTCATTCTTACACAGCTGTGTAAGAATGTCCTTGGGTGGACATGATAGGTTCTTTTTTAAAGCTTCTTTAAGGCTTAGAATATTTTAAAAATGATTTTTTCAATGAGTTCATCCCCCCTTCCAAAACGGTTCAGAAAGTGTATGCAGACCATAATTTGCCCACTTACACAAGGGTATTAACCAGAGTTAGCTTTTTGTAATCAGATTATGAGACCATGTCTTTTCTGAGTGGACAACTTACCTGTTTGATTAGTTTCTGCAGAAAAGAAAGCCTGGGGATGGGGGAAGTGGTCCCCTTGTGTTCTTCTCCTTAGGCAATAAAACATTACGGACAATCTTCCATTCATATCCCAAATTCTCCATTCCTTGCTCAGCTCTGTATTCTCAGCTCTGAATCTCTCAGAATTCAGTAAATCCTTTGCTGCAATGGCTTTAATCCTTAACTGATGTTTCATCTGCCCAGGCTTCTCTTCTGCTTCACCAGGAAGTGTCTAGAGAAAAGACTTAATTCTTTGTGTCACTTACATCACAGCTGTGTAAGAATGAAAATTTCATGTCTCCAGAGCTGTTCATGAGCCTTCTTATGGATCTCCATCTGTATTTTAAATCTGATAATTTATTTCAGCCAACAGAACTTCAAAATACATTTTTCTTTATAATTTCAAGTTCAGCTTGACATTTGAGATAGAGAGGATGTACATGCATAGGAACGTGTGTGTGTGTGTGTGTGTGTGTATGTATATGTGTATGTGAGAATGAATATATATATATATATATATATATATATATATATATATATATATATATATATAGGCAGAGAGGAGAGCATGTTAACAGCCTGATGGCATTTTAATTATTTTATTGAGCTGGCATTGGTTCAGATTGCTTGTTGAATTTTTTTCAATCCACATTGGACTTAGATTTTACATTGTAAATGAGACCCAAGAGGCTGACTAATTAGAATCATGACTTAAAGCTATAAGAGTGTACTTATTGATTCAGCTCAGGAAAAGACCATGACAATCAAAAGCAAACATCTACTCTCTTTTCATCCAGGGTTCAAAAGGTTAAGTACTATTTGTTTCAGACCCCCGGCACTGGAAATCTGAGAGAGAAGGCAATTAACATTCTAGAGCCATTCAGTTTTATTATGTACTCTATTATTTGGAAGAATACTCTCCTTGTAACTTAATTATGCTACACATTAGTAAACCATTGTGAGATATTTTCCACCAATTAAAGATTTTTTCTCATGTATTTGGTAAAGATACAGCACAGTACACACACACACACACACACACACACACACACACAAACAGTTCCGTATATATCTTTATGTATAAACCTTAATGCTTGAATGATGTATTTACTTTAAGATAGGCTTATTGTTTAGAAAGCCAATTCTTTTCTATGAGCCAAAAGCATCTATTCTATTCCTTGCCCTTAATTTTTTTTAAAAAGGAAAAAAATAGATCCAGCCAAAAGGAAGGTGGATTGTCTTTCTGTATAAAGAAGCCATACAATTATGAAGACATTCAAATCCCTAAATATGGAAGTCCTTTTGAAAGCATTTGGGTTTGCTTATACAGAGTAGGAAATTGTAGAGTTTGTTACATCCACTGCCTAGGCAAAGGATGTAGACAATGCCTTTCTAAATCAACTGACCAGCTTCTCAAGTGGACAAATTATAGTGGTAATGGGAAACTTTGCCCCAATATCTGCTGCAAAATTAACTCAACTAGAAGTGGGAAGTCCAGCAGAATTCTGATCAACCTTTCTGACAAATTGATTTCGTTTTTCAGAAGATGAAAGATGAAACAAGGGAGTTGGGTACGCTGGCTGTCATTGACATGTTCCCCAGAGTATGCTGCCAATTGGTTAACAAAGGGCTCTCGCTCCCTACATGCTTGTAGGACCTATATAAAATGCATAAAACACAATATTCAGTCTCACAAATTAAACGTATGTAACATGAGACCACACGTAACTATTGCACTTCGAAAGATATGTACTGTTTTGTTGAAAAGGTTCAGTATAGTAAGCCTTTCTGATGGTCCTTCAAATGCCAATGTTCTGGGACAAACTCTGTTAGTTGCTAAATGATGGTGTTGGTGCCAGGTCTTGACAAAAGGGTCTGCATCCCAATATGCCAAGGCTTTTCTATTATTTTGATGGTCATTAAATCGGATACATGGCCAACTGTTTAACTTACTTCTTTCAAATGGTATAATATTATTCATCAGTCATGCTGGCTGTGGAATTCTGGGAGATGAAGTCCACACATCTTAAAGTTGTCAAGGTTGAGAAACATGGTCTAAAGCTTTGTTCTGCTTCTGTATTGCTAACAGCTTTTAGATTTTTTTAAAAAAAATTGCTTTAGCAATTGTGGGTAAAAAATAAGAATATATAGTTATGATTTCTGATTTATATCTACTAAATCCCCAAAGTCATTAAGATTGATTTAGATTTTGATTGCTGTTTCAAATGTCATCTTCAAACCATGATGAAAACATTTGGTCAAATTTCTTTTTTTATATAAGAATTTGTCCACAACATCCCCAACCAGATGACACATTTTAGACCTCATATTTTCCACAATGTCCTGAATGCCTTGCATAAAAACTTGACAGAAATCAGAAAGAATCTGTTTAAAATCTCGGTGAAAGTCAGAGAAAGTCTGCTTAAACTCCTCCATGTCTCAAGCAGTAGATTATGGCGGCCCCTAGGAGCTTAACCAGTGAAAGTTGAAGATATGAAAGAATTCTGGAATGTGTTTACACAAGTGAAAGTAAGATAACAGACAATTCCCCAGGGAAAGTAGAAGCAGAAAACTGAAAGTTCAAAACAGCCAATTCAATGTGTAGGAAAATGCTAATATCTTCAAATTTAGTACAAAAATAATAACAGGGAGACAATTATTTACTCTCAATCCTCCTTAATATTTGGTTGGAAAACAAAGTCCAAAACTTAAAAAGAATTTTTAAAAATTAACCCCAAAAATAACGATAAGCACCAAGAGAACCCGCTTCTCCTTGCTGTAGAAAGCCTCTCTTAGGGTACGCGTACTTAAAAGAAATATAAATTGGGTGATTTAGAAATAGGGTTGCCGGTCTTAGTGTCCCTTTAAGGCTACAGCGCGGCTTGGAAATGGTGACATCCCAGCCTCCCGGCTGCTCTTACCAGTCGAACACAAACACTGTTTGCGATTTTCTGGCTGCAAGGAGGACAGATGGGGTTATTCCAGGTGTTTTCCTTATCTGGAAAAACACCCCTGGGCTTCAGGAAAAACCTGCCTGAGCCCGAAAAAATTGCCGCGTTGTCAGTTCTGCACTCTGAGCCCGTGGGCACAGCTGTTCAGTCTGCCATGTCCCCACCGGAAGTCGCATTTGGTCAAATTTCCATGCAGTTAGATCCAACAAACTGAAAAGAATGAAAAGCTCTTCATTGTGGT
The DNA here is from genome assembly GCA_023362775.1 of Charina bottae. Lineage (NCBI taxonomy): Eukaryota > Metazoa > Chordata > Lepidosauria > Squamata > Charinaidae > Charina > Charina bottae. The sequence goes on along the minus strand of JALMGJ010000007.1, from coordinate 45,256,956 downwards.
CTTCATGTTCATTGATTCTAGTTTAAAAATAAAGTGTTTTGTTGATTAAAAATCTGGCTGTCAAACTGACAGCTGCACATCAAATATGTTTGTTTTCCTCAGAAGACATGGAGTTTTCCTTGAACAGTATTTTTCAATGATATTCCCCTGAAAGTTTTGCATTTGACTAACTGATAAACATGCTCTTCATGTTTACCAGTACTTTCCTTTAGACTTGCATTACTCTAATTGTGCAGCTTAAAAGTTAGTTGGTTTTCTATTAATTTATAAGATTTGATTGCAAAGCATGGAATGCTCCTGTTTGAGGGAGATGGGCAGTCATATAAATTTAAATAATAAAATAAATAAAAAATGTCTTCCAAGTCATCAACCGTTAGAGCTAACTCACTGGAGTAATTCACATTTGCCATTATTTTAGCTTTACAGAATGTTTTCCTTGCTTGGATATGCTGTCCAGACGGCAAGTACTGCTAAATTACTTAAATTACATGGTACTTCATCCAAATTTAATAATTTTGATTTCCAAATCTCAATTTCATGGAGTTCTGTTTGCTCTTTATTAGATTGATGATACAGTAAATGGAGTAGATTTTTTCCAAAAATATTTGAAGTAGTTTACTTCCTCAATGTCACTGATAGCATCATCCAGAGCCAATTGCAAGCAATGGTTTAAGCAGTGCCATATGATGAAATTTGGAAATTGTTCAGTATGCCTTTGGGAAAGACCTGATTTTCTGCCCAGAATTGTGCTGACACCATCAGAAGCAAATGCATTGAGGTTTTTTGACAAATATTGCTCATCAAAACTGTTCAGCTTTAAACATTCGAGTGAACTACTGAGTATATTCCCAGCAGTGCTGGAAGAAAGGTCAGCTAGATTAATAAAAATAATTATTGGTTCAGTTGCTGAATCAAATTCACACTGGAAAATTATTACCAACATACTTTTTAGCTATGCCTGATGCTTCATTGATGTACATATTTGCATTTTTGTTCATAATCTTTCTGAATATATTTCTTCTTATTTGGAATGAAATATATTCAACAAGTTGAGTTGCTGGAAATCAAGAATGAAGACAATTGCTGCTATCAACTCTGTTTTTGCAATTCAAAGGCAGCATCAATATCTGAAATATTTTGCTTTACCGCACTGTAAACTACATTAAATATGTAGATCAATATGTCCATCTCTTTTCTGTTAATGCTGTCAATTAGTGAAACCAATAACTTCTTTTTCAAGTCTTTTAAACTATTTTTCATTTTAAAATGTATAATTGAGAGTGATTTGTTTCTCTCCCCATTTTTCCCTTTAGCCTGGTAACTTTTTCTGGATTTTCCATTTGCACCCACCAAATACAATAGTCTATCCATTTTCCGTAGTTAAGGATTGCTTAGCTTTTTCCTTGGACCTCAACTATAACAGTTTCAACATATATTATAGCCTGTTTGTTTTTAACAACTAACCATTCATATTTTCTCTTGAAATATTGGGCCTTTTTCCCTCCCACCAACAAGACCCACATTCTGGAATTTCAGATGAGCTGTTTGTTGTACCGGGTGAATTTTCTGTATTCTTCTTCTTCTTCTTCTTCTTCTTCTTCTTCTTCTTCTTCTTCTTCTTCTTCTTCTTCTTCTTCTTCTTCTCCTTCTCCTTCTCCTTCTCCTTCTCCTTCTCCTTCTCCTTCTCCTTCTTCCCCTTCCCCTTCCCCTTCCCCTTCCCCTTCCCCTTCCCCTTCCCCTTCCCCTTCCCCTTCGGAGGAGGACGGCGGAGCAGCCAGCACCACCGACGGAGGCGACGGAGGCGGTGGCGCCGGTGGTGGAGGTCGAGCAGGTGCCTCTGGACTGGCGGCGGCGGCGCAAGTGGCAGGGCGGCCGTGGCGGTGGAGGCGGCTGCCAGCCTTGCCCTGGTCAATGCTGCGGATCCTGAATGATCTTGTCCTCCACGCGCTGTGCCAGCTCCGGACTCGGCACCTGCGCGTGGAGCGGGCTGGCAGCGCCCCGCCAGTGGACTGGGCGGTGGAGGAGGCAGAGCGCATCGCCGACCGGGCGGCCTGGATCCGTGCCGCCGAGCGCGAGCGGCTGCCCGAGGAGCGCTGGCGGCGGCTGTGGCCGTGGCGTGAGCGGGCGCCCTCCCCGCCGCCGATCACGTGAGCGCGGCCTTCCCTGTGGGCCTTCCCGGCCGGACTGACTGTTGGGTTTTCCCAAGGATGACTTTGGTGGGCGGCGGTTTTGCCGGTGGGCGTGTGGGGGTTTTTTGTTGCGTTTCTCCAGTCAGGAGTGTTTTTTGTTATCTTCGTTCCCGTGGGCCCGGCCGCCCGTTCCCACTAGGGGCGCGCCAGGGCCGGTTGTAGGAGGGTTTTAACCAATAAAAAATCGTGCCGTTTCCTAAAATCGTGTCGTTTCCTTCCCCTTCCCCTTCCCCTTCCCCTTCCCCTTCGGAGGAGGATGGCGGCGGAGCAGCCAGCACCACCGACGGAGACGACGGAGGCAGCGGCGCCGGTGGTGGAGGTCGAGCAGGTGGCTCTGGACTGGCGGCGGCGACGCGAGTGGCGGGGCGGCCACGGCGGTGGCGGCGGCTGCCGGCCTTGCCCTGGTCAACGCTGAGGCTCCTGAACTATCTCGTCCTCCACGCGCTGTGCCAGCTCCGGACTCGGCACCTGCGTGTGGAGCGGGCCAGCGGCGCCCCGCCAGTGGACTGGGCGGCGGAGGAGGCAGAGCGCATCGCCGACTGGGCGGCCTGGATCCGTGCCGCCGAGCGCGAGCGGCTGCCCGAGGAGCGCTGGTGGCGGCTGTGGCCGTGGCGTGAGCGGGCGCCCTCCCCGCCGCCGATCACGTGAGCGCGGCCTTCCCTGTGGCCCTTCCCGGCCGGACTGACTGTTGGGTTTTCCCACGGATGACTTTGGTGGGTGGTGGTTTTGCCGGTGGGCGTGTGGGGGTTTTTTGTTGCGTTTCTCCAGTCAGGAGTGTTTTTTGTTATCTTCGTTCCCGTGGGCCCGGCCGCCCGTTCCCACTAGGGGCGTGCCAGGGCCGGTTGTAGGAGGGTTTTAAACAATAAAAAATCGTGTCGTTTCCTAAACTCGTGTCGTCCCCTTCCCCTTCCCCTCCTCCTCCTCCTCCTCCTCCTCCTCCCCAGCACTCTGCTCAGCAGTGATCGATTGGTCAGTTTTGATTTACTTCACTTTAAGAAACAACAATAATGTTTTTGGTCTTTTCATTCAAAGACACAAAAGTCTAACAAAACAAATTGTAAATAAGGTTTTGTTATCTCCCTGTCCTTCCACAATCCAACTAACTTCGCAAACCATACTCAAAACCATACTCCACACTTGTTCTCTCATAAACATCCTCTTTCTCCTTCACCTTCCCTTCATTTTTCTTCCATGTTTGTTTTGCTGCCAAAGTCTATCCTCTTTGTTCACAACAGCCACTGCTGTCCTTTTTCTCTTCTCTTCCCCTTCCTCCTCCTGTAGCTGTGCAACAACTTCCTATATATCACAGTCCAACTACTCCAGATTTCTTTCTCTTGTCAGTAGTTTCTATCAGCTTTGGCTTCCTTTCTGCTCTCCACCATCTTCTTCCCTGCTCTCAGCCACTGTTTGATGAAGCCTTGTAGTGTTGCTGATCAGCTGCCATGACAGGAGAAGATTGAGAAGAAGCCCCTTTTTAAAATTCAGATAATCCCCCCCCAGCCCACTCCAGGAACTTCCCTGCCTAATTCTAACCAACAGAGAGGAATCAGTTGATAGACTGAAGATGTCAGACACCCTGAAGGACAGCATCTATGGACACAGCCAAATCCTTCAGTCTGTAAGTCAGCAGAAAATCATGCTGGCATAAACTGTACTGACCTCATTCTTGACTGCTGATGCTCTGTGTATCATTTTAATGTGGAACAAGTTTAAAAAAGTGATGAATTCTCCTGGGTTCATTTTCCCTTCTGCTGTGTCATCAGCTGCTGGGAAAAACAAACACAATCACTCTCCTTAATGTGAGGTGGAGCTGGGATGGGTGGATGCTTAGACTGGCTGGTTAAGCCAACTGGAAGTACTCCACATCCACAACTTATTTCATGATGGCTGGGGAATTCTGGGAGTTGAAGTCCACACATCCTAAGGCCTAAGGAATATGCAAGCTGAGTAGTGATCAGAGATCCTGGAAAATGTACGGGAAACTCAGCAGAAACAACTCCCCTGAGCTAAAATAGCAAAAGCAATAAGAGGATAGTATGGATGATTAGCAAGCTCCCTGAAAAGATGAGAAGGAAAACAGAAAGATTTATTTATCTAAAGATTTATATGGCTGCCCAACTCAAAAAATGCAGCTCTAGATGGTGTACAACTATAAAAACAATGTCCTAATAACAACAACAACAAAGGTCAATAACAAGAACAAATTACACAGGGCATAACAACATATACCCCACTTCCCAGGACATGCTCACCTAACACTTTGGCCCTGACCCCTGGTCTTCAAAGTCTTTTTGAAGGCTAACAGGGACAGGGTCAGTCAAATCTCAGGGAGGGAGATCATTCCATAGGGCAGGCACCATTTCTGAAAAGTCAGGCCTCCTAGGTCCCATCAGATGGCATTGTTTCAGGGAAGGGGCCAGGAGCTTGCCCACACTGTTGGGGCATGTGGGTCAGGCGGAAACGACAGGCCACTGATCCACTTCAGCTCCCATTACCATTTTGTGCTGCCTTCCAGATGTCCTCTGGCACACCAAGGTCAGATCTCCTCCAGTCACCAACATCCTCACCACACAGCTCAGAAGAGTCCCTTGCAGCCAGCACAGAATGGACACCTCACCACATTACCAACACTGCTCTCTGGGCAAGGAACAGGTCCACTGTTGGCACTGTGCCATCAAAACACTGTGCAGCTGAGTAACGGTGCTTCAGACACAGAATGGCTGATGAGCACTGCGGCTGTAGCCTCAGCCCTGTCACCACCTCCACCACTGTTTCAGAAGCTGCATCTCCTGATTGTGCAAACTCAGCTAGCTCTTAGTCAAACACAGGCTGTCAAGCAACTCCACATTCAAGGAATTCTTACTTTGCTGGCTCCTGATAATTCTTGCACTGGCTTCCAACTCCGAACAGACTTGAAAAACTTCCAGCCAGTCACCGGACCTCTACCATCTCCACAAACTTCCAATGACCTGCTATAAGCCCATAACTCCCGTGAGCCTGTCCTAACAAACAACTCTTCTTGGTAACATTATTTTTTTAAAAAAAGTGAGGTGGTAGAAATCAGACATGTAGAAGATGCTAACCTAAAGGGTGGATTAATATTTTTGAGCACAAAAATCATGCTTCAAAATGATCTTGAAAGGCTTCAATGTTGGGTCACAGGATGATGTTCAACTGTGATAAAAGTGAAATTCTGCGTCTGTTTAACAAAGATAAAATGCCTAGGCCCTAGGCAAAGGATTTGGGAGACAGGGCTTGGCAGCTGTGCCTACGAGAAGAATCTAGGAGTACTATTGACCACCAGCTGAACTGTTTTGTAGCAGGTAAATGCAATCTTGCACTACATAGTTAAGAACACTACTCCAGATCATAGATGATAATAGTTTCTTTGTATTCTGTGCTCACTTGACTGCCCTAGGAGCACAGTGTCTGGTGGCATCTCACTTGAAAAGGGATATGGCAAAACTGTAGCAGGTTCAAAGGAAAGTTATCAAGATATTAAAGGCTCTCAAAATCAAGCTCTATGAGGAATGGCAAAGAAGCTATGGAAGCAGTCTACAGGTGTCTAAAATGTTATGTTCAAGAAGGCATAGATTACTTCTATGCTGAAACTGAATGAAGGCAAGGACAAATGGGCTGAATGCTGGGCAAAATTTCCTGATAGCTAGAGTTGTTATGCAGTGGAACATGCCTTTACCTAGAACCATAGTAGATTCTCCCTTTCTGGAGGATTTCAAAGGGGGCTGGATGTCACTGGTTGGGGGTAATTTAGCACTGAGCAGAAGATTGTACTAGATGACCCATAAGGTTTTTCCACACATTCTGTGCATTTATGAAATCTGTTATTATTTACCATCTGAATACGTGAGAGACTGCAATATGGACAGTTTCTCTTGTCTTAAATTTGCAACTAAGTTCAATGAAAATTAAATCTGAGTCCAGTAATAAGCTCTGGAAAGTTGAAAATTTCAGAATAACATTAAGGAATGCTTCATACATTGATCCATGCCAAAACATTCACTTCTAAGAGCTAGAAATATTCACACTCTCCCACGCTCATAAAAAGAAATAGAAGTTTTGTATTGCTGAGTTACTAACATAGATGTTCAAAAACTGAACAAGTATCTCTGCAATCTTTTACCCTCCAGATCATGAATTCAAATACATCTGAAGTAAGTAAAGCTGTGCATTATTTAGCAGATCACAAAGGGGCCAGTGGTGCAATCTGGATCAGATCTTGAAGCTGAAGTCCAGGTTTCAGAGCTTGATGGATCCTCAAAGCCAAATACAAAAAGGCAGGCAATGAGACAGGGACAAACTGGTTGGGCACATGGTCTGTAACACTGGTACTTGGCCTCTTCAAAACCAACTTCCACTACCTCTGTATACTTTCTTTCCATAGATAAAAACACATTGTAATCAAAGGAAACAGGCCACTTAGTATATAGCATCTTCCAGCAAAATGGATACCCACGAAACTTTATCAAAAAGTGCCTGACCACTCAACCCACCACAGCAAAACCAACAGAAGCTATGAAAAGGATTACACTGCCATATATCAGAAACATCTCAGAAATTACTAGTAGACTGTTACAACCACATGGCATCACCGTAGCACATAAACCAAGCAAAACCCTTCAGAACATCGTAAGTAACCCAAAAGACCCAGTAGCCCAAGAAGGAAAAACAGGAGTTATCTACAACATACAGTGTAAGGATTGTAACAGCCACTATGTAGGACAGACTGGCAGAAGACTAGCAGAGCGCATCCACAAACACCAACTAGCAGTCAGAAGACACGATGAAAACTCCTTAATCTCACAACACATGGACAGACTTAACCATACTTTCAACTGGGAAACTGTGAGCATCTTAAAACAAGCCAAATCCAAAAATGCTAGAGAATTACTGGAAGCTTGGCACTCAGACAAAGCAGCCATCAACAGACACATAGAGGTAAACAACATTTACATACCATTCATAAGAGACAATAGAAAAGCCAGAAGACCAGAACACCTCCTTGCCAGCAATCAACACCCAGATATGCAAAGATTAACACCAGGATTAGCACCAGAGGAACAATCAAACAGCACAATATACCCTAATCAAGGAACTATTAACTCAGTCAATCAACCAAGCAGCAAACAACAGCCCAATCAAGGAACTCCTAAGGGGAGAACAACACCTCCACCAACACAAGCAGGACAAGCCATGGTATATAAACAGAGAGCAAGTCCCACTCCCTTTTTCCACTGAAGATGTTGCCTAGCCTGGCAATGAAACATCTGCAAGAAAACAACAAGGCTCAGAGAGCACCAAGGACTCCACAGTTCAACCCTGAGCTACAAATGTTGTCTTCGATTGGTACATTGTAATCAGGCAGCAGGGCAACAATCTGCATCCATGATTCCACTTCCTCGCTTTCTTATTTTTATTTTAGAAACACATTACACTTTTTAATAGCAAAATGTTGCTTATCATTGAACAGTTACAGGGCAAGGATGGGAGGGCATTTTTTAGTCATGACGTAGTATGAATTAAGAGAATTTAAAATGGGAAACTGCACGTGCTCAGAGAGCTTGGTTCTTTTTTCCCACAAGCTTGGTGCATAGCTTGCTTTCTTAATTGTTTGTTAGGGATGATCTTTACAGAAGCATGTGGAAAAAAGGGGAATGTGGGAGGAGTGGGGAGGAGAGACATATGAGCTGCTTGCTTTCCAACCAGTAATGGAAGTCACATAGCTATGGGAAGAAAGAAAACAAAGAAAGAAAAATACAGCCCTTGAACCAATCTTTCCAGGGTCTAAAATTACTTAGCTCTACTACCATGGGCTTTGGAATCTTGAAGACTTTGCATAAGCTACCCAGATATCCATAAAGTCTTCTGCTTGCATTGCCTTTGAGAATACAAAAGACAATGTTGGGAGTTGAAGGAAGAAGAAGTTGAAGGACCAGACCACAGTCCAACCTCTCATGAGGTTGTGGGGAACCATCTAGTGATGTGGTGATGTCACTGGAAGATGTGCAGCCAATCTGGGAAGCCTTCTTAGGTTTTTAAAGGTGGGACTGGGACAGCTAGAGAGCAGAAATGGGAGTCTGGAGAATGGGGATGGTAGGATGAGAAGAGGACCTGTAATGGTAAAATAACAGACTGAAATCAGCTGAAAATTGTGATTTTAAGGGCGGGGGCGGGGGGACACAATTAAGAATGAAATAGGGGTAATTTGTCTCCCAGCACTTTTCTGCTCCCATTCTCACCCTTAATTTGCTTTTTTAAAAAACAGACAAATTTAATGCTGAAAATCCATGATTTTTCTGCCAAAATTCAGCAGCATGATCTCAAAATGCTGGAGGACCACACATATGTACAGGGCTCAGAATATGGCTGACAGATCATGGGTTGGCTATCCCCGTAATATAGGTACACAAAGGCAATTCAAACTTTATTTCTAAAGTTGGACTTGTTTGAAAAATGTAATTGATTTTTTATAGAATAAATTAGCCTTCTCCAAACTGGTTCTTCCAAGTATTGTTAGGTATATGACTCCCAGAATTTTGAGCCAGCATAGTCTTTGGCCTTCTTCAAATTGGTGCCATTTAGATGGGATAGATTATGCATCCAAAAACTTAATTCCCTTGGACTTCTGGTGAGGATTCATGGTGAACTAGACGTTTCCAAAGGAGTGGAGACAGCATTGCGTTGAGATTGGCGGCCAGACAGCGATTTCTGGCTGGCCAAATCTCTCTGGATAAAGGAGAGATTGTGTGATCACCCACTTGCATTCCAGACAGCTGCTCCTCATGATTAAACTACAGGAACTGAGGTTTCTGCAGTTGGCTCATGAGTTGAGGGCCTGGGAGTCGAGGGATTTCCACCAAGCTCACAGCCGCAATGTAGCCTTATGGACACAAAGTTCTGCCAAGCCTAATTTCTTAATTACTTTTGTAAATTGCTTCTTAACTGCTTTTCAACCAACTATTAAGAACCTTTCGATCGACAAGTTTTATAATATGCACTGGGTGAGTTTCCTTTAATTGTTAGTGAAAGAAGTTTTAAAGATAAGTTTAAGGAGATTTTTTAAAAAACTCTTTTTTTTAATAAACACAAAAGGGTGATTAGAATGTTGATTTTGGAAAGTTCTATATGGACTATGTTACACTGGATATACAAATGAAACCGGCTGATGTCTCTTAATAATTAAAAGGGATACACAAATGGCAAAACAAAAGGGTGACTTGGATAACTATCATATTGGATTTACAAAAGAGACCTGTTAAAGTTCTGAAAGATTTTGTGAGAAGGGACAAAGAAAAAATGAAAAGAAAACTAGTTCTAGGACATTATTTGAAGGGATTAAAGATTAAGATTGTTAAAAGTAAAAGGAAGGAAATATAAAGTGGGTTTATTTGATCAAGGCTAAAATAGACATGTTGTTATTTCTGGTAACCCTTAATGGACTTTTGCTGACCCCAGGACTGAATGAGGAGGCTTTAAGGATCTGTTTATAGATAAGAGATGAGATATGGGACAAAGAGATTGTTTGTTGTATTTTAAGAGAGGGTAATAAGTTGTTAAAATTGTTTATACTTGTTGGGACGAAGGGAGAAGTCACTTCTTTATATATTTATTTTCCTTTTCTTTGCTATAGTCTAATTTTTTCTTTCTTTTCTATTTTTCTTTCTGTATTTTTTTTCCTGTACTTTCTATTTTTTATTTTTTATTTTCTTTTTTGTAGTTTGTATTAGTTTTTATCTGTTTAACTATAATGTTTAATAAAATTATCATATTCATTAGTATGAAAAAAACATACTTCCCTTACGGGAGGCCATTACTGGAGACCATTATAAGAAAATGTTATTGCCTTCAGATTTGACTTGCTGCCTTCTTTTTGGCTTCTAGTTGGCTGCTATAGAAACAGACTTCTGGGCAACATGAGCCTTTTGATTTGATCCAACACAGCTCTTCTTACGCTCATATGTTTTTCATCGCATAGAATCCAGAATTTTACCATCGCAATGGACCATCTGACTCCGCATAATGTGTAGATTGACTTCCAAGCATTCTTTCTTTTAAGAAGTAAGCATTTTCTTACTTTGCAAAAGAAATGTTTAAAAATTGACAAACAGATGAACTGTGAATGCTACCGGATGACAAACTGAAGTTAAGCCTGCAGTGGAAATATGGGAAGACTTTACTAACTCAAATGCCACAAATATTTCATGGATGAAATTATGCCAGAATGAGTGGGTGACAACGGAGGTTCAAATGCCTGCAGAGAGTATTATTGTTAATATTATTTTGTGTTAATTATCAAAAAATTTTGCTGGTAGTCCACATTGAATCATAAATCATTAATTGATTTTCCTCCACTCCAAATGCATTTGGCAGAGCAATATGGAAGTCCTTCCATATGTGATGAATATATTGTATATGAATCATAGGCATTATTTAACAGTTCTATCTGGCTGTGAGAAGCATTTATATCTTTTCAAACTCTGAATTGCATTACTGCCTTAGAAAAATTTATTCTACTTCTTTGAAGCTGGTAGGTTTTTCTAGATGCATTACAGAATATGGACAAAAATTCATTCTTTTCAAGTTAAAGTATATAAAACAGGACCAATTTTCCACAAATATTTTACTACCTACACATAGAATGCCGAAGCACTGGTCTGATAGCTTTCGATTGCTTTCAAACCGTGAGAAGACAAGGTAATTTCGACAATGCAGCTGTTCTATACACATTAAACAATACATTCATTTGTAATTGTTTTTCTATGTATTCAGGGCATTTTAGTTATAAATTGTATGGCTTTTATTCCATTAAGTTCAATCTGTGCATTTCTTGTGTATGTCTTACCCTGTAATGGATACCCAGCTTGGATAGGTGGGTGGGATATAAAAAAAAATATTCAAATGGTAGGCAACACTGTTTTACTGTAGTACATAATGAAACTGCAAGCAGTATTTCTGGTATTCCCAAGAAACATGCAAATTCCTCTTAGGGTATTCTGGGGTTGTGTGTAGTTACTTCAGAAATGGCTTGGAGAAGGCCTTCTGCACGAGCCTTAAAAAGAGTTGCGGCTGCTTTAAGTTGTTGGCTCATTATGTCATTAAAATGTGAGGACAGTTGGCAAATGTAAGGATAGTTACAATAATATAAAACTATTCTTAGCTTTAAGTTTAGAAAGAGGGGCTATATACTCATTCTTATCATCTTGTTCTGGTAATACACTGACAGATAGTGTGGGCTTATATATTGAACTTGAAACTTTGGGTCTGGGTTCATCTCTGACCAACCTGGTTTTGGACAAGTTACTGTCTTTTAACATTAGCTCCCCATCTGTAAAATGAATATAATGAATATATCTGTTTTATAGCAAATTTGGAAAGGCAAACAGAGAATTTCTCATCTCTCATCTCTTTGGGTCAGAAGCATATAGTGGCTTAAAATGTGCATATAAATGATAGTCATGAAGGCACATAAATGGCTATAGTACGGTATTATACAACGCATCAACAATGGCTTCTTCATCAAGTATCTTATTAATACAGGCAGCAACATAACTAGGAGCTAACCTATACCATCAGCATGCCAGTTGCAGCTGTAAGCATTCATTTTATCTCTAGAGCAAGATATTTCTCTGTAATTAAGGACTTGTTAGACATTTATGTAATCATCATTGGCGATCACTCGTAGCCGAGTAAGATTGTCTTCCAAAGGTAAAATTTTAACGGTGGATCCGTAAGTGGCTATAAAGGCCAATTCTGGATCCGCACAACCTCCCACAATGAGGGCATAGGTTTGAGGTTGTGATTTGAATCCTGCTATGTGCCTGTAAATGGTTAAGCAATTGACTGTCCTATAATTGTTCATACTAAGGACTCATGGCAGTAAATAATAAATAAACTCCTGCCAGCTTGGGAACATCATGGCAAAACAATAACATTAGGGTGTGATAGAAAAGTTTCAGAAATTATAGTAAGGGTGCCCCCAGTACACCTTTAGGAATGCCCTCCAAATATCTCCTTATAGTTACAGTATATTAGTCTTATGCATGTAAGATGCCAACTTTGGCTGATCTTGTAATCAGCTCTGTAAAGCTAAGCAAGGTTGGACCTGGTTAGTATTTGGATGGGAGATAGTGCTGTAAAATTGCATGAGTAAATAAAAAAGGCAGCAATGGCAAACCACTTCCATGTTCTGGAGAGCCAGTTTGGTCTAGTGATTAAGGTGCTGGGCTAGAAACCAGGAGACTGAGAGTTTTAGTCCCGCCTTAGGCATGAAAGCCGGCTGGGTGACCTTGAGCCAGTCACTCCCTCTCAGCCCAACTCACCTCACAGGGTTGCTGTTGTGGGGAAAACAGGAGGAGGAAGGAGTATTAGGTATGTTCGCCGCCTTGAGTTATTTATAAAAATAATAAAGGTGGGATAAAAATAAAACAAACAAACAAACAAACAAACAAACAAATAAATAAATAAAAAATAAATAGGTACTTTGGCTGTGGGTCTGGTGGCACCTTTCACTTTCTTTGCCCATCAAAGCAAGAGAGAGAGAGAGAGAGAGAGAGAGAGAGAGAGAGAGAGAGAGAGAGAGAGAGAGAGAGAGAAAATGAATGAATGACTTTCGTGCATTCAGCCTAGCCATTAGAGACTTATTTTTCAGTTAGGAGTGCCTTAAGAGATGGCAGGATCACAAATCACCCTGAAGAATAATTATTTGGGATATCCCAGCAATACTTTTTCTGTTTTTTGTTTAAAGACAAAATGACACCCACATTTTCGATTGAAGCATTTCCTTGTCTTTTTAAAAAAGAAGATACACAGAAAAATGATGATGGGGTGTGAAATAGTTGCCCTAATGGAATGTAATCATGTTGCTTCATGATAACAGTATCCCGTGTCACCACCTCTTTGGTTCTGTATAGGAGGCTATTACTGATCTTTTACAGTGTCTGAGCACTTCATAGGTGCTAATGGATTCTATCCACCCAGCACCCTCCTTTGGTATTAACTGAAGGAAAGAAAAACACTGGGATATGCTTTTCTATTGATTCTCAATATTTTATCTAATCTGTTAATGCTATAATAAAGAGAATATGCTTTTTAAAAAAAAATAATCAACAGCTGCAATGATTTTCTTCCTTCCTGCATCTGTTCTTCAGAAGTTAATTAAAAGGATGAGTTAAAGATTGCACCAAGAATTCCATGAATTTCTCATTGCTATTTTTAACAACTGCATGAGAAATGTCTAGCTTCCATTCACCTTGCTGTATTTTTTATAGAAAAGGGTTTCCTGTTATATCCTCTCTCCATACTTGCTCACCCGCTTCTCCCTCAAACCGGCAGCTTCACAGCTAGGCTAGCAAGATCAACCATTGCAAATGCCATTGAGGGTGTTGTGTGCTATATTGATATTTTCCCCTCACTGGGAACATTTGGAATCCATGCGTCTCGAAAAGCTGTTCAGATTGATCTTCAGAGAGCCTTTTAACACCCAAAGTAGCAGGAATGATGCTGTCATAAGCAATGCTGCTGCTTTATCATGAGCTAGAGCACTGATTCACCAAGCTCAGGACTGTCTCCCCAGTCCTTGCAATGGTTTCTTGGAACTGCTTCCCCAGAATTGCTTCCTAGGCTCCCTTCATTCAAAAGGTGGGACATTAACCCTTGGACTTCACTCATGCCTTCTGACAGAAACAGCCTTAATGGCTGTAAGAGTTTGTGTAGAACAGAGAGGAGAACGCCTAATGCTTCCTTCCCCAGAAGACTAGGAATAGGTGGAGGCCGAATGTTAGAGAGAAGCTGGGCATCCAAGCCAAAGTGGCTGATGGATAGATGGCATAGAAGAGACAGGCCGAGGGGATGCTCCAATGTGTTGTCAGCTGCTTTAGCAGCTACCTGAACTGAAAGTGATTGTCTTCCTAAGCAAGATTTATTGAGATGAATGGGATGAGGTTATAACCATTCCAGCAACCAAACTACTTTTGGTTAGAACCAACATGTCTCTGTGTACATTAGAGCAGAGACTTTCTGATTCTCTTCCTAGAAACCATCCAATGAACAAGCAAGGAGACGGGTCTCTTCATTGATAACAGGGAAGAATGCCAGAGGGACTTGTTAACTTGGGAAGAACTGCAGGGAGATATAGCGGCACCTAGCTGCGGCCGACAGGAAGCTCTGGCATGGGCTGGTCCATGAAGTCCAGAAGAGTCGGAAGCGACTGAATGAATTATTGGTTCTAATCAATATGTCTCCTTCCTACCAATTCACCAAAAAATATGCTTTTTTTAAACTACAGAAACAGTTATTTCTACTCTACTCTTATCTCGTTCTTTCAGGTCTCCAAATTTATTTGGAGATATTATTTATTTCAGACCCAGAAACATAGGAAACTGCTTATAGCAAGATAGGCTGTTAATCTCTCTAACTTAATATTGCCTTTGGCTGATTTCCCCAACCTCTAATGCCCTCCAGAGGCATTAGATTTAAATTCTCATAATTTCTAACTTGCAGGTTCTTTTGCCATGTTGCCTGGAAAATTTATCCCAATGCACCTGGAGGGCATTAGAGAAGACTGCACTGGGTCTCCAGAATTTCTGGTAGAAGTCTTTCCCAATTTCTCCTGGCAAGATTTGGGACCAATCTGTAATCTTCTTTGTATGCTCTGTATAAGGTAACTGCTATCAAGAATGCTTTAAGAGCACAAACAACAGAACACATTAAAATAGTTTTATTTTATCAACTTCAACCATTGGTAAAATTGATGTTCTTCATCCTCTTTTCTCAGTCTTGGCTATATTTGCATTTCTGGGACTTGAAGTCCACACATCCTAAAGTTGCCATGGTTGAGAAACACTGCTTTAAACCATCAATTTTGTCAGCACTTCATTCCTTTAACCCAAATGTGCGTTCTTCACACTGAACAAGTTTAAGAAGTCAAACCTATTCTTCTGTGCAGCATGAGTTTCAGTAATCTTTAATTGTGATATTATTGTTTATACAAAATCATCAAAGAACTGCCTAGTAACCATTGACAACCAGAGTTTCAGATATTTTGTCAGGTTTGAATGTGTAGGCTCAGGAAGAAAGATTGCCCAGGCAGGAATCTCTAGCTTGTCCAATTAATCCATAAGAATGAATCGTAAATTGCTTCCTGCCTTCCTCTCTTATGTACAATGCAACCAAAGTTTTAAAGCAAGTAAGTTCCATGTTTGGGATAGAAATAATAGTAATTACTCTGCTATTATAATTTCCCTGATTTATGATCCTAACTATGTGCCCATTATGTTTAATATTATACAAGATGCATTAGGAGTTAATTGTTTTGAAAGTTAAGATCACTGATATGGCTATACAAAATGGAATTCTGGCACTATATACCATATACTTTAAAATATTATTATAAAAAAGGGAGGGAAAAATCATGAAAGTCTAGTTAGACAAAATAATATCCATGGTTTGATACACGAAGGCACGGAGTATAAGGAATCACATATGGTATGTTGGCATATATTGATAAATCTGAATCATCCCAAAAATAATAATAATAAAATTAACTGATGAATTTGGAGTGTCCTCTAGGTAGAACATAGCTGTCTAATCTGAACTGATGCCTTTGGGGACTGCTAAGTTGTCAAAATCAGATCTGGATAATTTCAATGGGAGCTTCAATTGTCAGGTTAGAAGAGAATTTTATTTTTTAGATTTAAATAATAAAACACATCTTTTTTCTAAGGTTAATAAATGACAAATTTTGCCAGCTGGCAACCTGCCCTCATGTACCATATTGGAATTGTCATATTTGGCATGCCTTAACAAGGGGGATGGAGCTCTGGTCCAATCACCTTGGGAAACACAAAATTCCTTCTTGACAGTATTAGCTACTCAGAAAGTGTGACATACAACAGGAAAGCAGTTTCAATTTGTTCCTCATGTTCATGCTGGAGGACCAGTATGGGGGAATCAAAACTTAAAAATAGTAAAGCAGTCCTCTTGAAGATCATGAGCAGAGAGTGTAGCTTGATTAATAGGATCAAATTATTGTTTTTTATTATTTTAGAGGTTGCAGTATAAGTATTATTTGCCAAAAAGTGCAAGTTCATCAGTCAAAACACCTTTTGATGTTTAGGTAAAGGTAAAGGTTCCCCCCGCACATTTGTGCAGTCGTGTCCGACTCTAGGGGCCGGTGCTTATCTCCGTTTGTTAGCCGAAGAGCCAGCGTTGTCCGAAGACGCCTCCGCGGTCATGTGGCCGGCATGATGCGTGCAGAACGCTGTTACCATCCCACCGAAGTGGTACCTATTCATCTACTTGCATTTGCATGCTTTCGAATTGCTAGGTTGGCAAGAGCTGGAGCTAGTGCGGGAGCTCACTCCGCATGCAGGGCTAGGGATTCGAACCTCCGAACTTCCAATCTTCCGATCGACAAGCCTGGCGTCTTACCCACTGAGCCACCATGTTTAGACTTAGTCTAAATGTTTCAGAAGAGCCAGTTTGGTCTAGTAGTTAAGGCAATAGGCTAGAAACCAGGAGACTGTGAGTTCTAGTCCCACCTTAGGCATGAAAGCCGGCCGGGTGACCTTGGGCCAGTCACTCTCTCTCAGAGCTAGGAAGGAGCCAATGGCAAGCCAGGAGACTGAGAGTTCTAGTCCCGCCTTAGGCATGAAAGCCGGCTGGGTGACCTTGGGCTAGTCACTCTCTCTCAGCCCAACTCACCTCACAGGGTTGTTGTTGTGGGGAAAATAGGAAGAAGAAGGAGTATTTGGTATGTTCGCCGCCTTGAGTTATTTATAAAAATAATAAAGGCGGGATAAAAATAAAAATATAAATAAATAAATAAATAAATAAATAAATAAATAATACATACTTAATTAAGTCCATGATACATATAACTATTTATTTATTTATCCATCCATCCATCCATCCATCCATCCATCCATCCATCCATTCAATTTGTATGGCGAACAATCTTAAAATAATTTTTTAAAAAAAATCCATCATAAGTACAAAAATTAAAACACACAGCAGCTGAGGAGGATATCACAATCAATGGTTGTTAGCACACCAGGAGATAAGACCCTTCACACACTCGGGGCCCCAGGCCCAGGTACAATATACCTAATAATTATCAGAATAACCAGATCTGTAATCAAAGGGCTCATTATAGGAGTCAGAAGCAGCTACCTGGGTCAAGAGACACGGCTGCTTTCACAGCTTCAAGAGAGGAGTTTGTTTCACGCTCCCACATTGTGAAACACCCTTTTCTAATGCTTTGCATAGCTCTAGTCATTGTACCTTGTTATGGAATAAGAGCGCAAGAACTTAAGAACATAAGCTGTGCCCTGCTGGATCAGGCCCAGGCCCATCCAGTCCAGCAGTCTGTTCCTCACAGTGGACAGCCAACTCCACAAGGAAGTCCACTAGTCTTGATTGAAATAAGTTATTAAGCACACAAGGGGACCCTGCTGTGGTAGACCAAAGGCCTACGGAACCCAACACCCCGTTTCCCACAGAGGCCAGAGGCTCCTGGAAGTCCAGCACAAACAGGACACAAGGACAAATAGTGATCTCCAGCAACGGCTTTTTGAGGCTTGGTGGAGCTATCACAGGCACCTCCAGATCCTGCAGCCTGTGAGACTGTTATAACTCATTCACTTCTTTCACCCCATCATTCTGAAGGCGAAAGGTTTGTTCTCTATTTTCACAGAATATGTTGTTTAACTTGCCCTTTTTTGTGGGCATTCCTTATCTTTCTTTTTATTGAAATAAATAAAAGAGTTAATATTGAGCCCTGGTTTTTAATATAATGTAAATTAGTTAAACTTTAGAATTTGCTACCGGTGTGACTGCCTCTGAAGGGGGTAAAAAAAAAAGTCAAGATGGCAGACACAGCTATGCAATCGAAGCCCCACCCTTTTTAATGAGTCTGTTAAAAAGGGCAGGGTTTTGATTGCACAGTTGTAGCTGCCATCTTGACTTTTTTGACTCTCCTCCCTGTGAGCACCCTGACTTTCCCTTTCCCTTTGAAATGTAAACTCCAAACTTTATTTGATTTATTTCCTGCCTTTCCTTCAGGAGCTGAAGACCTCAAGACAGTGCCCTCCCCTTTTCCCCCCACAACAGCTACTCTGTCAGGGCTGACCAACAGGAGAAGGTGGGTCAGAAGTCTCTCAGTGATGGCTGCAACCATGAGATTGAAAGCCCACCATTTTCTAGAGTGTTACATATGTGATGCATGTAGAAAAATGGGGAATCAACTGCATGTTCATGACTGCAATCTTGACTTTTTGGACACCCTACCCCCCACCCCCCACCCCCTGACATCCTGAGTACTGGGATGCTTGCTGGACTAAAGTAACTACAGGTAGTCCTCACTTAACGACCACAATTGAGACCAGCATTTTGGTTGCTAAGCGAAGTGGTCATTAAGCAAATCCAACCTGATTTTATGACCTTTTTTGCAGTGGTCATTAAGTGAATCACCAGTCATTAAGTGAACCACGTGATTGTTAAGCGAATCACGCGGTTCCCCATTGATTTTGCTTACCAGAGGCCAGCTGGGAAGGTAAAAAATGGCGATCATGTGATCACGGGATGCTGCAGTAAATGCGAACTGGTTGCCAAGCGCCCAAATCGTGATCATGTGACTGCGGGGACGCTGTGACGGTCGTAAGTGTGAGCACCAGATGTAAGTCAGTTTTTTCAGCAGTCTTAAGTCTGAACCATCACTAAACAAATGGTCATTAAGTGAGAGCTACCTGTAGTCTAAAGTTACCCTGCCAGTTTCTGGATCTCCCTGATCCTAGTCTACTCCACCACAACAGGCAAAACACAAAAACAGAAGCAAAAACAAAACCCAAACCAATGGCACGGTTGTTTTAATTAGCAGAGAGGGAAGGCATCAGAGAACTGTGGGATGGCGGAGGAAGCAATAAGAAGAAGAAAGAATAGAATATTCATAGAAAACAAATTTGAGAAGAAAAATCAAGGAGGTATTTTACATACAGCTAACAACAACAACTCAGAAGGTTGATGATGCATTTAAGAAGGTTGTAAATTTACAGAAGTGGAAGAGGAGAATATTTAAGTCTTAATGAGACTGTGTTAGGCATTTATATCATACTAAGCCATGATATGATTTTTTTGCACTTCGCTTAGGGCAAATCCACATGGCCAGCTAAGTTGTGCCTCTCCTGTGCTGCTTCTGGCTGGATGCAGTGGTTTGGC
Organism: Charina bottae; assembly: GCA_023362775.1. Classification (NCBI taxonomy): domain Eukaryota; kingdom Metazoa; phylum Chordata; class Lepidosauria; order Squamata; family Charinaidae; genus Charina; species Charina bottae. The sequence goes on along the minus strand of JALMGJ010000007.1, from coordinate 45,237,538 downwards.
AATGGAACCGGGCTGATGCCCAGTCCAAATTATGTATGGCCACCACTGGACCCGAATGGTCATTCTCCCATTTCTTGTTTTTCCCATCCTTGGCTGGCACCTCGATGGGTGGGTATCCTGTGTCCATCTTTTCCTTTTAGGGACTGTTCACTTCTCCCTAGTCCCTGTTATTTTCCGTTGCTTTCCCAAATGCTTGCACATGTGAATGCCTTCACATACCCTTAACCACCTGTTGGAGGTGAAGGAGCATGCTTGGTTCTGTAACCAACCAGAGCTGAGGTTGTCACTACATCAGAAGGATATATTGCAGGCCCTCTGCTTCAAAGGGTTTGACATGGTTTAGGATAGAGGACAGCAGTAGTGAAGTGGAGCTTCAAAACATGGAGGGGGGTGCATTTGTGATGGGATGGGAGAGGGTAGAAGATATATCTCTTCCTGTACTCAAGAAGTAGGGAGTGACCACTACTGGTGATGGGACAAGCAGTAAGTCAGATCTCCTCAGTGTGAACTGTAAACCAATATTAGTCTCTGGCTTAGACCACGTCCCCACTTGCCTCTAACGATGGCATGAACAGGAACAATCTCGTTATGCTGTCATGGTGTCATGGTGTTATTGTCATCTCCTCCTCAGCCCATGAGTGAGAAAGCCTTGAGTCATTCTTAGCTGGAGCAGGGTTAAAGATACTGTATATTTTCTCCCTTCCAAGGGCAGCCTCAAGGTTCATAAAACCCATCGGCCTTTCTTACCTGTTATCTTGGAGAGAAGCCAGAGGACTGGCAGTGACTAGCAACAGAGGCAACAGAGGCAAGATAGGCATCAGCAAGAGGACCACACATTTAATGCCAAGATTATTTTCAGCCATTTCAAAGGTGGATGGAGAACTCAGTAGTAGGGAAAGGCCCTTTGTGTTATGTGTGAATGCAGGATTGTTTAAACAGAGTAATTTGGGAAGAGAGTAAAAAATAAAATGATCCATACTGGGGGGGTGGGAGATCTGAGAGGCCTGAAAACACAAACCACTATACTGGTGTCCATGGGATATGGTTAAAAAAAAGTGAAGATGGTGGCCACAACAATGTGGTCAAAGCTCTGCCTGTTTTTTTTTTTGTGATGCACATAAAACAGCACCATTGTGGACACCATCTTGACTTTTTTGACCACATCACGCAAACACCCTTGCCATTAAAAGTCCTGGACTTAAATATAAAGGTCTAAGTAGCCTTGCCGTATGCAGGCATGTTGTGTTACAATGCCCATCAGCGCAGCCATCCAGGGATGACAGAGTTGTAGTATAACACATCCGGAGGATGCACAGCTGGGGAAGAATGGTCAAAACAAAAGCTGAGACTGCACTTAGCAAGCAGACAGATTGTTCATTCATTAAGAGAGAATATGGAAATTCTGAATGGTGCAAACAGTAACAGCGAAAAGGAGAAACAACGTAGAGTGTTACCAACCAAAGGTAGAAATATGTTTAATTTAATTGTTGGCAGATTGTTCCACTTCTTAAATTGTTGTAGGTCTTTTTTTTTTTAATGTAAATAGCTTCTCATGTGTAAAGCTAATCATGACTGTCACAGATTGTTTAATGTGTTACTAAAGGAAGGTCTCTCTACATAAGCCATGTGTAGCATTTTGTTTATTCGTTCAGTCGCTTCCGACTCTTTGTGGCTTCATGGACCAGCCCACGCCAGAGCTTCCGGTCGGCCGTCGCCACCCCCAGCTCCCCCACGGTCGAGTCCGTCACCTCCAGAATATCATCCATCTATCTTGCCCTTGGTCGGCCCCTCTTCCTCTTGCCTTCCACCTTCCCTAGCATCACTATGTGTAGCATAGTGGCAACAATATACTCCATTTAGGTCAAAAGTGGTGTCTGCAGCTGCATGCAACCTGCCAGGATCCTTTGTGTGGCCTCCAGAGAGGGTGGCACCAAGCATTGTGCCTCTTTTCATTTTTTTGCATGGGAGGAGTTCAGGGGCAAAATGAGCCACTTAAACCTTGCAGGTGCTTAAGAGACCTACTTCAGCCCTTAAATCTCCTCCGAAATTACCTCCAGAATCATCCCCTCCCCACCCACTTTTGGACTGTGGCACACTATGACTACGCCTTCAACAAAGAACTTGCACACCAATGATTTAAGCAACAGTGCTCAGTTACAGGAACAGAAAGCTTTAAAAAGTCTTTCTGGGCCAGTTCAAAATCTGTATAAACTGACATCCTGCTCTGTAGCTTGAATCATGTCAACTGGATTTCTATTTTCTCAGTGGAAACGTTTTGCTCCTTATCCAAGAAGCTTCTTCAGTCTGAGCAAAGTTAGTAAGGGAATCCTTAAATATGTTTCTAGGGTGGCTGTGGGACCTTGCACCTGGGGCTAGGTCATGGTTATTTGAGATGTTAATTTCTAAGTCCCTTTATCATCCAAAGGAGGATCGTTAAGATTACCTTGCTGTTGTTGAGCTTGCGAAATGGTCTTAATCTTCCTAGGCACAGAAGACAAAGCAGGAAGGAAAATAGGGGAAAGATTGTGCCTGAGGCCCCCACCTCTATTCAAAGAAGGATTTTCCAAGTTGGCATAAATGGATTCCTTGACCCCTCGGACATGATTCAAGCTACAGACAATTCCACCTGGATGACTGAGAACCTTCATTGACATACTGACATCCTGCTCGTTATTTTATCTGAAAACCTGAGATCGGTTGGGATAGCTGAGTTACAGGTAGAACATCAGGGCATCCACAGGAGGGGATGAAAAACGTCCAGATGGTGGTCACGACCATGTGATTGAAGTCCCGACCCTTTTGTACACGCATCACACATGCAGATGTCCCCACTGTGTCTACAGAAGCCAAGTACTGTATACAGGAAGTTTTCCCACCTTCTCCCTTTCCTCATCCAGCCTTCACACACTGGCCAAATCTTTCCCTTTATTTGATTCTTTGTTGTGTTTCACATTTCTACCCCACCACAATCCAGAGACTCTTGGCAACTTACGTAGATTATAAAAACCAAGTAAACATCTATGGTATAACATCCATAAAAACAGTAAAACAACATCTCCCAAACATAAAATTTGAAAGTAGAGATGGCATGATACAATCAGAAGGCTGTTCCACAGCATTAGTGCTACCACAGAAAAGCAGCACTTTCTTGCTTCCGGCCGCCTGGACCTCCCAAAAATATGAATCAGGAACAGTTTCTTTCTGTTTGTTCCCACGGGTCTGGCCAGTACTTGTTGGGGTAGGCAGCCCTGCAGATATCCAGGTGCCAACCATGAAAGGCTTTATAGGTTAAAACCAGCACCTTAAACTGGATCCGAAAACCAACTGGAAAACAATTCAAGGTCCACAATACTGGTGTTATGTGCTCCTAACAACACAAGCCAGAAAGTATGCAGTCTGCTGCATTTTGGACCAATTGTAATTTCTGAGTAGTTTTTAAGGGCAGCCCCAAGTAGAGTGTGTTACAGTAGTCTAACCAAGTGGTGATAAGGGCATGAGTTAGAGTAGCTAGCCCTCTTGCCCAGGTAGGGTCACAACTGATAAATGTGAATAACCATTTGTTCAAAAAATCCAAACCCCAAATGCTGATTCATATACAGGTAGTCCTCATTTAACGTCCACTCACTCAGCAACCAAAGTTATGATGGCACTGAAAGAGGGGTACTTACAACGGGTCCTTGTAATTGCGGCTGTCGCACCATCCCCACGATCATGTGCTCGCAGTTCGGGTGCTCAGCAAATGTCTCTCAGTTATCTTGTCGCAGCATCTCACGGTCACGTGATTGCCATTTGCGACCGTCGTTACCATGACCGTGGGACGCTGCGACCGCGCAGGATTCGCCTAATGACGGCAACCGAGACTGCTGGAACTGCCATCGTAAGTCGGTGCAGTCATGTGACATCACGCCTTATGACCGTGTCACTTAGCGACGGAGTTCCTGGTCCCAATTATTGGTAAGCGAGGACTACCTGTATTTAATTGCTCTTAAATGTTGCAATACAGTAATATATTTCTTGCAAGATTTATTTTAAAAAAACTTGCCTTATTTCTGCCAATCAGCGGCAATAATCATTAATATGATTTTATAACTGGGCAAGGGCTAGTATTAGCAGGCTTAAGAGACAGACAGACAGACAGACAGATTTCTTTTCCTGAGCTTTACTACTCCAGCTCTTCAACTCACTTACAGGTGAGTGAGATAGGTTTTCTAGAAATTTAATATTTCTGAAGTTGGTTTTAGCAGGGTGTAGGCCTGCAGTGGTTTTAAATGGGTCTCATGGATATTGCTATGTCTCGATTTTATAGCTTTTAAAATCTTTAAAAGGCCAGTATGGTGGAATGGTCCCTAACCAAATAAATAAATTAAAAAACAATTCTGCATGTGGGGGAAAGAAAAATATCCCAGGGAAAACCCTAGACCAACCTTTTTCTCTTAGTTGTTCATATGTGTAGGATATACCGGTACCCTCAAACATGATTTATTTACCCATTATTTATTGAAATCATTTTCATCCTACTTTATAATATAGAATTCTGAAGGCCTACATATTTTAGATCAGGCACATACATTTTATAACTGTATCAATAATAAAGACCCTCATAATAATTTATTTAATTTAAATCATTTTTCTACAGCTCTCATTCTATTATCCAGGATCATGACAAGTAAATATATTATAGAATTATAAAAATGAATAATAAACAATATTAATGATAAAACGTATAGCAGGTTAGTGCAATTTTATAATCTGTACATCATGCTGCAACCATCTATGAACATTTACTTGGCAGTAAGTTCTATAGAATTGAATGAGGCATACTTCAAATGAAGCATATTTTTTCTTTAAAAAGTCATTAAAACAGAAGCTATTTAATTCACAAGAAAGCAGAAACATCCCATTGCTTTGAAGCTGTACATGTGAATAAAAAGCATTACCATTTGTACTTATTATTTCAACTGTCCCCAAGTTGTTTAAAAATTTTATGTAGGGTATAAAGTGCATGATTGTACTGCTTTTTCTATTCCGTTTCTGTTTTTTTTTTAATTTCTTAACCCTCTTGAGTACTTGCCAGAATAGAAAAGCGAGATACAATTCAAATAAACAAATAAATCCTAGAATAAATATACTGTTTTTGAAGCCACGCACATAATGTGCACTTGGAATGATAACATGAATTATTTCTCTTGTTAGCTAATTATGCATCGTGACTACAAAATGGTTTTTGCTACTTTGAAAATAAACATCTTGGTTTTGCCTTGGCAATTTGTCCATGCTTGGCTTCCAATTATAATGTTGCAGAAAATGAAAGGTGCGGGGGGGGGGGGGGGACATGAAGGTAACTGTTGAAGTTACATTTCTGCTCTGGCCTTAAAAATAGGATGGATGCTTACATATTTCTCTTTCTTTGGGATGATTCAGTTTCTAACAAATGCTTCAGCTTTGCATTGACATTTATCATTTAATAGCAATGCCAGATTATACAGTATGTATGATTTTTCTCCCTGGAAATGCATGGGCAGTTTGACGGAGGTCTTAATAAAAAGCAAATCCACCCAGCCTTTTTATTCCAGCGCAAGCATAGCCCACTAATGATTTTCAAACCACGCATCCACATGCAACTGAGGCAGCCCAAGGCCAGTTTTAAGTGGTCTGCTCTAGAAGTGGCCCTTCCAATCTTATCTATATAGCCTCTGGATCAGTGTTTCTCAAACCTGGCAACTTTAAGATGTGTGGACTTCAACTCCCAGAATTCCCCAGCCGACGGAATGTTGATGTGCCAGGAGGAGGCAGTTCCATGTCAGCAAACCTATTGCTCCGATTGGTTCTGCTGGCGCTCTGTGGGACCACCCCCTTGCCTCTGACCCCAGATCTGTTGTTCCACCCTTCAGTCTGTTGAGATTGTGTGGGAGACCAGAACCCATGTTTTTTTTTCTTTTTTAAATGGATTGGTCAGCAAAAACAAAAGTAGAAACTCCTGAAAGCCTTCCCCAGAGTCAAATAAAGGGTGACTAATTAAAACTCTTTTCTCTAAGTTAGGTGGCCATCTCCCTCAATCTTTTCCATTATCATTTGACAATCTAAAACAAGATATTAGTTCAGTTACAATTAAACTTAAGAATCCTATTGAGTAACCTTCTCCAGCCTGTCTCACACAGACCACCATCTAGAGAGTATGCTTAAATGGGGTAGGCTGCTTATTATTAATACCTTTATTCCCCAAGTGCCAATCTTTATGCGACCAAGAAGGCAACATCCACAACCAAGACAGAGGCTTCAGCAGAGTTGGAGAAGTGACCCTATTTATAGAACAAATAAACAAACACAAAATTAATTAAACAACTAAAGGAAAGAAGAAAGTCCAAAAATCCAAAATGAAGGCTGAACATGGTCAGCGACTAAAGAATTCTGAAATTAGTGGAGACAAGAGCCCCAAAATAGAGAGTGGGTTAGAGTGGAAATGGAGTATTCTGGAAAAGGGCATGGCTGGGTGTTGGGAATCCTGAAGAGAACAGGATTGCAGTACGCAGGCTGCACTTGTGATTGACAGAAGTAATGAAAAAAAAGAAGCTGTATATTAGTATATTCCTATTTCCTTCCCAGCCACTTAGCAGTCTGGATAGCAAGCAAATGATTTTACAAGAAATGTAAACTTATCCAATTTTGCACAAGAATCCAATTCATTATATTCACAGCTCTTTGCTTTGTATCTTTTTGAAAACCTATGAAAAATGAATCTCTGCTCAAACTAGTTTACCTCACTCCTAAGTGGTTAATTATAACAGAAGCTCCCTGATTTTTGTTGACTGAGATGACGGGAGGGAAGACCCTTAGAGACATATTTAATCATTTGGATCTAGTAGGACTGTATTTATTCCTCCCTTTTTAGTCCATTAGAGAGCAAATTAGATTTGATTTGCTTGCTCTGATTGGCTTAATTGCGCCAGTTACAGCCAAAGTACAAATAAAATTGTAATAAATTGAGCAGATGTTAAACCTACTCTACCAAGATCTTTAATAGTCAGTTCCAATTGCAATTTACATTCAGCAATTTAACAAGACCCCAGGGAAGCATATTTGATTTTGCAGCAAGCTGTTTATTTCAATGTATTTTTTTAAAAAAAAAACACCAAGAGTATTGCTTCAAATTATGGGGCAGATATTTAATTTTAATATTTCCTTTCCAGACTGTTCTCCTTCTTAAACTTCATTATCTTTAATTAAGATATGTATATATTGCACTTTTTCCTGCAGCAGAATCTCACCATCCAAAGAGAGTGCAAATTTGGCAAGCAAACATGGCATAGTGGTTTGTGTTTCAAAGCTGTTAACTGATAACAACAAAAAAGGGAAGCATTTTTGGTCTAAGGATGAAAAAGCATGGGAGTAAGTCGGTTTATGCATGAACTAATAGAAGAGTTCAGACTTACCTCTCCTTCTAATCAGTTCCTGGTTAGAAAGATAAGAAAGCACTCCCTCACTGCCATGAGGGTCTCCATGGACCATATGGGGACCTTGTATATTTTCCTTTTCCTAACTGTTTTCATAACAGAATTGCTCTGGGATTGCAGAGCTGGAAAAAACACACTCTTGGGCTGTATAGTAACTGGAGGACCTTCTTCATACCTCACCTCCCAGGAACAACATCCATAACAAGAAGGACCAGCCTGGCTCTGGTGTTTGCATGTATTATAGCATTAGATTATAAACCACTGTGAGGATAATTCAGTAGAAAGGTGGGTTATAAACATCCTTGATAAATATTAATGATGAGTCATACTCATAACATTATCAGATGAACACTACAAATGTGTATTGGTTCCTGGTAATTGGGCATGGGTCTAACAGTGTTTCTGGTCTGCTCTAGAAGTGGCCCTTCCAATCTTATCTATATAGCCTCTGGATCAGTGTTTCTCAATCTTGGGAGCTTTAAGCTGTGTGGACTTCAACTCCCAGAATTCCCCAGCCAGCAAGTCCACACAGGGAGTTGGGAGTTGAAGTCCACACAACTTAAAGCTCCCAAGGTTGAGAAACACTGGTCTAACATATGTAATTATACATTGGAACAGGATAGGCAACCTGATTTGGGGGCTACATTTCCTATCATCCCAAAGCATCTCAAACTATTGTTGAGAAGTCCAAAAGAGATGTCTGAACAAGCAGAATTCATAAAAATGGAAGTAAACTTGCAGGGAGAGATTCTTCCAGCTTGAGTGTAATACATCTGTGACAAATCCACTCCTTGATCTAAGCCAATATTGCAGTCACAGAGTGGTTCATCCCTGGACTTAATCCTAGTCAAGAGAGGATTTGAGAAGGAAGAATTACGATCCCCTTGCTTCTGTGTAGCTGCAAGTTTTAGGTGCTCTTTTAAGAAGTGCCATTTTCTCAAGGGAATAGTTGGCAAACAAAACACAAAAACACAGATTGGGTGGATGGTGGAGCACCATTTAAATATCAAACATATTTGTCAAATTCAGAGTTTATCTGTGGATCATCTGCAAAAGTGGGAGAATCAGGAATAATTATATCGAAGAATGAATCACAACAAGTTTGCTGAGCCCTACTTGAACCTTGAAATAACAAGGAAAACTTCTAGCAGATCCAAAGAGCAGAGGGATTCTGCTTATCCTGTATCGATACTATCCTACCACACATGCTTATCTACATGAAGATTTCCATATACATTATTACTTCAATAACACACATTAGAATTGTTAACTAAATCCCAGAGCACACAGTAAGAACAAGTGGGTACCTGGGTGTTGAAAGTACTCACATTATACTGTTTACTGGAAAAATAGAATGAATTATCACGTGAATAGCAGTCAAATGGGAACTGGCAATTATTGGGCTAAGGTGATAACCGAGGGATCTTTGAAATGGATAGAATAACATGGGAATGTTTGGAAAGGAAAATGGAAGAAGAGGAACAGCTTAGGTGCCTATGGAAATATATTAGAATAATAGCCAACCTAATTGTGTTAATGTTAAGGAGACCAGATATCTCTAAATCTAAAATTGTGCTGTAGTTTTATTCATATTAAGACTGTAATCTATCTCTATCTACCTACCTACCTATCTATCTACCCTCTTTGCTAGGTCAGGAGACACCCTGAGGATGATCAGCCTTTGTTTTTTTAGAATTAGGGGAAGGGAAGATAAGAGGGCTCGTCATTATTTTTTGTCTCTGAATATGAGTTGTAACCTGAACACTGACAGTATCTATCAGACCTTCATGCACCAGGTCTGTAATTTCCTTCTTGAGATTGATTTTAAATTGCAGAGCTCATGGCTGGCTGACATACCACTTTTGGAATGCCTGGGCTTCTTCCCCAATTCCTGCTTTTTGCAGTAGCTTGCCTGATGAAAAGTTCAGTTCAAATGCTTACATTGTACACTCCGTCATGCCATTTTGGTTTTTTTTAATGAATATTTTTTTAAAAAAAGAAAACAGACAAGCAAAAAAACAAAAAAAGAAAAAGAAAAAATCATACAAAGATATAATATCAGTAAGCGAATAGTAAAGGTAAAGGTAAAGGTTCCCCCCGCACATTTGTGCAGTCGTGTCCGACTCTAGGGGCTGGTGCTCATCTCCGTTTGTTAGCCGAAGAGCCAGCGTTGTCCGAAGATGCTTCTACGGTCATGTGGCCGGCATGAGGCACATGGAATGCTGTTACCTACCCACCGAAGTGGTACCTATTCATCTACTTGCATTTGCATGCTTTCGAATTGCTAGGTTGGCAAGAGCTGGGGCAAGTGCGGGAGCTCACTCTGTCACACGGGGCTAGGGATTCGAACCTCTGAACTTGCGATCTTCCGATTGACAAGCCTGGCATCTTAACTGCTGAGCCACCATGCCCCTTTTAAGTGAATAGAGAAGTTCCAAAAGTTGTACAGTTAGTGCTCTGTATATCATTGATGAAGGATTAACCATAAAAACAGAATACATTAAGATATTTTTAATAAAAAGAATAAGGATTTTAAAGGTCTTTTTACATCTCTGAGCTGAATACCAGCATCTCTACTATTTTAATATTTAAACATAAATCACCTAACAGGAAAAAAGATAAAAAAGAAAAACTACTACAAATATTATTTAGCAAATATTTAGTTTCTAACTTCCCCATTGTTTTCCTTGGACTGATATACAGTATTTATAAACATTTAAAATTGTCATATATTTCTAATTTCAATTTCTAATTTCATTTTTTTAATCAATTCTTTTCCCTCTTAAAAACATACTCTAAATATTTAAATTCAAATTAAATTCATCCGTAACGTACCTCTTTTCTGAAGTTGTGGTAAGTTTATCCTTGCTACCATCAACGTCTTAGTATCTTAGTAAATTGTGATATTTTGGGTTGATTTATCCTGAAATTATGCCTAATTAAAAAAATATGGTTTCAATTCAAATTTGGTTTCTAAAATTCTCTGAATGGGGTGGTGTATTTCTTTCCAGTACTTTTGAGGGTTTTTTTTTTTTTTTACATGTGTACCGCATCTGGTAAAATGTTCCTTCAGATTGTGTAAATATTTCACCTTTTATTTTTGTGCCATTTTGGTTGAGTCTTCCAAAGGATCTGCCTTAACCATGTACTGTATACCCGATATTAATAAATTGGCCTACAGCAGGGTTTCTCAACCAGGTCTCATGGAACCCTAGGGTTCTGCAAGAGGTCATTAGGGGTTCCCTGGGAGATCACGATTTATTTTAAAAAATTATTTCAAATTCAGGCAACTTCACATTAAAGAGGTCAGTTTCATTCTTTATTTTTAGTTTAAGAACACCGTTAATGCATATATACAGGCCTACCCATGAAACAAATATAATAATTTTGTAACTTCTGGCCTATATTTGAGCCTGAGTGTGCAGGGGTTCCCCAAGGCCTTAAAAATATTTCAAGGGTTCCTCCGGGGTCAAAAGATTGAGAAAGGCTGACCTACAGCAACACAGTTAATTTTTCTGAAGAAAGAGAGAAAAATAGAGCATCAGTTTTCTGCTATAACACAGGGGCTCCTGGTTGGGATTAGAATGCTGAAAGTATTATTGATCCTTTATGCAGGAGCTGGACACCCCACCTCTTAAAATAAGACTCCAAAAGGCTGTAACAGATAGGCACTGAGGACTGGAAATGGTCTTGTAGGTTCCTTCAAACCCCTCATGTGCAAAATGTAAGGCAAATGTTATATTTGGATTTGCTAAAGCAGTTCAGAAAGAGAGCATACAAGTGGAGCCCAGGACAGTGATGTCAGAACTGAGAGAGTAGAATAATTCTTGATAAGACTTCACCAATTGTCCATGGCTTTCTTTACTCTGATCTCCAACAACTCTCTTCCTATCCTTTTCCTTCTACTGATTGTAATTCCCTGTTGTTTGTCAGGAGGGGAGCCTCTGTCAACTGAGCCCTCTCTGACTGTTAGGTCTTTTTTCTTTCTGCTCATTAGTAGATGGGGATGGTTTCAGAGAGGTAGCCCATGCCTCACCCTAAAAAAAATAGCATTATGTAGGGAACCTTAACCCCCCCATTATGCGCGCGCACACACACACACACACACATACAGTGACCCCCCCATTGCACACACACAGCCCCAAATGTCCTGCCCTAATATATGGCTACAATGTTGCGGCAATTACTCACAATTCGGCACTTCAGGTACTTAGGTAGATGAGCAAGCAAAAATGAACAGAGGTAATGTACTTCAGGAATAAAACAAATATGGACTTCCGGTGGGAAATGGCGGACTGACCAGCTGTGCCCGCAAGATCTGCAGGCAGAACTGGCATCGTGGCAGTTTTTTCGGGCTCAGGCTGGTTTCTCCTGAAGCCCAGAGCATTGGAATTGACTCATTCATCCTCCAGACAGCGAGCGCAAGCCAGGAGATTGTAAACAGTGTCTGCGATCAATGGGTAAAACTTTGCTGGGAGGCTGGTAAGACATCATTTCCGAGCCGCGCTGCAGCCTTAAAGGGACAATAAGTCCAGCCACCCCATTTCTAAAGCACCCAATTTATTTTTTCTTTAAGCATCTGTACCCTAAGAGAGGCTTTCCACATTGAGGGGAAACTATCTCTCTTGGTGCTTATCATTATTTTTGTGATTAATTAAAAAATTTTTTTTTTAAAAAAAAGCTTTGGATTTTGCTTTCCATCCAATACTAAGGAGGGTTGAGAGTATGTTATTGTCTCCCTGTTATTATTTCTGCGCTAATTTTGAAGATTTTAGCATTTTTCCTACACGTTGAATCTGCCATTCTGAACTTTCACTTTCCTGCCGCTAATTTTTCTGGGAACTGTCTGTGATCTTATCTTAACTCAGTTCAGAAATTTTTCATTACCTTTTACTTCTGCCGGTTAAGTATCTAGGGGGCACTATAACTTACTGCTTCAGAAATGAAGGATCTTAACCAGGCTCTCTCCAATTTTCGCTGAGATATTAAAGCAGATATTAAGCAAGTTTTTTCTGATTCCTGCCAAGCTGTTGTGCAGGACATTCGGAGCATTGTGGAAAATATGTGGTCTGAAATGTGCCATTTGATTGGAGATGATCTAGATGAATCTGAAGAATCTAACAGCGATGGAAATGTTTCTCCCAAGACTGAGATTTGGGCTTCTGTTGAAATCCTGGATGAAATTCGCAATGCTGAATTGAAGAACTTAAACGGAGAAATTGAGCTGCAAGATATGAGTGAATTTGACTTTCTGATGGAATGTTATGGAAAAGAAGGGGTTATTATGTACAGGAGGTTTTTTGAAGAGAAGTCTGTGTTTGTGAGGGGAGCAGTTGGGCTGTTTGATTTCTTTAAGAAAATAGCTCTGTGCCTGTTATGGGGATATGTAAATGTCTTGGTTTATTTTGAAGTGGGTTAAAGGACTAAAAATATTTATCTGGATGGTTTTTTTGGCTTTGGATGATTTTACTTATCGTTAATGACTGGGATTATTAAGGTTTTTTCTTATTCATGTTTTTCGTATTCATGTTTTTTGTATAACTATAATGGTAGACAATTTACATGCTTTTCTATTTTTGATCTTTATTATAGTAGACAGGAATGTATAGAATAGTAGTAGGAAGGGAATAATTAAGTAATTGTTATGGGGGGGGAAGTTGATTAGGTGATTTATACTTTTTTTCTTTTAATATAAAGGGGGGAGCAATGGTATTTAGTGATTTTTATAATGTGCTAAGGGGTTGACTTGTAGAAATAATGTGATGTTGGTTTAATATAGAGTAAGGCAGGGCTTTTCAAAGTGCTGCCGCCGGCGACACACCAGCGGCAGCGGCGGCGTGCGGACGGCGATGGCGCGGGGTGTGTGTGCGGCGGCGCGCGCGCATGGCGACGGCGCGGGGGTGTTTGCGGTGACGCGCGCACGGTGGCGACACGGGGGGCGTGCGGCGGCGCGGGGGGCGTGCGGTGGCACGCGCATGCATGGCGGCCACCGTGCATGCGTGCGCCGCCGCTTCCGGGTGGTGTGGCGACACACCACGCTGTGTGTGGCGACACACTTTTGTGTCGCGACACACAGTTTGGAAAGCTCTGGAGTAAGGGATTGATTATGGGAAATTGCTGTATATCCTTGATGTTTAAAGTTGGAAGTCACTTCTTTTTGTAATCTATCTAAAAAAATGTCTCTTGTGTTTTCACACTTTTTTAGTTCTTTTTTTGTAGTTTTTTGTTTTTCTGTATCTTTTATCTTTTTTTAATAAACTTAATAAAATTCTTTTTTAAAAAAGGAATAAAACAAATATGTAACACAAATACACTTAAAGGTGAACAGAAAAATGAATGCCAAGGGTAGACCATCTCTCCAATCTAGAAATAATTTAATTTGGAGAGAGCTTATTCCCTAAATTCAAGAGCCAAGAGGATTAAATGACCCTGAGGTTTAATGTTCCCACTGTGAACGTTCAGTGCAACAAGGTAGAAGGTGATAAAGGAAGCTGCACATATTATTTTGGATGTAGGTCCCGAATCATAACAGATGTTAATGAGTCGCTGTGATGAGTTTTTCAGTTCTTCCTTTATGATTCTTCTTTCCCACATTAGATAGCAGCTCAAGAGTATATAAAATGATATAATTCATTAGGAACCAAAGGGTAGTTACATTTTAAAAAGAGAGAGAAATGGGTTACGTTAGAAAAAAATATATTTTAAAAAGCGTGCACTGCAGATTCCTGTATGATGAAGCATCACGGAAATGTGTGTGCTTTAAAAAGAACTGTCAAAGAAATTACTTAACAACTGAATATACTTGAGAAAGAAAAGCTAAATGGAAAAAAAAAACCTGTGGGGCAGAATGTTGTACTGCTAGCACAGATGAGGATGATGAGGATGATCCAGATTTTCCCATCCATAATGGGAAAAGCAAACTCTCTTGATCCAAATTGATAGAAGGCTGGAATCTGCCCTGGATCTTTGCTGGCTCTGAAAGTTTTAGCCATCCCAATAGGTCTGTTTCTGCTCTGATCAAACCAGAGGATCGCATTACATCAATTTCTCAGCCACCCTTTTATTTTTTAAATGATTTTTTTCAACTTCATATCTTTCCCTGTTACAATGCCAGTTGAAAAAAAAGCACAGAATCCTTTTTTTAAAAGCAGGATCGGATCCGTTAGAGAAAAGAAACAAACTGCAGAGCTGTGTTCTGAGGTGACAGTTAGTTTAGTCTCTCCAGCTGATTGCAAAATTTCGGTGCCATCTGCAGGAAGCCACACAGGCAAATGTGTCATCAAATCTAATAATGAAAAGAAGAAACAGACAGAACGTGCTGTAGAAACAGAGGGGTTTAATTACTGCTTTATACTCCATAGTTTCTGAAAATACTCAAGCTAAGTACAGTTAGGCGAAGCTGATCTTTCAAGCAAGGATGTCTTAACTCATGAAAATAAAAGGTGGGGGAAGGCTACTCAGTTTTGACCCTGGGAATTAATCTCTTCCTGCAAGGCTTTCAGAATACACAGGGAGTTACAGTTAACATCTGACATTTTAAAAAGAAGTGCTAAGTAAACCTAGGGCAAAATGACATCCAAATGTTTGATCATTTCAAATGCCATGGGCTATCCCGGGGTGGGTTTTGATCCGGGGAAGGTGGTTTGTCCTGCTATATGAAGGAAACAAAGGACTCAGCTTTGGAATTCAGTACAAACTCTGGGCCTGATATTATTTTTCTGCCCAATGGCCTTCACAGGTTTGTTGCTGTGAGAATAAGAATTTCAGCCTGTTTCTTCTTTTGATTATTGGACATGCCTCCTTAACCACCTAGAGCAGTGTTTGTCAACCTCAGCAACTTTAAGATGTGTGGACTTCAACTCCCAGAATTCCCCAGCCAGCCATTCCGGAGATTGAAGTCCACACATCTTAAAGTTGCTGAGGTTGACAAACACTTTTTTTTTTTTTTTTTAAACAATTTATTCCCCGCCCATCTCCCTTGCAAGGGACTCTGGGCGGGTTACAACAATTGAAAGTTAAAAACTATAAAAATATCATCTAAAAATACAATAATAATAAAATAATAATATACAATAATAAATTATCTAAATCCAAGATGGATTGGAGACCATAGTGTAGATCGTATTCCTACGGGGCCAGCCAACCCCAGGAGGCACTGCCACCTCTGTCATCCCAGGCTCGATGGCAGAGCCAGGTCTTGAGGGCCTTCCGGAAGGCCAGGAGCGAGGGGGCGAGTCTCACCTCCGGGGGCAAGATGTTCCATAAGGCGGGCGCTATCGCAGAGAAGGCACGTCTCCTGGACCCCGCCAGATGGAATTCTCTTGTTGAGGGGTCCGAAGCATGCCCTCCCTGCATGCACGGGTGGGGCGGGCCGACGTTATCGGGACGAGACGGTCCCTCAGGTACCCTGGCCCTATGCCATATAGGGCTTTAAAGGTAATCACCAACACCTTGAATTGGACCCGGAAGCAAACTGGTAGCCAATGCAGCTCGCGTAGCAGAGGTGTTACATGTGCCGATCTCATGGCACCCATAACTGCTCACGCCGCAGCATTCTGAACCAGCTGAAGCTTCCGGATACTCTTCAGGGGTAGCCCCATGTAGAGCGCATTACAGTAATCTATACGGGAGATGACAAGGGTGTGAGTGACTGTTCGGAGGGCCTCCCGATCCAGGAAAGGGCGTAACTGGCGCACAACACCAAGTTGTGCAAAGGCCCTCCTGGCCGTGGCTGCCACCTGCTCTTCGAGCAAGAGTCGCGAGTCCAGGAGGACCCCCAGATTCCGCACTGGATCCGAGCGAGGTAGTGCCACCTCACCCAGAACCAAAGATGACAACTTCCCGGATCTAGGGGGGCCATCAATCCACAGCCACTCCGTCTTACCAGGGTTCAGCTGAAGCCTGTTGTTCCCCATCCAGGCCCCCACAGCCTCCAGACACTGAGATAAGGCATCGACCGCATCACTTACTTCACCTGGGATGGAGATGTACACCTGGGTATCATCAGCATATTGGTGATACCTCATCCCATGGTGACGGATGATCTCGCCCAGCGGTTTCATGTAGATGTTGAACAGGAGAGGAGAGAGAACCGACCCCTGCGGCACCCCACAAGTCAGGGGGCGCGGGTCAGCCCTCTCCTCCCCTATCAACACCGACTGGGAATGGCCCTGGAGGAAGGAGGTGAACCAGCGCAAAACTACGCTGCCCACCCCCAACTCCCTGAGCCGTCCCAAAAGTATACCGTGGTCGACGGTATCGAAAGCCGCTGAGAGATCTAAGAGAGCTAGGATGGACGCACTCCCTCCGTCCCGCTCTCGCCAAAGATCATCCATAAGTGCGACCAATGCGGTCTCCGTCCCATATCCCGGCCTGAAACCTGACTGGAAGGGGTCTAGATAATCCGTTTCCTCCAGAATCCTCTGGAGTTGCCAAGCCACCACCTTCTCAACCACCTTTCCCAAGAAGGGAAGGTGGGAGACTGGGCGAAAATTGCCCAGGATAGTAGGGTCCAGGGACGGCTTCTTGAGGAGGGGGTGCACCAGCGCCTCCTTAAAGACCTCTGGGAACACCCCCTCACTCAAGGACAGATTAATCATCGCCTGGACCCATCCACATGTCACCTCACTGGCCGATTTCACCAGCCAGGAGGGACAAGGGTCAAGCTGGCATGTGGTGGCGTTCACAGTCCGGAGGATCCTTTCCACTTCCTCAGGCGCAACAGGATCAAACTGTTCCCAGATAACATGGTAAGTACGAGCCCCTGGCATCTCCACAGATCCTGTCTCATGCTTGGAGTCCAACTTCGAATGAATCTGGGCGATTTTATCCTGCAGATGCTCAGCAAACTCTTCCGATCGGCCCTGTAAGTGGGTCTCCCCCTGCTCCCGACCCAACAGTGATCTTGTAATTTTAAAAAGGGCCGTCGGGCGGCATTCTGCGGATGCAATAAGAACGGAGAAATATTCACGTTTCGCCGCTCTTACCGCCACAAGGTAGGCCTTAACTGCGGCTCTAGATTGTGTTCGGTCAGATTCATTCTTCGTCTTTCTCCAGCGGCGCTCCAGACGTCTCTTAACCCTTTTCAAGGCCCTTAACTCTTCGGTAAACCACGGAGAGCGGCGGGCCAAGTAGGGCCGGAGAGGTCGCATAGGCGCGATCTTGTCCAGGGCTCCAGCCGCGGCCCTGTTCCAGGCCGCAGCCAGGAGCTCCACTGGACCGTGAAGCAAGTCCTCGGGAACAACTCCCAGCTCCTTCTGAAACCTCACTGGGTCCATCAGTCGCCGGGAGCGGACCAATCGAATAGGTCCCGCCTCCCTGCGGAGTGGGGCAGCACAAGAGAGTCTAAGGGTCACCAGGGCGTGGTCCGACCATGACAATGGGGAAAGGTGTAGCTCTCCCCTCAGATCACATTGCCACTGCTCAGACAAGAAAACTAAGTCCGGGGTGAGACCACTGTCCCGAGTCGGGTCACGAATAATCTGAGACAGGCCCATAGCTGCCATGGTAGCCATGAACTCCCGAGCCGCCTCCGAGTCCCGTCCCAGAGATGGCAGATTAAAGTCCCCCAGAACCATAAGTCTGGGGAACTCCACTGCCAGCCCCAAGACAGCCTCGAGCAGCTCAGGCAGGGAGGTTGCTACGCAGCAGGGAGGCTGGTACAGCAGCAACACTCCCAACTGTTCTCGTGAACCCAACTTGAAAAACAGGGTCTCACACCCGGCCACTTGTGGAGCAGCGCCCCTGAAGGCCACAAGAGACTCTCGAATGACCACTGCCACCCCTCCTCCCCTGCCCCGGTGTCTCGGCTGATGCCAGACCTGAAACCCGGCTGGACACATTTCCAAGAGGGCCACTCCCCCCTCTGGTGCCAGCCAGGTCTCGGTAATACATACCAGGTCGGCCCCCTCATCCGTGATCAAGTCACTTATAAGGGGGGCTTTGTTGTTCACCGACCTGGCATTCAATAGCAGCAGCCGGAGACCGGAGACCCCGAGGATCTGCCTACCAGGGCCTGGGTATGAACACGGGGGGCCGGAATGCACCACCGGTAACAAACACCGGGGGCGCCTTCCCCAGAGATGGCATGCCCTCTTGTCCTAGAGAAAAGGTAGGATATAATTAAAAATAAATAAAATACTTCACAAAGCTCCATTTTAGTCGGGGGAATTTAGACAGGCTACAGCAGGGTTTCTCAACCAGAGTTCCGTGAAACCCTAGGGTTTCGCGAGAGGTCACTAGGGGTTCCCTGGGAGATCATGATTTATTTAAAAAAAATTTCAAATTCGAGCAACTTCACATGAAAGAGATAAGTTTCATTCTTTAGTTTTAGTTTAAGAACACTCTTAATGCATATATACAGGCCTACACATGACAGGAATATAGTAATTTTGTAACTTCTGGCCTACATTTGAACCTGAATGTGCAGGGGTTCCCTGAGGCCTGAAAAATATTTCAAGGGTTCCTCTAGGGTAGGCTGACCATATTTCCTTCAGACGAAAACAGGACTTTGGGGATGGCAAAACGGGACAGGGTCTTATGCCACCATGCCGGCCTCCAAACCCTGCCCCCCAGTCCACGCAATTGGCTCCCGCCTGCAAACCCCGCCCCCGCCCCACACGATTGGCTCCCGCCTGCAAACCCCGCCTTCGAAAGGGCAGGCTCCAGTACGTATGGTCACCCTACTCTAGGGTCAAAAAGTTGAGGCTGGGCTAGATTCATTGCTCTGAGATGAGCCACTTTGGAAATGGTGTTTCCTTTTTAATGAAGGAGTGGGGGCCTTTTAAAAAAAAATCTGGAGTCATCTGCTGAAGGTGGAGCTAAAGTCTGAAATGGATGTCAACTTCTCTCTCCTCTCTCTTTTTCTTTCTTTCACTCCCTGATCACTCTTCTTCCTAGGAATCTGAGCTGATACCTAACAGAAAGTTGCATGAAATTAAGAGCAAACTGCAGCCCTTATGCTCCACAGTTGTCTAGGTCTACATGGGTGTTAAAGAAAACTGTTTGGCTTCAAAATACAATTACTATTATTAAAAGCATGACTTGTGTTGTCTGAAGCAAACAAATCTATGGATAATATACCAATAAGTTTAAATAGGAATGCCTACAGATGAATGGGACAGTATCCATCTTTTTTAATTCTGCAATCAGTCGCTCTGAAAAGGAACTACCTCCACAAAAGAAATAGGAAATTCTTAAACATATATTAGCAGTTAATTTAATTTTAGTTCATTACCAAGCTAGATTACATCATCAGTTTGTTAACAGGCTAAGTAACCTCATCAGTGGTGCACGGAGGATGTTACCTAGTCTGGTAATAATACGTCTGCATGAAAACAACCAGAGAACACCAAAAACCCAACTTTTAAATTAAATTTAAATGAGATTCTTTCTCCCCCCATATTTGAGAACATGATATCCATCACTCATTCAGGGACCAAATGTACCCATTGACCTCAAAAAGGTGGTTCATCCCTGATTTTGATAAATAATATCTTCTGTGTTGGCTACTCTTCCTTCCTACTTCCTCTACTTTACCAAAAGAAAACCTTCTACAGATTCCAGCCCAGGAACAAAAGGCAAAAATATAATAGTCTAAGTAAGATGTACTGCAGCCTTCCACAATGACATGTCTTCTATATGTGTTGGATTGCAGTCCCACCATCAACAACTGCCAATACATCTGGAGAGCAACAGTTTGGGATCGATGTGGTCATCTTGTACCATTTCCTGTTCTCTGCTCCTGCTAGCAGAAGAGCACAAGATCTGCCTGTTGGTTAAACTGAGATCTCCCTTCTGTCATACCCCTTCTCGCTTACCAATTATCAGCTTGATTTCTCTCACACTTATCATTCATATACCAGACAGTGGTAGTGGCAAGAACAAATCAAGTGGTGGTCATTTTAAACAAAAACTACAGCTGAAAAAAATGCAGGTGGGGAAATGCGGCGTGTGTATTTCCCTCTCCTCTTTTCCCTCTGCTCATTTGTTCTCTACCAATAGAAGAGAATATCTGTAGCTCATTTGTTCTCTGTTGCCACTTCGGACACAATAACTTTCAATGAAATTCCAACAGTCCTGAAGTGCTCAATTATGTTGATTCACTAAAAGACTTATACTGCATTTGTCCTTGGTTCATTGTCCTTTGGTGCACATTTATCATTCCTGCACATAGCTACATGTAAGTAAGTAATTTTCCTACAAGTCTATTATAATTTAATGCCATTTTATGCAGCATGTCTGGCTCCAGATGAATGAAAAGAACAGGTCCTTCTTGGAACCTGTCCCCATTGTTATATTTTCTCGGGAATCTTTGGAATTATACTGCAGTTCAGGATCCCCAAATTGATAAACATAATGACCAACAGACCAAAGCTGTAACTAATTAAAGGCATGTAGCTCACAGGCACAAGTCATGCCCTTCTATGTATTAATTTGAATCGCAGAGCATGCCACTTGGATATAAGCATTCCATGCTATTTCACACACACAAACCACATTATTGACCATGTATATAGTACAGTATATTCCCGTTACTGTATGCCATTTTAAAAGTTCATAAAGGTATGCTGCTCTAACACCCCTGCTTTGAACAACATGGAAATACCTCTAAAGGAAGGTAAAAATAATTCAATTTCACTGCAAACAAGTATACTGGGCAAAACTCTGGAAAATGAGATGACAGGTTAGACAGGTGCTATAATTTGGGGGAGATGGGCGGTAATATAAATTTAATAAAATAAATAAAATAAATAAATAATTGCTACTGACTAGTAGGAGGCACCATGCAACTAGTTTGTCTTATTGAAACTAATCAGGCATAGGTAGTATTCCTATATTCAAACCCCTTTAGCAGTATTTGAACTAGGTGACTGTATGTACCGTGCATTAAGCTTTAGAGCTACCTTGGCCTGGCTGTCAGTAGCAGGTGGGAAGGAATATCAATAAATGCTACTTTGGATCTCATTCCTTATACACTAAGTCAACAGCTTACTATTCGTATGTGTTTGGACCTCATACTAGACCTCCACCCTTAAGGTGGTTTATATAGATTTTACAGATGGAGGTTCTCTGAATTGGCTCTATAACTGGCAACTTTAATCCCCAATTCTGAAATTATTCTGAAATTAAAATTAGTAATTCTAATTGCAACTCTCCAACTCTGTGTTGTTACATCAGGAGGCCAGTCAAAATTGATAGAATTATGTTCTCCTAATTCTGTATAAAATCTGACCATTGTTCTAAATCCATCCATCTATCTCTGTTCTTCTGCAAAATTCTCTGAGGGGCCCTTTTGAAATATTTCAATTTTCCCTGCTTCATACATTTGTTGTGATAATTAAACAAAATATCACCAGATACGTTTTAGCAAGCTTATTGTGTGAGAATGGAGAATATGGGAGAAGAGCAATTTCATCACTATTGCTTTTGGGAAGTTGATATGTTGCCACTAATTTTAATTAATGTGTTTATTTACATTTCATGTAAGTTTCTGAGATCTTTATCTAGGGTTTCCTTTTTTTATTTCCATGCTTTCTGAAAGCAGAAATATGTCCCAGCAGAAATGGCCAAGATAGCTTAATTCTGGCAAAACAGAGTGAGAATGTGTGATGTAGTAATTCAGAACAAATACTTCAGTCACTCTAAATGACTACCTGCAAAATTGTGAGCCAATCTTTTGGTGTTGATCAAGCTTGTTCAAGTTGTAACTCTTGTAACAAGGAACATTATCTTGAATAAGTACTTCCATTCCAACTTCTATATCTGCATTTTAAAATGTCGTGAAATAAGGCTCAATTAACTGTTAAAGGGGGACTTCTTTGGATAGCATGTGGTTAACAGGAGCTGGAAACACTGACCCAGTATTCTTCCTCACTAGAAAACTTTCAGTGCCTTTATAACCATTATTGAAGCAATATAAAGCCTGTCCTCATTATTGCTGTATTAGCAACAAAAATGGTAGGATGAAGCTAGAAAACAGCAGCCATCATTTACAGATCTACAGTAGAACACATGGTTGCATTAGCATTCAGGTGGGTAGTGGCCAAAGGAAAATTCTATCATGGCCCCATCCCATGAGCATGTTGCTTGACTAGCCACATCAGCATTGCAGGTTTACTTTTTTCAGATTGCCCTTAAAGTCTTCCTAATTTGTTGCTTCCCAGAATGAACTAAGAGCCAAATGTGCAGAGGTCCAGACTATCCATTTTCCAAAGGTAATCGGGTACCAGAGATTATTGTTTTGTGGACACCATCAGGTATATTTAGATCCTGAGTATGGGTGTGCTTCTCCAAGAAAATCTAATGAAGACATGTGTTATTCTTGATTCATAAAGTCCAGGAAAGAGAATATAGTGTGAAAAACAATTCTTAGTACATTCAATGAATGAATCATGAAACGTACCACTTTTGTATTCCATATAGGATGCCATCAGATTCTAACAATACTTTATAAGCAATACTTTAATCTCTAATTAAAATCTAACACATGTCTTTCATTAAATAATGATTCTGCTAGCTAATCCAATTAATTATCTCTGTCTTAATAAATTTTGTCCTATAGGATTTGAAGAAGTCATTTTAGGAAATCACTGAATGAGAGGATTACTAGGTCCACTCATTCCACAGAAGAATCCCATGTATTCAAACACTCCTAAAGTTAAACCATTATTTATTTTAATCTTGATTAGCGAATAGATTCTAGAGGCCTTATTAAGGCACAACACTCAACCATACAGCATGGTTTATAAACAATGACGGGGTTCACACATAACATTAAGCAAAACCGATGTGTTCACACTGTCCACTTCCAAAGATAAAGTATGAAAATGACAGGTATGCATTTGAAAAATACAAATGTCACTCAAGCATATCCATGAAAATTATGTTGCAAGGGTGCTTAATATGTACACTCAGTGACAACATAGGTCTTGTTGCTAAGCTATGAGTAATAGTGCCCAATTTAGTTTCTATACCAATTGGATCCCAAGTATTGCTGAAAACTGTACAATTTTTAGTAATAGGAAGGAATCATTGCAGAAAATTGTATCGTATGTCCATACATATAAAGAAGCCTAGGGGTGTATTTTTTTAAAGAAAATAGGAAGCTGCAATATAGTTGGAGGCAATAGATTCTGAGATGCTTACAATTTTCCCCTTCTTGTTATGCTCATACAGTACATTACGGATTACTGGATTTGGGCTGTGAAACAACAGATGGCCACTAGATGGCAGCAAAGAGTTGGGGTGTATCTCTATGCTGCCATCTAGTGGTTGGTCAGATTTTTGTAGCCCAGAACTGAAAACTCTGGGTATTGTAAATGCATTTTTATAAGCATCTTGGGCTGGGAAGATTTTGAACAGCAAGAGGAAAGGTGAGGAATTCAGCCCTCTTTCTTGACTTGCCTTTACTCCTCTCCTAACTACATTTTCCTGGGGCATGTTTTCATTAAAATAATATCAACACTTCATGATATGCTTGTGGTTTCAGTGTCTCATTTGTTCATAACATGCTACAGTATGGTTTGAAAAGCCTCTTCATGACTAAAACTAGTTAAATAAAAACACACTAAGTCAATAAATTCTTAAGTTATTTTAGCCACAATGTTTTTCCTGGCCATTCTCTCGGGAGCACTAAAATCCACAGGATGATTCTAAACCTATTTGGAAGTGATACTGCAGAAAACGAAGGTGATAAAAAATAAAATAAATAAATAAATAATAATAATAATAAAATAATAATAAAATAAAATAAAATAATAAAATAAAATAAAATAAAATAAAATAAAATAAAATAAAATAAAATAAAATAAAATAAAATAAAATAAAATTCATCATCATGGTCATAGTATACATTTATTTTTAACTGCCGATCTTATCACTGCCCTGTATAATTCATGAATAAAATCGAGGAAGGCTGAGCATATATAGCACTTTTAACGGAAAGAACCCTTCAGTGTGAACAATAAATCAGAGATCCTGGGCTGACCTTCTAGCATTTGGTAAGTTTCAGCCACAAAAGCAAGAGGTTCATAACTTCTCTTTCATATACCGTAGGTAGCAGACCTTCTACCGCTGCTACTGCTAGTAGAGAAGAATGGTCCTGCAGTCAGCATTTTATGTTAGACCATTAACTTAGATTCAGGGCTGGGAGGCAACACATTGCGATATTTTGCAGTGTGTGTTTCCCCTCAGTCCCATAGATCTGGTTCTGATAGAGCATGAAGCAAGAATAGCCTCAAGACTGTCTTTCCTCTAAAGAAAAGGGAAACATTAAAGACTAGTTCATACGCACAGACAAGCTTTACACATTGTACCGAGCCATAATGTGACTTGCTTGCTCGTGGCTTAGCATGTCATTTAAATCCAGGCAATATGGTCTGTAAACTGTCACCATATTGACTTAGGGCTTAGCATCTAAAGTGGCCCCAACCGAGTCTGTGGCCAACACACCATGATTAAACAATCATAGCTTAGAGGAAAGTGTGAAACATCTTATGGGTGCTTAAGTACCTGCAGGACTACTACTTGACTTGAGGATTTGAGTCTGGCTCTTCCTGGTTCTGGTCCAACACTTGACCACTTTTCTACTCTGTTACTGATTGCTCACTGACTATAGCATCTTGCATTACAAAGGTGGAAAACTGTGGCCTGCCCAGGTTGATGAACTATCAACTCCAAGCAGTTGACCCCATTGACTGCGCTGACCAGGGCTGTTGAAAGCAACATTGGAGTCCATTCTTTGTCCAGTGTTCCACGCTTAAAAAGTTGCATTAAACCATAAGAGAGTGTTAATGTTGTGAGAATCAAAGCAGATGGCATTTCTTGCTAATATTTCACTTTTGAGAGCAATACAAACTGCAAATAGTATTTCTGGGCACTTTTGCTGAGTCACTGAAATCTTACTAAGGCTCCTGTTTTCCAATACATGTCTCATTTCCTGCTTTTTCATGAAACAGTTGGATGGGTTGTTGCATCCTTTCTACACTGGACAGGAGTACCAGCAAAAGAAAACATTTGATGTCATTGGGATGATCAGAGAACAAGCGTTCTTCACGAAAGCCTTAATAATCTCCTTCTGCCTTTACTTCCTTTTCCTTTTGATAAACCGGGGCAAGTAATTTGCTTTCTTCAAGAAGGAGAACCACAGAAGAGTTACTGTCCCCAGCAGCGACCTTATAAACTTGAAGAAAAGCCATCCAAGGACTTTCTGTTCCCTCCGCTTAATGGATTTGCAATTTAAAGGGAGATGCTGTTATTTGTTGTCACTTGATGTACGTAAAAAACAACAGTAACAAGAAATGCAGAGGTGTTAGAAATATTGTCACAGTTATTCAAAGAAGCCTCTGTCAGCATTTCCAGAAGAAGAGAGAAACAGCAGGAGCTCTTCAAATGAGGCTTTAATTACAAAAATGAAGGAACTCAGCATAGGAAAGGATATTGGTGCTTCCTACATCTGCCAGGGAGAAATTTCAGCCTCCTTAACTCTGAATCTAATGAGCAGTCTTAGTCCCCAAAGATGTTTACCTTCTGCTTCTCTCTTCACCAACCTTGACCGGGCTACCGAATAACGATTTCCAGCAACAAAAATGGTGAAATTATAAACTCTTGCCATATAGCAAGGTTAGCCTGACAGCTTGCTTCTTGCACTTGTAGCCCATCTTCCATCAATTGCGCAATGCCAAACACAGGATTTATTTATTTATTTATTTATTTATTTATTTATTTATTTATTTATTTTCCCAGGTGGTTTCCTAACATGGACCCTACTTTTGTGTCGTTTTTCAAAGGAGTCTCCCGACTATATCCTGCAAAATTTGTGAAAGAGCCCAATCCGTTTCTCCATTCACAAATTTAGATGATGAGCCTTACAGGCAGCCTTGCCAAGAAGCAGAAGCCTTATAGGTCCTTTGGACCTGTTCCTGCTTGGCTTTCCCTTCCTATTTTGAGCTTGCACAGCTCTGGCTTGGTTAGAGGCCTCAGTAGAAGCTAGGAAGCCACAAATAAACTGTTGAGGTTTGTATATACCCAGGAATTTACAGATAGATAAATTATACTGGAGAGGCTTGATATCTAGGTGAGAGGGGAATTATTCTGCAAGTCACCCAATTAGCAGCCATTGTTGTAGGGATGATATGGCAGCAATGACTCATACTACAGGTGCTATCATTTAGTTGGGTGTGGCAGATGATGAGAGTGACCTATAATGTGATTGGTCAGTTTATGTATATAAGCAGAGAAGATCTGGTGGTCTTTCTTCTCGTTGCTGCTAAACTTCTCATCGCTGTATTTCGTCACGTTGCTGTATCATTTGTTACTGCTGTTGGATGTATTTTGGACTACGTATGTATATAAAGTAAATAGGCTATTTTATCTAATCTCTGCTTGAGTGTCTATTTACTGCATAGAACGTGGATCACTGGTGTCTTGAAAAAGAAGCAGGCCGCCCCACGGTGCACACTCTGACAGGTTACAGGCCCAGCAGTGGATCGTGTGCAGCTGGTATGCTGGCACGGCTGTGAGGACGTTGGAAGCCTATCCAGGAGTCGTTTGGATATCTGGGGCAAGTTTGGAGCTTTTGCAGGTTCTGTGCCTGGCCGTGTATTTTTCCTAGGCCTGTTTGCAGCTGAAGGATAAAGTCTGATAAAGTCTGTGCTATTTATTCATCGGTGTCTGCCCAGGAGGGGTTGAGAAGGATGAGCACAGTGAAAATGCAGTCTACAGTTGGAGGTGGTTTCCCTCTGGAAAGGCTGAATGACACCAATTATCTGTCGTGGGCGTAAAAGATGGAAATGTTTCTTCACCGGGAAGGTATTTGGAAGGTCATCCATGAGCCACCAGATGAGTTGGACGATGAGGACATTATTTTGCAGAACGAGAGAGCATTGGCAAGCATAATTTTATGTTTGGAGGACAGCCAATTATGTTATGTTAGAGATCTCCAGTTAGCCAGTGGGTGTTGGGAAGCTTTAAGAAATGTTTATCTTAGAAGCACACCGTTATGCAAGGTTATGTTGACAAGAAAGCTTTATCATGCTAAATTACATGACAGTGGTAGTATTCTTGAACATTTGCATTATATGACTGGTTTGTTCCTTGAATTAGCACAGAGAGATATGCAATTCTCAGAAGCGCATAAAGTTTATGTAATTCTCAATTCTCTTAATGAAACATGGGATAATTTAGCTACCAGTTTCGGGTCTTTATCTGAGAGCGATTTGACCGTAAATTATCTGACTGGGAGACTTCTGGAGGAGGAACAAAGGAGGAAAGATTATAACATAATTAACCCAAAGCAGAGCAGTATGTCTGTTGGGGAATGTTGTCCTTGTACTGATAAAGTATTATCTGTGAAACGCTGTTTTCGCTGTGGTTCTGAAAAGCATTTGCAAAAGAACTGTAATGTTGCACGGAAGGCAAAGGTCAAGCCAAGGATTTCCAAGCAACGAAGTGCTGTCCAGCTGTCGGTGATTAATTCTACTGGAAGGAATTTAAAGGAGACGTGGCTCCTTGACAGCGGAGCAAGCCAAAACATTGCCAATGATAGAAAGATGTTTAAAAGCTTTATTTATTTATTTATTTATTTATTTATTTATTTATTTATTTCTCCAACTTATATCACCGCCCATCTCCCCCCATAGAGGGGACTCTAGGCGGTTTACAACAAGTTAGCAATTAAAAACATATAAAATACAATAAACAATATATATAACTAACCATAAGTTAATTAAAAATATATAAAACCCAAGAGGTTCTGATGTCATATTTAAAAGAACTCTACGGCGCAAGCCATCCCCATGAGGAGCTATCACTCTTCCCATCCCAAGTTAGGTGGCAGAGCCAGGTCTTCAATTGCTTTCAGAAGGTCATAAGTGTGGGGGCTTGCCTCACCTCCAGGGGCAGAATATTCTAGAGGGCGGGTGCCACTGCAGAGAAGGCCCACCTCCTGGACCCTGTAAGATGAAGCTCTCTTACAGACGGGGTCCGTAGCAAGCCCTCTCTGGGTAACCGGGTGGGGCGGGTCGATACTCTGGGGATGAGGCGGTCCCTTAGGTAACCTGGTCCCATGCCATGTAGGGCTTTAAAGGTGACAAGCAACACCTTGAATTGGACCCAGAAGCAAACTGGTAACCAATGCAGCTCGCGCAGCAGAGGTGTCACATGTGCCGATCTTGGGGCACCCATAACTGCGTGCGCAGCTGCATTCTGGACCAGTTGAAGCTTCCGGATACTCTTCAAGGGTAGCCTCATGTAGAGTGCGTTGCAATAGTCTATATGGGAGATGACCAGGGCATGAGTGACTGTACGGAGGGCCTGTTTATGCAGGCTGAACGGGACCATGTTAGCCTGGCAAATGGAAGTTTTGCATCTGTTACTGGCAGAGGGTTTGTGTTTGTACCTAGTTTGAATATTGAATTATCTATGCTATGTGTACCAGACCTAGAGTACAATATCCTAAGTGTTTCTCAGTTGGATAAACAGGGATATGATGTAAGGTTTGGGAAGGGTGAATGCATTATTATGAATAATAATCATGTCTGTGGTGAGGGTGTATTACAGAACAGTTTGTATGAGATGAAACCCAAGACCCATGACGTAGCTATGATCAACAAACCAACCCATGATTCATGTGAACATTTGTGGCATAGACGGTTGGGGCATCCAAATTTCAAAGTAGTTGAAAAGATGTCTGAAGCAAGTTCTGGAATGGATTTGAAACTGTGCCAAGCTTATCTAGATTGCACAGCATGTAAGGTTGCAAAGTCAAAGGTGTATCCTGTAAGCAAATTTAGTGATAGAAAGTCACATAAATGTTTTGAATTGGTTCACGCTGACCTAATTGGCCCATTACCAGCCACATTAGGTGGTGCTAAATATGTTTTAGTAATTGTGGACGATTTCACCAGATTCGGGTTCTGTTACCTATTGAAAGCTAAAAGCCAAACATTTGATAAGTTCAGGAATTGGGTGCAGTTTGTGGAACGTAGATTTAGCACAAAGGTGTGTAGTTTACAGACTGACCGGGGAACTGAGTTTATGAGTGGCAGTTTTCAGCAATGGTTCAGTAGGAGGGGCATTGCGCACAGGAGAACCAATCCGCATAGTTCAGCTGAGAATGGCGTGGCGGAATGAAGAAATTTAGCATTACAGACAGTAAAGGATTCACTGTTAGCTGACTCAGGGTTATCTAGAGGATACTGGGGAGAAGCTATACTGACTGCTAATTATTTAATTAACAGGTTGTGGAGTGTGTCTGTAAATCAAACACCATATTATATTTTGTATGGTAAGAAGCCATCATTAGCAGGTGTTTGGGTGCACAGCCTATGTTCACGTGCATAAGGAAGTACATAGGAAAGGGCAGGCAAAAGCACAGAAAATGATTTTTGTGGGGTATGAGCCAGGAACCAAGGGATATAGGTTCACTGATGGCAGAAGACTTGTTATTTCTAGATCAGCAAGTTTCAGCGAGCATAGCAATTGGCAGAAGTTACACGGAGGGAGGGAGGTTTTTCTTCCTAGTCAGAGACAGTTCGAGCTAGCATAGCGGCGAGAGTCCAGAGATGTGACTAAGGATGAAGAGGAATTAACTCCTAGTGTGCCAATAAAGCAGGATGCTACTGTATTGCGCAGATCTGAAAGAGTTAACAAGGGCATACCACCTCAACATTACAAACCAGGTGATGTTAAAGTGTGTTTTATTAATTATGAACCTTGTAGTTATTCAGAGGTAATGGAGTTGCCACCACAAGAGCAGAAAAAATGGAAAGCTGCTATGGATGTGGAAATGAATGCCATTAATTCCCATAAGGTGTTTAAATCTACCAGGCTGCCTGAGGGGCATAGGGCAGTAGGTTGTAGGTGGGTTTATAAGAAGAAGACCTTAGTCAATGGTGATAGTCAGTATAAGGCTAGGCTTGTAGCACAAGGGTTTTCCCAGGTTAAGAATCAGACTTATGATGAGGTTTTTGCGCCAACGCTAAGAGGGGAGACATTCAGGTTTGCCTTAGCAATGGCAGCAGCTGGGAATTGTGTAGTGAACCATTATGATATCACCACAGCATATCTGCATGCTGATTTGAGGGAAGAAATTTATATGACTGAAGCTCCAGGATATGAATCTAATGATGCAGGTAGAGTGTACAAGTTGCAGAAAGCGTTGTATGGACTCAGGCAATCGGCACGTTGCTGGAATCTGCGATTAGATGAGGCATTGCAAAGAATGGGGTTTAAGTGTAGCAAGGCTGACCCATGTCTGTATATAAAGCAATGTGATAATGATGAACAGGTGTTGCTTTTGATCTTTGTAGACAATTTGTGTTTTATAGCTAAAGATCAAAGGAGGGTAATTGAATTTACTGAAAAATTGAAGCAACAATTTGATGTTAAAGATCTGGGAGAGATTAAAAATTACCTAGGCGTAGGTATTCAGAAGGTTGATGGGGGTTATGTTCTAGAGCAGCGGAAGAAAATTGAACAGCTGCTAAGAGGCAACGATATGGAACATTGCAAGGAGGTTCCTACCCCAATGACAACTGATTTTGTTAAGACAGAGGTTGGAGACGATGACCAAACATCATGTAATCAAGAACACTATCAGTCAATAATTGGAAGTTTATTGTATTTAGCACAATGGTCACATCCCAATATCGGGAATGCGGTGAATGTACTGAGTAGGTATGTTGTGCAACCTACCCAGAGGCATTGGAAAGGTATTAAATGTGTGTTTAGATATCTTAAAGGGACTATTAATAAATGTTTATTAATAAAACCTTGTAAACCATTGGAATTGAAATGCTATGTAGATAATGATTGGGGTAATGATGTACATGATAGGAAATCAATGTCAGGATTGATAATTATGTTTGGTAACACCTTGGTGGGGTGGAGGTCTCGGAAACTGAGTTCTGTTGCCGTATCTACTGCAGCGGCAGAGTACACTGCACTATCTGACCTATGTTCAGAGTTAATATGGTATAGGCAATTGTTAAGAGTTGTAAATGTAACAATTGAGGGACCTATATGTGTATATGAAGACAGTGAAGCGTGTATACAGATGGCAAAGAATGATAGGATCAGAGGGAGGAGCAAACATGTGGATATCAAGTATCACAATGTTAGGAATGCTGTAAAAGAATCTCGGATTAATTTGCAATATTGTCCATCTGAGAGTAATGTAACAGATGTGATGACAAAGCCTCTCAGTGTAGAGAGACATAGGATGTGTGTATCCAATATGTGTATGTCTTCTATTCTGTATAAGTGAAATGTAATATCTATTGTAAATTGGAGGGGTGTTGAGGCTTGTATATACCCAGGAATTTACAGATAGATAAATTATTCTGGAGAGGCTTGATATCTAGGTGAGAGGGGAATTATTCTGCAAGTCACCCAATTAGCAGCCATTGTTGTAGGGATGATATGGCAGCAATGACTCATACTACAGGTGCTATCATTTAGTTGGGTGTGGCAGATGATGAGAGTGACCTATAATGTGATTGGTCAGTTTATGTATATAAGCAGAGAAGATCTGGTGGTCTTTCTTCTCGTTGCTACTAAACTTCTCATTGCTGTATTTCATCACGTTGCTGTATCATTTGTTACTGCTGTTGGATGTATTTTGGACTACGTATGTATATAAAGTAAATAGGCTATTTTATCTAATCTCTGCTTGAGTGTCTATTTACTGCATAGAACATGGATCACTGGTGTCTTGAAAAAGGAGCAGGCCGCCCCACGGTGCGCACTCTGACATAAAACATGCATGTCTATTCACACATCACGCTAAGGCAGAGCTGCTGTTAATAAACAACTGCAAATCATGGCTTCCAGCTGTGATTTACAGCCCACAAATTATTTATTTATTTATCAAATTTCTATCACCGCCCATCTCCCTCCTCAGGAGGGACTCTGGGCAGTTTACAATAAGATAATTTGTTAAAACAAGAAGGATAAAATATAAATACAATATACAATCATTAATAATTATAAAATCAGAATAAAATCCAAGTGGCAAAAAGGTCTAACTCAGTCCATGTGTGAGAGGATAATGCTTTTTTTTTATTGGTCCCATTTGCACATCACACTAAGCCAAAACAAGCCAACCACATTCTGAGAGTGTGTGAGCAATTCAACTATGTAGGTCATCCAGAGTTGTCGGCTGATGTAAAAAATAACTGGTAAGTGAGCAAAGAACAGAACAGCAGCACAGTCCTCCTTTTTCAGATGAGGACAGGAAGATCTCTGAATGAGGTGTAAGTCTTTTCCCCACTAGCGACATCTTCCACAGTCACTAGCCGAGAAATGGCCATGGTAAGAGTAGACCTTGATAGAAGTCCATGATGTTTGGGGTTGCCTTTTCTTTTTCTAATGCTTGATTTGCTCTGCAAAGCATGGTCATTTGGATTAGATTCACATACCATGCAGAACCACAGCGTGTTCTGTTAGCATATTGCCATTTATAAACCATGATTTATGGTTTAGTACATTGTGGCTTATTCACAACCCATTGTTGAACAAACCACAGTTTACTCCAATGCAAGAACTCAGGCCTGACCTCCTGCAGAACCAGTCATTGGAAGGGCCCTTTCTGCCTTCCCTGTTTTTCCGTCTTTTGCATTTTTTTCCCTTTTTCCTTTGCTTTCTTGGCTTGACATAAAAGTTTCTCTTCTCTCCTAAAAGCAGGCTGTTGCTTCCTTTCTCTATATGGCTCTCAGCAAGCCTTTAATGAATTACTTCCTGAACATTCATTCTCTCCTGAAAAGATTAAATTGACATAACCAGCCCACCCCTTCTGCAAGAAGCAACTTGATTAGCGAATTCTCGTATGTCCTTTCCTGCTACTCGGGCAGTTCTGGAAAAAAATTAAAAGTTGGGGGGGGGGGTTCTGAGTCTGGAAGAAATGTACAGAAGCTTTCTGTTAATTCAGATGATTTAAAGTTGGCTAATAAGTAAAATCAACCTGGCAGGTTTTCTATCTTCACCATGAAACTGGCCAGATGAGATTATTAAACTAACCAGAAGGGGTACTCTGATAAAATCCAGCTGTGGCCAGGAGGGTCCACAGAGGTGGGGTGTCAAAACAGTCAAGATGACCATCATGATGATGCAAATGAAGCCCCACCCTTTTTACAATCAACACATGTAAAAGAGGTGGGGCCTCAATTGCACCATTGCAGCTGCCTTCTTAATTTTATTGATCCCTCCCCTGCAGACACCCTTGGTTATGGAAGTGATTATAGGTTGGGCATTTTCAAGAGAAATCAATGGAATTTTCAGCCCCATTTGCAATTACATTTACCCCTAAGTGAACGTAGCTTCAATCTTCTAGTACTAGGCTGACCATACGTCCCGTTTTGAACGGGACAATTCCTGACCGTCCTGTCGTTTTAAGAAAAATATCCATTTTGTCCCGTTTTTGAAAGTTTCCGCGGTGCACGCCCACTTTGTCTGGCGAGCCGTGGGTAGATTAGGGTCCCGTTTTCCTCTCAGGGAAATATGGTCAGCCTATCTAGTACCGTACTGCAAGCAATGTGGTAATACGTTCAAAAGAAATTTGGAATACTGGAATTTTCTATGAGGGCATACCACTTTAAAAATCCTAGATACATTTTTCCGGGAGCACATGTGAAAAGACAAAAGTTGTCTACTTCCCAGGTCTTTGAACAAGCAAATGCTAAGTAAGCAAACAGCAGCTTTAAAATGTCAAGAGAAAAGGAAGAGGGGGAAACAAGGAGGGACAATGAAATATTGGGTGCTTAAAATTACCCCGGTGTGAACTGATCTAAATTTACTTGGAATTAAGGCTGCTTTGAAATATAAGGAGGATTAGAGGATTGTGAGGGCTAGTAAAAAAAAAGGGAAGGGCAACACTAACAACTAGCCTAGTCTGTGGACAAAACAGAAATGTGCACACCCAGGAGAAATGCTAGACCAATGTTTCTCAACCTTGGCAACTTTAAGATGTCTGGACTTCAGTTCCCAGAATTCCCCAGCTGGCTTTATTATTCTGGAAGTTGAAGTCCACACATCTTAAAGTTGTCAAGGTTGAGAAACATTGTGCTAGACTCTCTGAAACATTAATGATGAATTGGAACTCAACTTGTTGCTTATAGTGGAAAAGCATTGTCTTCTCCTTAGCACTTAACAAGAATTCTGCCTGGTGGCATCTACAGTAAAGTATCGCTCAGTGTGTCAAAGATGCATGAAACCATTCTGGATATGGGGACCCATTCTTGACAAACCTGATGATATTTTAGGTGCTTTGAGTGCCAGTGCATCCAGTTCTGGGCACTTTGGTTACAATAGACATGGTCAAAGTGAAACGAGTCAATAAAGACGAGCAATTTGGTTGAAGAAGCTGGAAATCAAGCCTTACCAGGAATGGTTGAAAGAGCTGCAAATGTTGCCCTCTGTGAAAATAGATTAAGGAAGAGTTGGTACATGTCTTCAAATATCTAAAGGGCTGTCATGCAAAAGATGGAGCAAGCTTCTGTTTGTTACTTCCAAGAGTAGCACTTGAACCAAGGGATGGAAACTGCACTGCAGGGAAGCTGATTTTGGCTCGCTATCAGGAGAAACTTCCTAATGGTACAATCTATTTAACAGCAGAACAGATTGCCTCAGGAGGTGGGTTCTGCTTTGCTGAGAATATTTTAAAGGAGTAGCCTCGATGGCCATCTGTCAGAAAGGCAGATTTGCATCCTTTGTTGGAAATCATGCACCGAGAAAGGGGTTGATCTCCATTGCAAGCACTCAGTAGGAGGCCCAGGGCTGCCTGTAGCTCTTTGGAGGTTGCCCTCCCTCCCCCAAAGCTCCAACAGAGGTCAGTGAATTCTAATTGTTCATATGACTGAAGAAGAACTTTTTATATGTGTAGAGTGGTATCATCTGTAATTAAAATACAGCTTAATTTTAATTGTCAGTTAGGTTGGAATTAAATCAATGTTTGGTTTTGGCCAGTTTGTTGAAGTCTCTTTCTTGGCACACAACTTAAAGAACAAGTGAGTCGCTCAGCTAAAAAAGAAATTAAAATGGTGTGCTTCTCTATGAGTTGATCTCCTAGGTAACTTCCAACTCTACCCTCCATTGTTTCTAGTAACAAAATGGGGTTTTCTTTTTAAGTTAACATGCACAAGGCTGTGCTATAAATATGGCATGCATAGAAAACACCCTATTAATACCAGTCTTGGACTCCTGATTCAAGCATTGTGTATTAAAACTTGTGCAAATCAAGACCAATTGCATAATAACTATCATTTTTTGTCTTTTTAGCATTTGTTTGCAGGGCCCACTTGTTTCCACTGTATGTGCCTAGTTCATATGGCAAAGCCATCAATGCATGATGCAACAGGGATTTGTTCTTCAGCGAGTGTCAACCCTTTGAGTAGACCCAGTCAAGAAACAGATTCCACAAGAATACTAGCATTCTACTTTGTTGATATAGGCTAGAGCAGAGTTTCTCAACCAGGGCTCCGTGGAACCCTAGAGTTCCGCGAGAGGTCACTAGGGGTTCCCTGGGAGATCATGATTTATTTAAAAAATTATTTGAAATTCGGGCAACTTCACATTAAAGAGATAAGTTTCATTCTTTATTTTTAGTTTAAGAACACCGTTAATGCATATGTACAGGCCTACCCATGAAACAAATATAATAATTTTATAATTTCTGGCCAATATTTGAGCCTGAATGTGCAGGGGTTCCCCGATGCGTGAAAAATATTTCAAGGGTTCCTCCAGGGTCAAGAGGTTGAGAAAGGCTGGGCTAGAGTAACAAATTCTTGAAAGACTGACTGTGTTTTCCCTTCTCTTCCTCTTATACCCCAGAGAATTAAGGTGGGGTCTGTTTAAGATACTTTTTAATGCTTTCTTCATTTCCCAGGCTTAACACATATCTTTGTAACTGTTGCCGCATAGTTTCTCCAAAATCATGCCTGTGTCTCCCAACAGATGGTTTGTCACAGAGCCTGATGCTGCTCTTTGGCTAAGAGAGATTGATTGGCCCAAGGTCACCCAGCTGGCTTCCGTGACTAAGGGAGGACTAGAACCTGGGTCTCCCCAATCCTAATCAATCATTTCAACCACTACACCAGACTGACTCTTATCTACTGTCGGATACAAATGACCACCTTGTCATTTAATCTTAATTAAAAAAAAAAAACAATCATTCTGCTTTAGAATGTTTATCATAGTGGCACCACCTTGTGGATCAAAAGCGGTTCAAACCTGACATCTTATACAAAGCAATTTATTTAAGATTTGTATAATATATCCTGCAAATGAATCTTTCTTCACACACATTGTGAATGTTTTAGAAATCGAAGTTTTCTGAAAAAAGATATTTATTTATTCTTAAGTCCCTCCCTGCTTTTATCTCCCCATAAAATGGATTAGAGCAGGTAGCTGGCTCTACCATTAGACATTTGTACCGAGCAGTTGACTTGGGATGTCATAAAAGGGCAGCAACTAGTTTGAACCTTTAATACGTCTTCTGCTGTCAGACTGGGGAAGAGGTTCGTGTGGCATTCTCTGCTTCACTACTAAACTGACTTGGTTCTTATGGATTTCAACTTGCAAGGGGGAACACCATTTGCACAAATGTCTACAGTTATTTCTAATGGCTGGACATATCTATGGATCAAAAATCTATTCCCCAGATAATCTAAAATTATGAAGAAGTTGCCTGAAGAATTTTTTTTTAAATCTAGTTATAGCATTGGCCACCAACTCAGCCTCCATATGATCAAGAAACTCTATGTGATTCCAATATTTATTATAGGTGGCGGAAGCTCTTCGCAGACAAAACATACTCTTATGAATCACCTGCATTAACACGCTGAGAATACTGTAGGAGTCATTGCATTCATGCGCTGCACTAAGCAAAGGTTTGTTTGACTATGGTTTGCCAAATATGCAAACTATGGTTAAACAAACCATGGCTAAGTCATAGTTTACAAACCACAATGGCTGGTTAATACAATACATTAATCCAAACCAAAAAGATCGCTTTATAGCTTAGCATGATATAAGATGCTGGAACAGCATCCTCCCAGAGATAAAGATTGTGCCCTCTCTCCTGGGGTTCTGGAAAGTTTTGAAAAACTGCCTTTGGTCTCAGGCCTGGGGTTGATATTTATTATCTGTTCAATGGTCCCTGTTCTGTTTTGTTGTTTTTGCTGTCTATTGGATCATTTTAGTCTGGGCTGTCTATGTGATGCAATGTTTTTAGCTGTTTTTATGTTTTCCCTAGTTTTGTATGCCGAGTCCACTGGAGTTGGGTGGCCAATAAATTTAAATAAATAAATAAACCCAGTGAGTATGTGGTAGGTATCATAATTTATATTCAAGACACTATTACCATACACAGTGGGACCCAATGCACAGTCAGAAGAAACCAAATTCCTTTGGAATATAGGATTCAATAGTTCAGTTTAACGTAGTGTGTGAACCGAGCCTCAAGTCCTATCCAAACTTAGTATCATATTTGCAGCCAGATTGTGTAAGCTTGTGAGGTGGGAAATGAGGCCAGATGGAGCCATTGTGTAAACACAGAGCAGATGTCAGCCTTCAAAGCTAGGAAAAGAGTGGCTAAGAATTTGTTGATGTGAAAAAGGAGGAGAAAGGACCTAGGATTTAAACCCTGACTCTGATGCACAAAGGAATAAGTGGTTTGATTCCTACGCTCTACAGAATGATGGTCTTCTGTGCATGTATAATGTGTTTTCTGTATACAGTAAAAGCAACTTATCTAACCATACTGTTCCTTGAAGCTTCTGAAGTTAGCTATTGAGTTCAGGGTTGAGTTTCTGGAGAAAGAAGATTTACTACTGGATCCAGAGTGAAGTCTGCCATAGGTCAGAAAGCACATACCTGCCCTTAGTGCATAACCTTGCGTGCCCTTGCAGGTGCTTCCAAAAACAAGATGTCTACTATCAAGATGATTCCTAGTCCCAGTTCATTTATTGTACTAAGCTGTGATTTTCTTACCTACTGTATAGCTTGTTGAGGAAGCCACAAAATGCTAAGCAGCAAGCCACAGACTGGTTGCCATAAAGCACACAATGACTTAGTACATAGTGTGAACCCAGCCCCCAAAATATTGCTCCAGCATGAATCAGGAAAGGATTTCTACTGCATA
Source organism: Charina bottae (assembly GCA_023362775.1). Classification (NCBI taxonomy): domain Eukaryota; kingdom Metazoa; phylum Chordata; class Lepidosauria; order Squamata; family Charinaidae; genus Charina; species Charina bottae. The sequence goes on along the minus strand of JALMGJ010000007.1, from coordinate 45,198,952 downwards.
GAGGAAATGCTTGTATCTTCTTACAGAGCCGTGCTTTGTGTCTGATGTACTTAAAATGAGCAACATTTTGCTGGTAATAGATCTGTGTGGGTTAGGCACTGAATTCCCCCATCCCACCCCCAGAATGATCACAGCCAAAAGAAAAGTATTAGGATCCATTTTAGGTCAAGGCTCCAGTTCGACTTTGTCACCAAGCAACACCTCAGACATCAGTAAGCTGTCAAGATCTGAGAGACAGAGAAAGTTGAGGGAGGATGTGAAGGAAAGAAAGAAATACGCTCATAAATTCTTGATTCATAAGACAATTTAAGCAACTACAACTGCATTTTTCTGAGTAAATTAACAACAAAGGGGGTGAACAGCAAATTATCTTAAGTATTTTTATTCATATTTAAAATTCTTGGTGATCATTTTTTTCCGCCTGTGAGAATTGCTTATTTTATTTTCTTTCTGGAGGGGCATACACATTTTCATATAACCTTCATTATGATTCTTCTAATTAACCAATGTGCTTCACAATCAAGTATCAGGCTGTCACCAAAATCAACACTTTTCAGTTATTAATAGATTAGGGAAAGAACATTAATTTCCCCCCCAAGTTTCATTTCATTTGATCTCATTACTTCATGAGCCAGATGGTTACAGGGCTAGATCTGTCAACAGTTATTGGGAGGAAGCATACATTAAAACACACACACACAACACCCAAATGAAGCATGAGCAGCATTTCAAAAACGTTTTTTTTTTTTAAATGATTGAATTCAGATCATGCTGTTTAAAATTCCAATCAAGCACGCCAAGATAGTCTGCTGAGAACACAGCAATTGTGAATGGTCCAATTTTAATATATTTTCTCACCATGGCCTCTTGGTATTCTTACTGTCTCCTCCATAATTACAACAGTGTAAGGCTCCAGCTGGGAATACGTTACTTGTTCACCGAAGTGGTCCTCTAATTTCTCTTTCCAAAATGTTCCTGCATAGTATCTTCTCCTTGAATTGGCTATCAATATGCCAACCTATCCAAAGTTCATATTTCTCCCCCTGGGACAGAGGAACCTGCCTTATACCACACTGGAATATTAGTTCCCTTATTATGGTACCCAAGCCTATCAGATCTGGGCAGCAAAAATTCAAACTGCCACTAGATGGCATCAAAGAGAGCAAAACAAACAAACAAAAACCCTTTAACTTTTTGCTGCCATCTAGTTGTTACTCAAAGTTTTGCACCCAGAGCTGCAAAATCTAACAGTATCATCAGCACTGATTGGTAGTAACTCCCCTGGGTTTCATGCTGATATTTTTTCAAGCCTACCTGAAAAACGGTTTGCTAACCTCAAATAAATTGAAATCCAGCCTATGATCCAGCAAGGTTCTTAGATTTTTATAGCTGATATTAAAACACTCTCCTACTGTCCCAAGTTTAATTCCTGCAGGCTCTTCAGTTAAAGGACCTTGAGTTATAGGACCAGATCAGATGGAAGAGCATGGGAAATCTGTACCAGTAAGAGTGGACAATACTGGATAATGGTAGAACTATGCCTCCCCTTCTTATATTATCTTGATACCAGCTTCTTCCTCTCCCGTCTGCAATTTCTGCCAGAATCCTGCTAGGAGATATGAGTTCTTTATGTTGTGTGACCCACCCCCACCCCCTTTAGTTAACTACAAACTGAATCACGCTGTACAGTTCAGCTGAGTAATAAACTGTAATATGATTGGGAGGAGAAACGAGAGAGGGCCGTATCATTACACATCCCTTTTTTAACCCAGTTTAACAAGTTGCTCCTGAGAAGTTATTTATTCTAGCTGTCAAAATCCTGTTGTTGAGATGACGGCGATCAAATCTCTTTTAGATCCTAATCTTATTCTTCACATCATCGCCTGAAGGATTTGAAATACTAATATTACCCATATCTCTTTTCTTGTCAGCAAAGTGATTTGTCTGACATTGATCATTTGCTCCAAAGCCACAGTGTATTTTGTTTAATATCAACAATTATTAGCAGGAAAAGAATGCCGAGGAACCAGGAAACAGTTGTGAATCATGGCACTATATGACATGCAAATAGCAGTGAGGCAAAACACATGTTAGTAGCTAAAATAAAAAAGAAACAAATATAATAATTTTCAATTTCATTAACATATTCTGTATGGCAGTGTTTCTCAACCTTGGCAACTTGAAGATGTGTGGACTTCAACTCCCAGAATTCCCCAGCCAGCATGGCTGGCTGGAGAATTCTGGGAGCTGAAGTCCACACATCTTCAAGTTGCCAAGGTTGAGAAACACTGCTGTATGGTATAGAGGACAGAATACCGAGTCAAAATATCTAAGCAACCTGGGATCAGATGCAAGTAGCCATGGGCAAATGTCTCTCTATTAGAAGTCTGCAGGGAGGGGAAGAGGTCCATTGATCCATAGCATGCTGGAGAGCTCACATAATAGATGCATCTTTTCTTGGGCTCATGCATGATCCCAGCAAAAGAGACATTTGATGTAAGTTAATGCTGATAGGCACTCTATGCGTACCCATGCACGCCCTGAAGCACCGTTTCCCCTCTAATCTGGATCACTGCACAATCCTATTACTATCAGCATAACTTGCTTCCCAGAGCTAAACTCAACAGCATGTGGATTATCAGATGTAAACTCAATCATTACAGCTTGCTGTTATTTCTTAACCTGCTCACCATGGTGTGTTCAATAAACCATTATTTTAAAGTTCCTGCTTTAGGGTTACAATTAGGAGCCACATCTGTGCTTTAAAAACATTAATAAGAGTTGTAAGCACGAGTTTATTAGGATTGCAGTGCATGGAAAGAGATGTTTAACTCCATAAAAACTTCTGCTGAAGCCTAGTTAGAAAGCTCCAAGCTGGTACTAATGGAAGTTATCTTTCAACCATCAGTAAGATCTTGGAGGCATGGCAGTATTTTAATCAAACTCTATTCCAACATCAGTATCGGAGATAATAGGTAAGAATGCTAAATATGCTCTCAGAGATCACATATGGATCTCACAAGTGGTCTTTGTCCCCAGCTTTAGGCAATTACTAGTGTGTGTGGAGGGCACATAATGGCTCAAACAATTTTGTTGTAAAGCAATTTTCTTTCATTTTCGGATGGCATATGTTGCAATGGCAACTTCCCAAACGTACAACAAATAGGGCACCAGACTAAGGAAGACTGTTGCAAGGACTTCTCAAATAACCAAATGTGCAATGACTTTGAACTCTCCAACTTGGCATGTAAATACTGAATGTAAATACTTCCGATGCATGCTAATAAAATATATTCAGAATCAGAGAAGAGTTCATTGTAGTTTCTTAAAGATACGTTTCCTTTCTTTTTTTTCAGGGAAGTGAACACATGCACAGATGGCTGTCATTTCCTGGAATTTCTGAAACACACCTGAATGCAACAGCTATGAATCTTCCTATAAGCTTGATTAGTCAGTGTTCTATATACTGTCTGCTTACTCACATGACTCACGCTCTTTCCTTCTTGCTAATGCTGATTCAAAGCTTTTATTCCCACAGCTATTTTACAGATTAATATTATCAAAACATATAACATCTAGTACCCCTGTCTGCTATTCCTTGCCATTGCCTGTCCTAATACCATTGTTGTTCCCCTCCTTTGTTACTTGTTAAAGGAAAACAGGATCATGTTTGGGAAATAATAATTACTTTCTTCCCAAAGAAAATCAATAGTGACCTATTCCTTTCTATGATTATTTATAGCTTTGCTCAATAGTGGACATTGTTGAATATTGCAGCCGTTGTACAGAGTTTTAGCTTAAAGCCAGAATGTCTGTCTTTGGGGGCAATTTCTGCTTTGTTTTTATGGTATCCATCCCTTTATAGAAACATGAAACACTCCATTCCTAGGTGGGCCTAAATAAATAAATAAATAAATAAATAGCAGGACTTCCTTTCCCTTTAGGATATTTTTGAAGGATCATCAATAAACTAAACAATTCTAGAAATAAATAATTGAAACTCGATGATGGACCATCAAACTAGATGATACATTATATTGTATGTCTATTCACAGTTCGAAATCAAACTGGCATCATAGTGTTGGGCAATGGCCTTAGCACTTTTCCTCTTACTGTTCTCCTGTCGAAAGCACTGTCCCATCTCACCAAAGCTGCCATTTGCCTCAAAAGAATAAAAGCCAATGTAACTGTTGCTCTGGTTCCAGCATTAAGAAATCAGTCATAAATGGTAGGGCTCTGCATCTTTTGAAAATGATTTCAAGGAGGTGCTCTGGAGCGTATCAGCACACTTCTTTAAAGCAGCAATGTATTTTTTTTCAGGCTTCCACACAAGCCTGGGGTTTCTTTAATGCAGTGCTTTCTAAAGTGCCGCCGTTGGCGACACATCAATGGCGGCAGCGGCGTGGGCACAGGGGCACGCGCATAGGCGGGGGCATGCACGGCAGCGGTGCGGGGGCGTGCACGGCGGGGGCATGCACGGTGGGGGTGTGAACGGCGGCGGCAGCGGCGGCGGCCTCCGCTAAAACGCAGAAGCGCTGATGGCGCGCCGCTGCCGCCGCCACCATACACACCCCCACTGCCGCTTCCGGGTTGTGTGGCGACACACCAGACTGTGTGTTGCGACACACTAAAGTGTCGCAACACACAGTTTGGAAAGCTGTGCTTTAATGATTTGCATTAAAGATGTGACTACTTTTAATGGATTGACTCATTAAAGCAGTTACATCCTTTTTTTCAAACTCCCCACCCCCAAAGATGAAAATTTTAATGATGTGTTGCACTATTTTGAAGGACTTCTTCCAAAACTTTTTCAAAACGCAGCCCAGACTGGACTGTACAAACAGTCAGACATTTTAAGAATCCATGTAAGGCACCATGCCCATAGAGCCCTAGACACTCTGGCTTTTGAACTTAGAAAACTCTATGATTATTAGTCAATGCAGAATAACGACTTTCCAGGAATATTAATAAGTCAGGAATGGCAAGTGGATTGTGAATAATCACTGAAAGATTGTGATGTATGTGTATAACTTCTTAATCTTTAAGGCTTACAATAGTCTGTACCTGGAAAATTTAAAGAACTATATAAAACTGGTCTGATTGTTTTTAGGAATCCTTTTCTCTGTTTATCTGACTTCTGAGATTAATTGGACAGTTTTCAGAAAAATGGCTTTTTCATTGGTTGTGCCCAAACTCTCTCTGAGACATGCATGGCTAGTGCTATCATCATTATTCTTCAAGCACCAAGAAAAATGTTCAATATCCTTAGGCCTTTAATGGAAATTTACTTTCGATTTTACCTGGCTCTTAAGTTTGGGATTTTAAAAAAAGTTTTCCTTATGTTATTTCATTGTTTTCCTCCCATATTTTTATTTATGTTTTCATTTGTACAGTACTTTAAATAATACATAGATTATTTAAATTAATTCATTTTTCATCTTCCTTCAGGGCTATGATTAAAATACATGTGAAAGCTTTGCGTGTGAAATTGATATTTTACACAATATAACTCCTTCCATTTTATTTTCAGGAAAAAAAGAGGATATTTTAGGTAAAAAATTGACAGAGCAAAGACTGTCACTCTCTCTTAAACATAAAGAATGCCAAAAGGTCTTTCTTGAACCTTAAATATGGTATGAAACCTTATAATATAAAATCACCTGAGGGTGATGGAGTAAATGTCACTGCATGTGACTTAAAGCCCAGCTAAATTAAAAAAAAAAATCTTAATGACACCCCGGAAAAGTAAACAGATTTAGCAGTTTAACGTTTTGTTATGCTGTTATGCTATCCTGCAAGAAAGGGTAAGTATTTTGAGACACTTCTACACCAGGTACTTTCACTTGTAAATAGGCCTGATTGAACTGGATAGGAATTACTTCAGTATAACACAGAGAATTGTGCTGCATATCCCAATGATTTCAATATGGCCAATTTTAGAATATAAAGGCATTTCTATTAATGTCACTGTGATTTAAGAGTGTTTACTTCCACAAGTTATGCTTTTTTTTTTTTTTGTATACTGCATTTATATACTTGCACAAAAGGCTTGTTCAAAGTCTGAGAGATGCACTAATTTAACTGACTGAAATTCCAGTAAAGAATGCATCAATATAGCAAGTTACAATCTGTTTAGATACTTATGCAAAATAAACAAGAGGTTTATTTAATATAGTCACCATTCTTTACCTATATCCTTTGATTGATTGCTTTGTTGTCACATTCATTAGACAGTCTAATTTGAACCACAATTAGATTTTATCTTTTTAAAATATAAAGCAGATTCCCAAGTCATTAATTAAAGGCCCTGACTCAAGGAGGCTGCAAGATGGATGTTGCATTCCTCCACCAATGACCCAGCTCAGCAAAACAAGAGTTTAGCTTTGAGAAGCAAATAGTCTTCAGCTAATTGAATGCAAACTTTTGCTTTGCTTGAGAGTGCTTTTCTTTGGATGAAGAAATGTCTCCAAAACCTTCTCTTTCTTTTGCTGCAAGTCACGCAGCAGCAGATTCACATGTAGCAATTTGAGCCCACTTTAATGAAAATGGAGACAATGCATTTTGGACATTATCTGAAAAGCCACCAATCAAATGCATCTATAATTTTTACATGCAGCAAACAGAATGTCTTGATAACACTCTACTTTCCAAAATTTTGCACGGAGAAGAGACAGAATTGTAAAAGTCTGGATTACATCTTGTCATATTTTGTTTCCAGTATTTTTATTCTTCCATCTTACTGAATGCCTGTTTCTTTGAACTGGTGGTACTTTCGCAGTAGCGGCCAAAGTTTTTCTTGGCTAACGTAATGGATATTTACTGCACTTCAGCTCCATATAGTAGACAGCCATTCCAAAAAGTTCCTCCAATTCTTTCAAAGAGAAAAAATATATATTTACAGATTATCAATACCAAATACAGTCACAGATTAGGATTTGGGCTAAGTGAATCGGGACCCTCCACATCATCCGAATCAGGTGATTCTTGCAACCCCTTACTCAATAGAATACATATGATAAATTAAAAGCATCTGGAAGATTGGAAGTGGAACAGAAACAGTACGATGTGGATAATTTCAGTCCGAGAATATATCTATCTTGGATTTTCTGTCTAGTTGCCTATCTGTTCACTTTACACATAATTTGAAACCATCTTCAGCCACCTTTTGTGTCTTTTCTGATTCTTTCATTTTTCTATTAGTTTGAAGTAATCCAACTGTGAAGAAACTTAAAAGCTAAAAAATTAGGTTTGTTTCCAATATGGAAAACATACAAATATAACACACACAGAGTCACTGCAGTGTAGTGCTGACAGTGTTGAATCAGGATTGGGGACAGGGATGGGACTAGGGCCTGTGTCACCCAGGGCAAACATGGATTCTGCGCCCTCCCATGGGTTATTTTGTCATTTTGGCGCCTCCCCGGGCATCATTTTGGTGCACCGCCCAGTACGGCGCCCGGGGCACATGCCCCACTTGCCCCCCCCCCCCCGGTTGCAGCCCTGATTGTGGAGACCTGCATTCAAGTCCACTCTCGGCCATAGAACGTCATTGGATAAGTTGAGGCAATTCCTCTCAGGATCAAATGTAAGTCTGCTGAAGCTCCTGGAGAAAAGGCAGGATATAAATCTAACTACGATATGGGCGACTTACACAAAAGATTAAAAACTATATATACAGACAATAAAAACAAAAACTATAAAACCAAAAACAGAAAAACCTGGTGCCACAACCAGACTTCCTATTTCAGCCCACAACACTCGTGTCCCACTCCAGTCTCACCCTATCATAACACCTGGGGGAAAAGCCAGCTCTTAAGTGCTTTTTGGAAGGTTAAAAAGGTACAGGCCTCCCGAATCTCAAGGGGAAGGATGTTTCCTAGGGTAGGGGCTGCAACAGAAAAGGCCCACTCCCTAGGTCCTGTAGGATAGCAACATTTAAGGGACCTGGAGCGTGTCCACTCTATCCGAACTGGTGGGACAGGCAGATATTTTCAGGGAGAGGCAGTCCTGCAGATATGATATGATATGATATGATATGATATGATATGATATGATATGATATGATATGATATGCAGGGATGGAACTAGGGTCTGTGTCACCCGGGGCAAACATGGATTCCTCGCCCCCCCATGGGTTATTTTGTCATTTTGGTGCCCCCCAGGCGTCATTTTGGTGCCCCCCCAGCGCGGCACCCAGGACACATGCCCCGCTTGCCCCCCCTAGTTGCGGCCCTGATGATATGATATGATGATATGATATGATATGATATGATATGATATGATATGATATGATATGATATGATATGATAATACAACACTTGAGAATCCATTTCTGCAATTAAGTCAGTTGTCTCACAATATACTTGTCAGAAATGTTTTTGTACTGCAGCTGAGCCAAGGTGACCATGGACAAGCTTTCCCCAGCATAGTGCCTCCCAGTTATAATAGGATTAAAAGTCCTACAGCCCCAGCCATCAAGGGCTATCTAAGGATGACAAGTTGGAGAAAGTTGCTTTAAACCAGTGGTTTTTAAACTGTTCAACCCAATTATCCCTTTTCCCTGTCTCAAATAATGTAATTACCCCACACACACACACACACACACACAACAAAAAATAGACTGTTGTTTTACACAAGCATCTCAGCAGCACTAGTCCCAAACTGGATCCTCAACTCACAAACAAGCAATTACAAATTGCTTCATTACCCCCAGATATGCCCAAAGTACCCCCTTGGGTACTCCCAGTTTACTCCAAGTTTAAGAACCATTGATCTAAACAGAACAGTGAGTTTTGTTTGTTCATGACTGATCAGGTTCTGCTTTTGAACAAGACTCAAACTTTATTTTATTTATTTATTTATTTATTTATAATTCAAATTTATCACCGCCCATTTCCCCCAACGGGGGACTCTGGGCAGTTTACAAAATATCAACAATTAAAACCTATAAATATAAGTTACATCTAAAACAATATAATAAATAATAGATAAAAATCCAAGTGATGGTAAAATCGTATATAAAAGGAGGACAAAGGGGCCAGCCACCCCCAGGAGGAACTATTACCTCCCCTGTCCCAGGCAAGGTGGCAGAACCAGGTCTTAAGAGTCTTCCGGAAGGCTCTTGGTTTGGATTAAAGAATGGATCATTTTGAAAAATGAAAAATTATTGAATTTGGAAGGACATGAATTAAGATATGGATGGCATGGATATTTGTGGTACGATAAAGTTAAAGTTAATGTGGACTTTAAAAACCATTATATTAGAAGATCCTTGTTAAGAATCTGGAATAAATATAAATTAATCTTATGTTATAAAAGACCCTTATGGATTTCTACACAAGAAGCATTCTATAGAACAGAAGTAAGAAATAAAGATAAATGGTTAACCTACAAAGACTTTTTAAAGAAAGAACAAGGACAATATATAATTAAATCAATAGAAGAATTGGTATCAGAGGGATACAGTTTTCAATGGCTTTCATATATGCAGCTTGTAGAGAAATTTAAATTAGATAAGAAAGACCTTGAATTTGAACAAACCAAATCGGAATTTGAGATACAACTATGTGAGACAGATGATCATCTAATTGCAAAAATGTATAAATTATTGTTAAAAGGTGAAATGGTAGAGGAACAAGTTAAAGACTGTATGATTAAATGGGCTAAAAATATTGGCCATAATATTCAAATGCAACAATGGGAAGATATGTGGACCAAAGGGTTAAAATTTACTTTGTGTTATAATTTAAAAGAAAACTTTTATAAGATGATGTACAGATGGTATATGACCCCACAAAAACTTTCTAAAATGTATGGAAATGTCTCCAACTTATATTGGAAATGTAAAAAAAAAGAGGGGTCTTTTTACCATATGTGGTGGACATGTGAGATTGCAAAGAAATTTTGGACTCAAATACATGCATTGATGCAAAATATATTACAAATTCGAGTTCCATTTAAACCGGTATTTTTTTTACTGGGAATAATTGATGGACAACCTGGGAAGCAATTTACAAGGATTATGCAATACATGATTACAGCAGCAAGACTTATTTTTGCACAAAATTGGAAAAACCAGATATCGCCTACGATACAAGATTGGATGTTAAAATTGATGGATATGGCAGAGAATGATAAACTGACATGTTTATTAAAAGAAAATCCAAATAATTATTTTCTTAAAGAGTGGAAACCATTAACTGACTATTTACAAGATGCGGGAGGGGCAAAGCTTATATGGGGATTTGAAGATTAAAATATATATATATTGATGTAATAGACAAGAAATATTCTTTAATGTTATATATAGACCTAGCATGTAAGATAAAATTTTTAAAATACCATGACCAGATACAAATCGGAAGTTGACCAAATTCTATGTTTCAGCTTTATCTTTTTTCCTTTTTTCCTTTACTACACTTTTTTATCTTTTCTCTTTTCTTGATTTCCATTTTCTTTTCTGTTTCAAACTTTTATCTATGTAAAATTAAAATCTAATAAAATTTGTTAAAAAAAAAAAAGAGTCTTCCGGAAGGCCGGGAGCGAGGGAGCCAGCCTCACCTCCGGGGGCAAGATATTTCACAAGGCAGGCGCTATCACAGAGAAGGCTCGCCTCCTGGACCCCAAGTTCAGAATAAGACCCCTATAGTTCAGAATAATTGCCCTGAATTTCAGACCGTTTTTTCCAGTTCTACGTGAAGATATCAGGGATTCAACCAGAGAATTTTGCAAACTTGTACTCAACAAACTAAATGTGCCACAATCATATAAATCAATATCAGGGCAGGGCAGGATGAGCACCAGGTAGACTCCAAGGAAGGAAGATCCTAACACCAAAATCATGGAAACACTGAAATATGGAATTTTAATTACCCAGGCAGCAAAAGTACTGTTGCCATTTGATCAAAACCCAGAGAGCCAGAGAAGAGCTAAGTAGCATGGAGAGGAACCTTGAGAGAGACAATCTATTCAGGAATTACGTTCATGGTAGTCCCTTTTCATGTCTGAGCAGTGCTGGCTGTGTTCGGGTGGACTGGAGACTGGGTCTCCCAGGATGTAACATGTTACTAAATAGCACTCAGGCACTAGAACAATGTCTGGTTATATGTACTTCCATAGTTTTTCTTCTGGAGGTAACAATGCTTTCTGCTCTGTCCACTCAATCTTGGCTGTCCGAAAGATACCTTGCCTGTCTTGAACCATGGATTAGATTGGGATCAAGACTCTGTTGATTCCATAACTGCATTTACTGATTTTGATGTTGGACTGTTTTTGATTTAATTATTTTTATTTTCGTAATGTACAGATTAAAAAGAAAAAAAGAAAAGAAAAGAAATTACAGTGAAAGTATAAGAAATAGAAGGAATAGAGGTGCAGAACAGAAACAAAAGAAGAAATACAAACATATATAGACATTTAACAAAGTGACTTCCAACTTCTTTCACAAAGGATATTGTCAGGGAGAAGGAGGGGGCTCCCTCCAGGGGGATAAACGCATGTGCAGTACTGAATCGCTTTGCTTTCATCGTAAGAGGCTGAAGAAGGCACTGCCCTAATTATTACTAGTTATTACTAGTTCATTTTAGTTTAGCTGGATTCTGTCTAGCAGAGTAGAACAATAAAACACTAGAGCCTGTACACCAAGTCTCAGCGTGTTCCTTCACTCGAAGTCAGGACAGATATATACAAAAAACCTTTCATACAACCCTTGTTTAACTTTATATTATTGCTTCTACTTTTCCCGATAATCTATAATTATAACTAATCGTCGAAACCATATGTCACTATTTGACTATGTTCAGTTTCATGCAAAAAGTCAATGAATGGCTTCCAGTCTTTCTTAAATTTTATCAATGTTTTTTCTTTTATAATAGCTGTCAGTTTTGCCATTCTCGCTAATTCTGAAAGCTTAACTAACCACTCCTTAATTGTGGGTAATGCCTGGCCTTTCCAAAGTTGGGCCAAAAGCAGTCTCGCAGCCGTTGTCATATAAAGAAGTAAAGTACCATGTGCTTTTTCTAGGTGTATGTCCATCATCGCCAAAAAGAAAATTTCTGGACTCAATTGAATGTCCATTTTCAAAATCTTTCAAATAGTTGTATATATGTCCATCCAGTATTCTTTAACTTTTTTACAAGACCACCAAAGGTGGTAAAAGTTTCCTTCATGTCTTTTACATTTCCAGCAGACGTTTGATACTCCTTTATACATTTTAGAAAGTTTATATGGTGTCAAATACCATCTATACATCATTTTATAGAAATTTTCTTTAAGATTATAACATACTGTAAATTTAAGACCCTTTAACCACATATTTTCCCATTGTTCCAGCTGGATGTTATATTGAAATTTTTTCGGCCATTTTACCATACAGTCTTTTACTAGTTCCTCTTCCATTTCCAATGTTAACAATAATTGTACATTTTATTTATAAGATGATCATCGCTTGAACATAATTCTGTTTTAAATATAGTTTTATCTCTTTCAACTTCATATTTCTTATCAGTTTTAAATCTTTCTGTTGCATATATAGAATCCAATGGCACTTGAAACCTTGTGCGGTCAAATCTTCTCTAGTTTTCAATCTAATGTCCCCTTGATGATATTCCAACAAATCCTTATATCTTATCCAATTACAATTACCCATCATCTCTTTTCTGTGAAAGGCTTCTTGTGGAGATACCCACATTTTTGATTTTGGACTGTTGATGATTTTGCTAAAGCCCTTGGGCCAAGGTGCTAAAGTAGAAAAATAATACCAATCACCAAACTAAGACAAGACACTAAGAATGTTACAATGGGCCTCTTTTCACTACTGAGTTAAATTGCTATATCCATCCATTTTTGAATTGGTGGTAAATTATACAACCATGAAATTTACAGAACACTAAACTAGCATGAATTGTCTTACCTAGCCTTTCAAAGCTAGGAAGAACAAACAAAAAACAAACAACACACCCACAGAACATTACATCAAACTGTAGTATCAAGCCTTTGAAGTAAAATCAAAATTCTATGAGAAATCATTCACAAAAGATTAGAAAAAAATGTCTTAAGATGGTACCCAATGGATTTATTTATTGATTGACTGATTGAGTTGATTTAGTTTATATCCCAGCAATCTTCTAGATGCTCAAGGTGACATAAATATCACTTTTATTCTCATAATAATTCTGTAAGTGAGGCCAAGCTGAGAGATAGCAATTGGTCCAAAGTCACCTAGTGATCTTTCAAGGTTGAATGTAGGTTTGAACCTGGGTTTCCCTGATTCTAGTCCAAGACCCATTCTGCTGTTAGGATCATACCTCCCAAATTATCACTTTAATATTGGAATATCTGGAATAGGCTGTTCCCTAACCCTGCAACAAAGACAGGGAGAGACAAGTAAATAAATAAATATTAGACTTACCATTTCACACTAGTTGTTAATGTAAGCAACTCCAGTGAGTTCTATTTATCACTATTTGCTGTAATCAAAAAAGCCCGCTCAGTGCCTTTATCACCTAATTACTTTCAATTATTGCTTCTTGAGAGGAGTACAATCAGCATTACCAAGTGGGAATTTTGCTCGCCTGGAATTTTTTTAGAGAGAAAAATCAGATTTGTTTTTTAAAGGAAGAAACTGACACCAGGTATGGATTGGTTTCTTAAAGTACAGCTGATTATTACTATTATGTCCTGTAAGGTAATGCATTATCTTTCTGGATACAGGTGATAGGAGCTGAGCTTGTATATTATAAAGCCAGGAAATATATATTAGGACAGGACTTCAAATATCTACTTTTGGAATCCTAGATGTGTCTTTTTCATTTCCACTTGTAACTTGTTATTACTGTAGGAATTCTGGAATGGTAATACCAGAACTCCACGCAGCTTCTAATTGGTTTATAGCAGAGCAGAAGCATTCCCATAAACTTGCACAAGGCTTAATCAGTTCAAAACACAAAAATAAACACACTTCACACGTTAATGTAAAGTAACATAAAAAAGAGCTTACAGTTTTATTGTAACTCACAGTTTCTTAGTAGAAACGGTCCATGCGTGCAAGCAATAGGTTCTGACGAGACCCACATGCTTCTTAATGTGGCCCACCTGAATGGACGTGTGAGCAACGTGGACAGCCATAGCTGACCATCCTCCTTGGTAGGAGATTCAAACAGGAAAGAGGAGAAGAGAAGGGAACAGGAACAAGAAATTGGGATTCAGCCCCTCCCACACAAAGCAGGTAAGATTAGGTTACAGCAGAGGCTGCCTCCTCCTTCAAGCTTGTGTGAGACGTGCTTGGTTGAAACCCGATATCTCTAACAATTATATCATCTTCTTAATAACCATCTTGCAACTGAATTTACAGTTTCTATTATATATCAGGATGTTTCATTAAGTGGGCAACTATCAGGAAAGAGAGCTAAGTCTTAGAGAGCTAAGTATACTATTATTTCCCCAGATACTTGCATGTTTGAACTTCCACTATCATATATTCAGATGCAGATATTCATAATCTCCTGTACTGGTCAGTCCAAAACTCTAATATTGTGTTCTGTTTGCAGCAACATACTTTAAAAGGATAAAAAAAATTGGAACACATTCAAAGAAGGGCAACAAACATGATCAAGGGATAGGACACTAAACCCCATAAGGAGAACATGAAGGTATATTTAGCCCTGAGAATTTTAAAGGATTGTCAAGTATCTGAAGGGGCGTAAGACAGAAGTCCAAGATCTGTTTTGTATTTTCAGAAGACAGAACAGAAAGACAAATTTCAGTTAAATGTCTTTTTAAAAACGTCCTTAGCAGTTAGAGTAGCATGACAGCAAAAACAACTACTGAGGTAGAAGGCTCCTCTTTGCTAGCTATGGCTAAGGTCAAAGGTCAAGCAGATAGTGATGGGATGCTTTAATTGGGATTCTTGCCCTGTGCAAGGAGTGATGGCCTTCCCACTCTATAGTTGATCACCTCACCGATAATACTATCCTGGTTCAATATGCAATAAATAATGTCATGTAGGTAGAAAGAAATGATCTACAAGACATTACTTATTCTTCAGCACATATTTCTCCTAGAAAGTTTCAGTTGAAGCCCCTTTTTTCCCTTCCTTTCTCTTGACAAAGAGGAGCAGTGGCCTTTAGAGTATTACCATAAATGATTCCTTTTGGAGTATGAAATGTGAAATATACAGCAGATGAACATTTGAACATTAAACCTGTAATACTGTCAGGCATCAGGAAAAATATCAAAGGGAAGAAAAGGCATAAGTAAATAAAATATAACACATTAGCCCCATAAAAAGAAAAGAGCATCATCATTATAGGATTAAATTAGTAGAATAGCAAGTAGGCCCAAGATGTTCTAGTGTCTTTTGCATCTTCACAGAAAGTTTGGCAAAATGAAAAAGTAAAAGTCCTCTAAGTATCAGACACAGCAAATGCTCACTGAATTCAAACTGGTTAATCATCACAAATGTATGTGTGTTGCATTTAGGTGAATGCCCAGAAAAACTTACCATCTGATATAGAATTCAGCTTTTTGAGCATCACACTCTTCCTTTAAAAAAAGAAAGTATTGATGTGATGGCTGTGAAGGTATTTGTGAAACTGTGTGATTAGTGCCTCTTTCACTAGAAAGAGGATATATAAATAAAAAATAAATAAATAAATAGTAAAATCAGAATATAGTATGCAGAAATACAAGTGCTATATGAACTACCATTTATGGCAATTAATTACAAACTGCTTGCATGTTCAGGAATTAACCATTACTGTCTACTCCAGGGCTTTCCAAAGTTTTCCCGCAGTGACACACGAACCGCCGTTGGTGTGTCGCTGCGGGAAAACACGGAAGTGCCGCCGTTGCAGCAGCGCACAAAAACCTGGAAGCGCTGCTGCCGCTTTTGAGTTTTTGCACGCCGCCGTTGGTGTGTCGCCGCGGGAAAACCCAGAAGCACTGATGATGATCAGCGCTTCCGGGTTGTGTGGCAACACACCAGACTGTGTGTGGTGACACACTTTTGTGTCGCGACACACAGTTTGGAAAGCTCTGGTCTACTCACTAGGATGGTCGGGGCGCAGAAGCTCAGCGGGTTAAACCGCTGATGCTGTAGGACTGCCGATCTGTAGGTCGGCTGTTTGAATCTCCGCGTGGCAAGGTGAGCTCTCGTCACTTGCCCCAGCTCCTGTCAACCCAACAGTTCAAAAGCATATGCAAGTAGATAAATGGGTACCATCTTACGTGGGAGAATGTGCTGGCGTCCTGTCGGGGAGCCGGTTCCACCGGAGAAAAGATCGAAGGAAGACTGAATGCTGCTGGTGAGGACAGACAGACCCGGAAGTGACATCAACAGGACGTCAGCAGCCGGCTCAAGGCATCCTGGGAATTGTAGTCCAGAGCCTTAGAAGAGCCGGTTCCCTTACCCCCTTTCCTGGTGCGCGGGTTAATTACACTTGGTGATATTGTATAATGTATAATGATAAAATGTATATAGATATGTATGTAAGCCGCCTAGAGTCCTCCGTTAGGGAGGGGATAGGCGGGGTATAAATACCACTATAAATTAAAAAAAATGGTCACTTACACATTGTCAAAAGACACGTAACTGAAAATGCACTTCTCATTCCAGATTAAAGGTAAAGGGAATGTCTCCCTTGAGTCATATTCTGCTCCTGATGACTAGATGGACATGTGCATGTTCTTTACTTAGCTGCATGATGGAAGTGGTTTATCATCTTGGATGTTTGATGATTTCCCAATCTATTCTGCAGCTGTGGGATTTCCTGGTACTCTCTCATCTAAACAATAATCAGGTCCAGCCCTGCTTAGCCTTTTCAAAATCAGCTAATGCTAGTTAGGTTGTACCACCTCCTGTGACCATCATCAATTAGCCTTGATTAAATGGTATTCTTTTTTACTGGCTCTAGTCAACATTAAGGAAGATGTGTTTGACTTTGCTGTCCTTCTTCCAGGATTGATGATTCTTATTTTTACAATGAGACCTACAAGACAGTACCGCGAGTAAGGTCTGGGGAAATCCAAGCTAAAGTCTTCATTTGACTATGGAGCCTACTGGGTGATATGGGCTAGTCATTTTCTCTCCATCCCATGTACTGTATACCATCCTACCCTCTCTGAGAAAAATCAAGGTATACATGAAATAAACAAACACAGATGGACAGTTTAAAAAGGCTACAAAAATGCATAAATCTAAGAAAGCATATGTCTGCCATTACAGCTGGAGGAATGTTTCATACAACTGGTCCTTCCAGGTGATACTATCTGGATTGTAGATTTATTTATTTAATTTTTATCCCGCCTTTATTATTTTTATTAATAACTCAAGGCGGCGAACATACCAAATACCCCCTCCTCCTATTTTCCCCACAACAGCAACCCTGTGAGGTGAGTTGGGCTGAGAGAGTGTGACTGGCCCAAGGTCACCCAGCTGGCTTTCATGCCTAAGGCGGGACTAGAACTCTCAGTCTCCTGGTTTGCTATTGGCTCCTTCCTGGGGCTGAGAGACAGGGACTGGCCCAAGGTCACCCAGCTGGCTTTCATGCCTAAGGCGGGACTAGAACTCTCAGTCTCCTGGTTTGCTATTGGCTCCTTCCTGGGGCTGAGAGACAGGGACTGGCCCAAGGTCACCCAGCTGGCTTTCATGCCTAAGGCGGGACTAGAACTCTCAGTCTCCTGGTTTGCCATTGGCTCCTTCCTAGGGCTGAGAGACAGTGATTGGCCCCAGGTCACCCAGCTGGCTTTCATGCCTAATTCAGGACTAGAACTCTCAGTCTCCTGGTTTCTA
This sequence comes from Charina bottae, assembly GCA_023362775.1. Classification (NCBI taxonomy): domain Eukaryota; kingdom Metazoa; phylum Chordata; class Lepidosauria; order Squamata; family Charinaidae; genus Charina; species Charina bottae. The sequence goes on along the minus strand of JALMGJ010000007.1, from coordinate 45,181,164 downwards.
GCCCAGCACCTTAACCACTAGACCAAACTGGCTCTCACCAAACTAGTTCTCAGATTTGACCCTGCAGAGACTCAGAAGCCATTGTGTTTAAGATAATGGCTCTGTGAACCTGCCCTAAAGTTTATAATTACATTTTTAAAATAAGTATTAAGTTAGTTTGTGTCTAGGCCATGCCACTTCTTTGTTTTTGCCCCAACTCTTGTGTTAATGTTTGGCCAACCTAAGCCAGTTATTCAAAAGCCATTTGAGACCTGAAAAAGATTGCATTCTTACGCTTTGAACATTGTTTTTCAAACTTGGCAACTTTAAGATGCTGGCTGGGGAATTCTGGGAGTTGAAGTCTACATATCTTAAAGTTGCCAGGTTTGAAAAGCACTGCTTTACCGGAACCATTAGAAGAGAATTAGAACAGATGCAATTCCTGTTGCCCCGGGAATAATGCCATGCTTTAGAATATATTTCTAAGGAGAAGGTATTTTCTAAAATATATATAATATATCTAAAACTAAATCAGTTATGAAAAACAAAGCAAGTTGAAGAAAAAGAAATGAAAACCTTGGAATGTACATAACTAAATATGTGATCCTAAGGAGAAATGGAAACATTTTAAATATCCCTTATCCATATTTCTGTTCACAATGAAATTTGCAGAGTAAGTAATTTATGAGGAAAAACACTGCTAACAACACTTCATTGTATTTTATCAGATAACAGGATCAGGTCTGGTTAGTACGTGGATGTGAGATTACCAAAGGGTACCATGGCTGTTGAAGTTAGATTGGCAAGTTGCAAATACCTAGGAAAGGGGCAACGCCAAACCATTTCTGTAATGTTGCCAAGAAGACGCCATGGACCTTTCCATGAAGTTACCAGGAATCAAACTCAAGAAGAAGTCCTGACCTTTTTTAAAATTGTAGGTTTTTTCAGAGCTTGTTGTCATGTTAATTTTTCAGCCAAAGCAATTTATTTATTTATTTATTTATTTATTTATTATTCAAATTTATCACCGCCCATCTCTACAGCAGTAGACTCTGGGCGGTTTACAACAATAATATTAAAATTAAAAACCTGTACACTTTAAAATACAATATAATAATAAACAGAAAGAATCCAGAGGATGGTGAAATCTTAAAAAGGAGGATATTACGGGGCTAACCACCCCCAGGAGGAACTATTACCTCCTTCGTCCCAAGCAAGGCGGCAGAACCAGGACTTTAAAGACCTCCAGAAGGCTAGGAGTGAGGGCGCCCGCCTCACCTCCGGGGGCAAGATATTCCACAGGGCAGGTGCTATCGCAGAGAAGGCACGCCTCCTGGACCCAGCTAGATGAAATTATTTTATTGATGGGGTCCGAAGCATGTCCTCTCTGCATGACCGGGTGGGGCGGGTAGATGTGTTCGGGATGAGACAGTCCCTCAGGTACCCTGGCCCCATGCCATGTAGGGCTTTAAAGGTGATAACCAACACCTTGAATTGGACCCGGAAGCAAACTGGTACCCAATGCAGCTCGTGCAGCAGTGGTGTTACATGTGCTGATCTTATAGCACCCGTGACTGCCCGCACGGCCGCATTCTGGACCAACTGAAGCTTCCGGATACTCTTCAAGGGTAGCCCCATGTAGAGCGCATTGCAATAATCTATATGGGAGATGACCAGGGCATGGGTGACTGTTCGGAGGGCCTCAATACAACTGATCCAATGAAATATGTATTTTGCTTTTCTAGAATTTTTCAGTAACAAATCAGCTAACAACATGAATGGGAAAATATTGGCCATACTACTTGAGAATTATGGGAATTGTAGTGCTACATATCTGGAGGTTGCTGATCTGCAGAAGGCTGAACCAAGGCATGACCTTTTTTTAAATGGTCTTTTCTGCTATTTTCTCTTATATAAATCTCAGATTTAAAGAATGAGTTACATTGATCCTACTTTTAGAGATCAGTCAGAGTAGTAAACAACTTGGCTCAGTGATTGATGACCACATCAGCTGATAGGACCACAGAGATCCCTAAGCAGCTTTAGCTTAAGAATTGCCTTTAGGAATCAGGGAGAATTCTTTTAAGCTACTTATGGCTGCAAAAGAAAAAAATATTTCAAGCAGATCAGTGAGAAAGGGTTTCTGATAATTGCCCAAAGCTAAAAAGAATAAAGTCATTGCCAAATTATATAATTTTTAGCAACTTACTTCAGTTATTTTTTTTATGCCTCAGAGTCAGTGTTGACTGCCTGGACTAGTCCCTGCAGTTTTCTTGGCAAGATTTCAGAAGTGGTTTGCCATTGCCTCCTTCCTAGGGCTGAGAGAGAGTGACTGGCCCAAGGTCACCCAGCTGGCTTTGTGCCTAAGGCGGGACTAGAACTCACAGTCTCTGCAGCTCAAGAAAGCCATTGATCTTACTTTCTATATGCATGAAATGCTTTTTGAATTATTTATTTATCATACTTATATAGCGGCATACACATCTTCCTGAGGTGAACCAGGAAGGTCCACATTCCAAAGATTTCGAAAGGCATAGCATGTGTCATAATGTATTTTTAAAGAAACCTAAGAAGTTTTTTGCTGTATTCAAATAATGTCAGCCCCACTAGGTAGATCAGGAAATCAACTCCACAAGAAGATTAGAACTATACTAGTAGGTACCACTTCTTGCAATATTTCTGTCAAGGTCATCTCCCTTACCCTGTATAAATAAGACCAATTTAGTCCAACATCTTGATTTCCCATAACAGCCAACTGTATGTCTACTGTACAGGGGTCTCCATGGAATACGGTAAAAAAAGTCAAAATGGCAACAGCAACAGAGTGATTGAAGCTCCACCTATTTTTTATGCACATAAAAAGCAGGCAGACTTCCCATCGGACCTTCACGGCTGCCATCTTGACTCTTTTAAAGGGCACCCTGCAGACATCCCTGCTACTGGACAACCACTAGCAGGAGTGAACTGCAAGAGTCCCCATCCACCTTTGTATCTTGGAGCCTGCTATTATGACTAATACTCATGGATATCCTACATCTACATTAAATTGTTTAATTTCCTTCTGAATTGTCTAAGAAGTCCAAATTAGATTTCAAACTGTATTGTTAAATACCATTAGGACAGATAGGAGCTGCTATTTAAACTTCATGTAACACTCTAGATTTCTCCTGACATAGTGAAGCTCTGCGGTGTCATGAGAAATTACAGGGCATCCATATTTTCATTCTTACTCTGCCCCAGAATTATATTATATTAGGGACATTTTAGGACAGCCCTCCCCAAACTAGATATCCTCCAGATGACGGCAACATGAAGAAGGCCAAGCCTGGGGAAGTTGCATTAAGACCTTTGACCCTCTGTCTATTGGCTACCATGAAGAATTCTGGGGGCTGTAGTGCCTACCTATCTGAAAGACATAATTGGATCCTCATTTGTATCTCCAGCAGCCTCAAGCATCATTGATAGCCCCAGTTATCATCTTAAACCACTCTTCTGGTTTGTTATTTGTATGTCCCTTTTAATTATTAAAACATCAACCGGTTTCATTTGTATATCCAGTATATTATTTTTTTCCATATCATTCTTGTAGCTTGTCATTTTTAAATCCACATTCAAATCAATTTCAATTACATGATAAGATGGAACTTTGAAGGTTGGACACTAGAAAGAACTAGAAGAAACTAAAGATTACAAAGTTGACTCATTAACACAGAATGGAGCAAAATACTTTAACATTGGATGTTTTGAAGGATACTTGTGAACAATGGACTCAGAAGTTAATTTTTAGAATGTCTGTCATCATAGATAGATGGTGTGTAAATGATGTTACAGAAGAGGAACAAGCTCTACCAGCCCCAGTTATCATCTTAAGTAGGAATATTGCATCTCATGAAGCAAGGACCCTTAAGGAAATGCTTGTCTGAAAGATTTGACCTCTTCTCCCATTAGCATCAGGTGGATACAAGCCAATTTCCCTTTCCCGAGGGATGACCATTTTCTAAACATTGTTCTATCACAATAGAAGAAGACAACTGGACTGAAGTCCTTTTGCCAAGGCTGCAGGCCAGACCAGCATCCATGGTTAACTACATATCCACAGTTCAGAGAGTTGAACATTTGCCCTCTGGGCTTTTGAATTCCAAACTTTCCAAAGAACTGAACGAAGGATGGTGAAAGGGTCGTGCACACAGTGCAGGGGTTTCCTCCCAGTCTGAGTTCCTGGATTCAAGGCTGAGAAAGAAGCAATTAGGTGAATCTCTGTGCATTCATTAGCAACATTTGTGCTTCATGCTTCAATATTCTACATAGCTCTTCTTTCATGTTTCATCCTGGAATGCCCAGTGAAATCTGAAATTGGCTGAGCATTTGTGGATTGTATTTAAAATGTACACTTTAAATAAATTAATAAATAGTTCCTTATGAATTATAGAATATAATTAAATTATACATTATATTATGCATTCATACATTTATAAATATTTCATGCTGAATTTTAAATATATGAAATAAATATTGTGCACTTCAAGAGAAACTCCTGTTGAGATGAAAATCTTGAGTTGTGCTGTATCTGAAAGAAATGTCTGGGTCACAGTTCTAAATGTGATACCTTATGGTTAAGTAATGTTAATCCAGAGTTGCAAATAACACTGAAAAGGGTGTCCCGTCCATTCTTCAGTTTCTCTTTCCTCTTCAAAGCCCAATATACATTCCTACCTCATGCTTCCTTACCTCTCTTTCCTGTTTTTTTTTCTCTCTCTCTCCATAGCACAATGATGAAACAAATACAAGATTTGCTTTAAGTAATATACATTAACAGATATTATTACTTGCTAATGTCTATTATAACCCTCATATGAATTAATAACATTAAGACATTAAGCCAGTTTGCAGCATATTGACTTAAACAAAAGATGCGCAATCTTTTCAGTCCAAAGGCTGACCTTGGTCTTTGAGTGGTAGGACTTATTGTCAGCAAATACATTTACTCACAAAGTTGGCAATTTGTGTCAAGGTGGTAGCAGGAAATGCTCTGTCCTGCTTGCAAATCCCTACAACATAGGATTATGAATAGGATACTGAACCAATCATGCAGCTGAAACCTTACAGGGTTCTTGAGACAATCTTGAGATGACTGTGTACTATGTATTCTTTGATAGGTTGGTGCTCAACTGGGTATTGTTAGGAATTTGGCTGTGTATTCTATTGCAAAGAATCCATAGGACGTAAGGTTAACTACTTCCTCAGAAACATGGACAGAGATATACTACAAAAATGACTTAATCTGCCTCACTCCTCACTTGAAGGAATCTTCCTGAGCATACATCAGCACAGGAAGGACCTATCCCATCGTGAAAAACAATGCTACTGGGTGGGATTCATCACTAACGAAGTCTGGAGATAGCCATATAGGTTTTCTTATGCTGACTTTCAGTGCATGGGGTAGCTGTCTGAATTCCTTTAGAACTTTTTATACTTCAGCAAAGAGAAAAGTAGAATTTACCACGATAATCTCTATTAATGTTCTAAAACTCATAATCACGTGAATCGTTGCTTTTTCTTTTTTCTTATTTCACAAACCTTCCTAGGTTTGGTTAAAAGTTCACAGAAACCATCATCAGGCTAGCAGACAAAGATATGATCATAGAGAATACTAAACATATGTATGTTTTTCCCACTAGATGATGAAATAAATGTGTATTCTAACTTTTTGGACCCAAACCAAGATCTTCCTTCTGAATTAAAAAAAACAAAAACAAAACAGATAATCCACTATTTTTATTCTGAGGCCATTATGTTATATCCTTTGGTTTTAGTGGAGCTGACATGCTCATAAATCGCATCTTCCTTTAGCCATTATTTCTGCCTGGTAAATTATTTTTTTATTCACAAGGCAATAAAAGGTCACTAGAAAGGAAAAAATATATACTATTCCATCTCATAAAATAAAGTTAAACAGTATTTAGCATTTATATCTTTCCAGGGTGGTAATCAAAATATGGTTTATTTGACTGAATGAAGACCTATGATACTAAAAAAGATCAATCTAATGGCTCATTTAACAGAGGAAGATAAATCTTCAGGAATGTCATGTGAATATCAGTGAGACCCAATGCCAAACTCCTCACAGGTCCCATGGAAATAGCAATACTTTTAGAGAATGGGCAGGAGAAATCTTAAACACAAGATATCAGACTTTCCTGAGGCATTTGCCACTTAACATAAAACCACATTTACTGTTTAAAATGTGGCTCAGGATGAAAAGACCTTCAATTTTTTCAGTGCTGTCTATGGCTGTTTTCAACTTTTTATCTACTTTAGCTTCATCAACTACCAGGAATCATCAAAGAATTCTGAAGTGGGGTTTTTTTGGTCACTGAACAATCTGAACTTGGTGAAATAATTTTTGTTTCTCTGTTCATTTAATTCAAGAAGGAAATTTCAAAGCAATGGGTTATCAGATATAGTAGGAGAACTACGTTTGTGATGCAAGTGTGATGAAAACAGAAAACAGGTCGGTAAAATATCCAAATTGAGAATACTGTATGTGTTTACAAGGGATAAAACTGGCAAGTCCTAGCATTATTTATTTATTTAATTTGTATCCTGCCTTTATTATTTTTATAAATAACTCAAGGCGGCAAACATACCTAATACTCCTTCCTCCTCCTATTTTCCCCACAACAACAACCCTGTGAGGTGAGTTGGGCTGAGAGAGACTGGCCGGCCAAAGGTCACCCAGCCGGCTTTCATACCTAAGGCGGGACTAGAACTCAGACTCCTGGTTTCTAGCCCAGCACCTTAACCACTAGACCAATGTGTTGTTCCTGTTGTTTGTAGAGAGGCAACATATACATTCCAAGCAACATTTATTTGGGAATTTCTCTTTCAGAAAGCTACATAAAAAATAGGAAGGGGAAAAAAACTGTATGTCTTTTCCAGAGACAAATTGTCCTGACAATGCCAGACTAAGGTTCAACTCTGCCTTGCATTTTAAATATAGAAAATTGGACATTTTAAATCAAGATCATCAAGATCATCTCAGCCAAGTTGAATCTGGGATGGAACATTGTGCTATGTGGACATTTCACAATCTGATGGTTGTTGTGGGTTTTCCGGGTTGTGTGGCTGTTTCCTATAAGGAACAAAAACTGCCAGAACACGGCCACACAACCCGGAAAACCCACAACAACCATTGGATTCTGGCCGTGAAAGCCTTCGACTATACATTTCACAATCTCTTCAGTTAGGAATTTATGAAATTCCTGTCTCTGTAACATCCAGAAACAGCTTTAGGTAAACAATGCAAGCTGTACGCAATGGCATGGGATAGTCTTTTTTCAGCAAAATTTCCAAAAGCCAGGTTGACACTTGATAGAACATTGTCTCTGTATTTCTCTCTCTCCTCTTTCCCACTAAGCTCATAATCACATAATGTTAGCTGAAAAGCCTTAACCTAAGGTTTCTTGAACTTTGTAATTCTTATAAATCAGGTAATTCTGTGGTTTCATTCCTAAAAGTGCCATTATTTTCCCACTACCCTCATGTATTTCTGTATATTCATTAAAATCCTTAAAAAATTCCTAGCAATTATGTACCTTGGCTTGTGTCTTCATAGTTTCACTCTAAGACAAGAGTGGGCAGCCCTCAAGCCACCAAACCTCTTTCTGTGGACACAGAGGCTCAAAAATTATCTAACAGACTACCCAATTTTTGGCAAGAAAAACAGGAAATGTCATGTATAAGATACCCAATTGGTTTAATGCATCTAGAAAAAAAGATGTTAAAAATCCTTTTCAATCCCAAAACTAAAAAAAAATCACTTCAATATCCAGATCCCACCTATCTGCATCATTATCCTGTGTTTAAGTGCTAGACCTCAAAATTAAAGCATTTTCTTATTTTTCTTTGGGTAAAATGGTTGTTCAGGTGGGAGGAAGGTTAGATATTTTCCTTTCTGCAAAGTCACCGAAATCATGGTATAAAGCTTTCTATTTTGCTCATGTCCATGTTCAATAGTAAAAGCCATCTTCTACCAAATGAATAACATATTTTTTTTAAAAAATTAATCAATCTTTCCTGGTTGCATTTTCTTGCATCTGACATCATGTACTCTATGCAAATACATTGGATCCTTTGTTTTGTATCTGTAAAATATCATGAGACCTTGTCTGGAAGCAGATACACAGCAATTTGTGTACATCACATACAATCACAGCTTGTTTATTGATGATTAAACTGTTATACATTCAGTGCCTCAGAGTAACAAGAAGCAAAAACTATGAATTATACAGGCCTTTTAATGAGTTAGAATGATGTGGCAAAATAATTGAACATTTTATTTGATATATCTTGGGTTTGTCTGCTAGTATTCAGACACTGAGTGACAGTCTTCAAGTAAAGCTGGATTTTGCCCAATTAAAAGCATTCATATGAGGCCCACAGAGCTAGTAAAATGTATTATAATTGTTTGTCAATAGTATATAGAGCAGGGCTTTCCAAAGTGCCGCCGCTGGCGACACACCAGCGGCGGCGGCGGCGGCAGTGCGGCGGTGGCGGGCGCGTGCATGGCGGCAGCACGGGGGGCGTGCGGTGGTGCGGGGGGTGTGCAGCGGCGCACACATGCACGGCGGTGGCGCGGGGGGCGTGCGGCGGCGCGGGGGCGTGCGGCGGCGGCGCAGGGGGGCGTGCGGCGGCGCGCGCGTGCACGGCGGTGGCAGCCTCCGCTAAAACGCGGAACCACTGATCCCGCACTGCTGCTGCTGCCGCCGTGCACGCGCGCGCCGCCGCTTCCGGGTGGTGTGGTGACACACCACGCTGTGTGTGGCGACACACTTTTGTGTCGCGACACACAGTTTGGAAAGCTCTGATATAGAGGCTCAGAACTAAGCTTTAAAAGCAAATCATATAAAACCCATGCATTATATGGCCCTATAATATTGTAATTAATACTTTTTTTTCTTCTCAACTTTCTTTGTCAAGAAAGGAGTTTGTGGCAGCTTTGAAAGTTTTCTAACTCATGGTCTTCTCTATATCACTTCTAAGTTAGAGCCTTACAGTGTGGTTTATGAGCATTTCTTGCTTTATGGTTTAAAATTATATATAACCATAAAATAGTCTATTCACTATTTAAGGGGCGTGGTGGCTCAGCGGGTAAGACGCCAGGCTTGTTGATCGGAAGATTGCAAGTTCGGAGGTTCGAATCCCTAGCCCTGCGTGCAGAGTGAGCTCCTGCACTAGCTCCAGCTCTTGCCAACCTAGCAATTCGAAAGCATGCAAATGCAAGTAGATTAATAGGTACCACTTCGGTGGGTAGGTAACAGCGTTCCGCGCGTGTCATGCGGCCACATGACCGTGGAAGCGTCTTCGGACAACGCTGGCTCTTTGGCTAACAAACGGAGATGAGCACCGGCCCCTAGAGTCGGACACGACTGCACAAATGTGCGGGGGGTACCTTTACCTTTTTTAGTCTATTCACCTGCTTTTTCTATAAAGAATTATAATGCAACATTTTGTTCGAAGTGCATACTATTCTTTTTAATTCAACTATGCAATGCATTTTAATGGTATTTTTGCAAAAATTGGGGGGGAAAAGAAACCCGAGGCTTTTCCTCCTTAAAACTAGGGTTCAGTAGACTAACAATAGTTTCTCTTTTCAGTGGGAGAGGCAATTCATCCATATATTGTGAGCAGAGTGTCATAAAAGGGCACAAGAAGAACATCTGCTCTTTAAAAAATAGATTGTTCTAAAATGTTCATGTATTTTTGTGCACATGCAGTCGTTTTTGCTTGCACTTTTGCCTAATGTGCATAGTTTCTACAAACAACTTTTGCTAACGTAATGCATTTTTGTTCATTATATGCATCAGGAATGGGCAACCTGCAGTTCCAAGGCTGAATCCCCTTTTTGCAGCCCCTTAGATCTCCCTCTGACCATAACTGTTTGAAACTGATAGCACAGGATCCTGTCATTTTAGGTGAGAAACTATAGAGTAAGCCGCAAATGATAGATCTCCATTAAAAAAGGAAGGAACCGCCCCCAAACTTGCTCTAAAAATCCTGCCCCTCCCACCCATGTGATGTGGCTCCACCCACTTTGTAGCTTTCAGATCCCCCCAAATGTTAAGTGTGGTTCTTGGGCCCCAAAAGATTGTCCTGTCCCTGATTTGCTACAATATATTCACCTTTGTCCAAGATTTTCATTACAGTACATCATACAGTATATTTTCACTGGAAAAGACCCTGATGCTGGGAAAGACTGAAGGCAAAAGGAGAAGGGGACAGCAGAGGATGAGATGGTTAGATAGCATCACCGTTGTAACGAACATGAATTTGAGTAAACTCCGGGAGACAGTGGAGGACAGGAAGGCCTGGCGTGCTATGGTCCATGAGGTCACGAAGAGTCGGACACGACTAAACGACTGAACAACAAACATCATATCTTTGATTGGCAAACTAAAATGCAAGCTTTGGAGAAAGTTTCTGTTCATGAATTGGCCTGAAAATGAAATATGAATTAAATTTGAATTCAAATACAAATTAAACAAATTTCTGATCCATCCTACTGTTTGAACTCTGCCCTACCTACCTACCTATTTTTCTATCACAATTGGGTTGAACCCTTCATTTCACTTGGGCAATCCTTTGATGGGTAAACTGCCTCCTTTGCTGAGGTGAATTTTAGCCGTTGAGTTCTGAGAAAAAGAAAGATGGAAAAAGAAGAACCCAAATGACATTGCTTTTAGCAGATCTTTCTGGATGGCAGACAGTGCTGATTACTAAATATGAATAATGATTTTAAAGTATCTCAAGTCCTCAACTCTCTTTTTATTGAAATGAGTTTAACTGAGATGAATTGACAGCAAACATACTGTATATAACTAGTGATTAGGAGATGCACCCAGTGATATGGAAGATGTTAATTAGTTTTTATAAATAGCCAAGAGGTTTGAATAATTCCTCATTTCCACCTCCACCACCCATATACAAGATATTACATTTCTAAACCGGATTAAAATTAATTAGTGAGGTAATGACACCTCTCTCTTAGCTTTCAACAGCTTCACATGTAATAAGAAATAGATCTCCTTAGAAAAAAGATCCATCGAGTTAGTGCAATTTTACTTCCAAATAGGTATGTATATAATTGCACTGTTAGCCTTCTAGGTAAGAAACCTGATGATCCATGTATAAGATAAGCAATAATTTGAACAGCTGGGAAAATACCCTCTAAAATCTTTTCTACTTTTAACAGAATACCCTTGGAGATGGGAGAAACAAATACCAGATTTCTGGCAATGAAAGCTTATCTAAGCTTTCATCACCCTAAGCAATACCATAATGCATCTTTGACACCTTGGTCAGAACTCAGAAGTCTATCTCCACTTTAAAAAAAGTATTTTAATTTTACTTGTTCCCCCTTAGTTTAGCTTTAGAACTTGATATCTTAACTCCTAAGTTATGTTCTCTGCATACATCCTCCTCCTCCTCTGTCTTCTCCTGAATAATAAATCTATTTCCCATTGGCATGACACTGAAGTGGACTCATCACTGGCTGACAAATTACATCAATCAAAAGGCTATTGTATACTTTAGTTGTATTGAATCAGAGCAGCGGCTGAGTTTTTTTAGGTGCGTGACTTTTACTGGCAGGAAAATCCAAGAGGCCTAGCAGGGGTGCTTGAAATAATTAGATGGAACTTTGTGTGTTCTATATAGGGATATAAATAGGTAATTTTCAGAAAAATCCACTTGGAGGCCTCCTTTAGGAACTTTTGCCATTTCACAAAAGTCTTTGCTTTAACAGTGTGAATGTTTTAATAAAACAATAGCAAATCATTAAAAGCAATGTATATATTTTGTGTACATGTAACTAATGGGGGTGTGGTGGCTCAGCGGATAAGACGGCTTGTCGATCGGAAAGTTGCAAGTTAGGTGGTTCGAATCCCTAGCCCCGCGTGACGGAGTGAGCTCCCGCACTCGCCCCAGCTCTTGCCAACCTAGCAATTCGAAAGCATGCAAATGCAAGTAGAGGAATAGGTACCGCTTCGGTGGGAAGGTAACAGCATTCCATGCGCATCATGCCAGCCACATGACCGTGGAAGCGTCTTCGGACAACGCTGGCTCTTCGGCTAACAAACGGAGATGAGCACCGGCCCCTAGAGTCGGACACGACTGCACAAATGTGCGGGGGGAACCTTTACCTTTAATCCTGTAACAATTGTTTATTCGAGAGGTCAGGTACCTAGTCTTCTAGAAGTTGAATATGGCCAATGATGGGGATGCCCAAAACTGTATCTCAGCAACATTTAAACAGCCACATTTAGAAGGCTACTTGGCATAAGATCTTTGATGGTATCTACATTATCCCACATATTACGGGAAAAGGTACTCAGGCTCAAATAGAGTGGGTTACCTAAATTGATCAGATGAGCTCATGGCAGGATCAAGATTCAAGCCAGGGATTCCTGATTTTATCAAATAATGCCTTTGCCACTGTTAGAATAATTTTAGAAATTTTGTTTATGCTACCATCACTGAAGCTGATATTATTGGGGTTTTACTGCTATATTTACAGTATAACATGTTTGGTGCTATTTGCTTTTTGATCAAATTTTTAACATTTTTGTTTAAATCCTGGCAGGATATAACATTTCTTAAAAGTTCATTCTTATGCTGTCATTTGAAGAAGGACCAGAATTAAATGTTTGAGCATATGCAAGTAGGTCTTGGTTCAATTAATTTAAAGGATCACATATCAGATACAAGGTGATGTGAGAAACATCTGCCTGAGGCTATGGGTCCCCTATTGGTCAGAGTAGAGTAGAATAATCTAGATCATTCTTCCCCAACCAAGTGCCCTCTAGATGTATTAAGCTTCACTTTCCAGAAAGTATGTATTAAAGGATCCCTACCTAGAAGATCCTACGTTGGGGACCTAATGACCTAGATGGACAAATCATCTAATCAGGTAAAAGGCAACATGATCACATTATGTCTTTGTTATAATTTGTTCTTTGCAGGCAGGAATGAATGAAAGCCACTAATTTAGTAGACATTCATGGATCCCATATGGCCAGGGCTAAATCTAAAAGGTAAAGGTTCCCTCGCACATTTGTGCAATCGTGTCCGACTCTAGGGGCTGGTGCTCATCTCTGTTTCTTAGCCGAAGAGCCAGCATTGTCCGAAGACGCTTCCGCAGTCATATGGCCGGCATGATTTGCACGGAAAGCTGTTACCTTCCCACCAAAGTGGTACCTATTTATCTACTTCATTTTCATGCTTTCAAATTGCTAGGTTGGCAAGAGCTGGGGCAAGTGCGGGAGCTCACTCCGTCACGCAGGGCTAGGGTCTCGAACCTCCAAACTTGCAACTTTCCAATCGACAAGCCTGGTGTCTTAACCGCTAAGCCATCGCACCCCCTAGGGCTAAATCTACACCAGCTGAATTCAACAACTGAGATAAAAGTAGGTGATTGGTTGTGTTTTTGAATTCAGACTGTTTACTTTCCCAACATAATACTACAAGTACCACTGAAAAGGAAGAATGTCTCCATCTCCATTCAGAGCTGGTATTATAATTGAACATATTAAGCTTGCCAAAGCCTTTTGCTGATGGCTGTCCTTGGTTCCCCCCTGCTCCTTCATCTTCTTCCTCCTACTTCCAGAAATGTGGCTTAAGTTATTTCTTTGTACTGTTCTTAGGTATCACCATTCCAGCACTGTGGTTACAATTATTTTTTGCATATTCTTAGTATTATTCTTAAGCATTCTTCAGGCATTGAAAGAGTGGTTGGTAAATTGTCATTCAATTCACACATCACTTCAGGATAATAAATGTAAAGCAAACCTGGTGAATTTCTCTGCACCTACCAATCCCCTTATCCCTGAAAATAAAGCATACTGACTGGTGCTGATAGGAACTAGTGTTTAACAGATATGGAAAGTCAAAACTGGCATAGCCCAATTTAAGATTATTCTCCATTGCCAAACAGATGGAGGCAATAACACAAAAGTACCGCTGGTGAAACACGCTCAGCCATACTTCTGACTTAGTGTGGTTCAGAGAAGTTTGGAGGCAACTAACAGGAATTTTCCTACTTATCTAGACTAAATGAGGACAAAGGGGAGAATTGTCCAGAGTACAAACGATGACCTGTAAGATTAAAAAGAAGTCTCTCTGTTGGAATTTTATCATCACTTGCATGTGACAAAGCACCAAAAGACAGGTTTCTGGCAGGAGCAATATATTTTCTTCAGGGCAGTAAAATCATCAGCAAGGTGTCTGTATGTGTGTAGCACTGCTTGAATATGAAAGCAATTTTCTGAAGCTGGGCTCGGTTTAATTCTATTGTTTTCGTCAAGAATATTCTGGATCGCAATTTTCAGTCACTGATTGTAATGAGCACAGGATAGGAAAATGGATGAGCAGCTTCCTGGGTGATTGCTGGACCAGGCTCTGATATCATTGACAGCAATATTTGCATCTATCCATAAAGAGATTAAATGTTAGCAGGGTTTCAGTACATTTATCTGCCTGGCATCTGGCGACGAGTTTTCCTATTAAATTAAAGCAGGCAAAAGGGCAGAAGAGAAGGAGAATGGGGAGGGAGAAATAAGGGGAAAGAGATAGATGGCATAGTGTCTCTAGCACCTCGGTTTCTACCCATTTCAGATAGAGTAGCACCAGTAAAAGGGGAAAGAATGTATATTATTAGATGCTTAACCAATATGTATTTAAAAACAAACGTATTTGTCACTGCTCAAAATACCAGACAAATTCTAAGTGTAGTGTACTAAAAAACCTCAATGAGAATTGTCTTAGTTCCACACACATATTTAAGTTAGCTTCTCTTAAATTAAATTGCTCAGTAACCCATAGTCTCTATGGCTATGTTTCTCAACCTTGGCAACCTGATGCAATCAAACATGGAACATTATGATTGTTTTGTAAGATGACCCCATCTATCCTTGGTGTTTCACCTCAGCACCACAAAGGAAGGTGGGATGGAAGTCCTTGCTGACTGCTATCAGCCAGCCAATGAGCAGAAAAAGCAGCCATATATAATTCAAGAGGGGGGGGAAAAGTTCTACATTTAGCAAATATTCTGAAAAGCTTACAAAAGAACAAAGAGCTTATCAGCAAAAGTTAAAAAGAACAGAATCTCATCAGCACAAGAGGACAAGAGCAAAGCTTGTTGTTCATCCATTGTCGTCGATAAAGACCTCAAAACCATTAGTCATGTTAAAACTAAATGTGGTGTGTCTGAAGATGACTGGTCAGGCCAATTCGGGCATGGATTGTCCTGGCACATGTTGGGCAAATGTGTAGACACTGCAATTGTTGCACTGATGGCTCTAGACTTGCGCCGCTCAAGCTTATGTTGTGCTTCCGCAGTGCATCTTACGTCATAAGCTTGACAGCCCTTATGGATGAGGCCACGCCAAGTAGACCGATTTTGTGCCAGCATTTCCCAGGTGGTCGTCGTGTTTATGTCAAGCAACTTCAGGGAGGCCTTTAATGTATCTTTGTAATATTTCTTCTGCCTTCCATGTGAGCATTTTCCAGCAGAGAGTTCCCCCAAAAAGGAGCTGTTCGGCATACAAATGACCTGCCCTGCCCACGGATCTGTGCTCTCATCAGCGGTGTGTGAATTGATGGTAGGCTTGCTCTAGAGAGAACTTCAGTGTCTGGTATTTTATCTAGCCATCTGATGCCTAATATTCTGCAAAGTCAAGTCATGTGGAAATGGTTGAGCTAACCTGCATGCCTTTGATACACAGTCCACATTTCATAGCATACAGAAGGGTAGTGAGTACCACGGCTCTGTAGACCTTCAATTTTGTTGCTGGAATAATTCCTCAAAATTACCACACAGTGGAGCACAGTCTACCGAAAGGAGAACTTGTCTTTGCTGCTGTTAACTTCTGTATCAATGGTCACTACTTATGGGTGCTGCCAAGGTAATTGAACTGGTCCACTATCTGTAGTTTCTGCCTTTTGATTGTGATTTTGGGTTCTGTGTACGGTGTATGAAGAGCAGGCTGGTGCATGACTTTGGTCTTTTGAATATTGATGGTGAGTCCAAAGTTCTCACAAGCCATAGAGAATTTGTCCATACTGACTTGCATCTCTGGCTCTGAGCCGGCATTCAGGGTGCAGTCCTGAATGTTCTCTTGATGATCAAAATTAAACTTACACAATACAAAGTTACTTCAAGTATATTTTCCTATCTTTTCATTCTTTAGGTGTTCCATTTTCTGTCACTGAGTTCCTTTATAAAGTTCTACATTTATACAGAGTCCAAAATGCATTATTTGATCTTCCATTTTAGTCTCGTTAGAACTAAGAGTCTGAGGGTGAATGTCCAGAAAGATCAAACTATAAACAAGACAAATAAGGACATTATTCACCAAGATATTGGCATTCTGTCTCTTTTTATTTCTAGTCCAAGCATTGCACATGAAAATTACAGAACAGAAAATATACTGTATCAGTAGTGCCACCTAAGATCTATGAACAATTTGTCCTCCTATTGTGGTCAAGAAAACTTCACTAGAGAGAGTGCAAAAAAAAATCTTCACAAGAGATTTTCCAACCTATAATAATTCTATACATTACAAAGTCTAATCATAGAAAGGTAGATTTTTTTGTGCCTATATGATTTTTTCTATAATACCTTCAGTCTCACGTATTATTCCCACTGTGATTCCATGTGGCACTGTGTGCTTCCTTATATTTCTCTCACATGGACATTCCCTCTCAGTTTTCTGTGGAACTGCAAAGTCCTTAAGATGAAGTTCATTCATTTTGGTGAAGAAGTTCCCAAACTTTATTTATTTGTTTGTTTGTTTGTTTGTTTGTTAGATTTGTCACCGCCCATCTCCTCCTACCAGAGGGACTCTGGGTGGTTAATCTCCAGCATCTCTGACTAAAGGGAACAGGTAGCAGATGATGGGGAAAAATCAAGTTTGTGGACTGTAACTGCTAGTAGAATTGACTAGATCAGAGCTTTCCAAACTTTTCATGTTGGCGAGACACACCAACGGCGGCGGCGGCGGCGTGTCCTGTGGTGTCCCGGTGCGTCGCACAAAAAACCTGGAAGCGCTGATGGGGGGAACCGGAAGAAGCGGCACCCCCACCAATCATGGCGGTGCTGATTGGCGGGGGTGCCGCTTCTTCCAGTTCCCCCATCAGCGCTTCCGGGTTTTCGCGCGACGCACCGGGACACCACCGGCGACACAGTAGTGTGTCGCGACACACACTTTGGAAAGCTATGGAATAGATAGCTAAAGAGATTGACCCGGGATATGGCAGCTGACCTGCTGTGCTTTCAATGAGGTGAAGGTTCAGGTGTCTGAACTCTTTCTCACCGGGTAGCTTTCTAGGAAAGGCCTCAGATGAAATATGACCTCCAATGAAAAAGACAAAAGAGATCCACCTGAGAAGTGGGGGGGGGGACAATTGGGTAGGAATCGAACAAGAGAAACCAAGTACCTCCCAAGTGTGTTTTCCAATCCATATTGCATAGCATATGGAGTTCAAGCAGCTAGTGTAAAGGGTTTTCTGTGAGGAAAGAACCAAGCTAGGAAAGATCTAGAAGGATGTTCTTACTGTTTATCAAGCTGGGATTAACTAGATGAGAGCAAATGAGAGCTCAGGGGTGGGGCTGGGGTAGAGAGCTGCAGGAACTGAAGACCATAATCTTAAATTGGTATATGTTTACCTCCTTCAGCCCCAGTGAGCACTAGCTTGAAGGCTTGGGCCCCCAATGACTTATGATCTTCCATACTGCCAACCATCAGATCTCCCAAAGATACTCATTAATACTCAGGAAAAATGCCTTGGCTGAAGCTATTAGCTAAGGCTATTAACTGGAAAAACAGTACCTTGGGATAAAAAGCGAAAAATAAATAATGAATAAATAAGGCATGTAGAGAAAGCAGAAGTCTCTTTCTAAAAACATATTTTGTCTTTCTTTTTCAAAGGGCATTTATTGTTGCCTCTACAAGCTGCTGTCTGCCGATCATGACCTCAGGCAGCTGGCCGCAGCATTTAACTGGCCACTTTTTAAATGGCAGTTTAGGCAAATGACAAGAGTTGTATTATTTCAGATTCTCCAGTTCCAAAGTTGTGGATTAACCTTTCAGTTTGCTTCTTAATACCCATGTCAGAGCTCTTGCTGAGAAAGAGGCTTAGTGTCACCATCCTCAATCAGTGTCCCTTCATTCTCTTTCATTAAGAACCATGTTTTCCTGACAAAGGATAACAAATGGACACCCCTGGTCCCTAATGTGCTTTTTGACTACAGAGCCTGTTCATTCCTCTGCAAAGCAATTGCAATTATTTGTCATTTTAATATGACTTGGCAAGGAGATCCAAAAACACGGGGCTATTATTCATCACAGTGTACACTTTTTCTCCATGCATTAATATTAGAATATCATTGCTATTACCCTGATATTGCATGAACTAGATATAATGTCGTCATGCAAAACAAAACTAAAAAAAAGAAGAAGAAGAAATGAGAGAGGTTTGTGTGTTGAGGGACGGGGGGCATAAATTATGCTCAGCCGCTCTGATGCTGCAAGGCAAAAAGCAATTTAAAGAATTGTGCCATTTCTGTTAAGGATGCTGCAATTTATTATCATTAGTGCTAGGCTACCTTTTACTTTTCTACTAATGGAAGAGGGTTTTTTTTCCCCCTCCACCATTAATTGGGAATAGTAAAGCTTGTACAGAGCAGTTCCAGGAGCAGTTCCAGGCTTTTCCAGAACACCTGAAATGTGATGTTTTACATTTCTGCCATCTACAAAAATGTCCCTTTTTTAAAAAGTCCATACTTATGCTTGAGTGAGTTCAAAATGTCATTCTTTTTCACATTTTTGGAAAAGTTATACCTCTGGGAGAGATTTAGAGGTGTTCGGTGTGAAAGCCAAAAGAAAGAGCCTACGGTGGCCTCTTCTGTCAACCTGCCCCTCCTGGTTAGGAGCCGGGTTTACATTGGCTCTTCTCCTGAACCAGGAAGTGTCATTGGCAAGGAACAGAAAGACAGGCAGTGGGGGGAATGCACAGTGCTTGTCCAAGACTAGGGCAACAAGGCAAAAAGTAGGGCAGTCTTGTGCCACCTGTTAAAATGGATTCTACTGCACAGCTCATGAAAGGGGAGCGCTGTCCCCCTTTTCTTCCTGAACAGAAAAATGACTGGCCCTTGGCCTACGAATGGGGTGTCACAGGCCACCTCCCCAAATTAGTAGACTGAACGAGGAGGAAAACAAAATTTGATTTAACCATAAAGCTTTGCATTCAGCCGCCAGAGTCTTCCCAAAGATTGCTGCTCAACTGTCATTTTTAATGGTTCCAAAGGGAAGCGTTATTAAGGTGATGCAGAGTAAATCACATTAATTAAGGATACATTGAATGTTATTTAGAAAGCTGTCCTGAATTTGCCACTTGTTTGTGCTAGCCCTATTGACTTTGGGGAGTTTGGGCATTGGCGTGCTACCTCAACGGCAATGGGCAATCTTGACCTGAAAAAGTGGTCTATATTCTTGGAAAAGATTCCTATCTCTAGGTTGCATCCTAAAACTGAGCAGAAAAGGAGACATTGGACAATTGGAAGTATGGTGCTTCAGTGGGTGAGTGATGGCACTAGGTAGTCTTTGTTTACCTTCTAGTTGTGTTGGACTGCACTTTATGGCCAGCACTGTGAAGGTGTTATAGCTCAATGCATCTGGAAGGCTCATGGTTAGAAAAGGACATAAGGGGTGTGGTGGCTCAGCGGGTAAGACGCCAGGCTTGTCGATCGGAAGATCGCAAGTTCGGAGGTTCGAGACCCTAGCCCCGCATGACGGAGTGACCTCCCGCACTAGCTCCAGCTCTTGCCAACCTAGCAATTCAAAAGCATGCAAATGCAAGTAGATGATTAGGTACCACTTCGGTGGGAAGGTAACAGCGTTCCGCGCGTGTCATGCCGGCCACATGACCGCGGAAGCATCTTCGGACAACACTGGCTCTTTGGATAAGAAACAGAGATGAGCACCGGCCCCTAGAGTCGGACACGACTGCACAACTGTGCGGGGGGAACCTTTACCTTTTTAATAGACATAAAGGAGAGCCAATCTGGTGTAGTGGTTAAGGCACTAGGCTATAAACTGGGAGACTGTGAGTTCTAGTCCTGCCTTAGGCACAAAGCCAGCTGGGTGACCTTGGGCCAGTCACTTTCTCTCAGCCCTAGGAATGAGGCAATGGCAAACCACTTCTGAAAAACCTTGCCAAGAAAACTGCAGGTCCAGGCAGTCACCAGGAGCCAAAAACTGACTTGGAAGCACCAAAAAAAAAATAGGCATAAAAACAAATTATTTTAATTTAGGACCAGTCAGCCTGGTTTAAATAGGATGAGACTGAATTCAATTCCTTTTTTTTCCTAGTGTTTATTAAATTCATTCAGACCACCATGAGGCAGTACCTGACCAGTTTTGCCCTATGTTGGGATTCATCAGACATACCAAGCCAGATCTTACTCTATGGGGCTCAAACCCTCTACCCAGAATTGAAATCATGGACCACTGCACTTTAGATGACTGTATACAATGCATTACTTGTAGTAGCTATTCAAGTCCTGATACTCAGTGGTGTTGTAGGAACAGATGTATAGAAGCTGTTAGAATGGTATATAAAGTCCAACTTCCCTTAAGCAGTCAGAGCAGAGAAAGATAGAGAGAGATGGATATTACATTATGTCAGATTCAATATGCAATAGTTTGCATGATTCTACCACCCCTCTCGGTTGGGGGTGGGGGGCTGGAAATTACTTTAATTTAAGATGACTGGATTGTTTTAATTTAAGATAGCCGGATCACTCTTTTCAATCTTTTTAAAAAGCACAATCCATATTTATGGTTTCTAGAAATGCAAAACTATATTTAAACAAGATACTATCCTAGGAGGAATTCTACTGAAATGCAGTGGGACTTGCTTTTCAATAAACATAGATGGGTTGGTTACCTGTATATACAGTAGTTAACAAAAACAGCTTTAATCAAAGCATGCATGTTTATGCATACTCAGGCCCCTATTAATGCTACAACTTAGATCCAGTGGTCTATGAAGGTTCTCAGTCATCCAGGTGGAATTGTCTGTAGCTTGAATCATGTCAACTGGATTTCTATTTTCTCAGTGGAAACGTTTCGCTCCTTATCCAAGGAGCTTCTTCAGTCTGAGCAAAGTTGGTAAGGGAATCCTAAATATGTTTCTAGGTAGCTGTGTGACCTTACACCTGGGGCTAGGTCATGGTTATATTGAGATGTTATTTTAAGTCCTTTTATCATCTAAAGGAGGATCGTTAAGATCACCATGCTGCTGTTGAGCTTGTGAAATGGTCTTAATCTTCCTAGGCACAGAAGACAAAGCAGGGAGGAAGATGGGGGAAAGGTTGTGCCTGAGGCCCCCACCTCTATTCAAGGAAGGTAACCTCAGGTTATGCTGCCATAGGATATGATAACACCAGGAGCACGTTCACCAAAGAAAATATTTCATCCAAGTCTGATGGTGAGTGAGTCCAATAATGGGCCTAATTTAGCCAATCAAGGCCAACTCCAAATTTAGCAGGACTTTGGGACAATATTCCCACTTCTTCCTCCTCATTCTTCTCCTCCCTGTTATTGATGCCAGTGTGCTTACCTTCTCTTTCTGGGCCCAACCTACATGACTATCCAGAAGGAGAGAGCCAGGTTAAGGTAAGGTTTCCCTCCTTGATCACTCAAAAGGGCCAGGCAAATAAACAGCAACTGGCAAGAAAGAGGAAGAGGAGGGCGCCTGAGGGCTGTGTGAGTGGGCAGCGGGCACTCTGCTGATTAAGTATAGTGATATTTATGAGTGTGTAACTGGAAAACAGAGCCAAGGGATGAATGCAAGCTGCGAATAAGAATTCGACCCTGATACATTTCCATGTGTCTCTAGAGCAAATGCCCAATTATGCAGTCCCCTATTGTTGCTATGTTATTCATGTCTACAGTTTTTCACCAATGACGTCATCATATATATGCCTACCCCTACCATTCTTTCAGCTCAGCTCAGACTGGAAAAAAAATTCCAGGAGTTGTTTTCACTAATCTGGATCTAACAAAAAAATACAGAATGTTTTAGGAGGGAGAAACAAGATTGTAACACTTTTTCCATCCTACATTTAACTTTTCTAATTTTATTGTTTCACTAACTTTTTTCCCTTGCCAGATCATATTTCTATGTATAATTTTATTCAGATGTAAATGCTAGTTATAAAATATTACAGGCTTGTCTGGGATTAAAAATATAAAGCAAGCATAGGGCAAAAGCATCTAAATCATTGCCAAAGTGCTCTATCAATTTCTAACTTTACTTCCATCAACTAGAATATTATTTGTCATTCTGCTCTTGTAAACTAGGAAAGAATGAAGGATAAGGATTTATTATTGCCAATAAACAAAAATATAGTGAAATCTGGCAAATAGTGGTTGAGATAACTCAATAACTTCATTCAGTTCAGCAGATATCAAAAGTACAAAACACCCCAAGTGGTACATAAGACATTTTAGTTCCTGGTAAATTTCTCTTTGCTGTATATAAAATGGAAATAATGGTATAACTCAAGGAACAATTCTCCTTAAAATGCAAATCTTCAGTTTGTTAGAATAGTTTTGGTCATGCCGTGCAAAAGCAGAAATTGCTATTTCTACTTTGAAGTATGAGGTACAGAGTTAAATTTTAAGTTAAATCAAAGGCCTGGCGTGCTATGGTCCATGAGGTCATGAAGAGTTGGACACGACTAAACGACTGAACAACAAAAAAAAGTCCATTGTTATTTCTGTGATTTCTGGGTTCTTCCTAGAATTTCTTACCTGCAACAACAAAAAATAGACAATATACTTTTTAAAAAAGCATACGTAAAAAATAAAATAACATACAGGTAGTCCTTGCTTAACGACCACAATTGGGACCAGAATTTTGGTTGCTAAGTGAAGTGGTCATTAAGCGAATCTGACCTGATTTTACGACCTTTTTTGTGGCTGTCTTTAAGCGAATCACTGCAGGCGTTAAGTGAACAAGTCATTAAGCAAAACATGCAGTTCCCCATTGACTTTGCTTGCCAGAAACTGGCTGGGAAGGTTGAAAATGGTGGTCACGTGACCATGGGACGCTGCGACCATCATAAATGCGAACCAGTTGCCAAGTGCCCAAATTATGATCACGTGACCCGGGGGGACACTGCGACAGTCATAAGTGTAGAACCAGTCGTAAGTGATTTTTTTCAATACCGTTGTAAGTCTGAACCATCACTAAATGAATGGTTGTTAAGTGAGGACTACCTGTAGTGCATTTAGATTAGACTATTGCAATGAAATTTATCTAGGTCTGCCTTTAATTTTTTTTATACTGTTAAATCACCTAAGAATAATGATCTGGGGGGATTACAAAGAGATAGATTGTTGGAAAGGTTATAAAAGGAAATAGTAAGCACTGAATTTACATGTATATGTATATGTATATGTATATGTATATGTATATGTATATGTATATGTATATGTATATGTATATGTATTTTCTTGTCCATGCATGGCTTGACAATACAAAACCATGAAAGAGCAGAGGAAGTGCCATGGCAAAACAAGACTCTGCATGGGATGTACCACTGACAGATAGCTGAGATATTAGGAAATCCTACCAGTGGCTGGAAAGGGCTGGACTAAAAGACAGCACTGAGGCACTGATCATAGCAGCACAAGAACAGGCACTAAGCACCCGATCCATAGAAGCAGGGGTCTACCACACTAGACAGGACCCGAGGTGCAGACTGTGCAGAGAGGCCTCAGAGACAGTCCAACACATAGTGGCAGGGTGTAAGATGCAGGCAGGAACAACATACACTGAACGGCACAATCATATAGCTGGCATTGTGTACAGGAACCTCTGCACAGCGTATGGGCTAGGCCCTCCAAAGTCCAGACGGGAGATTCCACAGAAAGTCGTGGAAAATGACAGGGCTAAGTCCTGTGGGACTTCCAGATCCAGATGGACAGGCAGGTACTGGCCAATCAACCAGACATTGTGGTAGTAGACAAGGACCAGAAGACAGTGGTGGTGATAGATGTAGCGGTGGCAAGTGACAGCAACATCAGGAAGAAGGAGTATGAGAAGCTGGAGAGGTACCAGGGCCTGAAAGAAGAACTAGGGAGGATGTGGAAAGTGAAGGTCCCAGTGGTGGTAGGAGCATTCGGGGCCATGATTCCTAAGCTGGGAGAGAGGCTCCAACAGATCCCAGGAGCAACATCAGATCTCTTTGTCCAAAAGAGTGCAGTGCTAGGAACAGCTAAGATACTGCGCAGAACCCTCAAACTCCCAGGCCTCTGGTAGAGGACCCGAGGTTGAGGAAGACTCATACCACCCATAGGGGTGAGAAGGGAATTTTATATCCATCCATCCCAGTTTTGGATGCTAGTTTTAACTTAGTTAATTCTATGTTGTAAAGCAAAGGAAGAGCCTGGACAAGACACTGCAAAGAATACAGTGATAGCTTTCTAGACATTTTCAACATAAAACTGTGTAAAATGGAAGGAATCATGTGGCCATCTCTTCTAAGTGCCTGCTGGGTAAAGATAACCCAAAATGGAGTACCCCTTGCAGATGGCTGTCTAGTTTCTGCTTGAAGATCATCCCTCCAGGTAACAGATCACATTGATTAATGGCCCCTACTATTATGAAACCTCTTCCAATGTTCTGTGGAAATCTCTTCTCCTGCAGCTAAAGCCTTGAAAGAGCTTCAAAAATGGGACTTGTCAGCCTCAAATTGAGCTCTTTTCTCCCAGAGACACTGACCCGGAAGAGGATTTTCCCATTGTTTGGGAAAACGGGAACAAAAACAATACACAAATGGCTTTTGTTTAGTTTCATTTTGATGAAACCTGTCATTGATAAAAGAGAGTTCAAGCTTCACTAAACCAATTAAAATGTTTTTGCCTCAGGAGTTAAATAAAAACACATGATAGGGCTAAAGCAGAGTGGAGAGTGGTAATCAGTACAGTAGTTCAGTATTGAACAATATTGAACACTGTAACAATAACACATAATAAATCATTTTGAAAGGTGGATTCAATATATTCTTTTCCAAGGACAAGCAAAGTATACTCCGGAGGATTGAAACGAGGCCCTCCATTGCTTTTATGATTCATTTCAGGAAGAAATGGCTAAAAGAAAGATTTTTCCTTCTTGTGCTGCTCAACATTCCTTAACGCTGTGCTAGATGCAGGGCAATCTGTCACAAGGCAGTGAATGTAGTTAAAATGAGAGAAAGTATTGTGTATGTGTTGCGTGGTGTGTGTGTGTGTGTGTGTGAGAGAGAGAGAGAGAGAGAGAGAGTATGGAGATTTATGTGTGTCTATCCATGTGTAGGTATGTATGCATCTCTTTTCCTCCCTCCCTCCCGCCCATGACTGCAAGGGGCATGATAGTGGTGCAACAATGTTGTTGTTTATTCGTTCAGTCGCTTCCAACTCTTCGTGCAACAATACTATTGAAAAAAGAAAGAGGGGTTTTGTTTTGTATGGCATTTCATTATTGTATAACATAAATCATGCTGCCCTAAATCAATGACTTTCTTCCAAATTTTGAGGAGAAAATCTTGGGGATCTTCTGGAGAAGGAAAGGGCTGGGGAATGTATATGACTTGTGGACTATGCTTCTTTTAGGAAAACAATTAAAAAGTGTGACTGAGTGTGCAAACCTAAAAAGTGCTCTGTTTCACACAATCATAGCTTAGCTTTATTTATTTATTAAATTTATATACTTATCAAGATGGTATGCTATATAGGCAGGCATCAACATACCAAGGCAATTATTTATTATAGCTGTATCCTGCGGCTTCACTAAAAATAGCGCTCAAGGTGGCTGGCAATAAAATAGAGATAAAATGACAAGTGTATAGTTCAGAGCTTTTCAAACTTTTCATGTTGGTGACATACTTTTTAGACATGCATCATTTCGCGACACACTCTTACAGCAGGGCATCATTTCGCGACACACTCATACAGCAGGGCACAAGGCAGGCACCAGGACCTGCGCGGAATCCTGGCAGGGCAGGTTTGGAGGCAGCAAGGCACAAGGCAGGCACCAGGACCTGCGCGGAATCCTGGCAGGGCAGGTTTGGAGGCAGCAAGGCACAAGGCAGGCACTAGGACCTGGGCGGAATCCTGGCAGGGCAGGTTTGGAGGCAGCAAGGCACAAGGCAGGCACCAGGACCTGCATGGAATCCTGGCAGGGCTCGGAGGCAGCAGCAGCCGCAACACACCGAGACACTGCAGCCGACACACTAATGTGTCGCAACACACAGCTTGGAAAGCTCTGGTATAGTTAAAACATTATATGCTAAATAAAATTGCAATAAAAGAACTCATGAGTCTTTTGCCTGCAGAGACAATAACTTGGCTATTTTTTTACATGTGCCAAGTATGGTCCATTTTCCATAAAATTGAATGGTTAGAAGTTAATATTTCCAAGAAGAGTCTCAATAAGTACTTCAAAGATGTGTGTGTGTGTGTGTGTGTGTGTGTGTGTGCATGTGCGTGCGTGCGCCGTTTATTTCAATTACAGTAGTTTCAATTCTTATTTCAACCAGTTTCAGTTCTTATAAACAGAATAGTGATGGGGTAAGATTTAGAATATTTTACCATTTCTTCTTCTTTTCTAATTTTTAGAGGCACTTATCACAAGAAATGGTGGCGAGTACATTTGAAGGCAAGAATTTGTTTAAGATTATACATCAGTTTATAAGACTATGCAAACTCAGAATATAGAGTATCCTATTAGAACAACCACAAATAGAGTAAGTAAAATCTTCCTCACATTGAGCTTAACTCCTGGTAACTTTCTTGACAAGTAAATTCCATATCTCCAACACTCAGATCAGTCACAGACATCTTGGTACTGGAGGCCAGAAATGAAGGATGCTAGTAAATAGCAGAGGATAGGGGGACAGATATAGAAGACATATGTCAAGTTCTTTATAATAAAATTTTGGACAACTCTTGACCATTATTACAGAGTTTGCTCTTGAACTGGATACTTCCGCACAATCTCAATTCCTACAAGAAATACCTTTGATTAAGCTTTAGTTCCCAGCAAGCAACAGGTTTCATCCAGTGATACACAGAGAAAAGTTGCTAGGCTTGGTTAGCCTTCATTGATCAGTGCAAAACCAAAACATTTTTCTGTCCTTCAGGAAAAGACCATCCGAGGTCAAGTGCGAGGAGCACAATCTGACAAGGTGTTCCAGAAGCCATCTGCCAAGTAGATTTCTTGTAGGGTTTCTGTTTCACCAGTCAATTCAAGGGTAGAAATATTTACACTTACACATGAAGGAGGGGAGGGGAGTAACATGAAAATCATAATTAACAGCATTTGTTGCTATGAAAAGATTTTCACATCTGAATTAATCAATTGCTAATAGGCCTTTAGTAAGGATGACCCTGAGAATGAAGAAGGAGATTCCTAAAGGCCTTTCTCTTCTGCCAAGCTAGAGTGCCAGCCACCTATTCTTAAGATGGCAGAAAAGAATACTGGCACAACTGTTGCTGTTCCTATTGCTGATCCATTTCCCCCTCTACTGCAGGGGTCCCCAACCTGTGGGCCATGGCCCACTAGTGGGCCCTGGCCTGTTAGGAACTGGGCTGTGGGGCTCCCACCTGCAAACCCCGCCCCCGGTGCATGCAATTGGCTCTGCAGAAAAATTGTCTTTTGAAACCAGTCCCTGGTGCCAAAAAGGTTGGGGACCCCTGCTCTACTGCATCTCTTCTGAGCAACTGCTGAACAGGTTTTTCTATATGCTGCTCATGATAGGCTGGCTTACTCATCTGGCTCTGTTGCCCTCCCTCTTTGAAATATCACCAATCACAGCCCAGCAGCAGGATCTGGGTGGGTGGGATATAATAAACTGGTGTTATATCACTTTTGCCTATCTAGCTTCCTTCCTTCTGCCGTAAAACCCAAGAAAAATCAACTGTGAATCTTGAAAAAGTTGCTGAGTCGCTAGCAATGGTTCTTGGAAAAGAACGTGCTATGATTTCTCTACCTTTCTTGTCATTTCACAGTGAGGGTATTTCAGCCTTGTGCAAAACAGGAAGGGTCACAGAGGTAAAGCAAGCTACCATAGTCTACTAAACTGGTCAACTACCAGCATAGCAGCTGGCACAGCCACTGCTCCAACCAGTTATTTACATTCAAATAATAAATAAATGTAAAATCTTAATCCAATCAAGCTCAAGTCCTGGTGACCATCTGGATATTCGGTATAGAGGTTTTTGGCAATTATATGGAAACGTGACAATTCTGAGCTCAATAGTCCACTGGAGATCACACAGTCCACCGGAGGAGGGAACATCTGATCACAGTGCAATGTGAACACACGTCTGATGCTAATCTTGGAATTTCTTTCAAATTGTGAGCATTGTCAGTAGCAAGAAGGGATTTCTGCAGGATGTGGTCAAAAGTATCAAGATAGCAGCCCCAACAGTGCAATTTTATTTGTGTTACACATTAAAAAAAACCACAACAGGTGGAGCTTTGATTGTACCATTGTAGCAACCATTTTGACTTTTTTTGATACACCCTGAGGACACCCTTGGTAACAACAGACATGAAGCAACTCCCACTACTTCAGAAAAACAGCCTTTCCCACTTCTGGAGTGCATGCTCTACTGCTGTTGCACATATCTGATGGTGCCTCAGGTCCCAAACTTTAGCATACATTTGAAAAATAATGTAAAGTCTCCTTCAAGTCCAGTGCAAATCCTGACAACTGCATCTAGGTAGGGCTTTGGGTTTGGGGGGGAGGGCAAAAATGCACATCAAGTAATTTTCTTGACATTGCAAAGTCATTGGTGGCGTTTCTGTGCCTGAGGTGCTACTCTTGAAACAAAACGGCATGCTGTAGACTTAAATTGTATGAACATGGTTGCTTAGAAATTATGGGAACGGTGGCAATCCTTCTACTAGACACACTAAAGAAGGTGCCTCAAACAGCAAATGCTGGAAAGACAGAGGTGGTAGCAAAATGCTAGCTAAGCTGCAATGCTGGGGTGCAATTCAGCCTATCCTATTCCCCCAACCAAGACTGCTCTCTTCAGACCACTGGTGCTGAAATAAGATTCAGCTGCCAATCTGACCAGCTGTGATGTGGAATGGGATATATGCACACAGGATGGTCCTTTGCTCCAGGCAGCAAAAGATTTTGGGTGGGGTGCTGACCAGGAATCTCTGATAAAGATCTGCCCACACCTCAAAAGACTATAATTCACAGAATTATTGGGGAATATCATGGAAGTTGAAGTAGCATACAATCCACTGGATCTAACTTGAATCATGTCAACTGGATTTCTATTTTCTCAGTGGAAACGTTTCGCTCCTTATCCAAGGAGCTTCTTCAGTCTGAGCAAAGTTGGTAAGGGAATCCTAAATATGTTTCTAGGTAGCTGTGTGACCTTACACCTGGGGCTAGGTCATGGTTATATTGAGATGTTATTTTAAGTCCTTTTATCATCTAAAGGAGGATCGTTAAGATCACCATGCTGCTGTTGAGCTTGTAAAATGGTCTTAATCTTCCTAGGCACAGAAGACAAAGCAGGGAGGAAGATGGGGGAAAGATTGTGCCTGAGGCCCCCACCTAATAATAATTGAGGGCCTAATGTGGGTTTTATGGAAAGTTTCAGGAGCCTCACATGGGTGGGCAAGAAAGTGTGGTCAAAACAGAAAATGATTCCATCCAGAGTATAAACCATATTGGACTTAACCTCCACTTACTCACCTACCCTCTTCTTTTTCACAAGCAGATTCCTTTCTTCATTCACCAGCACATTTCAGGGTAGTATAGTTCTTTTGCCCATTTAAGGATGGGTGGAAAACACTTTGACTCAGTACCCGTAACTTTCTAATGTCACAACAAGAAAATAAGTTTGCAATAGTCTAGTGAAATTGGGGGTATATTTAGAATGCTGATAGCAGTTCAAATTATGACTGGATGCATGCATCATGCTAAACTATAGTTTAGTCACAATTAGCAGCATTCACATATCACACTACACTTTAAATCATAGCCGGCTGGGTGATTTTGGGCCAGTCACTCTCTCTCAGCCCAGCTCACCTCACAGGGTTGTTGTTGTGGGGAAAAGAGGAGGAGGAAGGAGTATTAGGTATGTTCCCCACCTTGACTTATTTATAAAAATAATAAAGGCAGGATAAAAAAAAATCTAAAAAAGAAAAATTGGGCTGCAAAAATACAGACTACCGCAAGATAACACAAAGGAACATGAAAATAACTCTTCATTGCCATCTTCTCTTCATCCAGAGTTTTGCAACCCAGATCACTAAGCTAAGGTCAGACAAACCACATTTGGCTCATCATGATATGTGGACCCCATCTGTTTGTTCATCAAAACCAATATTGTCTCCTCTGACTAATAGCAGCTTGCCAGAGTCTTAGAAGTTTCTCCATCATTGTGGTTGTAATGATAGAGATGGGACCTGAAACCTTCCAGTACAGGTAGTCCTTGCTTAACAACCATTCATTTAGCAATGGTTCAGACTTACGACGGTGCTGGAAAAACCGACTTTTGACCAGTCCTTGTACTTACGACCGTTGCAGCATCCCTGCGGTCACGTGATCAAAATTTGGGTGCTCGGCAACCGGTTCACATTTATGACCGTCACAGCATCCCGCAGTCACATGATTGCCATTTTCAACCTTCCCAGCCAGCTTCCAGCAAACAAAATCAATGGGGAACCGCGTGATTTATTTAACGACCATGTGGTTTGCTTAATGACCATGTGGTTTGCTTAACGACTGCGGTGATTCGCTTAATGACCACCGCAAAAAAGGTCGTAAAATTGGGCCGGATTTGCTTAATGACCACATTGCTTATCGACCGAAATTCCAGTCCCAGTTGTGGTCATTAAGCAAGGACTACCTGTATAGAAGATGTAATCTGTTCCTCAGCTGTGATTCTTCCCTCTGATTACCAGTAATTTGCTTTGTGGATCATCTTCCATGAATGTTGCCACTATGAACTGTGGATGAAGCATACGGGGACTCCAACAAAATGTTGTGATGTTTTTTCCTCCTACTTCCCAACCATTCCTCCAAGCATGCCTCCTTCATCCTATTTAACACTTCATCAAACCCTGATCTTTTTTTTAGTTTTCCCACATGCTGTGACTGCTGAACACTGGGCTTTCCCCCCATTGTGGGCTTTTTATTCTTCCCACCAAGGCATTCCTGGCATATACTGGTGTCTCTCTCAGGCTTCTGAGCGGCTCCTTTTTTTACTTCAGTGCTGTTAACACTCAGCTCCTGAGTTTGCTATTAAAAGAAGTCAATTTGTGCTGGAAAAGGTAGGATGGTCGTGAAATGAATTTACACAGGCTTATAGGAAAGCACTATTTAAAAGTTACTTATAAGGTATGATAACACAGTATGAAGATTTCTCTCTCCCATCTAATTCTGGTGAAGCAGAGAGATGAAAAGTCAGCTTGCACACTCTATATTATGTACTCAGTGTTGGATAACACTATGCCAGGGTGCTCTTTAGGTCAAAATAACAATGAAAGCACTGATACACTTCATAGGCATTGTGATTTGTGCTATTCAATAGAAAGCATTTTGGCTCCAGCTATTTCTTTCACCCAGTGGAATATCTGAATGTCAGGTTCTTTCTCATCAACTCTCCATAGAACAGCCAAGATATCTCAAAATAAGTTGTGCCACAGTATTGCTGTAGCATTCATTCACTCTCGTCCTTTTGTGTCGTCATAATAACAGACTTGCCGTCTAGCAGTCACAGGCTTCTTTGCTAAATCCCTTAGTTCCCAGTTGCTGATAATCTTGGAGGGCAGGAAAAGATATTAGAATGAAATTTATTCCAACCAAAAAACAATATCTTTTGGAAGTGGAATTGGTGCAATTGTATCTTTTATTAGATCAACAAGGCCTTGAAAGACCAGCAAGCGTTTGAATCAAACTTTCATAAGGTTAAAATGTGTAATAGTGGAGGATTTTAGTTTACATCCCTGGTGACTTCACAAGATAAAACTTGACATGCCTCACAAATATCCTTTGAGCTAGAAAGTTAGCATTGCTAGTTCACAGGTTACAATTTCAACTAAATCAAAATCCCAAGTTAAGCCGAATGTGCATTCATATTCAGTTAACTCAAAATTGTGCCTTAAAAAATCTTACCAGTTCTATAATTCACTTTCTCTACATCCCAATATAGCCTCTGATATTTGGAGTTATAGTGGAAGCTATTTATCTGAGTTGTCCACTAAAGCTGCAGTCATTGACAGAGCAATGATTACCTCCACAATTGTTTTGTTAATTTGAATATTACCATATTAGGACACTTGGACAAAAGCATATTAATCACACTACTTGATCTTGTCTGTATCTTTATATCCACTATTTATCTTATGTATGGATCTCTGAATGTCCATTTATCAAACTCATTTCCACATTTTGTGTTACCTGCAGCAACTAATCCATGGTAGTCTTTCTAACCTATTTATGGAGAACCTGCAAGCCACATGAAACTTGCTGCAGATGTTCAAGTATACCACTATTGAACTTCCTACAACACTTAATAAGGAAGTAGAGGAGCCCATAGATGATCTCTGAGTGGTAAATCATACTCTTCCCAAACACCAAATACCTATTGGAGAAGAACTCACTTAAAAGCATAAGTAGGGAAAGACCCTACCAAGAGTGTAAAATAGATATAGCCAAGGGTTGCATTTGGCATTTAGTGGCATCCTGGAGACCACATTCCAGCTAGTGGGCAGCATCTATATAAAACTGTAGGTAGACATTTGATTTAATTTTAGTTTGATTCAATTAATGAAATATTGCTAATACATTATTTCCCATGTCTTTAATAATTTTGCACACATTAAAATTTGGTGGCAATTCTAGCAGGGACTCTGGGGAATCACAGCCAAGTTCGGGAGGGGGGCTGATATGACTCTGGAATCTTAGGTTATACAACCTCCTTTCCCTTCCAGAGAAAAATAACTGCGACTGAAAAACCAAGGGAAAGCATTGATGTGTAACAGCTCTGGTGTAAACATGTACAATACATATACCAGTGTAGAAAATGTGCTTATTGCTTACATTGAATGAACGTTGGCTGTGTTTTAACTTACAATTTTCATGCTTTTTTCTAGTTGTCTTCTCTTTGTAAATACTTGAACAGAAAGCCTTTTGATTATGAACTACTTAATCCACCTGATGAAACATCAAAGTTTTCACCTCTTAAACTTACTACTCCAAGATAAGTATGGAACAGAAATTAATATGGAATGATGGCTAGAATACTGGATTGGGACTGGGAAGACACAGAACCAGGTCCCAGTTGAGCAAGATCTGAACAACGTGGTCCGATCACTCTCTCAGCTCAACCTATTCACAGAGTTGTTTTAGCGATTTTAAAAAAGGAGATTTCATGTATGCTGTCTTTAGCACTCCAGAGAGGAAGCAGGATAGAAATGTAGTCAGTAAATAATCTGAATTTGTATGCAAATATACTATACCTTTCGAACACATAAAAGTATGGGTAGATACAGATAGTCTTCAGGTTACAATGGCAATTAGGACTGGGATTGCCTTTGCTAAGCGATGCAGTCATAAAGCATGACATCACATGACCACATCGCTTAGCGATGACAATCCTGGAAGTCTTGATTGCCATCATAACCCCAAGATACTCAGGTCATTAAGTGGGAAGCGGCAGTAGTCCCAGGTAAGGAGCAGGGGGGGTGCCGCAGGGGGGTTGGGGAGGCTGGGGGATGTCCTGGGAAGCCCTGAGAGGGCTGGCGCAGGCTGCACATGAGTTGGGGAGGCTAGGGGATGGCTTGGGAGGCCTGGTGCAGGCCACACATGAGTGCAGGAAGGCTGGGGGTGGATGGTGCAGCGTGGTGCAAGCGCAGGAAGGCTGGGGGGACTTACCAGAGCGACTTGCGATCTTCCCTGCCAGCTTCCCCATTGACTTTGCTTTGTGGGAAGCCAGCAGGGAAGATAGCAAATGGTGATCAGGTGACCACAGGACACTGCAACCATCATAAGTGTGAGCTGGTTGCCAAGCGCCCAAATTGCGATTATGTGACTGTGGGGGCGCTGCAATGGCCAGAACTTCGAGGAACAGTCATAGGTACCACTCATTCAGTGCCGTTGCAACTTCAAACAGTTGCTGAACCAGTGGTCAGTAAGTGAGGACTACCTGTGTGTACTGAATTTTTTATTATGCAGTTTGCTACTCAAAAATAAGCATGTAGAAATGGCTGTTTAGGGAAAGTACCAGAAACACATTAGGGAAATTGCTTGGGGAAAAGAAGATTAGGAAAAGTACAAGTAAAAAAAAGTAAAGGTCCCCCTGCACATTTGTGCAGTCGTGTCCGACTCTAGGGGCCGGTGCTCATCTCCGTTTCTTAGCCGAAGAGCCAGCGTTGTCCGAAGACGCTTCCACAGTCGTGTGGCCACATGACGCACGAGGAACGCTGTTACCTACCCACCGAAGTGATACCTATTTATCTACTTGCATTTGCATGCTTTCAAATTGCTAGGTTGGCAAGAGCTGGGGCGAGTGCGGGAGCTCACTCCGCCACACGGGGCTAGGGATTCAAACCTCTGAACTTGCGATCTTCCGATCGACAAGCCTGGTGTCTTACCCGCTGAGCCACCACGCCCCAAAAAGTACAAGTAGTATGCATATATTAGAAGAAATGTGCATGCAAATCCATATTTTAGATATTTGAAAAACTGAAAAATTAAGTGAAATCAAACTTGACAGATTTTCCCAACCTTTCACCAATATAAAGCACGGTATATGATTTAGATGATCCAGGAACAGCCAACTAGGAACAGACCTGGTTAGTACTTGGGTGGGAGACTACCAAGACAACCAAGGCTGTAGGCTAGACTGAAAAGTTAAAAAGCCACACACACCCCTGTCAATTTCCTTGAAGAAGACAACAGCAAACCACTTCTAGACTGTCCCCAAGGACTTGTCTATATAGTCACCAGGAGCTGAGAGGGAAGTTTGACCCCAATGCAATATATCAGCCAATTATTTGTCCTTAATGGCACTCTTTTAATAGCAGTTGTGGAAAATATTCTTGATGGTAAACTAGTCTAGGGCTCTAATCCAGACCAGGAGTATATTGTATTCTAGATGTAGGGTACTTTCTATTAAAAATAAAAGTGATGGATGTTAACTGAATGTAAAGCTTGGCTTTTAGTAGCCAATTATTGGTCTTATAGAAAGCTATAATATGTTCTACATGTTTGTAACTTAATGTGATGTGCTAAACCCAGCCAACTGTGGCTCATTGAATAACTTGTGGTTAAATAACCCACAGTTAGCTCAGAAGATGAACCTGGTTATTGTGTGTAATACAGTTAGGCAGTATAGCTGCTAAAAATCATCACTGAATTCTTTCCCTTGTGTATGTATGAAGCCAGGTCCTTTCCCAATATTAAACTAGTGTCTCACACTCATACTTACTTACTTACTTACTTACTTACTTATTTAACAAATTTATATGGCCGCCCAACTCACATACGGTGACTCTGGGTAGCTTACAGAAATAAAATACTTAAAATCTTATCTATAATTAGGTTGTATTTTGGTAGGATTTTGTACCGAATTTAACAAATAGAGCAACTTCTGTTATTGCAGCGTATGTTAAGAACTACAGTGCCCTCTAATGGACAGATGTGGTTGACAGAATGATTCATAATTGAACTGAAACTCATTTTCAAGTTTTACAATAAAGGGATTTGGAGAGCTTTACTTACTGTTTTAGCAGGCACCTTTTTACTCTCTGAGGCACTGTTCCGGTCCACTATTGGTTCTGTGTGATTTTTTCAGATTTTTAAACAATATACTTTTCTATACAATTTTCCTAAAAGTGCAAACATTTTAACACACATTTCTTGATTTTCTATTTATAATGCAGACTTCCAAAATAACAATTTATGTACATTTTTCTTTTATACATGCTTGGTTAATGGAAATTTTCCCTGACATAAGCCTGTTCTTTTACATGACTATAAAGTCATGTAAACAATAGTTGTTTATTCACAACTTTCAGAAACATACTACTTTTTCAGAGACATCTCTCACAAATTTTGCAATTGCTGACCAGAGAAAGTCAGATGCTAAGCGTAGTTCAGTAGTGCTTTCCATATCTTGCCAAGGTTCATTTTAACAGATATTGCAAAACCATTATCACATAAATCTGTGCCAGCTTTCTTTTACATCCCCAGTAAAATTGCTATTTCATTGAAAATGGAGAAATGTACAAATCTCCTTTGGAATGCATAGCTTTCTCAATGAGGAACCCAGCCAACAAACATTTTCCATGCTATAGAGTTTGCTATAGGGGTGTCTTATTTACAAATTATTTAGCCTTCCTGTAATTTGAGGGTGTAACTGCACTGATGTAACTTCTATGTAGTGTACTTTGTAGTCACACCTGGCAATGTTATTCTCATCAGTACTGTGTCAAATACCCTTGGAGCTTTATTTGGAATATGAAGATATTAATCTAAAAAATGTTTGTGAATCAACTACCGTTTTACTAAACAGGTTCTAAGAACAAATATCCAAGCTAGAAATATCACAGCTGCATGAACATTTACTACAGATTTTGCTTCAATGTGAGAATAAAGCCGGCGATATTAGGGAAATATCAGTGTATTGGTAGAATATTTGCAGGTTCACTCTTTTTTTTTTAATTAATTTTTAAAATAATATATAACAATACATTATAAAGAGAAGAAACAGTACCAGACATAACATAATGTAACATAACATAACCTAACATAGCATAACATAGCATTCTATATCTTTACATAATTAACCTTAACCTAATCTAATCTAACCTAACCAAAAAAAAAAAATAGACAAATATACTTCCTCCTGTTTGACAAATCTAACCAAAGCTAACTAACCTCTACACTTTCTAATTTGATAGTTATTAATAACCCTCTTCCTTCTTACTTCTTCTCATCCTCTTTCTTTCTCTCCTTTCTTCCTCTTTCTTCTCTACCCTTCTTTTAACTCCACTTCCTTACTCCCTCTACTCTACCTTCCTCTACCCCTTCTCCCCTTACCACCTCCAAAAGGAAAAAAAAAGAAAAAGAAAAAAGAACACAAATACAAAAAGGACTTCTTACTTCTCGTCTAATCTTTCCATCACATATTTATATACCAATTTGTTTCTATTATCTTAATTACATTATTAATATTAATTTCCTAAATGAATATTTTGCGATTTTTGAATAAATTTAAAAAAAGGACTCCAAACTATATTAAATTCTTCCATGTTTCTATCGTTAATTTGATCAGTCAATTTAGCCATTTGCATCAAGTCCATTATTTTTATAATCCATTCCTCAGTCATGGGTATATATTCTTCTTTCCAGTATTTGGTGAAGATGATTCTAGCAGCAGTTATTACGTAGAATAATAGTTTTCCATATTTCTTATGCAGTTCTGGTTTTATGAAGCCCAATAGATATAGTTCTGGTTCTTTGATGATATCTTCTTGTATAATTTCACGGATAGTTTTATGAATTTTGTCCCAATAGTTCTTTGTTTTCCGACACGTCCACCATAAATGAAAGAAAGTACCAGTTTCTTTTTTACATTTCCAACAATAATTTGGTATGACAGGATTAATTTTTGACAATAAATTTGGGGTGAGGTACCATCTGTACATCATTTTGAAAAAAATTTCTCTCATATTATAATTTAAAGTAAAATTCAAATATTTTGACCATATTTTCTCAGGTTCACTCTTCAGCATCTCCTGGTTGAAATCCTTGAGAATTGTGGCTATTAGTATTGTAGGCAGTCCTGAATTGGAAGACCTGCGCAAAGGGGGCTGAATTCAGAGTCTAGCAAAATCTATTTGGTTGTTGGTTAGAATCCTGAGATCCATTTAAAATTAAAAGAACTCTAAGCACAGGAATCTGTTTTCAGAGCTGCAACTGTCCATGACTCCTCGCTCTTTCACACAAAAAGTTAAGCTGTAGTATCACTAGGGCATCGATGCACAGCATTTCCTGAGCCACAGGGATGTCCACAGGCTATGGTCAAAACATAACAAACGGGCAGAGCTTCGATCGCACTGTCGCAGCCACCTTCTTGACTTTTTTTTTTTTACCACATTTTGTGGACACCCCCTGCTGAACCAGCTGTCAAACTTACTTTTTTGCTTTCAAAGAAGGAGTGAGTTGTGCCAGGAAAAAAACTACATTTGATATCATTCCATGTACCTTTTGTGAAAAGTAATCGTTGTTAATCTGACTATTGTCTAGTCATGCATTTCAAGAAGGGGGAGGGGTGGGATGTCACATTCACTCAAGGCTTTCAGGGCTTCCTGTGTGGCCCCAGAGTCCCAGATTTTTTATCTCTGAATTAGGAGACAGGATACTCATTTTGTTGCTGAATCTGGAAAGGACATGGAAGAAGAAAGGCTTCCATTCAGTATCAGTCCCTGCCTACTCACCGAGAGGTACTATTGCTCAGGGAACAGCACTGATAGTAGAGAGGAATAGGAATAGGTGGAGGCTGCTTGGAGGCCTCCTGCTGAGGCATATGTCAACCCCTGACATCAGCTCTCCTTCCAAAAAAAGCTGGCTGGGGAATTCTGGGAGTTGAAGTCCACACATCTTAAAGTTGCCGAGGTTGAGAAACACTGCTCTATACTGTTAATTGAGAGCCAGTTTGGTCTACTGGTTAAGACAACGGGCTAGAAACTAGGAGACTGTGAGTTCTAGTCCCGCCTTAGGCATGAAAGCCGGCTGGGTGACCTTGGGCCAGTCACGCTCTCTCAGACCAACTCACCTCACAGGGTTGTTGTTGTGCGGAAAATAGGAGGAGGAAGGAGTAGTAGGTATGTTCACCGCCTTGAGTTATTTATAAAAATAATAAAGGCGGGATAAAAATTAAATAAATAAATAATTACATGCTTAGAACTAGGAAATATTGTACACATTTTCTAGCCATGCTCATATTTCTTACATAAATCCAAGTTGCAGTCATACTTCAATGCAGAACTAGATGATAAAAATGCCCTTTACTGATTATTTCCTGACAACATCAGTTTATTTATACCTTTCCAATTATTTATTATTAACCACTGAGGTATTGATTATCGGCTGCATTAAGTAAATATTGATTATCAAGCAGAAGTACTCATGAGCAGCTTCTAAATTATGCTGCAGCCTTTCTGCATGAGAAAGCAGAATTTATAACTGACACTTCCCATCCATTGAGATCAATAGTGCAGAATCCCATTGATTCTGTGAGGTCAGACGTG
This sequence comes from Charina bottae, assembly GCA_023362775.1. Classification (NCBI taxonomy): domain Eukaryota; kingdom Metazoa; phylum Chordata; class Lepidosauria; order Squamata; family Charinaidae; genus Charina; species Charina bottae. Next base: position 45,141,789 of record JALMGJ010000007.1, on the reverse strand, counting down.
TGTGGGAGAATTCCTGGCTAGCTGTGCAAGTGGAAACGTTTGCACTTTTATTAACTCGGGAAGTGCATCATCCCTTTTTCCACTGCTTCATTCTTTATGAATTCTAGATTCTTTTAGAAAATTTCACTGCTCAGAGAACAAATGAACAGAATTGGGATAATTTATCATGGATATAATACTAGATGGTATGTATATCAGCCTTTCACAACTACTTGAAAAGAACCTCTCTGACAACAAACAATTAAAGAAAAGAAAGGAGAGGAGACTGTACGATAATAACTTTTTCCAATAACTGTAAAATTTAATCACAATCGAAGATAGTATTTGTAGCTCAGGGTTAAACTGTGGAGTCCTTGGTGCTCTCTGAGCCTTGTTGTTTTCTTGCAAATGTTTCATTGCCAGGCTAGGCAACATCTTCAGTGCGAAAAGGGAGTGGGACTTGCTCTCTGTTTATCTACCCTGGCTTGTCCTGCCTGTGCTGGTGGGGGTGTTGTACTCTCCTTGGTAGTTCCTTGATTGGGCTGTTGTTTGCTGCTTGGTTGATTGACTGAGTTAATAGTTCTTGATTAGGGTATATTGTGCTATTTGATTGTTCCTCTGTTAATCTTATGCAAAGATTAACACCAGGATTAGCACCAGAGGAACAATCAAACAGCACAATTCAGTTGTATTAGAAATGTATCTTGTTTTGATTGATTGATTGATTGATTGATTGATTGATTGATTATGTGCCATCAAGTCATTGTCAACTCTTAGCGACCACATAGATATTTTTTTTCCATGACAATCTGTCCCTAACCTAGTCTTTCAGGTCTTCCAATGGTGCACGGATCTCTACTGTAACTGAATCCATCCACTTTGCTGCTGGTGATCCTCTTCTCTTTCCTTCCACCTTTCTCAGCATTAGAGTCTTTTCTAGAGAACAGGGTCTTTGCATAATGTGTCTGAAGTAGGATAATTTGAGCATGGTCAACTTGTTTTACCACTCCTGTATTTTTAAAAAGAAACCTATGAACCTAATTTTCTCCATTTTTCTCTTATATTTTAATTATAATTTATATTATATTTTATATTATATTTTATTTATAATTTTCTTAAGAAATAAAATAATATGTAAACTTTAGACAAGGACTTTTTAAAGTTTATTCTTTTTGAAAGTTGTAAATCACATAGCTGATGGGTGTTCCCAATAATGCAAGATTATGACAATGATAAAATAACAGCACCTTCTTTACAACCATATAATTCAAATACCTAGTTCAAGGCAAGTGCAAATATCAAATCCAAAATTTGCCTCTGGCCTAAATATAAATTGCCTTTAATATAAAAGCAATAAAAAAAGTTCTACTGGTAATTAGAATTATGAGCTTCCATAGAAACAGAGCTATGAATTGCTCTATTTTTCATTCCTTTTAGATAAAAGATGATTACCACTAATGCAAGCTGCAAGCAAAATCAATAGGAAGTTTTATGTTCTCTGTAGGTCACATAGTCACTACAATTAAGAGCAGTAATGGTTAGATCTCTCCAGCAAAGGAGATCGTTACCTTGTCGTGGTGCTGGAGCTTGAGCACCTCAATGAAACCATGAGCTAAACCGTGAAGGGACACCCAAGACGGGAAGGTCGTGGCAGAGAGGTCAGACTAAATACGATCCCTGGGGAAGGTAATGGCAACCCACCCCAGTATTCTTGCCATGAAAACTAAATGGATCAGTACAACCAAAGATATGTCGGTATACCATCGGAAGATGGGACTCCCAGGTCGGAAGATGGTCAAAATGCTACTGGGGAGGAACAGAGGATACGTTCAACTAGCCCCAGATGTGATGACGCAGCTAGCTCAAAGCCGAAAGGACGGCTAGCGGCCGACGGTGCTGGTGGTGAACGACGAATCCGATGTTCTAAAGATCAACACACCATAGGAACCTGGAATGTAAGATCTATGAGCCAGGGCAAATTGGATGTGGTTATTGGTGAGATGTCAAGATTAAATATAGACATTTTAGGTGTCAGTGAACTGAAATGGACTGGGATGGGCCACTTCACATCAGATGACCACCAGATCTACTACTGTGGACAAGAGGACCACAGAAGAAATGGAGTAGCCTTCATAATTAATAATAAAGTAGCTAAAGCAGTGCTTGGATACAATCCAAAAAACGATAGAATGATCTCAATTTGAATTCAGGATAAGCCATTTAACATCACAGTGATCCAAATATACGCCCCAACCACAGATGCTGAAGAAGCAGAAGTAGATCAGTTCTATGAGGATCTGCAGCACCTACTAGATAATACACCAAAAAGAGATGTTATTTTCATTACAGGAGACTGGAATGCTAAGGTGGGTAGTCAGACGACACCTGGAATTACAGGCAAGCATGGTCTGGGAGAACAAAATGAAGCAGGACATAGGCTGATAGAATTTTGCCAAGACAACTCACTGTGCATAACAAACACTCTCTTCCAACAACCTAAAAGACGACTTTATACATGGACTTCACCAGATGGTCGACACCGAAATCAGATTGACTACATCCTTTGCAGCCAAAGGTGGCGGACATCTATACAGTCGGTAAAAACAAGACCTGGAGCTGACTGTAGTTCAGATCACGAACTTCTTATTGCAAAATTTAGAATCAGACTAAAGAGAATAGGGAAGACCCACAGATCAGTTAGATATGAGCTCACTAATATTCCTAAGGAATATGCAGTGGAGGTGAAGAATAGATTTAAGGGACTAGATTTAGTAGATAGGGTCCCAGAAGAACTATGGACAGAAGTTCGCAACATTGTTCAGGAGGCGGCAACAAAAAACGTCCCAAAGAAAAAGAAAACCAAGAAGGCAAGATGGCTGTCTACTGAGACACTGGAAGTAGCCCAAGAAAGAAGGAAAGCAAAAGGCAATAGTGATAGGGGGAGATATGCCCAATTAAATGCAAAATTCCAGAGGTTAGCCAGAAGAGATAAGGAATTATTTTTAAACAAGCAATGTGCGGAAGTGGAAGAAGACAATAGGATAGGAAGGACAAGAGACCTCTTCCAGAAAATTAGAAACATCGGAGGTAAATTCCAGGCAAAAATGGGTATGATCAAAAACAAAGATGGTAAGGACCTAACAGAAGCAGAAGAGATCAAGAAAAGGTGGCAAGAATATACGGAAGATCTGTATAGGAAGGATAATAATATTGGAGATAGCTTTGATGTTGTGGTCAGTGAGTTAGAGCCAGACATCCTGAAGAGTGAGGTTGAATGGGCCTTAAGAAGCATTGCTAATAACAAGGCAGCAGGAGACGACGGTATCCCAGCTGAACTGTTTAAAATCTTGCAAGATGATGCTGTCAAGGTGATGCATGCCATATGCCAGCAAATTTGGAAAACACAAGAATGGCCATCAGATTGGAAAAAATCAACTTATATCCCCATACCAAAAAAGGGAAGCACTAAAGAATGTTCAAACTATCGAACAGTGGCACTTATTTCACATGCCAGTAAGGTAATGCTCAAGATCTTGCAAGGTAGACTCCAGCAATTCATGGAGCGAGAATTGCCAGATGTACAAGCTGGGTTTAGAAAAGGCAGAGGAACTAGAGACCAAATTGCCAATATCCGCTGGATAATGGAGAAAGCCAGGGAATTTCAGAAAAACATCTATTTCTGTTTTATTGACTATTCTAAAGCCTTTGACTGTGTGGATCATAACAAATTGTGGCAAGTTCTTGGTGGTATGGGGATACCACGTCATCTTGTCTGCCTCCTGAGGAATCTGTATAACGACCAAGTAGCAACGGTAAGAACAGAGCACGGAACAACGGACTGGTTTAAGATTGGGAAAGGAGTACGGCAGGGTTGTATACTCTCACCCTACCTATTCAACCTGTACGCAGAACACATCATGCGACATGCTGGGCTTGAGGAATCCAAGGCTGGAGTTAAAATCGCTGGAAGAAACATTAACAGTCTCAGATATGCAGATGATACCACTTTGATGGCTGAAAGCGAGGAGGAGTTGAGGAGCCTTATGACCAAGGTGAAAGAAGAAAGTGCAAAAGCTGGGCTGCAGTTAAACCTCAAAAAAACCAAGATTATGGCAACGAGCTTGATTGATGACTGGCAAATAGAGGGAGAAAAAGTGGAGGCCGTGACAGACTTTGTATTTCTAGGCGCAAAGATTACTGCAGACGCTGACTGCAGCCAGGAAATCAGAAGACGTCTACTTCTTGGGAGGAGAGCAATGGCAAATCTTGATAAAATAGTTAAGAGCAGAGACATCACACTGACAACAAAGGTCCGCATAGTTAAAGCAATGGTATTCCCTGTAGTAACCTATGGCTGTGAAAGCTGGACCATAAGGAAGGCTGAGCGAAGGAAGATAGATGCTTTTGAACTGTGGTGTTGGAGGAAAATTCTGAGAGTGCCTTGGACTGCAAGAAGATCAAACCAGTCCATACTCCAGGAAATCAAGCCAGACTGCTCACTTGAGGGAATGATATTAAAGGCAAAACTGAAGTACTTTGGCCACATAATGAGAAGACAGGATACCCTGGAGAAGAAGCTGATGCTAGGAAAAGTGGAAGGCAAAAGGAAGAGGGGCCGACCAAGGGCAAGATGGATGGATGGTATTCTGGAGGTGACGGACTCAACCATTAGGGAGCTGGGGATGGTGACGGCCGACAGGAAGCTCTGGCGTGGGCTGGTCCATGAAGTCACGAAGAGTCGGAAACGACTGAACGAATAAACAACAAAAATGGTTAGATCTAAGCCTGTTCCTGTTCACCCAACTATCTGATGCCTTTTTAAAATCCAAAGGCTTTTTTCCCTTGCTACACGAGTATCAAGTACCCAATTGTAATGATAATATTTGAACTATAATAAGAAAGGTGAATGTCAATTACTTTTGCAGAAAAGAATTTTAAGGAGCCATTTAAAACTTAATCATTTTGGACAGTGGGTGGAATAAGAGGCATAAACCACCTTTCTTGTTTTTTGTAATATTTCTGCATGTTTTCTTTCTCTTACCCTCACTCTCGCTCATGCATGCGACATTTAAATAGCTTCCATCTTCTTCCAGCCATTACAGTTCCTTTCCCTGCCACAGCCTCCAAGACCCAGAGCAGAAAAGCAGAGATTTAGATGAGCCCTGCTTTTTTGTCAGATTTTTCTTAATGCTGCTGTCCTTCTGAGTTCTGACTGAGATCCCCTTCCTTTTGTTTTTGTATTCTGTGTGTGTGTGTTATTCAACAAAGCAAATTGCTCACCCTCACTTGTCACGGGTTTTATGTGTTGACCTGATTGGTCTTGAGATATTTCCACAATAAATTCCCTACTGCTTTCCCTGGCCAATATGTGGGCTGATTGCTCCATTTGGCATACATTTCCTGGACTAGTCTCTTGCTCCCAGATTAATTATTTTCTATTTGTCTATACCAAACTCCACTTCCAAAACACAAGCTATCTACATAGGAGGAAATAAATGTAAGTTTTATAGCCTGATTCTCATCACCACCACCACCACCATTATCTCAACGTTCCAAATGTGATATTGTTATAATGTTTAACATTATAGTTATTTTATTTGTTTATTTGTTTATTTATTTATTTAAATTTATTCATCTCCCCCAATGGTGGACTCTGGGCGGTAAACAATAAAAAGAAGATTAAAATACAATATAAATAAATATGACATCATAAATATAAATATAAAATCCAGTCTGGCAAATTAATCTTAAACAATAAGGAGGGTATTATGATACTAACCAATCCCAGGAGGAGCTATTACCTTTTCCCTCCCACACTAGGCAGCAGATCCAGGTTTTCAGATTTTTCCGGAAGGCCGGGAGGGAGGAAATCCGCCTCAACTCTGGGGGCAAGATATTCCAAAGGGCGGGCACCGTTGCAGAGAAGGCCCGCCTCCTGGACCCCGTTAGATGGAATTCTTTTATTGATGGGGTCCGTAGCAAGCCCTCTCTGCATGATCGGGTGGGGCGGGTCGATGTTATGGGGATAAGACGGTCCCTCAGGTATCCTGGTCCCATGCCATGTAGGGCTTTAAAGGTAATAACCAACACCTTGAATTGGACCCGGATTATACCTGTTAGCAAGCCATTACTATAAGAAAGTTTCCACCACAAAGCTGAATCAAGTCACAATGGTCACACACATTTGCAAGGAAGCAGTGTTCTGAAACAGTACACAGAGATCTAGTTTTAATAACTAAGTCTGCTATGTGTCAATTATTCTGGAATTCTGACTCTATGGAGTGTCTGGGTCTAGAAGATAACATTGTTCAGCGTCTCCCAGGCACTTTTGTGATTATTTGTCCTAAGCAAGGCCATAAAATGGAAAGATCAGGTTTTTCATAGTTTGAAGGATTTTATAGTGATTTTGTATTTCTTATAATTAGATATGTGTGATTATAAGGTAGGACAGAAATATTTCCATTAAATATATCCCTAGTGAAAGTGAGACTGAATTCCATCTGGGTTTACTAGGAATCCTGCTTGGGGCATCTTGAATGGTTTATGATAAAGTCCCAGAAAATAGGGCTATGCAGACCTGCAAAGAGAGTCTACAGGTTTCCCCACCATTACCCACTGCCCCCATCCCTTGCTTGTCAGGCTTTCAAGATTCTGTTGTTATAGAGTTCCAATAGTCCTTGTGTTGCTGTTCCCTGACCTGGCCTACCTCAAAGGATTGACAGCCACTGACCAGAATGCATCCTGTTTGAATTAAGCATCACATGTTGTATGAATCTAGTCCTTATGGTTTTCAGCCATAAGGCTATTATTGCTTAATGGATTGTACAAACTGGGCCAGATGAAGTTTGGTCAACAAACTATGGTTAATCAAACCATAGCACAATGCACAAACCAAGTCTTTTTTCCCATCATGTCCAATATTGCCTAATTTATGATAGCAGCAGGCCAAATACTGTATATCAGCAGCTCTGGAAGGAAGTGCTGAGTGGCATACTACACTGATGTGTTCTAAGCCCAATGCCATTCAATGTATGTATAATTTGTATGAGAAGGTATAAAATATGATTATGAAATATGCAGATGACACAAAGATGGTGGATGGACCCCCTTGTTGGATATGCTTTGTACAGTGGCTGGATTCCCCATCTTGTTATCTATCTGTTATCTATTTTATAATGTGACTCACAGTATTGTGAGCGGCCCAGAGTTGGTTCAGAGTCAGGTAGCGCCTAAATCCAATCCAATCGATCAATAAATAAAATATGCAGGATAGCAAACACTTTAAAAGTCAATATCAAGATTCAGAAAGCTTTTGGCAACCTGGAACAATGGACAGAAACCAGCAAGGTGAATTTCAGTAGGGGCAATTACAAAGTTCTTTGTACCAATCACAAAATTTATATGGGTTGTATGGTATAAGACGGGCAGCTATACAAATCTTTTCAATGAATAAATAAAATCCGAGGCATGAGTATAAGATGGGGGTAGGCATCCTGGGAACCAGTGCATGCAAAAAAAATATCTGGTATTTCTCTGGATTACAAGCTCAGCATGAATAAACAGTATGATGCACCTGGAAAAGAAAATAAATGTAATCCTAGGCTGCATCAATTAAAGTACAGGGTCAAGATGAAGAAAAGTTGTTGTTTCTCAATAAAATTGTACCATTTTTACAATGGCCATTGACAAAACGGAGTGGGTCCAAGGAACAGCAGCCACGATGATAAAGGGCCTGGAAGGAAAAAGCTACAAGGAATGCTTGAAGGGATGGCCCATCTTTAGCTCAGGAAAGAGAAGACTGTAGGGAGACATGATAGCCATTCTCAATATCTGAAGGGCTGTCATGTTCTGGGGCAGAATTGTTCCAGAATATAGGGCAATAAACAATAGATCTTAACTGTAAGGAAACAGATTTTGGTTGGACATCAAGAAAAGTGTCTTAACGGTAAAAGCTTTTCAACAGTGGAACAGATTTGACTTGGAAGATAGTAGATTAACTTTGACTGGAGGTGTTTAAACAGTTTGGATGGTCATCTATCAAGGGTATTAGTAACGGATGCTGTAGTAATGAATACTGTAGTAATGGATTTTGGCACTGGGCAGCAGGTTGGGTTGGACTAGATCAGGGCTTTCCAAAGTGCCGCCGCTGGCGACACACCCGGCGGCGGCGGCACGCGCGCGCACGGCGATAGCGCAGGGGGGGCGTGCGGCGGTGCGTGCGCACGGCGATGGGGCGGGGGGGCGTGCGGCGGCACGCGCGCGCACGGTGGCGGCACGGGAGGGGCATGCGGCAGCGCGGGGGCGTGCGGCGCGCGCGTGCGCATGGCGGCCGCCGTGCACGCGCGCGGCGGCGCTTCCGGGTGGTGTGGCGACACACCACGCTGTGTGTGGCGACACACTTTTGTGTCGCGACACACAGTTTGGAAAGCTCTGGACTAGATGATCTCCAAAATCCCTTTGAACCTTTATATTACAAAGTAAAATATGGAAGACCTCTCTCCAAATACCATACAGAATTGAACCTTACTGACACTCACTACACTCAGAGCTAAATCCTCTAAACTCTTACTACATCTTGATATCACACTCTGTCTGGCACATCACCCCTACCCATTCAAACAAACACTGCAGGAGTGGCCCCAAATGTTTGCATGTCATTAGGACTACCTGATCTGAGCTGCAAAAACTATATAAACACAGAAAACTATGTTTGCCATCTTATGATCATCCATATGTTGTCAATCGAAATATGGTAATCCTCATATTATGCCTATATTATAAAATGCAACAATAAAATGTCCACAATAAATTAAAGATAAATTAACATTAAAATCACAATGTCACAGCTGACCCCTAAGCCTTCCAGACTGCCATCTTAACTAGAGTCCAGAAAGCTATTATTGATGGAGCCAATCTCACCTCCAAGGGGAGAACCTGAACCAGCATGGAGAGGCTGCAGCCCACCCGCCCTTCCTAGAAATAGGACACTACTACCAGATTCTCCTGGGAGAGACACCTCCAAAAAGTTGAATCTGATTGGTGTCATGGAATGTCGGAATGACCTTGGGAGACAGGGAGAAGAGATGCTGCCCAGGGAAAGAAACTCAGAAAGGAACCTTCCTAATTTATCAGGCTGTAAAAAGAGACGGCGGCTGGAGATTTATACTTTCAGACTGGCAAGATTCTGTTAATGTAGCCTAACAATAAAGTAGAATTAGCTCATCTGGTCGTGTTTCCTGCCTGGACTACCTGGGAAGGCTGACATTGGAGACGGTCTCAAAGATCTTGATGCCAAGCCATGTAGGACTTTAGAGGTTAAACCAGCACTTGGAATTATCCACAATCTGCCTTGCTATCTCCCTCTGTCCAGAGAGAAGAGCTTCCATTAGCATTAAGATTTTACATTAGACCAAATTAACAAACTAGGTATTGATGGCTGTTGTGGGTCTTCCGGGCTGTATCTATTCTTGTTTATTCGTTCAGTCGTTTCCGACTCTTCGTGACTTCATGGACCAGTCCACGCCAGAGCTTTCTGTCGGCCGTCACCATCCCCAGCTCCCCAATGGTTGAGTCCGTCGCCTCCAGAATACCATCCATCCATCTTGCCCTTGGTCGGCCCCTCTTCCTTTTGCCTTCCACTTTCCCTAGCATCAGCTTCTTCTCCAGGGTATCCTGTCTTCTCATTATGTGGCCAAAGTACTTCAGTTTTGCCTTTAATATCATTCCCTCAAGTGAGCAGTCTGGCTTGATTTCCTGGAGTATGGACTGGTTTGATCTTCTTGCAGTCCAAGGCACTCTCAGAATTTTCCTCCAACACCACAGTTCAAAAGCATCTATCTTCCTTCGCTCAGCCTTCCTTATGGTCCAGCTCTCGCAGCCATAGGTTACTACAGGAAATACCATTGCTTTAACTATGCGGACCTTTGTTGTCAGTGTGATGTCTCTGCTCTTAACTATTTTATCAAGATTTGCCATTGCTCTCCTCCCAAGAAGTAGACGTCTTCTGATTTCCTGGCTGCAGTCAGCATCTGCAGTAATCTTTGCGCCTAGAAATACAAAGTCTGTCACTGCCTCCACTTTTTCTCCCTCTATTTGCCAGTCATCAATCAAGCTCGTTGCCATAATCTTGGTTTTTTTGAGGTTTAACTGCAACCCAGCTTTTGCACTTTCTTCTTTCACCTTCGTCATAAGGCTCCTCAACTCCTCCTCGCTTTCAGCCATCAAAGTGGTATCATCTGCATATCTGAGATTGTTAATGTTTCTTCCAGCGATTTTAACTCCAGCCTTGGATTCCTCAAGCCCAGCATGTCGCATGATGTGTTCTGCGTACAGGTTGAATAGGTAGGGTGAGAGTATACAACCCTGCCGTACTCCTTTCCCAATCTTAAACCAGTCCGTTGTTCCGTGCTCTGTTCTTACCATTGCTACTTGGTCGTTATACAGATTCCTTAGGAGGCAGACAAGATGACTTGGTATCCCCATACCACCAAGAACTTGCCACAATTTGTTATGATCCACACAGTCAAAGGCTTTAGAATAGTCAATAAAACAGAAATAGATGTTTTTCTGAAATTCCCTGGCTTTCTCCATTATCCAGCGGATATTGGCAATTTGGTCTCTAGTTCCTCTGCCTTTTCTAAACCCAGCTTGTACATCTGGCAATTCTCGCTCCATGAATTGCTGGAGTCTACCTTGCAAGATCTTGAGCATTACCTTACTGGCATGTGAAATAAGTGCCACTGTTCGATAGTTTGAACATTCTTTAGTGCTTCCCTTTTTTGGTATGGGGATATAAGTTGATTTTTTCCAATCTGATGGCCATTCTTGTGTTTTCCAAATTTGCTGGCATATGGCATGCATCACCTTGACAGCATCATCTTGCAAGATTTTAAACAGTTCAGCTGGGATACCATCGTCTCCTGCTGCCTTGTTATTAGCAATGCTTCTTAAGGCCCATTCAACCTCACTCTTCAGGATGTCTGGCTCTAACTCACTGACCACACCGTCAAAGCTATCTCCAATATTATTATCCTTCCTATACAGATCTTCCGTATATTCTTGCCACCTTTTCTTGATCTCTTCTGCTTCTGTTAGGTCCTTACCATCTTTGTTTTTGATCATACCCATTTTTGCCTGGAATTTACCTCCGATGTTTCTAATTTTCTGGAAGAGGTCTCTTGTCCTTCCTATTCTATTGTCTTCTTCCACTTCCGCACATTGCTTGTTTAAAAATAATTCCTTATCTCTTCTGGCTAACCTCTGGAATTTTGCATTTAATTGGGCATATCTCCCCCTATCACTGTTGCCTTTTGCTTTCCTTCTTTCTTGGGCTACTTCCAGTGTTTCAGCAGACAGCCATCTTGCCTTCTTGGTTTTCTTTTTCTTTGGGACGTTTTTTGTTGCCGCCTCCTGAACAATGTTGCGAACTTCTGTCCATAGTTCTTCTGGGACCCTATCTACTAAATCTAGTCCCTTAAATCTATTCTTCACCTCCACTGCATATTCCTTAGGAATATTAGTGAGCTCATATCTAACTGATCTGTGGGTCTTCCCTATTCTCTTTAGTCTGATTCTAAATTTTGCAATAAGAAGTTCGTGATCTGAACTACAGTCAGCTCCAGGTCTTGTTTTTACCGACTGTATAGAGGTCCGCCACCTTTGGCTGCAAAGGATGTAGTCAATCTGATTTCGGTGTCGACCATCTGGTGAAGTCCATGTATAAAGTCGTCTTTTAGGTTGTTGGAAGAGAGTGTTTGTTATGCACAGTGAGTTGTCTTGGCAAAATTCTATCAGCCTATGTCCTGCTTCATTTTGTTCTCCCAGACCATGCTTGCCTGTAATTCCAGGTGTCGTCTGACTACCCACCTTAGCATTCCAGTCTCCTGTAATGAAAATAACATCTCTTTTTGGTGTATTATCTAGTAGGTGCTGCAGATCCTCATAGAACTGATCTACTTCTGCTTCTTCAGCATCTGTGGTTGGGGCATATATTTGGATCACTGTGATGTTAAATGGCTTCCCCTGAATTCGAATTGAGATCATTCTATCGTTTTTTGGATTGTATCCAAGCACTGCTTTAGCCACTTTATTATTAATTATGAAGGCTACTCCATTTCTTCTGTGGTCCTCTTGTCCACAGTAGTAGATCTGGTGGTCATCTGATGTGAAGTGACCCATCCCAGTCCATTTCAGTTCACTGACACCTAAAATGTCTATATTTAATCTTGACATCTCACCAATAACCACATCCAATTTGCCCTGGCTCATAGATCTTACATTCCAGGTTCCTATGGTGTGTTGATCTTTAGAACATCGGATTCGCCGTTCACCACCAGCACCGTCGGCCGCTAGCCGTCCTTTCGGCTTTGAGCTAGCTGCGTCATCACATCTGGGGCTAGTTGAACGTATCCTCTGTTCCTCCCCAGTAGCATTTTGTCCATCTTCCGACCTGGGAGTCCCATCTTCCGATGGTATACCGACATATCTTTGGTTGTACTGATCCATTTAGTTTTCACGGCAAGAATACTGGGGTGGGTTGCCGTTACCTTCCCCAGGGATCGTATTTAGTCTGACCTCTCTGCCACGACCTTCCCGTCTTGGGTGTCCCTTCACGGTTTAGCTCATGGTTTCATTGAGGTGCTCAAGCTCCAGCACCACGACAAGGTAACGATCTCCTTTGCTGGAGTTGTATCTATAAAACTAGGTATTCTTAATGGTTTTTTACTAAGAGATTAAAGCTTTGTTATGTGCTGTCTATTTAGTGTTTGGAATTTGCCTTCTTTTTTCCTTCCTTCTGCAATGTTTTCAAGGGAAATCGAAGAATCGCGGAAGATTGCCCTTGTATGCAGTCCTACATTCAATCTCTCTTACTACATAGAAAAGTTAAAACGGAAGTGAGAACCGGACGCAATTCTCTTTCTTTTTCCATCCACCTCTGTCCTTTCTCTATTTCCTTCCCTTGATTGTCCAATACCGCCCACTCCAGCCGGGTCCTTCGCCCACTTCCCGTTCGTGATTGGTTAGTCTACGTACTTGTCATGTGATATTCTCCAATCGGAACCCACCCGGGCCTGTTCCCAATTGGCGCGTGTACGGAGTTTCTTCCCCGCCTCGCTCCGATCGAGTTCGAGTCCAGGAGCCCAAGAAGGCGGGGAAAAGGAATCTACGAAATCCGCTTCCGATTCGGCCACACGCTTGCTCGTCAGGAGCTGCTCCAATGAGAAACACCCGTAGTTCACGAGCCTTCCATTGAATGTTAGCAGCGAGCCTGAGGAAAAGAGTGAATCAGTCCGAAGTGAGGAGAAGCGGAGCGAGCAGGTGGGTAAGTGCTGTCGATCGAATCGTGGAAATTTAGAGAGGCGCCTCCTACGTGGGGAGGGTTGGAGCGGCGGGGATGATCGCCAGGTCTGGAGGGCCGGGTTCTGGGGGAGGGGGGTGGAATAGCCCCTTCCCCCTTACCAGCCTTTCCTTATTCCCGGCTTCGTTGCTGATGGGCTGGGACTCCATCTACCGGAATCTTGCCGGCTGTGGATTCTGGGGGATGTAGTCCCAGCGCATCGGGAGGTGCGCTGGGATCGAGGAAAGGCTGCAATGCTGAATGTATGAGGAAGCCTCCGTACGGAGAGGCCGCTGCCGGTCTTGGCCTTCCTCCTCTCTCTCCTCCGCGGGGGAGAAACGCCGCTGAGGCCGCGTCTCCTTCGGGGCATCGCTGCTGAGGACGCGCCGCTTCTTGTTCTTCCTCAGGCCTGTCGCCCCGGAGAGTGAGGAGCCGCCTCTTTCTCGCCGCCCGCCGAGACCGCCTCGCCGCCCCGCCTGCCAGCCGGTGTTTGCCTCCCGCCCATGTTCAAGGCAAGCGGCTCGGTAGTCGCCCCTCAACCGCCGCCTCCGAGTGGTCGCCTTTTGGGTTTCGTCGCGGGGTGCCGCCCGGCCAGGGAACCGCCTCCATGGCTGAATTAGGGCAGGAGGTCGTCCACTTGGTGTGGGGCAAGAAGCCCGGCTCGCAGGGCCTCGCGGATACCATCTTTTGCCGCTGGGCACAAGGTACCTCCCGTCCGCCGCCGCCGCCGCCGCCGCCTCTTGATCGCTACCCAGCCCATACTCGGGTCTCCCTGCCCTCGTGCTCTTTTTCCTGGCTCCACCTCCGCTTCTTTCAAAAAAAAAAAAAAATCCCATTTATTCTTCATTCAAAAAACTGTGTCCGTTCCATGTATGTTTTCTGTTTACAACCATTTTTATCTTTGACTCAGGATTTGTTACACTAATCTTCCTTTTCTGTGTCTTCCAGGAAAGGTGAGGCAGTAACAATGGTATTAAAAACTGGTCCTGTCATTTACTACAGTGTGATGACAAAGAGAGGGATGCTTCTTACACAGCCGACTTCCTCTTTCTTCCTCTTTCCTCCTTCATTTCTCAGTTTCAGTATTGTCTCTAGACCACTCCTCTTTAATATCTGTTGGGATTCTGCCCTTCAAAGTGGGCAAAAAGGAGACAAATATACTAACAAAACTGTAATTGACATGGATGTTTAAATATTTTTTCTCCCTCCCTTATATTGGAAATGGGATGTTTGGTTATATCATGCAGTTAAGAAACTGTTTAGTTTGCAAAAAAATATATATATTGATACAGAGTAGCTATATTCTTGCTTTAGGAGATCTGATGTAGATCATTTCCCCATTGCTCCTTTCATTGTATCTTTAGTCAGAGGAGTAATTGTTTTCTCAACATAAACGTAAATAATGCAGCTAATTTCAACATAGTTAATTCTACTATTGTTATTCTTAATAACTTGTTTTGTTTGTGTAACAAGTATTAATTAAAGGTCTTTGGCTCTCTTATAATGGCCAATCCAATAATTGCTCGTTCTTCTGCTAGGCTTCTTCAGTGTAATATATATATGTATATACACTGTATATGCATATTGCAGCTGTCCAATTTGGCAGAAAACTCTCTAGTGCCTTACAGAAACTGATGCTGCTACCTAGAAATCTGAAGTATGTTTTGATCTATGGAGAGGCTGGCTTCTAAGAACTACTTAAACTAAGAATCTGATAGTCTTTTAGTGGCTTTTGAAAAACAAAGTGTCAGATTCCTGTTTCAACTGCTCCAAGCTTGACCTTGAATAGTTCTGCCAAGGTATTTTATTTATTTATTTTATTTTATTTATTTTCTATCCCACCTTTATTATTTTTATAAATAACTCAAGGCGGCGAACATACCTAATACTCCTTCCTCTTCCTATTTTCCCCACAATGAAACTACATTGCTAATTGTGCATATCAGTAGCTTGTTAATGAATAATGAATATAGAAAACTGACAAATTAATCTGTTGATAATGATTTTCTAATCTGGAAGTTCATGTATTCTTGGTTGAAAACCAAATAGTAACAATTCTCAAAAGGACAAACCACAAATAGTTTACTAGAGTCTATACTAGTTACTTGAACATTGGGAAGGAGAGACAATGAAAGAGTCTTTTATAGTAGACAGAATTATTGGCTTTGGGCATACAGTAATGGTGAAATCTGGGTTCTCACTGAAACACTTGGATTGGTCTTTGTGATCTTTCCATCTTAATGTTGTTGTATAAACTCAAATACTGGGGGGGGGATGGGGGACAACACATTAACCAAAACTATAATGTGCCATAATTGGTTTTGGTTTAGCATCTTGTGTGAACCACCAATTGTTTATTTGGCAAACTGTTGCTTACTATATTGAATAGAATCCAGCCTGAATTTTTCAGTTGGTAATGTCTCTGGTTCTGGAAATGCGTAGTTATTCAGGAAATAGAAATTAGTACGTTTTGTGAATAATATAAGATTGAATAAAATTAGTAGCTAACAATTGCATAACCTGTTTAGAAAGCAGTCACATGGTACAGTAGTAACAGTCTTAAATGATCCTGGGTGCCTCTGCAGTGATAAGAACAGTTGTACAGTTGTTGTGTTTAGATGACTTCCCAATACGGCTACAGAAAAGCATCAATAGTTAAAGCTGATATACATAGCAATCTGTATAAATGAAATAATTATTTTACATCACAGATGTTTCGAAGAAAGAATACAATAATGCTAGGCCAGAAGTTAGTCTCAAGTGCTAAGCAAAGAAGTTACTCTCAAGTTTTAAGCAAAACACATAGTTAGCCTTCTTGCTGTTGGAAGGTGCTGCTTATTCACCTGGCCATGAGGTTTCATCAGTTTAAAAAACTGTTATGATTGCTACAGATATATTTACTGACAATGGTCATATCCATATATGCTACCTTTGTGGAATCAGAGAGCCTACCTGTTACAAAGCTGTCCTTGTTTTTACTATTGATCAATCTTCCACATTTTGTTCAGATGTTCCCCTTTATGCCTTATGTACTGTAATATGGTACATTTTTACTACTGTTAATAGTACACTATTCAGTCTTGTATAGCCAGTGTCCCTTATTAAATATTTTTGTTTTCCTCTGTCCTTTATAAAAGTATATGTGTGTTTTTGTGTTACATTTTCCTCTGTCCTTTATAAAAGTATATGTGTGTTTTTGTGTTACATCTCTTGTTGTGAATGTGCTCAGTTTCTGGGAATGATGTAAGTGTGGATATGTTATCCTTAACTGTGGCTTTGTCATATTTGTTTGACAGGTGTCTCTGTATTTCTTTTCTGAGTTGGTTTGATTGGAAAAATTCAAGTCTCTGACTGGGTTCATTGAACATCTTAAGTCAGAATGTGGTTTACCTTGTTTGTTAGTTGCTAGATATATGAATCCAGACATTGTGGTTTATAAAGCATGGTTCTTAGTTTAGCATGTTGTGCAAAGCCAGCCAGTTACAGTTCATTCATTAAGCCATGCTTAATAGACCGTAGCTTAACATGCTGGGTGATCATAAGCTAAGCAATATGAGGATGCCAGTAACTAATGGTGTTCTGTTTTCTTTAGCTGAAGAGGTGTATACATAGTCCATTTTTTTGTCTTGAAGTAGCTAAGGTATGTGGATATCTAAAGGGATAGCATAAATAATTTAAATGCTTTATCTTTAGAAAAGCATTGTGGTTTTGAGACATATATTGGGAAGTGTGAGTGTTGTGAATAAATATGCACTATACCCACATCTGTGTGACTTGACCAATAGGATACATTTGAAAGTATTACACTTTCATAATATCTAGCCTGGAACAGCATGAACCATGCAAGGCCTTTCTTTCATGTTTCAGTATCACAGTACAGGTAGTCCTCGAGTTATGACAGCGACTGGGACTGGGATTGCCATCACTAAGTGATGCGGTCATAAAGCACAATATCATGTGACTGCATCACTTAGCGATGACAATCTCGGCAGTCCCGGTTGCCATCGTAACCCCAAGACATACGGGTCGTTAAGCAGGAAGCGGCAGGAGTCCCAAGTAAGGAGTGGGGGGAGGGCCAGTACAAGTCGTGCGTGAGCCTCCCAAGCCCTACTTGTGATCATGTGACCACAGGGGTGCTGCGACAGCTGTTCAGCACCATTGCAACTTTGAACAGTCGCTGAATCTGTAAGCAAGGACTACCTATATTAATTACTCATCCAAAGGGAAAGGCTGCCATGATTCAGATAAAACTAGCTCTCTTGCCTCTGTGTAAGAGCAATTTGTTGCTGTTGTGTCCAGCGAAATCTGTAGTAGGTTGTGTGAAGTCTCTAATAGGTTGTATACTACAGGTAGTCCTTGAGTTACGACCATTGGTTCAGCAACGATTCGAAGTTACATCAGAACTGAATGAATGGTAGTTATGCCCGGTTCCTGAAGTTAGGGCCATTGCAGTGCCCCCCTGTGGTCACGTGATCAAAATTTGGGCACTTGGCAGCCTGCCTGTACTTATGACCCCAAGGGCACTTCAACTCACCCCCATCTCACCCCCATCTCTGCCCTTTTGGCCACCCTGTGCTTTGCTGGCCTTGCCACCCTGCACTCACTGGCTTTGCCGCTCCCAGCTGACCTTTGCCATCTTCTTCCTGCTGCTGCTGATGAGGCACACCCTGCCTGGCACTTCGCAAGGCAGCTGCTGGCTGCACCAGGCGTTCTTCCCGAGGCCATGCCCGCCCCTGGTCCAAATCACGTGGCCGCCTCTCAAGGTTTTGGAAGGCTCTGAGGCTGAACATATTTTGCTTGTATATGCTTACTCCCTTGTTTTTGTTTTGTTTATTTCCTTAAATCAACATAGTCTAGCAATAATTTATTGGTATATGTTGCAGAGTGGAGCTAGAAAAACCTCTTGATCTTTACTTCAGAAAAGATAGGTAATAGAAATAAATATAGATAGCAAATGAAAAAGAATGTCATTGGTTACACTTACAGATTAGGCTGAGACTTGGAATATTGAAGAACATTTTGGAGTTTGAGAAGGAATAGATACACTTTTTCAAAAATATTCTAAAGTTTATTAATGAAATATTAATTATTCATTTATTAATGAAACACTCAAAATTGTGATTCTTTCATCAGGGTTTGTGTTCAGTGAATCAGAATCTACTGCATTAGAACAATTTGAAGGAGGCCCTTGTGCTGTCATTGCACCAGTTCAGGTAATAATGCTAAGACCTGAGTAAAGTATATGAACCTGAAAGATATGTTTCACTACTGTTACTTGCCTTACTTGATAATTTAAATTGACTAGAATAAACAACAGTATGTTGGTTGGATTTATGTTAAAAGGCCATGCAGTATAGGTAATACTGAATTTAAAACTCAGTATTTTGAGATGTTGTAGTCTACAATATTCATATAATACAGTATGCATTGAGCACTACAACTACCAACTTTTAGGTCAGATGAAAATATACATCTAAGAAATAATTGTTCTTCAAATTTCAGCAGCACTTGATTTCCAATAAAGGTAACCGGTGTTTCTGAATAGGGATAGGTCTGCAATCCCTTACTTGACACAAAATGTTTCATATTTTTTCAAGATAGGGTAGGATGTACGACAAAAGGGGATTACACTTTGTACAGAAGCTTGTTAAATATACTGTGATATGTTCAGGTAACTCTAGTTGTTAAATGACATGGGGCTAAAATAGTAAATTCTATCTTTGCATAGGGGAAAAGGTCTTCAGTAATTGGGAATATTTATAACCCTTTTCCAAAAAAATATTAAACCAATATTGAAAATGGAAACTCTTTGCACCACTGAAGATCAAATCATACATTTCTGATATGTCAATATTGTCTTTAATATAAGGCATTCCTTCTGAAGAAGCTTTTTACTTGTGAGAAATCGACCTGGAGACAATGTCAAGGTAACTACAAACCTACATCTGCAAGAGGGTTGTGATGCCATACTTACCAGCAAACTGGGATGTGCTAAACCAAACAATAGTTAATATTTATAATCAATACTCAGTAATCTGCATAATTCTGAGCAAATTATGCATTTGCTGATGATTTTAAAAATAGAAGGCTAAAGTTAACATTAAAAATAAAATTTAGGCTTCTAAGCCTTAACAGGAAACCCCAAATCCTGCAAAATGAGTCAACATACAAAATAAGCAAGCATCAGAAATTCTACAATATATACTTCTGTTGTGTGCTAGGACTCATTGGTCATTATACCTTCCCTTTCTTCTCTGGCATTATTGAAGGAGCAGAATAGATGCATCTGCTTCCTGATTTAAACTCTAGATTGGATCCAACTGGCTAATCTAAACTATGCTTTATTGACACACTTGAAGATAATAAAGTATTGCTTGTTTTTGGTTTATTCCAGTGTGCCTTAGTCTAACTGATCCAAACTGTAGTTAGACATGTTTTATATTATTTTATATATATAAGTTTAGCTACAGTTTGGATCAGTTCTGACCAGACCAATATATTCCTTACTTATTTAACCTAGCAGCCTTTCTTGTTGACTATACTGGATAGAGAAAGATGAAGTAGAGGGAAATGCAAGAGTTCAAGGTATGCCAAGGTTGTTTCCTGTAGCTCTGAACTAGATTTATGTGTCAGCTGAGCCAACAGGAAGAGTATGACTGAATGAAAGAGTGAGCCAGGATGAGACCACTTAATTCCCAAGTGCCGCCTTGTCATGCCCAATATTTTAAACAGCTTAGAAATTTGAACTGACAAAGTACTAGATAGTTCCCAAGAAATGGATGTAATTCCAAGTTATTGGTTATCAGTTCTTTTCCTAAATTGCGTTGAATCTGCTGGGATTTGAGCTAAACTCGGTATTAGATGGCATAAAGAATGTTGCTACATGTTTCGCATGCAAGTACCTGGTCAAAAATCTATCTGTTCTGACTTTGAATATTTCAGAGGAAGAGCAGAAAAACCTCATTTGTCATACACTAAGTGAAATTTTGGAACTGGCTTGCTCTGATCATTCAGAGTCATACTGTTTGGCAACATGGCAAAGAGGAAAAACTGTGGAAGATACTGCTAATATTTCTGAAAGCTCAGCAGAGTCGAGCCATCAAGAGGAGCAATCATGTAAGATACGTTTTGTGTAATATGATTCAACAATACTTTGTGCTTTGCATAACAAAATGTATTTGTCAAGATATATGTTATTTAATATGGTTCTGCAGATCATTTTGTCTTCTGTTCCTATTTTTTTTATCCTTATACTGATAGACTAAGTTTGATAGAACTAAAGTAGTTGAGAAATATTTTTAAGCCTAAATTTGTGATACTAGGTAACTACAAACAAAGCAAATAAAAATTGTATTCTTATATTAATACTGTACAAAAATACATTGAGAAATTTAGCTTTCCCCTCATGTTAAAATACTTAATTAACATTTTAGCATGGTTCAAATTCTTCTTGACTTGCACCTAATTGTTTTAGGTGCACCTAATTGTTTTAGGTGCAGCTAAGAGAATGCTATAACACTACTGATACTATGATTCTTTAAAAACACTTATTTATGGTAACATATTGACTTAATTTTGTTGTTGTTGTTGTTTTCTAAAGCCATATTAGTTTTTGTCTCCATACCATTGGTACCTAATTAGAACTGTGTAAAACGTTTCAAGCTGAAATATTTCAAGGCGTGTTCCAAAAGTGGACCACTTCTGGTAAAGTCAGAATGGGACCTTTCAGTGTTAGTACATTCCAGTTTTGAAATGTTTTTCATGCGTCCAGTATCTACTGTGTATGGATATAACATTTATTGGCTAGACCATGGCACCTCCTGTTTTGCACATTTTTATTCTGCCTTAACCTAGTTATAATGGAATTGTGAGGAACTAAACACTCATGTTGCCATCTGTAAAAGTACATCAAAAACAAAACTGTTGGTTAGGTGGAATGTTTTCAGAGAAGTTGCTGCTGTAGAAGAATCCCCATCTTGTCTAGAATGTAGAGACCTTTAATGTACCCATCCATACTTAGTTGAATACATTCATTAATGTATCATTATTTTTTGTACAATCCATGTAATTTGTTTTCCACTAAAATATTTAATGCCTTAAAAAGCCTACTATGGGAATATATATTTTGGTGATAAAGCATATGAAATAATATAATTTTATTTTCTGGCTACTGATTGTCATGAAGAATGCCAATCATCTTAGACTAAAGGAATAATCTGTTTTGATAAGATTCTAAAAGCTTTAAATGATTTACTTCAATCTTCATTTTTAACTACTTTGCAAAATACTTGATGTTTGAGAAGAAAGCACTAGAGAAGGAATCATTATCTTTTCACATGTAGGACCACAGACTTATATATAAGGAATATTAAAAATAAAATTTAAATATGCAGCCATTCCATTGTAACTCAGATTTTATTTGGAAACAAAAATGTAGCACATCTAAATAGAATGCAGTTTTGTTTAGCTGGGTCTGAAATAGCCTGGTAAAGAGGGCCACTGCTTATACATATTGTAAATTGATTAAGGTACCTCAAGTTTTTCTTTTTGCATTAATGTTACTTAGTAACACAGATGATGCATGCAGCCCATTTATATCAATCCATCACATTAAGGTTCATTTGAGTTAAAGGAGGCTTTCTTTGAGATGTAGTGGCATTGTTCTGATAAAACAAATTCTGTCAGTAGAATGACATTACTGAATACAACCCAGGGACTTAGTAGTTTTCCATTTTTTATGATAATACCCTACCCCACAGACACTTCAGAGGTTGTGGCATTTCAAATCAATGCTCCATGATACATAACACATGGTGCTGAGAAAAGAAACTGGTGAGCATCAACTTGCCTGTTCACATGCTTCTGTTCATAATTGCTGGAATCTTCTGTTTCAAGTGACATTTCTGTATAAAATACATTTATGATTTATGGTTTCTTCCCATTTTAAAGGGATTAGTTGAGAAGCAGTGGTTATTACCCTTGTTCTGCTACATGCTTCTCATGGAACAAAAAATAAATTATGAAACTTATTCTAGTAGTAAAATGTATTGGAGTTGATAGCTGCAAAAACAAAAATTGAGATTTTTCATTCCTTATATTTATACCTGTCTCCATGTTATTAAATAATTAATCAGCTTACAGTAACTTCAAGCTCTCCTGCTTCATGCAAGACTTTGAATTCTATAGCATGTTCCTCTCTCCATTGTTCCTCTCTGTTTCTATACTATTGCACTTAATTCAGGCTCAATGAAATTGGTGACAGTAACTGATATACGGATTGCTTGATTTGTTACTTTATGTTGTGCAGACATAAATGATTTATTTGTCATCTATTGACTAACATAATGCAGGCTCACAGGTTCAGATACTTCCTTATTCTCTCAGACTACTCATGATTTTACATTTTTATTAGATGCAATAAATATATAAAGTAGATACTTTTCATTAAGGCTTATTGTTTATGCCTAGTTACTGTTCCAAAAGCATTTATTACATAAAGCTTCATGTAATATTTTTCTACTAGCATTAATCAAGTAGGCTAATTTTAAGAGAATGCCCTTTTTGTTATTTGATCTAGTTATCTGGCTTGCAGCTGTGTTTCTTTCTGTT
The DNA here is from genome assembly GCA_023362775.1 of Charina bottae. NCBI lineage: Eukaryota > Metazoa > Chordata > Lepidosauria > Squamata > Charinaidae > Charina > Charina bottae. The sequence continues at coordinate 45,118,865 of JALMGJ010000007.1, read as the reverse complement.
ATCAGAAGTAGAACTCTGTTTATAAAATTCAGTATCTGCAATTGTTCCTTGGATGTTTACCATAATTTTAACAGATACAGCACTGTTACAGGAAACTAACCTAACCCTAAATTGCCTATTTTCATTGCTTATGAATTTCAGTAGCTAAGTTAAACCTATTTCCACTTAATAGCTTTTAAACTGACTAGGCATCAATTACATTTCAATGTTTCCTTCAAAAGATGAGAAAAGTTGGTAAAAAGTCTGAATCTGGGAAGACACTAAATGTTAGATTTTTTTTCTACTGCTTGGTTAGTTTTAAAAGCAAAACATTTCTAAAGAGATACATGCTCCTAGTTTGTTGTTTTGTAGTGAAACAACTTGAGAGAAATGGAACAAAAATACAGCTTTCTTACACTAATTCTGCTCTGAAATCCAAATGATTTCAAAATCATTTGAAATCCAAATGACTCAGTTCTCCTGTTAGAAAAAACACGCTTGTGCTTGATGACTTTCCTGCAGTAGTTTTCATAATTCATGCCAAACTGACCCTGGTAGTTTGCAGAGCTGTTGAACTTCAGTGGTTTTGTAATCTTAGCAATATTAACTCTTAATTGCTTGTGCATCCAGTTATTTTTATAGTGGAGACCCAAATGGATTACATTAAACTGGCTTGCACAATGTAACATACTAGAAGTTGTACTGAAAGAGGGTGGGGGATAAACTTCACTTATGAAAAGCTTGAAAGTATTCCAGCTTGCTGTGTGTTTCTTGTGTCACTTTTTGCCGTGTGTAGTGCTGAAAAGTATCTCTTGTGTATAGCTGCCTTGGCTGTCGAAGAGCTTGGCTTTGAACGATTTCATGCATTAATTCAGTAAGTAACATGTTGGAACACTTAAAATATTCTATCTTATAGCCCAAATTAGCATTTTAAAGTATAAGCTTAGTATTGTTTTATCCCATGTGGCTGAACATCAAGGTTAAACCTGCTTAGGCTCATGCAACTTAGTGCTTTAAAGACCAGAAAGAAATACGCTGTTAGGAGTGGTGGGAAGTAACCCCTGAGGTTTTATACCAATTTTTGAAACAGAGATGGGAAAGGGTGTTAAGCGTGCAGCCTTCTGGGTCTGTAGTTTTCTGTATCAGAGCCATTTTGTCCAATAGCTCTGTTGGGTTTACAAATTTGAAAATAATTTATAAGATAAAACGTTATTACCTGCACATTATGCTATCTATCAGCAACACTTCTGCTGTGTGAGCTGCGCTGGTTACTAGTAAATTTCCAGCTACAACTCAAAGTGCTTATTGTGACCTATAAAGCCCTTCAAGGCGTACGCCTGGCTGTCTGATGGACTGCATTTCTCCCATTGTTTCTGCCCATCTGGTAAGATCTGACCCAGTGGGCAGGCTTTAGTTCCCAGTCTGGAAATAGTGTCATCTGATGGGCCCCAGGTGATGGGCCTTCTCTGTTGCAGGCACCTGCTCTTTGAAATAGTGTACCCTGTAAGGTTAGTGTTGCTCCAACCCTGACGTCCTTTAAATGGGCCCCGAAGACCTGATTATTTCTCCAGATGCTAGGTCAGGAAGAACATGCCTTTTAATTTCTATTGTATTGGATCTGTTTTTAATTTGTATTCTGCCTAAAGTCATTATGAATTGGGCAGCCTATAAATTTAATACATACATACATACATACATACATACATTAATTTACAATAGATATAAACATGGTGGAGGTTTTAATAAGGTATCCATTTTGTTTGTAATATTTGAAATATTTTTAGATGTGAAATCTTAAACACGCTTCTAAAATTTAATCTATTCTGCTATATTGACACCACTAATAATGTATACCTGCTGTAACCACTGTTTTTCTCCAGTAGACAATTGCTCTTAGTTACGTTGCAAATACATTAATCACAAGTACTGAATGCCTTCTGAATGTCTAATTGGCTTTTGTTTTTAATCTTTAGCAAGCATTCATATGCCAGCTTTTCTGATTTCAAAGATGCAGTTTGGAATCAGCATGCAGTTTGGACAAATAAATTTGGAGTGCTACTTTTTCTGTATTCTGTGATACTCACTAAGGTGTGTTTTTAAAAGAAAGTGTTGAATTATAACAGTCTATAAATGAGTAAACTTTTATTTTAGAATCTCCAAAATGGTTTCATTAAATTATAGAAGTTAGGCTTCTAGCACAGGTATGTTTTTTTTTAAAGTTATAGATTCTGGCCTTTGCTAGATTCTCTTAACGTTTATTTCTGAAAAGGTTATAATGGGGGTGGGTTAGAGGGAGGAGATTCAGGGATTTTTAAAATATATAACATATTTTTCCAGGTTAAGAGGAACAGAATAATATATGATGTATTTTAAAGGGTAATAATATCTTGCATATATGCTGAATTTTAAGTCTTTGCTTAATAATATGGAGGTTTTGCTAGTTCTAATTTTATACAGCCTGGGGTTATAAGATTTTCTTTAGAAGGGATTCTGGCGTGAGTTGAAGTGGCTTTTAATTTTATACTACAACGAAAGAGGATATTGGATAGGATAGTAATTATTGGCAATTAATTTATTATGTGGAAAATTAGACAAAGTGGAAGGGAAGTCACTTGTCTGAATTTTTAGTCACAACTAAGTTTTTTTGTGTACAGCAAAAATCTCAGAGATTAATTAAAACATATTAAATATGCATGCTAAAGAAATTGCATGACTTGGCGAAAATATATTTCTTAGCACAAATGTGTGGCCATTGTCCTATTTTTTTTAAGGGTATTGAAAATATAAAAAATGAAATTGAAGATTCAACCGAACCATTGATAGATCCTGTTTATGGTCATGGAAGGTAAGCTTGGTTAGTGCTATCTTCCTTAAACTAGTGACTAAACAAATACTATTTTGGAATAGCATTAATTATATAATAATTAATCATCAATAAATTGATAGAAAATAGGTGAAAATAGCTTTTTATGTAATGTTTATTACTTGATCTAAGTACCTCTTACATAATTGTGAGGAAAGTTAACTTTTTACACCATGTAATCTAAAATGAATGTCTTAGCGATCCAAAAAGGTGCGATCCAACACAGGATACTGTATTTTAACATACAATTGAGTGACTAGTTATAATATCATCTGAACTTTTTTTTTTTTAGTAAAAGGCAAAAGTGCAATTATTTATGAATCAAACATTTTTTCTTCTATCTTTTAAGCCAAAGTTTAATTAATCTTCTGTTGACGGGACATGCAGTATCTAACGTCTGGGATGGAGACAGGGAATGCTCAGGAATGAGTAAGTTTGTATTTGATTTGCCTTATGGTAATGTTGAATAAAGGCAGCATGTTTATGTGCCTTTGTTTTGAATTTGAATTGCGTGCAATTCAGATAAATTAATCCTGTATCTTTATTGGAATGATTATATGTTTCTTTCTGTTTAATGAGTACTTCCTACTGATATCCCTCCAGGTTTGCAATTAAGCTTATTTTCCACAACATTCTAGTCGGGTGTAATTGATAAACTGATTCTCCATAAGATTTTATTTCAGGGTTAAATGCTAGAAATAGTAATTGAACTCCAATAAAGTTTTTAAAGGAATTGTATAACATAGAAAATCATGATTTTAGTGAACCGCTATATTGCATTTATATGTGCCAGTGGATTCTTCATGGTGGTGCCCTGACTTTTCAGTTTGGCCTGATATTTTAAGCTATTTTCATCTGGCTGAAATGTTATTTCAATCCAATTTTAGATTTCATCCATATGAAAATAGCTTAAAATACCAGGCCAAACTACATACAATCTTGAACTCCTTCCTTCCAAAGGTGCAGTTAATTCATCCTATAAGATTTTGATCTTATAGCCTTGAGATATCTCTGATCTTAAAGGAGAAAATCTAATACTGAATAATCACTCCACTTTCTTGCTAACATCTGATGCAACATTTTTTTTTTCTCATCTCAAAAAACAGGCCTGGAAGGTTGGGCTCCCAAACCGAAAGGTTATTTAGACCAATACTAGAGCTACTCTAAATAAGTTCGTACCCTTTACGTTAGGTACAAGCAATTAAAAAAAATAAATGTAGGCTGCTGCTGGATAAAGCATCTCTGAGATTGGGACTTTCTAAGGAAGGATGTTTGATTCCTAATGTGCAATAATTCAGTTGCTTTATGACCCAAGGTCAGCATTTTGCCATGGCTGTAAGTATCTGCTTCTTTCAGTTCCTGTAAGCACATACTTGTATCATCAGTGATGATGATGTCTGCTATTGACCTCTTTTTCAATTACCTTTCATTTTTCCAAGCATCAGGGTCTTTTCCAGTGACTTTTGCCTTTGTATTATGTCTCCAAAATACTTAAGCTTTAGCTTCATTAGTAGCATTTCCAGCAAGTAGTCTGGTTTTCCTTCATCTAGTATTAAATTATTTGGCCTTCTTGCAGTCCAATATATTTTTAACAATTTCCTCTAGCACCCTCATTTTTCTTGATCAATTCTTCATAGCCATATGATACAACTGGGCCTTGATAGTACATACCCTTTGCAGTGTGTGATGCCTGTGTACTTTAATACATTGTATAGATATGGGCTTTCTCCCAAGTAGTGGATGTCTCTTCATTTCGTGGCTCTGGTCACTGTCCCTGTGAATGTTCAGCTTCAGAAGTTAAAGTCCATTACTACTTCTCTACTTGTTTGATTGGGTTGGCATTGTCTGTGACAAAATCTTGGGGTTTTTTTAAAAAATATTAAGCATCGCTAGTTTTTGCACTCTGTTCATTCATCTTCAACAAGTTGCTTTAGGTTTACCTTGCTTCCAACCATCAAAGTGGCTTAATCAGCATAGCTAAAATTATTGATGTTTCTCCCAGCAATTTTATCTATTTCTTCTACTCCAGCATTTCACATGATATATTCTGTATATGCATTAAATAAATACGTGGATAGCATATAACATTATACTATCCTTTCCTTCTCCTTTCCCAATTTTAAACCATTTAGTTGCTTTTGAAGTGTTGTTTCTTGGTCATCATACAAATTCTTCAATGGTGATCCAGTACATTCATGTTTTTAAGAGCTATCTACAATTGGTTATACGGACTAGAGCTTTTGTATAATCAATAAAGCAAACATAAATGTCTTTTTGGAACTAACTTGTGAGATGATAAGTTCAGTTGTTTAGCAGTTCAAGCATTCTTTAGCAGGTGTGTGTGTGTGTGTGTGTGTGTTGGAATATAAATAGACGTTTGCTCATTTTTCAGCCACTGTTGTGTTTCGGACTTTAGATTGCCCTGCCAATAAATAAATGTAGATTTTTTTAAAACCACAAGATGGCAGTAGCCCCAAAGGGAGGGCTTCAAGCTTTCAGAATAAGATAAAAATGCCTCTCCAAAATCGATGATAATGAAATGCTGTTTGATTGTTAGTGTGTAAGCATATACAGGTGTTAGCTTTTCATTGCTAAGTATTTTGAAATTAGATCACTGAAAGTGTTTTCATGCAATCAAACTGTTGTGACAGCATGCTAATGAGAAATGTAACAGATTCTATCCTTGAATCTAGGCTTGTGTCCTTATCTGAATGAAAGCTTAATCTCCATGTCACTTTTTTGTTTTTAACCATTCAAGAAGTGGATATTGCATGTATTGTCATGCGTTGCAATTTGCTTAGAAGCGAATTATTATTGGAAGACTTAAAAATGTGATTCTAGGTTGTTTTGTTGGGAGAATGAGCTTGAAATAACAGTGTGGGAAAATTGAAACAGAATAGATGTAAAATACCATTTACTCTTCTGATGAAAAATTTGTATTGTTGTATAGTATCCAAGCAGTATTTCTTGAGCAAAGAAGTTGAATACTATACATAAATGTATACATGATAAAATCTCTTTAAAGTTGTTTTACTACCTGTTCTGCTTCCAGTCCGCCTTTTTCTTAGTTTCATCCCTTGCAGCACATATGCACGTCTATGACATGTGGGTATCTTCCTTTTCAGTCTTTAAGCCAGAGGCTTAGATGTATAGGACAGAAACATTACTAGGAACAGGGCTGGACTCTTTTGGACTCTTTCCGTCTTTATGGGTGCATTATGATTTCCATAGGCGTTCTTGTATCTCTTTTCATTTTGGCAGATTATTAGCAAGAAATTATGTTGCTGTTGCTCATAAAGTAAAGGTAAAGGTTCCCCCCGCACATTTGTGCAGTCGTGTACGACTCTAGGGGCCGGTGCTCATCTCCGTTTCTTAGCCGAAGAGCCACCGTTGTCCGAAGATGCTTCCGCGGTCCTGTGGCCGGCATGACGCACATGGAACGCTGTTACCATCCCACCGAAGTGGTACCTGTTCATCTACTTGCATTTGCATGCTTTCGAATTGCTAGGTTGGCAAGAGCTGGGGCTAGTGCGGGAGCTCACTCCGCACGCAGGGCTAGAGATTCGAACCTCCGAACTTGCGACCTTCCGATCGACAGCCTGGCATCTTACCCGCTGAGCCACCACGCCCCTGCTGTTGCTCATATCTACTGCTTAATTTTGGTGACATGATCTTAGAGTGGCTCTGGGGATTGAAAACGGACCTGTGGGATTAATGTGGCGGGTGGATTGCCCACCCTTGTTTTAAGTCTGTGACTGTTGACTCTTGATCACATGCTTTTATGCATCACTACAGTGTAAACAGGCCAGTGCAGGTACTATGTAATTCCTTCTTAACCAAATGTGATGAAGCAAATTCTCTCTCTCTCTTTTAAAACACAATTTTATATCAGTTTTCAACCTTTCTTAAGCTATTGGTCAGCAGTATGGTAAACCTTAAGCAAGGATCTGCAGTGAAATGGGTTTCAGAATTTGGGTTAAAAAAAGGCTTGAGAATCTTAATCTTTGCTAATGACTCTGGTGACAATGTTAAATAACATCTAAAGGAGAAAATGAAAATTGGGAGCATAACAGACTGGTATATAAAGTCATGCAATGGTCCACCTACCTCAATATGGTCTATGCTAACTGGCAGCAGCAATTGAGTAATGGAAAGGGACCTTTGGATTGTGGCCAAATATGTGAGATAATGATTTTTGGAACTTTTGCAAGCAAAAAGTTCAGTTCTACAAGAGGAAAGCAGTGACCTGAAATGCCTCTTCCACTCTAAATACATGTTATCAATACATGGGATTTGAGAGGAAGGATTGGATTCCCTCCTTGGGGCAGGCTGTGACGGAGTCATTCAGCTGTATCTTTTTGCTCTGATTTAAATAGCAGACTCCTACAAAAAGGGAACCGTATTCTAGACAATGGAAAGGAATACATTTTTGAGAAAACAGCTCATCTTTTAGGATACAGAGTGGGCAACTCAGAATGATTTTTATAAAAAATAAATATGAATGAAATGGATAAGACCATCTATTGCTATCAGTTCTAGGTATAGATTTGGTTGAGATGCCCCCCAAATGGCAGTTTTATATCCTTGCTTTGTTTAAGACCTTAGTTGTTTTATTTTTTAAAATATTTCTGGGTTACATGTCTGACCTTCCTTACTGAGATCCTGCATACATATGATTCTGCCTCCAAATACATGTGCTTGGTATGTTCAAAAATTGAGAAGTTGCCTAAAGACAACAATTTTTTTAATCAACTGAACCTGGTTTCCTTCATATTTTAACATTGTTTCTTAAAGATAAAAAGGCTTAAAAAGGAAGAAATAATGTTTTATTATCATAAAGTAAAGGTAAAGGTTCCCCCCACACATTTGTGCAGTCGTGTACAACTCTAGGGGCCGGTGCTCATCTCCATTTGTTAGCCGAAGAGCCAGTGTTGTCCGAAGACGCTTCTACGGTCATGTGGCCGGCATGATGCACGCGGAACGCTGTTACCTACCCACCAAAGTGGTACCTATTAATCTACTTGCATTTGCGTGCTTTCGAATTGCTAGGTTGGCAAGAGCTGGGGCTAGTGCGGGAGCTCACTCCGTCACGTGGGACTAGGGATTCGAACCTCCGAACTTGCGATCTTCCGATCGACAAGCCTGGCATCTTACCCGCTGAGCCACCACGCCCCATTTTTTATCATAGTTTATTATTTTATTATCATAGTTTCTTTCAATTGTATTATTACTCCTATATATTTCTGTTTGTCATTCATTTTGTTAATATGGAGCAAAATGTCATGGTATGGTTTAAATAAGGAAAAGAAGTATGAATCAAGTTTGAATAATCTAATACAGGGATGCTGTCTTTCTTCAGAATTACTTGGAATTCATAAGCAAGTAGCTGTTGGTTTTTTGACACTTATGGAATCTCTGAGATACTGTAAGGTAAGCTTTTTAAAGCCTGCCATGCAAAAAGCATGGAGGATGAATTATACTACTGAAAAAATAGTTCACTTATCTCTAACGAAAGAAAACTTTGCCCAATGTCATCCTAAATTTCTTATATGAGAGATAATTATATAATTTTTATATAAACAGTAGTATCTGTTCTTATCAGTTTAATATAAACTAAACTTGTCTTGCAGTGTTGCCTTCCTGGCTGCTGCCTATCCACAAACATTCTGCTTGATTCTGTACTTTATTGTGGGTAGTTCAGTAGTTTTCTGTGAAGTATCAACACTTGATGCCCAAGTTAGACCCATTCACCTCTTAAACATATACATTTATTTCATTCAGACTAACATCACATTTTTTTTATTCCTACATTCAGCAAATTAATACAAGATTATATCTAGACCTTTTTTTAGTCTTTGGGTATGTCATGTAAGCATGAATGATATGTATGATATAAAATTAGAGTTTTTAAATTTATAAATGTATATTTCTATATTTATATTAAATCTACAATTTTCTTCTTTAAAAGAAGCATTCAGTGCTACAATAGTGGTTAGAAATGTGAACGAACAATACAGAAAATGGTTTGTCAGATAAAAGAGAAAGATCAAAATATTCCTGAGTAGAAATTGAGATTTTTGTTGCATACTTAACTCTTTTATTATATCAGCAGTCAGTTATTGCATTTATTAGGACTATGTAGTGCTTCAAATGCAGAGCAGAAAATGTGTTTCAGAGCACATGTGGGCATGCATATAACATCTGTTGGCAACTCTTTAAACCAAACATGTCTTCTCCTAAGATTGTATTACAGCTGTGGAGGATAGCTGCACAATCCAGGGAAGAGACACAGCTGTTTTAAGCAGTTGCTGACAGGTGCTATACAAGCATCCCACTGTGTTCTGAAACATCTTTTTCCCTTCCAGTGCAAATCACTCCCATCAGCCTGATATTTATATCTCACCTCGCTTTAACCTCATAGCAACAATTCTGTGAGTTACATCGGGCTCTGTGAGAAAGACTGGCTCAAGGTTATCTAGTATGCTCCATGATCAGACCTGGATCTGAGCCTCCCTGCTATAATCTAATACCTTCGCCCTATGCCATACTGAGTCTCTGTTTTTACATTTGTTTCATGTTTTAGTACAGCAGTTAAATAACCACTGGTTCTCCCTCTTGCGCTATAGTACTTTCCTTGGAATACAAGTTAAGCCACAGTTACCAAACCAGTATCTAGAATGTAGAGTTGTTTTGATAAAAAGTATTCTGAGTCTTGTTTACACAGTAATATTTTGAAGGAGAAATATGCATTATGTGCTCCATTAGAAATGTGCTAATTCAATTTCTGGTTTTGTTTTGTTTTGTTTTGATGTTCATGTTTTTCTTAGGTTGGCTCCTATTTGAAGTCTCCAAAGTTCCCTATTTGGATACTTGGCAGTGAAACTCATCTCACAGTCTTCTTTGCCAAGGTAGGATTCCTTCCTTTTTTATTTCAATGTTCAGGGCCAAATAATCCTATTTGAGTCTTACAGTTCAAGTGTTTCTTAAAGTATAATAGTTTTTCCACACAATGGTGTTGTGTATTTTAAAACGCATTGGTAATATTGAACGTTATATGAAACATATTTCTCTAAATCTGTTGGACTTAAAGAATGTTTTAAATATGTGGCTTGCTACGATTGAAATATCTTCAAAACTTTCTTGATTGTTTGGCATGGCAAGGAAATAAAAACCCTTTGTAATACTGTTTCGAAAACAACATATCCATACATGGGTATTTTTTAGAAAATTATGTATTGTATTACATGTATTGTAACCTGTGATTTTTCAGTGGTGGAAACAAAGGGTTGTTCTGACTTATTCCAGAACAGCTCATTGAAACAAGAAATGTCTCTGCTGTTGCTTGTATTGAATTGGTCTTCGATGAGCTGAAGAGATGGAATTTGCTTCTGTTCAACATTATTTAAATCTTGTCAGGGATTCTAATAACCTGAATTAAATCTCCCCATCATATTCAGCTCCCATCAAATCTGTAGTAACTGAGTGAATTTTTTTTAAAAAGGCTAAGAATGAACAGCAGAAAAATAAAAATAGAAGCATCAGACTAAGGGGGTTCAAAAAACAGGAATGAGGAAAATATTAAGTAAAAATGTTGAATTTCCAGAAAGGCTAAAGAACTTCCAGTTGTTTTTTAGCATTAAAGATACACATACTCATGACCAAAACCAAACTTTAAACTACATTATACCCTATTTAATAAGATGCATTCCCTGCAAGACTGAATTAGATCAGTAGACAAAGCTATACCACTTCTGTGTCGCGGAGTTCAGCACTCGTACATTTTTTCTAACTAATCTTACTGTGTATAGACTCTAAATACGGCAGTCTGAAAAGTTACTGCTCACGACTGACTGTGGACCATGAAAATAGAATTGTTTATACACCTAGGGGGTAGAACAAATTATTTCCTTTTCGAAGAAAAATCTATTTTCTATCTGCTTCCTTTCAAGATTTTAGCAGTTAACTCTACATGGAATAACTGCAAAATGTTTTGCATTTTAAGTAGGTGGAGATACTATAGTGTTTGAACTACAATATTCAAAAAGTCATAAAAACAGTGGTTTTTAGTGAATTTGAAGACAAATTCAGATTACGTACTTTTAAATATATAAAATGATGTGATCCGGAATAAGCTGTATCGTTTTGAACATGAACAAATAAGAGCTGACCTACAGAAAAAGGAGTGGGAAAGTATATGATACAAACAATCTTATTCTGTTCCATTTGAGAAATGAAAGCAATATTGTCCTTTCCTGTTTTTTGTAAACACATTACTCTTTGTATCCAGGTTCCAAAGTACTGAAGGTACATTTAAAAAACAAGTTAAAAAATTAGTATGGGTTTTATTGTATTATATTCTTTGACTTCAAAACAAAACATCCGTCTTTTCATATTTAGCTGGATTTGTGTAATCTGCTGTCTGCTTTACAACTGACTTTGAAGCATCTTAATATATGTCAAATAGAAATGCTGAAACTTTGTGGATACTGGTGCAATTATATGGATGACAAAAATTTACTAGTCTGTTTGTCGCCTGTTAGCTATTTGATCATTCTGTAGACAATAATGAATTTGACAGCTGTTGACTGCCCACCTACGTTGCCTATATTCTTGTATACAGCATTTAGTTTCATTCTTTACCAGTGCAATTAAAGAACCTCGCAAATCCATTTCATGCTGTCTTTTGAAGTGGCAAGAAACAAGTCTTTGATTTTCTTCATTGTCTCCTTGTGTTGAAATGTGTATACCAATATACACAATGGTTTTATTACCCTCTATTAAGAGAAAAGTGATAAGGACAGCATGTAAGAATACTTTAAAATCTTAGTCTTGGTGTTTAATTTAGTAGTTTTGGATGTTATTTTTAATTGAGTATTTCACAATGTAAATTCGTACCTGTCAGAAAGGAAATACATGAAATATGCAATCTCAGCTCAGATTATTAAACATAATTTCAGATTAAACTGTTTTGATTTTGCCCTGGGATATTAAGACCCTCAACATAATAATATAATATTAAATCCAATCCTGATGTTTATCAAAGAGTTGCAGATGCTGCTCTGTGTGTGAAGTGATGAGAAGATTTTAAAACAATCTGGTTGTTGTACTGTAAATTATCAATAGGTTTGAAGAATGATTTAAATTATATTACTATGGTCATAGACCTCAATTAAGTTATTGTGCTTTGAGCACAGTGTGAATGTAATTATTAAATACTGCCCTTATTGAAAAGTAGATAATTGCTGATATCCTGTATTTAAATGTTGCTTTGTAAACTGGCTCAAGCCCATAAAGAAGGGCTATAAAATTGAAATAAATAGAAGATAAAATTAATTCCATGTTCCTTTTTAAAAAAATGTATTCTTCACTAAGAAGAAATGAAGTTGTAAAAAATACAAAACTTGAATAGTTCTCGTGTTAAATACAGCAACTGCTCCTTTGATCTAAATGACTGAGGTTGCTTGGCATGCCTCAACTCAGTATAGTCTTAAATTATACTGAATTAGCAACAAGTTTAAATTTAAGTGTATTTTTTCAGTCTTAGGACAGCTGTAGTATATTCCAAATAGATTTTAAAAGGTTGTAAGCTGTGCAGAACTTTTTGCACACATATTTCTGTCACTATTCTTCTATCCTGCTATACACCTGCACTTAGAGTATATTTGAATTAATCTGTAGCCTGAAGTGATCCCTGAGAAAGCTATTACCAGAATGATAAGCGTTTTGTTTGTGCTGGACTGTGTAATACCTTCTCCAAAGAGAATTAACACCTATGTAGCAGTGGAGCACATATGCATTTGGTTTTCTAATGAGTACTGTACTGTATAGTAACTGTAATTGTATATAGCTTTGTCCTATTTTTAGATTAACAGAATTTAGAAAGTTTTTGAAAATGGTTTGTTAAAACAAAATCCAGGAAATTCTATCAGCAGTATTGTTGCTGTAGGGTTTGCATATGCTGGTTTTGATTTCTAAGAATGAAAACAGCTGAGAAATTCTCATTAAAATATACTAATGGAGTATGTGTGTTTGCCTTCCAGGGTAAACATGAGTGCCTAAAATAAACTTGTATTATCAAGGAACACGAGATTTAAATAGGAGCAAAATGGTTTAGTAGGATTATTATATGATTTAAAGAGTTCCAATAGAAGAGAATATCTGTAGCTCAGGATTGAACTGTGGAGTCCTTGGTGCTCTCAGCTTGGTTGTTTGCTTGCAGATGTTTCATTACCCGACTAGGTAACATCATCAGTGCTAGTGGGTGTGGGGTTTGCTCCCTGTATTCTGATAATATGTATAACCTGGGTGCTTGTGTTTGGCAGGGATTTTGGAGATTTGGAAGATAAAATACATTTGGGGGAGGTTTACATGTCAATAAATATTACTGCTGCCCAGAGTGAATGAATAGTTTGCTCTTCTATAATTTGCAATAACAAAAGCATACTTCATTAAATTACAATGAGGGAGAGCAAAAATTTTCTGTAAGCAAACATAGTGTGAGGGAAGTTTTCAGATGCCAACTCTTTCACTTGCGATATACAGCAAGAGCTTTGATGTCCAATGGAAGTGTTTTTCTCACGTCCCATCCCAGGAATTGGTTACTAAGTCTCTTGCTTTGGGCAAAGGAAGGAACACTGCCAGGGCTGCCTTTTCCATTCCTTTATGTTCTCTTCTTCTCTTAGAATAACTAACAACTTCAGAAGTTCTCATATGTTTCAGTCCCAGGCATGAAACAGGATCGGTGAAAGGATCCTTCTTTTATACTTGGCTGAAAAAAGAGTTGCCAGGTTAACAGATGGTCTTCCTAATAATATTAGAATCTTCATGCTCTTACATTTCTTCTTCCTTTCTCCGTCAGCTCCCCTCACATTAACAAACTTTTGTAGACTTGTATAGTTTGTAGGCTTATGTAGAAGGCTATAGCAAACCTCACAAAGCTTCTTTAACCACTGTTTGGTGTGGTAGCTAAGGCCAAGCCAATGTTAGCTTTTATTTCAGAAGAGCCTTTCTATATAGTCTGTGTAAAGACCTGATGCTGTTTTTCTGTAGTAATAACACAGATTTGTCACAGACTTTTCTAGTGGTTTCTTCCAGAAAGTTATGTTTCATTTATAAAACATTTTCCTTATAGTTATGACAGTGTGATTCAATTAAATTTTGTGAAATTTTCTCTTTAGGATCTGGCTCTTGTTGCTCCTGAAGCTCCTTCAGAACAAGCCAGGCGAGTCTTTCAAACATATGACCCTGAGGGTAAGCAATCTAGGGGGGTTTCAGTTGCCTACCTGGAAGTAAGTCTGAGTTTCTTCCTACATGTATTGGTTAAGGTAAAAAATTCAATTAATTTCATCAGTAAAGTTATCTCTCACAGACAATTTAAAGTGTCTGGATTTTTTTGTAATGTTATATCCATATTTCCCCTGTTGTTGGGAACTGTTGTATCAGGACCAGTGAAAGGAACTTGAGGCCCAATGCAACACCAGCTTTGTCCTCCCCCCATCTACTGTACACATAGCCACAGATTAACCCTGCAGACAGATTCTTGCATACCTATAGAATTTGAACAAAATATTAAAGAAGTATCTAGAACAGTGTTTCTCAACCTTGGCCACTTTAAGATGTCTGGACTTCAATTCCCAGAATTGAATTCTTGGAGTTGAAGTCCAGACATCTTAAAGTGGCCAAGGTTGAGAAACACTGATCTAGACGAAACTTACTGCTTTAATTTTGAAAGACTATTTTATTTAGTTTCTGTCCTCTGTGCTGTAGCAATTGCCTCATTTTAGGATAAATAACAGAACAAGGAAATATTAGTCACCCTGAGAATCTTTTTTCCTAAGTAATATCACAGTGTCTGTTTATTCCACCCCAGTTTCCTGACCTTTAGTTTGTTACCTATCCGTGAGAAGGCCTGGCTCACAACTACTAAGCTTACTCAGGAGGGCCTAGCAGAAGCTTTGTCAGAAGCTATTTGAAAGTCCAAATATAAAATGTCAGCTGGATCACCTCTATCCACATGCCTGTTCATACTATCAAATAATGCCCCCTCTCCTCCGCCCCCTCTCCATCTCCCGGCTTGGAAGACAGAAAGTAGGATGGGAGGAATGGCGTGTCTTGCCTGCACCTGCTTGGCTCGCTAGTTGCAGGCAACCCTGCCCTGCCCCTTGGCGAAAGCCCTGGCAGAGCAGCATGCTTCCCAGGCCCTCCTAACAGGGCAGCCAGGCGGCAGCAGCAGCAGAGCTGAGCAGTGGCAGGGCTGGTTACAGCCACAGGGCTAGGGTGGCCTTGAACGTATCCTGGGACAGGAAGGTGGTAATGCTGAGAAACGAGGGTGGGACTGGTATTGATATTTATGCCCTTTCCTGGCACTGTCTGGTGGTTTTTGGTTGTCTAGCAAACCTTTCTCCTGCCAGTGTCCACATCCCACTTACACAGGGTCATCCTTTTTGTTCTTTGTTATAGATGTGTGCGCTTTTGACCATTCTGGGTTAAATAAAGTCTTTCATTTTGGCATTCTGGATAAGCTAGCAAACCTATGTTGTTTCTCGAGTCTCTGAACAAAATGCTACGCTGTACTTCTCCCTCTACATTCACTCTAAGTAACAAACACATTTTTTTCTGAAACTCACAACTCTCTTTTTAATCTGCTCGCACGTACACCTTGGCCTTTAGAATGACATTAAAAACCTGGCTCTTTCCTCAGACATTGGGCCAGTCTGATTGAAGTTCCCCTCTGGAGGAGTGTAGTACATAGTGTACTATAAACAAATAAATAAATTCACACACTGACTTTCTCGTACACATACACTTTGTTGTTTTTCTTTCCACATCCCTACACACGGGCACACAGGATTTTTTATCTTTGTTTTTTTCTAAGGCGGTCAGATCTGGGCTGCAGAAATCTAAACTAGTTAGATCAGAGGGTGGGAGGGAGGGGCAGAAGTACCCTGATTAGACAGTCTGCACTTTTACAGGACCCAATACAACTGCGTATCCTGCAACTCCCTTAAACTGTCCGTGATTCTCTGGATCTAAGAGTATATAGATGCCACTTTATGGTTTTTAGGCTCAAAACCTCCATCATTTCAAGGCATTAGGCCAGAGATTGTGATGCAGCAATAGACATAGTTACTATGCCCAGAGTATTGCATTAGAAAAATGGGAAAATCCCCCAGATGACAACTTCATGCATGAGAGCACCTTAATGAGGCTGCCTTTCATATCCACATATAAATAAATGTTGACTGCTTCCCAACGAAGGAATATCAGTGCTAATCATTCAACAAAAACGTTGGAATCTACTACTTTATGTTAATTAAAGTATTTTTTCCTCAGATAATGGCTTTATACCAGACACTCTTCTAGAAGATATAATGAAGGCTCTGGATCTTGTATCAGATCCTGAATAGTAAGTATAAATTGCCTGTGGTTATGATATAAAATAACTCAGGTAATTTGGGGGGTGGGGGGATAATGTTCTGTGATGTGGAAGGTGAATTTCTTCCATAATGCAATATGTATCTATTAAAAGAGGAAGTCAACAAAATGCTTGCTTGTCCATTTCAGATTTTAGTTTTGCAGAGGCCTTAGCCTGCCTTGGGGCTAAAATAAAGACATACATGTAAAGAAGCCTGTGCTGATAATCTCTCCATTTATGGTTATGAAGCTTCCCACCTCCACAGACATTCATGAATAGAATTCAGAAGAGAGATAAAAGGGGGAGTTATATGTACAAGTATCTAGCGGGGGGAGATGGGCGGTGATATAAGTTGGATAAATAAATAAATAAAATCTATCCATGTGCCTGAAACTATTAAATTGGAGGTATATAATTTACATAAGGGAGCTACTTGGTCCTGCCCCTAGCTTGTTTGTTCATTTTAACCCAAATTATAATGCTTGAACAGGCTGTCTTCATTGTATTAAATGTGTGTTTTGAAGAAATGCTTGATGCTGTCTTGTACATAATAACTCTACAATTATGTATCACTCATCCATTTTCTATTGCAAATGTGTTGTGAATAATCTAGGCTAGATGATTAGCGAGTTGAACAATTAGTTGAGACAGTCATGCTGCTTGTTTATAATAATGTGAAAGAGTGTATTTCTAATATTCAAGTCCAAAACATGTGTCAGATAGTTAAATTACTCAAGTCAAGAGTTACTTGGCAAAAGTTTGCATAGTACACTGGCAAACTTTCTAGGGAAGGTTGTAGAAAAGGTGGTTGCATTGCAGCTTCAGAGGGTTTCAGTCAGGGTTCAGGCCTGGGTATGGGACTGAGACGGCATCGATCACAGTCTTGGGTGACCTCTGGTGGGAGCGGGATGGGGTGGTGCGTCCATCCTTGCTCTTCTTGACCTCTCAGCGGCTTTCAATACTCTCAATCATGGTATCCTTCTGGACCGGCTCCGGGAGTTGGGGGTGGGCAGCACGGTGTTGTGCTGGTTCTCCTCCTTCCTCTGGGGTTGGTTCCAGTCTGTTGATTGGGGGGAGAGATCCAGCCGGCAGCCCGCCCTTTGTGGGGTGGCTCAGTACTCTCTCCCCTCCTGTTTAACATCTGCATGAAGCCGCTGGGTGAGGTCATCCAATGGTTTGGGGTGAGGTATCATTAGTATGCTGATGATACCCAGCTTTATATCTCCACCCCAGACCACATGAGTGATGCCATGAAGGTTCTTTCTCAGTGCCTGGAGGCTGTGGAGGCCTGGATGGGGGCAACAGGCTTCAGCTCAACCCAAGCAAGACAAAGTGGCTCTGGGTTTTTGGACCTCCTGGTTCCAGGGGCCTTCCATCTGGCACTGTCCCAGCAGATCTGGTGTGCAATCTGGGGGTCCTCCTGGACTCATGGCTCCTGCTCAAATAGCAGGTGGCAGCTGTGGCTAGGAGGGCCTTTGCACAGCTTAGGGCTCTGTGGCAGTTGCACCTGTTCCTGGACCGGAGGCCCTGTTCACGATCACTCATGCCCTTGTGACCTCTAGATTGGACTACTGCAATGCACTTTATGTGGAGCTGCCCTTGAAGAGTATTCGGAAGCTTCAACTGGTGCAAGATGGGGCGGCTCAGGGGGTTATTCGTGCAGTTACTCGGCACATGCAAATCACTGCTCTGTGAGCTGCATTGACTTCCAGCGTGCTTCCAGGTGCAATTTAAGATGGTGTTCGTCACCTTTAAAGCCCTTCATGTCTTAGGACCGGGTTACTTACAGGACTCTCTCTCTTTCTACCTGTCCTATCTGACCTGGCAGGAAGGGCATGCTCCGGGTACTGTCAGCTAGGGAGTGTCATCTGACGGGGCCTAGAAGGAGAGCCTTTTCTGCCATGGCACCTGCACTTTGGGACATCATTCCCCCTGAGTTTAGATTGGCTCCGTCCCTGTTGGCCTTTCGTAAGGCCTTGAAAACTTGGCTTTGTGCTCGAGCCTGGGGCCCTGAGTATGGGTTAGAGCAGAGCTTTCCAAACTTTTCATGTTGGTGACACACTCTTACAGCAGGGCATCATTTCGCGACACACTCTTACAGCAGGGCACAGGGCAGGCACTAGGACCTGCGCGGAATCACAGCAGGTTTGCAGGCAGCAAGGCACAAGGCAGGCACTGGGACCTGAGCGGAATCCTGGCAGGGCTCGGAGGCAGCAGCAGCAGCCAGGACACACCCAGACACTGCAGCCGACACACTAACGTGTCCCGACACACAGTTTGGAAAGCTCTGGGTTAGAGTTAGAGCCTCCTGGTTATATGGATGATAGATTAGATCATGCCTGGCTGCTGTGTGTTTTTATTTTCGTATTTTGTGTTTTTATCTGTTTTAACTGTAAGCCACCTAAAGTCACGTAAAGGTGAGATGGGCAGCTATATAAATTGAGTGAGTAAATAAATAAATAAAGTGGGAGAATACCACTTATCTAAGAAAAGTACACCTTTCAAGGAGTTTGAATGTACAGTGTACTATATAGATAGGTTCAGTATTATTTTTTCCATCCTTTTACAGTTTAGTCCATACCGAGTTCTGTTGTTGCATCCTGCCAAATAAATAAAATCAGGGCTGGCCTCTGCAAGACATTTGGAAAGATGATGGATGTGTTAATGTTGAGAAATGTTTGCAGTAATTGTATAGTTTTCTCAAGCATAATCCCAGGAGTTAGACATCAAGCTTTTTTTAAAAAAAAAACTTTACCTAATAAGGCGTGGAGTCTCTATTATTGCTGCTGCTTTGATTTTAAATAAGATTACTTAGAATTATAAATAACCTTATTTTGGCAACAAAATGCCATTCCTTTGCATTTGCTATTCAGATTCTAAGTACAACCATTTGATTGTTTTTGGCAGTTAAAAGTATAGCATTTAGTCATGCAAAAATATGAATGTACCATATTTTGTGTGTTTCATCTTATCAGTGTAAATCTCATGAAGACAAAATTAGATCCAGAAGGACTAGGAATCATCTTACTAGGTCCCTTTCTTCAAGAATTTTTCCCTGAACAGGTAATAATGCCATATTTGTGTGTTCCTATGATACAGCATTTGTAAATAGACTGAGTAAATCTTAGTTCTGGAACCAGTGCTAATGCAGAGACTTGCTGTGATGCTTTAGCTCTTATGATGAATTTCCAGACAATCCTTGATTTTCTCCATGACAATCTATCCCTAATCTGTTTTTTCAAGTCTCCCAACTGTGCTGTTACTGAGTCCATCCACCTTGCTGCTGGTTGTCTCCTCCTCCTTTTTCCTTCCAGAGTGAAGATTTCTTCCTAGTAAATGTCATAGTATTACAACCTTACTTTACATACCATTCATAAGAGACAATAGAATAGCCAGAAGACCAGAACACCCCTGGGCCAGCAATCAACAACAAGATATGCATAGATTAACAGCAAGATTAGCAGCAGAGGAGCAATCAAACAACACAATAGACCTTAATCAAGGAACTATTAACTCAGTCAATCACCCAAACAGCACAAAACAGCCCAATCAAGGAACTACCAAGGAGAGTACAAGACCCCCACCAACACAGGCAGGACAAGCCAGGGTATATAAACAGACAGCAAGTTCCACTCCCTTTTTCGCACTGAAGATGTTGCCTAGCCTGGCAATGAAACGTCTGCATGAAAACAACAAGGCTCAGACTCCCCAACCTTACTTTGCTATAAATCATTGGAAGTACATTTGTAGCAAAAACAGTGTATAAACGCAGAATAATGAAATAAATCTGCTGCATGGAATTAGTTTATGACCTGAAATTGATTGCCTTATGTTTACTCTTAGGACTCAAAGGTTCAAGAATCATTCACTGTATACCACTACAATGGATTGAAGCAGTCTAACTACAATGAAAAGGTATGAGAATGTCAGGTACATATAAGTGGACTTCCATTTCCTTAGAAAAGGAGAGCAGTAGATTTTAGCCTACTTTGCAGTAGATAGTTCCCACAGGTTCTAATACAGAAATTCTGGAATTTGAACATGAAGTTTTGGTATTCTGCATCCTTCTGCATTTCAGGTCAGCATGGGTCTTGCATCTAAATAATGCAGGTTTACACTTCCTTTGTGAAAACAATATAACACTCTTTCTGTACAGAATAGTGGGACAAGCAGTGTTATTCAGATAGAAGCCACACTCTCTCTGAACCCACCCCTTCCACCTGTACAAGGACCCCAGAGGTTTAACAATAACACGGTGACATTACTAGCGTAGGTGGGATAAAACGTTTGTGGTGTGTTTATGGGGTTATGGTAAATTTGAAATGGAAATAGATGCATTAAGCCAGTGTTCAGCAAACACTCTGCAGTCATGGACATTAACTGAATTGTAGCTGATCTAAAATGTTTTTCAGTAAAAACTACTTAGGTACTAAGAGACTCCAGCCCAATTAAATCTCATGTATTTGTTAGTTACGTGAATTAATATATTGCTCACTCACAAGAAATCCAGGCAGTTTTCAATAATGAAATAAAGTAAAATACACATAATCCAAAAACAAAGTATTTCTCCTTGCTTCAATAAAATTATCAATTCTGTTAAAAGCTATCCAGAATTAAAATAAAATTGAAAACAAAAAGATTTGTCATCCTATTTCCTATATGTATTTTCCTTCTGGAGTTCATTGTGTGAATTACAGTTCCATTTAGTGCAACGTATGTGGACTTGGTAACTGTGTTTAAGACATTCATCTGTCAATTTCTTGGATATTAGTATTCATGTTGCTACTTGTTTTACTGCTTTTATATATCAGTGAATCAGTTTTCAGCCTCTGATAAATTTTGAGAACCAGCTGGCCACCAGGGCATGTGCCAAGATGGGGACTGAGGTGGCCAGTGGGCTCTGAATAGTGACAGTGGGGAAGAAGCAAATTGGCAGAGGTTCTTGGATGCTTCGGGGGTTGCAAACCATGGATTGCTTACTATTGCTATATGAGAAGATGCATCTATTTTGATACACTCTCCAAATCTAATCAATAGAGGAGAATATATGTAGTTCAGCGTTGAACGGTGGAGTCCTTAGTGCTCTCTGAGCTTGGTTGTTTGCTTGCAGACGTTTCATTACCTGACTAGAAGACCAAAATACATCCTCTCCAGCAGTCTACACCCAGATAAGCAGGGATTAACACCAGACAAGCAAGCAAGCAGAAAACAATACCTCAATCAAGGAGCTACCAAGTAGACTAACAGTCAAGCAGACAAACAATACCCTAAACAAGGAACTACCAAGAAAAAAACCACCACCCCTCCACCAAAACTGGCAGGGCAAGCTACTGTATATAAACAGGGAGCAAACCCCATACTCACTAGCACTGATGATGTTACCTAGTCAGGTAATGAAAGGTCTGCAAGCCCAACAACCAAGCTCAGAGAGCACCTAGGGCTAATCAAATTCAAAGGCACATACTTAAAGACAAAGCTGGTCTGCAGTTTGTTTCCGATTAATAGAATTCATGTAGGAAAGGACAAAACTATTTAAGAGTTCTAAACATCTTTTCACATTGCTAATAAGAAATATAAAGCATCAATGCTTTGGCTCTTGAAGTATCTTACATGTGTAAAATGGCATATCTGATAACATTTGCAACTGTAGATTATTTATTTATTCCATTTGTATAGGATTAAATGTGATGATACTATTTTGGCAGGTCATGTATGTGGAAGGTACAGCAGTAATTATGGGCTTTGAAGACCCAATGCTACAAACTGATGATACGCCAATCAAGCGCTGTTTGCAGACAAAATGGCCCTATATAGAACTACTTTGGACTACAGATCGATCCCCTTCATTAAATTGATGTTAAGAAGAGACTTTGTACTCCCTTATCCAATGTTTTCAATGAATGTGGGATAGGCAGCTGACTGTATTTAAATTAACAGAACAAACAAACTTTACTTTGCAGCTATACACTGGTATCACTGAGAAATTGTAAATAAACACTTTTTCAGTGTTAGAATATTTTTTTTAAGCCATTGAATTGATTTGTATTAAAACTAGTTCCTGTTTGGTCATTGTAGTATACGTAAAATGTGAGTTCTCACCCACAAGCCTGCTCATTCAGCCTAAAAAGAACAAGGAAGTGATCTAGTAAGGCAGCATCTGCAGAGTAGATTACGTTTGTCTTAAATATCATAGTATTCACTTGTTTCACCCTTGTTCAGCCATATGGTTTATTTGAATTAAACTGCCTTAGGGTACAACCTGTTTTGGGAGTCCCCATGTCCAAGCCCCACTGAAACAAAAAGAACTATAAAAATACGAGGTAATACTCTTATATTGTTCTTATTTCAGGAGGGTTTCTGCCGGGAAACTTATCTGATGGGTTGTGGCCTGTACTAGAGTATCATAGTTTGGGGACTAGATTGATATTTGCACTGAATTTGCTTAGATGAGTAACATCTCTGCTGCTTTTCTCTGAAAATCTGACTCTTATCTATGTAGCTTTTTGCAAATGAAACAAAAGTGATGATTTTTAAAGTATGGCCGATGATAAATGATAAATACTATTTATTGGGTGTTATGCCATTCTCAAAGTTTACCTATTAGACAAAGCAGGATTTAAATAAAATTGCATATTAATATTCAGAGTTGTATAAAGGAAATGTAAAAGAGAACCTAACAGCAGAAAAAAATGCGCTGTGATTTTTGGAGTTGTTCATATTATTATTGCTAAATACCTCTTCTCAATGTGTATTAATAAACATACGCCTACAGCACTACTGTACATGTTAACATGCATGAGAACATCTGTTATTCAAGTAGTATAGTGTATTATTTATTACCTAGCAAAATCTAAATTAAAAAAAATCTCAATAATGAATGAGTTATTTTCTTCTTGCTAAGTATTGTAATTTGGACACACACAGTCTTGACAAGTCTTTCTTTTAATTAAAGATTACATTTCTTCTACATAATTATTTTCTTTAGCACCATGTAAACATAATTGCTGGGGCAACATGGTAGCAAAGGTTCATGACTGCTATTTTTTGGTACCATCCTTAAAGTTAAGCATTTAGTCATATTTTCATGCCCCACAAAAACCAGCGTCCCCATGAGCCGCCTTCAGTCATTCTGGTCATGAATGAGATTTTAATTGCCTGAGGGTTACTGATCATTTTGAGAACAAGAAACATGACTGGCTAAATGATACTAGTCTTTATTTAGGCTTTCTATAGTTAGAACTAAAAGTTTAATTATTAATCCATGAAGTTGTCATTTTTGCAAAAGCTTAATGAACTAAGTACCAGCACTGATCTTTTATAAAATTATTCATTAAAATAAGCAAATAAGAAAAAAAACCCTTCCCACTTTCCTTGGAATAGTTTTATCTTCTAGGGTTTTCCTATTTGTCAGACTTCCCTCTGGATTTCCTAAGGGGCAGAAATGCATCTTAGTAAAAAAAAGGGTGTTCTCATTTGGCTAGGAACAATAAACTTGGGAATTCATATTTGTAACTATGATATCTGCTAATCTGGTATGGGCCTTCTCAGATGGACAGATGGCCTTCTAAAGGATATTTGAGTAGGCAGAGGAGCTGTTTCTCCAGCAAAGGAGATCGTTACCTTGTTGTGCTGGAGCTTGAGCACCTCAATGACACCATGAGCTAAACCGTGAAGGGACACCCAAGACGGGAAGGTCGTGGCAGAGAGGTCAGACTAAATACGATCCCTGGGGAAGGTAATGGCAACCCACCCCAGTATTCTTGCCATGAAAACTAAATGGATCAGTACAACCAGAGATATGTCGGTATACCATCGGAAGATGGGACTCCCAGGTCGGAAGATGGTCAAAATGCTACTGGGGAGGAACAGAGGATACGTTCAACTAGCCCCAGATGTGATGACGCAGCTAGCTCAAAGCCGAAAGGACGGCTCGCGGCCGACGGTGCTGGTGGTGAACGACGAATCCGATGTTCTAAAGATCAACACACCATAGGAACCTGAAATGTAAGATCTATGAGCCAGGGCAAATTGGATGTGGTTATTGGTGAGATGTCAAGATTAAATATAGACATTTTAGGTGTCAGTGAACTGAAATGGACTGGGATGGGCCACTTCACATAAGATGACCACCAGATCTACTACTGTGGACAAGAGGACCACAGAAGAAATGGAGTAGCCTTCATAATTAATAATAAAGTGGCTAAAGCAGTGCTTGGATACAATCCAAAAAACGATAGAATGATCTCAATTTGAATTCAGGGTAAGCCATTTAACATCACAGTGATCCAAATATACGCCCCAACCACAGATGCTGAAGAAGCAGAAGTAGATCAGTTCTATGAGGATCTGCAGCACCTACTAGATAATACACCAAAAAGAGATGTTATTTTCATTACAGGAGACTGGAATGCTAAGGTGGGTAGTCAGACGACACCTGGAATTACAGGCAAGCATGGTCTGGGAGAACAAAATGAAGCAGGACATAGGCTGATAGAATTTTGCCAAGACAACTCACTGTGCATAACAAACACTCTCTTCCAGCAACCTAAAAGACAACTTTATACATGGACTTCACCAGATGGTCGACACCGAAATCAGATTGACTACATCCTTTGCAGCCAAAGGTGGCGGACATCTATACAGTCGGTAAAAACAAGACCTGGAGCTGACTGTAGTTCAGATCACGAACTTCTTATTGCAAAATTTAGAATGAGACTAAAGAGAATAGGGAAGACCCACAGATCAGTTAGATATGAGCTCACTAATATTCCTAAGGAATATGCAGTGGAGGTGAAGAATAGATTTAAGGGACTAGATTTAGTAGATAGGGTCCCAGAAGAACTATGGACAGAAGTTTGCAACATTGTTCAGGAGGCGGCAACAAAAAATGTCCCAAAGAAAAAGAAAACCAAGAAGGCAAGATGGCTGTCTGCTGAAACACTGGAAGTAGCCCAAGAAAGAAGGAAAGCAAAAGGCAACAGTGATAGGGGGAGATATGCCCAATTAAATGCAAAATTCCAGAGGTTAGCCAGAAGAGATAAATTCAGAGATCATATGGCTAGGAGCTTTAGCATGTGGTTTGCTATGGCTATTGAAACATTTAAGTACCAGTTCAACTTGGTAGCGTGTGCAGCCTAAACACCAGTCTCATGATTATGAAGTGGCATTATAATCTTTGGCTCTAGTTTATAGTGTGTTTTTTTCTTTTTTTGCCAAGTTGTTTATGTGCTTTGTGTTATCTTTCTTAGCAACTGACTACAGATTACAGCCCCAGTTTAATAATGCTTTTGACAAATACTTCCTATTTGACACTTCAAAACTTTACATGTTAAGTATTTTAAACCACACTTTATTTTTAAATTCCCATCTGGTAATTAAGCAAGAGTAGGAAAAAGTCATCTGTAGAACAGGACTTTTCCAGGGAGGGAATTGCTAAACTTTAAATCTATAGAAGCTGAGCAACAACAGTGGGATGAGGGTTGATAGTAGCGAGCTGATGCAAGACAAGTTGGGCTGGGCGCCAAAATGCACAAAGGGTCATACAGAATCGAATATGACTGAACAATCCAGAAAGAATGGATATGAGGTCCAAATTAATTTAAATCATATTTCATTGATTCAGTTGAAGAAACCCCTCCACCTGTGGGATCCCTTGCTGTAGGGAAGTCAATATCAGTGTCACTGGTATAGAATCTTCCTTCATTGATGGGCAGCTACATTTGGTATTTCCCAAATTAAAGCAAAAGCAAACAGTACTGGACATCAAAAGGAAAAAAAAGTACAGTCAATATCTTTATTCCACCATCTTACTGAGGAAGCGGATTGTGCCATGACAGTCATCGATCGGTCATGAGGCTGTGATTTTTTGTATCCCATCCGTCATAAAAGGCTGTGGGAGGCTATCAAATCCTGACTTTTTAACTTTGCAGTCAAAGGGAAAAGGAATAAAAAATCTCCAACGGCATGATCAGGGTGAGTGATCCATGCTTCGAGTCAAGAGGATCTTACCCACACCTACCCCTTTCTGCCCCTTTTCCAGCCCGCTTCACCCCTGTGGCCATGGGACGAGTAAAAAAAAGAAAGAGGGATGGAGTTCCTAGAAAACCCCCATTTCCATGGGACCTTCCTCAGACTTCATCTCTTCTAGCACCAAGGAATAAACAGCGAACCTTGCCTAAGTAATTCACACAAAAGGATCAGATTCATCCCCAAAGACCTTGGGTCTGGAGGGACTAACACTAATCACATTTAGTTCAATGTGGAGGGGGGGGTAATTAATTGAGCTGGGGGTTCTCAGAGCACATTAACTTCCCTCCTCTGCCATTTGTGGGTGTGAGGGACACAGATTTACTTCCTTTTTTCTTTTGTTTCCCCCCTTCCCAATTGTTTTCCATTCGGTGGCTAGTCCTGCCTCTAAGGCAGTGCTCCCTATTTAAAAAAGCTCAGTCCTTTCCTGCCTCCCTCACCCAAGGAGAGAAGGGGAAGAGCAGGATTAGTGTGGTGGAAGTGTGGCGTTTGGGGTAGAAAATATCTCCAAACCTCCAAAGGGGTAGGTGTGGGTAAGATCCTCTTGACTCGAACCATGGAACCAACTATTTTCCCAATGACATTTGGCCACAAAGATCAAGTTGAGGTCATTTTAAGCATCCTTTAGACACTTTTAAGCTCTTTTAGCGATCTGGAGATAGAAGAATTCTCTCTTGTTTGGGTTATAAAGTGGCCCTCTTCCCTCCATCGCTTGCAAGGGAAGAAGGTCAGAGACAGGGCTAAGATCTTGATTTGATTGTGTTTGTGTGTTCTTCTGGGTGGGCAAGCGCCCTGTAAAATAAACTCAGACCTCTGTGGGGAAAGGTTCTGTTTGCCTTGATCAGGGCCTCCTTTGGTGATCTCCCCCCTCTCACGCTCTTCCCCACTTGCAGAGACCCCCAAGCCTTGCTGGGAAAGGATTCCTTCCAGCGATAACAATTGTCATTAGGGTAATTCCATGGGGGGGGGGGACGACATTGTTTCTTTTCCTGCTTTATTTGGATGTGCTGCCCTCTCCCTCCTGTTTGAAGCAATAGAGGCTCAAGTTCATCTTCCTCTCCATATATCACAGCTACTGGCTTATTTTCTTAGGAGAATGAAAGGGTTGTTTACAGGAAAGGACTCCTGCTGCTTCTACTGCTTTCCTGAACACGTTCCCCAGAAATCTTACCAAAAAATTAAAGAAAAAAATATGCTTAAAGAAAAATCTCTCAAAAACACCCATCCCAAATTTGCTGGACCACAAATTCCATCGTCACAAACCAAAAGGTTTCCCAGCCTTAATGGATGTGGATGCTGGATATTGCAGTCCAGCACAGCTGGGCAGCACCGACTTAGCGTCAGTTGCTCAAGAAAGTAGACAGCATCCATTGGCATCCGAAGTGACTGGTGCCCCTTTCCATGTTTTCTTCTGGTCTCATCATACATCACCAAGCTTGTGTAATTTTGTAATATGTCACAATGGTACACCACAACATTTCTTTCTTTTTCTTCCACCATTCTCATTAAGCTTAATGGAAAAGAAATTGCTTTTGGAAGTCTTTTCAAAGACAAGAATAATTTCAGGGTAATTTTCATAATGGGGTGTAGCCATTTTGTACATTTCTTAGCTACAGGATGGCCAAAGGATGTGTGTGAATGTCCTACCTTGGATTCTGCAACTTTTTTCTTTCAATTAAATCCCGAGGGAAGACATTAGGAGAAAACCCTTTCGCAGGAGTCAGTCTGCAGGGTAGAGTCAGAAACGTCAAGATGGCAGCCACAATGGTGCGATCAAAGCTCTGCCTGTTTTTATGAGCATTGTGTGTGCAACACACATAAAAAAACAAGTAGAGCTTTGATCTCACCATTTTCATTGACTTTTTTTACTACACCTTGTGGACACTCATGACGAGTCACACACACAGAACAACAAAAACCAATGAAACCAATACCCATATATACAGTATTGCAATTGATATGAAAAAGTGAACCAGATTTTGAACATGGAATTAAACCTTACCCATCTGGATTCATCTTGATCAATCTTTCTATTATGTCAGTTGAGGGTCAGATTAGAGTCTGAGAGTGAACACCCTGGTTAAACTGAGGATTCTGAATTCAGAATGTAGTCAACATCATGGCTTTGGGTTAGAAATAAGGTAACATAATGTTGAAATATATAAAGGAAAATTATTGATTTCTCATCCCAAAGTCCATTAAAGTACTTATTTAGAACCCTAAACAATTGGGGACAAGTTACCTGAAAGCTTATCTATCCCCATACTCATAGACCATCTCTGAATATCTGTCTACTTTATTACCTTCTCAGTGCTAGGTGAATACTGCTTTATAGATATACTGTATGCACTCATGGCCCAAGGCATTTTAAGAACTGTTAGGATGCTTTTAAGATTTTACAGTGTTTTATTGTTTGCTGACACTTTTGGTTTATTTTATTATATACTGCATTATTTTTACTCCAGCCTGCCAGTTTTATTTCGTGCATTCATTATAATTATATGGTGGTTTTATATGTTTGCTTCTATCTGTACACTGTCCAGAGTACTGCTGTTGCTAGGCAATCTAAAAATGTCATAAATAAATAGATTTAGCATAAGAGATTTGGAAGAGAACTCAAAGGTCATCAAATACATCCTCCTGCTGATGCAAGAGACTCATAATTAATAGACATTCAATGGGGCGGCCCACCTGTGCATTGAAGATTCACAAAATGGTGTTCTACCACTTTCTAGGCAGTCTGTTCTCTCTCTAACAGCTGATACCACCAGGATGTTTTTTCTAATGTTTAGTCTGATCACTTTTTCTTATACTTTGAGTCTATTGCTTTGGATTCTACTTTCTGGAACTGTAGAAATGTCTTCCATCCTCTCTTGACAGCCTATCCGATATTCCAAGATGGTTATCATATAACCTCATCATTGTCTTTTCTCCAAGTCTTTTGTTGAACTAAGAATGCACACAGTTTTTCTTTCTCTTTTATTTTTAATTTTCAGCATGAGTTTTAAACAAAGCAGCTCTTTTTATCCCCCTTTTTTAAAAAAGCGAACAATTGTAATTCAGATGAAGATCTTGTGTTTTGTTGCAGTTGTGCTAATCTGTGACTCTGTTCCTTCTGCTCTGGGAAGTTGATTTGTTAACTTCACCCTAGAACAGCCCTACAACCATCGTGATTGTGTATCAGTTAACACTGCAGCTGATGGGAGATTCTCAGAGTAAAATATCGTGAGCCCCTACAAGTTGGTGATGACAGCTCAGGGCAGGAGACTTAACCCTCAAAATAAATTCAATCTTTTTTGCAGTTGCTAGCCATGGCCAAGTTACTCTGCCTTCAGTAAGCACATTCAGCTGTTCATATATGCACCATACATGGTCTCCAACTTTCCTTTTAAGTCTCTATTTACTCAGTTTTTCTCCTTTTACTGCTTTTTCTTTAGTTTTGTCTCATCAAGATTGTAGGATAAGCTGGAAACAAACTTGGGTCATTTATGTCGATGCAGGTTCTCAGTCATCCAGGTGGAACAGTCTGTGGCTTGAATCATGTCAACTGGATTTCTATTTTCTATTTCTATTCTATTTCTATTTTCTCAGTAGAAATGTTTCACTCCTTATCCAAGGAATAAGACCAATATAAGACTGAAGAAGCTCCTTGGATAAGGAGTGAAACGTTTCTACTGAGAAAATAGAAATCCAGTTGACATGATTCAAGCCACAAACTTGGGTCATGTTCCTTCATTTTGCACTCAGCTGTAACAGAAGGTGGGAAATGTGCTTCTAATGCAGAATACAGCCAGGACCAGTGCTTCCAGAGTGGCTGGAATTATGTAATCTTGACTAGAATCCTGCTTCTGGTTCAGTCTAAACCTGGAACGTTCTCATGTGCAAGAGGGATGTCCCAATGTTTTCCCCTCTTGCTCTAATGAGTGACAAGATGTGAAGTGGAGGTTCCCATAATAATAATAATAATAATAATAATAATAATAATAATAATAATAGCAGCAGCAGCAGCAGCAGCAGCAGCAGCATAAACCAAAGCTGCCAATGTATAGCTTTCCAGGTGTTGAACTCCTATCCAACAACATCTGGAAGATTATCTACTGGCCACTCTGGCTTATGTCCTTCATTTTTTGTTCAAGCTGAGCCATATATTGCCCAACTCTAGCAGAAGTGTTTGTGCACCAGAACCTGCTTCCTCAGAAACATGTGGCCCCTCTTAAGATGCCAGATATGCATATGCATGCAAGGAGTAGAGGGAAGAAGGGTAGGAAGGAGAAAGAGCAGGAGAAGAACGAGGACATCACAAAAATAAAATAAAGGAAATAGAGACAATTGTGATCAGTTAAAACTTCATTTGCATACAATTGCTACTGGGATCATCAAAGAAAGTTCCAAAAAGGACCTAGCCAAATTCATGGAGAACAGGATCAGGCTATCAATGAGTACTGATAGCAAAAATGGAGTACCACCCTTTGCTTTCTGTGTGACACCTAATATTGGTCTATATAAGCTTTTAGCTTCATCCACCAAGATAGTGGTAGCTTATCATTGTTAAATAAATTCACATTTTTAGGAATAAAAATCTGTTATCTCAATTCAAACCATAAGTGATAGAATTAAACTTCCTGAGAAATGTTAATCAGTTTGTTTGATGCTGGATTCTCCCTTGTTTGAGAATATCCATCTTAAAAGTCAACAATGGAATCACCTGCAAGATTTACATGGATGGTTACTGGTTTCTGGATACTGCCCCATCTGATGCCAGACTTGATGTCCACTTATTCAAAGATATAAGCCTATTTCTTGTGGCTTACATGGGTCCGTGAATAAACGCTTGAAATCGTGACTGGCTTTATAAGGTAAAAGTCCTGTAATAATCTGGGATAACTAGATAAGGGGTAAAGTCAGCATTTCTGTGTGCGGCAGGATCTACACTGACGTCTCTTTACTTGCATGATCTATTGTTGCTGCTGACTAGAACTGGGCACAAGTGATGTTTTGAAATTAGTGGGCAACTAGGTGGACAGTGTCTATGAATTTCTCCAGGGGAAGGAGAAATTCTCTAACAAATTGTGGAGCGCAGGACTCTTCCTTAGTGAAAAAGGTGGCACCAACAGGAGGAGCTCTTTCATGATGTCTTTCCTAGGAATTTAATTGACACATAGAAAGCCATAGATATCACAGACCACTGGAAAGATGACTGATCACCAAAAGACAGGATAATCATACTTACATATCTTGGCCACTGATTAATTAAATAAGTGCAAGAACACTACTGTACACTACTGATTCATGAAAATTTCTCTGAATTTCTCTTCTCCACTGGAGACGGGTATCCGCAAAGTATGGTAAAAAAAAAAGGTAAAGATGGCAGCTGTGACAGTGTGATCAAAGTTCTTCCTGTTATTTACATATGTCACAACACATACAAAAATAGGAGGAGCTTTGATTGCACTATCACAGCCATCGTCTTGACTATTTTGACCATACCATGTGGACACCTCTGGTTGGAGGACATTTTAAAAACAAAATTCTCTTTCATTAAACCAAATGAGAGACAACTGAAGTTGCAAACTTCAAGGTCAGAAGACCTGATCTGATTTTGTTTCTTTCTTTTCCTTCATCTGAGGCATTTTGTATCACCCAGACCGATGAAGACTTCTGGAGAACTTCAAAGCTTGCATGTTAATTGAATTTGGGAGGTCCTGTTGAGGTAGTGCGCACCCGTGTATTCGAGCACATATGCTGGGTATCTGAGATCATGGCAGGGGATAAACTGAACAGTTTTGGCTGGATTCACTCATACTGTTCAAATGTGATTTGTTGTTTTCCTTTGTCTTAGGATGTTATGTGAATAAGAGCTAAAAGGAAGGCACGTCAGGCAAACCCTCATCATGACCGTCTCCCACCCGGAAACCTATGCCCTCATTGTGGGAGGTTGTGTGGATCCAGAATTGGCCTTTACAGCCACTTACGGATCCACTGTTAAGATTTTACCCTTGGAAGACAATCTTACTCGGCTACGAATGATCGCCAGTGAATGAATGATATGTGAAACTAGCCAATTGTGCCTTAGTCAGCAAACCAAGATAAAGCAATGTATGGCTTAAACCCTGTGAGTTCTGCCTATGCTTGTGCCATGCCTGTTTTGTTGTCTGCAGAAAAAAAATGGGACGGAGATCATGGTTCCCATCACTCCCAGCCAGCAGTTGGTGCCAACTATGGGTGATGAGGTTTGTAGTCCAACAGATGGGGAGAGTTGTCAGGCAGAAGCCTAAAAACCCGCCTGTGCAAAAGCCACGACCAGAGGCAACGGACACGGAACCCTCTAACCCGCCTCCTGCCTTCCTCCCTTCCCGTTTAAAGCGGGAAGCCTTGTCCTCGGGTTCTTGCGCCGCTCCCGAATCGCACCCGCGGGAACGACACCAGGGGGCGCCACGAGAGGCAGCCGGATTCCTTCAGAGAAGCGCGGCTGGCTCGAACTTTCGGAGGCGAATGGCTTTGCGCCTCCCTCGCCAAGCCTTTGCCCGGCGGGCGGCGCGCGCAGAGCGAGACGCGGGGGCGGCGGGGGCGGCGGCGGCCAGAGGTAGCCCTGTGAGGCTCGCAGACTCGCAGCGGCGGCTTCCAATTCCGGCTGGCTGCTTCAGACCCCGGAGAGAGAGAGGGAGGAAGAAACGAAGCGAGGGAGCCGCTGCCAGGAGGATGTGGAGACGGCGGCGTAGGTTGCCACCGCTGCCGACTTCGTCCGCTTGGTGCAGGCGCTGCGCGGCAGGCGACCGCACCGTCCTCTCGCTGCTTCTGCTGCTGGGGCCGCTGGCGGGGCCGCTGCGCGCCTTCAACCTGGACGAAGAGAAGCTCGCTGTCTACAGCGGCCCCGATGGCAGTTACTTCGGCTACGCGCTGGATTTTTACAGCCCTGCACCGAATGCGTAAGTAGCGCTCCCCTTTGACGGGCGCGAGGATGTGCCTTGCTCGTTTTCGCTTGGGAATTGCAGAAGGAGGATGGATCTCAGCCGTTGCGATCCATCCTCGCAAGCCACAGCGCAATTGAGCCCTGGCAGATGCCGAGCTGAGGTCGCTTTGCTGCTATGCGGAGTCGATGCGTACACTTACTTTTTTCCAGCTCCATCGTATGCATAGTCAACGAAGTCGTTGCTCTCTTAATGCCTATTGACTGTGACCGTGCAACGCAGAACTGCACAGGTTTGCCCGGAAACAAGTCCCTTGTTAGACATATTTCCAAGTAAATGTGCGTAGCAATGGCGTATCAGAGAATTAAGACCTACATAATTGGGATTCCGCGCCGTTAAATTCAGTAGGATTAAATTTTGAGTAGAAATGTACAGATTCTGTTGCTAATGGGGGTTCCATAGATTAAAGCAGCGGGGGTTTCTGGAAAAACATTTCATAGTGAATAAGTGGTGGGTGTGCACTCCCATGCAAACCAACCTTCATCTTTTGCCCAGAGTGCCAGAGAATTTAATGAGTGCTCCGATAATTATTGTGAATTTTAGTGACAATACTGATTGCACAGCAGCGAAATGGATGCAAATCCAGCCCTTCCTATCTTCTAACTGAGCTGTAGTGTGGTGGGCTGGGGGGCTGAGGAGGAATCACCCATGCATCCACACACCCCTTTGCTCTGGAGAAGATCCGATTGATATGAGTTCACTGAAGTCAGCAGAACTCCATAAAGCTGCTATTCAGTGAAGTAGGAAAGTCACAGGGGAACCTGTAGGAATGAACTGCTTGATTGACTTTCATCTGCAAGCCACTTCAAACTCTACTTCAGTGTTCAGGCTAATACAGCCTTTCCTGAAAATGCCCTGACCACCTAGTCTCAACAGATCTGTACCAGCTTTCCCCAGCCACGTGACTGGGAATCTTGGGAGATGTAGTCCCCACACATCTGGAAATAACCCAGATTCAGCATACAGATGTCAGATCTATATGTTTCATCTATGAAGTTGGATGGTAACAGTTTATCAATACTTTATATGAGTTAAAGAAAAGCTTTAAAGAAAAACTGATTTCTCCCGTTTCGACCCCCTATGGAATTTGACATGCCTACGATTACCTTTCTTCTGTCTGAGCAGGAATACAGCAGGTGGCAGCATTGAGACAACCTTGGCTGATGCCACAGAAAGCTAAGCAGGGGTCAGAAGTCAGAGCAGGTTAGGACTTGGTGTTTTGAGGTGGAGATTATCAGGAAGGCCCAGGGCTGTAGAATGCAATTCCGTAGAAGTCTGGAGGAATGCACTGGCAAACCATTTCCACATTGCTGCCAGGGAAATTCCTTAGGTGTGTCCACGAAATCACCAGAAATTGAGTTCAACTCAAGGGAGTCT
The DNA here is from genome assembly GCA_023362775.1 of Charina bottae. NCBI lineage: Eukaryota > Metazoa > Chordata > Lepidosauria > Squamata > Charinaidae > Charina > Charina bottae. The sequence continues at coordinate 45,084,238 of JALMGJ010000007.1, read as the reverse complement.
TTTTGTTGTTCAGTCGTTTAGTCATGTCCGACTCTTCGTGACCTCATAGACCATAGCACGCCAGGCCTTCCTGTCCTCCACTGTCTCCCGGAGTTTACTCAAATTCATGTTCATTGCATCCGTGATGCTATCTAGCCATCTCATCCTCTGCCGTCCCCTTCTCCTTTTGCCTTCAGTCTTTCCCAGCATCAGGGTCTTTTCCAGTGAGTCCTCTCTTCGCATTAGGTGGCCAAAGTATTTGAGCTTCAGCTTCCGTATCTGTCCTTCCAATGAGCAGTCAGGGTTCATTTCCTTTAGGATTGACTGATTTGACCTCCTTGCAGTCCAAGGGAGTCTTTACCTTCACCCAATAGGTAGGAAGTCAAATTACCAGTTTCTGATTTTAGAAGCAAGCAGTTTTCTACTGGTGTTAGGTATATTGTGGGGTCTATCCTTAGACATCAAGGAAACATTCTGTTGCAAACTGTGAATTATTGTAATTAAAATGAACAAGGAGATTGCCATGATGAGATCTGTATAGGGGTGAAGCCAGATTGGTATGGATGCCTTGTCTGGTTTTCCTACCCTAAACTACTTTATGCTTCATAAGTGAATGGATGAACCAATATCCTTGCACATGCAAATGAAGTCTGTGTTGAGAGAGAACTTCTATTTGCAGTCTTTGCTCTGTGGCATCCCATTTACACCTACAACTCACCATTTGATATTACAGGCAAAGGATGCAGAAGTGTGAATGGTGTTGCATCTCAATTTTTTTATTAGGGGTGTGGTGGCTCAGCGGGTAAGATCGCAAGTTCGGAGGTTCGAATCCCTAGCCCGTGTGACAGAGTGAGCTCCTGCACTTGCCCCAGCTCTTGTCAACCTAGCAATCTGAAAGCATGCAAATGCAAGTAGATTAATAGGTACCACTTCGGTGGGTAGGTAACAGTGTTCCACGCGCGTCATGCAGCCACATGACCGTGGAAGCATCTTCGGACAACGCTGGCTCTTCGGCTAACAAACGGAGATGAGCACCGGCCCCTAGAGTCGGACACGACTGCACAAATGTGCGGGGGGAACCTTTACCTTTTACCCAATTTTTAGGAGTGGGCATTGACTGTAGAAAAGAGAATGTTTTCTCAACATTGGGGAAATGAACCATGCAGGTATCTGGATGATTCTGAAGATTACATCCTAATTATGAAACATGGTGGCATGGACTGAATGGATTGGATGGATCCCAGAAGATGTTAATGTATTGACGACCAGTTTAGGGAAGGGGTCTTTTGTATCCTTTTGCATACCCAGTACCATTTCTTCAAATAGGCAAGTTGATGAGATTTGGTGATATATAGTCCCGTTTCAAGTTGGGACTATATATCAAAAGTGAGCAAAGCCCATATAATAATAATAATAGTTTAATTCTTGTTAATAATATATGCAACATTTTTCTAATATCTGTTCAAGGAGCTTCACAAGTTTTATCTAATTATAATCCTTATAAAAACAAAGTCTCCAAGTTGAACTGGATTCTTGTTACTACATCGATTCATCCATGTCATTTTTTGGCAATAATATGGAAGTGGTTTGCCTTTGCCTTTATAAATTTTCCAACCTAGCCTATAGCCCTAAGATTTCCTGATGATCTTCCACCCAATACAGATCAGAGCCCTGCTTCGCTTTTTCAAGATCAACCAAGATCAGCGACCAACTATGTGATACAATCCTTACAACCATTCTGTAAAATGTTATATCCTCTGTGTGGCAGATGAAGTGGGAAGGAATGTTTAAAGCTAAGAGAAAGAGAGTGGCTTGCTTACAGAAGCTTTTCCCAATCTGGTTGCCCTCTATATATGTGGACTACAGTATATCCCCCAGAATTCTTAGCAGTGGCAATACTTGAGGAATTCTGGGAAATGGAATCCACACAGCTGGGAGGTCTCTGATTGTCTTCTTATCAGCGCTTTAAACTGGGGACTTCCCCAATTTGTAATTCAACATCTCCAGCCCTTCGAAACTACTTTTTACCCACCGAGGAAAATGTTCAGGTCTCCATGATAATGTAATCCTTATAGTTGTATTGATTGTAAGATGTCTGGGATAAGGTAGGCCCTACATTTAGAAAAATGCAGTGCCTTTAAAAGCAGGAGTGGTTGAATGCATGCCTCTGTCAATGCTTTCTACATGATTGTGTAGAAGCCTCTCTCTTTTCCCCTTAGAGCGCACATTTGCCCTGAAAACGACATGTCACCACGCAGCTGTGTGCCAGAAGTAGGTCTTCAGCTCGATCGCTAAAAAGTAATACATGAAATAAACAATACTGGTGGGACAGGAGCTTTTACTAGCCCGGAACCCAGTGACCTGACCTCAAGATGAGCTCTGTGTCTGGCCTTCTATAAGCAAACAAATGCCCAGGGAAATGGTGGGAAAACATTGTTTCTTAGCTCTTGGTATTTCTGTAAACCTCCTAAAAACACAGCTCTTTCCTTAGTGTTTCTTGAGTGCCATAGATTATCATCTGACAATCTTTGCCATTTGACAAGCAGTCTTTGGGATTAGAAATGAGGTTTTTGCGCTTGCTTTGATTGCTTCTTTTCTTTTGTTGACAGAGGTGTAAGGTTTTTATCAGAGATCGGACAAGGGCTTCTGGAATCAGACCTCTGTCCACAAAGCAACTTGCCTGGACTCTTTCCCATCCACGCTTACTGTTTTTCCCTTGTGTCTTTTGCAGAGTAAGTGTCCTAGTTGGAGCTCCTAAAGCCAACACAACCCAGCCAGACATAGTGGAAGGAGGAGCTGTCTACTACTGCCCTTGGCCAGCCACTGAGTGTAAACAGATCCCTTTTGATAATACAAGTGAGTAAATTGCTTCTGTGGTGCCCTCTGCATGGGAATGTTCAGCCGAACTCTGTCTCAGGTGTGAGCAGATTGGATGCTCCCTTTAGTTATGCCAGTTTGTCTGATCTAAGTCCGTGGCTCTCTAGAGGAGACACGGCTCTTGGATCTTTTATGTCTGTGCCTTGTGCAGAAGTCTTGAAGAGTCCCAAGAGAGACAACATGCTGCCGTGATGTCCAGGAGTTGGACTTGTATATCTTCCACTTTAACGAAGGTGTCTGATTATCCCTGATTAGAGTTGAAGGAAATCTATTCTATTCATCTGCCCATTTAGGGGTCAGATTTTTAGTTCACTAGTTTTTCCTCCAGATTTTTAATATCACCTCTAGAGGAAAAATTGCTGGACCAGTTGCAACAGGCCAGGATTTGGATTTATTCTGGGAGACATATGAGACAGCTGGAACCTATATATATATGTATTTTTATTAACTGTAAAAATGTCCTGCATATCCACAGTAGTATGGGGCTGTTTGTCCAGAAATTGATTCTGTAATACTTCAAACACTGTGCATCTCCCAATCGTTACAGGAAGTGCTGCAAGGGAAGCATCTTCTAAGCAAATACAGGTAGTCCTCGCCTACCAACTGCCTCATTTAGCGACCTTCAAAGTTACAACAGTGTAAAAACTAATAGCTTTGCAACCAGTCTTCGATTTATTTATTTATTTACTCATTCATTCATTTTGCATGGCTGCCCATTTTACTACAAGTGACTCTGGGTGGCGAACAATCATAAAACAAATGACCATTACATAACAAAAATTAAAATACAGCAGCCGAGGGGGATGTTATAATCCATGGTTGTGAGAACAAAGGGGTTCAGATAATCCATTTCATCCAGAGTCCTTTGAAGCTGTAGTGTGACCACCTTCTCCACAACCTTCCCTATAAAGGGAAGGTTGGAAACTGGATGAAAACTGTCCAGATTGGTTGGGTTGAGCGATGGCCCCTTGAGAAGGGGGCACCCCACTGCCTCATAAGAGCCAGCGGAACCACCCCCTCCCTCAAGGAAGAGTTACCCACCTTAAGTTATGACCATCCCTGCGTCCTGCGATTATGTGATCGCTATTCTTTTGCTTCACAACCACCTTCCAACAAGTTAATGGAGAACACAGAAGTAAGATTGCAAGTCACAGTCACGTGATGTCTCATTTAAAGACCATGGTGATTTGCTTAACAACCAAATGGGAAGTGACATCATAAGTCTGTCGCAGTCACATGTTTTTTCACTTAGTGACTGCAGTGCAGTTGCCGGTCCCAATTGTGGTCACTAAATGAGGACTACCTGTACTCCCAGTTCTCTGTAGACATGGCAGGTTATCTATCTATCTATCTATCTATCTATCTATCTATCTATCTATCTATCTATCTATCTATCTATCTATCTATCTATCTAGTATTCCCAGCCATTTGTACATTTGAAAAAGTTGAATTTTTAAAAGGAAAAATAAGTTTTAGCCTAGTTTTTAGCTTGCCATAGATCTACTAGCAGAGAAATACCAACTCATTTCCAGAAAGACCCATGATGGAAATCTTTATAACATGGTGACTGATTTTTTCATGTCTTCTTGTTCACATTTAATTTCTTTTTTGTTGTTGTTTTAAAAAGATATTTGATTTCAAGTTTCACATACATGTTGGTTCATCATTGGCTTCTGAAATGAAAATGTGCATAATGTTGGGATTTAGCAGCCTTCTATATAAGAAGTCTTCTGTCCAATACAAGCATAAAAACACCCAGTGTTGCATGCATATTTCTCTCAAAGTAATGGAGGCTGGATGGAGATTAACATAGGGATAATATGGATCACATCCAAATGCCTCCCCCCACAACAGATGGTTCTTATTTAATTAAAGGGAAAACACATTTGAAACAATTTGTGCTGTTTATGTTTTCTGTTGTTTCTCTCTGTATGGCCCTCAAAAACCATTTATTGCTAGTGTCTTCTGAAACATTAAAACTGAAAGGCTTTAATTTAAACAGATCTGATTTTTAGAAGTGACAGCTATGATTCATCAAGCTCAGCTTAGGTTTTTCTGGTGTTTTTGTGAATGCAAGAATGTATCCACACTCATTTTGATGTCAGAACCTCTCTGGAAGAAAGAATCAACATCAGTAAGGTGTTATCTTTTGAGTATACCAATATCTCCTGTTAAAGATCTCCCTCAGGAACAAATAGGAGGCTGGATCTTAAGCTTAATTTGAATATCGGCAAGCAAAAAAGACCTTGAAGGATAAAATTGGGCCAGAAAGAATTGGTAGTGTAATTGCTATGAGCTCTGCCTCAGGACATGAAATAGTTGACAGACAATGGAGTTCAATCTTAAGGAATTATGCACAGTCTCTTGTTATTGACTCACAAAGAAACAATGGTCTTTTGCCTCCAGACACTTATGTTTTCCCATGGATAGTTCCCAGTCTTTTCAATGTGGCATCAAAATCCTCTGTGAGGAGAAGAGTAAGTCAAAGAGGTCATAGTGGGAGCCACATTTGATCAGGAGACAGGGTGATTTTTAATCCATAATTATTTTTTTCCTCAGCAAATTAATTTGGGACCTCCAGCAGGAGTAGAGGTAGATGTTGGAGAAGGGACTATTGGTGAAGCTTTGAATGACCTACCGTGGATTAATAAAGGTTTCTGCCTCCTTTCAACTGTCCACTGATGGTGCCAGCAAAAAGGCTCCCCTCCCCTAGATTAATTGCTGAGATATAGATTACATATAGATTACTGTAACGCACTCTACATGGGGCTACCCTTGAAGAATATCCGGAAGCTACAGCTGGTACAGAATGCGGCCGCACGGGCAGTTTTAAGTGCACCAAGATCGACACACATAACACCTCTGCTCCGTGAGCTGCATTGGGTGCCAGTTTGCTTCCGGGTCCAATTCAAGGTGTTGGTTATTACCTTTAAAGCTCTACATGGCATGGGCCCAGGTTATATGAGGGACCGCCTCATCCCCATTACATCATCCCGTCCTACCTGATCTTGCAGAGAGGGCATGCTGCGGACCCCCTCTATGAAAGAATTCCATATAGCGGGGTCTCGGAGGCGAGCCTTCTCTGCAGCGGCACCTGCCCTATGGAACATCCTTCCCCCAGAGATAAGAGAGGCCCCTTCACTCCTGGACTTCAGGAAAAAATTAAAAACTTGGCTCTGTGATCTCGCCTGGGGCAAGAGGGAAAGTGGTCAAGCTTGGGGATGGCTGATCTCTTAGAGCCGCCTCAAATATTTTAAATATGTTTAGCTTCACTGTATGAACCACCTGCCACTTGGTTTTTATTATATTTATTGTATTTATATTTTATTGTGTTTTTTATTGTATTTTAATGATGTTGTTGTGGCTGTGAATCACCCAGAGTCCCTCCTTGAGGGGGAGATGGGCGGTCATAGAAATTTAATATCTATCTATCATCTATCTATCTATCTATCTATCTATCTATCTATCTATCTATCTATCTATCTATCTATCCTGGTTCCAATTGGTGGATCTTGGGGCTCTAGTAAAAACAAAGTAGATCCTGCAAGCCCCTGATCTACCAGAAGGATGGTGACATTAGATGAAGAAGATTCCACGTGACAGCTGGAATGTAAAGCTTATCTATATTTGTGTGTGTGTGTGTGTGTGTGTGTGTGTGTGTGTGTGTATAATCTGTTGGAAATAAGTGGGTATTACTGTGGTTCTGATCAGAATTAGGAATTATCTTTTGTGATGTGGCATGGAGAATCCTAAAATCTCTTTAGCAAAGAGCTATTTTAGACCATAAAGAAGCAGCCATTAGTATCCGCTGTCCTGTCACCAAAGCAGATTTATGTTGTCTCTTAGCAAACCACCATTTTCTCCCCTAAAGGCTAGCATTTGTCAAGCTCTCAGATGTGCTTTATTCAATTTTTAAAGGTTCTTTTAATTAAAAAATAAATATAAAAATGGGAAAGGAAGGCTATAAGGAAAGCATCATTTGCCGGTGCTATCCTCATTTTGTGAGTAGGCCCATTTCATGGCAACCCTATTACGCAGTTGCATGTTAATTCTTGGAAGTGCTGAAAAGCTGTAGAGTCCCACTTTAAAAATAAAAGAAATAAGCCAAGAGTTTAGGCCACTTAATAGCTTTCAAAATAAATATTCTCCTGCCCATAAATCAACAAGCCAATATGTCCATTCATAATTAAAATCCAGGCATAAAACAGCCGAGAAACAGAATTCTGCCCTGCAAGGTGGACAATGAAATGGATTAGATTTAGACTAATCTTCACATCCCACTTTTGTTACCATTAGGCTGAGGTACATGGGCAAATATCTTGGTAGAATGGAGGAGAGCTTCTGAAAGCTTACATCACCCTCGAGTCCTCTCCTGAGTCTTCTCATCCTCTGCATCCCAAAAGATCTTGGGAAAGAGAACAGGTTAGGAATGGAATCCAACTGGTTAAAATTTTTAATTAAAAAGTGAGTGCTTCAAATGTTACAACCATTTTATAGAAGACTTGGAATTACCTTTATCAACGTTCTGGGTGTGACAAGAAGTATATAGGAGGGTAGAGGATTACTATTAAAACAGAATATTTTAGGTGCAGAAATTTGGAGTAAATTGTACATGTTTAAGAATAAATTCAGTCTCTTTATAAATTTATGTTTGCATAATAGCATCATTAAACATTGCTATTACATAAAAACAGATTACAGAGAACAGCTGCAGGCAAGAAGATAAAAATATCAGACTGTGAATCACATTCCCATTTTGGACCCCATTTCCAGTTTGTTCTTAAATGCTGAACACAAGACCCCTTTGAAAGGTTTTTCACACTAGGGGGGGAGGCTGTTGCTTTCTCTTCCCTGTCCCTGATTATGTTAGCTTTTTGGATAGTATATGGGACTTCTAATCTTTCCATGCAAGGAAACTGCATAGCAGACTTGGATGAGTTTCTCACTTCCGCTGCCAATAATAACAGCCATGTAGTCAGTGGACCAGCAATGGGAAGGAGATAACTTTCTACAAGTGTTTTTCTTCAGAAAAAAAATAACAATTATGCATACGTCTTGCATCAATTTGAAATGATTGCATTTTGCCTTGGAGTTGCTCAGCAAACTTTTTCTTGCATTAGGATATGCACAAATCACCAAAAACGAACTATCTCAGCCAAATCTTGTGAGATCTCACCACAATCTCATGTTGGGTGAATTTGTGAAGGGTGGGGGTATTGCTGCCCCTAGTGTAACAGTACTCTGCCATCCCAAGTGTTATACAGTGCATTACCAACTCAGTCCAGTAGCAGTCATTCGTGATCAAGTAGCAGTCTCTGCTGGATCAAGCTGACTCTATCAAATTGAGTATTCTGAGTCACACAGAGGCCAGGTAGATGCTTCCAGTAACCCCTGGGGCAGAAAAAATAGACCTTATAAATCCATTCAGAAGGCAATCTGGAACATTAAAGATTCATATAAATTTGAGCAGGTTCAGAGAAGGATAATGAAGATACTAAGACGATTAGGAACAGAGTCCACTGAAGAGGAGATTGAAGGAATTAGGAATGTTTAACCTTGCAAAGAGAACATTGAAGAAAAATATGGTAAGATTATTCAAGTACCTGAGAGGATGACACAAAGAAGAAGACCAGGATCTGTTCTCCATCGTCCCAGAGTGCAGACATGGAGTAGTGGATTTAAATTACAGGAAAGAAGGAAGATTCTATTTGAGTATTAGGAAAAAATTGTTACAGTAAGTGCAGTTTGACAATGGTACCAATTATCCAGGCTCTCCAGACTTTGCTTGTGCTAAAGTGGAGGCTGGACAGCCATCTGTAGAGCTGCTTTAATTTGGATTTCTGCCCAGAGCAGACAGTTGGACTCAGTAGCCTCTTCCAACTCTATGGTTCTATTATCTTCCACTGTTGCTGTTTCCTAGGAACTGATATTTGAGACACGGTGCCTCTGATCCTGGAGTCAACTTATAGCCCAGCTGTGCCCAGACTTTTCCTTTGCAGACCACTACATCATCATCAAAATGTTTTGCAAACCACTCCATGAGGAAATTTTTTTTGCGTATGTTCTCCTGAGCTTGCCAAATAAAAACCACCAATCAATTTTTGTATTCCCATGTTCCAACCACTTAATGTGTAAAGAACATCACTTCACATTGACATCTCACAAAAAGTCATTATTTAAAATTGGCAACTGTTATATTGTGCAACAGTATGAGTGAGGCAAGTGACACTAGAAGTAATAGTCTAACATCTAACATGCATAGTTAAGAGGTGCATAGGATTATATCCCCCTGTTTTTAGCAGAATTTCTCTAGTATGTGGAACACAGGTTGAGAATCATTAGCAACAACAGTTTTTAGTGCCTTTCTAAAGGCCAACAGGGTCAGGACCAACTTTATGATTGTTGGAGAAGAGAAGGGGAGAGATTGTTCCAGAAGACAGGACCCACAGTGGAAAAGGAATGCCTACTAGGGTCCACTAGATGACACTGTTTCAGGGAAAGGACCCAAAGCATGCCTACCCTGTTAGAGCATGTGGAACGGGCAGATACCATTGGGGAGATGCAGTCCTGCAAATAACCCAGTCCAGTGCCACGCAGGGCTTTATACAGTAGGTGATAATGTTGTGAGCTGCCCGGAGTCATGTACTTGAGATGGGTGGCCATATAAACCAAACAAATAACAACACCTTGAACTGTACTCGGAAGCCTACAGGCCCCCTGTAGGCTTCCAGTGGTGTTACATGGGCATATGAAGATACGCCCCTAACTACCAGCACTACTGCAGCACTACTGCATTCCAGACCAGTTGTAGCTTCCACATGGCCTTTAAGGGCAGCCCCATGTACTGTGCATTACAATAGTCCAGCTAGATGGTGACTGAGACATGAGTGACAATGAGCAGGGCCTCCTGATCCAGAAACAGATGCAATTGGTGCACAAAATGAAGTAGTGTAAAGGCCCTCCTGGCCACACTTGCCACCTGCTCTTCAAGCCACCCAGAATCTTTTGGAGTGGCTGGCCTTAATACATTTAAATAAATAAATAAATAAGTATCTTCAGTCCCAAGATCCAGTGGGCCCAAAAACTACAACTGCTTCGTCTTGGAAGGTGTCAGCCCCAAGTAGACCAAGCCAGGAAATCAACTCCACATGAAGGCTAAAACTATTTTAACTGAGATTAGCTATAATAACAGTATCTTGTAAGTCTGACAGTGCTATACCTCCTCCTCCTCCTTATAGTTCGGTGTATTAGGGAGGCATCTGTCTGAGCCGCTTCCAAATATTATCACACTGTTCTGGACTTGAAGAATGTTTCAGCCCCTTTTGCCCAGGTAATGGTTCCTGCATATCTCTGTCAAGGTCATCTTGCTTACTCTCTCGAGTAGGGTTAAGCAATTGTTCTTCCCCATCCAGGTCTAACATGTGACTACCCCCTTGTGGTTGAGACCTCAATAAGCTGGGTCAGGTCCATGGTGGCCATGGACTTCCAGAGCACCTCTAAGTATGTTCCAAGGAAAGGCAGGATGAAGTTCCCCAGTTCCATTAGCCTGGGAAACTGCACTGCCAGCCCAGCCACACCATCCAGCAGCACAGGCAGGGAAACTAACTCCCCCCGACTCCTGCCTTCCCTCCTCCCAGTTCAAGAGTCCCATCCACACACCAAATCATAACTCTCTCTCAACAGATTGTGTGGTCAGCCCCAGGACACTTCTGAGCATCTGTCAATCTCAAGAAATCAACTCCGCAAGAACACTAGAGCCACTTTTATTAATATTGGCTATAGTAACAGAATCCTGCAAGTCAGACTGTGCTTTACTCCCCCCCACTTATACTCATGTGAATTAGGGAGGTGTCTTCCTGAGTTGCTTATGCATACTTTCTTCTTGTTTGGGACTTAACCCATCTTTTCCCCCTTGACAAAAGATGTAGTACAAAATAGCCTATCTCTGTCAAGGTCATCTTCCATACCATCTACAGCATCCTCAGTATGAACTTCCAGATTCCTCCTCCCCTCCAGTCTCATCTGCACTAACCCCCTGACCCCCTATCTCTCTAGGGGATACAAAGGTAAAACAACAAAGAACTGCCCAGAAGCTAGGTGGGCATTCTGTCTACACACCTGTGTCATCTCTTTTTAAAACAATAGAGGTTGGCGCCTACCACCGAACATTGTAAGAGAAAGTTCCATAGTTTAACTATTTGTTTCTGCCAGATCTAGCCTTTTAGCCTAACAACTGTTGCTGTGTATCAGCCATCATCAATTTGGGTGCCTTCCAGAGGGGTGGGATTCATTACTCAGAATTCTCAGAAAGGGTTGTGCAGGATGGAGAATTCTGGGTGCTGAAGTTCATACATTTATATATATTTGTAGGGGGGGGGGAAGTAGGGCGTGCTAGAGAGAGATGGAAAGAGAAGTAGGATTTTAAAAAAGATACAGTGTTCTTGCTCTACTTTGTAAACCATCTCAGGAGCCTTTGTGGAATATAAATATATTTAAGGAAGATATACAGATACTACTCATGGAACAATTTTCATATTTTTAGTATAAACTAATGGACTAAATAATATTTTTAATGAAACAATCATTGGAACAGATCTATTCAGGCTAAAATTTGTTTTTAGTGTAATAAGCTGATATGTTTCTTGGTCTAGATTTATTATTTTGTAAGTTGAATGTATATCATCATTCTAGGCAACAAAAACAGTTTTGAAAAATGCTATGATTATATTGTCATTCTCTGATCTGCCAGAAGGGGTAGATAGAGAGCAACCTAAAATGAATCATCTTCCCTGGTGCAAAAATACTAAATTATTGAATATGTTAAATACAGTATGATGTCCAAATTCTTCCCTTAAAGATGTACCTTAAAAACGGTGAATAGGAACTGTTTCCTCTGTATCCTCCTTCTCTTTCTAGTGCTGAAGCCCACAGCACCAGAGAAATGCTGCTCACTGATCCCTTTGGTGTGTGCTAAGTTGTACATTGAAAAGTACAGGTTATGCTTTCCATCCAAAGTAGGAACCCCGTGTCAAGAATCAAGGAGGGACTTGGCAAAATATAAAGCTGAGATAAGTCAGTTTGTCCAGAAACAGAACTGGCTGTAACAAAATCCAGGTATTGTTTAGGGAGAGAGGATTGTATATTGTGCGTCTCCAGAGGTTTAATTACATGAAAAGGTTATTAACGATGATGAGGCCCTGTGAGAGATGTAGTATGAAATAGGATTTAAGTGTCAAAAGAACTTTTAAAAAATAATATTCTCTCACTGCTTTGGGATACCAGCAATTTGAGGGTGCCAATTTTACCTTTAAAATTGAAGATAAAGTATTTAGGCCTGATTATTTTTATCAACTACCTTTTAAGGAAGGAAAGAAACAGATGCAAGTTATCTTTCTTGGCCCCGGAACTTAAGGTGTATTCTTCTCTGTGCCTCCGTGTGCTTAGGAAAGGGGCGGGGCTTCAACTGCATGGTTGCAGTTACTATCTTGACTTTTTGACCCCACCCCAGGTGGGCAACGTTTGTTTGTTTGTTTGTTTGTTTGTTTGTTTTCTATCCCGCCTTTATTATTTTTATAAATAACTCAAGGTGGCGAACATACCTAATACTCCTTCCTCCTCCTATTTTCCTCATAACAACAAACCTGTGAGGTGAGTTGGGCTGAGAGAGAGTGACTGGCCCAAGGTCACCCAGCCGGCTTTCATGCCTAAGGCGGGACTAGAACTCTCAGACTCGTGGTTTGCCATTGGCTCCTTCCTAGGGCTGAGAGACAGCGATTGGCCCAAGGTCACCCAGCCGGCTTTCATGCCTAAGGCGGGACTAGAACTCTCAGACTCCTGGTTTCTAGCCTGTTGCCTTAACCACTAGCCAGAGATGGGGCCAGAGGCTACACTTAGCATTTTTTCAGAGGTTGAGGATTGTAGTTGGTGGAGTCATGATGCAAACTAAGTTGGGATGTGTCATGCATGTGGTCGGAGACAGTTGTGGTTTTCCATATGAAATTCTTTTAAATATATTGGAACTATATTAACTCTATTTTATTCATTCCTTCAGATTTACCTCCCATGTTTTCTCCAGGAGCACAAAGATTTCCTATTGGCTGGGCTGGGAGATAATGAGCTTCCATGGCTTGGGCTGCAGTTGAATCTGGGTCTCCCCAATTCTGGTCTAGCAACTTAGTGACTACCCTACATTGGCTTACACCACAATTTACACTATGATCTCTATGTGCTTTCCACCTCAAGGTGGAGAAGTACGTACCACTAATGGTTGGTAACCTGTCTGAGAAAGGACTGTAGGCCATTTTTAAAAAAAATGGTTCTGGGGTCCATAGATAGTCCTGGGATTGCTCAGTTCTACCAAAAGCAATAAACTGGCTTTGCAGGCTAGGAAAGAGTCATTGCAGAAGATGTTCTAGTGCAACTGCAGTTTTTTGGATCTCAGGTTGGTATCGTGTTGGGTAAAACTATTACTGGCCTCAAGGGGAATACCTTGACATCTGGAAAAACTAGATAAGATGTTCAGATCTGGATGATTTTAAAGATTTTTATTATTTCATCCTGTGCCTCTTTTTTTTAAATGGTGGGACTAATTGAGTGCAGCCTACATGCTGTGTTCCATTATTTCTGTATGTTTATAGATTTGTGGACTCGTAGATGTTCTGCTAGTAATTAGTTACTGCATTGTATTAGAAGCCACTGACCATTATAGGCACCAGGACTGCCATATATAGAAATTGCTTCCATGTAGGAACATTTTGCTACAGCTGTGGCTGATGATGGAACATGTGGCTGATGCGTTTTGTATGTACAAGGAAACGTTGCTCAACTGCGTGTGTGAAGCAGCCCTAATCCTATGAGTATTTTAGGAAATATGCTAGTAAGGGGGTCAAGAAAGCCACTGATTTATGATGAGGACTACCTGTATTCTATATGTAAACTTGTTCTGTTGGATTAAACTGGTACAGTATAGTTGAATGCACAATTTTTAAAATATGCAGCTGTAATTATCAAAGCTGTAATTATCAAAAATTACCCCTTCATGGATCACTGCCTTGTCGTGGCGAAGGGGCTTGCGTAACTCAATGAAGTCAGGTCAAGACGGACAGGTCATGACGGAGAGTTCTGACAAAACGTGGTCCACTGGAGGAGGGAATGGCAAACCACTCCAGTATCCTTGCCAAGAATACCCATGGACAGTATCAAAAGGCTAAAAGATATGACGCCGGAAGATGAGCCCCTCAGGTCGGAAGGTGTCCAAAATGCTACTGGGGAAGAGCGGAGGGCAATTCCGAGTAGCTCCAGAAAGTGTGAAACGGCTGGGCCAAAGCCGAAAGGACGCTCAGTTGTGGATGTGTCTGGAAGTGGAAGGAAAGTCCGATGCTGTAAAGAACAATATTGCATAGGAACCTGGAATGTAAGATCTATGAATCAAGGTAAGCTGGATGTGGTCAAACATGAGATGACAAGATTGAACATCGACATCTTAGGAATCAGCGAACTAAAATGGACAGGAATGGGCAAATTTAATTCAGGAGACCATTATATATACTACTGTGGGCAAGAATCCCTTAGAAGAAATGGAGTAGCTCTCATAGTCAATAAAAGAGTGGGAAAGGCAGTACTGGGGTATAACCTCAAAAACGACAGAATGCTTTCAGTTCGAATCCAAGGCAAACCATTCAACATCACAGTGATCCAAGTCTATGCCCCAACCACTGATGCCAAAGAAGCTGAAGTTGACCGGTTCTATGAAGACCTAAAACACCTTCTAGAACTAACACCAAAAAAAGATGCCCTTTTCATCATAGGGGACTGGAATGCTAAAGTAGGAAGTCAAAAAATAACCGGAATAACAGGCAAGTTCGGCCTCGGAGTACAAAATGAAGCAGGGCAAAGGCTAATAGAGTTTTGTCAAGAGAACACGCTGGTCATAGCAAACACTCTTTTCCAACAACACAAGAGACGACTCTACACATGGACATCACCAGATGGTCAATACCGAAATCAGATTGATTATATACTTTGCAGCCAAAGATGGAGAAGCTCTATACAATCAGCAAAAACAAGACCTGGAGCTGACTGTGGCTCAGATCATGAGCTTCTTATCGCAAAATTTAGGCTTAAATTGAAGAACGTAGAGAAAACCACTAGACCACTCAGGTATGACCTAAATCATATCCCTTATGAATATACAGTGGAGGTGAGGAATAGATTTAAAGGATTAGATCTGGTAGACAGAGTGCCTGAAGAACTATGGATGGAGGTTCGTAATATTGTACAGGAGGCAGCAACTAAAACCATCCCAAAGAAAAAGAAATGCAAGAAAGCAAAGTGGCTGACTGATGAGGCTTTACAAATAGCTGAGGAAAGAAGGGAAGCAAAAGGCAAGGGAGAAAGGGAAAGATATAACCAACTGAATGCAGATTTCCAGAGAATAGCAAGGAGAGATAAGAAGGCCTTCTTAAATGAACAATGCAAAGAAATCGAGGAAAACAATAGAATGGGGAAGACTAGAGATCTCTTCAAGAAAATCGGAGATATCAAGGGAACATTTTGTGCAAAGATGGGCATGATAAAGGACAAAAAAGGCAGGGACGTAACAGAAGCAGAAGAGATTAAGAAGAGGTGGCAAGAATACACAGAAGAACTATACAAGAAAGATCTTAATATCCCTGATAAATACGATGGTGTGGTCACTGACCTTGAGCCGGACATCCTAGAGAGTGAAGTCAAGTGGGCCTTAGGAAGCATTACTAACAACAAAGCTAGTGGAGAAGAGCTATTTAAAATCTTAAAAGATGATGCTGTTAAAGTGCTGCACTCAATATGCCAACAAATTTGGAAAACTCAACAGTGGCCACAGGATTGGAAAAGGTCAGTTTACGTTCCAATTCCAAAGAAGGGCAATGCCAAAGAATGTTCAAACTACCGTACAATTGTGCTCATTTCACATGCTAGCAAGGTTATGCTCAAAATCCTACAAGCTAGGCTTCAGCAGTATGTGAACCGAGAACTACCAAAAGTGCAAGCTGGGTTTCAAAGAGGCAGAGGAACTAGAGATCAGATTGCCAACATTCGCTGGATCATGGAAAAAGCAAGAGAGCTCCAGAAAAACATCTACTTCTGCTTCATTGACTACGCTAAAGCCTTTGATTGTGTGGATCACAACAAACTGTGGCAAAGTCTTAAAGAGATGGGAGTACCAGACCACCTTACCTGTCTCCTGAGAAACCTGTATGCGGGTCAAGAAGCAACAGTTAGAACTGGACATGGAACAACCGACTGGTTCAAAATTGGGAAAGGAGTACAACAAGGCTGTATATTATCGCCCTGCTTATTTAACTTATATGCAGAGTACATCATGAGAAATGCCGGGCTGGATGAATCACAAGCCGGAGTTAAGATTGCCGGGAGAAATATCAACAACCTCAGATATGCAGATGATACCACCCTAATGGCAGAAAGTGAAGAGGAACTAAAGAGTCTCTTGATGAGGGTGAAAGAGGAGAGTGCAAAAGCTGGCTTGAAACTCAACATTAAAAAAACTCAGATCATGGCATCTGGTCCCATCACCTCCTGGCAAATAGAAGGGGAAGAAATGGAAGCAGTGACAGATTTTATTTTCTTGGGCTCCAAGATCACCGCAGACGGTGACTGCAGCCATGAAATTAAAAGATGCTTGCTCCTTGGGAGGAAAGCTATGGCAAACCTAGACAGCATATTAAAAAGCAGACATCACCTTGCTGACAAAGGTCCATATAGTTAAAGCTATGGTTTTTCCAGTAGTAATGTATGGCTGTGAGAGTTGGACCATAAGGAAGGCTGAGCGCCGAAGAATTGATGCTTTTGAACTGTGGTGCTGGAGAAGACTCTTGAGAGTCCCTTGGACTGCAAGGAGGTCAAATCAGTCAATCCTAAAGGAAATCAACCCTGACTGCTCACTGGAAGGACAGATACTGAAGCTGAAGCTCAAATACTTTGGCCACCTAATGAGAAGAGAGGACTCACTGGAAAAGACCCTGATGCTGGGAAAGACTGAAGGCAAAAGGAGAAGGGGACGGCAGAGGATGAGATGGTTAGATAGCATCACCGATGTAACGAACATGAATTTGAGTAAACTCCGGGAGACAGTGGAGGACAGGAAGGCCTGGCGTGCTATGGTCCATGAGGTCACGAAGAGTCGGACACGACTAAACGACTGAACAACAACAACAACAATGATCAAAGACCAGAACAAAAACATAACCTTGGCTAAAAGAACAAGTCTTGAATTTATTCTAAACAGTAAATATAGTATGTAGAGCTTTTTTCAGCCCCAAAAACGTTCAATTGGTTTTTTTAAAAAACAAAAAACAAAATAAGGCAATTTATATCTCATTATATCTACCAAATCGTATTTGGATGCAAATAGCCTTAACAAAAATAGGGAATAAAAATGCTGCTCCAACTGTTAACAAGACCTTGTTTGAGAAATGGGTACCATTTCTTATTGCTTCAAGGACCTAAGGCGTGAACCCAGAGCTTACAGGAAGAACTCTCCTGGAAGAAATCATATCTCCTTCCCAAAGTGATCAACCAAATGTTAAAGCCTGCAACTGGGTATAAAAGCAGCACTTTCTCCTAATCTTGTTCCCAGCAACCAGTATTTCTCCTCTATCTTTTCTCTGTTCCCTTACTACTTGCTTTTGTTTACTCTCAAAGAAATACCTTCAACCTTGGCAACTTTAAGGTGTGTGGACTTCAACCCCCAGAATTTCCCAGTCAGACATCTTAAAGTTGCCAAGGTGGAAAAACACTGCCTTACAGAGTTGGCTATTTACAGCTACCATGACCCTTCCTCCAGGCCATGGCCAGTTCAGAAATGGTCTTGCCCATGTGGACATACTGTACCAGTTTGGAGAGGCGTTTTAATTTTTCTTTATCTGTACTGTCTCAAAGCGAGGGGCAAATGATGAAAGCATGTTGTGCTCAAGCTCCACCCCTTTTGTGGATTTTGCATGCATGCAATGTATGTGCATGCAATGACACACATACAAAAGGGGCAGAACTTACAGTGCAACCCTGCTTTTGTCATTTGTCCACCATGGATGGAGATGTGTCTCCAAAAAGCCAAATGTCATCAAAATAATGAAAAGTGTGCCATGACACTACAACACAAGCTCTACCACTTACCTATTCGAGGCAACATTGCAACCCAACTACAAAGGGGGGAGGAGTTTGCATCACAGTATGTTTTATCATTTGCCTCACTTTGCTCCCTCCTCAGACACCCATGATGGTATGTTTGGTACTGGTTTTGTGAACATGGCCATTGTGGTCTCATAACTATGATTTATGATTTTGTATGTTGGTGCAAACCCAGCTGATTGTGCTTTCATTCAATAAACCACAATAAACCTTGGCTTACTGTGATGTGTTAACCCAGCCTGTCTGTTCAGACAGTCTTTTCTCTTCAGACTAACAGAAATTCTCCAGATTTTCAGAATCTGCCCGTTAGTCGTTTTGGTTAGAGTAGGGCTACCAGTTCACCACTAAATGACAGCAAAGTTATCTGGCAAGCTCTAACTCTTTGCTGCCATCTGGCAGTCAACTGGATTTTTGCAACCTAGATTACAGCAGCCTGAAGCAAGAGATATCAGAGATTGAACTTTCTGCATACAAAGTCTGTTTCCTGACACTGATCTTTGTTTCTAACTTTGTAGTAATGGGGAAATTCTGTTTGTTGATGTTGCAAAGACTCAAAGAATTAGCAGATCTAGGTTTACTTATTTATTTATCTATCAAATGTATATAGCTGCCCATCTAATGAATTAGACTCTTGAGTTGTTTGGCTGTAGCTAGAATTGCATTAGGGTTCTTGTTTTGTTTTTTGTATTCTCTTTTTAACTGGGTGTGGAGCCTTATCTTCTTTTGGCACCTTTAAAAAAGTTGATTTTTGTTTAAATTGTGGAGTTGACCAGTGGTCTTCTAGCACCCACCTCAGCTTGGCTGAACAATGGACTCCCAAAAGTTTTTGTTTGGTTTCTCTTTATTTAGCCAGGGCAGAGATTCCCGCATACAGTATAGAGCAGGGAGCCTCCTGGTGATGGCTATACATTGCAGCTGGAATAGAGGCCCAGCTGAGGGAGGAGGAAGGACAGAGCTAGAAGCAGTGAGAGGTGATGTACAAAGTGTTTTAACCTTGAAATGGACATTTTGAGTGTGCATGCTCAAAACAATATGTATGATTTGAGAATTTTGCTTACAATTCAAAACAAACTGGCTGTTTGGAGTGATGTTATTTTGTGAGTTTCATCCATTCTGAATGCTGCAGTGGAGATAGTGTGTCTGTGTCTGTTTACTTTTTCTAGCCTAGCCAATATAGTAGATGGATCCAGTCATGTCCCTGTTGGGTTAGACTAAATGGGATGATATGGGCATGGAGTGTTGAAAGAAAAGCAGCAGTGAGGCAGATGGGCAGACAGAAGAAGAAAATTGCATGCCTGCCAAAATATGTTTTTTTAAAAATCTTTGTTAAGGAGAGGATAACATTCATATTTTTTAGATAATGAAGAAGTGCTGGTGCATGTGTGCTATAGTGTTTTACAAATGAGTGTTGCTAATGCTATTGAGGTGGTGTAGATACAATCTCAGTGCAATGATGGCTTGGTTTGTTTCTTCAGCTTTAATTTCCTATTGATGTTGAGCTTTTAAAAATTCAGAAATTCTGTGTTGGTTTGGGCTGGTTTGTTGAGCTTTGGTTTATGTATGTATTATGTGCATGTACTTGTGTCATGTACTAATGTTAATGTTGTTTATGCAGTTTATTTGAAGGGATTCTCTGTGATCTTTTCGGTGAGGTATTTTCACTCTAACAAGGCACAGAAGCCTCATTTGATGAATAGACTGAGGGGAAATGGCTGCCCCACTCTGAGGTTTCAAAGTGGGAGCCACTTCATTTCATTTGAGAGCTTTAAAGGTATGCTTTGAAGCTTCATCAAGGCAAAGTACCCTTTTAAGCTTTGCATACACAGCTTTTTTTTCTCCCATCTGTGCAAGTAAAAACATCAGCAAAGTTGATTGATCTTATTAAGTTGGTGGTGTGGTAATGTCAATGGAAAAATTGGCAAAAACTTTTTTTTTAAGAGATGGAAATCTTATGAAAATCTCATAGTGTGATTTGTACTTGGCTGTCTGGGCCTGGTTATCTCCATGCTAAGATAAATGGCAATTAAAGGGAATGTTAAAGAGATCATTGGTGTTGCCGTTATTATTTTGGCTTAGCGTTTTAGCATTTAGTTAAAGGAGTTTTCCAGTAGAATTACAGTAAGAGTTTTTTTTTCTGATAGCAAGTTCAAATATAAATAAACTCAATGGGGACAGCTGAGTTGTGTTCCTATTGTTTCCTATGGAGATTTGTTTTAATGTTTTCAAAAATAGTTTGAAATTCAACACTTGCCCATTTTTCTGCAAGTTGAGTGGCTGATACAGTCAGCACGGACTACCACCCTATAGTGGGGAGCAGCTGGCCCTTTAAATCACAAACCTGCCTTATGTGCCCAGAGGGAGTCACCAGACCCCTGAGAGCCAATAGAGCAGAGCTTTCCAAACTGTGTGTGGGACACGTTAGTGTGTAGGCTGCAGTGTCTGGGTGTGTCGTGGCTGCTGCTGCCTCCGAGCCCTGCCAGGATTCCGTGCAGGTCCTAGTGCCTGCCTTGTGCCCTGCTGTAAGAGTGTGTCACGAAATGATGCATGTCTAAAAAGTGTGTCACCAACATGAAAAGTTTGGAAAGCTCTGCAATAGAGGAAAAGAAAGGGTTCTGTCAGGTTTTGGGCGGGAAGAGTTTGGTGGGGGAGGGAGGGGAGAGTTGGCTGGAGTCCTGGAGGAGGAGGTTACCTCAGGCAAGGTTGGAAATTGAGTTGTTTGGCTGTAGTTAGAATTGCATTAGCGTTTTTTTTTTTGTATTTAATCTCTTTTTAACTGTGTGTGGAGCCTTATCTTCTTTTGGCAACTTTAAGAAAGTTGATTTTTGTTTAAATCGTGGAGTTGACCAGTAGTCTTCTAGCACCCACCTCAGCTTGGCTGAACAATGGACTCCCAAAAGTTTTTTGTTTGGTTTCCCTTTCTGTATTTAGCCAGGGCAGGGGTGGGGTGAGAATTTCCCCTTCAACCTTCTTCTGCTTCCTCCAGAGGGGAAGTGAGAAAGTGGTGGTATAGGTAGTCCTCATTTAGTGACTGCCTCGTTTAGCAACCATTCGCAGTTACAACGGTGATGAAAAAGTAACTTTATGACCAATCCTCGCATTTGCGAACTTCACAGGTCTGTAAAGCAAAGGAAAAGCTGAAGTAAGATCATAACTACAGTTGTGGTTTCACTTAGCAACTGCTTCACTTAACAACTGAGTTGCCGGTTCCAATTGTGGTTGCTAAACAAGGACTGCCTGTAATCAAGGGATCTACTATTCCAGTTGCTGTTCATCTCCAGGCATGAGTTACCTCAGAACCAGAGTACCTCAGAGAGAGGGGCTGGTTTGACTCTGAGGGTGTCTGTCTTGTTATACACCTACCTGGGTTTTTTTTGGGGGGGGGTAAAAATCAAGGGAGCATATTTCCTATAGACCGAACATTCACAATGTTTGAAGTTTTGTTTCATTACAAGAGAGTCCACTTGGAATGTTTTTTCTGAGTTGAGAACAAAACACATAAGTTTCCTGCAGATCCCTTGAGCCATGTTTTTTAAAGTGTGGTCCAAGGACCCCTGGGGGCACCCCAAGACCACCTCAGGGGTCTGCGAAATCAAAATTATTTGTCAGATATTGAAGATATCAATGTCACTGTTCTCATTCTTTTTTTTAATTGGTTAAAAAATATAGGTTTTTTTTCATGAAAAATATTTTATTTATGTTAATATCTAATGGGTTTAATATTGTTATTTTTACATGATTCAATAAATAAATATTCCACGAATGCATCCATTTTAATTTTTAATATGATAAATGTTGATAAATATAACCCATACAAACAAAACCTCCATAATTTTTAGAAGTGAGAAGGGGTCCTGAGAGCAAAAAGTTTAACAAACACTGCCTTAGAGAGATACTGTATAAGAAGACAGACGAGAAAAAGTAAGGAAAGGAAATGATACCGTAAAGGGGCATGCAGGTCCAAATTGTTTACGTCCATGACTTTCCAGAGCAGCATTATCAAAGGGGGCATACATCTTGGACCTTCCTGGTAGTAGGGATCTGGCAGGGACCTGACCTTATCAATCATTTTTCCTGATCCATCAGCATCTGAGATAGAGGATTGATGCTGTCTTATGATGGTGGGCAACAATGCTGACTGGACAAGTTATTGACACCTGATTGCAGTTCTCACAAGTTGACAAAACACAGGCAATAAATGCAAATTAAATAATGAACAATTTGCTGCACTTCCATGGTTTTCTAATGAGAGGTTCTCCGCTATATACATTCCCTCCAAGCTGCTGGGTTGTGAGCAACACTGAAATTTTCCTTCAGTACCAACTCCATGGAAGATTCATTTTGTGACCTGTTTTAAACCAGTTCCAATCCATTTTGTTTTCTGCATGCCTTCTTTGCTTTGTTTTGAGGACACAATCATGTTAGTAATGCTAAACGTTACAGTGGTGAACATGAGCCATGGATGTGGGAGAGACAGAAGTGGGCAGCGAGTTAGTTTAATGACTGAGAAACTTTTGTGTAAATTAGATCTATCTAGTTAAAACATACTGTGTGTTTAAAGCATAGTGTATTAAACCATGCCAAATACTCTGCAGTTTTGCTAATGCTGATAATATAATTTGACACTGGGGGAAAAAATCATCAAATTCCACCTTTCACAGTGTATATGCTTTTATTTTTATTTAGCTGAAATAACAAGAGTAGATCTGGTGAACTCCTTGATAGGAACCAGAAACCAGGCAGAGCTACCCAGATATGAAAGGCCAGGAGTATTGTCTTTGTTTGGGGGGATAAATAGAGAAGTTCATTAAGAATGACTAGTGAAAAAGGAACACAGCTTAGGAACATATGGGAAATCAGTTTACTTCAGAGGACTGAGGGTGAAAGGAAGGGAGGACTGCTTTTTATTACAACCTGAAATACATTATAATTGAGCTGAACTTTTACACAGATGGTTTTTCTTATGATGACAGCTGTGACGTATATATAAAACAGTGAGCAGAACTGTCTCTTGTGGCAGTATGGTACACATGTAGTATTGGTCCAAACGAAATTGTCTAGTAGCCAGAATGGAACAGCAGAGTTTGAGAAGTTACGCTGGTCAAATAAAAATGTATAATTTGTCGCATTTCATTACAAAGGGGGGAAAATATTGAAGTGTCTTTTTAGAAATGTGTTTATTTATAATCACAATTGAGTAGCATTTTGAATCTCCTATCTAGATGGGTTTCTTACTGTTTTTTACATCAATTTTCCAATTATTTTTAGTGTATCTAAACTAAATATAGTCAGAGATACCAAGCACCTGTATTCATGACACTGGAACATTCACATATTTTTCGACTGTAGAAATTGATTGCTATTTTGATTATGTATGCACACTGGGGATTGAAGTATATAAAAAGGCTTAGTTTGTATTTCCATGCCATGATGCAGAGCTCGGTATATGCCGTAAAATGCACATGGAGCTTCATTTCTTTTTTGGTGGGAAAAATTAGTCTGCTGTGCATCAGTCTTTGGCCAAGAAAAACTGAATTTATAGGAGCTTTTTGGGCACATCAGAGTTCCTATGATCAGAAGAAACTTTTCGTATGTTTGGAAGACTTAAATTTGAACTGTTGCTCAGTTGTTACTTTTCTAGGTATCCTCACTAGCACTTTAAAACATCTTGTCCTCAGTTTAAAGCTTGGAGAATGAGGATAAATGATACAAAAAGTTTCTTCTATAACAGTTCCTTTGTTGTCTCAGTAGGTGGCAGACCTTGGCTAGTCTTATTTGAGCTTAGAAGCTAAACAGAATAGGAGTTTGGTGGGAATCCGCCAGGGAATATCAGGGCTGTAGGCTAGACTGGGGAATTGAAAAACATCCTGGAAGGAAGCAGGGACAAACTACTTTGATATGACTGCCAAGAAAATGACATGGACATATCAATCAAATCAAAATCATGATTTGGAGAAAAACTATCTTTACAATTTTAATCAACCTTGGAAAAAATCTTAGTGTCTTCAGCAATATATATTTATCAGTATTGTCTATGTTTGCTCTAGCCACTGAACCACCCTTTAGGCTAGCATATTGTGAGAACCCAGTCCAAGTGGTTAGGTTGTGGGTCAGTGTTTCCTGCAAACCTCAAAAGGGCGTAATTGAGTAAGCTGTGATTAAATGAATTATGGGTATGCATATTGAGTGGATACAGTGATTGGGTTGGCTGCAGATGGGTTTCAGCAGTATAGAGGAGTACAGAGATGAACTTGAAGGGATTCCACAATTGCTATGTAAGCAACAGCTTAGCACAGATAGACAGGAGGGAGTGAGGAAAAAGCTCAAGATTGCACCACCTTATTTTTCTTTAGTATGACAGGAGAGAGAGAATGTCTGCCAGGTTTTCAAGATTCTGTTATCATACTCCTTAATAATAGAGTTCCACTAGTTCTTGTGGTGTTGGTTTTCTAACCTAGTCATAAACATACATTTTTCTTTCTTTTACAGACAACAGGAAAATCAGAGTCAATGGTACAAGAGAACCTCTTGAATTTAAATCAAATCAATGGTTTGGAGCAACAATCAGAACTCATAAAGGGAAAGTTGTAGTAAGTTTTTACACCTTTGTTGTTGTTGTTGCTGTTGTTGTTGTTGTTATTTTAGATACTTTTCAATTGTATATATTCAAAGCACATGTGTTTAATTATTTAAAAATATTGTTATGTGGATTCATAAAGAAGAAAACTCCAAATTCCATTATTGGCCTTTATTAGACTAGCCAAAATGACTTGAAATAGACCAGAGCTTTCCAAACTGTGTGTCAGGACACGTTAGTGTGTCGGCTGCAGTGTCTGGGTGTGTTGCAGCTGCTGCTGCCTCCGAGCCCTGCCAGGATTCTGCGCAGGTCCTAGTGCCTGCCTTGTGCCTTGCTGCCTGCCTCCAAACCTGCCCTGCCAGGATTCCGTGCAGGTCCTAGTGCTGCCTTGTGCCTTGCTGCCTCCAAACCTGCTGTGATTCCATGCAGGTCCTAGTGCCTGCCTTGTGCAAGAGTGTAAAAGTGTGTCGCAAAATGATGCATGTCTAAAAAGTGTGTAACCAACATGAAAAGTTTGGAAAGCTCTGAAATAGACAATATAAGGGTTAGGGTTAGTGCTTCAAGTATGAAAGCAAAATGTGCTTTGGCAAGCACAAGATGCCCTTGCTTGCAGGTCCTTAAAGGAGCTATATCTTTTTTCCAAGATTGTATCTTTTGCAGCTGCTGCATGATCTTGGGTAAAGACACACCTGGTTTTAAGAAGACACTACATGCACATCCCTTCTTGCTGCACAGCATGTATCCAAAGCAGTTCCCAACCCTAGAGTGTGTGCTCTCAAAATCATTTCAGTCTAATGGATTTTGGTGGGCTATAAATGCAATATAAATAAATAAAGGGAGGTCTTTATCAATCTATATAATTTTGTAGCATATTTGTATGCGTGTGCACATATGTGATTTTAATGTTGAGGTTTATTTTTGAAAAATATCCTAGGATAATTTTTTACCTTCGAGGTAGACCAGACCAGGAAACCAAAGTTATGAATGCAAATATGTCTATGAAGGTTCTCAGTCATCCAGGTGGAATTGTCTGTAGCTTGAATCATGTCAACTGGATTTCTATTTTCTCAGTGGAAACGTTTCGCTCCTTATCCAAGGAGCTTCTTCAGGCTGAGCAAAGTTAGTAAGGGAATCCTTAAATATGTTTCTAGGTAGCTGTGTGACCTTACACCTGGGGCTAGGTCATGGTTATTTTGAGATGCTATTTCTAAGTCCCTTTATCATCTAAAGGAGGATCGTTAAGATCACCATGCTGCTGTTGAGCTTGCGAAATGGTCTTAATCTTCCTAGGCACAGAAGACAAAGCAGGGAGGAAGATGGGGAAAAGATTGTGCCTGAGGCCCCCACCTCTATTCAAGGAAGGATTTTCCAAGTTGGCATAAATGGATTCCTTGACCCCTCTCTCAAACCACCTATCTTCTCTGTCTAAAATGTGAATGCAAATACTACTTTTATTAAAATGTGAATGCAAGTACTACTTTTATTATAAGATTATGGTAATAGAATCTTGCAAGTCTGAATACACTTCCCCCCTCCCTCCCTTTATCTTCTTGAGAACTAGGGAGGATCAAGTCTGAGGTGCTTTGTCAAATTACATTTCTGCCTTGGATTCAAATTTCTTTTATCTGGTCATTGTCTTGGTTGCAGCTCATCCTCCTCAAGGTTATTCCTACTTCCCATTACATCTATATTCTAAATTAATCTATTTCCCAGAGTAGATTTGTACTAACCTAAATGCTGTGATATTCAGCTTGATAATAAATTGTAGTCATTTGTTAAATAGCCCTTTCAGAGCAATATCCATGGTGAGCACACACACGGAAGACTTAGCAGACCAAAATAAAGCATGTTTGAAGGAAATTGTATACTGAAAATAAGTTAGGACGGCATTCAAAAGGTTTCCAGAAGTTTAATTCGTAATATTAGAACCTTCCTCAGTATTTAACTCACACAATTCTGTAGTTCATGGTAGTGTTATAACAAGACTATGAACAGAGATTTTGGCACCTGTTAGGACTTTAGTTGCCCCTCAAACCTATTTCAATCAACAATCAGGCCTATATAAGAAATCCCATTGTTCTCATATATGCATCCAGTATTGGGTTTGGGATTATTCTCGAAAGAGATGGAAAAACGTGCTTATTTGTTTCTAAAGATAGTTCAAAGGATCTGGAGCTTTTCCAAAAAATTATCATTAAATTGTGTGAGAAGGGGGAAATGGTTCAATACAGGGAGTGTAATATATTATCTGCATTTAGTTATTTTAATTGAATTTAGTTGTGTGTGTGTATGTGTGTGTGTGTTGTGCTTTCAAGTCAGCATTGACTCCTTGCAACTGCCTGGACAAGGCCCTGCAGTTTTCTTGGCAACTTTTTTGGAAATGGTTTGACATTGCCTTCTTCCTAGAGCTGAGAGAGAGAGACTGGCCCAAGGTTACCCATATGGCTTCGTGCCTAAGGTGAGACTAGAACTCACAATTTCCCAGTTTTTAGCCTGTTGCTTTAACCACTACACCAAACTGGGTCTTGAATATAAATTAATCAAATTTATTTTTGGTCATGCTCCTACCTAGTTCTTTGTCCAGCCTGCCCCCCGCCCCTTTCTGTAGTATAGTCACCAGCCTGCTCCTGAAAAGTTCTGGGGGAAAAAGTGTGCATTTTCTCCTTTAGCTTGTAAAATAATGTTTTAAATGTGGGTACTAAGAGGCATATAAATATAGAGTTCTCTCAGAAAGTCTAATTTCCAAGTCAGGGTGCAGGCAGATGCTTCAAATGCTGAATGAAATAATTAAAAAATTATATAATAATAAATTTCATTCTGAGTCCAAGATACGTAAACTCTTGTTGTAATTATTTAATATTCATTGGACTCAAAGAGCTGTTCACAAAAATAAAACAATACATAATTACAAACATGAATAATTTAAAACACTAGTAAAAGCTAGAAGTGTATAGCAACCACAAGATTTAATTTGTTTTGGTACTTTGGGAAAGAGCATTATTTGGGTCAGGCCAAATCAGAAGTGGTCTATGTACACATGCATACATAGACACATACATTCCCAATTTTTATTCTTTATCTTCAGTTGATTTTGATTTTTTTCACTGGTCTATTTTCTTGTTAAGTCTGTATTTTTTAGTATTTATTTTTTAATTTGCAAAAACTATTAATAAAGAAGTAGCCATTTTAATTTGGGCAATTTAAAGCAAAAAAGCATCTGCTAATGATTAGCTTGGGGGGAAAAGCTTAGTCAATTGTTTTTCAGTGGACTGGGATGAAATTAGCATTCCTCCATGCAAGGAGGAACTCTGAGTTACTGAGTTGACCATGGCATGCTGCCTTCCTTTTATATATCCATCACTTCTTGAGGAAGGGGAAGAAAAAAGTCAGAAGGAACACTGTGCGGTTCTTAAACATATACTTGAGTAACTTATGTATATATTTAATATATATATATATCAATGTTACAAGATCTAGAATAGTCCTGGTGTGAATACTCTAAAGTCTACATGTTCAGCAGCCTAGTAAGTCTAACTTATTCCCTCCCTCTATGGTCCTTCAGAAGGGGCGTGGTGGCTCAGCGGGTAAGACGCCAGGCTTGTCGATTGGAAGATCGCAAGTTCGGACGTTCGAATTCCTAGCCCTGCGTGACGGAGTGATCTCCTGCACTCGCCCCAGCTCTTGCCAACCTAGCAATTTGAAAGAATGCAAATGCAAGTAGATATAAATAGGTACCACTTCGGTGGGATGGTAACAGCATTCTGCGTCATGCCGGCCATATGACCGCAGAAGCGTCTTCGGACAACACTGGCTCTTCGGCTAACAAACGGAGATGAGCACCGGCCCCTAGAGTCAGACACGACTGCACAAATGTGCGGGGGGAACCTTTACCTTTTTTTTTATGGTCCTTCAGTAGATATTTGTCCCAAAGTTGCACTGGGTTGGTGATTAGATAGTGATGGTGAGAATACTTGTCTAACTAGCCTGGCTAATAGGATGATAGGAATAGCTTGGAGAGACTAGAAAACAACTTTCGTTTCCTTTAGCAATCAGCTGACTCAATGTATTGTGTGAACCTAGGCATTGCAATTAATAAACTATGACTTATGCTTAACATATTGTGTGAACCATAGCAATTGTGGTTTTATTCAATAAATCCTGGCTTACCATTACCTCACTTGGAGAATGTTCTTCACAGTTGTAGAACTGTTGCTCTACTAGAGTAGAATCAGTGGATCTATGGCTCTAAACCTGAAGTTTCTCTCATAAATCCTTGTGCAGAGTGTTTACAAGCTCTGATGGAAATCCCCAGGTGAAACCCTATAGCAATCTATTTGTTTTCTTTTGAGCAGTTTTATTAAGTTGTAAGTCACTAGTGATGGTTTCTTTACCAGAGCAGGCATTTCACATTGGCAGCTAATGTAGAAGGATTTAATGCAAAGCTTTAGAAAGGACAGCAAAACATTTTGTGTTGTGAACTATAGATTTGGTCATGCTTAATTTTCCCAAACAATTATGAAGCAGCAAGTGTTGTCTTGGGGATTTGCTTCAAAATGGTTTGAATTATTTCTAAATGGGAGTGTGTATCTAAAGGAAATGCCTTGCTTGAAATGTTCGCTCATGTGGTTAACCCTAGAAAAGGACTTTGACATAAAGCAGGTGATGAATAAAACATCACCCTATCCTGTTACAGAGCTCCTTGGCGTGAAATTCCCAGCAGTTTCCAAGCAGTCCCAGCTCTCAGATTCCAAACTGATTTACCTTCCTTTGCATGTCTTCCTTTTCCTCCCATCCTTACTCTTTTTGAAATGCAGTGTTGATTTCCTTACACAAAATGACTGTCAAAAGCGAAGCATGCATAGAATGTCCCGAAATAATCTTTGCTAGCTGCCAACCATGAAGGTCAAGCAAAGGGGCCAAAGCATAAGATCAAGCACACATCTTTACCCTTAGTTGTATTTCTCTTGCAGTGAATGGAAGAGCCTGTTGAGGAGCTCCTTGTAACAAAATATTATTATTACATGCCCCTTGTTTCCCTGAGTGGTAAGAATTTCTGGGCTTGAGTGAGAACTGGACACTTATGATACCTTCGTAATACAGGTTTTATGTAGCACTAGACCAGCAGAACATGTCCTAAATCCCTTTTTGGGCCTACTGAACCTTTTTTGTCCTTAACTGCTAATAATCAAAAGTATCCATTTGCTCCCTTTTGAGACAAAAATTACATCAGCTGCTGTGTAATATCCTCAAACTGGCTTAAAATAAATGGTAGAACAAGATAAAACCCCCAAATCTCAAATATCCAGGGAAAGGGTCAGAATCCCAGCCATCCCCAAAATAAGAGCCATCTCTTTAAGAAGAATTCCAAGCCACCAAAAGGGTGCCCAACCCATAAGTGGAAGAAACAGAGGCATTCCAAAGAGGCAGCCAGGTTCCTTTCCTACTGTTTTCATCTCAACGGAGGCGGCTGTCATGTATCCAACAGCAATACCCTCAGTCACACCCAAGAAACAAGCCCCCTAGTTAGTCTGGTTTCCCGCCAACATACAGTGTGTAACAGTTTAAGGACATTCCTTGAGCTTGCAATCCTAACTGGACAACATCTCTAGCTGAAACTCACTATCCTATATTTAAAAAAGGCCTTCATTGAGAAAGTGAGGCTAGAAGAAAAGGCAGTGGGATGGCTGAAGGAGTTTGTTTGCTGGTAATGATAATCCCTAGTTTACTGCAGAAGCGTAAAATCTATTGATCAGTGGTCTGTGATGTTTATCAGATTTTTTTAAGTGGGAAAGGGGGTCACAATATTCCATTAGCAATTCAGGACTTTTTTTTTTTTAATATAAAGAGAGTATCAAACAACATTGCAAATTAGGAAAGCTCCTCATGATATTTTCTTCTAACTAGTCAAAACTGCTCTGTTCAGGCTTGATACCCTAAGTAATTTGAGCAACTGAAGGACTTCCTCCTTCCAATTGTCAAATGGGAAAAGGAAGCATCCAGTAATCACCTTTGCAACAAACGTGATTGCCTTCTTGGAAATGTTTTCTAGCCAGGTTAAAAGTGCTTCTGTTTAGCAAGTTTTTTGAGAGCTAATTTTCTGTCATATGCATTTCTATTCTAAAGATATTTCAGGCTCTGTGCTGCTCACTTGCAGTAATAGTTGTTTATTTTCATTTATGCATAAAATTCCTGTGGATCTACCTAAGTTTAGTGGGAGAAAGAAGGCTGGAAAGTGCCATATTGGCCACCAGTTACACCAGAGCTTTCCAAACTGTGTGTCGCGACACAAAAGTGTGTCGCCACACACAGTCTGGTGTGTCGCCACACAACCCGGAACGCTTCCGGGTTTTCCCGCAGCGACACACCAACTGCAGCGTGCAAAACCCGGAAGCGGAGCAGCGCTTCCGGGTTTTTGCGCGCTGCCGCAAGGACGGCACTTCTGGGTTTTCCCGCCGCGACACACCAACGCCGGTTGGTGTGTCGCCGCGGGAAAAACTTTGGAAAGCCCTGAGTTACACCATATAATTATGCATGTAGTGTCTCTGTTCAAGTGGTATAGCCCAGGAAATTTCCCCAGGCAGGCTCCATTCAAAGATCAGAGAATGTGGAAAGCAGTAGCGATGCTGGATTTGCTACATGTGCCTCTGTTTCTTTACTGTGCAAATGCTTAATATTAGAATCCATACTAACCCCACAGATCAAAGTACCCTTGTATGAACATGACTTTTAACACATCAAAGTATTTGTCCTTGGTTTTCCCAACTTTAGGACCTTCAGAAATTTTGCTAGAGTTCGTATTATCCACAGCACATGAGAATAAGGGTAGGGGTAATGAACATTCTAGTTTAACATGAACTGCCGTGAGATATTAAGGCAGTACAGGTAATCCTCGCTTAACAATGATAATTGGAACTGGAATTTCCATCGCTAAGCGATGCGGTCATAAAGTGCAATGTCACATGACCGCATCGCTTTGCGATGGAAATCCCAGCAGTTCCTGTTGCTGTCGTTAAGCGAGGATTGCGGGTCATTAAGCGAGGACCTCACATGACCACAACTTGCGATTTCCTGCCAGCTTTCAACAAGCAAAGTCAGTGGGGAAGCTGGCAGGAAGTCGCAAATCCTGGTCACGACATGCCTTTCCTTAGGCAGCTCGCAAGCAGGCTGGCGAGCAGGTGAGTGCTACAGAATGCAGGAAGGCGGGGTGTGGGTGCTGCGGTGCAAGTGTGGCTGGGCGTGTGGGTGGGTGCTGTGGCATGGGGCAAGTGTGGCTGGACATGTGGGTAGATGCTATGGCCAGTTGCAAGTGCAGGTGGGTGGGGGGATGGGTGTTGTGATGTGTGAGTGCGGTGGGGTGGGGGATAGGTTCTATGGCCTGGTCTGGTGTGAGTGTGGGCAGGCGTGTGACTGCCCACCCACCCACCCAGGGCCTGCGCTTGCCCTGCTGCCCAGGGACTCCTCGTGGGAACAAGCGGCAGGAAAAACTTACCAGGGCGACTTGCAACTTCCTGCCGGCTTCCCCATTGACTTAGGTTGTAGGAAGCTGGCAGGGAAGGTTGCAAATGGTCATCACATGACCGTGGGTTGCTGCAACTGTTGTAAGTGCAAGCCAGTTGCCATGCGCCCAAATTGGGATCATGTGACCGTGGAGACGCTGCAATGGCCACAACTTTGAGGACTGGTCATAAATCCCCCTCGTTCAGTGCTGTTGTAACTTTGAACAGTAACTGAATGAGTGGTGGTAACCCAATTATTACCTGTAGTGACAAATATTCTAAATAAATAAACATCTAAAGACTCCAGTTGTGTTAAGCTGATCTATCTTAAAAGAACCAGTGTGATGCCATGGTTGGGTTAGGGTTGGATTAGGACTGGAGAGACTCAGCTTCAGTCATGGAATTTTACTGTGTGGCTTTGGAGCAGTCATTATTTCATAGCACAGCTTTACCCCATAGGGAAAGTTCCAGGAGGGCAAGTTGTGTATGGTTCTTGAACTTCAGGATAAAAGATGGGATATAAATTGAATGAATGAATGCATATACATTAGAACAGCTCTTTGGGGCCTCAGGCAGTTTTTTTAAAACTCTGCCCACTACAGCCAACAAGATGAGAGATGGGGAGAGATCCTGGATCTCTCGTCTACTGGGTCCTGAAGTACAGTTGCTCCTGAGCAGAATGGAGGATAGGACAGAGCAGGGAAAAGAGCAGCAGATGTGGAAACATGTACATCTTGCTGAGAGTCCACCCAACCTGGCAATGTCAATACTTTGGAAAGCAGTAACCTGGGTTTATAAAAAAATACATCCGGTATTACACAAATTACTGTACTGCAAACCTAACCCAAACACCTAAAAGCTTTTTGTTGTGCAACTCATATTTTGATAGGCTTGTGCTCCCTTATATCATTGGAGGACTCTGAAGGCTGCTCCTGAAAAAGATCCTGTGGGCACCTGCTATGTTGCTGTTCAGAATTTCAGTACTTATGCAGAATATTCTCCTTGTCGCAACAGTAAGTTCTTTGGGTAGTACAATTTGTACTCTGTAGAAAAATTTTCATCTGTGGTCTCATGCGTTCAGCCTAGGCATGCAGTTCTGAATCAATAGCCCTTGGTTACAAAGAGACATTTAATTATATATTTTTCCATTTGGGATGCTTTTATGTTTCATTAAAAGAATAATGATGAGGCTGGTGCTACAATGATGACAAGTCAACTCTGGCTTAATTTAAAAGAATTTTCAATATGGCAAACAGACCTTGATAAGCAGAGGCCAAATTTTAAAAGCAGCTGATTACTCCAGATATAGCCATCCCTCTCTCCGTTTCTTTTTGTAGAACTGGCAGTTAACTGCTAGAACTTGTGCTAAGATAATTATGTTTGTGAACAAGGAAGTTGTACAGTGTATTGTCGAAGGCTTTCACGGCCGGAGTTCAATGGCTGTTGTGGGTCTTCCGGGCTGTGTGGCCGTGTTCTGGAAGTTGTGGTTCCTAGGAACCACAACTTCCAGAACACGGCCACACAGCCCGGAAGACCCACAACAGCCATTGAAGTTGTACAGCATGAGATGGGAGACTGCTAAATTAACAGAGAATTGCACAATTCCTGCAGGCCTTCTAACTGTCATTCTTCAGTGCACCTGTGAAGGTGTTGGTCATATATGAAAGACAGTTGTTTACATCAGAATGTACAGAGGCAGGGGCATCCAGAAGGGGCTCAAAAATTCAAAATAGTGGCTGCCTCTATTTTATCTGCATGGTATATGCAAAAAAGAAGTAGAAAAGGAATGGTGCTTTGATCATGTGATTGCATCTGCCATCTTGACTGTTCTGGCCCCTCTGCAGACTCTCTGGCTATGATGGACTGCAGCCAAAATGTGTGCAATCCAAGGTCCTTTCTCCAACTCAAGCTAAACTCATGTAGAAACAAACTAAACCAAGGATTTCATCTTCATCTTTGGATCTTCCAAATATGAACTTTTTGCTTAGATTCATGTTTCCTTGCTAAAACTCACATACTGGTTTTGATTTTGGCTTTGGATGATCATGTATTATCATTTTCATTGTCACCATTCTTATTTTACTTTGGATCTAGAATTCATCTAAAAATTGTTGCCTAAGTTTTAGCACAAAAAGAGATTACATTTGCAGCCAGTTAACTCGTGGAAAACCCTCCCTT
This sequence comes from Charina bottae, assembly GCA_023362775.1. NCBI lineage: Eukaryota > Metazoa > Chordata > Lepidosauria > Squamata > Charinaidae > Charina > Charina bottae. The sequence goes on along the minus strand of JALMGJ010000007.1, from coordinate 45,049,948 downwards.
ATTAGTTATGATAATATTTGAGTCAATTTACAATATAAAACTAATTCAGTGTTCATCCTTTGATACCTTCAGACAACCCAGATCCTGAGGGGCAAGGTTACTGTCAAGCAGGATTCAGCTTAGATTTTTATAAGGTGAGCATCTACAGTGATTGACTGGCTGCTGGAGTTTCTAATCACTTTCACATTGACTCTCATATGCACTCTTCTCCTCCAATTCATCATTTCCTATCTCAAAAATATTTGTATATATATAACGAACACAAACACAAACACACTCACATACACACACATACACATACAGCATGTACATACATTGTATTGAGTCTCAAAAATCTCAAGACTCCTAAAAACTCAAGTTTCATTCAAAGACTCCTACAAAACTGGCATTTTCCCCGATTCTTATTCTAATCCTAGGCAGGCATCCAAATGAACAATGGGAAACGTGCAATTTTCTTCTTGCACCAGAGGGAGAATATGTTTTCTTGAAGGGAGAGATTAATCAGTTACAGATTCTGTAGTTGATTAACAGTTCTAATAAAAACAGGCAATTTTGTTGACAAGATCCTTATTCTTCCATCAGTGATATTAGATGAATTCTTGGCAAGAGGCAGGGCTGGTAAAAACAACATTTTCTTAATGTCAGTTGTCTTTATTTAAACAAAAACATAATACCATAACTACAGTTCCTGGCTACACTCCTGAGCTGAAATTGAGCCCCCCCCCCATGTCCTTACAAGCTGATGCTAGTTGGTGGAAGCAGGCCTGGCTGAAGCTGTGATGAGATGATGGAGACGTTTAACTGCCTTTGTGGTGCCAGCTGGGTGCTGCTATTAAGCAGTAATGGCACAGGTTAGGCAGTAATGGCACAGGTAGGCTTTCCTGTTTGTTTATTTTTATTTATTTAATAAATTTATATGGCTGCCCATCTCATATACATGACTCTGGGCAGCTAACAATTAAAGCAAAATAAACAGGATAAAACAACCAAAATTAAAAAAAAACCAATATCAAGAGCATAGAATAACTGCAGAGAACATTTACAACGTTCCACATTCAAGACAACCATGAAACAGACTCACCATTACTGCCAGGGCCCCATGCTAGATGGCAAAGCCAGGTTTTTAATGCCTTGTGAAAGGCCAGCAGAGTCAGGGCAAGTCTAATCTCAGAGGGATGCTATTCCAGAGGGTGGGTGCCACAGCAGAAAAGGCTCTGTTCTTGGGTCCTGGTGGGTTGAACTCTCTAGTGGATGAGACCCGGAGCATGCCTGTCCTGCCGGATCTAACAGGATGAGTTGTCAGGCCCAGCCCAAGAACGACCAAGAAACAGTCCAGCCAAGCTTCAGTTCTTTATTTGCTAATGCCGTATAGACAGAATCTTGCCAGACTAAAGCAACTCTACCTAACCTAAGGGGAAATAACCTGGGAAAGCTCTAGGGCGGGGCTATTCTGAATCTCTTGGTTTTCCCACAACTGCCCCCTGGACTAAGTTTCCACTTATCTCCTTCCCCTTCTTGGAATGTGCTCCCTCCTTCCTGAGAAACAGCGGCATTACCGAAATCCACCACATCACCTCCCCCTTCAGAGACACATTCCATAACACGAGTAGACACCACTGGGGAGAGATGGTCCTGTAACTAATCCAGCCCCAAGCTTTAAGGGGCTTTAAAGATAACCACCAGCACCTCGAATTGCGCCTGGAAACATACTGGTAGGCAATGCAGCTCACAGAGCAGAGGTGTCACATGTGCCAAACGACTGGCACCCATAACTGCCTGCACCGCTGCATTTTTCTACCAGCTGAAGCTTCCAAATATTCTCCAAGGGCAGCCCCATTGCAGTAATCCAATTGTTGTTGCAGTTGTTGCTGTCACTGTGGTGGTTGTTACTGTTGTTATTTCAGTTTGTACTCTTCCCTTTGTATCCATAGGGCTATCTATCTAAAATGAATTATAAGCAATTAAAGTACATATTTACATATATCCATACCCATCACACTGTTCACTTTCAGGGTAAACAATGTTATGCAAATCACAGAAAGGGAGTAAAAAATTGGTCACTCACTTTTGTATTCAATCCACATTGCTTCAGTGCCCATTCCTGTTATGACCCTTTCTCTTCTTGTGTTACCATGATGCTTCTTAAGTATCTCATTCCCATTGCATTGCAGCAGTCTGTCAGTGTGATTAATAAATCGATCAGTTTGTCACCTCTTCTATCCTTTTGATCAGAATTCTATAAAACACTTTCCCAGGCATACATTGCAAAAGGACCCCCCTCCCATAATTTTTGCATCCTACTTTGTGCTTTGTATAGAACAATACTGACATTCTTCCAATTGTCAGGTTTAGATGCAGTCTGCACACACATATGAAGCAAATTGCAAAGCTACTTCAGAAACATTTCAAATATATAACATAACATTGAACCGTCCCACTCGGTCATGCAGAAAGGGCATGCTGCGGACCCTGTCGGTAAGGGAGTTTCACTTGAAGGGGTCCAAAAGGCGGGCCTTCTCTGCGGTGGCGCCCGCCCTTTGGAACATTCTACCCCCGGAGGTGAGGCAGGCCCCATCACTCCCGGCCTTCCGGAAGAACTTAAAGACCTGGTTCTGCCGCCTCACCTTGGATGGGAAGGGTAACAGCTCCTCCTGGGGATGGCTGGTCCCATAGAGCCCTTTTAGAAACTATTTTATTGCCTCTTGGATTTTATCTTTAATTTATTTGTATTTATATGCATATGTATTATATTTTTATTCATTTTTAATTATTGACTCTGTAAACCGCCCAGAGTCCCCTTTGGGGGAGATGGGGTGGTGATATAAATTGAATTATAAATAAATAAATAAATAAATTTCAGCATTTCTTCAGCTACGCCATCTATACCTGCACCCTTACCATTTTTCAATATTGTTACAACATTTATGACTTTCTTTTAATTCATTTATTCTTGGACACTAACTACTGCATTCACTTCAGTTCTACTCTTCAACATATCTCTATCATTCCAATAGAAATATCAAAAATACCTCTTCCAGCAGCGGTCCTAATTGGAATAATGCATATACTATAGCATAGATATCCCTAATCTAGACCTCTGCAGTCTCCCAGGATTTCCAGCCAGCAAAGGCCATCCAGGGATTGGGTTTCCCAGCAAGTATGGGCAGCACAAGATTTGGCACTGGTGCTCAGTAACAGCCAAGCAGTGGGGAGTGTCTTATATTTTTTTCCTCTGACTATAATTGTAATTAGTTGATTAATATTAATTGTTTGGATGATTTTTATGTATTTGATTTTGGTCTTTGGTGCATATTATTAATTCTGTGTTATTGCTGCTATTGTCTGTCTTGTGTACAGAATGGAGAACTCATAGTAGGAGGACCTGGCAGTTTCTACTGGCAAGGTATGTTCGTCTTTTTCATTAGCAAAAAATGATCTGAAAATGGAAGTGAAATATCAGCAGAACTTGTCATGGAATATCTGTCATACTTTCTGGAGAATAATCCCCACCCCACAACACATGACTTACATCTGAGTCAATCTATAAAGGACTACAAGTTTTGGTCCATTCTTCTGTATCTCTGTAAATTGACATGATCTGGAATGCATTCAGAATCATAGTTTGAATTATAAATCTTCTTGGAACATTTTATGTTCTATTCTATAAGAGTAAAGGGCCTGGAAAAAGGTTATACTTTCTTCTTCTGCTGTGCTGTAGACAAGATAAATAACATATGTATCTATTCTATTCTGTAAACCATAGATTAAAACAGAGAAAAGGGTTATTATTACACTGCATGGGTCTGTCAGGTCTCCATTGCAAAAATATCTGTATCACACCAACTGTTTTGCGAATGACCACTCTCAATAGATAATTACCACTGTCTGTAATTCCTTTCTTTTATGTGCTTCTGATGTTACTGTTTGCAATTCTACTCCCCTCTGCTAGCTCTGGGTGCAGTTAAGACATAGAAACTGTCCTAAATCAAACCGTTTGGTCCAACTATCCTTAAACGTTGACACTGCATATAAATTGCCTTCCAGGACTTCAGAGGAGAACTTTACCAGCTCTTCCTAGCTATGCTGGAGATTGAGCTGAGAGCTTTGGTATTGTTTGCAAGTCCCTACATTCTTCAGACTTGCAAACAAATTTATTATTTTATGCTCCTATGCACCTTTTCATGTTCATAACATTCATGTATTTTGAGATACAAGTTATACCAAGATAATGTAGGTGCCTTTTAGGGCAGGAGTTGCTACACTTTCCATCTACAGTTCTTCACCCCCATTCAACACGTTCCATCCTTCTTTACTCCTTTTCTTTTCTTTTCTTTTCCAAATTTTATTAGAGTTTTAAATATACATAGTTAAAAGGGTGAAAATGAAAATGAAATACAAATCAAAGAAAAAAGTAAAAGTGTATAGAAAAGTAAAGAAAAAAAAAGAAAAAGATAGAACATAGAAATTATACTCCTTTTATTTTCCAACATCTGTTGAGGTAGGTACATACGAATTGTACATACATCCCAATCATGCTGTTCCTTTCTGGTGTAAGCATTATTCTGTAGAATGCAGAAAAGAAGTATGAACCAGTAAGTATGAACCAGTAAGCCAAAAAATTAAATGTATGGGACAAGAGAAGAAAGAAGAAATATAGTTAAATTGAGTTTACACAGCACCACTCACTCCTTACCTTTCTGTCCTTGCAAACCATCCTTGCTTTCACTTGTTGTTTTTTGCTGCTTGGTTGATTGACTGAGTTAATAGTTCCTTGTCAAGTCAATCAACCAAGCAGCAAACAACAGCCCAATCAAGCAACTCCTAAGGAGAGAACAACACCTCCACCAACACAAGCAGGACAAGCCATGGTATATAAACAGAGAGCAAGTCCCACTCCCTTTTCGCACTGAAGATGTTGCCTAGCCTGGCAATGAAACATTTGCAAGAAAACAACAAGGCTCAGAGAGCACCAAGGACTCCACAGTTCAACCCTGAGCTACAAATATTCTCTTCGATTGGCATATCTCTGTAATTGTTTCATACTGGCCCCTTGCTGTTGTATTCAATCCACATTAATTTATTCTTGACCCTGTCTCTTCTTGTTTTACCTCCCACTGCATTCAGCTCTTTTATGGTTCTTCTGACATACCCAACTCTCAGTTCCCCCAACAAAGTGGGCAGAATCACATTGTTATACATAGCCATTTTTACTTCTTTTGACAAACATTCATTCCTCAAAACAAACTGCATACCATGTGCTACTTTTCTATCAACATTTGCACATCTTAAATTTTTTCCATCCATTTTCTCATCTTTGATGCCACATCTGTTGATATCAGTAATCCATGCTGCCAGGATGCATAAAGATAATTATATAAGGAAAATGCAGTACAGGTTGTGATGACTAAAAGACATACCTGATCATGCACCAAATTTTATTTACTTTTTGGTATTAAGAGACAAAAAGGCAAAAAGCAGGCAATACAATAGCTGTTGTGGGTTTTCCGGGCTGTGTGGCCGTGTTCTGGCAGTTTTGACTTGGCCACAGAGAGAATCTTCTAGCTGTGCTCCTGTCCTCTGAAGATGCCAGCCACAGCTACTGGTGAAACGTTAGGAACCAAAACTGCCAGAACACAGCCACACAGCCTGGAAAACCCACAACAACCATCGGATTCCGGCCGTGAAAGCCTTCAACTATACATAATACAATAGCTTTTAGAGCATAGCTTTCCAAACTCTGTGTCACGACACTTTAGTGTGTCACAACATACAGTTTGGTGTGTCGCAACACAACCTGGAAGCGGCGGCGGGGGTGTGCACGGCGGGGGTGGTGTGCATGGTGGCGGCAGTGACGACGGCAGCGGTGCGCCATCAGCGCTTCCGCGTTTTAGCAGAGGCCGCTGGCGCCACCGCCATGCACGCCCCCGCGCTGCCGCCGCTGCCGCCGTTGGTGTGTCGCCAACGGCGGCAGTTTGGAAAGCACTGTTTTAGAGGATAGAGGCCAGATTTAACATTTTGCGGGAGGAAGACAATAGTGGGCAGACCAATGATGTAAAGAGAGCAAGGCAGGATTTCTTTTTTTTATTATTAGTGTTTTTGGGGGGAGAGATGGGGTTATTCTTTGAAAATTATTCATATTAAGCCTCTTTAAGAGTCACCTAATCAGTTGGGGGGGGTCGTCTTTTCAAAGTGCAGGAAGTCAGGGCTCTGATTTTTGCAGTTGTGGGAGGAAGGACTGGGGAAGGGGTACAAAAAGGGGATGGGGTGCATCTGGCCTTTGGGCATCAGCCCCCCCCCCAGCATTGCCCTCTGGCTAATCCAACTGCACACAATCACTGCGATGTCTGTTTTCTAGGATCAGAAACAAGTAGCCTGGATACATTTTGCAATATTGAGATTTTTATGAAAATGACGGGATGGTTGAAAAATGCTAAAAAAACGGGACTGTCCCGTTCAAAACGGGACGTGTGGTCAGCCTATTTATGCATCCATGTAGAAAAATTCTTAGGACATTGTTCTTGCTATAATTACTATTGCTGATTGGTAGTTCATAGCATGTAGGAGATGCAAGACTTAGTAGTGGAGACATCTTTGAGAGAATGGAGCTCATTAAAGTCTTTGAAGTTTAGAACAACTTGGTGACACTGGCTTGGAGTTACATTGTTTGCCTAGAGCTGGATCTTGGATAGATGCCTACATACTTGTTTTCTTAATTACATGAAATACACTGGTGTCTTATATTTTCAAGAAACTCTTATTTCAATAATGTATCTTTCCCCATCCAAGAGGATTGCTGCATGTGTTGGATTACCAAAATCAGTGGGTGGTTCAACTTGCTGGCTCAAAATTCTGAAAGTTGTGTTCCAACATATTTGGGGAATTCTAAAATAAAGAAGACAGAAAAACTAAGATGAAACAATCAAACTGTATTTTTTATTATATGCATATCCCACTTTCTACTCAGGATATCAAGGCAGCATATACTCCTTTCTTTAATATTTCCTACAAATTCTGTCTCTGTTCTATTATAGCCATGTATACAGTAAGCTGATTAGTAAAAAACCAAAAAAAACTTAGTTTATTTCCCCCAGGTTTTGCAAAACTTTTCTATTCCCTCCATTCTTCTTTCTTCTCATGCTTGCTTTTTTATTTAGACTATGAAGCTATAGCAATTGTTTTGTATTTCCTTACAGTTCCTATCAATTAATATTAATTACTTCATAAAAAATGGATGGTTTATTTATTATTTATTTATTTATTATTTGGATTTATCCCCGCCCATCTCTACCATGGCAGACTCTGGGCGGTTTACAATCATTATTAATGTTGCTGCCTGTATTTATCTAGTTGCCCTGCAGGATAACCTGTTATATTTTTGAATCACAGGTCAGGTTATCACCAGCAGCACTGCAGATATTATTACAGATTATTCATTCAAGAATATTCTAAGGAAACTCTTACAAGAAAAGCAGACTGGAGTGGCCCCATCTATATATGATGACAACTATTTGGGTAAGTTACGTGGTGATTTTGCTGGTTTTGGCATTCATCTTGTTTAGAAATCTGATCTAAGAAAATATTTGCTCTGATTAAGCAGGAGATGCCCAGATCTATAAGACACCTATATGTCCACTGTTATGAATATAAATCAAAATACTGCATTATCAACTCAACTTTTGATATGAATATAGTATGTCTCTGCCTGTTTTTACTCCAACAATAACTGTCAGTTCAATAAATTTATATAATGAAAATGTAATTAAATCCTGATCATTCAAACAGTTTGTCAGGATAGTTTTATACAGTGGTCCTCACTTAACGACCACAATTGGGACTGGCAACTGTCACTAAGCGCCACGGTTGCTAAGTGGAAAATCACATGACCACAACAGGCTTATGACCTTACTTCCCATTTGGTTGTTAAGCAAAGCACTGCGGTTGTTAAGCAAAACATCACGTGACCACGACTTACAATTTTACTTCCATCTTCCCTAGTAACTCTTCTTGTTGCAAACCAGTTGCAAAGCACACAAATGGCAATCATGTGACCACAGGATGCTGCAATAGTCATAAATGTGTGCCGGTTGCGAAGCACCTGAATGGCGATCGTTGAACTGCCAGACACTGCGATGGTCATAAATGCAAGGATTGGTCGCAAAGCTATTTTTTTAACACTGTCGTAACTTTGAACAGTTGCTAAATGAGGCAGTAAGCGAGGACTACCTGTATACATAATTAAAAAACATGTTCATTATAATCTGCAGCATCTTTCCTGTAATTCATGAAAAGATTAATCATAATACCTCTAACTTAAAACTGAGATAAAGCTTTCTATTGCACTAGATGTGTTAATTAGTTAGGGTTACATAGAATGGCAGTGTTATTTTCCAAAAACTATTTTTGTGAATGACTATTTTTGATAATTTGATTATTGTTGTCTACACTTCTGCATTTAATTCTTTTATGACTTCACTATCTATCATCTCTATCCTCTATCCATAGTACGGTTGACATTTAAATTAACATTTCATATATCTGAGGAAGTGAATACTTGCCCTCGATAGCTGATGTCATAATACAGTATATGAGTTAATCTTTAAAAGTGTCACACTCTCTTGATTTTTCTCAACAAACTAGCTTAGGAAACCACTACAGAGTTGCATGAAGGGCCCAAGCAGCTAACTGAAGGTGTAACAAGCTGGAGATCAAATCAGACTTCATGGTAGGCAGAGCCAAAGACAGAAGAACTCCAAGGAACCAGAAGCTTTGTTATAAAACTGAAAATCATTTTAAAAAAGAATATAAATTATCGAAGGATAGAGGGAACCCAGAAGTAGCACTGCCCTTGATTATACTACCATCTACAGTATGGCAGATAAAACATAATCAAGACAAAGGAAAACAGATGAAGAAAGAGCTAAAACCTCCCAAGTCAGCCCCTGTGCCTTCAATGATTGCTCTTACATCTGCGACTTGACAAGTGTATACACATACACATACACATACACATACACATACACATACACATACACATACACATACACATGTTTCTGCATGCATATGTACAGGCATACTATTAAAAAGATAAAATATGAAAAAATTAAAAACATAAGAAATAAGAGTAATGCACAAAATATTACTTATTTGGCTACTATTAGTTGCAGTGTTTACTTTCCATAGTGTGCTAACCCTTCCAGTCCAGTCATGCCATCCTAGGCTCTGCTCCAAACTGCATGAATTCCCCCAATTTTGTCCTGATTGGGGATTGGTTCAGTTAGGTGGGGATGTGTTTATGTAGGAGTATAATCCTTTGGGTGCCCAGTTTGCAAAAGAGGCAAAGGTTGTAAGGTAGACAATGAATCTGCTTGCCAAAAGGATGGAAATGTCGCTGACTGCGACAAGTTGGGTAAAGAAATTCTGAGCTTCTGGGTTTAGAACAGGAACATAGGTAAAGGAGCATTTGGCAAATGGAAAATTGGACAGTGCTCCCAAAGCTTTAATTAAGCATTACCCTGCTTGAGGGAAATGGTTATTTAATGTCAGACATTATGTCAGATATATTTGGGGAATTGGGCTGATTTGTGCTCTAAGAAGCTTCCTTGGAAAGGAGTGTACATAAATGTAAGATGGTGGAAGTGAGCATCCCATGGTGACAATGAAACATTACATCTAGGCGAATGATAAAACTATTAACACACTAACCTTTTATCTTATGATATAATTACAGTCCATCTTTTTCCTAGTTATAGGAAACTACATCTCATTCTGTAGATGTATTATGCTTCTGAGCCATACTGTATAATGAAGGCTCATCCTGAGATCCTAAAAAATTGTTTACCACACCCTGGCTTTATATACTCCAATTTATAATGTTTTTCTTACAGATAATTGAAAAGAGGATAGATCTGGCTATTCTTATCTCCTTAAACATAGATTGTTTGTCAGGTTTCATCTCTGTAGGTTTGTTTCTAAACAGGTTACTCAGTGGCTGTTGGTGAGTTTACTGGAGATCTGAATGAAGGTAAGAAGCTACTAAGAGAGGTCTGGGCCATAATTTACCTACTTGCAGTGCAGTCGCATGCATATGGTGCAGTCCAATGCATATGGTGCAGTCCAATGCATACCTCCTCCAAAGTGAGTTCATTGGTCCAAGCTAGAATACAGCCTTACTCTCTTTCCTTCTCAAAGTAAGAAAATGGTTAATTTTAAATTGTAAGGCTGCATAGTTACTTGAGGCCAATTAATGCAATGTGGTTTTGTATCCACATAAGCCCTTGCATGGACCAAAAACTGTGTTGTATTCTAAAGGTATTATACCCTGTTTTAGTGCCATAAAAACAATAGGAAGACAAATGAAATTGGATGATTTTTAAGCATTCTATGTTAATTCCCGTGTCACAGGTTTGTATAATCTATAAATGTATTGTTCATAGGGGTCCTTATGGAATTTTCCCTTGAGTAAGAATCTATATACAAAAATTTGGAGCTTCCAGATGTGTAATGAAACTACTAATCATATTGTCATTCCCGTCCTGAGCCGTATTTTGCAGGTCTCCAGATCAAGCTCTGAAAGTCATCTATGTAGAGTAACTTTATCCAATCTGATAGCCTCCAGATGTGTTGGATTACAATTCCCATTATTCTTAGCACAGGGATGATAGCAGTTGTAGTTGCCAGATGGGGACAGCTGGGGTTGAGCCACATAGATACAGAACTTTTTTTCTTCTTACCAGTTAGATAGCAGTATTGAGTGTTAGAAAGGGTTCAGTTTCTCTCATGTCAGTTACAGTATATGGTTTGGCCTCAGGTTTCATATTTTTAGTACTCTCCCAATTGATTGTATGAGAACTAAGCTAAACAACTGCTATGTACCACTTCTAAGTGTACGGAGATTAGATCCAGATAGAGTGCATACAGAATGGATAGTTTTGTCCTTCCCCTCAGCCTCATTGCTTCCAAATAATCCTACAGTGGCATCCATGAAAGGGTTTTTTTTTTTAGGAAAAAAGGGAACTGGTGGAAAGGGTTAGCCATGTGAGATATACCTTGGCCAGAGTGGGCTACTGTGGCCCTCCTGCAGAATAAAGAAAAACAGGAAGTGGTACAGCAGGAATGCCTGTTGTATCTTGTTATTTGATCTTCAGTAAGGTTCATCAGCAAGCAAGGGCATTCCTCCTCCATCAAATACCAGTTCATTTGAACTGAAGATTTGTGTGTGTGTGTGTGGGGGGGTATATCTATATCACAGTGTGCTCTTGTAAACTTACTATCTTGTATGTTGATCCTAGGGCTTCTTGAAGTTGGGCTTTTCAAATGTTTATGTCAAACAGTTCACAGACGTATGAATATTAATAATATAATAGTAGTTATATCCCTCTCCAAATGTTACTTATATCCTCTTAAAATATTAAAATGAATGGCTAGCAGTTCCCGAGCAATGGCTATGTGAGCAGATATTATGCTAAGTTAACTTTCAGTCTGTTCATTTCTTTCAGAGCTGGTAGCTGGAGTTCCAAGAGGTGCACAGAACTTTGGCTATGTATGTAGTCTACCAAGTATTTTATTTCTCTTCCCTCATCCCCTCATTTTAGCAGTTAGCATTAAGCAAAGTCTGTGAAAGACAGAAATCAATTCTTATAAAATAGTTATTCCATTCCTTCCTTAACCTCTCAATATAAAAGGTTTCAATCAAGGTTTACAACTGTCTATTGTTTATAACAATAAAGTGGAAATATAGATTGTGCTGCAGATATTACAAAGAGTGCAGCAGATTATAATCAAGTTTACACCTTTAGATATATCCAGGGATTTAAAACACACAATAGCCTAGTTTACAAACATGTTAGACGGGGCAAAATGGGGTTGGGTGCTTTGAGATTTTAGTGTGTTACAAGAGCTCATTCATTGTTTTAGCAGATAGTGTAAGCCAGGCCATCAAGTTAAGACCTAATATAGTTTGTTTGAGTAGCACAGTTTAGAAAAAGAAAGGTGATGTGTTTGCTAATCTGGGTTTGCTGTTTAGCATGCTATGAACTCAGGTAGCAGGACTTTTTTTCCTATAACAGTAGTACGCCCTCCTTTTCTCTGGTGGTTCCAGCAGCATTGGGGCAGGGCTGCAAAAAAGTCAAGATGGAAGCTGGGACTGGGTTATCAAAGTTCCATTCCTTTTTTATATGCATCGAACATGCCAGATATGTAAAAAAAAGAGGGCAGAGCTTTGATCGCAAGGTTTAGCCATCATCTTGACTTTTTTGTCTCCCCCTTTCCCCATACAGGTAGTCCTCATTTAGTTACTGCCTCGTTTAGCGACCATTCAGTTATGACAGTGATGAAAAAGTAACTTTATGAACAATCCTCGCATTTATGACCTTCGCAAGTCTATAAAGGAAAGGAAAGCTGAAGTAAGATCATAAGCACAGTTGCGGTTTCACCTAGCAACCCCTTTGCTTAACAACCGAGTTGCCCGTCCCAATTGTGGTAGCTAAATGAGGACTACTTGTAAATGCCCCTGGGTGGTTTCCCATAAAGGCCAAAAGACAGTTGTTTTTCTTGCTTTAAAAAAATGGAAAGAAATGCTGAGAAAAAAGACTTTGTTATTCTTAGAACTATAGTTCTCAAAAGAAATGAATGTGGATAGTCCATCATGGCTTCATTTGAGAACATGGTCTTTGATGTCCCCTAGACCTGGCAAAGATGTTAATTTGAGTCCTGCTACCACCCACATTTTTTTAATGGCTTCCTATGCCAATGCCATTTTTTCTCCATTATTTTATATCCACCATGGTCAATAGGAGGGAAAGTTTAAAAATAGATCCCTGTAATGATTTTGGAATATAATCCTTTATGGCATGTCTGACAGCATTTTCATTTTCAGGTGACAATCATAAATTCCACAGATCTGACCTTTATTCAGAATTTCACAGGCGAGCAGGTAATAATTTTTGATAATTCTACACAATTATTCTGTGTTTCAAGGTATGGATTATAGCAATTAAAGGTTACAATATAAAAGGTAAAGATCACACTGAGCTGGCTCCTGGTAACTTCATGAATACACCCTATTTTGTTTTTGGGTTTTGGCAACAATATGGAAATGTTCCACAATATACAGAAAGCAACATTATTTGGAATGAAAGTTTGCTGATAGGTGATTAAAAAAACTACTTTTTTTTTAACAGATGGCATCTTACTTTGGATACACAGTTGCAGTCTCAGACATTAACAATGATGGGTAAGTTGCTAATAGCAACTTATTAACTCCAGTGCATTATTTTATGATTGTACCCTGTTTAAGCTTTTCAGTTGGATTCAAAACGATTGATTAGATTGATTGATTGATTGGATTTCCACACTTTTTTTCAGGAACTCAAGGCACTCCCACCCCCATTTTTTTCACAACAACAACAACCCTATGGAGTATTCTTAAATTGTTTGTTTGGTCTAGGGGAGTATTCTGGGCCAGCCAAAACAAATTATCTTGAAAAAGTTTGTAACTCACATGTATATGTTCAGTTCTAATACAACTCCTTTAATTTTAATCTCCTTTCCTAAAGTTCCTAATGTTAATCAATAGTGGCAAAATTTATTATTCCACATTCTAAAAATGATGACAACCATTTTCTGACAATCCAAAAGGAAATATTCTATGATTGTTCTTTATCTATATTATTTTATTTCTAGACGTTCTGTTTTCCCAGTTTGTGGATCCTATTTTAAAATAAAAATAGACACTTCTTTTCCCTATATAATACCTCTATTGCTGTCAAATTTTTATTCTGCAGTAATAGATTACAATAAACTCCATCCCACGTTGTAACAACAAGGGACACAATCAGTGCTTTATTGGCCCTAAAGCCTTGATGTGGTCCTCCAAACACTTCATAATTTTCTTCCAAATTGTAATTTTTCATATGAAAAATTTGACATTATAAAATATTTGAGAAATAACCATTTATTTATTTTTATTTAAAAGACATGTAGCCACCCATCTTATATACAACAACCCTAGGTGGCTCATAACAACAACAATAAAATATAAAAAGGAACACTAACAACAAAGATTACACCTCAGAGCCCCAAAAAACACTCCCCATATATTTGCTGTGTTCCAGTCCTATCCTCGCTCAACACTTGGGAGAAGAGCCAGCTCGTCATAGCTTTCCAGCTTCATTTGAGTACATTATAACCATATAAATTATATTTAATTGAATTGAATCAAATCGAATTGAATTTAAAATGAAAATGAAAATAGAGGTACCTTTTGGCTTTGCTGTGCCCACACACTTGTTCTGGCTTTAACCTCTTTTGTAAGGCAGTCCTGGCCCCGTTGAAGTTTGGGATGGTATGTGAAATATGGTTGAGTGAGGGTCGTGGCGAACACCTTCATTTTTCCCTTGCAGTGTATGCTGTTTGGAACATTTTCCCTTTAATTTATTTCAGAATTTTAGTTTAGTGTGTTAGTAAGCCAGTGCATTCTTTTGTGCTCCCCCAGCTGATGTGTTAATTCACCATCTTAAAATTGTTTGTGTTGGTATGTAGACGGAATTATTAGAGTATTTTAATTTTAATAGGACCTATATTACAGTAGTACTGCTGACTATTTGTAACTGAAACAAGGATATAATTAAGGAATTTAGATTGATTTCTGAAGCGACAGTTGCATATGATTTATTTCAGTTTTGATCTTTCAGGACATAACATTTAAAGCTTTAGAACATGCAAAAATAAACATTGAATTTTAAAATGCTACCATAAAAACTATTGCATTCCCAAAAAAATAAGGAACTTAATTATAAAATTCCTCATCCTAGACATTGCAGATCACTTTATTTTTCAAGAATTATGTATTGTTGTTGTTTTACTTTTTTCTATCGCTATAACTAGTTCCCAATTCAATCAGTTGATTCCTAATTTGCTCAGACTTGGACAAGCTTTCAAAAACAAGTAGTTTTTAAGGAACAGCTGGAGTGGGAGAATAAGTTTGTGATTTTGTAAGGGATTTTTCCACAGCTGGAGATGGGAGTGGTTAGAAGGGAAAGATAAAAGACCTGCTTCTTTTAATAGCTTTGAGAATAGTTGGGACATGGAGAAAATATTTTTTGAGGCCTTCTACCGCTACCCCACCTGCTGTTCAAAACTGAGGATGGGTCAAGACAGGATTTTATTTCTCAAAATCCTAGGAAGTTCAGTTGCACTGTGTGCATTACAGGGAAGCAATCTGGCACCCTCCAGGTATTTTGGATTATAGCTCCCATAATTCTGGTAGGTGCTGATGGAAGTCAGAAACATCTGGCTAGCCTCCCACAGTGCACTAAGCCATAGTTTACTTCAATGTGAATTATTAAATTACAATGCCAAAAATACTGTAAAAGATGTATTTTATCAAATTTGAGGATATTCAGGGGGCACTGTAATGGTATGGGGCAAGGGTCGGAAATGGCGGCTCGCGAGCCAGATCTGGCTCTTTGGCCCCTCGGCTCTGGCTCTCTCTCTCTGTCTGCCGCCCGACATCCGGAAAGCCGGTCTCCGGAAGCAGAGCGAACCCTGGGGAAGAAACAGACGCTGATTGGTGGAGGCTCAGAAGGAAGGACGCCTCCACCAATCAGTGCGCGCCAAAGGGGAGCAGAGAGGCGGGCTGAACAAGGTGAAGCCCGATTGGCCCTGCTACCCAGAAGCGCGAAAAAAAGACCGGCGCGGGGCCTCGCTCAGCTGCGCGCGGAAGCGCTCCAAAAAGACCGGCGCGGGGCCTCGCTCAGCTGCGCGCGGAAGCGCTCCAGGTCCGGCGGCTCGTCCAGCTTCACAGCCCAGCGCCAACCGCACTCCCTTCCGCGTGATTGGCTCCTGCCCGCAAACCCCGCCCCCTTCCACGCGATTGGCCCCCGCCCGCAAACCCCGCCCCCTTCCATGTGATTGGCCCCCGCCCGCAAACCCCGCCCCTTGGCTCTCAAGCATTTCAAAATGTGCACGAGCATGCCAAAATGGCTCCCGGCATAAAAAGTTTGCCGACCCCTGGTATGGGGGAATGACCTTGAGAGACAGGAGGAAGAGCCATAGCCTAGACCAGAGCTTTCCAAACTGTGTGTCGGGACACGTTAGTGTGTCGGCTGCAATGTCTGGGTGTGTCGCGGCTGCTGCTGCCTCCGAGCCCTGCCAGGATTCCGTGCAGGTCCTAGTGCCTGCCTTGTGCCCTGCTGCCTCCAAACCTGCTGTGATTCCACGCAGGTCCTAGTGCCTGCCTTGGGCCTTGCTGCCTCCAAACCTGCTGTGATTCCATACAGGTCCTAGTGCCTGCCCTGTGCCCTGCTGTAAGAGTGTGTCACGAAATGATGCCCTTCTGTAAGAGTGTGTCGCGAAATGATGCATGTCTAAAAAGTGTGTCACCAACATGAAAAGTTTGGAAAGCTCTGCAATAGAGGAAAAGAAAGGGTTCTGTCAGGTTTTGGGCGGTAAGAGTTTGGTGGGGGAGTTTGGAAAGCTCTGGCCTAGACCAGGGGTCAGCAAACTTTTTATGCCGGGAGCCATTTTGGCATGCTCGTGCACATTTTGAAATGCTTGAGAGCCAGGGGCGGGGTTTGCGGTTGGGGGCCAATCACGTGGAAGGGGGCGGGGTTTGCGGGCAGGAGCCAATCACGCGGAAGGGAGTGCGGTTGGCGCTGGGCTGTGAAGCTGGACGAGCCGCCGGACCTGGAGCGCTTCCGTGCGCAGCTGAGCGAGGCCCCGCGCCGGTCTTTTTGGAGCGCTTCCGCGCGCAGCTGAGCGAGGCCCCGCGCCGGTCTTTTTGGAGCGCTTCCGCGCGCAGCTGAGCGAGGCCCCGCGCCGGTCTTTTTGGAGCGCTTCCGCGCGCAGCTGAGCGAGGCCCCGCGCCGGTCTTTTTGGAGCGCTTCCGCGCGCAGCTGAGCGAGGCCCCGAGCCAGTCTTTTTGGAGCGCTTCTGCGCGCAGCTGAGCGAGGCCCCGCGCCGGTCTGTTTGGAGCGCTTCCGCGCGCAGCTGAGCGCTGGGCTGTGGAAATGCGCTCCAAAAAGACCAGCGCGGGGCCTCGCTCAGCTGCGTGCGGAAGCGCTCCAAAAAGACTGGCGCGGGGCCTCGCTCAGCTGCGTGTGGAAGCGCTCCAGGTCCGGCGGCTTGTCCAGCTTCACAGCCCAGCGCAGCTGAGCGAGGAGGATTTCTCCGCCTTTGTGCCTCGGGCGCAAAGGCAAGAGTCGGCCCAGAGCGATGCAGGAGGAGGTCCAAGGCGAGACCCCCGACCTCCGTCCGTGGGCAGTTAGACGCCAGGCAGCTAAAGGGACGGGGGAGGGAGAGAAACGTCGACTAAGCGAATAGCGAAGGACCCGCCCACTCCAAATCTTTCTCAAATCGAGGGCGACTCCGGCTCGCCCCGTTACTGGGCTCCGTCGTCCTGCCCCGGTGTCGCTCGTCCGCCAGCCGGGGAACGCTCGGTTTTGACTTACCTTGGCGGGGCGAAGAAGAACCGATTGGCGACGGGAGATTTCGGGGCGGCCAGACGCGGGACCTTTCTTTTTTGCCGCGATGCCACAAGTCGGATAAATACGAGGAGAGGGCGGAGGGGGAAGGGAGGGGATCAGAGCCCGCCGCCCTCGGAGGCTCCCCCAGGAGGGGAGCGGGCGAGGGTTGGAGACCCCAAACGCTCAGCGGAGGAATGAGGGAAGCGCGTTTCTCCTCCGCGTTTCTCCTCCTCCTTCTCCTCCGCAGCTGAGCGAGGCCCCGCGCCGGTCTTTTTGGAGTGCTTCCGCGCGCAGCTGAGCGCTGGGCTGTGGAAATGCGCTCCAAAAAGACCGGCGCGGGGCCTCGCTCAGCTGCGCGCGGAAGCGCTCCAAAAAGACCGGCGAGGGGCCTCGCTCAGCTGCGCGTGGAAGCGCTCCAAAAAGACCGGCGCGGGGCCTCGCTCAGCTGCGCGCGGAAGCGCTCCAGGTCCGGCGGCTCGTCCAGCTTCACAGCCCAGCGCAGCTGAGCGAGGCCCCGCGCCCGTCTTTTTTCCGCGCCTCTGGGTAGCAGGGCCAATCGGGCTTCACCTTGTTCAGCCCGCCTCTCTGCTCCCCTTTGGCGCGCGCTGATTGGTGGAGGCGTCCTTCCTTCTGAGCCTCCACCAATCAGCATCTGTTTCTTCCCCAGGGTTCGCTCTGCTTCCGGAGACCGGCTTTCCGGATGTCGGGCGGCGGACAGAGAGAGAGAGCCAGAGCCGAGGGGTCAAAGAGCCAGATCTGGCTCGCGAGTCGCCATTTCCGACCCTTGGCCTAGACAATGGTCTGATAAATGAAATCTGAGTCCAAAGGAGGGGTGGGGGCAGAGAAAGCATCTCAGAAGGGACCCTCCCTAGTTTTCGGGAGAGTAAAAATAATACAGGTGAGAGGGTACTTTCACATTTGCAAGATTCTATTTCTGTAACCTTACAATACAAGTAGTGTTAGTACTCATGGTTGCTGCTTTTTGTCTGGTCTACCTCAAAGGGATGACAGGCACAGAAGGGGCCTCAGGGAAGGCATATGATCCATAGGCTGAAAGTTGCCCCCTCCCCCTGTCTTAACTTGATACTTAAGACAGTAGGTTACTGATGTACATCTTTCCTTCCTCTAAATTTATTTGTTACTGTATATTTATATCCCAGCTTTTGTTCAGGAGTTGAAGGCAAGGTACATCGCACCCCTCCTCCCACTTTTCCACACAGTAATAATCCTGTGAGGCAGGTTGGGCTGAGAGGGAGTGACTGGCCCAAAGTCAGCCAGTGAACATCCATGACTGAGGGTGGACTTGAACCACAGTCTCCCAGGAATGAGTCCAACACCTTAACCACTACACCACACTGTCTCTTGGACAAAAGTGCCCCAGACTCCAAATCTGAAATTGAAGCATATGTTCTGTCATTGACGTATAACCCTTACGGTAAAAGCTCAGTGTGGTATTCTTGTTAGAATAGTTGCATGGTTGCATTGATGGTACAATTAGTGTTGTTTTAAATAGGCAGCAGTACCTGTGGTCAAGAGCCGTAATAGTTTATGCACAAGATTCATAGAAATGGTAGAGATTTATTTGTGTGAGTTGAAACCAAATGTCTAGTAAAAATACATCACCCATATTATATCAAAGCTTTAAATACTTAAGTTGTGACCCCCCAGATGCTGCACCACGACTCCTGCTGCTTACTACCAAGTAAAACACAAAAGACTTGAATAAAATTTCTGTGGGTGGCCAGCATGTGCTTCTTGAATGTCATTTTTCTTAAAAGGAGATAATTAGGGCTCTCCTGGTCAGTGCATGGGTACAAGTACGTTCTTGATTTATGGCACACAAATGCTGCACCAGAGCAGAGATGTGAAAGTGAAGGAAGAGAAGATTGATGCTTGGTCAGACCAAACACCCTTCTTGTCCCACCTTCTGTTCACACCATGGCAAAAAGGATGCCAGTAGGAAGCAGACAAGCAGGACATGGGTGACCTAACTTACTTTTTTGGTAATGTTTCTCACCAACTGGCAATGAAGTCTATTTCCTCCTTCACTGGAAATGGGGATATCTGCTGGGGGTCAAAAAAGTCAAGATGGCAGCCACAATCGTGCAGTCATGACAGACATTCTGACTTCATTGAAGCTCCTGACTGGAAGCAATGTGTAGCAGGCACAGCTTGTAGCACAGCATTAAACACCACTGTGAACTGCAGTGTTCTGTTACATTTGTAAAGCTGCCGCTTCATTTCCCATCCCATTTGCCTTTTTGAGCCTGAGCTTGGCTCAGAAACAAGGCTATTTATAAATGCAGACAAACAGAAATGTTTCTCAAGTTTAAAAATTTCTACTCTAAACAGATGTTTTAAAACACACAGCTCCCTGTGCAATGTTAGAACAATTCAGGACAGGCTGGAAACAGGAGAAGAGAACAAATGGAAGTGAATTTGACATCATTGTTTTTGTTATCTGAATTAGGAGTTGGAAAAACAAAGTATAGCAAAGATCAAAGGCATTGATACAGACAGCCTAAGATTTTGAATTCATGCATTGATGCAAGGACATACAAAAACCAGAAGGGAGAGAAACTAAGGAAGGGTAAACCTTCATTTACCAGTCATTCAGCAGTGTCCTGCCCGCAAAGCCGGTACTGCTGGGCCATTTAATTCTGGTTCATAGGTAACCCCTGTGCAGTCCAGATGTTGAACGTCAGAAACTTTCAGAGAGGATGTTGGAGCAGGGCTGAGTAACTTCCCAATGGATAGAAATCTAGCCCTATCAAATCTTAGCACAATGCAAGGCTATATGGGTTTCTGTAGGAGCATACTGCTTTCATCAAAATGCCACTGCACCAGGAGCTCCACCACTTTCATATGTGCATGAGATATCACAATGCAATTACAAAATGGGTAGGGCTTGCACTGTGACAAGGTGACTCCGCTTTAGTCATTCTGTCCACCTTCTTCTTCCCCATGGATACCACTGCAAAACAAGCACATTTCTTGAGAGTGGACCAATTTGGATGTCAGTCTTGACCCTCCTTCTTGTTTCTTCCTCTCTAGTATGGATGACATCCTGGTTGGTGCTCCTCTCTTTATGGAACGTGAATTTGAGAGCAATCCTAAGGAGGTTGGGCAGGTGTATCTGTACCTGCAAGATGCTGTCTTGTACTTCAGAAAAGCACAGACACTGTCTGGCACTGAGGTTTTTGGTCGATTTGGCAGTTCCATTGCACCTCTGGGAGACCTCAATCGGGATGGATATAAAGGTAAGGCACTACATCACCTTAAAGAGATGCACATAAATAATTTAGGCGGATGAATTGTTAGTAGCAAAGTTTCTTTTACTCTAAAAAATCCCAGTATACTTATGTAGAGGCAGGGGTTGTGAAAAGTTGAACTCTTGATAGGCTACTATCTTGCCCACAATGAAGGTGATGAATACACACTAATTACATCCTTCATCATTACTGAAGGATGTTGTGCTATCACTAAAATGGATAGGTGGATTGAATGGTGGAATTTTCACAATTTTCAGTCCAGAGAGGAGTAGCAGCAGCAGTGGTAGCTGCTCATTTATATACCTTTATTCTTGAAATAGATTCCAGTTACAGTTTCTTGCTCTTTTGTATTTATTTATTTTACTTATTTACCCATTTGTATGCAGCTCACTCATTTTTGGCAATTAGGTGGCTTACAATCTCTAAAATTCAGTTAAAATTCAGTAGAGCAAATATAGTAATTAAAACGAGCTATGTAAAAAACTCTATACTAAAAAGCCTGAGAAAAGAGAGAAGTTTTAAATCCCCTCCTGAATTGTTACTAAAGAGGGGGGGCGGGAAGGCACCCTCAGTTTCAACCACAGGGAACAGGACCTGGCTCAGATAATGTCAGCCAGTTAGCCTGGCAATGGATCCATATCCTCTTCTCCTTTGTAAACTATTCACACCTTTTCAAATACTGCCCCAAACATCAGTGTATTGTGAAAGCAATACTAGCTGAAGTTAACGCTGTGCCAAAAACTGCCTTGCAATCTCTCAAAAGTTTTCTTCCTCTGTGAAAGAGACATTTTTTTCTACCTGATTCTCAGGCCTTTTTCATGGTGTCTTCCCTTGGAATTTAAATGAAGAGTGGGAAGCCAGGGAACCTGCAGACTACTGGAGAGAGAACTGTACGCTGAGAGACAGGATATTCACCCATACCTCTTGGCTGCCTGATAACTAAATTAGTGCAAGAACAACCCACAAATTCTCTTTCATCAAATTGAAAAAGAACTGGTAGAAGAAAAAGAAAGCAGGATCCTTTTTTCTGTACAGCACTAGCTGAAACGTTTCCTGCCCATGTCAACTTAGCACTTATTTATTTAGTCACTCAGTCAATTTATATAGCTGCCTTCTCAACATGTGACTTAGGATAGTGTAAAAGTAAAACATTATAAAAATAAAATAATTTAGAAGAAGAGATAATGCAGGTTATGCCAGAGGCAATTCAACAACCCAAAACATTCAGTCCAGATGGGCTCACTGTATCTTCTGACCACGTGCCTGAGGAAAGAACCAGGTCTTACAAAAGGCAGGCAGGGAGTGGCCATCTGGATCTCAGAGGAAACGCTGTTCCATAGGGCAGGCACAACAACAAGAGATACAGAATTGATTCAGTGGCCTTTCTAACAGTGCAATTTGACCTTGCTGTTTTGCAGATATTGCCATAGGTGCTCCATTTGCAGGAGAAGACAGAAGGGGGAGGGTATTCATCTACAATGGAGCCAGAAATGGGTTAAATCCTAACCCTTCTCAGATTCTCAATGGCCTATGGGCCTCCCAATCTATGCCTGCAGGATTTGGATTTACACTGAGAGGAGACTCAGACATAGACAAGAATGGTTACCCAGGTAACGTTCTTCCACCAGAGGGGGGATTTCTTTCTCTGGAAAATGCATCATTCTCAGCCTGTTCTTTTTGGAGAGCAGAGGTCAAAAATGCAGACTAGGCTTTGATTTTGTATGTAGTTCTAGATTTGCTTCCCTGAGAATTTGGACAAAGCAGGTATTTTCTTTCCTGTTTTGAGATACCATCTGAACCTCATAGCTGCAACAATGGATACATTAGCATAAAGCACCTGAACTGTTAAGAAGAAGAGAGAATATTAACTCTTCTGTTTCCTATCCAAAAACTAAAAGAAAGAATTTATATTGTATATCTTGGATGAAGATTAATGATGAAAATTCCCAGAGTGATTATATAGACACATATATAGATAAAACTCTCACTATAAAGCAAAATAGTGATCAGTAATTAAATAATTTATGATATTGTCCTATTTATAATTGTAGGATTTAAAATGTTTTAAATATGTTGTCTCCTTGAAGTTGAAGACTATGGAGTCCTGATGGACATGTCCGTATAGGTTTCCTGAGAACAATAAAGAAGTGGTCTGCCTTTGCCGCCTTCTGGGATGTTTTCTCAACTTCCCAGTTTGGTGTACAGACCTGTTAGTCCCTAGAGCCATATCATCCAAGTACTAACAAGGTCTGACTCTGCTTAATTTTACATCATTAGTCAAGCCTGGCCAGGTACTGCAATCTGCTGTGGACTAAATACATTGTACCAAATAGATATATACTGTAAAGTGAACATAGTTTCCTAGTTATACTAAACTCACTGAAAACAAAACCAGTAAACCCTCAGTTTGACAGACTATTGGAGGGGGAAGGGATGTATAAATGGGATTTTATGGATGTGTAAATTGGAAAACAAGCCATTGTATCTGAAGTCCAGTAAATCAAGGGTTTACTGTATAGTGCTTTGGCTAAGACAGTCTTCTTCAAGCTGGTACCATTCAAATGTGCTAGACATAACCTCGTACAGAGTCAAGGATGGTGGGAATCATCCCAACATCTGGAAAACATGAAGTTGTGGATGGTTGGAATAAGCACAAGATCAAGGTTTCAAGCATTATTAACTCATCTGATGGGTTAATGCAAACATCTGACTTTTAGCATGAGAGATCCACATAGAAGAGAAGGAATAGTAATATTGACCTACCTGGCTTTTTAAAAGAGTGCTATAATAACATATTCTTTGAGCACTTAGGAAAACCATTATTTAAATGTTGGATTGGATCCAGACTAAGCTAGCAGTGTTATAATTTAATTGAAATCAACTGAACTGAATTATAATATATTTGTCTCATACATTGAAATGGGATTAAAATAATTTTCTCCAACCAGGGTCCTTCCAGATGTGTTGGAAGACAACCTCCATCACGGTCAGCCATCACAACCCAGTGTCTGCATAGGTTGAGGATGATGGAAGTAATACTCTAACACATCTGGAGGGTTCCTGGTTGGAGAAGTCTGAATCAAAGCATATCAGGATCCCTCCCTTTAAATACTATTGCTTTTAAGAGGCTGGTCTTTTAAGAACAGAAGGCAAAGTATGGCAAACAATTTTATTTGCTTGCTAAGGCTTAACTTGATTCAAATGGGGCTGCTTCCATTGGGTTTTTTTCTTAGTTTTTTTAATGTTTCTCCTTGAACAATCAATATTTTACTGATGTCATCTGGTATTTATCAACACTGCTTCATTACTGGAGGTTTTGGTCTTTATTTTGAAAGTGAGATTGTCCATCTTAGGGCAGTGTTCCAACACCATTTGTACTCTAAATGCACAACTTCTGATTTTATCCATTTCCCCATCACTACCACTACCACCACCTTTTTCTGGGATCAGCATATAGCAGACCACAACATTTATCTATCTTGGATCTGAGAAGGCTCTCAAGCATTTGTAACATAACATATGCAGTAGAGTTGCTGTCATCCAAGCTGTAGATTGTTTTGCTGGCATGCGTCCCATAGTAATTAATGGGACATTGTTGGAAGAGCATTCTGGAATATTTTTGCCACTGTGCTCTGTTAACCTACTGTACTAATGTTTTGGGATGGTTTGTGTTTTAGGCTTTCTTTCAGTGATTCTCCCCACCCCCTTTGTTTACGTTCATCCATCTGGCTAAGGTTGTAGTTTTGTGTTCTCATCTGCACTGACTTTGAAAAAGAGAGGAAAAGAAGAACAAAATGTGAGGTGTTTTCATGTTCTTTGGGATCTTTACAAAGGCTTCAGAAGATGTATTTTGGGTGCTTCCAACTCCTACCATTACAAATCAAAAGGCATTGTGAAGCTAAGCCATCTCTTTTACCTTAATTGTATATCTACTGGTGGTGGTGGTGATGCTGCTGCTGCTGCTGCTGATGATGATGATGATGGAAGAAGTGGTGGGAAAATATAAACAGATTATACATTGAATTAAGCTCATCTGGATCTCCTATAAAATCATGTGAATTAGGAGAGTGACTGGCTGATAAAAGACTGATAAAAGACTGGAGACTCCCTTGGAATATTTCCAAACAGTCTCCACACAGATGACTGTTTGTAGAGGGATCAATGGAACTTGGAATTCAGCAATAGGTTACATGACAGGTCAATCAAATCTTTTGATTAGACAAAATGTAAACATAGAAGTAGATATATGTGTGTGTGTGTGTGTGTGTGTGTTTAGAGCAGCCTTTCTCAACCTTCTGACCCTGGAGGAACCCTTGAAATATTTTTCAGGCCTCGGGGAACCCCTGCACATTCAGGCTCAAATATAGGCCAGACGTTACAAAAATATTATATTCGTTTCGTGTGTAGGTCTGTATATATGCATTAACAGTGTTCTTAAACTAAAAATAAAGAATGAAACTTACCTCTTTAATGTGAAGTTTCCCGAATTTGAAATAATTTTTTAAATAAATCGTGATCTCCCAGAGAACCCCTAGTGACCTCTTGCGGAACCCTAGGGTTTCATGGAACCCTGGTTGAGAAACCCTGGTTTAGAGTAACGTCACTCCTTGGTTAATTAATACCACTAATAGACCACCTTAATTCTCATTATGGATAAAAAGGTAGATACCTGGAATCTTTATGCATTGTTGGGTTTCCCAGCTAGTACAAAAATAGGTGCAAGAGCTAGGAATAATAAAAATATTGAATAAGCTTTTTCTCCAATATTTTGTTTTGATCCAAGGCACCCCCACATCCTAGAGAGGAAAACGAAATCTGTAATGGATTTGAGAGCACATGTGTAATTCATGGGGTCTGCTGATATCCATCTCAAAATATTTTTCAAATTAAAAAGTGTACAAAAATACATATCTTACAAGTTGAGTCTAACCTCCTCCTATATATTTGAGAAACTTGTGAAGGAAAAAAATCTATATATTTGGAAAACTTGTAGGATTTTTAGTGAATAAACTAATACTAGAATACACTTCTTAATGACACAGAGTAGATTTGGACTCAGCCACACATTCCTACCATATCATCCTGTTTTATTTGCTTTAAAAGATATATAAGGAGGTGCTATCATAGTTCTACTCTTCTTCTTTTACAAAATATCTACTTTAGTGGACAAGGGGAATGCTGTGCATATAATCTACCTTGATTTCAGCAAAGCTTCTGGCAAGGTTCCACATGACATTCTCATTAATAGTTGTTAAAGTATGGTTTGTCTGTCACTTGGTAATGTAGGTCCACATGTGGCTGGTTAACTGCATTCAGAGAGTCAGCATTAATGTTAGGTGACATGATGGCTGAATAGGAGCAAGACAACATAGTACAGAAAGTCTTTGGACAAGTTGTGGACCCAAGAAAGAATGAGAACAGTGACTGGCAATTTGTCAATTTATTGTTTATGGTGAAAGTTTGAGAGAATTAGTGAAGTACATAAAGGTGACAAAATATTTTCACAGACCATTTTTGGAGTAGAACTTGAAAAGAAAAGGAAATAAAAATCTGAAGTAAAACGTTCAGTACAGGAAGAGAAAGTAGAAGTCCTGCATGAAAAAGTATTAGATGATAGATTGATCTTTGAATACAATAAATGAAAAGTAGATAGAAAGAAAGATGAAAACCAAACAAATCTCATTATGGTTTAGCTTAGTCACTAAATTGGGTCGTTCGCTGGTTGAATCAGATCAGCATAAGCCAGCTTCCTGTATTGTTGTATACATTTTGATACAGAGAAGTATGTGCTTTAAAGCTACATTTAGAGCTGCACCATGGGGCAGAAAATAATTATTAAGGAGCTGCCTAGGAGGGGAAGGTTTCTAAAGACATTGAGCTAGCCCCTTCTCCAAAGAAAAGTGGAATCCAGACATATGGAAGGCTCAATGTAACTGTATGTGTAGTGGTGGTGATGGGGAACTCCTGTAATATACTCATTGTGCCCATCTATTTAATATTATTAATGTGAATTTAAATAGCAAAATATGCTTTATTTTTTTAAAAAAATCCAGTGTATAGGTTTGTTAGTTCAAAAACAATATGCTATATAATGCCTATGTGATATCTAGAAAAATGTCCATTTTTTTCTTGCCATAAGTTGGTTTATTTTTAATAGAAGTATATATTTTGCTCTATCCTTGAAATTCAGTGACATTAATGATGGTTTGGCAATGTCATGTGATGAATATAGATATGGACTGTCATTGTAACAACATTGGTTACTTTTTATGCCCCATGTATAGTCCAACTGAAGAAACTTTGTCCAAGACTGATGTCATGTATAAGTGTAATTGCTCAGTGTTTCTTTATAGCACAGAATAAGTTTGCATCAACTTTGAATTTAATAATTCTCTATATATGCTTATATATTAATAAAGAACAATAAATCTGAAATCTCCCTTAGGATAGCCTTGTCTCCTGGTGACCTTATAGGCATATTCATGTAGGTTGTTTGGGCAATAATATGGAAGTGGTCATTTGTCACTGACTTCTTTTAGGATTTTTTAAAAAAAATCTTAATCTAGCCAACAGGCCCAGGATTTGCTGTTGAAGTTTTAACAGGTCTAATCCTGCTTGGCTTTTCAAGTCCAACCAAGATCAACTAGGTGCTGCTACCTAGCTGGACTAACAATACAAAAGCAACAGCTGTGGCTAATGGGAACTAAAGGGAATTAATAAAAGAATAATAATATCAATAACAGTATTCTTAGTGGCTCATCTGTTACATGCATCAAGATGTATAGCAGGAAACCCTCCAATATTTTAGTAGCAGGGGTTTTGAAATATATAAAGAGATAACAGAGTTTGTAAGCTAAATGCCAGCAGTTCCACAATTACCAGGTTTTCAGTTGAGATCATTTTTTTCCCTTATGAAGTCCATTCAGGAGCATTTCTGAAAAGAAGGGTACATTGAATGAAAAAGAAATCAAACGAGCTGTTTCGTATCTGCTGTTTGCAAACAAGTGATCAGAGTCTGTCGCTGGCAGTTGGCTCATCGCAACCTAGTTCATAGCTCTGTTGTTTCCAGTTGTCTTCTTTAAATTTATAGCTATAGAAAGTGTTATATAGTTCCAGATTTTGGAAGAGTATAGTGAGTATGTCATAACTGCTATAGCCCAATCCAAAGAAGCAATAGACATGATAAACTAGCATCCTTGTAGGCTCTAGTGTGCAATGGGTATGAGTTTGACTATTTTGAGTACAGCTAAAGTAATCATTCTTACTTCTGTTACATCTTAAAATAATACAGTAGTGTTTATATCAAACCTGTGTAACAACATCTGCCCGGACTAGTGAATAGATGTTTTATTAAAATGTGCACACACCCCTCCGAACAATTGTGGCTAATAAAGCCCTAGAGAACAATTTGTCCCCTCAGGATTATTGCTAATTTTGATCCCTTTACTCACCAGCTGGAGACAAAGCAGATGATTAAAAGTCTTCCTAATCTTTGCAAAGTATTAGAGATCTTGGCAGCCCTCTTTCTTTAGAAATGTGTCTATGGTTATTTCCTTACTTTCTAAAGATTCAGTCATAACCATAGAAGGCAATGATCAGCATTATTCATTGTCTATACGGTTGCTTCCTTTAGGAAGTGGAAATGCACACATGGGATTCAGAGATACAAAATGCAAAACACTGGAATTTCAGCTGTATTCTAAAATTATTTTTATAGATTTTCCCTTTAAATCAAAGCCATGAAGATTTGTTTGGGTTTTTTTAGTAAGAAATAAAAGCTGAATCTTTAGAAAATGAAATAGTATCATTTTAAAAAAATTATGTGCAGTTTTTCTCCAGGTTTTGCTGGAAATATTTAGATACTTAATCTAGTACTATAATCTCTTATTTTGCTGAAAATATTCTGCATGTGTCAAACATTTTGCTTTCAGCTAGCAAGTTCTGTCTGTGGTATTTTCTAGGAAGAAATACGACAGTGTTCACTAAAACATTATCTATTTTTAGGATAATGGTGCTGCCAAACTTCTGATAATGTAGACAGCTTGAACACTTGATTGTGATTATTTTCTTTTGCACAATTCAAAATGTTTATAAAACTCATTAATGATTTTGGCACTCAGGATGTTTAAAGCTATTCCTTAGCCAGAACAAACTAAAGAAGGAAAACAGTTTATTTTCTGTAGAGCTGTCCACATTATGAACATGCATGAAGAGGCATGTTTTGAATATTCCTAATAATTATTTTTAAATAATATTATTGTTTTATTAAATGGTGTACCTTTTTTGAATAGTAAAAAAAGATGAAATTATATAAAAATAATTATGTTAAACCAATTGAATTATTTCAGCACGAAGAATCCTGCACTGTTTATATTATTATTAGGTTTACAAATCTTTGGATTCCTTGGTGCACTGAAGATGCACTGAAGATGTTGCCTAGCCTGGCAATGAAACGTCTGCAAGAAAACAAGGACTCCACAGTTCAACCCTGAGCTACAAATATTCTCTTCGATTGTTACAAATCTTTCTCCATATTCTTCTCCAACATCCAAACCTCCCTTTGGGCCAACCTATTAGCCAACCTAGTGGTCTAGACAATCTACCACAAGGAGATTTTTGTGGCCTGATTTCTTTGTTTGACTGAAATGTATCATTATTGTTTTGGGTATGGAAAAGAGTGGTACAATATAAGGAAGAGGGCTAAAAGATGCTCTGATACTTGAGCAGGAACTGGGTCATTGTCACAATTACTTTTTTCTTTGAACGTATGTCTGTGTTTGTGCAGGGATGGGAGAGAGGAGTATGAAAAAATGAGAATGGAATCTGAATTAAAGTTAGAAAAATGAATGTTCTATAAATTTTCATGCTTCTACAATAAAACTGTACATTAAGTAGTTTCATTCATTTTCAGTATCAATAATGTCAATCTTAATTACTATTCTACCCATTTTTCTTCTAAGTATGTGAATGTGTGTTTTCCCCACAGATCTAATTGTTGGTGCATTTGGAGCTGGAAAAGTAGTTGTTTACAGGTATGCAATGCTACTATTCCTACTATCTCCACCCTTAATTTTTTAATAAAAAATAAAATAATAAAAAAATCCACATATGTATAATGTTTTGCAAATCCCTTCTTTCATAAGCCCATTCTTTCAAACTGTATTCTAGCTCATAACAGAACCCAAATATTTCTGGAAAAGGTTTCTTTTTTTGTAGAAGCAGATCAACTACTTTGGAATAATTGTAATAAAATTGGATTTATTGGATTTTCAAGGCTGCCTAATCATCAAACAATGGTTGTGCATACAATTATATAACAAGGAACTTTACAGTCTGAAACTGCAATATATTTGAAAAAGTTCATGTTGATGAATTATAGTTAACATTTAAATTGATTTTACACCATTGTGTGCATGTAAGAACTTATCTGCTGCTCCTATTTTCTGTCATATGTACTTTTCTTAGTCTGTTTTCTATGTTATTATTAAGGCTTATGGATTTGGAAGGAAAATGAACCATATACTTGCTTATCACTTTCTTCTTTATAATTTTCTTCTAAAACAGTTAATGAAAGGTGTACAGTTAATTCACTTATTATAGCCACGCCAGTTCCAACTGCTCTTTCTGTGATTAGTTTTTTTTTTCTTTTTGGCTTTTTGGCCACTTGGCAAAATCTGTCTGTCTACTTTATACCATAGAACAATCTGAAAAAAGGTTCCTTTCTTCTTGCATATTAATCACAAAGATGAAATGTGGTAAAAAGAGAACCAAATTTCTCTGTCTGTATGTTTGAGAAAGAACATTTCATTGCTGAGATATAGTTTTACGCACATTAAAAACTTGGCCTCTTCAATCAGTAGAATGGGGCTGAGACTGAATATCTTTCCCTGCTCTATATGGTTTGGTCATTTTGACTTTGAGTAGGTACTAGCCTGATAACCATAGGTGTAGTTGCAGAGCAATGGGCTGGGCACAGCTCTGGTAGGAACAGGGGCGCGCACACACACACACACACACACACACACACATATCTGTCTGGAGTTTCCATGCTTCCACTTGGCAATGGGGTTCTGGACTCTGTTCCACAGAGCCAGTGCCTTCATTACTCACACAAGAGCCATCCACCATACACCCAGTTCTGATGGGAATAGGAAGGTAAACTGTTTCCACACAGCCATCACCACAGCCTAAATGGCCAATATGAATAGCTCTGCTGTACATTCAAGTTTTTAATTTTAATTAATTTGCATTTAAAGGCATACCATCATATTCTTCATTTTATATTAATTGCTAGAGACTTTTATGAGGGGGTGTGGTGGCTCAGCGGGTAAGACGCCAGGCTTGTCGATCGGAAGATCGCAAGTTCGGAGGTTCGAATCCCTAGCCCCGCGTTACGGAGTGAGCTCCCGCACTTGCCCCAGCTCTTGCCAACCTAGCAATTCGAAAGCATGCAAATGCAAGTAGATGAATAGGTACCACTTCGGTGGGTAGGTAACACCGTTCCACGTGTGTCATGCAGCCACAAGACCGTGGAAGCGTCTTCAGACAACGCTGGCTCTTCGGATAACAAACGGAGATGAGCACCGGCCCCTAGAGTCGGAAACAACTGCACAAATGTGCGGGGGGAACCTTTACCTTTAGAGACTTTTATATCAATATATGAAAAGGCTTCAGTGTTGCAGTTCTTGGGCTAATTAACTAATCCTTATGGGGCACTCGTGACAATTTGAGTTTGAGACCCCCCCCCATTCTAAGCTGTAGGGAATTATGATGTGTTTTTTTAAATAGTGAGCATACATTTGCTGCTTTTAGCTGATCAGTGAGCAAAAAAGCGGGGAACAAAGAATTCAGAAGAATATCAGTTTGCTTATTTCAGCTGGGTCACACTCTAGCTCAGCAAGTAGGAAGTAGGCCTTGGAATCCATGGTTCTTATGGATTTCACACTTGATGCCTGTACCTGGATTTCTACTGAGTCATCTATGCGAGATGCATTAGAAACATCAGACATCACTGAAGACACTTTGTTTAAAAATATTTATTTTATAACACAAAATTTTAGTTTTTCTGTCCCTCAGATGTCATTCATTGTGACATCAAAGGGTGGTTCCAGATGACTTCATGATTTACTTAAATTCCACTGATCTCAGGTGATCCACTCTATAAAGTACTTTTTGATAAAATGGTTCTTTTCCATTTCTGGATTAAAGTCTGTAATCTACAGCATATCATTAAACTCAATTAGATTTAGATCTGAGTAAATATGCATAGGATTGTACTAACTTTGTTTTATATTTTGCCATGTTAGAATTGTATAAAGGAACACCCTATGCACAGGTTCCCAGTCTTTCTCAGTTCACAACGCCCTTAATGTCTCGGTAATTTTTCATGGTGCCCCTAGGTAGTTTGCATGGTGCATGACAGATGTCAAGTATCACTGTGTTATCCTGTGGTGCCCCTGTGAATTTGCTGAGGCACCCTGAGGCATTGTGGCGCACAGTTGGGAACTGTAGCCTTACGGTTTGGCTTTGAACTTTGTTGGAATGTGATGCATATTTTTTTTGTTTATTTGTAAAAACAAATCCCTGCTGCTTCAAATCTTAGTAACAAGAACAACAATTTTCTCCTACTTGTGCACCTTTTTCTGGAGAGCATCTGGCTAACTGCTATCAATAGAGATCAGAGAGAGATGCTATCCTATGTGCAGACATGAGTGAATCATTAACATTGAAAGCAGAGTTTTGTGCATCATCCCTGCAGACAGATCTGTCTAATCTTGATGTGGGTATTTTGTATTCATGTCCCTGCTGGTGTTTTGATGTTTACTGTATACATAAAGTGTTACTCATATTTTCTGTATTCCTAAATTTCATGAACATCCATAGAAACTGAAAAATAGCCTTTTGTCTTCTCTTTTCTGTTTTCTTTTTAAACATGTTTTGGTTTACTTTTTCTCCCCTTTCAGAGCAAGACCAGTTGTGACGATAGATGCTCAGCTTCTGCTCTCCCCAGTGATTGTAAATCCAGAAAATAAAACATGTCAGCTTGCTGGCTCTATGACTTTGGTGGCCTGGTAAGTTGGAAAAGATGAACATTTTGCAGACAAGCTTTCTTGATTTGCTTGCAAAGTGGTTTTTCTCACTGAGTTCATACATTATAACTATGCTAATTCAAAACTAAATAGCCCACATTATGGCATAGGGCAGTTTGTGATCCTAGTTTGTACATGCTTGAACTGAAGCTCAAAAAAAAAATCATCTTGTGCAAATCCTATGATGTCATTATCAGAATCGATTTTTCAAAAATCCCCCTGGAGAAAATGCAACATTTAAGACACCCTCATCACAATTAGTAGAAATTTACCATACTGTACATGGAAGCTTAAATGTAAAATGGCTGTTGTGGGTCTTCCGGGCTGTGTGGCCGTGTTCTGGAAGTTGTTCCTAACGTTTCGCCAGCATCTTCAGAGGGCAGGAGCACTTAAATGTAAGTCTAATGATCTGAACTCTCCATTGTGCTTAGTATAGGTCTATACTCTGACACCATCAGAAATAATAATCAGTGCTTGAATTTTTAAGAAACTAACGAACTTTGGACAGATACATTATCTCTAAAAACGTGAAGGACTATAGTTAAATTACTTGTGCTTATTTGCTTTGTTATTTATCCATCCGGTCTTTCCACTTCTATAGAAGAAAATCTGAAACGTGCTCTCCAGCCATTGCAATCTTCTGAAATCCTAGCTTGAAGCAAGAAACATATACATCATAACTGTGTACCAAGCTTCCCTAATCCAGTGCCCTCTAGATTTATTGGGCAGATTCCCCTACTGCACAACCAGCATAGCCTTAGGAGGACTGAAATCCAGCACATTTGGAGGCCAGGGAATTGGAGAAGACTAAGCTATACTGATGCTCAATTTACACAGAGCAAACTGAAATAATAGTAGAGTCAAAAAATTGATGGAATGTTCCATTCCAGATTGGTGGATTTACACTTTTCAAAAATCACATTTTTGAATGTGAATATGAATTTATGTTTTAAAAAAACCAAAATATTTCCACACAAATAGCTATCTGGTTTCAAATATATCTCTATGACATACTGGCTTCTTTTTTAATTTGCAAATAATTTAATTCACGAGAGACCACAGCTAGATGTGGCTCAATTCATTTTACCCTCTCAGAATCCTCTCTCATTTTCCTGCATAGGTAGGCAAGGTCCGATTACATTCTGATTTCTCCTATCATTTTGGAACTGGATTTTATGGGAAAGAGTTTGCTTAATGTGATTTTCTCATAGATGTACAAGTGCATATGTTACATGAGTGCAGTAGTTGATAGATGGTTGTAGTTCAGACTATTATATTATAAAATACAGTGCCCTGGAGATTTAACTCTTACTATAAAAAAATTTAATCCAGTCTTCCCAAATGATTGAAGAGCAGCTGCTAGTTTTCTATTCTGTAATTTTTCTCTGTAGTTGTTATAACCTCATGTTATACATATGCAAACTATTATTAGGGAAAGTCCAAGAGACAAAGATTTCCTCTACCCCATGGGATAGATTTCTGTATCTCTTAGCCAGCTGTGCAACTTTTGCAAAATGCCTATTGATTGACATTTCAAGATAAAATGAATGAAAAATCATATTAACCAGAAAAAGTCTAAGAAGTTTAAAGATTTGAATTCTAATATAAAGGTATTATTTAGTATAAAGAAAATATTGTTTTAAACTGAGTGGGAAATTGTTATTAAAATGTGGGTTTTGTTTTCTTACCTACAGAGAAATCATAAAAACTTTATTTAAAGCTTGGATGGAGTAGTAAGCAGGGAGTTGAATTCAAGTTAAGTTAGTGATGGATTAGTCTTATAGAAATCAGCAGAAAAAGCTAGTCATAATTATCTTAAGTCCCATTATTTTCAGTAAGACTATAGCACGGCAGCATACATTCTTGATACCTGCAGTGGATTGCTCCTTTTGTTTTCCTTTTTTCTAGTACATGGAACTAGGACATGTTTTATCTATATGGATGTTTTTTTGGATGAAGCATGAATCACCTTAGTGTGCCGAATGCTCCTTCTGTTGGTTGACTCTACGATTTGCTGACTTCGAGCTATGCCTGCAGAAAAGCTGGGGGATAGGGAGCAGATTTGGGGCAGAGCAAGTAATATCATATTCAAACACTAGCCAGGCTAAGGCTATGCCCACAGTGCCAGCATAAATAAGGCCTGGCTAGGTCCAGTCCTCCTAAGTAATTTCCCACACACCGAAACCAAGTATTGTTCAACAAAAATTAAAATAAATGAGCACCACCTTTTCTGTTTCAGGAGAGATTTGTATTCATAGCAGAATTTAGCCAGCTTAAGGTTGACTTAACTGGGCATTAGACATTCTGGTGATTTGGGAGTGGACTGATTATCAACACCAAAATTATTATTAAAAGGGAAAACTATGAATGTGGGCAAGGATCAGAAAGGAAAGCAGACAAATTAATGGAGTACAACCTGGTTCAGATTGTACCTTCTGACCCTTGAAGAGTGGGACTAGAATACTTAAAAAAGAAAGTCAGACTTTCACAAACTTAGTGTTCTCCAGATGTGTAGAGTTCAATTCCCAGAATTCTCAGCAATGGCTATGTTGGCTGGAGAACTCTGGGAGGCTAAGTCCACATACATGGAAAGAAGGTTGGCCTAAAACTTTTACAAGGTTGAAATATTACATACAGGTAGTCCTTGCTTAACGACCACAATTGGGACCAGAATTTTGGTTGCTAAGCAAAGCAGTCATTATGCAAATCTGACCCGATCTTACAACCTTCTTTGCGGCAGTCGTTAAGCAAATCACTGTGGGCGTTAAGCGAACCACGTGGTTGTTAAGCGAATCATGTGGTTCCCCATTGATTTTGCTTGCCAGAAGCTGGCCGGGAAGGTCAAAAATGGAGATCACGTGACTACGGGACACTACGACAGTCATAAATGTGAACTGGTTGCCAGGCGCCCAGATTGTGATCACGTGACTGCAGAGATGCTGCAACGGTTGTAAGTGTGAATACCGGTCATAAGTCAGTTTTTCCAGCACTGTTGTAAGTCCGAACCATCACTAAATGAATGGTTGTTAAGTGAGGACTACCTGTAGTACATAATGTTTCATCAGGCTTTTTCATTGTACACATACCTTTTTTTTTTTAGCAAAATTACATTAGAAATTATAACTGTATGTTTTGCTCTGCCAGAGGTATTTGTGGAAAATCTGAACACAGTGCTTATACTGTATATACCCTACAGTATCCCCCAATTATTGGCATCTAAGAAGACTTCATATATGGAATGTTTTGCTGCTGTACTAGGAATAATTAGTTTCTGTAAAACAGCCATCCCAAACTTGTATCCCCTGATAATTCCTAGCCATATATACCCTCCGGGAGAGTTCCAGATTGAGGAAAGCTGGCAGATTGTGCTGTGTATGGCTTTTGTTTTTCTTCTTTAGCTTGGAGGACATAGACTATCATCAGGGTCAAGTCACAGTTGATGATTAGATTTCCAATTAGCAGGAAATTGTAGTTCTGTGGCAAAAAATACATATATACATACTGTACATATGTGTGTGTGGGGGGTATAATGATTTAACCATCTATCTGTGGTTATTTGTGAAAGCCCTTTGAATATAGGCTGATTAAAAAAATTATATTATAATACATGGGAAAATCTTACAATTGAAATGCTCTTCAGTTTATGAGATTATGACTTAATTTGTAACATTGACTAGGCAATGGCCAGATCAGAGCTTTCCAAACTGTGTGTCGGGACACGTTAGTGTGTCGGCTGCAGTGTCTGGGTGTGTCGCGGCTGCTGCTGCCTCCGAGCCCTGCCAGGATTCCACGCAGGTCCTAGTGCCTGCCTTGTGCCTTGCTGCCTCCAAACCTGCCCTGCCAGGATTCCGCGCAGGTCCTAGTGCCTGCCTTGTGCCCTGCTGTCAGCGTGTGTTGTGAGATGATGCATGTCTAAAAAGTGTGTCACCAACATGAAAAGTTTGGAAACCTCTGGGCCAGATAAATTGGATAATAAAATATTTAATGTCTCAGTGTGATCAGACCTGGAAGCTAAGGCCAACTTTACAACAGACCAATTAAGCAGCAAACCAGTCATAATATGCATCTTTGGAAAAAAAAGTGACCTGGTGATAAGGGGTAACATCTCTAAAGGGGATGAGCTGCCATTTCTTACTGTTGTGAGAAGTGTTAGGATATGTAAAATAGGTTTGTTAAGCCCACCAGTGGCTTGAGCACCCAAAATTGCTATTTGAGGAAAACTTGTGAAAAATCACAACCAAATTTCTGCATTTTGGAAACAGATTTTGTTAGATGACTGGGCATTCAGTAGGCCTTGGTATTTGTGAGCTTCAGATTACATATCCCTGGTTTAGAAAGCATAATTATTTAGTGATGGTGCCTAGAAAGGAAATTTAGAAATTTTTCAGAATTAGATTTCCTTTAGTTAAGCAGTGGAGATGGGAAGATTGATAAACCAATAGCAAGAATGCTATTTGAGCAGGATGTTTTCTATGGCAGGTTTTATAAAGGAAGAAGACAAAAGAAAACAAATGTTGATAAGATTTTTTTAAAATGTTCACTAGAACTTCAATAAGAGTTCTTTCCCCTTTCCCCATTTCCTTTACAGTTTTACTGTAACAGTCTGTGCAGGTTTTCAAAGTCCAGGTTTTTCAGATAAAATACGTAAGTCTTTTTTAATATTTGCATGTTAGCATTGAAGGTTGTGGGGTGGGTGTGAGGGGCGGGAGTTTGAAAATTTGCATGAGAACATTGAGGGATTTTTTAAAATTAAAGTTGTCTTTATGACCTGCACAGTTTAACACTCTTAAAACCAGATGTTAATACCAGGAATGCAAATAACAAGCATGCTTTATGTTTAGAATTACAGATGATGATAAAACATTTAAGTCAACCATCCTCAGCCCAGAATCTTCCAGAACTTCAAATTCCACAACTCTCCAATATGTATGACTAAAGGTCATACAAGTTCTGGATGATGGGAATTGTAACCCAACACATGTGGAGTCCACCATGTTAGGGAAGACTAATAGGTGGTAGGAGCATTTAGGACTCTCTCACTGAAACAATTCTTCCAAAAGTTTGCTTCCATAAGTTGCTACTGCCATGTCAAGAAAAGATTCCATTGTGACAAACACATGCAATTAACATCATAACTAGTTTGACCTTTAATTTGAAGAACACAATTGAAGTGAATAGGAAAACTCTTATCCTTGAAACCTGATTTAATTTGTTCCTCCCCAATTATTAAGCTCTTCTTCAGAGTTCTTCTCTAGATACCACTGCCCATAAGAAGATGAGAGCCAGTTTGGTCTAGTGGTTAAGACAATGGGCTAGAAACCAGGAGACTGAGAGTTCTAGTCCCGCCTTAGGCATGAAAGCTGGCTGGGTGCCCTTGGGCCAGTCCCAGTCTCTCAGCCCTAGGAAGGAGCCAATGGCAAACCAGGAGACTGAGAGTTCTAGTCCCGCCTTAGGCATGAAAGCCGGCTAGGTGACCTTGGGCTAGTCACTCTCTCTCTCAGCCCAACTCATCTCAAAGGGTTGTTGTTGTGGGGAAAATAGGAGGAGGAAGAAGTATTAGGTATGTTCACCGCCTTGCGTTATTTATAAAAATAATAAAGGCAGGCAGGCAGGCAGGCAGGCAGGCAGGCAGGCAGACAGACAGACAGACAGACAGATAGATAGATAGATTTTGTTGTTTATTCGTTCAGTCGCTTCTGACTCTTCGTGACTTCATGGACCAGCCCACGCCAGAGCTTCCTGTCGGCCGTCACCATCCCCAGCTCCCTCATGGTTGAGTCCGTCACCTCCAGAATATCATCCATCCATCTTGCCCTTGGTCAGCCCCTCTTCCTTTTGCCTTCCACTTTCCCCAGCATCAGCTTCTTCTCCAGGGTATCCTGTCTTCTCATTATGTGGCCAAAGTACTTCAGTTTTGCCTTTAATATCATTCCCTCAAGTGAGCAGTCTGGCTCTATTTCCTGGAGTATGGACTGGTTAGATAGATAGATAGATAGATAGATAGATAGATAGATAGATAGATAGATAGATAGATAGATAGATAGATAGATATAAAAGGAAAAGAGCTATCTCTGCCCCTTAACAGTGGAATAAACTCTCAAGGGAGAGGCAGCTAGTATATTCATTGCAAGCATTTAAGATGAGAAGTTAAGAACTTCTCCTTCAGCAGACATTTAATCTTCAACAATTGTACTAGTTTTTATTGTTGCTTTTTAAATGTTTAAATGGGTCCATTAAATGTTTGTTAATTTAATTCATTACTTTTATGCTTCTTCAATCATTTTTACTCTAAGCAACTCAGAAGCAGCAACATATAAATACAGACTAATACAACAATAAAAGAAATATATCAAACCATAAAAATATAATAAACAGTTACTGTATATTATAATTATAGCACCATGTATCATCCATCAATAAAAAAATTCATTCCATACTCAGGTATTTTGGCTATTCCCACATCAGTCCTCAAATACACACTGGAAAAAATATGTTTATAAAAGTTTCCTAAATATTAAAAGTGAATGTGTGTAACTTACATTTGATGGGAGGGCATATCACAGGAGGGAAGCTTCTGCAGAGAATGCTGGCCTTCATAGTCCCCTCTGGACATACCTCACAAAGAATGGGGCATCTCAGCAAGCACACTCTACAGGCACACTTGAGTGGGCTGACTCACATCCCAAACCATGTACGACTTTGAAGGTGATCAGTATCTTGAATTGCACCCAGAAACCAACTGGCAGCCAATGCAACACTTGCATTCTTGGTGCTGTGCGACAACACTGGGTTCCCTGCTTAATGTGTGGTTGAAGTTTTTAGGTGGTTGTCAAGTACAGTCCTCATTAGTAGCTCTTCTTGATTTGAGTTTTTTGTTTGTTTTGGTTGGGTGGGTTTTGTTTTGTTTTTGCTGTTCTTAGTCTTCTGTTTGTAAACTGTTCTGCCATCTATCATAAATTAATAAACAAACAAATAAATAAGGTGTTTGTGTGTATACTTTGCAGTCCCTGTGCTGTAAGAAATCTGGTAGAATGAGACAAAACTTAAGCCCATGTAACATGATTATGAATTAAGAGCCAGTATTTATTTAGAACTGGTAACTGGTTCATATCCCATTTTAAAGAGCCAGTTTGGTCTAGTGGCTAAGGTACCAGGCTAGAAACCAGGAGTCTGAGATGTCTGTAGCTTGAATCATGTCAACTGGATTTCTATTTTCTCAGTGGAAACGTTTCGCTCCTTATCCAAGGAGCTTCTTCAGTCTGAGCAAAGTTGGTAAGGGAATCCTAAATATGTTTCTAGGTAGCTGTGTGACCTTACACCTGGGGTCATGGTTATATTGAGATGTTATTTTAAGTCCTTTTATCATATTTAACATATTTACATATTTATTTAATAATATTTAATAATATTAATATTATTATTAATAACATATTAACATATTTAGGATTCCCTTACCAACTTTGCTCAGACTGAAGAAGCTCCTTGGATAAGGAGCGAAACGTTTCCACTGAGAAAATAGAAATCCAGTTGACATAATTCAAGTTACAGACAATTCCACCTGGATGACTGAGAACCTTCATAGACAGGAGTCTGAGAGTTCTAGTCCCGCCTTAGGCATGAAAGTTGGCTGGGTGACCTTGGCCCAGTCCCTGTCTCTCAGCCCTAGGAAGGAGCCAATGGCAAACCAGGAGGCTGAGAGTTCTAGTCCCGCCTTAGGCATGAAAGCCGGCTGGGTGACCTTGGGCTAGTCACTCTCTCTCTCAGCCCAACTCACCTCACAGGGTTGTTGTTGTGGGGAAAATAGGAGGAAGAAGGAGTATTTGGTATGTTTGCCGCCTTGAGTTATTTATAAAAATAATAAAGGCGGGGTAAAAAAAATATTTTAAAAATTCTAAAAAAACCCTTCTTCCCCCATATTTGGATAATCTTTGGGTTGCTACTTTTCCTAGCACAGCTGGAAATAGATATAACCATATATTACTCATAGCAAAGGACTCAAAGAGATTGGCAAGGCTTGGTGATTCAGTGGTACCACTCCTGCTAGATGCTGATTGTGAATCTTTAAAGATGCCCCAGCTATGTCCATAGCCTCATATTTTCACTTGGCTATGAGACAGGCGAAGGTGTGGCGTCTGAAGATGAGAGAAGGCCTGTGCCCTCAGGCCAGCAAGGCATAGTTTGGGCTGCTGAAAGCTGGCCCTGAGGTGGAGTGACTAGTTTTTCATTGGACATTGAGTCTTCCTCAGGCTGATGGTATAGTTTTGAGCCAGAAGAGAAAACTCTGGAATCTTTAAGGAGGAAAGTCTAGAGCAGCGTTTCTCATCCTCAGCATCTTTAAGATGTGTGGACTTCAACTTCCAGCTGGGAGTTGAAGTCCACACATCTTAAAGATGCTGAGGTTTAGAAACACTGTCCTAGAGCAGGGTTTTTCAAACTTTTTCAGGCTGAAGATCCTGTTAGTTAAAAAAAAAAATTCCTGGAACCCCTGCTCCAGAGACAAAGCTAGAGTGATAGAAAATTTGCTGGGTTCAAGTTAACTTTTATTTCCTTTAGTCCCTCTCAGAATCCTGTAAAGTTCTCACAGAACCTAGGGTTCCATGGAACACAGGTTAAAAAATCCTGGTCTAGATTATAGAAGATTTAAGGTAGAGCCACAGCCCTCCTAAAGCTTGTCATAACGCAAACAAGAATAGGTGGCCATGAGAGGAAGAGCACTGGCACTTTCTGAGTTTAGCATTTCCTTAATTTGGCAGTCTGAAGAGAAGCATTGGATGAGGGCAACTGCAGCAATCATCTTGTTTTCCCAATTTGCCTGAACTGCGCTCCTTTGACTTCATTTTCTCAGAGCCTCTAGCCGCCACTCTGTGGGATGAGGGCAGCTGTGACCACTTAACCCAGCACTTTTCTTCACAGTACTGTATTTGGCCATTTAATTAATGTTTTAAAAGAGGGTAGAGACAACCAAGGCTGTCTTTGTGGGAATCCATAGATGCTGGTATCAGTTCTGCTACCAAGACATTGGGTCTGTCAAAAATGTAAAACTTAGAACCATTTTACTTGGGAGAGTATTGTAGAAGTATTGTACATTTTTGTTTTGATGAATTTGTGGTTAAAAGGCAGTGAAGAATTCACAACAGTCTTTGTTTCCTTCTTTACAATGCCATAAGAAATATCTG
Source organism: Charina bottae (assembly GCA_023362775.1). Classification (NCBI taxonomy): domain Eukaryota; kingdom Metazoa; phylum Chordata; class Lepidosauria; order Squamata; family Charinaidae; genus Charina; species Charina bottae. The sequence continues at coordinate 45,007,949 of JALMGJ010000007.1, read as the reverse complement.
GATATCCTACTTGTAGAAAAATATGGTTGATCCATTGAATGTATAGATGCTGCAAAAACAGCAGCTTTCTCTAAAACCAGAGCAGAATGTGAAGGACAATATTTGCCTTTTACAACATTTTGTTTCCTAATGTTCTTTAGTTCTGAAAGCTGAACTACAGTTAGATTCACTAAAAACCAAAGGAGCTGTTAAGAGGACTCTCTTCCTTGATTATCATCAGTCACAGCATGTCTTCTCCTTCATGATAACTACACAGAATTGGCTGACTTGCAAGGACTTTGTGATTTATCTTAGAGTAAGTTTTGTTCTTTGCTGGTCAAGAAAATTATACTTTCAGGGTAGTTATTCTGGAATATAGTTTGAATATGGATGAGCAAACAATGTCAGCTAAAATCAGTCACAATAATAAAATAATTGATTTTGTAAATTTGATGCATCTCTAATTGTATGGCTTTAGAATATATGTGTGATAATAAATCATTTCCATGAACTTTGTCCTTCAAACTTTAAATAGTTGAAAGATAACCATACTTGCTGAAACACTCAACAAATGGGGGGGGGGAACAGTGAGATGAGTTGCATGTTATCTGTTTTAAGGTGTAAATTGATCCCATTTGCTTTCTTATTTGGACTGTGCAGGCGGCATTAAGAAAAACTTTAATGTATCTAGATCACACAAATTTGGGGTTCATTTTCTCCTTTCCTTTGTTTATAAGTGTTCAGACTTTTGGCCAAAATCAAAGAAATGGTTTCTGTGTTTTGAATCTTTTCTCAAAAGATTCCTTGTTGATTGTCCACATTACAATACAGTAGTTGAAACTCATGAAATATTGCCTTATTTCTATTACCCATCACATTTTTGCAATGCAAACCACATGGAAATACATAATAAATTCACAGTTGGCAGTGGTGAAATCAAATACAACTTTCATATACATCCCCAGAACTTTCTGTGACATGGCAGTCATATAACAAAATATCACAGCAAATCTTAACTCAAAAATTGTTTCCCAGAAGTTAGTAACTTCAAAAATATTTTGATACCCTAGAAGATATCAACTGTCAGTACTATTAAATACTAAATTCTTTCTCTATGAACTGTGAAATGTCAATTGAGAGATGTAGATATTGAAATGAGCTATAATTGGCAGTCATGTACAAATATAAAATACCTAAACGTATTTGAAAATCCACAAAATATGTGGAGAATATTTTACATCAGATTTGATGATATAGAATATATTAGTGCAAACTTATATCAACTGTATGCAAATACAGTAATAATACTCATGTATACAACACCAAATGTATGAATAGTGTTTGCAGATGTTGCAACATTCAATTTTAATAGCGGAGTTCAATTCTGTTTCTCTGGTGTTGCTTATCTTCCTAATTCTGGAGGATGGTTTTTCAGCTAACTTTTCAGAAAGGCACAGAAACAAATGTATTTTTTATAGACAGTGTAGAATCAGTTGGGCCCTTTAGGCTGGCAAAAGCTCCAGAGTTTTTTTGCTGAAGTGCATTTAATGTTAATGTCTATGTAACAGGCTAGCAGCAAAAGTTTTGTTTTGTTCTGAAATGGGCTAGATCTCAGTTCTCCACTCTACTTGACCACTCGTCAGGGATGTTGGGAGTTCCAATCCAAAACCATCTGGAAGATCGTAGATTTGTCAACTCTTCTGTCTTTCTTTCTTTCTTTCTTTCTTTCTTTCTTTCTGTCTGTCTGTCTGTCTGTCTGTCTGTCTGTCTGTCTGTCTGTCTGTCTTTCCTTCCTTCCTTCCTTCCTTCCTTCCTTCCTTCCTTCCTTCCTTCCTTCCTTCCTATTTTTCCTCCAGGAACTGAGGGGACGTACAAGTTCCTACACACATTTTTTCTGCACAATCCCACAAGCTATGTTACTTTGAGAGATAGTGGCTGAACTGAAGCTATCAAATGAGCTTCATAATTCAGTGTGGATTTTAATCTGGATCTCCCAAATCCAGTATTTTTACCATTGTATCACTTTTTAAATAAATTTAGCTAGCTACTTCTTAAGTATGAATACATGAAGGCAAAGTGTCATAGAAGCTTTATTACAAATTAATAACTTGTTCTTTGTCTTTTTAAAAGTCATAGCCTCTGATCATATGCATATTTATTTGTAGTGAAAAAGTGCATTCCAATGAAAGTTAATTCTAAATAGACAGTCATAGGGCTGGAATATTAATTGCTTTATTATTGAAATAAAGATCAGATATTTATTTTGTACATTCATGAAATATGATGATGCATATATCTCAAAATTTAGCTTCCTATAATTTAATTCCTACAGGATGAAACTGAATTTAGAGATAAATTGTCTCCAATCAATATTAGCTTGAACTATAGACTGGATGAATCCACATTTTCAGATGGATTAGCTGTGAGCCCAGTATTGAACTACTACCAAGAAAACAGAATGGAGGAACAGGTATGGGTCTTTGCATGCAAATTCTATCATGTTATGAAGTCTGTTCTATAAGGTGGTCCACTCAGTAGTTTCAGCATTCCCTTAGCAACAAGAGCCGAATTAGTTCATTGTGGTGAGTTAATTGAACCAGACTAACCTTAAATTTGTTACCCTCTTCCAACTGCATTTTCAAAGTGTTCTCATTCTTGTAGTCCTAGCTAACAGTAACAAGATGTGAAAGCATATTCCTTGCCTCAGAACGGAAAAATATGTATACACACCCAATATGCAGAACATAACCTGGCTTTACATATAAAAGTAACTGAGTGTGGCTTGTTGTATTGAGATCAGGATTTGGAAGGATCAAAATCTTTTTGGGAAGGTATTTTTAATGGCTATCAAAGAAACAAAAAGGAAGGAAAGGAAATGGCTGGAATTCCTGCCAAACAGCCCTAACATGAGCAATGCATGTTTTGGACAATTTAGGCATACATTCTTGTGGACTGCGGAGAAGACAACGTGTGCATTCCTGACTTGAGACTTTCCGTTATGCCGTAAGTTGGAACAAGTAAACATATGTATTGTACTTAATGGAATAAAGGTGTTCATTAAAAAGTGTGTGGGGTGGTGGTAGTATAAAATACAATAGTAGAGTAGTAGGAAAGGGCATGCCTGCAATTAGAAATCAATTTTAAGCACTGCATGTTGAGCTAACTTTAGTCTTTAGTTTACTTTTTGCAAGTTGTCAAATGTACAGCATCAAAGGTTTCTTGCAGTTACAAAACCCAAATCCACTCTGTATATTTTTACTTCTTCAAACCTTGTTTATTTAAGCAAAAGATTAAACATTTTGCCTCATTAGAGCAAAACTGCATGTATTTACTTTCACTCAGAATGTGTCACAGGAATGGTTACAGGAATGCATTGACTTATCTTGCTGCAGTCCTAGCCGCATAACATATAGCTTACTCCCACAATAATGGATTGGAAGACGCAGATAGGTTTCAGAAACATTCTGTAGAGATGCATGGCATTGTACAATTAGCTATATTGCAGTAACTGTTTCCACTGTTTGAATACATCTTTGCCCTGCTATTTCCAGACATTGTTTGCTTCTGTTTATTATTTATTTCATTTCACTGTATGTGGCCTTTCCTCCAAAGAGCTTAGGGTAGTAGCATTCATAGCTAATAGCCTTGGGGTGGGGAGGGGGAAGAGAGTTAGGATTGTAAATCATCATCATCATCATCATCATCATCATCATCATCGAGGCCATGACCATACAGCCACAATCACTTTTTTGACTCCACCACCACACACATACAGTACAGATGCTCCTGCTAATAACTATTTCAAAGACTGCATTCTCCTATATTAACCAGCTTGGGTTTTACAATCCCCAGGAGTGCCTTTTCACTCACTTGTGCCATCTTCATTGTGGTACCATCTGTGACAGGATCTGGCACTCAAAACTATTTTGTCATAATTTGTAGTCAAATTCACTCTTTTTTTCTGGGGATTCTTAGCACAGTTCCATCCAATGACTAAATAAGGGACATATCAGATCTGGGCAGGCAGCTTGTGGGAAGGAAGGAGATGTAGAATTTTGAGATCATGATCTAGCACCCCAGAATGTCTTTTATCGTCTTCTGGGAGTTATATGCACCCCAAAGGCTTTCCTGTAAGTAAATATGATTCCAGAGACTGATGCCTCACTTTGCAGCATACCAGCTTCCAACTTCAATACTTTCATTTAAGCAACTTTTTTCACAAGCTGGAAGGGACAGGCAGGGTAGAGAGCACTAAGGAAGATATATGGGGGAACTTTGGGCACACATTGCATAACCCAGGATGGGACATTATCTTGAAACATCAATTTATTTGCCAAGGCAAATTATGGGATTGTCCAGGTTATGGGTGGATTAGTAACAAAAGATGGGACCAGTTGGCCTGATCGGTGAAATACAACTGATGTTTTAGATCACAGTCTGCTCAGAAATAGATCTAGCTCCTGTTCAAAACTCTTTTGCAACACTTTTGTTTTTAATAGAGATAGGGATCAGATTGTAATTGGGGAAGAAAACTATCTCATGCTTATAATCAATTCAAGAAATGAAGGAGAAGGTGCCTATGAAGCTGAGCTGCATGTAAAAATACCTCCAGAAGCAGACTACACGGGTGTTGAGCGGAATAACAAGGTAATGGTCAGCAGTCATTTCATTTTTAAAAATTTATTTATTTATTTATTTATATGACCGCCCATCTCCCCCAACGGGGGACTCTGGGCGGATTACAATAAAATCAAGTTTAAAATACAAATATAAAATGGCAATTTATTAACATAATATAAATAAATATAAAATCCAAATTTGGCGAATTGGTCTCAAATAAAAGGGAGGACATTATGGTATTAACCACCCCCAGGAGGAGCTATTACTTTTCCCCTCCCACGCTAGGCAGCAGAACCAGGTTTTCAGATCTTTCCTAAAGGTCAGGAGGAAGGAAACCCGTCTCCGCTCCGGGGGCAAGATATTCCAAAGGGCAGGCACCACTACAGAGAAGGCCCGCCTCCTGGACCCCAGTAGATGAAATTCCCTTATCGATGGGGTCCGTAGCAAGCCCTCTCTGAATGATTGGGTGGGGCGGGTCGATGATATGGGGATAAGACGGTCCCTCAGGTATCCTGGCCCCATGCCATGTAGGGCTTTAAAGGTAATAACCAACACCTTGAATTGGACCCGGAAGCAAACCGGCACCCAATGCAGTTCGTGGAGCAAAGGTGTTATATGTGCTGATCTTGGTGCACCTAAAATTGCCCGTGCAGCCGCATTCTGCATCAGCTGTAGCTTCCAGATATTCCTCAAGGGTAGCCCCATGTAGAGCACATTGCAGTAGTCTATATGGGAGATGACAAGGGCATGAGTGACCGTTCGGAGGGCATCGCGGTCCAGGAATGGGCGTAACTGGCGCACAAGCCGAAGCTGTGCAAAGGCCCTCCTAGCCACGACTGCCACCTGCTCTTCGAGCAGGAGTCCTGAGTCCAGGAGGACCCCCAAGTTCCACACCGGCTCTGAATGGGGCAGTGCCTGAGCTGAGCTGCATGTAAAAATACCTCCAGAAGCAGACTACATGGGCGTTGAGCAGAATAACAAGGTAATGGTCAGCAGTCATTTCATTTTTTTTCTCTCCACTGGAGACTGCATAACCAAAATCTGCACAAAACTATAACATTTGGGGGTGGGATGGGGGGGGGGGGAACCCAACAACTGTCCTGTCTCATATGGGTTTTAAACTGATGTATATCAATTCAGTCAGTATATCATAGAATTTAATTTCAATAATTGGTTTGATTCACATTTGCAATTTGATTTGTATGATTGATTCAAATAATCAATTCAATTTGAAGATTCAGTTCAATTGAATAAAAATGTATATCAGATCTTCTCATTAATTCAAAAGGACCTGCTTTAGTGTGTAAAATTATTTTGGCAGTTCAGTTCAAAGACTGGATTTGAAAAGGTGATTCAATTGAATCACTTTGGAATTTAATCTTTGATCTTCACATATCCCTAAAATGTGGCCCAGATTTTGAAATAACGAATGTTCTTTCAATATAAATCTTTATCAGAAGGCTGAGGGTATGGGAAGGTGGGTCAGGAAAACTTCTCAGTAACATTGTTCAGCAGGGCAGGTATAGCATGAACTGATCTAGATGTAGCACATTTTACTTAACAAGTATAAAGAAAAGGTACTTTTCAAAAAGCCAAGATGAAATTTTATCCCTTAGTGCACACATGGTTCGTGTATTCACCAGTGGGCAAGAGGAATATATCATTTTATTTGACTACAGACGGTTGAAAGTTGATACATCATGAACTTTATTTTGAATAGTTCAAAGCATGATACCCCTAAAAGGAAAACAGGATGCGCCAAGATCATTTCCTTTTTAAATAAAGAAATAATTGTTGTGTTGAAAACAACTTTCCGAAAAGTTGATTCAACTAAATCTAAACTTTTTTGTCTTGATATAAAACTGGGGGTGGGGCTGTTTAACAACAGACAGGATTGGAACTACTGTAATGCTACTAAATGTTTCATTTTTAAGGTTAAAAAGCGTTGCCTTGTGTTTGTAAACCCATTTCTTAAAATATCCCGACTTTGTGCAACTGGGTGTATTTTGATTATTTATCCCCTCATTTAATAGATTTTTGAGATAGATATAATAAAACAATGAGCATGCTCTAGCCTTCTGTGGCTTCAGCTAGAGCTAAAAGACTATTTCTCCAATTGTATAGAGTGATAGCTGTCTGTAAGTGAGAGGAAGTACTTGCTTTCTGCAAAACAATCATATGTTTCCATAGTACTTACTGGTTATCCTATTGATTCTATGAGAATTTAAGAGCTTGTAGCTTTCCAAAGCTCCATAATGATTTATTGTTGAATTTTTGAAATCAGTTTTAGTTTCTGATTGAGGCAAAATCAGTGCTTAACTGTGAGATGGTATGAGTACCTTTAAATAAACAGGTTTAGTAAGCAACTAGTGGACATCAAATTTGGTCTCCTAGACCATTTATTTGAGTTTGAAATCTCTAATCTTGTATATCCAAAACTCACTTGGTAGCCCCCAATATTTAACCTAAATGAACATTCCAGAAAAGCCCTGAAACTGTTTGTTGCACAATCTTTCATCTTCCCCTCCAGCTAATAATATTATTGACAAATGAGTAATATTTTCTAAAGACAATGAAACTAAAACAGGAAATACTCAGTTCACTGATCTTTGGGGAAATACAAATTGATCAGTGATTACTCATTGTCATGAAAGCCTTTTTGCCAGATGTAAAGATTACAACTTTATTAATCCAGTAATTTTTTTAGGTTGTCCCTTTTTCACCCACTTTCCAGTGGTTTCCACTTGAAACAATTCCAGATCATTCTGGTGCTAATTGGTCAGGCTTTGCTACTGTTCAGAGCTGTAAAATGAGCCATGTGTTGCTATTAAAACAAAAAACCCAAAACTGATTGCTTTCCGGGTGTTATAGGTATTGGAGGTTTTTCTAGATATGCCGATGTGATCAGTAAAGTTGCCAGCCAAACATGTGACTATTTCCCCCTTTTCACAGACCAAGTCTTCCTTTCCAAATACATGTGCCCAGTCCTGTAACCTGACATGACTTCAAACCACAGGTTTCTTAATGGGAGCAGAATATTTAGATCATTAATTATCAGTCTGTTGTTTTAAGAATGCTGGGTTCCCTCTCAGTTTATTTATGGTTCCTTAAGAACAGCATTAATATTAACAAACCCTAGGTTTGTTTCAGACAGCTGATATACCCCAGAGTGTCTAATTATGAGCTACTATTTTAGGTCATATCTCAGGTTATATAGAGCTGGAGTCTTCAACATAGTATTTCAGGACATTACTATACACAAATACCTTTTTGGGTATCTAGCAGGTTTTCTCACCCATCTGGAATAATTCGCTTACCCCACTGGCTGTAACATTTGTAAATGATGGGAATGATTGTTAAATATATCTGGAAGGCATATCAAACTATTTTGGCATTGTTTTTTGTCAGGACTTAAGCTACACACAGAATCATGTGTGGCCCTGACTTTTCAGCCATTGTCTAGATCAGTGTTTCTCAAGCTCAGTGACTTTAAGATGTGTGGACTTCAACTCCCAGAATTCCCCAGCCAGCATTCAAGTTGCCAAGGTGAGAAACACTGGTCTAGATGCAATCATACTAGTTATTAACTATACATTTAATGCTAGATGTATCCCTCAATATTATAAGTTCACATGTATTTAATTTGAGTTACACTATTTATGTATGGGTATGGGCCAATTTGGCAAGTTCATTTTCCCATTTTTCCAGCTTTAATTTCTTCAATCCCATTTCTACATCAGGTTCAGATAAAAATGAACGTGCATTTTAAGCCCTTTCTTCCTAATATAAATATTTTTATATGTACTTTCCCTTAACATACACTTTTTTGCAAGCATTTTTCCTATAATACACATTTTGTGTGGTTATTAATGTATAATTCCATTTAAGTTCATATGTAGGTTCAGGAAATGCTAATAAAGTAAGTTTCCATTAAACAAAAATTGAACAAATTTCTCATCCAGTCTTATATCTCCATATAAGTGTCAATTTAAAGATTATGGCAGCATTTGCCTTTTAAGTTTTATAGTACTTTTGTATTGACTTTTACATTGTTTTATGGCTCTATGCTATTTTATTTTTATGATAAAGCAGCTTTCCAACATAAACATCACTACAAAAAATTAAACTACTGAGATCTGCAAAAAATGTATTTTATCGTGAATTCCAATTCTGCTGTCAGAATATTAGGGCCAGATAGCTTTCTTAATTTCACTTCCCAACCTAGCGTGATTGAGATATGGTGAAATGTAATACCAATGATCTCTCATGTTCCTTTTGTACCTGCAGTAAAGAAACAAATGATAGTAAAAAGTATCATTTTACTGCATGCATGCATACATACATACATACATACATACATACATACATACATACGTATCCTTCAGCACTGTTAAAATTTGGGCAGATCTCTGGTTTATTCGTTTTTTAATGTCAAATCTGCCTTACTCATGAATGAGTTATTGGACTTCTGTGCAGGTGTTTGAAATCAGCAGCAATCTTGCTATCTGAAAGCCATTCATTTTTCCAACAGGATGCATTCTGGACTGACCTTTCACCTCCATGTTGATGTTCTTTGGTTACAGGCACTACGTGTGCTGAGCTGTGATTATAAGATGGAAAATGAAACTAGAATGGTGATTTGTGACCTTGGAAACCCCATGGCAGCTGGAACAAATGTAAGGCAAAACCAAAAACTTTTGTTGATTTTAGCAAATTAAATTGTTTGGAGAGTTAATGGAAAACTACCAAAATTAGAGGAACTTATGTCAGTGAATGATAGCTTTTAAAAAAAATCTGCAGGTGTGAAATAGGTAGTTGAACAGGAGACAACATTATACTGTATATTTAAAAAGATAATACTCTGGTGAGCTTATTTGTGACCCCAGACACATTCCAGCTGCTGTGATGGATGATTGATTATGTGCCATCAAGTTGTTGTCAACTCTCAGCGACCACATAAGATTAATTAAATTTGAGGGCTTAAGCATGCAAGTGTTCCATAGTTTTCACTGATATTGAGGTTGCAATATGATAGACAGTTGCCTGGAAGTAAATCCACTAAATTCAATAGATGTGATTTCTCCAGAGTTAGGCGTACATTGTCAGGCTCCAGCCCTGTCATATATCTGAAAGTATCACTGAGCATACTTCTGAGTGAACACATACTAGTTTGTACTGATACAATTATTCAAAGTACTTGTAGTTATATCCATATGCAGCTAGATCTGAGAGTAGAATCATATCAAGTAGCACAAATATCATGAGAATTTCCCAATTCACTTATCTTATTTGTTTTGTATTTTTATTATGCGGGTACATCACAGTTGGGTCTGATTATGGTTTTGCTTACTGCAGTCACCTTGAAGCCAAAGTTGTCATTAGACTCACAACCATAAAGCATAAAGTGTGATGTCACATCACTGTGTCGCTTAGTGACGAGAGTTCCAGCAGTTGCAGTTGCCATTGTTAAGCGAGGACCTCATGTGACCACAACTTCCAATTTCCTGCCGGCTTCCCTATTGACTTTGCTTGTGTGAAGCCAGCAGAGAACATTGGAAATTGTGATCACATGACTGTGTGGACACTGCGAGGGCTGGAACTGCAAGGACTGGTTGTAACTACCATTTGTTCAGCCCTGCCATAACTTTGAACGGTCACTGAATGAATGGACGTAACCTGAGGACTATCTGTACATTAAAAATGAAAGAACTGGTGATGTAACATTGCATGAAAGTATTCTAAAAGCTAGCTAGCGCTTGCTTTCTTTCTTTCTTTCTTTCTTTCTTTCTTTCTTTCTTTCTTTCTTTCTTTCTTTCTTTCTTTCTTTCTTTCTTTCTTTCTTTCTTCATAAAAATTCTCCTACTGCTTTAAACAGATAAAATCCATTGACCTCTGCAGAGTTTTATGGTTGGCATATGTGAACCTCATTTGCCCATTATTACTAGCAGTGTCAAGGACCAAACACCATCATTAAAACCCATTGCCACCCAGAGGCACCATCTGCTGCTCATTAGCACATACATCAAGAGTACAATTTTATGTTTAAATAAAGCATTAAAGTAAGGCTAATGTAAGGAGTGCTTTCATAGATCACCAGAACTGTGTACATGTCTGCTCCAGTGGATCTCAGGGAACCAGAAAACTCTACACTCAGCTGCCAGAAGTAGATGTTATAAATATGCTATTAAATCTGCAAGGAACATTTGCTATGCAGAGTGGGGCAGTACAGATATGGTTGGTTTTTATGCTGCATTTATCCAGTCAGATTCGTTCATTTATTCATTTGTAAGCCATCCAATAGCCAAAACCGCCCAGAGTTCCCCGTTGGGTGATATAAATAAATAAATAAATAAAAACACTTTGGGCCGTTTACAATAAAACACATGAATTTACGATAGCCAGCCTCTTTCTATATACAGACCACCAATTCATCATTGAAAGATTTTGAGGAATACCATGCATCCAGGAAATTGGTGCCTGTGGATTCCATGGCACATATGACTATTTTGGGTAGCCATAGGACCCCATAAATAAATAAATAAATAAATCACTCAAACAAACAAACAAACAAACAAACAAACAAACTTTATTTAAAAGCTAGCAATCTCACGAAATCACCAAAATTCACAAAATGTTGGTGTTCCCACCTGAGGTTTTGCAAGTTTGGGAGCAAAAACATTAAAATCCCATCAGCTTTCAAGCCAACAGCATTGTAATATTGTACATTTCAGTAATCATATAAACATACACACATGCGCATGCATACACACACACACACACAAACACAAACACGTTTCTGGTTGCATACATTTGACCTTAGGGTCAGTACTCTAATAAGAAGAGAATAGATAGACCCAGTGTGAATTATTTTACTGCTTTGGGAAGGACAGAACTGAAAACTCTAGTTTCTTTTTAAGATTAGTTGATGTGTAGGACAGAAGGTAGGTACATAGATCTGTACAATTAGTTGCCACAGTGTACCTTTTTGTAGCTTGTCTGCTGAAATGCCTGCTGAAAAGCAAGTAACAAGACTTTACCCAAGGCAACTTCTGGTCATCTGAGACATATAATCTTAACATACTGTATATACACAGTTTAGTTACATGTTCATAGTTTTAACGTATAGATTTCACCTTGTAGTTTTCTACAGGCATCAGATTTACTGTTCAGCATTTTGAAAATCCTGAATTGAGCATTCAATTCACACTCCAAGTGAGAAGGTAAGAATTCATATGTATAATGAAAGAAATTTCTTTATTACGGTCTTTGACCAGCATTACAAATAAGAAAAAGAAAGTAAGGTATATTGCTACAGCAGACCCATTACCAAGAAATTATCATAATACAATAGAACAACACATCTAAGTCAAAGTTTTACACCGTTGTCTGGCTAGCTAAAAAGGTTTGGCCCTTAAAAAATAATGAACATTATCTTGATTTATATGACTCTGAAATTTGGAATTATTTGGGGAGAGCAAAACACATCTCAGGATATCATATAAGAGACACCGTTTCTATCTCCCTTGAGCCACAAGGGCAAAGTCTGTGATGATAAAAACTCTCATGAAATGTACCCACCAATAATTAGGCTGACCATACGTCCTGTTTTGAACGGGACAGTCCCATTTTTTTAGCATTTTTCAACCGTCCCGTCGTTTTGATAAAAATCTCAATTTTGTCCCGTTTTTTAAACCTGGCGGGAATGGCGCTGAAGGAGGATCCGAGCTGGAGCTGCCGATTGGAGGCAGCCCGGAAGAGGAAGCCCTCCCGCCTATCAGCGCGCGGCAAGGGAGGGCGGGGTTTGCAGGTGGGAACCAATTGTGCGGACCGGGGGCGGGGTTTGCAGGCAGGAGCCAATTGCATGGACCGGGGGTGGGGTTTGCAGGCAGGAGCCAATTGTGCAGACCAGGGGGGCGGGGACCCCTGTCTTTTTCATGAATACGGAATATTACATAAGACCCCGTCCCGTTTTGCCATCCCAATGTCCGTTTTTGTCTCAAGGAAATATGGTCAGCCTACCAATAATGCAGAAGGAAGAGTATTAAAATGGGTACATATGTATATTTTACTAACTCACCTCACTACACTACTATACCTTGGAGATCCTGGTTGTCTGAACCTCAGCTCCCATCTGCCTCAACAGCATAGCTTAATAGAGAAGGAATTGTGGGTATTTCAGTCCAAAACCTTTGAAGGGCGTGGGGGTACCTATTCTTTCTCTATACCAGCATTTCTTAAAGTATGGTCTGAGGACCCCTGGGGGCTCCCCAAGACCCTTTCAGGGATCCACAAAATCAAATTTATTTGTAAGATATTAAAGATATTTGCAACATTTTAAAACAAAATCACTCTTCTCGTTATTTTTTTTTAATTTGTTAAAAATATAGGCGTTTTTCTCATGAAAAATACTTCGTTAATATCTAATGGGTTTAATATTGTTTTTTTACATGATTCAATAAATAAATACTCTACAAATGTGTCAGTTTTAATTTTTAATACAGTAAATATCAATAAATATAACCCATACAAACAAAAGCTCTTTTGGGGTCCTCCATAATTTTTAAAAGTGGGAAGGGTCCTAAGCAAAAAGTTTAAGAAAACACTGCTTTATACTAATACCTAATTTGTCTATTTTACTTTGACCAAGCACATAGAGGAGACTAGAGAGTCTACTAATCTAGAGTGTGCCTGGTGGAGGAAGCTGTATCCCTTGAGCATTGTAGATTTAAGTTAAAATGCTTCAGATTTATGTATTTGAAGCATAATTAAATTTTACCCTAATTTATTTTAGTTCCAACAAAGTTAATCCCAACAGTAATTTGGTTGAACTTAAGATTGACATCAGTGCAATAGCTCAAGTACAGATCAGAGGGTAAGTACATTTATTCTGAGCTCAAATATAAAACTAATCATAATTAGTTTATTGTGGCTGTGCATTATTTAGGCATTTGTGATTATTGGCTCCCAAATCTGGTAGGCCTTAAAAGATACTTCTTTTCAGAAGTTCTGTTGGTTTCCCATCCTACCAAAACAATTCTTCTTACACATCTTCTGATGCTGTTGTATCATGTGCATGGCCAGATTGTATATTTGCAAACTGGCATATTGGCTTAACTGTAAGCTGACAGCCATGTGAGGGGCTGATGGAGTATGATGAATCCGTGCCAACAGGTCTTTTATGTGATCACATAATATGATAAAACTACAATTACCAGTTTGGCTGCTCATTCAGCACCAGGCAACTTTCTTACGTTTCGTGTGTGTGTATGTGTTCCCCGTTGGGGGAGATGGGCGGTTATATAAATTAAATAAATAATAATAATAATGTGTATGTGTAAAACCATAACATCCTGTGCCATTCTATTCATTCTTATTCATAGAAGAGTCTTCCGTCACAATAAATTAGATTTAAATTTACTAAGTTAGTGGAAAAATAGTCAGAGTTCGTTTAGGCTACCCAAGAGGGTCTGTTCATGCAGCAGGATTGCCTCAGGGCATGATTTCCACACTGTTTTTGCAACTTTTTCAAGTACACACCACAGCAACATGAAAAACTTTTCTTCAAGAACATATGGCCAAGGTTCCACATGGGACATGAAAACATTCTTAACTATAGTATTATAAAATAACATCCTGCAAAGTGTGAATATTCTGACATGTATATTTTTAATTAAATATCTAAATCTAATCATCTGATCCTTAGAAGAATGCTGCTGAGGGAATAAAAAATAATTCATATCCTATAGCTGAACACAGTTAACAATAGCTGTATATTTCCTGAAAGAATATCCTGCCAGTACAGATGTTACTCATATCATGTAAAACAAAGACATTTCCTTATTTCCTAAGGAATATTCAAGGCTTTTTTTAAAGCAGAATTTATATATATATATATATATATATATATATATATATATATATATATATATATATAATATGTCACCTTAACTGGAGATGATTGATTGATTGATTGATAGATAGATGATAGATGATAGATAGATAGATAGATAGATAGATAGATAGATAGATAGATGATAGATAGATAGATAGATAGATAGATAGATAGATGATAGATAGATAGATAGATAGATAGATAGATAGATAGATAGATAGATAGATATCTCTCCAGTTAAGGTGACATCCCTTCTTGAAACATTCTGCTTCTTTTTGTTGCCTATTACAAAATATTTTCTTTAAAAATCAAGAACTGATGATTGGCTCTTATTTAAGTGAATATATTTTATTTTAGTAATCTAGTAATTTGTATTGGTATTAAAAGTTAAACTATACAACAGAGTTGAGAGGTGCTGTTTAATACCAAATGGATGGATATTTATTTATTTAAGTTATTTATACCCCCGCCCATCTCGTATTACAACGACATCATATGCATGTGATGTTGAAAAGGTAGTCTTTTTGGAATCTGTGACTAGTGTCAGAAGTGTTCACAAGGAGGTCACAAAATTCAAGATGGCGATTGCAACCATGCAATCAAAGCCCTGTCAATTTTTTTCATGTTATGTATGCAACCCCAAAAAACTACAGGTAGTCCTCAACTTACAACCATTCGTTTATCAACTGAAGTTACAACGGCACTATGAAGAAAGTGACTTATGACTTAGTCCTCACACTTACAACCATTGTAGCGTCCCTGCGGTCATGTGATCAAAATTCGGGTGCTTGGCAACCAGCATGTATTTACAATGGTTGCAGCATCCCAGGGTCATGTGATCACCATTTGTGACATTCCCAGCTGGCTTCTGACAAGCAAAATCAATGGGGAACTACGTGATTCACTTAACAACCGCCACAAAAAATGTCATAAAATCAGGTGCTGTCATGTGATGCCTCGCTTAACAACCACACCACTTAATGACAAATTTCCCAGTCCCTATTGTGGTCATAGGTCGAGGACTACCTGTATTGAGGCTTCAGTCGTACAGTTGTGGCTGCCATCTTGACATTTTGACCCCATTTTGCAGATGCCCCTAACTAGTGTCATAGTTGCTATCTCTTCCATAAAGCCTGCAGAGTTGTATCATGAGTGTTTCTCTGTTAATATTCTAGCATATGCTTAAAGATTTGTAACTTTCTTTCTAAAAAGCTATATGAGCTTTATCTGTAAGGAAGTGCTTATGGATGACTTATATAAATGAATCAGTAGGGGATCAATCACCATTTGGTATCTTATCCATTCTTTTCTATTGGATTTAATACTTTGCCTTTGTTAAACATAACAATTGATCTCATGTGATTATATTTATGAACCATTTCAGAGTCTCTCATCCTCCACAAATTGTGTTGCCAATTCATAACTGGAAACCAAAAGATGAGCCTACTAAAGAAGATGAGATTGGACCTTTGGTGGAACATATATATGAGGTTTAAAACAAACAAATAAATATAAAAACAGCTTCCTAATAAGAAACTGCATATTTTTTATGCATAATAATACAGAAAGAGTGAAGTTTATTGAGAATTGAGAAAGTATCCTTGCTATGTTTAATTTACTAATTCTGTTCTGCTGATCTTGGGTGAGGAACCTATAATTACTCAGGTTACAATTAGCTATACTCCCTGCAGTTCCAGACAGCATGGCCATTTGTGAAGGTTGTTGTGAATTCCAAAGACTTCTGGAAGGCACAGATTCCCCACTATAATCTAATACAAATCTCTGGAAAAGCTGATTTCAGAACCTTGCTTTAGGCAGCATTGGTTGCCTGAGCCAATCAGGAATTCTCTTTATTTCTCAATATCTAGAGAAGTTGCATCAGAATTCACAGATTCAGTGCAGCCCTCTTGTCTCTTCAGGTTCCCAACCAAATGTGGCCATGTTTGGGGAAGAAGCATTGTGAGAAATGAAGAAGACCCATCCATGACCATATTCAGTTGGCATGCATGAATGTGGCAAGAGCTGCATTGAATCTGTGACACCATGGCTGAGTCATAGCTAAGTACATCTGTTATTTTAAATTGCAGAGCTACTCTAGGAAAGCAAGGCTGTGACTGTCTATTTAATGTTTGTTTCTCTCTTCCTTCTAAAATTCTGCTGTGAAACAGATACTGAAATATTCTTTCTAAACCACTGGACATATATGCAGTATACTGCATTCTTTTATCTTTAATTTACTAGGCAAAGATAGGAAATCTCAATAGCCATTCCTTCAGTATTATGAAGCTTTTGGGACATGATGAAAAATGACGTTTTTCCTAACATTTACTTCATGCCCTTATCCCAGAAACTAGGCATATTAGATAAGTCAAACAACCAAGATGAACCAAACTAAATTACAGTGAAGTGCAAATTAAAAGCCAATTAAGAACCACATCTTGAAATGAATGTGGACCTTTCATAAATGTTAATATATATTATTATCATTTCATTTCAAAGGGTTACTCAAATGAGCACTATGGAGAGAGTGAAACATAATGAATACATAATCTCCTTGGAATTTGATGGATAACTCAAATTTGAGAGTGAAACAGGATGTTTCACATATGGTTTTTATTTACAAATCAGTAGGCAGGACAGGATGGGCAATCTCAGAGGGAACCATGGATGACAAAATATAAACAAAATTATAAATTGAAATCTTACAAGGCAAACACTGTGTTTGTGTCGGATATTGAGGGCTTACTGAATGTTCTTGATAATTTGGAATTATGTTTAATGTGCTATCACTAGCTCAGCACATTAGTGTAGTAAAAACATACCTATCATAGTTTTAGGCTGTGCTCCTAAAGCCCCTTATTATAGAACTATAATATGTCTAAGATACTATTTTGAGTAAACTGAAAAGTTAATAGCTTTAATGGGTAAGATATGAAGTGGGGAAAAGAAAGCTGCAGAGTTGAGAACATTTGGAAAAGAGTGGTTGAGCTGATGTCACATTAATATACTTATTTGCTATTTACCAAAATGATAACATAGCTGCTTTAGCAGCATACCTTTAAAGAGAGAATTTAGTATTGGGATCCCAAATTATCCCTTGCATCTGATTGTCAGAATTCTGAGAATATCTGTGACAACCTAGTAATAATTGGCTACAGGTAGTCCTCACTTACCAACTGCTCATTCAGCGACCATTCAAAGTTACGACAGTGCTGAAAAAGGAGATTTATGACTAGACCTTGAAGTTATGGCCGTCACAGTGTCCCTGCAGTCACGTGATCGCAATTTGAGTGCTTGGGAACTGGCGCGCATTTACAACAGTCGTAGCATCCCGCGGTCACCGTTTGCAACCTTCACAGTCAGCTTCCAACAAGCAAAGTCAGTGGGGAAGCCGGCAGGAAGTTGCAAGTCGTGGTCATGTTACATCACGCTTAACGACTGTGGGTGATTCACTTAATCACCGCAGCCAGAACTGATGTAAGTCAGCACGGTCACATGACATTTCAATTTACGACCATGTTGCTTAGCAACGGAGTTGCTGGTCCCAATTGCAGTTGGTAAGTGAGGACTACCTCTAATCTATTTAATAATTAAGTCAGACTTTTAGTCAATTTAAAGTACTTCTAAGCTTCAAGTGAATAGTCAAATTGCCAAATGTTACTGAATCATAAAAAGAAAGAGACATGAAAAGTGTTTCATTTCAAGCATAAAACTTCACATTTCCATGCAAAATTGCAGTTCTGCTCAGATGTTTGAACATTTGTGGAAATATTCTTGAACCACTCTGCTCCAAGTTCGAAACATCCCGAAGCTCTTGGAGCAGCCTGTTTCATTCTTGGAAATGAACATTTCATAAAGTTTCATGAAGTTTTACACTCAAAATAATTAGAACTGAAAGGTTTTACATGCCCATATTAGAAAATAGCTGAATGTCCTGTGACACTCATTTTGTTCATTTATGATTGTGCTGCCTTTACGTTAAATCCAAGTGAAAAGGCAAATCAAAATACTTCAATTTTCCAATCTGATGACCTCCTTAAGTAGGGCATGCTTTTGGGTGCTGGGAAGGCACTTCACATCCTCTGGCTCTCTGTGATACCAACGGCACATACACACAGACAGTGAGACAACCGGTAGTATACCCCCCCCCCCCCCAATCCTGGGGTCTCATCCTGCTCTATGATGGGCTTATAAATAAAGTGGAAATTAATAAATTTTTGGTGACAATATATATAGAGAGAAGAAGAAAGTTGTATTAGGAAGGCTGATGAAGCATTAGAGTAATTAAATAAGGGAGACAAAGCTGATCCGAAAAGCAGAAGCCTGAAAAAATACTGAACGTGGAGGGCACGAAGTTAAGAGGAGAGGCACAAGAAAGCAAAGAGGGATTAGAGTGGAT
The DNA here is from genome assembly GCA_023362775.1 of Charina bottae. Taxonomy (NCBI): domain Eukaryota; kingdom Metazoa; phylum Chordata; class Lepidosauria; order Squamata; family Charinaidae; genus Charina; species Charina bottae. The sequence goes on along the minus strand of JALMGJ010000007.1, from coordinate 44,989,059 downwards.
TTCCCCAATCTGGGGCCTCTGGGACATATTTAGACTCCAGTTCCCAGAAATCCCACCTGATTTTTTTAAAGTTGCAATCCCAATCCATCTGGACTGGGGAAGGTTAACTTAGAGCAATGATGGCCAACGGGCTATTGGCCCAGGGCAGGGAAGTCTTGGGAACATCATCTAACTATGTTTTCAGTCTACACCATGGTGGGGAAATTTTCATACCTGTGGCTTCAAAAAGTAGTGATGGAATTGCAATACTGGGGTAGGAATAAAATAAAAAATTGCATACTAATGTGAATAAAATCTTTGCTGTCAAATTTTAGCTTAATTTTTTTTATTATTGATCCAAATAGTTGCACAACGTTGGGCCAAGTGCCATCAATGATACAGTCCTGTATGTGGAATGGCCAGTGGTGAGCAAAACAGAACTCCTTCTTTACATTCTTCACATTCAGACACATGGACCTCTGCAGTGTCACACAAGCTCTGCAATTAACAGTTTGGAAGTAAAGGTAAGATAAAAGAGTTTCTTGATTCTCTTGTTCACTAAATCTTTGCTCTTTTAGACTTTTCTAAACTTGATCATGCCAATAAGTTAATTCTAGAATTATTTAGAGGTATTTTCATATAGGCCAGCAGCATAAAGTTAGAAAACTTACTGTTCATAGGAAGTGGCTTGTGGGTAATTCTGGTTATCAATCAGTACTAGTACAAAGGATTTATTTTCTTGTTTGCAGTTGTGCAGTAAAACGTATACAAGTCCTAAGGAAGCTGTTTCATATAAAGTAGGCTGACCATATTTCCTTCAGACAAAAAGGGGACTTTTGGGATGGCAAAATGGGACAGGGTCTTATGCCACCATGCCGGCCTCCAAACCCCGCCCCCCAGTCCATGCAATTGGCTCCCACCTGCAAACCCCGCCCCTGCCCCACACGATTGGCTCCCGCCTGCAAACCCCGCCCCCATCAGCATGATTAGCTCGGATTTTAATTTTTTTCCCTATTTCTAAAGGTTTTTTTTTTCTTCTAGCAGTAAATGGTGCGGCAGAGCTGGTGTGTTTGGGGGAGGCCGGAGTACACACACTGTGCACACAGCACTGTCATTGGCCAGGGAACAAGGGGCGGGGATGGAGGGGATGGAGGCCCACCACTGCCCCATCCCCCTTGGGCTTGGCCGAGGGAGGGAGGAGAGTCGCTGCTGCTGCCACCGCCGCAGAGCAGGAGAAGCAGGAGGAGCCGGCTGTGCTCGGCTGCTTCAGCCACACCACTCCGCCCCTTGCTGCCCGCTGAAGCTCCCCAGGGTGGCCGGCTCCTGCTCGGCGGCCCGACAACTCTCCTCCCTCGGCCAAGCCCGATCAGATGCACATACACTCACACACTCACAGGACAGACTGCCCTCGGCAGGAGCCGGCCGTGCTGGGAGGCTTCAGCCACACCACTCTGCCCCTTGCCACCCACTAAGCCCCCCAGCATGGCCAGCTCCTGCCAGGGCAGTCTGTCCTGTGAGTGTGTGTGTGTGTGTGCATCTGATCGGGCTTGGCCGAGGGAGGAGAGTTGTCGACCACTCCACCCCTTGCTGCCCGCAGAAGCTCCCCAGGGTGGCCGGCTCCTGCTTCTCCTGCTCGGCGGCCTGACAACTCTCCTCCCTTGGCCAAGCCCGATCAGATGCACGCACACACACACACACACACACACACACCACACCCTCTTTCTCCAGCCTCCCCATGACCAAATGCACCCATACCTGTTGCAGGGAGGCTGGAGAAAGAGGGTGTGGGGTTCGTACGTGTGTGTGCGCGCGCACGCGATTACGCTGAGCAAGTAATCCGCGCACACACACATGCATGCACCCCACACCCTCTTTCTCCAGCCTCCCTGCAACAGGTGCGGGTGCATTTGGTCATGGGGAGGCTGGAGAAAGAGGGTGTGGGGTGCGTGTGTGTGTGTGCACGCGATTACTCTGAGCAAGTAATCTGCGCGCGCGCACACACACACACACACACGCACGCACCCTCTTTCCACAACCTTCCCATGCCTGCTTTCCCTGGCCTCACCACTGCTGGGCAGACAATCTCAGGATCAGGTAAGGAGGCAGGAACCTGGACTGTGGTGCTGTGTCTGCTGCTGGGATTGCACGTGGCAACTGGGCTTCCAGTTGCCGCGCTGATAGGGCCTCTTCCGGGCTGCCTCCAATGGCAAGTCCGGCTCCAGTCCTCCTTCCTGTCTTCCTGTCCTCCTTCCCGCCGGGTTTAAAAAAGGGACAAAATTGAGATTTTGATCAAAACGACGGGACGGTTGAAAAATGCTAAAATAACGGGACTGTCCTGTTCAAAATGGGACGTATGGTCACCCTAATATAAAGTCACACTTTCTGTCACATGGAAAAGCCATCTTTGCAATTCAAGTGTACCTTGGTGCAGCTATTTATATAGTTACATCATGCTAAAGCTTCAAATTAAGAATAGTACCTTCCTCATAAGAGACTGAGGTACAGGAGTGATAACTTAAATTTCCAAGGATGATTTTAGGGACTATCCTACCTCCTCCTCTTGTTTGATCAGGAATCACTTGCCAAGCTGAAAATTCTTTTTGCATTCTTCTCCTTTCTCATGCTATATATAATATGTAACCCAGGTGCACTACACACAAGGCCAACTTGCATAATCGCTCCCACTCTAAAATGGAAAGGAAAATAAACCTAAATACGTAAGTGTGCATCCAGTTCTCTACCATATATTTGCTCATGCTAGGTTGTGAGTGCAAAATACTGCTTTTTCTTCTACAGCCTCACCTCAAACACATCAGGGTTAATCATATATTTATACAAATTGTTTGAGCAAGCAGTGCTTCTAAAGATTCATTTAAATATTTCAAAATAATCATAATCTCAGAAACTTTGGAAAGTACATGCAAAGATATTCAGAAAAAAAATAGGAATTTCTAAATTTAAACCACCTCTGAGTCAATTGTGATACAGTGTTTTTCTTCAAGGGAGATTGTGTATGGAAGAATGCGATTAGAAAATGGTTGGAATGAAAAATGCCCATGGAATTTACAGGAAATGTCCCCAGTCAAGATTTTTTATTGCTTAATACTCCATGGAGTTTCTAAAAAAAATTATAATCAGCCATAATATTTGAATAGAAGATGTATTACACTGAAATTAGTTTTCTGATAATAGAGGCATCCAGTTTTATCTCATTTTAAAACTATGTTAGAAGAAAAATTACACAGCTCTTAGCTGTCCAGCCTATTTAGATGGCCACTCTAATTCTAAGATAGAACAACATAAACCCACTGTTGTTTGCAAATATTGTTGGAAATATCTGAAAAATCTTCAGCTTTGTTCAGACATCATGCTACATTACCTTTCTTAACTCGGTGCCTCCAAATTAAAGAGGATTGGCTTGATCCATATGGATGGGAAGAATCATAATTTAGCATTAAAAGAAGCTTACAAGCCAGACTGGGAGGGAAATACCTCAGCAGACCTGCAAGTAGTTTTCATTTTCATTTTGATTTTGGATTAACAATAAATTAGTGCATCATCCAAACGTGGACAGACTTTGATCATAATATAGTTCAGTGGAAAAGAACAAAATCAAGGTTTAGGAAGCTATCTTGTTTTTTCTAACTATAATAAATTTTAATTGTAGTTAACTTATGGCTCTGATAACATGTGGAACTATTGTTAACCTGTAAGAGAAGTGAAATTTCTGCTTGTCATGCAGAACGCTTGGGGATTTTTTCCCAGTGGGAGAATGTTGTTTATTCGTTCAGTCGCTTCCGACTCCTCGTGACCTCATGGACCAGCCCACGCCAGAGCTTCCTGTCGGCCGTCACCATCCCCAGCTCCGCCACGGTTGAGTCTGTCACCTCCAGAATATCATCCATCCACCTTGCCCTTGGTCGGCCCCTCTTCCTTTTGCCTTCCACTTTCCCTAGCATCAGCTTCTTCTCCAGGATATCCTGTCTTCTCATTATGTGGCCAAAGTACTTCAGTTTTGCCTTTAATATCATTCCCTCAAGTGAACAGTCTGGCTTTATTTCCTGGAGTAAGTGGGAGAATAGTCTCAGGGTTTATGGTACATGTTCTAATTTTGTTATCATTTTCATTTTGTGAGAGAGAAGTTTCCAGGTACTTGTTTCTGCAAGAATGCCAGTGTTGATTGCCAGCATTAAAATGCAAAGCATTTAATGCTTTGCTCTAATTGGTTCAATACTGTGAAAAACACAGCTTTCTTCTGCTAATGAGACTCAAATTAATTTTTTCCCAAATTCATATCCTGCCTATTTACAAAAAACCTAGCTGAATCTAAATCCATTATTTTATAAATAAAAATAATGTAAAAAAAATCCTCCAAAGAAAAGTCATGTAGATATTGACTCTTTTTGCATATGTTATACTTGGACCTATTCATTCAGAGATTGAATATTTCATGTTCTGGAAAGCAGCAGTTTTAGACCTTGGATACAGTTATCTTACGAGGGCTGTGTTGCATTACTTCAGCTGTCTACTTGACTTAAATATTTTTCCCCTCTTTCCTTTCACCACTCCCCTCCCATTTTGAAACTTAAGAGCAAAATTAATATAAGGAACCTAGATAACTATATAAATTCTACTGGGGAAAGTAATGCTGCTCCAATATTCTGCTATTCTCTGAAAAGTGATTTGGAGACCATAAGGGATCCTGAATTTCAGCTTATTAGTCTATCTTTTATAAGCATCTTATTGGTCCTAATAGAATGATTAATTAATAATCAAAGGGTTTTTCTTATCAATGCTGATCTCTATATGACTGTAACAGAATCTGGCCCCAAGAGTTTTATTTATATACAGACTCATTAACAACCTGCGATATGCAGATGACACACCTTTGCTTGCTGGAAATGAAGAAGACTTGAAGTACTTGCTGATGAAGATCAAAGATTGTAGTCAGCAATATGGACTACACTTGAAGGTGAAGAAGACGAAGATTCTCACAAATGGACCAATAAGTAATGTCACAATAAATGGAGAAGAAATTGAAGTTGTTAACGATTTCATTCTACTCGGATCAACGATCAATGCCAAGGGAAGTAGTAACCAAGAAATCAAACGACGTATCGCACTGGGAAAATCTGCCATCCAAGACCTATCTAAAGTTTTCAGAAGTAAAGACGTCAGTTTAAAAACAAAGGTGCGTCTGACTCACGCTATGGTCTTCTCAGTTGCCACATATGCCTGTCAAACTTGGACATTAAAAAAGGAAGATAGAAGAAGAATTGATGCATTCGATTTGTGGTGCTCGCAAAGATTACTGAAAGTACCATGGACTGCCAGAAGAACAAACAAATCAGTTTTAGAAGAAATAACAAACAAAATGTTCACTAGAGGCGAGGATAACTAGGCTTAGACTCTCATACTTTGGGCACATTGTCAGGAAAGACCGATCGCTTGAAAAGGACATCATGTTTGGTAAAGTTGAGGGCCAGTGGAAAAAAGGAAAACCTTCAATGCGATGGATTGATACAATTACTGCAACAATGGATGCAAACATTAGAACAGTCAGGCAATTGGCGCAAGATGGTTTAGCATTTCGTTCTATTATACATAGGATTGCCATGAGTCATAAACAACTCAACGGCAATTAACAACATCATCATCATACAGGGATTGTATCCAGGCTTTAAATAATTGGATACACACACAGACACAAATACAGGATCTTTCTAGACAGTAATTTATCCTGCTGATGTTTGATTATAAAGTGTGAGCTTACAGGGAAGAGCTATTAATGTGGTGGAGAGACAGGTCAGGATGAAAGCCAAGATGTCTTGAGAACAACGTATCTTCTAGGACGATTGTGAAGTGGATTTAAAGTTCATTTTTCTTTTCTGCAGTTTACTGTCCCAGACGACACTCCAGAACTTGCTGCTTTTTTACGCAATTCCTCCATCCCTCACTCTGTTGGGCGGAGGGAAGCCAAATTGGTGGAGCATCAAAAGAACTCTGCAAAAATTCTGGTGAGATAATTATATATTTTTGTGCTTACAAAAATACAAAATACAAGGCTTACAATTCAATTACAAGAATAGAATGATTACTTTATCTTGGCCTTGGTAATGCCAGCAGGACTCTCATTTTACTTGGCATGTTCATGGGAGAAATTTTTATTATTTGTTCTTTTGTGAAGAAGGAACATTTGCAAAAAAAACAACCCTTAAATACTAGTTTATTGTGTTCAGGCATATAACATCATCACTTAGAGAACCATTTACAGTTAGCTAGTAGGCAACAAGATGTGGAACTCTCAGACCAATCTGTGAATATAAAATTAGCTGTGTCAGCCAAGATTGGACACAATAAGAGATAATGGTTATTTCTCAGGCTTCCTTAATTTCCATATCTAAAAGGTATGGGAGAAGTTTTAACTGGGAATCAAAGCTATCCTCAGCCCCAATTCTGATTTACAGTATTAATACTGTAATGTTCTAATAACAGGCTACTATGAACTACTCGGGGCATGGTGGCTCAGTGGGTAAGACGCCAGGCCTGTTGATCAGAAGATCGGAAGATCACAAGTTCGGAGGTTCGAATCCCTAGCCCCGCGTGATGGAGTGAGCTCCTGCACTTGCCCCAGCTCTTGCCAACCTAGCAATTCGAAAGCATGCAAATGCAAGTAGATGAATAGGTACCACTTCGGTGGGTAGGTAACAGTGTTCCATGCGCGTCATGCGGCCACATGACCGCGGAAGCGTCTTCGGACAACGCTGGCTCCTCGGCTAACAAACGGAGATGAGCACCGGCCCCTAGAGTCAGACACAACTGCACAAATGTGCAGGGGGAACCTTTACCTTTACCTTTATGAACTACTCTCTGAGTCCAGCACCTTTCACTCAAACTGCAGTTGGGGCAGAAGAGTGCAACTACTCTTTTAACCAAGCATGGAAGTGTAAGTGTAATAGAAACCACTGCAGAGTTCTTGTAAGCTACTCTGATTCATACCAACCTGCAGTGGTGTAAGATCTCTACCCTACATTGCTGGATTGCTGTAAATTACTCAATGCTTGACCTGCAATATTCACAGTATATACAGTAGTTGCAATAAGTAATTATTTCCAGTCACAAGCTCTTCCAGCCAGCAATATGGAGACAATAGCTGTTTTAGAATTTGCTTTAACAAGGGTTACTTTTAATTATTTCGTTCTAAATAACATATAGGTTGCTTCCTCTGGAGTTGTGTTTCCCTTAAGGAGCTGGTTATCAAGGTTAAGCAAATATAAATTCTAAATTCTGGGAAGACCATCTATGAAACAATTGTTATTCAACCATAGAAAGCCTATTCATCCATAACAGAATAATGCTTCAAGATGTTATTTTTTGCAACAACTAACCTCTAAGCTGCCAAAACATATTCAACAACCACAAATGGTTATCCCAGTTGTTAAAATCTGTGTACAGGTAGGTTGGGGGAAGAGAACCTGCATTTTTATAGTAAAAATAAACAGAGCTAAATCTTTTTCCAGTAGTTTGATGCAAGTGCATTGGATTTAGCCAGGTAACATTTCACATTCTAGTTCAGAGCTTTCCAAACTTTTCATGTTGGTGACACACTTTTTAGACATGCATCATTTCGCAACACACTCTTACAGCAGGGCACAAGGCAGGCACTAGAACCTGTACGGAATCCTGGCAGGGCTCGGAGGCAGCAGGAGCTGCGACACACCCAGACACTGCAGCTGACATACTAACATGTCCTGACACACAGTTTGGAAAGCTCTGTTCTAGATCTTTCTCAGCTTGTATTTTATATACCTCTAAGCAGCTGAGATTGGGGGAGGGGACAAATGATTATGATTTATCACCTGTTTCACTATTTATATATCTCAGCATCCCCCCGCCCCCACGTACACTTCAGTGTGGCACTACCATATTATCTTGGGTGAGGAATGCATCTACAGCAAACCAACATTACATCAAATCTCTCAACTCAATGGTTAGAATTTTTGAAAGCTGCTCATGGTGAGCCACAAGTCTTGCTTTGGCATAGGAAAAATGTTTGGCTCATTTTCTTTCTTTTCTTGTTTCTGAACAGCATGTCAAACTGTTTTTCAAACTCTTTCAAAAGCAAGTGGCTTACTCTTTGGAAAGGGGGTCATATTCAAAAATACGGGGAAGCTAGCAGTTTTTTGAGTCCTGGTCTGTAAGTCTGTTTAATTACTACAAAACTCACAATAAAATAGTCTTTCATTCTAACTTACATGCATCTGTTTTTTGTTTTGTTTTTTAAGTATCTGCCTTAGCCTTTAATTACGAGGCTCTTTTTTGATCTAGTATGACTGTGAATAGAAAGAAAGACATGTCTTCATTGCTCCTACATTATAGAGAATAAACACTTTGGCTAGATTAAAGAGAGATTAAATAAGAAAAGCTAAACAAATACTTCCTCTAAAACATTGCCTTTCAGTAAGTTCTGTATAATCAGTTTCCTGCTCAGGAAGTGGATGGGAGTTGAACAAAAAAAACACAATCTCTCATTCAGTTTTAATGAAGAAACATTTGCTGTGATATTCTATATTTTGGGTACAAATTTAACCTGGCATTTATAGAGCATAACATTATATAATTCCAATTATTTTTCTAAGAGAGCATTTTATTTTACAGAAACCCAGAGTATCAAGTTCTGTACTGGGAGACTTGGGGATTTGGACACAGAAGTCTTATAACTCAATATTTATCATGTTGTGTGATTTGCATCCACTCATAAATGCACATATGTACAGTTGGCTCCTTGTTGCCTATAATGTATCATCATCCAATTGACGATCCCTTGTTCTAATTAATGCAGTGAATACTTACATTACTGATGATTCTTTCTGAAATGCTAGGAGTGTTCTTAGCAAATGCCAGTGTTTCCTAAAGTATATCCCGCAAAACGCTTGTATTCCCTGAACAGCACTATACTTTCAACATACTGTAATGAAAAGTGGATTTTCAGCATTCATTACATCCAAGATCAAATAGCAAAAGAAACTGAATGTTATGCTGACTTTAAGACTGTTTTAACAAATCATATTTCAGATGTCGATGGCATGATATGCAAACTCATGCATTCCTTTAAGATTTATTAACAATGTTTTAAATGTAAGGGGGGGAAAGCATATTGTTAAAATGTTATGAAGACATCACTAAATATCAGCACAAGTACTATTTCCTTATGCAGCTTACTGAGAAAATTGAAATTTACTTTTAACACCAAAACCAAGAATTTAGTTCAGAAACTTAGTTTTTTTTTTCATTGACAATTCTCCAGCAAGACAATTTTTACTTAAACAGGTTTATCAAGAACTTAAGCTGGTGGTATTTCTCTCTTTCAAAACTGAGCTTTTCTTTTCTTTTTTCTTTCTTCTAAAAATGAAAGCTAAGCATGTTGGTATTCTAGATTCCCCTAATGGAATTTGACCATGTGAATATCTTCAATAAATAATTAGCATGTATTTTTACTTTGTGTATAGAACTGCACAAATGTGGAATGTTTAATGATCACCTGTTCAGTGGGGCTCTTGGAAAGAGGGAAAAGCGCTGCATTGAAAATCCGATCTCGTTTATGGGCTTCAACATTTCTATCGGTAAGGAAATGCAAACTATTTCTATCCTGTGCATAGAATAAATTTGTACATTGCAGCTGTAAGCATAGGTGTCTGTTGCTTCTCGGAAATACCGGAAATCCCACTTTACTCCAGTTCAAGCACCATCAAGAAACCATTTTGATTTCTAAATAATCAAACATAAATTTACCATTTCGAAATAAATGTTTTTCCCTTTTGCAATGTTTGCAACGTACCATTTTTAAACTTGCCTTGTAATAAAACATGCAATGTGTGAAGCTGTTTTGAAAATATGGCAGAATGAGATCTGATTTCCCAGATCTTCAATTACACTTCCAATTGGCGATTGGACCATACTAGCTCTCAAGAAAATGCAAGGACTGTGTAATTCAGGTCAGTCAATCAATTGATATTTTCTCTGAAAATTATGTAAATCTTGCAACAAATTGCTCCCAAATTGCTCTCAGTTTATAGGTTAATTTCAGGATCTCATGAATGAATGTGTGAATCTTTTATTTTACTCTACAGCGTTGTCTTAAGCAGCCTTTCCTTGCCTGCCTGCCTGCCCATCTCTCTACAAAATGTTTTAAATGTTTGGGAGAAAAAAGATAGGAAATGCCTCCCACTAAGAATTCTGTTCTGTAGTCCAATGTGACATATGGCAAAATAATGGAATAGCGTATCCTTTCAGATACGAAAGCATAATCTTGATTTAATCCATTATGATTTATTTTAAGAATAAAGAATGCATATTTCATTTCAATGAATGTTATGTTTATATTGATTTTGTGTAATTTATTCAATGATTGCCTAACTTTCCACAGTATTAAAATGACACTTGCTGACTATTCAATCTTGCAGCTAATTGTAATCTGTCATTTGAAGACTAGCATTTTATCACAAACTGGAGCTATATGAAGTGAGATGATTAAACAAGCTTGAGTAAACAAGGAGCTTAAGGTCTCCTTAAAGCCAACAAAGATAATGAAAGCTGTTGAATCAAAGCCAAGAAGAATGAGGAAGAATTTGGCTCTGTTTCAAAACTTGAATGTAAACAGAAACATATGTTAAATGTTGTCATCAGTGTAGTTGAACCTTCAAGTTATTAGTTGCCTAATTCATAAAAAGAAGAAATAGCCTTATTTGGTTAGATTAATTGCATTTCTGGTATGGCTTCTATTGATTTTCTATCTATATTAAATACAATACACAGCCATTGAAGAGGCAATCTGTATAGTACTGGGGTAAGCAATGGGGAGCCCATGAGCACCAAAGCCTCAATATGTCCACAGATTCCTCCTTGGGGGGGCTGCCAGGCTCTTCCCCCACCCACAGTTCTTTGAGTTTAGGAAAAAAACTTGCATAATGTGTCTGACATAATGTGTCGGGGGCGTGGTGGCTCAGCAGGTAAGACGCCAGGCTTGTCGATCGGAAGATCGCAAGTTCAGAGGTTCGAATCCCTAGCCCTGCGTGAGGAGTGAGCTCCCACACTAGCCCCAGCTCTTGCCAACCTAGCAATCTGAAAGCATGCAAATGCAAGTAGATGAATAGGTACCACTTCGGTGGGATGGTAACAGCGTTCCGCGTGCATCATGCCGGCCACATGACCGTGGAAGCGTCTTCGGACAACGCTGGCTCTTCGGCTAACAAACGGAGATGAGCACCGGCCCCTAGAGTCGGACACGACTGCACAAATGTGCGGGGGGAACCTTTACCTTTTTTTAATGTGTCTGAAGTATGACACCAAACTTATAACTTAACAACAGATTATAGAACCCAATTTAAAAAGAGAGAAATGTTTGTATTAAGAGCAGGAGTTTATTCCAAGATGGCATACAGTTTTGAAAGCCTCAGATGTGACAAATAAAGCCTTTGAAAGGTTGCCACAGAATTTTACTTTTTAAAGTCATAGAAGGGAAGCTTACTAAATGTATAGCTTATAAACATATACACTGTAATGACTTCATTTAATAATTTTCATTCAATTGAAATGAAATATTTACTTTTTGTCTTGGGTCTCCTTAATGGGGGGCAGGATGTCCTCCACCAATACTATTCAGCAGACAAATGCAATCGTTGGCCTGAAAAAAATGTTGTGTCCCACTCACTACCTTAGAAGAATATCCATGACACTGCTGTTCCTGAGTGGAATTCCCCCCCCCCCAAATATAGCTCAGCAAGCCAAATGCAATGGGGCTTGGTCCTATGGTGTTAGTAGCAAACCCATTTTCACAGATTAGAAGATCATTCAAATCTGAAGAGAAACCTGAATTCTCCCCAATAGAGTTGACTACTGAAACTGGGAAAAACAACTACTTTCTCTTCCTTCTCCTCTTCTCTCAGGAATTCCACCTGCAAGCCAGATGCAATTTATTTTTGTCCTTACATGTCTTGCATGGCCTCCATTATATACTTTTGGAGTGGGTTACTGACTTCTGCTGTTGTGCTTCATTGAGACCAAAGCAGGCACCGTCATCCATCAACAGGCCTACTGAGAACTCATTTAAATTACTTTTTACTACTTAGGTGGGCTGATAGGTGATGCGCTTTCCAAATTACCTCTGCCTGAGTCTGGGTAGTATGCAGACAGATTCTGTACTCAGCATGTCTTGGAAGTGCTTAGCTATTTGGAATCCAGGTACCCATATGTTTCACATTTGCTGAAACAGAAACACTCATTTTCTTAGTATGATAATAGATTGAATACGTTTAACATTTGGAAGGGTGCTAATACTCCAGAGAATGATAAAAGATATCATTACAACCATACGTTTGTGGAGCTCTCTAAACCCCTTCATCTGTGTAACACAGATATAAATTTATAATGCTTAATAGGAGAAAACATTTCATTTTTTTTCTAACAAGGTTTTATCCCATGCCAAAGGTGGAGATAGATAAAGAAGAACTGGCCCCACACTACTGATGTCTGATGTGAATGTCTTTAAAAAGTCACCAACTTACATTTAAATGAACACATAGATTAGGATCCTGAATAGCACAAGAGTCTTATTTTCATGAAATGCTTACATATCTTCATAGAAATGAGGGAATCTGTCCCTTTAAATACATTTATAAGCACCTGAGATTCAGAGCTAAAGCCACAGGGTTGTAGGTGGGGACAAGTCACAGATCCAACTAGCTAACTGAAAATGATTTCTGAAAAAAACTAAACTTATATTGGAAAACTGTTCCAGTGTTTGGTACACAACTTCTACTAGTCCTGTAACATTATATTTTGAAAGGTCCACTGTTTCTACTATTCCAGCAAAAATTGAGTGTTTAAGCACTAGAAGCTTAAATCTTGCCATACTCAAGAGGAATATGTCAACTGAATATGTAAGAGTGGGAAACATAGAGTGTCTACATCGAGGAGAAATCTGAAAGATTCAGTTGCAGATTGTTGCCGACTGTGAATATTGTATGAATAGCTTTCTACTATAGACAAATTGCTCTATGCGTATTGAAATGATACATTGTACAAGGTTTTTCCCACATCAATCCCTCCCCATCTTCAGTTTATATTAAGTGATAAAAATTGAATTCCTAGAGCTAATGAAGCAACTGTGAAGATTCAATGGCCCAAGGCACAGTTTTTAAAAGAAGTTTGGCAGATGATAATCCCCAGGAAATGTACTGCAGTAGGTTTGTGACAGGCTCAAAATTGAAAAAGAATGCACCCAATGGTGAAAGAAGTTTTTACTGTTGATGTATTTTCTAGAAAGGCTCTATGGAAATGGCTCATGTCCTTTACTGCTCATCCATTAATCATAGAGTGTGTGTGTTTGATTATGTCAGGAAGATAGGACATGCCTTTAATTTAGGATCTTTTTATAGCGTTTAAGTGACTTGCTTGAATATATGAAGTTTTGCACAGGAAGCTATATTGCTTTATATCACGTTACTCATGCAAACCTATACACTATTGTAGGGTAAGCAATGTTATACAAAGCATGGAAGAAGGCATGAGAAATAGTAAGCAAAAGAAATTGAAGACATGAGATAAGGAAAAATAAAGGGAATAAAGCTAAATAAACTTTATACAAACACAATCCACTGTACCTTTTTTTCCTTGCAAACCATTCTTGCTTCCACCATGTCCATAAGCCAGTTCATACATTGCCTTTTGCTCTTTAAACCTTTTAACATCTCTCTTTTTAAGGATTTCATCATCAACATCCAGCCACAACTTTCTCAATCTTCCCATCCTCTCAACACTTCCCACTTCCTTCATGTGTGTTATGTGGTTCAGGTCTCATTAATTCTCTGTATATGACCAGATCATCTCAACTTATTTCTTTAATACTGATTACTCATCTCTGTATTTAATCCTCATTCATTCATTCATTCATTCATTCATTCATTCACTCACTCACTCACTCACTCACTCACTCATTCATTCATTCATTCATTCCTAAACTTATATCTTCTTCTTTTATCACACATACTTCTTAAGTACGTAATATTTGCTGCAAATCATTGAGGTTCTCAACAACACAGCCTGGTTTGCATACAAAAGTACACACTCATTCACATATGCAGCCAACACACATCTAACATGTTCATGAGAATTCCTTATATATTTGCCCACAAACACAACCAAAAGGACAGAGGACATCCTTGTCTTATTCCTTGATCAGTGTTGAACTGCTTTATATTAGTTATTTATTTATATTTCAAATTTTGTCACCGCCCCTCTCACTCAAAGAGCAACTCTGGGCAGTTTACAATAAAACTGGAATAAATAAAGATTAAAATACAATAAAAACAATATTCTTGAATAAAAAGTATAAAATCCAAGATAGAGATGTTAAGAAGTTCTTAATTAATTCTTAATTTAATTCTAAATTCTTAATTTAAGTTCTTAATTTAAACTCAACCCTGTGAGGTGAGTTGGGATGAGAGAGAGTGACTGGCCCAGCTGGCTTTCACGCCTAAGGCGGGATATATACATTTATATTATATTATATTATATTATATTATATTATATTATATTATATTATATTATATTATATTATATTATATTATATATTCATGTTCATTGCAGCTCTATCTGGTGCTTGATTTTATTCAGTATTTGGAAAAATAAAAGGTCAGAATATTTATGGGATCTAATATCAAGAACAACAAGTTTTGATGGATTCTTGCTTACACAGAAGACTGAATAAATGATTGTTAATAATGAACTAAATCTATGGGTGGAAATCATGGGTGCTGCACCTTTTTTATTACAATTAAAGGAAGCCAATACTCTGCCATACTTTGTTTACTGAGTTTTAATCGTCTGTCTCAAAATGGTAGGACTGTGTGCGCCAAAATTCAGCAGTATGATTGAAATGGGTCCCAGGTCCCACAAAAAGGGGGCTGCAGGCCACAAATTGCCTACCTCCGCATAAGCCTGTTTTTGCCTCCTAATTTGACTATCAGAAAGGGCAGATATTGCTGTGGTTCTTAATTAAACAGATTTTATGTAGATAGGATCCAAGAAAAATAAAAGAAAATATTGAAGAAACTGATAAAACATAGCACTTGTGGCTCATGAAAGAAGCATGGTAAAACTGGTATTTTATTTTTAATTTAATTTACCTTTTAAATCATAGGAGAGCCAGTTTGGTCTAGTGGTTAAGGTGCTGGGCTAGAAACCAGGAGTCTGTTCTAGTCCCACCAAGGCCTGGGTGACCTTGGGCCAGTCACACACACTCAGCTCAACTCACCTCACAGGGTTGCTGTTGTGGGGAAAATAGGAGGAGGAAGGAGTATCAGGTATGTTTGCCGCCTTGAGTTATTTATAAAAATAATAAAGGCAGGATAAAAATAAAATAAAATAAATAATAAAAAAATATCTTCTCCCCAAGAGAAATGCCAGTGAACCAATATACACAGATTTCATTTAGACTCTAGCCAGAAAAAAACCATCTAAGCCTTTGCATAGTTATCTGTAAATTTTACACACACACACATCAGTTTTCATGATTAAAGGTGGCTATAACAGTGGAGAGCCTTTTCCACCCATGAAACGTCTCCATGTGATTGAGAACCCTGGAAAATTAGAGTTCTTAATTCCTCAGAGATGTTTCATGAATAAGGAAGCCAACATTTACAGCACACAATGGTCCTCTGTATGTAAAAGGCAACAAAAATGAGTTTCGACAGTTTGAAAGGATTTGAAAAGAATTGGAATTGGAAAATTGTGCATAAAGCAGTGGTGTCCAATAGATAAGGAACTGGTCAAAAGGAAGAAAGGCAAGAATGACATGTTGATTATGATGTCAAAAAGTAGACTTTCAAGTTGAAGGGAAGTTACAAATAATGTTGCTGGAGGACCAGTGTGAGATCTATTTTATTTTTATTAACATCTGTGGAATAGAGGTGGAAGTACATTGATGGCGTTTACTGATAACCCCATCTAGAGAGACAGTATTATTACAGGAAACCATCAAGAAATTATACAGAGTGAACTGGGTGATCCCATGACCTCAAATAAGAGAAATGGAATGCAGGGAAAAAATACAAACTGTTGTGGTCATATACCAGGGGACTAATAATAAACATGTTTGCTATCTTTGTGGGATTCAGTAGCTGGGAATAATAGAAAAAGAAGATCTGGAAAGGAGATAATATTAAAATATCATATGGGGTCATGTATTATAGCGGGGATTGTTATTTTATCTTAAGAACTCGCTTTACAGAAGACTTTAATATCACGGAAGGATTTTACATTACATTTTAAAGTTGAGTCTCTCTCTCTATATATATATATGTATGTATGTATGTATGTATGTATGTATGTATGTATGTATACACACACACACACACACACACACACACACTGTATATATATATATATTGTATATGATTATTTGTTTACCATTTGTCTGTGTGGTCCCCTTTACAATGGACAGGTCTGTGTTTGAAGAGCTCCGAAAAGTTGGTCCTCTATTTGGATTGGTCTTGCTAAGCACGATTGAAAACTAAAGAAGAGGAGGAAAGGGGAATCCTCCATTCTCCACTGTTTCTAACTGCTGCTGTACGCATTGTTTTGGTGATGTCCAACTGGCCACTCTGTTGTCAGTGATAGGAATCAAAAACATAAATGAGAAGCCACCACATATTAGGAAGAGAATTGTTCAATCTTTTGTTAGCTGTTCTGGATATCTGGAAAGCTGCTCTATATTTTCTTAATGCCTGGTAATAATGCCAACATCTGAATTCAAGAAGAAGGGAGTTAGTCAGCTGATTTCTTCTCAGAAGAAAGAAGCAAGAAGCTCATCACATGAGCTTTTGAATGAGTGTGTGTTTGCATAAGCTCCACCCACCCGAGTAAAGGTCAGGGTCTAGCATACACATAAATCCTCTTGCTGATGAGAGATAAAATAACTGAAGGAAGCCTGCTCAGAGCAGCAGCTGCAAAGGGGGAAAGTATAGCTGCAAGAATGGGGGAGCATGCTGACGCTGCAGGAAATTCCAAGGGATATAAACATTTACCACTGGTGAGATAGAAGTTCTGGCTGCATTGAAAATGTACCAAAGAGAGCCCCAAAATATGTCCTGTAGCAAAAAGCCAAGGAGATCTTCCTTAAGCATACTGTAAGTCAGGAATCCCCCAATACATGTTTCCCTATAATACCAATACTGTATATTGTGCCAACAAATAAGTTTCTTTTTGCTTGGCAAAATATACCTTAAGAAGAGTGGAAATATCTTTTGCTTATTTCTCTCTCCACTTGTTTGAATTTCCAAGTAGATTGTTGTATACTTATTGCAATTTTAATCATATTTTATTTATTTTTTTAATTTTTATCCCGCCTTTATTATTTTTATAAATAACTCAAGGCGGCGAACATACCAAATACTCCTTCCTCCCCCTATTTTCCCCACAACAGCAACCCTATTGCAACTTTTATGTGTATGGATTTAGATTAGATTGTTAAGATAATTCAGATGTTCTGCCAATTATTCTGGGCCTCTCAAGAAATGCCAGCCATTGCTCCCAAGCTGTGAAGCAATTGATAAAAATGAGGGCCATACCCTCTAAGGATTCACTTGAAAACCCTCTTCAGATCATGCCTATGCTTCAAAAGCATAACAACACTGCGGAATTGTAGTACTGTATACATCCATGGAGAAAAGAAAAGGGAAAAAAATAAAGAAATGCTGAGATGATTAGAACAGCATTTTCTGAAGGGCAATTTGAAAGTTCAACAAAGCAGTAAAGGTAAGGGGCATTAGGATGGTATTGAGAAACTTGTGTCAAGGTTATGTGAGTGCTCGTTCCCAGAGTTTACAGTCTCTTCCTTCACAACTGTTTAAGTCAGAACTTGTAAAGAATTTGATTATGTTTGTAGTGATTGTAAAGATTATAAGATATTACTAAAATAGTGAGTGTAATAATGGTGAGCATTAACCATAAAGTGAGAAGATTTGGATAAAATAGGCTCTTATCTGTTATTTGTCTGCCGGTGGGTTTTTGTTTATAATACGTTGTTTATAATTATATTTTAAAAGCTATAATAATTTAGATATCACTCTACAACAAATTTAGCTTAATGTTTGAGTCCTCAAACAAATGATTAAATAGCACATTTGTGAGCATTTTGATGGGCATGCTGCAATTAACAGATACGAGTGTGGATTTGTTGCAAACAAAACATGTCAGACAAAGCTTACCTTACCTTGCTAGAGCTACTAGCTTAGCAGATCATGGGAATGTTGCAGACACAGAGTATCTGGACCTCGACAGAGCCTCCCATAATTCTCTTCTTAATAAAATGATAAAATGTGGCTAGATGATACTATTATTTGACGGACTCAGAGTTGGCTGAAGGATTGCACCCAAAAATCACTTTTTAAAGGCTCAACTTCAGATTGGAGGGAAGTATCAAGTGGAGTGTCAGAGGCTCTGTCCTGGACATTGTGCAGTTCAACATTTTTATCAAAGACTTGGTTGGAAGGTGGAGCTGAGGGGATGTTTATAAAGTTTGCAGTTGACCGAAAGCTGGGAGGAACAGCTAATATTGTAGAGGGAAGAAAGAAGATTCAAAAAGATTTGGACAGACGTAAACAACAACAACAAAAACACTGGGCTAAAATGAACAGGAGGGAATTTAACAAACATAAATGTAAAATCCTGCATCTGGGTTAGTAAAATGAAAGGCCCAAGTATTGGATGGGGGAGATCTGGTTTGGCAATAGGACATGTGAAAGGATCTGGATATCCTTGTAGGCCACAAGTTAAACATGACCAGCTGCTAAAAATGCAAATGCTACTTTGGGGCAAATTAACAGAAGCAGAGTCCAAAACATGGGAAGTAATTGTTCCACTTATTCTGCCCTGGTCTGACCCCATTTGGTACTATATATCCAGTTTTGGGGACCACAGTTCAAAATGGATAATAACAAAGTAGGTTCAGAGGAGGGCTGCCAAGATGGTGAGGGGTCTTATTGTAAAAGTACTTGTTGCCCTGGCTCTCCACATATTGGAGGAGAAAGGGTTTTCAAAAACAAACTTTTGCTGTGTAACTGATGGGAGAAACAGAGCCACATGTATGGGACATAAAGAAAGAAACAGAAAGGGCCAGCATGTAAAATCTCACTTTTCATGCTCTCTGTTCCAATGTCATGAAGTCTAGAATGCTATACTGTAGGGAACATTTCAGATAAATATTCAGGACATTTGAATTATTTCTTTAACATAATGGTCTGTTTCGGGGGTGGGCAAACAAGTATGTTTTGGATAATTTGGCTCTCAAAATTATTAGCCCCATCCAGCATGGCCATTGGGAAGATATTGGAGTGCCTAGTCCAAAACATTTGGAAGGCAGTATTATAAATATTGAAGAATAAAGAATGAAACTTACCTCTTTAATGTGAAGTTGCCCAAATTTGAAATAATTTTTTAAATAAATCTTGATCTCCCAGGGAACCCCTAGTGACCTCTCACAGAACCCTAGGGTTCCACGAAATTCTAAATGTGTGGATCTCCTATGAGGAGGCAGTAAATTCTTTAGTTTAAGTATATTTTCTATAAAGAAGCATCCTTTTATAAATCCTGATTCTTCCTGTAATAATGTGTTCTAATGTGAGAGAGGGAGAAAAACATCTCTCTGTCTACTTTTTCCATATTGTGTATAGTTTTATATGTTTTTATCTTGTTTTCCCTCTGCTTCCTTATTCATCTTCTTTCTAAGTCCCAACTTACTGTCTGTCAACATAGGAGAGATTATGACTCAATTGTTATCTTAGCCTAAGAAGACTAATCAAAACTTTTTTCTGTATCATATTTTTCAGAGGAAAAATTACCGCTATGCTCTTTCAATCAATGTGTCATTTGAAGTAAAGAAGATGCCATACAAAGTTCAGCCGGCAAAACTTCCTGAAGGAAGCATAGCTGTGAGTAGCACAGAAAATAAATATAGAACGTTAATGTTGATTACTGTGACAGAATATATTTATAGACAGGAGTTCCAAGATAAGAGTTTCCTGTGTTTTCTAATGCAGGTCTATTCTTTGAATGCTATTTAAAAGCTTGTCATCTGAGAGTTTTCAAATAATCCTAATGTTGGTTGTGTTTCTATTTTAATGGTTCTTAGTTGCATATAATAGGGGAAAAAAACCCAAATCCCAATACAGTATATCAAGGATAGATATGCTTCCGGTACCTGGAGTCCACATGACCTTCTTGGAAAGGGCAACAGTCATAGTGGATGAGGCAGTAATGCAAAATGAGCAAGACCATATTACACACATGCTATATTTGTTTGTTTGCTTATAATTCACATTTCTAAAGCCACCGAGTTTCTCAACAATTCTGGGCAGTGTACAAATCGAAAACTAAAGAAATAGAACAACATCAGAGAACAGAAAAGAAAGGTGGTCTTACCAGTGGAACAGACATAGGAACCCCTCACAAAGGGAGTCAAAACTGGAGGAAAGAGCCAGGTCTTCAAAGCTCATTTAGGGAACAGTGGAGTTGGGGCTGTTTGTGGGGATGCTGTGCCAGAGGGCAAGTGCCACAACAGAAAAGGCACACCACCTGGATCCCATCAGATCATATTATTTAATGGATGGGACCTGGAGCATACTGATTCTGTTTGATCTTACAGAATGGGCAGAAACAACATGAGTTTAATAAGTAGGTCCTATGCCACGTAGCCCCTTCATGGATCAATGCCTTGTCGTGGCGAAGGGGCTTGCGTAACTCAATGAAGTCAGGTCAAGAAGAACAGGTCATGACGGAGAGTTCTGACAAAATGTGGTCCAAAACTGGAGGAGGGAATGGCAAACCACTCCAGTATCCTTGCCAAGAATACCCATGGACAGTATCAAAAGGCTAAAAGATATGATGCCGGAAGATGAGCCCCTCAGGTCGGAAGGTGTCCAAAATGCTACTGGGGAAGAGCAGAGGGCAATTCCGAGTAGCTCCAGAAAGAGTGAAATGGCTGGGCCAAAGCCGAAAGGACGCTCTGTTGTGGATGTGTCTGGAAGTGGAAGGAAAGTCCGATGCTGTAAAGAACAATATTGCATAGGAACCTGGAATGTAAGATCTATGAATCAAGGTAAGCTGGATGTGGTCAAACATGAGATGACAAGATTGAACATCGACATCTTGGGAATCAGCGAACTAAAATGGACAGGAATGGGCAAATTTAATTCAGGAGACCATTATATATACTACTGTGGGCAAGAATCCCTTAGAAGAAATGGAGTAGCTCTCATAGCCAATAAAAGAGTGGGAAAGGCAGTACTGGGGTACAACCTCAAAAACGACAGAATGCTTTCAGTTCAAATCCAAGGCAAACCATTCAACATCACAGTGATCCAAGTCTATGCCCCAACCACTGATGCCGAAGAAGCTGAAGTTGACCGGTTCTATGAAGACCTACAACACCTTCTAGAACTAACACCAAAAAAAGATGTCCTTTTCATCATAGGGGACTGGAATGCTAAAGTAGGAAGTCAAAAAATAACCAGAATAACAGGCAAGTTCGGCCTCGGAGTACAAAATGAAGCAGGGCAAAGGCTAATAGAGTTTTGTCAAGAGAACACGCTGGTCATAGCAAACACTCTTTTCCAACAACACAAGAGACGACTCTACACATGGACATCACCAGATGGTCAATACCGAAATCAGATTGATTATATACTTTGCAGCCAAAGATGGAGAAGCTCTATACAATCAGCAAAAACAAGACCTGGAGCTGACTGTGGCTCAGATCATGAGCTTCTTATCGCAAAATTTAGGCTTAAATTGAAGAATGTAGAGAAAACCACTAGACCACTCAGGTATGACCTAAATCATATCCCTTATGAATATACAGTGGAGGTGAGGAATAGATTTAAAGGATTAGATCTGGTAGACAGAGTGCCTGAAGAACTATGGATGGAGGTTCGTAACATTGTACAGGAGGCAGCAACTAAAACCATCCCCAAAAAAAAGAAATGCAAGAAAGCAAAGTGGCTGACTGATGAGGCTTTACAAATAGCTGAGGAAAGAAGGGAAGCAAAAGGCAAGGGAGAAAGGGAAAGATATAACCAACTGAATGCAGATTTCCAGAGAATAGCAAGGAGAGATAAGAAGGCCGCCTTAAATGAACAATGCAAAGAAATCGAGGAAAACAATAGAATGGGGAAGACTAGAGATCTCTTCAAGAAAATCGGAGTAATCAAGGGAACGTTTTGTGCAAAGATGGGCATGATAAAGGACAAAAAAGGCAGGGACCTAACAGAAGCAGAAGAGATTAAGAAGAGGTGGCAAGAATACACAGAAGAACTATACAAGAAAGATCTTAGTATCCCTGATAAATACGATGGTGTGGTCACTGACCTTGAGCCGGACATCCTAGAGAGTGAAGTCAAGTGGGCCTTAGGAAGCATTACTACCAACAAAGCTAGCGGAGAAGACAGTATCCCAGCTGAGCTATTTAAAATCCTAAAAGATGATGCTGTTAAAGTGCTGCACTCAATATGCCAACAAATTTGGAAAACTCAACAGTGGCCACAGGATTGGAAAAGGTCAGTTTACGTTCCAATTCCAAAGAAAGGCAATGCCAAAGAATGTTCAAACTACCGTACAGTTGCACTCATTTCACATGCTAGCAAGGTTATGCTCAAAATCCTACAAGCTAGGCTTCAGCAGTATGTGAACCGAGAACTACCAGAAGTGCAAGCTGGGTTTCGAAGAGGCAGAGGAACTAGAGATCAGATTGCCAACATTCGCTGGATCATGGAAAAAGCAAGAGAGTTCCAGAAAAACATCTACTTCTGCTTCATTGACTACGCTAAAGCCTTTGATTGTGTGGATCACAACAAACTGTGGCAAAGTCTTAAAGAGATGGGAGTACCAGACCACCTTACCTGTCTCCTGAGAAACCTGTATGTGGGTCAAGAAGCAACAGTTAGAACCGGACATGGAACAACCGACTGGTTCAAAATTGGGAAAGGAGTACGACAAGGCTGTATATTATCACCCTGCTTATTTAACTTATATGCAGAGTACATCATGAGAAATGCCGGGCTGGATGAATCACAAGCCGGAGTTAAGATTGCCGGGAGAAATATCAACAACCTCAGATATGCAGACGATACCACCCTAATGGCAGAAAGTGAAGAGGAACTAAAGAGTCTCTTGATGAGGGTGAAAGAGGAGAGTGCAAAAGCTGGCTTGATACTCAACATTAAAAAAACCCAGATCATGGCATCTGGTCCCATCACTTCCTGGCAAATAGAAGGGGAAGAAATGGAAGCAGTGACAGATTTTATTTTCTTGGGCTCCAAGATCACTGCAGACGGTGACTGCAGCCATGAAATTAAAAGACGCTTGCTCCTTGGGAGGAAAGCTATGGCAAACCTAGACAGCATATTAAAAAGCAGAGACATCACCATGCCGACAAAGGTCCGTATAGTTAAAGCTATGGTTTTTCCAGTAGTAATGTATGGCTGTGAGAGTTGGACCATAAGGAAGGCTGAGCGCCAAAGAACTGATGCTTTCGAACTGTGGTGCTGGAGAAGACTCTTGAGAGCCCCTTGGACTGCAAGGAGGTCAAACCAGTCAATCCTAAAGGAAATCAACCTTGACTGCTCATTGGAAGGACAGATGCTGAAGCTGAAGCTCAAATACTTTGGCCACCTAATGCGAAGAGAGGACTCACTGGAAAAGACCCTGATGCTGGGAAAGACTGAAGGCAAAAGGAGAAGGGGACGGCAGAGGATGAGATGGTTAGATAGCATCACCGATGTAACGAACATGAATTTGAGTAAACTCCGAGAGACAGTGGAGGACAGGAAGGCCTGTCGTGCTATGGTCCATGAGGTCACGAAGAGTCGGACATGACTAAACGACTGAACAACAACAATGCCACGTAGGGATTTGTAGGTGATAACCAGCATTTTAAATTGCAACAAGAAACCTATCAGTAACCAGTAACCAGTGTCGTTAGCAAAGCAGAGTTGTTACATGGGTATGTATGCTTATTAGCAAAGCAGAGGTATTACATGGGTATGTATGCTTATAACTGCTTGTATGGCTGCATTCTAGACCAGCTGAAGCTTCCAAATTGTCTTCAAGGATAGCCCCATGAGGATCCCATTTCAGTAGCACATGTGAAGTAACCAAGGCATGAGTGACTCTGAGAAGGTCCTCCCAGTCCAGGAATCAGCACAGTTGGTGCACAAGACAAATCTGTATGAAGGCCTTCCTGGCTACAGCTGCCACTTGTTCTTTGAACAGATACTGGGAGTCCAGGAAGACCCCCACCCCCAAAATTGCACAACAGTTCTGTCTGAGGAAGTGCAACCCCATTCAGAACTAGAGTTGGAAAGTTCCACAGCTGACAGACACTTGTCTTGCTAGACCTGAGCTTAGGTTTGTTCCTCCCCATCCAGCCTCCAGGCAGCATCACTCCATCAGCCAGGAGGTCAAGATATATAGTTGAGTATCATCAACTGATGATAGCTGACACAATGCCATCAGATGACCTCACCCAGAGGCTTCACGTAGGTGTTAAATAGGAGGGGTGGAGTGCCAAGCGCTGAGGCATCTTACATGTCAGGGGCTTTGGACTCCATCTATCCCCCTGTTAACACTGATTGGATTCACATGTAGAAAGGAGGAGAAGATTACAAGGATTTTTTTAACAGGAACCACCATATCCTTACACTCCCAAACCCCATAGTCTGTTATTAATCATATCACTGAGAGATCAGGGAGAACAATGACAGTAGCACCACCACCATCCTGGTTACACCAAAGATCATAGAAGTGTAATCAGTGTAATCTCTGTGGTAAATCCAACATGAAGCTTGTCCAAAAAGGCTCCAGATAATCTGTTTCATCCAGGGCCCCTTGAAGCTAGAGCCCTCAAATCCAGAAATGGGAGATAAGAGACTAGACAAACGTTGTCCCAGACTGTTGGGTCTAGTGAAGAGAATTCACCACCACCACCTTCAAAGCAGGTGGAACCACCTCCTCCTTCCCTCAGGAAGTCACTACCACAATAGACCCAATCACATGCCACCCCCTGGGAGGTCTTCAACAATCAGGAAGGATGTAGATATAACAACCAGGGGGCAGGTTAATAGACCCAAGATCCACTTCCTCTGGAGTTACAGGATCAAACACTTCCCAGAAAACTGAACAAGACTGGGCTTCAGTTGCATGGACTGGAGCTGTCCATTCAGAGTCTAACTCCAAGCAGATCCAAACAATTTTATCTGTTAACTTCTAACAATATTATTTACAGTAGCCCTGTAGATGTTCTTATGGTCCATCTCTTCTTGGCAGGGAACAGGTCACCTTAAAAAAGGGCTGCTGGCCAGCTATCTATAGATATGATAAAAGTAGAAAAATAGATGTGTTTTGTCACTGTTATTGCCATAGTGTAATGCATAATGTAGGCTTTTACACATGTTTGGTTGAATTCATTATTTGTCTTTCTTTAACAGTGCTCTTGGCATCTTTTCTGTGGTTTCATCTTCTAGAACGTCCCAGAAAAGGACTATAGTAACAGTTACTAATATTCAATTCCTATTGGGTGACATCCTAAAATAAACATGAATTGGGCTGGCTTTTTCTGTGTCCTCTCCTCCACCCCTTGCCCTGTTGGGGGAGAAGTTTGATATTGCTTTATCTCTAAAGCCTATTCGACAGCTTAAAATTAAACTCTGTTTCCTGTCTCAAAAATTATAGTTAGAAGAGTTTGGGAAGTTTCACGTGGAGCTTCGTTGATCAGACCTGCACTTTAGGAATTGAAAGGTGCAGTTTTAGTCAAGTTAGGAACACTGTGTTTGGTTGGAGGCAGAGGATCTATGACTGTTTCTGCCTTTTATCTCAAGAGTTGCCAGTTCTGAAACGGTAAAAATGTTCCAAAAAGACAGATTGGAGCTTGTAGCCCATGGTTACTATGGTACTAATATCTTCATTCTTAACAGTGCTCTTGTTTCCTGGCGGTTTTTGTTTGCTTGTTTTGTTTTTGTTTTGAGGAGGAGTATGGGAAAAGATTAAAGTTTTCCTCAGTTTTTACCTATGATCTCTGAGATAGATCTTAGTGATTAGCTTGTGGCCTTGAGGCAACTGGCATGTCTCCCTGTTTGGAGGCTTTGTACTTCCAAAAATTGTTTGGAATGCGTCTGGGGTATCACAAGTGGAAAACATTATATTCATCTCTATATCCAGTATTCAGAAAGGTACTTCTACATATTGTAGTTCCATTTACCTATCCAAAAGGAGAAACTACTAGAAACTTAACTTGAACGAAATAGATAGAGATATCTTTTGGTAGCTGAAATTAAGAGAAAGGAAGAATGCCCTCCATATAACTCCCATAATCCACAGCAAAAGTCCAATTCATCTGGAGGGTCTGGACAGACTTGGCAGCATTTACATATCAGGAACTTGTCAGTTACCATTTAGATATAGACTACGCCTTCCAACAGTGATCCATTTCAGTTTCACATGGGTTCATGCTTAAGTATTTTCCATCATGCTTCCACATCAATCTGCAAAGTGGTTTATTAAAGAAAGTAATTTCAATATTGATCCAAACATATAATTTTACATACAATTTTACGAAAGAGACTCTATGGTATGCATTATTCTCTAAAGCATTTTGGTATCTTTTTGTGCAACTGTATCATGACATTTAGAGAAATCCATAAACTGAGCCTACATTCCAATTTGCATATTAACCCAGGAACTGAGAATCTGTTCAGTTTACAGATGCTGATTGAACAAAATCCTGGAATATCCTCACTGCTTGTTAGAGTAAACATAAGGATTATTTCAGAGAGGCATCATTTCTAATTGAGTGGGAAGTTGATACATGCCAAACCACAAAGATGCAGGTATAAATATAAATATAAATATATACTCATATATATGAATTATATGTATTCAGGCTATTCATGTTATTGATTTTTAATCAAACTTTAAAAAATAAGTATTAAAATCAGGTCCTTATTATGTGCTACTAAGAATTAGTACCCATTCCTTAATAGCAGAAGAGATAACAGCATAGGAAAAATATTGTAATATAAGAAGGATTCAGCTAAGAACCAATTTTTCTTACTCTAGAAAGCTGAATGTTTTGATCCTTCATATTCATTGCTCATCCAAAGAGTTCAAAAATACCACAGTGGAAGATAAATTCTGGCACTTAGGTGTGTATGTGTTTGCCCTGCATGTGTTGTATAACAAAAACACATGTTCTTTAAAATGGCTGCTAAGTATTGTCTCCATCTGCACTGGTGTGCTCTCCTGCAGGTGCTAGCCTGGTGTTCTCAACAAGTTTCAGATGATATGCAGAATGATCAGATAAATGTTTTTAAGGACTACTTGAGAATGAGGCATATTTTTCCATACAGTTGATTTATTGCCAGATGCCCAAAACAGACTATAAACTCTTGAAAAATGATACTGCTTTTATGTCTTCTCAGATCTGACCATGTTTTATGGAGATTTGCCAATTCTACAACTGGATATGTTGTAGGCAGAAATTCTTTTGAAGTTTGTACTAGCTATGCTTTTATCTACTGTCCTCCAGGAATCAATCAATAGAATATTCATTGTAGGTCCAGGGGAGATATTTGAAACATCAAGCTTCTTTACATGAGCCAAAGTAAGGGGTTGAAAGTATTTAGAAATTCATAGAAGCAATCTTCAACATTATTATAACTCAGAATGGTCCTCATGTACATTTGATTTTCTTTTTCCTACTTACAGAATGCTTGTGCAACAAATTTTAGATTGTTCCTAAACTATTACTTTCCAGAGATACATAAGCAATGTTTATGTATGTGTCCACCAAAAACTAGTCAGGCATTATTTCTCTGTCGAACAGTCAATTCCAGCCTCAACAGAAAACTTTGTTGCTGCTCTTTGTATTATTACTTTATATGAGTGGAATCAGGAGCTAAGCATTCCTGATCTTGTTAGGAGTTATTTGTAATATATAGAAAAGATAGGCCAACAGCCATGTGGCTGAAATAGCCATGAGACTGGGTGAGGGGCAAGTAACAAAATGTACACTGTGATGTCACAATGTAAACTCTGCCCATTATTGTTCTGTCCTTGCCTGTGATATCACAAGTACAAAGAAAAGAACATATGCATTTTGCCATCATTGTAGCTGTGGGCATTTATAATAGTAACTAATGTATCTCACTTAGAAAAGCCTCTTGTTTATTGATTGGGAAACTTTGTTTCCCAATCTTCCTTAAACTTAACCTTCCCCAACCTCCAGATGTGTTGTTGATATAATTCTCAGTATTACCATTGACCATAGCCACTGAAGGGGCATGGTGGCTCAGCGGGTAAGACGCCAGGCTTGTCGATCGGAAGGTCGCAAGTTCGGAGGTTTGAATCCCTAGCCCCGCGTGATGGAGTGAGCTCCTGCACTTGCCCCAGCTCTTGCAAACCTAGCAATTCGAAAGCATGCAAATGCAAGTAGATTAATAGGTACCACTTCGGTGGGTAGGTATCATGTGTCATGTGGCCACATGACTGTGGAAGCGTCTTCGGACAACGCTGGCTCTTCGGCTAACAAACGGAGATGAGCACCGGCCCCTAGAGTCGGACACGACTGCACAAATGTGTGGGGGGAACCTTTACCTTTTTTTATAGCCACTGAGCATAATTCCAACACATCTGAGAAAAACCAGGTTGGATTTACAATGCTTTCAAAGAAGTAGAACAATACTATTTTATATGATTAATTTTCTTACAACTCATTTCAACTTGTTCTACATTTACCTTGCATATATGAATGCAAATTAGTAAGAGCTTTCTTGAAACAGACTAAGGAGCCATCAAATCCAGCATTCCTTTTCCAACAAATGGATACTAGATGCTTTCCAGGAAGCCCATAAGTAAAACATAGGAATAGTCCACCTTTATTGTTAGTGTCCAATACCTAGTATTCAGAGACATGTTCTTAGATTTTAACATTCCAGTTACATCACATTTACTTTTGTCATATTCATCTGGATAGTATTGATATCTTAAGCAACAATATATTTCATTCAGTGTTGGTGCCAATTGGCACCAAGATCTTTTTGTAATCTATCTCTTCATGTTGTAGGAGGTCATCTACGTGGCCGTGTGCAATTATAAGGCTACCACATGTCACTTTTGTGTCTACCTGTTGTCAGACAAATGTACAATGTGCCCTCTCATTTATATTTCCCTGTAATCCTTCTTTTATGACATCTTTGAAATTAGTCTCTTTTTCAAATTTCTTTATTTCTGATTCAGTCTTTCTCCAGTTAGATACCATATAAAAATGAGTAAGACCATCATACACAGTAAGGAGTGCATATGATGTATGTGCCAGTTTTGAGGTTTGTGAATATAAGAATGTAAGGAATTGCCCTGCGAGATAGAGAACCCTATAAGAAAAACATCCAGTAGAGCCCAGCTGACTCTCATTTTGTTTCCCATCTGTTGTATGGCAGTGTTTTGAATTAATTAATTGTGTGCTATGTGAAATAGTGAGATGAATAGTGGCCATCCTCGTGGCTAAAAGCAAGGCTATAGTGTCAACAGATAGCCTTCCTCTTTTTTAGTAATTTTGACTAATAAAAATTATTAATGATGTAGATTACATGTTGATCATTTTGATCAACATTATTTTTTCCCGGAAAACAAAGTTTGTGGTTAGACATTTAATCCCCACTGAGTTGTGTAGGATTTAAAACACAGACATATGCACACACAGAGAGCTTTCTATGGATTATGCCTGTATCTCATAAATATTTAGTAGAAAAAATGTAATAGGTTTAAACATACAACGCTTACAGCCAAGGATGTGTTGGAGAGGTTTCACAGGAACCCCTTATTTTAAAAAAAAAGTTTGAGAAAGCTTAATCTTGAAACCAAGGTGAAAGAGCGTGGAAAGGAATCCGCTAACTGTGGACTGCTCACGGGCAGAAAGAATTAAGGTGGATCCACAAGGAGATGTAAGGGATGCCAGGTAAGAGAGTTTGTGAGGAAGTTTCACTACAGAACAAGCTTGTGCATTGTCACCTGACAGTGTTAATCACGCTTGTCTATCTCAAGTGATTTGGGTCCATATGACCAGCAAGACAGAGAAAGTGAGAAACCACCAAGGCAAGACTTCTCCTGCCCCACCTTCCCCAATCCCGCTGTCTGTGAGCAGAGACCCCTTGTTAACAAATTGGCTGCATTATTTATCTATCTATCTATCTATCTATCTATCTATCTATCTATCACTCACTCACTCACTCACTCACTCACTCACTCACTCACATTTATATGGCCGCCCATCTCCCAAATAGAAACTCTGAGCGGCATACAACAATCAATAAAACAACAAATACATGCAAATACAAATAGATTTAAAAATTCATTATAAAATAATTTACATTATGTAAACATATGTTTACATAAAACAGAAAACTAATGTAGTTCAGCTCATAAACTTCTCATAGTATCATACTGTTTATATTCTAGATAATCTTTCTAGAGGCATTGAACTACAACACTCTCATTTGCCTTATCAGTGTGTCCAAAAGTCTGGATATTCCACCACGCCTGGAACCCAACAAATTAGGTAACATTTGGAGGTATAGAAGGCTCTATAATTTCAGTGATGCTTGTAGAAAATAAATGTCCAGAAATAGTTGTTGTTTTTTTAATTAGCCTGTGCTGTCTTTAAATAGAGCCCTTTTAAATAAAACCTTTCGCCTCCTGGATTTTATAATTAATTTATTTGTATTTATGATGATGATTGTATAACTTTTTATATATTTTAATTATTGTCTTTTAGTAAACCGCCGAGAGTCCCCTTCGGGGGAAATGGGGTGGTGATAGAAATCTAAAGAATAAATAAATAAAATAAAAAAATATGAATGCCCACATGTCAATATTAATTATAAGATTGGTCTCAGAGGAGCTTTTAAAGGCTGCTCTGAAGCCCTTTTCAAACTGAAACAATGTTAAATATTTGAGAGTAACATGCAGGGATAGTTTATGAGTAATTTATTATCTTCTAACCTCTGTAAACAAAAATGATTAAAGATCAGAGAAAGGGGTATTATGTAAACAGACACCAACAGCATTACAAAAATAACTTATTTACTGTAAATCTAATGCTACCGTAACTCTTCATCTATGACAGATAAATCAGGGTATGCTCATTCATTTGTAATTTTAAAAAAGAATAGTAAACTAAGTGTATCAAAACTGCAGCATTTGTCCTATAATTCTGTGCTTATTTTTGGAATTATGTAGAAACTGAAATCTTCAGGCAGCCACTTTCCTGTTTAAACAACTGGGTTAGGGTAAGGGGGTGGAGTTTTGCCTTAGTGAGTGTTTTCAGGGCTGCATCACTGCTAATTAAAAAAGGGTTTCTATGTGCATCACTTGCAGCAGCATGTTTGTTCACTAGATCACTTCCCACTCATAATTGTAATAATGTAGGAGTGAAAAACCGAATGGTGGGTTCCCATGGCAGTATCTCTCCATACTGAAAAAAACCAATGGCTCTGTGGATGTTAGTCAGTCTTTAGCTTTTCTGTGCCATGAAGGATCTTAATGATTCAATCTGAGTATTGTAGAAGCAATCAGATAGGAGCAATAGGTAGCTATGCTGGAGAATTTTGTTCAGTCCACATTTTAAAACTAGCTGACAAAATTCATACTTCCCAGGTTAACATGTACATCAGAACCCAATTGGGTTTTGGACCATATACTTTTCTGAATTTTGGGATACACTTAAAAATATGTACAGAAAAGTCTGTGTTTATACTGTAACTGGACGTGTGTAGAATGTCACAGACCACAACCAGTTGGTCCATCCATCTCTAGCTGCAACCACATCACTCCAAATTACACATTAATACAGTCCAACATTCAGTTTTCATGAGTTCATAATACAGTCAAACTGAATATTTTCCCTATACTTTGGAATACATTTTGTGATCTGTTACAGAGAATATTGGATGGTTTTTTCATAACATTCTTTTGAAGGCACATCAAAACCCTTTCCCATTTTTTTCTTCTGGCTGCTGGTTTGCTTGTATCTTTTATCCACTTGCTTTCTTAATATTGAGAAAAATAATAGATCAGGAGTAGAGTCCAGACTTAACATCTGCAACTAAACGAATTCAACCAGCATCATCCTGATATTCAGTACCAAGTTATATGACACATTTCCTGATATAAGCGTTTTCCTATTGCCCATACAGGGAATACTGGAAAACATGCAACATTATTCAGTTCTGTAAACATAATTTTCTTATCAGGTTAAAGAGATATTTTCATTTTTGCAATAGGAATGATTTTAACAATGACTGTATAAGTAAGCCAGTACATAACAAAGCATCTGCCAGAAATACTGTAAGATCTTTATAAAAGTTTCCACATCTGTATTACCAGCCCTGTCAGATAAAAGGATGAACAGAAAATATTTGTTGAGACTTTCATTCCTAGATTTTTTTAATGCAATAAAAATAAATGTTTTTAGAAAGAGATAAAACACTTCTGAAATATTACTGGCTCTTTTTTCACAAAATAGTGTTAAATCTAAAACCACATGGAACAATACAGAAACTATCCAAGTTGCAGAACATACACCCATGTAAGCTGTAAATAAAAGCTTAATATGTGGTATACTTACTGTACTTGTAGGTGTGCACACACATACAATGTGGGATATTGGAAGTACAGCATCTTACTATGATATGGATCAAAAATTAATCTTTTGGATTTTTAATTTCTTTCAATTTTCCTATGCAATGTGTGGCTCAAAATGCTTTTAAAATGTGTACTTTGGTATAAAATATGCTTAAGTATTTTAAAAATAGTTTTCATGTGGCTTATTTTTAATGTAGATTAATGCAGAGGGATAAACCAGGGCTAGTAATGAAGTGGGATAGGAAATAAACACTCTACATGGGGCTACCCTTGAAGAGTATCCGGAAACTTCAGCTGATCCAGAATGCGGCCGCACGGACAATCTTGGAAGTCCCTTATCGGACACATGTAACACCTTTGTTACGCGAGCTGCACTGAGTTCCAGTTTGCTTCCGGGTCCAATTCAAGGTGTTGGTTATGACCTTTAAAGCCCTTCATGGCATGGGACCAGGTTACCTAAGGGACCATCTTATCCCCATTACGTTGTCCCGTCCCATCCGGTCATGCAGGGAGGGCATGCTACGGACCCCATCGGTCAAAGAATTCCATCTAACGGGGTCACGGAAGCGTGCCTTCTCTGCAGTAGCGCCTGCTCTGTGGAATATTTCCCCCCCCCCGGAGTTAAGACAGTCCCCCTCGCTCCTGGACTTCCGGAAAAAACTCAAGACTTGGCTCTGCCAACAGGCCTGGGGTGGGAAGAAGAGTATACACTCTTGGGGATGGCTAATACCTTAGGATGGCCCTAGAATTGCCCTTTCCAGTGCTTTAAAGAAGATACTACCATCTTGATTTTATTATATTTATTGTATTTTTAAATTGCTTATTTTAATGTTTATTTAATTTTATATTTGTATTAGAATTTGTGTTGGATTGTAAACCGCCCAGAGTCCCTTTGAGGGAGTTGGGTGGTGATAAATCGAATAAATAAATAAATAAACCAATCTGTCCATTCCTGACTTTCACACATACAACTGCTAGACAGTGCCGTGCCTTCACCTTGCTATGTTCATATGTCTGTGAATGCCAGAAGTATCCTTAAAAAGATAGTATTCATTTGATAAAATACCATCTCTCTTGTAATATAGTTCCCATTCGGTGGATATGTGTGATACCTTGCTTCATGTATTTGCTAATGGTTGATATGACTGTGCAGAATATAAGGCAGCAGCTGCTTACAGTATATTAATTTGTTGTTTATTCGTTCAGTCGGTTCTGACTCTTCATGACTTAATACATATCTCAAAATAAATACACTTACTGTATCTGCCATCTGGCTTGAGAGAACAGAATGCAAAATACTCCTTTATCAAAATTGTGAGAATATTATTAAGTATAGTCGAAGGCTTTCACGGCCGGAATCCGATGGTGGTTGTGGGTTTTCTGGGCTGTGTGGCCGTGTTCTGGCAGTTTTGGTTCCTAACGTTTCGCCAGTAGCTGTGGCTGGCATCTTCAGAGGACAGGAGCACAGCTAGAAGATTCTCTCTGTGCCCAAGTGGAGGGTGTGTGTTCCTGCTGGTGTTTATAGCTGCTGAGAGGTCATTTGCAAGAGATTGGGAGAGGGTTTTTTGTGGTGATTAGGGGGTGTGGTGCTGTCGTGTGCGGGATTAGCACATCTATTGTATGAGTTGTTTGTATATTTCTGTGGTTGAGTAGAGTTCGTTGACCTTTTGCAAGCTGTGTTTTTCAGGACTGGCAGCCAGGTTTTGCTGATCTTTAGGCTTTCTTTTTTATTGAAACTGTGTTGGTGTTTATGTATTTCAATGGCTTCTCTGCATAGTGGCTGTTGGTGTTGTCCAGTATTTCTGTGTTTTCAAATAAGATTTGGTGACCAGTTTGTTTGAGAGCATGTTCAGCTATTGCAGCTGTCTGAAAAGCCAACAGGATCAGGTCAGGACTAACCTAATTTTGGGTAGTATGGTGTTTGAGATAGAAGGTGCTGAGATAGAAAAAGCACACTTCCTGAGTCCGACAATATGGTTCTCTCTAATTGATGGGACTCAGAGCATTTCCCTCCTGCCAGATCTGATCGAACAGGTAGAGACAAGT
Source organism: Charina bottae (assembly GCA_023362775.1). Taxonomy (NCBI): domain Eukaryota; kingdom Metazoa; phylum Chordata; class Lepidosauria; order Squamata; family Charinaidae; genus Charina; species Charina bottae. Next base: position 44,954,289 of record JALMGJ010000007.1, on the reverse strand, counting down.
GGAGATAGGCAGTTGCTTCAGTAACCTGGACCCATGCCATGAAGGGCTTTATAGGTGATGACTAGCAACTTGAATCGCACCCAGAAGCCCAAGTCCAGTGCAACTCGCAAAGCAAAAGTGTAACATGGACTATTTTCAAATTTGGGTTATTCCACAATGTCAATGGGTGGAATTGGCACCCATTACACCAACAGTCTGGTTCCGGTTCGTGGATGACACCTTCGCAATTTGGATTCATACTGAAGAAGAACTGGAGAAATTTCTGGACCACCTAAACGGCATCCACCCCAATATACAATTCACCATGGAAAAAGAAACTGATGGCAAACTTCCATTTTTAGATACGCTGGTCATACGCAATCCGGACCTCAAACTAGGACACAAAGTATACAGAAAACCCACCCATACGGACCGATATCTACACAAAAATTCCAATCACCACCCATGACAAAAGAGAGGCATGATCAAAACCTTGGTGGATCGTGCTAATCGAAACTGTGAAACCCAATTTCTCAACAATGAACTTAACCATCTGAATTGGGTCCTACAGGCAAATGGCTATTCCAAGAATGAAATAAAAAGAGCCATCAAACCAAGAAAACAACATCCAACTGAAGAAAAACAGCCCCCCACAAACAAAGTATTCCTGCCCTACATCAAAGGAGTCACTGACCGCATGGGAAAACTGATGGAAAAACACAACTTTCAAACAGTCTTCAGACCCACCAGAAAAATACAACAAATGCTAAAATCAGCAAAAGACAAAAGGGACCCCCGCACCGCTGCAGGAGTATACCGCATACCATGCAGCTGTGGACAAGTATACATCGGAACCACAAAACGAAGCATTCACACCAGGATAAAAGAACATGAAAGACACTGCAGACTACAGCAACCAGAAAAATCTTCAGTAGCTGAACATGCTCTCAAGCAAACGGGACACAAAATCCTATTTGAAAACACAGAAATACTGGACAACACCAAAAGCCACTACACCAGATTATACAGAGAAGCCATTGAAATTCACAAACACCAGCACAGTTACAATAAAAAAGAAGAAAGTTTAAAAATTAGCAAAACCAGGCTACCAGTCCTGAAAAACACAGCCTGCAAAAGGTCAACGAACTCAGTCCAACCACCAGGTCATGGGAATACTTCTCACAATGAACATGCTAATCACGCTCATCAGCCACTCGTTAACATTTCAACACAACAAAAAACCCCACCTAATCTCCTATAATTTAGCTCTATAAATAGAACATTGCCACTCTACCTGGGCACAGAGATTTTGCTTCTATCTGTGCTCCTGCCCTCTGAAGATGCTGGCCACAGATGCTGGCGAAACGTTAGGAACCACAACTTCCAGAACACGGCCACACAGCCCGGAAGACCCACAACAGCCATTGAACTCCGGCCGTGAAAGCCTTCGACAATACATATCTAACATGAATTAACATTGGAATCCCTCTTAAAATGTACATTAATCTTGATGTAAAGTTCATTTTTATAACATTAATGGGAGGTTTAACCAACTAGTTATATCTACTGAAATTGCAATAATATATTTAGACATATTGAATTATTTTATTTATTTATTTATTTAATTTTTATCCCGCCTTTATTATTTTTATAAATAACGCAAGGCAGTGAACATACCTAATACTCCTTCCTCCTCCTATTTTCCCCACAACAACAACCCTGTGAGGTGAGTTGGGCTGAGAGAGTGACTGGCCCAAGGTCACCCAGCCGGCTTTCATGCCTAAGGCGTGAAATTCAACACTTTGTGATATATTTCGAGTAACATATCACCCAAGTATTTTATCAAGTCTGTACAAATTATAAATTCTAATCTCTTATGACATTCTATAGGTAAAGTAGCAAATTAGACTTGTTCCAATTAATAGTATAACCAGAGTATAAACCATATTGTTTTATTACTTCAATAAGCTTTGGTAATGACATTGTATAATTATCATGGGTAGCCATAATATCATCAGTGTTGAATGCACCACACCTTTAATACTTTGAGACTGAGTAATGGAAGAAGCCAGTGGTTAAAGGACCAATCTTCAGTAAGGAAACAAGGGGCATCCTTATTGGTTGCCACAATATAACTTGATATGTTGAGAGACAAATCCATTCATAAGGACTCTAGTCAGTGGGTAAAGATAAAAAATTGAAAATCATTGAACAAAAGATGATGGAAACCCATATCTTCTTGACGTTTAATAAAGTCAGTCTGGGCCATATCAAAGGCCTTTTCAGCATCTAAAAAAATTATAACAATGGATTCCAATTTATCTGTGGCAATATACAGAATATCAATCATCAGGTGGATATTGTCAGATGCTTGTCTATTTTTTATAAAACTAGATTGAGATGAGAGAAATGATATTACTTTCTATAGCCTTCTATCTACTTTGCTGTTAATATTATAGCATCTACATTAACCAGATACTGCTGTATAGCTTATACATCTTGTGGGCTCTCTCTCAGGCTTTAATATTATTGTAATGTAAGCCTTATAAAACAATAAAGAAATATAGAAAGATTAAATGATTGATAATAGGCCTTCAACAATATAGGTGCCAATAGCCGGTAAAAATTCTGCACCATTCAACTGGGGGTCCAATTGGCTTGGGGCCTTTACCCAGTTTCATAGATTACAGTGTGCTTTTCTTTGCCTTCTGATAATATATTAATTGAATATCTAAATTGGAGATTTTCAGACCTACATATTCTAGAGTATATTATATATCAATAATGTAACCACCGATAACTAATCTGTGTTAGCAAATGCTCAGAATTCAAGTGTTTGCATCTATAATACTTGCTTCCCCTGTATCATGTTCAAATAGGCTTTCAGCATTCGCATTCAACTTATGTTGGAAACTATGAACGGATTAAGAAATACATATTTTCCTTTTGTAATCTTCCTCTGGTGATCTAGGAAGCCAACGTTTAAATAAATTTCCAAAGCTTTACTAGACCCATTGATTTAGGCCAGCTTTTGTAGTCATGGTTAAATCAAAACACAGTAAAATGGTGCTAATGCATTTTATATTTTTATTATATTTCAAGTTATTTTTATATTTGAGGGTGTCAGAGAAGAACATTGCCTGTCATTCTATAAGTCTGCTGGCTCTTTCACGTGACATAAAAAGGTATTGCATCTGAGTCCTTATTTTAATTTAATTTTTTCCTGTAAAGAAAGAAATAAACTTTTCTTATGGGGCTTATTTAGGGGCTTTTTATCCAAACTTTAAAAGGGCATGTGGCAATATGAACTGCCTGAGACCACAGGGCTAACTTATAGCTATTTGGGAAGTGGCTTTTACTTCTGTAATTGCCTAAGAGAACTCAGATGTATCGGGTTGGGTCATAGTACAAACTTGGACTAATAAACTTAATTATTCTAGGTACCTGTACTTTCCTGAGTGCCTTTTCAGTTGACATACTGTGTTCAGGTAAAAGCTTGTAACAATCAGTTATGTTAAAGCTGGTAATTTAAGCATCAGGAGTGACTATCCAAGAATAGAAAAGTCAGGGGGAAAGGGGCAGCCCTACCCCTAGACAGAATGAAGCATGTTTCTTAGATGATTGATTCAGAGGGGGACCAATGAGGTAGAGAGGACTGTGTTCCATGCTTCCTTCCTTCCTAGCCTGCTGCTTCAGTAATGCTACTCCCACTGCCTTTTACATATGATCCATATATTCTTTGCAATTCAGTAATGTAGAGTTTTTTTCTTCATTTATCTTTACTAATTTCTTTCATATTTCATTTCAGATAAAAACATCTGTTATTTGGGCTACTCCAAATGTTTCCTTTATAATCCCATTGTGGGTTATAATACTGGCCATACTTCTTGGACTGCTGGTTCTGGCTATGTTGACCTTAGCTTTGTGGAAGGTATGTTATGTATTGGGACTGAAATGGAGAGGATGATAACAAAACAAAATTGGGAGTTAGAGGGGAAAGAGAAAAGAATTTGGTCTTCTCATCAAAACAGTAACAGATATATGAGAAGGGTGTGTCATTTCTAATGGAGAACAGATATGTTTGTGTTGCTAGTCTTTTAAAAAAAAGAGACGGCTTGTTTTCAGAGTTACACATTATTAAAGGCTAGTTATAAGTGAGAGTGAAAGATCAGCTGTGGTTCCCAAGACCTTTATATTTTGTGCAGCAAGACAAAGTTTCTGCAGCATGTGACAAAGAAGCATCACTAGTATTGTTTCTTCCTAAATCCTCAAGGGGTTATCTTTTGCAACATGTTGTTGTGTGCTACTCTGAGGAAAATAAATACTGTTTTGTAAAGCTGCATGTGATCTTATTTTACAACTGGTAGATTCTGTTTAATTTTTTTACTACATCACTAAATACTTGCAGTCAATAAGCCATTGGTAGTTTACAAGTTTCTGTTTCAGAGAATTGGAAACAATTGTTTTCAAAGTACCTAAAAACACAACTTTTGTACATATGAGACATAATTTAATTTGGAAAGGGAAAATGGAAACAGCATTTTCGCAGAGAGAGTTTTCCAGTGTATTAATGACTACCAGCTCTTTTAACCAGATCCCATATGTTCTCAGATTTAGCTTCTTCCTAAATCTTTCCTCCAGTATTTATATGTTGATAAGCATTTCTATAATAGATTAGAACATATGGTAATTAGGTACTATCTGCTCAAATTAGAAATAAATTAAAATAATTTGAGTCTGTAGTAATTTCATCCTGGTTTCTTATAGAAATGTCCTTATTTGGTCCTAATATTATCTAATTATTCTACTTGCATTGGACATTCTAGAAGTTTGGTGATCTTTATCAGATAAAGTGGACTAGTGTCACATACATAATGAAATCAATAGGGTATTTTAGGACAGTAATAACAATGCAATCCTATGAAAGAATCATTAATGGCTATTGATAATTTCTAGACATTTAATTTTTTAAGAGAAAATCCATATAGACTGCAAATTGGGACATAGTTAAATGTTATTATCACGTAACATCTATATTAACTTTAAAAAGGACCATTTAAATTATTTAAATTAACAAGACAAAAGAACAGTTTGATCTTGATTCATTCCCTGAATTTATTCTTAGCATAAAAATTTTAAATTTAAAGACTTCTGATTTGCATAATGTACATATGAAAGTACACTATGCAAAATCACTTAATTGAAGTAGAGTAAATGTGACAGATTATGAGATAAGTGCCCAGAACTTTCCGGAAAGAGTGTCAACAATTATTGTATAAAACTGTGTTCCTTTATGAAATAAAAAAAATAAAAATATATTTGTGTGTGTGGAGAGAATAATAAATATTCATAATTTGCTCCAACATTATTTATTTATGTATGTATTCAATTTATATTCAATTTAATTAGTTATATTTAATTAATTAAATTAATTAAATAATTTATAATTAAATAATTAAATTAAATAATAATTAATTAATTAAATAATAATTAATCAATTTAATTAATTATATTCAATTTAAAAAGGGGCATGGTGGCTCAGCGGGTGAGACGCCAGGCTTGTCGATCGGAAGATCGCAAGTTCGGAGGTTCGAGACCCTAGCCCCGCGTGACGGAGTGAGCTCCCGCACTAGCTCCAGCTCTTGCCAACCTAGCAATTCGAAAGCATGCAAATGCAAGTAGATGAATAGGTACCACTTCGGTGGGTAGGTAACAGCGTTCTGCATGCGTCATGCTGGCCACATGACCGCGGAAGCATCTTCGGACAGCGCTGGCTCTTCGGCTAACAAACGGAGATGAGCACCGGCCCCTAGAGTCGGACACGACTGCACAAATGTGCAGGGGGAACCTTTACCTTTACCTTATTCAATTTATATAACCACCCATCTCACATACATGACATAATACAATCCATGACATATATTTTTGCTTGGCTTAAGAAATTAAACATTTTCTCCAGGGATTTTCTTTTAACAAAGCAAATAAAGTGTTTGAGAGGAACATGAATTTAGTTTAAAACTTGAGTATAGTATTTAGCAACTTTTTTGTACTAAATTCAGGTTTGATTTTTGTGCTAGGTTATTTTAAATGTAATGTTATGCAGTTTTCCTTTTAATCAAAACCTCTGATTGATTAGATAACATTCTGAGTGATTAGATGATATTCTGTCAAGGAGACATGATAGGTGGGATTCACCTTGCATGGTGAGACACAAGTTGTTCATGCCTGGCATTAAGTGCTGCCTAAGACATGCCATGCAGAGCTCTTAATTTTAAAAAATGCATTCCATTTCTTTATATCACCATCTAGACAGATAATCACAGCCAGCTACTGTACATAGACTGGCTCTTGCTCAACATTAGGCTTTCATCTGCCCCTTGCTTACATTGTTGGAAAACAGATCAGCCACAGTGCAACTTGGTATGAAATAGCAATTCACCAATAATACTCAGTAAAGACTCACCAGCTGTTTTGATCTGCCTTTCGGGGTGAATCATGGTCACAGTTATGAACAGTTTCAGACTTGAAATCTGTAAAGATATTTTTCCTGATATTGAATGCTTGGTTTTCACCATTATATCTTTCATAAAGCAATCGACTCTCATAAGCATGAAACAAGTATTTTTCACATTGGGGGGATGAAGAATTGTAGGCAGGCTAACTCCCCAGTCTTAAACATTTGTACCAAAGTATCTTTCTGTGTAGGTATCATTCTGCAAAAAATAACATCATTTTCAATTACTGCATGAATTTGGATGTAGCTGTTAAAGTATATCCCATCCAAAGCACCCAGTCACAGGATTGAGATATAAAGCTGAAGTTATTATTTTATAGATAGATTCGGTCAACTCAAGGCAGCAAACATACCTAATACTCCTGCCTCCTGTTTTCCCCACAACAACAGCCCTATGAGGTGGGTTGGGCTGAGAGAGAATGACTGGCCCAAAGTCACCCAGCCAGATTTCATGCCTAAGGGAGGCCTAGAACTCACAGTCTCCTGGTTTCTAGGCCAGCACCTTAACCACAACACCAAACTGGCTCCAATGTGGCCCTTGTTTATGTTTGATCCAACCATAGTCTCTTTCTGAGATATACAACAGAATCCCAATCAGGTCTACTCAAAAGGAAGCCCTATTACATTCAGTGAGTTTATTCCCTGATAAGTGTACATAAGACTGATTCTATAGATAAGTTGAACACTCTTGTGAATATGCTGTGCTTCTGGGAAGTTCTCCTTGTAGTAGTAGTAATAGGATTTTCCATTTATTTTTTAATTTTTATCCTGCCTTTATTATTTTTATAAATAACTCAAGGCAGCGAACATACCTAATACTCCTTCCTCCTCGTATTTTCCCCACAACAGCAACCCTGTGAGGTGAGTTGGGCTGAGAGATCGCCCAAGGTCACCCAGCTAGCTTTCATATGCCATGCAACAGGATTTTTTTTGTTGTTGTTTGTAGCCTTTCTATCAGTTACATGGCATTTGAATCCGTTCTCTACATTCAAAAACAGTTCTGAATTGAAGTCAGTTTGATATATAATCTTACTATTTTGAAAAAGATAATATACACCAAAATGACTTAATTTCAAAAGTGCAGATGTTTTGAATGGCAACTCAAGCCCCACTTGCCAATGATTACGGGAATTATAATACATCTGGGGACAACCATATCTGCATAGGCATATCTCGTCCAGTCCTACTGGTAGTCTGAAGTTTGGAAACAAGATGTTACGGTAATCAGATGGTTGATTTCCCAACTTGCTTACATTTGATTGTTTTGTTCTAGTGTGGCTTCTTTGACAGAGCCAGGCCTCCTAGAGATGACATGGCTGACAGAGTACAACTAACAAGTGACAAGACTACTGATACGTAGAAAACGAGAGTCCAGATCAAGAGCTTGGGTTCATCTACTAGGAACCTTAATTTGGATTCAAGATTGCCAAGTAGCTGTAATTGGACCTATGCAATATTCTACACATTCAGAACATAGATGACAGAAAAGAATATTATCTCTGCCTCAGAACTGATGAACAACCTTCCATCCCAAAGGAGTAAATGAAAAAGAATTGCTTCAGTTTTTCAAAACTGATTCTTCATGAGATCATGGGATACATTAAAAGCATTCATAAATCCAAATGGGCAGAGACGGAATGCCAATGATGCTTAAATGGAGGAAAGATGAGCAAGACACAATGTTCAACTCTACTGTATAATGGCAAAATCTTGAGGCATCTCCCTAAGGATAGGAACTTTTATAAACTCTGGCTCAGGGAGACAAGCAATATTATGGGTACTATGAAAGTACTTCCAAAAAGCAAAAATAGCCTTTCAAAATACTTCTTGAAAGTAAGGCACACAAGTATTTATTTTCCATCTTTTGTAGACTGGGCATCCTGACAAAAATAGGGTCTGAAATTTTATGGTTTCACTATTTCATATGTAAATAGAGTGAATATATCCTTTGCATTCCATATACCAATTATAAATGTTTGCAAAGAAACAAAGTTATATATTATTTTATAGGAGTAAATGTATTATAAAGATTCATAGAATTGGAGGCCTTGGAAGTGAGCCTCAATGTTATCCTAATTCCTAAGGCACAAAATAGACATTTCCATTTATTTAATGACACTACACCATGAACATAACTGATTAAGATTGTTTGCAATATCATGATTGTAAAGCACAGAGAAGTCTGGTATCCCAAGGAGAAGACAGAAGTCAAAATGGGGAAGGGGTGTTGAATCTCTATGGATTATCTATATTCAAGTAAATATAGATCTTTCTAATAGGAACTGGATTATATTACTAGATATCCAACTTCTTTCCAAGCCACAGATTGTAAAGGCAGGCAAAGAGAAAAACCAATTAGTAAATTTGATTTGGTAAAAATATTCCTATGTAAGATAAATCAAATCAAGAAATAAAAATCATTCCCCAACCCTTTCCAAGGAAAGTTCTGTGGTTCACTAATACTATAGTTAACTTTTGCTTTGAATGCGTGGATTATTCATAAGAATTAAACATTTGAAGATGTATAGTTAAATAAATCATTCCTAAACTCACTGTGGGACATCTGGCTAGCAGATTAAATCTTGCAAAGGACCTTCATCAACTTTGTTCAAAACGCTTTTGAAACAACCAGTGTGTTTCTTTGTTTGTGTTTTGGCTCCCATGACTCCCTCTAGGTGCAGGTAATCTAGAATTATGTATCTCCAATAGGGATGTTTTTCTGCTCTCTAACGGAAGACCGTTCAGAGACATTAGTTCTTATACGTATAAGAATGACTCCAGCCACTCTTAGAAGCCTGGGAGCTCTCTCCCATGGAATGACTTCAGTACAGCGAGCAGATTTGTGAACTTACTTTCTTGTTTTTTTAATGGATTGTATTTTTTCTATTGGGCCAAATCCAAAATGATTTCCAGTCCATAGGTTATGTAATGATAGGACCAACGTATGAAACATTGAAACTAATTCAAAATGTATTTGTGTTTCTTGAGTAAATGCATTTATTTGCAACCATAGGTTTTAGCAAAATAATATATTTGTGCAAACAATGAAAAAGTCTGCATTACGTTTTGTAGAAGTATTTATGCTTTTCAGCATCTCATTATCTTCTCTTCTCCTTGATTGGTTTATGGATGCTATGTCTAACACCAGATGTCCTAGCTTCAGGTATTCCAATAATCCTACTGTTTGACCTGCCAAAACCAAAAACTATTATGTCATTTCTGTTGTCATCAGGGTAGACACAGAGGGAAAAAAAAATTCCTTCAGAGCCCTATCCCATTCTGCTGCTAGAACCCTTTGAACATGCCAATACTTTTTGTACATTTTTTTCTCCAGTCAAGAAATACGTTAGATGGCATTGTACCTGTTGATCCTCTCTTCAAAGAAGGGTCTGAAGAATATATGTTTCCAGCAGTTAACTCAGTAGCTAGAAGAAAGTTGTATTTGTCTTTTTCTGAGATTTTTGTTTACCTTCCAGTCTAACCCACAATCCTGGGATTCCTGGTGGTCCAGGTACTATCAGGTTTGACCCTGTTTGACTTTTTCAAGATCAGCCAAGGTTAGCTAGGTGCTGTCACCTGTTTTTTAAAAATCTTATTCCATTGGCTAGGGTGCTACTATTTTAAAAGTAACAGGCTTTGTAGGAATCAAAGAACCTTTGCAGGGGAGTATTTAAACAAACAGTTGCTTTTTAAAAAAATAGAGGAAGCCTGTAATCACTCAGCTAGGGAGGGGCAACCTCTGCCCCTTGGTCAATTTCGTCTGGCCTTTGATCTAATTTCAAGAGGCCTTTGCAAGCGATGAGAGTAAGAATGGTAAGAATGAACTCTATTCTCTGGCAATCTGCTGACTGGTAAGAAAGAAAAGTAAATGTCAAAAAGAGAGAGAATAAAGGAAGTATTAGAAAGGAGAGAATTGTGGTCCATTTATTTTTATTCTAGTTTCACTTACTTTCTTCAGCTCCATTGTACAGTATTAGCTGTATTACATTGGATTACATTGTTCCCTGTTACAACTCTCAACACAAAAAAAGTTGTCTTGCGCCTAAAGCGGCTACAATATTCCCTTAGCCTGAGATCTCTACCTGATCATAATTAGACTTACTGTGATCTTCATTTCAGCAGACACTTATCAAAGGTGGGAGGGGGGAACCTGTTGTACAATGAATTGAGGAAAAATAGTCAAGAGTGTAGTGCTATTGTGCTATTTCCTCTGTATTCATATAACATGTAAAGGGTGACTGCTCCAGCTATAAAAGCAGTTCCTCCTCAACTGATTAATATCAATCTGTGTAAAGAAAGCAATTAGTGTTGTTTTTGTAAATAGTAAATATTGATTTATAATAATCCAGAACAATGGCCTGGCTGCACACATTGTAATGGTATGTGGGAAAGACCTTGGGAGATGGGGTGAAGAGATGCTGCCTAGGGAACGGTCAGATAAGAGAGGGCATAACCCGCAGCTGCATAGTGGGAGGGGCAAGAGGCTCAGAAAGGTTCTCAGAAGAAACCCCTCCCTAGTTTCTTGGGCTGTAAAGGAAATGGTGGGAAAATTGTACTTTCAGACTTACACCAAGGACTCCACACTTTCAGACTTGCAAGGTTCTGTTAACGTAGCTTTACAATAAAGTAGAATTAGCTCCATCTCCCAATGTCTTTCCCACATACCATTACACACATGTACATCAGTGACACATAACTCTCTTGGGTGAATGAGATAGAATATGTTTTTTAAAAAAAATTCGTATGTGCAATACTTTTGTATTATCTATGTCCATGGTGCATGTTTACACTGGCATTTGTGTTTCTTAAAAGAAGTTCAGATGTATTAAGAAATAAAATAAGTGTTACCTTACCTCCAGGTTTTGTTAGCATTTATTTAAAACAGAATCAGCATTCTATACGGTCCTCTGATGAAATAAAATCTATGAACAGCCACAAACACTAGTCTACTGCTTCCCAATGGCCATGAAAATTCAACTATTTGCTTCACCTACATGGACAGCCCTGAGAGAGATACACAAAGGGTAACTTGTTCAATTCAGTAGGGGAGGCCAAATCTTTGTCTTTCTCACAGATCTATTCATCTGCTAAAATAAATGACGTCAACAAGAGTTGGAGAACCACCGTGCACATGAAGAGGCACCAAGTACAATCAGGATCAAAGTCAACCTATATTTGATTAAGTCTCTGCTCATTGTTTTTTTAGTGAAGAACAAAATTAAAATGGGGACGTTATAGAAAGGGAAATAACATCAATCACAGTGATTTTTTCTTTGTCTGACTTTGAACACCAATTGTCCCAAAGAGAAGGTAAAAATGTGAAAAGAGAGAGATCAGTTTGTTTCTGTTTTATAAGTGCAATCAAAGCAATATGAAGTCTATTGATGCATATAGTAGTGCACAAGGATAAAATTAAACTGCCCTACCAGACCTACCACAATCAGGATAAAACTACAAAGCAATGATGATTAAGCCTTGGTGGAGGCTAAAGGTAGCAAGATTCAAATTCCCATTCATTTTTTATAAAGTGAGGTGCTTTAAAGATATTTTGATTTTGTTATTTTTAAATATTTAATAGTAAGAGGGGTGACTTTTTTTAAAAAAAAAGTATGCCAGTTTCCTAACTTAAACTGAAAAATCATAGACTGAATTGTTTGTAATCATTTTCTAGTCATGTAAAAAAAGATGAGGACCAATAAAAGGGGAATATATGCTCAAAGATTTTAAGCACCCTTCCTTGTTACCAGTCTCTTTCAAGCCGTGAATGACTTGGGACCAAGGACATCTGAAGGATCATCTGCCCCTTTTTCTTCAGCAGCATGTGTGTCTATTAAGATCATTATCTGATGCCTTTTCCCAGATGACTCTGCCATCAGAAGAGAGGTGGATGGTGACTGGCAAGATGGAGCTCTGAGTGGCATCATCCCATTTGTGCAATCACTGGTCTAAGTATCTGAGTTGCTATCTTCTTTTAGTACTAATAGCTAACTTTAGCTTGGCTAAATTGTTATTACTCAGTTGGTGTTAGTGGGTTCTTAATTTTTTTTAAAAATCTTACTATCTATTGCATGCATTTTATACAGTATTTAATATGGAAGCCATTATACTTCATATTGATTAGATTGAGCAACCTGTACTCTTAGGGCAGGAGAGCACAGCATCTATTGACTCAAGAGCCATACCAAGCTTTATGCAGCATTTCAAGGGCCAGGGTGTTCTGATTTTGGAGGACAGTGCAGAGTTTTTATTGGGTAAAATATAAAATATTTATCCTCTTGTGACTGATGTTGCCAGATATACCAGCATCTGAGGAACTGCTTAAATGGCCTTTCTTCACAGTTAGAGATCAACAAGACAATGGGTGTCCTGGTTCAGCCTCTGCCCCAGGACTTCAGTGAGGAGTCAGAAGACGAGCTGCCCCTGGTGAACCCCCAGGGGACTGAACTGTGGGGTGTTGCTGGCTTTTGGGGTTCCAGGCGCAGATTAATCCAAACAACGTGTTTTAAGGCCAACAATATCTGTATTGATAGCATAAGGCAATAATGGATGTATGGTGCATTATTGCAAAAAGGAAAAAACAAAGCATACGCAGAGTTCCATCAACAGATGTGAGGAAAGAAAAATCATGGTCTATGCAAAGACCAGGCGTAGTTACAGTACAGAAACAAAGTACATGTAGATAGCAGTCAAAAGAAGCATAGAATTGAGTGAGTGAGATGAGTACCCATAGTTCATAGTTGACTTATACCCATGGTTCAACATTCTGATTGGCTAATGTGGGCTAGGCCATTTTTCAGCTTAACATTGTAGTAGCAGTTGTACTTACTATAAACCGCCATGAGATGGCGGTGTTGCATATTGTCTTCCCTTGCAAGACACTGTCCCATGAGAATAATTATCACCACATTGTTTTGACTAGAGAAAAGCACATCTGTTGTTTACGTGCTTTTTGTTATGGGAAACTGCTTACAGCATAGGAACCTGTAAAATTCCATTTTACAGGCTAGGATTTCATAGTGAAGGAATCCATTTGCTTGAATCCTACATAGACTAGCTTCAGCAAATAACTTTAACATGAACCAGACGAGGTCCCAGACACAGGCACGGTCCCAGACGAAGACCCAGCACCACAGGGCAGTGGGGAGTTGGCAATACCCGAGGCTACAGGGGAGCAAGCTGGGGATGGTGGTTTGTCCCTACCCTCTAGCCCAGGGCTTTCCAAAGTGGTGCCGCTGGCGATATGCCAGCGGCGGTGCGGCGGCAGCGCAGGGGCGGCGTGGGGGCACACGCACGCGCGGCAGTGACACAGGAGGACGTGCGGCGGCGCGTGCGCGCACGGCGGCAGCACAGGGGGACGTGCGGTGGCGCAGGGGGGCCTGCAGTGGCGCACGCGTGCATGGCGGCGGCAGCAGCGGCTGCCACTGCCACCGTGCATGCGCGCGCCGCCGCTTCCGGGTGGTGTGGCGACACACCACGCTGTGTGTGGCGACACACTTTTGTGTCGCGACACACAGTTTGGAAAGCTGTGCTCTAGCCAGCAGCCAATAACCGAGGCTACAGGGGAGCAAGCCGGGGATGGTGGTTTTGTCCCCACCCTCTAGCCAGCAGCCAGCTGGATCCCATCAGACTCCCAGCTCACCTGAATCACCCAAAGGGCAGAGACGAAGGCGTGTGCACCTCGCCTTAAAGGACAGAAGGAGAAGTGCCCGGTTAGCTGCAAGAGATTTACGCAGAGGAAAAGTGGAGTCTTTGCAGGACCCAGATGACAGCTCCTAAACTCCTAATAAATAACCAGCAGAGCGGTGAGTGGGTTGTGGGAGCAATGTAGCATATTGGCTTTGTGACCACTCTGGCAACCTGGCTTGATTCCTGATTTCCTGACTCGGTTTGGACTACTGTTACTCTGACTTCTGGACTCCTTGACTTGGCTTTGACTTCTCGCTGACCTACCTGTTACCACCCCTGACCTGGCTTTGGAATATCGGTTGTCTTCTGGATTAACTCTGACTTCGGCAAACGAATTCTGGACTTCTCTCTCAGCTTTTCCCTACAGCATAACTTCTGGCTGTTGGTGAGTGAATTCCTGCCTGCAGCTCACAAGCAGAGACTCTGTGTAGCTTGATACTCGAGGCTAGCCAGCACAATGGGAAGTCCTAAACAGACAATCATACTTTGTACTTAATTTCTTGTAGCAAACTTCCTTTTCTGCAAACATTTTTATTTAAAAAATGCTTCACATACTTCCTAAAGTTATTGTTTATGGGCAAGTTCTTTATTTATGCTGGCTGGCACACATCCATGTTGAAATGCTTTCTGAAGTTAGTGCCTCTTGACAATGTAAAATCTTGACTTTAGCATATGCTGGCGCCATGATATGACACAGCAGGAATGTTTTTAGTATCTAAGAACTAGTGTGTTTTTAACTGACTTCAGATTGTGCTGCAGGGACATCATTCATCGTTGCCACCCTACTGAGTGTAAAACAAACAAACAACAGCAACAAAGCAGTTGATTGGAAAAGAAAACCAGACAAAAAAAATCAAGTTCAATATTTGGTTCTCACTGTTGTCTTCTGTAGGCAATAGTTACTCAACAGTTCAACAGAACAGGATGTTTAGTACTGAGGTAATTCTATTTTTGCCCTTTTCCAATAAAGGATTATGTCAATATTATACTGTACTGTTCTGGTAACAATCTTCTCTGCGGGCCAAAAACATTGGTGAATCTCCCAAAGGTGATCATAACAATTCAAAATATCCTCTTGTCTGCTCGTTAGTTTTCATCAAATTGAAGACGAGGTTAATGCCAAAGCATCACTGATTTTCATCTTGGAGGAAACCAGAAAAAAACTGTAATCCTTTCTTACAACCAAAGAACTGGAAACACTTCTGGCTCTCTTGCGTACTATTTTGAGATAAGCATATTGAAGTGACACCCTTCCCCGCTGCCCCAGTGTTTCGAGAAGTGAAGATGCTTTCCTGTTTATCATTAGAGAAGAGTCTGTCTTTGACTTTAAACAGCATGTAGATTTATAAATGCTACTTATATAAAGGGGAGTTTAAGTAGCTTAGCTACAGCCTGAACTTAAAACACGGTTGATAACCTGTGACACCAGGGCTCCATATGGCCCACTTTGTGACTTGAGTGAAAACCCCAATATACCCTCTAGAAGATGCCACAAAATTGTAAAGTTTAACTCTGTCTTTTAAAATAAATGAAAATAAGCCACTCTGGGGAAATCTGAAGGTTGGCATACAAATTTTAAAAAGAGAATAGATTAATGTGACTGAGGGAGAAAAATATTCAATACAGGAGAAATAATCCAATTAATTGCATGTAATTAATTTAATTACATTTATTTTTAATTCAATCAGATATAGATTCAAGGAGGAAGAGCTAGGCAGTTAAAAGAATTTTAAAGGATTAATGGGATATCTTTACGCGGATACCAAAAATGTGTTTGGGGGGGCAGATTGTTTAAATCTCCAGATGCATCACTGTTAGGTAAATTGGATGCCTGTCAAATTCAGCCAAAGGCTATTGTCTATTATTCTGAAACCTATTTTAAAATGTAATATTAAAGTGGCTGATTATCAACAGTTGATATTTTCTTCACTTAAAGGGCAATAACTACTATTGATAACACAAACCTAAAGAACAATGGGCAAGGGACGAGTGGGCCGTTATTCCAAAACCTTTGGAAGGCCTGTTTATTGCATTACCATCTGCCTGAAACCGGCTAAACTCATTATTTCAAGGCAAACATTAAGGAACTGCAAAGCCAGCAGATAATTGTTTCCCAAGCTGTGTGGAAAGTCGGCCAAGTGGGTGGGAGCGATTAATATTCAGTATACCTCCTTTCCACTTCAGTTACCAAGGTCTTATAAGGATCTGCCCTGGGTTTCTGTTAAAAGACTCAGCTCACCTTATTAAGCACTGCTTTATCAGCCATGGCACTTGACTACAAAATACCCATACTTTTGAAATGATTTCCTTTCAGACAGTATATGATATTGGTCTCTTATGCTTGAAATGACTGCTGTTCTCCAACCCCAAGAGGCAAGGAAAATAGCAAAATCCAATCTAGAATTGGTTTGTATGGGGCAGGGTTCAGTCATCATGTGTCAACCAACCTCAACCTGATGCTTTCCAAATGTGTTGTAACAGCAAGCCCTATGGCAGCTCGGCTTGGGAGGGCCCTTGCACTGGACGGGATGCTTCCCTGAATTATTTATTCTCATAAACAGCAAAAATGCATTTTTTTGGAGGGTGGCATTTATGTGGTTCCAGTGGTGGGTGAGTTTAACATAATCAGTACTTCTCATGGTAAATGGGTTCATGTCTATTCTCCCCCCTTGAAAGAAAGTTAACAGGAATCTTCAGTGGAGACCTTAGCAAGTTCTGCTGGTGTTAACCTATGACCCCTCCAGAGCCATGGATTAAGAACACTGTATCTGAAGAAATATCTCTTCCTCTACATTCCTGTAACTTAAGAAACTGTTCTATGTGTTTCTCCAAGATGAGATGCTGCAAATATCTACCAGATAAACCACCACTAAACCCTGATTCTGGTAGGCCTTCTCCAAGAGACATGCCTAGAATTTAGTGTTCTTCTATGCCTAGAAATCCTTTTTTCTTATCTTCCAAGCCTTTTTAATGTAGGAAAATATATGCTATGATTGTAAGTTTATATTTTATATGTTTAATAACATACATTTAGTGCTTCAAATATGCTTCAGTGCTGCTTTTCAAATCCATCCATTACTGTTTATGCTTTAGGGTTTATGCTTAACAATCATATTGTATTTTAATCACTATTTGCATCTGCATTTTTAAATTGAAGTTTTACTATTTATTTGCTTAACAATATTTATAGACCACCCCAATCTAGCAGACTCTGGAAGGTTTATAGGAATAAAACAAATACAGGATACCTCCATTATTAAAAAAAACAGTATGTTAGTTATAACAACAATAAAGCAAACAAAAGAAAAGAAAACAAACTATTCTAGGGTCTGAAGGCCCACTGACATAAAAAAAAGGTAAAGGTTCCCCCCGCACAGTTGTGCAGTCGTGTTCGACTCTAGGGGCCGGTGCTCATCTCTGTTTGTTAGCCGAAGAGCCAGCGTTGTCCGAAGACGCTTCCACGGTCATCTGGCCGCATGACGCACGTGGAACGCTGTTACCTACCCACCGAAGTGGTACCTATTAATCTACTTGCATTTGCATGCTTTCAAATTGCTAGGTTGGCAAGAGCTGGAGCTAGTGCGGGAGCTCACTCCGCACGCAGGGCTAGGGATTCGAACCTCCGAACTTGTGATCTTCCGATCGACAAGCCTGGCGTCTTACCCACTGAGCCACCACTGACATAAGCTAAGGCCAATTGCGCCTTTGGGACAGCATACTTGATAATGTGGGGCCACTACCAAGAAAAATGATTCTCACTATATGTGTCAAGAGGGAGAATGTGCCTTGCAACCCCACAGCACAAACTCTGCCCTTCTGTGCTTGTGTTGGGACTTTTAGTATGTTAGATGTTGCCATGGGAAAACTCTTCTGAAGGACAGCGTACAACGTTTTTAAATAAATCAATTAGGGCTTCAGGTACGTACAGTATATCAAAGGCAGCAAATATCTGCATATCCCCCTGTTGAGGAGTGTTGTGTGGGGAAGAACAGAAGTATTTCTTTCCATGGATAAAAAGCTGATTCACATCAATGGACATTTCTATATTATCGCTCTTTGTGAACTTGGACAGAGCTCAGAATTGATGAAAAACTGAGATTTGGTCAAGAATTATGAAATTTCCCCCTCCCAACTGAAGTAATTTTTCAGCTCACCTACTTCAGTCTACTAAGCTTGAATGGGCTATTTTTATTCTTAGAAATCCATATGATTCCATTATTTATTTCTGATTTTCTTCCCCATCTTTCAAAAGTACAGCATGGGGTACCTTTTAGTACTAAGAATTTCCTTTGGGATTATATATTGTTGGCCATTTGCTGGACAGTGTAATTTATGTCCCCAGTTCCCTGAAAATTCAACAAATGCATTTCTATGGAAAATGGCTTTGAAATAAGCATTATCAATTTCAAAATAGCCCTCAAACTGCCCTGGTATTTCAGTTAAAAAAAACACCATTGTCTTCTGCTTGCTCTGGAATTCAGAATGCAGGCAGGGCTTAAGGTTAATCATATATTTTTGGAAGGGGAACTTGTGAGGATAAAAATAAGAATCTCATTCTTTACTTTAGATCAGTGTTTCTCAACCTTGGCAACTTTAAGGTGTGTGGACTTCAACTTCCAGAACTCCCCAGCCAGCTTTGCTGGCTGGGGAGTTCTGGGAGTTGAAGTCCACACACCTTAAAGTTGCCACGGTTGAGAAACACTGCATTAGATCATTGTCATTTAGAGTGACACTTGCCAAAACGTTTTCCCATATTTTGATTGTTTGGAAGGATGATAAGCTGTTTAAAAAACAAGAAAAAAGGAAGAAAGGGAAGGGTTACATCTGGAGACAGTTAAAAGTTGTATCCTGGAGACAGCTGGAATGTAGGCAATACAGAAGCTCCTTTTGTACAGCAATGTTGTTTTCTTCGGGGAGAATGCAAAAAGGAACTGCTTAGCTTCAGTGAATCCAAGTCTTATGGAAACTCCATGGAGAGGACTATTTATAGAAATGTTCTCTCTTCGTTTCTCTAGTGCATCCTTGTTGCTTTCCAGTCTTGCCACATGCGACTGCTGCATCAGCCTGAGAAGAACAGATCCATCTGATCTTAATTTGCTTGCATCCGTGAACCCCAAGTGAACAGCTCCAAATTCAAGAATGGAAAACACCCAAGATTAGAGGTGGACCAAGACATTTCATGACCTGGGGAAAGGAAAATAGGGCACTCCTCCAACTCCATATACAAAAGCCACTGGATGTACCACAACTGCACCTGAAGACAGTCAGCTAGCTTAGGAATACAAAGGGAAGGATCTATAGCATTCACAGTGTTCTCCTCCAACTCCTTGATGCCAAACATTTGCTGCCTGGGGGGGGGGTGTTGGGGGCAGTGCCTATCTAAGATTTCTTTGATTTAACCCAACTTTCTCCAGCTTGGGGCTTTCCAGATGTCTTGGCACTACAGATCCCAGAATTCCAAGCCAACAATAGAAGGTTGGTTGAAAAGCTCAAATATTATACAGTATATATCAGTGTTTCTCAACCTTGGCAACGTTAAGATATGTGGACTTCAATTCCCAGAATTCCCCAGCCAGCATGCCTTATAACAGTCAGTTCTTTCTTTCTTTCTTTCTTTCTTTCTTTCTTTCTTTCTTTCTTTCTTTCTTTCTTTCTTTCTTTCTTTCTTTCTTTCTTTCTTTCTTTCTTTCTGATTTCATTTCATTTCATTTCATTTCATTTCATTTCATTTCATTTCATTTCTATGGCCACCCAACTGATGTGGGACTCTGGGCAGCTAACAATAAAATAAATGCAAAAACCATTAATAGAATATTGCATGCACAGGGCAAAACCCGATTAAACCAATCATCACAAACTGACTCATCCAGTAGCTAGACCAGTATCTTGGTATTTACCAAGCTCTCTTCTCTCCCCATCTATTTTTTAAAAATATTATTTTAATTAAAGATGAGGAAGATGGCACACTGCTAATTACAGGATCAGTGTGCAGTGTGTCCCCCCCCACCAAGTCTGCTGGGCCCCACAGACATTCTTAGGAAATAAACATTAAGGGTAATTGCAGTCCAGGGATTTTATTTGGAAGGTTCCCATTTTGCCTGTGGAAAAAATGGTAAGACAGGTAGTCCTTGCTTAACTACCACAATTGGGAATGGAATTTCAGTTGCTAAGCAAAGTGGTCATTAAGCGAATCTGACCCAATTCTACGACCTTTTTTGTGGCGGTCATTAAGTGAATCACCATCGGTTGTAAGCAAACCAAATGGTTGTTAAGCGAATCATGCAGTTCCCCATTTGTTTTGCTTGCCAGAAGCCAGCCAGGAAGGTCGAAAATGGTGATCATGTGACCATGGGACATTCCGACAGTCATAAATGTGAACCGGTTGCCAAGCACCCAGATCGTGATCACGTGACCGTGGGGATGCTGCAATGGTTGTAAGTGTGAGGACCAGTTGTAAGTCGGTTTTTCCAGCACCGTCGTAAGTCTGAACCATCACTAAACGAATGGCTGTTAAGTGAGGACTACCTGTAGTGCTAGAAGGAGTAATGGGGAGTAACTTTATCAGTTTGTCTTCTGGTAAATGGAGTTTTGTGATTGACCACATCCTCCATGTCAGCCATGTTGTCCATAGGCATGTTTTGGGAGAGAACCCACACAACACAACATGCTCTCAGCATCCTAATTCTACCTAAAATATATAAGCATATGTAGAGCAATTAGGAGAACAAAAGCAGAGCACCTGCAAGGTCTTCAGAGGCAAAGCAGTTCAAAAGAAAATAGCAGCTAGAAAGTGGAATGGGGTCAGAAATAAATCTAGTCAGCTTCCCAGAAAAGATGGACACTGTTAGATCAATCAGGTCCACAGTCAAGCCAGAAATTATGCAAAGCAGTGAAGCCGAAGTGTCCAAATATGAAAAAAAAGTGTTCATGAGTATGGAGCTCCCATAGCCAAAATTGCCTACTGGAGCGAGATGCAGGAGACTCGGGGGCACCGTGCTTGAAGTAGCCATCTGCTGCACAGGACAGCTGGCATTAAGATTTCTGTTGATGTAAAAAGACAGAAAGCTCTTCAAAAAGAAAAACCTGTACATGGTTGGGCTACAATTGTGCCTAGCAATCTGACCTACTCAACTCTTTATCTCTACCTTATTATACATCAGATCACAATGCTTTTGTGTACGGTGGGATGCAGGACAGCAGATCTAGCCTTTGAGTAAAGCATGATAAATATTGTATTCTTTTCTTAAATCATCAGTTATGGCTAGGTAACAATGAACCCTTGAATAATTCATGTGTAATCATCAAGACAATTTAAAAGAAAGTGTTGGAGCAGTATTAATACTATAGATTATATTATAACATAGGGACCAACAATGTTTGCATGAGCTCACAAGATGACACAAATGCCAAACATGAAAAAGAAGTACCATGAGATTTCGGAGATCATATAGATTATTGGGGGGGGGGGATTCTTGGAAGTTGTAGAGGCAGAGGGAATGGCCTTCAGGGGCAGGAGGAAAAGCTGCTACCAAGACAATGGTCAGATAAAAGGGACCTGAGTCTGGGGCAGGAATGTAATGTGAGTAAACGTCTCAGATAAGTCTTCCCCAGTTCTCACAAAGATAAGGGAAAGGGGAAGTGCATTCAGACTTGCATGATTATGTTACTAGTACTTTTATTATACTGATCTACATGACATTAAGGGGCGTGGTGGTTCAGAGGGTAAGACGCCAGGCTTGTCAATCGTAAGATTGCAAGTTCGGAGGTTTGAATCCCTAGCCCCGCGTGACGGAGTGATCTCCCACACTCGCCCCAGCTCTTGCCAACCTAGCAATTTGTAACCATGCAAATGCAAGTAGATGAATAGGTACCACTTCGGTGGGTAGGTAACAGCGTTCCGTGTGTGTCATGCCGGCCACATGACCGTGGAAGCGTCTTCGGACAATGCTGGCTCTTCGGCTAACAAACGGAGATGAGCACCGGCCCCTAGAGTCGGACACGACTGCACAAATGTGCGGGGGGAACCTTTAACCTTTACCTTACATGACATTGGACTCGTAGTCTGACCTACCTTGAATGGCTGAAGAAGTTCATCACATCAATTTACATTATAGTATTTTTCAGTTTCCACTTATAGGCTTAAATTAGCATGTACAAATCTTCAACAAATCAGTGTTGTCCTTTTTGATGCTGAGTTTCTTGGTTTTGGGGAGGTATGAAGGGTCAGACTAATTGGAAAATATTACTGGGCAGTTGCCTCCTAATGTTAGATACTCTGTGTTGATGTCTTCTTTATCTTCTTTCCAAAGGTTAGGACAACTGTAAAACTCAAACACAGATTATGTGCTGACTAGCCTCGAGTATCAAGTTACACAGAGTCTCCGCTTGTGAGCTGCAGGCAGGAATTCACTCACCAACAGCCAGAAGTTATGCTGTAGGGAAAAGCTGAGAGAGAAGTCCAGAGTTTGTTTGCCGAAGTCAGAGTTAATCCAGAAGACAACCGATATTCCAAAGCCAGGTCAGGGGTGGTAACAGGTAGGTCAGCAAGAAG
Source organism: Charina bottae (assembly GCA_023362775.1). Taxonomy (NCBI): domain Eukaryota; kingdom Metazoa; phylum Chordata; class Lepidosauria; order Squamata; family Charinaidae; genus Charina; species Charina bottae. The sequence continues at coordinate 44,931,559 of JALMGJ010000007.1, read as the reverse complement.
TCAAAGCCAAGTCAAGGAGTCCAGAAGTCAGAGTAACAGTAGTCCAAACCGAATCAGGAAATCAGGAATCAAGCCAGGTTGCCAGAGTGGTCGCAAAGCCAATATGCTACGTTGCTCCCACAACCCACTCACCGCTCTGCTGGTTATTTATTAGGAGTTTAGGAGCTGTCATCTGGGTCCTGCAAAGACTCCACTTCTCCTCTGCGTAAATCTCTTGCAGCTAACCGGGCACTTCTCCTTCTGTCCTTTAAGGCGAGGTGTACACGCCTTCGTCTCTGCCCTTTGGGTGATTCAGGTGAGCTGGGAGTCTGATGGGATCCAGCTGACTGCTGGCTAGAGGGTGGGGACAAACCACCATCCCCGGCTTGCTCCCCTGTAGCCTCGGTTATTGGCTGCTGGCTAGAGGGTAGGGACAAACCAAAATCCCCAGCTTGCTCCCCTGTAGCCTCGGATATTGCCAACTCCCCACTGCCCTGTGGTGCTGGGTCTTCGTCTGGGACCGTGCCTGTGTCTGGGACCTCGTCTGGTTCAGTCCCCTGGGGGTTCACCAGGGGCAGCTCATCTTCTGACTCCTCAATGAAGTCCTGGGGCAGAGGCTGAACCAGGACATATTATTGTACATGGCAACATGCTCACTCCCACTTCCATTTCACCATGAAATCAAAGAGGGACTTCATAGATGATTTCCAGGTGAGTCCATAGCCAACATGGCTGCAGGGCACTGAATGTCCCTTGGAAGATTAGTTTTGCAGCTTTTCTTTTCACCATTAATACCCCTCCAAAGTATAAAGTAAAGAAAAAATGCAAAATGTACAAGAAAAATGAGGCAAGATCTTTTTTTAAAAAAGGGAAGAAAAATATTCCTTGCAGTAAAGTGTCAGTGCTGGAACATCTGTATCATGTTGGCTTCCAGTGATAATCTATTCTTTCTAACATTCTCATAAGACAATCAAGAACCATAAATCATAGAGCCTTTCTTGGTTTTAAAAATCCCAGATGCTTTGGAAAACATAAAAATCTTGATGGCTTATCCCATCTTAGATTTTGTGTCAGCGCTTGGCAGATTTAAGCTTGAGAAGATAGCAGAGGTCTCTCAGATGCCAACAGAGCAGGTCTTCTTTCATGATCCCAGTGGGAATATTCAATACGCACATGCACATTTATTCTTTACCAATGCACTTCTAAACATATGTGCTTGATGGTACATCCACAGCCTTTCACAACCTGGCCTTTTCCCACCATCTCCAGACAGCATGACCATTGCAGTTGTAGTCCAACACTTCCGGAGGGCAGAAGACTGACCTTAATTTTTAATTTTTAAAAAAATCATATAAATTATAAGATGGGTTTATGGAAAGGCTTAACAAAGGTTAGAACCACGGGTTAAGTTTATTCCCTTTTTAGGATGTGTTCCCTAAAAGAGTGCATCTGTAGATGAATCACATGTAATCACATGGCACCAAGATAAAATGCATTTTTATGCACTGCTAAAATGAGGCAAATGAATTATTAAGCACTTGAACATTCAGTAAAATCATTATACAAAAACAAAGTATTTTAATGTTCAATTTGATTTATCCGGATGACATATTTCTTCTTTTTCCTTTGGCAGAGGAGCTCTACATTTCCTTACCATAGAAAGTCAACTTCTAGATTAATCTGGATTATGTTAAATCCTTTAAGATTTAAATCAGTCCAGGTTCTCCAAATAACATATGCAAATACAACCTGCAGTAGTGCCCATTTTGTACATTAGCCAGGGTTTCTTTGAAATAAGGGACTTATAGAGGTCTCTGTGCTCCCCCACCCCAAAGATATCTTTGATTATAACTGTTACATCTTCCAGCCATCCAAGGATCTATTTGAGATAGTTGCTCACATCTGTAATAGTTAAAGACAATTACCTAATTAAGTGTGCATTGCTAGTAGCCTTCAGACAGTCACTCATGCTCTGGTCACAGGCCTCGGGTTGATATTTATTATTTGTGCAATGGCTCCTGTTTTGTTATGTTGATTTTGTTATTTATTAGATCATTTAGTCTGGGCTGTTCGTTTGATTTAATATTTTTAGCTGTTTTTATGTTTTTTCTAGTTTTGTACGTAGCCCAGAGTCCTCTGGAGTTGGGCAGCCAATAAAGAAAGATAGATAGATAGATAGATAGATAGATAGATAGATAGATAGATAGATAGATAGATAGATTAGATAGATAGATAGATAGATAGATAGATAGATAGATAGATAGATAGATAGATATAGAGATAGATAGACAGACAGACAGATATAGAGATAGACAGATAGACAGACAGACAGATAGAGATAGATAGAGATAGAGATAGAGATAGATAGAGAGAGAGAGAGAGAGAGAGAGAGAGATGATAGATGATAGATGATAGATGATAGATGATAGATGATAGATGATAGATGATAGATGATAGATAGATAGATAGATAGATAGATAGATAGATAGATAGATAGATAGATAGATAGATAGATAGATAGATAATTTTGGCACCTCACAGAGTGACTGGAAAGACCAAGCAGCATGAAGTACCTTTTTCCTTCCCAAAATCAGAAAACCACCCCATTGCCCTCTAAGAAGCACATCACGGAGGCAGGGTTCAGACCCTCTAGTGAGAACTGATTATATGCCCTGGAGCTCAAAAAACAGGCACCGATTTAGCTACATGGGGTTTCTGAACTAAATCACTCCCAAATGCTGATTTTGCTTCCACCTACTCATAAAGAGTTAAGTACATTTCCCATATGTTAGGGGGAATTCAAGGACACTGAGTGTGTGTGTGTGTGTGTGTGTGTGTGTGTGTGTGTGTGTGTCTATAAAATGTGTCCCAGAGCTTTTTTTTTAATGTGCTTTTAGATTAATGCTCTTTCGATGGAGTTTGGTGATATAAACATTTGTTGCACATGGTGCCATTAAAACGGTTCCACATTTTCTTGCAAGTTTCAGCAAATATATTTTGTTTATACAAAGACAGGAATTTCTGAAGCTTGCAGTCCAGAATATTTCCATATGGAATATTTAAAAAAGAAAGTGCAGGTCACAGTGAACAACTCCATATCGAGCTTAGAAACAATCGATGTTGATTTGTTTCATACGGCTTATTAGCTACAGCAACCTCCTAAAAATCAGTATAAGTCAGAATGAAGGGTAAAAAGAGCCTATAAAGTTCTGGCATGCCAGCATCAGTGGCCATTTCTCTTCCCAGATGCTTAGCGTTGCTACATTCAATATATTAGAAACTGATGCTTTAAAAGCCCCTAGAAGAGAGTGGGGAACCCTGTTTGGCAATTAGCCAGTAGGGATTAGAAATTCCATGTATGTAAGTCTTCCCTAACCTTCTGCCCTTCCAATGTGTTGGGCCTCAACTCTCAGGATTTCCACCAGCATGGCTAATGACTCCAAATGTCTTGCATTACAGCTCCCATCATTAGACTGGCGTGAATGCTGGAAGATATCGTCCCATACAACTGGAAGGTACCAAGTCAGAGAAGGTCACCATAGCTGCCTGATTTAAAACATAAGCCTTGGTTTTCAATTTCTTCACTGGACAATTGATGGAGGATCCATTAGTGATACCTCCAGACCCTGCCTTATTTCTATATCTTGTTCAAGTTGCCCCCTATGATATTTATTTATTTATTTATTTATTTATTTATTTATTTTTCATATTTATACCCCGCCTATCCCCTCCCTATCGGAGGACTCTAGGCGGCTTATAACATTACAAATTCAAATATTAACAATTCATATATTTAACAATGTTACTACCGCGCGCTTAGGAAAGGGGTAAGGGAACCGACTCTTGAAGTATTGGACTACATGTTCCAGAATACCTTGCTTCAGAGTCGGCTGCTGATGTCCTGGATGTTGCTGTTCGGGATCCGTCTTCTCCGTTCTCGTTTCCACCGCCATTCGCGAGGTCTTCTTCGCTCCGGAGGCGACCCCCGACAGGACGCCAGCAAATTGTCCCACGTAAGGTGGTACCCATTTATCTACTTGCAATTAGCTTTCGAACTGCTGGGTTGGCAGAAGCTGGGGCAAGTGACGAGAGCTCACTTCGCCACGCGGAGGTTCGAACTGCCGACCTACTGATCGGCAGTCTCACAGCATCAGCGGTTTAACCCTATTGAGGGTTATCTCCTTTGAGACAAAGACCTCAACTTCTTAAGCTTCTCCATGATGCTCCACCCATCCATGCAGATATTTATATGAACAGGGAGAGTTAATCCCCTGCTGAGGGATCATAAAATGGGGCACAAATGTACATGAGCCAGGGGACAGAAATGTTTGCCAAATAATGCTACTGCATCTGAGGGGTTGGCCCTGGTGGATAACCTAAACCAGCACACCAATGAAAACTTAACCACTGGTCAAGATGGAAAGCCTTCAAGCCAAAGAAACAGCGGACAATGGCTTCCTGGAATGTCCTTATTGGCTTCCATGTTGGCTGTGCATGAACTGCTACACTACAGAATGTTGATAACTGCATTATCTGAACTGTGACTGCCTGGCTCAAGCAACATACAAATCAATGTTCCAGACAGTGAAGAATGGGTGATGTTACATTACTTGGGTGGGAGGGGGAGGTCACCAGCACACAGAATGCATTGATTTTGCAGTGGATTTTGCAATTCTCCTATATGCGGATGATGCCGCCTTAATTTTGCAAACCCCCATTGGACTAAAAAGAGCAATTGCAGCAACACTAAGATATTGTAGACAAAAACACTTGGTCCTCAACTTTGATAAATCAAAATTTTTATTTTTTGCTAAGAGAGCTAGGCAGCACTCCTGGATAGTAGAAGGGCACAAATTAGAACAGGTCAATGTATTTTAAATACCTTGGGGGGGTTCCCCTCAAAAGGTATTTGGAATGCACACCAGAACTATGTAGCCCAATCAGCCCTTAGGTCAATGAACGCCATTAAACGTTTTTTTTATACTGGTGGGGGACAATTAGTACCTGCGGCTTTAAAACTTTTTGAGGCCAAAACATTGGCCCAAATTCTTTATGGGGCACAGATGGGAATTTATATGAAGAAGGTGCCGCAGGAAACAGTCCAAACAAAATTCCTGCGATTAATTTTGGCCGTACCCAATGGTACAGCAAACGCCCAGTTAAGGCTCGAGACAGGAATGCCATCAATTCAAGTGAGGGCCTGGAAGCTGATGATAAATTATTGGCTAAAAATCCAATTTTTTCCAGTTGGTTTAACCCCTTTAGTCCTAGTAGATAATTTCTCTTCACCCTGGAAACAAGCGGTAGAACACAAGCTGGCTTCATATGGACTCTCTCCTCCTTTCTTAATATCATTAGGCTATGATCAAGCCAAACAAATAGTCACCCAAAGAATAAAGGACATGGAGTTCCAGAATGAACTTAGTAGGCTCCCACAACATAATAGAATCTGGATAAACAGGGGCGTATGGGAACCAGCAAGGTATCTCTTAAATCTAACATTCCCTAAGTTGAGAATTGCATTTTTTAAAGCCAGATTCAATATTCTCCCATCTGTACTACTCCAAGGCAGATACAACAAAGTCCCCATAACTGAGCGCATCTGCCCATGCGGTGAAATGGAAGTCGAAACTATTTTACATGTACTGCTACACTGTAAATTTTACAGGGATATCAGGTCAATTTACATTGAGCCTCTAATAGAAAAACTCCCTGGGTACCCAGATAATTTTTACGTGAATTATCTACTTCAGGATTTAAAACCTCATATTACGTGTACAGTTGCCAAATTTTGTGTTGCTGCAATGAAAATAAGACAAATCCAGACGGAAAAATAATGCCCTATTTTAAATGTATATTTTTAAATTGAAATATTTTAATTGATAATTTGTCAGGGGATATACCATTTGACTTTTATGTTATAATTTTTATTGTATAACGTTTAATGTTTTGGCTTATCATCATATCGTTTGATTGTACTTTGTCTTTTTATTTTAAATTTTACTGGTCATTGACCGAAATGAAATAAACTAGTCCACTTTGGCAGTGGATCAAAAGGCATCGACAGTATTGTCACTTTTCAGCCAACTGCAGTGGCACATGCAGTTGCAAGTTTGATGTTAGCCTTGCAAGTAGTCCAGACAAGAAGCACAACCAGGAGGATTTATCTTTATTGTAAGGTTACATTAGCAGAATCTTGCAAGTCTGAAAGCACCCCTCCTTCCTTCATTTTACTCTCCCCAAAACTAGCAATGGTCCCTTTTGAGATGCTTTCGCCACCTCTCCTCCTTCGGACTAAAATTTCGTTCATCAGGCCGTTGTCTAGGCTGCGACGCTTCCTCCTGTCTCCCAGGGTTATTCCCACACACCGTTACAAGAGATGACCCCTTGCTGTGATGACTGCACTCCCTAATTCAGTTTATTTATTTGTTCAATTTATATCCCACTTTTGTACAGGAACTTGTGGTGGTGTACATAGTGCTCCCTCCTCCTCCTATTTTTTTCTCACAACCACCTGAATGAGAGCGACTGGCCCAAAGCCATCTAATGCAGTTCTGTAGCTAAAGGAGGACCAGAACCTGGGTCTCCCTGCTTCTAGTCTAATACCTTAACCCAGTGTTTCTCAACCATGGCCACTTTAAGAGGTGTGGACTTCAGCCAGCCTGGGGAATTCTGGGAGTTGAAGTCCACACCTCTTAAAGTGGCCAAGGTTGAGAAACACTGCCTTAACCACTATACCACACTGGCCTTCAGTTGATCTGGATATCAGGAGACATACCAAGCACATGGAAGCAAGCCATCCCCATCCTCATCTTTTTTTCAAAAAAAGGGAGGTAGCCACAAGTGAAAACATCATCATGAGATCAGTGCACTCTCCGTGATTAGTAAAATATTTGTGCAGATAATCCAACTCAAAAAACAGCTACAGAGAGAACAAGCAGCCCATGAAGAACAGGCTGGTTTCTGTCCAAATCAGGTTTGCTGTGACCAAATCATTGTACTACAAGTCACGGAAGAATGAATCCATTGCAGCAAATGACTCATCATAGCATTCATTAACTTTACAGCTGTCTTTGACAGTGCGCATCGACCCGCTCATTGGAAAGCACTTGCTGCTAAGGAATTGCCAGGTAAGATCATAGGACTCCTAAAGCCACATATGATGACTTAACTTGCAGGGCTTGCATTCAAACATGAATCATCAGAGAGCTTCCCAGTTTGCATTGGGGTACTCCAGGGATGCGTCCTATCTGCATTGCTATTCAATACTACAATAGACTTTCATGAGAAAATAGCGTGGGATTGAATGTGGCCATGTTCATCATCAAACTCATGTATGCAGATGACAATTTTTGCTAGAAGCTACTGATATCCTCTGTGACATCAGAAGGTTGCCCCAACAGAGCCAGCTTCAGTGAAACGCTGAACTGGTGCCACCAGGGCAACTTTTGGTTTACTCATCCAGCACTTATGGCAGAAGCCTAACATTACCATATAGAACAAAATGCAAATGTTTCAGTCACTAATACTACAGGTGCTACTATATGGGGCCAAATCATAGATGCTTCTACAGCCAGAGATCCAAAACCTGGAAACCTTCCAATGCACTGTGCCCATAGGAACCTTGGCATCACACTATAGGTCAAGGTCAAGTTCCATGATGCTCAGCACAATGGGATTTAGTCTTGATTACAGCCTAAAGTAACATAAGCAAGGGAAGGGGCCCGTGCAGCACAATGTGAAACAGATGCAATGATTTGAGTCTTGGGCATGCTGAGAACGCTGCTTGCAAAGCCCAGGATTTGGACAACGGAGAGTGTTTTTTTTTTAACGTCCTCAGTTACAAGGAGAGAAGAGTTGTTATTCAAAGCGGTTGCCCCTGAGGACAGGAAAACAAAGAAGAAGGTATGTGAGGGACCCAGTGACCTCAATAAATTGCTAGCTTTTTTAGATAGCAAGGGCATCCTTGAAATCCAAACCCATCCTCCAAAATCCAATCCCCTTCCTGTTACCAGAATATGGGGCAGAAGGGTCAGCAGAGGAGGTGTGGGTCATGAGATCTCCCTCTTCCGCTCAAGCAAAGAAGAAGAAATCTGCACAACTATGCTTTGTTTGCTAGGGTATTTACAGGGCAAACGGAAATCAAGATAGAGAACGGGCCTTTACTTTGTTTAAACTCAGAGTATTTTTAGCCTTCCGAACAAGATGAGCTGCTTATACCAGAAAGCAGCCCAAGCAGCCTCTACAGTCGTTTCTGCATTTGGTACCACAGCTCCACTCATTGACTTGTCCAGTCTTGAAATTTATTTATTTATTTAATTTCTATCCCACCTTTATTATTTTTATAAAAAGCTCAAGGCGGCGAACATACCAAATACTCCTTCCTGCTCCTATTTTCCCCACAACAGCAACCCTGTGAGGTGAGTTGCGCTGAGAGAGAGTGACTGGCCCAAGGTCACCCAGCCAGCTTTCATGCTTAAGGCGGGACTAGAACTCTCAGTCTCCTGGTTTGCTATTGGCTCATTCCTAGGGCTGAGACAGTGATTGACCCAAGGTCACCCAGCCGGCTTTCATGCCTAAGGCGGGACTAGAACTCTCAGTCTCCTGGTTTGCTATTGGCTCCTTCCTAGTGCTGAGAGACAGTGATTGGCCCAAGGTCACCCAGCGGCTTTTATGCCTAAGGCGGGACTAGAACTCTCAGTCTCCTGGTTTGCCATTGGCTCCTTCCTAGGGGCGAGAGACAGGGACTGGCCCAAGGTCACCCAGCGGCTTTTATGCCTAAGGCGGGACTAGAACTCACAGACTCCTAGTTTCTAGCCCAGCACCTTAACCACTAGACCAAACTGGCTCTCAATCACAGGAAGGCATTGTCTGTTCCCGTTCACATCCAAAATCTTCCTGTAAAAGCTGCACGTGGAGTTTAGCATGGCTTTAATTAGCTTGTCCAAGTTAACCTTTCACCTCTCCGTCAATAGTGAAGCCAGGCTGAGAGACCATGTGGGCAAGGCTTTTCCATTTATGCTGAAATCCACATCAACGTGTATAGGAGACCATTTGGGTGTGAAATGTTTTGCACTCCCTTTTGTCTGACACTCCTCATTTGATCAAAAAAGTCACTTTGCCTCCTGACTGTTTCTTTTAAAGGAGGACTTAAGTAAATGTAAAGGTAAAGGTTCCCCCTGCACATTTGTGCAGTCGTGTCCGACTCTAGGGGCCGGTGCTCATCTCCGTTTGTTAGCCGAAGAGCCAGCGTTGTCCGAAGACGCTTCCACGGTCATGTGGCCTCATGACACGCGCGGAACGCTGTTACCATCCCACCGAAGTGGTACCTATTCATCTACTTGCATTTGCATGCTTTCGAATTGCTAGGTTGGCAAGAGCTGGAGCTAGTGCGGGAGCTCACTCCGCACGCAGGGCTAGGGATTCGAACCTCCGAACTTGCAATCTTCTGATCAACAAGTCTGGCGTCTTACCCGCTGAGCCACCACGCCCCCAAAAGGAGGACTTACGGATAGAATAATATCCCCAACTTTTCACAGCTCTGGTAAAAACAAACCTTTAAGGGTGCTGCAAGGTTGTGATAAGCCCAAAGCATGGTGGTTTGAGCACACCTCTGCTGCTGAACACTTTCCTTCCTCCCTATTGCAAGATACTAGTTCAAACCAGCAACTGACGTGTTGCAAAAATTCAGCTTTTTCACCCCTCTTGGAAAACGGCTTCCTTGCCTCTTTCCAGGCTCCAGTAATGGATGGCGTTGAAGTCCACACATCTTAGTTGTCGAGGTTGAGAAACACTGAACCAGAGCAATAGACTCTCAGCCTTACAAAACACTGCCTTGAGCTTTTTTGAGCAGCGGTGAACTGGTAAGTCTGCTTTGGGAAAAGTCTTAACAACAATAGGTTGCTCCTTTCACCCCTCTGCCTGTCTATTTCCTCCCCATAGTTTCTCTTAGACCAGATGGCTTTAGTAAACAAAGGAAAACAGCCAAGACTTCACAGATGATTTTCAAGCAAGCAGTTACAGACAGGAAAGTAAAATCATTTTCACTTCACAAATACTCTCAGCAACTTCTTAACAATTCTCAATTCTGTATAACAGATCTTTCCATAAGGTGCAGGCCCTTAGCTGGACAGCCAGTGGAACCCGGGTGAGCAGATAGAGAAATGAAGCCCTGCTGAGTCGGTGGGGTCTCCAGGTCAGCAGCAGCAGTTGATGGAGAAACCTTCTAAAAACTGACCCCAACTTTCAGACCCTTTTTATTCCCTCATAATCTTCTCTGCCAGGATCTTCTCTCATTCTGTTTGGTTAACTAATTAATTAGTTAATTAAATTTAACTTCTGATGGCACAATGGGGCATGATGGCTCAGTGGTTAAGACGCCAGGCTTGTTGATCGGAAGGTTGGCGGTTTGAGACCCGAGTGCCGCGTGACAGAGTGAGCTCCCGCACTCGCCCCAGCTCTTGCCAACCTAGCAATTCAAAAGCATGCAAATGCAAGTAGATAAATAGGTACCACTTCTGTGGGATGGTAACAGCGTTCCACACTCGTCATGCCGGCCACATGACCGCAGAATCATCTTCGGACAGCGCTGGCTCTTCAGCTAAGAAACGGAGATGAGCACCAGCCCCTAGAGTCGGACACGACTGTGCAGGGAAAACCTTTACCTTTACTAACCTTCTGATGGCACATCATGTTCTTCAGCCTTCTTGTTGCTTCTTTTAATAGTATGTCACATAACAAGGCTTAATAGCCAAATAAAGCCTTAACTAGTGCCTTCTAGTTCTAGTAGCTTCTAAACATAATCCATTCTTCTAATACTTAAGTTCCCACTGCACATACTGATTCTTGAATACTTCATTTAACACTTCACATTCAGTTTAGTATTACTATAGAAAAACCTAGCCTAAATATTGCAGGAATTCTGGAATGGTAGTACCAGAACTCCACGCAGCTTCTTATTAGTATATAGCAGAGTAGAAGCGTTCCCATAAACTTGCACAAGGCTTAATCAGTTCAAAACACAAAATAAAAAAAGAGTTTACAATTTTATTGTAACTCACAGTTCCTTAGTAGAAACGGTCCATGTGTGTGAGCAAGTGGTTCTGACCAAACCCACAGTCTTCTTTAATGTGGCCTTGCTGCATGGAAGTATGAGAAACGTGGCAGCCATAGCTGAGCCATCCTCCTTGGTAGGAGATTCAAGCAGAAAGAGGAAAGAGAAGGGAACAGGAAACAGGAAACTGGGATTCAGCCCCTCCCACACAAAGCAAGTAAGATTAGGTTACAGCAGAGGCTGCCTCCTCCTTCAAGCTTGTGTGAGACGTGCTTGGTTGAAACCCGATCTCTAACAAATATATACGTAACCCAGACTATTCTATATCTTCTGCAGTCTTCCAGTTCAGAATGGAAGGCTGGAGATAGACAGCCTAAAGCTGTTTGCTGAGAGACATTGAGAATCTGGTCTCAGCATCTCATACCCTCTATCCAGTGTTTCTCAACCTTGGCAACTTTAAGATGTGTGGACTTCAACTCCCAGAATTCCCCAGACAGCCTTGCTCTATTCCACTGCTCTATTCTATTGTTTCACATTCAGGCTTAATGCCAGATAAGAGCTTGAACTGCACTTAACACTTATTGAAATTAATGAGACCTAGCTCATGATTTCTCCCACAGATTTTGAGGGGGTGCAAGTTCAGTGCTCCAACTTGTATGGTATTCTTTCCATGCAATGAAGATGAATGGAATGAATAATATTTGCACATACTGGCCTTCCCATCCTTCAGCCCCTGTACATTTAGACCTTGCCTTTGGGCCACCCACTGAAAGTGCATAGGCTTTCCTTCTTATGGGAATTGAGCTTAATATGGTTTGCCATCCCATTCACAGACAGACCTGGGATTAGGACTTATGGAAAGTGGGAACTGGTTCTGAACTGATACACATATTATTGCACTGTTCCTTTAGAGACAGCCCCTATGCATTAACCCTAATTAGTTCATAGAAGTGACCAGGAATGGATGCTCTACTCCAGTTGGCCAGCTGACATCCTTGGTCACCTCTGCTCTCACATAAGTACACCTAGAAAAACAAGACATGGCCCCACCAGTTGGGAAATAACATGGAAGAAGTGGGAGAGAATAAACATTTGATACTGGTAGAAAAGTTTGGTACTGGTCAGGGCAAAAGACGGGGGGGATAAAGGGCCAAAAGTCACATCAGGGTGGCCTGCCTATTCATACCTGTGCTTGGAACAGAAACTGAAAGTGCTTTCTTAAGGACACAAAACAGATGCAAAAGAGAATCCCATTCGGAAATGGCCACCGTAATAGCCAAGACACCATTTGAATCAAAGGGAGTGCAGCACATGGTAAGCACCTATTCTACGCACTTGGGGGCACTTCATCTGGAGAATTTCTGGAAATAATTAATAAAGCTAAAGTTCTATTTTCTTTTTTCTTTTTTTTCTTTTTTTGCTGATATAATTTTTTTTTATTACATTCAACATAAAACATAAACAAAACATATAACACATAACAATGATCATATATAACACATAACAATGGTTACATTTATGTATATATATTTACATTTGATTTTATATAATTATTTTTATTATATTTAATACAATGTATCCTTCTTTTTTTGTCTCTAATCTTTTCTCTCCTTTATCTTTCAATCTCTTCTAACCTATTCTCTCTCTATCTATTCCTTTCCCTTTCCTTTCCTTTTGATTCTTCCTTTAACTCCTTTTCTCTTTCATCCATTCCCCCCTTCTTTTTTAACCCTTTCTCTCTCTCTCTCTAATCTCTTCTCTCACTTACCTTACTCACTCTTTCTAACCCTCCCATCTCTCTCTTTTCCTTTCCTTTATCTTTCATTTTTATTCTTCCTTTTATCCTTTCATCCATTCCTTTCTTCTTCTTCTTCTTCTTTTTTTTATTTTTATTTGACCTTCACATTCTCTCTAATATCTTCTCTCATACTCCCTCTTTCTCTCTCTAACCTCTTCTCTCTCTTCTCTTCTGCTCTATCTTCTTTTCCTATCTTTCTTTCCCTTTTCACCCTTTCTATCCTCTTTTTCTTTCTAACCTAATCCTTTCTTTTTCTTCTTACTTTATATATATTTATCATTCTTTTTCTCCCTTTCTTTACATTATATTATTTATTTATTTATATATTTGTATCAAATTCAATCTTAAGTTTAAATCTTTGTTTTCTAATATATAATACATACATACACTCCATTAAAATTCTTCCAGTTTTCTTAACAAAAAAAAAATTCTTGTAAATACTTGATTTACATTTTTCTCTTCTTATACCTCTTTTTTTTCCCTTCGCCCCTTCTTTATTTGTACATTATTATTATTATTATTATTATTATTATTATTATTATTATTATGTTCTCTATTTAATGTTATATTCTTTTTGAATATATTTTATGAAGGGGTCCCATGTTTCATTATACTTCCCCATTTCTTTTCCTTTTATTAAATTTGTTAATTTGTCTGTTTGCATTAAATCCATTACTTTTATAATCCATTCTTCTTTTGTTGAAATATTTTCTTGTTTCCAGTATTGGGCGTATTTTATCCTTGCAGCTGTACTTAGATACTGAAATAAAACCTTTTGTTTTTTATTTATATTGTCTTCAATTTTACCCAATAAATATAATTCTGGTCTCATTCTTATTTCTTTGTCGAATATTTTACATACATATTTATGTATTTTGACCCAATATTTTTTTGCTTTTTCACATAGCCACCATACATGGTAGAAAGAACCCCTTTTGTTTTTGCATTTCCAACATAAAATAGAGTTACTCATTTTTTATTTAAATAACACCTCAGGAGACATGTACCATCTAAAAATCATTTTATACATGTTTTCTCTTAAATCATTACTTAAAGTAAATTTTATATTTTTGACCCAGATTTCTTGCCAATCTTCATATGTAATTTCAATTCCTAAATTTTCCTCCCATTTTTTCATGTATTTTTTAATTTTTATGTCCTTGGTTTTCATTTCCAGTAATGTTTTATATATTTTAGAAATTAAATGTTCTTCCTCTTTTTCTAATATATTATCCCAATTATTTTCTATTTTTGTAAATTGATAATTTTTTTCGTCTATTTTATATTGCTCTTTTAATTGGAAATACGTAAACCAATGACATATTATATTTTCATTTTCTAGTTCTTCCCTTGTTTTAAGTTTCTGAGTATTTCCTTCAAATTTTAACAATTTTTTATATCTTATATATTCTTTTTTATTTTGACTCCCTAATCTGGTACATGCCTCTTGGGTTGACACCCATAGTGGAAGATTTGGTAATAGTGTTTTTTTGTATTTGTTCCAAATATTTAGCAAGGATTTTCTTATTATGTGGTTATTAAATGCCTTATGTATTTTGCTTTTATTATACCACATGTAACCGTGCCAACCATATCTATTGTCGTGTCCTTCTAAATTCAGTAATTTTTCATTTTCTAGTTTTATCCAATCTTTAATCCATATTAGGCCGCATGTTTCATAATATAATTTAAGGTCTGGCATTGCTAATCCCCCTCTATCTTTTGTGTCTTGTAAATATTTTAATTTTATTCTAGGTTTTTTCTTTTGCCATATAAATTTGGATATTTCTTTTTGCCATTTTATAAAAATTTGGTTTTTAATCATAATCGGGATTGTTTGGAACAAATACAAAAATCTTGGTAGTATATTCATTTTTATTGTAGCAATTCTCCCCAGTAATGATAACTGTAAATTTGCCCATTTTTCAAGATCTTTTTTAATTTCTTTCCATAAATTTTCATAGTTTTTTTTATACAAATCTAAGTTGTTATCTGTTAATTGTATTCCTAAATATTTTAATTTTCTGACATTTTGAAATCCTGTTATTTGTTCTAATTGACTTTTTTCTTCTTTTGTCATATTTAAATTTATCATTTTGGTTTTCTGTATATTAATTTTAAATCCTGATACATCGCCATATTCTTGTAATTTTAAAATTAATTTTTCTATTGTATTTCTTGGGTTTTGTATTGTTATTACTAGATCATCTGAAAGTTCTCTTTTCTACTGAGACTAGGAGGCTTAGCTTTGCTGACAGCCATCTACCAAAGATGCCTGCATAATTTGAATGACCTGAATCTTCCCAGGCAGCTGAGAGTTCATGTGTATGAATGAGAGAGCAGTCAAACATGAAGTCATCCCGATCAAAGGGTGTTTTTCTTCAGTGAGAGACCAGCTTTTTTTCTTACACAGGAGGATTGAAAACAGGCTCCTCCTGGGATGTGGATTCCTTCATGCACCACATTTTTCAGGAAGTGCTGATCTACATAAACTATACAAAAGAGGTTTTCTGGATCTGTGCCATTTATAATCTAGCTTTCTGTTCCCAACAGTGACTGTCCAGATGCTTCTGTGATGCATACCAGCAGGCTTAAAAAAAAGGATCCCTTCCTGAGGCTTGCCCCAGCATTTGGTACCCAGGCATCTGCTCCATCTGAATGTGGACATTTACTGATAATGTGGCTTCTTTTCCATGAAATAGCACATGCTTTGGATGCAGAAGGGCCCACATTCTTCTCAACATCTCCAGAGAGGTTTGGGAAGGAATCCTTTCAGAGTGCCTGCCAGTTTGTAGACAATTCTGAGCTAGATGGATCAATGATGTGATTTGGAGTAGGGCAGCTTTTTATATTTGTGCATGGCACTTGCATAGAAAGGCACACTATAAGAAGAATTGGACTAGAATTGAGGAGAGCCAGTTTCATGTTTACCTTCAGCCATGGAAGCTCACTGGATGACTTTGGGCAGTCAATCTCTCCATGCCCAATCTACATTATTGATTAATGCCGTAGGGATAATTTTCTGTCTACTCACACCCTCTAAGTGGTGACAGGACAGTGTAACTTTGGAAAGACCCCAAAGGAGAGAGTGTAGGGTAAAGATTGGACAGGGAATAGAATAAACTTAAACTTCTCTTATGCCCTACCAGGCTTCTGCTATACCCTTCATCTGGAGGGGAGTATAAGGGGTGTGGTGGCTCAGCGGGTAAGACACTAGGCTTGTTGATCAGAAGATCAGAAGTTCAGAGGTTCGAATCCCTAGCCCCGCGTGACGGAGTGAGCTCCTGCACTCACCCCAGCTCTTGCCAACCTAGCAATTCGAAAGCATGCAAATGCAAGTAGAATAGGTACCACTTCGGTGGGAAGGTAACAGCGTTCCGCGCGCATCATGCCAGCCACATGACCGCGGAAGCGTCTTCGGACAACGCTGGCTCTTCGGCTAACAAACGGAGATGAGCACCGGCCCCTAGAGTCAGACACGACTGCACAAATGTGCAGGGGGAACCTTTACCTTTTTTTTTATAAGGCAACTGTTCAATTAGTCCAAATATATTCCCTAATTATATTCCCCTCCTGACAGTGGAGTATTTTACACAAGTGGTGAAGCTTCTGTTCAGAAGAATGCTATAGAATTGCATAGCAAGAGGATATAAATTGGCCTTGATCCAGCTCAATCCATCAATTTGATTTAGACTACTGTGTCAATTCAGTCTGATTGATCAGTTTGGACCAAATTGGACAGTTTGGGTTTAAATAAAATCAGAATATAAAAATGTATGTGCACATACTGTAGGTCAAAGTCATTCAAATCAGTCCTGAACAATTTAATCATGTTTTAATCAAATCTTTGATGTGAATATTTGTATCACCATATTGAGTGAACGTGGAAGCAATTCTATTGCCATTCTATGACCAAAGTGCAGAATTTTCTGCCTCAAGTGCAAAATACTGTTTCTCATTTTTGTTGGTAAGTGACTCAGGTTTCTCAGGGTAACTTTTTCTTTTTTTACTTATGCACATAATAGGCCAAAGATAATCCCTGGGTATCTTGCAGAAAGACAGCCACGAGCAGAGGTTGCATGGTAAGAAATGGTACATCCTTTTAGCAGTTCATTTGTATCTGTCCATACAAAGGCGAGGGAATATGGACTTCTTACACACATCAGGGTTCACTTGCCAACAGATGACAGTCTAGATAAGATTGGCAGTGGCCGTAAAAAACATTACATTAGTTTATAAAGATAAAGCTCAAGGCCCACACAAAACCCTAGTGGGCCAGAAGTGAGAAAACTTTTCAAAGGCACTTTTCCAAGCATTTAAGAGACTTTGAGAGAGTCCCAAAGATTACAGAGTAGTAAGATCAATTTGAAAGCACATTAATGGACCTCTCAGCAGGAAACTATAAACTAGCAAATGTAACATTGTTTGCAAAGAAACATGGAAACTATTTAAAGTGGGATGTCTGAAGAAAAGACACCTGGAGAGTAACAAGTCTCTTATGTATACACGCGTATGCACGCATGCATGCTTTCTTCTCCACTGCCTCAGCCCCATGTCACTTCCCCTGTGGATAGTAAAGGTAAAGGTTCCCCCCGCACATTTGTGCAGTTGTGTCCGACTCTAGGGGCCAGTGCTCATCTCCATTTGTTAGCCGAAGAGCCAGCGTTGTCCGAAGACGCTTCCGCGGTCATGTGGCCGGCATGACACACACGGAATGCTGTTAGCTACCCACCGAAGCGGTACCTATTCATCTACTTGCATTTCCATGCTTTCAAATTGCTAGGTTGGCAAGAGCTGGAGCTAGTGCGGAAGCTCACTCCGTCACGCGGGGCTAGGGTCTCGAACCTCCAAACTTGTGATCTTCCGATCGACAAGCCTGGCATCTTACCCGCTGAGTCACCACGCCCCCTTCCCCTGTGGATACGCTACAGTAAATGGTTGACAACGTAGGTAATACCTGGTGCAGACTGATACCATTTGCTTTTGCAAAACTATTCAAAAATACATTTTCATGAGGATAACAATTGTGGAAGTGCTTCTTTGTGAAAATTCTTCCCACCTGTATAAGTCTGGTGTGTAATAATGAGGCCCTGAGATACTCTGGCTCTCCCACGAATCCCCAGGATGCTAACTAAAATTTAAGCATGGAAGAAGCAGGGATTCATGTTTAATTCCCCCTCCTAGAATTGTAACTTGAAGATTGAGGTCCTTAAATAAGTTCTGGATTTGCACCATTGCCCCCATACCAATGCATATTCTGGTAGAGTTAATGTAATTGACAATTAGGATTTCAGAAAAAATAATCCATCCTCTGGATGGATTGCATATTGCATTGCTTGGTATTGCCTTCTATGAGAATGCCTCATCTTTAAGATAATTAATTACATGAAAACAGCATCATAATTTGCTTTGTTAATTTGTGAAGATTTGTGAGCTGCTCTTAAACTTACTCCATTCTGCTCTGAGATCCAGTAGTTGTCAAAAGGAAATATGCTTGAATGGATTTATGAACAGAAGAAAGAAGCAAACCTATTTTTGGACCATCCTGGATAAGATCTAAAGTTTAAAGTATTAGAAAATGATAGTTTTCAGCTTTTCTGAAACATTTATTTTCATTTATGAAACATAAATGAAAGCATTTATAGCCAAACTCCAAGAAACGTCTCTTAAGTTTCTCGAACTTTTCAGGACCAGGTTCCCGAAAATGATCTCAAGTGTAAAAAATATCCCATTTAGCCTGTCAGTTGGACGATTTTGGGTGAGAGTTCCCAGACATCATGGCTGAAAATCCCATTTGGAAGTTTGTGAGGAACTGTTTTCCACTTACGTTTAGTATTTGCCAGAGAAAAACCAAGAGGTTTTGGAACTTAGGTCTGAGTTGATTGCCAAAGATAACTCCCAGCAAATCACTTTGGAGCACTTTTGCTAAAATATCTGCCTCTTCACTCCAAACATGCAAGCAAGTTCTATGGGTCATCATCCCATTTTCATGGACATAACTTCGTAAGGCTGGTTTTTCTGCACTTCTGGCTGTACAAACAAAGCAGCAGAGCAGGCCTGATGTCGCAAGTGACCTCTGTTCTGCTCTGTCTTCCTCACTGCCTAGAATTAAAAAGCTCACGCTGCTAATCATGGAAACAAATTATGCAGGCTGGGTATATAAAAAAAGTGAGGGTGGAAAGACATATAACTTCTATACTTACAGATGCCTTGATTGGTTTTTAATTGGGATTTTGAAATTCAAAATAAATTATTGGAGGAGGCAGGTGTGAAGTGAAGGAATGAGATCTTTATGTTTACCCAAAGAGGGCAATTCTGCTCTAAAGCAAACATGAAAGGAAAAAGGTCAATCTCTTCCCAATCAGCTCCCACATTTTCTCGAGCTTCCCATGTTGCAATTGAAAAGGAAAGTCTCCACTTGCACCAATGGCGGGTTTTGTTTCTTTCTTTAGTGGTTCTGTAGAGCTTTACACATTACACTTTACACATTACACATTTACACATTAGGGGCGTGGTGGCTCAGCAGGTAAGGCGCCAGGCTTGTCGATCGGAAGATTGCAAGTTCGGAGGTTCGAATCCCTAGCCCCACGTGACGGAGTGAGCTCCTGCACTCGCCCCAGCTCTTGCCAACCTAGCAATTTGAAAGCATGCAAATGCAAGTAGATTAATAGGTACCACTTCGGTGGGTAGGTAACAGCGTTCCGCGGGCATCATGCCGGCCACATGACCGTGGAAGCGTCTTCGGACAACACTGGCTCTTCGGCTAACAAACGGAGATGAGCACCGGCCCCTAGAGTCGGACACGACTGCACAAATGTGCGGGGGGAACCTTTACCTTTTTTTTTTTTAGAGCTTTACTAGGGAAGCAAGGGTTAAATCTTCCCTCCTCATGTTTGATGGCCAAATCTTGATGTGAGCTTGCTCTATGCTATTAAGAGAGATGCAAGGTAGATTATTAAAATAACATCTAGTTAGGTCTTAGAAATGTGCAAAACATTTTGAATTTTCAACCTTTCCAGTTTGAACCAGGTTATTCTGGCCTTACCAGAAACTTTCCAATATTGATCCAACTGCACTGGAAGTGCTCTGAGCTTGAAACATTCCACATACCTATATTCAGTCTTTCCCAACTTTGCAACATCCAAATGAGCTGACACTGTAATTCCTAGCATGATGTAGCTTCTCTTGGATACCGTGTTCTATCTATGTCAACCTTTCCCAAACTGTTATCCTCCGGATGTGTTAGTAGCATGGCTATTGGCTGAAGACCAGGGAAGCTGCATTCTAATCTATCTGGAGGACACTAGATTGGGAAAAGCTGCCGTGTACTAAAGAATTTAACCCACATATTATTGGAATTTATACACAACGTTTAGCACCTTGCATTGAGTCCAAGAGACAGGAAGGCATCCTTATCATATGCTGCCAGATGCATATTGCAGCCAGAAGCCAAATGTCTTCCCATCATCGAGGGTGGTCTCCATATTATGAGTCATGTTAGTTATATCATGGCATTTTCAGAGCACGTTTATCATCTACTGAAGAAAACATCAGTGGAGTTCAAAATCCTAACAAGAAATTCCTCGTGCCATTGCTTTTCACAGCAGTGCAGTTCAGCCATTTCTAGGCTTGAGGTAAGAACTCAAGAAAGGAATTGCAATGAAACTGTTCCTTTGGCTTTTATTTATTCTCTTTATTTTTCTCTTTGAGACTTCCATGTGAATTATTTCTAACAGTTCTAGCTATTTTCTGCATTTCCTGCTTATGAAGTTGGCTGTCTAGGTAAGTAGAGGTGCTGTTTCGCTTAAATTCTCCTCTCCCACTTTCTTGAGCTTTGGGGTCTCTTCTCCTCTATCCAGCTGAGTCACTACTGCTCTAGAGTTGGATATCAGGACTGAGGTCTACGTCCCTGCAACTTTTGGGCAGGAAGGGATGGCCAGAGTGGAGCAGGCGATGAGATCAGTGCCAGACCTGTTCAGCATAGGCATTCAGGACTCACCAGAACAGAAGGGGCCACATGAGCCTCCTTCCTTCCTTTCATTGCCAACACTCGACCGGCTAGATTTATACATGGGCACAGATACTATTTTGATTTGTTTATTCTTTAAGAGTGTGTTCTATTTTCCTACAACGGAACTTTCCAGATTAGCGGTATGCGTTGTCACTGAACATGTCATTCAAACTGCTCTATCCTGATTATGTCTGGCTTGTCCGCCTTGCAAGCAAAACCTTGGCCAGATGCCCTGTGGCTTTGGTATTAGCGAATGGCAGCTGGATCATGGCTACCCCAGTGCAAAGGAGCAGCATCTGAAAGAGGTTACTCCCTGACAGCACATTGCCTGCAACTGCTAATTCTGTTGTAGCGGAAGAACTAAATGTAAACAAGAATATTCGATCCTTCTCACTTTTCAAGAGTCTGACTACTAGAAGCTGATCGCTAACAAAGAAGAAACTCTGTTTTCTTCCGGAAATATATTGCCCATGAATATTGAAAAATTTGACTGGTAAAATACTTACAAATTCCTATTACTAAAACATCCATACTTCGTCATTAGTTCAAGAGTGCATTTCTAGCAGTTTTCCTTGCATAGTGTCTCAGAAGTAAAATGTTCCCTGTATATAGGGATAGATAGCTTTAGGCAGGCACTTATTCTGCAGGAAGCTCATGGATTTTTTCAGAGGAGTGGTTTAAAAGGTGCAGAAATCTTGGAGTGTAATGATTAGAATGTTGGACTAGGACCGGGGAGATTCTCACCCAGCCATGAAACCCGCAGAATAATTTTCAGCCGGTCAGTATTTTGCTATCTAATAGCTCAGAGAGGTGTAATGAAAACACACTTGGGAGAATACTATGTTAAATGAGGCCAATCTTTCTGGCCTTGGTTGAAGGTGTTCTTAATCTCAGTGATTTGGAACCAAGACACTGGAAGAGCGCGGTGGCTCAGCGGGTTAAACCAATGAGCCGTTAGACTGCCGACCATAAGGTTGGCAGTTCGAAACCGCGTGATGAGGTGAGCTCTCGTCACTTGCCCTAGCTCTCTGCCAACCCAGCGATTCGAAAGCTAATATAGCAAGTAGATTAATGGGTACCACTCACGTGGGGCAATTTGCGGGCGTCCAGCGGAGGGTCGTCCTCGATTCCAAAGAAAGACCTGGAAGAGCGGCGATGTCGGCGGAGGACGACGGAGGACGACGGATCCGGAGACACCAGCTTCCTGGACGTCAGCAGCCGGCGCGGAGCGAGGCATTCTGGGACTTGCAGTCCAATGCCTGCAGCGGAAGAGCCGGTTCCCTTCCTCTCTCCCTGTCGCGCGGGAATAAATTGTAAAAAAAAAATGATGTTGTATAATTGTATAATTGGATTGGATATATATAATGCTGTAAGCCGCCTAGAGTCCTCCAGTAGGGAGGGGATAGGCGGGGTATAAATAAGACAAATAAATAAATAAATAAATAAATAAATAAATAAGAGCCATCTTCACCAAATTTAAGATTATCATCCAGTGGTATCTGCAGCAAACCCCAATAACACAAATTGAAAATATGTGGATGATGATATTATCATGCGGATGCCTTGATTGTGTACTTGCATCAAGATACTTTGAAGCATTTGTGTGATTATGTCATCATGCAAGTGTCCTCATTTGCCCTCCTGTGGATGCCCATGGAACAATACAGGTAGGAAAGAACAGCCTTGCTCCTTCAGTTCAGGATGAATGTTCCAGTGCTAGAGATAAGCTGTTGGAAGAAATATATTAAAAATGGATTTAAATTAGGAACCCTTTGATACCAAAGCGTTTACAGATGTGTGTCCATTAAGAATGTAAGAAGAGCCCTGTTCAGTCTGATCAATGGGCCGTCTGATACTGTGTTCTGTGTATTCTTTGCAGATGTGGTCAAATGGTCAAGAAAGTTCACAAGCTGGACATGAGAATTATAACTTCTTCCACTATTGTTTCCTAGCAACTGGTATTTATGTCATGTGCCATCAACATTATTAGCTACTCATAGTTCTGTCCTCCGTGAATTTCTCTAAACCCATTTTAAAGTTGACTAATTTGTTGGCCATCGCAGTTGGTGACAGTGGATTCCATTCTTTCACTATGCATGGTGTAAAGAAGGACTTCCTTTTATTGACCCTGAATTCTCCTTATGTCTGGTTTCAACCTTGGGTTCTAGTATAATGAAAAAGAAAGAAAAAGAGCACCTCCTTTCTTTTTTCTTCTGCCACATATGGATTTATATACCTCTATTCTATCTCCCTGATTCACTTTCTAAGTAAAAACAAAGAAACAAACAAAAACAAATACTGTCGCCTTTCTTTAAGAATAGCTGCCCTAGCCCTCTAATCACGTTGGCTGATCTTTTCTGCATCTTTTCCAGCTCTATACTTGTGCAATGACTGGAAAGCATTGTATTAATTCCATTCTCTAGATCTGATTACTTTGACAAGTGGCATCGACAGGTACTTTCACACAGCCACTGGTTTTGCCCCAAAGGCTACAGAAACATTTCTGCAGCATCAACCCACAGTGCCATTACTGCTGTTCTTGCAAAGCCCAGTACTCTCCCTCTCTCGGTAAGGCTCCCATCAAATTACAAATTACAATGGGGGAGGGTAAAAACCAGCATCCAGCCAATACTGTGGTTCTCCCTATTCTCATCATGGCCATGCTGCATTTGTTTTCCCATCAGGAAAACAACTTAGAAAACATTCTCTTCTTTCCCTACTGTTCATTCACCAAGTCATATTTTTTGTCCACCATTGTGTACATTTCAGTGCTTGTGTGTTGGCTATAAGGAGATCCTATACTGTGTTCAAGAGTGCCTTTAATAAAGGACAAACTAGGAAATGTTGCAAATCTGCTTCTGACCACGACCATAGGTCTCTGGTCCAGTAGAGTACCCCACCGGACTGTGTCAACTTTCAGTACACCTACCTGCATCCACATGAACCATTCCTCTCCAATATATGTCCATCGCATCCTCCGCAAACTTTCTTAGTCATATCCACCATAGTCCCTTTCTAACCGAAGTCAATCTGATATTTAGTCTTTTTGTTGGGGTAAAAAGCAAATGCCTCTGCTTCACAATGTGGTTATATAGAAAATGTCTAGAACCATCTTATGTTCTCTGGATATCTAAAGGAACTGTTCCAGTGAGAATATACAATTTGTTTTGGTGGGATTTACAGCCTGTGACGATTTGGCAACTGTTGTTCAATAAAGGGTCCATTGTTTATTCTTTTGCATGGATGCATATTCAGCACTGGAGTAACAAAAGGCCCAGATGGAGCTCCTGATGGTGAGTTTACAAGTTTTTGAGTAATGGTGTTCCAAGCACTGACCTTGTTTCTTATTTTTTCTGTATGTACAGTATTTTAAATGAAAGTATACGATCTAGGGTCTTCATACTGAGATCTACAGATTCCTATTGTGCTTCAACCACATCACATTCCAGTTACTGTTGAATTGTTGGTTTCTATCTTGATTGTACAAATGGAGAGGTTGAGACTTCTTGTATTTGGTTTAAGTTAGTTGGCAAAATAATAGGTGGTTAGATTTTCTCATTTTCCTGCTACTGATTTTTTGATCTGAATAAATTCCCTCGTCTGCCTCGCTATGGCTAGATGATCAGCATTTCTTCTGTTTGGATAGACTGGTTAATAATTTGTATAAATAGTGAAGTGGAGTGATGCCAATGTACTTCCTTCTGGTAAGCCATTCCATTTAATATGCCATCAGCTGCATTTGCCTCCAAGGACAACTCAACTTTTTTCAGTGAGATAGATTATATACTTTTAGTGTGTTAGATTATATACTTCCTTTGCAATAGCAACTTGACAAGGAGACCAGAGAGGGGGAGAGAAATCCAATTTAAGAAGCATGGTAGAAGGATGGTGAGGCACCATAGCAACTTAATTTCAGCAGGGAAGGAGGAAAACTGACTGGCCAGAAGGCAGGACTGGTTGGCAAGAGTTCTTTCCATTAGCACCAGCCCCCATCATGCAGTTCTAGCATTAATATTGTAAAGTATCTTCACAGCATTTCCTCCAATGATGCAGCTGAGCTGCAAGTTAATAGACTGATCTGCAGAAAAGCTTCTGAACAGGTCCAAGCTTATGAAAACACGGGGGTGGGGTGGCATTGATTCTGGATTGGGGCAAATGCCGGAAGGGTCCTGACTATAAGAACTAATTCAATTAGAACAGTAGTAAATATGAAATGAAATTCTATTGGGAATTCAGGATTTGTGTTGTAATAAGGTGTTGTAGTACTTTAAGTGATAAGAATGGAGGTATGCACCTAGCCTCCAGATTATTAGAGCCTGTTAACTTCAATGGGAATGAGCAAAGTATTGGCATTAGCCACTTCATCCATTTGATGAAAAAAGGCTTTTTTAAAGATTTTTTTATCCCACCTTTATTATTTTTTATAAATAACTCAAGGCAGTGAATATACCTAATACTCCTTCCTCCTCCTATTTTCCCCACAACAGCAACCCTGTGAGGTGAGTTGGGCTGAGAGAGAGTGACTGGCCCAAGGTCACCCAGCAGGCTTTCATGCCTGAGGTGGGACTAGAACTCATAGTCTCCTGGTTCCTAGCCCGTTGCCTTAACCACTAGACCAGGGGTGAGCAACATCAGGCCCGTGGGCCATATAAGGCCCGCGGGGCTCCCGCCTAAGGCCCGCAGGGCTCCCGCCCACAAACCCCGCCCCTTCCACGCGATTGGCTCCTGCCCACAAACCCGCCCCCCAGTGCTTGTGATTGGCTCCCACCCGCAAACTCCGGCCCCTGGTCCGCGGAAATCCCAGAAACCCCGCCTCCCACCCACCCCCCAGTCCCTGGTTATGAATATCCAAATGGTCCTTGGCAGAAAAAAGGTTCCCCACCCCTGCACTAGACCAAACTGGCTCTTCCCTGGAACTGGTGATAGGAAGGAAGGAAATTACAAGTATGCCAAAACAAAGCAACCAATATGATGATGATCCCTACAAATTCTCAGATTTTAAAAGACTATAGATTAGATTTAGATTTTAATCTGGTTTAGAATATTCACTATATTCAGTGAGAATTAGCATGACAGTAAAGATCAAACTCAAGATGGAAAATGATAAAATGGCTATTGACTTGCATCAGCAAAGAACATATTATAGATGGAGTCTTTGTCTAATGCAGACATCAGACTTACAAATATTCCTTTGAGAGACTTTTCTCTCAACACAAGATATCACATCCAACACAGTTCGCTGATATGGATCTCTATCTTTCACCATTATTTCTTTTGTCTCTTTTCTTGGAGACTATAAAATCTCTCTGGGAAGAGGAGAAAAGAACAGTGAATTGGAAAGATAACTTTCAAGTAGAGTCAGCTGATTCTTATCAAATTCCAGGCCTGAACTTTATAGAAAACATTGCACTGCTTTTCTATCCACAAGAGCATTGTGCAACATTAGATGAGTGAATGCTTTTCCCATTAAACCACAAATTCACAGGCTGGTAAAACATCTCAATGGCAACTTTTATGCCCCCTTTCAGACTTCAATCGCTTTATATATTAAAATTCCATCTAGGAAATTCAACTTGGAAATTACTCTTAACATTGCAAGATGTTGGTGCCATCTATAGGAAAAGAAGGAAAAGACAGCAAATATCATGACTCCATACTACTGTACCTATGAAAGATTTTTTTAAACTATTATTGTTGTTTCAATATATTCTTCCTTGTTGTGAGAGAACCAAGTATGTAACTGCTCACTGGTTTGGAAGGGCAACTAAAAATAAGGAGGGCTTTGAGCCTGATGGATCAACAGCTCTTCCTAACTAATCCCTAATTCAAATCCTGAATTTTCCCTTTTTTTCAATGTTAAACTCTCTGATCTCAAAAAGAACCAACCTTGGAGGCTCCCACAGGGGCCAAAAAAGATTTTTGATGTCAGATTTCCCGATTGGAGTTATAGCACCTTTCTCAGCTACTCAGAGATCCTATGGCTCCAGATTGTTCATCCAGGATCAACAGGATTGCAGCTTCAGTAAAAGTTTGCTGTCAAGTACAGCGGAATGTACTGATGTGTGTCAAACAGAAAGTTTCTGGGTAGACTCAGGTATCTCTAGATACTGAAGTGCATCACTGTACATCTGAAGGTTGATGTCTCTCCTCTATAACTTCAAAGTTAGGAATCACCAGGCAGGAATTATTAAGAGGTCTCATAATCAGGGCATGCTAGGCTGTTAATTGTCATTTTAAAGTTCCAGCTGTCCACCAAGTTCTAGGAAGCTTTCTTACTAGTTGAGCTGAAGCTCAGGCAGTCTTTTGCTATATGTCCCCTAATAACAGCTCCTCCCCTTAATTAGATGATTCTATAAATTGCAGCAGCAGTATATAACCAAGTGCTCATGTAATTTATATGCTGGAAAGGGTGATATAAATGAATACTTAAATAAACTAATAAATAAATTGTGTAAACTGCATATCAGCCATTTTAACATTTGTAACTGAGGTGGGTTTTTTTTATAAAAATTAAATGGCGTGAGGAATTGGTTCCTGAATACTCTTGTTTTGCTTTTCCATCTCCAGCCCTTTGGTATTGTGTCTTTTTTAGATTAAAAGTCTCAAAGTTGGATCTGCCTCTTTTTATTCACTTGTAAATCATTATCTGGCTGCCTCTCCCACTGAAGAGCCACCTATAAATGATTTAAACAAACAACTTTTGATCCATTCTCATTACTTCCTTTCATACTTTGATAGAATTTGCAGTATCACAGAGCAGTGTTGCCTAATCAAAGCAGCATTAACTTTTGCCAAACTAATAACTGGGCACAAGTAATCAGCATTCTAATGACAGAGCAAAACCAGACTGAATATATCACAATTTATAGTGTTGCTACTACATTAAATATCACATTGGCCATTGTGGGAGAATGGAAAAGATGGATTCCATGGCAACGTCTTTTGGAGCATTGTAAGAATCCTTTTGAAACTCAGAGGATTGATCACTGAAACAATATATATTTCAACATTAAATAATTGGTGTGGCTAGAGAAGCAGAAATGGCTATATTCAACTTTCCAAGGACTGATAGCCCAGTAACTTTAATTGAACCTCCCCCTTTTTTAAAACAAAAACAAAACAAAACAAAAATCTGTCATGTTTATTTAACTTAAAAATTAAATTTAGCTGCCTGAACTGGATATTCATAAGCCAACTCTATAAAAGTAACATTTCATTTTATAGTGCCCACCTATCTCATGAAATGGAGGCAAGGTCAGACCTAGCCTTAGTCATGAAGACAGATTTTATTGTCTTTCATGGAATCCTTCAAAAAGAATTGGGGGCCTAAACATTAAAACTTTAGCAACTGTTCATTTATTCTATTAATTTAAAAAAAAAAGAACATGGCATATATAATCTTTAAAGAAGAAAGATTAGATTGTGTTGAGTCTCCTGGAAACTCAGAGTTCTAAATCAGGAGATCATCCTTGGAGACAAGAAACTGTTCACTGCAAAATGCAGTGGTGACTGCCACTACCTTAGCTGGTGTCAGTGAAAGAAGGTAAGGGAAATTGGTAGGGTGAAGGCCATCAATTATCACCATCACTTTATCAGCCATTAGGGCAGATCTGGCAATTAGTGCCATTGCCTGCTCCATGCCCTGCACCACTTGCTGATCTCTCCCATCCTTCTAACAATACTGTGAAGAGTTCTCCACGGTTGTTGTTCTTATTTGATAGTTGATAGTGGTGGTCATCTCTGCTTCTACTCTTTGCAGGTAGAACATGCATTCTTTAAAAATGCCTCTAAGACAGTTGCTGACATTAGTCATCTGAGTTGTCCTTAATTTGGACCAAGTGAACTCTGTGTCTATGTATCTAAACCCACAAGACCTGACCTACCATGGACCATAGAAGTGATATCATACTCATTATATTTTTGAATATTTTTAAAGAAAAAGACATACAGAACTGATGAGCAGATGCAAAAAAATGAGACTACAGTCCACCCTACTGACTACATTTGCTGAAACTGATTGCAGTTGAAGTTCAGCACCCAAAGGTCCAAAAGGCTCCATTAAAATAGACTGCCGTTACCTGAACATGTGTCTGTATAGTAAAACTAGTCTTATGGTCCAGATAACAGTCAAAGTTAGATTCTGAGTCTGAAAGGTTGAAGATTGTTGCTCTATATTGGCTTTGGTACTGGCTGGAGCTGCACTGCCCCAAACAGACCTGGTGTGCAACTTTATTTATTTTTATTTTATTTATTTATCAAATTTTTATCACCACCCATGTCCCCCTCAAGGAGAAGGGGAGATGGGGGTCCTTCTGGACTCGCGACTCCTGCTCGAAGAGCAGGTGGCAGTCGTGGCTAGGAGGGCCTTTGCATAGCTTTGTGTTGCACACGTTCCTGGATCAGGAGGCTCTGCTCACAGTTACTCATGCTCTGATCACCTCCTGGACGGACTACTGTAATGCGCTCTACATGGGGCTGCCCTTGAAGAGTATCTGGAAGCTTCAGCTGGTGCAGAATGCAGTGGCGTGCGCAATTATGTGTGCCCCTAGAGTGGCACATGTTTCACCTCTGCTTCAAGGTGCTGGTTTTGACCTTTAAAGCCCTTCATGGCATGGGACTGGGTTATTTGAGGGACAGTCTCTTCCTGATTACATCTGCCCATCCCATCTTGTCCAGCAGAAGAGGTATGTTGTGGGTCCCGTCTGTACAGGAGTTACATCTGATGGGACCCAGGAGACGAGCCTTTTCTTCCATGGTACCCGCCCTGTGAAACTTCATCCCCCCTGAGGTGAGATTGGCCCCATCTCTCCCGATCTTCTGGAAATCCCTTAAAACTTGGTTGAGTCAGCAGGCTTGGGGGTCGCAAGGGAATGGTAATTTGATTAGATGGCTCCATTGTTTATAATCTGATGCTCTCTCTTAGCCTTTTATAATAATATTAATTTTTTGTACTTTTGAATGTTTTTAAAATTGTTTTTATGGTTGTTTTGTATGGTGCCCAGAGTCACATTGTGTGAGATGGGCATCCCTATAAATATGATTAATAAATAAATAATAAATAATCTCAATCATGTTTCTGAGAAATTGATTAAAGCAAGAAATATGGTATGGTTTTGACTGTATTTTAGGAAATGTTACAAAATATTTGAATAAAATGTTGGCTTTAATGTTTAATATTAACTTTATAGAAATCACACAATCTGTAACAAATTTCAAAGGCTCTTGCTATTATTTTTATAGTCAATCATATGAGCACATGGAGATCCTGTCCAAGAATGTTTTTCCCATTCATCACTGCATAGGAAGAAACATGGATATAGATGGAAAATTCTTTGAACATGTAGATTGGAGTTTTGAATTGAATAAACAGGGAGGTTCCATATGTATGAGGCCTCTGTACATCAGAAGATACGAGTGCACATGGCAAGCATGAAACGTTCATTCAATGGAGACTTGCTTGGTACAGTTTTCCTTAAAATAGTTCTCTTTGAATGATTTCCCTCAGTTGCACCTTGTTTATTAGAACACAACGTCTCTGGCTCCTAAAATAAATGGAATACTTCAGAGCTTAAAGGACTAAGAAAAGCACTTCCTTGTTTATATCCTCAAACTCAGTTATTTGGATGCAAATTAAATAGATTTATGATTGTATTTTTTATTTCTTTTTTTGACTATGTTCTTTCATGTGGAATCCTCTTTCCAAAGCCTGTAGCCAAAGCTGGTTTGATCATGAATTCATGAGGCTCTGGATTTCTCAAAGAAAGCCAGAATTTATTCCATTCAGTATTAAATTTCAGTCTCAAGAACATTATTTTCTTTTCTGGTATTCTGTTTTCCACTTAGTTTTACTCTGTCTGTTTTTGTTACCAATGACCTTTCGTAAAAAGACTGGCTTCAAAATATGTATATTTTAGATCTTTGTCTTATTTTTCCAGAATAGCAGAGGTTGACACAAATATTTCCTAAGACCATCACAACAAATACCAGCATCAAATCATTTCTGATTTTTTTTCCTACATCAAGAAGGATCACTTAATAAAAATCTAAAATAACCAATAATCCAAATACATTGCGATAAAGATATCTTAATAACAGAGTAATGTCTGAATATAGAAATGATCTCAAGCTTATTCAATGCATCTGACAAAACAAGATGCTTGTTCATACAGAACATACTTAAGGTATGAAATTCACTTCCGGGAGAAGTGATCTTTTAGAGCTGGAATAGCGTCTGTGTGGAATTGTGTGAGTATGGCATAAATCAGTGCTGGCTGGGGAATTCTGGGAGTCGAAGTCCACACATCTTAAACTGGCCAAGGTTGAGAATCACTGGCGTAGATACTCTCATAAAGCAGCCGCATAGGGAGGGAAACTTGCGTTTCCGTAAAAAGGTTGCCATGGGAATTTTCAAGTAGGTCATGTCCATACTGAATGTTCACCATATTTCAATTGACAAGAAGTCAAACTGAAGAATTTGTTCCCTGCTATCCCTTCTGATAATGTCTTCTATTTTGGTGGATCATTTTTTTTCCAGCACAAGTAGGTATACTTCCAAACAAAGCACTGGGTACAATCACTCACAGTCGAGCAGATCACTCCCCTGACTGCATCACCTCAATCCACCATGGATTGTCTGGAAGGGAGGTTCTCTTCTATTTCCCCAGGGAAAGCACTACTTTCATGCCAGCATGCTTTGCACTGGCTTCAGCCAGCCTCACAGCAGCTTTCCTACAAGATAACAGATTATGTATAGGGAAAAGTGTTCATGTGGTTGAAGACTTCCTGATTCAAATTGCCTGGCATATGTTGCATTTTGATGGCAGTGGTGAGAAGATCTTCAGCAGTTGAGACACTGCAGAATTAAAGAATGGTCATTCTAAGCAGCTGCAGAAATAAATAAAATCTGCTAGTAAAGATGCACCAATGGAACTGAGAATTCTGATTCTCATTTCAATCTGTTGCTACTTGGACAACAGTTAAATGATCTTTCAGGAGATGCTGGAGAACCTTTCATGGAGGAGCAAATGTGTAGTCCTATATGAAGCTCATAGATTTACAGTCTGTGTGGATACCAAAATGTTAATTCATTCTCTGGTTTTAAAACCACTCTATGTACTGTAGATATGTAAACTTTTTTAGAATAGTGTAGTGATGTCAAGGGTAGCCAAAAAGCAAATTTCTCTAGGTCTATGAAACATTGTATGTCTGGTCCCTAAAGGACAACAAATCTGCCACTCCCAATATGGAAGTGTAACTCATGACTAAGTAGAGAATGTACAGTCCTGTTTTGGAATCATCAGTGTAGAATTGCTCATGAATGAAGGCCTGGGACGTATGAAAAACAAAAAAATTGAGCAATATCCCATCCTATAAATAGAATGCTGATGTTTACTCCAGAAGTACAAGCAGAACCTGTGGGAATAAATACCAAATTTCCAAAAGCAGGATTTTGGTCAAAATCTTAGCATCTTAAAGCAAACTCATTTTCTCTTAAGGGTCATACACTCTGACACATCTTTGTTGTTGTTGTTCTCTGCTACAGTCCTCTCCTTAACTTATCAAAAGTCTTTACTAGAGAATCTGTACTAGGCGGACTTCCTAAAACCTATCAGTAAATCACTCTTACTTTGTTGGCTTTCTACATAACCTTGAAAACACATCTGTTGGGAAGGGTATTAATTGTGTTATGTTTTTTATTGTTAATAGCTAAGAGATTTGAGTGGTTAGCTTGCAATAAATAATAATAATGATACTAATATCTTAAATTTATATTGATTGATTGATTGATTGTATCAAATTTATATGGCAGCCGATCTCACACAAGGTGACTCTGGGCGGCATACAACAAAGCTAACCATTAAAATCAAATATAAAAAACAATTAAAACAATTAAATATGCTGCCCGACTCTCAAGTATCAAATAAATAGATAATTAGGTAGATGATTGATCAAATAATTATTTAAAATTATTTTTGATCGATTGATGATATGCCATCAAGTTGGTGTCAACTCTTAACAAACACATAGATAGATTTTTTCCATGATAATCTGTCCCTAAGCTGGCCCTTCAGGTCTTCCAATGGTGTCCCTATAGCCGCTGTACCTGAGTCCACCCACCTTGCTGCTGGTCATCCTCTTCTTCTCTTTCCTTCTACCTTTCCCAGCATCAAAACCTTCTCCAGAGACTAGGTCTTTACATAATATGACTGAACTATGATAATTTGAGCCTGGTCATTTGGACCTCAGGTGAGATCTCTGGGTTGATTTGTTTGCTGATCCATTTGTTTGTTTTCTTGGCTAAAAATTGTTAGACCTATTTATTATGGACACTTGGTACCTTTTAATAGAATTGCTTCAGAGCATTACTTTAGTACTGTACCCTCCTGTCTTTTTGGCATAACATGGGATTGATTCTGGATCAACCTGAGGTATTCTAATTATTGCTGAACTACATTTTATCTTGAAGGTTGTAGACTGAGAAGGGAACACCCTGGCCTTTGTATCTAAACTTCTTGAATTCTCCAAGGCTAGTATCTAAAAAATGTAGAACCTTTATTTTCTACAGGAGGAGTGGGCAACAATTTGGGACTGCCCTCAACATTTTTGGGGAGGCTCTGAGATTTGTAGTGGGTGGAGAGATGATACATTGAAACAAAGCCACATATAGGTAAGGCCAGGATATTTGTTTACATACTTACTGACTTTTCTTGAAATTTGGGGGAGGAGTTTCAAAGGGTATTTCAAATTTAAAGTTATCTTAAACTAGTTTGGGGCCTACACTACAGAGGTGTTTGTTTGTGAAACCATGCCATAAGTTTTTGGCTATGGCTTTGAAGTCTTTGACTGCACATTTCTGCTCTACTGCCTAGAATATTTATTAGAGAGTTTGACTGTTTTCTCTCGCAAAAACTAATGAAAATAGTGTCTAAAATTAAACATCTGACATCTCATCAGCCCATCATTTATTCACAGTTTTATAGCAACTGTTTTCCAGCTCCCATCATTCTAGCCAGCACATCCACTGCATGGTAGGAGATATATAGGGGCGCGGTAGCTCAGCGGGTTAAACCGCTGAGCTGTAAGACTGCCTGATCTAATGGTCAGCAGTTCAAATCCCCATGTGGCGAAGTGAGCTCTCGTCACTTGCCCCAGCTCCTGTCAACCCAGCAGTTCGAAAGCTAAATGCAAGTAGATAAATGGGTACCACGTTAAAGTGGGAGAATTTGCCGGCATCCTGTCAGTCGGGGGTCGCCCTCGGAGCAGAAAGAAGATCCCGGGAATCCCGTGAATGGCGGCAGAGGACGACGGAACCCAATCAGCAACATCCAGGACGTCAGCAGCCGACTCGGAAGCAAGGTATTCTGGGACATGTAGTCCAATACCTACGGAAGAAGAGTCGGTTCCCTTACCCCTCCCCCTTAGCGCGTGGTAATAATATATATATATGAATGGCTGTATAATATGAATTTGCAATGTTGTTGTAAGCCGCCTAGAGTCCTCCGATAGGGAGGGGATAGGCGGGGTATAAATATGATTAATAAATAAATAAATAAATAATAATCTAACATATTGCCAGCAGGTAAAAGCTACTTGGAAGATAGATGTTTTTGAACTGTGGTGTTGGAAGAAAATTCTGAGAGTGCCTTGGACTGCAAGAAGATCAAACAGAATATCATCCATCCATCTTGCCCTTGATCGGCCCCTCTTCCTTTTGCCTTCCGCTTTCCCCAGCATCAGCATCTTCTCCAGGATATCCGGTCTTCTCATGATGTGGCCAAAGTACATCAGTTTTGCCTTTAATATCATTCCCTCAAGTGAGCCGTCTGGCTTTATTTCCTGGAGTACAGACTGGTTTGATCTCATTTATATTATAATCTATGTTAAAATAATTTATATTAACCATATTATTATTATCCCTGATTAAAGAAAACTTCAAGCATATCATTTTATAGATGCAGATAGAAGCTCTATGTAGAATATAAAAATCCCTTTATTATTCACCCTGAAAATCCTTATTGATGATTTAGCTGGCAAAAATTAATTATTTACATTTATTAAGAGGTGTGTCTTGGTACCTGCAATATCTGGGAGTGGAATGGAGGCAGAGAGCTACTTGATTTCTTGGTTCTCCTTCCATTTGTACATCCCAATATTTACTACATACAGTAAATCCCTACTCGATATTTCCATAATTCCATAATTTTGAAAGGGAGGAAAACTGAGAATTACAAAATCTTAGAATCATAGAGTTAGAAGTAACTTTTAAGACATGAGCCCAACACCTTGCTCAGGGCATGAATCCAAATTAAACCTGCCACCTCTTGGATAGGTCATTCTGTTATCAAATTGTTCTTATTTTAGTTATTCCATTATTATTTGTCCTTGTTCTGATTATTTCTATTATTTAGTGACCTGCACGTTGGGACAATGGAAAATAGGTATTGACTTTCTGTGTGATATCTTTTCACGTACTTGAAGTGTGCTCTCATATCCATCCTTACTTTTCCTTTCTTCACAGGATACTTCATTTATACTCTGCGTGATCAATCTCATTGCTTTTTCCAGACCTATGCCAATTTGTCTGAAGCATTCTTAAAGCATGGGGCCAGGACTGGATGCAATATCTGAGATGGAATCTAACCAATGCAAAATAAGAGAAAGTGTTTGGGGGAAAATGTGTTACAAAGAACAAAGCAACAAAGCAAACACATTTCGTGTTCTTTTCTGTTGTGCCAAAATCCCCACTGTCAAACATTTCTCCACAAGTAAAATATTCTATGTATCAACCAATTATATATTAGTATAAGTAATATCGGTTCACTTGAAATCTGTTGGGAGTACAATATCACCATCTACTGCTCAGTCAGTTGAACTATTAGGAGGGAGCTGGTTAATAAACTGGGCTCAACACTGAAGCTGCATTGTGCAGATATTCTTACTATGACATTCTTGCCATTAATTCCTCTGGTGCCTACTGGGAATGTATCCTGGATAAATGCATAATGATTGCAGATGCCATTGGGTATTTGTGTCCCAGCATGATCTAGAATCCAGGAGAACCGCTTGAGCTGCATGGAGCAGGATGAGAAGAAATTCACATCAGATTCACTGAGAAACCAGTACAGTTCTAAAAAGTGAATGGGAACTTTTCTAGAGCTGAATGCTGAAGTGTTTCTGTCCCAGAGATTCTATAAAAATTAGCCATGGGGCTGGGCTAGATGAAGTTCTACAGAGACTGGCAGCCATGGAATCACCTTCAACGCTTATCATATATAATAGGGATATCATATATCTCTCTTTATTTGGATTTCTCTTTTAAAGGAGAGAAGCTACTTAAGCTTAGTGATTAAGATCTAGAATAACAGTCAATGATATTGCTAAGAAAGGAATGCAGAAATCGTACATCTGAAAAGAACTTTGGGGGCTACCTCATACCTTATTTTCACAAGCTTGTGAAAGCTCCATGGATTGCAAAAAGGGTCTTTAAGACATACAATGCTGCTATTCCTGTAGTAGGCAATAGCTAACCAGAGGTATATATCTGATCTGTGAACTTTGGGATCTACCTTATACTTGATCAGATTTATACATCAGGCCAATTATTGCCTACTGCAGAAATAGCAGCCCTGTATATCTTAATACTCCTTTTTGCAATCCATGGAACTCCCAAGATTGTGACATTGAAAATTGATGCCACAAATTATAATAATTTCGTCCCAAATAAGCAGTTAAAGGGGTACGTTAAGTCTCTAGTAGTACATCTGTTTATTAGGGGAAAAAAGAATCTTAAATGCCATGCTTCTTGTAGGCTTAAGAGTCTGTAAAAATAGCTTAGAAAATGAAATTTCCCATCAAAAAGGGATTGACTTTCCTTATTCTATCATGACTGTCTTGGATATCAGGCAGAGATTTTTCTCACTGTGTACTAATAGAATATTGTTGTTTTTACAATAAACTGGAGATACCAAGATTGGAGCTTCTGAACCTACTGGATTCAAAGAACTACAAACCTTCCCTCTACTTAATGTTATGACTTCCACTGAGACTTAATATTGATGGCACTGCTCATCCTCGAAGAAGTGAGTTATCAGTGATACAAAAACTTTGATGCAATTTTTTGTTTGTGCTAAAGATTCTGTGATCTCTAATCTATTCTGTAAGCCACTCGCAGGTTGAAAGCTCTTTAGGTGGATCATGGAGGTCCTATGAAGCAGTCAAGAATATCTATATTGCTCAGCACTCGCCCTCCCTCCAAATAACCACATGGCCTGGGACGACGGAGGTAGTAGTGCCTCCTGGGGTTGGCTCGCCCTGTAGCTCCATGATCTATCTGCGGGACTTAATCCATCTTGGATTTTATTGTATTTATTTTTTGTTGTGTTTTTTAGATATTTTTGTATAGGTTTTTAAATTGTATTTGTTGTAACCCGCCCAGAGTCCCTTGCATGGGAGATGGGCGGGAAATAAATCTGAAAAATAAATAAATAAAATAAATAAATAAATAAATAAATAAAATAACAGAAATGGAGACCATTTTGACCAGAGCAGATAACCATGTTATCAAACAGGATTTGTGCATCTCATTCATTCATTCATTCATTCATTCATTCATTCATTCATTCGGCCATCAAGTCACTCTTGACTCCTGGCGACTGCCTGGACTAGTCCCTGCAGTTTTCTTGGCAAGATTTCAGAAGTGATTTGCCATTACCTCCTTCCTAGGGCTGAGAGAGAGTGGCTGGTCCAAGGTCACCCAGCTGGCTTCGTGCTTAAGGAGGGACCAGAACTCATGGTCTCCAGGTTTCTAGCCTCAAAATAGTTTAAATCAACTGTGCTCTCCAATTACGCCTCTCCTTGCCAGCCTCACTCATATGTGTTCCATGTAGGCCTGAGTATTTCCATTATACAGGAGTGCTATCAATCAACCTGAAACCCCCCCTATTTTTTAGAGAGGACAGGAAAATTGAAAGTGCAGATATAAAGGTTACCTCCCCCCCCCATTTTGCCCAACCTTGGTTCCGTCGTGAGTGCCAGGAGGCTAGGAAGGAATTGGTCACTTGTTTAAAAAATATAAAGACAATTCTCTCAACCATACTGTCCAAGATCTGTTATCTCTGAAAAAGTGTCATAAGCATTTTCTTCAGTTCAAGAAGAGGCAGAGGAAATCATTGGCATCAATTAATTTTGGATTCTCAGTCCAAGTATTCAGCTCCGTTTGGCGTCTGCTAACCTCCCATCCAACTATCAGCCCTTCTTGTTCTTCCTTATATCAGCGTTGGGAGGACCATTCAAGGACATTACATATGCAGGAGCAACCAGCTGATCTTGACTTAGAGCTCAATGCAGATTTGCTCCCACAGTAGTCCCTGGAACAGGCTCACAAATAGAAGATTCAGTTAAACCAGTGTTTCTCAACCTTGGCATGCTGGCTGGGGAATTCTGGGAGTTGAAGTCCACACGCCTTCAAGTTGTCAAGGTTGAGAAACACCGAGTTAAACAACTCCAGTCTGCTAAAGCCCCAGGCAATGAAGAAGTTATTATGAAATAATCTGAGCCGGTGGACCTCTGTATGGTCCTCACTATTCACATTTGTAGATCGTAAGTCAGCGTAACCCCCAAAGGATTGTGGTTTAGCTATGATAGTTTCTATCTATAAAAAAGGCAACTGGGATTTGCTGTTAATTATTGGCCCATTAGGTCCTTAGCATATTGAGCAAACTCTATGCTAGGCATTTTATATAAACTCTTAGGAAACATTCTGGCTGAAGACCAAGTAGGTTTCAGGGGTGGACAATTGATTTTTGATCATGCTTTTACTTTACTCTAGCTGAAAAAATTAAGTCAGGATCTGTGCTATACATGACTTTTATTGATTTCAGATTCACTTTTGACTTTATTTCTAGAAATAAATTATGGTATAAATTTAAGAATTCTACCATAGATAGGCACCTGCTCCTCCTTATATATAAACTTTGCAAGAATTCTAGCTTAAAGGTTAAGTGCAGTACGCAGGGCCATTGCACCAAGAAAATTATTATTGGCAGAGATGTTAGGCAGGGATGTATGTTGGCACCACTACTGTTTAATTTGTATATCAATTTTCTGGTGGTAATATGAATAATCAAGCTCTTCATCTTCCAAAATTGAAGGATAACCATATTCCAATGCTCCTACATGCAGATACTTCTGTACTGCCATCTCAGATGCCAGTTGGCTTAAAGCAAGTCTTGTGTGCTTACCCGCATATTTCACTGCAGAAGCTCTTGAAATTAATTATTCAAAAACTAAGATCTTAATTTTTGCTAAATGCCCTAAAATTCATGCCAAGCAACTGAACAGGCACCCACTTGAACAGGTTGAAATATTCAAGTATTTACTGTAAGGGTAGAGAGTCATGCTACTGGTAAATGCTGGGTGGATATGGAGTATGTCTATGAAGGTTCTCAGTCATCCAGGTGGAATTGTCTGTAGCTTGAATCATGTCAACTGGATTTCTATTTTCTCAGTGGAAACGTTTCGCTCCTTATCCAAGGAGCTTCTTCAGTCTGAGCAAAGTTTGTAGAAACATATTTAAGGATTCCCTTACAAACTTTGCTCAGACTGAAGAAGCTTCTTGGATAAGGAGCGAAACGTTTCCACTGAGAAAATAGAAATCCAGTTGACATGATTCAAGCTACAGATATGGAGTATGTTGTTGAAAACATACAGAAATCAGCCACAGTCCTGCAATCTTTCTATTATTTTAGAGGTGCATTATTCATACCTGCTGCACTAAAAGTACAACTTGTATTCAGTATA
Source organism: Charina bottae (assembly GCA_023362775.1). Classification (NCBI taxonomy): domain Eukaryota; kingdom Metazoa; phylum Chordata; class Lepidosauria; order Squamata; family Charinaidae; genus Charina; species Charina bottae. Next base: position 44,891,920 of record JALMGJ010000007.1, on the reverse strand, counting down.
ACTTGTATTCAGAGCAACTTCACTCCTTTGAAGTGGATGCAAACTAAATTCCTAAAGAACATATTTCAAGTTCTACAGTGTTCCTAACGTGGATTTGCGCCGCGAGGCCAGTGTGGACAAAATTGAGACTCATGTTTGGTCATGCACCCTCTCATATTGGCTAAAGTCGCTTTTTTCTCCCATGGGCTTGGCCTCCCTGATTTTAACTGATGATTATGTTTCATCCTGGAATTGGACATAGCATGAGAAATTGAAATGCTACGGTTTCTCACCTGATGCAGTTCTGATGACAGGACATGCACAAGCCCCTGAAAAGCTTGCCATGGATCTGGAAAGTCAGTTAGATCTGGCTTCCTACCTAAAGATGTATTCCTGGGTGTTGCTCCCCATTTTCAAGCTGGCAAATTATTTAAGCCAACTAACAGTTCCCAAATTCAGAAGACCCATAACTCTGTAATGCTCATCTAAATGCTGTTCTTGAGGGGAAATTTCAGGATATTCCATTTGAACAAAAATTTTGCCTCTGTGCTTGAAAGTGTTACTGAAACATTAAGCCAAGTTTTGTTATCCTGCCCTTATTATGAAGATGTCTGATTACAATGAATAATTCTTCATCTAATCAGATTTCCAGGCTACCTGGATTCATTCTATTTACACAGTAATCATAAGCATACTAGTCTGACCAATTTATTTCTCTGAGAGTGGCTAACTTTTGCTTTACCATTGGTAAAATAGATAGTATTTTAACCACATCAATTTTATAATTATTTAGTATTATTATGATTTTTATTTGCTGTCTCAGAGTTTGTCTTCTATTTTTGAATTGGTCAATGACTGTAATAAAATTGATTGATTGATTGATTGATTGAATTAATGGTTGATTGATTGATTGATTGATTGAAAAGTAAAAATGGTGAGAAAGTCATTCTGGTCTTTCCACCATCAGAAATATGTTTGGTGGGAACAGAAATGCAAGGTTTCTACTGGCTACTCCGTTTTGGGAATTTCCTATCAGGGACATCCCCAGGGTAGGAAGGTCAAAAATATCAATATGGTACTGTGGCCATGCAGTCAAAGCTGCAGTCACTTTTATGCTCATTACAAATGCAACACACGTAAAAGGGTAAGGTTTCAATCACATGGTCACAGACATCATACTGACTTTTTTTACCTCTCCCTGCAGACATTCCCGTTCTCTATGAAGGGGAGCTCAGCAGACGGTTTTCCTCTGGTATGCCCCTTTATGCCGGAAGTTAGAATTTTGGCAGGCCTTTGACACATAAGCAATTTTTTGGCTGCTAAAGATGACAGGATGCTAGGTTTTGTTGTTTGTTGTTATGGCTATGTCTTAAATTAGTTTTTCATGAGCTTTTAAATGCCTTTTTTGTTTGCTGCACTGAGTACTATCCATAGGCAGAAATCCCTGAAATCAACGAAGTTTTCCTATGTGACTAAGCACACTGCATTTGTGGCAGGGTGTAGGCCATCCCAACGTATTGATTTTAAGGTTCTCTATATAAAGCTCCATTAAAGAGTTAGATTGAAATAATGATTGATATCCTTGCCTTGACACAAAATAATGTGTTTGATCATTCATCATGCTTTGGTAATGGCCCATATAAGAGAATTGGAACCTTAAATGAATGAAGGCCTTTCTTACTGACAAAATAAGGGTAATTTTCATAGTTACAGCCAAATTTCTTTTATACACTGCATTAAGACAGAGATTTTCTTCCTGTTGGTTGTGTGACAGAATTATAATATACTCCTTCACAGCAAGTTCTGTTTGCACAAACTTGAATATGGAAAAGTAAGACCAGTATGTGCAGTGGTGTTCAAAGCAGGATGAGTTTGCATTGGAAAAAAATATTGAACTAAATAATAATAATAATGCATCAGCAATGCCAAGTTCAGTTTCTACACTTGGGTCAACACTGAGGGAAAGAATCTGTTCAAACATCTTTGAAGAACTACACCAATCTTGTCCATATGTATACAGAAATTATTCTAGGCCTAAGAAAGAATCCAAACTCTTGGGCATTTCACAATATAGTATTTGAGAAACTTGGGGAAAAAATTTGATTCAGGACCACACATGACGTGAGGATTTGAAGACCTTAATAAGTTGAAAATGTAGACAATTCAGGCAAGAACACATTGTTACACGTGGCTGGCCATAGCTGGGATTTTCCCGTGTGTGGATTTTTGTTGCTTTTGTTTTTAATTATATTAAGTCTACTTTAAGGACTTAGCATACTTTTGTATGTTTCTCACCTGAAAATGGCAGAAATCTGCACTACTATTTTCAGTAACCCCAGAGACAATTCTGGAGGCTGCAAAAATGTCTGGGGCATGTGCAGCCAGAGGCCATAAGTTGTCCACCCCTGATTTACAGCCTCAATAGTCCTACAAATCATTTTGCATGTTACTTTTAGGTTCTTTTCATCAGACTTTTCCAGAGGCCTTCACACTGCAATATATCAAGGTAATTTGGATTTGATTTCTTCCCTATTTCTTACTCTAAAGGTACGTATGTTGCTTAATGCAATAGCCATAAGTTTTCCTGACTGATTTATTCCTGGCTTGACTGTGAAAAGTGAGCTATAGTGAATCAGGAAAAAGCAGCAATGTCAATACACACAAATACACCAACAGTTTAATTTTTTAATCATCTTATGTGAATGTCTCATTGAAATAATACAGATAAATTCTCATAACAATGGCCAAACTCTTTATTTGAACAACCATTCCACTCTCTGGACTCCCATTTGGGTTCAGAAGTTTTTATTGCGTATATTGGCTAATATGCCTTTTGTTAAATGAGCAGACTTATCTTTAGTACATGGAAGATATTTTGTGAGATTTTTTTTCTCCGCATCAACATCATCATAAAAGGGGGAGAGGGGAGGAGTCTTTTGAAGAACCCAAACTAATTTTCAAGATATAGTAATTTCTTTGCTTCTGGAGTTTTTTTAAATAGAATCCTGACATGATTTTTTTATTTTTTATTTTGGAGAGAATATGCCAGATTAGGCTAAAATGCGGTTGTAGGTTTTATGGCTTTAGCCATAAGCTAAAATGAAGCAGATGGATTTTCTCAGCATGGTGTATAAACCAGGTCATCCCATTAACACATATGTGTCTCTCGTGACATCGTAGGCTCCTTGCTGAAGCCAATCATTTGCCTCTCCTCTTCCATGACACTCCATTATATCTGGAGAATTTAACAAGATGGCTACCTCTTGCAGAAGAGAGCCAAGCAGACATTTAGCTGACCGTAGTACACATGTGCAGGATAAACTCAGTACTAGGGAGAAAGGAGCAAAGGAGATCGTTACCTTGTCGTGGTGCTGCAGCTTGAGCACCTCAATGACGCCATGAGCTAAACCGTGAAGGGACACCCAAGACCGGAAGGTCAAGGCAGAGAGGTCAGACTGAATACGATCCCTGGGGAAGGTAACAGCAACCCACCCCAGTATACAGAAAACAGTATAGTTTTCTTGCTGTGAAAACTAAATGGATCAGTACAACCAGAGATATGTCGGTATACCATCGGAAGATGGGACTCCCAGGTCGGAAGATGGTCAAAATGCTACTGGGGAGGAACAGAGAGTAAGTTCAACTAGCCCCAGATGTGATGATGCAGCTAGCTCAAAGCCGAAAGGATGGCTAGCGGCCGACGGTGCTGGTGATGAACGACGAATCCGATGTTCTAAAGATCAACACACCATAGGAACCTGGAATGTAAGATCTATGAGCCAGGGCAAATTGGATGTGGTTATTGGTGAGATGGCAAGATTAAATATAGACATTTTGGGTGTCAGTGAACTGAAATGGACTGGAATGGGCCACTTCACAACAGATGACCACCAGATTTACTACTGTGGACAAGAGGGCCACAGAAGAAATGGAGTAGCCTTCATAATTAATAATAAAGTGGCTAAAGCAGTGCTTGGATACAATCCAAAAAACGATAGAATGATCTCAATTCGAATTCAGGGAAAGCCATTTAACATCACAGTGATCCAAATATACGCCCCAACCACAGATGCTAAAGAAGCAGAAGTAGATCAGTTCTATGAGGATCTGCAGCACCTACTGGATAATACGCCAAAAAGAGATGTTATTTTCATTACAGAAGACTGGAATGCTAAGGTGGGTAGTCAGACGACACCTGGAATTACAGGCAAGCATGGTCTGGGAGAACAAAATGAAGCAGGACATAGGCTGATAGAATTTTGCCAAGACAACTCACTGTGCATAACAAACACTCTCTTCCAACAACCTAAAAGACGACTTTATACATGGACTTCACCAGATGGTTGACACCGAAATCAGACTACATCTTTTGCAGCCAAAGGTGGCGGACATCTATACAGTCGGTAAAAACAAGACCTGGAGCTGACTGTAGTTCAGATCACGAACTTCTTATTGCACAATTTAGAATGAGACTAAAGAGAATAGGGAAGACCCACAGATCAGTTAGATATGAGCTCACTAATATTCCTAATGAATATGCAGTGGAGGTGAAGAATAGATTTAAGGGACCAGATTTAGTAGATAGGGTCCCGGAAGAACTATGGACAGAAGTTCTCAACATTGTTCAGGAGGCGGCAACAAAAAACATCCCAAAGAAAAAGAAAACCAAGAAGGCAAGATGGCTGTCTGCTGAGACACTGGAAGTAGCCCAAGAAAGAAGGAAAGCAAAAGGCAACAGTGATAGGGGGAGATATGCCCAATTAAATGCAAAATTCCAGAGGTTAGCCAGAAGAGATGAGGAATTATTTCTAAACAAGCAATGCGCAGAAGTGGAAGAAGACAATAGAATAGGAAGGAGAAGAGACCTCTTAAAGAAAATTAGAAACATTGGAGGTAAATTCCAGGCAAAAATGGGTATGATCAAAAACGAAGATGGCAAGGACCTAACAGAACCAGAAGAGATCAAAAACAGGTGGCAAGAATATACAGAAGATCTGTACAGGAAGGATAATAATATCGGGGATAGCTTTGACGGTGTGGTCAGTGAGTTAGAGCCAGACATCCTGAAGAGTGAGGTTGAATGGGCCTTAAGAAGCATTGCTAATAACAAGGCAGCAGGAGATGATGGTATCCCAGCTGAACTGTTTAAAATCTTGCAAGTTGATGCTGTCAAGGTGATGCATGCCATATGCCAGCAAATTTGGAAAACACAAGAATGGCCATCAGATTGGAAAAAATCAACTTATATCCCCATACCAAAAAAGGGAAACACTAAAGAATGTTCAAACTATCGAACAGTGGCACTTATTTCACATGCCAGTAAGGTAATGCTCAAGATCTGCAAGGTAGACTCCAGCAATTCATGGAGTGAGAATTGCCAGATGTACAAACTGGGTTTAGAAAAGGCAGAGAAACTAGAGACCAAATTGCCAATATCCGCTAGATAATGGAGAAAGCCAGGGAGTTTCAGAAAAACATCTATTTCTGTTTTATTGACTATTCTAAAGCCTTTGACTGTGTGGATCATAAAAAATTGTGGCAAGTTCTTGGTGGTATGGGGATACCAAGTCATCTTGTCTGCCTCCTGAGGAATCTGTATAACGACCAAGTAGCAACTGTAAGAACAGACCACAGAACAATGGACTGGTTTAAGATTGGGAAAGGAGTATGGCAGGGTTGTATACTCTCCCCCTACCTATTCAACTTGTACGCAGAACACATCATGCGACGTGCTGGGCTTGAGGAATCCAAGGCTGGAGTTAAAATCGCTGGAAGAAACATTAACAACCTCAGATATGCAGATGATACCACTTTGATGGCTGAAAGTGAGGAGGAGCTGAGGAGCCTTATGACAAGGTGAAAGAAGAAAGTGCAAAAGCTGGGTTGCAGTTAAACCTCAAAAAAAAAAACAAGATTATGGCAACCATCTTGATTGATAACTTGCAAACAGAGGGAGAAAATGTGGAGGCAGTGACAGACTTTGTATTTTTAGGCGCAAAGATTACTGCAGACGCTGACTGCAGCCGGGAAATCAGAAGATGTTTACTTCTTGGGAGGAGAGCAATGACAAATTTCGATAAAATAGTTAAGAGCAGAGACATCACACTGACAACAAAGGTCCGCATAGTTAAAGCAATGGTATTCCCCGTAGTACCCTATGGCTGCGAGAGTTGGACCATAAGGAAGGCTGAGCGAAGGAAGATAGATGCTTTTGAACTGTGGTGTTGGAGGAAAATTCTGAGGGTGCCTTGGACTGCAAGAAGATCAAACCAGTCCATACTCCAGGAAATCAAGCCAGACTGCTCACTTGAGGGAATGATATTAAAGGCAAAACTGAAGTACTTTGGCCACATAATGAGAAGACAGGATACCCTGGAGAAGATCCTGATGCTGGTGAAAGTGGAAGGCAAAAGGAAGAGGGGCCGACCAAGGGCAAGATGGATGGATGGATATTCTGGAGGTGACAGACTCAACCATGGGGGAGCTGGGGATGGTGACGGCTGACAGGAGGCTCTGGCGTGGGCTGGTCCATGAAGTCACGAAGAGTCGGAAGCGACGGAACGAATAAACAACAAGGGAGAAAGGATTGATGCTGAGAGAAGGGGTTGTCATTGCAACAAGTAGCAGCATCACAGCAGTGTAAGAGGGAAGTGGGGGCTAGATAAAAATCTCAATGGCAACAGATTGGAATAGGCTCTGCAGATGCCCAGATATGCCCCGTCAGATGCTCAAGCTTTAGAACTGTTAAAACCCAAGATGCCTATGTTAGAAAAGTAGCTTAGCTTAGCCAAAAAGAGAGCAGTGTGGGTGCCTGGCAAGTCTCCTTGTGGAGGAATTCCGCCAAGTACTTTGGATGCTCTAGTACAGTGTTTCTCAACTTGGCAGATTTAAGATGTGTCGACTTCAATGCTGGCTGGGGAATTCTGGGAGTTGAAGTCCACACATCTTAAGGTTGTTGAGGTTGAGAAACACTGCTCTAGTTAATACACCCTTATTATACAAAGATAAATCTTATAATTTCTTCACAATGTCTTAAGGGAGAAGATGAACACTTTTTAGGTCAGTCTTCCCCAATCTGCACCCTGAAATTTCTGGGAGTTGCAGTTCCAACATCAGGTTGAGCAAATCTGCCAGGTTTAGCTGCTAGCGGAGTATTGTGTATTCTGACATTTGGTTTCCTGACGCTTGCTTTCTAATCACGGCTGTTCCTACCATGTTATTGCAACTCCAACACTCCTAGGCAGCTCCCCAGGCACCTGCTTTTCCATCAACTTTTACAAAAGAAAGTGCACTGAAATGTTGTTTATGTGACCTGGGCCCCAATAACGTTGTTTTAAAAATGGGGTTAGAAAGACCTTTCACCTTGTGCTTTTTTACCATCTGATATTTTTCTATCAGCCACTGGCATTCTTCAACTTTTACAAAGACAATCAGACATTGCACATTTACAGCCAAAGAATGTGACAACATTTAAATGTGTTAACAAGAATCAGGAGTTAAGCTGGCTCTAACTGTGCATTTTAACAGACTTTCTCAGTTGTAATTTTGGTTTCAAGAGCCCAGCGAACAGCTTTGTTTTATGTGACGCAACATAGTTGGCATTTTCTCTTCGGTCATCTCATTTTTCTCCTGAGAAACAATGAAACTTTTTTTGGGTGGGGCGGGATGTTCCTTGCCATTTGGTCTCCATGAGGGAAAGAAAAGGGGGAAACGGGGAAGAAATATCCAATATGAATTTATGGAAGGAAAAAAACAGAACCATATTGGAATAAGTACTTGTATTAGTATAGTTGTTGCGGCATAGGAACGGATATGGGATATATCCATGCAAAGACGGTGTGGTTGCTTTCCAACAACAACGGAAGAGCAAAGAAAAGATAATCAACCTAAAGGAGGGATCCTCGACTGTAGCTGTAAGGAGCTACTGCGCATACAACTGGCTTGTCAAGGATGAAAGGGAACTCAGAATGGGATCAGTGATGGACAGGAACTTGCAGTGCCTGCTCTCTGGAATGATTTTGCCCTGGAGATCCATGGAGTTCCCACATTTATTCATTTACATTTTATTCCATGTGGACACTGCCCAACTTCCAAATGACTCTGGGCAGTAACACACTGATGATGTTCTGGAAGTCTCTAAAAACAAGGCTGTTCTCCCAGGCCTTGGGACAGGGTGCTGATGGAACCCTTGGGGGTTGGTTGATGTGCAGTTTGTCTGGACACTTGGGTTCTTTTGTATTGCTTTCTATTTTAAGTGTAAGCTGCTCAGAGTCGTTCTGGAGTCAGGTGGCCTCTGAATGAATGAATGAATGAATGAATGAATGAATGAATGAATGAATGAATGAAATGGGCGTGATGGCTCAGTGGTTAAGATGCCAGACTTGTCGATCAGAAGGTCGGCGGTTCGAGACCTGAGCGCCGCGTGACGGAGTGAGCTCCCACACTCACCCCAGCTCTTGCCAACCTAGCAATTCAAAAGCATGCAAATGCAAGTAGATAAATAGGTACCACTTCGGTGGGATGGTAACAGCGTTCCGCGCGCATCATGCTGGCCACATGACCGCGGAAGCGTCTTCGGACAGCGCTGGCTCTTCGGCTAAAAAATGGAGATGAGCACCGCCCCCTAGAGTTGGACACGACTGTGCAGGGGAAACCTTTAGTGTGTGTGTGTGTGTGTGTGTGTGTGTGTGTGTGTGTGTGTGTATGTAAGAAAGAAAGAAAGAAAGAAAGAAAGAAAGAAAGAAAGAAAGAAAGAAAGAAAGAAAGAAAGAAAGAAAGAAAGAAAGCCCTATACATATAAGCGAGCAACCTCCAGCCAAAGGGTCACCTGCATCCCTTGATACAACTTCATTCAGATCTTTCCCCATTTCCAAAAGAAGCCTGAAATTTATCAGATCTGATCTCTAGCAAGTGATTCGTCTCTTATCTGGCAGCTGCTGCATATTCTGTTTGTGCTGTGTGTGTGTGCTCTGTGTGTGTGTGTGTGTGTGTATAGCCTTTCCTGCAAGGGGACTGTCATAGAACTCCTTCATTAGACTCTTCTTCACAACAACAACCCTGTGAATTATGTTGGGCTGAGAAAGAATGACTAACCAAAAGTCCCTGATTAAGATTAAGGCCAACTGATGCCCTAAACACAGCCCAACAATGGTGGTCTTCAACAGAAGCGAAACTCTCATGCCATGAGACGGAAACAAATGCAATATCTGATGACATCTTCAAACCAAACGTTTAAACTTTAGTCACTCACCATATCAAAGAATTTCTTTTAACAATCCAAATTAAAGTCGAACATGGCAAATAAGGATAGTTACAAAAATTAGACTACAGTTGAGTGTGCCAATAAAAGAGTTAATGGCATGATAAAAAAAAAGTTAAAGGTTCCCCCCGCACATTTGTGCAGTTGTGTCCGACTCTAGGGGCCGGTGCTCATCTCCGTTTGTTAGCCGAAGAGCCAGCGTTATCCGAAGACGCTTCCGTGGTCATATGGCCGGCATGATGCACACGGAACACTGTTACCTACCCACCGAAGTGGTACCTATTCATCTACTTGCATTTGCATGCTTTCGAATTGCTAGGTTGGCAAGAGCTGGGGCTAGTGCGGGAGCTCACTCCGTCACGCGGGACTAGGGATTCAAACTCTTTCGATCGACAAACCTGGCGTCTTACCTGCTGAGCCACCATGCCCCTTGATGGCATGATAGCTAGGGGAAAATATTCTACAGTGCCCCCCTCCCTTGGTGCCCGAAGAGTGTGCTGATTGTGCTTAATGGTTAATCCAGGGATGTCCTGGAGTTGCTGTGTCTGAAGATGAAGTTGAACTTGAACCTCCCCAATACCTTAGCTGCTACATCATGCTGGCAGAGGAAGACAAGACATTAAGAAGATAATGGGCATTTCAATCTACTTTTGGCCCACTGCTTTCTTTAGCCTATTTGAGGCAGCCTCCAACATATTATTCCTGATATAATGATGACTCATTTTTTTAAAAAAAAAAAAGGTTGTCCACCTTTGCAAAGCAGGAAATTATTTGATTATATAATTTGCTTCTAAGTCAGCAACTGAAATGTTTTCTTTTTTTTATCAGGATGGTACAGAACAAGCTACTCTGGTGTGACATAATTCAACTCTAGCAGTTTGGGTATCTCTGGGGGCTTGTGAAAAGTACAGTCTATATTGGGAGTAGGTTTAGGTAAAACCTAATAAATCTGTCAAGTTATTTTGCTGAGCTTTTCATTTTTTCCAAATTTAAGTGTACTTCCTTCCATTTCCATGTCAGTTTAAAGTATTTTAGAACATTTACATCCAAGTGTGTGGGGTTTTTTGTATACTATTTTCACCATGTGTTTCACACCCACCCACCCACCCACCCACCCAATACACACCGTCATCTGTATTTTTATCCAGGAAAATACATCACAAAACTAGAGGTTTGCAGATGTGTGTATTGGTGCAGGAAATGTGACTTATGTAACTTTCTGTTAAATATGAATCAAAGAAATCTCTCAATCACAGCTAATGCCAGAAATGTTATGTATGATGGCAGCCATTTATATAGTACATATCTAGCTTTTCTGAAAATATTTATACCTTGCTTTCCACCAATATTGTAAAATGTTGGCTATTTGTGACAATTGATTCAAACAGATTGGCAATATTAAAACAGTAACAGTTAAAAAAACAGACACATATAACATCAAAAACAAGATTGATTACATAACATCTTCAGAATGCAAATGCTGTTAACTGTCTGAAAAAAGAAAAATAGTTTTAATTGGCACATTAAATGATAACAATGTGGCTGTCCAATGAATCTTCCCCAGAAATTAGTTTTTGCTAATCTGGGTGCCCTCCAGGGATGGCCAGTTTGTTGTAGTGTAGCGGTTAAGGCACCAGGCTAGAAACCAGGAGACTGTGAGTTCTAGTTCCACCTTAGGCACAAAGCCAGTGGGGCGACCTTGGGCCAGTCACTCTCTCTCAGCCCTAGGAAGGAGGCAATCGAAGAGAATATTTGTAGCTCAGGGTTGAACTGGGGAGTCTTGGTGCTCTCTGAGCCTTGTTGTTTTCATGCAGACGTTTCATTGCCAGGCTAGGCAACATCTTCAGTGCGAAAAGGGTCCACTCCCTTTTCGCACTGAAGATGTTGCCTAGCCTGGCAATGAAACGTCTGCATGAAAACAACAAGGCTCAGAGAGCACCAAAGACTCCCCAGAAGGAGGCAATGGCAAGCCACTTCCAAAATCTTGCCAAGAAAACTGTGGGGACTTGTCCAAGCAGTTGCTAGGAAGGCACCAAAAAGACAAACCCATAGGAAAAAACAGTTCGGGTGTTGTCTTTAAGTATCCACTGCATTTCAACCTTGCAGAGAAAGAAATGTAGAAGGAGATATGTAGTGGTACCCAAGGGACTATCGCAGGGGTCAGGCCCTTTCAGTCTCTTGCCCAACTCCAAGTAGCAACATCACACTGTGGGGAAGTCTTTATTTCTTCTTGCGCGGTGTTACAGGTGCGTTGTATGTTTTTAGCTGGACTAGTGTCTGTAAGTCCTGCAGTACTAACCCGGTGTCGCTCCGTCCGACGCCCTTCGGTTCTGGGGCGCGATGGTGGAAACGATGCCCGAGCCAGCCAGCAGGCGGAGCTCCGAAGCTCTGGCTGGCTCGTCTGCTCTGGGCTGGGGAAGGGAAGGAGGAAGGAAGGAAGGAAGGGGTTAAGCAAGCCGAGGATGGTGGAGGAGCCTCGCTGCCTCTTTAGGGAGAGCCACCCGCTGTTCGTTTCCCCTCGCAGCCCCCTCAGCCGTCGCGCTGCAACCGAGGCCCGCGCAGCGGTGCCGGCGCTCAGCGCGGGGGCGACAATGCGGCCTCCCCAGCGGCAGCAGCGGCAGCAGCAGCCCCCGGCGCGGGCAAGGGGCGCCGCGGCGGGCCACGCGGAGGGAGGTGCGGAGCGAGCCAGCCCCTGATGCGGTTCTTTCTGCACCTCCTCCTACCTCCTCTTGGGCAGCGGCTCCGACGGTCCCCTCCCTCCCCGCCTCCTCCTCCTTTCCCGGCGGCAGCGGCCGCGGTTGCCACGGCAGGGGGAAAATGAGCAGGGCGGCGGCGGCGGCGGCGCTTCTGCTCTGCCTGCTGGGCTGCAACGTGTGGAAGGCGGTGACCAAAACCTTGGCGGCGCCCGATGCGGCTCAAGGTCGGTGCGGAGGGGAGGCGAGCGAGGCAGGGGCCGCGGGCGCGCTTTTGTGCGGGGCGGCGGCGAAGCGCGGCAGCCCCCCCCCCCCCGGGCAGGGTCTCCGAGAGCGGAGGGCATTGTGCAGGGGCCCGGGAGGGGCCGCGAGGAACAAAACCAACCCCTATCAGCGCTCGGTTCTGCCCTGGAAAGGGGGCGGCGCCCGCTGTTGCCACCAGCGCCGCCGAGAGAAGCTGCGGGAGCTCCGGAGCGGCGCCGGCTGAGCGCCTGGCTAAGGAGCAGCCCGGGGGCTTTTGTTACCGGAGCTCGGCTTTGTGCTTGCGAGACCTTTTTCCGCTTTCTCGCTCCGGGGCTCGCTCCCTGCCCCCTGCCCGCACGGGGGCTTCATTTTCACCCTTGGCTGGCTTTCTGTGCCAAAGTGTGGGTCCTCTCCCCTCGCAGCGGAGCCGCGATGCTACGGCGATCGGCGCTGCCTTCTCCCTCCCTTCCTCCTTCCCATCCTCAATTGTTTCCTCTGGAAAGGTTCACCTTCCCCCCGCGTGTGCAATGCGGGAGGCCCACTTTGATCTCGGGGTGCTGGTGCGTTAAAATTAAGAAAAAGGCCGGCGATCGCGCGTTCTGCTCTGGATAGGAAAATAAGCGGATCTGTTAGGTTTTGTGTACTGTAATTGGGCTAAGAGGCCATTTTCGGAAAATGCTTTTCCCTAACCTGGTACCGTCCCGTTGTGTTGGACTACAAATCCCATGAGCCACGAATGGAGCCGTGGCTGGGGGTGACGGGCCTTGTAGTATAACCCAATCAGGAGGGTGCCGGTTAGGACAAGGGTGCTCTGTCAGGTGCTCTTGTGGTTTTGCTCTTTAAATGGTCCTTTCCTTGGTGTCAATGTGGCTCCTTCTTCATGGACCTTAGTTGGCAAGTGGGATGTGCTAAAATAGCCCCTGGAAAGTTTCTTTGCTTTCTCTGAAATCTGTCGGGGAAACAGCCTTTGGAGCTCCTGAACCTGTAATCTTCTGTGGTGCCTTTTTGCAGGCATAAAAAAGAAATACAAAACCAGTGTGTTGCGTTAGAAATGCCTGCTAAAATTGCTCATCTCTTGGAATTGGCAAAGATCACTGTGCATGATTCTCATGCCTTTCTGTGTTGATTTAAAAAAAAAAATCCAGCGTTGATATAATCCTGTGGAAAAAAATAAACCGAAAACCACAGAGGATGTGGGTTTTGCTGAAGTGAAATAGAAATTTAACGTTTGGGTTCAGTCATTTGATAAAAGCCCACTTTTTTCCCAGGTAAAACTGCTTCATTATTAACAGCAAAATGCTCCTGTCTATGGTGCGCATAATTGTGGCATGACAATACTGGAAGTGGCTGAGATACTCAAGTCACCTGGTGCAATTTAGTCCTTGCACTCAAATGTGGAGGAAAGGGGTTCCACTCTTGATCTGGTCCACGTTGGGGTGGCTATGTCAGGGCCTTCTCAGTGGCTGGTCCCCTTGCTGCCTTCTTTTGGAAGATGCCTGTTCGCCTAGTCATGTGTAGGATAGCAGCTACCAGTTGGTTTTTTGCAGTGCCTTTCAATTTGCTTTCATTTTTTTCAAATTAACCTTTAAAAACATTTGTAGGTATGATCTTTAAAGATTGTTGGTTTTATTGCTGGTGGCTTGATTATTACTGCTCTGGACTTTGCCAGGAAGAAGAGATAAAGTAATGTTTCCCAGTTGCATTTCTTATCTTTATTATTGCAGTAATGTTACCTTTCTCCTCTTTCTGTATATTTTAGAAACCTTTTCCAAAGTATTTGATCTGCTGAGGCTTATAATTATGTTAAACAATAGAAAGCTATTATTTCTCGGTGGCAACTAATTATCTGTTACATGATGAAATATCAACAAATTAGTTGATGCTGAAATCCAGTGTTGGTTTTTATTTTTTAAAAAATGCATTTTACTCTTATGTCCATAACTGGAGTCCTGGGTATGATTCTGGGCACCACATTTCCAGAAGGATATTAACAGGTTAAAACAGGTTCAGAGAAGGGCAAGAAAGAAGATACAGGGACTTGAGGACCTGCTTTGTCCGGATAAAGTGAAGGAACTTGGATGGTCAGTCTGGAGAAAATAAGACTAAGGGGAAAGACAGTATCAGTGTTCAGGTACATAAAAAGGTACCATAGGGAAGATAGTCTGGAACTAGTTTTCATTGCCATGGAAACTAGGACCAGAAATAATGGGTATAAATTGCAGCTACCAAGATTTCCCTTAAATAAAACTAAAAATTTCCTGACGGTAAGATCAGTGGAAAACTCTACCCCAGAGTTGGTGAGATGTCAGTCTCGAGAGTTTTTTTTAGGAAGAGGCTTGGGAGGAATCTTAACTGGTTTTCCTGCACATTGCAGAGGGATGGAATAGATGGCCTTTGTACTCCCCTCTGTGACTCCACCAGGGCAAAATAATAACAAAATAATATGGATAGAGAAGGAAACATAGCAGAGGCACAGTCCCACCCCCTGCTAGGTTTTAGGAGGGGAAATATGCAAGCAAAGGTCATTAACCTTTAAGTGACCTCATTGTGTCCTCAATAAAAGACCAATGACAATAGTTGCCCTTAACACTTCTCAGTCATTGTTATCAATCACTTTGGTTATATATTAGTTTGAGTACCTGAGGGACTGTGTTTTTGAATACTAGTTGCTGTGGGATGTGAGTGGGAGCATGGCACTCATCTCTGGCTTGTAAGTTTCCTAAAGTATTGGGTTGGCCACTGTGGGAACAGAATGCTAGATGAGATGGCTGTTGGTCTGACCTAGTAGCACAACTCTTACTGTTGGTAATACACCATTTTTTCCTCTTGTCTAGGGTGACCATACGTCCCGTTTTGACGGGACAGTCCCGTTATTTTAGCATTTTTCAACCGTCCTGTCGTTTTGATCAAAATCTCAATTTTGTCCCTTTTTTAAACCCGGCGGGAAGGAGGACAGGAAGACAGGAAGGAGGACTGGAGCCGGACTTGCCATTGGAGGCAGCCCGGAAGAGGCCCTATCAGTGCGGCAACTGGAAGCCCAGTTGCCCCGTGCGATCCCAGCAGCAGAAGCAGCACCACAGTCCAGGTTCCTGCCTCCTTACCTGATCCTGAGATTGTTTGCCCAGCAGTGGTGAGGCCAGCGAAAGCAGGCACGGGAAGGTTGTGGAAAGAGCGTGTGTGTGTGTGTGTGCGCGCGCGCGTGCAGATTACTTGCTCAGCGTAATCGCGCACACACACACACGCACCCCACACCCTCTTTCTCCAGCCTCCCTGCAACAGGTGCGGGTGCATTTGGTCATGGGGAGGCTGGAGAAAGAGGGTATGGGGTGCGTGTGTGTGTCTGTGTGCGCATCTGATCGGGCTTGGCCGAGGGAGGAGAGTTGTCGGGCTGCTGAGCAGGAGAAGCTGGCTGCGCTCAGCTGCTTCAGCCACACCACTCCGCCCCTTGCTGCCCGCTGAAGCTCCCCAAGGTGGCCGCTCCTGCTTCTCCTGCTCAGCGGCCCGACAACTCTCCTCCCTCGGCCAAGCCCGATCAGATGCACACACACACACAGACACTCACAGGACAGATTGCCCTGGCAGGAGCTGACCATGCTGGGGGGCTTCAGCGGGTGGCGAGGGGCGGAGTGGTGTGGCTGAAGCCACTCAGCGCGGCCAGCTCCTGCTGAGGGCAGTCTGTCCTGTGAGTGTGTGTATGTGCATCTGATCGGGCTTGGCCGAGGGAGGAGAGTTGTTGCCGCTGCCGCCACCGAGCAACAGAAGCAGGAGCCGGCTACTCTGGGGGGCTTCAGCCACACCACTCCGCTCCTTGACACCTGCTGAAGCCCCCAGCGCGGCCGGCTCCTGCTCAGCAGGAGCCGGCCCGACAACTCTCCTCCCTCGGCCAAGCCCGATTAGATGCGCGCGCGCACGCGCACACACACACACACACACACACACACAGAGGACAGACTGCCCTGGCAGGAGCTGGCCTTGCTGGGGGGCTTCAGCGGGTGGCGAGGGGCGGAGTGGTGTGGCTGAAGCCTCCCAGCACGGCAGGCTCCTGCTGAGGGCAGTCTGTCCTGTGAGTGTGTGAGTGTGTATGTGTGCGCATCTTTTTTTTTAATATAAAATTTTAATTTTATTTACATTCAACATAAAACATATAACACATAACAATAACTACATTTATGTATACATATTTACATTTGATTTATAATATTCATTATCTAATACATTTCATATAACATATCTTTATTCTAAATTATTTTCCCTGTCTCCCTCTTCCCTTCTTCTTCCTCTAACCCTTTCTAACTACTTTATTTATATATATCTATTTCTAACCTTATCACTATTTTCTTTTTCTTCTCTTATGTTATATTACTGATTTATTAAGTATTTATTTCAAATTCAATTTTTGACTTATACATCTTTACCATACAATACATACGTACATTTCATTAAAATACCTCCAGTTTTCTTAACAAAAAATTGTGTAAATACTTGATTTACATTTTTCTTCTTTCTTCTATATATATTCAAAAAGAATATAATATTAAGTAGAGATTAATAAACTATAAAAATAAAAATACAAACATAGGGGGGCAGGAAAAAAAAAAGATATATAAGAAGAAAGATGTGTGTATGTGCATCTGATCGGGCTTGGCCGAGGGAGGAGAGTTGTCGGGCCGCCGAGCAGGAGAAGCAGGAGCTGGCCACCCTGGGGAGCTTCAGCGGGCAGCAAGGGGCGGAGTGGTGTGGCTGAAGCAGCCGAGCGCAGCTGGCTCCTCCTGCTTCTCCTGCTCTGCGGCGGTGGCAGCAGCAGCGACTCTCCTCCCTCCCTCGGCCAAGCCCGAGGGGGATGGGGCAGTGGTGGGCCTCCATCCCCTCCATCCCTGCCCCTTGTTCCCCGGCCGATGACGGTGCTGTGTGCACAGTGTGTGTACTCCGGCCTCCCCCAAACACACCAGCTCTGCCGCACCGTTTACTGCTAGAAGAAAAAAAAAACCTTTAAAAATAATAAAAAAATTAAAATCCGAGCCAATCACGCTGATGGGGGCGGGGTTTTCAGGCGGGAGCCAATCGTGTGGGGCGGGGGCGGAGTTTGCAGGTGGGCGCCAATTGCGTGGACTGGGGGGCGGGATTTGGAGGCCGGCATGGTGGCATAAGACCCTGTCCCGTTTTGCCATCCCAAATGTCCCGTTTTTGTCTGAAGGAAATATGGTCAGCCTACTCTTTTCGTACATTAAACAGTGTATGCTCCCTTAGTCTCAATCTTTCTTTGGCATCAGTTTTCTTTTCTTTTCTTGAACTTTCAGTTGTTGCCTTTGATGTATCTACTTCCATAGGAAGCAGCAATAAATGTGTGGAGTGAGGTGGAAAGAATTTTTGTGATGATTGTAATAACAGATCAGTAAATTATTACAAATTGGTGATCTGACAAATTTTAAAAATCTGACTACTTAATTGGCATTAGCCCTGATATTTATTTTTTTCCTTAAAAGTCAACATTTCTGGGGAGACACATAAATACTATTGATTGCATTGAAATATATGAATGTAATTGTTCTGAAGTTACACTGAGACTTTTAAATGGTTTTCCAAATAGTAAATATATAATTCATATCAGTTGGTGCTCAGTGATTTTGATGTCAAGATACTAATACTTGTACAGTTAAAATGGAGAGTTCATCAACTCATTGGCTAGTAAATTATATTACACTCATAATTTTTCACTTAAATTCTACTGTATAACTTGTTTCATGCCACAGCATGGTAGAAATGTAGAGCTGTTTGAAAGATTTCTGAATACATTTGCTTACAGTCAGGTTGGTGATGATCAGCCTAATGATAACATGGAAAATATATGCTTCATAGAATACTTTATGTATAAGATAAATTCCTCTAGATAAATTCCTAATACATTAGCTAGATCATTCCTATATTCATTTTTCATTGTCCATATTTTCTTAGGCTTTTATTCTCAAAGAAAGATAGCTTAAATAACCGCCCAGGGTCCCTCCTTGTGGGGGAGATGGGCGGGATATAAATGTAATAATAAATAAAATAAAAAAAATAAATAAATATGTTTTAACTCAGTTTCTAGGAAAAGGGAACACACATTGCAGCTACTGTGAAATGGTTTGATTTGTAAATCAGGGAGAGGTTTAACGAAGGAGAGAGCTTTGACCATATAGCTATATTATACAGCTATTGTGTTGAGGACTCACTGTCTCTCTCTTTGAAAAGTTGACCTCTTTTCTGCTTGCAGCTATGTCACTCTTGAATGAGCAGCAGACATTGATTTATGCTAAATAAAGCAGTCAAATTTGTCTCAGTGGTTGAAAATCCAGACATACCCCATGGATATTGAGTCTAATGGATTATTTTCTGTTTTATTTTTCCTCCATATAAGTGAACGTATACATCAAAGTAATTTAATAAACTTGACGGGGGGCTGGGGATGATGGAAACATTGAGGATACTACATTTTAGAAAGGATGCTCTATAGGAAAAATAATTTAATTAAGGTGGGAGGGGTGAATATTGGTCAAACTCAAGTTTTTAATCAGTTGATGTTAGAATTCATTCCTTTATTAAAAACAAAACACATTCATCTCTTACACACACTAGTAACCTATTTAGTTAAATTTCAAGAGGAAAGAGCAAGCACTGGGAAAATTAAAACTTCTTTCCCAAAGATACTTTAAACACCACTGATGTAAAATATACAGAAATCCCTGCCTTCTTCCATTTGCATTAGGGTTGGGATTCCTGGATTTCTCACTGTGTTGGGGCTGATTGATTGATTGATTGATTGATTACGTGCCCTCAAGTCATTTTCAACTCCTAGCAACCACATAGATAGACCACATAGTGTTGGGGCTATAGCTCCCAAAATTCTCAGCCCTCTCCACACGCTTGATGCAGCTCTGCCCATTTTTCACATTTCTTATGCCTTTCCAAAACTATGAAGCATGACCTCCAGCCATCATAACATACCTAACCCTGAAATAGATCAATGGCTTGACTTGGTATTTGTTGTTGTTGTTGTTCAGTCGTTCAGTCGTGTCCGACTCTTCGTGACCTCATGGACCATAGCACGCCAGGCCTTCCTGTCCTCCACTGTCTCTCGGAGTTTACTCAAATTCATGTTCATTACATCGGTGATGCTATCTAACCATCTCATCCTCTGCCGTCCCCTTCTCCTTTTGCCCTCAGTCTTTCCCAGCATCAGGGTCTTTTCCAGTGAGTCCTCTCTTCTCATTAGGTGGCCAAAGTATTTGAGCTTCATCTTCAGCATCTGTCCTTCCAATGAGCAGTCAGGGTTGATTTCCTTTAGGATTGACTGGTTTGACCTCCTTGCAGTCCAAGGGACTCTCAAGAGTCTTCTCCAGCACCACAGCTCGAAAGCATCAATTCTTCGGCGCTCAGCCTTCCTTATGGTCCAACTCTCACAGCCATACATTGCTACTGGAAAAACCATAGCTTTAACTATACGGACCTTTGTCGGCAAGGTGATGTCTCTGCTTTTTAATATGCTGTCTAGGTTTGCCATAGCTTTCCTTCCAAGGAGCAAGCGTCTTTTAATTTCATGGCTGCAGTCACCGTCTGCGGTGATCTTGGAGCCCAAGAAAATAAAATCTGTCACTGCTTCCATTTCTTCCCCTTCTATTTGCCAGGAAGTGATGGAACCAGATGCCATGATCTGGGTTTTTTTAATGTTGAGTTTCAAGCCAGCTTTTGCACTCTCCTCTTTCACCCTCATCAAGAGGCTCTTTAGTTCCTCTTCACTTTCTGCCATTAGGGTGGTATCGTCTGCATATCTGAGGTTGTTGATATTTTTCCCGGCAATCTTAACTCCGGCTTGTGATTCATCCAGCCCGGCATTTCTCATGATGTACTCTGCATATAAGTTAAATAAGCAGGGTGATAATATACAGCCTTGTCGTACTCCTTTCCCAATTTTGAACCAGTCGGTTGTTCCATGTCCGGTTCTAACTGTTGCTTCTTGACCCACATACAGGTTTCTCAGGAGACAGGTAAGGTGGTCTGGTACTCCCATCTCTTTAAGAATTTGCCACAGTTTGTTGTGATCCACACAATCAAAGGCTTTAGCGTAGTCAATGAAGCAGAAGTAGATGTTTTTCTGGAACTCTCTTGCTTTTTCCATGATCCAGCGAATGTTGGCAATCTGATCTCTAGTTCCTCTGCCTCTTCGAAACCCAGCTTGCACTTCTGGTAGTTCTCGGTTCACATGCTGCTGAAGCCTAGCTTGTAGGATTTTGAGCATAACCTTGCTGGCATGTGAAATGAGCGCAATTGTACGGTAGTTTGAACATTCTTTGGCATTGCCTTTCTTTGGAATTGGAACATAAACTGACCTTTTCCAATCCTGTGGCCACTGTTGAGTTTTCCAAATTTGTTGGCATATTGAGTGCAGCACTTTAACAGCATCATCTTTTAGGATTTTAAATAGCTCAGCTGGGATACTGTCTTCTCCGCTAGCTTTGTTGTTAGTAATGCTTCCTAAGGCCCACTTGACTTCACTCTCTAGGATGTCCGGCTCAAGGTCAGTGACCACACCATCGTATTTATCAGGGATATTAAGATCTTTCTTGTATAGTTCTTCTGTGTATTCTTGCCACCTCTTCTTAATCTCTTCTGCTTCTGTTAGGTCCCTGCCTTTTTTGTCCTTTATCATGCCCATCTTTGCACAAAACGTTCCCTTGATATCTCCGATTTTCTTGAAGAGATCTCTAGTCTTCCCCATTCTATTGTTTTCCTCGATTTCTTTGCATTGTTCATTTAAGAAGGCCTTCTTATCTCTCCTTGCTATTCTCTGGAATTCTGCATTCAGTTGTTTATATCTTTCCCTTTCTCCCTTGCCTTTTGCTTCCCTTCTTTCCTCAGCTATTTGTAAAGCCTCATCAGTCAGCCACTTTGCTTTCTTGCATTTCTTTTTCTTTGGGATGGTTTTAGTTGCTGCCTCCTGTACAATGTTACGAACCTCCATCCATAGTTCTTCAGGCACTCTGTCTACCAGATCTAATCCTTTAAATCTATTCCTCACTTCCACTGTATATTCATAAGGGATATGATTTAGGTCATACCTGATTGGTCTAGTGGTTTTCTCTACATTCTTCAATTTAAGCCTAAATTTTGCAATAAGAAGCTCATGATCTGAGCCACAGTCAGCTCCAGGTCTTGTTTTTGCTGATTGTATAGAGCTTCTCCATCTTTGGCTGCAAAGTATATAATCAATCTGATTTCGGTATTGACCATCTGGTGATGTCCATGTGTAGAGTCGTCTCTTGTGTTGTTGGAAAAGAGTGTTTGCTATGACCAGCGTGTTCTCTTGACAAAACTCTATTAGCCTTTGCCCTGCTTCATTTTCTACTCCGAGGCCGAACTTGCCTGTTATTCCGGTTATTTTTTGACTTCCTACCTTAGCATTCCAGTCCCCTATGATGAAAAGGACATGTGTTAGTTCTAGAAGGTGTTGTAGGTCTTCATAGAACCGGTCAACTTCAGCTTCTTTGGCATCAGTGGTTGGGGCATAGACTTGGATCACTTGGTATAACTGGTATAATTGGTATGACTTGGTATAAGGAGCTTTAAATCTTAGACCATGGGTGTCCAACCTTTTGGCTTCCCTGGGCCACATTGAGTGAAGAGGAATTGTCTTGGGCCACACATAAAATATATAATATAGTTAATGTATATAAGTAATAAAACTTCATTTATTTTTTTATATTTTTATTATAAAATTTAAAAAAAGAGGGCAGCATAAAACTAGTGGGATATTTGTCCTCGTTTTTGTGAAACTAATGCATCAATGTCTGGTTCGATGAAAGTGGTTGCAATTCTCTATGAGTTCTCAAGGTGTTCGTCAGCTTTTACCTGGGAGAACCATCACCCATTGGCGACTGCTGCTAATGGTGCATTTTTCTGCCAGAGACGCTGGCCTCCCCTTCCTGCTCAGCATCTCGGCTCTGCTCTGAGGGGCAGCCTCCGCCAATCTTCGCCCACTAACTACAGACGCATTAATGGTAGAGCGGCGGACTCTGCTTGGCTTGCGAGTCAAGTTGCAAAACTGACTTCGGCGGCTGCTCGCAAACCGGCGGAAGGCCGCTGCCTGCCTGCGTGGGAAGCCGAGAGGAGCAGCGGATGCTCTACACAGGCGATGTAACTACCCTGAGCTTTGTTACTGTCTCAAATGTACCGGGATTGTCTATTTTTTGTGTGGGCCTGGCTGCAAAACCGAAGAAAAAGAGAACGGCAACCGAAAAATTGCAAAATAATGTTAATTGTTTACGATTTTTTGGGGGCCGCATTACTAGCTGTTCAGGGCCACACGTGGCCCATGGGCTGCAGTTTGGAAATGCCTGTCTTAGACTATGGAAGAGATGAGGCCAGGGACATCTGGGGCGGAAGTAAAAAAAAAAAACAGTATGGTGCCCGCAACTGCATGATTGACGCCCCACCCTTTTTAAAAAATGTGCCATGCATGTAAAAAGGGGGCAGGGCTTTGATTGCATGGTCTTGGATACCATCTTGACTTTTTTTACACTCCCCCACTGCTGCCATACCTGGAAGAGATACTTATTTTTATTTGATTTGATTGATGGCTCTTTGGTCCATAATGCAGCTTAGCAAGAAAATAAAGCAAAATGCAGAAGACGGGCCACTCCTACTCTACGGCCGAGGGAGGCACAGTAGCTGCTTCAGGGTCAGATGTTGCGGGATGAAGAGGGATGGGAGCCATTGAAGGGTTATGCGCAATTTCGCTTGCCCTGCTGTAATTCCTGCTCTCAAGTGTAGTGGAGAATGTTTCCTGTCATCTGCGTGGAAATATAGTTGAGCTGCCAATTTCTGTCCTTCACCTCAGTCAGAAGAATGTTCTGGGATAACACTGCAAGGAAATATTACAGTGCTTTTGAATAAAAAGTGAAACTGATTTATTATAGAAAAATGGCATGAAATGAAGAATGCCCCCCCTTTTTTTTTTTTTTTTGCCTGTACCTTGGCTATACCACTTTTAAGCTAGATGGAAAATTGTTCCCCCTACAAGAGCTAGATTTCAGGCAGAATACTGGACCAGTTGGTCCAAACTGAATGCCCTCCCTAGGTGTTGCTTCAATTTCCAGCATTCTCAGCAATGACCATGGTGGTTGGAGAACTCTGGGAATTGGTCGGTACATTGGGAGGACACCCAGGTTGGACAAGGCTGTGCTGGACTATGTGAATTAATTTGTTTTTCTATTCTGTGTTTTTATTGCCTTTTATTGTTGCATCCTGTAATGCAACAGTAATGACTAAATGAAAGTTCTTACAAGTTTCAAGCCTGGAATGTGGATTTCAGTCTAAAACTTTCCAGTTTGAAGTCTTGCCTACTACGTCTGTAGCTTGAATCATGTCAACTGGATTTATATTTTCTCAGTGGAAATGTTTCGCTCCTTATCCAAGGAGCTTCTTCAGTCTGAGCAAAGTTAGTAAGGGAATCCTTAAATATGTTTCTAGGTGGCTGTGTGACCTTGCACCTGGGGCTAGGTCATGGTTATTTTGAGATGCTATTTCTAAGTCCCTTTATCATATAAAGGAGGATCGTTAAGATTACCATGCTGCTGTTGAGCTTGCGAAATG
This sequence comes from Charina bottae, assembly GCA_023362775.1. NCBI lineage: Eukaryota > Metazoa > Chordata > Lepidosauria > Squamata > Charinaidae > Charina > Charina bottae. Next base: position 44,868,121 of record JALMGJ010000007.1, on the reverse strand, counting down.
GTCTTAATCTTCCTAGGCACAGAAGACAAAGCAGGAAGGAAAATAGGGGAAAGATTGTGCCTGAGGCCCCCACCTCTATTCAAGGAAGGATTTTCCAAGTTGGCATAAATGGATTCCTTGACCCCTCTCTCAAACCACCTATCTTCTCTGTCTAAAATGTGAACATTAATGTCCTCAAATGAATGTCCTTTTTCCTTTAGATGAAGATAAACTGCTGACTCTGGTCCTGTGGTGTTACTTCTCCTGTGTTGGGCCATCCTCCTGTACAAAGGTTGTTTGGTTTCTCCAATGTAGAGTTCAGAGCACTCCTCACTGCACTGGATTGCATAAACTACATTGCTTTTCTTGTGTTTTGGAGTTTGATCTTTGGGGTGTACAAGCCTCTGTCTCAGTGTGTTGGTGGGTTTGAAATATACAGGTATGTGGTGTTTGCCAAATATCCTTTTTATCTTTTCAGACACGCCAGCCATGTAAGGAATGACCAGGTTCTTCCGTTTACTCTGAGTCTCAGCCCTGTCTGTCGCTGTTTTAGGTCTGGTAGATTTAGATTTAGTGAAGGCCCAATTTGGATATCCACAGGCCTTCAGAGCTGTTCTCAGGTGCTGATTTTCATTCTTTTTGGAATCCATGGAGGTGGGGATGGTTTCTGCCCTGTGTGACAATGTCCTGATGACTCCTAGTTTGTGCTGCAGTGGATGGTGGGAGTCAAACATCAGATATTCATCTCTGTGTGTGGGTTTCCTGTAGATCCCTATTTCTAGCTTGCCACCGGTCCCAATGAGGACTTCACAGTCTAGGAATGCCAGTCTGTTGTCCTTGGTGTCTTCTCTGGTGAAGCTAATGTTGGCATCTATAGTGTTTATATGGTCCGTGAAGGCCTGTACTTCCTGGGCCTTGATTTTGACCCAGGTGTCATCCACATACCTAAACCAGTGGGTGGGCACTGTTCCCTGGAATGTGTTGAGTGCTTTCTTCTCCACTTCTTCCATGTATAAATTGGCCACAATGGGTGACACAGGAGAACCCATGGCACAGCCGTGTTTTTGTCTGTAAAAGTCACCTCTGTATGAGAAATAAGTGGTGTTAAGACACAGGTCCAGAAGATGGCAGATCTGGTTTGGGTTGAGATGGTTTCTCCTTTCAAGGGTGCTGTCCTCTTCTAGTCTCTTCCTGACAGCGGATAGAGCATGAGTGGTGGGGATGCTGGTGAAAAGGGAGCACACATCGAAGGAGACCATAGTTTCATCTGTATCCAGTTTCAGGATCTTTGCTTTGGAAACAAATTCTTCCTAATTATGGATGTGGTGTTCAGAGTGTCCAACTAGAGATGCTAGTATGGTAGAGAGGTGTTTGGCAATGTTGTATGTTACCGAATTAATGCTGCTGACTATGGGTCGGAGGGGTGTTCCTTCCTTGTGGATCTTAGGAAGTCCGTAGATGCAAGGGATGGCTTCTCCAGGATACAGACAGTGGTAGGTAATCCTATCGATGGAGCCATCATGTTCCAATTGTTTCAAACAATTGTTTCATAGACATCTTGCCTACTACATTAAGTAGCCCAAAGATTATATCTATGAAAAGTTCTCAGAATATAGTTACTGACTTAGATTATTTCCTTAGATCGTGGATGGGGAGCTTATACCTGTCCTAGATTTTGATTCCCATCAGCCCCATCTATCATGGACCATTATTATTATTATTATTATTATTTCTAACTTATATCACCGCCCATCTCCCCCCACAAGGGGACTCTACCATAGGTAGAGATGATGGGAAATATAGTCAAATGACATATACTTGGGCTCTATATCTATATAGTGGAATTCTGTGACTACAAAATACTGTTGATAGATAAAACTGAAATGAATGGTGCTGAGGCTGCCTTTTCTTTCTTGCTGTTTTTGCTATTTTTTCCCTTGTTTTCCAACTCACCAGAGAGCTAGAAGACTCACTAATCAAACTTGCTAGAGTCCCAAACTGATCCCTTGCAATCTGGCTTATATGTGCATTACCTGAGGCTGTTTCTTTATCAGAATTCTGCATCGTTTGTCTCTTGGATATTGCCTGGTCATCAACAATAGTGGTGGGATACTGTGGAAGGACGGCAAAGCACTGGTGTGGCACCAGCCTGACGATGCCCTCCAGGTGCGTTGGACTACAACTCACAACATCCCCAATCGGCATGGTCATTGGGGGTGGGAATTGTAGCAGTTAAACAAATCTGGATGATATCCAGTTGGCAAGATTGTTAAACTACTTATTCACAAGAGAGCTTTATTTTGCCAATGAACTGTTGAATTATGAAGAAGTGATATGTCTGTTTATGTGTGTGGGGGGGGAGGTTTCTCTGTGAGGCTGTTGTGGATAGTTTCCAAAGAAACTTCAGAGAAGAACTCCAGCATGATCTGGACTGTATCAGTAGGCTTGGTCTTATTGTTTTAGGATTTTATTGAGGTTGAGGTTAGTTTCCCCCCCTCTGGGTGTTAGATTTACATAGACAAGTTAAGAGGATCATGTTATTTCTAATTCATATTGCTGGGAACAGTTGCTGTGCTTACTTCCTATTCATTTGAGCTTTGACTAGAATGACACAGGCTGTACCTCTAGCATTTCTTAAACATCTGGTGCTGCTGCTTAAAACAAGTCTGGGTCCCTGATATATAGCATCTCCCAAGATTTAAGGCATCTGAAGAAATGATTTTCTAACTCAAATGTTTCTCAATCTCAACAATTTTAAGATATGTGGACTTCAACTCCAAGAATCCCCCAGCCAATGTTGAGAAACACTGCTCTAACTCAGCGGTCCCCAACCTTTCTGGCACCAGGGACCAGTTGTGGAAGAAAATTTTTCCACGGACTGGGGGGCGGGGTTTGCAGGCGGGAGCCAATCGTGCGCACCGGGGGGCGGGGTTTGCAGGTGGGAGCCAATCACACGAACCGGGGGCGGGGTAATCGCGCACACCGGGGGGTGGGGTTTGCAGGTGGGAGCCAATCACACGCACCGGGGGCGGGGTAATCGCGCACACTGGGGGGCAGGGTTTGCAGGAGGGAGCCCCATGGCCCACTTCCTAACAGGCTGCAGCCCACAGGTTGGGGACCCCTGCTCTTACTCATCAAATTATCCTGTGGTTCATCTCTGAATCTTTAAAGTGTTACAGGTTCTTTATATGTGGGCTGCTTTTACTACAGTCCCGGTGAGTAAAGTATTTTTCTAATCTCTTAGGTCCTTCAAGATGCGGCCCACACCTGTTTGCACAATAGGTGTTAATGTTAGGGTTGTCCTTGAAGTTCCTTCTTCATGCATAGAACTCTGCATTAGTTTCAGTAGTACTGAATGAACTTCACTCTGCAGACTTTGTGTCTGCTTTTCCAGAGAGTCTCTCTCCTGTAAATGGAGCATTTCATTGCCAAGTTCCTCCTCTTCTTTTTTTTCCCTAGCCTGTCTCCATTCCTTTGAAAACAGCCAGACACACTGAAATTCAGCAAACCAAACTTCTCTGGCTAGGGAAATGTGATGAAAAAAATGCCTGTGAAACTAGCACATGGTATGGTGCTGTTAAAATCACAAAGGGTGGGGGGAGGGAGGGAGGGAAGACTACAGGTAGTCCTCACTTACCAACCACAATTAGGACTGGCAGCTCCATCGCTAAGTGCCGTGGTTGCTAAGTGAAAAATCACATGACCGTGCCAGACTTACAGTGTCACTTCGGCTTCCATTGTTAAGCGAATCACCACGGTGGTTAAGCAAGACATCACGTGATTGCGACTTACGATTTCACTTCCGCATTCTCCATTAATTTCTGCTTCTTGGAAGCCAGTTGTGAAGCTCAGAAATGGCAGTCGTGTGACCGTGGGATGCTGCAATGGTCGTAAATGTGAGGATTGGTCACAAAGCTGGTTTTTTTCAACCATCCTAACTTTGAACAGTCGCTAAACAGTGCAGTTGGTAAGTGAGGACTACCTCTATGTGCTAGGTTATCCAAGTTCACTCTCACTTTAACTCTGTTTTTCAAATCCACTTTCTGTGTACTTCACTGTTCTATTAGTAGTCATTCCAAATGGAACAAAGCTCATTTAAGCACATACAACCTATTATTATTATTATTATTATTATTATTATTATTATTATTATATTTTTATCCCACCTTTTATATATGTATATGTATATAGCTCAAGGCAGCGAACATACCTAATGCTCCTGCCTCTTATGTTCCCCACAACAGCAACCCTGTGAGGTGGGTTGGGCTGAGAGAAAGGGACTGGCCCAAGGTCACCCAGCTGGCTTTCATGCCTAAGGGTGGGTCACAGTCTTCTGGTTTCTAAGCCAGCATCTTAACCACTGCACCCAACTGCTCACTTCCTGCCTTCTGTTTTACATCGAGAGCCAGTTTGGTCTAGTGGTTAAGATGCTGGCTTAGAAACCAGGAGACTGAGAGTTCTAGTCCCGCCTTAGGCATGAAAGCCGGCTGGGTGACCTTGGGCCAGTCACTCTCTCTCAGCCCAACTCTCCTCACAGGGTTGCTGTTGTGGGGAAAATAGGAGGCAGAAGGAGTATTAGGTATGTTCACCGCCTTGAGTTATTTATAAAAACAATAAAGGCGGGATAGAAAATAAATACATACAAAAATACAAATTGTAAACTTAAGGATCTACAGTGGACTGTAACACTGTTATAGGGCCATTGTTGGGCTGCATAAAAGGTATATTTTATGTAAATTGCACTGGATAAATAATGTACGACATGCTCTCTCTAAATACACAGTTTGGTGATACCCAGATGAAGTAAATAAAATCCTTATTGGGAGCTTCTGGCTTTGATTTATGGAGGTTGTCCTCAAGTGCATCTGGAGGGCATCTGGTTGGAGGCAGCTGTTCTGAAAGAACCATAAAATTATTTTGATGTTTCTGTTAATCAAATGGTAGATTGAGGATAGTGTTCAGATATATGTTGCAATCTTAAAGCAGTGAACAGTGATGATGCTGGACTTAACCTATGCCTATAACTTGCAGCTATGTGTACTCACTATAATCACTCTGAAATAATCCTCTTTTTTACCCATTAATCCTTCACAAGGTGAAGGAAAACCTCAGAGCTTGGAGATTTCACAAGTGTGCTTTAATACTTTTCTGCAGATTCTCTTTCCCTCTCACCAACTACCCTTTTTAGGTTTTCTAATCTGAAGTCTGTTCCAATTAGGGTTTAACAAATGGTTTGGAATTGCGAGCAAGCTTGGAATTCACTCAGTCTACCAGAAATTCCTTTCTAAAGTCACACTCAACCTAATATAGGCTCCAAATATTTTCAAGTCTCCTTTTTATCTTTAGCTCTAATAATAGTATTGATAAGTCAACAGTATGTGGGCACTGAGAAGGAATCAATATGTTCTTATCTTAGAGCAGTATTTTTCATCCAGTGTCCAAGAGACAATGGATCATAGTTCTCACCAATTTTGGCTAGTGGGGACGCTACCAGCTGAGGGAGAAGACATGAAGACTGTTGGGAGGTGGTCTTAGAGTGACAATCCAGATGAGGAAGATACTAGTAATTATTTGATGTCTGTCATAACTACAATCTACATGGCTTTTTCTATGGATATTTATCTATTTGTTTCACAGAGTTTGTAACCCACCCCAATCCTCAAACTTTGGGCAACAAACAACAAAGTAAAAATATGGAATAAAAACCAAAAGAGACACAATCAATAGAACTCCCCCAGATAGCCACCAGAAACATTCAATCCTGGTTGAAAGCACAGTGGGAAAGTGTTGTTTTAACAGCTTTATGAAATACCAGGAAGGAAGAAGGGCTGCTCGCAGGGGATGACGTTCCTGGATGTTTATTGACATAAAGCAACTTATTCTTGGGAGAATGCAATTGAGGCTTAGTTTGCCTCATCTAGACCCTGACAGTCTCCAGCTTTCCATGGCATCCTGTTTGGCCTGGAGTGGCAACAAGTGTCATCCATGTACTGATGACATCTCAGCCCAAACTGCTGAGTATCCTCTTCCAGGCTTCAAATAGATATTAAATAACATGGGGGAGAGAACCAAACCCCGTGCTACCCTGCACTGGAGCAATCATGGCCTGAAATCCCCCCCACCTCCAAATTACAGACTGGAACTGCCCACTCAGGTAGGAGCAGAGCCACAGAAGTATAGTGCCTTTGACCCCCAATCCTTAAAAGTATTCTAGCAAGGTGATAAAGGTAAAGGTAAAGGTTCCCCCCGCACATTTGTGCAGTTGTGTCCGACTCTAGGGGCCGGTGCTCATCTCCGTTTGTTAGCCGAAGAGCCAGCATTGTCCGAAGATGCTTCCACAGTCATGTGGCTGGCACGATGCACGTGGAACGCTGTTACCTACCCACCAAAGTGGCACCTATTTATCTACTTGCATTTGCATGCTTTCGAATTGCTAGGTTGGCAAGAGCTGGGGCGAGTACGGGAGCTGCTAAGAGATCTAACAGGACCAGGAAGGGTGCACTCTACCGTACCCATTGAGGTCTATATGAAAGTCATTACCAGGGCAACCAATGCTATTTCCATCCTATAACTGGATCTTCCTCCTGCCTTGCAGAAGTCCAGAAAATCTGTCTCTTCTAGACTGAGCTGCTATTACCACTTTCTCAGCCAAATTGGAGACTGGAGGAAACTTATCAAAAACAGTTTGGTCAAAGGAAAGTGCACAACGTCTTTTGAAATAGATGGCATGAACACCTCTTTCAAAGAAGCATTTACAGTTTTCCTGATCCAGCCATTCATGCTCTGCCTTTGTGCCCAAAATAACCAGGAAGGACATGGATCAAGCTGTCAAGTGATGGAACCTATCCCACAAAGAATCCTATCCATTTCCTTATGCATGATAAACTCAAATTAATCCCAGACAACAACACACATTTCTGCTGAGATAACTTAGGAAGGCCTTCTGGCTGCCATGGAGGCTGTGAACTCATAATGTTCACCAAACCCCTCTTGGCATGGAGGCTGAAGTCCCCCAAGACGATAAATCTGGAAGCTCCAATACCAGCCCTGAGATGTCATCTACTGGTAGAGGACCACTGCTAAGCAGCTAGGCAACCAGTACACCTTAGCCTATGGTGATTGCCCAGTTCTACATAGAGACATTTGCATCCAGTTATCTCCAGGGCAGTGTTCCTCACTACTACAAAGGTCTCCTGTACCATCACAGCCATCCCTTTTCCCTGACAAAGGTGTTACGGTTGCAGGACCTGAAACCTAGCTGGACACATTTCCTGTAGGGCCACGTCCCAACCAGGTCTCAATAACACATGTACTGTATTCATCCCCCAGGATATCATAGGTGGACGCAGTCTTATACTGCATTAATTTGACATTTATCAGGAGCGGCTGAAGGCCATGCTGCCTGACAGTTTGGCCTCCTGGGCTTAGAAGAAGGGACTGCACCAACATGCAGATTCCTTCTTGTGTAATGGGCTACCCAGTGTGGTTAAAGTGCTGAAGGACAAATGGGGAAATCAAGGCTCAAGTGTACTCTCAGCCACAGAAGTTCACTCCCTCTCAACCCAATGTTCCTCATAGGATGGCTGGGATAAAATTGGAGGTGGGAGTGCTTTGAATCCCTAGAAGAAAAGAGCATATAATTATTTATTTCTCGTTGTAATTTAGAATTGGTGCTTATTGAGAGTCTTTAGTGGTGCATAGTGGTGTATTTTCTTGCCTTGCAGGAGGTTGCCACCGTAAATAAATATTAAATTACAAAGTCTGTAACTGAAAGGTCTCACAGGGCTGGAAACATCTAGGTGCTGGCACGTGGAATATTTTCTGTTCAGCCAAGGGAAGACCTGGTGTCTTAACAGTTGTTTATGGCCGTAAAATATGGGACTAGCCAGTGCAAGCGATTTCAAAACATTTTTCAATTCTTTTTTAGCAATACTGCCTTGGTGTTTATTAAATCATAGAAACAAATCCTATAAAAAGTGCAGCCGTGTCCATGATTTCAAGTTAGATCTTTTCCTGCTATCCTGCACAGTGAATTAAAACTGGAGAACACCCGGCATCGCAACTGATGCCATCACCCTTACCACTAAAGTACACAATATTTAAGCTAATGTATTTTTACATTAAGTAAGGGGCGTGGTGGCTCAGCGGGTAAGACGCCAGGCTTGTTGATCAGAAGATTGCAAGTTCGGAGGTTCGAATCCCTAGCCCTGCGTGCGGAGTGAGCTCCCGCACTAGCTCCAGCTCTTGCCAACCTAGCAATTCGAAAGCATGCAAATGCAAGTAGATGAATAGGTACCACTTCGGTGGGTAGGTAACAGCGTTCCACGCGTGTCATGCGGCCACATGACCGTGGAAGCGTCTTCGGACAACGCTGGCTCTTTGGCTAACAAACGGAGATGAGCACCGGCCCCTAGAGTCGGACACGACTGCACAAATGTGCGGGGGCTACCTTTACCTTTACCTTATTTTTGGCACAGTCAGCATGCCACCTGTTCTAAACCTTTGCAAAAGCAGGAGACAACAGCTGTTCGTGCCAACCCATTCCTGTATATAAACAATGCGAAAGAATAAAGCTGACTTTTTTAAAATGTTGGATTTCATTTGCTTTCCAGTGTTGGCTTTAAAACTTGCAGTCCTGCTGTTAAATGACCACTTAAATTAGAGCTCTAAGGCACAGGTATGCAACTATTGAATTGTAATGTTTAAAATGACAGAACGAGGAAACGATGAACTACATGGGAAATAATCCTATTGATTAAATTCATTACTTTATTTAAATTTAATTCAATAAATTTTAGTTTTCTCCTGGGCCTACCCATTTTTGAAAAGTGGCCCCAGCATGCCACTCCAAAGCCAGGTATAGGAAGCCACCTTTGGGAGCGGTTAGCATATATTATAGGTGTACTTAATGTGCTTTTGGGGCAAACCATAAAATACTCCAATTGCAGCTTCACAAACACATCATAAAGATTAGCTCTGAAAACATGGTGCATTTTGTGACAACATTCACTCAGTCCCCTAAGCGATAGCTGTAATTGGTTTGGCTCCAGAGTACAGACTTGCTACTTGTGCAGTGCAGAGAAATAAGTGGGATTTAAATGTGGATGTAGAATATTCTCTTTCTCTTGTAAATCTGGAACAATATAATAGTAAAAGGGAGAACTGGTGCTTACCTTCTCTCTTGTCAATTATAGCTTCAATCTGTACTGCAAGCAGTAGGCAGAAGCATTTTGTTCCAGGACCACAAAACATTGTAATTAGCGATGTACAAAATCTGTCATTCCAGGGATATAACATTCTGGGCAATTCCAGAAAATACCATTCTTCCTCTGCAGACTATACCAACTTGGATCGTCTGTGTGTGTGTGTGGTGGGGAAGGTTTTCAGCAATTTTCCAAGTGGATCATGGTGCAGAATGGTGCAGAATGTTCCATCTCCAGAAGAGAACATTTTACACAGCTCTAGCTGTAATGTGCATAACAAATAATTCAAGTGGAACTTTCTTCACTTCACAAAATTATAGTAACACTGTGTTTGTGTGTGTGTGTGTGCGCGCATGCACATTTAAGTGTAGCTTATGTAAGCGTCAAATCAATTCAACTAGGACCGATTCAAAAGGTCAGAAACAGTATTCCAAATAAATGATACAAATGATACTTAATAAGCATGTCCCAAGTGCAGAAATAAGATCAAAAGTTAAAATAATCTCACAGGATGCTGTCAAGTGCAACTTTGCTTCACTCTGTTTAAGGACGGGTTGCTGTGCCAAAATTAGATTCCAGATTTCATATTCAAGATGGTCCTGAGTTTTGTCTTATTAGTGTGGATTGGCAGGAAGTGGACTTTTATGGACTTCCTAAAACTGGGTTAGCTACTTTCAGGGTGTTTTTTTTTTTAATGCGTGGAATAAAATATGCCCTTCTGTTTTCTAACACTGACCACCTTTGTCTCAGCTTTCTAAGTTCATTATGCATTGCATGCAAGACTATCAATCATTTTCCTTCTAGAATTTAGCTGGTATCTTTAATGTAGGTGTGTATACCTCTAAACAACCAGAGCCCTCCCAGAATTTTCTTTACAATTATTTTTTTAACTTGACAGAAGAGGAAGAAATAAATAAATATATGGGACATAGTTCTATTAATTGTATTCGCATGAGAGCCAGTGCATGTTAAGGGAAAGGCATTGGGCTAGGATGCCCACTTTCAGTCATGGAAGCTCACTGAGGACCTTGGTGAAGTGAGATGTTTTTTCAACTTCCCGGTCTTGCCTACAGTTCTAGGACTTTCTAATGGTCTTCCAATCAGGTGCTAAACAGATCTAACCCTAATCAGTTTTTTAAGATCAGCCAATGTTGGTATGGTGCTGCCAGCTAGATGGGCGGGCGACTTCAGGCCAGTCCCTGTCTCTCTCAAGATTGTGGTGAGGCGGAACGGAGTTGCTCTAAGAACCTGGGCAGGATACAAATTGGACAAATGTCTAACATATCCATATTGAATTTTATTCAAGTTAAATTCAATAAACTTGAATTTTTATCTTGGCTAGGTTTGCACCATAACCCCCCCCCCCAAGCTTGTGTACCTCTGCTCTAGCACTTACATCTACTTAATACAGCTTTCCATTAATTGTAATAATTAGAAGGGTTTTCCCCTGCACAGTCGTGTCCGACTCTAGGGGGTGGTGCTCATCTCCGTTTCTTAGCCAAAGAGCCAACGTTGTCCGGAGACGCTTCTGCGGTCACGTGGCTGGCATGATGCATGCGGAACGCTGTTGCCATCCCACCAAAGTGGTACCTATTTATCTACTTGCATTTGCATGTTTTCGAATTGCTAGGTTGGCAAGAGCCGGGGCGAGTGCGGGAGCTCACTCCGTCCCGCGGCGCTCGGGTCTCGAACCGCCAACCTTCCAATTGACAAGCCTGGCGTCTTAACCACTGACCCATCGCGCCCCCTCTAATAATTAATTATTTAAATTTAAATAACAAATTTAAATAATAATAAATAAATTAGTACTCCTTACTAAAGTAAATAATAGTATTTATTTTTTTTCCCTTTAGCTCCGTTTTGCCTATTTGTTCCCCTCGGGAAAAGGAGCTACTGTGTTCAAGCCTATGTTCATTTCCTGAAGGTTTTCAGCCAACTGCACAGATTCTTCAAACTCCAGGTTCTCTGTGTGCCTCTTTTGACTTTGTCCGCTTCATAATTTCTTATTCTTGTTCCAAAGAAAGCCTGGCCTTTATCCCATACCTTCCAAAGCGTGTTCCCGCAGTGACATCCTCTTTTCTGAATGCTTTTTGCGGGGGGGGGGGGGGGGAGAACAAGGCAGAAATGCAGCTCTCATTACCTTGATGAGAAAGAACAGAAAACAGCCACCACCTGCAGAGCTGGGGAATATTCAGGTTGAAAATCTCACCGGAGTTCAGTGGAAGGATAGTTTGGTTGCCACTTCCAGGCTTTGTTCCAGAGCCAGATGGGATCCAAAAAACCCACTTCTCAACCCCTGCTGTATTGCAGAAGTTTGCAATATGATTGCCGAAAATCAGCTTAGAACCAGGAAATGCAAAAACGAAGAGCGATGTGTGCCTTAAAAAAAGAATCCCAGAAACATCCTAATCTGCCGATCTGGCCTTTTGAGTTGTACTAATAATGATTTTAGTTATTTTTATTTGTTTGTCATTTTCTATACTTTAGTTAGATTGCTAGCTACCTTAAGTGGTAGAAAGGCAGCGTATATATTTAAATAATATGTGCTACTTAACAATGATCACTATTGGGTGTTACTACTACTATTAGGTGTTCACAAACCATGCTACATCAAACAAATATATTCCGTAAGCTTGTTGTTTCATAAAAGTTGGCATGATGTATTTAAGCGAGCAGTGAAGAGAATGCTAAAAGTTACATTTTAATGGAGCTACATAATGTCCTAATTGTTACCATGACCAGGTCCATTAGTATCAAAATAATATTTTATGTATTTTTCTGTAAAACAGGAAAGATTATTCTAATATATCTTAGTATTTAAGAATTCCCATTTTACAGTAGTGTGATAACTATAATCAAGACTACCAATTTACTGTTGATAAATATTCTTTGAGAAATGCCTTTGTTATGGTTATGGAGCAATTCTATCAGTGTAGAGACACCACTTTTGGTTATTGGTCTAATGTCAAAAGGAATGAGATACAGACCATTCTTTTTACATTCAGTTTAGGGGTTATGTTACTTCTTTGTAGTTTCTCTCAATGATTATAATGGGAGAGAAATTACGTACAGGTAGTCCTCAGTTAATGACGGTAATTGGGACCAGGAATTCTGGCGCTGAGTGAGATGTCATGTGACTGCACTGACATAATGGCAGTTCCAGCAGTTCCAGTTGCAATTGTTAAGCGAATCCCGCATGGTTGTTAAGCGCAACGTCACATGATTGCCATTTGACTTCCCCATTGACTTTGCTTATTGGAAGCTGGCAGTGAAGGTCACAAATGGCAATCATGTGACTGCGGGACGCTGTGACTGTTGTAATCGCAAGCCGGTTGCCAAGTGGCCAAATCGTGATCACGTGACCGTGGGGATGCTGCGACAGCTGCAACTTCAAGGACTGTTTGTAAATCTCCTTATTCAGCTCCGTCGTAACTTTGAACAGTCACTGAAGAAATGGTTGTTAACCGAGGACTACCTGTATGTCAGATTCAGGGTTAGTATACATTTCCCCAAGGCTATGAAATTGTGGATCTAACTTACAGATACCTGTTTGACATATAAATTACAGGCATTGTGTAAGTTGTTTTATTAGTAATCAGTGGGAAGTCTGGGTATTGCATTCCACATGCTTCTGTTTGAGTGTAGAATAGTGTCACTTTTAGGAAATGCCACATTTGTTCTCCTTATTGTCTTTTTAGGAAAACAAAGGTTGAGAATTCAAATCTACATAAATTATAGCTGTAAAATTTGCTCCCAGGGCTTTCAAAATGATTCCCAATTCCTTGCTGGAATGGCAAGCGCTGAAAGCAGGGTAATGCACTAATGATATTTAGATATTGTGTTTTGTGCAGATGTGGTCTTCTAGTCCTGTTCATAAGCAAATTACTGGAGATGGACATTGGGCTTGAGGGTTTGGGTCTGTTTTCTTCCCTGGGTTAGACATCATCCCTCCTCTGTGAAGACATTGGGGTCCTTGTTAAAGATGACTGTTTTAGTGCTTCTGAAAATGCAAGTTCACTATCTTTATTAGGTTACATGGCAAGACATTAGGTATTTTCCCATTAAATCTGAAAATCTGAAATGATTTGGAATGGTTAAGATCTAGCACCAAAAATGGAGACCTTCCAAGCATTAAAGGTATTTATTATGTTCTTTAAGTCCCTTGGTTATAAGGAGACTCTCCCTTTTTTTAACATTGGATCCAATCCCATCTTCTTTTGTTTACGATTAAAGTAGGTATTTTATGTTGAGAAAGAGCATTAATAGATCAAAGGAAGATGAAGTCTCTTCAGTTCAATAGGGTACTTATAATTATGCAAGCATTGCACTCTAATGGCTAATATGCTGCTATAATTGGTCATTTGTTTCGTATATTACTATGGCCATTATAAGTGCTTATTTCTTAATTATATGTGTTTATCTATCTATCAGATAAACTGAAGGCGATGTAAATCTATCAAATTTATTCCCACTGCAAATATTGAAATTCTTCTCCCAACGATTCTCCCTGGTCCCCTTTCCTCCTTCCTCTCTGCTAATCTTTCTGATAACAGACAGTATCTTGAGGCAAGCTTTTACTCCTGTACAGTTATGGGAGACCTCTTCCAAATTGAACGGAAGAGTGTTGCACGAGAACTGTTGAAACCACATCTGGTTGGTGATTTGATCAGAGCTTTTTTGAAGATTGTGGCCCCAAAACCGTGCTCCATATTCGGATGGATGGATGGATGGATGGATGGATGGATGGATGGATGGATGATAGATAGATAGATAGATAGATAGATAGATAGATAGATAGATAGATAGATAGATAGATAGATCTGTTTTACTTCTGTTCTTGCTTCAGTGTGAGCGCATTGGACAAAACACATCCTGGAATGGGGACAGAGATTATCCCTTTTCTCTGAAACTCTGATGGCAGAAGAAACTCTGAAGCTCATGTTTGCCAAGGGCTGGTAGAACATTCACTATTGGTAATTGTGGTGACTGAACCTATAACATTTTTATAGTGGTTATTTTTCACATTCAGAAACTGGGCTTCCGGTGGGAATGGCGGACTGAACGGCTGTGCCCGCTGGTTCAGTGGGCGGAGCTGACAACGCGGTAACTTTTTTTGGGCTCAGGAAGCTTTTCCTGAAGCCCAGAAACATTCTCCGGATCAAGGAGAATACCTGGAATCCCATCTGTCCTCCGGACGGCTGCTTGCAGCCAGAAGATCGCAAACAGCGTTTCACGCTTGACTGGTAAGAGCAGCCGGGAGACTGGGACATCACCATTTCCAAGCTGCGCTGTAGCCTTAAAGGGACACTTTAATAAAGACTGGCCACCCCATTTCTAAATCACCAATTTGTATTTTTTTTAAGTATATGTGCCCCAAGAGAGGCTTTCTACAGCGAGGAGAAGCTGATTCTCTTGGTGCTTAACGTTATTTTTGGGATTACTTTTTTTAAAAAAATTCTTTTTAAGTTTTGGATTTCATTTTCCCTCCAAAGGAAATTCCAAAGATTGAGAGTAAACAATTGTCTTCCTGTTATTATTATTGTATTAAATTTGAAGATATTAGAATTTTCCTACACGTTGAATCGGCTGATTTGAACCTTTAGCTTTCTATTTTCACTTTCCCTTGAGAACAGTCTGCTATTTCACTCTCACTTTATGTAAACACACTTTGGAACTCTTCCATATCTTCGACTTTCATTGGTTAAGCTCCTAGGGGGCGCCATAATCTACTGCGTGAGACATGGAGGATGTCAAACAGATTTTTTCTGACCTTCACCAGGATTTTAAACAGATTTCTTCTGACTTTTATCAAACTTTTATGCAAGATATCCAGGACATTGTGGAAAATATGAGATCTAAAATGTGCCATCAGGTTGGGGATGTGGTGGATGAAAGTGAGGAATTTAGGAGCAATAGAAAGATTTTTTTAAGACTGAGATTGAGATTTTTATTGAGATGCTGGATGAAGATTGGATAATGGAGTTGGAGAAATCTAAGGGAGAGAGTGATCTGTAAGCCATAAGTAAAATCGATCTCCTGGTGGAATGCCATGAAAAGAACCTGGAATCTTTGAGGGGGGCAGTTGGGCTGTTTGATTTTTTTAAGAGGAAAGCTCTGTGTACATTGGAATACGTAAGTGCTATGGTTTATTTTGAAGTGGGATAAGGGTTGAAGAATGTTCATCTGGTTTGCTTTAAGGATTTCATTGATGCTATTTGCCTTTAAAGATTTGGATTTACTGTTTTGAATTGGCTTTTTTTAGGGTTTATTAAGATTAAAATTATTAAAACTGTTGTATTAGGGTTAAAGAATGTTTATTTGGTTTGCTTTAAGGATTTGATTGATGTATTCCCTTTTAAAGATAGGGAATTACTGTTTTGAATTGTCTTTGTTTTTTGGGTTTATTAAGATTGGGATTATTAAAATTGTTGTACTATTAAGTATAATAGACAACTTATGTGCTTTTTAATTCTTATTACAGTAGACAGAAATGTATAGAATAGTGGTAGGAAGGGAATAATTAAATAGAGGAGAAAGATGTTTAGGAAGCTTATATTAATTTTTTTCTTTATTTAAATATAAGGGGGAGGAGTAACTGTACTTAGTGATTTTTATTATGTGATAAAGTGGAATGACTTATAGAAATAATGTGGTTTGGTTTAATATAGAGTAAGAGATTGTTTATGGAAATTTTGTATATCCTTGCTGTTAAAAGTTGGAAGCCACATCTTTTGTAAATTAAAAAAAAATATCTTGTGTTTCTGCACTTTTAGTTTTTTCTTCCTTGTAGTTTTTTGTTTTTTGTCGTTTTTATTCTTTTCCCAAAATCTAATAAAATTTACTTAATTTTTTCCCCCACATTCAGATACTGGTGTAGTAGCCAAAACGATTACTATTGCCATGCTGAGTAAAAAACTGAAAAGACCCTCTATATCATTGCTGTCTTCCACTAGACAGTACATAGAAATAAAAAAAAAATTAGATGGCAAGATTAGAGTGGAAGTGATAGAAATTGTCATATTTTGGAAATTGGCCTATTATTATGTTTGTTTCAGAAGTTGCAGTGATCTGTGTGTTCGGTGGTCTGTTGTTAGACAGACTACAGTTAGCGTTACAGGCTGTAGGCTCTCTGACCTTCCTCAACCTGGTTCCTTCAATTTTTGTAACCCCCGAACAAGTAAGAAGCACCACATCAGGGAGACCGCCCTTTGCAAGTTCTCTGTTCCACACCTTTTTTGCTCTTGGTGAGAATTTCTGAATTAGCGTTTTGTCAAACGTGCAGTTGTATACATTTTCTTTTGAACATTGGCGTGAAGAGCCTGTAAATCAATTGATATGAAGATTTTTGCAAGAAATCTTACTCAAAATACTGTAGAAAATAATGGAAGTTTTATAACAAGTGGTTAAAATGTGTATCTGGAAAACGTGTATCTGGAAAAGACCCTGATGCTGGGAAAGACTGAAGGCAAAAGGAGAAGGGGACGGCAGAGGATGAGATGGTTAGATAGCATCACCGATGTAACGAACATGTATTTGAGTAAACTCCGGGAGACAGTGGAGGACAGGAAGGCCTGGCGTGCTATGGTCCATGAGGTCACGAAGAGTCGGACACGACTAAACGATTGAACAACAACAACAAAAATGTGTATGTGTTGTAAATGTACTAAATTTTTTGCTTATTTATAAAAGAAGGAAAGAGGCCAAAATTTTCAGGTCTCTTTAGTACTAGTTTAAAAAAATTTCCATTGTATTTTTCCATTACTATATTCATAAAGGCTTAAATAATATATGAAGAGACATGGATACATGAGCAGTTGCATTATTCTTTAAGACTGTAACAAACGAAAAGGAACTAGGAATGCTTCTAGTACAGAATGAGCTTCCTAACAAATAGCTTACTTGGTGGGTGAAAGAACAGGCAAATGGGATATAAATATGTATTTGCAATATAAATATGTATTGCAATGTACATTTTATGTAAATATGGAAAGTACAAATACAGTAGGTACATTGCTCAATTGTGTATGTTAGTCTGTAGCTTTCAATATGTAGATTGCACAAAATCATCCTGTATAACTGAAAATCATAGCTTATTTCATTTGTTGTTTTCTGGGTGGTAGAGCTAAGATTGACCACAGTTCATCCACTGATTGGGTCTTACAATATGGTAATAAGAGAATAGATAGAATAAACTTGCAGTCTGGAAAACTGGCTTCAACTTGTCTTGACATCTGATAAGTAAATATGGCTGAATTCAAATAAATCATAATGCACTTGTTGTGCCTCTTCATTTTGCTCAGCAAATAATAATTTACAGAATTGCCTAAAACTCTCAATTATTTCATTTTGAAAAATATGCCTTCACAGGAACAAATTTGGTTGAAAGAAACCTGAATAATTAAAATTGGTTCAAACATGGTATTATGAATGTAGTTCCCCTACCAGCTCACACATTTCCTTGGATCCACTTTTTTTTACCTGGGAGAGATCTGCCTTGTCCCTAAGGTGGTGTCAGAAAATGTGACTCTTTTCAGAAAAAAAGGAACAATATGAGGGAAGTGAAGAAGCAGCTGGGAAAAGCACCAGGTTGTTGTATACAGCTTCTGATTGAGGTTTAGGCCGGGGGATGTCCAAGTAGTAGAAACAAAGGGAATATCTGTTTCAAGGGACTTCTAGTTCTGAAGAATTAGGTAAGAAGTCTAGCCAGGAATCTGCACTAAGGTTAGTATCTTTTTCTGTGGTTTCTAAGTGTTCTGTTTTTTAAAGTTTCTTTGTACAAGTTCAGTAATTGTGTGTACCTCAGCCTTTTAGGCAAGGAAATGACATTTCTTCAGAATCTTTTCTGATCTGTAGTAATTAATTCTAATATCTTTCTATAGATTCTGGTCGAATGCTCTTCTGTAGTAGACCAGCAGCATTTTGAGATTTGCTGGGAGCATTGTCTCCTTTCCTATTGAATGTTGGCACTTTGGATATTGAAAATTAAAAAGGATGTTTCTGTTGTTGTTGTTGTTTTTTGAAGTTTGATCTAGTTTATCTCCGGTGAGATTGACCTATCGTCCAAGTGGGGAGGAAAGGCTGAAACCTCTAGTCAAAATTATTTCAGCTGCTGCATTTCTTGCCCTTTAATTGTCAGAAAAGCAGCACAGGTTGTGTGAGCCGTATCTCTCTCACATATTTGGGTTAGGGGTAAGTTGATGCATCTCCTGGAAGATAGGTGCTATCAACAGGAACTACCAAGCCACTCCCCCAAAACAGGAGGCAGGGCCAGTGTGTGAAGACCCAAAGACTTCTGGGAGAGGAGGTTTGAGATTTCCATGCTAGAGGCACAGCTACTCCACTATGCACGGGTATACTATGAAAATAAGTCTTCCCCAGTCCTCCAGATATTTTGGACTATAACTGCCATAGTAATGACTCTAATTTTTTCTCCTCTCATTACTGTTCTAAGCATTGTTTGCAATGTTGTTGCCGTTTCAGCAATAAACTGAAAATTTTGATGTTGGATAAGTAACAGTACTACTATTTTCACAAGAAGAATTTCAGATGATGCATTAAATTTCTGTTTTGTACATTCGTTTAATGACCTACCAAACATCTTGGTCACTATTACTGAAGCCATTTGTGTTAAGTGGGTACTTTTTATTGACACCCCAATGCACTTATTGATTAGATTACAAATGTTGACATTCTTTCCTTAAAATGTTTGGATTAGGAATGTGATAACAGAGGACAATTCAGCAGTTATTCGGAAATCTGTTGGTGGAGTGCATTTACAATTTTGTAGACATAAAGATGCTTTTACTTTGTTCTGGCAGTTGCAGTATTAAAAATCAGAAAAGGCATTGGAATGTTAAGTGAACTGGGTGAAGGACATAATACAAATGTAACGAATTACAAATTGTCTGTTGAGAAAAATTCTTTCTCAAAACACTTGAACTTTGGGTCAGCCAATGAAATTAAATGTCAATAGTTTCATAGTGAGCTTTCAGAATTAATTGGCACAGGATGACTTGAGTACTGGCACAGACGGTGCTGAAATAGAATTTACATTCTTAATAGGAAAAGATCTTTCAATAACTGTTAATAATAATTTGTAAATGTGGCACTGTTTGTACATAATGATAAGCCAGAATTGCTGGCTTATCTTGAGTTATGGGGAATATATAGGGTGCTGGTGCTATTCATTTCTGTTCTTTTTATGTAATGCAAACATTTTGTAGCATGAGTGGCTTTTTTTTAAATGAAAACAGTATATAAATTCAATAGATCAGCAATAAATATACAATAGTTCCTTTATTCGTGGCCTCCTAGCTTGGCTAGTTCAGGAAAAACAAACCTGATGCCTGACCTTAGATTAGTGTTTCTCCACCTTGGCAGCTTTAAGATGGGTGGATTTCAACTCCCAGAATTCCCCAGCCAGCATGCTAGCTGGGGAATTCTGGGCAACTCCACGCATCTTAAAGTTGCCAAGGCTGAGAAACACTGGCTTAGATCATCAGCTCATGCAAAGGAGGCATCAGACGCGAGTGTTGGGTGAGTTTTTTGTGCATCTCTGCGTTACTTATTCACAGTGGTACAAACCAGAAGGGCAAACGGTTTAAAACCTCCGTGGCAGATCTGTTCTCCAGGGGTTCTCCGGTAATAAAGGATTGCTATAAACTGCCACCAGCCAGGCTGAACCTCCGGATATCCCCTGAGTCGACTAAGTGAGGACTTCTTAGCTGTTCTATCAAGGACGTCTCCCTTCAGCCCAATTCTAGTAAAGCAAAAAGGAAGGCGCTCGGGATGTTTCTGCTCAGTGCCCAGAATTGCAGCTTAAGCAGCCTTGTGCCAAGGTGTGTGTGCTCTGGAACCACGCAGTCCTTAATGCGGGGGAAGTTTCCATGAGAAATTCCATTCGAAAACGAATGAAGCCAAACCCCTAAAGGAGTTTATTGGAAAAAGGAAATATAGCGGGGGAAGGGAAGGCCACAGTCACACACACACACACACACACACACAGATAATCCACAAATCAATATAGTTAGCCTAGCTAAACTAGTCACAGTCCTTACTGCTTCCTTGAATAAGCTTAGGTTTAGCACATGTTCACTGCAAAGAAGATGGTTGGGGAAAGACTGGCTGGGCATCTTGGCTTGGGTGTTCATAGGCAGGCCTTCTTGATACTTCTTCTTATTTTCTCTTGCCTTCTTCTTGAGCATTTCTCTCCAGGTTTGCAGAATGTGGGGAATAAGTGAAAGCCAGCTTCTGTGAGTGAACTAACTATTGATGGCTGTTGTGGGTCTTCCGGGCTGTGTGGCCGTGTTCTGGAAGTTGTGGTTCCTAATGATCCTTTGACAATACATTGGACTAACTATTGTTTTGCCCAGTGAAGGACTACAGTGTGCTCCAGCTATATTGTCCTGGGCAGAGCTTTCCAAACTTTTCATGTTGGTGACACACTTTTTAGACATGCATCATTTCGCGACACACTCTTACAGCAGGGCACAAGGCAGGCACTAGGACCTGTGCGGAATCCTGGCAGGGCAGGTTTGGAGGCACAAGGAAAGGCACTAGGACCTGCGCGGAATCACAGCAGGTTTGGAGGCAGCAAGGCACAAGGCAGGCACTAGGACCTGCATGGAATCCTGGCAGGGCTCGGAGGCAGCAGCAGCAGCAGCCTCAACACACCCAGACACTGCAGCCGACACAACGTGTCGCGACACACAGTTTGGAAAGCTCTGGTCCTGGGTCTAGGAACAAACCCATCTTCCTAATCACCCTCAATGGAATTACAGAGGTGCAGTCTAATTGTCACTCGTTTGCCTTTGTATAAGTGGAATTACATGGGAGAGGTTCTTTGGAGAAACAAACCTGACTTCCATCTACTGAGATATCAATGTGCAATCAGTTTAGCAGATGTTTTGGAGACACTGTGGTGCCACATCAAAGTCAGGAGTTTGCCACACTCAGTAGACAAGGATCAGATAGCAATTCTAGCTTCTGAAGGTATACAGTAATAGTTGATGCTCCTTATTCCAAAGCAGCATCCTTCCAGTTTTGGGGTGAGATGAAAGAAAGGGGTGTCACCATTGTAACTATCCTGTGAGCATTCTCAGGTCATCAGGTTAGATGGATTTTGGTAAAATACAGTATATGTATGCGGCATATACTTCAATGGGATGCAGGCAATATTTCAACTTTGATTAATATTTGTGAGTTTGGTTACTATTCGACACTACATTCAGAGCCACTGTATTATTGTAGAATGTATTACTTCTGCACACATCCTCTTCCACCCCATTTCAGAGCAGCCCTGGACAGAGAATGCTTACATTTTTCTTAATTATAGTTTGGGCCAAGATGCAAGTTCATAACACATTGTTAGCATGCCCCTATAGTAATTTAATTTATCTGTGTGTGTATATATATATATG
The DNA here is from genome assembly GCA_023362775.1 of Charina bottae. NCBI lineage: Eukaryota > Metazoa > Chordata > Lepidosauria > Squamata > Charinaidae > Charina > Charina bottae. The sequence continues at coordinate 44,846,520 of JALMGJ010000007.1, read as the reverse complement.
AATAATTTTGGTTTCCTATCATTATTGTTCTTTCTGTAGCGGAGGACCTCGATAGAAGCATTCATCTGAAAAATAATTCAGAATGATTTAAAGGAGAACATGGATGTGGTCTGTGTGACATTGAAAACTGGATGGAGAAATAAATGGTAGCTATTATAAATGACAGCAGCTACAGGGATTTTATACAGGGATATCTAAAGAGATTTTCTGTAACTTGTCCTGTAATTTAATGTCTCTATTAATTATCTGAAAGGGGATGTACAGCAGTTTAATTAAAAATGGCAGATTATGTTGAATAAGAAGACATAAAGACTGCAGAGTAATGACATTTTTCACATCCCTAGAAATCCTAGGAGCCTTTCTAAGAAAGCAAGGTGAGATTCAATACACAAAGAAACTAGATAACCTATGAGTCAAGTTTGCATTTGAATATATCTTTGGAAGTGGACATTAACAATGCTACCTTAGCAAAAGATATGTCAATATATAGTATTTAACATTTTTGCTCATTATTTATTATATGTGAATTTATACTATTTATATACAGAGACATTGTAATATTAATATTACAATAATATTACATTATTTTTATAATTGTATTGTAATATTGTAATTGTATTGTAATATTGTAATAATTTTTACAATAATATTACTGAAGAAGCTCCTTGGATAAGGAGCGAAACGTTTCCACTGAGAAAATAGAAATCCAGTTGACATGATTCAAGCTACAGACAATTCCACCTGGATGACTGAGAACCTTCATAGACATGTAATATTAATAGTTACAAAATTTTCTGTGATTTTATCAAAATGGAAAAAACATTGAACTCCCTCCTGTGGACACCAATAGAAGGGGGGGGGGGGATTAGTGAGAAGAGGGGTGTGTGAAGAATTACTTTAAATGTTGACCATAAACCAATCATTAATTGGTTTGTATCACACAGAACTCCCACCACTGAATAGCTAATTAACAGAGATAGTAAAAAAAAGAACCTTGGTCTTTGTAATTGGGACTACTTTGAATTCTCTATAGAAAGTGCTGACACTGTGGAAGATCAGCTCCCTGGTGGAGATCAGACTAGCCCCCTTGTTGATGGCATTTCAAAAACTTCTGAAGAGTAGTGTTCATGGTGCCAGCTGTAGTTTTTATTTTTATCGCCTGTATTGTTGGTTTGGGTTGATGTGGTATTGTTATTTATGATGCTTTTGCCTAATTTTAGATTTTACTGTGGTGGTTTTAAATTGCTTTGCTATATTCTGTGTATTCCAAATTCTCATTGAGATCAATGTACTGCCAAGAATCCTTTTGATTGCAGTGTGATAGAAATGTGTTTAGTAAATACATACAATTTGAAATAAAATAACAATTTTCAGAACTGACATACTGAACTGGCAAAATATTCACAAAAATGTTACTAAGACTTCATCAAGTTAAGACACTGTACATTTCAACAATGCAAGGTTTTAGAAAGGGTAAGGCAGCCCTTCTAGTCTGGGTTTCAGTCCTGTACCCACTTTTCTGGGAATAAATCCACTGACCCGACAGGATGGTCCATGCGCTGTGAAGTCATAAACATGCTGAAAAGGAGCAGCGCTTACCGCGTGATACTGCTTTTGTGATCTTGACAAAAGCAGGCAGCTTCTGCAGATCCTCCTGGATTGACCACATGAAATTTACATCTCTCAGTAAGCAGGCAAGTGATTGTGCTGCTACTAGCTGCCACTATTCTATGAAGCGGGATTGGGAAATAGCCTGAGATAACATATCCTGTTATCTGACTTCCTCAAATTCTGAAGCACGGGAATTCTGTCTTTATAGTTGGAAGAGTCCAGTATTTTTTATATGTTCACCCTATACAGTATGTATCTCCTTCTTAGCCTTTTCTAAAGATTTCTCTCCCATCTGAACATTTTTCAGGGCATTGTATTGGAAAGAGATCTGGCGTTTCCTGCTTTCACTTCAGTCTCACTTTTGAAGTAGCTTTGCTAAGTTATTAACATGCACATGTCTAACTGCTGCTGAAAGCCATGTACAAGTTTAATTATTAATTAAATTTTCAATGAAAGAAAAGGTTTATTTGGAAACTATGCTGTAGAGTGGAAGTAAACCCGTTACAATACTAGATTGGCAGTTTTTTAAAGCTTCTTATATTCTATAACATTAATATGCATATAGATTTTTACTTCCTGAAAACATTGTGCTAGCCTATCTCCTGTTTTTCAGTTGTTTAGATGAAATAAATGGAGAGGGTTTTCTTCTTTTTAGTATTTCTTTTTCTCTTTCTTTTCCTATATTCTGGTTACTCAAACCTATGGCTTCCTCATGTGCTGGCTGGGAATTCTGGGGGTTTGCAGTTTGCAACATCTAGAGGGCACCAAACTGAAGAAGGCTTTACAGGTAGTCCTCACTTAACAACAGTTCATTTAGTGACCATCTGGAGTTATGACAGTGCTGAAAAAACCGACTTACGACCATTCCTCGCACTTATGACCGCCACAGTGTCCCCCCACGGTCACGTGATTGTGGTTTGGGTGCTTGGCAACCATTGCCAAGTTTGGTCTAGTGGTTAAGGCAACGGGCTAGAAACCAGGAGACTGTGAGTTCTAGTCCCGCCTTAGGAATGAAAGCCGGCTGGGTGACCTTGGGCCAGTCACTCACTCTCAGCCCAACTCACCTCACAGGGTGGTTGTTGTGGGGAAAATAGGAGGAGGAAGGAGTATTAGCTATGTTCGCCACCTTGAGTTATTTATAAAAATTATAAAGGCGGGATAGAAAATAAATAAAAAATAAAAATAAATAAATTGCGCATTTACAGTGGTTGAGGCATCCTGTGGTCACATGCTCACCACTTCGACCTTCCTAGCCGTCTTCTGATAAGCAAAATCAATAGGGAACTGCGTGATTTGCTTAATGACCATGTGGCTCATTTAATGACCATGTGATTCACTTAATGACCACTGCAAAAATGGTCATAAAATCCGGTCCAGATTCACTTAACAACCACATCACTTAGTGACCTAAATTCCGGTCCCAATTGTGGGCATTAAGCGAGGACTACCTGTACTGTATTAGATACAGTTTACGGTGGGGGGAAAAAAAGAATTCCCTGCAGAATATGATTCTCCAGCAATATCTAAGCTGTACATAGGAAAAAAGAGCCAGTTTGGTGTAGTGGTTAAGGCACCAGCTAGAAACCAGGAGGCTGTGAGTTCTAGTCCCGCCTTAGGCACAAAGCTGACTGGGTGACCTTGGGCCAGTCACTCACTCTCAGCCCTAGGAAGCAGGCAATGGCAAGCAACTGCTGGGACTTGTCCAGGCAGTCACCAGAAGGTGACTCAAAGTCACCCCCACAAAAAAGGAAAAAACAGTTTGGACGTTGTCCTTAAGTATCCACTGCATTTCTACCTTGCAGAGAAAGGAATGTAGGAGAAGGAGGAGATATGTAGTGGTACCCAAAGGACTATCACGGGGGTCAGGCCCTTTCAGTCTCTTGCCCAACTCCAAGTAGCAACCTCACAGTGTGGGAAAGTCTTTATTTCTTCTTGCGTGGTGTTACAGGTGCGTTGTATGTTTTTAGATAGACTAATGTCTGTGAGTCCTGCAGTAAAGGTAAAGGTAAAGGTTCCCCCTGCACATTTGTGCAGTCGTGTCCAACTCTAGGGGCCGGTGCTCATCTCTGTTAGCCAAAGAGCTAGCATTGTCTGAAGACGCTTCCGCAGTCATGTGGCCGCATGACACGCGCGGAACGCTGTTACCTACCCACTGAAGTGGTACCTATTAATCTACTTGCATTTGCATGCTTTCAAATTGCTAGGTTGGCAAGAGCTGGGGCTAGTGCGGGAGCTCACTCCGTCACGCGGGACTAGGGATTCGAACCTCCGAACCTGCGATCTTCCGATCGACAAGCCTGGTGTCTTACCCGCTGAGCCACCACGCTCCGAGTCCTGCAGTACTAACCCTTTATTTGAGAGTAGTTATTTAAATCTCTGTTGCCCTCAACATATTTTGGACTTGAGTCCTCATCAGATGACACCGTGGCTGAGTTTAATAGAAGACCAAGTATGCAAATATGCAGCAGTATAAATAATATAATGTAATCTCAAAATTAACAATGATAACCAAAATTTTTTTTAAACGCCTGTAAAATTACATTATAGAAGAACAAAAAAATATATCCCTATTGCTTGAAAGTTTTCCATGCCCCTTTGTCGAAACCCCAGCAGACAACACTCATCTATTGCGGTAGGTCAGATGAGAATTTTCTTTCCACATGTGGCCAAGGACTGTGGGAGATGGCTAAAGCACCTGGAAGTTACCAAGTTGTCTAACCCTGCCTCAAAAACACAAGCAACACAAATCTAAGAAGAATCAAAGTTTATTGATGTTATTGAAGAAAGAGCAAAACTAAATAAGCAAATAATGCTAAAAAGAGAAGAAATGTTTGACTGTGGGACTTCATTCTTTACTGTATAGCCTCATCTTCAAAAGTTTCTGATGATCTAACTTTATCGTACTGTATGTAATCATTTTTTAAAACAAGTCCCACTTCTTTCACCGGTTCTCCACTCTCCATCCTTTTCCATCCCAGAAGTTATCTATCTTATCATACACTGAAAATAAGTATTCTATTCCCAGATACTCACCCTCCCACTCAGACAGCCCACATCCTATGCTACATATTCTACTGGCCAGTTCTTCCTCTCCAGCTCTTGTTTTACTTAGTCTTCTGATTAGCTCTTCTCTGCCTTTCCCCCCTTTAATTTCTAATATTAGCTTCAGGAATTGGATCCACTACAAATTTGGGGGGGGAGAAGCTTTCCTTTTCACTTGCTCTTGGACTATTTGGTGCATAGACTCCACGCACACATCTCCACTTACCCATTTGCTTTGCATTTTCCCACCAACCACTTCTTACCAGTTTCTTTTAATCTTGATGGTGTTGACACATTTTTCTTGTGCTCCATTTTTTACTCTTTGGCATTCATGTCTCTACCAGCTGGCCATGCACTCTGTGGTTTGGTTCTGTTTTTGGAATAACAGGCATGTAAAGGCTTACTTCCTTGTTTATTAGATTTCAATCCCACCCTTGATTCGGGAACTCAAGGCAATATGTAGAGTGCTTCCTCCTCCAACTTTTCCCCACCACCACAACCTGTAATGTACATTGGGCTGAGAGAGAGTGACTGGCCCGAAGTCCCCCAGGACAGAGATTTTGCTTCTATCTGTGCTCCTGCCCTCTGAAGATGCTGGCCACAGATGCTGGCGAAACGTTAGGAACCACAACTTCCAGAACACGGCCACACAGCCCGGAAGACCCACAACAGCCAGTCCCCCAGGGACTTTCCATGGCTAAGGTAAAACTTGAACTTGGGTCTTGCTGGATCCAGTTCAGCACCTTAACAGTTACACCACACTGGCTCTCAGTTCACTGCGATGGGAGAAAAATCATATATCCCGGATATATTTTCAAGGCATTTTATGGTGTTCTGAAAGCTCTGTTTGAAAGCCATTGGATGAGGCTGTACCTTTCAATGTAGCTTCACTCTTTACAGCAAGGTAGGGAATCATTGGCCCTCCAGATATTTGCATTTCTCACTAGTGGACATACTGACTAGGAGTGGTGCTCCAAAATATCTGGAGGGCACTGACTGCCTACACCTGCCTTAAAAACAAACACATGGGAAGATGTAGTAAATACTATGTTTTGTTTACTTTATTGTAAAAGAGCAAGTAAGAGCAAGAAAGTGATTTGTCAAAAGTATTGCAAACATACTATTTACTGTTGTTCAGTGGCCTAAGAATCTAAACCTCTCCCCCTTCCAACAGCTATCTATATTCTCATATTCTAAAGATAAATATTCTATTCCCAGATATTTCCTGTCCAACTTAGAGACAGCAGACATCCTATGCTAGTTATTCCAGTAGTTGATTATTCTCTTTTCAGCCTTTGCTAGCGTTCCTTCCTTTTTTTTTCTAGTATAAGCATCAGGAATGGGATCTTCTACACTAGAGCTGCCCTTTTTCACTGCTTCTGTGACTGCTTGGCGTTCAGTTCCACCTAGTTGTGCTTTTCGCTACCACTCCCTTGTCCTGCTGGTTGGCTCTGCTGCCCTGGAGATTTTCTATCTCTCTAACTTAGGATCTGTCTAATAGACGATCAATAGATCCTTCCGTGGGTTGCCCGCCTCTTTCCCAATCTTTTTCAGACACCCCATTCCTTTTAATCCCCACTCATAATTATGACAACACTTTACATATCATAACCCTTGGATCTTTTCTCTTTTTTGGTGCTCATGCTTCTACCAGCTTGGCCATGCATTCTACTCAGTATGTTAGGAATGCTGGGCTGGGCTGGAATCAGATGACACCTATTGGGGGAAATTACAAAGGTGGATCTGTGTTATGGTTTGAAGGAATTCCAGTGTGTTAAAAGGGCATCTTTTTTAAAAAAATCTTTTTTTTAAAAGGGCATCGAGAGAGCCAGTTTGGTGTAGTGGTAAAGTCACCAGGCTAGAAACCGGGAGACCGTGAGTTCTAGTCCCGCCTTAGGCACGAAACCAACTGGGTGACCCTGGGCCAGTCTCTCTCTCTCAGCCCTAGGAAGGGGGCAATGGCAAACCACCTCTGAAAAACCTTGCCAAGAAAACTGCAGGGACTGGTCCAGGCAGTCTCTGAGAATCGGACATGATTGAACAGGGAAAAAAAGGGCATTATCTGAAAGCCACTGTTTTAGGGTGTGTATTTTGTTGTTGAAATATCATTATTTACAGTAGGATGGAGAGTCTGTATCCCTCAAGATTTTGTTGGCTACAGAATCCTTCATTATTAGCCATAGTAGGTGGGGTTGATGGGAATTATAGTTCAAAATACCGTAAAAATACCAGGTTGCCTTACCCATGCCTTTAAAAAAAAACACACACATGAATCTCAGGAAGGTATATCCCATGCTATTGTTTTCTTACTTTGAGAGCAAGAAACAGCAAGCAAATACTACTAGAAAAACTGCGCTTGATTTTATTACTTTCTTATTTTTATCTAATAAACATATTACTTGCTGATGTTATCTGACTAACAGTCTAAACCTCCCACTTCCCTCCCTACCCTTCCTCTCCATTTCAAGGAACCCCTCACTTCTCCTCCTTTTTCCATAGCAGCAGATTTATTCTTCTCATGTTCTAAAAATAAACATGAGATGCTTCCAGCCATTTTTCTGTGATATCCTGAGATCTCCCATGACCTACAGTATACTTGTTAGTGTACTTTACTGTTACTCCACTACTAGCTTTTTTCAGTTCTCTGATGTGTTTCTCTGGCCATTCAGTTTATGTTCTAATATTAGCTTCAACAAGTTAAGAAGAGGGCTTCTCCTTTTGACAGCCCGAGATTAATCTGGCCTTCTACTCCCATTTTTTTAGATTGCATCTCCCTTGAAATAACTTCTTTGTTTATAGCAAGTGGTGCAGCCTGTTGGCCACCAGATGTTGCTGGATAACAACGCCCAGCATCCCTTCCTTGTGTCTTAACAGAAGGGCTGCGGGTTCTTGTTTTAAAGAGATTTGTGTTGTGAGATATTTCCTTTGTAGGTTCTCACTCAAGTGGGCATTGGGAACAGGGTAGAACTGGACCAGGAGGGCGTAATCAAGCCTTTAATGCACAGTTTATACTATTTGTCTGCTCCTGTAATGGAGATTTGGAAATCAGGATTGATCCCACCTGGGTAGTTTTAAAGTAAACAATATATTGAGATTTTTGTTATCCAAACACATTCTGAGCTTATATGGAAAGTTTGTACACTAGATCTCCATATATCAGCACTTTTTTGGCAGCCAGGAACCCTAACAGCTTGCCAAATGACTATTTCAAGTTACTGCTCTGGGCTATTTTAATTGATAGTCCCCCTGCTTACCGACAATCCCCATTTTTTAAAAACGGGGAAGTGTCAGTTTGCCAAACAGATGGCGCACAGAGAATTCATCAAATCCTGTGTAAATTTTCTTTTCAGCCTTAAGCAATTAGATCAGTCAGTTCTGGTTTTGATTTTGGATTTCTGTGTCTTCTAAATGCACCTTTCCTCAAATGATAACCTCTGGCAGTTTTCTTTCCTTTTCGTGGTAGAACAAATTTAGCAATAGAAAATAAGAGTTATATTTGTCTGACTACATTTGACCAAAACTTAGTGATTGTGGTTTCTCTTCTCAGTTGTAAAAACAAGTGGGGTGTAATTAGGCAAGATGCTCAAGAAGAAGGAATGTAAATGTTAAGAGCATGTGCAGTTGGTGTAACCACTAAATCCATCAAACTACTTGGCTGTTTCTTCTGTCAGAGATCTGCAATATTGTCCGTTATTTGTACTGCACACTTTAAAAAAAAATCTCTGTTAATTTAAAAACATTTTGCAGATGCACCATATTCCTCCAAAAATGCTGGGATAGTGTTAACTCAGTAGGCAGTTGGCTATTCAACAATGGCTTATGTACACACATTACATGACACACTAAGTGGGGCTTTTGTACTACATGGATGAGCTTCACAGATAAAGTGATCTAGATCTTGATCTAGTTGATAGATGATAGCTGCATCTTAAAATTTAGTTTGACCCTAAATTATTTCAGGACATTTCACATGATAGATAATTTTTTCCACTACAGACGTCGTCCCTCAACTCATGATAGGGGCCACAAAACCTTAGGACAGGGCTTTCCAAACTTTTCCTGTTGGTGACACACCAACGGCAGCGTGCAAGAAAACCCGGAAGTGCCGCCGCTGTGGCGGCGCGCAAAAACCCGGAAGCGCTTTCAGATTTTCGCACGCTGCAGCGGTGGCGGCAGCGGTGTCCTGGTGTGCCATGCGAAACCCCGGAAGCACTGATGACCCACCGCTGCCGCCGCGCAATCAGCGCTTCTGGGTTTTGACGTGACACACCTGGGCCCCGGAGGCGACACAGTATTGTGTCGCGACACACAGTTTGGAAAGCTATGCCTTAGGAGTATAGTAAGTACTTGGCCTCATAGCTTTTTGTTCAAATACTGTTCTTTCAGGCAATTTATGCCTATGTAAGTCTAATTTTGGACCATAAGGAAGGCTGAGCGAAGGAAGATAGATGCTTTTGAACTGTGGTGTTGGAGGAAAATTCTGAGAGTGCCTTGGACTGCAAGAAGATCAAACCAGTCCATACTCCAGGAAATAAAGCCAGACTGCTCACTTGAGGGAATGATATTAAAGGCAAAACTGAAGTACTTTGGCCACATAATGAGAAGACAGGATACCCTGGAGAAGATGCTGATGCTAGGGAAAGTGGAAGGCAAAAGGAAGAGGGGCCGACCAAGGGCAAGATGGATGAATGATATTCTGGAGGTGACAGACTCAACCATGGGGGAGCTGGGGATGGCGACGGCCGACAGGAAGCTCTGGCGTGGGCTGGTCCATGAAGTCACGAAGAGTCGGAAACGACTGAACGAATAAACAACAAAGTCTAATTTAAATTCAGAGTGACCTGCACCCATAGAAAAGCTCATTTGAATCTCTTTTAGGCGTGTGGAGAGTTTGAGTGCCTTCTACAATTCAGTAATTACAATATTCTCACTTGGTTGGGGTTTCTATACATCAGGGCTGTGCTAGATGTACAATGCGTACTTGCCCAACGAAATCTACATCCATATTTGCACTCCCTCATCTGCAAACATTATACTTGCGCTACAATCCTGCAGTTAGAGATGACTGTTTTTAAAATATAAGGAAGAGTATTTTTACGGATTTTTTTTAAAGCAGAACTCATTTGCCTTGCTACCGTTTTGCCTACTTTAGCAAAAGCAAGGAAAGAACTCTAATCAGATGTAACGCGAGACCACCCACAAGTCGGTTGTGAGGAATGGAAGAAATAATTATCTGCTTGGGTTTTGACAGATTCCATTGGAAGATCCTTTACTAGCTGCTTTTGGAAGGGTTTGGGATACTTCAGACTTCCGTGACCCGATGTCCTCCATATTGCCGGGGGAACTTGATGGTTATGATCCCCGTGAATGTGGATGGCACCACGCTGGGAAGGCTGAACGCTGAATCTATGATGCTTCTTCATCAGAAACAATAAAGAGGAGTGGATCATTATGAGTGAATCATTATAATCAAGAGCCTTTGATTATTATCTTCCCTTCCTCTTATTTTAAGTTACATAATTTTCTGCCCCTATACAAGCCAAACAGTTGAATTTCTAAGCTTTTGACATTTTGAAATCCTTTTTGCCTTCCAAATATGGAAGGATTGTATCTTCTGCGTGTGCCTGATTATCCTTCCCTACACTGGTTCTTCTGAAATGAAAGTTGACTTGGAAGAAAATAAATGTGTATGGTGTGCAGTCTATCCAGTTTTAGACTTGAGAGCTTAGGTTTCTTGCCGTTTTCAAAAAATAAATATTCATTCTGCTACTTGTATAGTTATAAAATATAGAACGTAAGTCAGTCTCTCTTCATTGTAATGTTTCTTCTCCCGCAAATAGAGTTCTTCAATTTGACAAGACTTTTTGTAACATTTTGTGCCAAGCTAAAAATTGCATTATCTTACAGTTTGTAACCTACAATCTGTCCATGTGCTCATTCTGCGTGGATGTCAAGAATTTGGTTGCTATAAATTGTGGTGATGGGTAGTTCACAGGTTCATGGGGGATAAATCTACCAGAGGTTCCTAGTGTTGGTGGCAACAGGGAGCTTTCAGTTTTAGGGCTAATGGTATGTCTGGAAAAACAATTTAGAGGGGGTGGTAATGTGTTTTTCCCACTTTCTTCTAACCCTATTTTATTTCTCCCCCCACTCCCCCCTAGATATCCAAATTACACAGTGGGAAGATATTTTCAATGTTATTCAATGTTAGGCCAGCTGCTTGTCTTTCTGCATAAACTTTCATTTAAAAACTGATCAAGGGAAGGAAATCCGTGCTTGATCATTGAGTGGGATGGAAAGAGCTGATCGGGATTGGTTATTGATCCCCCTACACAAAGAAATAATGAAACAGTTTTTACCAAGAAGTAGCTGGATGGTTACTATGGTGGCATTATTGGAGAATGATGTGTAGGAGGTTGAAAAATGTGGACAGCACAGCCAGTACTTTTTCTTAGGGTGAGTTCTGAATCATGACTAATGCTCTAAATAGCATGCTAGAAAATATGTGGTTGCATAAAATATATGTTCTGAAGATAATGGGAATTTTAAATAAAATACACATTTAGCACCTGCCGTTATCTGTAGTTGGTACCAAGTTAACCCTTCCCAACCTGGCAGCTTCCAGATGTGCTGGACTGCAAAGTGAGGGAAAACATTGTTAATTGGAGATGATAGGCGGTAAGGGAAGGCTCTTCTATAGAAAATCTAAATGACCAGAACGCCCTTGCTACTATTCTAAGGTTTTTCTTTTGGTAGTTATGTTCTGTCTCTGTTTTCTGTTTCTTCTCCTCCCCCCCCCCTTTATCTGTCCATCTCCACCTTTTATAAAATGGTTCAAATACAAATAGTTAAGAATACAAACTGGAAGCAATTTTCTTTAGTCAATGTCGAACCTCTAAGCTGCTTTTTAAAGCTGCTTGTGGAGAAAGGAAGAGATCTTTTCTTTAAAAGACTGGAAGAACTGCTGGAAACTAAAGTATTAATAAAAAAAAACCTCAACTGCAATCATGGGTCCCTCTGGGTTGTGCTATATATTTTGGTGCTCCATATAACAGGATAAGGTGACTTGTAATCCCAAGAATTGGATTCACGTAGGACCTGGGATGACAGGAAGGATATTGTTGGTTTGGCATCAGAATTTAATCCTGTAGATACCTTACCTCTGCAACTTCCACTGTTCTCCTTGACGACAGTTGGATGTGGCTTTGAAGCATTAACGTAAGGTGCAACAACCTTCACATCTGCTGCAGTGGTTTTTATGGCAGACAGTCATAGGACTTGGTTAATTCCAGAAAAGTGATATTTTTCCACTTGTCTTCATAGCATGTTCCGGCCTTTGGAACTTTGCCTGGCCTTGTATACTCTTGTGGGTCTCTTGCTCATCTCTCTTCTCTCTCTCTCCACCAGATCATTTTACAGTCTCAACCTTTTCCTGGGTTTCCAGTTTCTGAACCACTCTTTGTTTGTTTTGGTACCTTTGCATGGAATGAGATGTAGGGGATTGGGTTGCAGTCATGCGGTTCCTCTTTTTTTTTTCAAATGTTTATGGGAAACAGCTTGTCTGGATTGTCTTTGCCCACTGCATAAAATCTTACCACAATCTTGCTCCCAGGGGCAATAGCCAAATTGGTTAATGAGCATCCACATGTCAGATCTTGTAATTCTGTCCTGTTCCATATCTGTGATTGATATTCTGGTTTAAGGATGGTAGCCTAGCTTACCCTTTCTGAGCTGCTTGGATGCTGTTTTGGCATGGTGGGCCGGTAATCTCTGACAGATGGAAGCAATGCTGTAAGGAGAAGGATACTGTCATGTAATGCTTAAATTTAAAAACACAGACGTACACACACAAAAAAACCTTCCCCCCTAAAAAACCAACAAACCCCCAAATCTCTCATTCTCCCCAAAGCTGTAGTCCCAGACCACCAACAGTTGCTTGCTTCTTATTACTCACATATACATTAGCCCATACAACTATAAATTCTTCTTGGGAGCTTACTTGTCATGAATGCACAGGGATGTCCATAAAATGTGGTCAAAAGAGTCAAGCTGCCAGTTAAAGCAGTATGGCTGAAGCTCTGCTTATTTTTCAGTATGTGTTGCACCATTGTGGCCACCAGCTTGACTTTTCTGAGCACAGTTTGCAGACACCCCAATGCACAACACTATTTACTGCTCCATCACTGGCAAGGAAGTCTACCTACCTACAGGAAAGTTTCAGGAGTCGGGAGAAAGCCTTTGGTCCTCTCCTTCCTTCCTTCCTGCCTGTGCTTTGCTTTTGTCTTGTTGCCAAGGTGGAACGTGCTAATTGCCGCTCTGTTTTCGTTGCAGAAGTGACTCTGAAGGTCCATGTCAGTGATGCCAGCACACATCAGCCAGTCACCGAAGCCTTCATTGAGATTTTTACCAATCAGGTTCCCATTGCTTCAGGAACCTCCGGAGCAGATGGCACTGCCTTCATCAAGTTTCAGTATAAGCTGGACAGTCAGCTAATTGTTACTGCAACTAAACAAGCTTATGTGCCAAACTCTGCACCATGGAAACCTGTAAGATTGCCTGGTAAGAGATCTTTATTTTTGTTCTGAGGTAAGATTTTACTTCTAAAAAAAAAAGGGGGGGGGCAGAGGGAAGGACGGGTATAAAACTTCTTATAGTTGTGACTTGATGAGTTTTATAGAATCGTCCCTTTCTCATATGTCATAATTGAACCCTTTTGGTAATGTGAACATGTCAAGAAGCATCTTTGAACATGTAAAGAGTCCCTTTCCCTGGTAACTCCTCAGTAGAGCCATCATAGAAATGAAAGTTTTAGAGGACAAAGGGAAGAGGAGTCATTTATACAAGCTGGTGCCATTTGACTTCTCAATAGCTCGTTGAACCTTATTTTGTACCTTTCCCCCCACCCAGGCCTTATTCCACTATCTTCTTCATAAAAAGCCTTCAACTGTCTGCCATTCTTTGACCTCTGAGGAATGAAGCTCAGCTTTTCTATAAGTTGGGTTTTGTAGCCTGTGGTAGATATAAGGAATCGTTCCTTCTCTTCTCTCCCTCTCAATGGTTTTCCTACCCATTCCTGCCATTGCTCAAACTGCCATGTTTGAAGCCATTTCTGATAGCTGCCTTTCTTCACCTTTTGCTTTGGTCTGTGCACCAATGGGGATGCGGTGAGACCTGCTGAGAGTGCTGCAGGGCAAGGCCAACAGTTTCAGCTCTTTTTAATGTTGATGCATGTGCTTATTTGGGAATGTCAACTGGCTGTGGAGTATTTTCCTATGCATGCATGCATACATACATTCATACATACATACATGAAATTATTTTAACTTTCTTTTATTTAACCCCCTGCCTCCCAAATCATTGTGTCACCAATGAAACTGAATTTCAGCGATGGGATTCAGAGTGGGGTTTAAGGACCCCTATTTTGTGTTCCTTAAAGCCACTTCTGACCAAACATGGTGGCAATAAAATATATATTCAATGAAGCAAAACTAACCAATGAACTAATGAAACTAACTAATGAAATTAACTGACTAATGAACTAAGGAAACTAACATTAGGTAATAAATTTACCTAACAAAATTGCCATTGCAAGAAAAGAAGAAAATTAACACAAGCGCTTAATATAATTTATAAAACAACCCTCTAAACTCATCCCTAAAACTCAAGGGGCGGACGTCATAAAATCCTGCACCTACTCGCTTTGCATCATCACCCCATGCATTGCAGCCCTTGGTTGCCCATAAGATTTGAAGGGCAGCCTTTGGCCATGAATCGGTTGCCCACCCCAGCCTTTCAGGATTCTCTTGGAAAGACGGTGGTGGCCCTACTTTCTTCTCTCTGAAAAAACAGATGATCCACCTAATCCTTCATGAACAATAGTGAGAGCTGTGCCTCTTGTGTGCCAGAATGCTGGGAGTTGAAGTCCACCCATCTTAAAGTTGAGAAGGTTGAGAAACATTGGGGTAAACTATTGGCCTACTAGCATGGAACTAACCCTTTGCTGCAATCCTGCCTGTTGCTTAAGAAATGGTGAATTATTGGAGGATATTGTTTCTCCAGCTTCTAACAAAAAAATTGGCAGAGGGAGTGGGTATGACTCAAGGTTACATTAACAGACGAAGGGTGGAGAGTATTTATTTTTGCAGTTAGGTTAATCCCTGTTTGCTTCATCCAGAGTTTTCTTAAGTAAAGGATTTGCTGTTAACGTTTTGGGGGGTAGGAGAAGGAATCAAATTCAACTATCACTGAAACCCAAAGCAGTACTTTCAGGAGAGATGGCACTTGAAGTGAGTGAGTGTTTTTGAAAGGAATGGTTGTCTGAGCATTCTCCATCAAGTTCATTAGGCATGTTGCCAGCACTCTCAATGAGAGGGAGCTATTGTTTTGTCCTCTTCTTTGCACTTTCTCTGTTAAATAGCCAAATGAGGGAATTAAAAATAGCAACAAAATGCAAAAAAAAAAAAAAGAAGAAGTACCCATTGTGCATATTTGTGCAATTAACAATGAATTGTTCCCAAACTACTAGGGAACAATTCTGCCTATGTTGTTCTGATGGTTGTTATTAGGTTTGCTGTTGTCGTTGTTATTATTATAGTTGTTGTTGTTGTTGTTGTTGTTATTATTATTATTATTATTATTATTATATTTTTATTAAACATTTTTGAGAAAGGAAAATAGAAAGATAAACTAGAAAAAAGAAAAAGAGACAAAAAATAAAAATAAAAAAGTAATAAACGGGGATTTTACCAGCATCATAGAATTAAATGGGACTAAATTTGTTAGGTATACTGTATGTATTACCTAATGTTAGTCTCCTTAGTGTGTTAGTTACTTAGTTTCATTAGTTCATGAGTTAGTTTCATTAGTCCATTGGTTAGTTTTACATAACTGAATATATATTTTATTATTTTAAAAACTGCATATCATTGTTAAAATCTAAGTAATATATAAATATCAGCAGCAGTAATCGGCATTGTATAAATCATAAAATAAGAATAGGAATTACAGTAATTTTTGTCTGAGTAGTGAAAGATCTATCCCTATTTAACAGATTATTGAAAGTTAGAATGTTAAGACTTTATGTTAAGAGAATTCCAAATTTCAGATGTGATACAAGTCCATTTAAAGAATTATACTCCAAAAGTGGTTTAGAAGTTGAATGAAATTCTATGTCAGATTTACTTCTGAAATGCAAAGATTTTCTGGATATCGAGGCATACTCCCACAACTCAATTAGCCATTTTCCCACAGAAGGAACTGCAAATACAATAAGAAGCTTTCCACAAACCTGCAGCAGTTACCAAGTACAAAACGAATAATAATATTTGTTACTAAACTTTATATTCCCACAAAGTATACCAAACTAAAGTTTAGTAACAGATATTATTATTTTAGTCTCTCCCCCACGAGCTCTTCTAGCTGTCTGTTGTCAAACATTTCCAGCTTAAAGTATGGTTTTGAATGGAGGCAAAACAAGACACTTTTAAGCTTAGCCAAGGGTTCGGGTCTATGAGATGAAAATCTATCAGAAACAATTATTCTGAACATTTTAAAAGACTCATACGAGAGCAAATAATCTTTCTGATGCAAAGCAAAAAGAGATTAGTGACCCAAATAAGAGAACTGCTTGCTGGGTTGTGCTAAAATAACTGATTTATAGAATTACCAGGCTTTTATAATTTAAATCAAAGATAGCCAAACAGATCTCCTCCAGATGTTTTGGGTTCTAAGGCCCAGTGAGAATAGGCAATAGCAGAGGATTATGGGAGCTGTAGTTCAAAGCACCTGAAGAACTTCAGGCTGCCTACCTCCAATTTCCTCAGTGACAAGCAGCTTGGGATTAAAAAAAAATCCCAAATACATATATTAAATACCTATATTAACCTTTTTTCGGGGGGGGGGTGCCTTCGAGTCAGGTTTTGACTCCTTGCGACTGCCTGGACTAGTCCCTGCAGTTTTCTTGGCAAGATTTCGGAAGTCGTTTGCCATTGCCTGCTTCACAGGGCTGAGAGAGAGTGACTGACCCACGGTCACCCAGCTGGTTTTGTGCCTAAGGGAGGACTAGAACTCACAGTCTCCTGGTTTCTAGCCTGATGTCTTAACCACTACACCAAACTGGCTCTCTATATTAACCTTTAATGGGTTTAAAATATTTGTGGAAAGTAAAAATGTGTCTGTCAACCATCAGCAGAATGTGCTGTTGCATGTTTGAGGACTGGGAATTATAATTCAACATCTGGAGAGCCACATTTTGCTTGTTCTGTTGCAAAAATTATACAGTTTTAGCTCATGATCCATTAGGAAAGGCAGTGGTACATATTCTCCAACTCAAGCTCTTAGCATCCCATTGATTTTCATTATTTCAAATAAAATCTTGTGCAAACGATTATTTATTTTAATTCTATGTATTGTCGAAGGCTTTCACGGCCGGAGTTTAATGGCTGTTGTGGGTCTTCCGGGCTGTGTGGCCGTGTTCTGGAAGTTGTGGTTCCTAACGTTTCGCCAGCATCTGTGGCCAGCATCTTCAGAGGGCAGGAGCACAGATAGAAGCAAAATCTCTGTGCCCAGGTAGAGTGGCAATGTTCTATTTATAGAGCTAAATTATAGGAGATTAGGTGGGGTTTTTTGTTGTGTTGAAATGTTAACGAGTGGCTGATGAGCGTGATTAGCATGTTCATTGTGAGAAGTATTCCCATGTCCTGGTGGTTGGACTGAGTTCGTTGACCTTTTGCAGGCTGTGTTTTTCAGGACTGGTAGCCAGGTTTTGCTAATTTTTAAACTTTCTTCTTTTTTATTGTAACTGTGCTGGTGTTTGTGAATTTCAATGGCTTCTCTGTATAATCTGGTGTAGTGGCTTTTGGTGTTGTCCAGTATTTCTGTGTTTTCAAATAGGATTTTGTGTCCCGTTTGCTTGAGAGCATGTCAAGATGTCAACATGCTCTCAAGCAAACGGGACACAAAATCCTATTTGAAAACACAGAAATACTGGACAACACCAAAAGCCACTACACCAGATTATACAGAGAAGCCATTGAAATTCACAAACACCAGCACAGTTACAATAAAAAAGAAGAAAGTTTAAAAATTAGCAAAACCTGGCTACCAGTCCTGAAAAACACAGCCTGCAAAAGGTCAACGAACTCAGTCCAACCACCAGGACATGGGAATACTTCTCACAATGAACATGCTAATCACGCTCATCAGCCACTCGTTAACATTTCAACACAACAAAAAACCCCACCTAATCTCCTATAATTTAGCTCTATAAATAGAACATTGCCACTCTACCTGGGCACAGAGATTTTGCTTCTATCTGTGCTCCTGCCCTCTGAAGATGCTGGCCACAGATGCTGGCGAAACGTTAGGAACCACAACTTCCAGAACACGGCCACACAGCCCGGAAGACCCACAACAGCTATTTTAATTCTGTTCTTCAGTAATTCATTTTGCTGATAACAAAGTGCTTGATACATAGGTTGAGACTGTATGTAAGGAGGAAAGTTACTATGATGGAACGGCTGTAATTTGAGAAGAACCTGATTTACAGTGTGCATTTGTTATTGTTTGACAGCATTTTAGAAATTTAAATGTGTTGCAAAGTATCTTAAGGGGAAAAAATCTATTTCTATATATTGCTGAAATTAACCGTCTCTGCTATTTTAAATACCAGTAGGTTTTCTTCCTACCTTTGCAGAGAACGTTTGCAATTTTTACAAATATCCTTCCTCTGAAAAACACATGACATTGCAGATTCACATTAAGGGGCATTGATGAGAGCTAAACATCACTGCGGATTAGAAGGCAAAAAGACAGCACACACGGGTGCCACACGGACCTATCTGCCTTAAAGCAGCTGTGTTGTTCCTAGGATAGGGCAACTCTTATGTATTTATTATATTTATTAAACAAGCCCATCTACCAGAAGGAACTCTAGGTGGCGAACAAGAATCAAACCCACAACTTAATTAAAACAAAAAAAACATTTAAAAACACATTGAGGCCCCAATAAACTTGTATCCATCAACCACACCATGCCAGCTCCATCAACACTTGCAGACAGATGCTGCCTGTGTGTCAGAAGCATCTTTTTGTCTTCAAATATTTCACACCAGGGTTTTGTATGTTCGAGTCACTAAGATTATGCATCCTACCATGTTGATTGGGAAAAAAGGATCAGATGTGGTATACCTCTTCTGAGATATTCATTAGTTTCCCCCCACTGTGAATGCCTCCACTTTTGCCATTTTAAGCTGATCTTCTGCTTCTAAACTTCTGTACAAAAACTTGTTTAAACGAGGGCCTGTGTTATTTGTAGATGTTGTCATTTGAGGGAGGTATGCACACATTATCTAAAAAGGATATTTGTGTTAATAAATATTGAATTGGTGGTGGAGGAGGGGGGGTTGCTTCCTCACCCCCCCACCCCCACCAGGATTGGAATATTGCAATTAACCGATTTTTTTATATATATATACAGTGTTTTCTTCCCTGAGCCTTGGCCTTCTTCCTGAGCGTTCAGCTACTTTGATGGTGTACGAAGATGTTGTCCAGATAGTCTCAGGATTTCAAGGTATGTTTGGATTTAGAGACTTTAGAGATTTAAAGGAAGGAAGTACAATTTATGATGCATTTTATAGCCCGGTTTTATGGCTTTTAATTTCCTTCTATATGGCGGAGAGCGGGAGCATGCTAGCTAGTTCAACCTTCTTTGTGCGGTTCCTGGAGAAGTCTCTGCCCCCTGCTTTAGAGGGAGAAGATCTGTAGTGGGGATTGGCCTTGCTTGATCCTGGTGCAATCAGAGATCTGCTAATTACATGAGTGTTACAGGTCCCCTGGAGCGAAACCCAGGGATAGACCTAGCAGAAGTAGTGAAACCAGCTGGTTCCCCCTCTTCCTCATCTGATTATAGTCTTGTGGAGGGCCTTTTATATATGTGTGTGTGTGTATATATATATATATATATAATTGTGTGTGTGTATGTGTATGTGTATGTGTATGTGTGTGTGTGTGTGTGTGTGTGTATATATATATATATATATATATATATTTGTGTGTATAATCATATATATAATTTTATTGCAATTGTTTTGAAAAGAAATACAAAACAATATACAGAAGGAAATTAAAAGAAAAGCATTAACATACACACATCCAATGAATTAATTAGCTTTAAAGTTGCAATACAGACTCGGGGTGCTTTACAAAATAGTCAACAGGAAAACACCCATAAACAGTTGAAATGTCTATGGTGAATAGACATAAAATTAAAAATAAGGAACTATTCCATCAAAATTTCAGAATAGTGCAGACAGTGGTATTCCCAGTGTCTCTTTATGGAAGCAAAAGTTGGACTTCGAAGAAGTGGATAGAAAGAATATTGATGCTTTTGAACTTAGTGGCTGGGGAATTCTGGGAGTTGAAGTCTACACATCTTAAAGTTGCCATGGTTGAAAAACACTGCTTTAAACCATGGCTCTTGAATCTGTTTAAGTTTGTAGTGTGACATCACTGCCTGCACCAATGGGTCCAAAATTATATTTGTGTTTTCCAATATGAACCATCTATTGGCAGAATCCCAGTTTTATTGGGAGGTGGCAAGAAATTATCTGAAACAATTCCATTTTTTGCATTGTGCTGCTTTTGTTTTTTACTGTGCATATGGAAAAATGCCTAGACATATTTCTTGTCTCTGAAGTCCAGCAGGAATTACAGTATATTGTAAAAACAGTGGGGGAGATATGCCAATTCCTGGGCTGCTCAGAGTTTAGAAAAGTTCATTTGCAAAATTGCTACTTTCCATTTAGGACTGGAAACTAGCTTGAGAGGAATTCCTTCCTATTTGCCAAATGCATTAGTTTCGCTAGCAACTGTTTGTGCTCACGTTTTGTTTCACAAGGCTGCAATAATGATTTCAACATGCTGTTGATATCACTGTGTTTTAAATTAGCAGTGTTTGCTTGCTTTTCGAGCTGACATTTTTGCAGGACAGTTTTATGACTTGACTGTAAAGGCAACCCATGTAGCAAATAAATCATATTTTGGGTTAGGTGTTAATGACTGTCAGCATAGCCTCACAAATGGCAAATAGCTTAATGTTGCCAGGAGATATGTTGCACTTGTGGTACGTTTCTTTGTAATGTGTAATCCTCTAAATCATCACTTTATAAAAAGGTTTTGTAGCTTTCTGTTAGAGTGCATGAGTTTTGTGCACAAAACCCCATCTGGTGATGGTGATGAAAAAGAGTTTTATATTCTACCTGTTTTGTTCTCATGTTATTTTTCTACTCGGTGTTTTATTGTTGTTGAACTTTTTTGCATTTGTACTTTATTATGATTAGGCACCTTGAACACCATTGGGTGGAAAAATTGAATACATATCCTAGAGCAGTGTTTCTCAATCTTGGCAGCATGAAGATGTGTGGACTTCAACTCCCAGAATTCAGCAAGGCTGGCTAGGGAATTCTGGGAGTTGAAGTCCACACATCTTCAAGTTGCCAAGGTTGAGAAACACTGTCCTAGGGGAATATGGAGAACAAAGGAACATGTGCTCATTTCTGTACCAAGTGAAAGGGATCTTTGAGCATGTGCTAGATTCCTATTTACAGTGATATACAAAAAGCCTTTAGGAAAAGACCACTTCTTATGAGGAGGTATTACAATTTGGATTTCCTACCATGTCACATTATTTTAAAATAACTTTGGTAGCTTGGCAGTGGCTATGCAGGTTTAAGGGTATTTACCAAATGAAAAATCCTGAGTAGCATAAACTGGGAAGCCTAGAATCACACTACCTGATTTGCTATAAGCAGTTGAATCCGGATAGGGAAAGATTCTTTTAAAAGTTTGCTCTATCTACACAGTGAACAAGGAGCTTTTGGGAATATAGAAACAGCTGTTCTAAATCTTCATTTGCGTGTTATGCAAAAGTTTGCAGATGGGGGCCTTGCTGTGTGTGTTACAGTGTTTTGTTAGTGGTACGAATTTGTGGCTCTGTAAGCAGATGCCTAATGGGATCTAAACTGATAAATACTACATGAATCTCTCTCTCATTACTCTCATTACTGCTCAGAAAAACAGGGATACAGACAGATATTCCTCATTTTTGGGAGTTACGTTCTCCTTGACAGAGGAATGTAGCAGGACTTTGATGCCTGTAGAAGTTTTCAGAGAAGCTCTACTGAGAAACTTGAGGTTGATCATATAGTTCTTTCAACTATGAATTCTACTTAGAAACTGCCTCCAGTTTGAGGAATGCTCCAGCTAGTGAGACTATCTCTTCGCCTTGATAGCATTCCCCTAAGAATCTATGTCCTATCAAAGGGTTAGATACGCTGATGTCCTCTAGGTATGTTAGGAAGGCCACACTTATAGAGAGCATCAGGTTGGAGAAGGCTGTAGAGGAAGTGTATATATTGAGGTCTTGGGTGATTATGGGTCCCTTGTCACAAGAGAGAGAGGAAAGGACAGACAAAAAATAATCAAAGGGCAGATCTGAAGACCAAATTGGGTTCTATACTCTGCTTTGCCCTGCCTATTTACATTGTCACTTATCTGAGTTCAGGACTTAATTGTACTGCAACTTTTATTGTCTAAATAATATATAACATCACTTTAACTCCTGGAATAAAATACTAAGTAATTCAGTTTTGCCACTGACATTAAACAAAACAACATATGTTTGAAAAAGATCCATAATGAGTGGGACCACGTGATACGAGGGAAAAGAACAGAAAGGCTGAAAGCTCAGATAATCTTAATAGAATCATAGGGTATGAAAGAGCCTTAAGGCATTGCTGTTGATAGTAAATCTATAAAAGAGTCGTGATTTCGTATGTGCTAAGTCTATATGGGCAGTACCATTTTTTAATGTTTCTGTGAGGGGTTTTTTTTTTTTTTTTGGTCTGTTGCTAGGTGCCCGGATCCAACCCAAAGTCCATTTTCAAAGGAGAGCCCTGAGGCTACCGGAGAATACCAGCTATAGTGACCTCACAGCGTTTCTTACTTCAGCTAGTTCACCTTGGGAAGTGGACAGTTTTCCTTATTTGCAAGGCTATGATGGCAATGGAACTGGTAAATGTTTAATCTTGATTCTTGGTGTTCGTTTTAAGTTGTATGGGACAATTTGGCTTAAATATTCTTAGAATGCCATCTCTACATAGCCAAGGACCTCTCTTTTTCCCTGTTGACAAAGGAGAGTGTTGACATGGTAGAATTCCTGGAAAAACAGAATTAAGTGATCTCTGTGAAGAAATACTGTAGAAGGAACAGTTTAATACTTGTATGCTAATGATTTGAGATTAAGCCTCCTAATTTTTACCCATAAAGGTGAATGTCCACCAGCTCTCTCTTTGGAAATCCAGACAGACATAGGGACAACAGAAACCAGAGTTTATTAGGTTGCATTTTCTTAGCAAGTTTGTGCCTATTCTTACTTCACAGTCCTTGCTTTGCCTTCAGTTTTCCCCCAATTTTTACCTGAGTTTGACTGCCCTTGGAACGTAGGGCTGCTCTCTGTCAAGCCAGTCACATGGTCAAGCTAGAGCAGTCAGATAAATCACAATCGATGATGAAGGTCAGAAAGTGTTTTCTAATCGCCTTTAGAATGATGGTAAGATGATGATCACAAGTTAAAAATGTAGCCTATTTATTCATAGCAAGGCTCTGAAGTACTTGTTAGTGCCAGTGTGTCTTGCAATACCTCTCTTGGGACCCATCAGGCTGTTTGCCCCACCTGATTTTTTTTAAATCAATCCTTTTAATTAAAAGTAAATACATGGGAAGCTAGCATGCATAGCAAAGCTCCAGACTTCAGCATCTTAATTTTTAATAATATTTCTGGGACCTAGAAATGGCATACAGGCAGTCTTGAAGAATAAAACTGGAAAATGAATGCAGCCTGGTACTTGGAAGTATGTCCTTCTGCCCCCCCCCCCCCAAAGTGTGTGTGTGGGGGGGGGGGAATGAGCATTTCATGACCAGCCACAATGACATTGGCAGGTATTTTGTAAGGTTGCCCATAATACGTTTTCAATATTACAGACATGCCCACTGGCCCAAAATGGTTATGGAATCTTGGATGTGAAGCCTAATTTCTAGGGGGGTTTTATGTTTAGAAATTTGGAAAAAAAATCCCATATTAATATATACTTTGTAAGTGTATCCCCTTCCCTCGTCTCCAGTACCAACTGCCTTGGAGTGGTAGGGAATGCAACAAACATTCTTGCCATAGCAAGATTGTTGATGGAACTCCTCTAGGAACAGAACTAATTTTCCGCCATTATAGTGTCACTGGACAGGCCCAGTGCTTTGGAGATGAAATGAAAACATTAAACTTTCACAGAGGCTTTATGCAGCCATTTTGCCTCTTATTTTATAGAAAGCACCGAATAAATGTTCTACTAAAAATTGGCACTTTTGTCAAACAATTTCAGCAATATGATGTGATTTTATTCTGGGGGCTATAGAATGGGTGTTGTAGAGCCAGACGTTGTTCAGCTCTGCCTCATACAGTTACATTTTTCACATCAACCATTATAAAATTGTGTTTTTGCTTTGTTTTGTTTTCTGTCCCTTATTAAAATTGTCGTTAATGAAACTATCGAAAAGAAAGAAAGGGATGAGGCAAAATGCTTGTTTAAATATGGGTCTTTCCCGTGGTAGCTTCACCAGCCCCCACATCTCTGCTACATAGAGTCAGTTACCTGTCTGAATGTGCCATTGGAATTCATTCCAAACAGAGATTGGAACTGTATAACACAGAGCTTTCCAAATTTTTCATGTTGGTGACACACTTTTTAGACATGCATCATTTTGCGACATGCATCATTTCGCGACACACTCTTACAGCAGGGCACAAGGCAGGCACTAGGACCTGCGTGGAATCACAGCAGGTTTGGAGGCAGCAAGGGACAAGGCAGGCACTAGGACCTGCGCTGAATCCTGGCAGGGCTCGGAGGCAGCAGCAGCCGCGACACACCCAGACACTGCAGCCGACACACTAATGTGTCCTGACACACAGTTTGGAAAGCTCTGGTATAACACAATTTGAAGTTGTAAAATACTGGTCCAGGTCATGTCATCTTCTGATAATTGGAAAATAATTATTAAAAATATTTGAGTAATGAATATCTGCATTCATTGACTTGAATGTTATATGTTACGCATTTTTATAACATTATTCATTTGCTTGCAGGAAATAACACTAGGTATGATCTTACTCCTGTCACTGCAGTTAGTGTTCATTTACTCAGAAGTGATGGGACTCCAGTTCCAGTGAATGGGCCCATCTATGTAACAGTGCCTCTCCCAGCAAGCAACAACTTGAAACATCACACTCATGTGCCAGCTTGGAGGTTTGACCAAAAATTTGGTAAGAAGCTTTATTATTACTGATTCCCACCATGTATGCCAGCAGTTTATTCATGGCCTCTAGCAGAAATGCATTTCTACTAGGTCATGCATGAACTCTTGAGCATGGGAATTTCCCTGTCCAATTTTACTCTGTGGTTTGGTATAAGATTTATAAGACTTAAGGGGATGGTTGGTTGTGAAGCCAAAGTGGACACCATATTGACCATTGTCCTAGTATACCTGCATGCCAGTATAGTTGTTGGTTGCCATGGGATTTAAGTTACTGCTTTAATTTCAGGGCATAGCTTCCATTAATCCAGTATTCATTTATTTCAGTTTTTATTTATGATTCAAGACTGTTACGGATTTTGTTTTATTTTTACTTCTGTGAGAGGAGACTGAGAAAAAAGACTCATGCATGCCTTTTCCTGCAAGAAGATGCCTATTTTTTACTCTTCCTATATCCTGTTTCATAGCTGTACCATGGCATATAACATTTGTAAGTGGTTGTCTGAAAAAAAACACACACATTGAGTTAGATCATTAAGTGATAGTGGTCAGGTATATGTGTATTAATAACAGCTATGTGCAACTGTAAATGGTATTAATTTGGCAGTTTGAATGAATAACTTCCTCTATAGTATTTCAACATCTGTTTCCTATGGAATAAACATGTTAAACATTCCATAATAGGTTTATCCATATTGACATTAATTTAAAACCGTAAATTCCAATGGTATTGGACACATTTTATTTTATCTTTATGACTACTAAACTCATCCAGTGCAGAAAATACCAAAGCAAGGGAAGAAAACAATTAAAGAAACTCCTTAATCCGTTGAAATAATCATTCTTGATGAAGATGATTATAATAATAATAATGGCATCTTTGTTGCGATCCTAAGCAATATAATTATGTTTCAAAACTAAGGACATATATATAATATGTCTTATATATATGATAATATATACACACACACACACACACACACACACACGTATGTATGTGTGTGTGTGTGTGTGTGTATATATATATATATATATATATATATATTATATCTTTAGAATGATATCTTTAGAAAATAAAAACTGATCCTCAGTTTGCAAACAAAACTTTCCCACAACTCATACATACAGTATATAAATAAACTACTACATCTGATATACCCTTAAATTGCCCATTTATTTCATTTCTTGCACTTTAATTCAGGTTTTACTTATTATCTGTAGCTAAAGACTACCAATTTTTATTTGAAAATCATTCTCTTGTGAGGCTTTGTAAACATATGTAAATCTTGAGAATTCAGTCTTGTATGTATGGCATGAGTAGCCAAAATTCACAGAAGTACAGTGCATGCACTTATGTCCAAGCTACACGTCCAAGCTACACATGGTCTTTAGCCTGCACTTGGAGAGTTTCCCAAAGCTTCTGGAAATAGGAAAAGCTATTATTCAATACTTGAAGGCTCTTTCCTAATGGTTTTGTATTTTTGTCCTTAAGAACCTGAAAATTCTTTTCCATACTCTTAGTCTTTGTGAAGGAGAGAGCAGTTTGATCAATACAGAAAACAAATGTGACTTCAGAAGCTAGATTCCGTTTATGTTGGTGATCCGTGTAGCACGTTTTGCTGGGCTTCCCTGCCAGGAAAAGTCTCTGTATCTTTATCATTGAAAGCATTGACTCTTCTTCTATGGTCCACAGAGGTGGGGTATTAAATCATGCCAATTGCTTTACTGCATCATTATCTATTTATATGCCATATTGTTCCCAGCAAGAATGATGCATTGCCAACAAAACTTAACTGCAAGCATGGTAAAATAAAGGAGTGGCACCTTTTACATAATTGATAAAATTAGCAGCCTAATATTGCCCTGGAGACATGCTTACATTTATTCCTCAGATAAGATGCATTCAACAGTAAGGTGGTAAACAAAGAGGTGCATTAACAGTATGTACACATATTGAACAAGTCCTAATGCAATCATCCATCAATTAGCTTGTGATGTTGATAGATGTATAGAGAAGGCAAGTAGCTTAAGGTATTTTCCAACATTTAATGAAAGTTCACATGCTTAAATAATCTCATGTGGTACAAAAGTTGATCTTTTTTTTTTTTGCCTGAACTCTTTTTCCTCTTCCTGCTCAAAAAGCTTTGTCAGTGTTTATTTTGGGCCATATGCAAGCTGCTGAAACAATGGCTCATTCCTGATCTGCTCTTTGTTCTTCACCCTGAGTAATTTTATGCCAACAAAGAATAGAAAGGAGTAGTGGTTAAGGTGCTAGACTGACATTGGGACCCAGGTTCTAGTCCATCCTCAGCCACAGAAGATCACCTGGTGACTTTGGGTCAGTCATTCTCCCTCAGCCCAACCTATCTCACAGGTAGTTGCTGTGGGGAGAAATGCAGGAAGGAGCACTAGCTAAACTGCTTGGAGCTCCTGAAGGGAAGGTGGGGTTTAAATCGGATGGATGGATGGATGGATGGATGGATAGATGGATGGATGATAGATGTTAGTTTACAAAAGCAAGAACCCCCATCCCCCAAAACACAGGGAAAAGAACTTTGCATTATAATTCCACCCACTGCATCTCCTACCCTTTTAAAAAAGATTAAGTATAGTCTTCCAAGGTGGCCTAGTTGGATTTTTGAATCTTACCCAACTCTGGAACTACAAAGCATTGTTTGGTGCTGTCTTCTGACTCAGTTAGGATACATTCGAATCAGGAGACGACTCTGGAGACAGAATAAGACAGTGTCTTGGTGAAGGGGTTCTTCCTCTTTTAGAACTACCTGGTTTATGCGCAAAACTGTTCCCCTGAAAAGGAAAGTACTCACCTCATTTCAAAGTAGAGGTCCAAATCGCACATTATTTTTCCCAGCAAGAGATCTTTGCTTTGCATCACAAGGGAGTATCTTTTCTTAAAACTGGGCATACGTTTCAATTTTCCCAAGTACTGTAGATAGCAATGCTTGACTTCCTTGTCAACAAGAGAAGGAAATGTTTCTGTTTTGTTCTCATGTGCTTTACTGTTTCCAGTTTAAATGAGAAACAGCTTCTGATGTGCTTTACTTAGCTTGCGCCAATCTCTTATCATGCAACCTGGACAGACTGCCTTTTTTGCTGGCAAATTAGCCATTGTAATCTGTGTGTAGCAGGTTACTTTACCTTTTTAATCTGTGTGTAGCAGACAGCCTGTTAATTCAGAGTGACTATGGTATTTGAGCTAGAAATGAGCTGATGGGAATTGTTTTAGTTTTTCAGATCTCTGGTCATCTATTTTGTATGGATAATGGCCTTTTATGCCTTGCATTGGCTCAAGAAGTGTGGAGTCGAAACTCAAAAAATAGTGAAGTAGTATTTTACATTCTAATGTGAGCAGTTGGTGATTCAGTAGCCAATGTATGTAACCTATCAACAAAAAGCATTACATTTTCCTCAACGATCATTATCAAGTTCAGGATTAGGCCATAAGCCTGTGTGTTGTAGAATATGGAGGATGTGATCTTGAGACCTCCTGGATTTATTGAAGAACAAGCTGTAGATACACAGACACATATTCTCACACATACAAGTATGTATATTACAGGTACACAGCTGAGACCTTGGGGACCACATGTGACCCCAATATGAGTTGTCACCATATTATATTTCCAATGGAACAGAAGGAGAAATTAAACCGTTGACTGGGACTAATTACGTGAAATATATTTAGTTAAAATGTAATGTCCTGGCACTGTTTGGTCTTTGAGTGACATGCCCTCACCAGATAAAACAGATTCCGATTCTATTTCATGTACATTTAAATATGGATGTTAAAAATCTCTGTATAGTATTTCCCTTTATTTATTTATTTAATTGTAAACCACCCAGAGTCCCCCGTCGGGTGAGATGGGTGGTGATAGAAATGTGACTAATAAATAAAATAAATAAAAATTTATTTATTCCCCCCCCTTTTTGCTTGCTTTCTCTCTCTTAATTGCTTGTCAGTTTTGTATCTGTGATGTGCTTTTCAATAAAAATGATCAATTAATTTAAAAAGAAGAGCAAATTCCTATTGCAGCCTAAAATAATTCCTAATAAAGAGCACTGAGTAAATTATAATTCCCTTTAACTTGACATAGGTGGCTCACCGGGTAAGACGCCAGGCTTGTTGACTAATAAACAGAGATGAGCACCTGCCCCTAGAGTCGGACACAACTGCACAAATGTGCGGGGGGGACCTTTACTTAACTTGACATAGTTCCCTTATTTTAAGATGGAGACAGTTGATTGTTTTAGAGAGGTTTTGCTGCTTATGATATTACCTATAGTTGTCCCAGTTGTGTTTGTGGTTATCCCAGTTTTTAACTTCGCTATCTAGGCACTGAAGCCTTGGGGGTATTGATTTAAAAGCTGGGAAATCTGTTTAGAGCTGTACTGGGGCAAAAGACATACGCATGGACCGTGTGGATCAGTGTCACTTCAGAAACACTTGCTGTGGTCTGTCTTCAGCTTGAAATCTTCATGTATTCATACATGCACAGTTTTGCACATACAGGTTTGTGAGATTAGTGTACTATATATGAAGGGGTGCAGATGAACACCAGAGGAGTAGCAAAAGAGCACAACAAAAATCTGCTGGATGCAAAATGCATCAAAACATTGTTTTTCATTGCTGATACCTAAGGTTAACCCATCACTATAGCCAAAACAGTTTAGTTTTATGCCAGGCAAAGCATTATAGTTAATACAATACCACTAAATTGCTTCCCCCCCCCATCATTGTTTTTCAAGCTACAGAGAGGAAGTTGATCCCTGACAAAGTTCATAGCTCACAGTGTTGGGACGGGGGTGGGGGGTATGTTTAATTTTAAGTTTGCTGATACCTTGTTTTAGACATCCTTTTCTGCCTTAAGAGCATTGTTAAATACTTTTCTCTGAAAGGAAGTAAATCTTATCCTGTACTAAGAGTATAGGACTTAACTGCTTCCAAAGTATTTGCTGTTCCCTTGTTGCTATAGAAATGGGAGCCATCAAAAATAGTTTTTCTAAATCATCAGGAGCAGCTACATAGTATAATCGATGCAAATGTAATTGCATGACATTGTAGCATAGAGAAGGAAAGATCTGCTTTACTATATTGTGTTTGAATTCTACTGAAAAAGCAATTAAAAGCAAGGAATAGAGCAGAGCTTTCCAAACTGTGTGTCGGGACACATTAGTGTGTTGGCTGCAGTGTCTGGGTGTGTTGCGGCTGCTGCTGCCTCCGAGCCCTGCCAGGATTCCGCGCAGGTCCTAGTGCCTGCCTTGTCCCTTGCTGCCTCCAAACCTGCTGTGATTCCGCGCAGGTCCTAGTGCCCTGCTGTAAGAGTGTGTTGCGAAATGATGCATGTCTAAAAAGTGTGTCGCCAACATGAAAAGTTTGGAAAGCTCTGGAATAGAGATATATCAGATAGCTTTACTAGAGTACAGCTGTAAAAATAAGCTGTATAAAACATTTAGCAGCTAGTTCACAAATAATTTTAAACCACAGTGTCCTGGTTTGCACATAATGCTAAGCCGTATTGAGTATGTTCCAATCTTATCCTGAGCCAATATGAACAATCCGTATTACAACTCAGTATTATTAATAAGTAGACTTAATAAGCCTAGCAGTGGGGGACAGAAAAGACAAGCACCAAGATCTCTTATGTGATATATTACAAAGCTGCACCCCTGGTTTAGTTACTGAGTTATGGTTAGTACAAAACCTAGTTTGACTAGAATCCAGCTCGGAAGAACTACAGGAGAAGGTAGGCATGTTTTCATTGCCTTAACACCAGTGGAGCTTAAGAACTCAGTTAAGTAGTCCCATTGTTTTTTGTCTGATTTAATTAGATTTTTTTTAAAAAAATCTTTTCCTCAACCTTACTTAATTTAAACCTAAAAAAATCTTTTTGCAACAGTTTTGATGTGTATAACTCAGTAAAACATATTTAAAAGACAAAGTTTATTTCATTAACTAGGAAGGTGTTCTCATACAAGATTAGTTCAAGTTTGTACAATCCATGGGATAGTTTGGCTCTTAATTAGCCATAGCTGGCATGCCCGATTTAGAGAAATGATGAGAGTTATACAAGAATATCTGGAGGGCCACACGTTGTACGCCCTTGATACAAACAAAAGAATGTGCCATATACTGTTTATTTCCCCATCTAGTCAAGCAATATTGTCTTATTTTGACAGTAGCTGTTCTTCGTTTCAGGCAAATACCTTTCAGATACTTGTTTGCCTCTGAGCCTTTTTTTTAAACTGAAGACTGAGCATGATTTTAGCATGATGTGCTATACCTCTGAGCTGTGGTTTCCCATTCCTTGCTCAGGATATGCTTTGCATTTTCAGCCGTGCTGTATTAGTAGCTGTTTCTTTTATAAATTTACCTGTAACATGATGCTTGAATATGAATCATAAAGGGCTACAGCTTAAGAAGCCTGCATAAATGTTTTTCACTACAAAAACAACCTGTATATATTATGCCATCTGTGAAATAGCATTCTTCGGTGTAATGTATTATGTCTCTTGAGTTCTACTTACCTTTTCGTTATTATAAAAAGAAGTTTGGGAGGGGGGAATTAAACAAAGGAAGCTACCTGTGTGTATAATGTGCTCTCTCTCTACTTCAGATGTAATTAGAATTGCTAAGTGCAGAGAACAGACATGTTCTTTTGTTCAGTATTAGGCAGGTAATTTACACATACAACAGGAAAGGAGACAGAAATGACAGCAGAAACAAAACAGCAAAGTTCAACTTGGATTTTAGTAATAAATCAAAGGACTATCCTTTGGGAACATTTTTCCCCTAGAGATTGCACGCAAGTATTCATTTTTTACTTACCAGTGTCCCCAGATATCCAGGATAGCTTATATAGGTTTGCCAAATCGTGATGTCTCTATTATAAAACAGTAGCCAGCTGAAGGAAAAACTGCAGCTGGCTGGAGGCCATGCAGAAAAACCACGAAACAATTGAAGAAAGTGAGGAGGATGTGACCCCCTGATCAAACCATGTTTATTTAGACTGTTGCCTGGTAACTTTAAAACAATTTCCATAGCCCCTACGTCAGCCTTCCCAATCTGCTGCCTTTTAGGTATGTTGGACTACAGTTCCCATCATACTGAGTCAGCAAAACGTGCTGGGAAAAATGAGCTTGTTGGTGGGTCTCAAATTCTTCAACAGAGTGATTGATGGGACATAAAAATGAAAGGTTGGGAACTAAGCAAACTTCTGTAGCAGGTATAGGCAACTTTTCGTCTTCCGGATTTTGTTGAACTGCAACTCCCAGCATTCCTCGCCATTGGCCCTGTTGCCTAAGAATGAAATGAACTAGAATGAATGAAATGAACTAGAATGATTGAAAAAGTAATTCATTCACTTTGGATAAATTAATCATTATTAATCATTAAATTAATCATTTCAGTGTCCAAAGAAAGTTGATCATAGTATTAATTCTGCATAAAGGAAAATGGAAGTACGTATCAAAACACTGGGGCGATTGTATCCTCTGGAAGACTTGGTGCATTTGCTTTAAGGGCCTTTCCAGGCCATCTCCAGATGTGTGTGTACGCACAGGCACTTTGCATCGCCAGCCATCCCACCAGAAGTGTTGTCGAAGCAAGCACAGGTACGACTAGGTCTGAGAAGACCCTCCAAGCAGCAAAGGTTAACTTCAAGTTAATGAGCTGTTCATCACTTTAAGGAGGGGGCCCGCTTTACTGTCTATCACCAAAGTGACCAGTACCTGTATGTAAGAGTTGCCAGTGCAAACATGTCTGGGTGTGGGAAGATAGAGCCCTCATATTATGTATGCCTTCTCCTTTGAATGAAAACTCTCCAGGTACTTTTGGCTTACTAAGGGCATTTCCGTTCAGCCATGGCTTCTACCCTACAATTCCTCAGAATTGCACTCATGGTACCCTATGAGTGTTCCAACTGCTGCTCCCAGGGGCTGGGGAAGATGTGGAAGGAGAAGGATAGGAAGGCAAATGGGAAGTATAAAACTCAGATCTAGCCAGCAGCCTTTCCCCATCTCCTTCATTTCTTCACTTTGTTTTGCAATGGAGGAGAAAAAGGCAAGTCACCATCTTTCTCCCAATTACTTCAAAAGATCAGGGATTGTGGCAAGGTGCTATGGTGCCTTGGCTTTGGCTAGGAGCAAATCCAAGGAGCTGGGAGGTACCAGCTCCTGGCAGTGGTCCCTCACCTCCAGAGGAGATCCTGCAAAACTGTGCGCTGCATTTCCTTTGAAACAGCAAGAGAGCTGAAAGTCTGTGAAGTCCTGTGGAAGCCATAGAGCATCGTGGGGACAGAGGCCGTAGTACCCATTCCAGATTAGTGCAGTCCTTGTGTGTGGAAGGAGCAAAGCTGCCCCTTGCAAGACGATTTTGAAATGTTCTACACCAGAACCAGACAAGGAGATTTTGCCTCTCGCAGCAAAGGACAAGACACTTGTTTTGTATATATATGCACACAGCCACACAGAAGCTTAACTGAACTGGCACTGATAATGAGGCAACATCCTTCTCTTCATCTGATTTATAAAGTGCAGTCCAGGCTGTGTGCAGACACAGTTCTGTCCTCTGGCATTGCTTTGCAGTTCTCAGTGCCTTGCTCTGCTAATGGCGGCAATGCCTCTCTCCTAAATCACAAGAGCAGCTGATGTCCCCCAGATGTGCAGGGGCTGCAGCTGTCACTGAACCTGGCCATGCTTCAGATAGAAGGGAATTCTGGGAGGTGCAGACCCAACACATGTGGAAGATGTTAGGTTGGGGAAGGCTGCACAATAGGATGGGATTTGAACCTCTGAAACATAAGGGATTTTAGATCAGTTCATGCCTCCTCGCAGACTTCAGTAATAAAAGGAGACACGCTGACCTGCTTTTGACTAGCAACGAAAGGTGGTATAACTCACAATCGCTGAAGGAAGTAACTACAACTAAACAGTTGTTTGCACACAGCTGGTAAAAAGCTAGGTGCATGAAATGTGGAGGAAGAATGAAGTTTCAGGGCTGAAGCCAAGTAAAACTGTTGTTGGTAAGCAGAGGCAGGAATAAATTCTTACCATCTAGCAAAAAATACTTTGCATATTCAATACCATCTCACACCATTCAGTATCGAGCTTATTTAAAAGCATGTCAAAGTATTCAAATTAGAGGCTTTTAATTTATTTTGTTCAAAATAAAGGTGATCCTAATTTTGGCTAGATTGTGCCCCATGCATTTATGTGTTGTTTGTACTACTTGTGCATTAAGGCTTTTAAGCAAGGTCAAAATAAAGCTATTATTTTTTAAAAGGAACAATCTCTGCTCATAGAAAGGTTTTCTCTTTTCCTATGTTGTTCTCTCTACATTTTCCCCTAATTGCTTTTTAATTTCTTTAGTTTTGCTGAAACTTTCTGTAGCAGATATGAGCACCTTCTTGGGAGGTCTTCCTCCCATTAGCAAATTAGTAAGTCTCCTTCTTAATTCCTAAAAAAAAAATAGCAGGAACAACAGAATTTCCCTTAGAATTCCTTTGGTAGTCTCATGCCCAAGATATTTTTGGTATCTGCCCATCCTCCCTAAGTGTGTTAGCTGTTGCATTGCAAGTGAGCT
Source organism: Charina bottae (assembly GCA_023362775.1). Taxonomy (NCBI): domain Eukaryota; kingdom Metazoa; phylum Chordata; class Lepidosauria; order Squamata; family Charinaidae; genus Charina; species Charina bottae. The sequence continues at coordinate 44,811,908 of JALMGJ010000007.1, read as the reverse complement.
CTTCCTCTCCTGATTTATGTAGTAAGGGATAATAGAGCAAGATCTGAGATACTCGTATTCTTAGCACACACATATCTGCTGCAGCATTTTGCTCCTCTTCTCCATCTCAGCTGTCCAAGACAGACCTGGGTCACCAGTATACCCCTTTCCGAAGTAAGAATGGCATTTCCTCCTCAGGGAGACGGAGGAGTTTCCTTTGCAGGATGCTGCCTCCTGATTCAATCCCCAAACCAATCTGGCAAACCATTGCATCACTTTTTAAGCAAAGTATTCTAATATTGATAGCGTATGTTTGGAGCAAAATCTAGAAGTATGATCTCATCTGGGTACTTTAGAAGCCAAATGATCATTGATTCTGGCCTGTAAAAACCAGTCGTTCTGTGAAAAATTCTACAGAAAACTGAAGTTCCATTGTCTGTCTTGTCTGTCTCTCCCTCTCACAGAAACATTGGCTGATTGGTTCTCAGCCAGCATTATGCTAAGCAGCCCGGCAACATGTTGGTTCAAACACAACTGTTCGATGGGGATTTATAGCATTGCATAATTTACTTAAAGTAAATTAATAAATTGTCTTCTCCCCCATTCATTCGCTTTGTATATTTGGATCCATTTTCTGGCATGTTTTAAAATAAGCCTAGCAGCAATAAAATATGTCATCCTAGGTTTTAGGAAACTATCTTAAGGAACTATACAGATTTCATAGGAGTGACTGATTAACAGAGGTCAGGAGAGGGGAAGAATGGCTAATGCTACCTACTTGGTACTGTACATCCAACAGAGTAGCTGTCTGAGATAAATCGCTTTGTAGTGTTGATGTCTCAAGAAATGAAACATTTACTATAGAATAAAACTCTGGTGGAAATAGGTACAGCCTGAAACTTTTTGATGTCCAAAGTGCTAAATTCAAATGGTGTTCCTGTAGTAAAAAAATGTAAGTTCACGCTAGATATTAAAATCATTGGGACTTGTGTTAGTCATGACTAAGGAAATCCCATTGATTTTGTTAGGTCTGCTTTGAATATAACTAATTTTAGATCAACCCAATATCATATTACATTTGCTACAAGTGGTGCCATTTGGATTTGTTCTCTTAGCCATTAAATGTCAGACCCAGCAAATTATATTTTTAAAGACAAAGTTGCCAGTCAATTAAAACCAGAGACCAACAGCAGGTTGGTGAATAAACAAACCAGAAGACATCTTAATCTCATGTGATAATAATGTAATCAGCTTCCCCTACCAATACAGTACAGGTAGTCCTCGACCTACTATCACAATTGGGACTGGAACTTCCATTGCTAAGCGAGGTGGTTGTTAAGCAAGTCACATCCGATTTTATGAACTTTTTTGCTGTGGTCGTTAAGCGAATCTGGCTTCCCCATTGACTTTGCTTGTCGGAAGCTGGCTGGGAAGGTTGCAGATGGCAATCACGTGACCTTGGAACGCTGCAACCGTCGTAAGTGCAAGCCGGTCACTAAGCACCTGCATTTTGATCATGTGACTGCAGGGGTGCTGCAACAGTCATAAGTGTGAGGGCCCAGTGAAGTCACTTTTTTCAGCGCCGTCAGAACTTCGGTCACTAAACAAATGCTCGTTAAGTCGAGGACTACCTGTATTTCCTTTTGTTAGCAAAAGTTACTAAGTTATTCCTTGACAGAACTCTACTGGGACATTTAAGAGGAAATCCAGCATGTGCTTTTTTGGCTACCTCAGGTTGGGAGAAAAAATGTATTGAAACAATCCCTCCCTCTCTCCCTCTCTCTCTCTCTCTCTCACACGTACACCCCCGAAAAGAGGGGGAAATGCTTTTAAAGAGGCATGGATATTGTCTATCCTGGAACTTTTATTATCTTTTAGTGTGGAAAGATGTTGGCTTTGTATTTCCAAGTAACTCAAATATGTTTTGTAGCGTTAATTTACTAGAGATGCAATTGTAACACTGAGTAAAAATCTAGGTGACACTGGACCAGCCTTTTCTGTTCTCAACGTACATAATGTCTCAGAATCCTGGTCCACAGATTGGAACAAACTTAAATTCTGAGGATCGGAGGTGCCTTTTTCTCCCCCCCCCCCCAGGCTTTCAAATTCTTAACTGTGGCACCCACTGGTGGTCAGTAAACAAAACTACTAGCATTTAGTTTCTAGATGATGGCTATCACTATTATTACTGTTTTGCTCTTACCAGTGTGTGCATCTGAAAATCATGATCGATTATAGCATAATGGTCCTATAGCTTTGCTTCTATTCCGTCCTATTTTATATCCCATTTTATAAATTTCTTTCCATGTTTTACAGGGACATGGTTGAAAAGCAATTTAGGCACTGTTGAACAAGAAGGAAATGAAATGACCTGGACCTATATTGCCTCTCAGCTGGGATATTGGGTTGCAGCCATGTCACCCACAAATCCAGGTGAGAGTCTTCTTTTCTTTGCTCCAGTATAAGTATATAGCATTGGGCAAATATAAAGAAGTGTGCACTATGGATTTTATCTGTTCCCCATTTTATCCTCTAGTTCTTCAAAATAAGCTTATCTAGAGAGTGCAGGGGGCCTTTTTAACTAGCAGGGGCAGTGTCTTTGTAATGGTATGTGTGAAAGACCTTGGGAGAGGGCAAAGAGACAGCTGCCAAGGGGAATGGTCAGATAAGAGACAGCATAGCCTGCAGCTGGATAGTGGGCGGGACAAGAGTCTCAGAAGGGCCCTCCCTAGTTTCTCAGGCTTTAAAGGGGGGGGGGGGAGAATTGTACTTTCAGACTTGCAAGATTTTGTCAATGTAGCTTTACAATAAAGTAGAATTAGTTCATCATTACTGTGAACTAATAAGCAAGTTTTGAAATGGATCTTTCCCTTCCCTTTCTCACCATTCTTCGGTGTCCTGAAAAGCTCTGGCAAAAAGTACTTTCTGAACATAGTGGGCTATGTCTTGCAGGGTTGCAAAAGGAGAAAGAAACTGCCAAAAATAGCAGTCTTACAGACATGGTGTAGGACTCCTTTTTTCCAATTTTAGGCAATTCCCTTATCATATTGGGTAAGACTGTTGGCTTGTGGGATAAGTACTTTTTGGCCAGAGCTTTTCAGGACACTGAAGGATGGTGAGAAAGGGAAGGGAAAGATCCATTTCAAAACTTGCTATTAGTTCACAGTAAATTTTATATTATGCAGCATTTAAATAATGTGTGCATTTCACAATAACATTTTATTGATGCATCCAGGAATTCTGAAAGCAGTTTAAAGTTTGTTAAGGTTTTCCAAGTACTTTAGTAAACTTTTTTTTTTAAAAAAATAAAGTTTTAGCCTTAAAGGGATTTTATACACTGAAGTTATTTAGGTCATTAATGTTGCATTTTGGATGTCTTTAATGCTGCCAGAAGAACTTCCAAATAGCTGTAGGATAATCCTCAAATTACATCATTGTTACAGTATGTGACATGTGGCTGATTTCAGAAAATCATCATAGCATATGGAGGATTTAGACCCTTCCTGCCATAGATAGAATGATTTTCCCCTTAGCTGCATGAATTGTCACATAAGTACAGCACAAATGGTTACCAACTCTGATATATGATCAGATTCAGTCCTGATTTACACATGGACAGAATGAGATAGGAATGAAGCAAGAGTTCTAAAGTGGGAAATGGATTACAGTATATCCCAGGTCAGACTGCAAATGATGGATCCAGATTACATTTTTAGTGACTCTACTCAAGCAAAAAGATAAATAAATCCTAGTTAGAACATGGTTAAAACAAAGGAACATATTATTTCCTTGATGTGCTAATTAGATAGAAACAAACTTGCATGCCTACATAGACCGAGAACATTCCACAGTGCTATCTTCCCACCCTTTGCACAGGGTGAAAGAGTGCTTCCCATTTGACTACATCATTTGGCTGTGTGTATAGAGCAGACTGTCGGCGAAATCCTGTAAAATTCCTAAATCAACTTTGTGCAGATTCTAACAATTAGAGCTGAGGGGCGTTCACTAGCCAGGCTAAGTGAGATTGCAGACAAGCAGCTCAAACAAGAGGGTTGCCAAGCCCACTGGCTGACTGTTGGCCTCTTGGGTCTTCCATTATGTAGGCACATGTCATCTCCAAAGAGATGTGGCTGCTCCAGGATGCCCTGCAGACAGTAGCCCTGGCCCACTCTTTTGGTTGGTTCCACTATCCAAATAACGTGTGTCAAAGGGCGGTGAACTGAATTGCCTACCACTTTATTTACTTACAGTGCTCTTGGCACAGGCCTGTTCTTGGGCGCTGGGTAATTCAAATCAGCGGCATCTCACAGCTCTTGAAACCTGCGTAATCAGGGTTGCCGCCCGATACCATCAGAGAATCCTGCTAGAGGTGGATTGGGCTCATCAGATGATATTCTACTGCAAGGGGTTGTCAAAATGGGAGCTAGCTGATGGCTAAAAATACACTAAAACGGGTTAGAAAGCTTTGGATTGCCCGTCCTCGGAGTTTTAATTTTTTCCCTTCTTGTAGGTCTCATTGTGTCGAAGGACATCACTACTTACCACACGGTGTTTCTTTTGGCAATTCTCGGAGGGATGGCTCTTATACTACTTGTCTTGCTGTGCCTCCTTTTATACTACTGCAGGTAAAATGTCTCATTTTTATATTTAATTTTATTTGCACAGTGGGTCGGCTTAAAGGATATGAATGGAAGGAAAAGAGACCAAATTATTTTCTATCAGTGCTTTTGAGGAACACGTTCATTTCTGTATGAGTGCAACATTTTAGCAAGCCTTCTATGGATTTATAATTTCCATATGTCACCTTTGGATTCTACCTACTAGACCAGGGTTTCTCAACCAGGGTTCCGTGGCACCCCAGGGTTCCGTGAGAGGACACTAGGGGTTCCCTGGGAGATCACAATTTATTTAAAAAATTATTTCAAATTCAGGCAACTTCACATTAAAGAGGTCAGTTTAATTCTTTATTTTTAGTTTAAGAACACTGTTAATGCATATATACAGCCCTACACATGAAACAAATATAATAATTTTGTAACTTCTGGCCTATATTTGAGCCTGAATGTGCAGGGTTCCCCGAGGCCTGAAAAACATTTTAAGGGTTCCTCCAGGGTCAAAAAGTTGAGAAAGGCTGTACTAGTCTAAACAAGCTACCTGAAGATTGTATGTCAGTTGCCCACAAACTTGTGCCATCCAAATATGTTGGATTACTAGTCTAACGCATCTCCATGATTGAGGAAAGTTCTTTATGTGGGTCTAACTTTATCTTATTGTGTGCAGTACTTTAAGACCTGATGGTCTTATCCTAAAGACCCTTTGAGAAATGAAATGGTATTACAAATATTAGCATTTAAAATAAAATAGATCTTTATATTGAGATCCTTCTGAAAGCAGAAAACAAAAATAGGAGGAATGATGCAGCTCACATTAATTTTTGTACTTGCTTGTGCAACAAGCCATATTATGGAGCAATCTAATTTCACAATGGAAGCTACCAATAATAGTTTATGAAACTGTAGCATTTTAATTTAAATTGAAGAGAAGTAAAAGTTCTCTCATACCAGCACAATGCAAGTAATCTATATGGCGTTTGCCGAAACAAAAGAACTAAACCAGGAATAGTAACATTATTTTTTTTTCTTTCTCTCCTAAATATTTCCTTCAGTAAAACTAGTTTGTTGTTAAAGTAGTTCTACTTTATATCTTATTATCTGTTAAAATCAAGTTTAATAGAATTATAAGGCTGACGTTCTTCTACTACATCTGCTTCTATTATATTGTTTTCTTTTATTACAGTATCTCTTTTTGTTCTTAAATGAGTTTCAGTATTTATCTCTACAGTTGAACTATTAAATATAATACACAGAGGTGTTTGAAGGTTAACAGCCCCTGAAAGATAAGAGGGAGATATTTGTAGGCTTGAAAGAACAAATTTGAAAAAGCAAACACAAAGGGGGCAAAAAAAAATCTCTGGTGAGGATTGAACCACAGAACATTCAATTTCAGTTGCAAAGAAAAATCAGGAGGCCTTAACCTGCTTGAGCCTCTTGCAACATGCAATAGCTTTCTCTAACTCAGCACTCCCCACATGTAGTGGACTACAATTCCCATAATTTGTATTCATCCATCTTGGGGAGCCAAGTTTATGATAATTGGAAGAAGGCATAGGTTGTTGACCACGTAAGTGTTCACTGGACCATTCTTTTGCTGCAGGTCCCATTTAAATTAATTCTTTTCCTGTTTCTTTTTTTTAACATTAGGAGAAAGTGTTTGAAACCCCGTCAACATCATAAGAAACTACACTTATCTTCAACACTCAGTGGTGCTAAGAAGGATCAGTCAACTTCTATGTCCCACCTCAATCTAGTCTTTTCCCGACGTGAATCAGAATTTCCCGGTGGGCTCTCCATTACTAGCAACAGGCATCCAGAATCTTCTGGCCACAAGGAGCTGATGGTGGCTGTCCACTTGGACAAAGGATGTTCTGGAGGAGAAGCAGATATGCATACCCCTATGCTCAAACATACTTACAGCACCTCACAGGAATTTAGCTCCCGAGAGGAACTGCTTTCCCATAAGGAAAACGACCAGAGCCGCATGTCTCTAGAGAATATGGCATCTAATGAGAGTCTGAAAAAAGATTACCTTAAATCATTGGATCCTTTTTCTATAAACCCAAGGAAGTCCCTGGAAATGATAGAAGGATATGGTTCTCCTGACAAGGGAGACCACAGACACAGTTACAATGCAATGTTAAGTCGGCCTTTATTTGAGAAGCAAGAGCAAGCATCCATGAATCATATTTCTACAGGGAGTAAATATAATATTCAGGAACAAGTGTACCCCATCCCTTCAGCCCCTGAAACGGAACTTCTAGACTGCAGGTCCTCTGAATGTATGATGTCTCGCTCTGTTGACCATCTTGAAAGACCCACTTCTTTTCCTCGACCAGGTCAGCTGGTCTGTTGTAATTCTGTTGATCAGGTTAATGATAGTGTTTACAGAAAAGTATTGCCTACATTAGTCATTCCTGGTCATTATATGAAGCTTCCAGGAGAACATCCTTATATTAGCCAGCCTCTCCCTACTGATCAACCAATAGATATAGAAAGGCTCCAAGTTGAACTGTCAAGTCCTCATTCACAGCTTTTCCCACATTCGCAGCAACAGATGCAGCCACAGCAGCTGGCGGCTCAAGCAGTTTCCCAGCAACATTTGCAAGAAGCTGGTGCAGGTGAATGGAAACCACAGAACGTTGCTATGTCTGAATCAGTATCCATTCCAGCATCCCTCAATGACGCCTCACTGGTGCAGATGAATAGCGAAGTGCAGCTTCTTACGGAGAAAGCTCTAATGGAGCTAGGTGGAGGCAAGCCTTTACCTCATCCTCGGGCCTGGTTTGTGTCTTTGGATGGGCGTTCAAATGCTCATGTTAGACATTCATACATTGATCTTCAAAGAGCTGGAAGGAACGGAAGCAACGACGCCAGCCTGGATTCTGGGGTTGACATGAATGAGCCAAAATCTGCCCGAAAAGGAAGGGGAGATCACTTACAACCAACCCACCAGCAAGTGCAGATACATCCACAGAAGGAGCAGAAAGTCCCAGACAGCAGCACTTACACGCAGCTCGTTTACTTGGATGAAGTGGACCAAAGTGGCAGTGAATGTGGAACTGCGGTTTGTAGTCCTGAAGACAATACTCTAAGATGTGTTTTGGAGGGAGGGAGCAGAAGAACAGGTGGCCAGTTGCCCAGCCTGCAGGAGGAAACAATAAAAAGAACTGTAGAAAGTTCACCAGAGCCTTTAACATGTCCAGAACATAAAATGACTGTCCATAGTGAAGTTGACGATGATAATGATGACGACGACGATGACGACGACGATGATCAAGGGGAAGATAAAAAGAGTCCTTGGCAAAAGCGAGAGGAAAGGCCACTCATGACATTCAATCTGAAGTGACCTATGGTAGCTCTTATCTTTTTTTCCCAGGAGAATATATAATTGCCAAATATTTTTTTTCTGTTGATATTGATGGAAGAAAAAAAAAAGATGAAATAACCCTTGTGGTGGGTTACAACTGAGAAGGTTCACTCAGATAATTTCTGTGCAAACTCATCCAGTCATTTTGCGAAGTCTGTATGAAAGTGTGACTTTGAATCCCATTTACTTGATATTGGCCATCAAGGACATTTGGACATTTTGGCATGTGGTATGGCAGATTATAACCTCAGATTTTCCTGAAAAGGGATCTATGTGAAACTTTGTTATTATTTCTTAATTCAATTGTATCATAATGATGCTACTGAAAGGGTATCTTTAACTAGAGTTCAACACTTGACGTCTACAGATATGCATTATTTCAAAGGAAGGCTATGCACTGCTGCTTTTTAGTAATCTTGTTTTTTGCTTTTTCTTACTTATTTACAAGGTAGTTCCAAAATGTTGTCTATCTTTACTGTAGTCTGCCTAGCCACCGAGTTTTATTGACATGAAACTTGACGAGCTTTTCTTGGTATTTGAAGAGCCTTTTATGAAACCAAACTGATTTTTAAGTCAGCTTTGATTCCTCCAGTCCCCATCCCAAGTGCCTTTTTTACAGGAACAATGAACAGTATCTTCTTTTGCTAGCGCCTTGAATAATCAGATTTTTTAACAGAAAAAAAAAATTCTGAAGCCGTATCTTTTCTTTAAATTGCATGCCACCAAATGTCTCTGCTGAATGACTCCTTATTTCCAAACAGTGTATTCGCTAGTTTTGGTGTGTACTGTGGATTCTGTTTAGCAAGGATAGACTATAGGACATTTTTGAAAAACCCCAAAGTAGCCAAAATAGTTTCACTGACTGTATATATGATGTATATAGTTTCAAGTAACATGGATTTTGGACCAAGCAAGTGGACTGAATGTGTTTTAGAAATGTCGAGCAGAGTTGTTATAAACTATCCAAAAGTGCCAGATAGACTTCTGTGCTTTCTCTATATAAAACTGCTTGGTTATCCAAAAATTATAATTCAAAAATAAAGTTTTTAAAAACTGAGGATTTTTAAAAATTCCTCTTTGAAGTCACAGCATTATTATTTGAGAGATAAAATAATGAATATGTAGTAAGTGAGAGTTACGGTAAATTTGCCTATGTCCTATGAATAAATATTCATAGAATGAGTATTACTGAGTTAGTACATCAATTTATAGAATGAATTAATATTCATAGAATGCAAGGCAGGACATTGTGTGATAAATTACCTTTGACACTTGCTTGTCTTTATTTATTTATTCATTCATTCGATTTCTATAGCCGCCCATCTCAATAAGTGACTCTGAGCAGCTTACAACAATAAAAACCATAAAACAGTTGAAGCAATTACAATTAAAACAATCAAAATACAAAATAAATATACACGGCTCCCAAGTAAGCAATGTATGGATGTTAATATAGCCAAGAAACGGGACCATTCCCACGTTCGGGGGCCCAGGCCCGGGCACACAACCAGGTCTTCACGGCCTTGCGAAAGGCCCACAGGGTCGGGGACATCCTGATCTCTGAAGGGAGAATATTCCAGAGGGCAGGGGCAGGGAAGGCACGCCTTCTAGTCCCCGCCAACCGACGTTCCTTGGCTGACGGGACCCGTAGCATACCCAACCTACCAGATCAAATTGGACAGGTAGAAACAACTGGGAGAAGACAGTCCCTTAGGTAACCCGGTCCCAAGCCATGTCCCTACCTTTTCCTGCATTTCTCCACAGAATTAACATTTTCAACTTCCCTGGTTCCAAGAACACTATTCTGTGGCTAGAATTACCTGCACCAAAGTAGAAAGTAGCCACCTAAAATAAATTTCACTAGGCATGCTATTTTGTGGATAGGTTTAGCACACTGTTCAATTAAGAAATTATGGCTTCTTTTAGGTTAACTCAGATGGGGGTGAACGTATCACATAAACTGTGCATGGGAGTCGGGATGGAATCTACAGTATTTAGAAGCAAAACAGCTGGAGGAAGAAACCACCTTTCTTCCATCCAGCACTTGTACCACCAACTTTCTCTGTGATGATGATGTTGCTTTTCCTTAAACAGAAAAAAGCCGCAAATGATACCCAGCTAGCCGCTACAAAGGTATCTGGGATATCAGACAAGGAACGGCTGTCAGCTGAAAGCAGCAGTTTGCTCGGTTGTCGTCATAGTTAACTCTTTGTCCTGTTTGGGACTCACCAGGCACCTGACGAGTCCCATACAAGGAGAAACTGCTTGCACACTGCTTTCCAAACTCTGTGTCAGGACACATTAGTGTGTCGGCTGCAGTGTCTAGGTGTGTCGCGGCTGCTGCTGCCTCCGAACCCTGCCAGGATTCCGCGCAGGTCCTAGTGCCTGCCTTGTGCCTTGCTGCCTCCAGCTGTGATTCCGCGCAGGTCCTAGTGCCTGCCTTGTGCCCTGCTGTAAGTGTGTCGCGAAATGATGCATGTCTAAAAAGTGTGTCACCAACATGAAAAGTTTGGAAAGCTCTGCCTTACACTAAGCCGCTTGTGGCTTTGGGATGAACATGCTGTGCAAGGAACGTCAGCAAACAAACAAGTTTGTTTTTGCACCTCTGGACAAAATTACATGTTACTTAGGCAAATGCATTATCTCCATAGTCAACGTAATATGTCATAGTAAAGTGAATGTAAGAAAGGAAACTGTCTATGTAAAAACGCAGAGGGGTAAATTCAAGAAAGAATCACCAGGCTTAGGAAAAGCTTAATCACCTGCTCCTCCCGTATTTATCCTTGGAAATATTCCATGCTTACGTTAAGGTTATGAGAAGACATCACAAAGACAAATTGGAATTCCATCTTTGCTTTGTAATGTGTTTTGCTCTCACATAATTGATTAAAAGTAGCATGCAGGGCTTCTAATAACCTATACCCCTCTGGGGCACCATTATACGCTTCTGAAGAGGCAAAGAAAAAGCATCACAACCTTTCATGGGGAGGAACAGGAGACCTAATAGGCGTATCAGAAGCTTTCTTCCCCATGTTCTCCGTGTATGCCCACAGCAGGACCTCCAGCAAATCACAGTGATGCCATAACCCATGATGCCATGATAAATGTGGCCCCCCGTGTGGATATTAATAATACCCAAAACATGGAGAAAGCCACTGTATGATGATGATAGTCACTGTGAACTCCAGATGTGGATGTTCCAACCCTTACAGGAGAGGATGTCCCTGAGCTGATGCTGCCGGCCAGGTTAGCTCCAATCAAAGCTCTTGGCCCCCTCGACGAGTATTTCTCCGTTCCTTGGAGTTAAGACAAGCGTATCACTTTTTTTTTTTTTTTGAGGATTTAACAGGTCTTGACTACTGACAGCAGAGGTTAACCTACAGCAATAAACCGAGACCTTACGTTAAATAGTGTCAGGTCAGTGCTTCTGTTCTGCTTCAGAAGGACCTGCTCCAGAGGTCTGTTTTGGATACTTTACAGCGCTCTCCATCTTCACTATATTTAGTAGGGAACTAGTAGTGTTTTTCTCAAAATAAGGCCTTGAACTGGTTCAGATATAACATACTGCAGTTTGAATTCCCAGGACCACCATATGCAAAACAGAACTGCATCTGGTTTCCCAGATTTGTAGCCATGGCTTTCTACCCCCTGTAGACAGCTGGCTCCTGTCTGTGATGCAGCAGTCTCCACAAGTGAACTAATGGCCCCCATGGATTAGCGACTGACAGAGTTTCCTCTTTTCCTCTTCTAACCAGAGATGTCACACTGATGTTTTGAGCCTTCCTTTCCAAAGCCTTCCCTCAGTGTAGGTGGATATTTACAGCACCAAAAGAGGACACTTTTCAAGGCTGCCCTTGAGACATGAGAGTGTCCTCCAAAGACTCCGTCGAACAGCCACTCTCCTGAATGCTGTCCAGGCAACGTAACTCATTCTTAGGCTTGCAAAGGGAAAAGAAGGACTTACTTCTGCCACTAGTGATTCATTTAGGGAGCAAGTCCTATTTTGGGCACTTCATTCTGGAACTCTCTGAGGGCCTTTGCATTAAGCAGCAGCAGCTTTCAGACTCATCCAAGGTTAATTTAACTATGGTTTACTCCAGACAATATAAGTAGTTCTCGACTTACGACCACAATTGGAACCGGAACTTGTCACTAAGCAATGTGGTCATTAAGTGAGTCATGACCGATTTTATGAACTTTTTTGCCACAATCGTTAAGCGAATCCTGCTCCCCCATTGACTTTGCTTGTCAGAAGCCCCCTGGGAAGGCCACAAATGGTGATCATGTGACCCCGGGATGCTGCAACTGTCATAAATGCATGCCAGTTGCCAAGTGCCTGAAATTTGATCACGTGACGACGCTGCAACGGTCGTAAGTGTGAGGACCAGTCATAAGTCATTTTTCAGCACCGTCATAACTTCAAATGGTCATTAAATGAGTGGTCGTAAGTCGAGGACTACCTGTATTCACAACACACTGAACTATTAACCAGCTATCTGGCCTGAGTTCACAGAATACACTAGATTAAAATGTGGCTGCCTATTTCTTCTTCATTAGATTGATATCCCACCTTTTGTACAAGAGCTCAAAGTGGTATACACAGGAAACTCCCCCCCCTTTCCCCCATAACCACCACCCTGTGAGGCACATTGGGGCGAGGGAGAGTGACTGGCCCAAAAGTCACCCAGGAGGCTCCATGGCTGAGGATGGGCCAGAACCCAAGTCACCCTAGTGCCAATCCAACTCCTTAACCACTACACCACACTGCCTCTACTAGTTCTTGGCTGACTACTGCCATTATCTTTCAGTCCCACCTGCCTCACAGGGTGGTTGTGAGGATAAAATGACATACACCACATGAACTGCACTGAGGAAAGACAGGATAAATATACAGTAGTACATAAATAAGTAGGAGGCATCAGCCAAGCAAATCAAGGTGGTTAAAAAAATTCAAACTCTATCCTAGGTCATATATCTTTATTAGACCCAAAGACAGAAATGAAAGTGTACACATCTCTTCATTAGGCAAGAAGCTGAAAAAGTCGAGAAGAGGAAAAAAGCAGGGGGGAGAAGGTTTTGATAGATTTTGATACTGAAGTCTGCAAGGTCCAGAAACAAAAGTGGGAGGAGGGTGCAGATAAATTCAGAATACAGTAGAACAAAGGATTAGGCTGAAAAAAAACAGGGAATTGATCTTCCTCTTTAAAAATCAGTGGGGGTGGGGGGAATAATCCATCTGATTCCACCCTAAAGCAAACCCCAGATTTTGTGGCAGGTTAAAAAAAATAGGAGAAAGACTGGAAATCATTTTTAGTGGGAGCGCTAAGAAAAACAAGTCGGACAGAACGGATTTCCCTAGTAGCTGAAGGGGGCGGCTCTGCTGAGAATAAACTCCCAGCTTCCTTGCCTGCATCCATACACGGCTGTTAGTCACAGAGCAAAGACTTCTGAACATTTACGGACTGAGTGATTAAATGCCTATAACATCGCAACACTACAAATCTGGACTGGCTGCTCCTTTCTCACACTAGCACGTGGCTTTTCCAGGGAGCATTTGACTGTTTCACAGTTGTCTTTTTGACTCAGCTGCTGGCAGGGGCCACAACGGTTGCAATTAACTGGGACTCCAGACTTTTTGATAGCCTCTTGGCAATCCTCCTCATAGCCACCATAGGCCAAGGTTACTGCTGGGTAAACAGTGACATCTGCTCTGTTGTCCTTTCCTGGGCTTACTGCTTTATTATTTGAAACGAAGCCATTAGCAGGCAGAATGTAATCACTGTGTGCAAATGGGGCACTTCTCATGAATAAAACAGGTACCCAAATAAAAAACATGATCATAATTTAAGGCATCCAATTTGGGATAGGGAAGTTGTGTGATGTATTTCGCGTCATTGAACAAAGTAAGTATTGATGAAGAGCCAGTTTGGTCTAGTGGTTAAGGCAACGGGCTAGAAACCAGGAGATTGAGAGTTCTAGTCCCGCTTTAGGCATGAAAGCTGGCTGGGTGACCTTGGGCCAGTCACTCTCTCTCAGCCCTAGGAAGGAGCCAATGGGAAACCAGGAGACTGAGAGTTCTAGTCCCGCCTTAGGCATGAAAGCCGGCTGGGTGACCTTGGGCCAGTCATTCTGTCTCAGCCCTAGGAAGGAGCCAATGGCAAACCAGGAGACAGAGTTCTAGTCCCGCCTTAGGCATGAAAGCCGGCTGGGTGACCTTGGGCCAGTCACTCTGTCTCAGCCCTGGGAAGGAGCCAATAGGAAACCAGGAGATTGAGAGTTCTAGTCCCGCCTTAGGCATGAAAGCTGGCTGGGTGACCTTGGGCCAGTCACTCTCTTTCAGCCCAACTCACCTCACAGGGTTGTTGTGGGGAAAATAGGAGGAGGAAGGAGTAATAGGTATGTTCGCCGCCTTGAGCTATTTATAAAAACAATAAAGGCGGGATAAAAATAAAAAAAAATGATGAAGACTGGGGATAAAAAGGCTCTGTTTTCCAAAATATTGAGTTTAGGGAGAGAGTAAAGGAGTTATTTGTATTTAATTTTCTTAACCAAATAGTATTTATACAGGCTCCCCCCAGGCTCCCCGAAACCCTGAATAAATTGCAGTTTTAACAATCAGTCACAAACTATAACTTGCAGCATACACTTTTTTTCCAGGAGAGAAAGGGATCAGGTCAGTTTAGACAGTTTGGTACAGGGGTCTATTCCTAACCATGTTAATGCTAAAATGACAAAACCTAAAACATTAAACCGCCTTTCATGCATGCAACGTTGCACATAAGGGATGAAGTTTGCATCATGATGTTGCAATGCATTTCTCTCTCTCTCTAACTCTCAACATGCACACACGGTTGCCTGGGACTAGGGTTACGTCATTTCTGGTGAGATCTTTTCCCTGGTCAGGTAGTGTAAGCAATCTTTCAGATAATTGTTGGCATTATGCTGTTCAGAACTTTAAAGGTGGCAACTCAAACTCCCAAAACTTTGCAGAGGAGCAACCTCCAACCCATAGGTTGCTCCCCCCTATCCGGCCTTCACGGATCAGCAGCCTGACTCAGGATACCTCCTTCACCATTTAGATCATAGCTTTCCAAAGTGTGTGTCGCGACACACTGTGTCGCCTGTGGTGTCCTGGTGTGTCGCGCAAAAACCCAGAAGTGCTGATGGGGGAACCGAAAGAAGCGGCACCCCCGCCAATCAGCGCCGCCAGCGGCGGCGGTACTGATTGGCGAGGGTGCCGCTTCTTCCGGTTCCCCCCATCAGCGCTTCCGGGTTTTTTGTGTGACAGACCAGGACACCGCAGGCCGTGCCGCTGCCGCCGTTGGTGTGTGTCGCCAATGTGAAAAGTTTGGAAAGCTCTGATTTAGATCAACTACGGCATATATGCTCTTGCTTTGCGAAGGCTGCCTGCCTGGGAAGCCTCTTTGGAATTTGAAATATTCCAGTATTTTTAAGGGGCCATGCCAAAAAATGGAAGTGTGGCACTTATCACAAGGCTACCAGAATTGGCTGAACTAGCTATAGTACAAACCTTTTTTTACTAATTGAGAACTCAGTAAAATACTCTCAAGCTATGACTCCAAGTCGGACTGGCAGCTCGACAGGTCAGAGTATTTCAGACTGCTGGATACCTGGCTTGCTTCCCCCTATTTGCAGTGATCTATTGATAAGATAAGATCACTGGAATGTTTCCCCAGAGAGGGGAGAATCGGAAGATTAATCACAAGGTCGTTGGAATTGTTTCCCTCCGCTTTTTCTGTTGTTTCCACCGCGGAGAAAGTGAGAGGCTTGGAACAGAGGCGACCGGAATTACAGCATTGCTCTCATAGGGGAAAGTAAGTTAGAGCTAAAGACGACTTTTAGATTATCACCTTTCTTTTTTAGTTTTTAAGAATTAATTGTTTATCATCTAAGATCTATCTCTGGACTTTGTATATAAATGTTGGCAAATTTTGTGTTTTCTTTCCTATAATAATAATCATGGTGGAAAACATGATGGATTTTATAATGGAAGTATAATGAAACATTTGCATTTTTTCTTTTTACCTTTCTAACTTTTTAGTGTGGATTTTGCTCTACTTGGAAGTACAAGAAACTCTTTTTTTTAATATTTTTTAAATATATTTTATTGGACTAAATACTGATGAATTTGTTTCATTTTTTTATATTGATTGACATTTATCCTTTCTTTTTCTTATAAATTGTTTGAAATATTATTTCTTCCTTTAATTTTGGGATTATTGGAATTTTTCATCTTTTTATTTTTTATTGAATAGATAAAATAGATCAGCTGACCACTCCTTCCCTGGGAAAGCACTTTTGTTTTGTCTAGAACGACTGGCTACGCAGCCTGAAGGAGGGGGTGGTGGATGAGAAATGGCTTTTTTAACAGTACTTCGAGATTTAAAAAAAGAATTTAATGAAACTCTTTCAGAAATTAAAAAATCAATAGAATGTATATTAATAGATTTGGAGGTCCAGGTTCAAATTCAAAAGATACAAAAGATAGATTTAGATATGGAAAAAAAAATTTCGAGGCAGCAAAGAAACAGGAAGAAAAGATTTCAAATACTTTGGTACAGAAGAAGATTTTGATACACTACAGGAGGGGGTTGTTTAAACAAGTTATATATTACAATCTGGTTTAAACACATTGTTGCAGTTGAGACAGGAAGATTTTAATGTGCAAATTGATAACCATTGTGAAATACTGGGAAAGGCTAAGAAAAATATTTTGTCATCCTATATGAGCTATAGTACAAAACAAGTGGAATACTGTGACTTTGGCATAACTTAAACAGGAAAATGATATGTGGGATACAAGGTTAATGAAAATATGGATTTGGATTGGATATGGAACAAAGTTGATATGAGAAACTGTATAAACACATAAAAATGTAATATTTTAATGTAAGATATAAGATTACAAACATAAATAGAAGTTGATATTATAGACCAATTTTTTTATAAGATGACATATTTCTATAATTATATGTATGAATATGTATGTATGAATATTATAAGAATTGGCATATTATGTGTTAGGTTATGTGTTATGTTAGGTTATGTATTCAGTTTAAATGGACATTATCCCAAGGAGTAGAAATTACAGATAGATTTTTCTTTTATGAAGATATATATATATATATAACATATATATATATAAGAAGATAATGGGATGATGAGGTGGAATTAGAATTATGTTATGACAGGATGACATATTTTTACAATATTATGTATGAATATGTATGTATGAATAAGAATTGGTATATTATGTATTATGTTATGTAATATGTTAGGTTATGTATTAGTGGAATATGTAGTCATAATATGAATGGAATATATTGTATTTTATTAGAATTAGAAGTAAATAAGGCTTTTATTTGTTATACTAATTGGATTTTATTGAAGATACAAATACAGATATAAAAATGGAAAGAGCAAATAAAAAATATCAAACTGATGCAGCAATGAACATTTAACTATTACTTCAAGGAGTGGAAGCTAAAGATGGACTATTGGAAGATAGCAAGAAAGGTGAAACTTATATGAAGATCAGAAGATTGGATTATAGAAATTAAAGAGTATATGACAAAGAAAAGTTCCTGTGTATTGTATGAAGGACTAACATTTAAAGTTAATTATTGTATTTAAAGTTCAAAGATAGATTGGAGGACATCTATTTTCTATGTTTCCTTTGTTTATTACTTTTTGACTTCACTTTTTCTTTACTTTTTTCTTACTTTGTATTTCTATTTCTTTTTTCTGTTTCAACTTTTAATATGTATTTTAAAACTCAATAAAATTTAATAAAAAAAAGAGAACTCAGTAAAATACTCGTTCTATAGGTAGTTAGATTTAGACTGTTCCTTCAAAGGATCTTTATCTAGCATATTCTGAAAAAAATCTTATTTACTAAGAATTGGAAAGTAACGCTTGAAGACATGATGCCATTGTCCCGAATGTTAAAAAAAAAAACTTGAATGAACACCATCCCAATTTTACTCTGCCCTTCTACAATGTCATCATGATGGTGAATTCTTCTCCATCCTTCATCATCATTCTTGGCATAAGCAGCGGCCACACCACTGCTGCCCACCCCTTAAGCTAGGCAGAATTCTACACATCAGCTGTTTGACAGGCGAGGGAACAGTTTTGCAGGATATTGACTGACAATCATAGAAACCTGACAGCTTCCAGGAAGAATTGTAAAACCTTAGTTCTCAGCCAACTGGGCCTAGCACAAGCTATGAACCCATCAGAAGCAGACAGGTCAAAGGCCAGGGAAGAGATCAAGGCTTTCCAGCACACTTTAGCGTTAGATGAACAATATTTCTCATGTTAAAGAGGAAAGCTTTTTTAAGATGGGCAGACTTGCCTCTTAAAGTTCTTTTCAAAAGAATACTCTTGCTTCCAGAATGCACTTTGTGAATGCATGGAAGCCTCCGGTGCATTTTTTTTAAATAAGAGGAGGAATGCTGCATATTTTTTAAAAATGCAGAAAAAAGATGGTAGCATCATTTCAAATTAACTAAATTTTAAACAAGAGTCTGATGCAGACTTTTCTTTTATGACCTATGTTTGGTGGAAATAAGATTTATTTTGGTATGCTGTCAATTGCCTTTTAAAACGTATTTGATCAAGTGCTCATTTGTTCTTTTTATTAATTTGTAAAACCTACATAAAGATGCTGGACAACATTTCAGGACAAAAATGACCCCCACCCCCTTTAGAAGAGTCACCACCTCATCTCTCTTAGGGAGAGTTACTTCTGTTGTTTGCCACCTGCTATTTTGGTATGTTCTCTGCTGCTTCCTATGAAAAATGCATTTAAAATATGCAGCCAGGGCAGAGAAATGTGGAATTCCACTAGTTCGCCCTGTTACACGGTTCCGAAGCCCGCTTCAGCTTATACAGCGCCCCTCTTACTTGGCTACTTTCGCACGACAGGCTGTTCAACCCTAAGGTGGTTTGCCGGATTTTGGCTACGCGTGCATGAACCAGTCTACTGTGGTTTATGCAGCAACCCAGGTTCAAGCGTCGCGGCTTGGCGGGGGCAGGACGCAGCCGCCATCTCTCGGTCTAACCTACCTCACTGGGCTGTCGCGTGGATAAAATTGCAGGGGCGGAGCACCGCGCGCAGATCCTGCAGGAAGGGCAGGCTGGCGATAGCATTCACTGAAGAGCCATTGTCCTTCGCAGCCCCAGCGCCAGCTCCTCGGACGAGCAGCAACGCGCCGGAGGAGACCGCTACCAGGGGGGAGATGAATCTTCTCCCGGCGTCAGCAGAGGGAGGGAGGGAGGTCGGCCGCTAGGGGGCGCTCCTCCGGCGGCGCCCGCCCGCCCGCCAGCCTGCCTGCCTGCCTGCCTGCGCGCCGGACCAGCTGCCTTTCATAGGCTTCTCGCGGGGAGTCCCTCCTCCCCTCCCACCCACCTTCCCCCCGTGATGGCGGAGGACAGCGAGTCTGCCGCCAGCCAGCAAAGCCTCGAGCTGGACGACCAGGACACCTGCGGCATCGACGGCGACAATGAGGAGGAGACGGAGCACTCCAAAGGGTAGGGCCGGCTCGGAGGCGCCCGCAGGAGCCGCCGCTCCCGATGCTCCAGCCGGCCAGCCAGCCCGGGGGCTGGAGCGCGTTGCTCGGGCGCGCGGTCGGCCCGGCCGGGGCGTGAGCAAGCTTGGAGGCAGCCAGACCCTGCCCTGAGCCGGTCTCCTGCGGCAGGGACGGGGGCGGCCCCGGTAGCCCGGGACCGGCGAGCAGGGGCGCCACGGGGCGGTCCCCGCGGCGCAGAGGCCACGCGGGGCACGGAGCAGGTTTCCCAGCTGGGGCTGTTGTGCGAGGTGGGAGGGGAGAGCCGCTCCCCTTTTGCTGCGGGGCAGGCGGAAGGCGCGGGACCTGGAGGCAGGGTTTCCCTGCCGCGGAGGCGGCGCGGCGTCCCTGCCCGGGGCTCTCCGCTCGGCGCGTGTCGCTGACACCCGCAGGCTGGCGCACCGCCCTTCCCCTGCCGCCGGGGCCGAGGCTTTGGCCTCTCGGCTCGTCCGCCTCCCTCCGACGACTCTCTGCTGCGATTTCCGTGCGGGGCAAGGCTTCCCCGTCTCCCCCCTCTCCCGTCCTCCTCTTCGTTTCCTTCATGTTTCCTTTGTGACCACCTCCCATCCTTTGCAGCCACTTGCAACGCGGGCAAGAAACGCCCGCGTCGTTTTCACTTCGGGGAGGCGGTCGAGGACGTCCTGGGAGCCAGGCTGGAGTGGCGGGGCCCTTCCCACTGCCGGGCACCCTTGTGTGTGTGGGGTGTGTCTGACTCGCTCTAGGGATTGCGGAGGGGCGGGAGGCTGGATCAGCCACTGAAATAGATCGGTGCGGATCGCAGGAATGTGGTTTAGGGCACGGCGAGGTAACATGTGCCTTCTGCACATTATGTATCTTAGCTGGCCTGGGTTTTGGACTTCCAGGTGTCTTCCCTGCGCCTTGCTGTTTGTAACATCTTCTCCGGTGAAGCGTCCTGAAGAACTCCAAAGCGTCCCCCCATTTTTGGTGATGTTTTTGTTGGTCTGAGCTGTATTTGGATATTTTTCTTTCTCGTGGACTTGCACGGCTGTCATTATTTTTTATGCGTTTCTGCTGCCACCTCATACTGCACCTTTTAGGTTGTGTTTTTTCCCCCAGATAAAATGGGGAGCAGGATAAAAGCATGAATAGGTAATAACATGTTTGGGGATGGGTGTTAAATGCATGATTTCACTGGGTGCTCCAACCTTAAACTGCTTTTGAATGCCAAGGCTTTGATGCCAGTGAGGTTAAAACAGATAGGCAGAGTTCATTTTCCACAGCCAGCCATCCTATAGTTGAAAAGTTTATAAGACAACATTTGCAGATTTGATTACTTATTTCCCAGATGATGTCAGTTCAATAAACTTGTTATAGTTAACCCCAATAGATACATAAAAATTCAAAGTACTTGAGTGACCTGTTCTAGCTGCAAGACTTATCTTACCCATTGTACAAAGTTATAATTTAATGTCCTTGGTTGCAATTTAGCATCCTGTGTGAATCTGCCATTGTAATTTGTAAATCATTATTTATGGCTTAGTATGTTATGTGAAACTAAACAGTCATTTAGTAAACCATGATTAAGCAAACTAATGTTTAGAAGTATGTATAAACCAATGTGGAAGAACCAGCTGGATTCATGCTAATCTACAGCCAAACCAACCATGATACATGGCTTTGCATATTTATGAACTGAGATGCCTTTTGGAAGCATGGTTTATGGCAGAATATATTCTGTTGATCAAGCTATGGTTTAAAAATAAAACCATGGCTCCGTATGTATGTACAGATAGTCCTCGCATAATGACCACAATTGAGACCAGAATTTCGGTTGCTAAGTGAAGCAGTCATTAAGCGACTCCGACCCGATTTTATGACCTTTTTAGCAGCGGTCATTAAGCGAATCACCGCAGTCGTTAAGCGAATCACCGGAAGGTTGAAAATGGCGATCACATGACCATGGGATGCTGCGATGGTCATAAACGTGAACCAGTTGCCAAGCGCCCAAATTGTGATCACGTGACCGCAGGGATGCTGTGAGAATCGTAAGTGTAACTGGTTGTAAGTCAGTTTTTTCAGCACCATCGTAAGTCTGAACCATCACTAAACAAATGGTAATTATGTGAGGACTACCTGTAGTCTGCCCTGATAAGAAAATAATTCTTTTTTTCAAGTTGAAAAATCTCTTCGAATATAGAGAATATGTGCAATGCTTCCATTTTTTAAACAAAAATCATATAATTGTTTTGGCTCATTCGTGGATTTTAATGGGGAGACCAGATGTTATTATATTGATATTTGTAACTTTCCCATGTTTTCCCAATACGTTGGTATTTTTTACCAGGAAACACAACTGAGGAAAAGACTAATTTTGACTGTCAGAACTAGGATCCTTCCTCTGAAAAAGTTCCTCTTCAAAGTGCTTATATTCTGAGGATTGGATTCATGTTCTCTTGAATCCAATCCAGGGTTTCTCAACCTTAGCAACTTTAAGATGTGTGGGCTTCAGTCCCCAAAATTCCCCAGCCAGCCATGCTGGGGGTTGAAGTCCACACTTCTTAAAGTTGCTAAGGTTGAGAATCCCTGATCCAATCCAAAGGCTTAACATGGAGGAATTGGATCAGGACACTGGGGCAGAAAGGCCCCACAGGCAATGAGGCTGGCTCTTCACAATTTGAATTAGACATTATTACTAGGACATTATTCACTCAAGTATCTCAGCCATAAAACCATTGAAATTTGTCTAGTTTTATACTGAGGCTTGGTTCACACATTACACTAAACCATATTGCTTTGCTTTGACTAGGATTTATTTATTTGTTTATTTAATTTTTATCCCGCCTTTATTATTTTTATAAATAACTCAAGGCGGCGAACATTCCTAATACTCCTTCCTCCTCCTATTTTCCCCACAACAACAACCCTGTGAGGTGAGTTGGGCTGAGAGAGAGTGACTGGCCCAAAGTCACCCAGCCGGCTTTCATGCCCAAGGCGGATGTTTTGCAAATCCAGTCATTGTGGTTTAATCAGTTAACCATGGTTGTCAGCCCTAAATTTAGATGGAAAATAGTTGCGGCTTTACATTTAACTTTTAGCATGAACATAGAAACCATGACAAGAGAAACCATGTACTTCTGTGTTCACACAACACACTGAATTATAAATTAGCCAGCCATAGTATAACTTACTGTGCAAATTCGGTCCTTGTATTGAATATCCAGTACATGGATATGTATAGTTCAGTGTGTGTCATGCAAACTCAGGAAATGGGAATACTTGAGTAAACTGTGGTTAATTCAACCATGGGTAAACATGTCATTGAAACATTACCACTTGTTTGGGCTAAGGGTTGTCAAAAACGGCTGCAATTCTCCTGGATCTCTTCTAACTCTACCTAGACATCCTGGAGTGCGAGTAGAAACCTTTTGCTGTGAAGCATGTGATCTGTCACTGAGCCATCTTGCCCCAATCTTGTGTACTCCAGGGGTGTTGAGATTCAACTCTTGCGAAGACTCAGAATTTTAGGAATTATAGAAAGGCACATCTGTTAGCTGCCTAGAGCCTCCGGTACCACGTTTATAAGCAAGTTGTGTTCAGTGTGAATGATATGCAGTGTTTTAGAAATTAACTACAAATTACAGATATTTCATTCTGTATCTTACAAATAGCAAATATTTATGGTTTATTTGATTTTTTTTTAAGTCAGGCCAGTTTTAAGTCAGCCCACTTACTATATTGTGTGTTTTTCTATCCACATAGCATTCGCTTGTGCATGCCCTGATATTACTTACAGAAACGTTTACAGTAGTGTGAGAAATATTTCTAAAATTAGAAGCATATATATACAAATAATCTGAAGAAGTAGGAAATAAGTTTGACTTGATGCTTAGCAATGGTACTAAGACAAATTTGCAGAGGTTACACTTTTGCTTTTCTTTTGAAATAAGATTTGATGTGATTATATTGCTTTGAATTATATTGAATAATCATAAGGGTGCTCTTTGGATCCTTGTAGCCAATTCCTACAGAAATTATATGCAAAGTAAAAAAAAAATTGGACATACTAGTGAATGCATGCTAGATAGTCCCATTTAGCTGAAATAGATAGGATGTTTTTGTCATATTGATAATAAATCTGAATTGTCTTATGAATTTTCTCTTCCATATTATCTCTTTTTCCTGAGCGTTAAGATTTGTTCATCTTCTGTTTTAACAGCCACGATCCATTTCAACAGTTTTCTCCAATTCGTGGGATGAGTAGATGAAGGAATAATAATAATAATAATAATACAGATTTAAAAAGGCCATGTTCCACAAGCTCGAGGGAAATAGGAGAAGACATTAAGCCTGACTTAATGGCATCTGTCTCCTCTGCCCATCAATCCCATCACATGACTTGTTTTAGATATATTTTTGATGCACTAGGGCAGAGCTTTCCAAACTCTGTGTCGTGACACGAAAGTGTGTCACCACACACAGTCTGGTGTGTCGCCACACAACCCGGAAGCGCTGATCATCATCAGCGCTTCTGGGTTTTCCCGCGGTGACACACCAACGACGGTGCGCAAAAATCTGAAAGCGGCAGCAGCGCTTCCGGGTTTTTGCACGCTGCCGCAACGGCGGCACTTCCGGGTTTTCCCGCGGCGACATACCAACGGCGGTTGGTGTGTCGCCGCGGGAAAACTTTGGAAAGCCCTGCACTAGGGCTTTATTCACTGGAATGCATGTCTGAGGATTTGAGACTGTCTTGTTACTTAATTTGCTTTTGGGATCAAATGAATCATTGCATCTTAGTGTTATGTTTATGTGGCTGCAAATTTAGGAATTAGAAATTAAAAAGCAGTATACAGTATACAAATATATATTGGGCGTGATGGCTTAGCGGGTAAGATGCCAGGCTTGTTGATTGGAAGATCGCAAGTTCGGAGGTTCGAATCCCTAGCCCTGTGTGCGGAGTGAGCTCCCGCACTAGCTCTAGCTCTTGCCAACCTAGCAATTCGAAAGCATGCAAATGCAAGTAGATGAACAGGTACCACTTCGGTGGGAAGGTAACAGCGTTCCGCGCGCGTCATGCCGGCCACATGACCTTGGAACTGTCTTCGGACAACGCTGGCTCTTCGGCTAACAAACGGAGATGAGCACCGGCCCCTAGAGTCAGACACAAGTGCACAACTGTGCGGGGGGACCCTTTACCTTTTTTATACAAATATAAATTATTTGTAAAGGTTGGTTCAGACAAACCATTCATTGTACGTGCACTTTAAATGGAATTTTACAAGGATCCAGATAATTTTACTGTGCTGTCTTATGCTTCTTAGATAGATAAAATACCTACACAATAGCTTTTAGTTGGTAGCATGAGAAGCTCTGTGTGTGAAAACACCCTTACATGGGACTAAGTACTATTGACTTAAGTAAGATTTGCTTCTGAGCAAATGTGGGCAGTACTATGATTAACTTAAATAAACTGGAAGAAGGCAAAGATCATAGAATCATGTACAGGTAGTCCTCAAATTATGACCACAGTTGGGACCAGAATTTCCATCGTAAGTCGTTGCGGTCATAAGCTGAGTCACCACGTGACTGGACCCGATTTTACGACCATTTTTATGGCGGTCATTAAGCGAATCCAGCTTCCCCAATGGGCTTTTTTTGCCGAAAAACGGCAAAAAATGTTGCAAAACACAATCACGTGACCGCGGGATGCTGCAACCAGTTGTAAATGCGAGCCGGTTGCCAAGCGCCCAAAATGTGATCATGTGACCACGGGGGGGGTGCGACGTTTTGCGATGCTCGGAAGTGCTTTACAGGCCATAAAGCACTCGTTCTGAGGCCGTAGTTACTTCAGACCGTCGTTAAACGAACGGTCGTAAGTCAAGGACTACCTGTAATTAGAAGGGACCTTAGCAGTCATCTAATCCTTAGAGTTCATCTGCCTGCTCAGTGTAGGGTCCATTACAGCATCTCTGACAGATGATCACCAACCTCTGATTAAAGACTTCCACAGCAGAAGAAATCACCAGTTCATATGAAGTCCTGTTCTGCTGGCTGAGAGCTAATACAATTATGAAGTTCTTTCTTGTGTCTAGTCCTGCCCTAATAGAGGCTAAATCAACTCCCTTGTGTGTGTGATAACAACCCTTCAGATATTCGAAAACTCTTATATCTTCCCTCAGTTGTTTCTTTTGTAGGCTACACATACCCAGATCCTTTAGCCATTCCTTAGTTCTTGGTTTCCTCATTGTCTTGGTAGCCCTCCAGTTTGTCACTGTCTTTTTTGGAACTGTGATGCCCAGAACTGGACACAATGTTCCAAGTGGGATATGAGCAGAGCAGAATAGAGTAGAATTACTTCCCATGATCTGGGATCTGTGCACCAGTTAATGTATCCAAGATAGCATTTGTCTTTTTAGCACCTGAATTACATACTGTTGCTTGGAAAAACAATATGAACGTATCTTCGAGGTCTCCAAGTCAGTCTCAACACAAGGGAGATTTTGATTAAATAAATAAAGAACGGCTGGCAATTGCAACTTAATCTACAGGATAACTTATAGCAATAATTAGTTTGTGTCTCTAATCTCTTTACATCCTACATATTGTTCAGTGGCTTTTAAACCAAGGGAGCACAACTTTGGCCTTTAAAATGGTATATGGAAAGGTGAGGCACACTTGGAAAAGTAGAGGAAAGTGCCAGGGTAAAAACTAAATTTGATTTTATTGCATTAATATAAATATCTAATTAAATATACTTATATATTTAATAATTTTCCCTTCTGGCATATATACATTACAACTTCTGGAAGTCTCAGAGAGCTGTTGCCTTGTGGTGTGCATCCCTGTTCTAAACCGATTGGAATCAGCATTATGAAGCACTCAGTGCAAGAATCAGAAAAGACATCAGTGCCATCATATAGTTCTGTAATTAGAGACTGACTTAGATCTTTGCAAGATATTGAGCTGGAGGAGAATTGTTTGCATTTCCCAAAGATATATTCAAATTTCCAGACTATTTTTCTCAGTGAACGCAAAATTCGTTCTAAACCTTTTTGCTTCACTATCTAGTATTTAGCTAGTATCACTTTGGTATATTCCCCTCACTTTTGCATGTCCTCTTAAATACTTGGGGAAGAGTTTTGCATGCACATCATCTCTGGTTCCATCACCAGCATCTCCAGGAAGGTCAGAGAAAAAGCCCACTTTGAAAAACATAGCCAAGCATTCAGAAAGTACTGAGCTGTATGGACCAGTGCTCTGATTCACTGTATAGTGGTGGCCTATGTTCCCATTAGAACAGGGATGGGCAACCTTTGGGTAGCTATTTAACATTTTTGGGAGGGCTGCAAAGAGGGAGATGAAGAGGCAAAGCCAGCACCATATCATTCCAGTAGACTGAATCAGGATTGTCATTCCAGTAGACTGAATCAGGAGTCGGAAGGAAGCTTGAATTAGGAGTTTCTTTATTTTTAATTGTGTAACACTTAGTTTTAGGGCATGTACTGCAATTTTTGTGCCTTTCTTGCCTTAGAATGGTGGCAGAGGTCAGAAGAGACGTGAGAGGTTTGGAAAAAAAAAGTTTGAGAAATGCATGCAGTTCTTGGGTCTTAGAGTGCCTTCTGCATTCAGAAGTGATAAAGATGCCAACATGGGCTGGGTTTTTTTGGAATTCCTCTCCTATATTTTCAAGTCTCTTGCTAGCTCTGATGCTTAAGGAATCCTCCCTAAATTTCCAATCTTCCCTGAAGCCATGTTCGTTGACGGTTATGGAATTCTTGTCCAATACATTTGGAGGACATGGGGCTAAAGAAGGCATATCTGATAGGCAGCAATTCTTCAAGGATTTCCTGAAGTGATTTGGTCTCAGCTAAATTTCATGTACAAAACCTGAATTCAATAATTGAAATTACAACTTCTTTTAATATTGTCTGCTATAAGTGATATTGTTCTTATAGGCTAAATATTTAGCATAACCTTTCCTATAGTGCAGTTCTTTTTTGTGAATAGAAAAATAGGCAGCCATGATATTTCTGGTATCCTTCAAAGAAAGAGAATCATATTCAGAACTGAGACAGACCATACCATCCAGCCTTAAGTAGTATATATTCATTGACCTGGTCATCAGGTCAGTCAGCAATTTGTAAAATCATAAAATATACTTGCACATTGTTTCCAGAACATCAGTGTGTTACAACTACATTTGTGTATAACATCAGGTGTGTTAAAATGTGTTTCCTTGTTTTTATAGCTAGTATAGGAAGACTGACTTTATAATGTCTTTGACTCCTGAAATTGCTTCCAGCCATTCCTTCCACTTTTCTGTTGGTCTGCTTTTTGATCAATGTTAGTCTGGAATTTAATTGCTGCTGGTTGTTTTCCCCTGAGTTGTTTGAACTAATCAGTATGTGAAATTCTGAAGCTTAGAACTGTGTTTGTGGTCTGGATCTGAAACAGACGGGTGAAGTGTTGCTTTTTTTTTAAGGCAGGATTTTTTTTAATGCATGCTCACTTAATGCAACAGAATATTGCATAGCCACTTTTTTCTTCTCAGCAGGAAGATGAAATGGAAAGTTAACACAAATCAAAAGTACAATATATTATCTATAGCAGAACTGAAAGATTTATAAATACAGGTGTATTAATACATCTTCAAGTATATTGCCCTGTCCTAAAAGTAATTTCATGTACCATAGTTATTACATTTTTATTCTGTTTGCAGCTTATACAGGACTTTGGCAGTATTCTATCCCAATCTGTTTAGTTTTAACTGTATAATGCAAGTGTATTAGTGCACACTTTTTTTTTGGCTAGGAGCACATTTGGACTTTTGAGAATATATGTAGGGTGCGCTCACAAAATAGCTGCTATAGGACACTTCCTATTCACCGATTCTTGCCATTTTGGCATGGCCAGCCAAAAAACACCATTTAATAGAAGGTGAACTTGTTCCTTAGCTGTTCTCTACCACCCCGTGGGATATAGAGAATTTAAAAAGAAATCTAGAAACAATAAATCAAAGCAGATTGTTCAATATTAAAAGAAACATTAAATTAGCTTTTTTTCCCTCTTCAAGCAACAGTGAAATTTGGGTGGAAAGCCACATTGCCCAAGTTTGGCTGGATGATTAAGTGGGGTTCTTGTGTGTGAGCCCACATGACTATCCAAGGCTGAGGATTAAGCCACTTTTCCACATTTCTTGAGCAATATGAATACATGGAGGAGACCCAGCTAAGGAAATAAATCAGACACGGTGACAAAGTGTCAAAATAATAAGTTAAGCATGTGAGTTACTCCATGCAAGTTTAGCAACAGAGTGAGACAGCCACATGGTTGGCTAACCTTTTCCTTTTTTCTGATAGTAAATAACTTGGCAGGAATAACTTGGCAGGTTAACAGTCATAAAAATAAAATAAGAAATACATAAGAAAAATAATAACAGCAAGGAAGACAGAACATCCCTAAACGTTTCTATTTGTTTATTTTAAGTTCTTTTAATCACCTGAGTTGCGTGACTCTACACGGCATACAGCAATATCAGCATAATATACATCACTTAAACCAAAATTATAAAACCACATCTTCAACAATATATCTCATTTAAAACAAGATGGATAAAATATTATTATAAGCCAGTATCCTATCCACAATCACATTCCATCCTCTTACTAATGGCATCATAAAATATCAGTGTTGTGATCCCTCACTGTACTATTTCAAATGTGTCTAGAATAACTAGCTTTTCAGCAATGTGTGGAGTGGTATTTTGGTGGCTGTTGATGTATTACACTGAATTGCACGTCTACTGAAAAGTTGTGGATATACGACTCCATGTGGGCAGGGAGTGAATGTAACATTCCTAATTTGGGAAATCTGAGGGAGATGGGGGGGGGTTGGCTGAAGCCTTCAGGTAGAGCAGAGCTTTCCAAACTGTCGGCTGCAGTGTCTGGGTGTGTCGCGACTGCTGCTGCCTCCGAGCCCTGCCAGGATTCCGCCCAGGTCCTAGTGCCTGCCTTGTGCCTTGCTGCCTCCAAACCTGCTGTGATTCCACGCAGGTCCTAGTGCCTGCCTTGTGCCCTGCTGTAAGAGTGTGGCGTGAAATGATGCCCTGCTGTAAGAGTGTGTCGCGAAATGATGCATGTCCAAAAAGTGTGTCACCAACATGAAAAGTTTGGAAAGCTCTGAGGTAGAGGCATGCAAAAGGCTTCACGTGTGAAACATTTCTTTATCAAGATGGACCATTTTGACTGCTTTCACAATCAAAATGGCCCACTTCAAGGTCAGAACAAGTCAAAACAGAGCCTTTTAGTTGGAACATCTCAGCCTCAAAATGCTTTGTCATCTCTAGGTTTGGAGACATTTATAGCAGCTTCTTGCTTGATGGGTATCGGTTTCTTTGCTGTCATGGAGAAAGTAAGCTTTGAGAAAAAGAGGATCACTGAGAAAAGGGATATAATTAGAAAGGAACCATTCCTTCACAGACTGATTTTCTCTTGCAGCTACCTCTCAGAAGGTCAGGTGGCTTCTGTTATTTGAAGATTTGCATATAAGTAGCTGGCAGGTTGGTTTGATGAGCATGTAAACTGAATGATGATTTACCTGCCTGGTATGAAATCAAGAATAATCTAGGTACCTTGGTAGATAGAGTAGGGGTGGACTCGGAAATTTCAGTGAATGTTGCTATCAACAGAGTGAGGAAGTTCAGCTTTGAAGTTCTGGAAATAAAATTTAGGTGCTCAACTGGAGGTAGAAAGTTGGGGCTGCCAAGGTGGCTTACTCTGAAATGCTGCTTGTTCCAAGTAATGTGCCAGATAGGTAGCTGAAGATGAAGGGACTAGATCATAGAAGATGTAACACTACAGGGATTTAGATTTTATTAAGTAGCGGAGATTTTGGCACAAGCTCCCGCCAGGGAATGGACTGCACTCCACGTGGCTGAGGCTTAAGATCAAAAAGGCAGCAGAGCAGTTTTAAAGTGATCCCTGGGGAAAAGATAATAGTAGCTAGGCTCAATCTAGTTTCGGCTGTATTATCCCAAAAGGATGAGGATGAAAATGCTTTTGATATCCAAGTGGGATAGAAGCAGAAATAGGTGGAAAGGAAAGAAAGAAAGAAAGAAAGGAAGGAAGGAAGGAAGGAAGGAAGGAAGGAAGGAAGGAAGGAAGGAAGGAGGGAGGGAGGGAGGGAGGGAGGGAATATACCACAATACATATTTGGCAAAAGCTATAATGTTTGTTTGTTTATTATTCAAATGTATATAGCCACCCATCTCATGTGTATGACTTTGGGTGGCTTACAAACAATTAAAACAAATATGAAAACAACAGAAAAGAGCAAGATAATGATTTTTTTTAAAGAAATGACTATAAAAGCTTATAGAAAACCATCACAAATATTGAATGTTGGAAACCTAGATAATAAAATTGGAGAGCTTGATTTTAAAAGAGAATATATGAAGAAATGTTTTCAAAACAGGCCTATTTGTGCTTTCAGTCTAGAATGAGGGGGATTGATGGTTCCATTAAAACAGAGGTTTCAGAGTTAAGTTATAGGCAGAAAGAAATGAGCCGGCAAGTTTTCTATAAAAGATTAGTCTAACGAATATACCAGATTTTCCTTTGAATACAAAAATGTAGATTGTCTGCATCCAGAAGTGGTTTGTAGTGTTCTAGATTGAGTTCTCTGAAAAAATCTATTGTAAAATTGACTAGAGATACAGGTAGTCCTTGAGTTACGACTGCAGTTCAGACCAGAATTTCCGTTGCTAAGCAACGCGGTCATAAAGCGCAACATCACGTGGCCACACCGCTTAGCGACGGTAATCCAGGCAGTCTTGGTTGTCCTTGTAACCCAAGATGCACGATTTGTTAAGTGGGAAGCAGAGGGAGTCCCATGTAAGGAGCGGTGGGGGTCCTGCAGGGGGGGTGGAGGAGGCCCGGGAGGCCTGGCGCAGGCCACGCGTGAGTCGGGGAGGGGGTTCTTGGTGTGTGCGAGCGTAGGGAGGTGGAGGAAAGGGTGCAGGGTGCGTGCATGTGTGTGTGCAATCACAGGGAGGCCATGGAGAAAGGGCGCGGGGTGCTCAGTGTGGCACTGAACAAAGGGACTTGTGACTGGTACTCGAAGTTCCAGCTGTTGCAGCACCCCTGCAGTCACATGAACAAAATTAGGGTGCCTGGCAACCAGCTCGCACTTATGACCAGTTGCAGTGTCCCATGGTCATGTGATCACCATTTGTGACATTCCCTGCCAGCTTCCCACAAGCAAAGTCAATGGGGAAGGCGGCTAGGAAGGTTGCAAGTTGCTCGGGTAAGTCCCCCCCGCCTTTCTTTGCTTGCACGCACCCCGCCGCCTCTTTCCCCAGCTCTGTGTGATCACACACACACATGCATCCACCCCGCACCCTTTTTCCATGGCCATAGACATTTTAGAGTTTGAAGGCATGGAACACAACAAAATTGAGATTACCAAAATGGGAATACAAAAGACAAATCAAGAAAAGGATCTGGACATGGAACAGCTGCGACAAGAAATTCTGGATGATGCTTCTTTATGGAATTTACAAAGTAGGCTGGTGAAAGCTTTGAAGACTTCTTTTATATACCAAAGAGTGATGAGAGATCAAATCCTGCAATGCCATAGGGAGGATTTAAAGGTTAAGATTGTGCAGAGCAAAAGAAAGGAATATAGCTAGTCCTCGCTTAATGACCACAATTGGGACCAAAATTTCAGTTGCTAAGCGAAGTGGTCATCAAGCGAATCCGACCCGATTTTACGACCTTTTTGCGGCGGTCGTTAAGTGAATCACTGTGGGTAATAAGCAAACCAAGTGGTTGTTAAGCGAATCATACAGTTTCCCATTGATTTTGCTTGTCAGAAGCCGGCTGGGAAGGTCGAAAATGGCGATCATGTGACCAATGGATGCTGTGACGGTCATAAATGTGAACTGGTTGCCAAGCGCCCAAATCATGATCACATGACCGCGGGGATGCTGTGACGGTTGTAAGTATGAGGACAGGTTGTAAGTCGGTTTTTCCAGCACCATCGTAAGTCCGAACCGTCATTAAATGAATGGTTGTTAAGTGAGGACTGCCTGTATAAAGTTGGACTATTTAATCAGGGATAAACTGTTTGTTTGATATTTCTGGTAACTCCTAATGGACTTTTTAGTAAATCAGGACTGAAAAGATGATGATTTCTGGATTGCGCATACATAAAAGTTAGGCTATGAAGAGAAGAGGGGTTTTTTTAATTTGTAACTTTAAAAGAGGGTGAAAAGTTATTATATTAGCTTGTGCTCGGTGTGTTGAAAGTTGGAAGCCACTTCTTTATTACTGTCTTTGTTGCCTTTTTCTTTTTCTGCACCTTCTGAACTTTTATTTTATTTTTATTTTTTCCTCTAGTTTAGTTTATATTAGCTTTTACTATGTTTATTAAAAACTTCTATAAAATTATAAAATTATTTAGGATACATTTCTGTAGAGTTCACTGAGGCACAGTCTAGCTTGTAATGTGTGATGAGTTTGAGGTTGTTAATCCCAAGGAAGGGGATGAGATCCTTGGAACTGTCATTGCAGCCACCTGTGTTTTAGAGCTAAGTCTGGCCAAGTGGGTGGACCCTGACATGGATCCAACCGTGTGGCAGAGAGGGGATGGTTCCACCAGCTCTGAAAGAGACTCAAGAAGCTATCCCTGGATCCACAGAGCTGGACAATTTCCATTCAGTCTCAAACCTTCCCTTTTTAGGGAAGGTCATTGATAAGGTTTGCAGCTTCAAAGGGTCCTGGAAGAAATGGATTATCTGGACCTATTCCAGACCCTAAATATGCCCGGAAGGGTTGGTTCCTGCCATTTTTTCCTACTATTTTTATGCCAGACGGGGTACTTTTCGTCTCAAATTGAAGATTAAGCTGCATGATACAGAGAGAGTGTGAGGTTTCTTACCTGTGTGTTCCTTGTAATGTTTGCACAGGGATGGGGTACAAATAGGAGAGAGTGAATTAGAAAAGGATAGAATTCCCCTCTCCTACCTATTTTCCCTTTTAAAGTTATATCCCATACAATTTTTATTTACATATGATCTCCCAGCCAAACCTCAGTGTCTGAATATACTGTAATTCCAAATGTGTTTGTGTGTGTAATTTTTGTTAAAGATTTTTTTAAAAGCAAGATAAAAACTTATCTTCCTTTTTGAATGAAATTCCAAATGAGTGAAGGAAACATTTGGGGGTGTTTCTGGGGAAGGAGACGGCTGGATGAAGATGAAGAAGAGTTTAACACGTATGCCCTTTTCTCCTTTGGAAGCTTCTATACATTTGTATTCTCAGCAAAGTAGGCTTGGGAGTACATGTGGGCCTGGATTGATTGATTGATTGATTATTTATCTATTTCTTTGGTTGCTAAGCCACCCACTTGCCAAACAATTCTGGGCAGCTTACAGGGTTGAAAAGAATGAAAAGCAAACATTACGTGAAAAGGCAACTACGCAATTGTGTACTTCTGCCTTTAGCTTCTAATTCATAAATGGCCACTTTCCTACAGTCCGGGCTGCGCTTTACTTTTTTAAGCTTCCGTGTGTTGCAAAGGTGACATGATAATATCGGGGGGGGGGGGGGGAAGAGAGATTGAAGAGTTTGGCCTCTTTTTAATTTGTTTTTTGGAAGTGGGAGAAGGCATGTTTTAAGGCAAAATGGGTGCAATAGGCTTAGCAGAGGCTCAATGCATCTATTTTACCCCTTCCTTTAAATACACACACCTGCACCCACATATGCACACAAAAGTACAGAGCCCCAAATCAATAGTTTTGCATCAGATTTCGGCTCTTGCAGGATAGCAGCCCTTCAAACGTGGGGCTACACCTCGTCTGCAGGTTGCTCATGGGTGACCTTCAGCTTTTCAAGGCTTATAGCGAATTGTTGTCTTGCTCTTTTCGCAGAAGTCCGGGAGGAGAATTGGGAGCTAAAAAGAAGAAAAAGAAGCAGAAACGAAAAAAGGAGAAAACAAATTCCGGAGGTACCAAATCAGACTCTGCTTCTGACTCCCAGGAGATTAAAATTCAGCAACCTTCAAAAGTGAGAGCTTGGCCTTTGTTTTCACATCACTATTTTACTCTGTTTTATACTGTTAGTGACCACAGAAATCTTTTTTTTCCCCTGAATTAAATCAGATTGGTGAACTGACCCAATTCATAAAAAGGTAAAGGTAAAGGTACCCCCCGCACATTTGTGCAGTCGTGTCCAACTCTAGGGGCCGGTGCTCATCTCTGTTTGTTAGCCGAAGAGCCAGCGTGGTCCAAAGACGCTTCCACGGTCATGTGGCCGCATGACGCGTGTGGAACGCTGTTACCTACCCACCGAAGTGGTACCTGTTCATCTACTTGCATTTGCATGCTTTCGAATTGCTAGGTTGGCAAGAGCTGGAGCTAGTGCGGGAGCTCACTCCGCACGCAGGGCTAGGGATTCGAACCTCTAAACTTGCAATCTTCCGATCGACAAGCCTGGCATCTTACCCACTGAGCCACCATGCCCCTTGACCCAATTCATACATTCAAATTAATGATTGGAATCAAATCAGTTTGGAAATTCAAATTGAATCAGTTATTTGCATTGGCTCACTCCAATATTTTTAATAAATCAGATCAGACTCAATTCACATAAATATTGTAGTTTTGCAACTGGGTTTTTTTCCCTACAGGTTCTCATTAAATTTTATAAAAAAAGAATTTGTTTTGGAATTTTTTTCAAAGAAGAAGGGACTTTCAAGAATATTCTGTGGTTGAATGTGGTGTTCTTACATATATTTACTTGTGAGGCAGCCAATGGCTATAAATGTCACACCATCATTTCTCCAGTGATTGTAGCCTCCCTGTTTTTTGATGATGATGTATTAAATTTATATGCCGCCCGACTCCCAGTGACTCATACATTAGTTCAATTCCAAGCTTAGGCATTTTAAAGAACGTCCTCCTGCTGTCACCACTAAGGAGGGGTTCTGCCCTTGAAAAATCATTAGAGCATTTCTTTTTCTGTGTGGTGATAGCCAATCAAAAATTGTGTGGAGAATTTCAGAAGACAATTAGTACCTGCAGTGCCGATGGTATTTATATGTAAATGCATGTCTCATGCTAGAACTATCTATGTAGAACAGGGGTGGGGAACCTTTTTTCTGCCAAGGGCCATTTGGATATTTATAACCGGAGGGGGTGGGGGCGGGGTTTCTGGGATTTCTGCGGACCGGGGGCCAGAGTTTGCAGGCAGGAGCCAATCACAAGCACTGGGGGGCGGGTTTGCGGGTGGGAGCCAATCACGTGGAAGGGGAGGGGTTTGCCTCATACGGCCCGCGGGCCTGACGTTGCCCACCCCTGATGTAGAATGAACTTTCAGTCATGGCTGTTTAGTTTTAGCATAGTATGTATATATTGTTGCTATTTCCCCAAAGGTCAGGGACATTGTTTTTAGCTGCGGTGCATATAAGAATTCTAGCCCCAAAGTTCTTTTGTATCCATGGGACTTGCCTAATTTATTCATCTATCTGAACTAATGTTTAGCATGATGGGATTAAAGGTAGTCCTTTAAATGTAGGTAAGGGGCGTGGTGGCTCAGCGGGTAAGACGCCAGGCTTGTCGATTGGAAGATCGCAAGTTCGGAGGTTCGAGACCCTAGCCCCGCGTGACGGAGTGAGCTCCCGCACTAGCTCCAGCTCTTGCCAACCTAGCAATTCGAAAGCATGCAAATGCAAGTAGATGAATAGGTACCACTTTGGTGGGAAAGTAACAGCGTTCCGCGTGCGTCATGCCGGCCACATGACCGCAGAAGCGTCTTCGGACAATGCTAGCTCTTCGGCTAACAGAGATGAGCACCGGCCCCTAGAGTTGGACACGACTGCACAAATGTGCAGGGGGAACCTTTACCTTTAAATGTAGATTTGAAGCCACATCTCTCTGAAACAAACTCAGTGAGTGTATGTGCTGCCATGTGCTTTCTCTTACTGAACTCCACATGAATTGATGAATAAGGCAAATGAGACCCACCAGAAGACCATAAATTACTATATTGGAGAGAGTTCTATGATGTGGGACACTATCTCTTTTTAGCATCATTTGAATATTAATGTTTTGAATTTTCTGTGATCACAGTTTAATTATTTTAACACCAAGATATGCTGGATCATGAACGAAATGGAGGTGCGGCATGATTTCTTACTAGATGCTGTAAAATCTACAGATAAGAGTAGAATTAAGTTTCCCACTGGAGAATCCTTGCATATTTTTTAGAACAGCATTAGGCTTTTTACTTAAGTATTGCATTGCATTTCAGTGAATAGCAACTTGCTCCCCATCCACCAAATAAACTATTGCAGCCCTCCAGATCTGTTGAAACTAGATCCCCCAGAATTCTATGCTGTAACATCTGGAAGATAACATGCTGGCTGGAAATATTGGGAGTTTCAATACATCTGGAAGGCAGCACTAGGGGAAAAAAATTGCTGTAGTTGATGAATATCAATCCCTGATTCATCTATCATAAAATTTTACCTAGGGGGAAAGGAGGGATGTGAGGAAAGAGCATGGAGCAGTGGTCTGTCTTTAGGTGACATCAGCAATGATAGCTCAGCAAAGATAGACCCTTACACCATGCTCTTAACTGGGTCGGGTGTAATCTGAGACCAGCATTAAGAACATTGAGGCAAGTAAGAGTAAGTGATGCTTGGGCTCATCACATGTGAGCAGGGTGAGGAAGAGATGACATCTACTGAATGGACAATAGGTTATTCACATGAACAGACAAAACTTCATCTGAATCAGATCATTGGTTCCTCTTCTCTGAGTTCCTGCTCAGGTCTCAGGTAGAATTTTTTCCCAGGTCGTCTTTCTGTGCAGCGTTGATAAAGAGTTGCATGCAAATTCTGTTCTATTCAGAAATGTCAAGGTTTGTGTCCTGGATTTTCTGCCTATAATTTTGAAAACTTTGGGTGGAAATCTGTGATGCTGTGTCCATCACAGAATTACTAGACTGCTACATCTTACACTGTTCTCAGTATGCATGATGTGGAGAAATTATGAAATATTCATCATTACTGTTACGGTAGCAGAACCTAACTGATCTTCTCTAGGCTTGGAAAGTAGGGTCAAGCTTGGTTAGTACTTGGATGGAGACTACCTGGGTCTATACTGGGAAATAAAAAAATAAAACATCCCAGAAGAAGGTAATAACAAATCACTCTGTACTGTTGTCAAAATTCTGCATGAAAAAATCTGTTCAGTCGCCAGGAGCCAAACTCAACTCAAAGAAGAAGAAGTAGTAGTAGTAGTAGTAGTATCATAACCGTGCAAAGATAGGATCAAAATTACCTTGTTTCTTCCCCTACCCTAGAAAACAGCTTTTAAATGCTACTGTGATGTATTTCTCTCCTTTCTTCCCATTCAGCACAACTTATTTGCTCACAGACTTTAGTCTAAGCACTTTAATAGCAATAATGAAGAACTAACTAGTAAACATGGCCTTATCTAAATACACTTTCAGCCCTTTGCCCATTAGTTTTCATGTGTGATGGGAAAGCTCTGCTGCTTGCTGTAATGTTGTGGGTTTTGCTTTGCATTGATAACAAAGCAATATGCCAAACAGAGGCAAAGGTAGATGCGACTTATATAAGAAATGGGAGGGAATGGAGATTGTCTTTTCTGCTTCTCCAGGTCTTTGACTGAAAAGTCTTGTGCCAATCTTTTCCCCGTCACATCTACCCGGCTCACCAGAGCAGGGAGACAGGGTATGTTACGGGTCCCTTCTATGTAAGTAAAGGTAAAGGATCCCCCTGCACATTTGCGCAGTCGTGTCCGACTCTAGGGGCTGGTGCTCATCTCCATTTGTTAGCCGAAGAGCCAGCGTTGTCCGAAGACGCTTCCACGGTCATGTGGCTGCATGACACGCGCGGAACCCTTCTATGAGGGAAGTTCATCTAGTGGGGCCACGAAAAAGGGCCTTCTCCATGGTGGCTCTCTCCCTGTAGAAAATCATTCCCCCAGGGATTAGATTGGCCCCCACCTTGATGCGTTTCCGAAAGGCCCTAAAGACATGGTTCTGTCAGCGGGCCTGGGGACCCCAGACAGACAGAGCCGATCGAGTGGTTGATTTGATTGTGTTGTAGCCACCGCAGGGTGGGGGTTGACGGGCTTTTATATTGTGGATTTTAATTTTGTAAGCCGCCCGGAGTCACTGTGTGTGTGTTGGACAGCCATAAAAATTTCTTTAATAAATAAAATAAAATAAAATAACAAAAAAGCACAACAGCTTGGTAAACCCAGTAGGGTTGTGATAGTATTAAAGGAAATCCCCTTTTCGGGGAGATGGGCGGGGATAAATTTAAATAAATAATAAATAATTAAACAAACAAACAAACAAACAGCATTCTCCTTTTAACTGTGATTGTGTGCCTGCAGAATCCAGCCATTCCAATGCAGAAGCTACAAGACATTCAGAGAGCCATGGAATTGCTCTCCGCCTGTCAGGGCCCAGCAAAGAATATTGATGAAGCGACCAAACGTAAATACCAGTTTTGGGACACACAGCCTGTACCCAAGCTTAGTAAGTTTATTGCTGGTGACTAGATTTAAAAAGTATTGATTCCTTGTTTCTGTTTTGGTTTTGGTTTTTTGCATTTTTTAAAATGTACAATTTACAGATCACAAAACATTCACCCCAGATGCACAGATGAAACCATTCAGTACTCAAACAGCTTTCAGACTAAGTTAAAAACGGGTCTTATTATGAATTAAGTGCAAAATTCGGATCTGGATTTTCAGCGGTAAGGAGCTGAAGACCTTCATGCCAAATCTTCTAAGAAAATTTCTTCTTATTCATTTCAGTGTATAATACTTACAGTCCTTTGTCAATTTATATATTAGCCTTGGATAAAAATTCTTTAGACAAAAATCCCTAGTAAAACACAGAAGAATTAAAGAAGTTGTTTTCAAATGACAGAAATAAGTTAGCAAAAAGTGTCAGCAGCAGCATGAAGACTAGTCAGATTTGAGATCGCGACTAAATAATGTCTCCCAGCCTGCAGCCCAGGAATCAGTGATGGCCTGCAAAGGTACGACAGGTGGTCTCCATAGCAGATACCTCCTGAAAATAAGGTTTTTTTTAATGGCCAAACTCATTCAGGTGGGGACAGCAAAACCTTGTGAGATTTGGCAGTCTTGAGATATTTGGAGCATTTTAAATTTTAGTTTTCAAGAAAATAAACTACCTTCAATTTTATTTTGGGTTATTGTGGATGTCATCTGGGTAAGACCTCTGTATCCTGCTGCTTGCAGGTTCTGCTTGCTAACCCCTCACTTATGTGATAGTTGCAAAAGCTTTATTGCAGAAGTAATTGCCTTTCATATTGCATCTATAATCCAGGAGGCTCTGTTGCACTGCAACTGCTTCTCCTCATAAAGCAAAAACATCCAGGAACACACCCATTGTGGGTCAAGAGATGACATCTGTGACAACTCACTCCTTTGATATTAACTTAGAAACTTTTAGCACAAGCCATGATAGGATATGAAAAAGTTCTTTTATTAATACAAGTGAATAGAATCAATGCAAAGAGCGAACTAAACCTTTTCGCACGCAAACATATTTTAAAACCTGCCAGAGTCTCAAGCACCCCTCATCCATCCCTCCCCTCCTGACTCACTTCCCATAAATTTACACTGCCAGCCTTTGATGTTTCCAGATGGATGGCCTTGGAGCCTGGTTCCTCTCTTCCCCCGTTAACGCCTGCATGCCATTCCTATCTGTAACGGTTGCTCTACTGTCTGGCAAGCACTCTAGCTAATTACTACAAGCTTCGCTCTACCTAGTTACTAAAAATCCCATCTATCTAAGGCAACATCACTAACTAGTTACTACAAGTCCCATCTATCTAAAGCAGAATGGCAGGACATCCTGACAACATCTGTGTACTGAATTGTTCCAATTATACAGTATGTATGAGAGATAATGGGATTGTGCGGTGGGTAGTTTGGAAAGTCTGATGTCTCCCAAATGTCTGCGGTCATTTTAGAACGAAGAAGAGAAGGGCTAGTTTATATTTGTTCTATTACATTTTTTGAGTCTTCTGTTAAAATGTTACAATTAATAATTTTTGCGAGGTTCCATTTCTATGCTTTGTTTTGTTTTTCAGTCCTCTGACAAAATGAGATCAGTTTTGAAATGGCAATGGAAAGAAAAATTGGATGTTGAAGCTATAATAGCAGCACTGAGAATATGGGCATTGCTTAATTATATGTCATTAAAATTAGTTCCTAATTGCATATTGCAAAATATAAAATCAATTAAAGTTGGTTTTTTGAAAGCCTGGCATATATTTCATTATAAATCCCTCCGGTAGACAGTCAAACATGAGGTACGAAAGAAGAGATTTTTAAATCTGCAGACTCCAGTACGTTACTAAAAATAGTTCCTCCTTTAATTGGAAATGATAGATCTGCTGTTTGAGTCTGAATTCACATCTAAAGTGAGTCATCTTGAGAAGTTGTTTATTGCAGTCAAAGAAAAGAGGCTCAAGGTGGTAAGCAGTCCAATAACATGTAGTGAAATTCTGTATAGATTGCTCTTCCCCTGACAAAATTAATAATTATAAAGCAGTTAAATCTTTAGGAAAATACAGTGATATTATTGATGGTCTAGTTCAGCGGTCCCCAACCTTTGTGGCACCAGGGACTGGTCATGGAAGAAAATTTTTCTACGGGCGGGGGGGCAGGGTTTGCAGGCGAGAACCAATCACGCGCACTGGGGGGTAGGGTTTGCAGGCAGGAGCCAATTGCGTGCGCCAGGGGCGGGGTAATCGCACACACTGGGGGGCGGGGTTTGCAGGAGGGAGCCCCGTGGCCCACTTTCTTTTTTTTTTTTACAGTTTAAACTGTATTGATTTTCAGAGTATAGATAAAATACAAAATAGAAACTACAGAAAAGCATGAAAATATTTTATTTATTTATTTATTTTATTTATTTATTTTATTTATTTATTATTTCAATTTATTCCCCGCCCATCCCCCTTGCAAAATAGAACTAAAGAAAAAAGAAGAAAAAACTATAAAGTGCAAATAGACAGAAAACAAAGACGGAAAAGTGACTTCCGACTTTCTCCAATACAGATATAGATAAATTTACAAAAATAATCTCTTACCAATGATTAAACCATAGTAACACCGTGGCCCACTTCCTAACTGGGCCGCGGCCCACAGGTTGGGGACCCCTGGTCTAGTTTACATGAAATGAATTTAGCCAATACTTCTAACAGCTTCACTTCATGTTTGTTTAGTAAACCTTCTCTCACCCTCCTTGAAAGCAGAAGACATGATTTAAAAACATACCAAGCTTACCTTCTTTTTGTATTAGGTGAAGTTATAACATCGCATGGTGCTATTGAACCAGATAAGGACAACATTCGTCTAGAGCCATATTCTTTACCACAGGGTTTTACGTGGGACACGTTGGATCTGAGCAATGCTGAAGTTGTAAGTAGAATTACTTGCGGTCTTTCAAATACAAAGCGGCGGGGGGGGGTATGCATTCTGCCAGTGTAGTGTAATCATCAATGGATCAGACATGAACTGGGGAGACCTTCTGACCAGAAAATTCTCTGTCTGACTTTGGTCCACTCTGTTAGGGTTCTATTTGTTGTTCTGGGGAAGAAAATAGTGAAGAACACCCCTCTTTTCCTCCCATATACTTAATTCTTAGGTCCCCAGGGTGGGGGGGAATGTTGAGCTACAAAACAGAACAGAAGTGAGAACATTTCATCCTCTGGATTCTTCACTGAGTGAAAACTGATATCACTGACTTTTCCCACTCTCTCTGAGTAGCCAAGGAGTAGCTTTAATCCCATGACCCTATCAACCAGTGTTATGACTGAGAGCCAGTGTGGCATAGTGGTAAAGGTCTGGGACTGGGACGGACTGGGAAGACCTGGGTTCTGCCCTCAGCCATGAAAGCTCATTGGGTGATTTCAGGCTAGTAACTCCCTCTAGTAGCCCAGCCAACTTCACAGGGTGGTTCTGGGGGGGGGGAAAAAGGAGGATTCCTATGTATGCCACCATGGGCTGCTGGAAGAAAGGTGGGATAATAAATCTAAGAAATAAATAATTAAACCTCAGCCACATTGAAACCAAGAGGGTGGAAGGAAATAAATTTTGTGCATTGTGTCTCTGGTGAACCTAGATATGTGTCTATATATGTAAGCAGGCCCCTCCATTGCCCACCTCTGCCACTGCCCTTCTGGCCAGAATTCCTACCCCCCTCCACCCCTTTATTGATGAGTTTGTTTTGGCTAGGTAGACTGTTTCTCTTAAGGTGCTCATGCTCACAGCAAAGTGAGCTGCTGGATTCACGAAATTCATGGTTTCCCTCTAATGTTTTTTTCAGTTAAAAGAGTTGTACATGCTGCTAAATGAAAATTACGTTGAAGATGATGATAACATGTTTAGATTTGACTATTCTCCAGAATTCCTTTTGTGGTGAGTCACAGTTTCCATGTACATCAAGTGGGTAATCTGTGGAGAAGTAATTCCTGGATGTTGTCATTTTCCTGTTCTTTTCTCAGCCCTTTCCCTTCTGTCTCATCTCTCTTGGTAGACAGCAAGGAGGGATTATGCTCATTTTTTTCATTTTTGGTGCTTAGAAAGTTTACCATATTTTGTACAAGTTGAGAAGTAATCGTTACTTTCTTGCTCTTTTCCACTGTTTTAGGGCCCTTAGACCACCAGGTTGGCTTCCGCAGTGGCACTGTGGAGTCAGGGTATCGTCCAATAGGAAACTGGTAGGGTTCATCAGTGCCATTCCTGCACACATTCGGATTTATGATAGGTAAGCCCTGACTGATTGGGAGGTTAGCTAGGGTCCCTTAGGTTGTCTTAAAATCTTTTGCATGTAATTTTTCATTAGCAGAGCGGTTAGATTTGGCAGTGCCTGTTGGGAGAAATTTTAAGAGAAAGCCTTGGTGAAGTATTAGAAAAGTTTTAAATATCTGAAGCTAAAATCCTTGTACATTTACTTCAACAGTCAGCAACTGTTTCTGGTGATAGGCACCATCATGCAATATCTCTAGAGTTTATTGCCATTTTAAAACATTATCTTCCTCCTCTTCCTCTTCATCATCATCTTTTAATCTTGGAGATCAGCGGTCATTATCCAGCAGTACCTTGGGCATTGTGGTGCAGACACATACACACATCCCTGTGCTTACTTTATCCCACTAATAATGTTCATTGAGAATGTTCACAATAATGCCATTTCAGGAATTTTCTACTTCCAAAAGGCATTGGAGATTGCTGTCTTTAACGCAGAATTGGAGTTATAATAAAGATATTCATCAAGGCACTGCAGCAATGCTTAAAGGAGAGATAGCTCTCATCCTGTTGTATACTGGAGCACATTGGAGAATGCTAATCAATTTCAGCCTTAGGTTTTCTCCTACACTTCCCTGCATATGTTTACACATGTGTACACCCAAAGCACACACTCCTTCACTTTCCTCCCCTTTGTCTTCTATTTGTGCCCCAACATTTCAGCAGTACAACCCAAAACATGTTCTTACCTTTACTAGTTTTTAAAGTATTCCTGAAATTTGGCTGCTGACCATTAATTTGGAGAAGAGACAGTTGATATGTTCAGAGCAGCAAATTATGTTAAGGTAGCAGGAAGAGGTAGACATGGCTGTGCAGAAATCCCAGATAAATATTGCATTTGCCAGGGTCAGCAATTCAACCTGTGCCC
Organism: Charina bottae; assembly: GCA_023362775.1. Lineage (NCBI taxonomy): Eukaryota > Metazoa > Chordata > Lepidosauria > Squamata > Charinaidae > Charina > Charina bottae. The sequence continues at coordinate 44,767,642 of JALMGJ010000007.1, read as the reverse complement.
ATAATTTATGTAAGATACTAGCTCAAGCCCTGAGCAACTATTAGTGAATTAGTGAAATTAGGATTTAACATGAAAAATGTAAATTAGAAATTACTTTTGGTTTCCAGCAGAAAATCCCTTGAAGCAGAAGATCACTGTCAGAGCAACTTGGGTTTTTTCTTTTGGCAGGGGGTTGCTTCATTTATTTCTGTACAACCATCTGTGACCTCTTGAATGTGGGAAAAGTCAAGCCAGAATCTTCCACATATAGGGCACTTGGTAGATAGTTTTTATTGTATTTATTTACCTCTAATATATAACACCCACAAGGGATCCTGCAGAGGGTTGCAGAGTGAACTGTAAAATTTACACAAGAAGTTATTTCAGACACAAAACAAAAATATATCCCAAATCAGCAGACTGGACTGAAATATTTCCTTAAAAATCAGAAGATGCAATTCAGAAATTTACTATCCAGAATCCTTCCTGTAAAGGAAATAATTTGCCTTGCTATGCTATATTTTTCAACAGTATTATCCACATGCACCTCTCTGGGAAAGAGAATACCAAAAATGAGGGTACCAGATATGGATTCAAAATACTTTTTGTTTATACAGCTGGAAGACAGCAGGATTTAGAAATATACTGTAGCCATGAGCATTTAATAGCATGTAGTGGTACATGATCTGTAAAGAGCACACATCACTTCCAGAATAAGAAATATTGGCAACAATCCACTGGAATAATTTCTTTGTTCTTTTTTTAAAAAATCTTTTAAAAGATACAAAAATTCCATGCACTGAAATAGTTGGTGCTAGAAGACAAATCAACTTCATTTCCAGTGTACCTCATGAAAAGGTATACAGAAGCTGTAATTATGGAAATAGCTTATTCTTTCTATTTTGAAATGTGATGCTTGAATTATCTGTGCAGAGCCAGAACCTAGATGTTTTCTTTTCACTGTCTTTAAAAGGTGGTGCTTCTGAAATTAGCAGCAACCCACAGATAGCAGCCATGACACTTTTCACTGTCTTTAAAACATATAGAATAGCACAGGGCATTAAACCTCTAATTGATTTAATTCAGCTATTTTGTTTTTAAAAACAAACAGCAATTCCCCCGAAAATTTGCAAAAAAGGGGGGACAAAACTTAGGGTTCTGTCCCCCTCTGATACCATTCCTCTACACCCTTCAGTGAGATGGTGGTGATGATGAAGAAGAAGAAGAAGTTCTTTCTTAAAAATGACACTTCTGGATTCAAAAATTTGCCTGCATCTTCTGTAGGGAATATGATTTCTGTAAAATTGGGAAGAGCCAGTCACTGGGATAGGTAGTATTAGGTAGATAATATAAAAGAATATTTGTACCCCCAAAAAATGCAAGCAGTTGCTTGTATATTTTCATTCACAGTGAGAAGAAAATGGTAGAAATTAATTTTCTGTGTGTCCATAAAAAGCTACGATCAAAGCGAGTAGCACCAGTCCTGATCCGTGAAATAACCAGGAGAGTAAACTTGGAAGGGATTTTTCAGGCTGTTTACACTGCAGGAGTGGTCCTTCCCAAACCTGTAGCAACTTGCAGGTAAGCAAAGGTTTTTTGAGAAGTTACATAACTTTTTGTTGTAAATATGTAGCCAAAACTCGCCTTATAAGTTGAATTGTCAGTTTAGGATTCTTAAGTTCAGATTGGAGGGAGGGCTCATGCATTAGAGGGGTATACAACCTGAATTTTTTTTTAGATTTTTTTATCCCGCCTTTATTATTTTTAAAATAACTCAAGGCGGCGAACATACCTAATACTCCTTCCTCCTCCTATTTTCCCCACAACAACAACCCTGTGAGGTGACTTGGGCTGAGAGAGAGTGACTGGCCCAAGGTCATCCAGCCGGCTTTCATGCCTAAGGCAGGACTAGAACTCTCAGTCTCCTGGTTTGCCATTGGCTCCTTCCTAGGGCTGAGAGAGTGTGACTGGCTCAAGGTCACCCAGCCGGTTTCCATGCCTGAGGTGGGACTAGAACTCTCAGGTCTCCTGGTTTCTAGCCTGGAACCTTTTTAATTTGTTCTTTTTAATTTAGCCTGGTGCAGTTTTTAATTTGTCCAAAGGGGTATTATTAAGTACATGGGAAATAATGATATTAATTCTAATTCATATCAGAATTACAGTAGATATGAATTAGATCACAATTGAAAATTTAAACCTGTTTTGAGTTTGCCTTCTTTTTGAAGTGCAGCTCCTAGCATGCCAAACAGTGCCATTCTCTGCCTGAAAAAACCTGCAGAGCCCAAGTTAACTGTAGGAAAATAAAGCATTGGTCACATTGCTGGCAGTGATGAATGGGAGGTTGGCGTTTCTGTCTTCCTTGAAAATGTATGAGCTCCAGTTATGAAACTCAAGACAATGGAGAATATGTATGAGTTTCCACTTTGCATGTTAGTATCACAAGATGAAAAGATGAAAAGACAAAAAAGTGGAAGTTGGGGTTCTCACCTTGTTTCCTTTGTAAAGTATAAAACTTGTGGTTGGTTTCTCATAGCTGAATTCTGACAGCCTTACTTGCATTGTTTTAAGGCAGAGCTTTCCAAACTTTTCATGTTGGTGACACACTTTTTAGACATGCATCATTTCGCGACACACTGTTACAGCAGGGCAACATTTCGCGACACACACTTACAGCAGGGCACAAGGCAGGCACTAGGGCCTGCGTGGAATCCTGGCAGGGCAGGTTTGGAGGCAGCAGCAGCCGCGACACACCCAGACACCGCAGCCGACACACTAACGTGTCCCGACACACAGTTTGGAAAGCTCTGTTTTAAGGACTTAATCCACTTGAAGGTTTCATTTCAGCACTGGTTTTATTAGCCACCTTGTGAAGCCTAGCCTGAAGGGAAAGTCTATGAAGAAAGCCACAGGCACAGTGAATGGATGAAAATATTTTCCAGTCACTGACTGCCTAGTCCATAAATATAAATCCTTTTAGATTCCTAATGTATTTCAATTTAAGCAGCATAATAAAGTTGATTCCTTTCCTTTTTTTATTTCAGTGAAGACAATGCAAGTATCCATGTAGTCTATGATTGTTTGCAGCTATTCCATTTTCTAAGCAGAATGCTTTTTTTCCTGTTTTTTCCCCCTTTAGCTTGCTAATTCACAAAATAATTATCTTGTGCTCTCTTGAATATATGACCTTTATCATCAATCGGGGTTAGACTGGCCACATGGCAGTGGGGTATATCATCATGTTGGGAACACGGTCCCTGATTGTCTGGAGTCAGGCTGCCAGGAAGAAGTTGACAGTGTTATTAAAAATAAAAAAGATGCTAAGTGGGTGAACAGGCATAAGAAACACATTTTAAAATTAGGCATTGGAGTGGTGAAAGCTAAGGAATACTTCAGGACAGCGAAAGCTTCCTTCTCGTGCCCAAATGTTGACACTGCAAACATTCAGTAAAAAGCTAGTGTCATATACATATATTTTCCTCTATGTTTTCTCTAAAAAGTTTTCTTTCAAGGGTCCGCCACCACATGGAGGCAGCATGGACTATGCGGAGAACTTACTGAGTCAGTTTAATATGCAACATAATACCAGTTTTTATTCAGCCTGGTTTCCTTCAAATGTACAGGAATTAAAAGTCCCAGTCGATTATGAATTCTGGGAGTGGTGGTTCCAACACATCTGGAGTCCACAGTATTGGCGAAGGCTGGATTACTCTGAAGCAGTGTTTCTCAACTTCGGCAGCTTTAAGATGTGCGGACTTCAACTCCCAGAATTCCCCAGCCAGCATGCATGGCTGAGGTTGGGAAACATTGGTCTGAAGTATATGTAGAAGTCGTTGTATTCTTTGTTATGCCTTGATTTTATTGTCTGTATTTCTTAAATAAAGTTACAGGAGTGCATTCTAGGATGAGTTGGGTGCTCAGACTATTCTGCCTCAACTAAGCCTCTACCTCCTTTGTTGTTTATTTGTTCAGTCGCTTCCGACTCTTCGTGACTTCATGGACCAGCCCACGCCAGAGCTTCCTGTCGGCTGTCACCATCCCCAGCTCCCCCATGGTTGAGTCTGTCACCTCCAGAATATCATCCATCCATCTTGCCCTTGGTCGGCCCCTCTTCCTTTTGCCTTCCACTTTCCCCAGCATCAGCTTCTTCTCAGAGTATCCTGTCTTCTCATTATGTGGCCAAAGTACTTCAGTTTTGCCTTTAATATCATTCCCTCAAGTGAGCCGTCTGGCTTTATTTCCTGGAGTATGGACTGGTTTGATCTTCTTGCAGTCCAAGGCACTCTCAGAATTTTCCTCCAACACCACAGTTCAAAAGCCTCTATCTTCCTTCGCTCAGCCTTCCTTATGGTCCAGCTCTCACAGCCATAGGTTACTACAGGGAATACCATTGCTTTAACTATGCGGACCTTTGTTGTCAGTGTGATGTCTCTGCTCTTAACTATTTTATCAAGATTTGCCATTGCTCTCCTCCCAAGAAGCAGACATCTTCTGATTTCCTGGCTGCAGTCAGCATCTGCAGTAATCTTTGCGCCTAGAAATACAAAGTCTGTCACTGCCTCCACTTTTTCTCCCTCTATTTGCCAGTCTTCAATCAAGCTGGTTGCCATAATCTTGTTTTTTTTTTGATGTTTAACTGCAACCCAGCTTTTGCACTTTCTTCTTTCACCTTCGTCATAAGGCTCCTCAACTCCTCCTCGCTTTCAGCCATCAAAGTGGTATCATCTGCATATCTAAGATTGTTAATGTTTCTTCCAGCGATTTTAACTCCAGCCTTGGATTCCTCAAGCCCAGCACGTCGCATGATGTGTTCTGCATACAGGTTGAATAGGTAGGGTGAGAGTATACAGCCCTGCCGTACTCCTTTCCCAATCTTAAACCAGTCCGTTGTTCCGTGCTCTGTTCTTACCGTTGCTACTTGGTCGTTATACAGATTCCTCAGGAGGCAGACAAGATGACTTGGTATCCCCATACCACCAAGAACTTGCCACAATTTGTTATGATCCACACAGTCAAAGGCTTTAGAATAGTCAATAAAACAAAAATAGATGTTTTTCTGAAATTCCCTGGTTTTCTCCGTTATCCAGCGGATATTGGCAATTTAGTCTCTAGTTCCTCTGCCTTTTCTAAACCCAGCTTGTACATCTGGCAATTCTCGCTCCATGAATTGCTGGAGTCTACCTTGCAAGATCTTGAGCATTACCTTACTGGCATGTGAAATAAGTGCCACTGTTCGATAGTTTGAACATTCTTTAGTGCTTCCCTTTTTTGGTATGGGGATATAAGTTGATTTTTTCCAATCTGATGGCCATTCTTGTGTTTTCCAAATTTGCTGGCATATGGCATGCATCACCTTGACAGCATCATCTTGCAAGATTTTAAACAGTTCAGCTGGGATACCGTCGTCTCCTGTTGCCTTGTTATTAGCAATGCTTCTTAAGGCCCATTCAACCTCACTCTTCAGGATGTCTGGCTCTAACTCACTGACCACACCGTCAAAGCTATCTCCAATATTATTATCCTTCCTATACAGATCTTCCGTATATTCTTGCCACCTTTTCTTGATCTCTTCTGCTTCTGTTAGGTCCTTACCATCTTTGTTTTTGATCATACCCATTTTTGCCTGGAATTTACCTCCGATGTTTCTAATTTTCTGGAAGAGGTCTCTTGTCCTTCCTATTCTATTGTCTTCTTCCACTTCCGCACATTGCTTGTTTAAAAATAATTCCTTATCTCTTCTGGCTAACCTCTGGAATTTTGCATTTAATTGGGCATATCTCCCCCTATCACTGTTGCCTTTTGCTTTCCTTCTTTCTTGGGCTACTTCCAGTGTTTCAGCAGACAGCCATCTTGCCTTCTTGGTTTTCTTTTTCTTTGGGACGTTTTTTGTTGCCGCCTCCTGAACAATGTTGCAAACTTCTGTCCATAGTTCTTCCGGGACCCTATCTACTAAATCTAGTCCCTTAAAATCTATTCTTCACCTCCACTGCATATTCCCTAGGAATATTAGTGAGCTCATATCTAACTGATCTGTGGGTCTTCCCTATTCTCTTTAGTCTGATTCTAAATTTTGCAATAAGAAGTTCGTGATCTGAACTACAGTCAGCTCCAGGTCTTGTTTTTACCGACTGTATAGATGTCCGCCACCTTTGGCTGCAAAGGATGTAGTCAATCTGATTTCAGTGTCGACCATCTGGTGAAGTCCATGTATAAAGTCATATTTTAGGTTGTTGGAAGAGAGTGTTTGTTATGCACAGTGAGTTGTCTTGGCAAAATTCTATCAGCCTATGTCCTGCTTCATTTTGTTCTCCCAGACCATGCTTGCCTGTAATTCCAGGTGTCGTCTGACTACCCACCTTAGCATTCCAGTCTCCTGTAATGAAAATAACATCTCTTTTTGGTGTATTATCCAGTAGGTGCTGCAGATCCTCATAGAACTGATCTACTTCTGCTTCTTCAGCATCTGTGGTTGGGGCGTATATTTGGATCACTGTGATGTTAAATGGCTTACCCTGAATTCGAATTGAGATCATTCTATCATTTTTCGGATTGTATCCAAGCACTGCTTTAGCCACTTTATTATTAATTATGAAGGCTACTCCATTTCTTCTGTGGTCCTCTTGTCCACAGTAGTAGATCTGGTGGTCATCTGATGTGAAGTGGCCCATTCCAGTCCATTTCAGTTCACTGACACCTAAAATGTCTATATTTAATCTTGACATCTCACCAATAACCACATCCAATTTGCCCTGGCTCATAGATCTTACATTCCAGGTTCCTATGGTGTGTTGATCTTTAGAACATCGGATTCGTCGTTCACCACCAGCACCGTCGGCCGCTAGCCGTCCTTTTGGCTTTGAGCTAGCTGCGTCATCACATCTGGGGCTAGTTGAACGTATCCTCTGTTCCTCCCCAGTAGCATTTTGACCATCTTCCGACCTGGGAGTCCCATCTTCCGATGATATACTGACATATCTCTGGTTGTACTGATCCATTTAGTTTTCACGGCAAGAATACTGGGGTGGGTTGCCATTACCTTCCCCAGGGATCGTATTTAGTGTGACCTCTCTGCCACGACCTTCCCGTCTTGGGTGTCCCTTCACGGTTTATCTCATGGTTTCATTGAGGTGCTCAAGCTCCAGCACCACGACAAGGTAACGATCTCCTTTGCTGGAGATCCTACCTCCTTTAGAGTCTATATATTTGGTGGCAAGTTTATTTGGCAATATTTTGTGTAGGTTGAAATTATGCTGTTGTTAAAGTTGCAGCATGCCAAATATCACAGCAAAGGATATAAATATTTTTGAATAGCTGCCTTCAAAGTCATATTTGGCAGAAAGTAGGTTTTTTTCTCTTCATAATGCATATTCCGTTTCTTCTAATCAGAGATGGCCCCATAGTAGCTTTCAAAGTAAAATCTGATAAAAAATAAGGTCATAAAGTTAAAAACCAAGAATGCAACAAGAAGATACAAAAGCCTGTGGTAATGAGGTTTTTTGGTTGATTGTGTTTTTGTTGTTTTCTTTAAGTTTGGGTGGAATATAACAAACATTTGCAAGAACTTTGCAGCATGAATTTAACAGTAGGACTTCAGCAAAAATCTTTCAAGAAAGTAAGAGAAATACCAGCAAAATAGCACAAGATCTGAAAAATAAATTTAGTTTTGTGCTATTTAGCATCCCTGAATATGCGGAGAGAGAATGGTGGCCTCTACTACCCATGAATCAAGGAATATTGCCTCTTATTACCAACAAAATCCATGGCTCACTGGAAGAGATCATGTACGGGCCCTGGTTCCATTCCTTGCATTTATAGGAAAGTTGGGGGAAGACGCCTATTTCAAATTCTAAATAGGCATCTAAATAGGCGTTCTAAATACAAGTTATTGTAGAGGCAAAACTGAATGAGACTTGTGAACAGTTTGACTGTGTATAAAGGAACTTCTTATGTCTCTTTCAGCAGGAGTGGTAAGAATGGTTAATTGTAGTTACCATGTTCCAAGAATAAATCTTCACAGTGTACACATTGACTGTATGTGTGTCAATGCACAGCCCAACATGGCTCTTGCATACCGTTAACCAAATGGCCCATAAATATTTTCTACGTGTGAGCAAGCACTTGATGGAGCGGAAGTGCAACGATACCCTACAGCTTTACCCATCCTGCTACCCTCCAGTTGCTTTGGGACAGCAACTTCCATAATCAGCAAGGACTTTGACAGATGTGCCCCAACACATTTGGAAAATGCCAAGTTGGGTGAAGCTGATATGCAGCTACTTGCTAAGCTTTAAGACTCACTGGTCTTACAGACACTTATTTCTGAGTAGACATGGATAAAACTGCATTGTGAAATAATACGTTGAGCTGAGCACTCTGGAAGACACTTGCTATCAGATCTGAGTTGTAAACATCATAAGCCATAAGAAATAATCTAAGCTACTGGATGTGTCAGATTCTTGGTGGATTGTGTATATGATGGTAGTAATTAGTATTTGATGCAAAAAGACATTTCAGAAAGAACAAAGACTTGATTTCAAATCTAAAACTTCTGTTATTGCCCAAATGCCCTCTTCATCAAGCAGACAAATATTGTCTCCTACATTAACTAAATAAATTTGTAAAATTAATTTCTTAAAGAGAAGGTAAAAGCATTCATGGTGCTGAGAAAAATACCTTTTGTGTGTGTGTATATATATATAAATAACATCTTTCCCCTTTGTCATGGTCAGATCACACCCTGGTGGCCCTGAGATTCTCTTATCCTGCCCCACTCTGCAGGGAGGCAGGACCTATTCGATCGGTCCGCCTCCGGCGACTGATGGACCCAATTTGGTTTCAGAGGGAGCTGGGGGTTGTCCCCGGAGATCTGCTGCACGGTCCAGCGGAGGTCCTAGCTGCCACCTGGAATAGGGAGGCGGCTGGGGCCTTGGACAGGATCGCGCCTGTGCGGCCTCTCTTGTCCTATTAAACCCGACACTCCCCGTGGTTCACGGAGGAGTTAAGGGTCCTGAAGAGGATTAAGAGACGCCTAGAGCGTCGCTGGAGGAAAACAAAGACTGAACCCGACCGAACACAAGCTAGAGCTGCGGTTAAGGCCTACCTTGTGGCGGTAAGAGCGGCGAAACGTCGATATTTCTCCGCTCTTATTGCATCCGCAGAATGCCGCCCAGCGGCCCTGTTCAGGATCACCCGATCCCTTTTGGGGAAAGGTGATTCAGAAAATCACCTGCAGGGACGTGCTGAGGAATTTTCCAGGCATCTGCAGGATAAAATCGCTCGGATTCGCTCTAAGTTAGACTCTAAGCGTGAAACATGGTCTGGGGAGATGCCTGAGGAACGTACTTACCTTGTTATCTGGGAACAGTTTGATCCTGTTGGGCCCGAGGAAGTGGATAGGATCCTCCGGACTGTAAATGCCACCACGTGCGAATTAGATCCATGTCCTTCCTGGCTGGTGCAATCGGCTTGGGAGGTGACGTGTGGCTGGGTCCAGTTGATGGTAAATGCATCCTTGCAGGAGGGGGTGTTTCCGACGGCCTTTGAGGAGGCGTTGGTGCGCCCCCTCCTCAAGAAACCATCGCTGGACCCTGTTGTACTGGACAATTTTCGTCCAGTCTCCCACCTTCCCTTTATGGGGAAGGTGGTTGAGAAAGTGGTGGTGTTACAGCTCCAGAGGATTCTTGATGAAACGGATTATCTAGACCCCTTTCAGTCAGGTTTCAGGCCAGGATATGGGACGGAAACAGCATTGGTCGCGCTTATGGATGATCTTTGGCGGGAGCGGGATGGAGGTAGTGCATCCATCCTGGCTCTCGACCTCTCAGCGGCTTTCGATACCATCGACCATGGTATCCTTTTGGAGCGGCTCAGGGAGTTGGGGGTGGGCAGCGTGGTTTTGCGCTGGTTCGCCTCCTTCCTCCAGGGCCAGTCCCAATCGGTGTTGATAGGGGGGGAGAGATCGAGCCCACGGCCCCTCCTTTGTGGGGTGCCGCAGGACTCGGTGCTTTCTCCTCTCCTATTTAACATCTACATGAAACCACTGGGTGAGATCATCCGTCTCCACGGGATGAGATATCATCAATATGCTGATGATACAGTTATACATCTCCATCCCGGGGGAAGTAAGTGATGCTGTGACTACCCTGTCCATGTGCCTGGGGTCTGGATGGGGAACAACAGGCTTCAGCTGAACCCTGGTAAGACGGAGTGGCTGTGGATTAATGGCCCCTCGGTATCTAGGAATTTATCATCTTTAGTTCTGGATGGGGTAGCACTACCCCAGACAGACCTGGTGCATAATTTGGGGGTCCTCTTGGACTCATGACTCCTGCTCAAAGAGCAGGTGGCAGTCGTGGCCAGAAGGGCCTTTGCACAACTTTGCGTTGTGCGCCAATTACACCCTTTCCTAGAGCGAGAGGCCCTTCGAACGGTCACTCATGCCCTGGTCATCTCCCAGATAGACTATTGCAGAGCTTTCCAAACTTTTCATGTTGGTGACACACTTTTTAGACATGCATCATTTCGCGACACACTCTTACAGCAGGGCACAAGGCAGGCACTAGGACCTGTGCAGAATCACAGCAGGTTTGGAGGCAGCAGGGCACAAGGCAGGCACTAGGACCTGCGCGGAATCACAGCAGGTTTGGAGGCAGCAAGGGACAAGGCAGGCACTAGGACCTGTGCGGAATCCTGGCAGGACTCGAATGCAGCAGCAGTCGCGACACACCCAGACACTGCAGCCAACACACTAACATGTCCCGACACACAGTTTGGAAAGCTCTGGACTATTGTAATGCGCTCTACATGGGGCTACCCTTGAGGAGCGTCCGGAAGCTTCAGCTGGTTCAAAATGCAGCCACGCGGGCTATTTTAGGTGCCTCAAGATCGGCACACATAACACCTTTGCTCCGTGAGCTGCATTGGGTCCCAGTTTGCTTCCGGATTCAATTCAAGGTGTTGGTTATCACCTTTAAAGCCCTACATGGCATGGGTCCAGGTTACCTGAAGGACCGGCTCACCCCCATTCAATCAACCCGTCCCACCCGGTCCTGCAGAGAGGGCATGCTACGAACCCCGTCGGCAAGAGAGTTCCATCTGGCGGGGTTTAGGAGGCGTGCCTTCTCTGCAGTAGCCCCCGCCCTTTGGAATATTCTTCCCCCGGAAATAAGATCGGCCCCCTCTCTCCTGGACTTTAGGAAAAACTTGAAGACCTGTCTATGTCACCAGGCTTGGAGAGGGGAGGGAAATAGCCAGTCTTGGGGTTGGCTGGCCCCTTAGATCTGTCCTGACCAGCCTTGTCAATCAGTGGAGTAAGATCTACCACTTTTGGATCAGATTTTATGATGTTTGTGTGTGTGTGTGTGTATGTATATGTATATGTATATGTATACATACATACATACATACATACATACTGTATATATATATATATGTGTTTATATGTGTGTGTGTGTGTGTGTGTGTATAATTGTTTATTATTGATATTTATTGTTTTAATTGATTTTAAGCTTGCTGTGAACCGCCCAGGGTCCCTCCGTGTGGGAGAGATGGGTGGGATATAAATGTAATTAAATAAATAAATAAATCATTTGATTAAATAAATAAATAAATAAATAAATAAATAAAATCATTTGATTTTCCAGATACTGGCATCGATCGCTGAATCCCAGAAAATTGGTAGAGGTGAAATTTTCTCACTTGAGCAGAAATATGACGTTACAGAGAACAATGAAGCTCTACAGACTTCCTGATGTAAGCAATGCGCCCACCCAGAGGACCCTCATTCTCACATCAAAATAGCCTTCTGTCTCTGCCAAGGCAAGCTTTTCATTTGGGGGAGGCAGTACTGTGCAAAAGGGGAAGGTGTACTAATGGTTGAGGGGCAGAGCTTCCAAAGAATAGTCTTTCTTGGAAAGATGCGTTGCGTATGGAGACACAACTGGCAGCAGGAGACATTTTTTGTAAAGGCGTGGATTGGTTGGAGGAAACGGACCATTGTCTTGAATATACTGTATGACACTTGAGAAATTAGGATTTATGTCTTTATTTGAATGTACTAAAAAAAAATTCAGCTCTAAAATCTTGAGGAGAAGGCACACTGTAAAAATCTCTCTGGTGCCAGTGGAAAGTACTTGGTGCTAATGACGACTTCTAAGTGGGAAAAGTACAATACAGTTGAATTCTCTTAGTTATTGAACTTTCAGAGGAATTCCTTTGATAAACACACGTGCATGCACACACAGAGTCGAGACCAGTTGATAACGTGGCCATCGATTATGCTCTTTAATCTTTCATAATTGTTGGGAAGAACGGGAGGATGTGCAAACCATTAATCAGAACACTGCTTTTGTACCAGTTGAGTTTGTGTACTAAACTCCCAGACTCCCAGAAATGCTGGCTGAGGAATTTTGGGAGTTGTAGTCCCAATGCACCTTGATTGTTGCTTCTGGCTGAACAGTTTCCTGTTGATGAAAGCCTGGGTGGGGTATTAGTTCTTCTTTTAATTTCTGTCTCCTTTCATTATAACAAGGCCACAAAAACCTCAGGCTTGAGACCTATGGAACGAAAAGATATCAAAGCAGTGCAAGAGCTGATTAACAATTACTTGAAGCAGTTCAATCTCGCTCCTTTTATGGACGAGGAAGAAGTGGCCCACTGGTTCCTGCCTCAGGATCATATTATTGACACCTTTGTGGTTGAGGTGAGAGAGAGGCCCCTCCCCACTTCCTTTTCCTGCTGGCGCCGCTTCCGCCTAGAAACCCCTGACCTTTACTGGGCTGTTTTGTTTCTAATTGGTGAAAGGGGGGCTTTTCTGTGCTTGAAAGGGGGGCTAAAATATATGTATAAGTTACTGCTGGGCCAAAATCTGTTTTGTAATTTCTCAAATGTTCTTTCCCCACACCCAGAGGGTTCTGTTTTTCTACCTTTATCTATTTCTTCTAAATTTGTCTTGGAAGTGTTCCTGAGACCTTTTTTTATTGTTAGAGGTGATGGAAGGTATTATGTTGTTGGAGGTGTTGCCGTTTCTAGTTACACAGCTTCCTACCACTCTGACGCCCTTAATCCCCTCACACGGGAGAGTGCATACCCAGGGTCAGAAAGATCTGCGTTAAAGTGTTCAACTAAAACCGGATGGACTCCGGTTCCAATCCTTGCGTTGCCTCACTGTTTTACACAGAATGATTGTAGCCTGTAATTTTGCAAGCCAACTGGGTGACTTAAGAGTTCATGATGCTGTCCTTTGTTTTCATTCCTTCTTGTTTTTCTTTTCTTTCCTAGAGTTCAAATGGTGTTTTAACCGACTTCCTGAGTTTCTATACGTTACCTTCAACTGTCATGCACCACCCTGTTCATAAAAGCCTCAAAGCAGCATATTCCTTCTACAATGTTCACACGGAGACCCCTCTCTTGGATCTAATGAATGATGCACTCATTATAGCAAAGATGGTAAGTAGTGCAATAGTTCCTTTATTTTCCTTTTCTTACAGAAGAGCAAAATTGGATTAAAGTCTCTCGTTGATTCACTTGCTTCAGCAAGAGAAGTATAATCTCTGAACAAGCTGAGGTAGTGTTTTCTTTGCACATTGGAACGTTTGTTTCAGCCTAGTCCTTGATATGAAAGTGTTAGAGGCACAGCCTCTGCTTACTCAAAACTCCTGTGCTTGCATTACAGCCCCAGATGACTTTGGGGTTGCCCTTGGCAGTTCTAAATCAAAGCTTCATAGCTGGGCTTCTCCTGTTACAAGAAGTGAAAAGTCATCATCAAATATGACTTCTGTGACCTACTGTAGAAACATAGGCAGAGCAAAAGGTTTGTCTGTGTTTATGCATTGTTTGCATTACACAAGGGTTACCAATGCTGTAAGATTTTCAGGTTCTAAGTTATAAACATAAGGAATACTACAGGTAGTCCTTGCTTAATGACCATTTGTTTAGCGACTGTTTGAAGTTACCACGGTGCTGAAAAAAGTGACTTGTGACCATCGCAGTGTCCCCACGGTTGTGTGATCGTGATCCAGGCACTTGGCAACCAGCTCACACTTACGACAGTTGCAGTGTCCTGCAGTTGTGATCGCCTTTAGCAAACTTCCCACAAGCAAAGTCGATGGGGAAGCCGGCAGGAGGTCACAAGTCACGGTCGTGTAATGTCTCGCTTAATGACTGCAGGTGATTCGCTTAACGACCACGGCAAAAAAGTAATAAAATCTGGTGTGGTCACCTGATGCCTCATTTAACGACCATACCACTTAACGACAAATTTTCCAGTCCCTATTGTGGTCGTAAGTTGAGGACTACCTGTATGTTGGTTTCGTTTGTGTTTTTGAGTTTTAGTGTGTATGCAATTGCAATCTATATGCTCTTGGATTGTGTTTATGTTGAGTGTGCTTGGTAAGCTCACTGCTAAAAATGCAAAACCTTACTGGTTTATTGAGTTTGCTGCCTGGCAGACACAGTAGTGTCAGTGTAATGTTTGGGATGTTCTTGGTTTTTTGTTATTGTTGTTGTTGTAGTTAACATTACTCATGCAGCTGTGTCAGCTTCTTTTCCTTTGAAAGTTACACCTAGTACAAGCAAGCACAGATGTCCAGCCTGTCATGGCCCAGTAGAAGGAGAGCAGAACAGAGGTTCTATTAGGTCAGGGGTCGGCAAACTTTTTATGCCGGGAGCCATTTTGGCATGCTCGTGCACATTTTGAAATGCTCGAGAGCCAGGGGGCGGGGTTTGCGGGCGGGGGCCAATCGTGTGGAAGGGGGCGGGGTTTGCGGGTGGGGGCCAATCGCGTGGAAGGGGGCGGGGTTTGCGGGCAGGAGCCAATCGCGCGGAAGGGAGTGCGGTTGGCGCTGGCGCTGGGCTGTGAAGCTGGACGAGCCGCCGGACCTGGAGCGCTTCCGCGCGCAGCTGAGCGAGACCCCGCGCCGGTCTTTTTGGAGCGCTTCCGCGCGCAGCTGAGCGAGGCCCCGCGCCGGTCTTTTTGGAGCGCTTCCGCGCGCAGCGGAGCGCTGGGCTGTGGAAATGCGCTCCAAAAAGACCGGCAGGAGCCAATCACACGGAAGGGAATGCGGTTGGCGCTGGCGCTGGGCTGTGAAGCTGGACGAGCCGCCGGACCTGGAGTGCTTCCGCGCGCAGCTGAGCGAGGCCCTGCGCCGGTCTTTTTGGAGCGCTTCCGCGCGCAGCTGAGCGAGGCCCCGCACCGGTCTTTTTGGAGCGCTTCCGCGCGCAGCGGAGCGCTGGGCTGTGGAAATGCGCTCCAAAAAGACCAGCAGGAGCCAATCGCACGGAAGGGAGTGCGGTTGGCGCTGGCGCTGGGCTGTGAAGCTGGACGAGCCGCCGGACCTGGAGCGCTTCCGCGCGCAGCTGAGCACCTTTTTTTTGCGCCTCTGGGTAGCAGGGCCAATCGGGCTTCACCTTGTTCAGCCCGCCTCTCTGCTCCCCTTTGGCGCGCGCTGATTGGTGGAGGCGTCCTTCCTTCTGAGCCTCCACCAATCAGCGTCTGTTTCTTCCCCAGGGTTCGCTCTGCTTCCGGAGACCGGCTTTCTGGATGTCGGGCGGCAGACAGAGAGAGAGAGCCAGAGCCGAGGGGCCAAAGAGCCAGATCTGGCTCGCGAGCCGCCATTTCCGACCCTTGTATTAGGTTATAACAGAGTAAACTTTCCAATTAGTGGCAATTGGCTGCAGCCTATATAAGAGGCTTGGCTACCTCTGTTCTCTTTGCTGGAAACAACATCTAGCTCAGGTGTGATTCCTGTGTAGGAATTTCCCTCTTGGACCTCAGACCCTTGGACTGGCTGTCAACCTTGACCCGGCTCTTGAACCTTGGACCGACTTCAGATGACTCTTCTGCACATTCCTCTTTGAAAACACACTTCACAAGCAAGCCTTTGCTTTGTTTGACATTCCTGAGTACATTGCTAATTGGGTTACCTGGAAATAAAATTGATAATCTTCCAAGAAATTGGGTGTGTGCACGAGGCTGAAACCTGAAGTAGGACAGTTTGTTTCCAGCAAAGAGAACTGAGGTAGCCAAGCCTCTTATATAGGCTGCAACCAACTGCCACTAACCTGGAGCATTCAAAATCTTTTGTTCCATATGCATACATGATTCAAAGTAAGCCTGGGTATACTTTCACTTCCAGTTGTATAATTTATCCATGTTAACGTATTAGGTTAATTATAACTAGAATTCTAGGAGGAGGAAGGACACAGCTATGTTGTACTCAAAGCAATTTGTAATCTAGTTAATTATAGGAGAGGTACGTACCTGTTATGCAGAATGCTTCACAGATTATGCGGTGTCCTTTCTAAATAATTTTTTTTACCAACCGTGATGTAAACCCAAGTAGAAAATCAATTTATAATATCTTTATGTTGCCAGAAAGGATTCGATGTGTTTAATGCACTAGACTTGATGGAAAACAAAACATTCCTGGAAAAACTGAAATTTGGTATTGGAGATGGCAATCTGCAGTATTATTTGTATAACTGGAGATGTCCTGGCATGGATTCTGAAAAGGTAATATATTTATACCAGAGATTTGATGGTCTCTTGACTATGCTTCTGGGGATAATAGTAGTAATCAATGTATCTGGAAGGTATCAATGTAGAGAAGGCTGACATACAGTAATTTCCATTACACAGATTCTCTGTATCTCCACCCATTTAATGGTATGAAATGTACTGATGAGCTGCTCCAATAGAAGTGTTTGGGTGTGCCTGCCTTCCCTCTATATTTGGGATTCCCCGTGCAGGGCCTGTGGACACTTATGTGTTAGTAAAGTCTCCCCTTAATGGAGTCTGCATCAATGGGGAACTGGCATGCTGCAGAACACTGCCCTCCAGCATTACCTTCATTTTCAAAAATGTTTCTGGGCCCCCTAAGTAGGCATAGGCTCACTGCACACAGCTCCCCCCAAATAGAGAATGTGGTGGGGTATTTTGTGACTGGCCATGCCCATGACGACAGCCATTTGGCCAGTAGGCAGGATTCCTCTCCCTGTGGCACTACTCCCCTGTGAGAGGGCGTATACTCCAACAGCCCCATCAGCCTGTAAGCATGAGGGATTTTGGTTTGATCTGCAGTAACATCCATGTTACCATCTTTCTAGGTTGGTCTTGTATTACAATAAGGTGAAAGGACACTTCTATTTATAGTTCTTGGAAATCATCATCTGGGCTGATGGATGCTCTTGGACCAGTACAATTCAAGAGGAGCAAAAGCACAATCCCTGATGAACGTAAATCTAGTCAGTCAAACCTTGGGGAAGGGGGATACAAGGAGAAGTGAAGATTTCTGTGCTCAACCAGCCCTTCAACTCTGAATGGGAACAAAAACGCTTATGAACCTTTTACTGTTTGTCAATGAGAAAGAAATAAAGCACATGTGTTTAATTTTCAATGCTTAGCTCGCATCTTGATGAAAAGGGTTCCTTTCTCTGTTTCCCTGCATAAAAATACAAAGACTTTTTGTACAACAATGCAGTTGCAGTGGTGGAATAGAGTACAAATACTTTACTGTAATGTGACTGAACTGCTGCATTTCTATTTATTAAGTGGTAGTGTATGTTTTATCAATGTAACAAAATGAAGGAGCCGATTTTGAGTATTTCTGCTTATTTTCATGACGTGGATGTCGTCATCGCCAGGAGAAAAGCCTTGGGAATATGACTGTTTGTTAGGAAACCTGCAGATATTGGATGTCTTTTGTAATGTGGAGTGGTACAGAAATGTGCTGGTTGGACTGGTACATGTTTCTCCATAAGCAATGATGCCAAATCAATAAAAGTACAAATTTGTAATTTGATCTTCAATAGATCAGTGACTTGATTTTAGTATAGCACTACTGAGTGCAAGTGTTGATATGTTCCCTGAACTATAGTATTCTTTTCATCTTACAGTTCTGAAAAAGAAAGTTTTACACTGTTTTTGTTGGTACAGTTAACAGCAGCCTGTACATGAAACAGAATATTAGTACTGTTATGAAGATGTGTTAAGACTGAATGTGTTTTAAGGCTTTTGCAGAATTGCACATATTCCTTTTGTCTACTTGTTTTTTTAAAAAAACATTTTCAACTGAAAATATGTTTGTGTAAATAAGTAAAATTTGTTGCTAGTAGTAGCAATATAATTCTGGTTTTGGGGAACGGGGTTTCATAGTACGCATTTGTATATGTCCTTGCAAACACATTTTTGGTTGGCAGCAATATGTGCCAAAATGTCTTGGTTCATATCTTACGATAAACCTTAATATGGTTTTGTTTGGCTTAGCGTGTTATGCAAATACAACCAACCATTATTTCCTTAAATCATAGCTTAGCAAAATGCATGAACCAGGTCAAGTTCTCTCTCCCTTTGGATTAATAGAATTCAGTTTAGACTATGGCAAAGCACTGCATGTGCATCCAAATTTTCAACAACTGTTTATATATAGACAATTTGTCAACTAGCTGTTTTCACACATCACAGTAAGCCATGGTTTGTTGGAAAACTAGAGTCAGTCTGGCAGACAACAAAAAATATTCATTTGGCCAATTTTTGAGTGGTTTTTTTCCTTCTTTATTTATTTTAGACCTAGTTAATAGCCCTTCCCCAACTGGCATTTTCCTGATGCATTGGACTGCAATTTCCAGAATCCCCCCATCAATATGGTCTTGAACTGTAGTCCAATATATCTGGAAGGTGCCAAATGGGAGAAGATTGAGTAGGAGGTTTGAGTAGAGAGACAAAAAGTAGGATTGGATCAGGAAACCTGCAAATGCATCACATCTGTCAGTACACTCTTCAATGATACTTCCAATCTAGAACTGTCTTATTTTATAAATCTTACACATCGCTATAAATCAGTGGCTTGGTACACTACAGGAACCCTGTTTGCTTGAAGTAAGTTAAACTGATGAGATTGTTTCTGCTAGAATAACCCCAAATAAATACAGTAGTCTCATTTTCACATCGTGCTAAGCCATGATGTCACTTGTTTGGTTTTGGCTGCGTGTGATGTGCCAACCCACCCAGGAAGGCTTGGCATGCTGTGTGAACTGGCCATCTGAATTTTGATATTTCTTAAGTTTTTGTTTTTCCATACTTCAAAATAACATCTTGGTTCAATCACAAGGGGGGTGGGGTGGATTGCAGACGTTTAGCAGCGATCTGAACATCTTTTCAAGATACATTCATCAAGCACAAGATTGCTGGAGAAAAAATGTTACCAAGCATTGGTCCTAATTTATCAGAAGCCTTGGTAGATATTATAACAAGCAGTTTAACCAAATAGCTGTAACCACTTTTGTACGTTGCCTATTTCAGAAAGATCCAATAGCGTAACTTGGAATGAACAAGAGATCACGTGATGTTTTGTTGCTCCTAAAACAAAAACTACTAATCCAATTGCTAAATCTCAAATTTGCACACTTTTCCTATTAGACAGCAAAGGGAGGACTCTTGCACAGGTTTTTCCAAATGCTGTTGCATACAAACCAGGAATTGTAGTTTAAAATGTTGCCAGAAACACTCAACACTAATCCTGGATTTTGCACTAGTTACATCCTGTGCTTAAAAGTAACAACACCCTGTTAATATATCCAGTTCTTGTTGCTTCCTATCCTGTTTTCCCCTCCAATTTTCCTGTTTCTGCTACCTGTACTACAGCAGCTTATTGAAGGAAGTTTATTCTGAACAATAATTTAAATTACACAAGCAGAGCCAATTATAGTGCTTGGATTCAATGCATATTTATCTGAAGATGGTAAAGCTGTGTCCTCCACTTAGAGATCTGCTTCTTTGGATCTGTGAGCACCTCACAACCTATTAATCCAAAAGCCTCGAGTTTCGAATGCCTCTCTCTTAATGCAAGGAACGGATCTGATATGCTAAAGAAAGTATTTCTATTATTAAAAGCGAAATGTGTCTGTGCTCAGTTCTGCATGTCCTACTTGACGAGAATCACAACTGTTTAAGGGGAAAATATTAAACAGACAAATGCTGTGCTCTCAAATGTGCAGCTGTTTTCAATTACATCTCAGCAGTTCTTGAATTTTATTGGCACCAATGAATGTTTGAATAAATGTATCACTTTCCTACTATTTTGTTTTGAATAATTATGTTTAACCTAAAATATTCTTTATTTCGAACACTAGGGTATTCTGTTTAAAATGATGCATCCCTACTGGCTGGGGGAAATGGAAGTTGTAACCCAAAGCACCTGGAGAACACCAGGTTGGGAAAGGCTCTCCTAGTCAACCACAGGAAGGCAACCTTGAACTGAAGACGATTTCCACCCCAACATCATGTGCAATGCTCAGCTTCCCCATCTTGTCTACCCAAGGTTACCAACGCCACCTGAAACAAACCCTGTGTATGCATGTACACTTGTAGAATGCACACATACATATTTCTATGCTGTATCTACCTGCAGAAGCCACATTCCAAAAAAGGGCATAGCCAGGACAAAAAATAAAAGCTATATTTATTGAATTCATAATTCCTAACAAAAATCACCTGGGAAGATAGCCCATTTATACAATGAACTGATTCTTCCCTTGCATACACCAACACATTCCCCTTGTTTCTTCTGGCAGCAGAAGAAATTTACTGGTTGGAGATTGGTTAAGGGAAGGCAGGAGGAAAATATGAACCCCCCCCCCAAAAAAAAAAAAGATGGAAGAAGGGGAAGAGATTACAGGGAAGGGAAGAAAAGAATGAAATTATTTTTTTAGGCATCACATTCACTGGGTAAGCAGCCCCTTGTAACTAACAGCAAATCTTCAAAGGTGCATGCACTTTTTTTTTGCAGGGATGCCTTGTTTTCAACAGCAAAATTTAAGATGACCTCTCATACTCCACTTCCAATTCAAAAGGATTTTTGGAAAAAAACTTCCTATTCAATCCATGTGACATTATTATACAGTATATCACTTTTCAGGCAAACAAAAATGCAAAATGTAGGGTAGAAATCAACGTTACTTTGAAATACGTTTTTTAGTTTTGGGAAGCTTGCGGCTTTTCTTTGGATTGGGAACTATATTTTTAACTTTAAGTGTTTGCAGAGCTACGGTAGGGGAAGCAAGCGGGCTGTTATCTGTTAGTTTCCGCTTGTGACTGAGGTAGCTCCCTACTGGGGTAGACTCGGCAAATTCTGCAGCTGAAACAGTCATAAAATTAGTATCTTCATTTATTAAAGGTGGTTCAGTTCCATGCTGGATCCACGGCACGCCTAAACTAGGAATTCGTGGAATAATCACTTCAACTACCTTTGCAAACGCATCGGCGGTTCTTTTAAACCCCAGTGCCAGCACAGATGTTAATCCAAGCACGGGAGCTAATGTTTCGCTGAGACGTGGAACTTGGCCAGCAGGGATGGCTCGACTTGCACTGAGTGGAATAAGGTGAGAAGTTAGCAAGGCAGGTTTGGCAGATTTGCACACTAGCACAAGACACAATTCATTTTTTTCCAAAGCTCTAGTTACTTCATTGATCCCAATAGCAAGCTGGTTCCTGATTTGCACATCAGTCCACCCATGTGCTTTTGGATCATCAGCCTCTTTCTCATCCTGAGATTTGCCAGGATGATTGCAACATTCTGCCTTCTCTTGCTTTTTTCTGGAGTGGGGTTTCATCCTCTTCCGATCCTCTATCTTTTTAAACCCAATCTGTTTCATGACTTCTTCCAAGGCCTGCAAGACAAAATGCATATCCTCTCCTGGCAGGGTACACCATTGTGGAGTATACGGGTTGTTCAAAGATGTTTTCACAATTATTTGTTTGGATTTACGGGCTGATCCTTTCCCTCGTAGAACAGACATTTTGATGTCCTTGGGCTTTGGAACTCAAGCTGAAAAGAACACAAGTCAAAAAGTTTAAGCATTTTAAATTATTAGTAGCACTAATCACAAAGAATGAAATGTTCCATTCACTTTTCTCATATTGACTTTATTCTATGCTATTAAAAGAATCTGAAGCTGTAATATTACAGCTGAAAAATGTTTTTACTCCTGTTGTATTGGCAAAAAGCTGCACCCATGTAGCTAAATCACTGATAATGATTTGCCTACAATATTAGAAAATCCAGAGTTCAATCAATCAGTGCAGAATTTTCACTTGCACAAATGACCAAACTCAAATTATCATATTTTGGACACATTATGCAAAGACCTAGCTCTCCTGAAAAGTCTATAATGCTGGAAAAGTAGAAGGAAAAAGAAGAGGAGAAACAAGATGGATGGACTTGATTACAGTGGCAAGGGGTGCACTGCTGGAAGACTTGAAGGCAGTGGTGTGCTGGAGCTGGCTCATCCTGGCTCATGACAGGCAAATGTTAAATTTTGTACAAACTTGTCAGCCTGTTGAGAGCAGAGATGAGCCAGAAGGCCTAGCACCCCAATCAGCTGTTCAGCGGCTAGCAGCACACAGCAATGGAGTGGGACTGGCAGGGCCGATTGCTAAACATTCACCAGCACACTACTGCCTAAAGGGCCAAGTTGGGAATTGATCATCCTGGAGAAGGTCTCTCTATGTCAGAGCTTTCCAAACTGTGTGTTGCAACACAAAAGTGTGTCGTCAAACACAGTCTGGTGTGTCGCCACACAACCCGGAAGCGCTGATCCTCAGCGCTTCCGGGTTTTCCCACGGCGACACACCAACGGTGGTTGGTGTGTCGCCGCGGGAAAACTTTGGAAAGCCCTGGTCTATGTAGTCCTAAGAGTTGATATCAATTTGATGATACGTGAATCAAGTTTGTTGTCCAGTATGTCATGCAAAACACAGCCAATTTTTAGCCTTCTCTGATAAAGAAACTGAAATCAACTTCTGGAGACTACATGGACACGTCCATGTTTCCTTGACAAAAATATGGAAGTGATTTCTTCACTTCTTTGGTGCTTTTCCCATTCCCTGTTCCAGATTCCTCCCCCCCCCAACCCATTTCCCAGTTCACTTCAAGTTCCTTTCTCTGTTAAACGTTGTAGAACAGCTGACAGGCAATAGAATGATGTAGAATCCCAGCACAATAAAGCAAATAGGGCAACTTCAGGTTGCAGGCAGAAATTTATTTATTTATTTATTTCTATTTCTATTACCGCTCCATCTCCCCCAAAGGAAATGCAATTTTTGAAACCATCCACTGACACAAATTAAAAGAAACGCTCCGTAATTTACAATAGTAGCAATAATAATAATAATAAAAGAAGGAAAAGATGGTCGCGTCAAGGAAAACTGCCTGCTGCTGCCCAGTTTTTTCTTAAAGAACGCTTATTGCACGGACTCCAAGGGAATCCTGGGTTTGGTATCAATGAAGCAGGCAAAAGACGGCGCCTCCACTCACCTCGCCAGCCAACGGCCTCACTTCAGCGATCGGCTGCTGTCTCCAACCCACCGGGAGGCTCCAGGACTCTCCAGATTGGGGGCTACACGCCACCCGCCGCTTCCCCGCCAAGCTGCAGCAGCGCGATCAATTTCTCCCTCCACCGACGGAAGCGCAGCGGCGCTCCTGCCAAAGCGATGCTTGCTCGCAGCGGCCTCCTTCCCTTCCGTGTTCAGCAGAGGAGGAAGCGGAAGGGGTCGGGCGCGCGTCTGGCCAGGCCCACCTCGCCTGCGACCCTCGGCGTCGGGGCGGACTCCGGGCGGCAAAGGGAGGTCGCCCAGCCTCTCGCACCAATCGCCTCCAGATTCGCTGCAAGCCGCGCACCCTTTCTGGCCTCACGCCTCTCTTGAGCGCCCCCGGTGGCCGTATACGCAGAACCGCCTGAACTACAACGGAGGTGCAGAAGCCGGAACGGAGTTCCTGGAACGGGCTCTTTTAAATAAAAAGGATGCTGGAAATAGTGCAAAAAAAAAAAAAAAAAAAATGATGCTGGACACAGTGCAAAGTGAAAGCGATAAATAAGAATATTAGGCATTATAACTCTTACAAGGTTCCATTAGCCCTTAACTCCCCCAAGTTATCCGGAACGGTAGAATAACCCGAAACATCACCTTCCTCCCTGCCAGCCCAAAGGGTGAAACTCACCAATGAGGACTGGCGATGCAGTTAAGATTAAGATGCAGTTAAGATCTCCATCTACAAGTCCCGTCTACGAGTGTGTCACCTGGCGGGACCCGGGAAGAGAAATTTTTCTGCCATAGCACCCGCCCTGTGGAACGTCATCCCCCAGCCCTGAGATGGGCCCGACCCCCTCTCCCCCCCCCCCCCCGTCTTTAGGAAGGCCCTGAAGACATGGTTCTGCCTTCTGCCGCTGTGCCTAGGGCTCTTACAATGGCTGTGTTGAGCTGATGCAGGATGAATTCTGCTGCTGATCATGATTTTTTTTAAACTATAGTTTTTATATGTTTGTATATTGGTTTTTAATTTATTTTTATTGGATTATTTTTATCTGTTGTGAGCTGTCCAGAGTTGCTTAGAAGAAATGGGTGGCCATACAAATCAAATAAATAATATCGAAAATTTCCAGGGGATTAATTCAATATGATCCCAAACCTCCATAGAAAACATGTTCCACGTTCAATTCTGAGTAAAAGTCTATACATCACTTGGTTGACATTTGAATTGTGTGAAATGGAAATGAATGTTTTGGGTCTTATTCATCATTCCCCTTTTGTCCTGTGTGATTGTGATTTTGGCTTGTTTGGCTGGGTTGGAAGCCGGCATCAATCATTCAATTTTGCATCTAGTCCTTTATGACTAGTGAATGATTGGGCTGGATGGCAAATCAGCATACTATGCAGCGTTACAAAATACGTATTATTATTTTTTTGGTCAGGATTCGATAGCAGAAAATGATTTGAGTCTTAAAGCACCAATCCCCTTCAGGTTTTGGTAATGAGAGTGTTTTATAAATTTGGCTGACTAGAAAATTGGCATTCCAAGCGATTTTCCTCAATGTGGAATTTTGCAAGAAGCAAATAGCAGAAGGTGATTCCATGGGAAATGGTGTACGTTACTCTGTCAAGGCCTTCTAGCCTCGCACGACTGGTCAGTTGGTTAGCTGGGCCTTGGCTGGCTCTTTTTTTATTATGTGTCATCAAACTGGTGTTGATTCTTAGCGACCAAATAGACAGATCTTCCCCAGGATGATCTGTCCCCAACCTAGCTCTTCAGGTGTCCCAACAGTACACCCATCAGTACTATAATGAAGTTCATCCACCTGGCCAGGGGTCCCCAACCTTAGCAACTTGAAGATGTGTGGACTTCAACTCCCAGAATTCCCCAGCCAGCAACGCTGGCTGGGGAATTCTGGGAGTTGAAGTCCACACATCTTCAAGTTGCTAAGGTTGAGGAACACTGCACCTGGCTACTGATCATCCATTTTTCTCTTTCCTTCCACCTTTCTCAGCATTATAGACTTCTCAAGAGAGCTGCATCTTCTCAAAATGTGTCCAAAATATGATAATTTGCACCTGGCCTTTGTGCCATGAATGAGAATCTCTGGATAGATTGGTTCCACGTTCCATTTGTTTATTTTCTTGGTTATCCATGGTGTTCTCGGGAGTCTTTTCCAACACCAAACTTCAAAAGCATCAATACTCTATCCTGCTTCTTCAAAGACCAATATCCACATCCCTACTATTGCCTGCGTGATTCTGATCTTGGTAGGTACAGACATATTCCAACATCTGAATATCTTTTCCAAGCTTTTCATTGCTACAGTAACATGTGCTAGTTTGCAGTCTATTTCTTGACTGCTGGTTCCTTTATTATCGACGTCAACCCTAAAAGGCAGAAGCGATCCACCCTTTCAGTATCTTCACTGTCAGTTCTAAAGCTGGCTACTGTATCTGCTATCTTTAGTTTGGTCTTTTTATTTAATCTTAGTCCCATTTTTTCATTAGTCCTTGATTTTCATTACTAGAGCTTGCAGATCATTTGAGTTTCAGTTATCAGAGTAGTGTCATCAGCACAACATAAGTTATTGAGGTTTCTTTTTCCAGTTTTAAAACTACACTCTTCTTCCATTCCAGCCTCTTTCAATTAATTAATTTATTTATTTATTTATTTATTTATTTATTTATTATTGTATTTATACCCCGCCTATCCCCTCCCTAACGGAGGACTCTAGGCGGCTTACATACATAATAAATTACATTTCATTATACAGTATACATTTTTAAACCGCGCGCTTAAGGAAAGGGGTAAGGGAACCGACTCTTCCGTGGCTACTGGACTACATGTCCCACAATGCCTTGCGTCGGAGCCGGCTGCTGACGTCCTGGATGTTGCTGCTTCGGCTTCTGCCGCCGCCATTCATGAAATCTTTTTCCGTTTGGTGGCCGACCCCCGACAGGACGCCAGCAAATTTACCCACTTAAGGTGGTACCCATTTATCTACTTGCTAAGCTTTCGAACTGTTGGGTTGACAGGAGTTGGGACTAGCAACGAGAGCTCACCTCGTTGCGCGGGGGTTCGAACTGCCGACCTTCCGATCGGCAATCTACAGCTCAGCGGTTTAACCCACTGAGCCACCACGTCCCACACGGATATATACTGTATATTCATATATATATTCATCATACAGGTTGAATAAATATTGGGAGAGTATTTAGTCTTGTCACACTGCTTTACCAACCTGGGGCTGATCTGTTTTGCCATGTTCCATCCAGGCTGTGGCTTCCTATCCTGTAGGTAGGTTTCACATGAGGACAATGAGATGCACTGGGATTCCCATTTTCCTAAGCACATTCCAGACACAACTGAAGCTCTTTCTATAATCAATGAAGCACCTCTGCCTGTTTTTTCTGCTTTCATCAAAAGTACAGACAGTTCTCATTTAGCTACCGGCAACTTGGTCGTTGAGTGAAACCGTCGCTAAATGAAATGGCAGATGTGCTTATTATCTTACTTCAGCTTTCCTTTGCTTTACAGACCCACGAAGGTCATAAACATGAGGATTGGTCGCAAAGTTACTTTTTCATCACTGTCGTAACTGAATAGTCGCTAAACAAGGCAGTCGCTAAAGAAGGACTACCTGTAGTGTTTTCTAACTTGTACTGGCTTAAGCAGTGCTGTTTTGTCACCTGCTATGTTTCACTTCACTGTAGGCAACTTCATTCCAAGGGCTACTGTCATTCCTATTGTGGCAGGAATGACCCCTCCCCTCCAACACTGGTCACCGAAAAGCTGGGCTTTAAAAAAAAATTACCTGAACAGTGAAAGGATAGGTCTTTTCTTTTTCTTTTCACCAGGTGAAATTGAGAAGAGTTCTGTCACTTCAAACCCAAGTGACAGGGAAAATGGTCAAACGGCAGTTTGTTTCCTCTCCCTCTCTTTTTTAATTGGTCTGGGGAGGGTAAGGAAACAGAGTAATCTACCGTAGAGTCCTTGGTGCTCTCTGAGCCTTGTTGTTTTCTAGCAGATGTTTCATTGCCAGGCTAGGCAACATCTTCAGTGCGAAAAGGGAGTGGGACTTGCTCTCTGTTTATCTACCCTGGCTTGTCCTGCTTGTGTTGGTGGGGGTGTTGTACTCTCCTTGGTAGTTCCTTGATTGGGCTGTTGTTTGCTGCTTGGTTGATTGACTGAGTTAATAGTTCCTTGATTAGGGTCTATTGTGCTGTTTGATTGTTCCTCAACAATCAATATACAATATACCCTAATCAATCAATATACAAGAAGAGAAACCATTTTTTGTGTAGGCCACACTTTTTCTGGCTGTCCAAGCGACAAGAGCGGAGGGCCAGCCGGACACCCCCTTTCCCCGTACTAGCCCGTTTTCATGGCTGCACGTACACCTCATACTCTTCTGGTTTATTCATTTGCGGAGGAAGTTGCATAAAGCAATGAACCCCCAACTAACCACACCAGCTGAATTCACACAACTTAGTAGGCTAATTTGTGATTGAACGGGTCCTGTGAACGCGACCTCTTGACAGGTTTAGTCCCAAGCATTTTGCTAGATGTCCGTCCCTTCGGGGCCACGAAGTACACGAAGCTAATTGGTCTGACAACCAAATCTCACCTCAATGCTGGCGACCGTTCTCCACAACGGAGGGCAGCCCAAAAGCCGAGCCCTGGTGAATAAATCCTACAAGAAAGCGTGGCTCCCGCGACGCCGAGCACGGCAAGCAGGCTGCGCTTAATTACTTGCGGCAGTCGCAACGCGCTGCTATCTGGCCGTCGCTCGCTAGCTTCGAGATTCTCGCGGTTGCAAAACAATACCCCCGACCGAGGGCGAAGTTCCAGCGGTGCTCCGCCTGGCGACCGCTCCTCCTCTGGCTCCGAGGTTTGCCTTGCATTTCCCTGCCCCGGTGGAGTCGAAGTCCGTCCCACCTCGAGCCTGCTTTGGCGCACTGGGTACAGCCCTTGGAGTGACGTCACAAAGCCCCGCTCCCGTGAGAACATTGGCCGGCCCGGCCTCATAAAAAGGGCTGCGGGGAAGGCGCGCCCCTTAGTGCCGGGTCCGCTGCTTGTGCGGGTGTGTGGTGTAGCGAGCAGCATGACTCTTCAGGTAACGAAGTAAGGTAGGGCACGGAGGAGGAGGAGGAAGAAGAAGAAGAAGAAGAAGGGAAAATGGGACTGGGTTTGTAGCCTCTGGGCTTAATTGCACATGAAAAGCTGGATCATGGGCGGAGTTTTGGGGAGAGAATACGTTTACTTGCCAGAAATCGGCTTAGCTTCGGTTCGTCCTCTAAAAGCCACTTTTCCTTCGATCTGCGTTGGCGCGGGACACTGATCCACAGACTGGCCAAACGCATTTTAGCCTGGCGCGTTGTGCGAGCTGGCCGGTTACTAAGTTCCTTGTGCTGTGCGAACCGGGATAATTTAGTTAAGTGAGTAAACCGTGGTTCTATTAACCACGGATGTGGTTTCGTGTGAACACAGACTATATGTCTACTTAAGAGTTACAGTTACAAGAGTTATAAATCCAGTTACTTCTATTCTGTATTCAATAACTTGGAGGAAGCCTCTTGGCGCTCGGCACGGACTGGTGAACTCTACACGTGTCTAATTAGACTGCGGGTCCATTTCTATAGCTGAAACAATGTAGGGCTTTGTCTCGGTGTGCAGGAGGTTTTTTTCCTCCCTTGGTTGAGAAGGGAGCAAGGCTTGCTGACTTAAGATGGACTTCTCATTTTTTTTGGTCTCTTACTCCTTCTTAATCCCAAATATGTGGGCACAGAAATGGGATTTAATACTTTATCTATGTACAGTATAAATAAGGTCCTTGGAAAGGTTGAAGCAGCTGTGACTTTGTAATTTCTTCCGCCAGCTTGAATGACGAGAATCTGGTGGAGGCTCCGAGAGGTTATTCCATCCACGGAGAATAGTGTGCGTATTGTGCAGTAATGAGTCCCATGAGGAGAAAAGGCAGGTGTTTGATAGTGAAAGGTGTTTACCCAGGCATGGTTGCTGCAAGAGTTCGCGGATTTGCCATGGAGAACCAAGGATTTGCCTACCAGCTGGATTAGAGCTTTAGTTTTGAATGAAAATGAGGAACATGGGTGACGGCTGTATCATGCCTTTCGCTCCTGGGTTCATGTTCAGAGTATAAGAAAAGCTGTGCTAAGCGATCAGCCCAAAAGCTATTAAATCCAGCAGACAGACAGGCAGATGCTAATGGGAAGGTCAGAAATTGGACAATAAGACCCTTCTATTCATAATTCCCTGCAAGAGGCAGTGTGTTTCCGATAGCAACAGCCACAGAACTCTTGTGATTAATAGCCATTGGTAACTTTACTCTCCTTACATTGATGTAATCTCCTTTTCAATTATCCAGGATGATGACCATCACTGCACCTTGTGACCGTGAGTTGCGTTGTTTAACTAAATGCTCTTTGAAACAGTACTGTTTCCGGATTCACCCACCATCCAACATTGTGTGTGTGTGTGGGGGGAAAGTCCCACCCATTTGCTCCACATTGTGTATATCTGCATGCACATTTGTTGTTTTTTTTTCTTAGCTAAACAGCCACCAACATTGTCACTTTCCCTTCTAGCATCTTGTCCACTGTGGTTCCATTTTCAAGCCCTCTGTTTTGTGTTGGTTTCTTAGCGCAACCTGCTGCACAGCTGACATGGGTTTTTCTTTCATCTGAGCTTGCCCAAAGTTGGAGATAAATAGTATTTCACTTGCTTCTAGAACATCGAAGAGAGTTCCCATTTGCGCTCTTTGCAACCAGGTCTCCCTCTCAGCCTGACAACATACAACTCGCCCTTACTTTGCAAATGGCTGCCCTTTCCCTGGTAGAGTATTGAAGTAGTATGGGGAGTAACCTTAGAAAGGAGGAGAGCAATGTTCTTCGCAGTGGGCAGCATTTGTTGGGGCTTTGTAGTTAAGCAAAGCCAGGTACGTGGATGGGAGACTGCCAGGACTGGAAAGTGTGTATCTATCTCATCATTCATCATCATCATTGGCGATCACTCGTAGCCGAGTAGGATTGTCTTCCAGGAGTAAAATCTTAACAGTGGATCCATAAGTGGTTGTAAAGGCCAATTCTAGATCCGCACAACCTCCCACAATGAGGGCATAGGGTTCCAGGTGGAAGACGGTCACGATGAGGGTTTGCTTCCTCTTAGCTCGATTCTCCATTTCGCCCTGTACTTGTGCTTCTTCAAAGTCCGTAGCGCCTTTAGTAAAGGCTGACCTCTAATTGAAACGCTCATGAGTTAGGGCTTCCCAGTTCTCAATGCTGATATTAAATTTTCTATAATTAGCTTTGAGAGTACTTTGAATCTCTTTTGCTGTCCACCAATATTCTGTTTTCCATTCTTAAGTTGGGAGTAAAGTAGCTGCTTTGGAAGACGATGGTCAGGCATTCGAACAACATGGCCGGTCCAGCGAAGTTGATGTTGGATGATCATTGTTTCAATGCTGGTGGTTTTCGCTTCTTCTAATACGCTCACGTTAGTCCGCCTATCTTCCCAAGTAATTTGCAGAATTTTTCGGAGGCAGCGTTGATGGAATCTTTCAAGAAGTTGGAGGTGGCGTTTGTAGAGGGTCCATGTTTCACAGGCGTACAGAATCAATCTATCATCTATCATCTATCCATCTATCTGAAGAAGGCATGTGAAACCATTTCTGTAGCTCTTGCCAAGTAAACTGCAGGGTTGTGTCCATGAAGCCCCCAGGAGTGAAGCTCAATTCAGCAAAGACATTTTCCTTCTTTTGGGAAGGCAATTATGATGCTATTATAACTGCTTCATCTAGAGCAGAGCTTTCCAAACTGTGTTATGACACGTTAGTGTGTGTCGGGTGTGTCGCGGCTGCCTCAGAGCCCTGCCAGGAGTCCGCGCAGGTCCTAGTGCCTGCCTTGTGCCCTGCTGTAAGAGTATGTTGCGAAATGATGCATGTCTAAAAAGTGTGTCACCACCATGAAAAGTTTGGAAAACTCTGATCTAGAGGTTATTAAATAGTGTGGCAGTAGAAGAGCCAGTTTGGTGGTATGGTTAAGGCATCAAGCTAGAAACCAGGAGGCTGTGAGTTCTAGTCCTTCCTTAGGCACAAAGCTGGCTGGGTGACCTTGGGCTAGTCACTCTTTCTCAGCCCCAGGAAGAAGGCAATGGCAAGCCACTTCCGAAATCTTGCTAAGAAAACTGCAGGGACATGTCCAGGCAGTTGCCAGGAGTCAACACTGACTCAAAGACACAGACACAGACACACACACACACACACACAGAGAGAGAGAGAGAGAGAGAGAGAGAGAGAGAGAGAGAGAGAGCGAGCGCAATAGAAGCATCTTTACTTAAACTTTAGCAGCTTCAACAAATTGTTGGACTATGAGGTTTCAGTACCATTGTTGTGAAATATGCAAAGGTTTTGTTGACTGCTAACATTGAGGATGAGATTGGATTAAAGATATGACCTTGGACAGTGGCAGCTTTATTATAATTTCGTCTGATACACTGTAAGAAAATGTAATCGTGTCAAAGCAATTTAAACTTAAAAGCCCCACAGAGTTTTAAAAGTGAGTATCTTCAGATTGGAATGTCAGTAACAGTGGTGCTGGGTATTCGGTGGATCACCCCTGAGAGAGAAATCAAAGAGAAGATTCTGAAGTCGATCCTTGCAACACCCACAGATCCTGCAGCGCCAGTCGCTGATCATTATCCCCCGAGAGTGCTGCTGCCACTTAGTAGAAGAACAGGAGGCTGAAGTGTGAAGATTGCAGGGTTGGGCGCCTCCCTGAAAGGTGGAATCATCAGGAGTACCAGCTCAGTCTGGGTGGGATTGGGAACTTTGTAAGATAGTCGATCGGAAGATCGCAAGTTCGGAGGTTCGAATTCCTAGCCCTGCGTGCAGAGTGAGCTCCCGCACTCACCCCAGCTCTTGCCAACCTAGCAATTTGAAAGCATGCAAATGGAAGTAGATTAATAGGTACCACTTCGGTGGGATGGTAACAGCGTTCTGCACGCATCATGCTGGCCACATGACCGCAGAAGCGTCTTCGGACAACGCTGGCTCTTCGGCTAACAAACGGAGATGAGCACCGGCCCTTAGAGTCGGACACAACTGCACAAATGTGCGGGGGGAACCTTTACCTTTTTAAGATAGTATCAGAGGCTGTTGTTGGAGGCAACAATTGTTTCAGCCAGCCTTGAGTTCTAACGCCCAGAACCTTTGATTGTGAATCACTCATCCAGAGCAGCTTTGTATGCATTTTTGGATGTAGCATCTCTGTATACTGGTCTCCTAGCACTTGACCTCAGTTTCTACCATCTGACTAGTCTCTCTTGCTTTTTGCATCTCTGAGACAAAACAAATGGTGGATACAAATAATGGATGTAAATTATTTAAAGGAATAATTAATAGCACTTTTACTTCATCATAGAGTTGTTTTTTTAAATATTCTGTACCTCTTCCTTATCAGAAAAGCTTATAAGCCTTTTTATCTCTGTAAATTATCATCATGGACTTCCTTGTCTATTCATCTGAAAAATCTTTGCTAGATGTCTTGCATATATTTTTTTATTATCAAGATAGGCTCACCATTAGTACAATGAGTGGAAAGCTGGGCTAGACTAGTTTTACATGTTGCTTTGAACCATCACAGGCAGGACTGGGGCCTGTCAAAACATTGCGTGTGTGTGTGGCAGCAGTGGATGGAGACCAGCCCAGCTATGACAGCAGCTTGATGTGGGATTAGGCCTTCATGGACCCTCACCTTCTCTTCAGCCTAAGGAAGGATCACTACAATTATAGTCCAATATGAATCCAATCCAGTGTCTTTTAAAAATATTTTAAAATTACTCAACCTGTGTTTTATTTCCTTTAATGTACAAAAGCATTATTTTATTTATTTTATTTCTATAGCCACCCATCTCAACCAAGTGACTCTTATTACGCACTGCATCCCTATTAAAATTATCTGGAAACCTATACTGTTTTTGGGAATTTGTCACATAGCCCAAGATAGCTGAAAAATGGGCCAAGGTTATGCTGATGGAACATAGAAGAACATGTTCTTTTAAATCTGTAGCTTGAATCATGTCAACTGGATTTCTATTTTCTCAGTGGAATCCACTGAGAAAATAGAAATCCAGTTGACATGATTCAAGCTACAGACAATTCCACCTGGATGACTGAGAACCTTCATAGACATATGTTCTTTTAAATATAAACAGAAGAAATTAGGACTGCAAGAAATAAATGAGATCTACCAGTAATGGAAAAAGAAAACAGTAACTTCTTTTTTTTAGAAAAGGGATGAATGAATTTCTTTACATTAATAATTAAAAGACAAGCTTTTAAATTAGTTTCAGAATTCAGATTAGCATGAACACACTTTAAAGAGGAAGAAAACCCACCCTTTTAAACCATTCTTCTGCTTATTAAATGATGTAAAGATTCATTAAGGCTGATACCTAAGATTCTGCTGGAAGTGATCCCAAAAGTGTGTGCTGTCAGGGATCAGCCTTGTAGCATATTAGATCATTGTATCATAGTAATGATCTTGGTTTGAGTAGAATAAAATTAGTCAAATATCATAAAATTGTTCTCAAGTTTAAAACAAAAGTATGTTGCTGAGCAAGCACATATTAAATCTGGAAAGGTGGCTTTGGTAATTGCATGTAACTTTCATTCCTATATGCACACATGAATGTATCCTTAGATTTATTTCTTCATTTTAATTGCACGGATTAGTTGATGCAGAGTAGGTGTAGTGACTGCAGAACCCCTGTAGCAACAGAGTCTCACAAGGGAATACTTGGAAAACTACTTTACTGCTAAGTTACTGCATACAGAGAAAGTTGCATCTGAAGAAAGCGTGGGCTTTCTCCCTTGATAATATCCCCCACATCCCCTCCCCCCTTTTCAGGCCTCCTGAGATGATCTCTGGTTGCTTGTCTTCACACCTCCCTGTGACCTTGCTCCACTGCAGATACTCCCTCCAGGAATGCGGTCCGGCCTCTTCCCCCATTAACTCTTTCAATGCATGCTCACTGTTGCAATGGGTTGGAACTTTGCAACAGGGATCATGACAGTAGGTTATATACCTGTTTCTCTTGTCTTAGTTCATTTCTTTTCTGCCAATTCTTTGTCACCTTTTGCTTTCTTTGCATGCTTCTCTCCTCAATTTAGTTTACTACTTAGAGAATATGACAACAGTTTTTAGAAGTTTAGTGGGTCTTCTGTGTGTGTGAGAAAATCAAAGAAAAATTGTTATTTATATTGCTTACTCTAGAGAAAAGGCAGTTTTTGGCTTTGAAGCAGGAATTGTTGTGGGATCATCTCATGTTGTCTTCCTAAACCTGGTGCTCAAGTGTATTGGATGGAAATTTTGGGTGCTGGGGCCCAGCTTGAGAAAGGCTGATTTAATGTGACTGGCAAAATCACTAAATCATCTTATTTTTATGTACTTGGCCTTGTCAAAGTAAGTTCTATGTACACAACAGCATGGAATATTTGAATGAATATTGGGAAAATACTTTTTTTTAATTTTGAAAAATAATACAGGATAAGGAAAGAAAATTAGGAGCATAAAGAACTGAGAAGAGCTCTACTAGAACAGTTCAAAGAGCTGTCAGTATGCCCATTCTTCTGTTTTCACAGTGGTCTATCTGGTTGTAATAAGTGGTTTTAAGAACAGTGAAATATGTGGGGAAGGGTTGTATGCTTTAAAGTCCTTTTGCATAATGGAGTTGTGATATGCAATACCACTTAAAGCTTGGTAAGTGTTGTATGAAATCGAACCAGGTTATTTTTAACGGAATCCTAAACTGGAATTTAAAAGCAATTTTTTTTTTTGCTTTTCTCCCGAAGGCCATTTTCTTGATTAAATGAATGCTAAGTTATTATCCCAAACTTCGCTTGAATGGTTCCTTTAGATATAACTCCTTTAGAGTTTGTTCCATGCCAGTGCGGTTCAGTAATGAATCTAGTTTCTTTATCTTTAACAGCAATTCTCCACATGTATAAACCTGCTTTGTATGCATGACTTCTAGCTCAAAAGGCTGAAGGGAATTCTTATACTGGCAAAACAAAAAATGGTAAAGGGTGTGTGCTACCACACAACTAGAAAAACAGGAATATTTTACCATACAACTAGAATCAGAAATCAAGCATTCAGTAAAAATTGTGGCAATAAAAGAGCATTACATTTCCTGAATGGATGACAGTTCAAAGTAAAGATGCTTTTGTTCTTATTTTTATTTTGTTTTCTCATCAGACGGACTTTGAGACTGCTGCAGAAAATGTTAAAAAGTTAAAGTCCAAGCCCACAGATGATGAACTAAAGGAACTGTATGGACTCTACAAACAGGTTACTGTAGGAGACATCAACATTGGTAATTTTGTATACATCCTGGAGAAATTGAGAATGAGAGCTCTTTTCAAGAACACACATGGTGCTTAATGATTGATATTCTCCCCTTTGACAGAGTGTCCTGGGATATTAGATTTGAAAGGCAAAACCAAATGGGAGGCTTGGAACCTGAAGAAAGGTTAGTATTATTCTCAACAATACTTTTTTTCCCCCTGATAATAAACAAGGCACAGTAGTAACTGTTAATTTTCCATTTCAGGTATGTCAAAAGAAGATGCTATGAAAGCTTACATTTCTAAAGCAAATGAAATGATCCAGAAATATGGAATGTAGAATTCCCTCAAACACTTTACCTCCAAGTATCTCATGGGTACTTAAAAAACTATGTTATTAATTTGATTGTCTGGCATAAAACTTAACCTGTAACGAGTTCATTGTACACATTATGACATTGATTTGCTTGTTTACAATACATTTTCTAACTTAATACGTAACCTGTTTCCATCAGTTCTTAAGATTCGTCGTTCCAATGACAGAGTCTTGTGGTACTTTGAAGTCTCGAACATTTATAATTGCATATGCTTTTGTGATCACCATCTGCTTCATCAGGTGTATGGAAATAATTCTGAGAGAATAGTACTATAATATACACACACAGTGATTACTGCTGGTGTGAGAAGGTTGGGATAGTAAATGACAGGTCAGAAATAGTGACCATTGCAGAATAATTTATTATCATTAACAAAAAATAGTTCTAGATGTATAGATCTCGCAATACTTGCAGTATGCATTGTGGAGATATTATGCCACTGTTGTTATTCCCTCAGTGGCTGGAGCATCTGCCTGATATCAGATCTTGAATACTAAGGAGAATTAGACCTGGTTAATACGTTGATGGGAATCCTCCAGAAAATGCTAAGGTTGTAGGCTAAACTAGGACAAACCATTTATGTACTGTTGCCAGGAAAATGTCATGGATGTGTCTCTGCATTCAACAAGAGTCAGTCTCAACTTGAAAGAGGCATCACCTTTCTTTTGGGGATTTCATGTGAAGCCAGCCAGATGTCTTCCAGATGTATTAAAATTGAAACTCTCAGGTTGATTAGAAAGACCATCAGTGTTGTATTGAAGTGTCCACGTAATTCCAGAAGTTGAGCATGACTTGAGTGTCTTTACTTTTATCACATTAGAAAGCTAACACATTGGCTGTTTGGCTAATTTGTTGCTCAATGTGTCAAGCAAACACATTTTAGTCTAATGTGTTGCATCATCCCACCCGATATACATAGTTCATGTTTTTGCATTATGGGAACCTAGAACAGTAGTCTAATTAAGCAAGGGTATTATGAAAACCCAACCATTTGGTGTCTAATGGGGAGGGTCTTTTTCCCCATTTCCACAAGCTTTTTCTTTGCAAGGAATCTTGTTGCACAGAAAAGTATGACTTAACAGTTGCAAATACAACCTCCACTCTTTTCAGTTTAAACATTCAGTTTACACTTTATCAATTTGCTTTATATTATCTATATCCAGATTATGTGGTTGGATGCCTATGTAGTTTTGGCTATTCATAAATAAAAATAACAGGTAAACAGTCCCAGCAATCACTAAGTTATATCAGCTCCAAGTATTCAGAATGCCGTAATTTAATTGAGGCTTGATTGGTGAGGAGAAGCAGGGAACAGAGGTTAATAACAAAGGAATAGCATGAAGTGCAAATGGTTGCAGACTTTGATGCCTTTGAAGATTAGCCTGAAGATTACCTACTTGCCTGGAGAATTATGACCCTTTTTGGAATGCCTAAAAGGTCTGGATTTTTTGCTTGCTTCTCAACTTATTAGTTCCACTCACCACATCTCCATCCAGTTTTGTTCTTAGCATAATTATCCTTTCCTCTTGAGATTTTTTTTTTGTTTTCCCTGCTTGGAAGGAGAGAAATACGTATCTCTACAAGTTTTTGTATGTGAAACAAGGACAGATGAGGCTCAAATAATTTTATGAATGGAATACCTTATTTAAGTGGTAATTTAATTCATTCAAATTCATTTAATCTTTGATTTTGTTTCAGCTATACCAGTGTGGCTCCTGGCAAGTATATACTGTAAACACACATATGTACAAATATATGTGTGCACATAAACATATGACTTATGTACACACAGTGACTAGATAAGGATAGGAGTGTGGAATCTCAAGGATTGGTTTCAATTGGAGTTGGCACCCCTAAGGCTGCCAAGGTATGGAAACTGAATGTGCCATAGGGTTTTTGTCTGTTTAGTCTTTCTTTTGAGGGGGATCGTCTTAAATTCAAGGCAAAAGTTTTGTGGGTTTTGATAACATTAAAACAGGAAACTGGATATCTGCTTAAAAAAAATCAAAGTGGAAGAACTTGTTAAATCAATCCCAGTTATATAATCCTTCTGAAATAAATTCATTTTAGCATGTTGCATAAGTTTGGTCTTCCAGCCATTTTGTTTCATTCTGAATTAACAGGTTTATACCACCAATAATTCTGTGGTCAGTGTTGATATTCTACAATACAGACATCTGTTTACTGAGTTTGTTTGAAATAGTTAATAAAGGCTTCAGTTATTTCAATTCTTTCATTCACTACAAAATTTAGTAAAAAAAAAACTGGATAGAAATTGGATGTGAAGATAAATCCTACGGTCTTCTAGATGTTCCACTATATACTGTGATCCAGACAGCTCCAACATATTGTAAAGAATATTGCCAGCTCATGCAATTTGTTCCATCATGTACAATGCACCAGAGAAAGACAACCAATTTGCCGTTCCTAAAATGTTTCCATATTGTACCAGGGTACCTTTTAAATGTGTGCCTAAACAGTTTACTGAGTGCACAGTCTGGATCTGTTTAATGTCAAGCAGTTGATAAGTGAGCTTAACATTTATAAAAATAAAATATAAATAACAATCTAGTGGGCAATAGAGTCTAGGATTTATCTTAATTCTACCCTTACCAGCTACAATACATCTTCCACTGTTTAAAGTTATTTATACATATTTGTGTACTTAGATGGTTGACTTCCAAGGAATTGGCTAGAAGTTGTCATAGAGTCACACAAACATCTGAACACCCTTTCCTCATCTGGTAAAGGTGCTGGACTCAGAGTGGGGAGATCCAGGGTCTGGTCTTCCCTTAGGCATGGAAACCAGCTGGGCCAGTCACCCCTCATAGCCTATAATAATCTGGCTCTGAAACAATCCAACTAATAAACTCTCTCATTGCATCATGCACCAATAGCTTTGCTGTAAGAACCAGATTAGTGCGGTGCAAAAATAAGCAGCTAAAAGGGACATGTACTAAGCAAATGCCTTGGCTTATTTTAAACAAGTTATACCAAACCACAATTCATCCCTCAACAGGGAAAGAGGAGAGCTCCACATTAGCTGAAAAAGTCTGCAGCCTAGAATCCAGTATACAGGCTAATACATAAAGTTAGGGATTGCCAAAATTCCAGGAACCAAATAAATTAACTTAGGTAATATATTGATCTCCTTGATTTCAAACTGAATTTTAAAGTATACAACTTTTTATTTATTTATTTAATCAAATTTATCACCGCCCAACTCCCCCAAGGGGGACTCTGGGTGGTTTACAACAAAATATAAACAATGTACAATTATAAATAGAATAAAATTAAATTAAATTAAATAACAATTTAAAATGTAAAAAATATAATAATTAGAAGACGGGATCTTCTAAGTTCTTAAGTAAAAAGGGCACTCCAGGGATAATCTAAGGTGCTAGCCATCTCCAGGTGTTTTGCTATTTCTTTTCTCAAATACTGTTTTGAATGACTGTTATCTTGTGTGATACAGTAATTAAGAGTACATCTCCCCTCCTGTCATAAGCCAGTTGCCTTAACCACTAGCCAGTTTGGCCTAGTGGTTACGGTGCTGGGCTAGAAACCAGGAGGCTGTGAGTTCTAGTCCCGCCTGAAGCATGAAAGCCAGCTGGGTGACCTTGGGCCAGTCACACACTCAGCCTAACTCACCTCACAGGGTGGTGGTTGTGGGGAAAATAGGAGGAGGAAGGAGTAGTAGGTACATTCACCGCCTTGAGTTATTTATAAAAATAATAAAGGGATAGAAAATAAA
This sequence comes from Charina bottae, assembly GCA_023362775.1. Lineage (NCBI taxonomy): Eukaryota > Metazoa > Chordata > Lepidosauria > Squamata > Charinaidae > Charina > Charina bottae. The sequence continues at coordinate 44,727,865 of JALMGJ010000007.1, read as the reverse complement.
TAAAATAAAATGGAACAATGCATGTATGCACAGATGAAGTTCACACTTTTTGGTCTTTGGAATGGCTTTATTTCAAGAAGAAATTGCATTGTTGATAGTGTTTCTCATTTATGATACAAAGAATGCATGCTGTCCTGAGAATCATACTGAGCTATACATTTGAAGTGGTAAAGATACACAGTATTTTTAATGATCACTTCCAGTTCAGAGAGAAGCCTCTGAGTTTAAACAATCCCACTGTATGAAACAGAAGAGCCGCCCCAAGGTACCTGAAATAAACTCATAAGCATTCTAATACTTTCCTTGATTACTTTTAAAAGCAAGAAATTATAAAAGCTATGATACGCATTTCATTTAGAAAGGAAACATGATTCCTGCAACAGTTCCTCAAACTAGTTTTCCACTAAAGTAAACCAAAGCAAGCTTCCCCAATGTGGCATACTTCTGAAAGCACCAACTTGTGAAAAACTGAATTAAACTTATTTGTATATGATCTTGTATCCTTTATTGCTAGTAAGGTTACATAATTAAACTTCTTTCCATGGAAAAACTATGGATTCAATCAATCTTGCATTTTTAAGCTTGGTTTATCATTGCATAGTTCTAATTATATTTTGCATTGTTGTTGCAGACCTATTCAAAGAATATTGCATTGATACTGCAGTAGAATTTTGCATTATTTATGCCTAGTTTAAATAGTAACTGTCATTAAGTACCATGTCCACTTCAATCACTCCTTTTAGGAAAGGTTTTCATTCCTCAAATTTTCAGTAGATATGGTAATATTTTAAAAATGGCACTGGAACTCCAGTATTTTTTCTACAGCTGGGCTGTGGTCATCAATTTTACCATGTCTTGAAAAGTCTGGAACAATTCCTTACATAATTTTTCTGCATTTGTTTCTGGGCATGATTTCCAAGCACTACAGGCAACAACAATCCTACCAGAGAAAACATGAAACACAACTGTTTAAATAAATGCTATTAAAAAAAAAATCAGTACAGTGTTTCAGTTGGATATACACAAAGTACTGGGCCCCTAATAATCACAACTTTACAAGATACAATTACTACACATCCTAATCATGGGCAGATGGATTTATGCTATAAAAATGGAATGAAAGAATCTCTTCTAGATGTGTTTCACAATGAACTTCAACATCATGAAGAAATAACTACCTTCAAATTAGAGAAAAAAGCTTTAAAAATATGTAGAGTGAAGTACTTTATCTTATCACCAGTATTTTACAGAATGTTTAGTTAGCATATTAAGCTCCTAAAATATTGGCCAGCACTTTATTCCTAATATAAGTGGCAGAAATAAAGAGAAAGACAAGAAATTAGCACTATGGAACGAACAAGACCTGGTTAGGAAGCTGAATTTTAAAATTAAAATATGGGTGCACTTGAATCATATGAATCACGATTTACTGAGTTAACCCAACTGTCTGGATTCACAATACCACACAGAACCAATGAACCAATCCTACTGCTACATTCATACAACAGAATGAGTCACAAACCACCTCACTCAGTTTAGGTTAGTGGGTTATGCAAAGGCACACAGAGAGTAGATCACATAACTGACATAATGGATAGATATGAAGACATTCCAGGATAAACAGTAATCATATTTAAAACTCTACATGGAAGAAAGTTAAGAGTGCCGCCTGTAGGGCCACCTGTGAAATCAAGTTTTCATTACTGAAATAGTACGGTAGTTGTCTCTCCCACACTGACGCATAACTCAAAAGAAAAAACTATTAATTTTTATTTGGAGTAATGTTAATGGTATCCTTACCTGTCATCTCTAATTCTGTAGAAAAAGCCATAACCGTGCTTCACCATTGGAACAACAGCTCCTGCAATTCTTGTGTATCCTACCAGGCTACTTGAAAGCACAAAATTTCCACCTCCCCCACTGCAAATTGAAAGAACAAAACAAGACATGAAAAAATAAGACCTATAGATTCAACCCAGGAGCAGGATGAAACAAATACAATTGCTTTCCCTGCTAAGATTAGAGGACTACACTGAAATAAATGAATAGGCTTCAGCTTTCAAAGTTATAAAGATTTCTGAAACAACTTTGTTAGTGGAAAAGGTGGATTGATTATTCCACAACAATGGTTTAAAAGAGGTGCAACTCCTTAGTCACTGGAAGCTATTGGAGCTATGAACACTCGTCCCACCACCAAAACAACTTTCTCAGCTCCTACAGTTAACAATTACTTGTCCATTTATATTCTCAACTCCAATTACAGGTGGTCCTTGTTTAGCGACCGTTCATAGTTATGGTGATGAAAATGTAACTTTATGACCAATCTTCGCATTTACAACCTTCACAGGTCTGTAAAGCAAAGGAAAGCTGAGTAAGATCATAAGCACAGCCGCAGTTTCACTTAGTAACCATTTTGCTTAATGACCAAGTTGCCAGTCCCAATTGTGGTCATTAAATGAGGACTACCTGTAAAACTTAATGATTCAGTTTGGTATAGAATGGCTTAATTCTAAAGATCAATCTATAAGACGTTTCAATACCTTCTAGTGAAAGCAGGATCTAAGAAGAGTTCTGGCACTGGAAGGCTGTGCTCTTTGGCCAGGAGCTGGAGGCCTAAAAGGTGACGGTCAAAGCCTGTTTGAGAAATATGAAATTCCTCTGTATAAAATGCATTGCACAGTTCTCTTGCTTTTGGCCAGTAGAAATGGCTAATTATATCCCCTCGTGAAAAATTAATAGTGGGCGAAGTACTCAATCTCTTGGTCAGAGTTTATTCCATTCAGCCTGTTGAACTTCTGAGAACAGCAGAAAGGATGGATTGAGAATTGTGTTGGAGGGAAAGCGATGTCAGTGGGTCTTATTGTATACACTAGATCTGAGACCCTACTCAGCAGTATGGTATAATTAGAACTGGAGCGGGAAGAAAACAAATCACAGGTTAGGAAGGAAAAAGATATTAATGCCAAGATGCACAACTACTCCTAGGTCAAGGTTTACACATGACCTTTTAGTGGAATCCTGGGGGCCATACATCTAAAATACATTGGGATGGAACAAAAACTTTCATTTAATTGTCATTTAAATATAATTAAAATTAAACAATACTGTTACTCTCAAAGGGTAGATTTAAAACATTTCCTCTTCTGTTGCATTAAAAATTAGTTTGATAATTTGGGCCCTTGGGATGTATCTCTTTGCCTCTGCGAGATAAAAAAATGTACCTCTTCCATTCTCACACTCTTTCATCAGTTTATTATGTCTTGCAAATGCCTTTAACATAAGTTGTTTTCGTTGGCCTTGCTGCAGAAAATAAGAAAAACGAAATTATCCCATCCAAATAGCTTATATCTAAACATTTCTTCAGAAAATTGCATAAGGTAGCAGCAGAAAAAAAAAGTACATCCCTGTAATTTCCTCAAAGCATGTTGTTGAAATTTCCCCATGTACCCCATGTAATTCAAAACATTTGCTTCTCCAAAGTTTATTTCACTCAATCAGGCTGCATTGCTCCTTTTTACAGACATCTACTAACCTGTCTGTGAAAGGAGAATCCATGCCCAAACCACAGAACTTGGTTTATTGAGAGTATACGCATTTAGTGATGCCACTTAGGACTTGCCCACGTACCACTTAAATGCACATCTTACAGGCTGTTTTCAAAGCATAATATCTGATGCCTTCATGATGGCATTTTCATTAAATGTTACATAGACAGGAAGAAGGGCCAAGATTGATCAGAGGCCATTTGGCTCCTCGTATCCCTCAATTATCATCTATCTGACTCTCTTCCATCTGTTTGCAATAGGAGACAGGACGCAGGGTGATGTCAGTTCAGCTGAGTAACCACCACCTGCTACTTGGCCTTCCTTGCTGGGAGTTGAAGCCCCACATCAGATTAGGGAAAGCTGCTCTTAAAATGTGATGGGTGATCCAGCCATCACAAACAACATGGAAAGAAGTTTAATGATGTGCTTAATTTACTTCCACTGAAATCAGCATGATCCAGAAGTAAGTAATGTGATCATATCCCAAATAAATAACTAAAACTTTGTTTTACATATCTAGAAACCATAAAAGGTGGGCAAGAAGCTACTTTTTGCATGTAAGGCAATACATAATGTGGTACATGCACAACCAACATGGGTGAAGATATTTAATGCAAATACATTATTTCCTCCAAGTAAAAAATCTAGTTAACAGAAATAACATGGTGAAACATAACTGCTGTTAAAAAGGAATAAAAGCATCAATGAAGAGGAGATTCAGTTTCTTGTTTCAAAAGGGACTTTCTGCAAGTTTTATTTCATACTGAACATGACTGCTTTAGTATCTAAACTTTCTCCCGTGCTGGGAACTAATGAATTCAGTTTATGAAATGATGTATCATTTTCAAGGTAAGATGGCATTTATCTCCAGTAGATTTTGACCCCCTATTACAGAGCTTTCCAAACTTTTCATGTTGGTGACACACTTTTTAGACATGCATCATTTTGCGACACACTCTTACAGCAGGGCACAAAGCGGGCACTAGGACCTGCACGGAATCACAGCAGGTTTGGAGGCAGCAAGGCACAAGGCAGGCACTAGGACCTGTGTGGAATCCTGGCAGGGCTCGGAGGCAGCAGCAGCCGCGACACACCCAGACACTGCAGCCGACACACTAACGTGTCCCGACACACAGTTTGGAAAGCTCTGCCCTATTAGATACAAGAGTGAAAACATCTTTGATTATTCTGGTACCGTATCAGCTCTTTGTACTGAACACAAAATTAGGTCAGAAGTTTTTAAAGTCTCTTTAACTACAATACTTACAGTGAATGCAGGGTCTAGCATGGATTTACACCATTCAATTGCTTCTGTGGTGCATGATCTCATGGTCTCTGTCCTGCCATGATAAAATTGTCTGGTTGCAGCAGTTTCATAACAGCATCCAGGGCTAGAAAATAGGTGGTAGATCTATCACTTAACTGTTTTAACCACTCAGAGGATAGACATGTAAAAACCCTGCTGTACATTCACATAAGAAACAAAAAAAGTATGTGAAGCAAAGAGGTTCCACGCCACTTTTTGAATCTTAATTACAAAACAATGATTTACTTCTATCTGGCCTTCACAAGGCAGCTTATTATAAACATGTTTAAAAAAAGAAGATTGAGGATATAATAAAATACAAACAGCATCAGATAAAGGGATACTAACATGAAGAATAGCACATTTAGGAAGGGCAAAAATATGAAAGGAATGAAGAAACTAGATTTTTGGATTAAGTCTGTACTGCTGGCAAAACAATATACAAATGAAGGAGAAGGGAAGAAAAGTATAAACGGCATTTATCTGATAATTCTAAGGAATATGTAAAGTGTGTATACAGATGAGAAAATAATTTCCATCTCTAAAGAGAATCTTGCGCAAAGGCTCCATAAATTATACTCCATATGTATTTAATACATTGACCAATAAAAATATTTAATAATTGTTTAAAAATTATTCTTACTGTCCATGATATCTGTAATAGGTTAATTGGAGGGCAATCTGAACAAATGTATCAGGATGAAGGTGCTGTTTCTTAATCAGTGCTTTCCCAAAAGATGTAAAAGCATAATTCACAAGCTCTAAGTCAGATATCTGAGAAGAGAAAAATAACGCAATTTCAGAAAAACAATGGAGGGAAAATTTCTCCAATTTTAAATTGCACAGAACTGATAGCATCTAGCAAAGGTCAAGAATCAAGACTTTAAAAATTCTGACCGGTGACTGTTACCATACTATTGATAGAAAATGGTAGTAACCTCAGGCCTACAACAATGCAAACTGGTACACTAAGTCATGCCTCTCACCTGGACATATTTATTTTATTTATTTATTCATACTTCTATCACCGCCCATCTCCCCGAAAAGGGGGACTCTGGGCGGTTTACAATAAAATTAGCAATTAAAACCATCAAAACCTAAAATACAATCAACCATCAATATAAATAGAAAATAAATGAAAGAAGCACAGTTCTGCCTCAGTGTCCTACATCTGAGGAACTATCTAATACAAAATCTCCCAGGATGGAATTGGGCTGCAGCGCAGGCAGGTGGCAAACCAAGTTAGCAAATCACAGCTGTGCACAGAAAGATTTCCCTTTTTCTTCATCCTCATTCACTTCACATAACGGTAACGAAGAGAATGCACTAACACCACACACAAATATATGACTTACAAAAAAAGCTACATGCATACCAGCCTGTAATATTGCTCCTTCGCATGAGCAATGTCAGTTAGCACCTTCTGATCCAACTTAAACACAAGCTCCTCTGGCCAAGGGATATTCCGCACTTTGTCCGATCCCTGTTTTTCATTTGAAATAAGAACAGAGAGATCCATTCAACTTATCTTACATGGGAGGGGAGTTTTATCAATTGGAAAAGGGTAGAACTACAATTCATAGCATACCTTCCATCTTCCTTCTCCTTCAACAATCTTGGAATCAATGTAAGAACAGAGGACCACCAAAACCATGGCATCAAAAGGAGAATGCTGGAATATATGTATAAGATAAAAATTACTCCATAGAGCAATAAATGCTTGAATCAATGTCACATTTTAATTTTTTTCTATTACAGCCATAGATAACCTACAACACTGCTGGCCAAGCTGGCTGGGGCTGTTGGGAACTTAAATTCAGCAGCATGTCACATGTTGCCTATCTGTGTTCAATGGTCTTTTTCTAGAAGAGTTGCTCATAATTTGGTCATATGAATATGAAATGAATGATATCTAGTAATTAAGATTGTAGCACAGTAACAAAATGAAAAAAAAATCCTTTGTAAGTTGTGATTTACAAATATATGTACATTTACTGCTACATTAAAACAAGCTTAAGTATTTCTTAAGATTGCCGATTGTAATGTTTCTATATAAGACACAACACAAAAAAATTGAGAAATGCAAAAGATACAAACTCACATCACAGTTTGAGGCAAAAGAACCATTTGAGAAGGCAATTAAGTTATAGGATTTGTCTCCCCAGCGTAATGTTGGATCCCCTGCTAGTGCCAACTTGGTGATCTAAATCAAGAATTAACATTGTTAGTTCTGAAAGAAAAATCTGTCACATTGCCCTTCAAAATCTGAAAATATTTCAAGGAAAAAATGCTCCTTGGGATAATTTATTTCTCATGTCTTCTGGCAGCATTGCAGGCTGAAGTGAGAGAGCAAGATCCCCATCTGCCATGGAATCTCCAATACTACCTCCCGCAGCGTCCATTCAATTTGATCACTGCTTTTTAAAATTGCTCTCTCTAGATACCAACTGGGGATGCAAAATTGCAGCCTGGGAGCCAACAGTACCCTCTTTATGGGCAAAGAGTTCCTTCAGACTGAAGGGGGCCAAAACTGGGCCTGCTTCTTTTGCATTGGGAGGGACTTTAGGAAATTCTACGAGGAAAATGAATAAGGTAAACCTTATCATCACCTAAAATCTCCCCAAATGGCTCAGGCCTCACCCACATTCATAGTACTGCCCTTAACAAGTTGCAGATGCAATCCTGACATAAAGCTGCAATTTTATACATGCTTAAGAGGGAGGGTAGTCAACAGGAATTACTTATGAACAGATGTCAAGCCCTCCAAAGCTGGGAAACTCAGAAAACAAGAACCACTTGGATTTCTGGAATGATCTGTGTTGCTAGTATGGTAACAGAATCTTGGTAACCTGCCAAAGCAATTCTCCAGATGAACTTATACCTAGCATAATTAAGGAAGTGTTACTCTTCCTTAATTAATTAATTAATGAGTCTTTTTCTCATACTCCCCCCTCACGTGGACTAAGAACTCCTTTAACAGGCCTTCCCCCCTCCTCCATATTCCCAGGGTCTAGTAGATATTCCATCACAATAGACATTCATAGAACCATGCTGCAGAGGTCTCATTTAAGTTCATTATGGGCAGTGCAATTCTTATGCATATATTGGTATCCTACAGTATATACCTGAATATAGTATGAAGAAGAATATTGAAGATCTCCACCCAAAGAAGATCATAACAATTTAGTGGTACTCCAGGCCGGTGGTTCTCAGGCCGATGGTTCTCAGTTTCTTGGTAGAGCTTCTTGGTATACCCAGGGGTTTGGCTATATGTTTTCCTGTACTATAACCAGTTGGGTGGTAGCACTCAAACTACTTTGGCTAAAACCAAAGTAGGGTTGGAACTGGTTACTGATGAGATGGGAGACCACTAGGAAATACCAGGCTATAGGCAAGATTGGGAAGTAAAAATAAAATTGCAGAAGGTGGCTGCAATTAACTACTTTCATGCTGTTGCCAAGAAAACTACATGGTCATATCCATTCAATCACCAGAAGTCAAGCACCACTCAAAGGAGGCTTTACCTTTTGTTTTCTATCATACTCAATTATGCATGAAGTAGCAAACCTTTCTCTTAAAAAGTACAAATTGGACCTAAGAAATGCTGATGTGATCTTACCATGCTACAAAATTACAGCTTATTCTCTATCTACTAATTGATCAATGATTTCCCTCTCTTGCCTACTTTTAACTACCTACAGGAACTTTATACTGTACAGGTGGGAAGGCTGTGTAGTGCTTTAGATTTGATCTCTAAAATCTGCACAGCTTTAAAAGAAAAACTAAGGCTCAAAAAAACAAAATAAAGCAAAGCAAAATCCCCTCCCCTCAGGTTGCAACCCAATGTATATGTAATTGAGGGAAGTATTTCTAAACATGGCATTTACTATTGACTAAACAAATGTATAATTAAACTGCTTTATTTATATGTTTATCTTGTCCATTTATATATCTGAAAGAAATGTTCATTAGTTCATTTAAGAGTAGCCTGGTGAGGAATGTTGCTATGTTCTCTTTGATGCTCTTTGATGGGAATTTTCTTAATTCCCATGTTCTATCTGTGGCATACTATAATTTGCAATTTGAATAAACCAGATATATGGTGTAATTACCCTATGCCATTTAATCTCTCCAAATCCTTTTGTTCTATGATACAACAACACGCAGTATGGTCGATTAAATACAATTATTTCCTTAAAACTGAGCAGACTATTAAGGGTGGCATAGACTTTGAATTCTGGCATTTTTAAGTACCTCTGTATAATCTTCAGGTGTAGCTTGAGGACTTGAATCATCAAGGCATATTGCAAATAAGCTACTCTGTATCGTTTCCAACAGAGACAGGTTCTTTGGATCAAGGCTGATAAGATAATCACGTGTCTAAGAGGCAAACAAAATAATTATTAAACATAAAAGCCCCTGCCAATCTGTACCAAATGTCTCCTTAAAAAAAAAATCCCAACCTTTGCCCATGAGGTTCTTTCTTCAGATGTTAAGGCAGCCAATCCTGGCCCTTCAGGTTCATTCTGACATTTCTTCTGGATGTAGGAAAGTTGCCTGCGAATAGTATAAATACCAGGCATAAGTTAAAAATATTTAGCATTTCCAATGCAAGATATCACTTAAGACAAATCTTTTTTGTTTTTCTCTTAGGCCAGCATTTCAGATAATGAAGACTGAAAATGAATCAAGTTTCCTTGTTAACTAAGCCACCCTAGACACATTCACCACTTCAATAACTTACTTATCAAATACTGCAGATACAAGATTACTTTCCTCTAATAGTTATAGTGATGTTCTTTGATAGAGATTCTATACAGAGAACAATTATTTTATTACAATTTGCTCAAAGGAAGAACAATACTCCCATCATCCACCATTTTCATTGGTGCTCACAGATTATAAAAATGAAAGAAAATATGTCAGAAGTGTGCATGTGTATGAGAGAGAGAGGGGGGGGAGGGGAGGTTACCAACTGCAACAGAGTTTCTCCAAGCAGATATTATTTTTCTTCATTCTTCCTTAGCACAGTGATACTTCTCCCACCAGTTACTAATTATATTCTGAGACATTTTGAAAGAGAGGGAAAACAAGCACTTGCCATGTGGGAGGTGTAAGTCCAGTCACTGATAAATTGAATTTAAAATGATGTTTCAGCAAATAATGTAGCATTCTCTCTCCCATTCATTTCCATAGCCAAATTCTTTGACAGTAAAACTCCCATTCAGCAAATATCTTTAACAATCATGAAGTAGTATCTTGATTTTAACATATGCCTTTTTTGTTCTTGTTCAATGCAGTCGGGAATTAGTTTCTGTTCTCCTGAAGTTGGGAATTATATTATTTTCATTTCACTTTTTTAAGTGTGGGAAACAAAATCTCAGCTGACTTTTGTCACTTTCCCCTCCTACACTGAACAGGAGGCAATAAAAGGGCAGACACTCCAGAAAACAAACTTTTTGAGACACACAAAACCACTAAGAGTAGTACAATTCACATTTAATTGTATTTAACAAAACAAAGCTATAAAATGCTACAGATCAGACCTAAAAAGAAAACATTGGATTGCAGTAATTTAGCAAGAATGCAATCTGTATTCACCATAAAATGAGTGAAAAAAAACATAGAAACTATACTACAAAGGATATGATTAATATGGAAGCAACCTAAAATAGCTCCTGAGAAATATTAATTCAAAGCTGAACACAGCATCTCCCTCATAGATCTTACCCAGAAGCCCCTTAAATTCCCTCACTCTTCATTGACCAGTTCTTTCTATAGGGTATATTTGGAATATCAGTATGAATATGTTTAATGTCAAACTTATATAAAAAGAAACTATAGACTAGCAGGTTGTTTATAGAATCTATTCTAAACATACCTAAAAAGCTCTGGTGGGCTCAGAATATGACCATCATGGAAACCACTGAATTCAAAAATTCGACCTCGACACAACACTATCAAGTGAGATGGACATTCACCTTCACTCTCTGGAAGAAAAAGAGAAAGCTTAATTCCTTCATACAGATATCTGTAGAATCTTCATGAAACGCTTCCTAAGGTGGTGAGACAAAAAAAGTCAATAACCTCTTTCTATTATTAGCTATGCAGGCCAGCATATTGGAGACTTCCGATTTATCTCAAATGAGCTGCTTTTTCACTGTTTAGTAGAAGGGCGATCATCTGCAACCACATGAAACACTACTACTTTTCCTTGCTTCCCAGCTGGATGGCAGAATCAATATACTCCATACTGTCCTCCACTGCTATTTTCTTTTGTGCTGTTGGACTGACATGGTACCTGGCTTCTGTACCTGCCTGCCTAACAACTGACTGGCACTTTCTGAAGTGTCAGTCAGGTCTTACACGGGTTCCTTATTAACATATGTTTACGGCACTAGACCTCTTTGAAAACATACGATCGGAGACTTCTGGGGAAGAAATGGCGAACTGAAGATGGCTCCGCGAAAAGCAGATTGGAGGAAAGTGCGTTAAAGCAACCTGCCTAGTGACCCACAAGTATTATTATTACCCTGCTATGCATTTTTGTCTAATGAAAGATTGAAAAACTCTTCAGCCCTTTTAGTATTTTTCACAATAGCTGTCACAAATAGGAATAATACAATAGGAATCAAACCATCTATTTGTCTCTGGCTATCCACGCTGCATACTAAATCTTGGACCAAAGGGCACTGTAACGAAAGCAATTCTATCCAATGAACTCTTATTTTATACTTGTCTACTCATCCCACTAAGTTCTACTAGGTTTTACTCCCAGGTACATGGGTTAAGACTGCAAACTAAATATAACTGTTGAGCATCCATATGTATGCAATAAACATTATACACACAGCATTAAAGCCACTTTATTTTATTCAATTTACCTGTCTTGAAATAATTAGCAACGGAATCTTGAACAGTGCCTGGCACCTTGCAAGTGCAAAATAGCATTCGGAACTGATTCATGTCCAGGGGCATATTGCCAGATTTGTGTACAGCCAACTTTTCCCTGTAAAACAAAATAATGTGTAAGTTATTGAAGCTTCATGGACAAGCATGCATTTTATAACTAGGATCTAAACGAATGCTTTATTTCCATATGTTTCAATATATTTCAGTACTATATATTCTGAAGGCCTATGCTGTCTTTCCATATAATGTGAGGTAGACAAGGCACTCAAGTTACTAAACTATCTATCCTTCAAAAAGCACTACAGAAATGCCCACTATTCTCTCAGTCTATTGTGCTTAATTAAAAGCAATGGCACCTATTCTGGCAGCCTTAATTTATAAGAAGACAATAATGTGCTTGGGTTCCTTCCCTATTAGAATTCCCATAGTGTAATTTTACAGATGTTAAAAATAAATTTGAGTTTTTGGGGACCTGCTCAAAGTAACCAGATATAAAATTCAACTCTAAACTTATAAATGACTGTTAGCAATATTAACAACTCAGAAATAACAACATGACAAATAACTCTACATAGCTATAATTACTAAATTGTGATTTTAGATTTCTTACGTTCTCAATTGTTCCCAGAATTTCAATGTGTGCCAGACACATATGCATCCTCTTTCTATCTGAGTCCCTTCTTTAATTGGCCAATAATGTTCAAGATAAGGGCCTGGTCCTCCAAAATTACTATAGATTTGTGTTGGTAAACGAGCTTCAAGATAGACCGCATTCAGCCACCATTCTTCCAGCTGAAAAGAAAAAGCAGTTAACAACAAAAGGAAACTTTAACACAGTTATTTGTTAAGTTCAGGTTCTATCCCATGGCTGAGATTGAAAACACAGCACAAAACATTTGGTACAACAAAAAAATGTTACATATATGCTGTTCAAACAGCAATCCTTCATCCTATGCTACAGAACACATATGAAATCAGGCAACTCTTTAAATAATTTCAGATCTGTTCAAAGGAAAAAGATTTCTAGAGGGATTTGCTATTCAAAAAAGCAGAGTTTGCTGTTGAATTAGATTCTGCTAATGTGACTTTCTCTCTTTCTAAAAGACAGTGTCATAATATAGATAAGGACTACAACTTAGACTGGATTCTGATGCCATACTCAGCCACGGCTTGCTGAAATACTACAATAACTACAGTGGTTGGGTTAACACATAATAAATAAACCATGGTTTACGCATGACAATTGCAAGGTTCACAAACATGCTAAGTCAAACCAACAAACCCACATTATGGTTTAGTGTAGTATGTGAACACAGTGGCTATCTTTGCATATTTTCTTACATAGAGTGTAACTGGGGAAAAATGGACTTTCTTAAAAACATACCCAATTTTTCTTCACTGCAGCCCTTTCAAGTAATTTTTGATGTAGCTCCTTTCCAATGCCATTCTCAAATCTTTTGACTATGTCCTGAGTTCTTTGATATTCTTCTTGATTTAGGAAAGGTCTCACTGTAAAACACAAATGGTTGAAAAGATGTTTTAAAAACATTTATGTCTCTACTTCAAGCCGCATTAATGCGCCACATTTATTCTAAAGTGGGTTTCAAATAAACAAACAAACCTTCTAGAGATTGCTTCTCTTTTGGGGTTTATTTCTAATTGTCAAATGGAAATAGATATGGGCATATTGTCAAATAAACAAATAACTATTTTATAGCAGCCAGAGACAACTGTTTGCAAAATTTGAGCTGAGAATTAATGTGATTAATCAAATCAGGTTACAGAATTCTCTATCACTACAAACTGAGAAGTGTGAAAGAAATAATTTCTCTTGACTATCAGAAATTACACACCTATTCCTGTAGAATTCCAAAAGGCAGGTGTGGACTAAAACTTTACAGATAAAGCCCTTTATTGCTGAGCTGTAAAAACTGGAGAAACTGTTCGATTCATAGGCTTATGAAACTTTTTTTTAAAATACAAGGCATTTGTATACAGAGAATGGTATTACCTAAATAAAAATATACATTTAGCAAAATAAGATTTGGAGCATTTTTGCAAATGCAGGTAACACCTGTCAGAAACCACAATGTTTTAGAGCTGCGTAAAAGTGTGTAAATGTTCGTTCTTTTCCATCCACGTTTTAAACATTTTTACATTAAATTATGTTTATGCTGTTACGCCATATATTTTAAATATGTCTTTATTTTTTATTGAATATAAACTGCCTGGAGATGACTTGGACGTAAGAAATACTATGACAATGGATGAGATAGTTAGATGAATTGTACTGACAGAATATATGGTAGAAACTCTAGGGTGGCTGAGCGAAGCAAGATAGATGTTTTTGAACTGTGGTGTTGGAGGAAAATTCTGAGAGTGCCTTGGACTGCAAGAAGATCAAACCAGTCCATCCTCCAGGAAATCAAGCCAGACTGCTCACTTGAGGGAATGATATTAAAGGCAAAACTGAAGTACTTTGGCCACATAATGAGAAGACAGGATACCCTGGAGAAGAAGCTGATGCTAGGGAAAGTGGAAGGCAAAAGGAAGAGGGGCCGACCAAGGGCAAGATGGATGGATGATATTCTGGAGGTGACGGACTCAACCTGTTGGATAAATGCTGGCTACTAGGGAGGAAGCTAGAGAAGAGTAAACAGACACAGAGTGCAGCTTGTAAAAGCTATAAAAATCTTTACTATAGTTAAAAGCAACGTATATACACAGTTACAGCTTACAAGCAGTGTACACAATCTTCCATGTTGCTTCCACTGACAGACACACAAAGGAGCACAAACCTGGCAACAATCCCATAGCCAGGTATAGCTACACACTTCTCAGTCCTCAGGAGCAGAACACATGGCTACTAGACGAGCAAATGTCAAGAAGCAAAGGAACCATTGTTCACAGCTAAGATATACACTTACCAATTTTCTGATTGGCTGAACCTTAGGTGTGAAAACACCAAGCTTAAAGCATAGAACATAGCACATAATACAACCTGCCAAAGGGTGGCAGTGTTGCATCTAAGCAAGCATGTGATCTCCCCCTCCCAACTTTCCCAGGGCACCTCTTCCCACGAAAGTTTCAGGGGCTAGACATAATAATGCATCACGTGACATCTTCACTAGCCACCTGGCTTCATATCTATGAAAGATACGAAGAAAGCCATTCACAGCTATGAGAAAGCTTTGTTTTATGCAGAAAGCGATTTGCCATTTCACATGAAAAATCTGACAACCGTGGGGGAGCTGGGGATGGTGACAGCCGACAGGAAGCTCTGGCGTGGGCTGGTCCATGAAGTCACGAAGTCGGAAGCGACTGAACGAATAAACAACAACAAAAACTCTAGGGTGTGGTTCGTGACTTGGGAGCAGCAAGTGGAAGCCGTATCTGGGGAGCTTTCACCCAGTATCGGTCAATGCATTCCTCGACCCTTTCTAGACCATGATACCCAGGTGACAGCGACTCATACACTGATCATCACTTCACTTTTTTTGCAGGGGGATGCCTTCAAGTCAATGTTGACTTCTGGTGACTGCCTGCACTAGTTCCTGCAGTTTTCTTGGTAAGATTTTTGGACGTGGTTTGCCACTGCTTTCTTCCTAGGGCTGAAAGAGAATGACAGGCCAAGGTCATCAGTTGGCTTCATGACTAAGGCAGGAATAGGACTCATGGTCTCCTGGTTTCTAGCTGGTTACCTTCACCACTACCCAAAACTGGCTTCCTTTCTAAATCTACAGCAATAGAAAAAGCCCCTTGCTGAGGAATAATTATTATTACTATTATTATGGTCAAATACCAAAGAAAGGAAGTTAACTGTGCTAATCAAGTAATTTGAAATTTAAGAAAAAGGGTAATTAAAAAGGAGACCCAGAAACAAAAAGGAAAAAGGAAAGGCCAGTTTCACACCCAATTCCTCCTGATGGTAACTGCCGCCCAGAGTCAGCTTGCATGAGATGGGCAGCCATATTAATTTGATTAAATAAATAAACTGCAATTGAGCAGAATTGGCTACGTTCACAAAGATATCAACAGACCAATCCTCTAATAGAAAATACCCTACTTCCTCTACAAGCCAGCCCAAGCAATTAGTGAGGAGAGGAGTTATTAGTTTGGAATGCCAAACGATGTTAGAAGGGCAGTGCAATAATATGTGAACAACTTTTCAACAGCTTCATCTTATTCACTGTATAAATTTTCTGTAAATGAGATGTTGTTGTACCTTTTCTCCAGCAAACCAGTGAATAAGACATTAAATACTGCTAAAATAAAGGGTTAGGGTTAGAGTAGAAACAGGTAGGATGTTAAAAACTCTTTTGAGTCTTATTTATTTAGGTACAGAGAGGGTTTACAAAAATGCCCATTATAGCTCTAAGTCTATTTCTGCAGTATAAATCAAGAACTCTTTGTTTTATTTCAATTATGCCAAGCACAATCAAGGATTTTGCTGAAAAGCTGCAGTAGGCTAGATCCTTGACTATACTTTTTTCTAGGATGAAACAAATCCATTAGTAAAAATGAACTGAAATGGGAACCTGACCCAAAAAGCCAATTTTATCCAGCATTTCAAATGGCAAATTCCCATACAGCAGGGATCCCCAACCTGTGGGCCACGGCCCACTAGTGGGTCGCAGCCTGTTAGAAACTGGGCCGCAGGGCTCCCGCCCGCAAACCCCACCCCCTTCCGTGCGATTGGCTCCCACCCACAAACCCCGCCCCCTTCAGCACGGTTGGCTCCCGCCTGCAAACCCCGCCCCCTGTCCGCGGAAACCCCGCCCCCTGGTCTGCGGAAAAATCGTCTTTTGAAACCGGTCCCTGGTGCCAAAAAGGTTGGGGACCCCTGCCATACAGGACTCTACAGAGGTGAAGCCAAGCTCCAAATGAAAGTACATGTTAGCCACACGTTATGGAACACAGAGCAGGGTTCTTAGAAATTTGGACTGGATTGCTTATAGAGCACTCATGTCTTTATAGGAGCAGAGTCTTCCCTGTTTAACAGAAGGATTAATAGCTTTGCTCTAAACAGCTTAGCAACAACTGAAACAAATTATGTCTGACAAAACTAAAATTTTAGTCCGTTCAATCTGAGGACCATAAATTTTCCATTTATGATAACAACTGATGCAATAGTTAGTAAATAAAACCATCTTAGGTTTAAAATAGTTAATTTCCAGTTCTTCAAAACAAAATGTTGCAAGGGCTTGCAGGGTTTGCCATTGCAAATCTTAGTCTGTGATAGAATGACTTCATTCTCAGCATAAAAATAGAATGAAGATGGAATTGTTACCTGACATTACAGGTTGAAACTCACTTTTCCATAGAGTTTTTAACTATCAAGTCTATATAAAAATTAAACAAAAATTGTGAAAGAATATACCCTCGATACCCTTCAAGATAGGAGTTGAGGCAATGGGATTTCCAGTGACAGTACAGCTAAGAGGCATGAAGATGTTCTCATGTATTATCATCATCAGTCACAGTAGGCATTGATATATTGAAAAGGGCTGCTAGTTTCCTCCCCAGCCTTACTTTAGAGATGGAATCAAAAGCCGTCTTCAAGTCAATGAAAGCTCTATAAAGAGTTTCTCTTGGGCAGCTGGAACATTTTTCCTCCAAGCAATTAGGTATAATACATAAGTTAAATGTTGATCATCTGGTTCTGAAGTCAGCTTGTTCCTTGCCAAATCTTTCTCTTGCATTAGCCCAGAGCTTTCCAAACTTTTCATGTTGGTGACTCACTTTTTAGACATGCATCATTTCGCGGCACACTCTTACAACAGGGCACAAGGCAGGCACTAGGATCTGCACGGAATCCTGGCAGGGCAGGTTTGGAGGCAGCAGCAGCCGCAACACACCCAGACACTGCAGCCAACACACTAACGTGTCCCGACACACAGTTTGGAAAGCTCTGCATTAGCCAATCTATGAGTTTCATGTAAAGATGCTTACTTATTTGTTAAATTTATATCCCACATTGCCTTCAGGAGCTTTTTGCTGGTGACACTTACTAAACTCATTGGGTGGTAATTGGCAAGGTTACTGTTGTCTCCTTTCTTAAAAATTGAAACTATTATAGATTGCCCCCCTTCTTTAGGCATCTACAAGGACAGATTAGTGCTGGTAAATAGGGAGCCAAGAAAGGATCCTACCAATCTAAATTTGAGTAATCTCTCAAAGCAGTGGAGAGTTGTGAGAGCAGGGGACAGAGATAGCATGCTTATTCTTAATCTCCCTCCTCCCATGTTGACTCTACAAAGTACAGCTAAATAGGTTCTGACTATCTTCAAAACAAGAATAGGACTAGAACAGAGTTATTGTAATTAACAGATTGAATAAGCCACTGCCTATGACAGTATGTGTAAAATAGAGATCAAACAGTTGTTATTTCTAGTAGTTACCCAATTTCTAGCCACAAGAGAATTAACATTTACATACCTGCATCAAGGTATTTCTTTAGAGATTCATCCAGAGGAGGAACAGGCAGTGAAGGTAAAGAACTCTGATACTGAAATGTACGTTCTTCAGAAGAATCAGTTACTTGGTTTTCCATTATGTTGATCTATGGCAAGTAATAATAATTTTCATTGTGACATTTGTATTGGTGCAATTTGCTTATCCTTTTAGACTCTACATGATGTATATTTGTGTATGAGAGCAAAGGGGGAAGAAAAATTAGTTCGTGTTTACTTAACTTTCATGCCCAGAGAAACGTACCTCACCCAATTCTGATTGTTCTGTTACTTATAGACATACTGTATACAGTTCCCCCACCTGTTTGGCTTGTTATACAATAATTAGAAATTGCTTTAATTCTGTTGGTGTTTAATATGATGGACTCAGCTACAGTGGCGATGAGTGCACCGTTGGGAGAATTGAAATAACAGGTTAGGATTGTCTTGGAGAAAATCTATCTACATGGTCGCTAGGAGTCAAAAGCGACTCGATGGCACATAATCATCATAATCAATCATCAGTCATTTAGAGTGCCATATACGATCAGCCAACTACATCTACAACGAGCATCTTCCAAACCCAAGAAAACAGACAACACTCCTTGAAACTCTTTAGAATTTTAGAAGACTGTACAAGCTTCGTCTTTTGCAAGTTAGCACATCAAATGGCTTTTCTTTTTAAAAAATAGAAATTAGTAATATGGTAATCCTGCCTTTATGTTTAAAATTCCAAAGCCACACCTCTGATTTGTGATACATCACATTTGGCCAGATGCTCAAATCATATTTGATTACTAAGAACAATGGTTCAAAAAATATATTTACACGACTTCCAGTGGGGACATGGTGGACTGAACAGCTGTGCCCGTGGGCTCAGCGGGCAGAACTGACAAAACAGCAGTTTTTTCAGGCTCAGGCAGGTTTCTCCTGAAGCCCAGGAGTGTTTTTCCGGAAAAAGGAAAACACCTGGAATCACCCCATCTGTCCTCCAGACAGATGCTTGCAGCCAGAAGATCGCAAACAGCGTTCGCGTTCGACTGGTAAGAGCAGCCGGGAGGCTGGGACATCACCATTTCCAAGCCATGCTGTAGCCTTAAAGGGACACTAAGACCGGCCATCCCATTTCTAAATCACCCAATTTTTTTTTTAAAGTATGCATACCCTAAGAGAGGCTTTTTACAGCAAGGAGAAAGTTCCCTTGGTGCTTATCATTATTTTTTGGATCAATTTTTTAAATTATTTTTTTAAGTTTTGGACTTTGTTTTCCATCCAAATATTAAGGAGGACTGAGAGTAAATAATTGTCTCCCTGTCATTATTTTTGTACTAAATTGTGGCAAAATTTGATAGATAGATAGATAGATAGATAGATAGATAGATAGATAGATAGATAGATAATAAATAAATAAATAAATTTTCCTACACGTTGAATCGGCTGTTTTGAACTTTCAGTTTTCTGCTTCTACTTTCCCTGGGGAACTGTCTGCATATCTCACTTTTGCTTATGTAAACACATTTCAGAATTCTTTCATATCTTCGACTTTCGCTGGTTAAGCTCCTAGGGGGCACCATAATCTACTGCTTGAGACATGGAGGATTTTAAACAGACTCTCTCTGACTTCCAACAAGATTTTAAACAGATTCTTTCTGATTCCTACCAAGTTTTTATGCAAGGCATTCAGGACATTGTGGAAAACATGAGGTCTAAAATGTGTCATCTGGTTGGGGATGTCGTGGATGAAACTGAGGAATTTAACAGTGACAGAAATGTCTCTTCTAAGAGTGAGATCGGGACTTCTGTTGAAATGCTGGATGAAGATTGGATAATCGAGTTGAAGAAATTAAAGGGAGAGATCGAGTTGCAAGCCATACGTGAAACTGATCTTCTGATGGAACGCCATGGAAAAGAAGGGGTTATTGTGTATGGGAGGTCTCCTGAAGAGAAGTCGGAGTTTTTGAGGAGGACAGTTGGGCTGTTCGATTTTTTAAGAAAAAAGCTCTATGCGCATTGTGGGGATATGTAAATGCTCTGGCTTATTTTGAAGTGGGATAAGGGTTTAAGAATATTTATCTGGATTGCTTTTAGGGTTTGGCTGATTTCATTTATCTTTAATTATCTGGATTAAGATTATTAAGGTATAATAAAAAATAATAAATGTCTGGTTTGGGGTTTAATATGATTTAAGATTATTAAAATTGTTGTATTATCAAGTTCAATGGCAGACAATTTATATGTTTTTTTAGTTTGAACTTTATTATAGTAGGCAGGGATGTATAGAATAGTAGTAGGAAGGACATAATTAAATAAATGTTATCTTTGGGGGGGAAGTTGACTAGGTGGTTTATTTATTTTTTTCTTTTAATGGGAGGGAACAACTGTATTTAGTGATTTTTATAATGTGCCAATGGAATGATTTATAGAAATAATGTGATTTTGGTTTAATACAGAGTAAGGGATTGATTATGGAAAAGTGTTGTATATCCTTGCTGTTAAAAGTTGGAAGTCACCTCTTTTTGTAATTTTGAAAACATTTCTCTTGTGTTTCTAAACTCTTTGTTTTTTTTTCTTTGTAGTTTTTTGTTTTTCTGTAGCTTTTATCTTTGCTTGAAACTTAATAAAATTCTTATAAAATATATTTACACAAGCATTTTATCATTATGAGTCTTAACTGGAAGAATATTTAGCCATTTGAACACATGTGTCAATGTTATTTAATTTTCTATTTTTTTCCATTTTTGTATAAACTCACATATGGTTTAATTGCAAAATAACATATATAAGACTAATTTTGATAAGAGATTTTCATGTTTATTTGGAGTTCATTTTTTCGTCCTTTTTGCATATATTAAAAGTAATTTTAAAAATCAATTTTTTCTTATTGTTATGTCTACTGTTAATGTGAATGTTAAGTTATAAAAACTGCTAGAGAAAATTGGCTAGCACCTATAAAGAGTCCCCTTTGGGGGAGATGGAGCAGTGATGTGAATCGATTTTTTATATATATATATATATATAAATGTTGCTTATAATAACAGATATAGTTCTCTTAAATATTTACACTGAATATTTTTTTAAAATATGTTGCAGTGGCTTAATATAACTGCCACTTTCATTATTGCTTTGCTCCTCCTCTACCCTATTATACAATTCCAGAAACTCGTGATGTTTCTCAATACGTCTCTGCATCCCGCAAGTTAAGTTTTATGTCTTGCTGGTTTAAAACAACTAAATTCCACCCTACCCATTTTCTCCAGCTGTTGCTTACTTCCTAATTCCAGTCCTGCAGTGTGTGTCAAATTTAATATTATAATTTTTTGCAACCCAAAGTTTCAGAGAAAGGATAACTCTCTGTAACCCAGGAATATGAAAACAAATCTGGAAATGCTAGAAGCAGATACTGCAAAAGGCGTTAATCCTCTCTCTAAGAACATTAAACCCTGATCAAATACACACACTATATTTCTAAAGCATTTACATTAGTCAGAGTGGCTTTAACTATTAAAATGCTACAATTCATAACAAACAATATTTTTTAAAAAAATCAAATAATATAACCATATTGCTATTATATTACATCCTCGGGGCACAAAGAATTGCTCCTTGTGCATTTTATAAGTTGCAATTAATAAGTAAGGATGTGCACATTCTGGGTTTTTTCCACAAGTCATGTGCTACATGCAATATCAAATTAAATTATGTGCCATGGTGTTCTCTGCAATACAGTACATTGTATTTATATTAGCAGTAACCTTTGCTCTGATTCTCTGCATTCCCTTTGTTTACCAGCAATACATTCAACAGCCCTACAGGGTTTCACTGCTGTTTCTCATAGCATATTCAAAAAGGTTCACACTGTATTTATTCAGGAGAATTAGGAAACATGCTCTTGTGTTACAGCTGAACTCTTATTCTGCTACAACATCATTACAATGTCAAGACAAAAAATAAAAAACAAAAACAAAACACCTGCTGAGATGGGTATTCATTTAAGGCTCCTCCACTTTGTGCCTTCCGGATAGATTAAGTCTTTGATTCCCTTACAACTTTGTCCATACCGTACTGGTTTAGGACGGGCGGTGTTGAAAGGGAACACATTTGGAGGGCTCCAAATTGGAGAACACTCCGTATTGTTCCAATCGATCTGACAAATGTTTAGGGAGTCAGTCTAGCACAGTTTCATAAACTTTTTTCTCTCAAGACCCCTTCCCACTTTTAGAAATGATAAGAGCAGGGGTCCCCAACCTGTTAGGAAATGGGCCGCGGGGCTCCTGCCGCAAACCCCGCCCCCTTCCACACAATTGGCTCCCACCTGCAAACCCCGTCCCCCAGTGCTTGTGATTCGCTCCTGCCCACAAACCCCGCCCCCCAGTCCGCAGAAATCCCAGAAACCCCGCCCCGCGGAAATCCTGGAAACCCGCCCCCCAGAAAAATCGACTTTTGAAACCGGTCCCTGGCGCCAAAAAGTTGGGGACCCCTGTGATAGAGGACCCCAAGAAAGCTTTAGTTTGTATGGGCTATACTGTATTGATTGATATTTACCCAATTAAAAATTAAAACTGACACATTTGCTGCCACTTCTCATGACTGATGGGATTTTAATATGGTACATTTTTCAACATAGGCTTGCAAATAATTTTGATTTTGGAGACCCCTGAGAGGGTGTTGGGGGACCCCCAAGATCCTAGGACCACCCTTTAAAAAAAACACAGGTGTAGTCAATAGAGAGGGTCCCATAGGTCCTGGTCACCAGTCCTTGATGTTCTGCCATGGTAAATATAGTCAATGGGGGAGAATTAAGTTTTTAGGGACGGTGTTTACACTCAACAACGCCCAGTGGTTTTCTAAGTACTGGCAGAAGGGGCACGTAGCTCCGTGTCTGGGCGTCCGTGCGAACGAGCCGGAGACACCCTGCTAGGTCCAGACCCCTGAAGCTGGCGGTCAGGAGAGCGAGAGTTAGGGCGAGGGGCTAGGAAAGATAACGGGGCGTCAGAGTAATGACCCTCCCTCAGCGAAAGGGCCTCTGGAGAACTAGGGCCGAGGACGCGGGGAGCCCCCCTGTGCCCCGGGCTCTTCCCGCGCTGGCAGCCCCGACTCGCGGCCTGGCACCTCTCCGGACCCACTCGTCTGCCCGCGGGCTCAGCTCAGACCACTCCGAGGCCGCTCGTGGGCCCCCTCACCTCATTCCCGCGCCGCGCTCGTCGCTCGCCTCTGAAGCCCTTCGCTGCGTCCACTCCAAGTCCAGTCAAAACAGTGACTGAAGAGGAGGCGGCGTCGACTCCTCCTCTTCCTCCTCCTCTTGGGATCCTCTGCTCTTCGCTTTTGCCCTACATTCAAACCCACGCAAGAGGAGGAGGAGGAGGAGGAAGCGCCGACTCGCGGCCTTGCTCTCTGTGGCGGGCCTAGAAGAGAGGCGAGGCGGGCGGTCAAAGCTTCTCCGGAGCCCAGGGAGAGGCGCCGACCAGGGACGCAGTGCTCTCGGCTTTCCTGGCCCGAACGGGGCCGAGGATGTCGCTGTGACCCTCATATCGTCCATGTCAGTGTTTCTCAACCTGGCTGGAGAATTCTGGGAGTTGAAGTCCACACATCTTAAAGTTGCCCAGGTTGAGAAACACTGACATAGACGATATGAGAGTCATAGTCGGACCCTCCTAATTTTAACTCTTGTCAGATGACAGACCACATCCGAGGCGTCGCTGCTGAACGAGCCATTTCTATTAGAGGGTACACGGGTTTGGGCACTGCAGTGGTGTTAAATTACGAAAGCAAGGGGGCTTGGATGTCTATGAAGGTTCTCAGTCATCCAGGTGGAATTGTCTGTAGCTTGAATCATGTCAACTGGATTTCTATTTTCTCAGTGGAAACGTTTCGCTCCTTATCCAAGGAGCTTCTTCAGTCTGAGCAAAGTTGGTAAGGGAATCCTAAATATGTTTCTAGGTAGCTGTGTGACCTTACACCTGGGGCTAGGTCATGGTTATATTGAGATGTTATTTTAAGTCCTTTTATCATCTAAAGGAGGATCGTTAAGATCACCATGCTGCTGTTGAACTTGTGAAATGGTCTTAATCTTCCTAGGCACAGAAGACAAAGCAGGGAGGAATATGGGGGAAAGGTTGTGCCTGAGGCCCCCACCTCTATTCAAGGAAGGATTTTCCAAGTTGGCATAAATGGATTCCTTGACCCCTCTCTCAAACCACCTATCTTCTCTGTCTAAAATGTGAACATTAATGTCCTCAAATGAGTGTCCTTTTTCCTTTAGATGAAGATAAACTGCTGACTCTGGTCCTGTGGTGTTACTTCTCCTGTGTTGGGCCATCCTCCTGTACAAAAGTTGTTTGGTTTCTCCAATGTAGAGTTCAGAGCACTCCTCACTGCACTGGATTGCATAAACTACCTTGCTTTTCTTGTGTTTTGGAGTTTGATCTTTGGGGTGTACAAGCCTCTGTCTCAGTGTGTTGGTGGGTTTGAAATATACAGGTATGTGGTGTTTGCCAAATATCCGTTTTATCTTTTCAGACACGCCAGCCATGTAGGGAATGACCAGGTTCTTTCGTTTACTCTGAGTCTCAGCCCTATCTGTCGCTGTTTTAGGTCTGGTAGATTTAGATTTGGTGAAGGCCTAATTTGGATATCCACAGGCCTTCAGGGCTGTTCTCAGGTGCTGATTTTCATTCTTTTTGGAATCCATGGAGGTGGGGATGGTTTCTGCTCTGTGTGACAATGTCCTGATGACTCCTAGTTTGTGCTGCAGTGGATGGTGGGAGTCAAACATCAGATATTGATCTGTGTGTGTGGGTTTCCTGTAGATCCCTATTTCTAGCTTGCCACCGGTCCCAATGAGGACTTCACAGTCTAGGAATGCCAGTCTGTTGTCCTTGGTGTCTTCTCTGGTGAAGCTAATGTTGGCATCTATAGTGTTTATATGGTCTGTGAAGGCCTGTACTTCCTGGGCCTTGATTTTGATTATACTTTCATGTTATACCTAGAAACATATTTAGGATTCCCTTACCAACTTTGCTCAGACTGAAGAAGCTCCTTGGATAAGGAGCGAAACGTTTCCACTGAGAAAATAGAAATCCAGTTGACATGATTCAAGCTAAAGGGGGCTTGGACCTTCTTGGAACATCACTATTTCAACCGGCGTCCACCAGTTAAATCACAGATCATATGCATCTGCACAAAACGAACCCCAACAATTGTAGATTTGATGATAACTGGCCCCAAGATTAAAAAATGACCCCAAAACGGAAGCTGAAGCATGAATTACCAGACTTCCAGCAAAAAGAGGACATGTCCTCTTTTTCATCCTCATGTCCTCCATTCGGCAGGCATAGCCTTAAAATCAAATATTGTCTGGTTTTTCTAGTGTCTTGTGAAAACAGTCCTATTTTTTAAAAAAAACAACAGTAGTCATTCAAACTTTTATGTATTGTGACCTTGTAAATTGTCTGCTTTCTTTTCCTTTTTTAAAAAGAACTTTTATTAGTTTTCAAAGTATAATTAAAATACAAAATATAGAATATAGAAAAGCTAGAGCATAGAACTAAAGAAAAAAGAAAAAACTATAAAAGTGCAAGCAGATAGGAAAAAAGAAACAGAAAGTGACTTCCGACTTTCTCCAATACAGATATAATTAAATTTATAAATATAATCTCTTACCATTGATTAAACTTTAGTAACATTATTTCTATCAAAACAAACCATTTAATCACTAAAACCCAAAATCAAAACTTCATTTTTTTTCTAACACAAGCAAGTAATCTAAAAGTGGTTTTCAAGTAGAAATAAATCCAGAAACAGTGTTTTCTCTTATTAACGCTGTTAATTTAGCCATTTGAGCCAAGTCCATTAGTTTAATAATCCAATCTTCCACTTTAGGTATTTGTGAATCTTTCCATCGTTGTGCATATAAAAGTCTCGCTGCTGTAAACATATATGAAAGCAAAGTCCCATATTGTTTCTCAAGTTCGTTCTCCATCAAACCCAAGAGAAACAGTTCTGGGTTTTTTGTAAGTCCACTTTGAGGATCTTTTGAATAATAGCACATATTTGATCCCAAAAATTTTTGGCCTTCTAACAGATCCACCAAAGATGATAAAAAGTTCCTTCACCCTGTAAACATTTCCAGCCAACATTTGTTACACCATTGTACATTTTTGACAACTTATCAGGGGTTAAATACCAACAATACATCATTTTATAAAAATTCTCTTTTAAATTATAATTCAAAGTAAATTTCAAACCTTTGTTCCACATATTTTCCCATTACTCCAAGATAATATTATATCCAAAGTTCTTAGCCCATTTAATCATACATTCTTTAACATGTTCATCTTCTAAATTCATCTGTAACAACAGTTTGTACATCTTTGTAATAACATGTTCATCATTTGTACAGAGTACCATTTCAAATTGAGTTGTTTCATTAGCAAATTTAAAGTTCTTTTTATCCACTTTAAAACGTTCTAACAGTTGCATATATGTAAACCAGTGACATGTAAAACCTTCCAATTCTAACATTTCCCTTGGTTTAAGTTTTGGTTCACCCTCTTCAAAGTTTAACAAATCTTTATAATTTAACCAACTTGTTCCTCCCACATTTTCTCGTCTAACAAATGCTTCTTGAGGTGACAACCATAATGGTACATTGGAAGACAATCTTACCTTATATTTATTCCAAACCTTCAGTATGGCACTCCTAACAAAGTGATTTTTAAAATCCTTATTAACTTTAACTTTATCATACCACAAATAGGTGTGCCACCCAAATCTCAATTCATGTCCTTCGAGTTGTAATAATTGCCTGTTCTTCAAAGTTATCCATTCCTTCATCCAAAGCAAACAACAGGCATCAAAATACAATTTTAGATCAGGCAAACCCAAACCCCCTCGTTCTTTGACATCTTGTAACAATTTATATTTAATTCTTGGTTTCTTGCCTTGCCAAATGAACTTCGAAATATCTCTCTGCCATTGTTTAAATGGTAAATCTGTCATCAAAATCGGTATAGTCTAGAAAAGAAACAGCATCCTGGGCAAAACATTCTTAATCACAGATATTCTCCCCATAAGAGACAATTGTAATTTTCCCCATCTTAACAAATCCGTTTTTACATCATTCCAAATTTTAACATGAAACATACTATCCTTAGTTGATAAAATCACCAAATATCTAACCTTTTTTTCAATCTTGAAACCAATCTTACCCATCAACGATTCTTGATTGGACAAGGTCATATTTTTGGTTAACATTTTTGTTTTTTGTTTATTTACTTTAAGACCTGCCAATGACCCAAATTCTTTCAGTTTCTTCATCAGCTGTTCCGCAGTATCCAAAGGGTCCTGTAATATCAAAACTAAATCATCAGCAAAAGCCCTCAATTTAAAAACTTCTTTTTTTGATCTTTAAGCCCTTTATTTGTTCGTCTCTTCTAATATCTCTATTAAAAACTGCCAGCACCAAAATAAAGAGCAAAGGTGACAAAGGGCATCCTTGTCTTGTTCCTTTTTGTATATGACATGGTTCAGTAAACTCATCATTCACAATGATATTTGCCTTTTGACGTGTATAAATTGACTTAATTCCCTGAATGAGATGTTCTCCAAAGTCCATAATTTCCAAGTCTTTAAACATAAAACTCCAGTTCAAATTGTCAAAAGCTTTCTCTGCATCTAAGAAGATAAGAGCCACCTGGCACTCATTATGATATTGTAGATCAGGGCTTTCCAAAGTTTTCCCACGGCGACACACCAACCGCTGTTGGTGTGTCGCCGCGGGAAAACCCGGAAGCGCTGATGATGATCAGCGCTTCCGGGTTGTGTGGCGACACACCAGACTGTGTGTGGTGACA
Source organism: Charina bottae (assembly GCA_023362775.1). Classification (NCBI taxonomy): domain Eukaryota; kingdom Metazoa; phylum Chordata; class Lepidosauria; order Squamata; family Charinaidae; genus Charina; species Charina bottae. Next base: position 44,699,799 of record JALMGJ010000007.1, on the reverse strand, counting down.
CACTTTTGTGTCGCAACACACAGTTTGGAAAGCTCTGTTGTAGATATTCTATAATATCCAAAAAAACCCTCTTACATTATCTTTTAACTGTCTTTTGGGTAGGAACCCACATTGATCATGAGAAATGAATTCCTGTAAAATTTTCTTCATTCTTTCAGCCATGCTTCTTTCTTTTCCTCATCTGTCGACTCGCTCGACAACCTAGATTTATGTTATTTAATTTATTTCCCGATTTCTGCAATCGGCTTCAATCCAGCCCCTTCAAATCTACGATCACTGTAGTCTGCAGATCAGACTAGTTATCATATGTTTCTATGACAAACAAGTGCGGCATCAGGGAAACTATATTATTGCTAGCATATGTTCTTGAAAATAAAGATTTCTTGGAAAAATACTGGAAATTCTGGAAAAAGTAATTTCATATCCATGTAGGCCTAAGTACATTTTTTTGCAGTTTAAATTTATAGCATTGCACAACCATTTAATATAATACACCCATAATAATCACTACCCCTTGTCTACAGATTTTAAAGATATAGTGGTATTACATGGTAACTGTCAAAGAAAATAATCAGAAAGATGCATAGAACTTAGCATTTGGCTTCCAGTATTATGTCAACAACAACATCTATTGCAGGGCTTTCCAAAGTGCTGCCTCTGGCGACACACCAGCGGTGGTGGCGGCGCGCATGCGCGCACGGTGGCGGTGCGGGGGGGTGTGCGGCGGCGGCGCGCGCGGTGGCGGCGCGGGGGGCGTGCGGCGGCGCGGGGGGCGTGCAGCGGCGCGGGGGGCGTGCGGCGGCGCGGGGGGCGCACGCCGCCGCTTCCGGGTGGTGTGGCGACACACCACGCTGTGTGTAGCGACACACTTTTGTGTCGCGACACACAGTTTGGAAAGCTCTGATCTATTGTCTAATATTTCAGTGTAATAATACTAAAAATCAGAATCACACTGAATCAATTTAATACTTGATAACATTATACCAGTCATAACTAGACAGTGACTGTGAGAGGTATATTTAAAACTAAATAAACTTCTTTAAGTGGATAGTCACGTTTCTTTTATTTTGATATCTGTGTGTTTCTTGGACTTACAGGCTAAGAAGAAATAAATAACTGGCAGGCAGTCCGGTAGTTTACAATCTGGTAAGTCTCGCTTCCTATTTTTGCATCCCACTTACATAAAATATTTAAATATAATTCATCACATGTTTACATTAATTTTAGATTCAAGAAAAGACTTAATTTCCTAACAGTTGCAAAAGTGTTTTCATGGTGAGATATGTTGAAAATAACATAGTAAACTAGCTCTGTTTGCTTTAAGCTTGTATTACAAAGTCATAGAACCAGTTTTGTCTCTATTTACTTTAAGAGATAACACATTTCATTTGCAAAGTAGAGTGATGAATATATTTCCACAGTGACCTTGTTCTTCAATTTAGGTTAGTTATTCTCAAAGTTGGGGCGGGAAGTAGGGGGAGGAATTAGCAGAGGGAATGAGGTTAACACATTTTTTTTCACAACCTGATGGCCAGCATAATAAATAATAAAGTTGGATATGGTTGCTACCTAATCAAGATAATTCATGGTTCTTAAGATGTCTTCTCAACCAGAGGCTTCGAAAGGTTTCACAGTGCCACCATATATAACATTAGTGTGGGAGCTGAGAGGCTTAAATTCTGATTCCATTTTTCTGTTTGAGTATCTCTGCCTTTCCCAAAGTAATTTTCTTCACATGATACTACAAGTGTGTAGTCTCCCCACCACCAACACCACCCTGGATAAATAACAGCTTCATGAATAGTGTGGGTCATTTGGAAAATGGTTAAGAGATCTTTTCCAAGGCTGCTTTCAATATTTTGAAAACCAGGAGAGATCCAATGCCAGGTCTCCAACCATTATGTCTTTGAAGATAGATAACAAAGAGGAAAGGGGTGTGTGCATCCAGAGCTCATTCCGAGAGATGTCTTTTTTTTTTTTGGTCTGGAATTGATTTGATGGTAATCCTTTTCTTCAAGATTTAAACATTTGAGAGATAGTTATAACGGAAGCATAGTATTTCTAATAGATTCAACTAAACATCATACAGCATACAGTATATAATTCCCACAATTTAAAATGATAGTCTAGTAACATGAATAAGGCAGTTATCTTTGGTAAACACCAAAGTTACAATATGAGAATCTACATGTGCTCTGTTTGTGTTCTTCTTAAATATTGATGTGCGCCATAGGTTTTTTTCTTTATATCTGAAAGAGGAAAGGTGGTCTGAAATGCTAATTGTTTGTATATATTTTTGTTAAATAGGCTGTGGCCAGATCTACGTCCATAAGCCATAAACTCCAAGAGTGCCCTAGATCAGCCTTTCTTAACTTTTTGACCCTGGAGGAACCCTTGAAATATTTTTCAGGCCTCAGGGAACTCCTGCACATTCAGGCTCAAATATGGGCCAGACGTTACAAAATTATTATATTTGTTTCATGAGTAGGCCTGTATAAATGCATTAACAGTGTTCTTAAAGTAAAAATAAAGAATGAAACTTATTTCTTTAATGTGAAGTTTCCCGGATTTGAAATAATTTTTTAAATAAATCATGATCTCCCAGGGAACCCCTAGTGACCTCTTGCGGAACCCTAGGGTTCCACGGGACCCTGGTTGAGAAACCCTGCACTAGATGGTCTTATTCTTTGCTTCTGTTATGGTAAAGAAATCTTTCATTTCAAGAATTTATCTTTTAAATGTTTATCTTATGGGCTATAAATATTTTGACTTTTTATTGTTGACAAACATGGATCTATGAGAAGCAGCAGTGAAAATTGCTCCTCCCTGTAGTCTGAATCACAGTATAGTTGAATATCAAGTTTGCTTGCTGGAAAGTTTCCCACTAAATAGCTACATCCTTTGTGCCTCCTAATTTAGCAAAGGCTTTACACCTGGTTTGTTTCATCTTGAAATTTTCTTTTAAAGAACTTTCTGTGAGATTTGCTCCGGTTAAGTAAAGATGTAGATGAACATATTTATTTAAAAATATAATTTTAAAATAATATTTTTATTAATTTGCTTGAATTTCCTTATATGCATGTTGGCTATTCTGTACAAATAAAGCCTAGTTCCATCTATTTGTTATAGTTTTAAAGATGATGCGTATGGCTACTTGATCCACTGAAGGTAAATCACAGTGTTTTGCCCAGCAAACAAGAAAATACAATTTGGTTAGGCTATTATATTCCCAAACATTCCTGCTCACTGTGTCATTATTAGAAGAAGTCAGGCCAAAAAAGTAACAAAGTCAAGGAAGACTGCATTGGTAAAGAGATCTTGGCAGCTGTTCATAATATTTCATAAAAAAGATCTACAAAAAGGCTATTGTTATGAGTTTAAAAAATGAAATTCTCTCTTTAGTCCTGCAAGCTAAGAGACAGATAAAAACTATAATGAAGCTGAGTCATGTACAGAAGATTGAAAATCAAAGCAATGAGGTGACAGTTAACCAACTACTATTAAAATGCTGGAAGCATAAATATTAATAATCTGCTGGAAGGATGTCATTCTTTGGTGATTTGTGGGCATAGCTGAAACCATGAACTTCCCCCATAGCCAGCACACAATTAGAAGGTTGTACACTTGAACTGGTTTGTAAACTACGGAGTTGCAATTTTTCATCTTAATTGTAATTCATACAAACAACATCTCCACGTTATCTCAAGTATATCATAGGTCTCATTAACAGCCTTATACATTCCTAAAGACCAGGGCACAGAAGTTCAAATTCTGGATAGTTGTGCCCATAAAGAGGTAAAGGTTCCCCCTGCACATTTGTGCAGTCGTGTCCGACTCTAGGGGCTGGTGCTCATCTCCGTTTGTTAGCCGAAGAGCCAGCGCTGCCCGAAGACGCTTCCGCGGTCATGTGGCAGGCATGACGCATGCAGAATGCTGTTACCTACCCACCGAAGTGGTACCTATTTATCTACTTGCATTTGCATGCTTTCAAATTGCTAGGTTAGTAAGAGCTGGGGCTAGTGTGGGAGCTCACTCCGTCACGCGGGGCTAGGGATTCGAACCTCCAGACTTGCAATCTTCCGATCGACAAGCCTGGCATCTTACCTGCTGAGCCACCACACCCCTTAGTTGTGCCCATAGTCAATCTTAATTTTGAAGCTTAGAAAGCAATCGTTTACATATATAGTAATTGTTTTCCTGCATTTCTTGGATAAAGTTTATTTCCATATTTGTTCTCCATATTTAAGTAAAACCTCTATTCTGGTTGCTTCCATACCATTGTCACTATGAAGCATTTTGAAACCACCCAACAATCATCCTATATACCAGCCTTGAATACTGGGACATGCTGAGAACAAACTACTTCCTCCAACTGACCAGCAACAGAGCACAAAAAGCTGCAATTGATGCCTTGCCCTTACAGTAACTACTGCTATCCTAAAGCTATAAAAACCATTCCAACTCCACATAAAAAGAAAGAGGATAAATTTTACCATCATTCCCCCCTCCACATTTTTTGTTCATTAAAAGGAACAGTTGCTATGAGGTAAGTTACAAAGCCACCTAGGTATTATCCCAATGTTGCATTTAAGAAATGATAGCATCTTAGCATAATGCTATTGCTGCTGGACCTCTATGAAGGGAAGGGTGGCTTGAGCCTAGAAGGTGGGACAGAAGGTGAGCTAAGAATCCCCAACAACAGACTGTCCAAAAGCTCTGAGATCCACAGAGTTGAAAGGAAACACCAGCTTAATTTCAAAGAACCTCAGTTGAAAGAAGGAGAAAGAAACTCAGCCATCAATTCAATCATCATGCAATGACATAGATCTTGAGCTGGTTCCTAACTAGCAAAAATCCCTTGTGTAGAGGTATATTTTCTCAAAAAAATCTTTTTCCCAATGGCTTTTTTGGACATTGATCTTAACCACGTTGATGACTTCTTGGACTTGCAGATAGCTTTCCTGATTTGAGATATGATTCTGTATACATTCTGGAGAGAGTCTTTTGAATTTCCCTTTCAGTTTTTTCCCTTTCCCTTTTCCCTTCTTTTTTCTTCTTTTGAATTCATATACAACTGTGTATGTTTCCTTGGCAAAATGTCCAAATATTTGATATTGCTCTGATGACTATTTCCAACAGGTACAACAGCAATATTATCTCACCCTAGATCCCAAATTTAGGATTAAAGAATGACTTCCATTCTCTTTGGTTTGTTTTATGACAGTTGGAGAAAATATAATGCATAATTAAGGTGTTTAATTTTTTTTAATGAAAATGTGGTTATATCTAGTTTATATGGCATCAAAGGTTTTACATTTTTTTCATTTCAATACTTTTCTGATCCAGACCATCCTAAACATCTTTCCCAGGTTGATGATAGCATGACTTTTGAAGCCTGGATTCTTAACCACAGTGATTCTCTGGAGAAGTCTCCCCTTTTGAGATTTCTATTTTGAGACTATATTTGAGAATAGTTTTGAAACTATGCCATGTAATATGTATGTATGTATGTATGTGTGTGTGTGTGTGTGTGTGTGTGTGTGTGTATGTATGTATAGAGCAAAACCATCTTCAGTTTACTTCCTTTTTCTATAGAGATTTATATAATCATATCTACTTAATTCTCTCTACTCTGTTTTTCTATTATGCCCATTATTAAATTGAGTATTTCAACCACCCCAACATTTGTTCTAATGCAACTGAATTAGCAAAATATACCCTGTCCCTCTCCAAATGTTTCTACTCACTAGTATGTGCATTTTCCCTTGTGGCCTGCCGCTTGTTTGGCTACAGGATAGCTTTCCAAACTGTGTGTCGCGACACTTTAGTGTGTCGCAACACACAGTTTGGTGTGTCGCAACACAACCCGGAAGCGGCGGTGGGGGTGAGCACGGTGGCGGTGCGGCGGCGACGACAGCAGCAGCGTGCCATCAGTGCTTCTGTGTTTTAGCGGAGGCCGCCGCCACCATACACGCCGCCGCACGCCCCCCCTCGCCGCCGCCATGCACACCCCCACCCCCGCGCATGCCCCCGCGCCGCCGCCACTGCCGCTGTTGGTGTGTCGCCAACGGCAGCACTTTGGAAAGCACTGGGCTACAGTATGTGCAAACAGTTAATCCTCATCTCCTAAGTCTCCTAAGGTCCTGATTCAACTCAAAAAAAGAAGCCAATGGCTCCTTTAATTTTGTCCAGTTTATTAAGAGCCTTAATCAAAGATTCATATATATATATCACTCACTTTGCTTTTTGATCTGAAATTCCTATACCAAAGTAAAATGATTTCCCTGATTTCTTTTGACCCACGATATTGTATCTGTCTGATAATGAATGTATCGTACACTCTTGCAGCAGCATGGCTGAGCCTGTAGAACAGAAGGCTGGAGGTCTAACTCTCCTCTCCAGAAACCGTCTATGTCTTCACAGCCTGCCTCTGTCCTCTTGCCTTGATAGTTTCTGCTGCCACAACTTATCTTCTAGGGCTTGACTCACCTGGCAATCTCCACTGAACTTTGGTGTGTGCGTGAGAGAGAAATGAAATAATTTCTTCAATGCAACCTCAGGACTATATCACCTAGAGGCATGTATCTAGAGGATCCAGCACTTCCTCACCCACTTTGGGAATTAGACCAATAGATGAATAAAATCAAGCTTTATTTTTTTAAAATAGCAAAAATAACAAGTAAAACCTCTTTTTAAATTTACAATTTTAGAAGGCAAACATTCAGTTGTTAAGGAGCTAAATGACATAAATGTTCAGGTTACAATGATAATCTTACAAACCAGTTAAAAAAAGGAAAAGATACAAAAGGCAAATGTTATGTTCCCTTCAGATGATGGTAAAGGTAAAGGTTCCCCCTGCACATTTGTTGATGTGATAATGATGATGATGATGATGATGATGTGTGTGGTGATGATGGTGGTGTGCTACAAAAGACTTGTTCTTCTGCCAGAAATTTAATAAAGAAGCAACCTGAGAGGGTTCAAGAAATCATTACAGGTTACAGGAAGATAAAATTATCCTCAGGCCCAGCTTGGAGCATGGATAAAAATTGAGCTTTAAACAACCAGTTCTATAATTTATATAGAGTACGAAAGACAGGAAATTTAAAACCACACAGTAAAAAGAATTAATCTTAATGCATATTCCTGGCTAAATGTATTAGATATTACTTAAGAACAAATATTCCCTTTAAAAAGTTATTCTTCCTGTCTTGATTACCTGGACCAGTGTATGACGACTCACTCCTTTGATATTTAGAAACTTTTAGCACAAGCCATATATATTCATAGAAATGACCCAATGTCTACTAGTTATTGAAGTTTTATTTAACGAAGTTCAACAGACATTAACAACTGTCACTGGGAAACTACAATTGCTTTTAAAGCTTGCCTGTCACATCACTTCCCCTCCTCCAAAGCACAAGGGTTGGTTTACAAGCCCTAGATGTACATTTAAAGTATGTCATTTTACACTGTACAGACCCAAAGGAAACTTCTTGATCCACCACTTCATGGGGAAGATGATGGCAACAAAATTCTTGAAGTCATCACACAAGTACAGCTGTCAAGGTACAAAGTTCTCAGCTTAGACAGCTGAGAGTAATAAGAAGGCTAAGAGAGCCGGAATGCAGAGTGACTCAAAACAGCATGTTTAACATTGGTGGCCCTTAGGAATTTGGCCTATCTTGCTTAATGTGAGAATATGAACAGCATTTTCTCTATTTCCCAGTTCCAGTAAATACCGGTTGGGAAGCCACAGTCCAGAGAGAACATGATGAAACAGACTGGCTCCAGGTTGGCAAAGGAGTGAGAAAAGACTGTGTACACTCCCCTTATTTATTCAACCTATATGTGGAATATATATTGCAGGAAGCTGGGAAGATAGTGAAGTGGTGACAGCTTCTCACTTTTAGGATTGACTATCAACAATAAAGGAACCAGCAGTCAAAAAATACTCCTCAGACTAGCATTTGCTAGAGTAGCAATGAAGGCCTCAGAAAAGATGTGTCGATATCTACAAAACATGTGCAGGCCATGTTTTTCCTATAACACTCTATGGAAGTGGAAGTTGGACTTTGAAGAAGCAAGATAGAAAGAGTATTGATGTTTTTGAACTTTGGTGTTGGAGAAAATTCCTGAGAATACCATAGATAGCCAAGAAATGGATCATCAAACAAATCAACTCAGAGTTCTCACTCAAGGCACAAATAAATGACCAGGCTCAAATATCATACTTTGGGCACATTAGGTGAAGACCTAGTTCTCTGAAAAAGTATATAGTGCTGGGAAAAGGTAGAAGGAAAGAAAAGAAGAGAACAACCAGCAGTAAGACAGATGGATTCAATTACAGCGGCGATCGGTGCACCCAGGGAAGACCTGAAGGACCAGACGGGACAGATCGTCCTGGAGAAAATCTATCTGTGTAGTTGTTAAGAGTCGACTCCAACTTGATGCCACGTAATCCATCAATCAAATCAGTCCAAATAATGTTCAGTTTCTTATTTATACATGAGTTGTTCCTGCCTGTATATTGACTAGCGAATAATAGATTCCTTTTCCAGCCAGTAGTTGCTGATGTGTTCCTTGTTCCATGACTTTCCCATTCTGGATCACAGCTATGTTGTCAGCATTCTGCACTGTTGATAAGCGATGAGCTATTATAATGCAGGTACGACCTTGTCTGGCTGTATCCAGAGCCTCCTGGACAACCTATTGAAAAGAGGATATTTTCATTTTAATAAATAAAAAAAAAATTCCCTCTTCTGTTCTCTGAGAACATGTACATTTTGTCTATAACTGTTCATTGTTAAAATTATTGAAATATTAAATAGTGAGCAACCATAAAAGAAAGAACAGTCTGGTATCATCTTTAAATGCTAACTATTTTATTGCAGCATATACTTGCATGACTAGAGTTAATTTCATCCAACACATGGAAAGCTATTAACACATCTAATTCTGCATGTTTCTATAGACAAATGTACCACCATTTAATAATTTGATTTAATTTAATAAAGTCTTTGGTCTATTGAAAGCTGAAGCACACTGCCATCCTATAGGCATTTAATTCTTAAGATTTGTTACAGAAATTACTCCACTGTAAGTGTATTTTACAGGTGTAGCCTTAGGAGCCCAGTGTGCAGCTAATTCTGAAACAGCTTCATGCTTTCATCTGAACTGTTGATGTTAGTTTTCTAGTTTTGAACCCTTTTGGAGAGCTAACAGCCTGGTTACTGGGTGGCTGGAAGGCCAGAAACACAAAATCAAATGGCTTTGTGTAAACCGCCCAGTCCCCTCTAGAAATGGGGGGAGATGGGCGGTGATATAAGTTAGAAATATAAATAAATAAATAAATAAATAAATAAATAAAATCAACTTATATTGAAGCAAACTATTAGTCCATTTGGCCAGTATTGTCCACACTAACTGAAAACAGCTCTTGATATCTGCCACCCCACTAAGTCAGATAGGATAGGTATGCTTCAGGTCCCATCCCTTAAATGCTGCAATCAGATGGGACCTGGGAGGTGGGCCTTCTTTGTAGCTGCCCTTTGGAATAGCCTCCCACCAGAGATTCAAGGGGTCCCTATCCTTTTAGCCTTCCGGAAGGCTGTGAAGACCTGGCTCTTCCCCCAAGCATTGGGTTAGGATGCCAGGTATTAGGGGTTGAGTCAGGAGGCTAATAGTCTGGTTGGTCTGGCACCAGGTGAGAAGGTTGTTTTGTTTTTATTCTTGTTTTTACTGGTTGTTGTGAGCTGCCTAGGTTCATTATATAAGATAGGCAGCCATATAAGTTCTTCAAATAATGTCAACAACAACAACAGGAATTTTTCCAGCTGAACTGAAATTGCCAGGGACTGAAATGGAGACTGTGAAATGGCACGTGCTTTATTAATTAGCTATGGTCTTTCTCAAATGATATGCTGTGTTGTGAAGTCTTCCCCATTGGAAGTCCATGTTCTCTGCATAGACAGAAAACATTAAATAGTTACCTTTTCGCTTTCTGTGTCAAGCGCAGAGGTTGCTTCATCCAATAGGAGAATTCTTGGCTGGCGGATGAGAGCACGGGCGATAGCAATGCGCTGCTTTTGGCCCCCAGAGAGTTGAGTCCCTTTGTCACCAACAGCAGTATTGTATTTCTATAAGCAATCAACATTATTTCAATAAATATTGGTTCATCAATTAATTCTCTCATCTATGCCAATGAACAAACTAGGACAGAGCTTTCCAAACTGTGTGTTGGGACATGTTGGTGTGTCAGCTGCAGTGTCTGGGTGTGTCGCGGCTGCTGATGCCTCCAAGCCCTGCCAGGATTCCGCCCAGGTCCTAGTGCCTGCCTTGTGCCTGGCTGCCTCCAAACCTGCCCTGCCAGGATTCCACACAGGTCCTAGTGCCTGCCTTGTGCCTGGCTGCCTCCAAACCTGCTGTGATTCCATGCAGGTCCTAGTGCCTGCCTTGTGCCCTGCTGTAAGAGTGTGTCGCGAAATGATGCCCTACTGTAAGTGTGTGTCGCGAAATGATGCATGTCTAAAAAGTGTGTCACCAACATGAAAAGTTTGGAAAGCTCTAAACTAGGAAAACACCTGCGCGCTCTCTCTCTCTCTCTCTCTCTCTCTCTCTCTCTCTCTCTGAGGTACTGCTCTTTCCCTTAGGGGAACATTTCAGTTAAAGTACAATATCTGAGTGTACTGCCATTCCTCCAGTTCTGGCAAGAGAGGAACATATCAAGGGGTAAAAGGCTGAATTATTTCACCCTACTAATGTCTTGTAAGCAGCCATGTACACAGGGTATACACCTCTACGCCCAAGGCTGTATAGGTAGTGAGCTGACATTTCAATGGTTTTATGGCAGTTGGGGAAAATGGAAGAATGCTCCCAGCTCAGCAGGCAGTTGTAAGCATAGTTCATAATAACCTTTTGCATGTATTAAGTACAAAGAGCCCTGGATGAAATGGATTACATGAATCCCTTTCAGTCTGGGCTCAGGCTCAAGCATGAAATGGAAACTGCATTGGTTGCTGACATGGATGACTTGTGACAGGACTTGGGTGGGTGGAGTGCACTCTTTGTCTAAGATCTCTCAATACCATGGTCTCTTTTTATACTGCTTACAAAAGTTGGGAATCAAGGCCACTGTTCTGTAGTGGTTCTACTTCTTCCTGAGTGGATGACTCCAATAAGTGTTGGTGGGGATGGAGAGGCTGAGTCCCTTGGCCGCTTCCATGTGGGGTGCCCCAGGATTTGTCCTTCTCCCACATTCTTTTTATTATCAATCTGGGCTGAGGTATAATCAATACTGTATACTTATGATGCCCAGTTGTATACACCCAACCTGTGCTGAGTAGGATATGTGGTACAGGTCCTGATTTGATGCCTGGAAGCTGTGAGGATCTGGATTGTACTGAACAGAGCCTAAATTGAATCTGAGTACGATGGAGCTACTCTTTGTGGAGAAGCCTCTAGTTCCAGAATAATTCTAATTTTAGCTCTGGGTGGGATGGTATTTCCTCTGAAGGAGCAGGTGCTTAGTCTGATAGTCCTCCAGGATCCTGCTACAGCAAGAAGTGGAGAGCATGACCAGGGACACTTTCAGCCAGCTGTGCAACTGTGACCTTTCCTGAATCAGGAGGTATTGTACTAACTACAGTGATCTGAGCTCTTGTTATCTGCCAATTAGATTACTGCAACTTACTCTATGGAGTGTGCCTTTGAAGATGACTCAGAAGCTACAGCTGGCCCTGCACATCTACTGACCAGGGCTAATTGGTACAGCAGAGTGACCCTTATGTTGCAGGACTGAACTGGCTGCCAGTTTGCTCTCAGGCCCAATTCAAGGTGTTGGTTATCACTTATAACAACCTTTATGGCTCGAGTCTTTACCACCTTTGGACTGTTGGGTGAGATCTGCCTATCTAGTCCATACAGGCTGAGAAGAACACATTAGGAGTTCCAGTCTCCCAGGCGATAAGAAGAAGTATAGGGCTGGAATATGATCTTCTCAGTTACTGCCCCATGAGTCCAAAATAGCTTGATGCCTGAAGTCAGGATTTCTCTCCTTGATTTGTTTTTGGAATACCAGTTAAGGCCATATTCTTTGGTGAGGAGAGTGCTATATTGATAGGCTGCACTTTAATAGGGGGCTGTGGGCTTAGCTAACATGGATTGGTATGACATTGTAATGATTCTATTGATCATTCATTCATTCATTCATTCATTCATTCATTCATCTATTCATTCCATTTCTAGTCTGCTACAACCCAAACAACTCTTGGTGACTTATATGATATACAAACATTAAAACATCCATATGTCTTAAAATACAGTAAACAACTTAAAACAAAATAAACCATAAAGTCCAAGTAAACCAAGAGAAAAATAACATTAAGAAATAGCAATAAGGTAAAAATAAATTCCTATTAGGATGTTCTCCAGAAGGGTTTGGTTTTTAGTATTCTCCTGAATGCCATTGAGGGATGGGGTGGAAAGGGCAGGGTGACCACTACTGGGAGACTGTTCCAGAGGACTGGTGCTGCCACTGAAAAGCAGCACCTTCTACCTTCAACTTCATTCACTAAAGTGGGGAGTTGAAAATAGTTTCTCCCTAAGGGATGACCCAACAGGTTGGGCTGATTTAGGTTGGAGTAAACAATCCTGCAGGTACTTAGGTGCCAAGCCTTAATCAATTGTTTTAGAATTGTAAGTTATCTAGAATCACTTGTGCAGAAATATAGAAAACTTTATATAGAAATATTTAGGAAAAAAATAGTGTATACATACATCATTGCCTGTAGGAATTTGGCAAAGTGAACCAGCCCCTGGCTCTTCCACCATTAGGAAGCAGAATTAAATAGTGTGAAAATTCTTGTAGTAAAAGTAATAACTTAAGTTCATTATACTTAAGAATCATACAACTTAATTAGTATAATAAGAGGTAATTCTAACACTCTAATTTTAATTTGCTAATAGTTTTTAAAAATGTAATTGGTTGAGTGCTATCATGGATGTGCAACCCATTATTCTTTATGGCAACATTTTGTTTAATTTCCACATCAAGCAAAGCTCTGAACAATATACCAAACTAGAAGACTCTGTTTGCTCCCAAGAAAGCATACCTAGGAATTTAGTGAAGGACATGTTAGAAAAGGAACTTACGTCTGGTAAAGATTCAATGAAGGAGTGTATATTGGCTGCTTCAGCTACTTCACAAATCTCAGCAAGTGATACCTCCCTACTGTTATCACCATAGGCAATATTCTCCGCAATACTGCAGCCAAACAGGATTGGTTCTTGAGAAACAATTCCAATCTGAGACCGTAACCACTGGATGTTTAATTGCTTTGCATTTTCACCATCTAATAGCTGAAAAAGGAGAATTATTACAAGTTCAGAGGCAGAGATTTCTATGATGTACAGTGGACATTGGCCTTCAAAAATGTTAACAGACATTTTGAAACCTCCTCATTACAAAAAAGGAAGAGGACAACCAGTAGCAAGGTGGATGGACTCAGTTACGGTGGCAACGAGTGCACCATTGGGAGACTTGAAAGAATGGGTTAGGGATAGATCGTCATGGAGAAAATCTATGTGGTCGCTAGAAGTTGAAAATGACTTGATGGCACATAATCAATCAATCAATAATTACAAATAATTCACCGAAAATCCCACAAGAAGTAAGATGAAAATACGACCAATCCATACATTTTAGAAGACATAATGATGAAACAGAAAGGAAATTCTTGGTTCAAATTTTACCTCATCCCAAGATGACTTTATATCAAAGATGTTGCCAGCCAGCATAATCAAGGTTAGGATGGGGGTGGGAGTTACAGTCCAAGAACACCCCAAGGGTCACAAGTTCCCTACCACTTAAACTGCCTTAAACTATTCTTGACATGGGGTGCCTCCTGGAAAGAACTGAAGGACAATGGCACAGAGTAAGGGACAGGACCTAACTCTTCATTCCCACGCCACAGCACCAAATCCAGTAGGGCCACCTTTTTCTAAAGATGTTCAAAATTCCAATCGAGGGAGGGAAAACAAAGAAGAATTATATTAAATAAATAAAATGCTACCTCATTTTGGTAGTTAGAGTTTAGTCCTGCGTAGGAATATTTTATTATCTAGCATCATGTTGCATTAATTTGAATTTTAAAAAGCAATATAAGCAAAATCCCAATGAATTTACCACTTCTCCACTGAGGGGATCATAGAATCTTTCAAGCAACTGGACTAGTGTGCTCTTTCCACAGCCACTGCTTCCCACAAGCGCCAGGGTTTGCCCCTTCTCTAATGCAATATTCAGTCCTTGAAGCACTGGAACATCTGGCCGGGTTGGATAGTTGAAGGTCACTTCCTTAAATGCTATATTGCCACTATTTTTTTCCTAAAATCCAAGCAACATCCATACATTTAAGAAAAATGATTGATTGGTGGCAAATACATAAATTAGATATATAATCAAAAGTAAAGCAAGTGGTTTTAGTGATATTAACCCTCCAAAGTATTTTGTAACTTTCCTTTGCTAAAACTAAAAGGTACCACTCTAAAACATTTGCATTTTCAATGCCTTCCAAGAATGAAATAATCATGGGGGTGGTTGGCTCCTTGATGGGACCAATGATAACATCACTATTCGCCATCTTTAATTTTATATTATATATATTATATTTTTATATTTATATATATTTATATTGATACTGTATCGTTTTAATGACATTTTATTCTTCTATTTTAATTGTTTGTAAACTGCCCAGAGTCGTTATAATACGAGTTGGGCGGTAAAGAAATATGACAAGTAAGTAAGTAAGTAAGTAAGTAAGTAAGTAAATAAGTAAGTAAGTAAATAAATAAATAAATAAATAAATAAATGTTATAGTCTCAGAAGGTAGATGGCACTGAGGGATGACCTCTGCATGAAGACACTATTCTGGCACAATCCCAGATGTGCTGGGTTTACAACTCTAGATTTCTAGTTGGGAATTCTGGTAATTGCACAATTCTAACACATCTGGAAGCCTGGACTAAACAAATCAACTAGTCTGGGCTACAGAAACCAATACAATAATTTGAAGAATGCAATATATTGATCTTGCACCATAATTGCTGCATCAATAGCACAAATCTATAACTGTGCCATGATATACATGGATATAGATAGTCGGCATTATCTGTGCACATGAAAAGAAGAGCTGATAATTTATTAGGCTTTATGTGTTGGAATGAAGTGGCACAAATTAATCTTGTGAATCTAGCAATAAATAGCTCATTAACTACAGTCCTCACAGTAGCTAAATCAAGTGCTGAAATTATGTCCAAAAAATCAACTTACAGGCTTCTTTCCTTCCTCACTGTAATTATCTATTAACGGTACTCTTTCAAATAGCATGAACATCTGAGCAGCAGATATCTTGGCTTTGGCATAGTCTGGTGTGAATGAAAACGTCTGCCCTAGAGCCATGGCACCAAATACAATGCAGGAAAATACTCTGGAACAGCAAAACAGCAAAAGAGGTCAAACATAGGTTGTATTACTGAAGAGCTGGGCTATGATAATTTTTACATGCACATTTTGTTCCTCTGTTTTTTGTTAATGAGAAGTGAATTATCGTAATGGCTGGGAATTCAGGGAATAATAGTGCCAATGCTTTTGGAAGGCACCATGTTGGGGAAGATTGCCCTAGTAAATTACCTATTATTCTCTTCTGGGAAAAGCTGCATGTGCGAAAGTCTCAAAGCAGTCATGCAAAACATAACCCAAATATTAGCTACTTACCTTTATTATAACTGAAGTTCATGAACTGTGCGTATCTCCTATTTTAACCGAATGTTTAAGCAGTTGCTCTTTTGGGAAAAGCAATTGATGCTATTCCTAGAGACATGGCTTCACAACTTTCAGATCACCATCCTAGTCAAACACTCCAGAGAGAAATTTAAATTGGCCGATCGAGTGCTTTGTTAAAAAAATATTCTCATCTCATGCTAGATCGGTACTCCTGATGTCCCTATTTTATTCTTTATCTAGGAATTCTCATTTTTTTACTCTTAATATACAACCTTTGCCCTGCTTAAACAGCCAGACAATTAAGGTCAAGAAGCCGAGAGTCTAGGTCAGAGCTTTCCAAACTGTGTGTCGTGACACAAAAGTGTGTCGCCTGCGGGGCCCAGATGTGTCGCGTCAAAACCCGGAAGCGCTGATGGCGCGCCATCAGCACTTCTGGGTTTTCCCGCGGCGACACACCAACGGCGGCACATGAAAATCCGAAAGCGCCGCAGCCACGGCGGCGCGCAAAAACCGAAAGCGGCAGCAGCGCTTCCGGGTTTTTGTGTGCTGCCGCAACGGCGGCACTTCCAATTTTTCCCACGGCGACACACCAATGGTGGTGCGCAAAAACCGAAAGCAGCAGCAGCGCTTCCGGGTTTTTGCGTGCTGCCGCAACGGCGCCACTTCCGGGTTTTCCCGCGGCGACACACCAACGGCGGTTGGTGTGTCGCTGCGGGAAAACTTTGGAAAGCCCTGGTCTAGGTAATGATCTCCATTCATTCTAGGAACCAAGTTATTCATTCTTTTGCCTAATTTCTGCTGTGCATGGTTCCAGAATTTTTCTAGAGCTTGCCTGGCATGTCATTCATTCCACATAAACATTACTCGTCCTCCCTAGGCCAAACCCAATCACCTTGCTGCTTTGAATGTCCTGCCAGTGCCACCCATTCTGGCATTTATTCAATGGAAATTTCAGTGGTGCTATCCTAGCATTAAAAAAAAGGTAAAGGTTCCCTCCGCACAGTTGTGCAGTCGTGTCCGACTCTAGGGGCCGGTGCTCATCTCCGTTTGTTAGCCGAAGAGCCAGAGTTGTCCAAAGACGCTTCCGTGGTCATGTGGCCGGCATGACACACGCGGAATGCTGTTACCTACCCACCGAAGTGGTACCTATTAATCTACTTGCATTTGCATGCTTTCGAATTGCTAGGTTGGCAAGATCTGGGGCAAGTGCGGGAGCTTACTCCGTCAGGCAGGGCTTGTGGGATAATGCTGGCTTATGGGGTAAGGCGCAGAGTAATCACACAGAGGGCAGCTTTTATGGCTAAAATGTTTACTTGTAAGGCAATAAATGTATATGCAGTTACATTATTGCAAAAAAGGAAAAAACAAACTTATATATATACAAGCAGAGTTTGAAGACATGCCATGGCCTACACACACAGCCATGGCTAGCTACGCACTTTTTAGTCTCCAGATGTAGAAAATACACACGAACATGGCTAAAAGACCGGACAGAAGTCAAGAAGCATAGAACACCATTTTGCATGGTTAGATATTCTGTTCTTCCAGCTTTCTGATTGGCTGGAAGTTAGGTGTGACACACACCAGGCCTAAAGCATAGGCCCTGCTAATTTGTGGCAGTGTCGCAGCAAGCATGCTGTCTCCTCCCTCCCTCTGCTCCCCCTGGAGCACGCTTCCCACGGAGGGAATCAGGAGACATTGTTCCCATGTGAATGTGTAGGCACTAGCCATAACAATACATCACATGGTACCTTCTAGCTTCATATCTAATGAAGATATAAGCAAAGCCATTCAAAGCTATGGGAAGGTTTTGTTGTTATCTGGCCACCTGGCATCACGTCATCGTGAGGAGGCTGTGGTTTGTATAGAAAACAATTTGCTAATTTCATACGAGAAATCTGACAGGGCTAGGGATCCGAACCTCTGAACTTGCGATCTTCTGATCGACAAGCCTGGCGTCTTACCCACTGAGCCACCATGCCCCTATACTATCCTAGCATACTATGATGCAACTTGAATGGATTTTTAAATAGTGCAGTGTTACTTACAAGAATACGGCCTTAAAATTCATGTATTCATTTTCAACAAGGTAGGCACCAAAACGAAAACAGCCTGCATAGGTGAAGTACATCATTGCTTGGGAAACACCAAAAGTTAGTCCGTGAAGATGTGCTTTCTTCACAGAATTTCTGTTAACAAAAAACGAAAAGCATTGGTTTGTTTTTTGCATACTGACATATTCCCTGCTCTTATATCAATAAAACCCATGAGAATTCCATATGGATAACTCATTCTAATCTTTCCTAATATGGTACAAACGTGTATTCATGGAACTTTCTAGAGGATGATGAAAATTGTAATTCAGTACAAGTGGAGGGCACCAGATTGGAAAAGGCTGTGATGAAATCTTTGATTCTGAAGTCATTGTTTTTCAAATGTTGCCAAGACATTTTAGTATTTCTTACCTGTATGGTCCTTTCAAATTTTCTCCATACATTTCTTCAAATTTTCTTTCCTGAGTGAGGGAAACTACAGTTCGAATATTTCCAATAGCTTCTGTTGCAATCTGTAAAACAGATGAAAAACACAGTAGCAACAGGAAAATAACCAACTCCCCAATTCAAATTTTGCTTCAACAAGCAAGATTTAGGGCAGCCTTTCCCATATTGGTGTCATCCAAATATGTTAGGATTGGAAATCTTCTAAGAGCATCACCCTGGGGGAAAATTACTTGGCAAAACAGCTATAAAAGTAATAACACCACACTCTGGCCCTATGTTAACATAATTTTATTGAATAAAATTGAATAAATTTTAATTATTGGGACCGGAGCACAGTTGCTTCCAGGCATCAGTTGTAAGCATTCACATAGCACTAGTTATCATACTAAGCCATGGAAAATTTAGGCATGCTCTATTGAATAAGCCACAAGTGTTATAGTGTCATTTATACCACTAACCCAAAATTAAATAAATCATTATGGCTTAACACAGGTGTGGAAGCTTTTGTGGGGCTGGGGACTGCATCTGGACTTCCTGATCTTCTGAGGGCTGCAGGACAAGATCTGGTAATCTGGTATCACCAGAAGGGGATGACTAAATGTTTTCTGCTTCTTTTTGGGATAGTTGTTATGAGTAGGAGTGGGAGTGGAAGGAAAACCCATTCTCATCCTTAGAACTACCCAAATCCTGGGAAACAGGCCAGAATCACAGAAATAATCACTATGATGGAGAGGTGTTAGTTGCAGCATTAAGCTGTAACATCAGCAACAGATAAACTGTAAGATGCTTTGAAATGGGAGAGCAACTTGGGAGGAGAGGATGAACATCTGTGTCGTGAAGGTTTTTATTTATTTATTTAATTTTTATCCCGCCTTTATTATTTTTATAAATAACTCAAGGTGGCGAACATACCTAATACTCCTTCCTCCTCCTATTTTCCCCACAACAACAACCCTGTGAGGTGAGTTGGGCTGAGAGAGAGTGACTGGCCCAAGGTCACCCAGCCGGCTTTCATTCCTAAGGCAGGACTAGAACTCTCTGTCTCCTGGTTTCTAGCCCAGCACCTTTTCTTCCCAAATACAAGAAAATGGAAGTAAGGTCCTCAAATTAAACAAATCATATGACTTGATGCAAGATGCAATATTATACCATCATTCCCAAACAGGAGTTTGCCAACCAGTTACATCCTCTGTTAGGATTCAGTCTTCCCTAACCTGACACCTCCATTTGTGCTGGGACTCCCTGAATCCCCAATGTAGTAGGGCTAGGAATCCTGGAAGTTGTAATTCTGAAATATCTGGAGGACAACAAATTGAAAGAGGCTACTATAGATTGTAAGAGATTCAAGAAAGATGAGTTCAATTTTGTTCTATATCTCTCAGGGTCTCTGCTTTGGTTTTAATACAGCTGGTACACCAGTAATTGAATTTGGTACTCAAGAGAATGATTGATAAAAACTTACCTTCCCTGCACTTTGAAGTTTCTTCTTATCATTCTTGGCATGTCCAGATAACATTCTCATTTCAATGAGCCCTCCTATGGCAATGACTGGCACAGCAGCCAGAATTAAAAGGGTCAACTGCCAGCCAAACACCAATGATATAATAATTCCAGTCCCAAGATTAGCAATATTTTGAGCAATCATACCTAGCCTTGCCCCTGTAGCCTGAGAAAGGGATGGGAGAAAAAGAATATTAAAACAATTTAGGAGATGAACTCTTCATACTGAGAAGGGGCTAGAAGAGCAAACTGCAACTGGGCATTGGAAGAGGCTAGACACATAACCCACACTTTCCTAGAAAAACAATAATTCTACTGTAGGTAAACATTCTCAGAGTTTTACAATAAAACAAATTATAACTTTCTAACTCATGTTAAAAATAGGTATCTTCCAAATTTGTTTCTGTTTTAGCGAATTTCAGTTTATATAATCTAAGCAACAGAGTTGTCAATTAAAGTAAGTTAGAGAAGGGTGTGATAACACAACAGGTATGTTGTTAAACTTCCACTTCATTTTGACTTTTTTCTTTGTCTATTGCCCCAGTTCTGCAATAGCTGATCTATTTTTTGTCCATAAAACTATATTCCATGATAAATGTGTTAGTCATTATAACTGCAAGACACACTTTATTGTTCTGGTCATCCTTTTTCAAATTAGTCATTGATTATAATGGCTTCCCTTGCCCCAAAGTAAGTTCAGTTTACTTTTTCAGATGCAAAATTTAGGACAGGCCCTGGAGACCTTATTCCTTTTTTTTAAATATAATTTTATTAAGATTTCTAATTAGAATAATAAAAACCAACACAAACTAAACTTAGAGAAAGAGAAGAGAATGGAAAGAAAGAATAAAAAGTGTAGGAAAAAAGAAAAAGAAAACAAAGAAAACAAAGAATATAATAAAGAAAAAGAAAATATATATATAAAGTAGTGACTTCCAACCTTCATCACAACAAGTATAAACAACTTTAATAACTCTTCACCTCCTATAAGGTTAATCAGATATCTCTTTATCCCATATCCCATCCCTTAACTATAAGCAAATTCATAAAACATCAACTTTTCAATCCTGGTGTCAGCAAAAAGTCCATAAAGGCTTGCCAGAACATTGCAAAAAAAAAAAAAAAACCCTTATTTTAACCTTGATCAAATAAACTAACTTTATATTCCTTCCTTTTACTTCTAACAGTCTTAATCTTTAATTCAATCAAATATTGTCGTAGGATTTGATTTCTCTTCTTCTTTATCCCATTGCACAGATTTCTTCAAGGTTTTAACAAGCCTCTTTTGTAGATCCAATAAGAAAACATTTTCCAGGTCATTCTCTTGGTTTATCATTTGCATTTCCCTTTTAATTTTTAAAACTTCACCCAATTTCTTTTGTATATCCAGTAAAGTGTCCTTTTCAAAATCATTCTCTTGGCCTGTCATTTGTAGTTCCATTTTCGATACTTTCTTTGTCTTATCAGATAAAATTTGTTCCAAATCTGTCATTCCTTCATTAACATATTTTATACATAGTCTATCCATAGAAGTAGACATCATTACTGACAATGTTGATATTGTAGTTACTAATTTCTGGCTCCATTCTTCAAATATCTTTAATATTTCCAAAGTAATAACATTTTGTGTCATTTTGTAAGGCCCAGTATTAACTGGCATGAAGAACAGGCTTGTATTTTTTTTATGCTTAAAATGTTTGTCCCCTCTAGGGTCCAGTTTCTAAAATCATCACTTATCTTTTATTATGACTTGCAATAGCCAGGATATCCAAAATAAGTCTGTTTCCCATGAGAAGCTATTTATTTTTATAGTTAATTCCAAAATCTTACAGTAAAAGTCAATATTCCAAATTTATCTGGACCTTAATCCATTTATAACATTCTTAGATCAAAATCTTATTTAGCTTTTTGCTGTTTATTTCAAATTCTTTATATTCTTAAGCTTATAATTAATTTTTCTTTTGTTCAGAGTTGAAGATAAACACACCTGATAAAAACTTTTCAAACTTCTTGTTCCAAAGGTCTCTAATAGCTTTAAGATGGTTAATAGGCAATTTCCAAAAGTGATTACTTACACCTTTTACTTCAGAAGCATCATGAGCAAGTCTTGTAGTCAGTGCTCCAGTACTGTTTTTAGGATCATCAAACCAGCTGATGTCCTATAAAACATTTCAAGAAACAAACAACGATTTATTTGCAAATGAAACCCCATAAGAGAGAAAATAAAAGATCAGAGTTTAGGTAGAATCAGAGCTGTAATAAAGTCTTTGCTGCATTATAATTACTATAATTCCTTTTCATGCATTTATGGGGTTTTTTGGTGGCTATCTATTGAAAGGTTGGGTTTTGTTTTTTAAAAAAAGCTATGCAAGATTTCTTCGTTTCCTCTTCCCAATTATATACTAATGGATCTAAAACAATAAGCCTCAGTTTTCCATTTCTTCTTCATAGCCCTTCTTTCAGGTCATTAACATGCTTTTGCTTTATAATATATCAAAGCATTTACCATGATAATGGTTTCACGTGAGATTTCTAGATTTTTTTTTTCAGAAGGAAGAAAAGAAAGTCATAAAAACAGAAAGAAAGAAATCCCCCAAATGATGAAAAGTGAGTAGAAAAAGTGGAATGTTAAAGAGAACTAAACAACAGTTTTTAAAAAACTAATGCAACAGAGCACAGCATTGAATACTTCAGAGAAGCAGTTTCCCTACTATGGAGAATGTTTAGAAAAATTCTGCCCAATATTTATAAACTAATCTTCCATCCCTCTTCATGAGCTGTAATCTCCAAAAGATCTTTCACCACACCCACTGACTGACATCAGATGATGTTGCTGATTTGCACTATTTATTTGTATATCCATTCATTTATTTGTTATTTAGATTTATACACCATGTTTCCTACAAGGGTTCAATACAACATATATAGCACTCTACCATATTTTTCCCTACAGCAAGAGTTCTGTGAGATAGACTCAATGTTACTGATGATTTTAAATCATCTAAGTTTAGATTTAAACTTGAATCTCTCCAAACCTGGTCCAGCACCTAACCAATACTGCACGCTGCTCTTAATAGCTGTTGTAGACTAGCAGTCCTATATAATAGCTAATTTCTAAATTCATACTTAATCTTGTGAATCTATCTAACTGTTGTGAATGTTGAGACTGTTTCTAAACAAGAAGGCTGATATTTAAGCCAGTGGTTTCCCTATCCTTTGGAAAAAACAAACTGCATAGCATAGAGTCTATTACTTTAAAAATGATTTATTATACTATTACATAAGGAAAAGCTTTGTTTTAGAAATGTAACTCAAATTACTCCTTGGATACAATTTTTTTCTGTATTATCATATTTTTTGGAATATACATCGAAACATGATCAGTTGGGCTGACATGATATAAAAGCAATAAAACAAATGGGCACATTTCTTCTGCATACCTGCCTAAGTATTGCTTTGAATCCCATGTAACGTAGTTTCATTGTAAGAATCTCTCCAGCTCTGCCAAAACTGAAACCCTGAAAGAGAAGCATGTTGTGCCTGACTGCAGTAAATTCAGAAGCAACACTAAGTACAAATGGAAGATCACGACTCTCTTCATATGAGAGAAAATAAAACTCTGAGAAAACAAACATTCAAAGGTGTTCACAGGGAGTAGTGAAAACAAAATCAAGATAGTAGCCACAGTGGTGCAATTGAAGCTCTGCCTGTTTTTATGAGCATCACACATAAAAAAAACAGGCGGAACTTCGATAGCACCATTGTGGCTGCCATCTCGCCTTTTGTGACCACATCCTGTGGATACCCCTGCAAAAAGCTGTTCTACCAGAGGTCCAACAGGCTTCGTATTAGCTCCCTCCCCTTTTGGGCCACTTCCTTTCCATCTTAAGTTGGCTTCCTAAAGTAAATATGATTAGAGACCACTAGTAGAATTTACATTTAGCCAGACTAATAGTGTACTGTACAGTTCAGTGATTATTATTAAAACATCATAAAATGTATCATACAGGGAGAAGAATTGAAAATACACTACATTAACATCCAGGCACAATGTTTTCCTTTCCAGAATTAAATTCCACATTTTATAAGATAGCCACACAAGCATCGAAACAATTTCCCACAATATGAGGAAAGTGACCCAAGACTCAGCCCAGATAGATATACTGAAGGAACCCCATGAGAAAGACACGGTTGTTTTCCTGATTTAAGAATAGCTCTGGAATGCAGCTACGGGGATCACAGAAGTCTGGAGCTGCCTCTAAACTGGTAGAAATTCCTTGAGTTTTCTTTCCCTTGGCTCATATTTTCAGAATCCACCCAAATATTATGAGATAAAACAATGCAACCTACCTGAAGGAAAAAGGTGATAAAGGAAACAATCCCAACTCCTAAGAATAGCAGTGAGTATAGATTGCTTTTTTCACGTACAACGTTATCATCTAGTATTGCAAAAACCTATGGAAACAATAATCTCAGCCTTAGTTTTATTTCATTAACTTCCAAAATGGCACTACACTTTGCTTAGATAATAAGGTTCATCCTCACATCCTGTATACCACAACATGAAGATGTCCCCTTAATCATTTTTAAAGGACAAGTCCTCACGACACTGTTCTTGTCTCAACTCCAGTCCACCACAAGGCAGCTTAAAGTAGTATTAAGCCTGTTTCAGTTTTAAAGTAAAGTTTTCCTTCTTCTCCCAATATAATGATCTACAACACTTCACTGACAATATTAGTGAGGAGCTTTCAGGGGCTGGAATGCGCCCAGTTCTTGTTATTCTCCTACTGCTGGCACATTCCCTGGCAGTCACTGGGCACTGCCCTCCAGAGGCATTTTGGTAGGTGCTGCAGGAAAGACGAGATGCCTGCCTTTCGGGTACCTTCATTTGCCTGCCTAATGCCTGCCTGGTGTTTTGGAAGACACCAGGCAGGCATTATGTGGGCTGCTTAAATACATGAGTGTCAGCCAGTTCTTTAAACATGGGTTTAACACACTTTCAAAATAGCACTAGTCCTTTGCTCATAGGAGGTCAGTTTTAACCATGAAAGAGAATTTCTGTCAGCTGGCATGTCACCAATGAGTATATTACAAATTTTCCAACAAGAGGTCCCATGTGGTGTTGTTTGGTGTGTTTTTACTTTTATTACTGGGGGGGTCCACCACTGTGTCTACTCCATAGGCAGCTTACCAAACATTCCTCATCTCACAACCCTTTATTAAGGTCTTTGACCAGCATTAGAGAAGAATATCATCACTGCCATAGAAAATAAAAATACAATCTAGAATATATGAATTATATATAAAAGGAAAATTTTCAAATAAAAATGATTTAAAATAAAATTTACAAGTATCAACATTATAACCAACAATTTTAGTAATAATTATAGAAAATGAATAAAGTTTTGCATCTATAGTATAATCCCACAGAGAAATTAATATCTACTGTTATCCAACAAATCTTACATGCTGCTGCACAAAATTTTGCAACATTATGTATTATAAAAGGATTACTATCTGCATGGGTGTGTTTGTGGGTGTGGGTGTGGATAAAAAAATAGCTTCCTTCTAATGTACAGTAATTGAAGGGAGAGCACCACAATGAACCAATTGTGGACGGCACACGTAACACCTTTGCTGTGGGAGCTGCATTCGGTGCCAGTTGGCTTCTGGGTCCAATTCAAGGTGTTGGTTATCACCTTTAAAGCCCTACATGGCCTGGGTCCAGGTTACCCGAGGGACCATCTCATCTCCATGACATCAACCCGTCCCACCCGGTCAGGCAGAGAGGGCATGTTACGGACCCCATCCATGAGAGATTGTCAATTGGCGGGGCCCAGGAAGAGAGCCTTCTCTACCATGGCCCCCGCCCTGTTGAGCACTCTTCCCCCAGAGGTGAGGCAGGCCCCCACTCTCTTGGCCTTCCGGAAAGGGGTAAAGACCTGGCTCTGCCATCTCGCTTGGAGTGGGAGGGGGGTAGCCAATCCTGGAGTTAGTTAGCGTCCTAAAGAGGGTCCCATGAATTTATGAATTTACAAATTTAAATTAAGAACTTCTAATATCGCCATCTTACATATTATATTTATATTTGTATTTAAGAAGTATGTTTTTTTAGTGTATTTTAATCTGTATTTATTTTTAGTTTCATTGTAAACCGCCCAGAGTCCCTTTGAGCGAGATGGGCGGTGACGAAATTTGAAATATAAATAAATAAATTAAAGACCCTTTTATGAATGTATTGTCAAAGGCTTTCACGGCCGGAGTTCGATGGCTGTTGTGGGTCTTCCGGGCTGTGTGGCCGTGTTCTGGAAGTTTTGGTTCCTAACGTTTCGCCAGCATCTGTGGCCGGCATCTTCAGAGGGCAGGAGCACAGAAAGAAGCGATCTCTCTGTCCCCAGGTAGAGTGGCAATGTTTGTTTTCTATTTATAGAGCTAAGTTATAGAAGATTAGGTGGGGTTTGTTCAGAACAAAATGATTAAATCTTCCATCATTCACATACAGAATATGATTAATGATTATCATCAGGGTGCATCCATTAGTAATCTTAAAATAATATATCCTAAGTTGTTTTTGCTCTTGCGTATTCTTTTCATTCTGTCGTAACTCCACTGTTGTGCTGTAAAACATTGCAAAAGGCCATGTGTGAACAGGTGTGGCTGAAGATATGCTTCTGAAACGAGGCTTCCTGTCTCCATCCAGAGAACTGCTTGTGGAATCCTGTCTGTGTTTGTGCATTTGTGGCTAACAATTATGGCCTCCTAATAGAAGCCACACGAAAATTTTTGGGAATCCTCTGGCAATTTTTAAAAAGTGCTTCAGATCAAGGACCTGGGCTTGTGTCTGTTGCAGTTAGAAGTCCTATTGTGAGCTCCCCTGAAGAAATAGTGAAACTCTTTCTCCGCAGATGGCTTCATAGACGCAGGGATAAGGCAATCTGTTCAGAACAAAAGTCTGCCAGTGGCAGCTTCTTGCCAATCCTGACCACAAAAAGTTTAAGCAGGGTAAGACCGGGCGCGATGGCTCAGTGGTTAAGACACCAGGCTTGTCAATCGGAAGGTCGGCGGTTCGAGACCCGAGCACCGCAGGACGGAGTGAGCTCCCGCACTCGCCCCAGCTCTTGCCAACCCAGCAATTCAAAAGGATGCAAATGCAAGTATATAAATAGGTACCACTTCAGTGGGATGGTAACAGCGTTCCGTGCGCGTCATGCCGGCCACATGGCCGCGGAAGCGTCTTTAGATAGCGCTGGCTCTTCGGCTAAGAAATGGAGATGAGCACCGCTCCCTAGAGTCAGACACGACTATGCAGGGGAAGACCTTTACCTTTTTAGACCAGGTTAGTACTTGCATGACAGGCCATCAGGAAATCCCAGGTTTTACAGGAAAAAATCTTGAAAGAGGGCAATGATAAACTACTTCTCTATTGATGCCAAGAAAATAACATAGATCTATCCACAAAGTCGAGCTCAACTTGAGGGAGACTTCAGCTGCATCAGTACATGTTTTACACGAGTAAGCCACTGGCACATAAAGTTTATACAAGCCAGCAGTGCCATGTGCATCTTGTAAAGCTCTTAATTCAACTTGAGACAGTTTCTATTAAAAATTGCCCTGTATTTTTAAGAAATATCTCTTTGAAGATTCAATCTTGGTTTAAAATATGGGGCAGGAATGAATATTGGAGGCAGAACCAACCATATCATGACATGGGAATAGTATAAAAAAAAATTAAATATATTAAATACTCACCCCTATTATTTCTGAGAATATTACTCCAAACGCAGGCTGCAGTGCTCCATTGATTAGAGCCGAAAAAGTTCCCACTATAAAGTAAGGCCATTCAGATACATTCAACTTCATAATCTTAAGAAATGAAACCTGGGGCATATTTTCATCCTAGAATACAGAAAGAGATGAAAGGTAATCTATTGCGTCTTTCTTTGGTTTCCGTTCATACACAGACACACACCCACTTTTTTTGAACTAATGTCATAGCACTAATATGGCTACAAAGCTCTGCTTATAGTTAAACTCCTTGTCTTAATTATAACATGTTCAGTGCAAAATGATTAAATCTTCCATCATTCACATACAGAATATGATTAATGATTATCATCAGGGTGCATCCATTAGTAATCTTAAAATAATATATCCTAAGTTGTTTTTGCTCTTGCGCATTCTTTTCATTCTGTCGTAACTCCCCTGTTGTGCTGTAAACCATTGCAAAAGGCCATGTGTGAACAGGTGTGGCTGCTTCCCACCTCCCCAAATTTCAAAGGTTTGTGTATGCCCAACAGCCTTTGCCAGTTCCATCAGCCTCTCTTGAGGGGTCTTGAACTTGCTGTCTGCAGGCCTCATGCTATTCTTCAGGTCATTTTCTGTGGCCTGCACTTCACGGGCATGCATACTTTTGGCCAGGCACTAAGATCCTCTAACTAAAAATGAAAGCAAAGCTCCCTGCCTGGCTGGGGCAGGCCAAGGGGCGGCTGCACCCTCGGCCCTTTACTGAGGCCCTGTCAGAGCCTGGGACAGAGTTGTTACCTTGGGACAGCCAAAGCAGCAACACCATGCACAATGTCTGCAAAAATGCATCAAAATTTTTTATGAAGAAAAAGAAATCTGTGAACTACCCCAATGGAGATTAAGCATGCTTAATGTGGAATGATGACCAAGAGTTGGATGGGAAAACCAGATGGAGTCCCTCAAAGATAGGCTCTGTTGATTGACTGGAGCAATAAATAGGAATGTTCCATAGTACAGAATATGGAACATTTTGTTGCAGATCCCTGCTGTAGGAACAAAATACAATTAGCAAGTTGTACCTGATCTCTAAACCCCAAACACTTACAGCCTGAACTGACTGAACCTCAAGGTCTTCTTCCTGCATTTCTGGCTTTTTGAAACTTCTGCGAGTGGAATGTCTCCTCAGCCCATTTGAAAAAGCATCTTTGCTTATTTCTTCTGGGTTATTTTGCAGATTGGATTCTTTTTCTGCTGACTCTTCTGATTGGACCTCAGTGGACACTACCTGCAAAAACAGGATGAATGTGGTGAAAAGATTCCAGATCTCCAAATAGTGCCCAGAATACAGAGTCCAGTTGAAATGTATTAATGCCACTTGTGCTCATATCCAGCTTTTGTGATATAAGCAGGAATGATCACTGACAATATTAAAAAAATGAACAGGTTACCAGATTTATACAGTTAATTGTATTTTTGTTTGCTTTATTCTCAGAAGCTGGCTGGCTGGCTGGCTGGATAGAGAGAGAGATAGAGAGATAGATAGAGAGATAGATAGAGAGATAGAGAGATAGATAGAGAGATAGAGAGATTATTATTATTATTATTATTATTATTATTAATCAAATTTATCACTGCCCATCTCTACCACGGTAGACTCTGGGCGGTTTACAACAAATGTTAACATTAAAGTTAAAAATCAATAATCATTAAAATACAATAAACAGTACAATAAATAAGAATATAAAAATCCAGAGGATGGTAGGATCTTAAAAGGAGGTCATTATTAAACTAACCACCCCCAGGAGGAACTATCTCTACCTTTGTCCCACGCCAGGCGGCAGAACCAGGTTTTTAGGGACTTCCTAAAGGCCAAGAGGGAGGACGCCTGCCTCACCTCTGGGGGCAAGATGTTCCACAGGGCGGGCGCTATCGCAGAGAAGGCACGCCTCCTGGACCCCGCTAGATGGAATTCCTTTGTTGACGGGGTCCGCAGCATGCCCTCCCTGCATGACCGGGTGGGGCGGGTAGATGCAATTGGGATGAGACGGTCCCTCAGATAGCCTGGCCCCATGCCATGTAGGGCTTTAAAGGTGATAACCAACACCTTGAATTGGACCCGGGAGCAAACTGGTACCCAATGCAGCTCGCGGAGCAGTGGTGTTACATGTTCTGATCTTCTCGCACCCATAACCACTCGAGCGGCTGCATTTTGGACCAGCTGAAGCTTCCGGATACTCTTCAAGGGTAGCCCCATGTAGAGCGCATTGCAATAATCTATATGAGAGATGACAAGGGCATGAGTGACTATTCGGAGGGCCTCTCGATCCAGGAAGGGGCGCAACTGGCGCACAAGCCGAAGCTGTGCAAAGGCCCTCCTGGCCACGACTGCCACCTGCTCTTCGAGCAGGAGTCGTGAGTCCAGGAGGACCCCCAAGCTCTGGACTGAGTCTGAACGGGGTAGTGCCACCCCATCCAGAAATAGAAATAGAGATAGAGAGATAGCACTACCAGAGCAATGTCTAGGTGGTATATTGTTAGTCTGGAAGATATCTGCATTTTTTAAAACTGCTTTAAAGAATTGAGAAGGGTTGGTTCCATCATTTCAGACTGTTACATTATTTCACTGTCCTTTTTCAATATTACACCATTCTACTGTTTTACTGGTCCAGACAGACTACTGGCACAGTATTGCTGTATCCAGCTTTTTAAGAAGGTTATGGCAGAATAGGGGGCGCAGTGGCTCAGCGGTTAAGACGCCAGGCTTCTCAATCGGAAGGTCGCAAGTTCGGAGGTTCGAGACCCTAGCCCTGCATGACAGAGTGAGCTCCCGCACTTGCCCCAGCTCTTGCCAACCTTGCAAATGCAAATAGATAAATAGGTACCACTTCGGTGGGAAGGTAACAGCGTTCTGCGCGCGTCATACCAGCCACATGACCGCGGAAGCATCTTCGGACAACGCTGGCTCTTTGTCTAACAAACAGAGATGAGCACCGGCCCCTAGAGTCGGACACGACTGTGTGGGGGAACCTTTACCTTTACCTTTCCCATGGCAGAATGGAGGGAGATGAGGCTGACCAGAGACTGATGGAACAACGGAGGGCCTGCATCGGCTGGAAACAGCCAATAAATACCACTCTGATCCCACCCTCTACTGGTCAGCTGGCTTTGTCTCCAATATAATGGGTGGCAAAGTGTAACAGATTGTGCCCATGTTGTACCTGTCCCCTGCCTTACAACCTAAAAGACTGTCTCATCCTTGAGTTGGGTAAAAGATGAAGGCAATGTTGTGGGGACATGGCAGGCAAAAAGATTTAGACAGGGAATATTGATACTGAGCTTAATTTCCAGAGAGGTTAGGCCTTCAGGTAAAAGAAAGGAAAAGATAAAACAGTGAACAAATTGATGCCTACCTGCATATTGACAAGTTTGAAATAAACTCCTTCCTTTTCCATAAGCTCATAATGGGATCCTTGCTCTCTGATGACCCCATCTTCAAAAGCAGCAATAAGGTCTGCATTCCGGACTGTAGACAAACGATGAGCTACTACAATAGTTGTGCGGCCTTTCCTTGCCTAAAAGACATATCCAGGTTCAATTAAAATAGTCAGATGTTTATTAGCTTTCCTTCATATTTAATATAATTAGACTGAAGCCTTTGTGCCTTTTGCCCTTTAATCTCTTCCAGTTTGTTAAAGCAATGCCCATGTTGAGAGTTCATGAATGAATGCCTGCCCCAAGCAGAAAAGTGAATGATTTGTCCAAGACCATTCAGAGAGCAGGATATTAGGGATGGAACTAAATCCAAATCTCCCAGATTGTAATCAGGCAATCTCCCTCTTTGCATGGAATCTATCTTTTCTAAAGGTTTCCTTGGTTATATTTCAGGGTTGATGGCAATGAAAAGATGGTGAAAAGGAATTTACAGTTAGCTATTTTCACTGTGGCATTAAGCCTTCATTCCTTTCATGCCAAAAACCTTGTCATCTTATTATCATGTGAAGGCTCACTTAGCACATGGCCCACTGTGTGATCTGGGAATCTGTGATCAGGGGTAGGTTTCAGTGGTACTTGGGTGGGAGACTACCATGGGATACCTGGGCTATAGATTAATCTAGGAAGTGAAAAAAATGCCAAACCATTTCTGTATTATTTACAAGAAAACTGCATGAATATGTCCATGAAGTCACCACAAGTTGAACTTGACTCAGAGGAGATCTTGTGTTAATCTGTACCTAAAATTTGCTGCCAGCATCTTATTAAACAAGGACTTTGGCCTGTTCTTCTTGCTCTCCCACCTCCAGGAGAATGTGTTAAACCTTTTTACTCCTCAGCTTTTAGGAAAAAACAAAACAGGCATACATTTGGGAAATTCCAGGCTATAATTGTTGGAGTGTTCTTTCCCAATAAGGTGCTCTCCAGATCTGTTTATTTAAAACTTCCATCAACTTCACACAGCATTGCTTACTGATTTGGAAGACTATAGTTCTTCAAATCCAATAAATATTATTGATGTAACTTTCAAACAAGGCATGAATTGTTTCTCTGAAGTCAAACTATATTTAGAGGAGGTAGGCAGAGAAATCAGGCTATGATGATAACTAAAAGTCCTGGGCACCTGATCTTCACATTATTTCCTCTCTGTAGCCCAACCCAGGTTTCTACTGAATATTCACTGACCCTTAGCAGAAGGTTTCAGAGAGGCATAGGAGACTGGGGGAAGACCCCATTGGGCAAATGAAGTGCTGCAACTCACTATTTACCTCCCTCCCTTTAATACATTTGGTTTAGTTTCATTTTTAAAGACCTTGTCCAGAGCGGCCTGTACGATAGCTTCACTTTCTGTATCCAAAGCTGAGGTAGCCTCATCCAGCAACAGAATTTTGGGGTTCCGCACAAGAGCCCGGGCAATCGCTATCCGTTGCTTCTGCCCTCCACTTAGCTGTGCCCCTCTTTCACCAACCATGGTTTCAAACTTCTGCAAGGCAACAAAGAAACACATTTAACTTCATAACTTAGAATTCATAGTGAGGCTGCCATCAAGGGTAGCATCAGTATGGGTGGTAGAACATTTCAGTTGAAAATAAGCAGCAAGTCAGTCAATGAATAAGAAGTATCAGCATGTTTCTTCTGCAAATACACACTATATTCAATAGCAAGAAAAAATCTTGCACAAAGTATTGGTATTTTAGGGAATGTTTCCCCACCCCCAAAGTGCAAATAACCACATGGTCAACACTATCACTTGGTTTATAGATCATGCAAAGCATATTTGGTTGAACCTTGACTTGATGAATAAATCATCCACAATCTGGTTAACGTATCCATATACATTTACTACAGTTCCCATAATTCCAGTTGGCCCAGCCATGGTGCTTGGAAGTTGTGGCAGTTGTGATCATCATCTGATGGCACCAGGAAACTTGGGGAAAACTGGGATAGATTCCCCTTTCCATTCCTGTGAAAGATTTTCAAAGGCTCCATGCAGCTTTACTGATGCTCTTACTGTATTATCTTAAGTAAAGCTGTGATAAATGAAACATAAATAAACATGGCACTAGGCCAGTAATCCCCAACCTCCTGCCTTCCAGACAGTTTGGGATTACAACTACCATGCTTGCTGGGAACTGCAATGCTAATGCAATGCATCTTTATGTTTCCTCCATCTGCACTTTCATCTGCAACTTAAGGCATTAGAATAACCTAAGGCAAATAGTCAATACAGTATATTTTCCTCACATCAGGTAAATTCATAATGAAATCATAGGCATTGGCTTCTTTAGCAGCTTTTTCCATCTCTTCCATGGTGACATTTTCAGAGCCATATCGAATGTTTTCTGCAATTGTTGTGGCAAATAGCACTGGTTCCTGGTTCACAACGCCAATAATTTCCCTCAGATACCTTAAATTCAGGGTCTTGATATTGTGTCCGTCAATGGTAATCTAAAACAAAGCAAAAATTGCACAAATTCCAGTTGGGGCCGAATAAATACTGGGAGACTATCAGAACCTCAAAGCAAGAAAGAACATCTAACATCTAAAGAATATTTAACACAGTGTTTCTCAACCTTGGCAACTTTAAGAGGGGTGGACTTCAACTCCCAGAATTCCCCAGCCAGCCATGCTGGTTGGGGAATTCTGGGAGTTGAAGTCCACCCCTCTTAAAGTTGCCAAGGTTGAGAAACACTGGTCTAACTAATAATTTACAGAATGGAGCGGAAGGAAGATGAATATCTAGATAGGAATGTGGGAAGATGTGGAAGAGAGGTCTGATTACAAAAAGCTGCTAGTAACAGTCACTGCAGTGGTCTTCCATTGTCAGAATGAAAAAAACAGAACGCAGCTGCCTGTTTTCTCTGGACATAAGAGCATAGGAGAAAAAAGACCTTTTCTATAACAGCCCCTGTCTGCTAGAAATCCTAAAGTCTCCGGCTTCCTTAAGTTTTTTCATTAGACTGTTAATGAAGGTTAAAGTTCTGTTCCCCCACTTTTATGCTGGTTTATCCTACTCTTGGTGTTATTATATGAATTATTTTAATAATTTGAATTGTTTTTATTGTAAATTGATTTTTTTCTTACCGTGCTTTACTATTTAATTATTTTTTTGTATGCCACCTGGTTTCCTTGTATAAGAAAGTATTTTTAAATAAGTAAATAAATAAGTTCTTTATCTTACAAAAATGTTTGTTTATTATTCTTATTTGAAATACTTTCAGGATACAACTGCTCTTAAACCAGTTTAAACTACATAACAGTATTTTATAACAATGTTTAATTTTTAATGTTTAACTAGAGTGGCCAGATTTCCAGCAGTCAATATTAGGACACATTAATTTGTCTCATTCTATGTTGTTGTTTATTCGTTCAGTCACTTCCGACTCTTCGTGACTTCATGGACCAGCCCACGCCAGAGCTTCCTGTCGGCCGTCGCCACCCCCAGCTCCCGCAAAGTCGAGTCTGTCACCTCCAGAATATCATCCATCCATCTTACCCTTAGTCGGCCCCTCTGCCTTCTGCCTTCCACTTTCCCTAGCATCAGCATCTTCTCCAGGGTACCCTGTCTTCTCATTATAACCGCCCAGAGCTCCCTTGTGGGGAGATGGAGCGTTATATAAATTGAAATATAAATAAATAAATAAATTATGTGGCCAAAGTACTTCAGTTTTGCCTTTAATATCATTCCCTCAAGTGAGCAGTCTGGCTTTATTTCCTGGAGTATGGACTGGTTTGATCTTCTTGCAGTCCAAGGCACTCTCAGAATTTTCCTCCAACACCACAGTTTAAAAGCATCTATCTTCCTTCACTCAGCCTTCCTTGTGGTCCAGCTCTTGCAGCTATAGGTTACTATGGAGAATACCATTGCTAGCCATAGGTTACTACAGGGAATACCATTGCTCAATCTATATATTCATACTAATCCATAATTTAATTTCCCAAGAGGTCTGGACAAAAATTGTATTAAAGACTGGAAGTTAATGTTTGGAAGGGCTTCTCTGTTATGAAAAAGTTTTCCATCATGCCAAGTACTTCCTTTTTTATTGGCTCCTGCATTGTATGCAAAATGATCATCATGTCAAACCAAGTTAAGACTTACAAGCAAAAGACCCTTGTAGCTATCATTCCAGCAAAGGGAATGGTAAAGATCTTCTCTTTCATCTCCATCTCCTACTCCACCAGAAGTACCCCAAAATTTGATGAATAAAAGAAATCTCAAGCACTATCAAGAGAGACTGATTATAATACCTGATATCATTCTAACTCTTGCTTCCCATGTTGCCACTTCCTGCTTGACTTCAAGTATTGTACTGACTCCGGCACAATGAAGTTCTTTCCTGCACTGTGGGAAGTTATCTGACATTTAACATAAAATATGTTCCAGGTATCCTCGGATGGCTTCAAATATCTTACCATGCCTTCCATGGGATCGTAAAACCTTTGTATCAGTTGGACAGTTGTACTTTTTCCACAACCACTGCTGCCAACCAGGGCTATTGTCTGTCCACTATTGATCTGCAGATTCAGTCCTTTTAATATCTGAAAGAGAAAAATAGAATAACATGTGTTAGACCACAAGTCACAATGAAATGTGTTCTATTTCACAAAATAATGGCAGAAAGATATACACGCTCCTAGACTGTACAGTCCTAATGAAAGTTCAAACAGAAGAAATAGATGGCAATGAAATATATTTAAGATTAATCTCAATAAATTCTATTGACAAAAAAAGATCTGCAGTTGCTTTGATGCCATATTCATTATTGCTTCAGGACTGGGCATTTATTTATTTACAGGAAATTTTGTCTTTTTTGAAGAAACAAAGAACTAGGAATTGTAGAAGCAAGCATTCAGGGCAGAAACTCAATTACATAGAAATAAAATTTTGCACATTTTACAAAAGACTTTTCCATTCTGGCGCTGTCCAAATGTCTTGGGACTATAAATCACAGAATACTCATGGCGGCTGAGAATTCTTAGAAATGTGGCTCCAGCATATTTGGAGAGGACCTGTAGAAAAAACTAGTTTAAAGCAATTATGTGGCATTTATGCTATGAAGTCTTTCTAGAATTGGCTCAGTGACCTATTTTTCCACCACTTTCTATATCCTTACCAGTTCTAAATAAAGCTATACAGCATTGAGATCTTCCTTTAATATTTGAAACTGATTAGTTACAATTTGAGAGCCAGTCTGGTGTACTGGTTAAGGCATAGCTTTCCAAACTGTGTGTCGCAACACAGTACTGTGTTGCCTGCGGGGCCCAGGTGTGCTGCGCAAAAACCCAGAAGCGCTGATGACCCGCCGCCACACACGGCGGTGGGCCATCAGCACTTCCGGGTTTTTGTGCGGCACACCAGGACACCACCACCACTGCCGCCGCGCATAAAAACCTGGAAGCGCCGCCGCTGTGGCAGCACGTGAAAACCTAAAAGCGCTGCGATAGCGGCATGCGAAAACCTGGAAGCACCGCAGCAGCGCTTCCGGGTTTTCGCGCGCCGCCGTTGGTGTGTCACCAACTGAAAAGTTTGGAAAGCCCTGGGTTAAGACATCAGGCTAGAAACTGGGAGACCATGAGTTCTAGTCCCGCCTTAGGCACAAAGCCAGCTGGGTGACCTTGGGCCAATTACTTTCTCTCAGCCCTAGGAAGGGGGCAATGGCAAACCACTTCTGAAAAACCTCACCAAGAAAACTGTAGGATTTGTCCAGGCAGTCTCCGAGAATCAGACATGATTGAACAGATTTTTTTTTAAAAGGTACAATTTAAATGGCAACAGTAAAAAATACTTCCTGATTTAACTCACAATACCTTGACATCTGGCCTTGATGGATAATTGAAATATACATTTTGGAAACTGAGGTTTCCTGTAATTTTGTCAGGTTTATAGCCACTTTCTGAATAACTATCCATTTGAGGTTCCTATATAAAAGGAAATAAATTAAATCCAGTCAGTTTAATTCCTTTGCAGATTGAAAGCCAAAGAAAATATTGCATGTAAGACATGTAACATGAAACATTACCTATATTGTTTGCTATTTTCACATAAGTAGCCATAATTGGTTTTACACAGTGCACTAAACCAATCTTCCCCAACCTGTGCATCCTCCGGATCTGTGACCTTGAAGTCCAATATTCACAGGAAAGACCATGCTGATCAGGAAATTCTGAGAATTATGCATATCTAGAGGGTATCTTGTTTGTGAAATCTGTGCTAAACCACAGTATCATCATATGGTTTTAGCTTAACATGATGTCTGAATCTAGCCATTGTGATTTATAAGCAATGGGTTATAGATTACTGTGATTTATAAACCCAATCAATTCTGGCCCTAGTCAACAACCTATAGTTAAATACACTTTAGTTTACTGCAATATATGAACTTACATCATTGTTTACAGCCAATTTAGATCTTTAGGAACTACATTTTAACACCGTTCCTTGTTTCTGACCTACTGTCTATCTCCCTTTTCAAAGAATTAGTATATGGACTCTGTCTTGGCTCTGCTTATAGGAATAGAGAAAGGCTCTCATTAAAAGTATACAGAAAGAAAAATTGACCCATCTCCTTTTTAACTCCATGCTCATCAATACATCTTTCAACTTCCGTTTTGGGTTTCTTACAGGGATTTTGTCCCACTCTTCAGCTGTGCCTGCTGGGGTCATACAGTTGTCACCCTCAGTTGGTATTATATACATCAGAGCTTTCCAAACTGTGTGTCATGACACAAAAGTGTGTCACCACACACAGTCTGGTGTGTCGCCACACAACCGAGAAGCGCTGAACATCATCAGCGCTTCCGGGTTTTCCCGCGGCGACACACCAAGGGCGGTTGGTGTGTCGCCACGGGAAAACTTTGGAAAGCCCTGATCTACATTAACCTATCTACATTAATCATTTACAGAGTAAGTGCAAAGATTCATTTAGCTTTACTTTCTTTGGTTGTCAATTGACACACATTACAGTTATTCCTGTATTCCAATCATTCATCTACCCCCTCCTTTATTCTACTCCTTCTCCTAAAAGTATATCATCAACTGGGTTGATCATTTCACTGTAGAGAAAAATATTGCAATCTGTTTTCTCTGCTGACTTCTTAGCCAATGTTGAAACACAGCCTTTTAGCCTTTACTGTTAGTTGTGGGACTTGCATTCACTAAGAACCAGAAAGAGGCAATTAACAATATTTGTAATGGCTAGATTCAAAGAATTACCTTAGGTATGCACAGCTTGGTGGGATTTTTAGGGAAAAAATCCCCATCCTTTGAAAAGCAGATCTGATATACTTGCCGCATGCCCAAAGGCTACAAAATCCAGCCAACCAATAAATGACAGCAAAGCAGACGTCTTTCCGCTATCTAGCGGTCATCTTGATTGTTGCACTATCCAGTTATGGTAGCCCTACTCATGCTACAGCATAGGGATCTAATTGCCTTGTTACCTGGTTTCCACCAATGTTGATTAAAAACCTTTAACAGATCTCCAACTCCCTGGCTCTTTCCATTTGTAGGCATAGCTCCAAAAAGGATACTTACATTGTCTATGATATTAAATATTGCATACGCAGCTCCTCTTGCACTAGCAAATGCTTCTAGGTTTGGAGAGACTTGGCCAAGACTAAATGCTCCTATGATCACAGCAAAGAAGACCTACACAGAAAGAGTTTCAGAAATGTCCATTGTTAGCTATGTAGTTTCCATATGCAGTAATATAACAGTGATGTGGCTGAATTTCAGCAAGCAGAAGAATGTCTACTGGAGGAAATAATGAAGACTGTGAGGAAATGTACTCAGGATAAGGTTTGAATAATTTCATTCAGAGTGCAAATGTAATGGTATATGTAACCATTTCATATTTTGCATTGTAGGACAATATGGACATTTTCACTGAGATGATCTTATCATCAGGGGATTAGAACTCACTGAGTTCTAATCCCCTGCTCTATCAAATTGAGTTTTTAAAGAGGAAATATGGGGTTTCTAATTGCAATATACTTGCTTGCTTATTTGTTTGTTTGTTTGTTTGTTGGACTGCCCTGACTCCCAATGACTCTGGGTGGTTCACAAGTAAAAACATTAAAAAACCCATAATAGACAAAAATAAAGGAATAAAATTAAAGTCAAATATACTTAAATACATGCACACAACACAACTAAAACAGAGTGATGTGTAATAATGCAAGCTGGTCTGGTCTTTGGGCTGAAGTCGATGTTTTCACTTGACACAATGGACAGGAGAGACTCCAAATACTGCTGGTTCATGACATCTTTAAATAAGTGAAGAGACACAAAAGACCAAGATCTAAGAAAATGGACTGTAATCTAATTGCACTACTTGGAGATTTGGGAAGAAACCTCTTTGCATAGCAAACCATTCCTATAAAGTTGGAGAGGACAATAATAATTTCAGGAGAGTGGCTGAGGGTTTGGGCAGTAACATGAAGTAGATAAGTCTATGTTATAATGTCAGCCCTTCAAGGTAGACCAGACTAGGAAACCAAAGTCATGGAGGCTAATACTACTTTTATCATAAGGTTATAGTATCAGAATCTTGCAAGTCTGAATGCGCTTCCCCGCCTCCCTCCCTTTATCTTCATGAGAACTAGCGATGGTCTTGTCTGAGATGCTTTCTCAGATTACAGTTCTGCCCCCGACTCAGGTTTCTTTTATCTAAACGTTGTCTTGGTAGTGGCTCTTCCTCCTGTTTCTCAACGTCGTTCCTTCTACCCATTATATCTATATATGGGTGGGGCTGGGATTTTCTGCTTTTCTCTTTTTTAGCAGGTTTTTTTTAAGTTTTTAAATAGGGGTTAAGGCTAGTTTTGCTTTTGAACTGTGGTGTTGGAGGAAAATTCTGAGAGTGCCTTGGACTGCAAGAAGATCAAACCAGTCCATACTCCAGGAAATAAAGCCAGACTGCTCACTTGAGGGAATGATATTAAAGGCAAAACTGAAGTACTTTGGTCACATAATGA
The DNA here is from genome assembly GCA_023362775.1 of Charina bottae. Taxonomy (NCBI): domain Eukaryota; kingdom Metazoa; phylum Chordata; class Lepidosauria; order Squamata; family Charinaidae; genus Charina; species Charina bottae. The sequence continues at coordinate 44,659,809 of JALMGJ010000007.1, read as the reverse complement.
GAAGACAGGATACCCTGGAGAAGATGCTGATGCTGGGGAAAGTGGAAGGCAAAAGGAAGAGGGGTCGACCAAGGGCAAGATGGATGGATGATATTCTGGAGGTGACAGACTTAACCATGGGGGAGCTGGGGATGGTGACGGCCGACAGGAAGCTCTGGCGTGGGCTGGTCCATGAAGTCACGAAGAGTCGGAAGCGACTGAACGAATAAACAACAAAATAAGGCTAGTTTAGATCATATGCTATACTGTACTTTTTAAAATATCGCGAAACCAGGAATATCTCAGAATGGGTCAAGATCTACAAATGGCAGGCATGGCCTTGTGATCAAATTTTGCAGGTTTTGACTTCCCCCTATAGGAAACTATGTTGCATAAAAGGAATTGTAAATTTCAGTTAGCCTACCCCTTCCAAGCAGCATGAACATTATTTTTGACATCTATGAACATTATAAAATAGGCTGTGTGCTACACGTGGTTTAATTGGCTGTATGCTCCAATATTTACTGAACCTGATAAACCAAAAATTCTATTGCAGAACCATGCTTTTGTACTATGTTCAGCTGCAATGCCAGGCAGTGCTTGGCAAAACAGGGAAGCATTCAGTAACTCTGCGCCATTTCCTAAATGAAAGTCTTAAAAGCATCCTGGTTCAGAAAATCTACAAGCAAAATATGTGGTGGTCTCACGTCTCAGGCCTTTCATATTTAAGAGCTACAGTTGCCTCTAATACTTGGCAGGCAAAAAGAGAAGGAGAAAAATAAATGTGCTATATAAATATAGGCTCCCCTTTCCAGCTAGGAATGTTTCTAGGCAGAAAATATGCAGTGCCTCCCCAAACAATAATATACAGCTTTATTTGTCTTGCCTATCCACTTGAATGATTGTGGAAACTGGCCAGATAATCATGCTGGGCTGCACAATGAAGGGAAGCTACTACATGGGCTCAGGCATACTCCAAGTGACAGCCTGGATTAAGGGAAACTGAAGTGGGACGTTAAGGAAAGGGCAGGGAAATTAAGGATAACGAAGTAGGAATCCAGTGAACAGATCAGCTCCCAGCAGACCTTGGATCAAAGGACCCAGTAAGAGAAGCAGAGGAACAAAATAAACAGAATCAAAAGCATATTCTTAAAGGGAAATCCAGCCTTGCAAAAGCATCTTTGTCACGAAATAAAGTGGAGCAAGGGTCCTCTTGCATAAGCTATTTCTACATACAGCTAAAGGAAGGAGCAACAGGGATGAATGGGAATGCCACTCTGCAGGTTCAAATCAAGGGGAAGTCTATCTGACCTGGTGCTTCCAGGACACCCACAAGCAAGATAGGAAGTTGATAGCCATCTCTCAGGACAGCACATATGAAATAAAATATACTATGAAGACTCCTTCAAGTTAAGCTCAACTCCACAAAATTTTCTTGGCAATAATACAGACAAGGGTCGCCATTGCTCTCTTCCAAGATAGTGTTTGACCTTCCCATTCTAGTCTACTGCCTGGGATTTTGTAGTTATCTCCTAGATGCTTATCTTTTCAGGATCAACCAAAGCTCTAACTGGATGAAATAAAATAGGCATGGCTTTGTTCACCTGCATTTGCAAAGTTCTTTTTGCACCATAAAGACCCAGCTTTTGAAACTGATTATTTTTTTGCAAAAGAAAATTGTACAGCTGTTTGCCAACACTTACTGTAAGGACTTTCCCAATACTGTAACCTTCGTCTAATATCAATGTAGTTCCATACCAGAAAGCCAATGCATAGGAGGCATATATTAATAAGAAAGCAACTCCAAGGGAAATGCTGGTCGTCATAGCCTTCCTTATTCCAATGTTTTTAGCATCTTCTAAATTTTTATGGTATCTGAAAGAAGAATGGCACACTCAGTATATTATATAATTGCACTGGACACAAAATGCATTTTCCTCTCAATTATATTGTCTATGGTTATTGATATACCTTAAGAAAATGTATAGTGTATTCATGTGTTTTGCTTGTTATCATAATTCTATAAAAATATTTCTGTGCAAAATTAATGATTACAGCCAACCAGTTGTCTTTTGACTCAAGGAAAAAGGAATAAGCAATGTCTATGCTAAATGAAAAGCCCTATCTTGAACTGGCCAAATGGTCAAGTTCTCTATCAGTCTTTCCTGCCACAAAATAGGAGGAGGAAGGAGTATTAGGTATGTTCCCCACCTTGAGTTATTTATAAAAAATAATAAAGGCGGGATAAAAAATCTTTTAAAAAGTGTTACATTATGTCATTTTGGCCAAGATTAGTTATTCTAATTATTCAGTTATTCCCTGATACATGCAGCTATAGTGTCCTTTTAGTAGCAGCTTGTGTGTGTGTGTGTGTGCGCGCACACACGCACACAACTCATATTCAAATTCATTTAATTTCCTTTTTTATCATGAACGGATGTGACTAACACTGGAAAGCTACTGCAAGTCCTGCGTGTTCCATTTTTCCATTACTGCTGATTAGCAAATGGACGAGAGGAATCAGGAAAAAAGAAACAGAAGCAGATTCTCTTTTCTGCTCTAAAGTGCTCTATTTCATTGCAAATGTAGAGCATCACTGAGAAGCAAGAAGAAAGACCCCAAAGTTGCAGTCCTGCAGGAGTTTTTCATATCAACTCCCTGCTGGTTGAAGACAATAGGAGCTGTAGTCCAAAAGATCTGGATGGCACCAATTTGACAAGGCTAAAGATGAACTCTCATGCCTTAACAGGGATGGGGAAGTGTGGAGATGGAGGCTACTGGTCTATCGCTTACTTGCTTTTGGAAGAGGTCAAATATACAGAATGAAATGAGCCGGATGCATGGACATAACACCCCCAGAGAGTCTGGGTAAAATTAACAAATTTTCCTGACCTTTCAATTTCTTTCTTCTGTCCTCCAAAAGCTATCACTGTTCTGATGGCGCCTAGGACCTCCTCAGCAACTGACCCAGCTTTTGCATATGCAGCAAGTTCCTGGTTGGTGAATGCAGAAAGGATCTGTGGAAAAGAACAAAGTTTTGACCTTTCCATTCAAAGCAATTCTCCATGAAATCTAACACCAGCTTCATTTTTTTTACATAAGCATCCCCAGTGGCACATTGAAGATTAGACACTGCCCATCCCACAAAAAAGTCTACAATATGTTTCTTCTTAAAATAAAGTTCTGCCTGCCCCACCTTTGTTCCCCTTCCCTTGGCCAGCACTCTCCCTTCCCCACCTTTCTCTCCTCTTCTTAATAGCTCTGGCGTCTTTCTTTTCTTCTCCATTGCATTTAATTTTTAAAGAATATGAACCCATTGTACAATGTGGTTGTGCCCAGTATCTTGATTTTTTTTTCAGAGGACTCTTTGGCAACACCATATTTTGCTGTCAATCTTCTGGAGAACCCAAGATACCAGCTGTGACTTTATTCTGTAGCCAGGCCAAATTCTGGACAGCCACCAACAACGTCCATCTTACCCTTTAGAGAAGTTTCACAGCACTGGGCAAAGGTTTTTACTGTTGTGTTTTACTCTCCTATTGAGCTGCCTTTGGCTCCCTTCTGCTGGCCAATAAGAGGCTAGATAAAATCACAACCTGCTATGCCTGATCTTTTCTCCCCTCGCCATGGTTGCTTCTCATGGCAAGGAATTCTTTTGAAAACTGACTACTGGGATGGGAGCAGCAAAGGGCAAGGATGGATGTGGAGAATGGGGGAGCAGGCAAAGGCACCATGTTGCCTTGGCTGTAGGAGAGAGACACATTTACAGTAGAAGAAAACTTGTTAACCACCAAAGGGCAATGTTTAAACAGCTGAGCTTCCCAAGTGCCAGGCAAGCCTCCAAGTATGGAGACAAGCAGAGTAATTGTCCCCAAGTGTGAAAAAGCCCTCTCTTAAAGGACAAAGGACACTTTCACATCATCACAATTTTCATTCTCCAGATTGTCAGATGCAGGTTGCAGATTATCTTCTCTTTGGCTGAGTCAGAAATGCTGAGTAGAGAAGTGAAATCCCCTAACTCCTACTCCACACAAAAGAGAAAGAAAGCAAAAAAGCAAGCATCCTGGGGCTTCGCATGCCACTTATCCCATGCGGGAGAGATGTGCTGGGGTGTGTGGGTGTGGGTGTGCACGCGTGCACTGATGGCAACTTGCAGGGGATTCCACAAGGGGGTCAAAAAAGTCAATCACGGCTGAGCAACCAAAGCCCCATCCCCTGTTATGTGTGCCACACGCAAATAATCTTGCTTTACTGTCAAGACACAATTCAGGAAAATTCAGTAGAGTTTTCGATTAAAATATACCAATCTGTATCCAAAACTAATAAATCAGGGGCCAGCAATGAACCAAGCATGTTTCTTCCTTCTTCCCTGAAAGAAGGTATATTATATCCTCTGCCACCCAGAATGTTTTGCTCATGACATGCAGCCCCTGGACATACATTTATTATCCCTGCTATTATTTCAAGAAACACAGAAGCAATCAAGACCTCATTTTGGAGGGAAACGCAATGACGTTTTCATGATTGAAAAGAGTGAATTGTGTACTCTACCATTACATTTCAGCAAACGTATACCTGCCTTTGCCCAAATTGCAGCTGAGATTCCTAGGACAGGACTGATGGCAAGGATGACAAGAGTCAGTTTCCACCCTTCAATGAATCCGACTATAAATCCTGTTAGAAATGCTGCTATTCCCTGAATTAGCATTCCAATTTTATCACCCATTCCTTCATTGATTTTGGAGACATCCCTAAAAACAAGTTAGAGCAAACTGGTTAGGGCAATATTCAGGAAATAACTACCAAAATGCATTTTTCCTGCTTTTCTGACATACTTCAATTGTGCAGGTACAGCACAGTTTGAGTACATACATGGGTACACAATATACATCCCCCCTACCAGAAAACACACATTCTACAAAATATAGCACCAGAGGTAAGTTATATGTTGAAAAGAAGCAAATATTTACTCTAGTTATCATAGTTTTAGTTATCATAATTATTCTTTTCCAAAAGCCATTCAGATGAATATGTCTATTTTTTAAAAAGCTCATGATATGAAAGGATATTTTTTGTGTGCCAAAGCTTCAATACTCCAGAATACATTTCATTATGTCCATGAGATATTATGGCAGGTAGTTGTATCAGGAATAAAGGGGGAAATTTAGATGCAATGTAAAGTACAATGCAAAGAATCTTTGTCCCTGGACCTTTGCCATCTAGACATACTTTACCATCTACACATACTATACACATACTATTACAGGGCTGAACTTTACTAACACACATTAAGCAGTTGGGATTTTACTTTAAAGTTAATCAAACTGGTAGATTAAATTAACTACTGAAGAAAAAGCATGAAATATGTACTCACTCTATAAGTCGTGTATTTAGTTCCCCAACATCATTTACATCAAACCATCCAATTTCTTGCCTCATGATGGCATGGAAAAATTGTTGCCTAATTCTTTTGATCTGGCGGCCAGCTGCAAGTGTCCAACATGCAATATATGCGTAGGCAGAGACAAGAACTCCAGCTCCTATGCCTGAATACTGGTATGCATAACTAAAATGCAATATTGTAGAGGCAAATTCAAGAAGGTAATCTATGTTTGTCGGTAGCATCATAATTAGTCTTAGGAAAAATTGATCATAATGTAGAAAGTATACTCAGTGTAAGAAACTAAAATTGTTATCTCAAAGCAAGAACATGATGGATCTCACCAAAAGAATATCTGGTCTATTAGATTTTTTCACAGTTACTAGTCAAGGTCCTAAAAAAGTAATATGAGCATAACATTGAGCCAAATAGGCTTCCTATTCTTCTCAAGACATCTGTATTCAGATGGAAGTATCCTCTCTAGTCCTGAAGGTGAGTCTTGTTCAACCTGGTGCCTTCTGAATAAGTTAGGCTGTATCACCCGACATACAGTACATAGCTAGTATGGCTACTTGCTCCACTGCCTGGTGGATTATGAGACTTCTAGTCCTACACACCATGAAGACAACAGCTTGGGGTAGTTGTCTTCATGCCTTCAGCTTGTCTTCATGTCTTCAGCTTGGAGTAGTTGTCTTCCTCCAAACAGTCACTCATGCCCTGGTCATCTCCTGCATAGCCTACTGCAATGCGCTCTACATGGGGCTAACTAACCTTGAAGAGTATCCGGAAGCTACAGCTGGTGCAGAATGCAGCCGCGCAAGCAGTTTTGGGAGCCCCAAGGAGGGCACATTGCTACGCGAGCTGCATTGGGTGCCAGTTTGCTTCCAGGTCCAATTCAAGGTGTTGGTTATTACCTTTAAAGCCCTTCATGGCATGGGTCCAGCTACCCGAGGAACCGCCTCACCCCTGTTACATCGACCCGTCCCACCCGGTCAGGCAGAGAGGGCATGTTACGGACCCTGTCCATGAGGAATTGCTGATTGGCAGGGTCCAGGAGGAGGGCCTGGAACAAGTTACCCCTGGAGGTAAGACAGGCCCCCACTCTCCCGGCCTTCTGGAAGGGGCTTAAGACATGGTTATGCCACCTTGCTTGGGGTGGGAGGGGGGATAGCCATTCATGGGTGTGGTTGGCACCATGATGGTGCCAAGGATAAGATCTTATTGCCATTTTGAATTTTATATTTCATATTTCGTATTTTTATATTTTTATCTGTATTTTAATGTATTTATATTTATATTTATATTGTAGTGTTTTTAGTGTTTTGTCATTTTATTATCTGTAAGCCGCCCAGAGTCATTGCATGCGAGATGGGCGGTAGACAAATATGACAAATAAATAAATAAAGCAAAATTTACACAGCATTAAGCCATCTTGACGATGAATAAATTTATATTGGTGTAATCTGCAGAAAGATTCTTGTTGCAGACATACAGTAGGTATCTGCAGCTAGCCAAAATGATGAAACATGTGTCATGATGTCACAATGGAAGCTCTGCCCCTTTGTATTTTTATGTTACCTGACGCACACCCCTTGCCCCTTTCTGTCGATGCCCATGGTTGTAGGGTGGTAGAAGCCTACATGTAAGATACTGGGGGGAAAATAGCAGATTGGGCAGGAGCCATTTTTGGCCTCTTTGGTCCCATTGTTGCATAAATGCAGCTACCTGAAGTATATGATTTGCACCCTTCCACTAATTCCCTAGAATCTGAGTTGTCACCAACATCAGAATGCACACTAAAACAGCCTTCCCTAAACTGATGACTTCCAGATTTGTTGAAGTAGAGTTTGCAGGCTGTCTCTGGAGTTGTACTCCAACACACTGATACTCATCAGGCCCTCAACTGAGTGCCCTCCCTCCAAACTACAACATCCATGATAATTGATGTACAACGTATTTTCCCCAGTAGCTCTTCTACTTGGGACTGATAACATGTTTGCTCTGATCATCCCTTCATATGTGGTGCTGATATACTGTTTTATCAGCATCCCCGCTTGCTATATTGTGGCTAGCTAGGGTACATCTATTCAGTATGGACTACAGACATAATAATTAAGAGGCATCACCTTAATCAGGAACTTGCCATTTTTGTTTTCTGAATGTTATAGTCAACAACCTAACCTGAGACTAAAATGGCTTCTTTACAGTATAGGCAACTTCACTGCTTGCATTTTATCCAGACTTATATACTTTGTTACTGGAAGTTATTTAATCCGTGTTTAAAAATATGAAAAATTTAAATGAAGATCTCAGCTATTACACACATGCACATATAAACATGTCAAATATATAATGTATAATGATATATATTAATTCAAGGTACCTTATCATTTGTTCTTCTAAACTCTCAAAAGGTGGGCGGGAAATATTAATTAAAGGTATATTCTCTAAATGGAAGGGAAAAAAAATGGTGTAATAACAATTAAAGACAATATTAAGGTAATATTAGCAACTTAAGGCAATAAGATGTTTAATTCACTTTTTGTACCCAATCCAGATCATTGGCTCTGATCTATTCCCAGTCACTAGACTAGATTATAAACATTTTTAAAGATGTATTAAGTATCAAGTGGCATCCTTTATTTATATTCAATCAATTGCCTGATAGATTCTTTGTGGCTATTTCTCCAACTCTCTTCTTATTACAGAAACATCTTTGCTTTTCAGCAAGCTTTTGAATGACTGCACATATATAGAATCGATTGCCAAGGTCTCTGAAAAAGTATAATTGACTTGGTCATATGCACTAATTCAGCCCTGATGTCTTGCTGGCATATTTGATTAACTAGCCAAGAATATTGCTGTTAATGACTCCAGCTATTTTAATATCCCAAATAACATTCCATGGTTTCTGCTTGGTACCTTTTTTTCTTGAAAACAGATATGTATAGCATTAAATATAATTTGAAAAAAGATGGTATGATGATTCACAGGAAGATAGCAAAATGAAGAAGTGCCTGCTTGTTTTACCAGTTTGGCTTGTGATCCCAGTCCTCCTTGCTGTTATACAGGTAGACCTCGCTTACTGACTGCCTCGTGCAGCAACCATTTGAAGTTACGGCAGTACTGAAAAAATAACTTTGCAACCAAGGTGCGCATTTACTACCTTTGCGCTCGCTCTCTCTCTCTCTCTCTCTCTCTCTCTCTCTCAGTCACGTGTTCACCATTACAGTCAGTTAGTACACGCTGTCCTGTGCCTAACCCATTTCTTTTCTTTTCCTCCCCTCGCAGAGTGGAGAGATTGGAGAGGAAGAGATTACAAGAGAGTAAGCAGGCACACAATGCTAGTGCATTCCTTTCAATGTATATTCCCCATTGTATGCCTGCTTACTCTCTTGTAATCCCTTCCGCTCCAATGAATATAAATACAAACATTTATTCCCTTATTGCTAATTATCCCAGCATGGGGGTGAGCATTCCAAAGGGCAGGGCAGTGGGGAAAAGGAAAGCAAGTCATGGTAATATGATTTCCCACTTAGCAACCACTTTGCTTAGTGACAGAGTTGCCGGTCCCAATTGTGATTGCTAAATGAGGACTATCTGTATCCAAGTTAAGTAGGCTTTCTCCTAGAGAAAATAGGAGTTAGGAATACTACAGCTATCTCTTGTATATTCACTTCTTTGTCCATAACAGGAAGTAGTAAAGCTCAAAAAAGTTATGTTGGGGAGTACTTAGGACTTCCTGTTTAAGGAGTTCATTGTCCTTGTTTTTATGGCTCCATTAAAAAGCCCTTGGATCTAAGATTGTCAGAAATGGACAGTTTAAGCTTAGGACTACATGTAGCCCCTAGAATCAACCCTGACTACAGTTGGCAAAAATAGGTAGCATGGTTTCTTGCCATTTTGTGGTGGAAAACACTTAAAAATATAGTGTAAGCTCTAAAATAGATTTATACTTTATAGAACAAAGAAAAATGCCAAACTGCTGCAACAAATAAGAAAATAATTTGAGCATCCACAAAATGTTAACTTTTGTTCTTAAATGTACATGTTTATTTTAAATGCATATGATTGCTACTTGAAAGGGCTGGTCTTGCTTACTTCTAAATGGGCATGCATATGATTCGCAAGGGCTCCCACAGTTATTTTTTATTTTGGTCTCACACACTTTCATTTTGACTCCATCTGGTTTCGGAATATGGCCTTGTACAAGAGGATCCCAGTCTAATTTGGTATAAGGCAGCTTTCCTATGTTGCTATGACTGCTCACATGCTCCAAAGATTATTCATTATAGCCATAGTCTTGGTTTTGGCAAACGATTCTATTTTGTTTATAATATTTATTACCTGTGTTAGGTATATCTATCTGTCTATATGCATCATGCATCATGCACCTTTTGTCTGAGTTTCTTCTCTTGCAGTATTCTGGTAATGCGATCAGAGTTGCTTAGAACTCCTTTATCAACATATAGTCATCAATGTAAGACCAGAATGCTCTTGTCTTGTATACCCTGTACTAGCCAATGCCAATAGTCAGCTGCCTACTGAACTTTTGGCATTTTTCTTAAGGATCAGTTATAAGAGCACATGCTTCCATTCTCTCCTTCTCTGCATCCTTTTCATGACATCATCGACTCCTCTTACCTACAGGAAGACGTCCCGAATCAACAAAGCTGTTTGTCATATCTCCAAAAACAATCATCATAACTGGAAGGGAAGCCCCATGAAGGGCTGCAAAGAGGGTGCCCAGTATCATTAATAATTTATCCAGGGAATCGGAGTAACGAAACTGAAAAGCAAATTATTCATATGGGAAAAGACATTTGTCCACTTACTGATGTCTATCATACACTTAGAACACATACTTCTGGGAGAGTATCCCACAACTAACAAACAACATTTATTGACTTTTCATTTTTTCTAATTCTTGCATTAAACGAGGCAAACAGTTACGGTTCAAATTAATGCCTTAAAACATCGTGATCTGGAACCTTCTTAAAAAAGTAGCTTGAATGTAAAATTACCAAGTTGCACCATAATATTCACAAGATGAGTTTTCTTATTGACCATTATTGAATTTGAATATACAGTATAAACACACACACTGTTGTTTAGAAAGTTTTGCTATTTTAATTTTAAATTTTAATTTTAAAAGAGCCAATTTGATGCAGTGGTTAAAGCATCTGGTTAGAAACCAAGAGACTGAGAGTTCTAGACTCTAGAGTTCTAGTCCTGCCTTAGGCACAAAGCCAGCTGGGTGACCTTGGGCCAGTCACTCTCTCTCAGCTCTAGGAAGGAGCCAATGGCAAACCACTTCTGAAATCTTGCCAATAAAACTGCAGAGACTAGTCAGGCAGTCGCCAGGAGTCAACACTGATTCGAAGGAACCAAAAAAAAAAACAAACCCAAAATTTTAAAACTTACTATTGTAAACAGGCTGACCATATTAGGCTTCTCCTTTTTTCTTTCCCTGTAAAATAATGTATAGCTAAATTTCATTTTTTTCTCTATAAAGAACCATATTTACACAATTCAAATAATAAACAAGAAACATAATTTGCACTTCTCATAATTTAGGTGTCTCTGAAAATGAAAGTGCTGCTGATCCTAACTGAGATGCTTTAAGATCTGGGTTATTCCATAATGTTACTTTAGCATGAGAAAAGAATCAAAATCCAATTTTCCAGAAATAGCACACCACACTATTTGAATGAATGTAACGGTCAGGGTTCACAGTTGAATCCTGCCATTAATTGTGTAGTGTTAGTGTAAGGCTTGTGACTGTGAGGAGGGGGTAAGCTGTGCCAAGTACAGTGTTGTGGTTTTCATCGGAGACTGTGGAATGCGGCACCAAGGTCGGCCACCTGCAGGAGTCGGAGGAAGGCCTGGGAACGGAGAGGGAAAGTTCTGGACACTGACATCATTGACACTGCGAAATTGGCGCGCAGGGGGGAGAGTTAAGTTAGGGCTGTTTGGCGGGAATCCGGCATTCGGATCTTTGGGAGTGTTTCAATTTACATGTATCCTTAATAAAGCTTATTCTGCATTTCAATGAAGTGCATTGAGAAGTGTTTATTGGGGCATTGAAATTGGAGTCATTATAGTAACAGGGTCATGAGTTATATTTAATCTGTTTTATTTTGAACCACCAAATTGTGTTTTTCTCCCAACTCATTTTAATGTTAATTATTGTTACATGCTGATGATATTTTATTGTTTATTTCTGAACTTTTCACTTTGGTTCTGGATTCTCTGTTAATTGACCTAAGTCAGAATTGATGCAAATAAATAAAGAATTGTTTATCAGTACATTAGGTAAAGGTAAAGGTTTTCCCCTGCACAGTCATGTCTGACTCTAGGGGACGGTGCTCATCTCCATTTCTTAGCCGAAGAGCCAGCGCTGTCCGAAGACGCTTCCGCGGTCATGTGGCTGACATGACACGCGCGGAACGCTGTTACCATCCCACCGAAGTGGTACCTACTTATCTACTTGCATCTGCATGCTTTCGAATTAACAACACAATAGACCCTAATCAAGGAATTATTAACTCAGTCAATCAACCAAGCAGCAAACAACAATCCAATCAAGGTACTACCAAGGAGAGTACAACACCCCCACCAACACAGGCAGGACAAGCCATGGTATATAAACAGAGAGCAAGTTCCACTCCCTTTTCGCACTGAAGATGTTGCCTAGCCTGGTAATGAAACGTCTGCAAGAAAACAACAAGGCTCAGAGAGCACCATGGACTCCACATTAGTACTTAATTAGTACATTAAGTAATGATAATGTGTATAAATGATTCCATGTGATATTTCTCAAATCATTACATCAAATATGAATGTTATATAAAGATATTTCATTTGATATTGATAGATGGGAGTCTTGAAACTTATCCTTTTCAATCTAATTTTTTTCACATTTTTTTTTTGGTAAAACCATAAAATCTAAGTAGTTAGAACTCATTGGAGTCAATGAATTTTCAAATAATCATAATTCCCTAAATCCAGAACTGATCCATAGACACTGTAAGCAGGAGAAAAGCATTTGAGTTTTCCTGTGCTTTCAGTGGCTGAGTTCACACACTGTGCTCTGCTATAATGTGGTTTGTTTGGTTTTGTACTGTATGAACTGTGGTTTATAATCAATAATCTAATTGCCCGGCATTATATGTCTACCAAGCCATTATGGCTTGCTCAGCCAACTAGGATTTAAATGAACTATGGTTTATCAACTGATGTGTGAATACAACAATGTAAGGATTCTAGAGCATGTGCTTGTAACACAAGTGGACAACTTATTATAACGAAAGTTCTCATTTTCATTAAGGTAAACTTTGGGTGAATACATGCAACTCAGGGGTATTTTATCCTAGCCCAGAAGAATATGATGGGAAAGATGGGAAGATCTGCTGAATCTATGCCTATCTACAGATAGGCTCTATAAGGAGGAAGGACAGAAAGTGGCAAAATCTAATATTTTTGTCCCACTAAATGTTCTCAGCTACCAAAAACAAACATGAAAGCAATATACATATGCAGATATATTTGTAGACTTTCACCACGTGATGTTGATGCAGAACATACGCAACACAGGGATTTCTTAAATGATATTCCCTTTTTTTAAAAATAATTCTCTTGTCACTGAAAATCTTGAGGCATGTATTTGCAATAAAACTATTGTAAAATGTAAAGGAAAAAGGAGAAAATAACAAGACTGGAATAGTGAATAAATAAACAAGTGACTAGACTAAAATGAAAGCTCTCAGTAAAACAGTATAAATGCCCTTTTACAGCAGATGAATGACAAGGACACTAAGAGGTTTGCAACCCTAAAAATTGCTGTTTAGCTTATAATCCATGGCATGACAGCAAACTTGTAGAATATATTAGCTAGCTCTGAAAAGTGGTATATTTCAAAATGATGTTTGGCCTCCATAAAAGAAAGCATTATGGAGCATAAATCAGATAAAAGCACCAACTGAAAATGCAAAAAACCAGCCAACTAAAACAGAAAAACCTACTTTTTGCTTCCAGAAGCATCTTCAGTTACAATATTCTCCTCATTAACATTTCCATTAATATGTTTCTTTCCTTCATTTTCAGAAACCATTTCTACCTGAGGAAAAAAATGACTTTCACAGGAAATTAAATTATAAACCAATATATTGTTTAAAGGAATATGCAGCCACTAAACCAGGAACACAAATACACACACACACACACACACATCTTTGGAATTTTTAAACAATGGAAATAATATTGAAAACCACTATTTGGTAATTTGGTTGATTAAATAAAGCACTATCTTGGATGTTCTTGCTCCAGTTACATAGAAATTTATACAGTCTCTCTGTCTCGAACTTTCGAGAGAGAGAGAGAGAGAGAGAGAGAGAGACACACACACACACACACACACACACACACACACACAGAGAGAGAGAATTGGAATGTTGGATATTATTTCAGGAATTCACCTGTATCCAAATTGATTTTATAAAGTTAACAGGTGAGAGATTTTTTGTAGTTTATTGAACAGTAGTTTACACAGAGGAAAAATGAGGAGTAATACAAAAAATAATATGAATAAATAAAAAGTAAAAGGCACTACTAACAAGAAAGATGGAAATTTGTTCATAATTTCATAATTCATAATTTCATCGTTTCATAATTTCCATCTATCATAAGAGTTGACAAAGTTACACCTGTTGCTATTAACAGAATGAACACAATCTGCCAAAACTTGACAAAAGTATGATTCCTCCCTCTGAAAGTTCAGCCGGGGCGAGAACAGCAGGGTCCTCTTAGGAGAGCATTTTACTTAGATATCATATATTTCCCCCCCTTTTTAAACAGTAAAGTTTTAAACTTTAACAGTTAAGTGCACAGTCTGTGTAACCCAGTGAAAAAGATAAAAACAGGGACTTACCGTTTTGGATATATTGATTGCCTTTTGTCTTTGAAGGATTCAGTCCTAAGGGTTGAGCAACGATGATGGGCTGTAGATTGGTGGAATTTGTTCAGTTACACCTAGCAGTTATAAAGGAACAGTTTATTGTGGCCGACGATTGTCAGCAGCTGTCCTTCCCCTTGTCCTTGCTCTAGCCCTGGAAAGATAAGTCCATGCTGATTGAACTCCACCCCCGCCATAAATATTAAATAGCTACAGTAATATTTAACAAAGTTTGAATTGTCAATTATGAACTCTTGCCCGATTACTCCTCCCTAAGAAAGAGTCCCTATGGTTAAACCAAAGTCTTCTAAGATCAGCATTTGTTTCTCCAAATAGTGATCGGAGTATCAATGTCCTACTTTCTCTGTTTTTTGGTGGGCAGGAGGGGAGGAATCATTTTCAAAAATTTATATAAATAACAGAGAACAAAAGAAGAAGAAATATTTGGAGGGAAAATAGAGCTAGGGAATAATGTGAGATAAAGAGAAAAAAAGAAGAGGAAAAAAATAACAGTAAGAAAAGACAGAGTGAAAGCATTGTTGCCATGCTCTTTTCCAAGTCTCTCTTGATAGGGAAGACATCTATTTATTTATCTATTTATTTGTCTGATATCCTGCCTTCTGTCCAGGAGCTCAGGGTGGTGTAGATAGTGCTTCCTCTTTCTCTTTTTCTGTGCAACAATACGCCGGTGGGGTGGGGTGGGCTGAGAGAGAATAACTGGCCCAAAGTTGCCCAGAGCTCTTCCATGGCTTGGGTGAACTAGGAAATTGGCCTCCCCACTCCTCGTCCACATTAATTACTGCACCCACACTGGCTCCCACAGCACTAGGGCATTCCTTTCTTGACAGCAGGGCTTGTGGTACCCTCTATAGGCTGATTTTGAAAAACTACGCAGAGTCAGATTTGGTTAGTACACAAAGAGAAGACCACAAGGAACGCCAGGGTGGTTGGCAAAAAATTGCTTGTGTGTATCCATGAAGTCACCAGGAATCAAGTTCAACTCAAAAGAGTCTTTACTTTTATTTTTACCTTTATGATAGAACATACAGCAGAGGGTGGGTCTCTGAAGAAATCTTTGAATTAAAGTAATATCAAAGAATTATTCTGAGTATATTGGACGCAGCAAACCATTTAGGGCTTTGACGCAACTGAGGTCAAACGAAGTGGCTTAAAAAGTGCACATAAGAAAGCATGCTAGCTGCCACATTTTACATCAACCAACTTGCCAAACACTTTTCAGTATGCATTGAGTTACAGCAAAAGTCTTCCAAACAGTTCCACCAATCATCCTTCTACTTCTTTAACTAGGTACTCCCCTTCTAAAGTGGCAGTATTGCTAAATGGATGTCCATTTCCCCTCAAGTTACTGCTTGCTCTGTCCTTTATGGAATTTTAATGGCTTGTTAGGTTTACATAATTTACTTATTTATTTAGCTAAATATTTCTAACCCTCCCAATATCATAAATCTCAAAGCAAGGTATAATTAATTGAACAATTCAGCAACAGCCTTTAAAAAAATACTAATTTACTTATTTATTTTATATCCTGCCTTTATTATTTTTATAAATAACTCAAGGCGGCAAACATATGAAATACTCCTTCCTCCTCCTATTTTCCCCACAACAACAACCCTGTGAGGTGAGTTGGGCTGAGAGAGAGGGACTGGCCCAAGGTCACCCAGCCAGCTTTCATGCCTAAGGCGGGACTAGAACTCACACCCTCCTGGTTTCTAGCCCGTTGCTAGAATACTAAAACACTAAAATACACTTAAGTTGAACCATGTAAAATCCAAAGGCTTCTGTAAAATTTTAATGTGCTCCTAAAACGAAGTCAATTTTGATGTCAGCCAGATTTCTTTTTTTAATAAGAATTTTATTAAGTTTAAAGCAAAGATAAAAACTACAAAAAGAAAAAAACTACAAAAGAAAAAGAAAAAAGTGAGAAAACAGAAAATGAAAAAAGATTTTTTAAGAAATTACAAGATGACTTCCGACTTTCAACAACAATATACAACAATTTCCATAATTAATCCCTTACTCTAAATCTAACCAAGATCACATTATTTCTATAAATTTCTATAAATCATCCATAGACACATTATAAAAATCACTAAAAACAATTGCTCCTTCCCCTTATATATAAAGAAAAATAAACAAATACTGTATATAAACCTCTAAATCAACTCCCCCCCCCCAAAGGAACCCATTTATTTAAATATTTCCTTCCTACCACTATTCTATATATTTCTGGCCACTATATTAAAAATCAAATTATAAAAACATTTAAATTGTCTACGTTTATACTTATATAACAAGCTTAACCCTATTAAACCTAAAACCAAACACTTATTCTTATATCTTATAAATCTTAAAAGATCAAACAAACTTTAAATCATTAAAGAAAAATGGAATCATACAAGCCTTAATATCAATCCAAATACATATTCTTAATTTCTTATCCCACATTGAAATATACCAGAACATTTACTTGTCTCCATATTATGCATAAGGCATTTTTCATTAAAAAAAATTAATCAGCCCAAATGCCCCCCTTAATAAATCAAACTCCTCAGTAGAAAATCTCCCACATAACATAGCTTCCTTCCTAAAACAATCCTTCAGAAAAACAGCCTCCTCAGTATCTTGCAAGTCAAACTTTAACTCCTTCTTCACCAAAGTGTGTTCGTCACCTGGCATTTCTTCAGAGAGTCCATTCTCACTGTCAGGAAAAATATAACCCTCTTGATAAACTTCTTCCTCTCCCCCCAGAACATCTTCAGCCAGTTGACACATTTTAGAACTGATATTTTCTGCAATATCCCGAATATCTTGCAGAATAGCTTGGCGGGTGTCATGGAAAATCTGTTTGAAATCACAACGAAGCCCAGAACGAAGCTCTGAGAAGATTTCCTTAAGGTCGTCCATATTTCAGGCAGTAGATTATGGCGCCCCCTGGATACTTAACTAACACAGATAGGAGCTAATGGGTTGATGAAAGACTTGCAAAGTTATTAAGTGAAATTGACAAAAGAAAACTGTGCTAACCAGCAGCTATGGAAAGTGAACAGAAAAATGAAAACTCAAAACGGCATATTCAACATGTAGGAAAAAGTTAAGTCCTTCAAATTAAATACAAAAATAGTAACAGGGAGATGATTAATTATTCTCAGTCCTCCTCAATATTTAGACGGGAAGTAAGCCAGAGACTAAAAAGAAAGTTTTAAAAATTAATCCAGAAGTAACGATAGGCACCAAGAGAGTCCGCTTTTTCTTGTTGTAGAAAGCCTCTCTTAGGGTAAGAAAACTTAAAGAAATATAAATTGAGTGATTTAGAAATGGGGGGGGGGGCTTGACCTAATGTCCTTTTAAGGCTACAAACACTGGTTGGAAATGATGGCTTCCCAGCCTCCCGTCGTCTCTTACCAGGTCTTTGCTGTTTGCGATTCTCAGGCTGCAAGGTGACGTCTTGAAGGACGAAATGGGGTAATTCCCATTCGGATTATCTGGACCCCTTTCAGTCAGGTTTCAGACCGGGATATGGGATGGAGACCGCTTTGGTCGTGCTTATGGATGATCTCTGGCGGGAGCGGGATGGAGGGAGTGCGACCATCCTGGCTCTCTTAGATCTCTCAGCGGCTTTTGATACCGTCGACCACGGTATACTTTTGGGGCGGCTCAGGGAGTTGGGGGTGGGCGGCATGGTTTTACGCTGGTTCACCTCCTTCCTCCAGGGCCATTCCCAGTCAGTGGTGATAGGGGAGGAGAGAGCTGACCCGCGACCCCTGACTTGTGGGGTGCCACAGGGGTCGGTTCTCTCTCCTCTCCTATTCAACTACATGGAGCCGCTGGGCGAGATCATCCGTCACCACGGGATGAGGTATGACAAATATGCTGATGATACCCAGTTATACATCTCCATCCCGGGTGAAGTAAGTGATGCGGCTGATGCCTTATCTCAGTGCCTGGAGGCTGTGGGGGTCTGGATGGGGAACAACAGGCTTCAGCTGAACCCTGGTAAGATGGAGTGGCTGGGGATTGATGGCCCCCCTGTATCCGGGAAGTTATCATCTTTGGTTCTGGATGGGGTTGCACTACCCCACTCGGATCCAGTGCGGAATCTGGGGGTCCTCTTGGACTCACGACTCCTGCTCAAAGAGCAGGTGGCAGTCATGGCCGGGAGGGCCTTTGCACAGCTTCGAGTTGTGCGCCAGCTACGCCCTTTCCTGGATCGGGAGGCCCTCTGAACAGTCACTCACCCCCTTGTCATCTCCCATATAGATTATTGTAATGCGCTCTACATGCGGCTACCTTTGAAGAGTATCCGGAAGCTCCAGCTGGTTCAGAATGCAGCAGCGCAGGCAGTTATGTGTGCTATAAGATCAGCACATGTGACACCTCTGCTGCGCGAGCTGCATTGGGTCCCAGTCTGCTTCCGGGTCCAATTCAAGGTGTTGGTGATTACCTTTAAAGCCCTACATGGCATGGGGCCAGGGTATCTGAGGGACCGTCTCATCCCGATATCATCAGCCCGCCCCACCCGTTCATGCAGAGAGGGCATGCTTCGGACCCCTTCAACAAAAGAATTCCATCTAGCGGGGTCCAGGAGGCGTGCCTTCTCTGCAATAGCGCCCGCATTATGGAACATCTTGCCCCCGGAGGTGAGGCTGGCCTTCCGGAAGTCTCTGAAGACCTGGCTCTGCTGCCTGGCCTGGGACGACAGAGGTGGTAGTGCCTCTTGGGGTTGGTTGGCCCCGTAGTACTATGATCTAGACTGCGGCTTTTAACCATCTTTGGCTTTTAATTATTCTTTTTATTTATTGTTTTTTTAGAAATGTCTGTATAGATTTTAAATTTTCGTATTTTGTAAACCGCCCAGAGTCCCCTGTTCGGGAAGATGGGCAGGGATAAATTAATTAATTAATGAAATAAATAAATTCCAAGCTTTTTCTTAACTCTTGAAAAAGTTCTGGGCTTCAGGTAAAAGCCTGAGCCCGAAAAAAAAACATGTTGTCAGTTCTGTCCGGAGCTTGTGGACAAGGCTGTTAAGTCGGCCATGTTCCCCATCAGAAGTCGATGTCAGCCAGATTTCTGAAGTGCATTCTAAAATCAGAGTTTCAAGACCACAAAGTCCCCTCCCTATGTCTCTGTGTAACATGAAATTTCCAAAGATTATACATCAAGGAGAGCCCCATGCAGCAAACTGTAATGCCTAGGTGGGTACAACTGTCTCAGATATTTACGTTCTAAACTGGAAATATTATCACCAATTCATTAGACGGGAACCAAACTTAGCCCCTTTGTTAGGTATACAACGATACTTCTAGGCGAGGCTTTTAATTGTCCAATTGCTCTTTTCAATTCACTGAATATAAAATAATTCATATAATGACATCTTGATCTTGCATTTGTGACTTTCTAATATTTCCCAATTGCTAATTCTACTTTTTCCCCCAGAGAATATATGGAAAGAATGGAAAGAAGGAGTAGCTGTGCAATATTTTTTACTGTCGTGAATTTACCTTTTTACATGGGAACATTCCAAATGTATGTTTCAGTCCCTGCTTTTCCCTCACTAAGACTGCAGTCAGGAGAAGAAGCCAGATATGCCCAATGTTCACTTGATGAACTAAATAATTGATTAAAATGAATTAAAATAAATTCTTGAACAGATATTGTGCCAAGCATTACATTACTTCCATACCATAATGATAATCGTTGTATTGTGGTGTAGAAATGTTGTTATGGTCACCGACCAGATTCAGCAACAGATGAAACAAAATAAAACAGCATAGTTTATGGCAAGGTCATTGATGCAATTGAAGTGTATCTGGTTTTACAAATACCATAGCAAAATCTGGCCATGTTCATAGGAACTAAATCAAACTGGTCTAATAATAGCAGCTTTTACATATAATAAATCAGAATTGCCTGGGTACTTTGCTAAATAATAAGTTATACTTGTTACACTAAAAGCTGCAGAAACTATGGGAAAATACATCAAATCAGTCCACCTAGGTTTGTCAAATCTTTAGATTTCAATTAAGGCTATAAAAATTCGGTAGAATTACTGCAACATAATGAAGCCTCCAATATAATCCATTAGGATTATATTGTTGTATAACAAAACCTCCAATTCTAAGCCCATAGTCAAGACAGTACAGCCTATTGAATAAAATGGGACATATTTTTCAGGATTGCACAGTAATCATTTCCGAATGAAACTGACCGCTCTTTAAAGAAGCTCAGAAATTCCTTGATGGATCTGACCAACAGATATTTAGTCCAATATAATGTGTTTTGTGTAAACAGGGAATGAAATGGATTTGAAAACCTATGACTTTCCAGATGTTAAGAAAAGTTCCCAGCATCCCTTCCATTAGCTGTGCTTCCCGGGGATGCTAAGAGTTGTAATTCAATCCCTGGAGAGTTACAGAGCCATTATATTATTGCTTGCCTCTAATACCTTATGTTCCATTTACTTGCTACAGCTTGTAAATCAACAGCTTGTAGGAAATTAATTCTCATGGAATTATCTAGTCCTTTAAAATTCTGAATTCTAGGCTGAATATTAGGAAGGTTTCCCCCTCCTTTTTGTTGTTGTTGTTCAGTCGTTTAGTTGTGTCCGACTCTTCGTGACCTCATGGACCATAGCACGCCAGGCCTTCCTGTCCTCCACTGTGTCTCGGAGTTTACTCAAATTCATGTTCATTACATCGGTGATGCTATCTAACCATCTCATCCTCTGCCGTCCCCTTCTCCTTTTGCCTTCAGTCTTTCCCAGCATCAGGGTCTTTTCCGGTGAGTCCTCTCTTCGCATTAGGTGGCCAAAGTATTTGAGCTTCAGCTTCAGTATCTGTCCTTCCAGTGAGCAGTCAGGGTTGATTTCTTTTAGGATTGACTGGTTTGACCTCCTTGCAGTCTAAGGGACTCTCAAGAGTCTTCTCCAGCACCACAGTTCGAAAGCATCAATTCTTCGGCGCTCAGCCTTCCTTATGGTCCAACTCTCACAGCCATACATTACTACTGGAAAAACCATAGCTTTAATTATACAGACCTTTGTCGGCAAGGTGATGTCTCTGCTTTTTAATATGCTGTCTAGGTTTGCCATAGCTTTCCTCCCAAGGAGCAAGCGTCTTTTAATTTCATGGCTGCAGTCACCGTCTGCGGTGATCTTGGAGCCCAAGAAGATAAAATCTGTCACTGCTTCCATTTCTTCCCCTTCTATTTGCCAGGAAGTGATGGGACCAGATGCCATGATCTGGGTTTTTTTAATGTTGAGTTTCAAGCCAGCTTTTGCACTCTCTCCTTTCACCCTCATCCCCCTCCTTTACTGGGTAAATATTAACCAATGCATGTTATGAAATATTTGATTACACAGGCTTCTTTTATGACCCCATGCAATATGCAGCACTTGAATCATGCCAGATGTTTGTGCAATTAGATCATATTTGAACATTTACATGTTAAAGGAAGAAAGGTGAAGCAACTTATATGATCTTTTTAAGATCTTTTTTTTTAGTTTGTCCAAAATGGACAGATAACTTCTCCCAACTAAGGTGCAACTCCCTAAATGAAGATAACTATTATTAGGAAAAAGCATAAGTTACATACATGAAGGTAAAAAGATAATAATTGTATAAGACCTGGCTTCTGTTAGAATGAAAAAGGAGATAGAATTCAGAGCATCTTAAAGCTGATCCAGCTCATTCCCTCTGCTCCTCGGAGTGCTGCTCGACAAGATGGCGACGGAGCGGCAGCTTCCATGCTGAGCTCCTGCTTAATAGCAGATTTATTTATGGATTTTTATTTATGGACTTTTTATCTTAAGTATTTTTATCTCACCTAATTGAAGCAAGGAAGGAGGTGCCTCCAATAATGAGCTTTTCTAACAAGCTCCTGCTATTTTATTTTAGTATATTTTAAATTCACCATTCAACTTCAAATAGTTGTTAGTCTTCTACGGAGCCTCCTTGCTTATTTATATTTTACTTATACTACATATCTCTTGGTATGGGGAAAAGGAAGAAGAGACAAAGGACTCCCTCGGCAACGCAACCCTCATCTAAACCATTGAAACAACAGAAGGTGGACAGATATGTTACAAGTAAGCAATCCTCGTCCTCGTCAGCAAATTATAATTTCCCGTCTTATCTACTGAATAGAAATGATTCTTTAGAGTGGG
Organism: Charina bottae; assembly: GCA_023362775.1. Taxonomy (NCBI): domain Eukaryota; kingdom Metazoa; phylum Chordata; class Lepidosauria; order Squamata; family Charinaidae; genus Charina; species Charina bottae. Next base: position 44,637,315 of record JALMGJ010000007.1, on the reverse strand, counting down.
ACTTACAGGCTGAGATAGAGAGTCAGCAATTGTTGGAGTTCACTTCATCATTGTTAGAAAATACGACTCCTCCACAGGCTGTCTGCACAGCTGCTGAACAATTAGATAAGGAAGGACTACTTGATCTTAAAAGTTTGAAAGTCCAAAACTCATTGGAATTTATAACTAGACACAGCCTGTTGACAGCACAGACGGTTCTCTCAATCTTTGATTTACTGACCGCAATTAATACTCAGGTTGACTCTTTAAAAGACTCTTTTGTCGAACTCATCAAGAATCATTCAAATCAAACTGAGGCCTCTGATAAAACTAAGGGCTTATACTTAGGCTGTTACTCAAAGTCAGGTTGTGGAGGAAGGGAAGCTTCAGTTACTGAAGTTAACCCTTTATTAGGAGTTAAAAGGGAAGATATGAATATGACAAACAACTGCATAGAAATAAATGAAAAGGGTAAAAAACCTTTACTAGGCAAATGTTATTTACAACCCAATAAGATAGCCCTTCAAATACAATCTAATAGAATTAATGGAGGCAAATGGGAGACGAAAAGAGCTATATCCCAATCATTAAGTCAGCTACTACGATGTGAGAAACGATTTGTGGATTTACAGATGATAGACTGGTTACCAGCCAGAGGTGGCTTTAAACGGATCTTGTTGACTTTTGGTCTTTCTGTGATACCTAGTATGCTTCTAAAAATGAAACCCTTTCTGAATACATTCTCAATATTTCCAACTCGAGTTTTTCAATCAGAGCAAATTAATCCACTTATAATTCAGTGTAACCAAGAGAGTGATAGAATTTTAACTCATAGTAGAAACACTCCCTCAGATAAATTCAAGGACACCTCATCAATGGAGACTATGCCAAGGAACAATAATAGTAAACATTCTTTCCTCCCGATAACAACCCAGTTGACGAAGGATCCTTCAGAAGGAAACTTAATTAACGCATTTAGTGTTCTACCAGATAATAAACAAGATGATACATTTAAGAAATTAGATGATTTAAAAGGAGCTTTAAAGGCAACTTGTTACAAAGCGAAGACCTTAATAAATTCAACATTTCAAACAATGCAAGAAGAAAACCTTCACTTTGGACAACAGTTTGAACGCACTGAAAAGAGAGAGCAAACTAGTTGCAGACAGAAAGTGGACGATGATAATCAAGAATTACAAAATCCAGATGTAATATCTGAGATAGAGGAGCCTTTAGCTCTCACTACAAGTAATAATATTACACAGAAGCAAATGGAAACGACTAAAGCAAAAATTATTACAGTGGCTCAAGTTCATGAGCAACCCTTAGAAATTTCCAACCTTGGATCTTTAGAAGATGGAAACATGGATGAAACCCATTTGGGTCATAAAGAGGGTTTGTCTAGATCAAGGATATTAACGCATATGGCCTGACGGTATGCAGACCAGTATAAGATAAATCCCCTGAAAATTATTTCGTGGAATATAGCTGGATGGTATCGTAACAAAGGCCTTAACCATTTAGATCACTTGTTAGATATGGATGTTCTTTTGCTACAGGAAACGTGGACAGCAGATGACCTTGTATTAAATGGTTATCATTCGTACAAGTTGGAGGCAACCACTGGCAGAGGGCCAGGGCGGATGAAAGGTGGATTGGGAATTCTTATTTCCACCGCCCTGAGAGTAGGTCATAAATCCATTCAATCACTTAATCAAACAACTATGGCCGTACTTTTAGATCTGGGAAATATCTCTTTATTAATTATCAATGTATACCTCCCGCCAATACAAAGAAAAGCAGAAATTGAGGCAATGTGGTTAGATTTAGAGCACTATGTTGATAACCTCCTTCTGGAATACCCTAGTGTTTTGGTACTCCTTGGGGGTGATTTTAACGCAAGGCTAGGTCCTGATGACCATACACTGTTCTCTAAATTTCAACAGTATCCTCCAACCCACGCTCCCAATTTACCAGATACCACCTTCGTACGCCTCTCCAAAGATAAAAGATTTAACTACGCTGGGATCTGTCTAGCCAAGTTTGCAAATAAGTTTAATTTATTCATACTAAATGGCTGTTTTAAAAGTGATCACCCAGGAGAATATACATTTATGGTTGGGACTAGGAAAAGTACCATTGATTATATGCTAGTTCCTACTAACTTATTACATTTAGTGGAGTCCTTTAAGGTGCTTCCGCATCTAGAAAATGACCACCTTCCTCTATGTCTACATTTGAAGACAACTACTAGTCAGATGCGGCCAGAGGCATATTTTACCCCTGTCATCGTCCTGGCAGGACAAGTAAGTTGTCGTGCTAAATGGACCCCACAACTTGATCAAAGGGTGAGGAAGACATTAGCAGAGGGTGATCTACAAACAATTCGATTATCGTTTATGTCTCCTAATATCTCACAAGACCCATTGACTTTGTATAAAAATTTAACACAAAAATTACAACCAATATTAACTCGCGCTTCTAACGTTGATAACAAAAGAGCTGTGCCTTTATCCAAGACATGGTTTGACAAAGAATGTGTTGAAGCCAAGAAAGCTCTCACTGCAGCTTATCATCTATATAAATCTGAGACAGAGTCTAACAACAACAGAAATACGAAGTCTCTTGAACACCTTCTTGCCATCAAAAAACAGTATAAGAGATTGGTGATTGATAAGAAGAAGCAGGATATGAAAACCATGTGGAAGCGCCTTATTGAAGCTGCCAAATTGAAGAACACCTCTCTTTTTTGGCAATTATTATTTAACCAGACAGCAAGATCTTCTACTATTCTAGACACTCACATTTCACCAGAGGTCTGGGAATATCATTTTCAGAAAATGTATGAGGACCCTAATAATGTGATGCTGACACATATGAACGAAGGCCTAACCTTGTGGCCTCCAGTATCGGTAACTGAAATTAAATCTCTTATAGGACAACTTAGAAAAGGGAAGGCTCCGGGGATGGATTTTATTTCAGCGGAAGTATTAAAGAACAATGTCGAATGGTGGACCCCAATTTTAGCAACACTTTTTACTTATATTGATAAAACAGGGAGAATTCCAGAGGATTGGGGCCTGGCTATCATAGTACCGATTTTTAAAAAAGGGATGACAAATGATCCTGCCAATTATAGGCCTATTAGTCTCCTGAATATAATTAGCAAGCTCTACGCTAGACATCTGCAAGAAAAACTCAAAGAATGGCTGGACCAGAGAAAGCTTATAGCAGACGAGCAGGCTGGCTTCAGAGAGGGCAGAGGAACCATTGAACAATGCCTGTTTCTTCAACATCTGATTGAAAAATATCGTACCAACAAGATAACATCATTGTATGCAGCCTACATAGACTTAAAGGCAGCTTTTGATTCTATATCTAGGCCTAAGCTGTGGGAGAAGTTGGAAGCTGCCTCAATAGATAGTAGACTTCTCTATTTAATTCGGGCCTTATACTCTGATACGGCCTTGAAGGTCAGATGCAATAGGTTTGGGTCCCTTTCCAAGCTGATTAAGGTACAAAAAAAAAAAAAGGAGATAGAATTCAGTAGCAATGCTTTATTACTGCATATAGCTGGTATTCTTTATCAGTGGAGATTTCTATTTAAAATTACTACCTTTAAAGAAAATCACATTTATAGAGCATCCACTGAATGAAAAGGAGGCTACAATATTCCAAGAACCGAATCTTGAATTGTTGGAGGGAGCATAGAATGATTTCCAATGTTCAGATTTGTTGAAACCAGTCATACAAAAATGGCAAATTTCAGCTGGCAGAAAACTACCTCAGGATCAAAGATTCAAATTATCTTTTAAAGCTAGAGTGGGCCTGGTGTAGAGCTACCATATCTGGGCTGAAAAACCCTGGACAACTACTGGGTGGGAACAAAGGGATATTATTATACTTATATCCAGAGCTTTCCAAACTGTGTGTCGCGACACAAAAGTGTGTCGCCACACACAGTCTGGTGGGTCGCCACACAACCCGGAAGCGCTGATCATCATCAGCGCTTCCGGGTTTTCCCTCAGCGACACACCAACGGCAGCGCGCAAAAACCCGAAAGTGGCGGCAGCACTTCCGGGTTTTTGCGCGCTGCCGCAACGGCAGCACTTCTGGGTTTTCCCGCGGCGACACACCAACAGCAGTTGGTGTGTCGCCGCGGGAAAACTTTGGAAAGCCCTGCTTATATCCTATCTTTTTGTACAATTCAAGGCAGTTTACATAACACTCCTGACTCCTGTTTTCCCCACAACAACAACCCTGTGAGGGGGTAGAGCTGAGGAAAAATGACTGGCCCAAAGTCACCCAGCCGGCTTTCATGCCTAAGGGAGGCCTAGAAGTCACAGTCTCCTGGTATCTAGGCCAGTACCTGAACCACTACACCAAACTGGATTTCTACTTTATTGTGCTCATCCGTTAATCATCATAATACAGCAGCCCGTATCAATCGGTAGCATAAGGAGATGGGAAGCAAGGTCATTCCATCAGTTCTGCTGAAATACCAACTCCACTGGACCTCTCTTCTCCTCTACGTGTCCCCAGCTGGTCACTGCAAGATCAACTGTTTCACTTTAAGGATTGGTGGCTGGTTTGCCCTCTCCCTCTGCCTTTTCCATCTGTTTGTTCTTTTGAGCCATCTTTATATTATAAGCCTACTCGTAGGGACTGCCTGCTTTTATACTTAATTGTTCTCACTTTGGGAGCTTGTTTAGCCCATGAATGGAGTAGACAGCTTTTAATATATAAATAATTATATTACTGAAAGTAGGGCATTGTTTTTAGATACACCATCTGCTAGGACCAGCATGTGTTGTTTCCATGTATTTTTCAATAGTTCTTATCAAGGTTGTAGATAATTGTCAGGGAGGAAATATGACTGCAATCACATAGGCATTCATGTTAGGCGCAGGGCTTAACTAGCTTCCACCTTGTCTCCTCCCGCCCCCCAGTGCTGTTCTTGTAGTATGGGAAATCTGCTTCTGATTATTTGCTTTTTAAGTGTTGGGATTCGTTGTTGAAAGTTGTTGAGAAAGCAAAGGCCAGGGACTAAAAAAATCTTTCAAGTTTTTGTCTCATTTCTCCAATAAGTTCTTTTAAGCTGAGTGATTCATGAGTTTCATGAGTCGAGCTCATGTTTCATGAGTCAAGCTTAGTTTATGAAAGTGGGAACATGGAAAATTGAAACGAACCTTCTTTCAAGTACTCTCCCTATCTCAGATCTCCAGGAAAGCAAGAGCAAATGTTGCACTAAGCCATAGTTCGTTTAATGATTGTGTAAAGACAACCACCAGGCTTCTTCTACCCAACCAGGACAGCCCTGGAATGAAGGCCAGAGTGATAGTTGTCATTAGTACGTACTGCCACCATCTTCCCTTCCCCACTTCTCCAAAACCAGGCAGATAGAAGCAAGCCTAAAAGTTGGCAAATGCTTTCCCCTTTCTACTACTGAAAGAAAGCACAGAGGCAGTTTAAGTCCAACAACTGGTAACTGGTTTACAAAGGCTTTTTTAAAAATGGCACTGAGAAGGCAGCACCATTCTGGAGCTCTTTGTCACTATATGATCCTTCTTTGTAGATCCTTAAGTGGAGAGAAAAGAATTCCCAAAGGAGGGGTCTATTGTATGTTGTTGAGTTTCTGATGCTCTAGGATACTTGGCTGTGAGGCAGGAAGACTGGTAGCTGAAAAAAAGAAGACAGATATATGAAGAAAGGAGGAAGGGAAGAAGGGAAAAGTCCAGCTTTGGAAGGAAAGAAGCAGTACTTCTCAGCTCTTATAGCATTGGCGGAATGTCACTCGGTGGCAGTCCTCAGGTAACCTGCCCCCTACTAACAAGGATCAGGCAGAAGGTCTTCCCACTGAGCCATTGTGACTGAAAGTCATTTTGCTGAGAAAATGCCGACATTCCTCCAGCTTGGACTCTATTTGGGCACATTGGAGGGAGAAAGTCTTGTAATGTCACCTAGGATATGTTTAAACTCAAGGATTCTGAAGCAGAAAGATATTCTGTCATGGTATGATTGTTCCTTCTGCCTTGAAAGAGGCAATGGTGCAAGTCATTGCTACATTAGACAACTTCTACCTGGTCTCCAATCTTTCTGGTTTAGGAAACATTTTGTACAAAGTTGTGGGACATTACAGAGAATCCTTGATGAAGGATTGTATCTCAATCTTTTCCCATCAGGTTTCAGGCCTGATGCTTTGTGTAGGTCAGAAAAAGCATTGGTTGCTCCATTGGGTGGCTTTAATTGGAATTTGGGTGATGGGAATGAGGTCTACCTGGTCCTATAAGATCTTTCAGTGGCATTTGATATAATCAAGCATAGTGTCCTTCTGGATCCCTTGTGAGGTTTTAGAGTGGGAGGAGACTGTTTTACAATGATTCCACTTCTTCCTGATTGGGGAGTTCAGTGAGTGATCATAGAGAAAGAGTGATCAAGCCCTTGTCTCCTCTTGTATGGGGTACCACAGAGCTTGGTCTCCTCTCATATGTTGTTCAACAGCTCCATGAAACCACTGAAAGAGGTCAACTATTGGTTTGGGGTAAGGTATAATCTATGCTGGAGATACTGCTTATACATCTCTACCCTGGGATGCACAGGAGATGCTCTGGTGATTGGGAGCTGTAAGAGATTGGATGGGATGAAATAAACTCAAACCAGGTCCACCCTGATGGAGTCTTGAAGGTTAATAAAAGAACTCCAAGCAGCTAACAACAAACTTGCAGAGTAGAAGCGTGAACCAGCAGGGAACTTGCACTTTAAGCTTAATTATGTTCAGAAATAAATTATGTTATTAGGTTAATAAAAGAACTCCAAGCAGCTAACAACAAACTTGCAGAGTAGAAGCGTGAACCAGCAGGGAACTTGCACTTTAAGCTTAATTATGTTCAGAAATAAATAAGTCTTCACACATTAGTTAGATGAAGAAAAATAGAGATAGCTTACATTTATTTGGTAGATCTGGATACAAGTAGATTCATTGTAGATCTGTGTGCAAGTGAGATGAAATGGACGAGGGCTGCATTGTGCACCGCCTCCTGCTCGCACATGTGCCCAAAGAGTAATGGAGAATGATAATCCCCCAAACTCAAGAAGAAGGAAGTGGAAATCAGGTGACCCATGTGGCATCCCACAAGCATAATAGAGATGCGTTTACTAGAAAGACCCACTATTAAGCTTATGAGACAATGCTGAGTTCACTCCTGATAATCCCAACACACCCTCCCTCTGAAAAACTTGTCTGTGACTTGAGGGTTCTTCTGGATTCAGAGCTTCTTCTTGTGCAGCAGGTAGAATATGTGGTGAAGGAAGCCTTCACCAAGCTTTGCCTAATGTGTCATTGGTGACCAGTTTTGGAGAAGTGGGCCATGGCAATTGTAACTCATGCCCTCATTATCTCCAGATTGGATTATTGCAGCATGCTGTAATTTGGGCTGCTTGAAGATGTCTCAGAAAGTTCAGCTTGTGCAGAAATGAGGTAGCCTGCTTGCTGATCAGTGAGAGCTATTTTAGCAGGATAATACCTACATTCTGGGTGCTGTATTGGCTGCTTATTTATTTCTGAGCCCAACTCAAAGTGCTGATTATAACTTGGATTCAGATACCTTCATGACTCTGTCTTCTCCAAGTGGAATATGCCCACCCTGTGCATTTAACTCAGAAGGAAGAACTCCCTTGAGAAGTTAGAGAAGTGACAGCATGGAAACAAGCCTTTTCTGTGGCTGCTCTGCTCTTAAGGAATTATTTACCACCTGATGTCCGGAAAGCCTCTTACTTCTAGCCTTTAGGAAAGTGACAAAGACCATAGTTTTTACCATGATTTTGAGATAATGTTTTCATTGACTGTTCTTGTCTTTTGCTACTTTTATTTTTTAAAATTTATGATACCGTTTTTATTATATTAACTTTTTAAATAATTGTTTTGAGTGTAGTTGTTTTGATAGCATTGTAAACCCACCTTGAATCTTTGGCAGGATGTAAATTCTAAAATAAATAAATGATAAACAGACAGATCACAGCCCCTAAAACACAAACCTGCAATATAAATGTCTGCTTAAAATGGTATGGACTTTATTAGAAAACATACTCTCGCAAAGGGATGGGTGCTGGGCTTAGTGATAAAGGACTGGATTCAAAGAGTAAGTGTAAACAAACAAGAGATACAGTACGCCAGAGCTTTCCAAACTCTGTGTCGCGACACAAAAATGTGTCACCACACACAGTCTGGTGTGTCGCCACACAACCCGGAAGCGCTGATCATCATCAGCGCTTCCGGGTTTTCCCGTGGCGACACACCAACTGCAGCGCGCAAAACTCGAAAGCAGCAGCAGCGCTTCCGGGTTTTTGCGCGCTGCCGCACTTCTGGGTTTTCCCGCGGTGACACACCAACGCCGGGAAAAACTTTGGAAAGCCCTGCAGTATGCACATCCAAAATGGATGTTGAACCTCAGGGAAAAAACAAAGAGAACAAATTAAGACATTCCTTACTCCATGTAACTGGCACTTTCCTGAGTCCTTCAAACTTTCCACTCCATAACCTGGAGTGGGCCCTGACTTCCTTCCCATCAGCCAGTCCTATGCTCAGGAAGACTCAAAAAGAACCTCTAGCAATCTCCTATCTGATTAGTTAGCCTCAAAGGGGTGGTGGTGGTGGAAGGGGAATTGTGTTTATGCAGAAATTTAGCCAATTGTCCTTTCTAGGTTTTCTCACTAGAGATTGATATTAGGTTACAGTCAACTGTGTGCATGTTCTACTGCACTCTAACAGGGACCTTGAAAACATGCCTTGTTAGAGGGGCCCATTACCCATAGTTTATTGTATAAACCACAATTGGCTGAATTCACAGCCAATAAAACATGGTTTATGAGTCATAAAACATGGTTTATAAACTACAGTGGCTGGATTCACAGAACACGTGAAGCCTGAGACAAAACCAAACAGGCCACATTATGCTTAGCACGATGTGTGAACTCAGGCGATTAGGAAAATATTGTGTGGTAGTTGAAGTGTGGGATTCTTCCCTGTCATAATAACTCCCTGTAGATTACATGGAGAAACAAGTAACCAATATGTCAAGGAGAAGGATTTGAGCTGGAAAAGACTTGACTTGTTTATTATTCTCTTGAGGAAATGTTTTCTGTTGATTCTTCAGAAAATATAACTAAACAGAGATGGAAGAGATAAGAATAGGAAGGATAGGGGGAAAAGGCAGAGTAAGAAAAGAAACGTGCAAGAATATTTATGACAACGATCAGGAAAACAGATCTTAAATTACCTCATTAGTCAGAATATAAACACATAAAAGAGTATAGGGAGCCACTGGAGTAAATTCCATTGAATTTAGTGGGGCTCACAGTGCTTTTAAATAGGATTGTATTGGAAGAAAAAGGCCATACCATCAATGGAAACCAATGTTTATTAAAGCTGTCTATTTTGTGGCACTGTTTAAACCAGGGCTTTCCAAAGTTTTCCCACGGCGACACACCAACCGCCGTTGGTGTGTCGCCGCGGGAAAACCCGGAAGTGCCGCCGTTGCGGCAGCGCGCAAAAACCCGGAAGCGCTGCTGCCGCTTTCAGGTTTTTGTGCGCCGCCGTTGGTGTGTTGCCACGGGAAAACCCGGAAGCGCTGATGATGATGATGAGCACTTCCAGGTTGTGTGGCAACACACCAGACTGTGTGTGGCAACACACTTTTGTGTCGCGACACACAGTTTGGAAAGCTCTGGTTTAAACCATGAGACTGTTGTCTTAAGATCAACTTCCAAGTCTTTGGTACCACTTGTTGACACTCATCACCAGCTATCACGCCCTGTGACATCTAACCTGGCTGCCAGTGCTGGAGATATTCATCCTCTGGGAGAATATTAATTAGAGCTATCTTATCATTGAACTGTGAAGAAAAAAAATATAGTGTAATCATCTTGAAATATTTGAACAACCACAGGTGATACTATGAGTCAATTTCCATAAAAATATATTAAGTGGAAATTATGTAAAATCATGCTGCATTGATTGGAAGAGTCTTATAGTATAGTGTACTAAATCATATAATCCACCAAATCATGCTCCACAATTTCAGAGCACAATTATCTTCTACCTCATCATCTTTGCAATTTAAGCGATTAATCTTTAGGGGGCTCTATAATCTAAACAGGCAGCCAAATCTTTCTCCTAGAATAAAAATCTTCCTAGAAAAAATTAACTTTCTTGATGTCAGGGCCAGCCCAAGAACGATGAGTCAGTGTATTCCAAATTCAGTTCTTTATTGCTCTCACCATACACACAGAATCTTGCCAGACTAAAGCTATCCTAACTAACCTAAGGGGAAATAACCTAGGAGACTCTAGGGCGGAGCTACTCGGACTTTCTTTGACTCCCTGCCACGACTCTCCACACTGTGAGTCCGTTTATCTCCTTGGAATGTTCTCCCTCCTTCCTGAGAACCAGCGGCAGCTTCGAAATCCACCACACTTAATGATATAATCAGAATAACTCGTGAAAAGCAAAGAAGAAAAAGTAAAAGTGAATAATCATTTTTAAAGGAAAGTTTCTTGAGTCGAAATGCCCAGTGATACTGTACCAGATGTGTTGAAGCTAAAGCTTTCTGTACATGTTCAAAGGATGGTGCAAATACATAAACATTAAAACTTGGAAATAAAAATCATCCAGGAACTTATGGCTTCAAATAAGGAACACTGTTGCTCTGTTCACCATTGTTCCTGTTTCAATTAGTGGCATAGGGTCAAGGCAAAGGTGGAGCCACCATACAGGGGCACTGGCTAGGACTTCAGTCTTCCAAAAAATCCTTCCCCCAATGGGTGGGAAGAGTCTAATTTAAAAGCAAGTAGTTCCTTAATAATGCTTTTACTGATTTTTATTTTTGTTTTCTTTCCATTTCTTTTTCTTTCAATAGTTATTACTAGAAGCAGGAAAAAAAATTGAACAAAACAAACCTTCAATGAACCTAGTGCACTTGAAAAGAAATATATGTTGGGGTTTGAATAATACCCAGAATTTACAAGTAGATTAATTAGACAGGTGAGAGGCATTAAGTTCTGCAAGTCATTCTATCAGCAGCCATTGTTGAAGAATGATGAAAGAAGTGACTCATACCACAGCTGATATAGTTTAAACTGGGTGTGGTAGATAATGAATTTGACCTATAATGTGATTGGTCAATTTAAGTATATAAGCAGAGGAGCTCTGGTGTTCATTCTTCTTCTCGTTACTATCTTCATTATCATCTGTATCTGTTGGACGTTATTGGACTGTGTATCGACTGCGTATGTATATAGAGTAAATAGACTATTTTATCTAATCTCTTGTGAGTGTCTGCTTACTCAATAGAACGTATTACTCTGAGGTCTAGAAGGAACATTGGCAGCCCTAGCATTGTGTACTCTGATAGGTTACGGGCCCAGCAGTGGAATGTGTCCAGTTGGGACTCTAACAGGTCACTGGCATGGCTGTGTGGACGTTGAAGCCTATCCAGGAGTCGTGTGGCTGTCTGGGGCGGATTTGGAGCTTTTACCGGTTCCGTGCCTGGCTGTGTGTTTCCTAAGACGGACTTGGAGCTGTGGGACGTTCTGTGAAGTCTGTGCTGTTTATTCATCGTTATCTTGCCCAGGAGGGGCCGTGAGCGGTGAGCACAGCAAAGATGCAGTCTACTATCAGAGGTGGTTTCCCTCTAACACGGCTGAATGAATCCAATTATCTTTCATAGGCATATAAGATGGAGATGTTTTTGCGTCATGAAGGACTCTGGGGAGCCGTGAGTAGTCCACCTGATGTCTTAGATACGGAGGAAGATATATTCAGAGACGAGAGAGCATTGTCCAGCATAGTTTTGTGTGTGGAAGACAGTCAGTCAAATTATTTGCGTGGCAAACAGTTAGCTAAAGAGTGCTGGGGTTCCTTAAAAGATGTGTATCTCAGAAGCACACCTCTTTGTAAAGTCATGTTAACCAGAAAGCTGTATCGTGCACGTTTGAGTGAAGGAGACAGCGTCTCAGCACATTTACAGTACATGACAGGGCTCTTCTTAGAATTGGCACAGCGTGGGATGCAATTTACAGAAGCACATAAAGTATTTGTTATTCTTAGTTCCCTAAATGAGACGTGGGATAACTTAGTGACCAGTTTTGGGTCAATATCTGAAAGAGATTTGACTGTAAATTATTTAACCGGTCGGCTTCTTGTGGAGCAGCAAAGGAGAAAGGAATCTAAATGCAAACTAACTATGCCACGGCAAAAGGAGGATTTTTCCTGCACAGATAATGAAAAAGTGTTGGCTGTGAAGAAATGTTTTCGCTGTGGCTCGAAGCTGCATTTTCAGAAAGACTGTGATAAGAAGGGCAAGCCGAAGGGCAAGCCGAAGACAGCTCAGCAACGGAGCGGAGCCCAGGTGTCTGTTATCAAGTCGGCTGAAAGGAATTTGAAGCAAAAGTGGCTTTTGGACAGCAGAGCAAGCGAACATGTTGCCAACGACCAGAAGATGTTTACAGGTTTCAAGCAAGCTGAACGGGATCATGTTAGCTTGGCTAATGGTAACTGTGCATCTGTAACTGGGCAGGGGTCTGTATTTGTACCTTGTTTAAATGTTGATTTAAATATGTTATGTGTACCAGACCTGGAATATAATATCCTTAGTGTTTCTCAATTGGATAAGAAAGGATATGAAGTAAGGTTTGTTGGGGTGAATGTATTATTATGAAGGGGGTGAATGTATTATTATGAAGAATAATCATGTCTGTGGACAGGGTGTATTACAGAACAATTTATACGAATTGGAACCCAAGACAGATGATGTAGCCCATACAGCATTTATCAACAAACCGTATCATAGTTCGTGTGGACATTTGTGGCACAGAAGGCTAGGACATGCTAGTTTCAAAATGGTTGAAAAGATGTCTGAAGCCGGTACTGGAATGGATTTGGAACCGTGCCAAGCTTATCTGGATTGCACGGCATGTAAGATGTCTAAGTCAAAGGTTTATCCAGTAAGCAAACACAGTGATAGAAAGTCACATAAATGTTTTGAGCTTGTTCATGATGATCTAATTGGCCCATTGCCAGCCACATTAGGTGGTGCACAGTATGTTTTTGTAATTGTTGATTATTATACTCATTTTGGTTTTTGTTATCTGTTGAAAGCTAAGAGCCAGACATTTGAGAAGTTCAGGAATTGGGTGCAGTTTGTAGAACGTAGGTACAACACAAAGGTGTGTAGTTTGCAGACTGACCGGGGTACTGAATTTATGAATAACAGTTTTCAGCAATGGCTCAGTAGGAGGCGCATTGCACACAGAAGATCCAATCCGCATAGTTCATCGGAGAATGGAGTGGCTGAACGACGACACTTAGCATTACAAACAGTTAAGGATTCACTGTTAGCTGACTCAGGGTTATCCAGAGGGTACTGGGGGGAGGCTATTCTGACAGCTAATTATTTAATTAACAGGTTGTGGAGTGTGTCAGTCAGAGCTCTGGTGTTCATTCTTCTTCTCGTTACTATCTTCATTATCATCTGTATCTGTTGGATGTTATTGGACTGTGTATCAACTGCGTATGTATATAAATAGACTATTTTATCTAATCTCTTTGTGTGTCTGCTTACTCAATAGAACGTATTACTCTGAGGTCTAGAAGGAACATTGGCAGCCCCAGCGTTGTGTACTCTGACAATATAGTGGTACTAAATCTATGTGTCATGTATCAACCTTTGACCAGGATGGCAATAAACACCAGCTCTAATTGTATTCTTCCCTGATATACTGTGTTTGGCACTGAAAAATCATTTATAAAATCTTGTACCTACACAAATATTTTTACGTGAATATTTTTAATGTACATTAAATACATGAATATTTTTAATGTACATAAAATACCTTTACAGGTACTCCTCGTTTACCGACTGCTCGTTCAGCTGTTTGAAGAACTGACATTGTAAGTTGGTGCGGTTACATGACATTTCATTTTACAACTGTGTCAGCAGTGGAGTTGCTGGTCCCAATTATGGCTGGTAAGTGAGGACTACCTGTACTTACATTTCATCAAGTTATCTGTTAATGACCCAAAGTATTCCCATCTAGGTGAAATATGCTATCTTAGTGGTAGTAATAAAGTTATAAGATACTGTTTGCTATGAGTCTTGCAAAGGCTTATGACTTCATCTTTGGTGGTAAATTAGAGACTTTCTGAGCACAACAGAGGCATGCATTAGTCCTGCTCTCTTAAATCTGTGCCCTCACCATGTTGAGTAGAAAGAGCTTTGGAGAGCTTTTTCTAACCATGTTTGTTGCTTGAAGCAAATAAAGTACTTTCCACTCTTTAGAGCTCTAATAAAACAGCAGTCCTGGCCTGGTGGAAACTTGCAAGTAACTATGAGCAAAATATCTTTATGATGAAATATAGGAAGCTATGAAGAGAGAAAGTAACATGCCTAAAGTTTGGTAGAATTTTTTTTTTTACTACAGTCACTCTTTTGGCTATCCTCCTATCTCTCAGGCAGATTCATTCATTCATTCATTCATTTATTCATTTCATTCATATACACACACACACACACATATACACACACACACACACACACACACACACACATACTCTGTGTGTGTGTATATATATATATATATATGTGTGTGTGTGTGTGTGTGTGTGTATGTGTATGTATATGTATTCTTCCTAGCATTTTTCCCACACATGCAGGATCCACTTTTTTTCAGATCAACCATACAGTGTGTGTGTGTGTATACACATATTAATACTATACTAATACTAATACTAATACTAATAATATATATTAGCGGCTGGATAGCGTAGTGGTTAGAGTGCCGCCTTTGGAGCAGGAGACCGGGGTTCAAATCCCAGCTGCACCTACCTTACCAGTAGGGGTCCTTGGGCAAAGACCCCCTAATGCTTCACCTGCCTACCTCAAATATGAGAGTGACACAAAATAGAGTCATGCCGGCTCGGACGTCGCCCAGATTAACAAGGTCCGCATCAGATGTTGGGGAACCAGGGCAATTTCTCCAATGTAGAGTTCAGAGCACTCCTCACTGCACTGGATTGCATAAAGATCAAAGATCAAACTGCAAAACACAAGAAAAGCAATGTAGTTTATGCAATCCAGTGCAGTGAGGAGTGCTCTGAACTCTACATTGGAGAAACCAAACAACTTTTGTACAGGAGGATGGCCCAACACAGGAGAAGTAACACCACAGGACCAGAGTCAGCAGTTTATCTTCATCTAAAGGAAAAAGGACACTCATTTGAGGACATTAATGTTCACATTTTAGACAGAGAAGATAGGTGGTTTGAGAGAGGGGTCAAGGAATCCATTTATGCCAACTTGGAAAATCCTTCCTTGAATAGAGGTGGGGGCCTCAGGCACAATCTTTCTCCCATCTTTCTCCCGGCTCTGTCTTCTGTGCCTAGGAAGATTAAGACCATTTCACAAGCTCAACAGCAGCATGGTGATCTTAACGATCATCCTTTAGATGATAAAAGGACTTAAAATAACATCTCAATATAACCATGACCCCAGGTGTAAGGTCACACAGCTACCTAGAAACATATTTAGGATTCCCTTACCAACTTTGCTCAGACTGAAGAAGCTCCTTGGATAAGGAGCGAAACGTTTCCACTGAGAAAATAGAAATCCAGTTGACATGATTCAAGCTACAGACATTCCCCTTTGATGCGAAATATGATTTGCAGCTGTATATAAACTCCTTTATGAGTGGAGCAGGTGGGAGTGGGTGGAAAGAGTAGATTTCCTCATTTAATATGAAATGGAAGAGAAGCCTGAAAGCAGATATACAAAGCTATTTTTGCAGGCTCTTACTTTCTCTAGATCAGCGGTCCTCAACCTTGGCGAGTTTAAAATATGTGGACTTTAACTCCTAAAACTTTCCAGCCAGCATGCTAGCTGGGGAATTCTGGGAGTTGAAGTCCACATATCTTAAAGTTGCTAAGGTTGAGAAGCATTGCCTAGATAATTAATATTTGAAACCACTCATATCATATCATATCATATCATATCATATCATATATCAGATATAATTAGTTGTTTAAAGTTTATTTAAAGTTAAAGCCAATCGAGCTGAAACTGGTGAAATTAAAATAGTTTAGTTAAATTAACGTTTGAGTTATTGAACTATTATGTATCTTGTGTAATTTTTAGCGTGGCTACATTCCCAACACTTCACAATATAATATCAAAACAGGGCATCCCGCAAAGCACAGGATATCTGGTAATTGTTTGTATAAAGCACCCTCCCGCCCTCCAGCACTTTCTACAAAGGAAAAATCCTCTTATATCTCAGACCTTTAGCTTAAAGCTAAAAAGGGATTATTGTTATCTGGAAACACTATACACAACAGCCTGTCTATGTAGCTTGCTGTGATTAGGAAGTACTGTGTATATTTCAGTTCACCTTCTGGGAAGACTATTGGTAAGCACTTAAAGATGCTGGTATAGGAATAACAAGCAAGGGTTGTTACGCTGTAGAACAACTGAAATGAAAAGAAATATGTTCTTGGTTAAAAATTTTAAATGTTTTTCTTACAGTTCAGTATCAGTTTGTAGAACAGGGGAAAAAACCTTCATATAAAAAAGGGAAGAACCATGTTTAAAACATGATTAATTTATCAAGAATTAAATTCCTCTTTCTAACAGGATGCTGAGTCAGTATCTGTTCAGCAATTTCACACTTAATTAATGTATAACTTCTTTTTATATATCCTATTCCATTCATTTATAATCTATAATAAAAAGTTACTGTCTTCTGACTTTTTAATGACTCATCACTGGATCTGAACTATCTGATTAATCTGTAACCTCAGAATCTCACAGCTTGAATACAGTCACGATAGGCTTTGTTAATCATACAATTTTTTTACTCTGCAGGGTTGGCTGTCAGGATCCAATGCAAAAATTGTACTCAACTTTTTAATTGCTTAGTGGGAGCATTTGCTCTATCCCTTCCTCTATAAATCTTTCCTCTCATGTTCAGGAGAAAATTAGCAACTTAGCTAATTGGAACATGATCTTTCTTTGCCATTCCTGTGTGGCCATAATCATGAATGTCACAAAATCCATTACATATTACGATAGACCAGAGCTTTCCAAACTGTGTGTCGGGACACGTTAGTGTGTCGGCTGCAGTGTCTGAGTGTGTCCTGGCTGCTGCTGCCTCCGAGCCCTGCCAGGATTCCGCGCAGGTCCTAGGGCCTGCCTTGTGCCCTGCTGCCTCCAAACCTGCTGTGATTCCGCGCAAGTCCTAGTGCCTGCCTTGTGCCCTGCTGTAAGAGTGTGCTGTGAAATGATGCCCTGCTGTAAGAGTGTGTCATGAAATGATGCATGTCTAAAAAGTGTGTCACCAACATGAAAAGTTTGGAAAGCTCTGCGATAGACTTTACACATAGAACTAACTAATCCAAAACAAAAGCTGACAAACATAGCATGATGTGTGGACCAAGCCTATAATACAGATATTATAATTGCCACTTATTTTGTTGCCAAGTCTGTCCTCCACTCAAACAGCTTTTAAAACTGGAAATTGTTGAAGAAATATGAATATTCTGACTTAAAAATCATAGATTTTAAAGTAATGGTAGTGCAGAGCTGTGACTTTAAAAACAGGGCTACTATTTCAGATTAATAATATATATTCCATCCCACCACCACCACCCGCCTTCCTATTTGAATTTTATTATAGCACCGCAAGCTTATTTCTACTGTTTTGATGACTAGGATCTGCTGATCTGCTGAAAATAAAATACATGATTATTCTTCATATAAGGCTTTTAAAAGTCTCTAAGCAGCAAGAGATTCCCAAATAAATACATCACAGCAGTAGCAATCATTAAAATAATAAATTGCAAAGTGAACTCTCTGACTTGATTGAAGAGGCTTAAATTAATTCCAAATAGTATGACTTGCAAAAAACATTACTACCACCAGAGGAAGCTCGTGTATGAACATAATGGCTTACTTCATTTAAATTGACCTCTTTAACAATATTATGATGTGCATTTCTATCAACTGATTCGTAAAGAATGTGTATCTACTAAATAAATGAAAAAATCACATTGGCCCCAACAAAGGATGCTTCAGTATATTCTTGTGAAATTCTTAAATTGCACTACAATAATAAATATCCTTGAAATGTATTAAGAACCCTCATGTATACTTTGGCAAAGAAAAATATGACCTCAAAATCAAGCATAATCTTGTTCATCTCTGAGATCAAGTAAATCAAATAAACAGTCAAACGCAAGGAACAACTGGAGGAAACACATGAAACCATCAACAACATCTTCAAAGGAATAAAATTCACAAGGGAAGAAGAAAACAACAACACACTACCCTTCTTGGACATCCTCATCAGTAGAGGAAATGATGGCATTCTAGAAAAACAAGTCCACTGGAAATCTACTCACACTAACCAAGTGCTCCACTACCAAAGCAATAACCCAACCTCCCACAAGAGGAGCTGTGTAAGAACACTATTCAGACAAGCACTAAAGTTCCAGACCACCGCAATAAAGCAAATATTGCAATAAAGCGAGTCACACATTTTTTTTTGTTTCCCAGTGCATATAAAAGTTATGTTTACTCTATACCAGTGTCTATTAAGTGTGCAATAGCATTATGTCTAAAAAAACAATGTACATACCTTAATTAAAAAATACTTTATTGCTAAAAAATGCTAATCATCATCTGAGCTTTTTGCTGTTGGAAAAATGGTGCCAATAGACTTGCTTGACGCAGGGTTGCCACAAATCTTAAATTTGTACAAAAACACAATATTTGCGAAGCGCAATAAAACGAGGTATGCCTGTAATGTAAATCTAGGCTGTCGAGTCTGTCTGACAGATGAGGGAAAGAAAGAAGCTGACAATTTACAAGGTCACAATACACGAAAGTTTGAATGACCACTGCTGTGAAAACGTCCAAATTTTTTAAAAAAAACCCAAGATGTGCAAAAAGCCAGACAATATTTGATTTTAAGGCTATGCCTGCTGGATGGAGGACATGAAGTCCCAGCCCAACTCCAAGGTGGAAAGGTGGTTGAAGGGAGAAGTGCTCTATAGGCTGTCCATTGAGCTCTCAGAGGAAATATGTAAATACAAATAATGGTGAGGCTTCCTAGAGCCCACTTCTTTGGGGCAGGATATATTAATCATAGTTGACAGATATTCCCTTGTATATCTCTCTGTGTACAAATAGTATGTGTGCGCACCTACATGTCTGAATGTGTCTGTAATTAGGCAGGTTTCTTGACTACAGATTATATGCAAGAACAAAAACAGTTAATGCTTCTCGCACTTCATGGCTTTGGGATCCGTTTTTTTCCCCAAATAACCTAACTTGGTGACAGCACCTAACCAACTGGCTGATCTCAAAAAGAAAAAGGAGAAAGAAAGAAAGAAAGAAAGAAAGAAAGAAAGAAAGAAAGAAAGAAAGAAAGAAAAGGAGGAGAAAATGGGGAGATAAAAAAGAAAAAGAAATGTCCAACAGGGATTGGTTAATACTTGGCTGAGAGACCACTAGGAGATCTCAGGGCTTTAAGCTAGATTGGAACATTTTTTAAAATTGCAGAAGAAAATTACCTGGGAATCCTCGTGAAGTCTCCAGATATTGAGCTAGAAGTGAGAGAGTCTTTATTTATTTTTTCTATGTATAAAAGGTAAAGGTTCCCCCCGCACATTTGTGCAGTAGGGGCCGGTGCTCATCTCCGCCGAAGACGCTTCCACGGTCATGTGGCCGCATGACGCACGTGGAACGCTGTTACCTACCCACCGAAGTGGTACCTATTCATCTACTTGCATTTGCATGCTTTCGAATTGCTAGGTTGGCAAGAGCTGGGGCGAGTGCGGGAGCTCACTCCGCACGCAGGGCTAGGGATTCGAACCTCCGAACTTGCGGATCGACAAGCCTGGCGTCTTACCCACTGAACCGTATACACCCTTCCAATACGGGCTTGCATTTATGGGCATACACAGAAAGCTGTAGAGACAGCGGTATTAGATATGCTTTACTCTCTCGGCGGCTTTTCAGCGCAGAAAACCGTAGAGCAGAATATCTTGGTCTTTGGGGTCCTCAGGTCTCTGTAAATTTGATGTAATCTGCTGCTACGCCCTCACTGCAGATGTTCCCTAACAATGACTCGGGCAATAAAAGAGTTCCTCCTTGTAAACACCGGGCGCGGGGAGAAGAGGCAGCGGCGCTGGGATGCTCCCTTCTCTCCGGCGACGGTCGCGTAACGCCGGCTCCGCCCCCCGCCCAATCCGAAGACCCCCGATCTGTTTCGTCCTCTCCCTTTCTGCCTACCTGACAGGCGATTCCGTTGCGGGAGAAGTCGCGCGCTCCTCCTCAGAAACGCATCCCAGCGTAAGGCCCGCCCCTTCGGCCTCCGGATTGGCTGGCGAGGCCGGTGCTCTGCGGTCGCAGCACTTGCTGCTGCTGCTGCTGCGAGGAATTTTGAGGTACCGCTTTGGCTGCGTTCAGCGGCTGGGAGCTCGTCCTGAGCGCGGGGAGGGGGCAGCTGAGCCACCACCGCGGGGGACGCCGTGGCTCGCTGCGTGCCCCTGTTTAGGGGCCGAGGGGGAAGTTATCCATCCCCTCCCGAGGCGGCAGCTGGGGTGGAAAGAGGCGGCGTCGGCGGCCAAGTAAGCCCCCTCCCCGCCCTCTCCTCTGGAACAAAGGCGCCGCCAGTCTCCCTCGGGCATCTGCTTTGCCCTCGGCGGAGAGATGGCGTCGTTCAACTTCGGGGGGCTCAATGCCGCTTCTCGGAGGAAGAGCATTTATGCCCGCAACGCAGCCGTCGAGAGGCGGAACCTCATTACCGTCTGCAGGTAAGTTGGGCTCTGTGGTGGCTCTACTTGGCACTAGGTGCATATGTGTTAGTGTTGATGAGTGTATGTGTGCACGCGCGCGCGCGCGCGTCTCCATCTCTCGATGTATGTATATATATTTCCTGAAGTTTGACTCTGGATGAAAAAGCTAAGCAGGGTTGAAAACATAATTCATACTTATGTGTTAGTGTTGATGTGTGTATATGAAAATAATATGTGTACATAGATGTATGTATATTCCCTGAAGTCTGACTCCGGGTGAAAAAGCTAAGCAGGGTTGAACATAATTCATACTTATGTGTTAGTGTTGGTGTGTGTGTGTGTATTTCCTGAAGTTTGACTTGTGGTGAAAAAGCCTCTATGGGGTCGAACATAATTCATACTTGGATGGGTGACCACCAGAAAATCTCAGAACTGTATGTGGAGAGGTTAAAAAAAAATCCTGGAAGAAGGCAGGGACAAACCACTGATGTGTTTTTGCCAAGAAAACTATATATGCCTTTTTTTTAATAAGAATTTTATTAAGTTTAAAGCAAAGATAAAAACTACAAAAAAGAAAAAAACTACAAAAAGAAAAAGAAAAAAAAACTAAAAAGTGTGAAACACAAGAAGAAAAGAATTTTGAAGATTACTTAAAGAGTTAACTTCCGACTTTTAACATCAGGAATATACAGCAATTTCCATAATCAAACCCTTACTCTATATCAAACCAAAATCACATTATTTCTATAAATCATTCCATTAGCACATTATGAAAATCACTAAATACAATTGTTCCCTCCCTTATATTAAAAGAAAAAGAATATATATAAACCTCCTAAGCAACTTCCTCTCCCAAAGACAACATTTACTTAATTATATCCTTCCTACCACTATTCTATACATTTCTGTCTACTATAATAGAAATCAAACTAAAAAAACTTATAAATTGTCTGCTTTTATAATTAATAATACTATAACAATCTTAACCCTATTAATCCTAAAATCAAACAATTATTATTATACCTTATAAATCTTAACAAATCATTAAGAAGAAATAAAAACAAGCAAACCTTGAAAACAATCCAATTAATCTTAATCCAAATCGTTAAAAAAGAATAGAATCATACAAGCCTTAAAAGCAGTCCAAATAAACAGTCTTAAATCTTTACCCCACTTCAAAATATACCAGAGCATTTACATATCTCCATAATACACACAAGGCATTTTTCATAAAAAAAAGTCAAACAGCCCAACTTCCCCCCTTAGAAACTCAGACTTCTCAGCAGAAAACCTCCCACAGAGCAAAGTCTTTTCTTTCCCATAACATTCCACCAGAAAAACAATTCCATTTGTGATTTGTGATTTGGTCTGTGCCTTTAACTCCTTCAGTCCCAGAATCTGGTCATCATCCGGCACAACAAAAGCTTCAATTTCGCTGTCAGAAGAAGCATCTCCATCTTCCTTAGAATCAACTTTTTCCACAACCTCCTCAGCCAGATGAAACATTTTATAGCTGATATTTTCTACAATGTCCCGAATATCTTGCATAATAGCGTGACAGGAATCAGAGAAAATCTGTTTAAACTCACAATGAAGCTCTGAGAATGTCTGCTTAAAATCCTCCATGTTACAGGCAGTAGATTATGGCGCCCCCTAGATACTTAACTGGCAAAAGTAAGAGTTAATAGAAGATTTCCAGCAATGTTTACAAAAGTAAAAGTGATAAGGGGCAACTTCCCAGAGAAAGTAGCAACAGAAACCTGATGATTCAAAACAACAGATTCAACATGTAGGGAAAAATCAAATTGTTCAAATTCAGTACAAAAATAATAGCAGGGATGCACTTATTTATTCTCAGTCCTCCTTAATATTTAAATGGGGAAACAAGCCAAAACTTTGAAAGATTTTTAAAACTTAATCCAGAAAAATAACAATAAGCACCAAGAGAGATCTCTTCTCCTTGCTGTAGAAAGCCTCTCTTAGGGTACATAAACTTAAAAAATATAAATTGGGTGATTTAGAAATTGGTGGCTCGACTTAGTGTCCCTTTAAGGCTACAGCGCGGTTTGGAAATGGTGATGTCCCAGCCTCCCGGCTTTTCTTACTGGATTATCGCTAACACTGTTTGCGATCCTCTGGCTGCGAGGTGCCGTTCTGGAGTACAAATGGGATGATTCCGAGCGTTTTCTGTCCATGAAAATGCTCTAGGGCTTCAAGAAAAGCCTGCCTGAACCCATAAAAAAGCCGTGTTGTCAGATCTGCCCGCAGAACTCACGGGCACCGCTGTTCAGTCGGCCATGTCCCCACCGGAAGTCACCAAGAAAACTGTATATGCCTGAGCATCCCATTCTGTCCCTCTTCTGCAGTCTGTGCATCCCAAGTTCTGTTGTCAGAGTTTCCTTGTAAATACAGTGAGTATGTTTAATGTTACAGCCTATTGGTGGCTGGAATGACTACTTTGCAGCCCTTACTTTCTGGTTTTACAGCTACTAACATGTTTTCCAGCAGCTTTTGCCTTAGGACCTATTCACCGCCCTGCTTTGAATGCAGCACTGTTGTGTATGTTAAAAAATGCTGATGGGGTAATTAATTTCTGTTAAACTTCTGTATATACTCAGAATAAGGAATTTCTCATCTCTCTTCTTTACCACTGCAGTTTATTCATCCTGCCTCTTAATTCTTTGCCTTTTATGTCTTCTTAGATCTGAAAACAGCTGGAGACACTTGTATGCCATGTAAATGACAAGTAAAATCTTATGTCAGTTTCTTGCATTGGAGTAAGATCTATGCACAGAATTTGTCATGTTGGTTAGTGTGAGCTTTCTTCCATCTTGCTTTCCTTATGTGCTTTTAGATTCTAAAAATGTCATTTCAGAAATATACCTGTACTAAATCATCTTTTTTCTATATGTTCTACTGCTGACTACAAATAAGTACTTCCTGCCTTACTATGAGTAGTTATCTCTGAATTAGGTCTTTTGCCTTTAGTAGCCTGTACTGAAGTCCACTGTAGTTCTAAACCTTATTGGGATGGGTGATTTCATGGATGTGTCTGTTGTGTCTGTGTAATTTTCTTGGCAACAGTGTGGAGGTGGCCTGCCTTTGTTTTTTTCCAGGATGTTATTTCTTTGTAGTCTGCAACCCTAGGATTTCTTGGTGCTCTCCCATTCAAGTATTAATGAGGTCCAAGAACGCTTAGGTTTTTGACATTACTGAGGTGTTGCCATTGTGTTGGACAGGTATGCTAAATTGTGAAACCTGTAGTAATCCAGAAAAGAAGCTAAGCTTTTGCAGAAGAGTATAAATATAATTATAGTGCTGATGAATTCCCATTGCTGAGAAAAAGCAAAATTTGCCCCTTGCTGTAAAGTCTGTACTAGATTTAGCTGTTGCCACTGTAGCTGGGTTTCTACAAATCCAGGTTGGATGTTATAATCTAATGTGTAGTTCAAATCCAACCAGTTCATGACTCAAAAAGTTAGTTGAATAATGGTTAAATTAACAATGTTAGGATATCATGCAAATACAGCTTATGCATCCTTGATTTATTTTCTATATAAAGGAAAGGCTGACATTCATTTTGTTGTGGAGAAGTAAAGGGCTCCATTTAAAGCAAGATAAAAATGGATGGCATACTGTACTTTCTGTGATGAAGGAAAAATGAATAGCATAGTTTTCAGTGACAGTGATATACGTATGTCATAGCATCTCACTAGGAAACCTAACAATACATAGGCCCTTGTTTCATCATCGTACTCTGTCATAGTGATGAATATTTTCTTTATCAGCTATTTCCAAGTCTCTCACTTTCCCAGCATCACTGTCACCATTCCCTGAGTGCTTCTGAAAGGGATATAGAGAACCAGACTAACGCCATTTTGCTTCTGTAACACGCTTGCTTAAGAGAAAGACCGAGTAAGTGAAAACAAGGAACATGCCAGCTGTCAGCTCTGCTCTAACTCGGCTGACAGACACCAGGAAAGGCCAAACCATATTAAGCTCATGAACCTACATTGAACCTTTCCTGTATTAGCTAACAAAACTTCTACCATAACCACATGCAGGAAATGAGAATATATTTCTAGCAAGCTAAATGTAACCCACATGCTATAGGAAGCTTTGCGGTCAAAGATGAAACTAATGAACAATGCTTAAGGTAGGACACCTTCCTTACAAGGAAATAAATAAATAAAGGGTAGGGGGAGGTAAAAGGGGAGTAAGGGGATATGTAAACAAAGGTGTGCTTAATTATATGCTGAATAGGCGCTTTTGATAGGTTGTGAGCCCTAGGATAGTCCAGCCAATGAACGAAAGGGGCAAGTGTTAAGCAACAAGTAAAAACTGTATATATAAATGTGTAACCTGTTACCGTGTGTGGCTTCTTTTCTGCACACTC
Source organism: Charina bottae (assembly GCA_023362775.1). Classification (NCBI taxonomy): domain Eukaryota; kingdom Metazoa; phylum Chordata; class Lepidosauria; order Squamata; family Charinaidae; genus Charina; species Charina bottae. The sequence goes on along the minus strand of JALMGJ010000007.1, from coordinate 44,612,095 downwards.
GCTGCCACGGTGTGTGTCAGAAGTCCACCCGACCTTTATTTGATCAAATAAATGCCGTAAGCTGAAGTTCTGCCTCTGTGGTCTTTTCTCCTCTATGTAAACGACTGAGGGTCTTTACACTTCCAGGCAGAGACCTTTTAGAACAGTACTACACATGATTTAAAAGTTTTTGCAGAGCTATTCTAGTTAGTGGGAAGATGTAGGACTGGTTAGAAATGAAAGAGAGTACTGCCTGAAAAATTCCAAGAAGGTGGCATGGTGATTGCATAATAAAGGCCTTATCTGACAGCACACATTCTCTCTAATGCTTTATTTGTAATACTCTGTTTAGCTGGTTTCACTTTAGCATTATGAATATAAAGTGCTGCTCGATCTGTGGAAATAAAAGGTGGTTGAGTTTCAGAAGGCAAAATAAATAGGCTGCAGTCTTGGATATGGTTGAGAATGGAAACCTGCCATTTTATATAAGTGTTGAGGAAAATTAAAACATTTCATGATGTAGAGACCAGGTTAGAGAGTGGAAGAATCTACCAAACCATCAAAAGAACTAGTGTATGGTCTGCAAAATGTTCAGACTTTCAGTAGAGAGTGTAATGTGTTTGATGCTTCCATATCTGCAGGCTGTATTGGGGAGAGGCCTTCTACTTACATCGGTTTCTTCCATACAGACACTGGATTGGTGGGGGGCATCCTTATTGCTTTTTTGATCAGGGGAATAGAGAATCAGGTCTGACCCTCTCTGATGGCTTTCATCCTTGCTTGGATACAAGAGAGTGAGAATACTAAATGGAGTGAGGAACTGTAAAGGAAACTGGAATTCTCAGTCCTTTCCCTGCCCATCAAACTTAAAGGCCTGTTTGCTAGTTGAGTGTAAATAAGGCAGATTTTAGACTGGTTTGGTTTGGTTTGGTTTGGTTTGGTTTCACCTATGAATAATGATTGCAGTACTGCAGGGACAATGTCCAAGTCTAAAACAAGGCATTTTATAATCTATGAATTAACAGTTGCCACTCTGGACTGTAACCTGTAACAGGGACAGTGGAAATGTGTTGTGTTTGAATGTAAAGTAAGTTTAGTTTTGCTAAACTGACTTATAGTATCAATATAGTTCTTGGCTTATTATGGAAACTCTTCTATGCTAAAGTAATATTTTGAAATTTTTGTTAAAAAAAAACTTCAGGCAGTGAAGAGAATGTGACTGAACTCTCTGGAATGGAAAGTGTTTATAAATGCTTTAATTAAGCAATATTGTTATATTTTTCAGGATTATATTCAGAAAAAAAATTATAATGAATTTTAGTATAAAAGATATTCAGAGCTGATCACCCCTAGATGTATGTAGTTTAGTATGCAGTATGTACTTTAGGCAAGAATAATAAACTTTCTTGGCAATGTTAGGGTAAAAGCTAGGAGAGAGTGAAGAAGGTTAAGGTTAGGAAAAGCACCAAAATGTTAAAGAGCAAATGTTTCAATATGCTTCCTAAGTTGTCTTAATACTATGCAGAATTTGATCTGGTTCACAGATCCTGCTAAGACATGTTTAGTTTAACCATGGTTTATTGCATGTATCAACATTGTCTGGGTTGCACAACATGCTAAGCCAAAATTAAATACAGTAAATCACATTAAGACTGAGTGGGAAAAATGGATTCTGTTGCTACCTGACTAATGAAATGGGTTATGTCTTAAGTTTGGATATAACTTTTTTGGCCATTGATGTACAGTATGTAAATACTTCACATATGTCCTAGTATCTCACAGTTAACTGCTACAGTTCTTGTATATTTCAGATGGTTGCTTCCATTTTTGTTCACAGAACGTTTGCTACCTGGCTGCTAAGTATTGAGAAAATTGTTTTGCCTAAACGCAGTCATTTATTTTGATGGAGTAATAAAATGTACTACTATAATAACCTTAGAACCTTAATACCTTAGTTCAGTCAAGATTTGGTAGTAGATCTCTGGTAAGGTAGTTTGTACATGGAAGTTGTAGAGATGAAATATATTGATGCAATATTCACATGACATTTAAACTAGAGCTACAACTAAAAATAATGGTGTAATTAAGATATCTTCAGTGTATTTCATTTGAATGCTCTCAATTTATCTCTGAGCTTTAGAAACTTGTCATAAGAGATCCTTGTAGATTATATGCTATTTCCAATCAGAAATTCCCAATTCTTGTTATTACTAAAACCCATTCAAGTCCATTTTATGATTTATTGTCATATGACAATTGTCATATGACAATATTAGTCTGGATTGTTTTTCTCCTTCTTTCTCCTCCTCCTCACCTTCCTTGTGGAAAGCTCAATAAGAGAGAAAGAGGGGAGGGGGATGGGCAGGTGAAGATAATACTGTATGCCTTCTCATGTCTATTCCCGGCATAAGGTCAACTACTCCCATTGGTTATGTGGGAAGGATCCTGATTATGTACATTTGTTTTTATTTTACTAATATACTTTCATAAGCTCCCTTGAAAATGTCGGTATCTTCAGTAAGAAAGTACAAATAATAGTAAATAAATAAAACCTGAAATGTGGATAGGTAAGACTATACTGGTTAATTTTAGTTATCATATTGTAGATCATTTGATATGGAATTATTGTATAGTATTTCAGTCTTAAAGTACATACATCTTCCCATTGTTTTGTTCTCTTACCACTTTCTAATTCATACTGTATCTTGTTATTTCTTTTAATAAGAGTTTATCACCTTCAAAGCATGGAGTCAGGCTAATACAGTACTGTCTTGTTTCTTTTTTCCTCTATGCTAGTGAAAGATGTAGTGCATCCTAATATGTAATCTTACTATATAAAGCTTGCCTATATATTAGTTATCCTGTCTTTCAGAAATAAAATAGACTGCAGTTTGTATGCATGACACCAGCAAATATAAATAAAATGGGGTTAACTGCAGATACTTTGACTACTGTAGTACTCTTCAGGTGTTATGTCCTTGATTACACCTAAGACTAAGGATGCTAGTCTCCTCTATTCATATCTTCCACAGCATAGGGCCATTTTAAGTTGTGCAGGAATTTTGAGGAGCAGAGAATGTTTTCCATTGCTCTGTTCACCTTTCAAAAAATGGAGGGCTATATTAATGGACAATAAAGAGGAAATAGAATCAATGGGCTTGTATTCACCACCCTCAGCAGCAATTTTTGGTGGGGTAAGAAGATTTATATATTTCTACTCCATAAGATGCACATACAGTGCTGCTTAAAAGTTTGTGAACCCTTTTGAATTTTCAATATTTCTGCATAAATATGATCTAAAATGTGATCTGTTCTCTACACAAGTCCTAAAATGAGATAAAGAGAACCCAATTAAACAAATGAGTCAAAAACTGTTTACTTGTTCATTTATTTATTGAGGAAAATGATCCAAAGCTACATAATTGTTTGTGGCAAAAGTATGTGAACCTCTAGGATTATCAGTTCATTTGAAGGGGAAATTAGAGTCAGGTGTTTCAATCAATGGGATGATAATCAAGTGTGAGTGTGGAAGGTTGTGTCTTATTTAAAGAACAGAATTCTGGTTATTTATTCCCAAAGTCTGAACTTCACAACACAGGTATGTGGAAGTGTGTCATGACTTGAACAAAGGATTTCTGAGGACCTCCAAAAACAGTTGTTGATGCTCACCTGGCTAGAAAAGGTTACACAACTATTTCCAAAGAGTTTGGATTCTACCAGTCCACTGTCAGGCAGCTTGTGTACAAATGGAGGCAATTCAGCACCATTGTTACCCTCCCCAGGAGTGGTCGACCAACCATGATCACACCAAGAGCAAGGTGTGTAATGCTCTGGGAGGTCTCAAAGAACCCCAGAATAATGTCTAAGGCAGGGCTTTCCAAAGTGCTGCTGCTGGCGACACACCAGCGGCAGCGGTGCGCGCGCGCACGGCGACGGTGCGGGGTGTGTGCGGCGGCGCGGGGTGCGTGCGGCGGCGCGGGCGTGCATGGCGGCCGCCGTGCACGCGCGCGCCGCCGCTTCCGGGTGGTGTGGCGACACACCACGCTGTGTGTGGCGACACACTTTTGTGTCGCGACACACAGTTTGGAAAGCTCTGGTCTAAGGAACTAAACACATCTCTTGCATTGGCAAAAGTCAGTGTCAAAAATGTCAAAAAAGCAACAGTGGTGTGCATGGCAGGGTTGCAGGAAGAAAGCCACTACTCTCCAAAAAGAACATTGCTGCCTGTCTACAGTTTGTGAAAGAACACCTGGATAAGTCAGAAAGCTATTGGAAGAATGTTCTGTGGACGGATGAGACCAAAATAGAACTTTTGGCTTGAGTGAAAAGTGTTATGTTTGATGAAAGGCAAATACTGCATTTCAGCATAAGAACCTTATCCCATCTGTGAAATGTGGTGACAGTATCATGGTTTGTGCCTGCTTTGCTGCCTCTGGACCAGGCAGTTTGCCATCACTGATAGAACTAAATTCTACAGGAAAATGTCTGTGAACTGAAGCTCAAGAGAAAGTGGGTCAAGCTGCAAGACAATGACCCAAAACACACAAGTTGTATGACCAAAGAATGGTTGAAGCAGAAGGAAGTTAATGTTTTGGAATGGCTAAGTCAAAGTCCTGACCTTAATCCAATAGAAATGTTGTGGAAGGACCTGAAGTGGGCAGTTCATGCAAGGAAGCCCACCAACATCCCTCAGTTGAAGCTGTTCTGTAAGGAGGAATGGGCTACAATTCCTCCAAGCTGGTATGCAGGACTTATCAACAGTTATCCAAAACATTTATTTGCAGTCTGTCTGTCTGTCTGTCTGTCTGTCTGTCTGTCTCTCTCTCTCTCTCTCTCTCTCTCTCTCTCTCAAACTCTCATTGTGTTTATCTGTCTGTTTGTACCCTCAAGTTAGCCCAAGTGGTGTATTATACTGCAACAATTTTTGAATCAAGGTACCTAAAATCCACTAACTTAAAAAAGTGTAAAAAATCCAGGACCCATTACTCTTGTGGAATTGAAATTTCCATGATGTTTAGACCAGTTTTATTTGCAAAGTTGTGGCTGTTGCAGCGTCCCCACGGTCACATGATTGTGTTTTCCAACGCCCCGTGCCAGCTTCCCTCAAGCAAAGTCAATGGGGAAGCCGGCAGGAAGCAGAAGTCGCTCCCGCTCCCACTGTTTTTTTGCCCACCTGTGGTCATTCTGTTTATCTGTTGAGGTAAGTAAATATTGACTTTTTTTCAGAATTTTTTTTATTTTCAAGATATAATTAAAATACAAAAAAGAAAAAAACTATAGGATAGATAAAAAACAGAACTAAAGAAAAAATATTGACTTATTATTGAAGTTCATTTGCCACTACAATTATTTTTCTATTTATGATATATACTCTTCTTAGATGATCACGGGACCATCCAGCACTGAGGTAAAAAAAATATGGTCAGCCTAAAATTTAACGTTCATTCTGGTCACATCAGACTGCACTACCTTTCTCTCAAAGGATGACCCAACGGGTCACAGGGTTGTCTAGCTGCAAATAAATATGTAGCTTTGGATCATTTTCCTCAAAAAATCAATGAACAAGTATAATGTTTTTGACTGATTTGTTTAATTGGGTTCTCTTTATCTCATTTTAGAGTTTGTTTGAAGAACAGATCACATTTTAGGTCATATTTATGCAGAAATATTGAAAATTCAAAAGGGGTCACAAACCTTTAAGCACCACTGTATATTTCAAAAGAACATAAAAATCTTCTGCATAATCTGGTAAACCTAGGCCAATAGGAAAAATACTGGGCAATCCTGTTCATGTCTACTCATGAGTATGTCTCAGTGCCAGACTAGTGACTTTAGGAACACTATCTAAATGTGAAATATGTTGTTCCTAAAGCAGGTTAAATAAGTAGGAGGTGCAACAGGGTTGAAAGTCTCTGCAGTTTCATTCTTGTTTTTGATAGCTGCTACATTTGTTTTCATTATGATAAAATGAAACTTCACATTATAATTATGAGCGAAATAAAGGATAAAAATAGTTTAAGTTCTATCAGGGGTCAAAATATCTTTGTACATCTCTTGGAAATTATTTGGTACCTAGACTTATCTAAACTTATTTCCAATCAATATAATGAAAATCTTTAATTTCAAACAGTTCTAGTTTAAAACATTTGATCATCTAAGTCTTCTTCATAGTAATGTAATTATTTTAATGAAAAAGTATATAGTTCTGAAAATACACTTACCTCACTATAGGTCATCAAAAATCTGTCATTACAACAATGCAAAAAATAATATCTTCACCTTTGTTTGATACTTAAATAAATTTGTTTTTAGAAATTTACAAAGTTTTTGTAAAATATTGTGCTGGCCAGAATGCATTATATATAAAATAAATTATGCTTGTTTTTCTAGGTTTTCTATCAAGACACTGATTGATCGTTCATGCTTTGAAACTATTGATGATTCTTATCCTGAATTCAATAATTTTGCAGCTATTCTGGAACAAATTCTAAGCCATCGGCTCAAAGGTATATAAAATCTGATTTTACATGTTTTGTGGAAGAGGACCATCTTTTAGAAGATACATTTTTTTGCAAATATAGATGAGATTTAGGTTGGTATAATTGTTATGACTTTATTATAAATAACTTTTGAGATTCTAGGATTTTCAACTGAACAAGTTCCTCTCTGAATTGAAGGTGCTGTTGCCAGCTGAACACATCTAGGTTGCAAACTGAAATCTGGAAGGATTATTAGAAAATAAAAATAATAGTAGGCTTCAGACTATTGCTCTGTTTAGTAGTGTGCCCACAGGCAAACTGAAGCCTTAGAAAATACTCTGTGAAACTAGAGGAATGTGGCACAACCTACAATTTGCTTTCTTGTACCTGGGTGTTTTGTGACTTACCATGCTCACAAAAGAAGCCATTTGTTAAGAGTGATTTATCACAATCTCAGAATTCTAGATGTGCCCACAAGCTCCCCAAAGTTGGGGATTTCTGTGTCGCTTAAAGAAAGATGCTGTATTATACATCTAGGTTTTATATTCCCTCAGAGAATCACAGCATGTAGTTTATGAACACTTTATGATGTGCACACTTTGTTTTAGTGGTTAATCTCTTCCTATTCCCTGATTTTTCAGGTCAAATCACTTGGTTTGGGTATGAAAGCCCTCGTAGTTTCTGGGATTATATTAAGGTGGCTTGTCGCAAGGTTTCATATAATTGCATCTGTAGCATTGAGAATATGGAAAACGTTGCTTCTTCAAGAGCTAGGGTGAGAATTTTAAAATTCTTGTTGCTATGTGTTTTATACTGTTCAATTTAGGTACAATCTTTCCATTTTTCATCATCCTGAGGGAAGTTACAAGTTCTGAATAAGCCAAGAATATTTTAACTTTAAGGAATGTCAAGCTGAAGCATGGTTCCATTTGCAGTGATGAACAGTAGAAAAGCTAGTGGTGTTAAAACAAAGGAATAGCTTATATTAGTGCTGTACGTACCAAGGGATCATGAACATAGCACTGCTTTAAAAGTACTATTTAGTTGAATTTATTCAGGACACCGAAATGAAGAAATACAACGTAAGCTAGGAGCTGTAATTTATATGAACTTCTGGTAATGTTAGATGCGAGAGAGAATTTTTAATTTTATAAATATTAGGAAGAATGTGTAACCTGAAAATGTGTGTACCAGCAGAAAGGAATCTAGCAGAAGACCATTTGTTTAACAACTTAAAGTAGACATGTTTGTAAATATTTGAAATGCAAAAATATATTTGCAGACACTTTCAAAATCATATGGATAAAATATAGAAATAGAATATTTGTCATATAGTTTTTACTTGCTTAAAAGTTTGTGGAAATACAACATAAACATTTATAGGAAAAAGCAAATGTTGCAGTTTTCTAAAGTAGAATAGTTTGTAAAAAATGTTTGTGAAGGAGTTTCCACTTCAGTAGAGAGAATACTTTAAAAACATTTTTTTCCCTTCACTAGGATATTGTATCTGAGTTCTCAGGTTTACTACCTGTTGCTACAATTTCCACCAGTTTGCCAAGGAGGGAGTCAGAATGCTAAAACAGACAATTTTAAACTTGGAAAGACTGAGAAAAAGTTGCAGTGAAATTAGAACTTCGTTTAGTTCAAGATCTGTTAATCTTGGAAAGTTTGGAGCCATTCAGTGACATGAGTATATAGAGAGAGTTCTAAAGGGGGAGAACTTGATGAACTTGATAAATAACCTTGATTTCACATGCAGTGAGCTTTTATGAAGAATTGCTCAAAATAGTAACATGACATAAAACATTCTATTACTCGTTTTGCTGCACTCAGAGATTTTTTCCCCCAGAGAATTTTAAATGAAAATGCAGGATATAAATGTGAAAAAAGATTTAAATATAGAGTTTCCTGAAAAAGGTGAATTAGGGTGTTTTTTTAAGAAGGTTCAATAAAGACTTTTGAGCATATGATTAAGGACGTGTGTGTTATATTTCTAATTTTCCAGACCTTTTCCCCTCCAGTTTTCCCCTCCCAGTTTTTAATGAAAAAAAATAATTTTTTCATTATTATGATTATCAGTTTTGATGTTTGTTACATTATGCTAATATCTCAGGATTTTTTGTTAATTAGCTTACTATAATAAAACATAAAAATTAAGTTTAAAATATGACCTTCCAATTGTTCTCTGAATGATACAATCTATTCTACTACCTCATTCATTTGTTTGAAATGCATCACTACGTATACCATAAGAAAAAATTCATAAAATTGTTTTTTGTGATTGAAAAAGAATAAATAGTGAATGTACTGTATTTTCTATACAGATGGACTAAGAAATGTGTATAGAAGTAAACAAAGTAGTGAAGATGGTTTGGCAAGCAAGATAAAAGCCAAGCCATTGTTACTCTGTATAGATAAATTACCATCAAATATGAATAGGATGAAGTATGATAACTTTGTTCGCCTGGTTGGGTTTCAAAGATTGAATGACTGGACCTGGTTCTGTATAATAATATTTATGTTATGACTTTTCTTTTTCAGGGAAGAGCTTGGATTAGAGTAGCACTTATGGAAAAACACTTGTCTGAATATATTTCTGCAGCTTTGAGAGACTTCAAAACAACCAGGTATTTAATATTTTGTTAAACAAAGTGGCATAAAGTAGGTTTTAAGTTCACTATAGTACTTTATTATTACTACTACTACTACTACATAAAAATCCCAGTATTTGTTGGTGATCAAATTTAGTCATCAGATGACAACTTGGAGGGAGGGGAATAAAGTGAAAACATGTGTTTATTTTTATATGGTGTTAAACCTGTCATATATTTATTTAAAAGGTTTTGCTTCAAGTTACTCTTTATTTGGCATTGCACTTGGCGATATGTTTACTTATGACTGTGGGCTTTCAAGAGGAACAAATGATGAAACAAGCATTGTGATGTTATAGTATAATCTTTGCCCCTTTTTATATTTTCATTGTGATGTCACATGCATTTATGTAAGGGGCAGAGCTTATACTGAAACTCTTGTTTTGTAAAAATAATTGGATTCTGTGGATGCTACTATTTATAACCCTGTTTTTGTACAAGAAATTAGGTTTAGTAAATGTGTCCCTAAATTAAACAATCACACATATATCCTGGCTTGGGAGGTTTAAACACAAATGTCCAGTAGGACATCAGCAGCACTGTGAATCCTTTGTTAAACATTTTTAACAAATATGAACTACTTCATACTCCATGAACTCAACAATTTCAACATAATGGTAAGGAGAAAGTGGACAGGGAAAAGATTTTTTTCTCTCTCTCTCTCAAAATACTAGAATAAGGAGTCATCCAATGAAGCTGATAGAAAGGAGACAAAAGGAAACACTTCTTTACAGACCACAATATAAACTTGTAGAATTCATTATCACAAGACATGATGTTGCTACCAACTTTAATGGCTTTAAAATGGAAATGGATTAATTCATGGAGGACAGGGTTATCAAGCTTATTGGTCTTGAAGACTCTCTGGTTTCGGAGCAGTATTCTTCTAAATACCAGTGGCAGTAGAGCAATGGTGGGAGAGGTGTAGGTTTCTACCTCCTGTTTGTGTGCTCCACAGAGGGATCTATAGGCTGGAGTGAGAAACAAAATGCAGGAGTAAGATGGCTGTTGGCCTGATCCAGCAGCACTGTTCTTATGCTCTGAACACCAATGTATATGTTAAAGTATATTTTAACAATAACTCTATCTATCTATCTATCTATCTATCTATCTATCTATCTATCTATCTATCTGTTTAAAATTGAACTCATTTTAAAATCTGTGATCGATTTTTTTTCTAGTTAGGATTTTAAAATGAGTTACTTTCTATCCCAGTAGCAGTCTGATACTCTCAAAAAAGTATGTGATGGTTAAGTTAGTTTTATCCTAAAAATATGCAGACATCTTGATTCTGAATAATTTATTGTTTATAAATAATCATGCCCATAAATACATCAAATCCAAACACATTCATAATATCCTTGAAATGTATAAGAGCAGGTCATTTCAGTTACCATAAAAATGAATAAATAGTTTTGTTAACTATAAATTAAAAATTGGTAGCTATTGGTATTAGCTATCATAAATAATTTGAGTACTTGGCATGTTATTTAAGTAACTGAGAATATATTAATTAGAATTTAATCTTTTTGTAGAAGATTTTATGAAGATGGAGCAATTGTATTGGGAGAAGAAGCAAACATGTTAGCTGGTATGCTGCTTGGGCTCAATGCTATTGATTTCAGGTACTCATTCTTATGAATGTGAAATTAAATAATAGTTTTATTTAGTAAAAGATAGTTGATTTCCTAATTAACTCATTATAGGTTTTGACTATTAGGTCAAAATTTCATTTTTAAAGATTGTTTGTTTGTTTATTTATTTATTTGATAAAAGTAAAATTTCCTCCAAGTTGAGCTTGACTGCTTGTGACGACATGGACATACAGTATATATATTGTATTCTGGACAACAACATGGAAGTAGTTTGCCATTTACTTCTAGAATTTTGTTAGTTATTTCTCAGTCTAGCCCAGAGCTTTCCAAACTTTTCATGTTGGTGACACACTTTTTAGATATGCATCATTTCGTGACACACTCTTACAGCAGGGCATCATTTCTTGACACACTCTTTCAGCAGGGTACAAGGCAGGCACTAGGACCTGTGTGGAATCCTGGCAGGGCTCGGAGGCAGCAGCCGCGACACACCCAGACACTGCAGCCGACACACTAACGTGTCCTGACACAGAGTTTGGAAAGTTCTGGTCTAGCCTATAGCCCTGGTATTTCCTGATAGTCCCCTATCCATGCACTGACCAATTCTGACCCTGCTTATCTTTTTTGAGATCAGCCAAAGCTTGTTCATTATACATTGTAATTACATTTTAAAGAACCCTCTGTATAAGGGATTTCAATCTGATTAAAAGGCACTCTGTTTCATATGTACTGCAGCTACTTAGTAATGATAATGAGTGGTAACTTTCCTGTCATTTCTCTTTGATTTTATCTACAAAGAATGTAAAATCAAGTATATGCTTTTGCTTTCCTCAAAACCTTGAATTGAATTCTGCCCTATTACATATAAAATCAGTTTGTGGAAAATAAATATTTGGAAAAACATGTTCTAAAAAAAAACCCAGAATGACATTTTCATTGAAATGGCTGTTATCTAAGAACCTGAATTTAAAGCTGAATTTTCTCATGTTGAAAATTGTTCTTACTTATCTTTTGCACCGGTGATTTTGTGTAAAAAAATGAATTATGTGCTGAGATTATTCAATACCAATACATTTTAATGTTCCTAATTTCTGATTTCTCACTTTATGTCAGCTTCTGCCTCAAAGGTGAAGGTTTGGATGGCAACTATCCAGCTGTGATAGATTATACACCATATCTGAAATTCACCCAAAGGTATATTTTTAGTCTGTAAAATTAATCTGTACTTTAACATTTTCTTGTAATATATTTTTCTATTATTTTTATTTCACATATTGCTCCCAGTAGTTTGTGATACTTTCTACTTGGAAGGGAAAGAAGGAGGGAGGAGTGCCAGTGAAAATATTTTTATTGGAATATGACATGTATCACAAATGAATTCTTTTCTCATAGTCAGCCATAGAACACAGCCGTTGAAGGATTGTCTCCTTCTAATGGTCATTTCCCTGTGGCCATTGTACTTATTGTAAATATAAATGTAAAATGGCATTTTTTCACCAATCCTGTAGATGGACAGAGACATTCTCTGCAAGGGTACACAACATGTACCAGCATGTGTTGTGTATGCCATTCAGTATCCCTGCCCTAAAATGTATGTGGGCAAAACTGTTAGACCTCTATCTCCCCACCTTCCACCATTTCTATTTGGTGATCATATAAATATGTTTTTCTTACTTAACTTGAACTACGAAGCTAAAAATGGATGAAAATCTTGATTGATTTTAGGATAATACGACCCTGTGTATACAAAAAGGGCAAGCTTCATTTGAACAATAATGGAACCCAACTTTTCGTGAAAAAGACTGCTAAACTTATTTAATTTAACATAGAGGGCAAGTTGACAGAAGTTGTAAAGAAAAGTGATATACTGATCATAGATATAATGATAGATGATATAGGAAGTGGTAATTATATACAAATTCTATGTAAAGGGAACCATCCAGTATCTGCACAGTATGAGAATCTGTTCTGGATCATAGAATCATAAGTCCATTTCCCACTTACACCTAACACGGCACAAATATATGACAAGCTTAAGTCATCCTTAGCTATACTGGAATTAAAATAGTATTTCCCCCTTTTATTTCAACACCATCTTAGAGTAGCTGGAAGGTATGTAAAATCTGTTAGATTTATTATTTATTTATTATTGAAATTTATATGACCGCCCATCTCCCCCAATCGGGGGACTCTGGGCGGCTTACAATAAAAATTACAATTTTACCATATAAAATTACAACAAACAATATAATAAATAAGTATAAAATCCAATCTAGGCGAATTGATCTTAAAAATACGGAGGCCATTATGGTACTAGCCATCCCCAGGAGGAGCTGTTACCTTTCCCATCCCAAGCTAGGTGGCAGAACCAGGCTTTCAGATTTTTCCGGAAGGCCGGAAGCAAGGAAACCCGCCTCAACTCTGAGTCAACGAATGTGTGGTCAACAAACTCTACTCAACCACAGAAATATACAAACAACTCACACAATAGATGTGCTAATCCCACACATGACAGCACCACACCCCCTAATCACCACACAAATCCCTCTCCCAATCTCTTGTAAATGACCCACAGAAGACACACACCCTCTCAGCAGCTATAAACACCAGCAGAAACACACACCCTCCACTTGGGCACCGAGAGAATCTTCTAGCTGTGCTCCTGTCCTCTGAAGATGCCAGCCACAACTACTGGCGAAACATTAGGAACCAAATCTGCCAGAACACGGCCACACAGCCCGGAAAACCCACAACAACCATAAAATAGATGTTGTTACCTATCTTGGAGGGAATCCAGATGACTGCAGTTACCTGAAACAGGAGTAATAGAGGCAGAATTGGGCTCAGCAGTGGGGAGAGCAAATTTCTGCTGATTCAGAAGAGGTGGATAGCCCTTAATCTCAGCAGTGAGGAAAGGCTCATAGAATGGATAATGTATTGGCTTTTGTTTTTAGTCTCTAGAATAATTTTTGCAGATTCTTGATGATAAGATCCATCTTTCTACTGGAGTATCTAAACATAAGAAATTTCAAATAATTCAGTTTTTTCCATTTAAATTTTGCAAGTAATTGTTCTTAGCTTTCGAGTTTGATTTCTCAGTTCTGACAGCATCAGTAGTGATGAGGAAGAGCTAAGAACACTGGGCAGTAGTGGTAGTGAAAGCAGTACTCCAGAAAACATTGGTCCTCCTTTCAGCATGGATGAGAATAGCTGGTACAACAAGTGCAAACGGGTTGAACAGAAGTACCACCTCACACTGGAACAGAAGGTAAACATTCATTGAAATAAAGTGGCTGAAAATGTTTGGTGTATTGCAATTATTACAATGATAATAATAGGAGGTTTTAGATTTATTTTAAAGATATTCTTACAAATGAAAATTGTTATTTCTTTTATGTAGCATTGTAATCTGTATTTATTTTCTATGGGTCTGGGAACAAGGTAATAGAAAAGCTCTTTTTGGCCACACGGAAGACTTGCTTCCTAGTCAGTTAATATTCCTTAAGCCTTTTTTCACCTGTGAGGAAGAACTTAGTTTCTACAGAGTCAGGATTAGTGGAGCTCAAAAGCCTTCCATCTCTTGTACCTTACAGAAATAGTGAAACTGGTCATTATTGCATCTATTGAAGCTGCTGGTGACACAGGAAACAGAGATGTAGCCAGGAAGCCTTCTGGCAGAGGAAACTGCAATTGTTCTTTTTCTCCCATCCTTTTCTTTCTCAAATTCAAATTCTGGCTCTTGCTCCTAAAGGAAGAAAAAACCCAGCAAGCAGAACGTACCGGCAATGTAGGAGTTTGTCTCTCAGTAAAGTCTTTAAACATTGATAGCAGAGATGAAAGTCTTGTGACCTATCTTTCAAATTTGTATTGTGCTTTTAAAAGCATGCCTTTGTGATATATGGATGAGGCATGCATATAGGAAATGTGAAGCATCTCAGTTTTTATTAAGTAGATAGGCAAATTATGGTAAAAGCCATCATTATTGATCATAATGCAACAATATTTAATTTCTCCCTAAAGTGATGTTCTCTTTCTACCTTGTTAAGGACATTGTGTTAAAAAAAAAGTTTTGACTTAGGTTTTTCCTAATGGGTTTGCTTCATCTTTTTTTATCCTCCAGTGAAACTTCTACCCTCAGAGATAGTTGGATTTGTTCTACTGGGACTGTTTCAATACTAAAGACAATCTCCAGGGAATAGTTGCAGATCTCTACTATTTTTTGTTTTTTGGCATTTTAGAATCTCTATAAATAAGCATGCTAACCAACCCATATGAAAGACTGGAGAGAGATAATAGCATTCTTATATAAGTTCTTAGATGGGCATCTGTAAAGTCATTCAGTCATTCACTCTACTGTAAATGTTGTTATATCTACTTCTGCTTTAGTTTTCTATAGCTATAGTAATATTTTTGAGTTTGAACTGAGTGGGAAAGTAGGCATCACGCCCATTTATTCCTTTAAATTTAGAAGCTGCCTGTCTCCAAATGACTCTGGGTGGCTTACAGTTTAAACAAGTAAGGAACAATAAAATAAGAACAACCACCACCCTACCCTCAAGGCCTAGGAGAACAGCCAGGCTGTAAGTGTACGTATATACACTCTGGCTGTCTAGGCCTTAAACAGGCACAAAAACTATATATGTAACTAGCAAATAACTTCAAAATCTGCAGTTAAGATGTAAGTGAAATAGTCCATTTGAACTATTATTTCATAGTTTATATCATCCATCACTGGTATCAAAACAGAGATTGTCAAAGTATTTTTAAAAATAAAAGAGTACATTAAAGATGTATGTCTCTAGGGTTATCTAGAAGAACTAGTACGCCTTAGAGAGACCCAGCTGGCTGAATCCATCTCTCAGAAGAAGGTATTGCAGCAGAAGATAGAATCTATGGATCTGGCCCATAACATGGAGAAGGAACAACTTGAGTACATTATTGTGGAACTGCAGGATCAGCTGTAAGTTGGATATGGTACAGATATTTTGCTAGATATGCTCTTGACTAAGAGTTTCTTTGTCTTTATACAGAGAGGTACAGCTTAAA
Organism: Charina bottae; assembly: GCA_023362775.1. Lineage (NCBI taxonomy): Eukaryota > Metazoa > Chordata > Lepidosauria > Squamata > Charinaidae > Charina > Charina bottae. The sequence goes on along the minus strand of JALMGJ010000007.1, from coordinate 44,596,345 downwards.
ATGTTGAAAAACATTAATGTTGCTCAGTTACTAAAATTAACATTTTTCTTTACAAAAGGTAGAAGTGTTCTAAACCGTGTCCTAGTTCTTTAAACTCACCTCTTTATTTAATATTTAATATTTAAATTTTTTAAAAATATTATAAAATAAATATTATATACCTAAGGATCATCAATTCCAGTAAGTAGATCCAACATTCTTCTTTTGGTGCCATCTGATCTTTTCAGCACCTAATTACTGTATTAACCAAACTGACATCCGTATACAAAATAGGAGCATAGCTATCTTGTCTGCCTGAAATATTTGTCCCAAGGTACAAGTAGATAATCTATATTGCTTCAGTGGAATTGTACAACTTAACTGTGAAAGCTTCCAGAGCTCTAAGCACCAATCATTCTCCCTTTCCTTTGGGAATTGTTGATTTGTATTCTTTTTTGGGGGGTGGGATATTCTTTACGCTGAGGAAAGCAAGTCAAATTTTTTCTTTTTCTCTGCTTTAAAAAAAAAACTCTAGAGACAGCTTTCTTTCACAGCTTTCACTAAATAATATCTTGGGATATGAATGGACTGGCCTCCTTATCAGAAAGTTTGCCAGTTCTCAATTGAAAATATGTAAAAAGACAAACATAATTTCACACATTCTCTTTAGAGTTTATGAAGAAAATTTGATAATGATTGAAACTATTTTAGTACTGTACTCTATAAAACACAATGTAGTTTTTAATCTTGACACTTAATTGCCACGAATTATGAATATGTGACTGAAAGTTCATTTTGAAAAATTAAGAGAGTGTAAAGATACCACATTACATATTCAACAGTAAAGATTAGTTGACTTCATTTAGTTACTTAGTACGGTCAAAGAACAGAACATACACATGATAATATAAATTAACATAAAATAACCCCCAACTCTAAACTACAAAACAAATTTATTTCATCTTCACAATAAAAAGAAATTTAGGAAGCTGCTTTGCATCTGTAACTGGTTAACAGTACATTTTTCTTCTCTGACTACTGGCTCGTACCCAGAATTTGATCACCTTTAAATATGTTTCTAGGTATGAACTGTCAAGCAAAAAAAAATGGCTTGCAATACCTTTTGGTAATATTTGGAGGATCTTAGAAATCAGAGATTAAGAAAGTACCATATTATACATATGCCTTTACAAAATGTGTAGTTTAGGAAGATTAGTTCCATTTGTTCAACTTTCCCAGAGCTGCAAGGATGAACTTTCATGTAAACCGCCCAGAGTTGTGAACCGCCCAGAGTTCCCCATGAGGGGAGATGGGCGGTCATATAAATTAAATAAATAAATAAATAAATGTAATATAAAATAGTTCTGTGTTTCCCCAATATAATTGCTGAGGGCAGTACATTGTACCTTACCAGTATGAAGGCCCTTTTTTAATTGGGAAGTTGATATATTCAATAAATAATCTGCTTGCTTCAGAGAACTATTGATTCTATTCAAGTTATAGTAACTTTGACCTACTGACATAGCCAAGGGTTCATGGCCCTTATTCTTTGTTTAATACTTTCAGGAACCTAACATTCTCCTTGTAGAAGCAGAACTATGGAAAACAATCCATATTGTTTATGACCCAACCATTAAGCAATGTCATCTGCTGGGACCTAGGAAGTGCACTTTCTCATGTGGATGCCTGCCCCTTCGAATATCATCCCCTGGACGTTTGGACTGCCCTTACCCTGCAAGCCTTTAAACATTTTTTGAAAACCTGTCTCTCTCCCACCCCCCACCAATTCTCTGGGATAGTGCATTGTCTCTTGTTGGAGTATGTTTGTTCCCCCCATTATGTTTATTTTTTGTCTGCTTTTAGGTATTGACTCTCTTTGAACTCTGTACACCACCCAGAGTCAGTGTTTAGTTGGACAGCCTTTTAGATGTAAATTATAAATAAATATAAATAAACAATTCTTGACTGAATTAAAGGAACAAACACACATACATACATATATATATACATTTTTTTTTGCAAAGACCAAGATTTTTGTTTTCTAATAATGGGTCTCCATTTTCGATGAAGCACTCTACATGATAATGGCCTGCAGCACTCACTTCAGACCTAAGTAAATAGTGTAGCAGGTTGCCACATCATCCATGTATAGTAAAATGGCTAGATATTTGTTCACACTCTCAGGTGAGCGGAAATCCTGGCTATTAAATTGTTCAGCTAAGGAGTTAATATGCAAACATTTAGGCGCCCGGGTCAAATTGTATGTTTCTTTTAGAGAGAGGCTTCTGATTAGTGCTACTGCCTTGTACCATAGTTATTAAAGATTATAAGTGACAAGGTCAAAAGAAAGTGATCACTGTGCACAAATTACCTTTAAAATCTTCTGTTGGTTTCATGGGACCTTGAGACACAATAACTATCATCAGTGAATGAATTATGACCATTCACCTGGATGATCATTTATCATTATAGTACAGGTTTTTACATGTGCATGTTTAAAGAGACAAGGTCTGAATTATATAGTAGTCAGCAAATTCTCAGGTTAGAAATTTGATCCTTAGAGCATGAGGTACGAGCATTAAGGAAAAGAAGGAAACTCTATTCCTTAAAAATTATAACATTTTCCAAGACAAGGCGGTTTATTTATTTATTTATTTAACCAATCTGTATAGCTGCTCTATTCAGCAGATGACTCAGGATGGTGCACATCACCAATAAACAGCAATAAGTAAAAAAAAAAGCATAAATGCATAATCTGAAACAAAAACATACAAACTCATAAGTGCTGGGGGGGGGGAAATCCCTCATCCAATGGGCTGTATCACCTGCAGACACAGTGCCTGAAGAAAAAAATAGGTCTTTAATGCCTTCTGAAAGGCAGCAGAGTAAGGGTCAACCGAATCTCAGGGAGGATGCTGTTCCAAAGGGTGGGAGCAGCAACAGAGAAGATACATTTCCTGGGCCCCACCAGTTGAACATTGCCTAAGTGATGGAACCTGAAGCCTACTAACCCTGTCAAAACTTACTGGGTGGGCAGATGTATTTGGAAATAGATGATCACGCAAGCAACCTGGTCCTGTACCATGTAGGGCTTTATATGTAAGAAACAGTATCATGAAGACCTTTATTGTTTTTGTTTTTGTACCTCCCTGTTTAATCTTAGAGAAAATATAGCATTACTTTTCTCTCCCTTGTTGCCTCCCTCATTGGATACCCCATGGGGAACGGCTTCACTAGCCTCTCTCAGTACCTTTGCATGAAGTTTAAATGCTTTTTTGCTGGAAATTATTAGGAGTTGCCTGAAGATATATGTTATTCTCTAGGCAGTGAATAAACATTGCTTAGTTACTGTATACCATCTGAAAGGTTGTACTCAGAACTCCCTTCTTCTGGTTCCAATAGCTCCTTTAGTATAGCTGGAATTTCCTATGCATATTTCCAGAAACATGTAGCTGTTGTTTATTGCATGATCCTAGGAAAGGGCGCAGCTGGTTTAAGATATTGTAGACAGGTGCTGTGTTCCTATACCATGGCCCTCAGAGCACCTTTGGGAAATCAAGTCCAGAGTTCTACACAACCCCACTAAGTACCAAACAACTGGGAAATATATTGCTCCTAATCTGCAATCTACTAAAAGATTTTGTACCTATTTTACTGCCAGTCTTTGGTTCCTCTACTTCAATTACCATTCTGGCTTGCCCTGCGACAAATAGATTTTGGACCATATTTTATATTTTTGAACAGGGCTGATTTCACAGTATACTTTGTGTGAAAAAGAAATTATATTTGTACTTGCACATGACCACTGAGTTGAGGAATATGCTCTAAGTGTGTTGGAGGCATGGTTTCAAGGTACACCTTGCTGAATGTGGTGGTTAGGACGTCCTATTCGTACTCTGAGCCTGATGAAGAATGCTAATTGGAATCAGCCATACTGTAGGCTTTTTTGTAAATTGAGTTGAAAATGTTGAATTGTGCTATACTGAACGAAGAGTGTTAGTGGTTACAAGAGTGGTTCCTCGAGGCAGCTGCTGTAGTTTCTTATCTGTTGATGCAGTGGTGAATTGTGTAAGATCTGTGTGCATATATCTCAAAAGAGCATCCTTTTAAATATTGATGCACATATACTGTATGTGTGTGTATGAGTACTGTGAAAAATTATGTACTTTATAAAATAAGGGTGGGAGTCTAAATTCCAGCAACCTTCGTATCTTTACCAAAGCATATTAAATCGATTAAGGTGCCACATAGCTGATACCACCTGGCTTTACAAAAAAACATTGACTTAGTAATGCAATCCAATACATGGTTACTCAGAAATAACTTCTAGACAAGTGAGTTCAAGTTCCTAATTCTAACGGTACATATTAATGTGTTTAAGCATAATACCCAGTGGACTGGATTTCTGCAAATGCAACAAGCAGCTCTGGTGAATTGGGTTAATTGGCTCTGGTGTAGCACAGTGGGCAAGCTGCAGGGAAAAGAGGAAAAAGCATCTACTGGAACCAAGAATCTTCCATTGGAAAAGTACCTTTGGATTAAAGTATCTGATATTTAAGTAAGAAATTTTGTGCCAGTACAGATTCTATTTCAAAATAAACTCTATCCCACTGTTGTAATGGATCTAGAAAGTCTGGTTGAATCCAGTTACAGTCAGTGGACCTATAATTCCTACTGATTTGGCACCAAAAGAAATAAAAAGAATAGAGAGGTGGATTCTTAAGCAGCCAAAAAAGCTTATCCGACATTTGTATAAAGCTTCATATAACCAAAATGTAGTTTATGTAGTAATAGAAACTAATTCCTTTTGCACTGATTCTGTGCCATATATCTTATCTGAAGTTTTAATGTTTAGCAAGAGAAGCAAAACTTTGTTGCTGAATTTCTCAAAGAGATTCTGGATCCTAAATATTCTATAATATGTCTCATCAGTGTATTTTAAACTGATGTAGCTTAAATAATAAAAATTGCATGTTGAGGGGACTATACTAGAATGCTTTTCAGAGTAAGACAGAATTGTCTCCTAACCCAAATTTCAAATATTTGGTACTGTGGACCCTGCATTATATGTGACAGGTCTGTTAACATATTTTATTCTGCATTAGTCAGCTTTCTATGGCTCATTGTCAATTTTTATAGGTATGTATGTATATATAGTTTTGCTAGCTGCAATTTTGGAACATCCTAGTGGAGCAAAAAACTGCAGGTTCTGGAAACTGAGTTCAAATGACTGGGGATATGTTCAGAATCCCATCTCAGCTTTGTTTTTAAAGTATATGTCCTTTAGCTTTACCAGTTTGCTTTCTGGAAAATGGGTGTTTTGTAAGTGAGACTGGCCTATATAAATGCCTATATAACATTTTCTCAAAATCTAATTTTGCCTGCTGCCCCCCCACCAAGTTAGGGACTTTTGGTCCAGTATATTGGTCATCTGTATTTAAGCTGCTAAAAAAATCTGTCTGAAAAAAAAAACACCAGGTTCTTCACATACTTAGGACTAAGTTACTAATGCATTTTCCATGCTAGATAAGACTGTTTTATTAGAAACCATGGACTGAAACTAAATTTTCTTAGTAGCAATAATGCTCCTGTGACTCTACCTCATGCACTACAGTTGTGTGTGTATGGGGGAAAAGCATTAGGTATTTTATTTCTTGTTAGTAAGATTTTTCTTTTATATTAGTTTGGGCATAAATGACATGCAGTATTTAAGAATTAGAGTTTTCATCATTAGAATTGGATTTTGTTGTTACAGTAGACTTGTAAAATGATGATCATATAATCACATTTAATTTTGAATTCAATCATAACATGTCTATATCTCTTTATCATATTGTTACATCCATGCTTCATTTAAAAAAAATTCCAGCAGAGAAGGAGATGTTAGAATGGATTCAAATGTCATGGTATTTAATGGCTGCTGTGCAGAACATGTGAAACAAAACCAAACATTTAAATACTTGTCACGTAATACTTGGCCCGCCTTCTTTAAAGACTTCAGCAGGAGTCCCATCAGGTCCACTAGCTTTGTTATTTTTCATTTGTTTAGTGGCTTTACTGACTTCCTCCAAACTAGGGGGTACTGCAAGCTCATATCTTATTTGTTTTTGCGGGATTTGCAAGAAGACATCATCAGCCACAGTAGAGTGACTTAAATACTTGGTTTTAAATACACAATGTTGCAGTCCAGATTTATACAGATAACTGCTTTTTATGGCCTGTGACCTATTCTTCACACATCATTCATCATTTAGGTTTAAATAATAATGAAACAGCAGAAGGACTAATTATATTTACTTCTAATTGCTGACAGCAAACAACTGTTACTAAGAATCTGTTTCAATACAAAATGTTCTCCTTTAAGGTGTGAAATTTTTAGGCATTTTAACTATAGTTAAGAGGATGCAAGAAAGTTTGATATTCATTCATTCATTCATTGGCGATCTCTCGTAGCCGAGTAAGATTGTCTTCCAAGGGTAAAATTTTAACGGTGGATCCGTAAGTGGCTGTAAAGGCCAATTCTGGATCCGCACAACCTCCCACAATGAGGGCATAGGTTTCCGGGTGGGAGACAGTCATGATGAGGGTTTGCTTGACGTGCCTTCCTTTTAGCTCTTTTCTCCCTTTCGCCCTGTACTCGTGCTTCTTCAAAGTCCATAGCGCCTTTAATAAAGGCTGACCTCCAATTGAAACGCTCATGAGTTAGGGCTTCCCAGTTCTCAATGCTGATATTACATTTTTTTAAATTAGCTTTGAGAGTGTCTTTGAATCTCTTTTGCTGTCCACCATTATTCCGTTTTCCATTCTTAAGTTGGGAGTAAAGTAGCTGCTTTGGAAGACGATGGTCAGGCATTCGAACAACATGGCCGGTCCAGCGAAGTTGATGTTGGATGATCATTGTTTCAATGCTGGTGGTTTTCGCTTCTTCTAATACGCTAACCTTAGTCCGCCTATCTTCCCAAGTAATTTGCAGAATTTTTCGGAGGCAGCGTTGATGGAATCTTTCAAGAAGTTGGAGGTGGCGTTTGTAGAGGGTCCATGTTTCACAGGCGTACAGAAGGGTTGGTAGTACAATGGCTTTGTAAACAAGCATTTTGGTCTCCCTGCGAATGTCCCGATCCTCAAACACTCTACGCTTCATTCGGGAGAAAGCTACACTCGCAGAGCTCAGGCGATGCTGAATTTCAGCATCGATGTCGGCTTTTGTAGATAGATGGCTGCCGAGATAAGAAAAGTGGTCGACATTTTCTAGTGACACGCCTTTAAGCTGGATTGATGGCGCTGCGGAGGGATTGGTTCGAACTTGCTGGTAAAGCACTTTGGTTTTTTTAATGTTAATAGAGAGGCCGAGCTTTTCATATGCTTCTGCAAATATGTTTAGGATAGTTTGAAGATCTTCCTCGGAGTGTGCACAGACTACGTTATCATCAGCATATTGAAGTTCTATAACAGAAGTTGTAATTACCTTATTTTTTGCTTTCAGACTACTAAGATTAAAAAGCTTTCCATCTGTTCGATATATAATTTCTACACCAGTAGGAAGTTTCTCTTCAACAAGGTGTATAATCATAGCGATGAAGATAGCGAATAAGGTTGGAGCAATAACACATCCCTGTTTAACGCCAGATTCCACTTTAAATGGATCGCTTTGAGAGCCATTGTTATCCAGGATTGTTGCCATCATGTCATCATGGAGTAGCCGCAAGATGTTCACAAATTTATCAGGGCATCCGATTTTCAGAAGGATGGTTCAGAGAGCAGTACGGTTTACAGTATCAAAAGCTTTAGTCAGATCAATAAACGCCATGTACAGAGGGCGGTTTTGCTCCTTGCATTTTTCTTGAAGCTGTCGTGCAGTGAAGATCATATCCACTGTTCCCTGGAAGGGCGGAAGCCATTTTGCGTTTCAGGGAGGATGTCTTCTGATATAGATAGGAGACGGTTTGCGATGATCTTTGCCAGGATTTTGCCTGCTGTAGCTTGAAGGGAGATGCCTCGATAGTTTCCCCAGTCTGTTGTATCACCCTTTTTAAAGAGAGTGATAATTATGGCATCCCTAAAGTCTGCTGGAATCTCCTCCCTCATCCAGATTTTTTCGATGAGCTTATGAAGTAGTTGTGTAAGTTCAGGCCCGCCTTCTTTAAAGACTTCAGCAGGAGTCCCATCAGGTCCACTAGCTTTGTTATTTTTCATTTGTTTAGTGGCTTTACTGACTTCCTCCAAACTAGGGGGTACTGCAAGCTCATCTCTTATTTGTTTTTGCGGGATTTGCAAGAAGACATCATCAGCCACAGTAGAGTGACATTAAGGAGATTGTAGTAATGCTCTTTCCAGCGCAGTGCAATAGACTCTTTGTCCTTTAGAAGTTTAGCACCATCTATTGAGCGTAAGGGATTTGTACCATAGTTTGTTGGTCCATAGATGGCCTTTATGGCATTAAAAAAGCCCGTGCATCATGAGCATGGCCATTATCATTAGATATTAACATATATTCCTAGCCATCCTTCAGCAGCATCAAATTTCAAATCTTAGGTTATTTAAGGAAAGCCAGAATAGGTACATGAGCCGAAAATAAACTGCTAACCAGGTTATCCTATTGCAAAGCCAAGTACACTTATCAACATGATCTTATTTTGGAAAATGCTTCTGAGCCCCTTACATATCTCAAAAGATATGGAAAATATAAATGGTTTTATGAGTGGAAGTGGATCCTCCTATTCAGAAAAAGTCGAGTTTTATCAGTTTGCTTTGTGGTAAATAGATGTTTCATTACTGACCTCATCCACTTAGCAGTTATTTTGTAGGAGTGCCTGCAACATACTCCTAAAATTTCCAATGTGGCCGCTTGCCCCAGTATGTAAGCCTCCCTGTGTTAATATGCTACATATTGATGTTCGGAGGAGGGAAAACTCCCAAGAAGCTTTCATATGTTTCATCTAATTAGCTTATATAAAACATTTATTTGTTTGATTTCTATCCTACCTGCTCTTGGTCCAAGACCTTCATCACTACCTTCATCACTACTGGCTCCTGATAAGCATTGCTTATTCTTTATTTTTTTGAAGCTTAAAATCTGTTGTTTGTTTCTTATAGACAATAGACAGCTGCAAAGAAATGCTGTTTATGCACCAAATGATAAATTCCATATTTGAACCAACAAAATACAATGAAATTCCAATTGCATAGAAGGCAAACTGATGATGTCACAAACACATGTTCAAAGGCTAAATAGCTCCCTCCTTCAAACACAAATCTCTTCAGGCAAAAGAAGCATACAGCTCATATATTTTTTTAAACAGAACACCCATCCACATACATAAAATACACAAAAAAACAATCTGGGTAGTATGCAGACATTATTTCAGGGTTTTGATTATTTCTTTCAGGGAAAAGCAGCAAAATTCCAGCTGCTGACAACTGGTGCCTTCCCTACCATATTTTTGCTGTGCAATCTTGGGAATTGTCAGGGCCCACAAAAATTCAGCTGGGGGATAGCCTGCCAGTTGTGGCTTGCACACCACTACATTAGAGAAGCTTTAAATTCTCCAAAATGACTTCCTTGCTGCATTTCCTTTTATTAAATTCTGAGAAAGAGCTACTTTTTCTCAAGATTGATTGATTGACTGGTTTTAAATTCTGCCTTTCTACTTATATAAACTCTTAAGGTGACTTGGAACAAAAATATAAAATTTAAAACAACAAAATCAGCATCAGCTAATGATGAAACCTTCATGACAACAATGTATCTTTATGATTTTTCTAAATACTGGGAGGGGAGAAAATGCACCTTTCTAGGAAGAGCATTCCATAGCCTGGCAGTCGCACAAGGGCTCCCCCCCAAGTATCACACAGGGTTTGGTAAAAGAGGGCATCTTCAAAATGGTCTTTCCTACAGATCTAAGTAATTGGACAGGCTTAGAACAGGGGAGAGAGTTTCTCAGAGACCAGACCATGAGCTATCTAGGGTTTTAAAAATCAGCACCAGCACCATAATTGGGCCAGTAGGCAGCTGGCAACCAGTGTAGATCTTTCAGTACAAGCTTCATGATATCTCTATCTTGCACTGGATAGCAGTCTAGTTGCACCATTTTGTACCAGTTGTAAAACATTCTGTTTGCGATCTTTCACAAAGACTGGATGCATGTTCTAGGTAGAACATTATAATAAGAACTCTTATGCATGAAATTATAATAGCATTTTTGAATGTATTAAGCAGAAAGAAAATTATTAAGGCATCATTATAATTTGAATTTATTGACGGAACTGGCAGTTTACATAGCTTTAACAGTACAAAGTGAGAAATACTTTGAAACTGGGAAGAGCTCAGCTGAAATAGCACACAAACCAAGGTGCCCTAAAGCTCCTTTAGATGCAAATGTTCTCCAGTGTATTGATTTGGACACAAATAGACATTTCCCCCAGAATTACAAATTGGATATTTGAATGTTCCAAGAGATTGAAAACTAGTTCAGTCATTGCTTGACAGAAAAATAATTTGGTTTGTGGTAACATAGGTAAAAATGTTAAACTGGTCTTTGCAAGTGATATTTTATGAGGCCACCATAATATATGAAGATCACCTGGTCCATTTATTTGCATCCAAATCTAATTGGATTTTTCCAAGCTTGTTGCACCCTACCCTTTTTCTTCTTATTGGGGAGATAGTTCCAGAGTGACAGCCTGGCAAATATCATGATCAGCAGAAAGACTGCGTATCAGTAACTTGAATTCTACTATTGTTATCTCCTCCATAAATCCGCAAACTCAGATTTCCTCAGCATGCTGGGTTTTTGTTTGCTTGCTTTAGGGAAGTTCTAACACTACTAACATGAAATTAGAGGACAGATAACACACCACATGGGCTCACATCCATGACATTTGAAATTTCAACAGATCTGAGTCGTCAAGGTGGTGATGACAACTCATTCCATAGAGAGGGATATGTGAAGGAGATTACCCAATAGGAGAATTCATAGTACTGGTAAGTAATAAGCTGTGGTTGTACTATTAGTTATAAACACTCCAAATCTTTCCCAAGTGACAGCCTTTGTTGTGACTCATACTGATCTTTGATATTTCTGACTAAAAGTGACAGTCACTAGATTGGGGAAAAAAATAGATGGGTTTTGTGACATGGCTCAATATATTTTTCACAGAAAGTGAAAGTATGACGTGTGTATATATATATATGATGTACACATACGCACACGTCCAACTCCCAAAATATTTAAACATTTTTTTTCCAAATTTGTAAGAATAAAATTGCACAATGTGATATAACCAATTGGTTTGGAAGAAAATTATACTGTTATTTTTAAAAGAAAAATGCTAGGGCATTAAACGGTGTTACTTTTGCCACGACTACCCACATAGAAAACCTGTACATTTTAATTTTGCTGCAGCAACTTATTCATCTGAAGCAGCATTTAGATCCTGCAGTTGTTTCCCCACCCCCTTGTGAAATTAAAATGAACAGGTACTTCAGTACTGCACTGCAGCTATTGAAGCTGTTTTGAATGTTCTGTTCTTGTTTCAGAAATAACTCTTAGGTTTGGAAAAGAGGAGGAGAGAGAGAGGGCTCTTCTATAAATTGTCAGATTAACAATTTTTATGTAAACTGGTAGCTTGCTTAGAATCAAACATGATAAACCACTTAAGTGGTTTTAATTTATTGCGTTTATTTCCATATTTGTAGTTGACTGATCATCTGTTCTTGTATAATACAAGAAAAACATCCCATACTGTAGTGTCATGTGAATTCAGTTTTGTTCTTCAATAGCCAAATTTTGACTGAGAAATCTCTCTTGAGAGAAAATGCTTTAGTGTGCTAGCAGGAAAACCTTTCAAGAATAGCCTATTTTCTTGCTTTATTTTAAGACATTACTCCTAATGGCATGAAATTCACTATGTGTTCACAGAACTGTGCTAAAGAATAATGATTTAAGATCAAGACAAGAATTAACTACCCATCTCACCAATCAGTGGCCTTCCCCAGGAGCTCTGGATGTTAATGCTGTTGCCTTGGATACGCTACTTTATGGAAAGCAAAATAAGCAATGGGATGAGTAAGTTGATATATTTGTGCAGTGCTCCTAAAATCCCAGAAATCTCATTCACCTTCCTCCACACACATACCTTATCCATCAGTTTTGGATCTCAGCAGACAACCAAGAACTGCTAAATGCCTAATTATTAAAACAATACAGAAATACTTGTGATAAATATTTCATTACCTTAAAATACATTTAGAGTACTATAATACAAATACTTTATATTGTGTCCAATGTGCAATTTTTACACTTTTGTGTGTGCACAAAGTGATTTACTATTAATGTAAACCACATCCTGTGTACGTAGATTGGTTTTATTAATTTTGCTTGTCAATGCAAATTGTTCAATAGAACTTAATATCTGCTACATTAGAAAGATGGGAAGCAAAACTGAAATTCAAATATTTTGACATTGCATAATTTTAGAGAGCATTGTATGTGACAATGGCTGTCCTTGAGAAATATATCAAACCAGTGTGAGCATAATGAAAGGTTTGCAGGATGTTCATGTACTGCCTATCCTGTTTTTTTTCTTATGTGAATCTTCTCCTTCTCCAAGCTTGGCTTTATTAACCATAATTTAAAACATACCGAATCAGATGTAATGCTTAAGAAGTGTAGAGAGAGTGCAGAACTCACTCACAAGAAAGATGTCTACACCTGCTTCAGCATTAAGCCTTTGTTAGGCTTTAAATTTGGCATTAAATTTGCATTGTTTTTCATTTTAAAGTTGAACTAACTGCATATTACCAAATCTGACGATCTGGTGAGATATAATTTAGTGTATTGTAGTATATTGTGCATCAGAGAATACTGATAATTTGATTAATTGAGCAATAGCTCAACTTTGGAACAAGAGGTTGTAGTATACCAAAATCTTCAATTAGCAGTGAAGCTATTTTTAAATGTGTTGGAATAAAAAATTATTTCAGGTATTATATATGGTACATTGCAGTACATTAAGATCATTTAAATAAACATGCCCATAGGAAACAGTATTGCTTTTCAATTTTTGGTACAAATTCCCATTAGGATATTATTGACTATTAAGTATGAGGATGTTCATTATTAATGTGTATGCTGTCAAGATGAGTATTTGATCTCCGGCTTGCTGGCTGGAGAATTCTGGGAGTTGAAGTCCACACATCTTCAAGTTGCCAAGGTTGAGAAACACTGGTATACAGACTTATCTCAAGCATGGTTTAGAGTTTGTTGATACTTATTTTCATATCCATGAGTTGTTTGGGGAGAAATGTAGATTTCCCCACCGATAAACTGCAAACCAGCCATTACTGTTTATCATATTTTCTTGGATTATGTGAAAGTGTGGATATGTGATATTTTTTCAAGCCACACATTTAAAAATAGTTATAATCTCAATAATCTATTTATGTAGTTATGCTTTGGGAGATTCTCAACCTTTTCTTGAAATTTAGGAATTCTGTTTTAGTTCAGTAAGTATATAAGAATGTAAGAAAAGCCCTTATCAATAAGGCCCAAAGCCTATCTACATTAGTTTCCTGCATTGCAATGTTGAAGATTAGATGCATCCAGAAAACTTGAAAGCAGGAAATGTAGGTGACAGCTCACCTCCTATTTTACTTGCTACAATTTAGATTGATTTTGGAAGAAACAAATAATAATACATAGCTATTATGATTAATAACCATTGGTAGCTCTATCTTCCAATAATATCTCTAATCTTATGTTAAATTATTTAGATTAGCCATCTAGTGGCTCTGAATTCCATAGACAACCTTGTGTTGATGATTTATAAGGGTTTTTACTTGTTTTTCTCACAAGAGCAGATTGCATAGTTAAATTAATTATAGCCCTGTACTTATACAAACAATCCTAGTTTATATTTGATCTGAATGGACGTTGCACTATTTAGAGCTAGTATTGCCATCAGATCATTTATAGTTTAGTTATATTTTATCTCATATTTTCACCTTGCTTTTCAACGAAAAATAATTGAAATAATTTACAACCATGTACAATGTAACATTTTGTAAGGGACATTTTGTTGTTGTGACATGAGCTGAGCTGATAGAGGCTTTCCTTTCCCAACATGATGCATGCATGCTATTGTGAGAGGGAAAGATGGGACAGACGAGGAAAGAAACAGTAGTGCCAGTAGGGTCCCCGTTGGCATGGCGAAGATAATAGCATATGACTCGTAAGGAGCTGCTTATTAGTTCAGCTATGCTTATTATTTTTATTATTTTTTACTCATTTTACATATTGAACTCTATTTACACTTAGAAGACTTGGAATGTAAATGAGATGTTGGTTTGTCTGGGTAACCCTTTGCTCAGGCTGTGCCTTTTGCATCTAAGCGATATACAGGTTAAACAAATTGGTTCTGATTGCATTTATCTAGACTGATGTTATGGTTTAAAGTTTTCATTTTTTGGTAAAGTAATGCTTTTAAAGTGCATCCCTCAGCAATGACTATGACTGATTTTTTTTGAAAAATTATTGTTTACGTACAATAAAGAAAAAAAATAACCAGAACAAAAATAAATGGAGACAGAAAAACAGAAAAATATTCATGATAAAATACATTAATATCTCAGTTATTAAAGAACAAATTGAACCTTGACCACATGAAGAAATATAGATCAGAGTGTCTTGATCTTGATATGAAACAAGTTCATAGGTAGAGAGTGAATACATTTCATCAGTCCAGGCTTTAAAATCAGGTATGAGTATATTTCCATCAAGTACAATTTTTTTAGCTACAATCCACGCTTGATAAATTCTGAGTCTGTCTTATGTTGCTGAATTCTAAATATATGAAATATAGTTCAATATTACATCAACACCTTTGTATCTTATTTATCTTCCCAATACACTATTAAGATATTTATTAATATTGAACCAAAAAGGGACCATCATGGAGCAGGCCCAAACATATATGTCAGCGACCCTTCCACAATTTTACACATTCAACATATTGAAAATAAAATTCATCCTTTAACATCCTGTAATGAATTTAATAAACTCAAAAGAGAATCTTTCATTGGATTAACCACATTTTAAGATACATATTTAACATTGTTTAATCCATTAGTCCACTGATTTTTGAAAACAAAATATTTCAACCAATTAGCATAATTTAAGTTTTTTTTTGTGTGTATATGTATATGTATGTGTGTGTAGAGTGTGTGTGTGTGTGTATGTGTGTATATAAGGAAAGTGTAAATCTAGAACCATCAATAGCTTTTTCCAATAACAACATTGTAGAAGTTCAATGCAAAAAAGGCAACTGATACAAAAGGGGATAAATTATAACTTTCTAATTGTACCCTGTTTATATGATGGAGGATTTTTGAGTATGATACATGTATGCTTCTGTTGAATTATGGCCCATTTTAACTTGGTGTAACATTGACAATGTAACTTATTAGTAAATCTTTATTTTTGTTAAGTTTTATGTGCCTTCGGTAACATTGCTTGACTCTGCAAGATGCAATGAAATATTGACAAAACAACAGAATTTTTGGTGATACTTACTGAAATTATTATTAGTAAAATTATTCCTTTCTTTCAGTCAAATTATCCAGATACCTTTGATAAATACTGAGTTGATAGCAACTGGAACAATATATCGTATAAGTCCATAGCTAGCTAGATACATACATACATACATACATACATACATACATACATACATACATACAGGTACATATAAAAAATATCAAGTGCATAAAATAAGCCAACCTAAATAGCAAATCTATTATAGTACCATTAAAATAATACAAAATGCAGAATCAAATATAAGCAAAAATTTAAAAGTCCAAATTTTAAAAAAGCTTGTGGGCTGGATCCAGGGTAAATTAGTACAGTAATAACAGTCTAACTCCTTTTCCAGCTTTATATACTATATTGTGCTACACATTTTGGGGGAGGGAGGGGAATAACTTAAAGGATGTACACTATTATAAAAAGAAATACTGGAATTACAAAACTTGTGAAATAAATAGCTGTTTCTACTGTGTATCAGTTCAAAAGTAGTGAAATGAGTTATCACTGAAATTGCAGGAAGAGTTATCACAGCCTGGATCAGCTCTCTGCTGATGTTAGCTTTTCTCAGACGTCCCTGGATCCAAGTAATCCACCAGATGGAGATGGGAAGCAAGATGGGCTAAATTTACTTAGTGAAGGTAAGGTGAGCAACCCCAAAATTCTGTGTATAATGACTAATTTCCAGGTATACTGTGCTACCCATAGCTTGAGAACTGCAAATCTGCAATTCAAAATTTAAATTCAGTTGAATGATAATATATATTGCAGCATGTTTATGTCTCATAATCTGTTTACATGTAGGTCTTCTAATCTCTAGTGAGGGTTTGAGACTAGACTTGTCTGATTTGCTAATGATATTATGTATATTGTTGCTGTAAAGTAATACAATTATATTTATTCAGACAGCATTTGGAAGATAGAACCCCTACTTCTTTCTTACTTTTTGGAGAATTGGGTATAAATATATAGTTTTCATAGATAATACAAATCTATGTATGATATCTGTCTGTCTTATCTATCTGTCTGTCTATCTATCTAATCCTCTGGGTATCTGTTCAGCTTTGATCTTGGGAGCAAATTGGAGCCCTTTCAGCATCTGTCCTGGTATTGCCTATAACGTGGGATCTGAAATTAATATGAAGCTGACATCACTCTTTGAGTGAGATGGGCAGTGACTAAATTTGAAATATAATAAATAAATAAATAAAAACATTGAAACTATACTTTCATCAGTTAATAAAACTGCTCCATCTTATGGCAACATGTAGAACTGCAGGACGCTTTGTACAACAGAACAAAATAAGCCTAAATTTCAGTGTCAAGTCTGGTATTTGAACTGGACTGAAACCCCCCTCTCAAACCTGCTGTCTTTCAGACTGCTTGGCATAAAACTGCTGTGTGAGCTCATCTCAAGAAAGACCAGGACTGCAGCTCCCAGATCTCCCTGCCTCTGCCTCAACTGTGACTGCGGAGGTGGGGGGGGAGCAGCTTTGGAGTAAAGCCGAGGGGCCTTGCTGAGGCTCAGCTAGCTAGACGGACTAGGCCAGAAGTTCCCCATGACCGAAAATAATTTTGTTTGATTTGTTTAGGTTCTTACGTACTTTAAATCAATCGCTCAATAAATATTTAACCTTTCTAAGCATGTCTGGATATAGTAACGCTGGTATTTTATCCAAGGTGCAGGTTTGGAAATACACAGGCAAAGATATAAAAAGGATGACAACTTCTGGGGAAATGCTGAAAAATCTGGCCATAGCAATTTCTGGTATTTAGATATGATTTATTTTGATCCTGTCAGGTTGCATGCAAGGGAAACCCCATGATTTGTCCCTGCTCACCAGCACATGATAGCAGCTTTAGAGAAGGGTGTGAAATACAGGATGGTATTTTCTTTCCTAAAATAGCAGTGGTTTGGTTGAAAGATCTAGAGAAGAAGATCCTGCCCTGAACATCTCATACTTTATGGGAATTACTACTATTAAACTAAGAGTTTAAACTTTCTTCAATAGGGAAAGAAGACACTCCTTCACTACTTGGCCTTTGTGGTTCTTTGACTTCAGTTGCAAGTTACAAATCTCTCACAAGCTTGAAATCAAGTGAATATCTTGCAAGTCCTACAACAGAGATAACAAGTCCTGGACTAACACCTTCTTGAACAAATCTAAGCAGGAAGAAGCTTCTGTGTCTGCATTCAATTGGCATTCCTTAATTTACTGTTAAGACTTATAAAATGTCAACACATTTTTAAAAAAATGCTTTTTTGTTTCCGCAAATCTAAAAACCTGTGTTTAATAACTGTCTTGGAAAACAAACTAAGATACACATCAACTCCAGAACATATTCATGTTTTTCAATTAACAACTTACAATTAAGACTAAAATCCACTATAAAGGAAAAATATTCTTAACCACTAGACTCAATCTGCAAAGAAAAGTGATGTTACAATTATAGTGGTTCATTCTAAAAATTCTAAGGAAATGTTACACTAGATTTTCATATAAATGTTTTAAATATTTTGCAATGTTTTTGATTCAAATCTATTTTTTGCTATTTATTCTGTAATAAAATTTTAAAATTAGGGCCAAATAGCTATGGTAACAGATAACTTTAATTTTTGAAGCTTTGCAGTTTAAACTTTGAAGTGCAATTCTATTTAGTACGGATTTGTTTTCCAGCATTACTGGCAATGGTTGAGTATATTAATACACTTTTGTGTAAAACATTCATACTTACAGGGACCTCTAATTTTGAGGACTATGAGGAAATGCTTTATTGTGCCAAAGAAGTTCTGTACATTGTTTACTAGTGTGCTGCAACATGTGGGTATCTACAAGGGCAGAAATTGGACTGTCAGTGTGACTACTACTTATTTAAACAAATGATGTGCCTCCAGTAAGACTTGCTTTGAAAAAATGATTGGGATAAGGAAGCACATGATTACACGAAATCCTGCATTGGTAAGTTTATTGTGTTACATATGTGGTGAGCTAAATTTTTAAATGAGACAGCTCCTGCTTCTGTCAAATGACATATACTAGCTACCTGATAAAGTAATTTAATGCATGTTATCTCTTGTGAAATTAATATCTTTTAAGAACATAATGAGAAATGTGACGTAGACTAATGCTAGCAAGCTTGTATGTGAAAACTTTCTTGGTCCAGTATGTTGTTGATCTAGAACAGTAACTTTTTATAATAGTTGATGACTGATTCAAATAGATGGGATAAAAAACTTTAATGTATGTATAAAAAAACAACTGAATCAATACTTGTGCATGAGGAGGAGACTGCCTTGAATCTGAAAACTTGCCAGGCTTTCAGAATTAAAAACTAACCAAAATTACGCATATTTGTTGAGCTGTTGTATCAACATTGCAGATACATTAAACATTTTGTACCACTGCTACTTATAGTTGTACTATCTCTTGAAGACTGAAATATTGCCCAGTATACATTCAGTAGCACTAAGCAGTCACAACCAGAATTGTGGTAACTGATTTCATAACACTAGATCCTAATTGTTCAAGAGAACATGCTTTTTTAAAGCATGGATGTATTTTATCAATAGTTAATGTACAAATAGGTAATAGACAAATGCTAGGAACAACAACATAATTATTCTAACACTGAAGACTTACATTTTACTTGCAAAAAGTTCATTTATATATGGCTGTACATGAAAGCCAATAGGTCACCAGTGCTGCAATACTGACAGCAAAGGAAAGATTTTTTTGGCTCCCTTAGTGGTTTTCAATATTACTGAATGTATATATTGCTCAGTCACATTTTGGACTACAGCTGTCTCCAAAAGCTTCAACTCTTGTTATCACCTTTTGGCTGCAGAGTTATATAAGAGTAGGCATTCTGAATGATTTTTTTCCATACATCACTTTAATTAGGTTATTTACATACTATTAGTCAACATGGAATTAGTTGTTTCCCCCAAATCTATAGAATGCTGCTTGTTTCTTTCCACTCACTTTTTTGTTGCTCTTGTATGACACACTTAGCACACAGACTAAAGCAGTGCTGGTTGTACCTTCTAGTACACAACAGAATCAAGGAGCAGCTTTTAAATAATGACAATAACTCATAATCTTATTCATACCAATGCACTGATATATGGCTAGGATAGTTTCCCTGATGTCAATTAACAAGTCCGCTATAATTACTTTTCAATATAAATTATCCTTATCCTGCACAAGAATGGCTGGAATAAAAAGTAACAATGTTCCACTACTGACATTTGATTCTACCACAATTTAAAGCAATATTTAAATTTAACTGAGTAACTTATAGTAGGTATAAAATTGTTGCACACATGATCTAGTCAATCTAATAATCTCTTGAAACTGTGTGCTGTTCCAGGAAGCACTGTATACAAGTTACCGAGAAACATTAGGGTTAAGTATATATCAGTCTGCCCCACCCCAAAAGGTTGTATGCATATTATTACATTATATTTATATAACCTCTTTTGGGGGAAGTTCCAAGACACATGGTGCTCTCCCTTCATTTTATCCCCAGAATACTGCTAAGAGAGGAATGGCTGGATTGAGAGTGTGCACAATTCCAGATACCAAGTGATCTCCATGATTAGCTGGAGACTTGAATCTAAATCTCCTTGGTCCCAGCCCAACACATTACGCAACCCACTAAACTATCATCTATGAAGCAATCCTGTTCTCCTTTTCTAAAAATGGAAAGGTTAGATTTCTAGGCAATCACATCCTTTCATTTAAGATGGGTAACAATATGTAAAATATGTAGAAGTTTTCTTTAAATATTTGGGTAATTCTAATACAGGCACCAGAGATATTTAGCTCATGCTATTTCTGTGCCCTATTCAAATACACATATAAATACTGACTGACTAGTATGTAAAACAACTTTCCTTGAATCAGTTAAAAGTTTTCTTCCAAGGCACCAACACTAATTTGTAAAAATTAAGAATGATTTATGCACGTAAAAATTGCTTTTAAAGTTTATGCTATTCATTTCCTTTTGCAGAAATATATGCTTATTTCAATCTTTTTCTCTTCCATATGTTAATGCAACATTAATTGCATTAAATGTCTGAAGCATGATAGAGTTTCTTTTTGGATGTAAAACATACAGAGTAATTCTGAGCATAATGTTGGTGGAGGCATGGGTGCATATGCAATGAGCATAGAAAATATGTCATCAAATACAACTTATAGGGACCTTTGCACATACTGGGCACTGACACCACTTCAAGTTTACAGAAACAACATTAATAGTTCTTCATATCTTTGTCTTTATTTAATCTACGAAAGAAAGTTTTCCCATATTCATATGTGCTGATCATTATGGCACAAGCAGGAGCAATTTTTGTCAGTCTTGGAATAATACCTGTGGAAAAGAGAAATTATAGGTATTGGAAAATGAGGCAGCACAAGAAACTGGATATTGAAAAAACTTCCAAAACAATTTACTCTGTCTATAAAACCACTGCCTGCTTTTTTTGCATTTCCAAAGAAATATTTAAGATGGATCTGTATGATAACTTAATGCTATATACAAGCTATCAATGTGGTTACTCAATCCTGTATTAAAATGTGCTTGGAAATAAATTCTGTATAGTTGGGATGTTAGTCAAATTTCATCATAGTTTGATTTTGAAAACTAATATATATTTAAAACTTGTTCCTATTTTTATGAAGATATTTTGCAAAGCAGTTCATGTTTACAGTGAAATACACCCACAAATTAAGTATAAGATTACATTCTAATTTTTTAAAATGTTTTGCGAATATACATAACAGCTGATCTATGCTCCAGACCTATAATGATCAACTGGTGGAAGATAACTTTCTTTTCATGTTTGTAGTCTGAATGTAATTGTACCAATTGCTGTGCATGTATTAATACATATTTGTATTAATATGTTTCTAGAGCACATACCCATCTCATTTTCAATTCAGTTTGAACTTGGCAATAAAGGCATGTCTCTACTTAAAGATCCAACTACTTACTATATCACTAAGGACACCAGGCTGTAGTGCTTTGTGCAATATGTAAGCTACTATTTTGGATGTCTAAACCTATGACCAGTAAGGACTCTGCATATAGTAGACTGCTGCCTTTTGTCAACTATAATTAGGGATGTTTAACATATCTGGAGCTATCATCTCTGTATGGCAGTGTGAAACATCATCTCCAGTCACTGCTGATGTATGTTATACATAAAGCACAAATGTACATAGAGTGGCAACTATGGCAATTCCCTGATGTTTTCAATCTTTACTTCATGAAATTTATTCATTTTGAGCCATTAACTAGAAGAAAATATTCTGAGCAAGTATCTACAGTAGTGGCTTTATGGCAGACCATGAGAAAAAATACTTTGTAATTCGGTTAAGAAATTAACCAAATTCTATGAGACTTTTAATGGAATTTAATTTCCTTGGTCATTACTAAATTAGTTTTCACATTCTGGAACATTACAGCCTAGCATAACCTAATTTTTTGTCAATTAACCACCTTTGATTCCACCTCAGGCTCATATATGGACTTTGAAACACATGGCTATGTTAATATGTCAAATTTGTTTTAATCTACTATATATTTATATTTATATATATGTTATAAATAAATATTATATATATATATATATATATATATATATATATAATATTTACATATTTATAAATATATAATATAAATAAATTTTATATATGTAATAAATTATATATTTATATTTATTCCATTATATACTTAATATACCCCTTTCTTATATGGCCCTTTTAACAGTCTATCATTGAGGAGGGTAATTAAGTGTTCCCAGACTAATTTATTGAGTCCTTCCCTACTGAAGTGACTGGAAAAATTTATTTATTTATTTATTTATTTTTGGTTTTGTTTTTCAAAGTTGGCAAAATAATTTGTAGGGAAATCTTGCAATGTAGTAAACGGTTTCTTAGATCTTGTAGTAGAAACTTTGATATTGCTGTATGCATAATATCTAGAAATAAAATATTTTACAGTCAGCAAACAATTTACCAGTAAATAATCCAGTAAATCCATTTTCAACCACAATTCTCTTCATTACCTCCCATACTGATGCACTTGTCTTCTGTGGAGCTGAGTAAAAGAAAATACATCTCATTTTTCTACACTTATTTAGTATGATTTAATGTCAACTATATTTTACCCACTGCATGGTAATAACATTAATCATAAGAGACAATTTTCATATAGGATGCAGTCAGAATCTGTTGTGAACATTTAATGTTTTATAACTATAAAGCAGTTTTTAATAAGCTAAGGTTATTAAAATAAGCCCACTTGAAATGACACACATACAAGTATCTTATAATACTCCTTATAGTCAGTAGTCATGGCTATACTAACCTTTAGAAGTAAATTTCACACAGTAGTATTTCTAACAAAATCAGTGTGGTTTCTATCCAGCTGTATGTTATAAACTGAAGAAACGTACACAAGCCCCCTTCATGTGATCTCAGAAATAGGATCCTACAAGTCCTTCTCTAACATGACAACATCAAGTTTTCAAAAATGTTTTCCAAAATGTATCATGTAACTTACAATTTTCTGAATATTATTTTCCTCCTTACCTATGGAGGCAGGGACGCAGCCTGCAGCATTCTGCAGCTTCCAAGTACTCTAAGCATTGAACATATAAAATTCTTGATATTATAAACACATAGATCAGAGTGGCTGGAGCTCCAGACAGGACTTTGTATATACTACAATAGGCAGACATTATGGGACAAGAATACTTCTGAATCTTACAAAAAACTTACAGCGTGTGACATCAAGTTCCCAAAGCTCAGTCTGTCTGTGTGTTTTTATTACATCAAATGGTAAAGTTAATGTAGCTGCAATCTGTAGGGGAAAATACTTTTTAATGTTAAATAGACAACATGCAAATAGTGTAACTTTCAAAACAGAAATAAAGCACAATTTGTATGCTCACCTGAATTAACATGACTACATTATTGAAATATGTATTCTATTTTCCACAATCATGTGCATTACATATATTTAAATTCCAGTGGGACTGAAGTACATATAATGTTAACAGACAATTGAAATAAAATACCAAACAATGATTATATTCCAGAGTAGGAGCCTATTCATACTGAGTGAATCTAAATGGAATAAAAGTTTTGAAAAATTCAAGTTATAATTGTTCATTAAAACAAAAGTTACTACTCCTATTGTAGCAGATTCAACTAAAAAACAACTTGCCTTACTTTAAAACAGTAAACATGAAAAAATATCACAAGCCCAATTTAAAAGAATGTTTTATAAACAATAATGTAACTTATACATAAACCACATTTTTGTAACCAATCTCAGTTTTGTGCATATATTTACCAAAACATAGTGATGGTGGTTCCAATAATGTAATTAACTAATCCAATAACTACAGAGGATTCATATTATTTTTTTAACCTTTTGTTAAATTAAACCACATTGGTCCATTTAGGCTTTAAAAAAATATAATTAAAGATAGCTGGTGATAGTCCAAACAGATTCTCTTTTTGACTGAGTGACCAGTTTAGCTAAAAGAATGCAGTAGACATAGTGTTGTTTAACTTCAGCAAAGTATTTAACAAATTGCCATGAAATCCTAATAGAGAAGATGGCAAAATGTGAAGTTGACTATGCTATGATTAGTTGGATGTCAAACATACTGAATAATCAAAGCGTACATGTCAATGACTGCATCAATCTTGAAAAATGTGCTAAGTAACATACCACTTGGCTCAGTTCTAGACCCTGCACTTTCAACAGATTTATATACAACTTGGATGAGGGGTTAGAAAATGTTATGATGAGAAATATGGTCAACACAACAATGTTGTGTTGTCCACATATCAAAATTCTGGGAAGATCTTGACTAGTTGGAACAATGGACAGAAATCAGCAAAATGAAGTTCAACAGGGGAAAATACAAAATCCTTTATTTATCAAAGGCACTAGCATTGGATGAGAGAGATGGTATTGGGCAACAGTACATGGAAAAGGATCTGTGAGTTATGGTGGAGGACAAGCACAACATGAGTCAACTATGTGATACAGCTGCAAAAACACCAAAAACAAAGTAAATGCAATCCTACACTATAAGATCAAGAGAAGTCATTCTTCATTTATATTCTGCATTGATCAGGCCCCACCCAGAATACTGTGCCAGTTCTGGGCACCACATTTTAGGAAGGACATTTACAACCTGGAAGAGAATCAAGATGGTAAAGGGCCAAAAATCTTGCAAAAATGGCTGGAGCTACTGGATATGTTTAGCCTAGAGAAGAAAAGACTGCAAAGGGACATGATAGCTGACTTCAAGTATCTGAAGGGCTGTCATGTGAAATATGAGATACCCTTCTCACAGTTCTAGAAGTTAAGACAAGAAACAGTGGGTTTAAATAACTAGGAAGCAGATTCGATTGGACCTCAGGAAGAATTTCCTAAAATTAAGAATAATTCAATAATGGAACTGATAGCCTTGGGATGCACTGGACTTCACTTTGCCGTGGCTGGATAGATTTCTGTGTGATATGAGTTTGTACTAGCTGATCTTCAAGATCCCTCCCAACCCTTAATTTTGTCTGATTCTGTGTCTTAGCACCATGTGAATGCAAGCAATGTCTCTGAGCTCTATGAGACCAATGAATGCTCTGGAAATTGAAACATGGCTGCTGGCCAGCGCTTCATTTTGATGTGCTCATTCCCATACCATACCACCCAAATTAAAAATGCTGAATGACTTTGTATGTGGATGAGGTAGTGTTGTATTACTGGCAACCAGACTAAGAAATAGCACACTCAGACTATGAAGGAGGACAATTTTGCTCAATCCAAGGAAATTCAGGTATCTATATACAGTGGGGCAAAAAAGTATTTAGTCAGCCACCAATTGTGCAAGTTCTCCCACTTAAAAAGATGAGAGAGGCCTGTAATTGACATCATAGGTAGACCTCAACTATGAGAGACAAAATGAGAAAACAAATCCAGACAATCACATTGTCTGATTTGGAAAGAATTTATTTGCAAATTATGGTGGAAAATAAGTATTTGGTCACCTACAAACAAGCAAGATTTCTGGCTCTCACAGACCTGTAACTTCTTCTTTAAGAGGCTCCTCTGTCCTCCACTCATTACCTGTAGTAATGGCACCTGTTTGAACTTGTTATCAGTATAAAAGACACCTGTCCACAACCTCAAATAGTCACACTCCAAACTCCACTATGGTGAAGACCAAAGAGCTGTCGAAGGACACCAGAAACAAAATTGTAGACCTGTACCAGGCTGGGAAGACTGAATCTGCAATAGGCAAGCAGCTTGGTGTGAAGAAATCAACTGTGGGAGCAATAATTAGAAAATGGAAGACATACAAGACCACTGATAATCTCCCTCGATCTGGGGCTCCACGTAAGATCTCACCCCGTGGGGTCAAAATGATCACAAGAACGGTGAGCAAAAATCCCAGAACCACACGGGGGGACCTAGTGAATGACCTGCAGAGAGCTGGGACCAATGTAACAAAGGCTACCATCAGTAACACACTACGCCGCCAGGGACTCAGATCCTGCAGTGCCAGACGTGTCCCCCTGCTTAAGCCAGTACATGTCCGGGCCCGTCTGAAGTTTGCTAGAGAGCATTTGGATGATCCAGAAGAGGATTGGGAGAATGTCATATGGTCAGATGAAACCAAAGTAGAACTGTTTGGTAGAAACACAACTCGTCGTGTTTGGAGGAGAGAGAATGCTGAGTTGCATCCAAAGAACACCATACCTACTGTGAAGCATGGGGGTGGCAACATCATGCTTTGGGTCTGTTTCTCTGCAAAGGGACCAGGACGACTGTTCCGTGTACAGGAAAGAATGAATGGGGCCATGTATCGTGAGATTTTGAGTGCAAACCTCCTTCCATCAGCAAGGGCATTGAAGATGAAACGTGGCTGGGTCTTTCAGCATGACAATGATCCCAAACACACCACCCGGGCAACGAAGGAGTGGCTTCGTAAGAAACATTTCAAGGTCCTGGAGTGGCCTAGCCAGTCTCCAGATCTCAATCCCATAGAAAACCTTTGGAGGGAGTTGAAGGTCCGTGTTACCCAGCGAGAGTCCCAAAACATCACTGCTCTAGAGGAGATCTGCATGGAGGAATGGGCCAACATACCAGCAACAGTGTGTGCCAACCTTGTGAAGACTTACAGAAAACGTTTGACCTCTGTCATTGCCAACAAAGGATATATAACAAAGTATTGAGATGAACTTTTGATATTGACCAAATACTTATTTTCCACCATAATTTGCAAATAAATTCTTTCCGAATCAGACAATGTGATTGTCTGGATTTGTTTTCTCATTTTGTCTCTCATAGTTGAGGTCTACCTATGATGTCAATTACAGGCCTCTCTCATCTTTTTAAGTGGGAGAACTTGCACAATTGGTGGCTGACTAAATACTTTTTTGCCCCACTGTATCTCATTTAAAAATAATGGAACAAATACGTAACTACATAAGTACTGTAAATTTCAACAGTTAAGTGATTACGTGGACAAATGCCCACCATTTTGACTTGTCTTTCATGATCATCTTTAAGCCTTCCAAGGACATTCCATTGAACCCCTTATCCTATCCATGCATTTTAAACACTGTCTTCCCCATCTTCTGATTGTAATTATGTGCCATCAAGTCAGTGTTGACTCTTAGCAACCATATGGATAGACCTCCTCCAGGATGATCTGTTCCCAATCTGGTCCTTCAAACTTCCAATGGTGTATCCACTGTCGTAATAGAGTTCATCCACCTTGCTGGTGGCTCTCTTCTTCTTCTCTTTCCTTCTACCTTTCCCAGCATTACAGATTTCTCAGGAGAGCTAGGCCTTTGCATTTGTCCAAAATATAATTTGTACCTGGTCATTTGTTCCTCGAGTGAGGGTTAATTTTGTGGATTGATCTATGTTTTGTTTGTCTTCTTGGCTATCCATGATATTCTCAGGAGTCTTCTCCAAGGCCAAAGTTCAAAAGTGTCAATCTCCAACTTCTGCTTCCCTCAATCAAGCATCTAGTCCACCATCTACTCACACGTGCCCAAAGCAGATGAGTTCCTGCTTACTGACTGCTATTTCAAGGAAGCAAATATTTTTAAACTTCATCCACTATTATTACATGTATTTTTAATTTATTTTTTGTTCAATCAGCATCATTAATTTCAAATAAGATTTAAATGAGCAAATATTTTAAAAATTTATCAGCACTTAAATTAATATGCTTATAATATATTTATTATATAAACTATTAGCAATAGAAATTTGGCTTACAGAACCAGCTGCTGCTCCTGATGAGAAGATGATGAGGAACGTTGGCTCGTGCAAACTTGATTTCTTACATAAGCTCATCTTGAAATATTCGTAGTTGTGCCAATAGAGTGCTATGGTATCAAATTGTGAAGCATTATTAAAAGTTAGAAATTGGAATGATTGATAATATGTCATCAAGTCATTTTAGAAATCTGAAATGCAACAGAAACTTTTAAGTGTTTTGCATTCATACAGGTAGTCCTTGGTTAACGATGGTAATTTGTACCAGAATTTCTGTCATTAAGCGATGCGGTCATAAAGTGCAACGTCCCATGACTGCATCGCTTAGTGACAACAATCCCAGCATCCCCATTGCCGTTGTTAAGCAAGAATCATGGGTCATTAAGCGAGGACCTCCTTGCAACTTCCTGCTGGCCTCCAACAAGCAGTCAGTGGGGAAGCCGGCAGGAAGTCGCAAATCCTGGGTGGCCTGCAAGCATGCCAGCGGGCAGGTAAGTGGCTGCTGTGGCCCAGCGTGAGCGCAGCTGGCCAGGGGTGGCTGCTGCCAGGGACAGGAGGGCGGGCAAGCAGCTGCCGCTGCCTGGCGCAAGCACACTTGGGCTAGGGGTGGCTGCTGTTGGGGTGGGAGGGTGCGTAAGCATCTGCCGCTGCCTGGCGCAAGTGCACCTGGGCCGGGGGTGGCTCTGCTGGGGGCGGGAGGGCGCACAAGCTGCCCTGCGTTCTACAGCCCCAAACTCACCTTCGCTGTCTTCCTCCTCCTGCTGATGAGGCGCAGTTGGCTGACTGGGAGGCCGCTGCTGGCCACGCAAGGCCATCTTCCCAAGGCCACGTGCAGCTTTCTCGAACTTGAGCGTGGCCTTCCTGAGGCCTCGCACGGCCAGCAGTGGCCTCACAAAGGGCCAGGCTGGGCGTGCCTCGTCAGCAGCCGGGGGGAGAAGATGGCGAAAGTGGGTTGGGGGCAGCAGAGCACAGGGCGGCTTACGCGCTCTCCTGCCCCTGGCCGCAGCCACCCCTGGCCCTGCTGTGTTCATGAAGGGCCAGGCTGGGTGTGCCTCGTCAGCAGCGGGAGGAAGATGGCAAATGTCAGCTGGG
Organism: Charina bottae; assembly: GCA_023362775.1. Lineage (NCBI taxonomy): Eukaryota > Metazoa > Chordata > Lepidosauria > Squamata > Charinaidae > Charina > Charina bottae. Next base: position 44,567,375 of record JALMGJ010000007.1, on the reverse strand, counting down.
GGCGGCAGGGGTGGTGGAGTGCAGGGTGGCCAAAAGGGCAGAGGTGGGGGCATAGATAGGTGGGGGGGAGTTGAACTGCACCCTACGGTCATAAACGCGAGCAGGCTGCCAAACACCGAATTCTGATCAAGTGACTATAGGGGCACTGCAACGGCCATAACTTCAATGACTAGGCATAAGTACTATTTGTTCAACACCGTCATAACTTCTAACGGTCGCTGAACGAATGGTTATTAAGCGAGGACTACCTGTATAAGATTAGCTCTGGACAAACAGATCAAATCATTATGCTTTCACAAAGAAAAATACTTATCATGTTGTATCTTGACTTATACTAAAAAAAAATTCCCTTCTCACCCCTATGGGTGGTATGTGTCTTCGTCAACCGTGGCCTGGGAGTTTGAGGGTTCTGCGCAGTACCTTAGCTGTTCCTAGAATTTTACTCTTCTGGACAGAGAGCTCTGATGTTGCTCCTGGGATCTGTTGGAGCCACTCTCCCAGCTTAGGAGTCACAGCCCTGAGTGCTCCTACCACCACTGGGACCACTTTGGCCTTCACTTTCCACATCCTCTCTAGTTCCTCCTTCAGGTGCTGGTACTTCTCCAGCTTCTCATACTCCTTCCTGATGTTGCTGTCACTTGACACCACTACAGCAACCGAAAGAAGTGGCACCCCCGCCAATCAGAGCCGCCGTTGTGCCGGTGGCGGCAGCGCCGATTGGCGGGGGTGCCGCTTCTTTTGGTTCCCCCATCAGCGCTTCCGGGTTTTTGCGCGACACACCAGGACACCGCAGGCGACACAGTAGTGTGTCGCGACACACACTTTGGAAAGCTATGATTTAGGGGTACCTATGATTCCAGCACTGAATACTGTCAAAAACTAAAGAGCAAGATGATTTGGTTAATATCTAAAGAAAGAATGCTGAAACAAAGCCAAAAGCACCAGCTGAAAAATGGTAAAAAAGAGTTTTATTAATTGAGGAGGAAAGTAAATTTAAAAGATTTATCATGTACCCATGATATGCACATATTTTATACTTGTAAAACACAGCCTTATCTTTAAAACTTACATCTGGCAAACCCACTTTCTAAAATCTTCAGTAGAATAGAATTTGCAGTAGCCAGTACATATAAGAAATACCCATTTCTGAAACAAGTCATACCTGAGAATGGCACATCTCTAAGGACAGTGGGACCCCATCCTTTCCAGAGTGAAAGCCAGCCATTGTTGGCCACATTTGTACTAATGCAAGCAAGCAGTTGTGTGTAAGTCAATCGTCGAGACTGCATTCTTGTTCTAATCATTTCAATTGGACTTATTATAGTAGCAGAAAATACTAAATTTTAAAGAGAGAAAGAAACACAATGCTCAAAGGTGATTTACAGATTTTTTTCTGCAAGAAATTTGCTTTCAGTATATACCCACATCTATTATTTTTGTGTATTAAGCATTTTACTATATAATAACTACATTATATGGATATCTTTTGATCCAACAATCTAATTAATCCCAGAGTTGCTGGGAGTTCAGGCAGCATATAAATTTAATAAATTATTATTATTAATTCAACATTTATATAAAGAAGTCAAGATTCTGAGATAACATTGTTTATTATGTAGATTATAAGTGATTCTAAGTTCAATGAGTGTTTCATTGACCCTGATTTATTGTGATAAGAATGAAATGCTCTAAATCTAAGATTTCATGGTCCTCTCTGTTCCTCATATGTGGAATTAATAAGCTTTCAGTTTTGCTTTTAGTAACCACAATTTTCTACAAATCTTATCTGAGAAACTGTATTTAACACTAACTATGGATAGATTAAAACACTCTAAATTCACAGCCCATATTTTCAAGATGTTCTGCTTCCCGTGGTATCCATGGACATCTCAGACCTATTTTTTTTTTATCACCCACCCAATCAGCCTGAAGCTGGGCAAAAGGAATAGATGGCTGCATCCCAATTGCTAATATCAGAAAGGAAGCAAAAATCTGAAGAACTACTAGACGATGCCTTGACCCACGAACCTGACCCTTTAACATTGGATTCAGGCAGTAAGGATGGGTCAGGTAGTGCCTACTGGCGACTTCAACACGGCCAGATTTTCTGAACATACCTTTTCCTTTCTGACATTCAGAAGCAGAAGAAAACCTATTACAAACTACAGGTAGTCCTCGCTTATCGGCCGTTCAGTGACTGTTTGAAGTTGCAACAGAGTTAATCAAGTGGTACTTATGACTGGTACTTAAAGTTCCGGCCATTGCCGCATCCCCGTGGTCACATGACCGTAATTCAGGCGCTTGGTAATCAGCTCGCACTTACGACACTTGCAGCATCCTGCAGTCACATGATCGCCATTTATGACCTTCCCTGCCAGCTTCCCACAAGCAAAGTCGATGGGGAAGCTGGCAGGGAAGGTCGCAAATCGCTGTTAAGTCCCCCCGGCCTTCCTGCATGCATGCCTTGCCACACCATCCACCCCCAGCCTTCCTGCATGGGCACCCCACCGTGCCATCCACCTCCAGCCTTCCTGCACGCGCACACTGCCACGCCATCCAGCCCGAAACCTTCCTGCATGCATGCCCTGCTGTGCCATCCAGCCCCCGGCCTTCCTACACACATGCTGCACTGTAGCACCCTCTCCTTCGGCCTCCCCCAACTCGAGCACGGCTTGCACCGGCCCTCCCAGGACCAGTCCTCCCCCACCCTGCCGCAGCACCCCCGCACTTCTTACCTGGGACTCCCACCACTTCCTGCTTAACAACCCATGTGTCTTGGAGTTACAACGGCAACCAAGACTGCTGGGATTGTCGTCACTAAACAATGTGGTCATGTGATGTTGTGCTTTGTGACCGCATCACTTAGTAACAGCAATCCTGGCCCCAATTGCTGTCATAACCCAAGGAATACCTGTATACCTACAGCCAGTCAGCAGTTAAAATCAAAGCACGGGCTCCTTGGCTCAAAAATTTCACGGATTGAGCCTGACTTCATGGCTAACTACTCTATTTAAGATTTCAATGTGGAACAGATCACTGTGAAAGCATCAGTGCTGTATAAGCTCTTGTCTTCTCTAAGCTCTTGATTTTCAATTTTATAGACTGTGATCTGGTGGCTGATTTCTTGCAATTTGCCCTCATTTCACTTTGCATAATGGACTGCATCTGGTACCTTACCTTACCCATCAGGTTTATAGCTCCACAGTCAGTGCCTGGCTATGAGGCTTCTCTCCCCCTCCTTGATTACTAAGCTTCAGATCATTGCTTCTCCTCTGTATAGCAATCTATAGCAGGAGTTCAGGAAGGAGATGACAATAAAGCCTCTTCCCTCCTCAGGGATCCATGACAAATATGTTCATTCATGCATTTGCTGGTGGGCTCCAACATGGATCACATGTGGCCCCAAGAGCCATTTTATACCAAACAGGTATAATTGCAGATAACCAACTACAGTTAGTATTAACTTTGCTCCAGACAGCACAACAGACAATTATGGCTAATTAAACAGGGAAGCAAAAGTCTGAATTTCTTCCAGTTACACAACAGAAAGGGGTTGAACATATAACCCCATGGCAAATTGCAGCCCATGCTGGTAGGATAAAATAATAAAGATGATCATTAGCATTAATTAGTTAAAATGAATTGGTAGACGTAAGGCTTCACTATCTCTAGGACAATATTTCTTGTTATGAGCCTGTCTAATTAGATCAAAAGGAGATTGAAGATCTTTTGAAGATTCCCCTGGCTACCAGCAGCCCATCTATATACTGGTAGTCCTTGCTCATCATGATCGTCTTCCACCCGGAAACCTATGCCCTCATTGTGGGAGGTTGTGCGGATCCAGAATTGGCCTTTACAGCCACTTACGGATCCACTGTTAAGATTTTACCCCTGGAAGACAATCTTACTCGGCTACGAGTGATTGCCAAGAAGAAGAAGTCCTTTCTTAATGTCCACTCATTCAGCAACCATTCAAAGTTACAATGGTGCTGAACAAGGGGGACTTACAATGGGTCCTTGTAGTTGTAGCCATAGCAGCCTCCCCATGGTCATATGATTACAATTCAGGAGCTTGGCAACTGGTTTGCAATTACACCAGTGTCCCACAGTCACGTGATCACCATTTGCGACCTTCACTGCTGGCTTCCGACAAGCAAAGTCAATGCTGGCAAGAGGTTGCAAATGGTAATCACTTGACTGTGGGACGCTGCGAATGTGTGGGATTCGCCTAACGACGGTAACTGGGACTGCCAGAACTGCCGTCATAATTTGGCACAGTCACGTGATGTCTTGCCTTACGTCTGTGTCACTTAGCGACGGAGTTCCCAGTCCCAATTACTTTCTCCTGTGTTGGTCCCAGGGTCTCCTGTGTTGGTCTCCTGTGTTGGTCCCAATTTGCATTCGCAAATTTCCTATTTGGCTTCTACCCTGGCAGTTTTTAGGAATATGGCAAAAATACATCTCTCCCATTAAGCTTATAATTATGTGGACATAGTACTGAGACAGTGTTGTTCATTCTTGTTGTTGACCTAGCCAGGATGGGGTTGATGCAAGTGACATGGCCCTCCTAGATCTCTCAGCAGGTTCAGGGAATTGAAATGGGCTGACTGCAGGGAACTGAAGCAATGATGTTATAGTGGTTTGCTTCCTTTCTCCACAGTTTCAATTGAAGTTGGTGGGGGTGGGGAGAGATTAAGCCTGAAGCCCCTGATTTGTAGGGTACCTCACCACTCAGTGCCCTTGCCCCTCCTGTTTACTTCTACATGAGGCTGCTGGAGAAGTCATCCATCAGTTTGGGGTCAGGTATCATCAGTATTCCTATGATCCTCCGTTGTATAACTAAACCCCTGGCTGAACAAGTGATGCTGCCAAAATCTTATGCTACTGCCTAGAGCATAGCTTTCCAAACTGTGTGTCGCGACACTTTAGTGTGTCACAACACACAGTTTAGTGTGTCGCAACACAACCAGGAAGCGGCGGCGGGGGTGTGCACGGTGGTGGTGTGCACGGCGGCGGCAGCGACGCGCCATCAGTGCTTCCGCGTTTTAGCGGAGGCTGCCACCGCTGTCGTACCCTGCGCCGCCGCCGCATGACCCCTGCTGTGCATGACCCCACCGCCACGCGCGCCCCCGCCATTGGTGTGTCGCCAACGGTGGCAGTTTGGGAAGCACTGGCCTAGAGGCTGTTGGTATCTGGATGGGGAGCAACAGGCTGAAGCTCAACCCTATCAAGATCAAATGGCTGTGGGTGCTTACTGCTCCTGGTTCTGAAGATTTCCAACCTTTGGTCCTAAATGGGATTGCAATGCCCCACTTGGGACTGGCACATAAACTAGGCGTGTTCCTAGATGACCCTCAGGAGCAAGTGACAGTTGTAGCCAGGAAGGAACTGTTACAAAACATGACTGATAAAAAAAATATAAGAAGTAAAACAGTAGGACATTTAGTGGGAAATGTCCTCTAAAAAAAAAGCAGCTCTAAAACTACTTTTCCTCTTTTTGAAGATTCCATTGTACTATAGTGTTCACCAATATTTCCAAGATATAAATTGTTGTAGAAGAAGAGGACTTCTTTCCCGATAAGTTATATGAAGGTATCAGTATGATGATATGCCAGAAAATATCCAGTGTGATACTTTTAACAAGAACCTTAGTATAACAGTATTTGTGTCAGAGAGAATCATACTAGCACAGAAGCTAGTCCAGTCACCAATGAAAAATCTCCTTGAAATTATTTAAAGATTCCGCATAATAGAAGACAACATTCAGGTATAAAGTGACTGACCTTCAAGAAGAGAAAAATGTTACAGCACAATTAGGTCAAATGCACAATGACCTCAAAGAGACTTGAGAAATATAATTCAGCTGTTCTAAGGCCCCTGTTGTCTTTATATGAAAAAAACGATCTAGATTCCTTACATATGACAAGTCAGACCATCACCAGAGCAATTTATTCAAACAGTGGGGTAGCTAAATTAAAAGCTCCAAGAGAGAAGTACGCTGTCATAGAAGATTATTCTGTACCTCTCAAGATGAGAAAGACCTTTTGCCTTCAGGAGGAAAAGCTTTCAGCTCTCTATCTCAACTGCCTGACTTCTCCAATCAAATTATTTGTGACTGATCAGAAAAGTAAAACTGCACTTTCTCAAGCTAGAAGAATTTCCTCCTGTTTGTTAATGTATAAAAGACTACTTTTTCTAGAACTTTACTTTGGTACAGATTCTTTGGTTTTTGTACAAATAATTCTGTGAGCTGAAGCCTGCCATACAATAAGTAGTTTGAACATCTGTTCTCCCCTTTAAAATGCGTATTTTAACTACAGGTAGTCCTTGGGTTACGGCCATTGGTTCAGCTACTGTTCCAAGTTACAATGGTGCTAAATAAATGATAGTTATGACCGGTCCTCGAAGTTCTGGTTGTTGCAGCGCCCCCGCGGTCACATGATCAATCTTTTCGGTGCTTGGCAATGGGCCGCATTTACAACCGGTTGCAGCATCCCACGGTCACGTTCTGCCCTGCACGAACTGTCTCTGCTTCAACTCCCCCCCCACCTATCTCCCCACCCCTGCTCTTTTGGCCGCCCTGCACCCCGCCGCCTACCTATGCTACCTCCCCAGCTGACCTTTGCCATCTTCTTCCTCTCCCTGCTGGCCCAGGATCCAGGTGCTGGGCGAGGCGATGGCATGCGCAGCAGGGCGGTGGAGCCTCGTCTGCCAAAGGGAACTTGCCGGGCCCGGCCGGGGCAGAGGCAGCAGAATGGAGCTGGCAGAGGAGGCAGGGTGGTGGCGTGGGCAGAGGACCCCTGTCTTCTGCTGCCAGTGTGAGGAGTGATAGCCCACAGACCATGGAAAGTGCAGTGGGATGGGATGGAGAGGCAGTGCCAGCTCCCCGGGCAAAGGTGGCCGCTGTGCGGGAGGCGCTGTTCGAGGTGGCAGCGGAACTGGAGGAAGCAGAGGGACGAGGGCTTCCTGGAAGCACAGCGTGCGCTCTGCAGCTTGCGCTGGAAGCTACTGGCCTTTCGCAAGGCCTTGCAGGAGGAAGGCTGGGCTGAGCGAGCAGAGGGCCTGTGGGTAGGGTCTGTCTGTGCTGGGATCACCTCCACCCCTCGCTGAAGCCCACAGGCGGTTCTCCAGGAGTGCTTCCAACATGAGCTGCCGAGCGTGCAGTGTGCCTCCGGGAAGCCCTCGTCCCTCCGTTGGAAGCGCTCCTTTCCAACGTGAGCTGTAGAGCGCACGCTGCATCTCTAGGAAGCCCTTGTCCCTCTGCTTCCTCTGCTGGAAGTGCTCCTTTCCAACATGAGCTGCAGAGCGCATGCTGTGCCTTCAGGAAGCCCTCATCCCTCCGCTTCCTCCGTTGGAAGCGCTCCTGGAGAATGGGCCTGCAGGCTTCAGCAAGGGGTGGAGGCAAGCCCAGTGCTGACAGAGCCTACCTGCCTGAATCCCGGGGTAGGTGGCAGAGTGTATGGCAGCCAAAAGGGCAGAGACGGGGGGGAGATGGGGGGGGGGGAGTTGAAGCAGAGGCAGTTTGTGCAGGGCAGGGAAGCATGAGGTCCTGGCCTAACAACCGCAATCTGGACTGTTGCTAAGCAGTATGGTCATGTAATTCATTCATTCATTGGCGATTACTCGTAGCCGAGTAAGATTGTCTTCCAAAGGTAAAATTTTAACAGTGGATCCGTAAGTGGCTATAAAGGCATAGGTTTCAGGGTGGGAGACGGTCATGATGAGGGTTTGTCATGTGATGCTTTGCTTAATGACTGCTTTGCTTAGCAATGGAAATTTCGGTCCCAATTAGGGATATAACCCTAGGACTGCGTGTAAATTAAAATCCCTCACTCCAAGTATAGGGGGTTTATGACAGCTGTTCTGTGAAACTGGAATGCAACATTTCTATTACTTTGAATCAGATATCCTGTTCCACTCTATATGGTTTTCTAAATGTTATGAAATGTACTTTAAACAAGAAAATGTCTAAATAAGTAAGTACAATTCATAAATCTACTTCACCAGCAAATGCTTTTCAAGCAAATTACAACTGTATAATTAGACTGTACAGTCTAAACTGTCCTTTAAAAAAGTCCTACTCATATTCTGTTGCCCTGTTAAGAGTTAATAATATCCTAGGCCATGAAATAGGAGAAATTTTGCATATGCACTGTATCCAACTCTTACATTAATATGTTTACCATGCTCACCATTAAGATATAAGTTTAATCAGTGTTAGCTTCGAAAAGGTAAAGGAATTCAAGGACAGAGGGAAGCAGCATACATACTCAAGGAATCTCCTAAACTCTGAGCCATGGTTAAGAGACCAAAAAGTGTTACACATGTATCAGGCAATATCCTGTACTCTAAAATCTAAGGAATATAATATTTTTAACTGTAAGACAGAGGAATAATTAATTACAATTATTCACCTTCACATAATGAACATTTGCTTAGTTGCATTATCATTCTGCTTAATTTTTTAATATAAGTTTTGCTATAGTAAAGAGCTAACAGTAAACTACAGATTAGTAACTCACATCTGGCTATGCCACCTGCAATAAGTGGAATGTATTCATTGTCTTCTATTTTATAAACGAGGGCATCACGTAGTTGATCATAGCAGGTAAAATAAATTACTGTTGTTGGAACTGAAACTGCTCTAAAATTGAAGTATAAGCATTTAATCAGTTTCTTAATCATTCAAGTTTTACTCAAATAATTGTACTTCTAGCTAAAATATTAGCATTTTAGAGTTGGTCTTTGGCCATAGTTCAGTGGAACAAGACACACGTTATACTGCATGTCGAGATGTAGAAAATATTAAACACTCACATATAGGCCGTGGGCACTTCAGGGATAGTTCCTGTGCTGAGTAAAATACTTAGACATGCCATTTTCTTTTTGAAAACTTACTTAAACGTGTTAAGAGGGCAATTTCCCTCTACTTAAGACATTCAAGTAAACCCTTTAAAGCAAAGAGTTCTAAAAGCCTACAATTTTGTTTTCTTCTTGCAGCTTGCGTATTTGCAACCACTTGCAGCCACAATACAGTATAGAGAACAATAGTACAATTAGTGCCAACTCTGGAAAGGAAATATGCAAAACATGGGAACAGCTGTATGTTTTATTACCCAGTATAAGAGGCTTATGTTGTAGTACTAATATTAATGATAGGGATTAACATTGGCAGTAATAGGGAAGACATTAATAAAATTGCTTTTCAGTGATTTTGTTACTAATTTTGGTGTCGATATAGTAGCAGCAAGGATAGTTTCATATTTCATTTTATTAATTATTATTTATTTGTATTTGGGTTTTAACTGATTTTAATGAGTGAATTAATCAAAAAGTGGAAAAATAAAAGGCATATAACTTACAGTGATGGTGGCAACCCACTCCACAATGCTTTCACACCCTCTCTTTGAACAATTTTCGCAAAAGCATCCTAAAAGAAGCAAAAATAGTGATGGGGTGGGTTAGATTTCTTGATCTAACAAAAACCATGTATTTAATCATTTAAAAATATTATTTTTAAAAAATTGGTATACTGTGGCCTTGTAAACAAGAATACACACACACACACATTCTTAGTTTAATTTTCCTTCATTTGAGAGGCTAATCATCTTCTCCATGCTTGTTGATTTAAGAAGGAACTGCATTTTCTTCTGAGAATATTTGCTACCTCTTTCCTGAGTCCTGATCTGAGAAACAGTTGCATGCTAATTTGAACCATGAAGAATTTTATTTCGTATCTATAAATATAACATTACATCTACAAAAATGTTATTTTATATAAAATATATATTTATGTCTACCTATTTGTCTTTAAAATAAAATTCCTCATACTTCAGTCCTTCTTAAATCAACAAACATGTCTCTCAAATGATGCAAAGTTGAACTAAGGAGATGTAATAAACCATAACAAAGTAAATGCTTTCCAGTAAAGTCAAAAGCTTTTATTTTATTGCAATTGTGAATTTCAAGAGCAGAAAACAGCATCAGTAATCTACGACACCAAGAGCACTCTATAGCTATGTTTACATGCCTTTTGTGTGTCCATGCAGTTTCCTTGGCAACATTTTTTGAAGTGGTTTGCCACTGCCTTCTTCCTAGATCTGAGACAGAGTAACTGGCCACAAGGACACCCAGCTAGCTTCCTGCCTAAGGTATGACCAGAACTTACAGTCTTCTGGTTTCTAGACCAGTGGCTTTTACCATTACACCAATTTGGCCCTGTTATATGACATAAAAAAGGTAAAGGTTCCCCCTGCACAGTTGTGCAGTCGTGTCCGACTCTAGGGGCCGGTGCTCATCTCCGTTTGTTAGCCGAAGAGCCAGCGTTGTCCGAAGACGCTTCCACGGTCATGTGGCCGGCATGACGCACGCAGAACGCTGTTACCTTCCCATCGAAGTGGTACCTATTAATCTACTTGCATTTGCATGCTTTCGAATTGCTACTGAATGATTAATCAACCACATGGATTTGGGCTCATACAACATGCTAGGCTTCAATGTTATTGGCTAGTTTGTCATGTGAACACAGCTCGTGTGTCATATATACATAGCCTACTGCTTACAATCAGTTAAGTGACAGGAGTTAATTAATCATAATCCTTTGTTTTCTTACTTCCTATCAGCTACTGCATATTAATCTTCTTATTCACAATCACCCCACAATGCTCTTCCAAGTATATTTTAAAATGTGAATGTCATAGGCAGACTTAAGTTTTAATTACCATAATGAGAAAGAAGGGTGTTTCTGTCCTGAGCTCAAAATACTATGAATCTATCTAATTATATTTCAAAAACCAAATTGGGCAGATAACCTTTGGAAAGTTAAAAGTTAATACGGGGGGATTCAACATGCATTTTTTCTTACCAACATGCCAGTAAAACGGCCAGATGTCTTATGCCAAGTTTTGCCAGTTCCATTTTCATAAAGATACACGTGATCTGTCAAGCCATCAGAATCCAAAAAAGACTTTCCTGATAAAAAGGTAAACAAGAAACCTCTTATCCTGGGTGTTACAAAGGGGATGGATGAAGCACAGCATCAGCTGGGAGGACAAAGGGCTGACAAAAGCATTCATATACTTACCTATATACAAAGTTCAAACAATATCCTTAATGCTATATGGAATATACATGGAAGTGTCATAGGCAAATGTGATGATAGAGATAGTCATAATTTCATGCATTCATTTTATATCATTTTTAAAAAAGCTCTTACAATTTCTTTTTTTTAAATAAATTTTATTAGGATTTTAAAATACATAGTTAAAAGTTAGAAACTGAAAAAGAAACAGAAATACAAAATAGAGAAAAAGAAAAGAAAAAGTGTAGTAAAGTATAATCATCTCAACTTCATAAATGTGCACTTCTGAGAACAAATTATCACATTTTCTCTCCCACCAACACTGCAAATACATAGAGATATGGATTTACCTTTCAGGGATGGATTGCTTTGTGCTTGTAGTCGAACTTTGACAACATCTAGAGGTGTCACTAAGGCAAACAAACAGCCACCATGTTAAAAAGTTCTAAATGATAATTTTTTTGGTGTTAATCAATTGGTGGTTAATTGGTTAAAAATAGAACTAGCTAAGTAAATTTAAATAAGTGAAGAAAAACTTAATCTCTGCTTTCTAGAGCAAAACTAGCAGGAGTCGGATTTCAGCTGAGCACTAGGAGAAACTTTAAGGGTAAGAGCAGTTGGACAATAGAAGCAGACTTGGTGGGGAAGTTTAAACGGCTCAAATATTCAACCTTACCTAAAACGGATGTAAGAACAGCACCACAACAGGAAGAGACAATTTGCTGAAAAGTTGTGATTCTGTAGGATCCAGTTCCTTTCTCTTCACAACTCATCATTAATTTCTAGGGGGGAAAAAACCCTGTTAAAATAATTAGAGCTTATGGCTCCGATCTGTCAGGAGAGAACATGCCAGAACCCCGTTAGAACTTACTCCAAAGCAGGCTAAAATGTAATTTCCAAGAGCTCTTTTAAGCAAACCCCAAGACACTTTTGTTTCTCTTTGAATCGCAGACACTCTCAACACCTATCAAAATTTGCTTCTAAAACTCTCTTCTGATTACAAGTATTTGTTAAGCAGCAGGGGGAACTGCTTTTTGATGATGTCCAAAACTACCTCAAGCACATACCCCTTTATATTCAGGCCAATGTACTGGTGACTGAAACCAACAAGCCACTTAAGTTATTCCTTTATGATTAAAAAAAAGTAGGATTACTTGAGGTAGTGCTGACCACCTATGTCCACAGGAACTGCCATGCAGAACAATAAAGGGTACTTTATATATTGTTTTTGTAAATTGAACAGGATTGGGGTCAAACAAGCACACAGGGAGTCTGCAGGGCACGATCCTTAAAATGTTGGCTTCAGGGCAGAAACAACCTGGATCAGGTCCTCCGTTTACTATGAAATCCATTGAAGGACCTTAGGTGACCACCTAAGTCACCCAGCCTTGCCTGTTACAGCAATTCTGAGAATCAAAAGGGCTTCTGTAGGCTGCCCTGGTCTCTTTTCAGAAGAAAGGAGGGCAGAATAAAAAAACCACGTGAAGCAACATCTTCAGAGACCGCCCTCCTCAAGTGCTGGTGCCAGATGCTATCCCCCTTCTCTCTATTCCCACCATGAATGGGATTCACCAGTGTCTTTCTATAAGAAAAGCTAATGCCAATTCAATGCCTCCCTTCCCACAGGGCTCACTTTGGATCTCCTGAGAATTACCCCCTCCCCAAAAAACCCATCCTAAAGGCACCACGCACTGTTAACATTGGGACTTCTACCCTGGCCTCCAGAAGAGAAGCCTCCCTTTCCCAGTATTTCACAAGGCATCTCTCAACCACATTTTAGGGGGACCCCGCTCCTTTGGCGAGTAAACCGGCACGTTTCCGCGCTCCTCCTGCCTTTCAAGTGGCCATTTACCGGAGGGGTGCGGGGGAGGGAAGAGGATGACGGCGAACCCCCTCCCCGCCAGAAGAAGGAGAAGAAGGGGTGCCCTCGCCCTCGCCGCGAAAGGCTCCTCCCCGCTGCGTGGCGCCGCCTCCGCCCTCGCTCAGCCCAACCAGGGAGGCGAAGCCAGCGTCGGGAGTGCCTGGTAGGCCCGGGTGGGCAGAGGCGGGAAAGTGTGGCTGACAAAACGTGCGATGGCCGACTGGCGCAGCAGACCCTGAGCAGCGGGCGTGCCCGGCGCCATGTGTCCCGCTGGGTTGGGGTGAGGCGGGGGCCGGGGGTCGGTTCGAGCGGCGTGAATGTACATTTCAAACACCAACCGTCTCTTCCGGGTGGGGTGGAGGGGGCCAGGCGGCGGCAGGGTGGCTGGTACGGGAGAGGGTTTGCAGGCTCTGCCTCGTCAATGGCGGGGGAAAGGGGGGCAGCTTGGAGGTGTAGGAGGAGCTGGAGGAAAGGCACCCAGAACCCCGCCCCTCTACTTTAATTTTTAAAAAAAGAGGTTTGGGGCATTTTAATTGTTCTGCGCTCTTTCCTTGCAGGTCGTAACCGTCGCGGGGAGGTGGGGGTGCAGAAAATGTGACTTCCCAGGAAAATGAAACCGGGTGGTTTGAAAAGCAGCAGCAAAGGACAGTTCCCCTGTAAGTCCTCACGCCTCCTTCTGTGTATCGTGAGGGGCGAGCGTGACTCGAAACTTCGGGTTTTTTTCTGAAAAGGGAAGAAAAAAGTTCTTTGGTTCAAATCAGCTTCCGTTTCTTTCCTTTGCGAAATCGAGAGCGCTAAAATTCCCCTGGATAAATTGAAGAGGATGTCTGGGTTGCGAAGGTGGCAAAAGTTTCTGTTTTTTGGTCCTGTTGGATTTAATACCCCTCCCCCCACCGCCTTTCGCTTAATCTGTGCAGTATTGTCGGATTTGTGGTAGGCTTTGTGAGAGCTGTGTCAAAAAGAGCCAGTTTCTTCGCTTTAAAAAAGATGACTGTGCTTTGAAATAAACAAGTAGATAACTATTAGACAAGTACACAAATCACAATGGAGCGGGGTGGCTTTATACATTTAAAATAATGAGCAGTAATTTAAAATAACCCAGTTGTAATTTTGAAACGACTTGCTCTGCATAAGGGTGGTTCTAAAGACAGAATTTGAAAACCTATCCGAGATTCATATCTATATATCTATATATAGGGTATACCACAAGTCAGGCCCCATAGGCCAATCATATGTTTGTTTGTTTTTTCAGAGAAAATGTTACTGTACTTAGGAATGTTCAAAGGGCATGCATCAAACTAATAAGGAAGTGTTTAGAAGAAAATGGCAACCAAACATTTAATGTAATTTATATAATAAATGGTCAATGGGACCTGACTTTTGGTACACCCTGTATAGAGTTATAGTCTGTTAAGAATCTATTCTTAAATATCTAGAATGAGTAACAACAGTCCCCGTTAGTAACAAGGAGGTGATAAAAAACTGACTGTTGACCACTTAGTAATGAAATTAACTATATGTTTGTTCTTCTTTCTGAATGTTTTTCATTTACTTGAAACTGAATTTTCTTAATTTTGGTGAGACATTTTCCTGATTGGGGCTACAATCTAAATCCAGCAACCTGAAACCTATCTATCTCACATCTATTATTATGCGTACATTACTCACTTTCTCAATGTGATCTCTTGGCAATGCCATATATGTTGGAATATAATATATATATATGTTCTATAGTCCAAACTGAGATTGGAAAGTGCGGCTGTGAGGATAATATGAATTATATGGACTAGTGATCTTGAGTTGGCATAAGGCTTTCTTTTTCTGGACCTACTAAAACATGGTGTCTGTGGACACATCTCTGTTTATGTTACGTGCCCTGATGATACTTCTAATTAAATGTTTAAAAAGAAAAATAATATCTCCTTCCAAAAAACCTGGAGTACTTCAAAGCAAAGCACCTTAAAGCCACTTGCAGCCTTTATTTCTCTCAAAGCTTCTAGGTCACTAAGGATCTTTTCAGGAACTAAAGATGGGGAATAGCTAGAGGCTTGAATGTGGTGAGAAACTGGAAAATTGGGGCTGCCTTGACCCAGGGAAGAAGTGGGGAGCTTTGAGAGCAGTGGGAAAGCATGGGGATGATGTCTGAGTAAAGAGAGGACTTTGGAGGCAATTCTGAATGAGAAAAAATGTGAATTCAAGAAAGTGGTTTTCTGTTTTGAAGCTTAGATTCTTGCACAGGTTAGTTTATTCTTTCTTTATTTTCTATCCCGCCTTTATTATTTTTATAAATAACTCAAGACGGCGAACATACCTAATACTCCTTCCTCCTCCTATTTTCCCCACAACAGCAACCCTGTGAGGTGAGTTGGGCTGAGAGAGAGTGACTGGCCCAAGGTCACCCAGCCGGCTTTCATGCCTAAGGCAGGACTAGAACTCAGTTATCTTTTAGCTTAACTAGTTTATTATTCTCTGAAGTAGATATTTTGGGCTAATGATTAGCAGCCAGTTTGGGAATATGTTGCCATTTTGTGGTAGCACCTAAAACTCAAAATATGTCCACTCCTGAAAAAGGCCACGCTAGTTCACTTGTTACATTCTGTATATCAGAGCTTTCCAAACTGTGTGTCGCGACGCAAAAGTGTGTCGCCACACACAGCGTGGTGTGTCGCCACACCACCCGGAAGCAGCGGTGTGCGTGTGCACGGTGGCAGCGGCTGCCGCTGTGCACGCGCATGCCGCCGCACGCCCCCCGCACTGCCGCTGTGCACGTGCGCGCCACCGCACGCCCCCCCGCGCCGCCGCGCATATGTCACCAGCAGCAGCACTTTGGAAAGCCCTGCTGTATATGATGAGAAAGGTGTCATGCTTACAAATGCTGCTCCACCAGCAGACAGACTCTATTTCTGCTCTGCATTGCCCAGATCTGCCTTGGAGAATTAGGCAGCCCTCCAGAACATATTTGGGAGGGTTGGTGGAGGAAGAAGGGGAAGTTTATCCACATTTGTATATATAGCCTTGATAAGCTCAAATACCAGTATATACTTTTCAGAAATCCACTTTTGCTTCAAAACAGGATTCGATGATAAACAGATAATTTTCCCATGAGGATCTAATTCTTTTATTTTGATTGTAGGTGACATGCAAGAAAGAAGAGAAAGAAGCAACCCTCCCCTGAAAACTGTAAAGAAAGATTCTACAAAGCCTGATAAACTAAAATACAAACCACTTACTGGGAAAGTGTTCTATCTTGATATTCCATCTAACATCCTCTCTGAGAAAATTGCAAAAGATCTTAAGGAACTGGGAGGGGTAAGTCAATATGTATGTTTAGCTTATGATAGAAAAGAAGAGGAATAATGCAGATTCTATTAGAGTATATTATTATTATTTATTTAATTTATATAACCGCCCATCTCCCCCCAACGGGGAACTCTGGGCGGTTTACAACAAAAAAGAATTAAAATAGAACATACAATATAAAACATCAATTCATACAATTAATAATAAATAATTATAAAAATAAAATCCAGATGGACGAAAGAGTAATAAAGGGAGGACTTTTTAGGATTAAGGGACAAGCCACCCCCATGAGGAACTATCCCTTCCTCCTTCCCATGCCAGGCGGTATATTATACTGTTGCTAACAGGCTGAATTCCTAAGCAATTTTTTTCCTTTTTGCAGCCTGCCTTTCAGCTACACTTAATGCTACATGGTTAGATTTTTTAAAATGAGCAATTTCCCTGAAATTCTCTATAAAATTATTGTACCCAGAGTTGAGGTACAACTCTGTCTAAGTGACCTGACTGTCCTATTTAGGCCAGAGTGATTAGCCATGCACTTAAAGAGAAAGATTAAACAACCCAAGCATGAGACCAATACTGAAACTTCATGTAACTCACTTTTATTTAAGAAATTAGTGATGTTCCCTATTGATGCTGAAGAGTGACTTTCACTCATATTGGAAAGAGACACTCTGACAGTGACAGACTGGGAAACCATACTTGGAGAATATGCAACAATGGCAAAATTAACAGTATATTTGCAATGGAAATTCAAGCAAGAATGGCTCCCTTGTATATCATACATTACACAAGAAGGCAAACTTAGACATTTAGAGTATGGTTTTTAAGGGAAAAGAAAAATTGGAATAGATGAAAGGATTCAAATAGAAATCAGAAACATTTCCTAAGTAGTTTTTTTAATCAAGTTCTAGTGATTCTTACTGTTTATATTTTCTCATTTTTTTATTTTTCCTCTTTTGCATATTAATAGTAACCTTTTAATTTTTTAAAAATAATTCATCACAATTTATAATTTAATAATTTTTGATCACATTGTGAAATTATAAATTGTGATGAATTATTTAAAAAATGTTAAAAATTACTGTTAATATAGTATTCATATTCTGTGTAAATTTATAAAATAAATTTATAAAATTTATAAATTTACATTCTGTGTAAAGGTGCTGGGCTAGAAACCAGGAGACTGAGTTCTAGTCCCGTCTTAGGCGTGAAAGGAGTATTAGGTATGTTCGCCGCCTTGAGTTATTTATAAAATTAATAAAGGTGGGATAAAAATAAATAAATAGTGATTTTTGGAATCAAAGATATTCAGATATCTTTAATTTCTTATGAATTTGGAAAAACTATAACTCTACCATATTTGTAAATTCCTTTGTTATTTACCTGATTTTATTTCTATATTCTTTTCTGGTTTTTTTTGTTTTTGTTTGTTTGTGTATGTATATATTCTTTTTAAAATATTCAATTTAAATATTTTTTAAAAATTAAGTCACTAATAGAATAGTTACAATTTGCAGCGCCCCCACCGTCTGGGTGCTCGGTAGCTGGCCTGGATTTCCAACCATTGCAACGTACTGCGGTCACGTGATTGCAATTTGCGCCCTTCCCTGCCAGCTTCTCACAAGCAAAGTCAATGGGGAAGCCAGCAGGAAGTCGGCAGTCGCAATCATGTGAGGTCCTCGCTTAACAATGGTAACTGGGAACTGAAGTGTTATGTTTTATGTGAAATAGATATATTGTAACTATATCTGAGGTATTTTATATTAACTAGTACAACCTATATTACATGATCTACATTAATTTTTTAAAAGAATTTTATTAAATTTCAGAAAAAGATAAAAGATACAGAAAACAAAAAACTACAAAAAAAGAAAAAGAACTAAAATGTGAAAACATAAGAATTTTTTAAAAAATAGATTGCAAAAAGAAGTGACTTCCGACTTTAAACGTCAAGGATATACAGCAGATCTACATTAATTTTTGAAACATTTGTGATTTGAAAATAATATGTTTGTATAGCAATGTTATCACAGCATAGCCCCTCTCCCAATCCAGCTGCATGCAGTCAATAAATAAGAATGAGAGATTCTGTGAAGTAAGTAGCATTACTCGAATACTTATGAAGGGGAATATTAGCATACCTAAAAGTCATGTCCAGTGTTAAACATTGTGTTTAATCCCATTCCAAAATAATATTTTTGTTTTTTTACAATTAGAGAGTTGAAGGATTCCTCAGCAAAGACATTAGCTACCTGATCTCTAATAAAAAAGAAGCAAAATTTGCCCAGACCCTTGGACAAATATCTCCAGTCCCAAGCCCAGAATCTGTATGTAATGGTGGAAACAGTTCACCTCATCCAAGCAGCAAAAGAGACAGGAATGATGGGAGTACATTTAAGCTGGTGGATACTGTAAGTTTCATTCTTATTTCTTTCTGTACTCTGTCACAACCCTGCACAAATGCTGCATGTTAAATAAAGCAGGCTCTTTATAATTTCCTATGTCTTTCAGGCGATCTGAGAATGGTTTCATGAAAATACTATGGGAAATCTCTAGCCCACCAGATAATGCTGAACTATGACTCAAGCCAGCATAGACAATGGCAAGAGATTTTGGAAGCCATAGTTTAACAACACCTGGAAGGCTAAAACTTTGTTTTCTGCTCTGTGATATAGTATTTCATTCTTTCCTTATCTGCATTGTGGAATGTGCCTGAGGCTTTGTACTTTTAAGTTTATTATTAAAATAGAATTTTCAGAAGTCTTAACTAGTTACTTCTATTGCATTATTTTATATATACTATTCCAAGCACAGCACATATTTGTACAAAATTAGAGACAACTTTGAGCTGAAGGGATTCAAACTTTTAAAATATATACAGTATATAGCTGCTTAATTTAATTGTTCAAGCTTTATTAGATAAGTGTAGCCATAGGCAGCTACATCCATTAATACCCCAGAAATATAGAATTAAACAGTAGAATTTAATTCAACAATGGCCACATACCTATTACCATTTTACTTCCACAAGATTTTCATTAATCTGTAGTGTAGCTATGCTCGAAACACATCTTCATTAAAATTAGATAAAAGAAAACATATTTTCTTCATCTAAACTTTTCTGAGTGATACATCATTTCTTTGCAATGTATGGATGGATAAATGTATTAGGTAATAGAAAAGGTAATGTAATACATCCTCAATCTGAGAACGACTACAAGAGCAGGGTCTTAGTATAACAGGAATTGGCTGATACGTACTCTCAATCACTTCTGAAGGCATACTTTGTGATATTGAACTTTGAATTTTGTGAGCATTATAGAAGATTTTATTAACTAAATGCTTCTCTCTTTCATGGTCCATACCAATTTACTATATCAACATGTCACCAAGTTATCAGCATGACAATGGGGAGAAAAAGACATAGGCTCAATCCTGACAAGACCGATTAGCTGTGTGTAATTGGGCCTTCTGACTCTGGAAACTTTCCATTTCTAAGAGGGGATCACACTTCATTTGAAACTGGTATACAATTGGGGGGGGGGTTACTTTGACTCACAGCTCCTGCTTGAAGAGTAGGTGGCAATTTTTAATATTGTGAACTGCCCAAAGTCTAGTGGAGTTAGGTAACCACAGAATTGAATGACTCCCTCTTGCTTTCCAAGTTTTGAATCAACTCTTGCAGCTTCAAAGAAATAGTTGGTTTTGAAAGTAAATACTTATCCATCAATTCATGTAAGGGAGATATCCAACCACTTTGTTGAATTAACAAATCCAAGCATTATTTTGACTCTTTGGGAGAGAGACATTTGCAAAAGCTAAGCAGAACTTTTTCAATATAAATTTTAATTGAAGGTAAGCCCAATTTAGCTCATAGAGGAAAGGCATAAATTTGTTTAGGAAGCTCCACAGATTTTTTGCAGAACTTATTTGTATGTTTTGTAAAAATCTTAGATAGTGGGCATTCCACCAACAATCATGATTTATTTAAAAAGTTATTTCAAATTTGGGCAAAAGATCCCACAGATCTTTTGCAGAACTTATTTGTATGTTTTGTAAAAATCTTAGTTGTTGTCATTCCACCAACAAATTCCTGCTCCAAACCGCATTTGCAAGGTAATTTTCCCACAGAACAATTGTAATGTTGGGTCCACTAATCTTCCTCTTGTGTGATGAAAAGAAATTTTGCCCCAACTGTTTTAGTGGTTACTATTTTGACATACTGTGTGTGAGCCTTCCAAGATAATGTTTCATTAAGTACTGTTCCTCATATTTAAACTGCTGAACCAGCCTTTCTGAATCTTTTGACCCTGGAGGAACCCTTGAAATATTTTTCAGGCCTCGGGGAACCCCTGCACATTCAGGCTCAAATGTAGGCCAGAAGTTACAAAATTATATTTGTTTCATGTGTAGGCCTGTATATATGCATTAACAGTGCTTTTAAACTAAACATAAAGAATGAAACTTACCTCTTTAATGTGAAGTTGCCCGAATTTGAAATAACTTTTTTAATAAATCATGATCTCCCAGGGAACCCCTAGTGACCTCTCATGGAACCCTAGGGTTCCATGGAACCCTGGTTGAGAAACCCTGTACTAAACTGTTCTGTAGAATCTTCTCCAATAGACTATTTAAATTTTTTTGGCCATTACCCCAAATTTGTAACTTTCATATTGGCATAACTCATTTCTAGTTGTTCCTTGGAGCAATAATAGCCTAGCTTCTGAAACATTTTCAACCA
Source organism: Charina bottae (assembly GCA_023362775.1). Lineage (NCBI taxonomy): Eukaryota > Metazoa > Chordata > Lepidosauria > Squamata > Charinaidae > Charina > Charina bottae. Next base: position 44,546,390 of record JALMGJ010000007.1, on the reverse strand, counting down.
AATTCTTACCAAGAGAGAATAATCAGGACACATTAAAATAGTTAACTTTCAAGAATCGAAAAGAAAAAACACTGCAGCTGACAAATAAGGCACCACCAAATGTATGTAAATATTAAAAAATATACTCATTTAATTAATTACTTATGTAAGTAATGCAGATAAACCTATTCTCACTCTAGTAGTTGTATTAAAATATAACTGTTGCACTAAATACAAGAGACAATTATATCAGTATCAACTAATTTTGTCCATTATTTATTTATTTATTCAAATTTATCACCGCCCATCTCCACAAATAGTGGACTCTGGGCGGTATCCATTTCTGTTTGCTGAGTCAAAACACTAGTCAAATCAACGAACATTATGTGCATATATTTTGTAGTATTGCTAATATATTTAGACAGGTCAGTAATTCTTGGGTTCTTGTTTATCTCCTTTCTTCAGCATAAGTACTATTATCCAGCCCTCTGGATAAATTTCCATTTTGGTAATAGAAGGAGTTTAGCCAGCAGACATGTCCACCTTAAATTATTTTAGAATGTAATATTTATAATACTGAATCTTGCATATATAGACAATTCTATTAAGATCATCAGCAAAGAGTCTGTTTATGCCTATTCACAAGCAGATAGCTAATCTTACTAACCTAACCAAATAATTTTGTGAACCTTTAAAAAAACTCACACTAATAAACTTCATGAAGTAACTATTTGTGGTGGATTTCAGAGCTGCTGCTCTTTCCCAGGAGGGAAGGGGCACATTCGAGGGAGATAAACGATTTCACAGTCCGGATTCCGCTGGTGGGAAAGTCAAGAGGTTCAAGGTGATTCCGCCTTAGAGCCCTCGCTGAGTATTTTACCCATAGGTTGGTTAGAGTGCTTTTAGTCTGGCTAGATTCTGTCTTATATGGCAAGCACAATAAATAACTAGAGTTGGAACTAAGGCTCAGTGTGGTTCTTCATCTGCTTTTCCTGACACTATTTTAAATAACACCTATCTGTGCAGTAACAGCAGTAACACACATACTCTATTTCTTCAATATAGGTGCGCATGAGTAGAGGAAAATCTTTAGTTGAAAAAGCAATCAAGGAACAGGTATGTATCACTTAATAACATGACTTTATTACTTCATCTTGAATTAGTTTTCTTAGTTATGATCATGACTTCCAAGTGAAACTTGTATAATTTGCTAATGGATAAATGTGTAACTTCAGGATGGCTTTTTGACACTTCAAGTATGCCAGACTATGAAATAAAATGTTTGACATTTCTTTCATTTTTCATTTCATTTTTCCTATTATAATCAAGTTTTTGAGGAGTTCATGATAATAATAAAATCAAATTAGAAATGCATACTTCAAAACAGGTGACAGTATTATTGGATATAGAGCCAGTTTGGTCTAGTGGTTAAGGTGCTGGGCTAGAAACCAGGAGTCTGTGAGTTCTAGTGCCGCCTCAGGCATGAAAACCGGCTGGGTGACCTTGGGCCAGTCACACACACACAGCCCAACCCACCTCACAGGGTTATTGTTGTGGGGAAAATAGGAGGAGAAAGGAGTATTAGGTATGTTCCCCGCCTTGAGTTATTTATAAAAAAATAAAGGGATAGAAAATAAAATAAATAAATAAAAGCCTTACTGTACATGAAAAGTGCTGAACAGTGATGGACAGTAAAATCCAAAGTGTGAAATGTCACATAGATTGATTTGTATGACTTTTGACTTCCTTTTAACTCTTAAAAATAAGTCTATTTATACAAATTTCAGAAGCTAAGCTAGGTTTCCTTTCCTTTTAGTTGGCCCTAAAGCTGACTGAATACACTAATCCAATGATACAGTGGGGCAAAAAAGTATTTAGTCAGCCACCAATTGTGCAAGTTCTCCCACTTAAAAAGATGAGAGAGGCCTGTAATTGACATCATAGGTAGACCTCAACTATGAGAGACAAAATGAGAAAACAAATCCAGACAATCACATTGTCTGATTCGGAAAGAATTTATTTGCAAATTATGGTGGAAAATAAGTATTTGGTCACCTACAAACAAGCAAGATTTCTGGCTCTCACAGACCTGTAACTTCTTCTTTAAGAGGCTCCTCTGTCCTCCACTCATTACCTGTAGTAATGGCACCTGTTTGAACTTGTTATCAGTATAAAAGACACCTGTCCACAACCTCAAACAGTCACACTCCAAACTCCACTATGGTGAAGACCAAAGAGCTGTCGAAGGACACCAGAAACAAAATTGTAGACCTGCACCAGGCTGGGAAGACTGAATCTGCAATAGGCAAGCAGCTTGGTGTGAAGAAATCAACTGTGGGAGCAATAATTAGAAAATGGAAGACATACAAGACCACTGATAATCTCCCTCGATCTGGGGCTCCACGCAAGATCTCACCCCGTGGGGTCAAAATGATCACAAGAACGGTGAGCAAAAATCCCAGAACCACACGGGGGGACCTAGTGAATGACCTGCAGAGAGCTGGGACCAACGTAACAAAGGCTACCATCAGTAACACACTACGCCGCCAGGGACTCAGATCCTGCAGTGCCAGACGTGTCCCCCTGCTTAAGCCAGTACATGTCCGGGCCTGTCTGAAGTTTGCTAGAGAGCATTTGGATGATCCAGAAGAGGATTGGGATAATGTTATATGGTCAGATGAAACCAAAGTAGAACTGTTTGGTAGAAACACAACTGGTCGTGTTTGGAGGAGAGAGTTGCATCCAAAGAACACCATACCTACTGTGAAGCATGGTGGTGGCAACATCATGCTTTGGGGCTGTTTCTCTGCAAAGGGACCAGGACGACTGTTCCGTGTACAGGAAAGAATGAATGGGGCCATGTATTGTGAGATTTTGAGTGCAAACCTCCTTCCATCAGCAAGGGCATTGAAGATGAAACGTGGCTGGGTCTTTCAGCATGACAATGATCCCAAACACACCGCCTGGGCAACGAAGGAGTGGCTTCGTAAGAAGCATTTCAAGGTCCTGGAGTGGCCTAGCCAGTCTCCAGATCTCAATCCCATAGAAAACCTTTGGAGGGAGTTGAAGGTCCGTGTTACCCAGCGAGAGTCCCAAAACATCACTGCTCTAGAGGAGATCTGCATGGAGGAATGGGCCAACATACCAGCAACAGTGTGTGCCAACCTTGTGAAGACTTACCGAAAACGTTTGACCTCTGTCATTGCCAACAAAGGATATATAACAAAGTATTGAGATGAACTTTTGATATTGACCAAATACTTATTTTCCACCATAATTTGCAAATAAATTCTTTCCGAATCAGACAATGTGATTGTCTGGATTTGTTTTCCCATTTTGTCTCTCATAGTTGAGGTCTACCTATGATGTCAATTACAGGCCTCTCTCATCTTTTTAAGTGGGAGAACTTGCACAATTGGTGGCTGACTAAATACTTTTTTGCCCCACTGTATTTAAAAGTCCCCAATGGAACTTGGAACTTTCTTTATAACTTTATGTATATATAATTGTTTTTAGCAAGGCACAGTGGTCCATTTACTCAAGTTTAAATGATGCAAACCTTATTTCAGTGGCACCACTAACCTGACTAGTATGGGTAAGGAATGCAATTAATTTTGCCTTTGTTCTATTTATTTATTCTATTATAACTTTATTCTATTAATAGAGTGGGAGGAGGCTGGGGATCCAGAGTGCACCCTGAACTCCAAGTTTTCTTACTGTTTTCAAATATTTGTATGCCAAAATAATTTACTGATTGAAATATTCAGTATTTGTATTTCAGGAATTAATCCCTTCTGGCAGTATACTCTCAAATGCCTTGAGTTGGGGAGTGAAAATACTTCACACTGATGGCAAGTATTTTTAAAATAAAGCTGATTTTTATTTTACCGTTAAAATACATTGTTCCATTTAAATAACTTAGATAACATCAAATAATAATTTTAATTATCCTTTTCTTTTTGAAAAAGATATTAAGAACTATATTGATCAAAAGAAAAAAGATCTCGCTTTGGTTAAGAAATCAAGCACAGAAATCAAAGATGTGGTAAGTAGACTATTTAATTTCCAAGAAAAATAGCAAAAACCAGTGAATGCAAAATAAATAATACGAAATAAATTATATAAAATCGCTACTTTAATATTTTATTCATCATTTGTAAGACAAAGACTGAGACTGAGACCTTATAGATGTGTGAAATCCTGAAGCTCCATCCACCTCTATTGCTATTTTGAGGTGGGAAACACTTAAAAGATTTAGTGTAAACCACTAAAGGATGCTTAGCATGGTAAACCATACAATTTCACACACACACAAAATTCAGAAAATCCTGGCATCAATGGGTGAGATACAACTCTGCTCACTTAGCATTGTTGTCTATCAGTAGTAGTCATCATCTCATGGGCTCTGTTTATCAAAAGGTTGCCCACTCTTGTAGTAAGATCATAAGAAAATATACTTTTCTGTTACAGTTTCAGTTAGAGAAATTAATATCCTTATCTATGTAGTGGGTTGCACATTTAGCATGTTTGTTCTGTATGGATTAATACTGGATTTTTAGGCCTATAATATGTTGTTATTAATTTAGGTTTTTATCTTTATATTTTTGTTGGTTTTAATCCTCATTGAGCCATCTAGAGTCATTGTCATAAGATGGGCAGCTATAGACATTGTTTAAGTAAGTAAATATAGTTTCAGAAAGGATATTTTTAATCCATGAATTTGGGACAATGTGGAATATACAATTTATAAATAAATCAGGAAGGGATATTTTTGTATGCTGTTCAAACTCAAGGTTATAGTTAACACTGCCTAACTATGTCAGGATTCATATACCAATTTAGGCTTAAAGTTGAGCTGGGATATCATACAATGTAACCCATTTCATTTTATTCACTTGTTTTCAGAAAGTATGGAGTAAATAGCAGGGAGGGGAATTTACAGTTGCACACTCTGTCTCAATCCTCCTCCCAGTTTGTTTGCATGTGTTTTAAATATTCTAGTTAAAAATGTGGTTACCTTAAATAAAAAAAGTTTTCAGTGCAAAGAAGAATGATTGCATTACCGGTAGTCCTTGCTTACCAACCACTCGTTCAGCAACCATTCAAAGTTGCAACAGTGCTGAACAAGTGGTACTTATGAACGGTCCACAAAGTTCTGCCTGTCCCAGCACGTCCGCGGTCACGTGATCACAATTTGGGTGCTTGGCAACCAGCTTGCACTTATGATGGTTGCAGTGTCCCACAGTCACGTGATCCCCATTTGCAACCTTCCCTGCCAGCTTCCCACAAGCAAAGTTAATGGGGAAGCCAGCAGGGAAGGTCACAAGTCGCTCTGGTAAGCCCCCTTGGCCTTCCAACACACCACACTGTGCCCTCCTTCCCTTGGCCGCCACACCACAGCACACCCCTCCCCTAGCATGGCCTACGGTGGGCCTCCACCCCCCCCTGCAGCACCCCCGCACTCCTTATCTTGGACTCCTGCCGCTTCCCATTTACTGACCCGCACACCGTCTTGGGGTTACGATGGCAACCTGGGTTGCGGTCACTAAGTGATGCGGTCACGTGACATTGTGCTTTACGACCGCATCACTTAGTGGCAGCAATCCCGGTCCCAATTGCCATCATAACTTGAGGACTACCTGTATGTGTTCAGTGGCTCACACTTCACAAATATTTAAACCTATTTAGAGGGCTAGTTGTTGAATACAGGAGATTTATTTATTTATTTGTTTGTTTGTTTATTTATTTATTTATTTATTTATTTCTCCAACTTATATCACCGCCCATCTCCCCCCATAGAGGGGACTCTAGGCGGTTTACAACAAGTTAGCAATTAAAAGATATAAAAACATATAAAATACAATAAACAATATATATAATCAACCATAAGTTAAGTTAATTAAAAATATATAGAACCCAAGAGGCTCTGATGTCATATTTAAAAGAACTCTATGGCGCAAGCCATCCCCACTCTTCCCATCCCAAGTGAAGTGGCAGAGCCAGGTCTTCAGTTGCTTTCGGAAGGTCATAAGTGTGGGGGCTTGCCTCACCTCCAGGGGCAGAATATTCCAGAGGGCGGGTGCCACTTCTGAGAAGGCCTGCCTCCTGGACCCCGTCAGATGGAATTCTCTTGTAGACGGGGTCCGTAGCAAGCCCTCTCTGCATAACCGGGTGGGGCGGGTCGATACTCTGGGGATGAGGCGGTCCCTTAGGTTACCTGGTCCCATGCCATGTAGGGCTTTAAAGGTGACAACCAATACCTTGAATTGGACCTGGAAGCAAACTGGTAACCAATGCAGCTCGCGCAGCAGAGGTGTCACATGTGCCGCTCTTGGGGCACCCATAACTGCGCGATTAACTTTAATGCTACTATTTCTCTTAAATAGGAGAAAGTATCAACGGATCAAAAAATAAAAAGTAAATAATTAATAATACATTATCTGGTATTATGCACTGGTAACCAATGCAGCTCGCGCAGCAGAGGTGTCACATGTGCCGATCTTGGGGCACCCATAACTGCGCGTGCAGCCGCATTCTGGACCAGTTGAAGCTTCCGGATACTCTTCAAGGGTAGCCCCATGTAGAGTGCATTGCAATAGTCTATATGGGAGATGACCAGGGCATGAGTGACTGTACGGAGTGCATCTCGGTCCAGGAAAGGGAGTAGCTGGCGTACAACTCGAAGTTGCACAAAGGCCCTTCTGGCCACAACTGCCACCTGCTCTTCCAGCAGGAGTCGTGAGTCCAGAAGGACCCCCAGGTTCCACACTGTATCTGAACGGGGTAGTGCCACCCCATCCAGATCTAGAGATGACAACTCTCTGGATCTCGAGGCACCATCAATCCACAGCCACTCTGTCTTACCAGGGTTCAGCTGAAGCCTGTTGTTCCCCATCCAGGCCCCACAGCCTTCAGACACTGAGAAAGGGCAGCCACAAGATTACTTGTAAATTATAAAAATTAGATTAACTTTAATGCTACTATTTCTCTTAAATAGGAGAAAGTATCAACGGATCAAAAAATAAAAAGTAAGTATTCAAGACATAGCTAATATCATTACCAATTTTGTTGAAAGAGAAAAAATTAAAGTTTTAGGTCAAAGTATGTGAGATCATGTCCTGAAATGTATATAAAGAAGGCACTTCTTTTTGAAATAGCGCTGTTTATATAATTATAAACATTTATATAATTTGTTTTAAATTCTTTTAAATAGGTAAACTGAAAAATCCTTTTCTGAAGATAGAGGACAGAAGATGGTATGTGCTATTTTTAGATTAATTAAAGTCCTACTCCAATGTCCTTGGGCTTTGTTGACACTATTTTATGTAGTGATAAAAAAGGTAAAGGTTCCCCCACACAGTCGTGTCCGACTCTAGGGGCCAGTGCTCATCTCCGTTTGTTAGCTGAAGAGCCAGCGCTGTCCAAAGACGCTTCCACGGTCATGTGGCCAGCATGACGCGCACGGAACGCTGTTACCATCCCACCAAAGTGGTACCTATTAATCTACTTGCATTTGCATGCTTTCAGATTGCTAGGTTGACAAGAGCTGGGGCGAGTGCAGGAGCTCACTTTGTCCCTCAGGGCTAGGGTCTCGAACCTCCGAAGTTGTGACCTTCCAATCGACAAGCCTGGTGTCTTAACCGCTGAGCCATTGCACCCTCTTATATGTAGTGATAATGTATTATTAATTATTATAATCAAACTATTGTCTCTAGTTTAATTCAGGCTTAATCATATTTTGTGTAGAGTGTTTCAGATCAATTCAACATTAACATGAATAGCCTAAGTCATATGATTATAATAGATCTATTCAAAGCTTTGAATTAGCATAAGATTGACTATCCAGAAAAAGATGAGAGTCCACCTTTATCCCACCTTTCCTTGCGGAGCTCAGGGCAGTGTACATTGCAGGGTGGAGGGGAGGAATCTCCTTCCATTTTTTCCCTGTGAGGTAGGTTGGTCTACAAGACCATGATTTGCCTAAAGTCCATGGGTTAAGAAGTAGGGGGGATTGAAACATGTGCCTTGTAAGCCACTATGCTACATTTGTTCTTAGGCATGTTCTAATTTATTGGTATAGTTATACTAGATATCGTATGTACCTACAACCAGTTTTACAGTACTGTCTTTGCAGCAGTATTCTGCAAAGATAGTATTCTGATCTAGGTGTGTATATGCTTTTTAGGAAAAACTGTCAATCTACACTATTTTTTGTTTTTTATTCATTCAATCGTGTCCGATTCTCGGAGACTGCCTGGACAAATCCCTGCAGTTTTCTTGGCAAGTTTTTCAGAAGTGGTTTGCCATTGCCTCCTTCCTAGGGCTGAGAGAAAGTGACTGGCCCAAGGTCCTCCAGCTGGCTTTGTGCCTAAGGCAGGACTAGAACTCACAATCTCCCGGTTTCTAGCCTGATGATGCCTTAACCACTACACCAGACTGGCTCTGATCGTTTTCTGTTAAATGTTGAAAAATCTAGATTTAAATGTTCAAAGAAACCAGTGCATTATCTTAAGAAAGTCTGTATATAATTGGCTCGTTGAGGAATCTGTAACTTTTATCTAGTTTATCTAGTACTTGTCTTTTCTGGTAGTCTACCCTAAAAATGTGCAGCATGCTAAAAAAAATATGCAGTAGCTCAGATATGATAGTTCTAATGGATAGTAAACTTTAAGAAATTATTGGCAGAATTGCCCAACATTGTGTGTTTCCTAGTTCTAGGAATAAAGGTAGTAGTTGGGGTAATAGCTGTTAATTAACCTTAATAAAAGAGAATTGCTCAAACCTGGCTTAAAAAGTAAATGTGCCTACAGCCCAGAACATAGAATTATATAAACAGTGTTTGGACAATATCGTTAACATTTCCACACTTTTCTCAGTTCATTTTAGTATAAAGCAGTGTTGTTCAAACTTGGCAACTTTGGCAGCATGCTGGCTAGGGAATTCTGGGAGTTGAAGTCTTAAAATTGCCAAGTTTGAAAAACACTGGTCTAAAGTGACTATTTATTGAATATAATAGTATTTCAAGGAAGAACTATATAGATAAAAGGCATTCCTTATTTATGATTATGTGTATGTTTAGTACTGAACTGGCTCTCTTTTTTAATAGTCACTATAGACCATTTTACCTGCAACTGTCCAGCTTTCCTGTTGTCAACTATTCTAATCCAAGACCTTGCAGTCCATTTGATGTAGAAAAGAAAAATGCTAATGGCCAGAAGCAAATTCCCAATAAACAAAGGTAATGGAAGATGAATAAGATGAAATTCAATGGAGAATGACAAAATTTAGTTACATGTAGAAGATATGGAAGCAGGTCTGAGTTTTTGCAACAGAATTTAAGATCAGCCTATGGCTTGCTCTGTAATTTAATAAACCTAGGCTCATACCTGCCAGATGGCTCTCTGTGAACCTCCATCCCTAATAGCTGACATGGTTGGCTTCTATCTTAAAACAAGTATCTGGATAGATCTTACCTAGATAATTATATCTGGTTTGTGGAGTCTATGGTGCTCTCTGAGCCTTGTTGTTTTCTTGCAGACGTTTCATTGCCAGGCTAAGCAACATCTTCAGTGCGAAAAGGGAGTGGAACTTGCTCTCTGTTTATATACCCTGGCTTGTCCTGCCTGTGTTGGTGGGGGTGTTGTACTCTCCTTGGTAGTTCCTTGATTGGGTTGTTGTTTGCTGCTTGGTTGATTGACTGAGTTAATAGTTCCTTGATTAGGGTCTAATGTGTTGCTTGATTGCTCCTCTGCTGCTAATCTTGTTGTTAATCTTTGCCTATCTTGTTGTTGATTGCTGGCAAAGAGGTGTTCAACATCAAAGATGTTGCCTGGCAATGAAACATCTGCAAAAAAACAACAAGGCTCAGAGAGCACCATGGACTCCACAGTTCAACCCTGAGCTACAAATATTCTCTTCGATTATATCTGGTTTCTTTTACTGTATTGTCATAACATTCTAGGTGACTGAAAAATCTTTAATATAACTCTTAAAATAGCTTATTTTATATTGTAATCTATTTTAGGTGTAAAGCCATTCTATATGTTACTATTTCCTGTGAAAAGTTTTCCTTATAATGGATTTCTTTTAAGCAAATGTATGTCATTTATTTTTTAATTTATTACACAAATTTGTATGCTAATTACCCATTAGACTCTAGGCAGCTTACAGTATTGAAACCATAAGCATACAGTGCATTTAAAAGAAACCAAACCTTCCTCCACTACTGTCAGTTACTGAGGCCATGCTATTCCAAAGGTCTTGTTATTTAGCCAGATTTGCCTCACTAATTATCAGGATTGTGTAGTGGGTGGGTGCTCTTAGCTTTTGATGTTCTGGGATGGGTGTGTGTTTTTCACTACTCCTAAAATTATACAGGTTGTCTTCACTTACTGACCGCAATTGGGACCGGCAACTCTGTCGCTAAGCAACACAGTCATAAAGTGAAAAGTCACATGACTGCACCTGACTTACAACATTGGTTGTGGTTGTTAAGTGAATCATTGCAGGTTGTTAAGTGTGATGTTACATGACTATGAGTCATGACTTCCTGGCCCATTGACATTGCTTATCAGAAGCTAGCTGTGAAGGTCACAAATGGCGATCACGTGACCACAGGAGGCTGCAACTGTCATAAATGTGTGCCTGTTGCCAAGCACCCAAATCATGATCATGTGATGCAGGGACGATGCAACGGCCGCAACTTTGAGGACCGGTCACAAGTCTCCTTTTTCAGCACTGTCGTAGTAACTTCAAACGATTGCTGAATGAGTGGTTGGTAAGCGAGGACCATCTATATAATTCTGATTAAGTGTGGCAAACTGCATTAGATGTTTCAGCCTTGTAAACAAGAATGTGCTATACACATACAACATTTTTTAGCTATAGAAATAAAATAGTATATGATGTTATTAAAAGATATGCATGGATGGAAACATATGTTTCCATTAGTTATTAAAGGATATGCATGGATGGAAACATATGTTTCATTCTCAGATGAGATCCAAGTGGTTTTCATTTCAAGGCAGAAACCTACTTTACCTACTGATAGGTGGTGCTAGAGACTAGTTTTCCATATTTAATATCTTTTTTCTATTTTGAAACTAGAAATTAGATACTGTTTTTTAATTGAAGAAGACTAGATTCATTAGTAGTCGTCTTCTAATATGGTAGGGTGGTATGCCTTGCATATTTGCTATAGAAATATATTAGAATTGTGCATGTCCTGTGTTAGAATAATGAAGAGAACATAAATGTTCTTTTTATTTGTATGTGCAACATGCACTGAAGTAGTCTATACCATCATATAGCTAATGTTCTAAATTACTTGATGTACAGTACAGGACAAGACATTAACATTGCTTTCTGAGTGACTTTATTTTGGGCAGAAGTTCTGTGATTTTAGATTAGCAATGTCATTGTATTCTGACAGATGCATACTAAGCAGGAATATGATTATTTTTTAAACATATCTTCTTAAGGATTTAATAACCGTCTTATGTACTCCCCACACTTAGGATTTACATTCCTTTTTTATCCTTTCTAATTATACTGACACTGGTTTTAAAAATGGGTATAACAGTGTATCATAATGGGATTAGATTCATAGCTGGCTAACAGAAAGAATGACTGGCTACTAAAGCTGGTCAGAACCTTAACTGGTTCCTGATGGTTTGTCTTATAGAATATAAGTAAGATGTTTCTTTTCTCTTGAGAATAGAAACCCTGCAAATAGTGGTAGAGAGAAACGCCTACTTCAGGTTCCTACAAAGCATAAGAGGAAAAAAGGATTTTGTGAATGCTGTATGAAGAAATATGATGATCTTCATGCGGTATGTATACCTTACCTAAATTATTTATTTTTGTAGGGTGAATATTCCTAAATTCTAATATTCCAATCTGTTATATTGCCCTTTTCTTTGAAACCATAGCTTTTCATAATTTTGTATTGTGTTAGAGTCATACAGAGAAATCAGTTAAACAGCATATTTTTCTGAAAGGAAGTTGACTCCTCTCCAAAGGAAAAGTAGTTAGAAAAAATTATAAATACAGACAAAAATCCTATTTAGTGCTCAGTTTTTCTACCTTGTGAACCTAGATTATTCAAGTACATCTGAAACCAATCCTGAAGATTCACCTACTCCCAAGAATGTCTGTGATATCCTTGTATATCACAACATACCTACCAAAAGCTACACTGCTCATTGTAATTGTTTGCAAAATAAGATACCTCATTTATACAATTAACATCCTCTGTCTATTACATTGCATATACCAACTACTCTCACACTCAAAACTACACAGAAAAATAATATAAGTACACACCCACACCCTCCTCTTTACAGCAGAAACAGCAAAAAGAAGAACACCCCCCCCCAAGATTGGGTAAGGAAAAAATACTAGAAAAAGGGGGAGAAAGGGTAGAGCAAAACTGGATGGAAATGAGTTAAGGAGAAGAGAAACAAAAAGAGAAGTTTAGACATTACAAAAAATTAATATTCGTCAGACAAGCAGACCCATCTAAGACATAACTAATATTCAGAGGTATCCAAGCTCTGTAACCATTTGCATTACTCACCCATTTGCTTGTTTTTAAAAGTAACTTCTAATTTCCTCAAAAGATACCCCCCCACAAACTTATAGGTAATTATTGGTGGGGGGGGGGGAAACCTTCCTGATAAATGTTGTAGATGTTCTAATGAGATTGCTTCTGCCTCATTTTTGATGTAATTGTAAATGCATTCAGTTTTCTAAGTAAAATATAATTAGTGTTTTCAAAGTGATGTTAATTTGCACTGAGATTCCCCTTATTAAATAATACTAGAAAACCTGTATTTCCATATATATTTTCCATATATAAGTACATATACTTCCTATATGTATATGTATCTGTGCTTGTGTATGTATTTAACGATGATAAGGAATTATGGAAGTATCATAGAGTATGCATGTGTATACATCTACTTTTTGAAACATTAGGAACCAAAAAACTGCTGTCAACATCTGTCTGTGTATCTGTGCCTTTGAGTCAGTGTTGACGCCTGGCGACTGCCTGGAGAAGTCCTTGCAGTTTTCTTGGCAAGATTATGGAAGTGATTTGCCATTGCCTCCTTCCTAGGGCTGAGAGTGACTGGCCCAAGGTCACCCAGCTGGCTTCATGCCAAAGGCGGGACTAGAACTCAGCTTCCCAGGTTCTAGCCTGATGCCTTAACCACTACACCAAACTGGCTCTCTGTCAACATTTAAGAAATATTTTGTTCATTCTTGGTGATACTATGCTAGGCTAAGTCAAAGACTATTAGCCAGTATAGAGGTGAAATGTAAAACATTGGTCAATTTAGCAGTTCTTTGTTTGTCTATATTTGGTGTATTCTATAATGGGGCATACAGTGAGGTACAATCAGTATGCTGATGATACCCAGAGTTACATCTCCACCCCTGGCCAGCCAAGTGATTCTGTGGAGGTCCTGTTTTGTTGTCTTGAGGCTGTGTGGGTTTGGGTGAGGAACAGGCTTCAGCTCAACCCTAACAAGACTGAGTTTTGTTATTAGGGTATTAGGGCCCCCTAGTTCTGGGAACTTTCCATCTCTTGTTCTGGATGGGGTGCACTACCCCAAACAGAATGTGTACACAATTGGGGGTCCTGGACTCACGGCTCCTGTTTGAGGAGCAGGTCGTAGCTGTGTGCCAGTTGTGCCTGTTCCTGGACTGGAAGGCTCTGTTCATGTCATTCACACCTTGTGTACCTCCTGAAAGGAATACTGCAATGCTCTTTACATGGGGCTCCCTTGAAGAGCATCCAGAAGCTACAGCTGGTGCAGAATGCAACAATGTGGTCAGTTATGTGTGGTCCTCAATCAGCACATGTTATCTCTGGTCTTTGAGCTGCACTGATTACCAGTGTGCTTCTGAGTTCATTTCAAGGTGCTGGTGATGACCTATAAAGTCCTTCATGGCATGGGACTGGGTATTTGAAGGACCACCTCTCCCTGATTATGTCTACCCATCCCGAAGAGGCATGCTCTGGGTCCCATCTGTCATCTGGAGAGGCCCAAGAAGAGAGTTTTTCTGTTGTTTGTACTATATATGTTTTGGAATATCATCTCCCCAGAGATTAAATTGGCCACAACCCTACTGGCTTTTCATAAGGCCTTAAAGAAATAGTTCTGCCACCAGGCTGCTCATTGTGTTGGCATTGGGTGTGTGTGTGTGTGTGTGAGAGAGAGAGAGAGAGAGAGAGCAAGCAAGCAAGCAAGCATACATAAGTATGCTTAGATCAAGCAGTAGCTTAGAAACTTCTAAACAGCTTTGCCCTGCAAAAATAAAAGGACTGTAATGGTTGTATTAGAATGTGTATGTCTAAAATGTTTATTCTTGCAAATTATGCTATTTTAGGACAGTGAACAGTTGTAGGCTAGAAATGCTCTCTTTGTAATAAAGTTGACACTATTATTCAAAAAGGACTTCCCAACTTTAGAACATATGTACTAAATATAATTTAAATACTAAATTTAATTTTAGTTATAATTTATAATTTATAATTTAAAACTAAATACTAAATAATTCTATGCAATATAGAAATGTATATATTTATAACTTTAAAGTGTAGAATTTGTTTCTCACATCTTAAAAGTAATTTTATCTCCAACAAATTTAAGCTGTCTGTAAACTACATTTTAAACTATTTTTTCAAAAATATATATACTACATACTGTAATAACTTGCATACAAATGATACTGGTACTTCTTTTTTTTTACTTCAGCATGTTGAAAGTGAACAACACCAGAACTTTGCACAGAGTTCTCAGTATCAAGTAGTGGATGACATCATTTCTAAGTTTTCTTGTGACTTTTTAGAACTGAGAGAAAATACACCAAAAGTTAAGAGGTAAAACAACTTTTTTCCCCATCTAACAAAGGATATGAAGGGCAGGGTGGCAGATCATCATTTTACATCACCACTACAACCCACACAGACTCTTGGATCACAAGTGATGCAGTACATCATTGGGGATAGACAGAAACCTCAGAATAAGTCATTCTAAACACACGCCCTAACTAAGGGCAACTTTTCCTATCTGCAGAAAGGAGGACACAAATACCAATGACTGTGGGTGGAAGTCTAGTGAAATTACCCACCTAAAGACTCATATATTCAAAAACAACACCCCCTTCTCCCCATCGCATTTGTCTTCCATATAAACAACTAGAGGCCTTACTGATAGAGGATCCTACCTGCAGCTGTGGTTCTGTCCCACTTTCAGATGCCATGGCTCCATTGTAGGAAAATGGTACATTGGACTTACATGAAGGTCCTTTTTTTACAAAAACATCAGGACATTCAGTTAACTTTAGAGTAGGGATGGATTTTGTGAGTCCTGAGTACTATCTGCAGCTAATTATATGTAGTTCTGTCAGTTATTCCTGTTTCTGTCTTCATAGTTCTCTCAGAGTTACTCCTCCTGTTTCTTGTCCTTATGAAGTTATTTTTCCCCTTAGTTCTTTTTCCATCTTGACCCTTTGAAAGTGGGGCAAGGGACTATATCCTGCCACAGGAAGTGACCTCAGAAAATTCTAAGCCTTGCCTTGGGGTGTCCTGTTTCAGATCTTAAGGTTCTTTAACATACCTTGATTTTTCCCCCTTGTTAAATACTGTAGATTAAAATAGATTATAGTAATAGATTATAAGGTTCCCTTATAATCTATTACTATAAATATTCACAAATGTATTGTTTTAAACTTGCTTAAAAATAGTGATCTTCATTTGTTTGATGGATACAGTTTTAAAGAGATATAGTAATTGCCTACTAGCTTTCATGCTGATTTCAGCCAGCCTATAGTATTTAAGATATGAAGTATGAATAGCTTTTAAGGTCAGAATAAAAATAGATATATTTTCTTGTCTGACATTTTTATTTATATAAATAAATATAAATATAAAATATAAATAAAGGAGTAAGCAGCATTGTAAGTGTAATGGTTTGTTTACTACTAGGTATGCAATACATAATATGGTGGGAAAGCTACACTAAGTACATTTGCAGTGATTTAAGAATAGCTAAAATTTACACAGCAGTTGTTTTCTACATGTTTCAGAATTTGCACTGACCTTTGTGTCCCAAGTCACTTTGTTGTGTTTGCAGTAACTTTAGTATAGGGCAGCTATGGAGACTTAAGGAAACTCACTTTGAAATTATCACTGACTATATCTATGGTAAAATGTTTTCTAAATTCCTGTAGCATATGATACTTGTGAAAAATAATAGCACTTCTGTCAATTTTATAATTTAAATATAGACTGCACCATGGACCTCAATCATAGATGTTAGGTTGTTTTATAAATGTATTTTAACTTTTTCTTAATTTTTTTCCTGTTTATTATCTATTGAGATAGATTTATATATATTCACTAAGCACTCTGCTTGTACTGGTCTACAACCGTAATAAATAGATTGATTAATATAGCACTTCTGCTAATATTATGAGAAAGACAATTGATGTCTTTAGTTTTACTAAGAAAGGGCAACTTAGCCATTGCTGCAAATTCCTACGTTTTTATCAACCATTCCTATATCCCTGGATTTGGGAAATTGCTAATACATAGTTTAAAATAATTTTACATCATCTGCTACTGTCAGACAGCGGAGACTTTTAGTATGCTCTTTATTCTTTTGTGAGTGTAGTGGTTCAAATCTAATACAATATATTGAAATATATAGACATATTTACTGCACATGAAAGATGTCTGCTTGACTTTCTTAAAACTTTCAGCACATGTAATTTATTATATTATGTGGAAAATAATAACTTGAAATGGTAGGCTTTCAAAGGCTAAAGCAAATGGATGCTAAAATATATCCTATTGTTTGGTTTTTGCTTTGCAATTTGCAAGGATCTTAAAAATTCTCTGCTACTGTTGTCTTTAGTTCAAGGAATATGGGGAACAGGTAGTAGAGATATTTCAATTGCACATTTGGCAAGCTATTTTTGTTCTTTTAAGGTCAGTAAGCAAAAAAAAATTACAGTTCAATTTAACAGCTTTGGCTTCCTTTTGAGAAAAGAATGCGGCTGACTAAATACTGTCTCCTGTTGAACATATCTCAGGATAATATTTACCGTAGACAACCAAGTTTGTGGCAAACTGTAAACCTGGAGTAATCTTTTGAGAGTTGATTTGTACCATTAATGACTTAGTACTTACCTTGTTTGTATACATTGGAAGAGTCATTCTTAACTTTTCCTTATATTAATTTCCTTAATTTTAGGCGCAAATGTAGTGTTGGACAGTTTGCTCCTCTCATTGGAACAAAAAAGGAAGAACTGAAAGAAAGACTGATGAGGCGAGATATTCCATTGAGGTGGTATTCTAGGGAAAGCATTGCAATGGAAGCATTGAAAGAAGGTTCTGGACACATAGATGTATATCCTAAATCTGCACAAAACAATTCTACCTCTGAACCTTCATGTTCTGTTTGTTCCTATCACACCATCTGTTCTTCAGAAACATCAAGAAAACTAAATGGCAGTACTGAATGCATCAGAATACCTAAAACTTCAAACTTGAAAGAAATAGTTTTATCAACAAATTTGGTACAACTACCTCCCCCAAAAGAAAGCAAAGCATATATGAAAAATTTGCCAGAAATTTTTGAACACTGTGAGCCACTATCAAGACAGAATTCACAGGGGTTGTCAGCAAATTTAAACTCACTCCATACTCCGATCCAAGAGTCTCTGTTTAGTGAACGAAACAACACATCAAAGTCAAAACGAAAATTGAGTAATGCAGTTCTTCTGCCAGCAAAATGTTTGAAGAAAGTAGCTACTCATTTACCAATTGACAAAGAACTTCTTGACTGTAATGTGAGCAATTTTCCAAGAGAACTTTCAGTTGTTTTAGAGTCAGAAAAACCATCACATAGTCTTCCTACAAATAAAGACCCAATTTTGTTGACGGACATTAGTATACAAAGCTCACCTTCAATAAAACTCAACAGAAAAGTCATACATTCCATAGGGAGGAATAAAAAAGGAAATCTGAAACAAAATATGGAATTATGCTTACAGCAGGCAGAGAAACCACCTGTTCTGGAGGAAACAAAAAATGAACACAGCTCATTAACACAAGCTCTATTACCGTTGTTTCAGACCAGTGATGCAGACTCAGATTTTAGGGGGTTTTCAAGTATACAAGAGAACAAAGATTCAAGTTTAATGAAAAATAGTTGGGAAGACCAGCATACAGATGCCCTCTGGTCTTTGTTTTCTACATCTGCCTCTTCGTCACCATTTACTGGATTTTAATGTTGCTTTATTTAAAACAATGAGTATAGAATAAACGTGCAAACTGAAAAAAATGTGAATATGTGTTTCTATAATAAATGATAATAATAATGCTTCTTTAAACCACTATGTGCATATTATTCCAACTGGGTTCATACTTTTGCTGCCTGCTGTTCATTATTTCAATAACTGCAGACAGAAAGCTCCCGTAGAATCTTTATAATAAATGATTTCTCATAAGATTCTATTTCCACAGATGTATATAACTTACTGGAAACATTTGTTGCCATGCCTTAGCACAGGGCTTTCCAAAGTTTTCCCGCGGTGACACACCAACCGCCGTTGGTGTGTCGCCACGGGAAACCCGGAAGCGCCGCCATTGCGGCAGCGCGCAAAAACCCGGAAGCTCTGCTGCCGCTTTGTTTTTGCACGCCACCATGGCTGCGGCACTTTCGGATTTTTGCGTGCCGCCGTTGGTGTGTCGCCGCGGGAAAACCTGGAAGCGCTGATGGCGCGCCATCAGCGCTTCTGGGTTTTGACGCGAGACTTCTGGGCCCCGCAGGCGACAGACTTTTGTGTCGCGACACACACTTTGGAAAGCTCTGCCTTAGCACATATATTCTAGAGTAGAATCTACATTGTAGTAAAACACCAATTTTGTGGCCTTCAGATGCAATGGACAACATTTTCATCTAGACATCCCCAGATAAGTCCATTGAATGCCAAGTAATCTGAACAAGATTCTTAAATGTATATGAAGTTATGTTTATATCAATTTGTATCATTTGTGTAATGACATTATGCAAATGGAATAAATTGCAGTTAATGGCATACTTTTGGATTTAACAGACATTCATGAGTAACAAGCACTCCACACAAATTGTCTGTTAAATTAAGGCTTTACTTTTGTTTACTGAAAGTCAGGACTTTCAACTGTAATTCAAGGGGTTTGACAAAAGTGGAGCACTAACCATTCAGGAAGTACAGCCAGTGGCATACACACACACCCGTCATTGGTGGCTCATAAGTAATGGAAGAAACCAACATTACAAACAAGGATGTTTGTAATGATGTTGGTTTGTTCCATTACTTACTCCATTACCACCAACAACGAGGGTGTGTATATGCCACTGGCTGTACTTCCTGAATGGTTAGTGCCCCACTTTTGTCAAACCCCTTGAATTACAGCTGAAAGTCCTGACTTCGCTCCCATCTGGGTGTGTTTCCTTTCAACTTCAATGTGGTGGTGTACAGAGGCCAACTGCCAAAACAGTTATCCTTGTTCCAATATTTCTGGTCCTGACATATGCATATGATTTTTCCCTAAGTGAATAACATGGTTTCTCTCTGTTAAATTAAACTACTTCCAGCACATTTACTAATCTTTGAAGTTCTATTGGACCAATTTGTGCATCATCTGTATTCTCCCCATTTGGTCATTCAAGTTAGAAGAAGAACATTAAAATGTACCTTAAAACTGCACCTGGTTGCATTATGAAACACTGATGACACACTTGCTGTATGGTTTTCAAGCTAGCTGTTAGATCCTAATCAGATCTAATCCTCTAGATCAGGGGTCCCCAACCTGTGGGCCGCGGCCTGTTAGAAAGTGGGCTGCGGGGCTCCCTCCTGCAAACCCCGCCCCTCCGGTGCGCGCGATTACCCGTCCCTGGTGTACGCGATTGGCTCCCGCCTGCAAACCCCGCCCCCCCGGTCTGTCCTGGTGCCAGAAAGGTTGGGGACCGCTGCTGTAGATGCCAGCTAGCAAGCACTTAAATAATGTGAGCATTGTCCAAAGCAATGGGAGAAAACCATCTTTACATTTTTTGCAACTTTCTAGTTTTGGTCCTTTGCTTGTAAATTGAAATACTTTTTTTTTTTTTTCATAAGTTTTATTAATTTTAAAATACACATTAAAAGCTAATACAAAAGAAAAGAAATAGAAATACAAAGTAAGAAAAGGGAAAAGAAAAAGTGAAGTCAAAAAATAACAAACAAAAAATATAGAAAATAGATGTCCTCCAATTTATCCTTGAACTTTAAGTACAACAATTAACTTTAAATGTTAGTCCTTAATACAATACACAGAAACTTTTCTTTGTCATATACCCTTTGATTTCTATAATCCAATCTTCTGTTCTTCATATAGGTTTCGCCTTTCTTGATATCTTCCAACAATCCATCTCTGGTTTCTACTCCTTAGAATAGTAATCAAATGTTCGTTGTTGCATCAATTAAATGTTTTCCATTTGCTCTTTCCATTTTTACATCTATATTTATATCTTCAATAAAGTCCAATTAGTGTAACAAATAAAGGCCTTATCTACGTCTAATAAAATACAGTATATTCTGTTCATGTTATGACTATATATTCCATTAATACATAATCTAACATATTACATAACATAATACATAATATAGCAAAAATACAAAACCTAACATAACATATAACCTAATACATACAACATATTCTTGTAATAACCTACATTCTAATTCCATCTCATCATCTCATTGTCTTCTCATAAATGTGTCTCCAGAAAGAGTAATATATAATATCAACATATTTATTTATAATCTTGTATCTTACACTTAAAATATCATGTTTTTATGCATCTGTAAATTTCTCATATCTGTGCTTACTCTGTGTACACCAAATCCACATTTTCATTCACCTTGCATTCCAAATCAATATCAATAAATCTCCTGTTTAGGTTATGCCAATATCACAATATGCAACTTGTTTATTTCTGTAACTCATGTGGGATATCAAAATGTTTATTTTGCCATATCTATCAATTTGCATATTAAAATCTTCCTGTCTCAGCTGCCACAATGTATTTATGCCCAAACATTTAATAGACCACTTCCTGTAAGATATCATAATCTTCTTCTGTACCAATACATTCAAAGTCCTCTTTCCCTGTTTCTCTACTGGTTCGAAAGATCTTTCCTCTGTTTCTAAATCTGTCCCTTGTACCTTCTGTTCCTGAGCCACCAAAACTATTAATATACATTCTATGGATTTCTTAATTTGCAAAAAAATTTTGCTGGTTTCTTCCTTAAAATCCTGAAGTACTGTGAGAAAGGCCATTATTTATTGTTCAAAGCGTAATCAACTGCCGTAGACAAAACAAAAAAATTTCTCAGGGAGCAAGGAACAGCTGTTCTATTATTTATCAATAATGTCTATTTCTTTAAGCGAGAAAAGCTTTTAAAGTAAGAGATGAAAAAATTCCACAGAGCAGTATTTCAAACAGTTTGTAAAGGGAAAGATGAAAATATATTCCAAATGAAAAATAGTCCTTTCTAAAAAAAAATAGAAAAGGAGAAAAAAAAAGGTAGAGAGGCACACATTCTCTATACTTTATTCTTTATTCTTCTTTATTCTTCAGGCTGCAAGCTGCTTAACCCAAACAAACAATTTCTCAAAAGTCTAAGTTTGTCGAGTGAGAAATACCAACAAAGTCTCTTAAGTCCCAATTTCTCTGATACAAAAGAAAGGCAGAAAAATACAAAACTTGTTCACTATGTTGCCAAAATAAAATCTATCAAACTTCCACCAAAATTAATTATAGCAAAGAAAACACAAAATTAGCCAACATTTTGAACGAAGTCCAAAGATAAATTTTAGAATAATAAAAATGTACTAATCTAAAAAGAAAACTAATATAAGGTGATCTAAAAGCTGGCTGTCACTCTTGTGTCTCCCAAGAGACTTACTGTTCTCTGCAGAGCTAGAATCCTCTTTCGGCCATTTCATTGCACCCCCCGTTCTTCTCCGCGGTGGAAACAACAAAGAAAAACAGGAGTGGGCAATTCCAATGGCTCTGTGAGCAATCTTCTGGTTCCCCCTTCTCCAGGGGGAAACTTCAGTGGTCCGTAGACCCCTGCAAACAAGATAGAAAGTTAGCCAGGTCTCAGAGCTCAGAGCTCTGAGAAACTCTGACTTGTCAAGCTGCCAGCCAGGCTTGGAGTGTAAATTGAAATACTTTTGAATGTCCCAGATGTTATGATTGCCTTCTCCTGACCTGAAGAGAAAAGGAAGTCTTGCTGGATTATAAATTACCATTCTTGGAGACAGTAGACAAAGTTAATTACTGCATCCCAACTTGTGACCCACAGAGCTCAATTTCAACATCTGGAATGTTAGAAAATTCTAATTCCCAAAGCTTATGTTATCATGTTCTCAATGCTTTCTTCTGATTGTTTTCTTTCTGGGATGTATTGTGCTGGATAGGTTCAATAAGGTTGAGGGCTGTAAAAGACGAACACAACTACTCTTCTAGAAAGTGGCATTTAAAACTCAAGTATGCTATGCCGTATTTTCTCCTTACATGTTGACTGACTGGGAACTCTGGAAGTTGTAGTCCCAAGTCATCTGCTGTCTCCTGAGAACCACTTTAAACAGCATATCGTCGTTTATGAATGTCATAGCAATAAAATCGACAATGGATGGCTGGGTTGAGACAAGTCATAATATTTAACTATAGCCTATTTTATAAGCAACAGTGGCCTGGTGCCACATGTAACTCTAAGCCATGCTGGCTAGACTTACACATCAAATAAGACATTATGTGGCTTGTTTAGTTTTGGTATAGAGTTTATTTTTGAAAATTTATATAACTGCCCATCTTAGGTATATAAATCTGGGTGGTCAACAACAATATAAAAACCATAACCCATTAAAATAATACAGTCTAAGATAAAAATGAGTAAGAACTGAGGTACCACATAGCAATTCTATAACACACACACACACACACATATATCTTGGGCTTCCATAACATCTTTGTGCAATCCAGCCAATTGTGATTTATTTTTTAAAAAAGTAGTTGAGCAACCCATAAGCTTAGGACAGAGCTTTCCAAACTGTGTGTCGGGACACGTTAGTGTGTCAGCTGCAGTATCTGGGTGTGTCACGGCTGCTGCTGCCTCTGAGCCCTGCCAGGATTCCACGCAGGTCCTAGTGCCTGCCTTGTGCTTTGCTGCCTCCAAACCTGCTGTGATTCCGCACAGGTCCTAGTGCCTGCCTTGTGCCCTGTTGTAAGAGTGTGTCGCGAAATGATGCATGTCTAAAAAGTGTGTCACCAACACGAAAAGTTTGGAAAGCTCTGGCTTAGGACATGAACTGTAGTGATGTGTGAACCCAACCAATGTGAAGGGGAGATTCCCAGAAGCTTCAGCCAACAGTAGCTTCCAAATCTATTTTCAGGACTGTTTCTTTCCTTTTACACATTTCATATGAAGAACATAAAATCAGCCTCTATTTGGGCTTCCAAGAAAAGCAATGAAGCTTTTTAGCAAATGTCTACCAGGTCATCATTTTTGACTGCTTAAAATACCCATTGCCAGTAATTATTGAACTTTTATTTCATGTGGTGGGTTCACATCTTGCACCAAATCATGGTTTGCATAAACCACAAATTGGTTGTGTGGGTGCTAAACCACCAATCATGGTTTATACACCATAGTGGCTGGAATCACACAACCCACTCCCAGCAGCAAGCCAGCAAATGACATTGTGGCTTAGCAGGTTGTGCACAGTCAACATCTAGCAACCCTTTGGATTTTTTACTACTGTTTCTTTGGCCTGTTCCGTCTCCACATTGGCTGGAAAGATAATTTCTCAACTTCAGCGAAAAGATCATCCTTGGCGTAGGAAACGGGAGCAGCCGGTCGAGCTCGAAGTTCCCACCCCCCAATTTAACTAACTGCATTTCCCAGATTTTCCCTCTCTTGCCGTGCCCCCACCCCCACCCCCACCCAACCCCGGCCATCGGGTTGCCTTCTCCAGATCGGAGGCGGCGGGATGCAGAAAGGGAGGGCATCTCGCCCGGCTGTGGATCCCCTCGCCCTGGGGCTGAGGAGGAGGAGAGCGAGAAGGGAGGAGCTTGAAGCCTCTGAGATACAGCAAGATACCCAATGCAGTAAAAGCTCTCGACGCGAGCGGAAGCCGGCGGCACACAATGCAGCACTGAGGCGGTGGCGAGGAGGCGCCTCTCCCGCTAGCAGCAGCAGCAGCAGCCTGGCCGTAGGAGCGCCTTTCCTCTCCCTCACTCCGGTCGCCTTGTGATCCTTGCTTCTCGCGGGCGGCTCGCCTCCCTCCTGCCGCCACCTCCCCGCAAGAGCCAGCCATGCACGTCGCGACTCCCCTGCTCTCCTTGACGCTCTGGACCGTCGGAATGCTCTCGAAAGCTCGCTCCGGCCGCGCAGGTAAGAGCCTCCTTACCTTCGCCCCGCGGCTGCAGCTGGGGAGCGGCTGGCGCTGTTCGCTGGGCGGCCAGGGGAAGAGCTCGCCTTGCCAGGAGCTCGCCTTCGCGGGTTGGGTGACTCTCGGCGCTGCGGTGTGCAGCATCCCAGGCGCCGGGCCGGGAGAGAGGAGCCAGGGTTAGCTGCGTGCCGTGCGCGCGTGTGGGTAGGAAGGCGCTCATAGCAAATAACACACACACACTGTATGTATGTATGTATGTATGTATGTATGTATGTATGTATGTATGTATGTAAGAAAGATGGAGATGGCCTTTGCTTTCTGTCTCTGAAGTGGAAAGCTACTGCCCCATTTTCACCCGCGCCCCGTAACCATGGGTCATCTTAATGAACCAAACCCTTCCGGCCCGAATTGCTTGACCGCTACCGTCTCCCACCTCCCCCCCACCCCCAGGAGACACCTTGTTGACTGAAATGGAGAGAAAGGCTGCGGATCGCTTCAGGGAGAGACAGAAGAGCGTCCCTTTTCGGCTCCTCTATAGCGCCAGCGAAGGCAGCGAAACTCCGCACGACCTGCTCGACACTCACATCGGCCGCAGCTCTGCTGGGAAGCAGGTAAGCGGCGCCAGCGGCGGAGTAGGCAGAGCGAGGCCCGCCCGCTCTTTGGGATTTTCTGTTGCTCGGAGACGGGCGCTTGGGAGGAGGCGGCGCCGCCGGCGGACTCTTCCAAAACGCGACTCCGCGCCTGATGCGCCGAGCATAGAAATTGCAGCACGCGGGGAGGGAGTGTGGCCATCTACACACACACCAGGGAACGATCCGAGGTCAGCCTCCCCCAAGCCAGGTGTTGAGACACCCGTGCTGAACTGAGACTGAACTGGCAAGCGCCCGCCCTCCCCGCGCGCCAGGTGCAGTTCGGGGTTCGGGGTATTGGAGTCTTCCTGGAAGGCAATCTTACTCGGCTACGAGTGGTCGCCAAGAAGAAGAAGAAGAATTGGAGTCTCCATGTATCTGGAGAACCGCATTTAATGGGGAATTTGCTGATCAGTGTTGGAACTTGGAATCTCTTGGCAGGGATGTCTTTGGGAAAGATTAAATCCTCAGATTGGAGTGGTGTTCAAGCGTGTGTGTGTGTGTGTGTGTGTGTGTGAGAGAGAGGGAGGGAGGGAGGGAGGGAGGGAGGGAGGGAAGCTTGACCCTGTTTGTGTCTCCTGTGGAAATGTAACCATCAGCATAGAAATACGTGTTTTCAGCAAGATGGGATTGGATTTGGCAGCAATATATAGTTGTCCTACCTAAAAGCTACCCTGGGAGACTTCAGGGTGCTCACTGAAAGCTTTCTCAAGTGCCTCTAATCAATGACTGGCTAAGTCTTTCCTAACTTCCCGACAGGATGTTCTGTGAAGAGCATTAAACTTCTACAGAAATCTGTGCTGCTTTGGAATTCCAGAGGCATTCATGATCTCATTTTGAATATAAAATGGTTGTGATTTCCTCTCATCTGGAATGTATTTGAGAGCTCAGTTTTTAAGGGGTTTTTAAAAGAGATTTTGGTACCCAGAATCCTATTTGTAAACCAAGTTTTTGATTTGTTCAGTCTTCTACACATTTAACTCAAGAAAGCATCCTTGAGCTGAATGCAATTTTATTTTAAATAGTCATCCATAATATTGTGCTGTTTTAAGATTGCAACTCTAAATATGTTTGCAAAAGAGTAAGTCCCATTGAATGACGACTCCATTCTAAGTTTACATAGGATTGCATTGAAAGTTAAACAGAGTGATCTTAGGGCTGTGTGGCACTTAGAAGAGGCACTTAGAAGAGGAAGAGGGTGCCTCAGAGTGTGTGTGCCCACCTGTACACAATTGTACAGTGTGAACCCAGGAAAAGACACAACTGCTTTAAGAAGTTACTGACGGGTGCTATGCGAAGCTGCTGTGTAGGCTGCACAGGCCTAGAACTTATACTGTTTTTATTTCAAAGTTAGTCTAAAAATTTAACTCAAGTTTTTTGGTTAGAAATAGTTCAGATTTAGTTTACAATTATGGGACAAGATTGAAGTCTATTTACAGGGCTTATAGGCCACTCAGTGATGGTCCTGACTGGAGCAGTCTATAAGCTCTGTAAAATAAATACAATAAATCAGGAGACAATTGAACAGTGACAAAGATCAGAATGAAACTTACGCATAAATTTGAAATGTGTCCTCTAATTCTAGACCAGGGCTTTCCAAAGTTTTCCCGCGGCAAAACCCGGAAAAAAAAAAACCCGGAAGTGCCGCCGTTGCGGCAGCGCGCAAAAACCCGGAAGCGCTGCTGCCGCTTTCAGGTTTTTGCGCGCTGCCGTTGGTGTGTCGCCGCGGGAAAACCCGGAAGCGCTGATGATGATCAGCGCTTCCGGGTTGTGTGGCGACACACCAGACTGTGTGTGGCGACACACAGTTTGGAAAGCTCTGTTCTAGACTAATCTAAAAGACTTTGAAGTAAAAATAGTAGGACTTGTAGTCCTGTGTCATCTGCAGATGTGGTATGCATTCCTTATCTGTCTTCATCCAAGTCATTGCGAGTGCAGAGTGCAGGGCCCAGACCTGAAACTTGCAGCAGTCCATTCCAGTTTGATGTGGAGCCGTTGATGAGCATGCTCTGAGTAAGATTTTTGAGCCAGTGGTAGATCTACCAAATAGACTTGCTATTCTTGCTAATCAGACTGTCGTGACATTACTTTGTCAAATGTTTTGCTGTACGGTAGTTAAGATATATAATTTCCATATCATTCCCACAATTATTTTCATAATGCAGTAATTGAAGTCAATAGACATAACATAAGCTAAATAGCAGCACATAACAACCTTGGCTGATCTTCAAAAAAATGCTAAATAGGGTCAGATCTAGTGTGTACCTGCATGGGAAACTAAGATTGTAGGCTAGGTGGGAAAATAAAAAAAAAACATCCTGGAGAAAGACATGGCAAATCACTTTTTATTTTTTTGAATTGAAGAATTTGATGCTGGCTGGGGAATTCTGGGAATTGAAGTGCACATGTCTTAAAGTTGCCAAGGTTGAGAAACACTGCCTAGGAGGGTATCAGACTGGGAAAAGCTGTTTTAAATAGCCCCTGATTATCGGTAACCACAATTTATTACTCTCAGTCATATGGCAAATCTTGAGTAAAGCAAAGTTCCCATCTCTTCCTTGATGATGCTGAAACGAAAAGGGCGGGGAGAAACTCAGAAAGACAAGCTGTGTTTTGGATTGCTCATGTAATGCTAAATCAGGGTTTGGCAACTTTTTCTGACTCCTGAGTGACATTGCAGAGAATTTGCTAACACCAAGGACTCCACAATTTGCTAACAATTACAAGTTTGCTGAGAGCTTTCATAAGGCTATCAAAATCTCACGGAATTCCAGCAATTAATCTCTATGTTTGTAAACCGCCCAGAGTCCCCTCGTGGGAGATGGCGCGGTGATAGAAGTCGAAACATAAATAAATAAAATTAATTAATTAATAAAAGGGAGGACGCGAGGATCAGATTTTTTGGGGGAGGAGGTACAGTCTAAAGGCATTCTGGTGCGGATCAGCATGCTAAATTGTGGAAACTCATGGTCCATGGGCACGCCTTGCAGCCCTGGTGGTATTAGTGAACAATTGTGATTGCATTCCTGCAGATTGTTGGTTGGAAATACAGTAAGTAACAAAGTAGGGGTCACTAGGAGGTGGGCATGGTGGCTCGGCGGGTAAGATGCCAGGCTTGTTGATCAGAAGATCGCAAGTTCGGAGGTTTGAATCCCTAGCCCCGCATGACGGAGTGAGCTCCCGCACTAGCCCCAGCTCTTGCCAACCTAGCAATTCAAAAGCATGCAAATGCAAGTAGATGAATAGGTACCACTTTGGTGGGAAGGTAACAGCATTCCGCGTGCGTCATGCCGGCCACATGACCGTGGAAGCGTCTTCGGACAACACTGGCTCTTTGGCTAACAAACGGAGATGAACAACCGGCCCCTAGAGTCGGACATGACTGCACAAATGTGCGGGGAGAACCTTTACCTTTTAGGGGTCACTAGACTTAATGCTATGACTTTAATTTCTTCTTCAACTTTGACTTTAGTGCAGCTTTAATTCCCTCCTGTGAGCACAAGATCCACCCCTTCTGAGATAGCAGCATTCCATTCCCCATTCCCTACTTTTAAAAAAAATGGAGAAAAAAGTATAGTTCCTGAGCACAAAAAGACTACCTTTCCCTATTATGGCTGAATTTGATACTTCACTAATGTAAAGCCCAAGTAAATGGATATCCTAAAACTGGTGTAGAAGTTCGCTCATGCATTTACAATGAATGTGCTAGGGCAATTAAAGCATTTATTAATTATTATATTGCTGACTACTGAAATCTTTATAGTGTTTATAAGGAAACAGTTGTTGTTGTTGTTGTTATTATTATTATTATTATTATTATTCAATTTATTCCCCGCCCATCTCCCTTGCAGGTTATGCCAGAAATATTAAAATATTAAATATTAAAAATATTAAAACAACTCACTTTAAAAGCTTACTTTAAAAAGTACAGTATGTTTTAGGGCATTTTAAAAAGCCAGCAGAGATGTTAGGGCCCTCAGTTCTGCAGGGAGTGCATTCCAAAGGTCTGGGGGTAGCTAAGGAGAAGGTTTGACTTCAAGTGGCCAAAGGATAAACTGGTGATGAATCTGTACAGCCCCATCTCGCTCGATCTGCGTGCCTGTGATGACTTCCTGATCCACGATTCTAACGGCAACCTCACAGTGGTGAAGATAATGCATGACTTACAGTCTCATTCTCTTGTAGCACGTGACCATAGAAGGTAGGCTAGTTCTCATCTTTCTTTTATGTAGAAAAGTATTTATTGTTTACTAGAATTAATTTCACTTAAGGACCTTCTTTGGTTTCTCCCCCATCCTACATTGGGGAGTATGCATACTTCCGTTTCTTAGAAATGCTGGTCATCTGAGGACTGAAGGGATGTATCAGTGGGGGACCGACAAATGTTAAAATGTGCATTGTGTCACTTATGTACTTGCATATGACATTGGGCCTCAAATTGGAAAGGCTGGGGTTTGTGTCATGTCACAATTCACAATTTGTCATTTCCCCATCATCACGTTGTACTGGCCCCGTATATACAGGGAGCAGGGGTGTCTACAAGGTGTGGTCAAAAACGTCCACATGGTGGCCATAAGGGTGCTATTGAAGTGTCACAGATAAAAACCAGGCACAACTCTGATTGCGCCATTGTGGCCACCATCTTGGACTTTTTTGATCATACCCTGCGGATATCCCTAACAAGGAGATGAAAAATATACCTTGGAGAGACTGAAAATGGGCTTTTAAAAAATTGCAAAAAAGGTGTGTTGCACCTGCTGGAGTTTTCATGCACTTAATTTATTTTTAAAAATGCAGTTTAAAATTTCAAGCAAGTTGCTGAAAATTGTTGACTTGCTGCTGCATTTTGCTGCTGTGATCTTGCAGTCCTTTGGAGGCCACAGAAATCAGGTTGGGGGATTGTATATTGCTCAAATCTGTCTTAGATTATTCAGGAAAGCCTGCAGTTTCTCAGAGACGTTTTTCAAGCAGCATGGGTAACCAACAGAGGAGAAAGCAATGGAAAACCAGACATTTTAATTCTTTTTATTCTCAGTTTCAGTGCCTATTCAACCCTGGAATAATGGATTTTCTATGTTTCCTGCACAATTTATTCCATTTAATTGTCCTAATTATTTGTACTTTTTAAAAAAAAGGTTTTGGGGAAACTTTTAATGTTTTAAATAATTTGATAATTCATCCAAAGAACGTTGGTTACAGTATTGGGCACATTAGATATATAATAACTACAAATTCAAAATCTACCCTACAATCCAGTCAGTACGATCATGATTCATTTTTGATAACCACAATAATGCTTTCATTTGCTTGCATTAATTCATATTTCATTTTAAGTCATGTTGTTTCGAAAACAAAAACACTTCAGTTGAAGTTTTTCCAGTGTGTTGGGGTTGCCTAGAGGAGGATCAAGGTGCAAAGCTGAAACAGGCCAATGCTTAGTCCTGAATGATGGAGAAGTCCATGCTGTCTGGCAAGGAGTAATGTGCATTTCAAGGGGATGTATGCATCACCAACATTTTTATTTGAAATGGAACATCCATTTATTTATGACCATATGTGCTATCTCCCAGTTTAAAACTCATTTCAGTTTAAAGTGAATAACAAATGATAATTTAAAACTCTACCTTATTCTTTCAATAAAAAGCTAGCTTTAAAGTAAGCAAACTGTAATGCTGCCAGGCATTTTAAGGAAGGCATAGTAATTATAGTCTGATTCCAGAGTTTTTCTTTAATGGCAACTTTCTGTTTTTTAATGTTTTCTCTAAGTTGGATGGTGGCTATTTCTGCTTTTTGTCACATTTTTATCAGTTCCCTGGAGTCAAGGCCCTGCTGGGAAGGAGACCTAGTGAATTGATGGTCTGATTTCTCTAGGTCCATGTCAGCATTCCAAAAATAATTAATGACTCTGGGAGAAATGCAGGCAATCTGCATTACATCTGTTAGGAAACTTAGGGCCAAAACAAAAGATCAGTCTGGATAACATGCATAACAGTTAAGAAATATATGTCCACCCAGTTGACTCACAGTCCTTTCTCCGAAGCATAACTTAATCCTTAAAAAATGATTGCGGCTACTACAGCAATTCATCCAATGAAAAATATACAGTGCTCGGTCTGGCAGAAGTATCATTTTTTGCACCACTGGTTATGTGCAAGAGACACGGCACCTTGGCTTTTCTGATAAATGAAAGAGGATAGTCTGAAGTTATAAGGTGGACTGGATCTAACTCCATGGATTCATTCACTGTTGGGTTCTGGGTAAGACATGAAATTGCTAGTCTTTAAATTGATTAAAATCTCAGTATTATTTAGGGGTATGATCAAAAAGGTCAAGATGGGGACACAACAGTTTGATCAAAGCTTGCATCTTCATGGCCACCATCTTGACTTTACTGATCACACCCTACAGAGATTCCTGCAGTGTTTCAATAAAAAATTGGATAATTGTTATTACTGAATAAACCTCAGGAATCCAGAGATAATATGGGATGAGGAAACCAAGCTAATGGGGTTATACATTACTCAGAAATATTTGAGCAGTGGAGTCTGGGCAACAATGTACAAAATATTAAGAAATCAATGAAGGTATAACCTTCCATAGAGTATTTTCAGGTATCTCAAAGGCTAACAAACTGAATATGGGATTAACTTTCATGGAGTTTGGCCCACATTATTTGCAGCAGGAAACATTGTCCTGTGTAAGAATTCTGTATATACCAATAGTTTTTAAAATTAGTGTAGTTTTCTGTGGACTGGAAAACTTTTCAGATTTTTTTTTAAAATAAGGTCATTTGTAAGAAGGAATGAGTGCCAACTACAAATACAATAGTAGCCAAGTTTGATTGTTTCAAAGTCTTATTTATTTCTCTATTTAGTCAATTTATATAGCTGCCCATCTCACAATTGCAATTCTGGGTGGTGTTTTATGCATATGAAATGAAGGCCCCTAGTTTTTTTGTGAGAGAAATTAAGCAAAACTGGTCAGAACATTTTCTAAGGCATTTTGTACAACTTTCTGTTGTAATTGCTTAGGCAAATTGCCCACTGAGTTTGAAATTTTATTTTATTTTTCTGTGAATCTCACATAGCTTTTTCTGAGTGCAAATCCAGGGATTGGGGGGTGGGGGGAGGAAGGATTTTTGTAATGGTGTTTGCACCTGCAGCCTATATGGCAATGGCAACTGAATGTCAAAACAGCGGTGTCCAAATGGACGAAAAATGCACAGTGCAAGGTTAGGCTGACCATACGTCCCGTTTTGAACGGGACTGTCCCGTTATTTCACCATTTCTGTAGGGTCCCGTCATTATAGTCAAAATCTTGATATTGTCCCATTGTTCAAAAATCTGAGTCAGGAATAAGCCTGACAGGAGTGGGTCAGCCCACGCCGCCATGCCAGATTCAGACTCAGTCGGAGGAAGATGAGCCGACCTCTGGAAGAAGCT
The DNA here is from genome assembly GCA_023362775.1 of Charina bottae. Classification (NCBI taxonomy): domain Eukaryota; kingdom Metazoa; phylum Chordata; class Lepidosauria; order Squamata; family Charinaidae; genus Charina; species Charina bottae. The sequence goes on along the minus strand of JALMGJ010000007.1, from coordinate 44,513,847 downwards.
GGTATGGTCCGAACCAGAGCTGCCGATTGGAGGCAGCCTGGAACAAGAAGCCCCTCTACCAATCAGCGCGCTGCTTGGCCAATTGGGTCCCAGCCGCAAACGGCGCAAGATTCCAACCTTAAAAGGCCGAGATCCTGCCTCAGAATCCTGCCCGCAAGACGCTCTAGGTCTCGCCTCACAGATGTCAGCGCTGGGGAGGCGGGATGGCGGCCAAGCCAGGCGGTGGGGTGGCGTTCTGCGAGGGGCTCGGCAGCGCTGCATGAGAGGTGGGGCAGAGACACTGTGCCGGCCGCTGCGGGATCCGTGGGGCTGGGCTGCGTCCGTCTGCTGGGCTGCAGCCTGAAGCGTGTCTGGAGGAGGAGAGTGAGTCAGGCGCTGTGGCGGAGGAGGGAGAGGAGGGCCCAGTGGAGCCATGGCGCTGCCTTTCCTCGTGAGGGGCCCGAGGAGCTGCCTCCCCTGCCCAGCAGCGACCCCTCTGCGAGCGCCTCCGCCTGGAACCGTCCCTCTCTCCACCACTGCCACCTCTCTCCCGGGAGGTGTCACAACCTCATCGCGCTGTGCTGCCGCCCGCCTCCTGCTCATCGGCAGCGACTCTCCTCCCACCCTCGACCAAGCCCTAGGGGGTCGCGGCGGCGGTGAACCTCCGTCCTCTGCAGGAGCTGGCTGCGCTGGGGGGCCTCAGCCACACCATGCCACCCCTTGCCACCCGCCGGGCTACGGGAGCTCCTGGCGGGCAGCAAGGGGCGGAGTGGTGTGGCTGAAGCCGCCCAGCTCGGCCAGCTCCTGCTTCTCCTGTGCGGCGGAGGCAGCAGTAGCAACTCTCCTCCCTCCCTCGGCCAAGTCTGAGGAGGCTGGAGCAGTGGTGGGCCTCCATCCTCGGCAGGAGCCAGCTGCGCTGGGGCGCTTCAGCCGCACCATTCTGCCCCTTGCTGCCCGCCAGGCTGCGGGAGCTCCCGCAGCCCGGCAGGCGGCAAGGGGCGGAGTGGTGTGGCTGAATCCCCCCAGCTCGGCCAGCTCCTGCTTTTTCTGTGCGGCGGCAGCTGCAGTGGCAGCAGCAGCAGCAGCGACTCTCCTCCCTCCCTCGGCCAAGTCTGAGGAGGCTGGGGCAGTGGTGGGCTTGCGTCCTCGGCAGGAGCCGGCCGCGCTTGGAGGCTTCAGCCACACCATTCCACCCCTTGCCGCCCGCCGGGCTGCGGGAGCTCCCGCAGCCCGGCAGGCGGCAAGGGGCGGAGTGGTGTGGCTGAATCCCCCCAGCTCGGCCAGCTCCTGCTTTTTCTGTGCGGCGGCAGCAGCAGCGACTCTCCTCCCTCCCTCGGCCAAGTCTGAGGAGGCTGGGGCAGTGGTGGGCTTGTGTCCTCGGAAGGAGCCGGCCGTGCTGGGGGGCTTCAGCCGCACCATGCCGCCCCTTGCCGCCCGCCAAGCCCGAGGGGGATGGGGCAGTGGTGGGCCTCCATCCCCTCCATCCCCGCCCCTTGTCCCCCGGCCGATGACGGTGCTGTGTGCACAGTGTGTGTGCTCCGGCCTTCCCCAAACACACCAGCTCTGCCGCACCATTTACTGCTAGAAGAAAAAAAACCCTTTAAAAATCGGAAAAAAATATTAAAATCCGAGCCAATCACGCTGATGGGGGCGGGGTTTGGAGGCGGGAGCCAATTGCGTGGACTGGGGGGCGGGGTTTGGAGGCCGGCATGGTGGCATAAGACCCTGTCCCGTTTTGCCATCCCCAAAGTCCCGTTTTCGTCTGAAGGAAATATGGTCAGCCTATGCAAGGTCTGCCATGCAGTAAAGGTAATTATTTATTAAATTAGTGGAGATTTTATATTGAGGATGTGTTGAAAAAGGCTCAGGAATTATAGGGTCAAGAGGAATATTGGATTGGATTAAATATAAGTAATGTGGTTTTTCATGCAATTTTCTTGGAAAAAGGTTTTATAAGGTAGGTTGCCAGGTCTTTCCTTAACCCTGCCCATTTATCCGGGCTTGGGACCGGCATGTACACCTGGTTGAACAAGTGCACATGGCTGGGTTATACAAGATTATACAAGGGTATACAAGATCGGAAATCAAGGAGAGAGCTGGCTTATGGAATCACCAAGGGTCGGATACGACTGAATGGATAATTCGATTCGAATGTGGTTTTGGCATTGCTCTGTATGTTCTTCAGAGAATGAAGGTTGTTCTGATCAATGCATTTAAAAACAATTCCGTTCTGTCATGTTACAAAGGCTTTGGGGAAACTAGCAGTGATGTTCTTGTTTAAAACTAAATCCAGTTTATTCTCAAGCTTAATACAATTCTTGCCTAATGAACCCCCAAATCATAACTTTAGTTCTGTGTAGGACTGTGAGTTCTACTAGTTTCTTACACATGGCATAAATAAATTTTCAGACTAATTTAGATTAATATAGGACTTTCTTCCTATATATATTATTTATAAATAGTGTACAAATCCAATATACAAGTATTGCCACACCTACAGTATGCATCGAACTCCTCCGTGTATTGTTAAGGAGTATCAACCTCTGTCCAGCTGTTTATTAGCTTGGCATTCCATAAAATAGCCCCATAGAATTACTTAATCCTTAGTTTGTTACACTTCCAATGTTCTATGTAATTCCAAATTCAGTAGGAGTGAATCAATTTTTCCAGGAAAAGCCCATCACGGCCTCCCTTTGACTGCCTCCATGAATATTGAATTTCTTTCCAGTGCCGGATATGATCTATGGGTAGAACAAATGGAAAGGATACACTAATACACATTGCAAATTCAGCAGTGCGTAGTGCAGTGCTAATTTATAATTTATAATGTGTCACAAAGGTACTGACCCTAAATTACTTCTCCACAATTTTGATGTACAGAAAAACAGGGTAGATAACCATCAATGACTTAGCACTTGGTGATGCGGTATGCAGTATGGAACGTGCACCTGTTATCTTCTTTGGATCAGGGCCAGGACCATATTTAGTTACAGTGGGGCAAAAAAGTATTTAGTCAGCCACCAATTGTGCAAGTTCTCCCACTTAAAAAGATGAGAGAGGCCTGTAATTGACATCATAGGTAGACCTCAACTATGAGAGACAAAATGAGAAAACAAATCCAGACAATCACATTGTCTGATTCGGAAAGAATTTATTTGCAAATTATGGTGGAAAATAAGTATTTGGTCACCTACAAACAAGCAAGATTTCTGGCTCTCACAGACCTGTAACTTCTTCTTTAAGAGGCTCCTCTGTCCTCCACTCATTACCTGTAGTAATGGCACCTGTTTGAACTTGTTATCAGTATAAAAGACACCTGTCCACAACCTCAAACAGTCACACTCCAAACTCCACTATGCTGAAGACCAAAGAGCTGTCGAAGGACACCAGAAACAAAATTGTAGACCTGCACCAGGCTGGGAAGACTGAATCTGCAATAGGTAAGCAGCTTGGTGTGAAGAAATCAACTGTGGGAGCAATAATTAGAAAATGGAAGACATACAAGACCACTGATAATCTCCCTCAATCTGGGGCTCCACGCAAGATCTCACCCCGTGGGGTCAAAATGATCACAAGAACGGTGAGCAAAAATCCCAGAACCACACGGGGGGACCTAGTGAATGACCTGCAGAGAGCTGGGACCAACGTAACAAAGGCTACCATCAGTAACACACTACGCCGCCAGGGACTCAGATCCTGCAGTGCCAGACGTGTCCCCCTGCTTAAGCCAATACATGTCCGGGCCCGTCTGAAGTTTGCTAGAGAGCATTTGGATGATCAAGGAGAGGATTGGGAGAATGTCATATGGTCAGATGAAACCAAAGTAGAACTGTTTGGTAGAAACACAACTCGTCGAGTTTGGAGGAGAGAGAATGCTGAGTTGCATCCAAAGAACACCATACCTACTGTGAAGCATGGGGGTGGCAACATCATGCTTTGGGGCTGTTTCTCTGCAAAGGGACCAGGACGACTGTTCCGTGTACAGGAAAGAATGAATGGAGCCATGTATCGTGAGATTTTGAGTGCAAACCTCCTTCCATCAACAAGGGCATTGAAGATGAAACGTGGCTGGGTCTTTCAGCATGACAATGATCCCAAACACACCGCCCGGGCAACGAAGGAGTGGCTTCGTAAGAAGCATTTCAAGGTCCTGGAGTGGCCTAGCCAGTCTCCAGATCTCAACCCCATAGAAAACCTTTGGAGGGAGTTGAAAGTCCGTGTTGCCCAGCGACAGCCCCAAAACATCACTGCTTTAGAGGAGATCTGCATGGAGGAATGGGCCAACATACCAGCAACAGTGTGTGCCAACCTTGTGAAGACTTACAGAAAACGTTTGACCTCTGTCATTGCCAACAAAGGATATATAACAAAGTATTGAGATGAACTTTTGATATTGACCAAATACTTATTTTCCACCATAATTTGCAAATAAATTCTTTCCGAATCAGACAATGTGATTGTCTGGATTTGTTTTCTCATTTTGTCTCTCATAGTTGAGGTCTACCTATGATGTCAATTACAGGCCTCTCTCATCTTTTTAAGTGGGAGAACTTGCACAATTGGTGGCTGACTAAATACTTTTTTGCCCCACTGTATGGAGGACATGTTGGGGTTGAATGAAGACAGTCAGGTCAGATAGTGGGTGTGTCTACAGTCACTGTAAAACTAATACAAATGTCAGTGTAAGTGTCTCACCAAGCTTTGACTTTATAATACTTGATTAGACTCTCCCAGGTCACTTTCCTCCTCACTTTAAAATAAGTAGCCCTATTTAAAATACTCATTTGATTGTCATCTACTCTCTTCATCCCAAATTAAACTAATGAAAATACCAAGTTGTGTCTTCCCTCCCTCCCTCCTTTATCCATTTGACCTAGTGTGAAAGGGTGGAGCTTCCACTGTGATGTTTCCATACCCCTTGGTCATTCTGGCTTTGTCACAGTTAGGTACAGAAGCATATGGCCCTAGCTACCATTTTTATTACCCATTCGGCTTGTAGAGTAATCCTTGATCTTACATGGACCGATGAAAAGTTTTTGGCCAAAGAGGAACTATGTTTTTCTTTTTTCTTTTGTGTTTCTAGAAAGAAACCACTCTCTTTAATCCTGTCCTCTCCAGTCTGTCCTTTATTCCTTGAGAATTATAAGCAGTGAAGTCAAGATCTGTTATTCCTGAATGTCTTTATGAAAAAAAATCTTTAATTTGTATTCATGTTATGGACATGGTTCAGCATAATCTGATTTTAAGTCTTATGTCTGTCTTTGTTTGTTTGTTTGCTATTCATGCCTGTCTTTTGAGTTACCTTAGATACTTGCAAGATTCTTAAATGAATCATTCCCCCATGTGTTGCCTTAACAGCCATGGTAAATATGCATTGGTGTACTTCTTCAAGAATAAGGCAGTAATGGCAATCTCTCTGGAACCCAACATGGAGTGGATCTCATCCATATTATCATTCAGTATTTGAAATGTTCAGATGGATTTTCATTCAGGGCAGTAAACCTAATCACTTAAAACATACCCCTAAGAGTTATTTTATTATTTTAGGTTTCCCACATACTCGTACTTGCTGGTCCATTGATTTCACATGAAGAAAAACATAATACTAACATGGGATGGAGTGAGAAGAAGCTGGTTTTACAGAGCCCTGAAATCAACTTCTGCCCCTGGGGATCTCAGTGTCTTCAAAAGGCATTGTTGTGCAGAATTACTTTAATGTGACCTTGAATCTTTGCCTCTTCGTTACAGAATTATATTTTTGGAAACTTAAAAAAAGATTGTTCATCTAAATTAGTTGACCTGAATTCTCCTGTTTAAAACAAAAACAAATAAGTGCTATTTAGATTGAAACTGTATGCATGAATGTAAAGTTCAATATTAATGAGCAAAGAAGGTTTTTGTTTGTTTGTGGTTAATAGAGCTGCTGTTCTCCATACGGTTGGACACGCACACGGAATTAAAGAGTTCCATATGGTAGCCATCATTGTGTGTCGAGTCTTTGATGTATAGTGATTAACTATGTTTGGTTTGGTTTGCTTTTTAATGTTGCCATATTTGCTGTGGAGATAAATTGTCTGTGGTAGCAGGCCCAAAGCTGCCTAGATCAAGTGGTGTGTGGTTGCACACATACAGCTAGCCATGTGATGATAGCCGCTGCATGGAGTATTGGGAAATGACATTTGCATGGTGACTGTGACTTGCACACAAACCCCTCAGCAATGGCCAAACTTACAATTGAAAATGGTATTGCAGTACAGCACCAGGTTTATGATGTGTGGAGTGAAAGACAGCAAAAGCCATGGTTTTCCGGGGAATTAATTACTTCCAGCACTCAAGAATTATGGAGGGATGCCAGTTGTGTAAGAAGAATTATACTTGACTTGGGCTCTAGAAAGTAACAAATTGACTGAGCATGCAGGGGAAGAAGTTTCGAAGGCAGAAAGAGTACATAATTGGCAGGGTTTATTTTCATTTCTTCAAATGAAAGACCAAGGACTTATTTAGCCCTGCATCCTGTGTTTTTCACACTAGTCACCTGATGCTTTGGAAAGGGCACAAGCAGACTTCAGCGCACTGCAGCAAGCATGGTTTGTTAAAACGTGGCTTCTTGGATAAGGGCAAATAGTTGGGTTCACAAACCACTTAGTGCCTTAATATGATGTATGTATCGCAGCAGTTGGTTTATCATTGAACATGGACTTTTGGTTCAGCCTCTCTTTCCTAAATTTCTATAATCCTGGTTTAAAATTATCTGAGCCAGTAGTTTAAATGCCAACAGAAAATTAATTATGTGCTATGCAAAGACATAATTAATTATGTGCTATGCAAAGACATGAGGGGCATGGTGGCTCAGCGGGTAAGATGCCAGGCTTGTCGATCGGAAGGTCGCAAGTTCGGAGGTTCGAATCCCTAGCCCTGCGTGCGGAGTAAGCTCCCGCACTCGCCCCAGCTCTTGCCAACCTAGCAATTCGAAAGCATGCAAATGCAAGTAGATGAATAGGTACCACTTCGGTGGGTAAGTAACAGTGTTCCGTGCGCGTCATGCGGCCACATGACCGTGGAAGCGTCTTTGGACAACGCTGGCTCTTCGGCTAACAAACGGAGATGAGCACCGGCCCCTAGAGTCGGACACGACTACACAAATGTGCGGGGGGAACCTTTACCTTTATGCAAAGACATACTTTCTTTTAGTTTTTTAAACCTAGTTTGAACAAGTTTCATGGGAGACCATGAGCTTTAATGGCATAAACAGCACAAAGCATTTCTCTTTCCACTTTCTCCATACTTGTCAGCTTTCCCAGGTAGTTTGTTGTTTATTCGTTCAGTCGCTTCCGACTCTTCGTGACTCCATGGACCAGCCCACGCCAGAGCTTCCTGTCAGCCGTCACCATCCCCAGCTCCCCCATGGTTAAGTCTGTCACCTCCAGAATATCATCCATCCATCTTGCCCTTGGTCGGCCCCTCTTCCTTTTGCCTTCCACTTTCCCTAGCATCAGCATCTTCTCCAGGGTACCCTGTCTTCTCATTGTGTGGCCAAAGTACTTCAGTTTTGCCTTTAATATTATTCCCTCAAGTGAGCCGTCTGGCTTTATTTCCTGGAGTATGGACTGGTTTGATCTTGTTGCAGTCCAAGGCACTCTCAGAATTTTCCTCCAACACCACAGTTCAAGGCAGGAAACACAACCAGATGAGCTAATTCTACTTTATTGTAAGGGTACATTAACAGAATCTTGCAAGACTGAAAGTATAGATTTCCCACCATGTCCTTTACAGCCTGAGAAGCTAGGGAGGGTCCCTTCTGAGCCTCTTGCTTCGCCCACTATCCAGCTGCAAGCTATGCCCCCTTATCTGACTGTTCCCTAGGCAGCACCTCTTTGCCCCGTCTCCGAAGATCTTTCCCACATACCATTACAATACTACACGTAGTTTTAAAAATCTCATATCACAGCCTCTTTTTTAAATAAGATAAAAAATTTAAATAATCCTGTTCTCAGAGAAAAATGTTCCATCTTTTGATGTTTAATCGTTTTCCAGCTTCCTCAGCAGCACGATCTCCTTTTTAGTACCCTGTCCATTTGACCATAGATGTCTGTGGGAAAGGGGCAAAGGCAGGGGGCAAGTGATGAACTGTTATGACATCATAGTACAAACCTTGCATCTAACAAGCTCACATCAGATGTCACCACGCAATTGCATAAGGACAGGTTTTGTCTCATGATATCACTACTTGTGTGTCATCATTTTTCCATCATCACGGTTTTCACCTGTGGTTTATATGCAGTGGTAGTTTTATGCCAGTCAGTGATAGATATTCAAATAATTCCTATTGCTGGAGGCTCAATATAAATTCTGAACTGTTTGGAAAGAGCTTTGGGGAGGCACGGAAGAAGATCTAAGTAGATTACCAAATATTGCATGTTTCACATTCCCTGACCGGAAGCACTCTTCTGGAGTACAAAGACATCCTTGGATACAGTGCCATGTTCTAAGTCAGCCACATAATGTATTTATATATTAGCATTACAATAAGTGTTTTTGGGGTTAAAGTTTAATCTGTTTTATTTTCCCTAACATGTGAGCCTCCCCCCCGCCTTTTTAATTGTTGCTATATACTGACTTCATGTTGATCTGTGATTGCCAGAGCATGGTGATCCACGATCAATTCAGATCTCATAATTTCTTACTGCCACCTATCTGTCTTTTTGCTGATACAAGAACTGGTAGCTGCACAGTCAATGGTTCAAGGATGCAGATCTCTTGCAAGTTATTTCAAGAATGAAGAAAGCCAAATATAAAACGAAAGCCATATGTATAGTAGAATCGAGGTTCATTTCTTTTTCTCTCACCTGCATGGTGCAACAGGTAGAAGACCTGACATTTTTTATATGGGATGAATGGGTATCACATATGTTTTGTTAATGCAACATATAACTGGTTTCAGGTTTTTTGCTTCTGACTTGGCCAAAACTAGGTTTCACACTACTTTGCTTCTGTCCAGTGTTGTGTAGTAGAGATTGTTTGGGTAGTGATAAAAAGCTTCTTTGCTACATGTGCTGGGATACAAACCTTGCACTTTTTCTTAGAAGTCTGATGGATAAAATAGCTTGCATCCAAGCTCTTGTAGTTACTGTTGTTTTGATAGATTTGGACATGGGTGGAGATAGACCAATGTCTCATTGTGTGGTAGTTACTTTTCAGTTGTGCAGCTTGAAGATATGGACAAACTGTTTGTATGACTGAGGCCTATCACATAGTCTCTTGACCCATATCCATCTTTGCTTATGAAATCTGCCAGAGCTGGGTTGGAAATTTAGACCTCAGAAATGATTAATACATTCTTGAGTGGTGGAGTAGGCATCATTACCTATTTGGGCAAAATGTTGGGGCATACAGGTGTTTCTCAAACTGATTCAGTGTGGAATTATTCTAATTATTTAGATACATTCTAATTTAGTCTCTGACCTACTTTGGGACAGAGGCAGCTTCAGTTGTTCTGGTGGATGACTTGTATTGGGGAATTGAATCCTCTTTTAGATCTCTCCCATCGACAATATATCTGTGTTTGGCTTAGGAGACACAGTATTGTGGTAATTCCAGGCCTTTCTGGAGGAATGGTTTCAGAAGATACTGTTAGGAGAACTATGTTTGACAACACAGCCAAGGTTCTGCCACTGTTCTAATATATTATATTATATTATATTATATTATATTATATTATATTATATTATATTATATTATATTATATTATATTATAATATTATATTATATTATATTATATTATATTATATTATAATATTATTTTGAAACTTCTGGAGAAAATCAGCGAGTGTAATGGTTAAGATATTGGACTTGGGCCAGGAATGTCTAGGTTCAAGTTCCTACTTGCCCATGAAATTTACTGGAATCTTTCTATCTTTGTGCATACAATAATCTCGCTTCAGTTACCATATACAAAAACAAAGTTCCATGATTTTTTTGCAACTGTTCGTCCATCAATCCCAAAAGTAAAATCTCTGGTCTCAATTGTATATTAATCTTTAAAATCCTCTGAATCAGTGTGTGCATTTGAATCCAAAATTTTGTAGCTTTTTTACACGTCCACCAAACATGATAAAATGCCCCTTCTTGTTTTTTCACATTTCCAACATAAATTTGAAGTGCCTTTATACATTCTAGACAATTTCTCTGGTGACATGTGCCAATGGAACATCATTTTATAAAAATTCTCTTTAAGATTATAACATAGTGTAAATTTCAGTCCTTTCAACCACATATTTTCCCATTGTTCCATCTGTATATTATAACCAAAAATTTTAGACCACTTTATCATACATTCTTTCACTTGTTCTTCTGTTTCAAATGTTTATACATTTTAGTAGTGACATGTTCATCATTTGTACACAATTCTATTTCAAGCTCATAACCATAACCTCTTTTGTCTACTTTAAATCTAATAACTCTAAATAAGAAAACTATTGACAACTATATCCCTCTGCCACCAGTTCTTCTCTTGATTTTATTTTACATTCCCCTTGACAAAATTCTAGTATCTCACAATAAGTTAGCCGTTTGTGTTTGCCTATTATTTCTCATCTATAAAATGCTTCTTGTGCTGAGAGCCAGGTTCTAACTAACATTCTGAACCCCATGTTTGGGAACAAGTTGAGCCTTAATCACCCAAAATAGAGATACTATAGGTAAGAAAACAACTGATTTTCCTGGAGCAGCTCTTACAGTAGTGATAAATAGCTAAGAATGATTTTTATCAGTATAGGGTCCTGAATAGCATACTCAGCCTGAGTAAGATGGACCTTATCTCAGTCAGTTAGACCCTAGTGTGGATATAGGTACCTCTTACCCTCCAAATATCTTGGGTGTCAACATCCATCATCCGTAGCCAGCCTGGCCAACTGCAAGGTATGTGGGAATTATAGTCCAAAACATCTGAAGGACAATTGGTTGCCTAGTCCATTGTAGTCTAGTAGTTATGGGATTGGAATAGGACCGAGACCCTGTGGTTTAGTCTAACCTTGAGGTGTGGAAACTCACAGGGTGACTTTGGTTCAGCTGCATTCTCAGCCCACCCTATTTCACGGGGCTGTGAACGGGGCTGTTAACTTGGTGATAAAATGGAGATTTCGGTCTAAGATGCCTTGAGCTTCTGGCAAAAATATATAAATTTATGAAATACAAAAAAACATCTACGACTGCATTTTGTGCAGGACTATTCGGAAAGATGGATTGGATGCTGGTACAAAATGTGGCTGGTGAGTGGTAGGGAGTTGGCATACGTGTGATTGGCATTGAACTAGCTGGTCTGGTTGCTGGAATTTTTCTAGCACCAGTTTCAATCCTGTTGTAGCCTTTTAAAGGTTTGGGATCCAGTTAGTTGAAGAATGCATACACTCATATTACAGGTGGTCCTCGCTTAACGACCACTCATTCAGCGACCATTCAAACTTGCGACGGCACTGAAGAAGTGATACTTACAACTGGTCCTTGAAGTTTCAGCTGTTGCAGCGTCCCCACGGTCACATGATCGTGAACCAGGCACTTGGTGCCTGGCTTGCAATTACAATGTCACAGAGTCTCGCGATCACATGATCGCCATTTGCAACCTTTGCCTGCTTCCTACAAGCAAAGTCAATGGGGAAGTTGGCAGGAGGTCGCAAATAGCGACTGCGTGATGTCCTCACTTAACAACGGCATGGGATTTCCTTAATGATGGCAGCCAGGAAGTGCAAGAACTGCCATTGCTAAGCAACATGGTCATGTGATGTTGCGCTTTATGGCTGCATCGCTTACTGACAGAAGTTCTGGTCCCAATTGCCATAATTAACCAAGGACTTCCTGTACTCTCTGTGCACTTTGAGATCTTCCACTGAAGTCGTCTCAGGGGCGTGGTGGCTCAGCGGGCAAGACGCCAGGCTTGTCGATCGTAAGATCGCAAGTTCGGAGGTTCGAATCCCTAGCCCCGCATGACGGAGTGAGCTCCCGCACTTGCCGCAGCTCTTGCCAACCTAGTAATTCGAAAGCATGCAAATGCAAGTAGATTAATAGGTACCACTTTGGTGGGAAAGTAACAGCATTCTGCATGCGTCATGCCGGCCACATGACCGTGGAAGTGTCTTCGGACAATGCTGGCTCTTTGGCTAACAAACGGAGGTGAGCACCGGCGCCTAGAGTCGGACACGACTGCACAAATGTGCCGGGGGGGGGGGGGGGGGCGGGAGAACCTTTACCTTTTACTGAAGTCTTCTATACCCACTGAATAGACAAGTAGGCTGATAGGTAGTGAGATTTGTTCTTTGTATTAACTGTTTCCAGTCCAGATTGGAAGTCTGACAATTGTATAGGACTTGTGCTAAAGAAGTCTCTATTTAATTATTAGGATTTAGAACAGATTTACTAATTTAGCACTCACAATAGAAGTCATGTTCTGATCCAGTACTGGCTGGTACTGGCATTGGCTGTAGGACAACAGCATGATGTATAGAGATTGTAATAGCTTTGATCTGAAAAAAAATTAATAGGCTTAATATTATTCTTTTTTTCAATAAAAAGGAACAATTTGCAATGCTCACTTCTTACAGTGCCAGTAAAATGGATAATGGGAAACAAATGGACACTCATGCCTGCCTGGAAATCCCCCTGGCCAGATTGCATGGCATTTGAAGTGAGATAATAATGGCTAAGAATTTGAACTATTTTTCCCAGCTGTGAGCCAGATGATCCAAGTGATAAAAATTTTTATTATGCAACTGCACTATTCTTAATTACTGATGTTTCCAAAACAATGACAGAGCAAACTTAACATTTCATGTTATAAGATAACACCCCTTGAAAAAATGTGGGATAAATACTGCTTCTTGAGAAATAAATACCTTAGTCAATTTCTGGGGATGAGCTCAAGCAGTACAAATGGAACCCCCAAGATTTATTAGTACCTCAAATAGATTTCAGATCTTTAAAGTTGGCCTTAAGTCTATGTCATCATCAGTTTGACATGCTTTACTTTAACCCAATTCCTAGGAAAGCCTAAAGCTACAATGCTACTCATTACAGACATGTAACAGCTGTACAATGTGATGTGCTTCCTGTTTTTGTGATACTATTTCCTCCTTTCAATGGAAAGAAAATGAACATAGTGTTGGATTTTTAGCATGTATTTTCATGCTAATGGAAAACTGTATGATATGAGAAGTTTGTGAGAAACTAACTAAAAGAAGGAATCTGATTGCAATAGCAAAGCTGCTGGCTTAAACCTAACCTTTAATTGGTCCACTGTTTCTCCCCCCCCCCCCACACACAGAGTTTTAACTGTTATCTTGTTTGCCTTGCTTGTTGTTTATTCGTTCAGTCGTTTCCGACTCTTCGTGACTTCATGGACCAGTCCACGCCAGAGCTTTCTGTCGGCCGTCACCATCCCCAGCTCCCCAATGGTTGAGTCCGTCACCTCCAGAATACCATCCATCCATCTTGCCCTTGGTCGGCCCCTCTTCCTTTTGCCTTCCACTTTCCCTAGCATCAGCTTCTTCTCCAGGGTATCCTGTCTTCTCATTATGTGGCCAAAGTACTTCAGTTTTGCCTTTAATATCATTCCCTCAAGTGAGCAGTCTGGCTTGATTTCCTGGAGTATGGACTGGTTTGATCTTCTTGCAGTCCAAGGCACTCTCAGAATTTTCCTCCAACACCACAGTTCAAAAGCATCTATCTTCCTTCGCTCAGCCTTCCTTATGGTCCAGCTCTCGCAGCCATAGGTTACTACAGGGAATACCATTGCTTTAACTATGCGGACCTTTGTTGTCAGTGTGATGTCTCTGCTCTTAACTATTTTATCAAGATTTGCCATTGCTCTCCTCCCAAGAAGTAGACGTCTTCTGATTTCCTGGCTGCAGTCAGCGTCTGCAGTAATCTTTGCGCCTAGAAATACAAAGTCTGTCACTGCCTACACTTTTTCTCCCTCTATTTGCCAGTCATCAATCAAGCTCGTTGCCATAATCTTGGTTTTTTTGAGGTTTAACTGCAACCCAGCTTTTGCACTTTCTTCTTTCACCTTCGTCATAAGGCTCCTCAACTCCTCCTCGCTTTCAGCCATCCAAGTGGTGTCATCTGCATATCTGAGATTGTTAATGTTTCTTCCAGCAAATAGCAAACACAGTTCTTGGGAGCATTACTGAAATATTGATATATGATTATTTGGGATGATAAAAATGTATGTATCTGTGGCTTCAGTACATGGGTTATACAGATACTTGAATTGTCAAGTTTTTCCAAAGTACTTTGGAAAAAGCATGTCTTGAGATTTTGGCAAGGCATGGACGAAGCTTGCTAATTAGTGTGGTTCACTGCCATGTTTTGACTCCATCCTTCAGCTGACACCAAATTGCTGAAAATTTCTTCTGTTGGATATGGGAAGGCATTCAGCAGATAAACATTCCTCTTTTCAAACTCAGGACTGTTTCTGTTATGCACATTTATGGCATACAGTCATACAAAATATGAAATCTGATGTGTGTATTTCAGATTCCTGACAATCGGTTAAATCAAGTATCTAGCATTCTTAAGCTCCAAGTGAACAGTCTTAAGGCATGTGCAAATTCCCATGGTGGGGATTAATGGGAACAATCTTTTTTTCCCCATCCACCTACACCAGGAGCAGGCACTGGCAGCATTATGCCCACAGATGCCCCCTGTAGTTGACTTCGTGTTCCCTGCCCCACCTGACTTTTAGACTCCTTTCCTTAAACAATGGTTGAGAGTTGGTGTGCAGCAAAGGGCCAGCCTCTACTGTTCTCTTTATTTATAAAAATGCCTCTGGGACACCTGTGGACTCACTAGGCAGTCTTAGAAAATAATTTTTAAAAAATGATGGGGTGGTTGTAGCCCAGGGCTTTGGTTAGAATAAAAAGTATGCTGGGAAGAGTATCCTGGAGAGCTAAAAGGAATTGGGGAGCAGTTTCCCTTTCTGGTAATTATTTTTGGCTATGCCCAGCAGAGTAACCCTCCCAAGATGGGAAGCTGCGTTTTATATCCTCTTGAATATTTACTATCACTTCCTCCCGTACCACTGTATGCTCTACAAAGGTTCTGCAGAAATAGCAGGAAAAAAGATCTGCTATGAACATAGCATAGTCTTCTAAACTAAGTCAGTTAAAGTAGAAGGCCAGGAAAGGCAACTAAATCTAACACTGGGCAACGTTCTGAAAAGCCGAGCATTGACCACTGGGCGGGGGAGAGGGAGGGCAGCGTCCTATTATCTGGGGCAATGAAGTAAAATGAATAGAGTAGTATCACCTGTGTGGTTGTGCAGTGGTGTAAAGCAGGTGGTTTGGGCTTTTTAATGTTTTTCTTTACTGTTTGGAAGGTGATCTGCTATGTTTAAAAAGAGCATTTGTCTATTTTAGAAACTTTCTGTGGGCCAGAGGAGTAGATGCCTCTTCCATCTACTGACCTGGAGTGACGTAGTCAGTTGCAGGACTTCAGAGTCCTGGGAAAGCAGCCTGTGTGCTGGAGAAGGTTCCTGTGGCTTCCTCTTGACTTTTCAGGCACCATTTAGTAGGCCATAGTAGGAAAGAAGAGGTGCATTGCTAACTTAAAATGGGCTTTTTTTAATATTGTGTGTTCCACCTTGCAGCCCCTGCCTACTAGTGATATCAATGGATTTACTAAGGAGTGCTATCTTTGGTGCCTCCTAAGAGATTTTACAGGTAGTCCTCAGGTTATGACCACTCGTTCAGCTACCATTCAAAGTGATGACAGCACTGGACTAGGGGGACTTATGACTGGTCCTCAAAGTTGTGGCCATCACAGTGTCCCCACGATCACATGATCACAAATCAGGCGCTTGGCAACTGGCTCGAAATTACAATGGTTGCAGCGTCCCATGGTCATGTGATCACTATTTACAACCTTCCCTGCCAGCTTCCCACAAGCAAAGTCAATGGGGAAGCCAGCAGGAGGTCACAAGTTGCTCCTGTAAGTCGCTCCTGCTCCTGCCACTTTTTCTCCCAAGGAGCCCCCACTCATGGAACCCGCCTGCCCATGCTCCATAGTGTCCGCCTGTGGCACTCACCCACCTGCTTGTAGCACTCGCCTGCCAGCCTGCTTGCCTGGAACTCCCGCCTCTTCCCACATCGTGGTCATGTGAGGCCCTCGCTTAATGACCCACATGGTCCTCGAGTTACGACAGCAACCAGGACCATCATCGCTAAGCAATGCAGTCACATGACATCGTGCTTTATGACCGCATCGCTTAGCGACAGAAATTCTGGTCCCAATTGCCATCGTAACCCGAGGACTACCTAAACATAAATCCAATAACCCCAAATGGGCTACTGTAGCTGCCCTTGAAGAATATCCAGAAGTTCCAGCTAGTGCAAAATGTGCCAGTTATATCTATCCATCCCATCAGGTCTGGCAGGAAGCCTGCTGTGGGTCCTGTGTGTCAAAGAGTTTGTTTGTTTGTTTGTTTATTTATTATTTATTTATTTATTTATTTAATTTATATGACCGCCCATCTCCCCCCATGGGGAACTCTGGGCGGTTCACAATAAATAAGTTAAAATAGAATCTAAAATATATAAAGCCACAATTGTACAATACAATAATAATTATGAAATCCAGATGGACGAAGGCATTCATTAAAAGAAGGACATTAAAATTAGGGGATTAGCCACCCCCATGAGGAACTATCCCTTCCTCCTTCCCATGCCAGGCGGCAGAACCAGGTCTTCAGCTCTTTCCTAAAGGTCGGGAGGGAGGAAATCTGTCTCAACTCTGGGGGCAAGATGTTCCATAGAGTGGGCGCTGTCACAGAGAAGACCTGCCTCCTAGACCCCATCAGATGGCATTCTCTAATTGATGGGGTTCGTAGCAGGCCCTCTCTGAATGACCGGGTGGGGCGGGTCGATAACATGGGGATAAGATGGTCCCTCAGGTATTCTGGTCCCATGCCATGTAGGGCTTTAAAGGTGATAACCAACACCTTGAATTGTACCCAGAAGCAAACCGGCATCCAATGCAGCTCGCGGAGCAACGGTGTTACATGTGCAGATCTTGGCGCACCCAAAACTGCCCGCGTGGCTGCATTCTGCACCAGCTGAAGCTTCCGGATAGTCTTCAAGGGTAGCCCCATGTAGAGCGCATTGCAATAATCTACATGGGAGATGACGAGAGCATGAGTGACTGTATGGAGGGCGTCGCGCTCCAGGAATGGGCGTAATTGGCGCACTAACCAAAGTTGTGCAAAAGCCCTCCTAGCTGTGACTGCCACCTGCTCTTTGAGCAGGAGTTGTGAGTCTAGAAGAACCCCCAGATTACGCACTGGTTCTGAATGGGGTAGTGCTACCCCATTGAGAACCAAAGATGATAATTTCCCAGAAGACGCTAAGCCATCAACCCACAGCCACTCGGTCTTACCAGGGTTCAACTGAAGCCTGTTGTTCCCCATCCAGGCCCTCACAGCCCCCAGGCACTGGGACAGGGTGGACACTGCATCACTTACTTCACCAGGGATGGAGATATACAATTGAGTATCATCCGCATACTGATGATACCTCATCCCATGGTGTCGGATGACCTTACCCAGCGGTTTCATGTAGATGTTAAATAGGATAGGAGAGAGAACCGAACCCTGCGGCACCCCATACAGGAGAGGACGCGGGCTGGATCTCTCCTCCCCTATCACCACTGACTGGGAGCGGCCCCGGAGGAAGGAGGTGAACCAGTGTAAAACTACGCCGCCCACCCCCAACTCCCTAAGCCGCCCCAAAAGGATACCATGGTTGATGGTATCGAAAGCCGCTGAGAGATCCAAGAGAGCCAGGATGGATGCACTACCTCCATCCCGCTCCCGCCAGAGATCATCCGTAAGCGCGACCAATGCAGTCTCCGTCCCATATCCCGGCCTGAAACCTGACTGGAAAGGGTCTAGATAATCCACTTCATCCAGGGTCCTTTGAAGTTGCAACGCCACCACTTTCTCAACCACTTTTCCCAAAAAGGGAAGGTGGGAGACTGGACGAAAGTTGTCCAGGATGGTAGGGTCCAGGGATGGCTTCTTGAGGAGGGGGTGCACCAACGCCTCCTTGAAGGCAGTTGGAACCACCCCCTCCAACAAGGATGCATTAATCATAGCCTGGACCCATCCACCTGTCACCTCCCTGGCCGATTTCACCAGCCAGGAAGGGCAGGGATCTAAATAACATGTGGAATTAACAGTTCGAAGGATCCTGTCCACTTCCTTAGGTCCAACAGGATCAAATTGTTCCCAGATAATAGGGCAAGACCACTCTCCCGGCATTTCCCCAGACAGCATTCCACGCATGGAGTCCAACTTAGACCAAATCCGAGCGATTTTATCCTGCAGATGCTCACCTTGAATTGTACCCAGAAGCAAACCGGCACCCAATGCAGCTCGCGGAGCAACGGTGTTACATGTGCAGATCTTGGCGCACCCAAAACTGCCCGCGTGTCTGCATTCTGCACCAGCTGAAGCTTCCGGATAGTCTTCAAGGGTAGCCCCATGTAGAGCGCATTGCAATAATCTACATGGGAGATGACGAGAGCATGAGTGACTGTACGGAGGGCGTCGCGCTCCAGGAATGGGCGTAATTGGCGCACTAACCAAAGTTGTGCAAAAGCCCTCCTAGCTGTGACTGCCACCTGCTCTTTGAGCAGGAGTTGTGAGTCTAGAAGAACCCCCAGATTACGCACTGGTTCTGAACGGGGTAGTGCTACCCCATTGAGAACCAAAGATGATAATTTCCCAGAAGACGCTAAGCCATCAACCCACAGCCACTCGGTCTTACCAGGGTTCAACTGAAGCCTGTTGTTCCCCATCCAGGCCCTCACAGCCCCCAGGCACTGGGACAGGGTGGACACTGCATCACTTACTTCACCAGGGATGGAGATATACAATTGAGTATCATCCGCATACTGATGATACCTCATCCCATGGTGTCGGATGACCTTACCCAGCGGTTTCATGTAGATGTTAAATAGGATAGGAAAGAGAACCGAACCCTGCGGCACCCCATACAGGAGAGGACGCGGGCTGGATCTCTCCTCCCCTATCACCACTGACTGGGAGCGGCCCCGGAGGAAGGAGGTGAACCAGTGTAAAACTACGCCGCCCACCCCCAACTCCCTAAGCCGCCCCAAAAGGATACCATGGTTGATGGTATCGAAAGCCGCTGAGAGATCCAAGAGAGCCAGGATGGATGCACTACCTCCATCCCGCTCCCGCCAGAGATCATCCGTAAGCGCGACCAATGCAGTCTCCGTCCCATATCCCGGCCTGAAACCTGACTGGAAAGGGTCTAGATAATCCACTTCATCCAGGGTCCTTTGAAGTTGCAACGCCACCACTTTCTCAACCACTTTTCCCAAAAAGGGAAGGTGGGAGACTGGACGAAAGTTGTCCAGGATGGTAGGGTCCAGGGATGGCTTCTTGAGGAGGGGGTGCACCAACGCCTCCTTGAAGGCAGTTGGAACCACCCCCTCCAACAAGGATGCATTAATCATAGCCTGGACCCATCCACCTGTCACCTCCCTGGCTGATTTCACCAGCCAGGAAGGGCAGGGATCTAAATAACATGTGGAATTAACAGTTCGAAGGATCCTGTCCACTTCCTTAGGTCCAACAGGATCAAATTGTTCCCAGATAATAGGGCAAGACCACTCTCCCGGCATTTCCCCAGACAGCATTCCACGCATGGAGTCCAACTTAGACCAAATCCGAGCGATTTTATCCTGCAGATGCTCAGAAAATTCTTCCGCACGGCCCTGCAGGTGGGTGGTCAATACCACCCTACCCAAGAGAGAGTGAGTAATCGTGAACAGGGCCGTTGGATGGCATTCTGCGGATGCAATAAGAGCGGAGAAATATTCACGTTTCGCCGCTCTTACCGCCACAAGGTAGGCCTTAATAGCTGCTCTAGATTGTGTTCAGTCGAACTCCGTCTTCGTCTTTCTCCAGCAGCGCTCTAGACGTGTCTTCACCCTCTTCAAGAACCTCAACTCCTCCGTAAACTAAGGGGAGTGACGGGTCGAATGGGGCTGGAGAGGTCGCATCGGCGCGATCCTGTCCAAGGCACCGGCCACCTCCCTATTCCAGGTTGCGGCCAGTGCCTTCACTGGACCGTGCAGCAGATCCTTGGGTATTACCCCCAGCTCCCTCTGAAACCTCAATGGGTCCATAAGTCGCCGGGGGTGGACCAGTCGAATAGGTCCTGCCTCCCTGCGGAGTGGGGCAGCATAAGAGAATCATAGAGATATCAGGACGTGATCTGACCATGACAACGGGGATAGTTCTAACTTTCCCCTCAGGTCACTTTGCCATTGCTCTGACAAGAAAACCAAATCCGGAGTGAGTCCACTGTCTCGAGTCGGGTCCCGAATAATCTGGGACAGGCCCATGGCTGCCATGGTAGCCATGAACTCCCGAGCCGCTTCTGAGGCACGTCCCAGGGACGGCAAGTTAAAATCCCCCAGGACCATAAGCCTGGGGAACTCCACCGCCAACCCCAAGGTGGCCTCCAGCAGCTCAGGCAGGGAGGTTGCTACGCAGCAGGGAGGCTGGTACCATAGCAACACTCCCAACTGTTCTCGGGCACCCAACTTGAAAAACAGGGTCTCACATCCGGATACTTGTGGAGCAAGGCCCCTGAAAGCTACCAAAGACTCTCTGATGATAACTGCCACCCCTCCTCCCCTACCCCGGTCTCTCGGCTGGTGCCACACCCGAAATCCATCTGGGCACATCTCCAAGAGGGCTACCCCTCCCTCTGGGCCCAGCCAGGTTTCGGTAATACACACCAGGTCAGCCCTTCTCTCCGTGATTAATTCACTTATGAGAGGGGCTTTGTTGTTTACTGACCTGGCGTTGAGTAGCAGCAGTCGAAAGCCGGGGCCCTCAAGGATCCGCTGTCCAGAACCTGGGGTTGAACTCGGAGGACCGGAACGCGCCATCGGTACTAAACACCGGGGGTGCCTTCCCCGAGGATGGCCTGTCCTCTGGTTCCCGTCACAGTATCTCCTGCCCGTCACCACCTCGATCGGATTGCCCACATTATAGTCCCCAGAGTTTCCTGATCCGGTCGCCTCCACTCCCGAATTCCTCGAAAACCTGGATCTAAGCAGGGGTCTCTTCCATACATCCATCCTTTTGCTCTCAAACCTCCTGGGCAGTCGTAGGCCACCAGCGCAACCAGCCGAAGCTCTCGGCACTGGTAAGCCCCAACCGCCCCTTCCATTCACCATCCAGTCACTCAATCAGAGTTCCATAGTTCCAGAGTTCTAGGAGATGGGGCTTTTCTGCCGTGGCACCTGCCCTTTGGAGTATCATCCCCCCACCCCCGGTGAGGATAGTCCCAACCCTTGTGACATTCTGGAAATCCCTGAAAACATGGTTTTTTCAACTGGCCTGGGGATCCCCTGCGCGCTGGCTGCATCACATGTAACAGTCTGATGCATTCCCTCTTGTTTTTATTCATGTTTAATAGTTTTTAAAGTGGTCTTGTAGAATTGTCTGTAGCTTGAATCATGTCAACTGGATTTCTATTTTCTCAGTGGAAACGTTTCGCTCCTTATCCAAGGAGCTTCTTCAGTCTGAGCAAAGTTGGTAAGGGAATCCTAAATATGTTTCTAGGTAGCTAGGTAGTGGTCACACAGCTACCTAGAAACATATTTAGGATTCCCTTACCAATCGAAGAGAAACACAAGTCTACCGGAAATCTACCCACACTAACCAAGTGCTCCACTATCAAAGCAATAACCCAACCTCACACAAGAGGAGCTGTGTAAGAACACTATTCAGACGAGCACAAACACACTGCAGCAACCCAGAACACCAGAAAAAGGAAACAGACCACTTATATAGCATCTTCCAGCAAAATGGATATCCACACAACTTTATCAAAAAGTGCCTGACCACTCAACCCACCACAGCAAAACCAACAGAAGCTATGAAAAGGATTACACTGCCATACATCAGAAACATCTCAGAAACTACTAATAGACTGTTACATCCACACGGCATCACTGTAGCACACAAACCAACCAAAACCCTTCAGAACATTGTAAGTAAACCAAAAGACCCAGTAGCCCAAGAAGAAAAAACAGGAGTTATCTACAACATACAGTGTAAGGACTGTAACAGCCACTATGTAGGACAGACTGGCAGAAGACTAGCAGAACGCATCCACGAACACCAACTAGCAGTCAGAAGACATGATGAAAACTCCTTAATCTCACAACACATGGACAGACTTAACCACACTTTCAACTGGGAAACTCTGAGCATATTAGACCAGGCCAAATCCAAAAATGCTAGAGAATTCCTGGAAGCTTGGCACTCAGACAAAGCAGCCATCAACAGACACATAGAGGTTAACAACATTTACATACCATTCATAAGAGACAATAGAATAGCCAGAAGACCAGAACACCCCTGGGCCAGCAATCAACAACAAGATATGCATAGATTAACAGCAAGATTAGCAGCAGAGGAGCAATCAAACAACACAATAGACCTTAATCAAGGAACTATTAACTCAGTCAATCACCCAAACAGCACACAACATCCCAATCAAGGAACTACCAAGGAGAGTACAAGACCCCCACCAACACAGGCAGGACAAGCCAGGGTATATAAACAGACAGCAAGTTCCACTCCCTTTTTGCACTGAAGATGTTGCCTAGCCTGGCAATGAAACGTCTGCATGAAAACAACAAGGCTCAGAGAGCACCAAAGACTTCCCTTACCAACTTTGCTCAGACTGAAGAAGCTCCTTGGATAAGGAGCGAAACGTTTCCACTGAGAAAATAGAAATCCAGTTGACATGATTCAAGCTACAGACAATTCCACCTGGATGACTGAGAACCTTCATAGACGTCTTGTAGAATGTTTTAATTGTTGGTTTTATTGTACGCTGCCCAGAGTCACTTTGTGTGAGATGATGGCCATATAAATTTGATAAAAATAAAATAAATAAAAACTCTAAAGTTGTTAAATATGTGGGAATAAAAATATATATAAAATATGATACAGTCAACTCTTTTGTTTCTCTCTCTATAAAAGCGCCTCAATTATATAGTATAATATAGGACTTCTTTTCTTTTGCACTGATACAGAATTTTGCTTGCATTGCTTTCAGGACAATGATCTGGTAACTAACCTATTCCAATTATTTTTATATTGCAGTCCACTCACATTGCTAGAGCCAGCTTCCAGGTTGATGTTTTCGGATCTTCTTTCATCCTAGATATAGAATTAAACCAGTAAGTATATAAATATATTCATTTGATTTGATTTATTTTTAAGCATTAGATGTAGTATACATTTAAAAATACTTTCCGGTATTGCTCTTTGATATCACTTTTAAAGAAGTGTGACATTATTTGAAGCTTATAAATTACCATTCTGTTCAGGGCATGGCCGGACAAGCTGACGCCTACAACCAAATAGGGATGTTTTTACCATCCAAAAATGGTTAACAGTGATTTAGTTGTCAAGTTTATAAATTGCAGAGAGCCAGTTTGGCGTAGTGGTTAAGGCACTGGGCTAGAAACCGAGAGACCGTGAGTTCTAGTCCCGCCTTAGGCATAAAGCCAGCTGGGGGCTCTGGGCCAGTCACTTTCTCTCAGCCCCAGGAAGATGAAGGCAATGGCAAACCACTTCCAAAATCTTGCCAAGAAAATTGGGGGACTTGTCCAGGCAGTTGTCAGGAGGCAAGAACTGACTTGAAGGCACCAAAAAAAAAAAAAAATTAGCTGGAAGTTAATAAATTGTGGATGTGTTGCATTATGTGTGCGTCTACCAGTGCATGTAAATCTTGGGAATTTGAATGTATGTTTGACAGGTGAATGATTGCTAAGAGGAAAAGAGATGGGTGTAAAAATGTAAGAAACAAAATATCTACAATATATTTAGACAGCCCAGTCTTTTTCCTTGATTTTGTTAACAGACAACTGTAAACCTGTCTTAACTTTTCTTGGCAAACAGTCTATAACATTTATATTGAAGCGTTGTGTAAACTGTAAATCAAAAGCACATTTTGCCATGCAACACTAACAGCTTAAACAAAAATGACCAATCTATCTGTGCTCCTGCCCTCTGAAGATGCTGGCCACAGATGCTGGCGAAACGTTAGGAACCACAACTTCCAGAACACGGCCACACAGCCCGGAAGACCCACAACAGCCAAAAAATGACCAACTTCAGCAGAAGCAGTAGCAACGAAGTAAATTTTTAAATGCTCTGGTCTGCCAATCAAGGTCATTGATAAAACAGTGTGTGTCACGCAACATGAACTTCTCAGTGTGAATCAGACTTACTTTATTACAAGGCTATTGTGAAAAGGGAATACTTTTATGGAAGTGTTGT
Source organism: Charina bottae (assembly GCA_023362775.1). Lineage (NCBI taxonomy): Eukaryota > Metazoa > Chordata > Lepidosauria > Squamata > Charinaidae > Charina > Charina bottae. The sequence goes on along the minus strand of JALMGJ010000007.1, from coordinate 44,489,480 downwards.
AAGGATAATATTGAGCACTGCATGAGCAGCAGGTAAAGTCCTGCAACAGATCTTTGCCTTCTTCTCCTTCTCTTCTGCCCTCTTTGCTCCCTAAAAAGTTTCTCCACAGACTTATGCGGCGGTAGGGGGATCAAAAATTGTAGGCTGCGTCCAAACCCCTGTTCAGATTCTGAGAGATCAGGGACGGAATGTACCTCATAGCTTACCCAATGTTTTGTCTCCATTGTTTTTGTTTACCCCAGGTCCTGTAAAATGAGAATGGGTGAGGAATTAAGATACTGATTAGTTAATATGTAATCCTAAAATGATATAAGCACCAACCAAACACATTGGTTGGAAGGTTGAGTTTGACTCCTAGTACAGCATCCATGAAATTTTCATAGCATTAGTACAGAAATGGTTTGCAACTGCTGCCTTCTGGATCTTTTTTAAAACTTCAATTTAGCCTACATTCCAGGGCTATCCAGGCCAGACCCTTCTTAGCTAGAAGCTGCCACCTTCTGAGGCTAGTAAAACCAAACAAGGAACAAGTCAAGAAGCCACAAATCAATCACACAGTCCCACTCACATAGCATGCCAAGTCACCGTTCATTCAATAAGCCAACAACAAATCACAGTTTATTTATTGTGTACAGCTGTGGAATTTCCCCAAATACAAGCATTTCTGAGGATTGCAATTGACTTCACATTTGTCAGTGTCACAGCAGAGACCACTTGGGGATCAAAATATATTGTGAAAAAGAAATCCAAGGTGGATATCTTGTATATCCCTAACTGGAATACATCTGGAAGGCATTAGATTGGACAAAGCTTCTTTAGATTAACTGTAGAATAGGACTTGGATATAATAGTAAGCTATAGCTAAAGAAGAAGAAGAAAAATATGGAGGAGGGAAGGTTCATGCAGCCTTATTTCCAGTTAATTGAGACATTGCTCTTCTGCTGAGCAAAACATTCATATGACATACTGGAACAACCCCAACTGCTATCTCAATGGCACCCAGAGCGCTGACTTTTTTGTCCACATAGTTCTTTCTTTCCAAGGCTTAACATACTCTGTAACAGCAAAAATTAAGAGTTTTAGTTTAAGATGATATTACAGTAGGATTATCCTGAGCATTGATTGATAAAGTAAATCTGTAAGAATAGTTGACAGATTTAATTTGATCACCTACTTAGTAAAGGTGTTTTCATGTGTGTGTTCTTTTCTCCATGGAGATCTGTGAGAACTGCAATTCTGGCCATAAAATATGGCTATGTGGCTTGAATAAACTCTGTGTGTCTGTTGCCTTATGTCCTTGGACAAATTCAGTCACATTGGTAACCAATTCAGTCTTCGTGGGAAGCATGATAGCAGTTATTCAGGAAAGAAATTTTACTCGTAACAGCCACATAGAGCTCTGTGAATACTTGGAACGTTTTGTCTCTTGTGGAAGGCAGCAATTTTAGCTAAATCCAGTATTATTGGGTTTTAAAGATTCTCTGACATTTATTCTAGCACACTGGCAATCTCTCTCATGAATATGTGTCTCTCGAGGTTCTTTCTTTCTTTCTTTCTTTCTTTCTTTCTTTCTTTCTTTCTTTCTTTCTTTCTTTCTTTCTTTCTTTCTTTCTTTCTTTCTTTCTTTCGTGCCTTTTCTTAGTGGAACGTTTTTCCTGGTATATTATATGGCTTCTTGGCACATACTTTAGTGCTTTTTAGTAAGGGAACACACACACACACACACACATACTGTATGTGTGTGTGTGTGTGTGTGTGTGTGTATAGAGGTGGGGGGAGAGAATGTCTTTGTTTAGAATATGATGTTCCCCATGTCACATATGAATTTGTGCATCTTTTTCAATTATTTCTTTTTCCTGACAACTATCTTTGCCATATTCCAAGGACTAAAGGAATCGTTTTTTAAAAAAATATACTTACAGAAAAACAGCTGTGAAAGTATATAATAATTTCCAAGTAAGCTGATTTTAGGAGATTTATAGATTTATTTTTAAAACTTTTTCTCTTATGTAATCTGCTCTAGCAGGCTGATCACAAAGAAGTAATCCTACTTGGTATATTAATAAATGTAAGAGCTGACATTTCACAAATGTGTGTTATTTTGGTGAATGAAATATTTTTGAAACATATAGTATTTAAATTTATGTTTGTATAATGTGATGTGCAGATGTAAAAAACATATGTTTCATTTTTGCCAGTGTCAAGGGCTATTTCATTATTTAAAATTGTCCTTTAAGCTAGAGACAGGATTAAATTAAAAATTACAAGTCTTATCTACAGGTTTGCCACTTAAAAAACATAATTTACATTTCTGTACATATGTACATTGGGGCATGGTGGCTCAGTGGGTAAGATGCCAGGCTTGTCGATCGGAAGATTGCAAGTTCGGAGGTTCGAATCCCTAGCCCTGCGTGCGGACTGAGCTCCCGCACTAGCTCCAGCTCTTGCCAACCTAGCAATTCGAAAGCATGCAAATGCAAGTAGATGAATAGGTACCACTTCGGTGGGAAGGTAACAGCGTTCCACGCGTGTCATGCGGCCACATGACCGTGGAAGCGTCTTCGGACAACGCTGGCTCTTTGGCTAACAAACGGAGATGAGCACCGGCCCCTAGAGTCGGACACGACTGCACAAATGTGCGGGGGGTACCTTTACCTTTTAACATATGTACATATGTACAGAAACTATTCTTGCAAGTTTAACCAAATTTGGTTTCTTAAGAAGTGCATATGAGAAGCATATCTGGATTTTGAGTTTTTTTTACTATTATGACTTTGCTGTGATTGAAAAGCAATTTTCATTTACTTTTCTAAAAAAATTACAGCAATCTTTCTAATTGCTAATATATTTAGAATGAATGGCAAATTGCAAGAGCTCTTTAAATACACCTATATGAGCAAAATCAAAACATCTAAATGTAATTTCCATGTTTATGTAACGTAGCATATTTTGCAGCTCAACACTAGCTTTTATTTACAAAATGATTACTGTTTTTCTGATGACACTGTTATTTACTCTTTGAAAAACACAACTCTGTAAGAATTAGATAAAATAAGTGCTATCTATTTTTACTTAAATTTAGGCTTGAATCTTAAATATTGCATCTTTATGCCAAAAAGTGAATACCCATTTATGCCTTTAACTTGTTCCTGGACCAGATGTAAACTTCCAACAATGGAGGGTGATTAAACATATTAACATGTACAGTAAGTAATGTTATTAGAAGTAACATTACTTCAGCTTACTCCTGTCTTGCTTTGGGGACAGGTGGACACTGGCTTGTGTCTCTTTGTAAGTTTTGTTTTCTAAGTTCCTTCAGAGGTTTGTGCAGGACCCAGAAACATTTTTGAAAATAATGATTATTCTTGAGACTAGTACTTTGCTTTGAATCTTACTGGCACCCTTTTTAAAAATTTAAATAATTTAAAAATGGTAAAACCAGGTGGGCTGAACGTTGGCAAGCAGTATGTGTGTGGATACATTGGCATCCAAAAGTAATTATAGGTAGTTATGGGGATTGTTTTTCCTATAACTATCTATGATTGTGAATGTTGGACAATAAAAAAAGCAGATAGAAAAAAACTAGACTCCTTCGAATTATGAGTTTGGAGACAGCTACTGTGTATACCTTGGGCAGCAAAAATAACAAACGAGATTATGGACTGCATCAACCCAGAAATTTCACTGGAAGCTAAGATTACCAAGCTAAGGCTGTCTTATTTTGATCATGTCATGCAATCAAGTCCCTTAGAAAAATAAATTATGCTAGGAATGGTTAGAAGTGCTTGAAAATGAGGCTGACAAAGAATATGCTGGATAAATACCATTAAGCAAGATACTATTTTAAACCTTGAAACTTTGACTTAAATTGTGCTTCCGGTGGGAATGGCGGACTGAACGGCTGTGCCCGCTGGTTCAGCGGGCGGAGCTGACAACGCAGTAACTTTTTTCAGGCTCAGGAAGGTTTTCCTGAAGCACAGAAACGTTCTCTGGATCAAGGAGAATACCTGGAATCATCCCATCTGTCCTCCGGACAGCTGCTTACAGCCAGAAGATCGCCAACAACATTTCGTGCTTGACTGTTAAGAGCAGCCGGGAGGCTGGGACGTCACCATTTCCAAGCTGCGCTGTAGCCTTAAAGGGACACTAAGACCAGCCACCCCATTTCTAAATCACCAATTTGTTTTTTTTTAAAGTATATGTACCCCAAGAGAGGCTTTCTACAGTGAGGAGAAGCTGATTCTCTTGGTGCTTAACGTTATTTTTGGGATTACTTTTTTTTTAAAATTCTTTTTAGTTTTGGATTTTGTTTTCCTTCCAAAGGAAATTCCAAAGATTGAGTGTAAACAATTGTCTTCCTGTTATTATTTTTGTATTAAATTTGAAGATATTAGCATTTTCCTACATGTTGAATTGGCTGATTTGAACCTTCAGCTTTCTGTTTTCACTTTCCCTTGAGAACAGTCTGCTATTTCACTCTCACTTTATGTAAACACACTTTGAAACTCTTCCATATCTTTGACTTTTGCTGGTTAAGCTCCTAGGGGGCGCCATAATCTACTGCGTGAGACATGGAGGATTTCAAACAGATTTTTTCTGACCTTCACCAGGATTTTAAACAGATTTCTTCTGACTTTTATGCAAGATATCCAGGACATTGTGGAAAATATGAGATCTAAAATGGGCCATCAGGCTGGGGATGTGGTGGATGAAATTGAGGAATTTAAGAGAGATAGAAAGGTTTTTTTTAAGACTGAGATTGAGATTTTTATTGAGATGCTGGATGAAGATTGGATAATGGAGTTGGAGAAATCTAAGGGAGAAAGTGATCTGTAAGCCATAAGTAAAATCGATCTCCTGGTGGAATGCCATGAAAAGAACCTGGAATCTTTGAGGGGGGCAGGGGGGCTGTTTGATTTTTTTTAAGAGGAAAGCTCTGTGTACACTGTGGGAATACGGAACTGCTCTGGTTTATTTTCAAGTAGGATAAGGTTTGAAGAATGTTCATCTGGTTTGCTTTAAGGATTTCATTGATGCTATTTGCCTTTAAATATTTGGATTTACTGTTTTGAATTGGCCTTTTTTAGGGTTTATTAAGATTAAAATTATTAAAACTGTTGTATTAGGGCAGAGCTTTCCAAACCGTGTGTCGGGACACGTTAGTGTGTTGGCTGCAGTGTCTGGGTGTGTTGTGGCTGCTGCTGCCTCCAAGCCCTTCCAGGATTCTGCGCAGGTCCTAGTGCCTGCCTTGTGCCTTGTTGCCTCCAAACCTGCTGTGATTCCGCGCAGGTCCTAGTGCCTGCCTTGTGCCCTGCTGCCTCCAAACCTGCTGTGATTCCGCGCAGGTCCTAGTGCCTGCCTTGTGCCCTGCTGTAAGAGTGTGTCGCGAAATGATGCCCTGCTGTAAGAGTGGGTCACGAAATGATGCATGTCTAAAAAGTGTGTCACCAACATGAAAAGTTTGGAAAGCTCTGTATTAGGGTTAAAGAAAATTTATTTGGTTTGCTTTAAGGATTTGTTTGGTGTTATTTCCTTTTAAAGATACGGAATTACTGTTTTGAATTGTCTTTGTTTTTTGGGTTTATTAAGATTGGGATTATTAAAATTGTTGTACTATTCAGTGTAATAGCAGACAACCTATGTGCTTTTTAATTTGATTCTTATTATAGTAGACAGAAATGTATAGAATAGTGGTAGGAAGGGAGTAATTCATAGCTTTCCAAACTGTGTGTCGCGACACACTACTGTGTCACCGGCAGTGTCTCGGTGTGTTGCCAGACGACCCGGAAGCACTGATTGGGGGGGGAACCGGAAGAAGAGGCACCCCCGCCAATCAGCGCGCGCCAAAGGAGGGCAGAGGCGGGTCGAGCAGCGCAGACGCCTGCCGCCACCGAAGAATTCCCGGTGGCACAGAAGCACAAATTTAAAACATCCCTTTCCTATTTGGTTTTCAGATAGGCATCATTCATAGTATTGGCTAAGCTTAATTCCTGCCCTAGAAAGGCAAGTGTAATTGTTTGATCAATTGTTATAATAAGGATGATCCGTGGCTCGAAGAAAGTAACACTATGTTTTTGTGAACAGATTGCACAGTGGACAACATAAATTAAATTGCAAAAACAAAACAAAACAAAAAATAAGCATCACACTGTTGAAGAAACTCTAGGCTCCATCACATACAAGAAATTCCTCACATGAATCGCTTCTTCGTATATTGTAATGAAAAATTCTGCAGATGCATGTTTTTGCATGTAGGAATGTTCTCTTTTTGTTGAAGTGCCTGTAGATGATCTTCCTTTTTGCATGTGAGATACATTTACATTCAGATCAGACCCAAATCTCTGGATTTGGTTATTAGATTCTATCCTCTAATCATATAACAATGATAAAAGGCCCAACAAAACATCAAGAGATGAAAGAGTCTGCTGGAAATAATAATCAAGGGAAGCATTGGTGTTTGGTCAGCATGGCCAACTGCATGGTTATCTCAGAAAAAATGAGACCAAATAACACAAATTATTAAAAATATGGAGGGAACTGACAGATGGGGAGATGGAACTGTTTAAAGCAAGATGGAAAAATAAGTCATATGAAAACATGAGAACACCTGAGAACAGCCCTGAAGGCCTGTGGATATCCAAATTGGGCCTTCACCAAATCTAAATCTACCAGACCTAAAACAGCGACAGATAGGGCTGAGACTCAGAGTAAACGAAAGAACCTGGTCATTCCCTACATGGCTGGTGTGTCTGAAAAGATAAAAAGGATATTTGGCAAACACCACATACCTGTATATTTCAAAGCCACCAACACACTGAGACAGAGGCTTGTACACCCCAAAGATCAAACTCCAAAACACAAGAAAAGCAATGTAGTTTATGCAATCCAGTGCAGTGAGGAGTGCTCTGAACTCTACATTGGAGAAACCAAACAACTTTTGTACAGGAGGATGGCCCAGCACAGGAGAAGTAACACCACAGGACTAGAGTCAGCAGTTTATCTTCATCTAAAGGAAAAAGGACACTCATTTGAGGACATTAATGTTCACATTTTAGACAGAGAAGATAGGTGGTTTGAGAGAGGGGTCAAGGAATCCATTTATGCCAACTTGGAAAATCCTTCCTTGAATAGAGGTGGGGGCCTCAGGCACAATCTCTCCCCCATCTTCCTCCCTCCTTTGTCTTCTGTGCCTAGGAAGATTAAGACCATTTCGCAAGCTCAACAGCAGCATGGTGATCTTAACGATCCTCCTTTAGATGATAAAAGGACTTAAAAATAACATCTCAATATAACCATGACCTAGCCCCAGGTGTAAGGTCACACAGCTACCTAGAAACATATTTAGGATTCCCTTACTAACTTTGCTCAGACTGAAGAAGCTCCTTGGATAAGGAGCGAAACGTTTCCACTGAGAAAATAGAAATCCAGTTGACATGATTCAAGCTACAGACAATTCCACCTGGATGACTGAGAACCTTCATAGAAATAATCAAGGGAAGCATTGGTGTTTGGTCAGCATGGCCAACTGCATGGTTATCTCAGAAAAAATGAGACCAAATAACACAAATTATTAAAAATATGGAGGGAACTGACAGATGGGGAGATGGAACTGTTTAAAGCAAGATGGAAAAATAAGTCATATGAAAATAATTTAATGCAATGAATAAAACTGTAAATCAATGACTCCATTGCTATTTCTTCATTTATCAACACCAAAGATGTATTCATATAAGTTTTTGGAAACTGGCAATATATGAATACTTAGAAACCCATATAAACAGAAAACAAATATTGTACATGTGCTTCATAGTTAGAAAAGAGGGTTTTTTCCCCCCACAGAATATACAAGCATTCCAACTTGGCTACTTATATTTAATTACAGCTCTGGTAAAATACAGTTCAAAACTTGTAGCAAGAGCATTCTTAGAGTGGCAAGAGTCACATAAATGTTGTTATTCTGTTGTATATTTTGTTTTTACCTTAGAAAGAGCAAAACATTGGAGTGGCATCTCGTTCCCCTGCCCACGTGCAGCTCTTCAGGCCATTTAGAGTGACCCTCTTGCTCACTGTATTCTTACAGTAACTACTGTTTCCAGTTTCTTGAAAGACCTTCCTTCTGCATGATCCAGCAGCCATAGAGTATTCTTGATATAGAAACCAGAGTGTCAGACATCTGACCTCTATACTGAGTGGGCTCTGTGGATACTCTTCCTGGGAGGCTGATGATTACCAAGTCCTCTCACAACAGAAGCTGGAATGCCTGATATTTTGGCTTATGCACTGAGAGGATTTGGTAGGCTCTGAGGTTTGCAAAAACAAGGCTTTCTGGAAAATCAGCAGCAACTACAACCTTGGTAACTTAGGAGGAAGAGGGAATAGGAGCCAGGGAGCGATTGCTAGGGGAGGGGAATAGAGGTTGTGTGTTTGTGTGTGTACATGCATGCGTATGATATGTGTCCAGTGTCTGTACCTGTACATGCATCCATATTGTTGGCCAAGAAGGCCTGTGACTCGGCGCAAGTTGTCACCCAATAAACCACACCGAGGTGGGAAGGTCCTTTGTTCTCTTTTATTTCTGTGCACAGCAACAAGAGAGGTCTCCTGCTCAGGTGCAAGAGCCCCGAACAACACACCTGACTTCTCTTTTATACATTTTCTAGCAAGGAAATAAAGGCAACAAAATCTCTTTATTGGCTGATTCTTTTAGCACTTGCGCAGTAACCTTACATACTACATACTATCCCATAATATTCCTTAGCATGTTCTATGTTTTCTAAAAACCCCACCTTAGGGGTGTGTGTTCTACTATGCTAATTAGCCTTTAGGGTACAGCTAGGTCAGCAGTGGTCCTATAACAAGGTCACACTGTGGGTTTTGAATACCTCAAAACCAGTCTTCCCTTTTTCCAGGTACAGCAGATTTCGAAACCAGTCGTCTTCCCCTTTTTCCCAAGTACAGCAGCCTCTCCTCCTTCTGTCAGATACCTGCTGTTTGACCCACATCCTCTTGAAACTTAACCACAAGCGTCTAATATTATCTGCTAGCAGGCAAGCATTAAACAATAATTTTTCTTATGACTACCCGGGCCCTCAGTATAGCCTCCAATCCATCAGCCAGCAGAAGTAGCCTTTGAGTCCAAAAATATTGTACACCCCTTCCTTAAATCCACACTGTGTGCAAAGTACAGCTCTTTGCTTTAATTGCTTGTAAGACTGCTGACATAGGCATTTTGTGCATGTCACCTCCTGTGATCCAAACTCGTGGGGGAGGAAGTGGTGATCCCTGTGCATCCTAGCCTTTCAGTATTGCCCTCTTTGCCGGTCCCCAGATCCCTTATGGATAGAACAGCTGAATGTGAAGATCTAACTGGACTTAACTGACTGAATCAGCACTTTTTAGTTTTCCAAGGAGTCTGTAGGAACCCACATAGAAAATGACAGCGAGGGGAGGGATGGTAAGAACTTCCCTTTCCTCCACCCCAATAGAACTGTATCACACATAAATAGGATAATTTGTAAATTGCTCAGAAATGGAAGCAAAACCTGGATGGCCTTCAGAAGGCAGTGAAAACCAAATTATTCCATAATTGTATATTATGTTGTATATAATGTTGGTGGAAGTGGTCACGAAGAAAGGATGCTATTGTGGCTTACACAAGAAGGATTTTTTTTCTTATCGATGGTTTTCTGTTCCCGGTGGAACAGTATCCCTCCTGAGATCCAGATAACCTAGATCCTGCTAGCCTTCATAAGGCACAAAAGACATGGTTTCCCCAGGCATTTGGGCTGGAAAGTTAAGTGAGTTCTGCTGGTTGATTTTCTGTTGTACATTGGAATTGATTTTTGCAACCTCAGACGTTTGTTCCTTGATTGTTGGTGTAATTATGGTTGGTTTTAATTCTTATATGCCACCCAGAGTCATTGCTACATGATGGGTGGCCATATAAATCATGTAAAATGTAAATTAATAAATAAATAATGTATGTTTTATTGGTACTATATATGTAAATCATCAGAGTTGGAGGTGCAGAAATGCCAAAGCAAATGATTAAATAAATAACCCTGGAAGTTGATAATCCTAGATTTAATATCAACCCTAGTTCTATAAGGGATATATAAATTCTCAACGTTTAATAAAATAACAAGAAATAGTTTCTTAATTTTGGATAGTTTCTTTTGAAACTAATTTTCTACAATAACAACAACCTTAAAGTCCAATTGGTTTTAAAAGGAGAAAGTTCATTGTCTTCTTAAAGGGAATTTGATTCTGTAAAAAGTATTAACATGTTATACTCCTCATACGAAGCAGTGCATTTTAGCTGACAGTCGTTTCTAGCAGACTTACAGTATGTCAGAATGAGTGTTGTTTCCAAAACAAAAAATCCTTTGGCTTTTTTATAATTCCTAAGGCAAATGTAAAAACTTATTTGAAACTTTCAGAGATTTGTTTGTCCCTTTATAATTTTAATTATAGTTTACCAATTGTTCATACTTCCTGGATTTAATCTATAAAATACATACAATAAGCATAAATTGCAAAGGAACATTTGCAATTGCAAATAGATTTCTGCAGCCACTTCAGAAAATCTTATCAAGAAACCTTCATCACTGAGCTACCCTGAATTTTTTACATTAACTCTGCAACTGCGGCCAGTGGGCATTTTCACATCGTCTTAATGGAATTAAAAATGTACTGAAAATGAATTTTAAAGACATATTAGAATTCATAAGCGCCTCTTGCTGTCTGACTTCCGTCTTTTACAGAAGCAGTGTCTCCAGTGTAAAGATCTACTTATGCTGAGTGAAAAGTAATAAAATTTGCATTAATCTAGATACCTATACTCTCCAGAGTGCTTGTCGATCATCTTCTATCCCTGAAATTACCGTGACAGCATCTACGACTAGGATTTTTTTCCATGCACTTGGGAGCCTATACCTATTCTGCAAACTTAAAGAGATTTTAATACTTTCCATTTCTCAGCACCATTTGGAAAACAGGACAATTTTAGAGAAAAAGAATTGATCCTGCAAAAGTAGCAGTACCTCTGATCAATAGGGTATATATGCTCCCCCCCCCTCCACTGTAAGGGAAGGGCCACATCCTTTGGTCCCATGGCTTCAGATAGTGCTGCAGGGTCTTGGACTGAGACTCAGACATGTGCTGTTGAAGTATACATTTTTAATGTGATGGAATGGATAACTTCTTAAATACATGGAGAGTACCTTTATTAATTTTAAGTAACATTGAATTGAATTTAGTTTAGGTTTTGCCACAGCCCAGCCAATAAATTGGAGCATGGTCCCCAGCACACAACTCAAAGGCTACGTCTCTGATGCAGGAATGATGCAGGTTACACCTTTTCCTAGGAAATTCCCCAAATACCACTTCCAGATCAAGAATATTCTATTTTATCCTATATTTAGAAGGATTAGCAGATGAAAAGACAGAGAGACTTAATCCTTTCAAATTACTGAGAATATATTGTAAGGATATTCATAGAAACATGGAATATCATAGAATGTACACAGAAACAAAGTGTATTAAATGGGTCATTAAAATCCATTTAAATGCATATATTATCAAACCCAGAAAAAAAATTCTCCTCTACTTTAAAAACTACTTTAGCCTTTCAGAAGAGCATTCCCCTTTGGCCCCGACCTTGCTGACTTTTAGGAAAGCTTTAAAAACTCAGCTTTTTGAGGTCCTAAGCTAGGGTTATTTGTGAACCACATGAATGTTCGATACTTTAATGTTTGTATTCCTCAACATGCTGTTATTATATTACTGATTCTGTTCTGTTTTTATGTTCTGTTCTTAAACCTATTATATGCTTCCTTGAGTCATTTGCAATTAGGTGGCCTTATACATTGAATAAAATGATAAATACATGGATTAATCAGAGAACTAATTTACTAATGTTCCATCAGCCCTTATATAGTCAAACTGAGTTTCTTATGACCTACAGGTCTTTTAATTATTCACTGTTGAGCTAAAAGATCATCAGTGCATATACAACATTATTCCTCTAACCACTTCTTTAAAAAAATTGCCTTTTTAATACTATATATTTGAGGGAGCGTTGGTTATTCTGTCAATCTCCCACTCAAGAATATTTAGTCAACAGTGATGCATCACTTGCTTTTTCCCTCAAATACAGCATGGATGGAGATGACAATTCTGGGAATCCTTGAGCAAGCTAATACGGGATAAAAAGTGTTCTTTCTCCTCTTCCTCTTAATGAAAAAGGATATAATTTCACTTAGTTGATAGTTGGAGATGGGCACTGACAAATGTTTCAGTTGAAGCTGGCAAGAACTGAGCTATAGATGAGGCATAAGTGTTTTATACTGACAGTTTAAAGGCATCTCATTGAATATTTGTAATATGATTACAACAGCCACCATAAGTTGTAGCACTCTTTTGTTCAACAATAGTAAGATGAGAAGCAATGCTGGATTTCTCATCCGTCAGGGAGCGGGAAGCAATAGCTAATGTTCATAATTTAGGCTTAATCAGAAACCCATTTTGAGCATCATTCCAGAATCTCTCATTGATTCTACTTATAAATATTATAAGTAGACATTTAGACATTTTTTGGACATAGGAGTCTTTCTGCACTTTATAGTTGCAAGTTTGATAGTAGTTTTTGGATTATGAAATGTACAAATAAATAATTCAGGAAACGTTTGTCACTTTTCATAATTTGATCCCAAAGAATGAATTAATTTTCAAGTATTAATGCAAAAATGCATGTTAAATTGTCTTGGAAGCTTAAAATGCATCCTGTGTTGTCTTCTTAAATATAACTGGCTTTGTTATACTTTATAATTTTAGCCATAAAATGTATTTTTCATATATCAGACAACCTTCACATCAGACAGCAGGTGTGAAAATATTTTAATTCCTCATTACTTATGGCTACTGATGAATAATAGAACAAGTAATTCTTGTAGCATTACATAATTAAATGAACTGGTTGAGGAGAGGTATTTCCTTCCAGTGAAAACAGTGAACAAACCTGGAAAAAATGTTAAACAAGCCCGTGTAGAATTTCTTGCACTTGAAAAAGAAATACCAGAGATTAAAAACAAATTTATGTGGTGACCTCATTCTGTTCTCTCTCTCTTATTATTTCCCTCAAGAGAAACTAGTACTGACATTTGATATAGTTCCCTGTGTGATAAACAAAGATGTTGTTTCTGTGTTTATAGCAAAGATTTCTAGCTCAATGTAGCTTGAACAACCAAACTCAAAAAGCATGGTTCCTGATTGATTGATTGATTGATTTTTAAGAGATTTGTAAAACTGCCCCCCACATAATTTGTGCCTCTGGGCAGCATACAATAATACAGTTGGGGGAAAAAATCAAAACAACAACAACTATACCAAACCAAAATAAGCAACCACAACCAACTTATAATGAATACATAATCAAGTCTGGCAATAATAGTATACACCAGCCTTTCTCAACCTTTTGACCCTGGAGGAACCCTTGAAATATTTTTTAGGCCTCGCTCGGGGAACCCCTGCACACTCAGGCTCAAATATAGGCCAGAAGGTACAAAATTATTATATTCGTTTCCTGGGTAGGCCTGTATATATGCATTAACAGTGTTCTTAAACTAAAAATAAAGTATTAAACTTACCTCTTTAATGTGAAGTTGCCCGAATTTGAAATATTTTTTTAAATAAATCATGATCTCCCAGGGAACCCCTAGTGCCCTCTCACGGAACCCTGGTTGAGAAACCCTGGCATACCTTCTCATCACAGATGGTTCATCTGTCATCCCAGTCTAGCACATGGGAGAAAAGCCACAGCTCTACGGAAGGCCAATAGAGTCAAGGCCATTTGAACCTCGGGTGGTGGTGGTGGGGAGCGAGCTCATTCCATGCTTGGCAAAGGCATGCCCTAGGTTCCATTAGGTGGCATTCCTTCAGAGAAGGGACTTGGAGCATGCCCACCCTGTGCAGCCTCATGGGACAAAGAAAGACAACTGCTTTTTCCTATGTTAACATTAAGAGTATTTCTAGATGTCCCATCTCCCATATTATGTTTCATCCTAGCGCCTCCAGATTTTAAATCCCATTTTATCTCCAGTCAACCCTTCCTAGAGATGTGCTTCCTGGCGGGGAAGAAGAGGAGGGTGCTAGTTGGGAGAAGTTTATTTTAGATCATGTGTTGCACATTTTAGCAAGTGATAGCAATTACTGACCTTGAAAAAAGCTAATTTTCTTTACAAATAATAGATGGGATATGGGATGAAGAGATAAATGTTTGTAACTTTAGAGAGGGTGAAGAGTTATTAAATTTGTTTATACTTGTGATGAAGGTTGGAAGTCACTTCTTTATATATTTCTTTTCTCTTTCTTTATTATATTCTTACTTTTCTCTTTTTTCCCTCTCTTTTTCCTTGCACTTTTTACTCCTCTCTATTCTCTTTTCTTTCTTTATGTTTACTTTGTATTAGATTTTACTATTATAATATATTAAGGTAAGAGAAAGTTTTTCCCCTGCACAGTCATGTCCGACTCTGGGGGCCAGTGCTCATCTCCGTTTGTTAGCCGAAGAGCCAGCGTTGTCCGAAGATGCTTCCACGGTCATGTGACCGGCATGACGCACGCGGAACGCTGTTACCATCCCACCGAAGTGGTACCTATTAATCTACTTGCATTTGCTTGCTTTCGAATTGCTAGGTTGGCAAGAGCTGGGGCGAGTGCGGGAGCTCACTCCGCACACAGGGCTAGGGATTCGAACCTCCGAACTTGCGATCTTCTGATCGACAAGCCTGGCGCCTTACCTGCTGAGCCACCACGCCCCTCACTCTGCCTTAGATCAACTTTAAGTTGGAGGCATCATTACTATCCCATAAAGAAAATGAGAGGCATATAGCAACCATTCGGCTTCAAGGCCACTAAGCATTGTGCCAAATATCCATTAATTCAGAAGTTTAGGAAGAAGAAGACTTATTATTTAGCTTACAAAAAAGTAATGGAGGCAAAATATGAGTGAGGTACATAAAATTATGAATGGGATAGAGAAAGTGGATTTGTGATTTTTTTTCTCTTTCTCTGAAAACCTAGGATCAGAGGTCATCCAATTAAGCCAACTGGAAGGAGATTTAGGAACAGACCATAGAAAATATTTCTTCATACAGGGCATGATTAACCTGTGGAGTTCATTATACAAGCTGTAGTGAAGGTCACTAACTTGCATGGTTTTAAAGGAGAATTGGATACTTTCATGGAAGACAGGTCTAGCACAGGCAATTATTCTTGAACATGCAATATTACCTCCAGGTTGGGGGGCAGCATGCCTTCAAATACCAGTTAATGGAGAGGATTATGTCTCCATCTTCTGTTTACAAACACCCCATAGTCATCTGGTTGGCCACTCTGAGAAACAAATGATGAACTAAGATGGGCTTTGCCCATTGAATCTGCATGGCTATTCCTATGTTTTATGAACTATATAGGGGCCAAACAACAGCAAAAAGGCAACTTGTTTGGTGGTGGTTGGCAAATGTGCTATTACAATTGCAAACATCTTGAATAAGATGTTACAGCTAAATTTGGTTGCTTGTTGTATTGTCTGTGAATGTCCCTCAGTATGCATTTTGCACTGAGTACGGTAGTTTAACAACTCAACAACGCAGTGACGAAATGCTTGAAGAGAAACTTCATGATTCCAGAAACAGGACTTCAGTGGGATTTATCCCCTGCCTTATAAAGGTTGCTCATAGAATTTCATCCTAAATCAAAAATCCCTAACCTTTTTGGGCCGGCTTGCCTATTCACAAATAGCCATCATAGGAGCATGGCCAGTCACAAAACACACACACACCAGAAGGCAATTGGCAAGGATCAATCCATCAATTCATTCATCAATTCATGTGGAGTTCAGTAAGAGAAAGCACATGGCAGCACATACACTCACTGAGTTTGTTTCAGAGAGATGTGGCTTCAAATCTACATTTAAAGGTAAAGGTTCCCCCTGCACATTTGTGTAGTCGTGTCCGACTCTAGGGGCCGGTGCTCATCTCCGTTTGTTAGCCGAAGAGCCAGCGTTGTCCGAAGATGCTTCCACGGTCATGTGACCGGCATGACGCACGCGGAACGCTGTTACCATCCCACCGAAGTGGTACCTATTCATCTACTTGCATTTGCTTGCTTTCGAATTGCTAGGTTGGCAAGAGCTGGAGCTAGTGCGGGAGCTCACTCCGTCACGTGGCGCTCGGGTCTCAAACCGCCGACCTTCCGATCAACAAGCCTGGCATCTTAACCACTGAGCCATCACACCCCTATTATATTATATTATATTATATTATATTATATTATATTATATTATATTATATTTATTATATTATATTATATTATATTATATTATATTATATTATATTATATTATATTATATTATATTATATTATTATATTATATTATATTATATTATATTATATTATATTATATTATAATATTTACACACATACAGTATATATATATGAAAAAAACTAAGCAGGGTCAGAATGGGTTAATGTGTGAATAGAGGACTATTGGGAAATCACAGACCTGTAGACTAAACTGGAAAGTTGAGAAAACACCCTGAAATTAGGCAATGGCAAATAGTGCCATATTGCTGCCAAAAGACCCTGGAATCTTACTTTTATTGTACATTAGTATTTAGCTAGGAGGCAGAAAAGCTGTAGCTTGTGCTGTTTGTAAGGGATGCTGTGAGTTCTGCAGCAAGGTTACAGGTTTCCACCCCCACTTTAGATGTGAAAAAATGGAAATATGTGCTTTCAAGTCAGTTTTGATTCCAGGCAATTGCCTGGGCAAGTCCCTGAAGTTTTCTTGTCAAGGTTTTCAGCAGTGGCTTGCCAATTCCTTCTTCCTAGGGCTCAGAGAGTGAGTGACTGGCCCAAAGAAATAATGTGACAGATATAACTGTGAGGTAGGACTGCTAATTAAGGATAAATTGGGAGCAAAATTGAGAGTTAAGTGGAAGAAGGATTTATTAAGACAGCAAACTCATATAAAAATTAAAGGTTTAGAAATAAAACAGTGAAAATCAGTTAATGACTAGTAAAATTGTAACAGCCCAATTTCACGTATGTCAATTTACAGAGTAATATTGTACAGATGCACAGTTAGATTCTTAGAAATCTAGTATCTGTGATAGGAATAGTCTGACTCAAAGAAAAATGGCTCGTTCCCAGGTGATCCGTGAGCTATAAATGCTTTAGTTTTCTTTATAACATCCTAAATCAGTATTGAGTTGCCAGCACAGTCATCTAAGACAAATACTTTGTTCTCAGTCATTGATGAAAGGGAGAAATGGAATTAATCCTACCATTGCTCTTTGGAAAAATATTTTACCCAATTGTAGAAGATGAAAGAGACTGTAGCTTGAATCATGTCAACTGGATTTCTATTTTCTTAGTGGAAACGTTTCGCTCCTTATCCAAGGAGCTTCTTCAGTCTGAACAAAGTTGGTAAGGGAATCCTAAATATGTTCCTAGGTAGCTGTGTGACCTTACACCTGGGGCTAGGTCATGGTTATATTGAGATGTAATTTTTAAGTCCTTTTATCATCTAAAGGGGGGTCGTTAAAATCACCATGCTGCTGTTGAGCTTCTGAAATGGTCTTAATCTTCCTAGGCACAGAAGACAAAACGGGGAGGAAGATGGGGGAGAGTTTGTGCCTGAGGCCCCCACCTCTATTCAAGGAAGGATTTTCCAAGTTGGCATAAATGGATTCCTTGACCCCTCTCTCAAACCACCTATCTTCTCTGTCTAAAATGTGAACATTAATGTCCTCAAATGAGTGTCCTTTTTCTTTTAGATGAAGATAAACTGCTGACTCTGGTCCTGTGGTGTTATTTCTCCTGTGTTGGGCCATCCTCCTGTACATAGGTTGTTTGGTTTCTCCAATGTAGAGTTCAGAGCACTCCTCACTGCACTGGATTGCATAAACTACATTGCTTTTCTTGTGTTTTGGAGTTTGATCTTTGGGGTGTACAAGCCTCTGTCTCAGTGTGTTGGTGGGTTTGAAATATACAGGTATATGGTGTTTGCCAAATATCCGTTTTATCTTTTCAGACACGCCAGCCATGTAGGGAATGACCAGGTTCTTTCGTTTACTCTGAGTCTCAGCCCTATCTGTCGCTGTTTTAGGTCTGGTAGATTTAGATTTGGTGAAGGCCCAATTTGGATATCCACAGGCCTTCAGGGCTGTTCTCAGGTGCTGATTTTCATTCTTTTTGGAATCCATGGAGGTGGGGATGGTTTCTGCTCTGTGTGACAATGTCCTGATGACTCCTAGTTTGTGCTGCAGTGGATGGTGGGAGTCAAACATCAGATATTGATCTGTGTGTGTGGGTTTCCTGTAGATCCCTATTTCTAGCTTGCCACCGGTCCCAATGAGGACTTCACAGTCTAGGAATGCCAGTCTGTTGTCCTTGGTGTCTTCTCTGGTGAAGCTAATGTTGGCATCTATAGTGTTTATATGGTCCGTGAAGGCCTGTACTTCCTGGGCCTTGATTTTGACCCAGGTGTCATCCACATACCTAAACCAGTGGGTGGGCACCGTTCCCTGGAATGTGTTGAGTGCTTTCTTCTCCACTTCTTCCATGTATAAATTGGCCACAATGGGTGACACAGGAGAACCCATGGCACAGCCGTGTTTTTGTCTGTAAAAGTCACCTCTGTATGTGAAATAAGTGGTGTTAAGACACAGGTCCAGAAGATGGCAGATCTGGTTTGGGTTGAGATGGCTTCTCCTTTCCAGGGTGCTGTCCTCTTCTAGTCTCTTCCTGACAGCGGATAGAGCATGAGTGGTGGGGATGCTGGTGAAAAGGGAGGACACATCAAAGGAGACCATAGTTTCATCTGTATCCAGTTTCAGGATCTTTGCTTTGGAAACAAATTCTTCCGAATTATGGATGTGGTGTTCAGAGTGTCCAACTAGAGGTGCTAGTATGGTAGAGAGGTGTTTGGCAATGTTGTATGTTACCGAATTGATGCTGCTGACTATGGGTCGGAGGGGTGTTCCTTCCTTGTGGATCTTAGGAAGTCCGTAGATGCAGGGGATGGCTTCTCCAGGATACAGACGGTGGTAGGTAATCCTATCGATGGAGCCATCATGTTCCAATTGTTTCAAACTGTCTATTGCCTTTTTCTTGTAATTGTTGGTGGGGTCTCTTTTCAGTTTTTCATATGTATGGTGATCCTCCAAAAGTGAGGTAATTTTATTGTGGTAGTCTGCAGTGTTTAGAACCACTGTACATCTTCCTTTGTCAGCAGGTAAAATGGTGATGGTTTCATCTTTGCTGAGGGCTGTCAGGGCTCTCCTCTCTTGGGCGGTAAGGTTGGGGGGAGGAGGTTGAGCACTGGACAGAGCTGCAGATATTTTAAGCCGGAGTTGTTCTGCTTCTTCAAAAGGTAGGTGGTTGTTGTGGATGGCAGATTCTGTGGCTGTAATGAGCTCCACAACCGGAACTTGCTTGGGAGTGATGGCAAAATTAAGACCTTTGGCTAGGACATCTCTCTCTGGTTGGGTAAGTTCTCTGTCTGAGAGATTTTTCACCCACATGTTCTTTTTGTCCTCTGTGGTCCTGTTGTTGTTGTTCCTCCCAGCGGTTTCTCCAGTTCCTTGTTTCTGCTTGCTGCGAGAAAGAAGAATGTCAAATTTCTTAGTTTGCCTCTCCTTTGTCTTGTGATGCTGGGCCAGCTGTACTTTATTGCCAAGCTGAATAACTCTGAATAACAGAGGAGTGCTCTGAACTCTACATTGGAGAAACCAAACAACTTTTGTACAGGAGGATGGCCCAACACAGGAGAAATAACACCACAGGACCAGAGTCAGCAGTTTATCTTCATCTAAAAGAAAAAGGACACTCATTTGAGGACATTAATGTTCACATTTTAGACAGAGAAGATAGGTGGTTTGAGAGAGGGGTCAAGGAATCCATTTATGCCAACTTGGAAAATCCTTCCTTGAATAGAGGTGGGGGCCTCAGGCACAAACTCTCCCCCATCTTCCTCCCCGTTTTGTCTTCTGTGCCTAGGAAGATTAAGACCATTTCAGAAGCTCAACAGCAGCATGGTGATTTTAACGACCCCCCTTTAGATGATAAAAGGACTTAAAAATTACATCTCAATATAACCATGACCTAGCCCCAGGTGTAAGGTCACACAGCTACCTAGGAACATATTTAGGATTCCCTTACCAACTTTGCTCAGACTGAAGAAGCTCCTTGGATAAGGAGCGAAACGTTTCCACTAAGAAAATAGAAATCCAGTTGACATGATTCAAGCTACAGACAATTCCACCTGGATGACTGAGAACCTTCATAGACATAAAGATGAAAGAGAGTATATCTCTTTTGATAATTGAGGGTAGTGCAGTGGTTTAATTAATGGCAAGGTGACACATTAAGTTAACTGTAGCAAAAACTTTCCCCCAATACTTCTAAAATGGATTGTTATAGGTGTAAATGTAAAAGCTGCAGTGCTTTATTCACCATTCCAGGTATTGATAACTGAGGTGTAGCTGTGAAGCAGGTCATTCTACTTGTTGTTGTTCAGTCGTTTAGTCGTGTCCGACTCTTCGTGACCTCATGGACCATAGCACACCAGGCCTTCCTGTCCTCCACTGTCTCCCGGAGTTTAGTCAAATTCATGTTCATTACATCGGTGATGCTATCTATCATCTCAACCTCTGCCGTCCCCTTCTGCTTTTGCCTTCAGTCTTTCCCAGCATCAGGGTCTTTTCCAGCGAGTCCTCTCTTCACATTAGGTGGCCAAAGTATTTGAGCTTCAGCTTCAGCATCTGTCCTTCCAATGAGCAGTCAGGGTTGATTTCCTTTAGGATTGACTGGTTTGACCTCCTTGCAGTCCAAGGGACTCTCAAGAGTCTTCTCCAGCACCATAGTTCGAAAGCATCAATTCTTCGGCGCTCAGCCTTCCTTATGGTCCAACTCTCACAGCCATACATTACTACTGGAAAAACCATAGCTTTAACTATACGGACCTTTGTCGGCAAGGTGATGTCTCTGCTTTTTAATATGCTGTCTAGGTTTGCCATAGCTTTCCTCCCAAGGAGCAAGCGTCTTTTAATTTCATGGCTGCAGTCACCGTCTATGGTGATCTTGGAGCCCAAGAAAATAAAATCTGTCACTGCTTCCATTTCTTCCCCTTCTATTTGCCAGGAAGTGATGGGACCAGATGCCATGATCTGGGTTTTTTTAATGTTGAGTTTCAAGCCAGCTTTTGCACTCTCCTCTTTCACCCTCATCAAGAGGCTCTTTAGTTCCTCTTCACTTTCTGCCATTAGGGTGGTATCGTCTGCATATCTGAGGTTGTTGATATTTCTCCCGGCAATCTTAACTCCGGCTTGTGATTCATCCAGCCCGGCATTTCTCATGATGTACTCTGCATATAAGTTAAATAAGCAGGGTGATAATATACAGCCTTGTCATACTCCTTTCCCAATTTTGAACCAGTCTACTTACAATAATAAAATAAAATGTTATTTAGAATCAGAGAATGAATGAACACAGCAACCAGAACCAGCAAGCAGAAAGGAAAGGAAAGGAACTGAAAGCAGAGATATAAATTCAATGATACGAAGAAAATCCAAATGCAAATCCAATATTATATGATTGCAAAAAGCTATAACCCAATAGAGGCATAAATTTAATGAAGAGGGAATAAGGCGGAAGTATTGGAAAGGAGAAAATCCAACTCATTTCAGCATTAAAAACCTTGTGATTGAAGGAGGATCTGCTGTTTATTTGATGAGATTACGAGTTAGTAATCTCAGCTATCATGCATACTGTTATAAAATTTAGTAGGACTAATATCATCCCAGGCAGCCCAGCCAAAGACTTTGCCTTTGGGATTATGAAGATTGAACTTCACTGTATCTGAAAGACGCCAGGTTGGAGAAAGTTGAGTCAGAGCAACCAGAAAGGGTCAACATCTGGTAGCCTGGGGAGACCTGATTTGCACAATAAATCGACATGGCTCTAATGGCATTTTCATCAAATCTCATTAAGTTTTTCTATTGCTAGTGTTTTTGGTCAAGCCCTATTTTAGATCTCTTGGTTTCCTGCAAATATCCTTGCTTATTGAGAAATACTGCTAAGAATTACTAAGCATTTTCACTAATAAGTAAAAGTTGATAAAAAAAATCAGCTTTAAGATTTTAAAAGTTTGCTTCCTGTTTAAGCTTGTTATTAAGTAAAAGTTTTGTTTTCAGTAACTCTGGATAGCTTCTTTAGATGGCCTTTCAGTGCTATGGTAGAACAATACAGATGTTCTTTGTTCATCCTCAGTATCATGAAGGCTTATTTTTCTGCAATTCAACTTGGTACTTAAGGAATGTACTTTTAATTGCACTGAGCATGTTCTGATTTTTTTTTCTCTCCTGGAATAAATTAAGACAAAATAATGGCATGTCATTGTGTTAATTTCTCAGAAGAGTTTGTTTGCTTTTTTTAAAAATAAAATCTCTGCAAGTATTTGGGATTTTTTTGCTTAAAAAAAGATGGGAAAAATACCATTCAGTGGAATGTATTATTCAGTTAATGGAGTTGATGTTTACAGATTGTATCATCAGCTTTTTGTTATCTATTGTGTTGGGTACTACTTTAACAAGGGGAAAAAAACATGTAAACTATATACCATGGTAGAATAAAATTTCCCTGAAAAAAAAGAGACAGAATGAGAAAGGGAAAAAAGTATCTATTGTCTTTGAGCCTGCATACATATTTAATATTGTTGTCTGGATAACACTATAAAAGCCTTTGGCTCAAGAAAGAAAGATTGATTGTTATGTTGCTAAGTTTGTGCACTCTGCCTTTTCTCTTCTTTCACATTGTCCCAATCATTATGGTTAGTAGTAGTATGCTGGCTATTGATTAATAACTGCAGGAATAAAGGCTATTGATGGAATTGGGAAGTAGTAACTTCAGGATAGTAGCTGTCTTGGGTCTGCAATAAAACAGTATCTTAGAACACTACCTATGTTATTTATATTATAGATTTAATTTGCACATGGCTTTGTGTTCAGCAAGATAGGTGGGCCAATTCTTGCTGTTACTTGAGTTTGGGTACAATAATGTATAACTGGCCTCTACCACATAAACCCCATTCTATGCCACTACTGGATCCCATCATCAGTTTTGCCCCATGACAGTGCCTTCAGTAGAGTTGTTACAGATGCTTCGCTCAGTTCATTCTTTGTCAGGATTAAGTGATACAGCCCAAATTAGAGTATATTAGAAATTAGAGAGCCAGTTTGGTTTAGTGGTTAAGGCAACAGGCTAGAAACCAGAAGTCTGTGAGTTCTAGTCCCACCGTAGGCATGAAAGCCGGTTGGGTGACCTTGGGCCAGCCACACACACTCAGCCCAACTCACCTCACAGGGTTGCTTTTGTGGGGAAAATAGGAGGAGGAAGGAGTATTAGGTAAGTTTGCCACCTTGAGTTATTTATAAAAATAATAAAGGGATAGTAAATAATAAAATGAAATGAAATGAAATGAAATGAAATAAAATAAAATAAAATAAAATAAAATAAAATAAAATAAAATAAAATAAAATAAAATAAAATAAAATAAAATAAAATTAATACATTTTCAGTGGGCTGAGAAACATAAAAGCCATATTTTATTCTGTTTGAATTTCTGTCTGTATTTTAATTGTTTTTTTTAATTTATATTTATTAAGAATTTTTTTTGTAGAATAAAAGACAAACCAAAAGATAAAAAAGGGAAAAAGAAACTAAAATTAAAGAATATATAAATGACTTCTGACCTTCTTTTCAACAGATAATTACAATCTTATTATCCCTCCTCCCTCTTAGATATTATATACGTCCCTTCAGCCCCTAATTTAATCCATATCTTTCTTAATCTTCAAACCCATAAATCATTTCATTTCTTTCTTCTTTCAGCAAAAAGTCCATATAAGGTTTCCAGTCTTTCAGAAAAGTTTTTGTTGTTTTTTCTCTGATCAAACAGGTCAGTTTTGCCATTTCTGTGAATTCTGACATTTTCACAATCCATTCCTCCACTGTGGGAATTTCATTATTCTTCCATTGCTGTGCATATAATAATCTTGCTGCAGTTACCATATACAAAATCAACCTACCATGAGTCTTTTCTAATTACTTGTCCATAAGTCCCAATAAAAGGAATTCTGGTTTCTTCAGAATATTAATCTTTATCATTTGCATCATTGTGTGAATCTGTATCCAAAATTTCTTAGTTTTCTCACAAGTCCACCATGCCTGATAAAATGTCCCCTCATGCTCCTCACATTTCCAACACTGGTTTGAAATACCTTTGTACATTTTTGATAATTTATCTGGTGTCATATACCAATGATACATCATTTTGTAAATATTTTCTTTTAAATTATGACACATTGTAAATTTAAACCAGTTACTCACCTTCTCTCCCAAGTATCCATCTCTATGTTATATCCAAAATTAATAGCCCATTTTGTCATGCAATCTTTAACCTGTTCTTCTGTTTCAAATCTTAACAAAAGTTTATACATTTTTGCTATTACATGTTTGTCCATAATTCATTCTGTATTTTAATTGTTGATTCCTGTTTGAGATTTGTAATAATGAGAGTTCATATAAAATATATTTAATTCTCATCCTCATATAGTATCTAACCCAACATATTCCTACATACAGTAATTGCAATTTCATAGCCTTCTTGCGGGGAGCGGTTTTCATTCAAGGAAGAGAAGACTATTGACTACATTGGCAGATGAACTCAAGGGCTCTGATGTTGAAAAACTGATTTATCTTCTTGCAGACGTGTTTCCAACTGTTAGCAACCAAGTTGCTACTTTTGCTCTGCTCTAAGTTGTAGTTGTAGTTCTGGCTCTATTTTGTTGTAACTTTTTTATATTTAATGGTTTTTTTGTTATTTTATTTTATATTTTTATCACTTTATTGTTTAAATGTTGTTACATTTTATTGTATTTCATTGCATTCTTACGTTATAACCTGTTGTTACAACAATAAACTTCACTGCAAACTACTATTGACTACATAAGCAGAGCAGAGACCAATCTGTAGCACCAGTATTATGACAGATCCAGGCCACACAGCTCTTGCAATCCTGTGCAAGACAGATGTCAGCCCCGTTTGGTAGACCAGACCATGAAATCAACTCCAAAGGAAGTTTAAAGCTACTTTTATTGAGATTGGCTATAATGACAAAATCTTGCAAATCATGTTATGTGTGCCTCCTTCTCCTTATAGTTCAGTGAATTAGGGAGTTTTTTTTCTGAGCAGCTTCTGGACCTTTTCTGGACTTAGGCAACAGCTTCTGCATATCTCTGTCAAGATCATCTTCTTTACTCTTTACACTTAACCCCACTTTGACTCTCTTTGGTATAAGAGGGGGGAAGGGAAAACATCAGGCTTTCAAGATTCCAGTAGCATATATCAATAAAATAGAGTTCCAGTATGTCTGTGGAGTCCATTTCCTGACCTGGCTTACCTTGAAAGGCTGACAGTTGTCCAGCTCATAAAAGCCACTACATCTGGAACCACAGGACAGAGTATCAGGTTGTCCTGGAAAGTACCTTGGGAATGATGGTCTATTTATATTTACATCTCTTTATTTTGGTCATAAACCAGTGTAGGAGTGCTGGTGTATAGTGAATAGACCAATTTCTACAATCTACTTTGTGGAATACCAGCTGTATTCAATGGTAGGCTGGGAGCGGGGATGGAACTAGGGTCTGTGTCACCCGGGGCAAACATGGATTCTGTGCCCCCCATGGGTTATTTTGTCATTTTGGCGCTCCCGGGCGTCATTTTGGCGCATCCCCCAGCGCGGCGTCCAGGGTACATGCCCCGCTTGCCCCCCCCCCCCAGTTGCGGCCCTGGCTGGGAGCGTCAAGCAGAAAAGCTGCTATGTGGAAGTAGTAAGGCACTAGAATAATATTTGTGATAGCTGTCCTAAATTTTGCCTATCTAGAAACCCTGACATTTCATTGACCTGATAATGCATTACTGCTCTAACTTTTGAATGTTGATTGCCAGGATAGAACTTTGTGCATTTTGGACCGTGGACTAGGCTGTGATTGTCCTTCATCTAATAATTATTCTATGAATACCTGTAGGAAGCTAACTTTGAAGGATTTGACTGCTCCATAAATGCTTCAGGACAAGACCATCTAGGAGCATCTTAATGATTGACTGTGGGATAAATTCTGCCTTCTTCTGAGAAGGAAAGAACCCTTCTGAAACTTGGGAGTGATGGTCTATTTATACTTAAATCTCTTTATTTTGGTCATAAACCAGTGTAGGAGCACTGGTGTATAGTGAATAGACTAATTTCTATAATCTAGTCAAAGTACTGGTCAATCTATTCTACAACTCTGATTGGAATGATGGTGGTGTCCTTCCATTGTCAATTTACAGTATGCAGACAGAGATGTTGGAACTTGAACCTGAACATTTCCCGGTGCAAAGCATGCATTTCAGGGATTTTCAATCTTGTCAAGTGCCTGACACCATTCCCAAAGAAAAAAATTAAAATAGCTTTCCTTAATGTTTTAGTTTTTATTTAATTTGAAATTATACAGATGTTATCTGGGAATGACATTTGGCCACTTGTTATTCATAGTCACTGCATTGCCAGCAGTCTCTGATATACTCTGCTCCCAAACTTTGTCCTATCTTATGAAGGACTCTTAAGCTCTGTAACATCCAGAAAAAACTGAGGTGGCCAAATTCAAAAGATGGAGATCTTTTGTTGTTTATTCGTTCAGTCGCTTCCGACTCTTCGTGACTTCATGGACCAGCCCACGCCAGAGCTTCCTGTCAGCCGTCACCATCCCCAGCTCTCCCATGGTTGAGTCCGTCACCTCCAGAATATCATCCATCCATCTTGCCCTTGGTCGGCCCCTCTTCCTTTTGCCTTCCACTTTCCCTAGCATCAGCTTCTTCTCCAGGGTATCCTGTCTTCTCATTATGTGGCCAAAGTACTTCAGTTTTGCCTTTAATATCATTCCCTCAAGTGAGCCGTCTGGCTTGATTTCCTGGAGTATGGACTGGTTTGATCTTCTTGCAGTCCAAGAGTACTCTCAGAATTTTCCTCCAACACCACAGTTCAAAAGCATCTATCTTCCTTCGCTCAGGCTTCCTTATGGTCCAGCTCTCACAGCCATAGGTTACTACAGGGAATACCATTGCTTTAACTATGCGGACCTTTGTTGTCAGTGTGATGTCTCTGCTCTTAACTATTTTATCAAGATTTGCCATTGCTCTCCTCCCAAGAAGTAGACGTCTTCTGATTTCCTGACTGCAGTCAGCATCTGCAGTAATCTTTGCGCCTAGAAATACAAAGTCTGTCACTGCCTCCACTTTTTCTCCCTCTATTTGCCAGTTATCAATCAAGCTGGTTGCCATAATCTTGGTTTTTTGAGGTTTAACTGCAACCCAGCTTTTGCACTTTCTTCTTTCACCTTCGTCATAAGGCTCCTCAACTCCTCCTCGCTTTCAGCCATCAAAGTGGTATCATCTGCATATCTGAGATTGTTAATGTTTCT
This sequence comes from Charina bottae, assembly GCA_023362775.1. Taxonomy (NCBI): domain Eukaryota; kingdom Metazoa; phylum Chordata; class Lepidosauria; order Squamata; family Charinaidae; genus Charina; species Charina bottae. The sequence goes on along the minus strand of JALMGJ010000007.1, from coordinate 44,461,900 downwards.
TTCAGCGATTTTAACTCCAGCCTTGGATTCCTCAAGCCCAGCATGTCGCACGATGTGTTCTGCGTACAGGTTGAATAGGTAGGGTGAGAGTATACAGCCCTGCCGTACTCCTTTCCCAATCTTAAACCAGTCCGTTGTTCCGTGCTCTGTTCTTACCGTTGCTACTTGGTCGTTATACAGATTCCTCAGGAGGCAGACAAGATGACTTGGTATCCCCATACCACCAAGAACTTGCCACAATTTGTTATGATCCACACAGTCAAAGGCTTTAGAATAGTCAATAAAACAGAAATAGATGTTTTTCTGAAACTCCCTGGCTTTCTCCATTATCCAGCGGATATTGGCAATTTGGTCTCTAGTTCCTCTGCCTTTTCTAAACCCAGCTTGTACATCTGGCAATTCTCGCTCCATGAATTGCTGGAGTCTACCTTGCAAGATGGAGATCTAGTCCAGTAATATAGTGTGATCAAAAATATTACATAGGTATTTATTTTAACCCAGGTGTAAGCAACCTGGCATTCTCCTGATGTTTCAGTATGGCCAATGAAAGGATTGTGGGAGTTGTAGTCCAAAGTTTCCAGACAGCACCAAGCTGCCTACCTTTGCATTCCAGATTTGGAATGTTTCAGAAACTTTGGGGAGCTGAGTCTGGGAAGAAGTGGATGGAAGTGGGTTGAGAGAGTCCATAATTGAATTTACTTTCCTCTTTACCTAGAGAGAGTGGCATGGCAGGAACCCCTTTATGTAGAGCAGTGTTTCTCAACCTTGGCAACTTAAGAAATGTGAACTTGAACTCTCAGAATTCCCCAGCCAGCATAGAATTCTGGGAGTTGAAGTCCACATTTCTTAAAGTTGCCAAGGTTGAGAAACACTGATGTAGTTGGTGAGCAGAGAAGCAGTTGTAAGTGTCAGAAGGCAAATGCTGGCCACACCAAAGAAGTGGGGCAATTGCTTGGCTTAGTCCCAGCTGACTCTTTTCTTTAAGCTCTCAGGGACAGGGTGTTCAAACAAATACAATCTCCTTTGAAGCTCCAGTCTTCCAAACTATTAAGTCAAATTATAATGTCCAAGTAAAGAGATAAGCCCTCTTGGGAGTAATAATTTATGTATTTGTACTCTTTTCTTCCCCAAGTGACAAGTCTGGAAGCCCTCAGCTGAGGAAGTTTTCCTTTACAATACAGTAGGTAGCTCCTTTTCTTCCCACTTGGCATTCCTGATGGAGGGAATGGCTCAGTTCTCCTCCAGGGAAGCAAGCTGCTTCACGCCCAGGCCCATTTGAAAGGCTGGGGGACTTTTACAGGCCCGAATAGAGAAGTTTAGCAGCTGGGTTTCCCCCCCCCCCATCTGCCGTAGGCTTCAGTTCACTGCCCCCTCATCCTCCCTTTTCTGTTCTTCATCCAAACCTTCTCCTCACCAGCTCTAAGACTGAAAATACTCCCTCCCTGATGATGAGGCTTAAGTTTCCCAGGAGTTTGGCCTATTTATTGTATAATTCCAGCCTCCCGTATCAGTCTGTTTTGGAAGCAGAGCTCCTTGACAATGTTGGCACTGCTCTGGAATTCTGCCTGTGGAAAAGTTGCATTCCTGCATGCCTGGCCAGTATGAAAATTATGCCACTTGGAGCAGTTCTTTGGGGAAACGGTTCCTTCTCCCTAGGATACAGTTGAAATGATTCTCACTAGCCAAAAAGATTGGCCTTCTCAGAAGATCAGATTTTTATGAATTGCTTTGTTGCCATATGTGGGAGAAATACCAGATGGAAACTAATAGGAAGTGCAGAGCAGATCTCTTGCAGAGAGGAATCAAATCACGAACACTGCTTACGTCAGCTGGCAAATCATCCAGGTAATTCACTCTTACATAGATGCATTTAAACTTCTATATTGCCTAACATCAAAACTGAAGGTCATCATTATAAACTCCAAAACTGGTCTAGACAGATAACAGGGTCTGATTTGCAATTTCTTTTTCCTACAGAATTTAAAGCTGATTATTACATCCGCCAATGTGGCTCTCTGTATACACTTGTCCTCAAGCTGAGAAAAGAACACTTCTAATGTTCCTTGTCTGAAAGACTTACCATAACTTCTTCATCTTGATACACCTGATTCTAATTTTAAAGTGTCTCCTTGCTGTTAAAGCTGTGTATTATTTAACTCCATATTTTAAAATTTAAATCCATAATTTAAGTTGTATCAGTCACCGTATGACAGAGAAGGCATTTGAGGATCATTTCAGGATTGTACATTTAAATTCTAGTAATGAAAATATGTAATATCACCACAAGGATACGGTATTTTCCCTTTCTTGGGATTACTGAACATCTCTCTCTTTTCCTTTCCTTTCCTTTCCTTTCCTTTCCTTTCCTTTCCTTTCCTTTCCTTTCCTTTCCTTTCCTTTCCTTTCCTTTCCTTTCCTTTCCTTTCCTTTCCTTTCCTTTCCTTCCCTTCCCTTCCCTTCCCTTCCCTTCCCTTCCCTTCCCTTCCCTTCTCCCTTCCCTTCCCTTCCCTTCCCTTCCCTTCCCTTCCCTTCCCCCTTTCCTTTCCTTTCCTTTCCTTTCCTTTCCTTTCCTTTCCTTTCCTTTCCTTTCCTTTCCTTTCCTTTCCTTCCCTTCCCTTCCCTTCCCTTCCCTTCCCTTCCCTTCCCTTCCCTTCCCTTCCCTTCCCTTCCCTTCCCTTCCCTTCCCTTCCCTTCCCTTCTCCCTTCCCTTCCCTTCCCTTCCCTTCCCTTCCCCCTTCCCTTCCCCCTTCCCTTCCCCCTTCCCTTCCCTCTTCCCTTCCCTTCCCTTCCCTTCCCTTCCCCCTTTCCTTCCCCCTTTCCTTTCCCCTTTCCTTTCCCCTTTCCTTTCCTTTCCTTTCCTTTCCTTTCCTTTCCTTTCCTTTCCTTTCCTTTCCTTCCCTTCCCTTCCCTTCCCTTCCCTTCCCTTCCCTTTCCTTTCCTTTGGAGCGAAGAATGTCCCAGTTCTTTATTGCATGTATGCATTTCCACTGTAAGAACACGTGTTGAAAAACAGTGCAGTCTTTGTTGAAGTAGCTGCACTTTTGCATTTGAAATATGTATATAAATTACTATTTTTTCCACTTCCAGTGCTATTCTACTCATGTCAGCATTTCTTTAAAAGAAGCCCATCAAGGAAGTTAATGCATTTATAAAGAAAAGGCTGAGCTTCCTAAGGCTTGAGCAGAGTCTTTGGTTTTACCCTTGTGATATTGCAGGACTGGCAATAACTTCAGGATTCCCCATTAGTTGTGTATTCTGGCTCCATCTTCCATTTCATATTTACTCATACCCTTCTGATGATATATATCCAAGGTGCTTACAGATAAAACATACACCCAGGACAAGGCAAAACACAAGCCAACGATAAACCATCTCTTCTCTGACCATTCTCCTCCTGATTCTCTCTATATCATTAGTCAACAGGAATATTGTTCTGTGTAATAGTTCATGCCTATCAACCATTACATATTTTCCAGGATCACCAATTTTTTGGGAGTATGGTCTGCAGCAGAATCTTGCTCCAGAAAATCCCAAAGCTGAAATCAGTAAAATTGCCTTGAGCTGCTTCACGCTGTTCCTCCTAGGCTCAATTTGTCTTAGTCGCTTGTTGGCAGAAGACAGTAAAAAACTATCATTGATATCATGAGTCTGAGCTTATAACAACTTGAAGAAGCAGTTTCTGATGGACAATCCTGGAAAACCATTACCCAGTCATGAAGACTTGGAAAGAACTGAACAATAATGACAACAACCTCTAGGGCAGTGTTGCTCAACCTCAGCCATTTTAAGATGTGTGGACTTCAACTCCCAGAATACCCAATGCTGGCTGGGGTATTCTGGGAGTTGGTCCACACATCTTAAAATGGCTAAGGTTGAGAAACACTGCTCTAGGGCAAGGGTCAGAAATGGCGGCTCGCGAGCCAAATGCGGCTCTTTGGCCCCTTGAGTGTGGCTCTTCCGCAGGCGGGCGTGGCGGGCGTGGCGGGGGCAGGCGCGGCAGTGGGCATGGTGTGCGTTGCTGTGGGCATACCCCTGGCAACCTAGGCCCAGCCTCTCTTTTTCCTCCGGGGACGGGTTTCACACAGTCTCGCGGGAGTTTGGAAGCCTCTGTCTCCGGCAGCCATCTTGACGACGGGCACTTGCCCATCGCCTTAACCCATGGCTTTCCAAACTGTGTGTCGGGGGTCCCCAAGTGTGTCGTGTGACAAGCCGGAAGCGCTGATGAAAATGCCCTCGGCTCTGGCAGGGAGGTGAAAATCGCGTGCGCGCGCGCTGCCAAGCCACCCGGAGTGGAAATTCTCCGCGCCAATCAGCTGTGCGTCGGGAAGCCCGGCAGCCTGCACGCGCGATTTTTGCCTCCCTGCCGGACCCGAGGGCATTTTCGGGGTCCCCGGAGTCTGCCCTTTCGAAGGGGCAGCACTGCTGCTGCTGCTGCCGCTGCCCCTTTGAAAGGGCAGGCTCCGGGGACCCCGAAAATGCCCTCGGTTCTGGCAGGGAGGCAAAAACCTCCCTTCCCCTCCCCGCACGCACACGCTGCCCTGGAGTGGGGTGGAAGTTTTCCCCGCAGAACAGCTGAGCGCTGCTTGCGCGCAGCCTCCCTGCCTAAACTGAGGTGCTGCCCCTTCAAAAGGGCAGGCTCCGGGGACCCCGAAAATGCCCTCGGTTCTGGCAGGGAGGCAAAAACCTCCCTTCCCCTCCCCGCGCGCAGCCTCCCTGCCAGAACCGAGGGCATTTTCGGGGTCCCCGGAGCCTGCCCTTTCGAAGGGGCAGCACTGCTGCTGCTGCTGCCGCTGCCCCTTTGAAAGGGCAGGCTCCGGGGACCCCGAAAATGCCCTCGGTTCTGGCAGGGAGGCAAAAGCCTCCCTTCCCCTCCCCGCACGCACACGCTGCCCTGGAGCGGGGTGGAAGTTCTCCCCGCAGAACAGCTGGCGCAGCTTGCGCGCAGCCTCCCTGCCTAAACTGAGGGCATTTTCAGGGTCCCCGGAGCCTGCCCTTTTGAAGGGGCAGCACCTCGGTTTAGGCAGGGAGGCTGCGCGCAAGCAGCGCTCAGCTGTTCTGCGGGGAAAACTTCCACCCCACTCCAGGGCAGCGTGTGCGTGCGGGGAGGGGAAGGGAGGTTTTTGCCTCCCTGCCAGAACCGAGGGCATTTTCGGGGTCCCCGGAGCCTGCCCTTTTGAAGGGGCAGCACCTCGGTTTAGGCAGGGAGGCTGCGCGCAAGCAGCACTCAGCTGTTCTGCGGGGAAAACTTCCACCCCACTCCAGGGCAGCGTGTGCGTGCGGGGAGGGGAAGGGAGGTTTTTGCCTCCCTGCCAGAACCGAGGGCATTTTCGGGGTCCCCGGAGCCTGCCCTTTTGAAGGGGCAGCACCTCAGTTTAGGCAGGGAGGCTGCGCGCAAGCAGCGCTCAGCTGTTCTGCGGGGAAAACTTCCACCCCACTCCAGGGCAGCGTGTGCGTGCGGGGAGGGGAAGGGAGGTTTTTGCCTCCCTGCCAGAACCGAGGGCATTTTCGGGGTCCCCGGAGCCTGCCCTTTTGAAGGGGCAGCACCTTGGTTTAGGCAGGGAGGCTGCGCGCAAGCAGCGCTCAGCTGTTCTGCGGGGAAAACTTCCACCCCACTCCAGGGCAGCGTGTGCGTGCGGGGAGGGGAAGGGAGGTTTTTGCCTCCCTGCCAGAACCGAGGGCATTTTCGGGGTCCCCGGAGCCTGCCCTTTTGAAGGGGCAGCACCTCAGTTTAGGCAGGGAGGCTGCGCAGAAGCAGCGCTCAGCTGTTCTGCGGGGAAAACTTCCACCCCACTCCAGGGCAGCGTGTGCGTGCGGGGAGGGGAAGGGAGGTTTTTGCCTCCCTGCCAGAACCGAGGGCATTTTCGGGGTCCCCGGAGCCTGCCCTTTTGAAGGGGCAGCACCTCAGTTTAGGCAGGGAGGCTGCGCGCAAGCAGCGCTCAGCTGTTCTGCGGGGAAAACTTCCACTCCACTCCAGGGCAGCGTGTGCGTGCGGGGAGGGGAAGGGAGGTTTTTGCCTCCCTGCCAGAACCGAGTGCATTTTCGGGGTCCCCGGAGCCTGCCCTTTCGAAGGGGCAGCCGCTGCCGCCGCAGCGACAACCTGGAAGCACCGCCGCCGGTGCTTCCAGTTTTTGTGGGCTGGCCGTTGGTGTGTCACCAACGGCAAAAGTTTGGAAAGCCCTGCCTTAACCTCTTCGTTGCTGCTCTGCTTACTCTTTTTCTCCGTGCAAAAGCAGCACATTTCCACCCCACAGCCCTAAGTGTGCGCAATTGGCTCCCGCCCGCAAACCCCGCTCTTGCGCTGGATTCCCCACCAGCTTTACTTTGCCTGGACTGGGAGCGTGAGCGGCTCCGGAAGAGAAGCGACTGGAGCAGTCGAGCCTCTCTTTCCCTTCTTTTTCCAAACCTCCCCCGCCCCCTTCCACGCGATTGGCTCCCGCCCGCCAAACCCGCCCCCTTCCACGCGATTGGCTCCCGCCCGCAAACCCCGCCCCCTTCCACGCGATTGGCCCCTGCCCGCAAACCCCGCCCCCTGGCTCTCGAGCACTTCAAAATGTGCACGAGCATGTCAAAATGGCTCCCGGCAAAAAAAGTTTGCCGACCCCTGCTCTAGGGGATCTCTTTTGGGCATGCTCATTTGGTTCTCATTTTGTCACTAGGGGATTGGTAAACAGGGTGAAGCTGTGCAGAATTTTGAATTTGGAAAAGAGTCCTTGGGTCTCAAATGCCTCAGGTGACATCAGAGGTCTTCCTAGGATTGACCACTCTGCCCCTTTTGTACTTGCGTGTGACATCATAACACACAAAAGGGGCAGAGATTGTGTCACACCCAGCTTTTGTCATTTAACCAGTTTGACTCTTCTGCAGATGACTCGGGGCCACACAATAAGATTTGTTTAGGCTTTTTGAGAACTGTTTCTTCCTTAGAGATTTTTCAGTCTAGCTGCTTGCTTTTGGTTCTTCCTAATCGAATGTGTGCCTATAATGGTGATTGATCTTGTGGTCATGTTCTGGGGGTTTGTGGTTGGATAATTAGGGTTAGCTCAATTCCCCTCTCCATGTTGTAATTTAGCAATTAGTGTTCTATTTTGGCTTGCTGAATTAGCTGAGAAGTTGTGGATTTTGTTTTGGTGAAACTTTTTGGTGCCACTCCAGTGGGTGTTCTGCAGTTTCCTGATCTCACTATGTTGCCAATCTCTGTATTTATGCACTATATGTATATATCTTAATGAGTATGTTGATAATTCTTCAGAGAGCAAAACTTTTCAGAATTCTGTGGGACAAGTAATTACTAAACCATTTTACATTTGTGATATTAGGAGAGTTTTTTAAAAAAAACATTCTGCAAGACAAAAGACAAACTAAAAAATGCAAAATTTAAAAAATAAACCATTGACAGAAACAAAAATGACTGAAAGTAGAAAAAGTTTAGTTGTGTAATGTGTGGGTATAGATAAATACATATGTAATTTTAAAGAAACAACAACCATTTTAAGCATTCATATTGTGAATAATAACATTTGTACTGGCAAAGGTAATCTATTAGGAATGCCTTTTATTGCTTCAGTTCAGTTCAGAATTTGGAATGCAAAGGCTGACTGGTGAAGGTTCAAAATAAAATTATAAGTAATATAGTTATACACTAAATTCTGTATGGCTTTAAGCAAGAACTCAGACATAATGGTGCTCTGGATGTTATTAACATTTATGACTTCCCTTGTAAAAATTCAAGTGCACATGTGTTTGCTATAAAATACTCTTTGGAACCTAAATGTGTACTGTTTCGTGTGTCATTATTTTTATCCAGAGAATGGGCTTGTGCTTCAAAGCAGATACTAAACCACAGGTGTGTTTTGTTCTTAAATATGTTTTCTGCCTAGTTTCCCATTTCCTTAGCAGCTGTGCTGTAGGATTCTCTAAGCCTTTAGTTGTCTGAAAGCCACAAAGAAAGCTTTGCTCCTGGAGGACTATTCCACGGAGAGCCATTCCTGCATTTCAGCTTTTCTTTAAAACTTCTCTGGTTCTCCTCAGGAAGAAACAAACATGTCCTTTCCTCTTTCTTGATGAGTGCTGATGACGTATCAAGAATTTATTTTTAAATGTTATAGTCTGGCAACTGATTAATATTTAATACAATTCAGCAACTTCAAAGAAATTCAGCTACCTGTGATTATCCTCTGACTGCGTTGTATTGATTCTGTCCGTTCAGCTCCTGGATTGATTTAGATAGCTTTCGTGTGTGTGTGCTCGCGCACCTTCAAGTCATTGGTGACTGCCTGGACAAGTCCCTGCATTTTTCCTTGGCAAAATTTCAGAAGTGGTTTGCCATTGCCTGCTTCCTAGGGCTGAGAAAGAGTGACTGGCCCAAGGTTGCCCAGCCAACTTCATGCCTAGGGCGGGACTAGAACTCCCAGTCTCCTGGTTCCTACCCTGCTGTCTTTAACCACAGGGCCAAATTGGCTTGTGCTCATGTTTTATTCTACTGTAACTCTTATAGAGATTACCACACCAAATATATTACACTTTACGTTTTGCATTTTTCAGTTCAGTTGGGTCAATTTTATGTTTCCCTCTTGCTATCAGAAAAAAGGAGTTTGTTACATAGAATATGACAAAATGTACTGTATGTGATACAACGGATAATAGCAGCCACTGGATTGTTAGCTGCTCACAATTTAATGTATATTTTGGATGTCATGGAGTGATTTAGACTCTGTGTGTGTGTGTGTGTCTGTGTGTGTACACAGATTATGCTATTTAATAAATGATTTACTATTTTTATATTATTGCTTAAAATTTTATCAGGCTGGTCTTCAGCTTTAATGAATTATTTGCACATCTAGGTTCAAAGTTCTTCAAAGCTTAGCCTATAGTGGTGGTGTTTGTCTAGCAGAGCTATAAAAAATAATGAAGTGTTATGCATTGCATTAAAAGGTTCTAGAAAGCTCTTTTATTTGTTACACATTTTTTACCTTAAATGATGTTAGATGAAATGTCAAGATATCTCTTGCCTGGATGAGGTGGGCTTCACGGTCTCTGCGTTGTATTCATAAACAAGATGTTGATTGCACTAATCATGGCTTTGAAAAGCAAGCATCTCCCTGTAGTTTTCTCCCTGTGGAGCCTTAGAGACAATTTTAAAAATAAAGATAGTGCTTTCCTTTGCAACATGCCAGCTTTCTAGTGCACATAGATACTGTATGAATATGCATACATGCACATGCACACACTTTTCTATCAGAAGGTAGCGAGACAGTAGGTGCTATGCAAACTTGCTAATATTTAGGAGTGTGCAAAAAGTTTCAAATTAAGACATTTCTGCTCAAAATACTCCATTTTGAGCACTTTGAGTTCTGATTGTTTGGGAAGTGTTTCAACCTCAAAACAGATACTTTGAGCTCAAAACAGTTTTAAAATGGTTGGATAGTCTGTTTCAAAATAGCTGCTTTAAACAGAAGGAAAACATGTCTAGCTTAAAACTGTTTTGCCCTTTGAGCCAATGCCTTGAATTCCTATCCCCTTTTAAAGTTGTGTGAAGGTTTATAGAGTGTCAAACTTCTATCCCTCATGTGACCAGGTCGATCACTTGCATAAAGCTAATTGTCTTAGTAACAATTCTATGGTCAAATACGGACGATTCCATCAAGTGCCATATTCTGAGAGAACATGTGTTTGTGGAGCATCAGAAATTGAAGACATTGCACATGTCCTGTTTAACTGTCAATTATATGCCTCAGCAAGGGCTCAGTATTTGCAGACACTACTTGACAGAACCATATACTGGGATGCCAACAAAAGATTATTTTATTTCCTTCAGGGCACAAATACTGTATATATGTAGTCACTAGAACTGTTAAGTTTATAGTCAAGGCTCTCCACCAGAGAATACGTTACACAGGGGTCCCCAACCTTTTTGGTACCAGGACCGGTTACAAAAGACGATTTTTCCGTGGACCAGGGGGGTGGGGTTTCTGGGATTTCCATGGACCGGGGGGCATGGTTTGCGGGCAGGAGCCAATCACGCGGAAGGGGGCGTGGTTTGCAGGTGGGAGCCAATCACACGGAAGGGGGCGTGGTTTGTGGGCGGGAACCAATCACACGGAAGGGGACGTGGTTTGCGGGCGGGAGCCCCGCGGCCCAGTTCCTAACAGGCCGCAGCCCACTAGTGGGCTGTGGCCCACAGGTTGGGGACCACTGTATAGAACACATTGGGGTTGCATGCAAAGGTGATGAATTCACCTAAACACATACTGTCTTTAAGTTTAGTATCCATTTTACTATACATCTCTGCACTGTATTTTATCTTATACTATTTTAACTTTTTATCCTTTATCTTACCTTACTATATTTTATCTATCTTATCTCACCATAGCCTGTTTTACCTCATTTTATTGTATCTTACTTTATTTCGTTTTATTGTATCTTACTGTGGCTGATGCCATGCTTTGATATGGTCAATTGACTAATCAATAAAGTATACTACTACTACTACTAGTAACAATGAGATAATATTTGAAATAAAGATGATATTGTGCAGGTATTTTTCATGATGTGTTAATACATACAGAAGGGTTGAAATGCTAAAGGCAAAAAGAAACGTGTTCTGCTACATATTGTTTGCTTTACTGTATTTAGAAAGAAAGTAATAAATTTTATTGGCAAAGTGATTTCTAGGTAATGCCATATGAGACAATGAATATGTCATTTCCTGGAAGTCACCTCACTGTTAAATAGCAGCCATGGAAACCTATATTCTATAATAAATTTTATATTTTATTTGGGGGGATGTTTCTTGGTTTTATTTATATATTTTAAAAAGCAACTGCAATACCCTTAAGCAGCCTATCTCAACTTTTTGACCCTGGAGGAACCCTTGAAATATTTTTCAGGCCTCAGGGAACCCCTGCACATTCAGGCTCAAATATAGGCCAGAAGTTACAAAATTACTGTATTTGTTTCATGTGTAGGCCTGTATATATGGATTAACAGTGTTTAAACTAAAAATAAAGAATGAAACTTACCTCTTTAATGTGAAGTTGCCCGAATTTGAAATATTTTTTAAAATAAATCGTGATCTCCCAGGGAACCCCTAGTGACCTCTCGTGGAACCCTAGGGTGCCACGGAACCCTGGTTGAGAAACCCTGCCCTAAGTATAGGGCCTGTATACATTGTAATGAGAAAAACATTGCATTTGGAACAGGCTTAGTGGAGTTACGTACCTGTCGAGTGTTTTTAGCACATATATGAACATGCTTAAAAGAAATAGTTCCTATTGGATTTTATACTCTACAAATGCTACTTTTTACCAGATGGTTAGCACAGTGAAAGTCATATATATTAGAAAATAATGTTAATATAGTTCTATTTTTCTATTGTTTCAGTGATCTACTGTCTTCAGAATACCTTGAGAGGCATATTGACCACAATGGGAAGATGGTGGAAGTTCAGGTAAGAGCCTGATACTCATTTTCGTGATATTGTTATTTTGAGGCAGGCAATTCAGTTGTCCAAACTGTACAGTAGAGTGCTGCTGTTAGGCTCTGGTTGTAGGCAACTGAGGCTGTTTTTTAAGTGTGCAAACCATACAGATATGACAGAGAGGTGTATGGCTGTGTTCTGAAATTCTGTTGAAGGATTGCCTCTCACAATAAAAGCTGATATCTGGATATTGCTGATTATAGTCCTACCATAAATGAACTTTGATAACAGCTGTAATATAAACTAGCTCATGTTAATGCTTTCAATACATGCTTACTTCACAGCATTGGCATGGAGAAATCTGCATGGAATGGGGAATTCTGGGTGCAACTGGCTCCACGTAATTATTTATATTAAGAACATAGTTATGGTATAGAATCTTGCTATCATCTATCACATATGTGATCATACTGAGAAATAAAAATATTTAAACATATTTATTCAGTATTTCTATCCAGAATTGCATTTGTACAGACGAAGTAATCTGTCCAGAAAAACATTGTTAATATATCTAGGAAAAGGTTATCAAATTTGAATAAATGTAGGATTTTCAAAGTTCTTTGTTTTGTTAATTTTTATGCCAAAACAATTTCCCACACCTTTACATTCAACTGATCCAATGAAAGGTTTGCAGTAACAGACCTGGCAATTAAAAACACAGGGACAGAATCCATTTCTGTTGTTACATTAGTTTATTTGCCTTAGTGTATAGTAAACCAACAGTAGGATTAGTTGTAAAAGATTGTTAGGTGACTTTTCCAGTGCTTTAGAAACCTTCAATCAAAAGGATTAAATGTAGATTGCCATCAAAGAGGATGAGATGTACGGTACCAATTTGCTTCCTTTCCTGCCAACACAATTTAGAAAGGTTGTAATACACATACGGGTTATCACATATGGATTATATATAAAAGAACCTGTTCATTCCACAGTGTAAACACTAAAAACGTTGATATTAAAGAAGAATGGGGATTTGAATTTATATCTATTGGATATCTGGCAAGTGCTTTTAAAATTTTATTCCTCATTTTATTCTAATGAGGGTAGTTCTTTACCATAATGTAAAACCACTGAAACTATTTGTGATAAGTTGAATGGTAGATACGGAATGTGAATACTTAGTCCAAAGATACTCAGCCTATGATCTGGGGAACACTAAAGGGGTGTAAAATTTTTGTAGGTGCATCAGTGTAGGTGCAAAGTTTTAATGATGATGATAACCAAGATTTTAGAGATTATCAAAACTTCCAAAATTTTGATATTCTTTCAGCAAATCTTGAGAGACTTCAAAATCTTGGCCATTTAAATGTAAATGTTCAAAAAATTAAATTATTAATGTTTTTGGGGGGATCATGTAGATGTTACTGGGACAGCATGAATGCCATGGTGTCTGTAGGTAGCACATTGCGACCCCTTAATTATGTGGCCTTCTCCAAAAGCTTTTGCTGGTAATGTAGGTCTTCAAAACCTATTGTTTAAATTTGTGATTTGTGGCTGTAAACTGGTAGGACAATGATTAAAATGTGAAGAAGTACATTCTTAAGTATTGGGGTAATTGGGGTCCTCTTTCAGTACTGACTCCCTGTTATTCTTTATATTAGAGATAATAATGGGGTCTACTTCATTTCTTGGTTGTTCCTCATAGGAAACCACTTGGGTTGTGAGATCTACTTTTTTTTTTTTTTTTTAAAAATAGATTCTTGAGATCTATTAATTGGAGCTAAACGTTTGGCTTAGTGGATACTTTTCTTTACCCCACTCACATTTTGGTTTAACACATAATGCCTAAATGTGTGTAGTAGGTTGCTGTTTTTTCTGTATGTTTCATTCCTAAGCCCTGGAAGTGTGTTTTTCAACTGATTCTGTATCTTGATTTTGATTTATTTAATAACTTACTCTGTGTGCATTTTGGGATATACAGTAGCTTAGCCAAAACCAGTCTACTTTAATGTTCATTACCTCCAGATGATCTCTATTTTTCCAGTGTGGTTTTAAGTAATCTTGAAAAATTCATCCATTTTCATCTAAGATATTTGATCACAGCAAGGGCAAATTTATGTAAAATGCCTCCTAATGAGGAATATATGCTAAAATCATACCTTTACTTTTAATAAGCGTACTAGCAGTTCAACAGATGTAATAGCATTTCTGGTGAACTCTTATATCACCAACAATCACTGGTTTCTTATTAAAATGTCCCAGCAGGATGGACTTGTTCAGGTGAATAAATATATATTTATTATTTATTATTTCTGCCAAGGCTTGATATTCAAGTAACGTACAATAGAAAGAAAGAAAGAAAGAAAGAAAGAAAGAAAGAAAGAAAGAAAGAAAGAAAGAAAGAAAGAAAGAAAGAAAGAAAATATAAATACTTTAAAATCTCATAAAAGCAGTTAAACTCACTGTTAAACTAGCTCACTGAATGCACAGCTGAAGAAAAATGACTTGACTATTTTCTGAAAGTGCTGAGTGCAGATCCTGAGGGAATTCATTCCATAGCTTGGAAGCAACATAAGGAATATATAGTCTGTGTTTTAGTTTACTTTCTTCATGATTCACTGTGCATATAGTTTTATTTCTAATTTTCCAGATATGCCACAGTTTTACTCTGGACTGTGTATTATCTGTGGTGAGCCTAATGTTTCATGGCTGGTATTGTTTATTGGAAATAACATGACAGCTTTTGCAATAACTGTATATTGTAGAGAAATCTTGTTCTCTGGCTCTTACCCCAAGTTTTTGCTGATGTGCCATGATTTTTTTCCATCAAGAACTGACAATGCCAACTTTAGAGGCTGGTGGTATTGACCCGAAGACAAGCTTTGCATGTTTATATAATGGATTGTATTCTTAACATAAAGCAGGGTGATCAAGTCTGCTCTGTGGGATCATTAGAAGAGGATATTGGACAAACCAAATATTAAATCTACAGATATGATGCTACATTATTTTATTGTAACTTAGACAGGAAAGCACTTAATGTGAAAGATTCCTTAGAATAAATGGAGTATTGATGTTCCCTGTTCCAAGTAAATGTTCCAGGATGTATCTACTATGTAAGGCATTAGTGATGCTGTTTATTTGTTCTCAAACACATGCATCCTAAGTAGCTTCTGAAGAAAAAGAGGCAGGAATGATGTTCTCTTATTTTTGGTCAGGTCCAACACATTTGTTGTTTATCTGTTCTTTTTATATATTCTCACTCCTGTCTGTTTCTGTCCTTGTTAGGGAAGATATCCTGTTCTTTCCTTATTTGTTGTTTGAATTATCTAGAACAAGTTTTCATTATTATGGAAATATGTCTATGAAGGTTCTCAGTCATCCAGGTGGAATTGTCTGTAGCTTGAATCCTGTCAACTGGATTTCTATTTTCTCAGTGGAAACGTTTCGCTCCTTGGATAAGGAGCGAAACGTTTCCACTGAGAAAATAGAAATCCAGTTGACAGGATTCAAGCTACAGATTATTATGGAAACTTTGCCACCTAATTGTGTTTTACTGTAATCTTTTCTCACAAGTTTGCTTTTCTCACAAAAATGTTCCCGTCCATTTGTGATAATTTGCCATATCTGCCCCAAGAAGATTATGATAAAGGGCCTTAATCTTCTGACTGGTTCTCCCTGCTTGTCCACCAGCTGGTTCAGAAATCTGCTCTTGCCTCAGTAGGCTTATAAGGATCTTTTTACACTCCAGAGCATACATTTCTCACTCTCTTAATTCTTGTCCATCATCTTTATTTTTGCATGCTTCTAGCCTTTCCCCAACCAAACCCATGCCAATGCTTTCTCGATCTTCCATTCACACACTAAAATGGCAACTCATTACTGACTTATATGGCCACTAAATGCAAAAATTAACCTGAATTCCACATGTTGGACAGAGGAAAGCTATTCCCTAAACCTCTGCACATTATGGCTTATAAAGATACTTGAACTAGCCTTTGCCCCAGTATTTTTGCAAGCATGTGTGTGAGAATATACAGGATGAAGTGCTTTGTGCCTTGTAAGAAATACACTGTATGGTTAATTGCATTATCAAAATGAGCCAATAAAGAAGTTCAAGTGCAACCCCCTCTTCTCTCCATCTGACAGAAAAGTTGGAACTAGTTCTCACTCCAGTTAGTACTGAGTAAATTCAATAGATTTCTATAGGCTTTCTTTTTTATTTTGCAAGTTGCTAAGTTAAGCCAAGTTGACAGTTACAAACTTGAACATCGTTGCCCTTCCCCAGAACCAGAAAAGAGATTGACTCAGGAAATCAGTTTTTTTCCCTCTCTCTCTCCCACCCATTTCCTCCTCCCAGGAGGTAAACTATTCAAGTTTTTGACTTGCATAATTCACTTTCTCCTAGGGTAGCCCAATTAGAATTTTAAAGTTAAAGTACAGCGCACAATGCGTTTCTGTTCCATGGAGTTGTATTCTGCTGCCAGTTGTGCTTTGTTTGGTGAACTCCTATTTTTCTCCTTCCATCAGTGCAAAGCCCCCTGCCCATTCCAGGGGTTTTTGTAACACTGAAGAGATATGGGGCTAATGTTAAATGCCCATGCAGTGTAATGGGCACTGTGCATAATTATGTGCATAAAAGGCATTCCATTACATAGACAAATATACACCTCCTCAAGTTTTTGTTCATTTATTAGTCCTACATGGCAACTTCACAACACTTTGTATTCGAAATTGGTTTTAGACAGAACCACAGGAAAGTAAATAGGAAGGCGTTATGGAGACCTAGCAAGAGCAAACTGCTGTATGACAATAATGCACCGTTAAGAATCTTTTAATTACCAGATCACTTTATTACAATGAACTGAGGGGATGTACTTATGGGATGAATGTTAAGGCATCACATGCATTCAACTCTGTGTTGGGTTTTCCCCCCTTGAGGAGAGAGCTTAATTCTTGGGAGAGAATATGCTTGGTATATGCTCCTTAGTATCTTCACTTAAAAGAACAACTCAGTGGAAGATTGGAAAATAAATGACACTACAATCACAATAGACTGAACTTTCTGATTTGGAATCTTCTAAATGGCACTGAAGTCCAATGCCTCTGAAGGGCAACCGGGACAGAGAAAGCTGCAGTTGGTTTAGGTCAGGGGTGGGCAATGTCAGGCCCATGGGCCATATAAGGCCCGCGGGGCTCCCGCCTAAGGCCCGCGGGGCTCCCGCCCACAAACCCCGCCCCTTCCACATGATTGGCTCCTGCCCACAAACCCTACCCCCCAGTGCTTGTGATTGGCTCCCGCCCACAAACTCCGGCCCCCGGTCCATGGAAACCCCGTCCCCCACCCCCCGGTCCCCAGTTATAAATATCCAAATGGCCCTTGGCAGAAAAAAGGTTCCCCACCCCTGGTTTAGGTGGAACACTTTGGCTTGCTATAAAGCAGCTTCCTATACTTCTAAGGTGTATATTAACTAGGCTGCAGTCTTTAAGGAGGTAATATACATGGGAAATAAGGTTCTGTTCCATGTAAATTTGGATCCATGTGAAACAGTAAAGGCATTTTTGTAAATGCGAGTGTGTGAAAGAAAGATCTCAGAACAAACAACAATTGTTTTTGTTTATTTTGTTTTTTGAAGTATCTGGATTCTGTTCTTAAATGGGTCCAGACTTCCTGTATCACAGTGGTGTTCCAGTGCAAGAAAACTCTGTGATTATTGTCTTGCCATTTTGTTTTAATTTTTTTTTGAAAGATGCTTTTCCAAAAATAAGTCAGCCACACAATTTAGATAGCATTATAGAACAAAAGAATATTCTATGTATTTCAGTACTTTTTATTTTAAAAAATGTACTGGAAGAGCAGTAAAAATACATTATGTAACAAACCACAATGTTATGGAGCATTTTTATACTATCCAGGTACTTGTAGACTAATGTCCATTTAATTCTTCCCTAGCAAATAGGTAAGAGAGCAGAGCTGCTTGTTCTGTCCACTGGTTCTTTCCTGCCTTAGGGAGCTGTCTAAGCTCTGAGATGCAAATTGGGAAGAATTGGTTTGGGGAGTAGGTAAGGAGGGGACATAGTAACAGCATGAAATTTTTTCTCTCCAGAGCTGCATCACTCCAGCAAAAATGCTTTTGGAAAACTCCTTTTGCCAATCTTTACCTTAATCCTAACCTGTAGTTCACTTTGTGCAATGTTTCATTTTCCAACTTTGTATAAAGTAGCCAAAGCAAATGATCGTGGATAGACATAACATGGAAAAAACAGCATCGTTATTGATTTGTAAAACTATATATATATATATATATATATATATATATATATATATATATATATACACACACACACACACACACACACACACACACACACACACACACACACACAACAATTTTTACTTTGCTGAGTATTTTCCTGAAGCTGTGATAGTAGAAAAAGTGTTGGGGGAGGGGGTGTCTGTTACTTGCAAATGTCTGTTAAATAGGAAAGTATGCCATTGTGACCATTTCTGTCATTGCATAATATCACAGAGTACACAAATGTCACAAATTAGTCATTGGCATTAAATTATGTTGCAAGTGGCACAAATGGATGCAAATGACATCATTTGTGTCATTTGAATAGTAATGACATTGTGCAAATGGTATAAATGCCCTGCATGTTGTAAAATTAAGATAAGGTAATGGAAATTTGGTCTATTGTATCTTAAGTTTTCAAAATGTGGTTGCTTATATGTGTAACAAATGACCAGCTCCTTTTAGGGAAAAAGCAATCTGGGAAGGAGCAATTTGGATCATAGTAGCATTAGTATGAATGTGCTTAGTCCTTTTCTTATCCCCTTAACCCTTCTTTTCTCCTATATTTCTTCCCCTTACTTTTCTTTCTCTATGGTTCTAAACCAAAAGGTGCAGATTAATTTCTGGATTTATGGGAGCTGGAGAATAGAAGTGGCTTAGAAAAAAGATGAAGCAACTTTCAGTTATTTTGTTTTCAAATAGGCCAGACCCATGACTGTTTGCTGAAGAAGAAAGACACGGTGTTTGGTTAGAAGGCTTTCCAACCTGGCATGTTCTCAGAGTTGTAATTCTAACATATTCAGAGAACACCATGTTGGGTCATACATGTTTGCATATAACACATTTTGATCTTAATTGGCTCACATCTGTGCATGTGGCTTATGTCAGAGTTGAGAGAGTAAATTAAGTCAAGAATTCTGCCTTAGAGTCTGTGTTTCCTGCTAGTAACTATTATGATTTGTTTAGAATCAAGAAGGCAAGAAAAAACGGTCCCCAATTTTCTTGCCTTTTCCTAGGTGCTATTCAAAGCCAGTTTCTTTGCTCTTAAAGAAAGCAATCAAGAAACAGCTTTCTGAGCAGGTGCTGTCATATCTCTCTTGCCAGATGTCAGTAAGCCATCTTTCCATGCCTTGCAGCTGAATGCACAAAGCATTGTATCAGTAGCACAGGACTCCCTTGACATCAAGGACACTTTTCTAGAGCTGATGTAGTATTTGTATTGTTTCTGTGATTTCAGCTGACCATACATTGTTTTCAAAGCTGATATTTAGAATAAGGATCTTATATGTTATACTTTTGATATAAACTGTATGACTTTCCAAATAAAAACAAATGCAGATACCCTCTCTTAATCATTCCAGTTCACCATCCATCTTCTTCCCATTCAAAATATTTATTGGGACCAGAAAGGTATGGAGTAGGTATCTGTGGTTATATATGTATGTCCCAGAGATCTACTTATGTTATTTATTATTACTTAGAAATGTATTCAACTAATCCAAAAGCAGAGCATTTATTTATTTATTTATTTAATTTATCCCCGCCCATCTCCCTGAACAGGGGACTCTGGGCGGTTTACACAATATGAAATTTAAAATCTATACAAAAATTACTAAAAAAACAATAAAAAGAATAATTAAAATCCAAAGATGGTTAAAAGCCGCAGTCTAGCTCACAGTACTACGGGGCCAACCAACCCCAAGAGGCACTACCATCTCCGTCGTCCCCGGCCACTATAATTACAAAAGTTAGAAGCATGGAACTATATCATAAAAACAAGACACCAAACAACACAGTAGCATACATTCAATGAAAAGACAGGTAAGTAAGTAGGTTATCATCTAGCATAAACAACTAATAAGTCCCTGCACCTTCTATAATTGGAAAGGGATAGAATTCTATAATGAGACACACACATTTTGAACATTCTCTTTTTGGTTGCCACAAAATAACTTACTGTAGTGTGTAATTGTCAAATGGCATCTCTGCCTGATCTTATTTGCTGGGCAACAACATACATTCCCACTCATCAGTCTCACTCTTCAAATATATCCCAAATTATACCCAACAAAAAAATCAAAAGAAGAAGAGAGAGAGAGAAAGAAGAAAAAAATAGGGCCAGTTGATAAACATGGGTTACTAGCTTCTCAGCAGAACACCGCCCTAGTCACTTTCTCTCTTGATGCCACCAAACAATTCTGCCACATCTCTTCTGATTTTTTAGGGTTGTTCCTCTTACTGTAAGCTATCTATTTCTACATTTCTGCATTCCTTCAAGATCTGTCTTGAAGTTTGATTGGTGTGGAATAATGTTTCCCTAACATACTGAATTTTTATGCCACACAAAATGAAGTTTATTTGATAAATGCCACAGTATTATTTGTGGATAAGCACCTGTCTTTTGTCTTTTTCCTCTTTCTCATGTACCAATAGCCTTTGTCTCAGTGCAACTTGAAAATGTTGCATTATCTTTCTGCTGATTGAAACTTGTGGATGCTTTAGTAATTGGTAATAAAATTTACCTATATGCTGAGAATAATGATTTCTTAACCCAGGTCCCTTCAGTGCTGGGGAAAAAAACGGTTAATCATCTGTTGGTATTTCAGAAGTATCAGGCAACTCATTAGCTTGGCTAAGACAGGGCATCCTTGTGACTGACAAATGATGTCACTGATTTGCCTCTTTCCTTGGGCTAGCAAATTGCTAAAGGACGTCTACATAGGAATTATGGAAAGTGACATTTTACTTCAACCTGGAAGTACTGTTTTTAGGACTGGAAGACCCAAACTGGGGAGTGAGCTTTTTATGTGATGCTTATTTATTGGAATTTAATGTGCTCTAGGGAAATTGAGGTTTATTTCATATAGACTATGAATGCATATAGTTAATTTTTAATTTTAGTACATTTAAATGCATTTAGTTAATTTTTAAAATATTTTGGTAAAAAAAATGATTCACTTAGGGTTTGGTTATGTTTCCCAGTATTCCTAACAAATGAAGATTAAATGATGAGTTTAAGCATGGATAAGTTACTTAACTACCAGTGACAAACTAAAGTTAACATATTTGTATTACAACAATGGGTTCTGCTTCTGGCAGGGTAGTTTTTGTTGTCTGAAAGCTTGAAAAATTGCATAAGTCTGCAAAGCTGATTTGATAAGTGACTGTTACAAGGAGAGAAATGAACTTTTAAATTACAAACAAACATCATGTTAGAATGTTGCTTCAGAAAGCCATTTTCAAGCAACCAAAAGGTGTTTAAACCAGTGTTTTTCAAACTTGGCAACTTTATGATGTGTGGACTTTAAGTCCCAGAATTCCCCAGCCAGCATATTTAAACCATATTTGGTGACTGAGTATATGAGCTTTCTGCATAAATATATCCTCAGTGGAGCTAAGTTGAGAAATCCATTGACCATATTCAGCCCACAGAACGAACGAACTAACTAACTAACTTACTTACTTACTTACTTACTTACTTACTTACTTTACTTACTTACTTACTTACTTTATTTATTTATTTATTTATTTATTTATTTCTCAAATTTATCACCACCCATCTCCACAATTAGTGGACTCTGGGCGGTTTACAGCATTAACCATTAAAAGCCTATGAACCAAAAATTACAATATAATAAATAGATAAAAAAATCCAGAAGATGGTAAGATCTCAAAAAGGAGGATATTATTTCTCTTGAATATGTGCAGTCCTTTTTTCCATATCTCAATTTACTTGCAAACATTTATTGTGAAGTTTTACAACCTTTTGTGGAAAAAAATGTACTTGGAAAAAAAACTTACTTGGGAGAATTCTTCAATGTCTTCATATGATCCATTGACTTAATGTTCTATAAGAGAAATAATGTTCGTTTGAAAGGATAAATTGCCTGCAATAAAGCTCTATATCTGTATATATAACATTGCAGAGCACAACTAGTGCCAGTGTTTTCTGCCCCTTCCTCTCTTCTTCAATGAGGTCAGCATCCTAAGCAAGAGTAGGCAACTTAAAGCTTGGCAATTACTTAGTTTGGGCCCACCCCTTCCATCAGCAAATATAGGGAGGCCCAACTAGATATTGCTGTATCATTCAACTATTTATTTCAACCTGGCTGACTTACATCTTATTCTGTGGTTTGACTGAGAGCCGTCTTTGTGACATGGTGGAAGTGATGTGAATTCATAGTCTCTGTTCTAATTACAGGGAGGAGAACATTGTTATTATCAAGGTCACATCAGAGGGAATCCAGACTCATTTGTTGCTCTGTCCACCTGCCAAGGACTTCAGTAAGTTTCTCTAAGATGGAATGAAATGATTAAAACAGAACAAGATGATTTTGAAATTTCATTTTCTGCTACAATGTAAGTCTACCCTACTTCTTCTGAACAGAGACTGGACCAAATTGCTGTAAAAATATTTGCATTATTAGAATCAACTCACAGTTGAGTTTCATTGCAGATGTTGTATTAGATATTAGTATTAGATAGAGTAAAAGGTAAAGGTAAAGGTACCCCCCGCACATTTGTGCAGTCGTGTCCGACTCTAGGGGCCGGTGCTCATCTCCGTTTGTTAGCCAAAGAGCCAGCGTTGTCCGAAGACGCTTCCACGGTCATGTGGCTGCATGACACGTGCGGAACGCTGTTACCTACCCACCGAAGTGGTACCTATTAATCTACTTGCATTTGCATGCTTTCGAATTGCTAGGTTGGCAAGAGCTGGGGCGAGTGCGGGAGCTCACTCCGCACGCAGGGCTAGGGATTCGAACCTCCGAACTTGCAATCTTCCGATCAACAAGCCTGGCGTCTTACCCGCTGAGCCACCACGCCCCATATTAGATAGAGTAGCTTATCTTAAATAGATGCAAACCAATATTTAAAGGAGTATTTAACAAATGCATGAGACAAAGTCTATCAGTAGTTACAAGTCACAAGTGTTATGTATCACTTGAGTTATACATAAGTTTTCAGGAATCAAAATGTTGGAATAATGGATCTTTGGTCTGTTCAGCAGTAATTATAGAAAACATGTAATTCCTGCTACTACTCAAATTTCTAACCCAAATTTAAAAATAGATTTATCATATATTCATTATTATAGTCAGGTGACAATTTTATACTGAGTAGCAGAAGAATTGGTTTTGCCTTTGCTAAGATAGGCTGTTTTTTGGAACTGGTAGGGTCATTCAGTCTCAAAGCGGTGTGGATTGTTTCATTGGGTCCTTGGATCTCATTTTGCCTTGTGTGGCATGTTGAGGGCTGTGCTGAAAAAGTGGGTGAAGCCAATTAAGGAAGGTGAGAAGGGACAAAGCAAAGCGGAAGAGAAGTTAAATTACTGTTTAATAAATAAAACACACACACACACACACACACACAAATATATGTATGTATGTATATATGAGGGGGGCGCGATGGCTCAGCAGTTAAGACACCAGGCTTGTCGATCGGAAGGTTGCAAGTTCGGAGGTGCAAGACCCTAGCCCCACGTGACGGAGTAAGCTCCCGCACTCGCCCCAGCTCTTGCCAACCTAGCAATTTGAAAGCATGCAAATGCAAGTAGATAAATAGGTACCACTTTTCGGTGGGATGGTAACAGCGTTCCGTGCCCGTCATGCCGGCCACATGACCACAGAAGCGTCTTCGGACAATGCTGGCTCTTCGGCTAAGAAACGGAGATGAGCACTGCCCCCTAGAGTCGGACACGACTGTGCAGGGGAAAACTTTTACCTTTACCTTTACCTTTACCTTTACCTTTACCATTTAATTTATCCCGCCCATCTCCCCGAATAGGGGACTCTGGGCGGTTTACAAGGTTTACCTTTACCATGTATATGTATATGTATATGTATATGTATATGTATATGTATATGTATATGTATATGTATATGTATATGTATATGTATATGGTAACATTCATATCCATCCATCCACTAAGATTTTCATATATTTAAAAAGAAGAAAATATTTTCTTATATTTAAAAAGAAAAAAATGCAATTAAAAAAGTAAAAAGTCCAGTGGCAAAATATTCCTGAAATTTAACTTTCTATAAAGTCTGTCCATAAGTTTGAAATACATTTTATTTGTCAGCTTCAACTACCGATCCCTAAGCAGAACAGATACTTAAAAGATTGTTTTAACAGTCTGTCACCAAAATTAATTGGTAAAGATGATTATTACATTCAGTAGGAAAAAAAGAGTGGGATTTACACGGGTGCTCTGTGGGGCTACATATGGTCTATGGCTGGCCACCCTTGTCTAAAACGTTTGTTTGTTTTAAAAGACATATATGGCTGCTCACCTCATACACAGTAACCCTGGGGGGCTCACAAGGATATGACAAAATAAAGCATAAAATAACCATACAAGCAACATGAAAGCAACTCCTGGCACCCCCCCCCCAAAAAAAAAACCCTCCCCCACACCTGAACCTTCACTTTTACTGGATTCACTGTAGCCCAATACTTGGGGGAAGAGCGAGTTCTTTAAGGCCTTTTGGAAGGCAAGGAGGATGGGGTCCTGCCGGATTTCAGGAGGGAGGGTGTTCCACAGGGCAGGGGCAGCTATGGAGAAGGCATGCTTCCTAGGTCCTGACAGACGACCACATTTAAGGAAACTTTGAAAAGTGGGAAATGAGCCTGTGATTTATAAATTCTCTCACCTTTTCTAATTCCTTTCATCTGCGTTTTGATTCACGTGAAGTATAGATTAAAAGGTAAAGGTTCCCCCCGCACAGTTGTGCAGTCGTGTCCGACTCTAGGGGCCGGTGCTCATCTCCGTTTGTTAGCCGAAGAGCCAGCGTTGTCGGAAGACGCTTCCACGATCATGTGGCCTCATGACGTGCGTGGAACGCTGTTACCTACCCACCGAAGTGGTACCTATTAATCTACTTGCATTTGCATGCTTTCGAATTGCTAGGTTGGCAAGAGCTGGGGCTAGTGTGGGAGCTCACTCCACACGCAGGGCTAGGGACTTGAACCTCCGAACTTGCGATCTTCCGATCGACAAGCCTGGCGTCTTACCCGCTGAGCCACCACGCCCCTTTGAAGTATAGATTACTCTGGACCAAATTTGGAAATCCAGTTTAAGCCATCATTCCCAAATCTGATTTGGAGGTATACTTTAGTTTGCGCAAACCAAATGGTGAAGTAACCCAAATGTCAGATTCTACAAACCATTATTCAAAAGTTAATATCTTCTTTAATTTTATCTTCTGTAGTTATGGAATTAAAGTTGGAAGGATCTTTGGAAAGACAATCCAACTGCCAGCCCTCTGAGGTAGGCCAGGTTCAGATACAGACTCCACCAGGACTAAAAAAGGTAAAGGTACCCCCCGCACATTTGTGCAGTCGTGTCCGACTCTGGGGGCCGGTGCTCATCTCCGTTTGTTAGCCGAAGAGCCAGCGTTGTCCGAAGTCCATGGTCATGTGGCCGCATGACACGCGCGGAACGCTGTTACCTACCCACCGAAGTGGTACCTATTAATCTACTTGCATTTGCATGCTTTCGAATTGCTAGGTTGGCAAGAGCTGGAGCTAGTGCGGGAGCTCACTCCGCACGCAGGGCTAGGGATTCGAACCTCCGAACTTGTGATCTTCCGATCGACAAGCCTGACGTCTTACCCACTGAGCCACCACGCCCCTCAAGGACTACTGGAACTCTATTGTTGCAGGGCATAATAACGGAATCTTGAAAACCTGACATAGTTTCTCTTCCCTTCCCTTCCCATATATGAAGAGAATCAAGGCGAGGCAGTCTTGATACGTTCCTCTCTCTCTCAGGACTAAGCTGATATTTATGCAACCACTCTTGCACTCCCACTTGAGGGTTATCTCCATACTCCTCTGCACCAGCTGTCTATCTGGTGCTAGAACTACAGTGCAAAATATTGCTATTGTTGTCTTTACTAACCTGACACTCTTTAGATATGTTGGAATCTCAGAATTGGTAGCCACCACATCAAACTTGGAAGCTGTAGTCCAACACAGTTTGAAGACATCAGGTTAGGGAAAGGCTGTGCTGCTAAGATCCTTGTGGAATGTGGAATGGCTGTCCGAACTTGGCTTTAAATGCTTCTGGCAAATAGGCCACCACATGCACAGGCAGTATGTTCTACTGTAGAACAGTCTCACCCTTAAAAGGTTTCTCCTAATCCTTAGCTGAAAACCACTTCCCTGTTATTCATACACATGGTTTTAACCCTCACTTTTTATATAGCAATCTTGCAGCTGCAAGTAGAATTTTGTACATCACAGTCCTGACCATAGGAACAATACGCACTACAAATTAGATTAATCATAAAAGTGGGCCATTGTAGAACTGTGCTGTGGTGTGAAATCCCTGCTTCATATCTTAGCCCAACTGTAAACTCATAAACAGAATTTAGGCAGGCCCCTCTCTCACATCCTAATCTGTAAACTGGGGGTACCAGTACTATTCTGACTCACTGGATCTCGCTGGATCGTCACCTTGTTGTGGTGAGTGGGCTTGTGTGTTCCCAATGAACCCTGTGAGTGAAGCCGTTGGGAGTCATGTACTCCTGGCAGGGTCACCCATGGCGGTAAAGTCCAGGGGGAGGAACCAGACAAAGAACGATCCAAGAAAGTCCTCAACGGCAGAACAGGCGGAAGATAACAAGGTGTATTGTTACAACGGCTGCGAAGGCGGATGAAGGCTGCAGCAGACAAAAGGTCACCAATCGTCATGGTATCCATGCCATTGGATTAGAGCCTTTTTCTGTGAAGGTTGTGTGCTGATCGTTGTGCACCGATCTCCACACATAAAACAAATTCACGCACAGGCGTCTTCCAACCACACCAAACCCAAAACAACCAAAAGTCCCATGGCGACTGAACCTATGCCCTCATTGTGGGAGGTTGTGCGGATCCAGAATTGGCCTTTATAGCCACTTACGGATCCACCGTTAAAATTTTACCTTTGGAAGACAATCTTACTCGGCTACGAGTGATCGCCAATGATGATGACTATTCTGTTTTGCAGTACCATAATTTCCAAGTTAATGTACAGTATATAAAACATTTAATACATTCTAAATGCAAAGGATTATTTATTTGTTTGCTTATATTTCATACAATATGCATTCATATGTTTATATTTCATATGCCTATTTCATACATATGCCTCAAGCCTGAATGCTCATCCTGCTAAGATATTACTTCTAAGGTCACACAGGGGGTGCTGCTGCTATAAATAGAAGCACTTATCTCAGGATTCTCTGTCATCTTCCAATTTCCCTGAAAGGCTTGCACTTATCTTAGGGGAACTTCATTGATTGATGGCTTGATACTTTTAGTATCGCTTTTCAAAATACATTTAAACATTATTACTGTATGTACTGTACGTATTTTGCAGAACTGAGGATTGTGTTTAGTTGCATGTATGAGTGTGTATGTGTGTTATATTGTCCATTTCCCCCTTCTCATTCTGAGATGGCTAGGGCTATAGATATGGGTATAGATATACGTAGATATAGATATAAAAACTTTTGCAAACGTACGACAGGTTGCACACTAATTTCATGTTATAAACTGAGCATCACCTAAAAGTAGTATTTTCAATGCATTTTTTTAGGCTTTGGCTGGATGGTTTTCTTTAATAGTAAAGTTCTAGTCCCGCCGCCTTAGGCACAAAAGCTGGCTGGGTGACCTTGGGCCAGTCACTCTCTCTCAGCCCAACTCACCTTACAGCTTGTTGTTGTGGGGAAAAGAGGAGGAAGGAGTATTAGGTATGCTCGCCGCCTTGAGTTGTTTATAAAAATAATAAAGGCGGGATAGAAAATAAATAAATAAACAAACAAATAAATAAATAAATAAATACAGGATAAATATACAGTAGTACATAAATAAGTAGGAGGCATCAGCCAAGCAAATTTGAGAGCCAGTTTGGTCTAGTGGTTAAGGCAACGGGCTAGAAACCAGGAGACTGAGAGTTCTAGTCCCGCTTCAGGCATGAAAGCCGGCTGGGTGATCTTGGGCCAGTCACTCTCTCAGCCTAACTCACATCACAGGGTTGCTGTTGTGGGGAAAATAGGAGGAGGAAGGAGTATTAGCTATGTTCGCTGCCTTGAGTTGTTTATAAAAATAATAAAGGCGGGATATAAAAATAAATAAAAATTAAAAATTAAATTAAATTTAGCTCCTTAGACCTCTGCCTAAAGATCTGTCATTCTATCCATCCATCCCTTTTCCCTTTTCTATTCCTTGTCCCCTTTTAGTAATTTAAAGAAACAGTAAACTCGGTTGCTAGCTTTAGTTGTATCCATGTCTCATGTAAAAACACAAGACCGGGCAATTTGGGCATATTTTGGCCAGTATACCAAAAGTGCAAGCAAAGTCCAGTTTTATCCTAAGCTTTTCCATACTATTTTATGCAAGCTAGGATCTCTAATGTAAAGACTACCTTACCTGTCAACCTATTTTTTGCTAGAAAGTGTGTGCAGTGCACTAACATACCCGATTCAAATTGAATTGCAAAACATACTGTATATACAGTATGTGAAAGAAGAGTTAATGCCTTGAGAGGAAGTAGAAGACTGAGAAATATGTTACCTTATTGGAGTTGTTGAGACCTTGAAAAAGACTTCAATGAGAAATTTAAAGAACAAAAGGCAATGCATGAATTGATGCATGGACATGATGGAAGCAAAGATTATTTGCAAGGGTAGAAAGTTATGAAGAAGTATAATGAATGGTGTTGGTGTAAAGTAGATTTGGTTAGATTTCCTTTTGATTTCTGTTATTTCCTGACTTTTAAGTTCTTTTGCTTACTACTTATACTATCTGTGTTTTGTATAAGGTTGCTTATCCTGAAAGGGAATAATGAGATGAATATGCATGTATGTATGTAATGAAAATGTATGCAAAACCTTTTTTAAAAAAAATAAGTTAAAAAGAATTATAAACCAGTAATAACAACAAAATCAAAATTTAAAAAGAGAGAATAAAAACTTGGAGAATATCTGTCTGTTTATCTAATACATACTCATACAAATGTGATCTTACAGAGAAATACTAACATTTTAAACATCCATATTACTATTACTGCTGAGATTAAGTAGAAAAAACTGTACTAAATAACTGCTCCTATGAAAGATCAAGGAGAGGAATTAAAACTCAGCATTTAACAATGATCAGAAAGCAATAATTAGGTTAACCGGGTAGTGAAAAAGATGTATTCATATTAAGCAGTAAGTACGTGCAAATGAATACAGTATACGTCTGCCCAAAAGGATCCTCGATGAAAAAAATGCATTGATTTCAAAAGAAAAAACATTGCAAGTGTACAAACAGATATTGATTTTTTAAATAACAAATGTAGTCTCCGGGGAATATATGAGGAGCCAGTTACAGCTTAAGCCATCCCAGCGAGAACACAGTATATAAACATACCATAACTGAATGAAGAACATACATTATTTAATCAGCCTGCCAGTTATAAAGGAAGAACTAAGCTTATATGTGCAAGGTCAGAATCCAAGTATTAAAAATAGTCGGCAAAGAGGGATTCTTTCCTCTAAGTGATCTAAATGCCAACTAAACAAAAGGGAACATGGGCGGAGAGACAATTATGTGCACTGCTGTGTCCCCTAACATACTTAGCTGTGTGCATGTCCAGGAAAAATGGTGCTTGATTTTGATTTTCAACTCTTTCTTCAAATTTACCACACTTTGTG
The DNA here is from genome assembly GCA_023362775.1 of Charina bottae. NCBI lineage: Eukaryota > Metazoa > Chordata > Lepidosauria > Squamata > Charinaidae > Charina > Charina bottae. Next base: position 44,432,504 of record JALMGJ010000007.1, on the reverse strand, counting down.
CCAGGTGAAAAAGTCTTTGATCTGTGGAATACATGTGTAGTGATTTTTTTCTTGTCTTTCTGTTTTGAGCTACTGAAATTTTAGAGTGTAGATCTACTAAATCTAAAACTTGTGTAACTGTGCCGCTTTGCTAGTACTGAACATCTTAAGAAATATTTGTAATGAAAAGAGAGGCTGTAACATTATATATGGGAATGTATGTGAGCAAGCAGATGTATGTGAGATTATAGTGATACTACTTAAGCTACTTAAAAGAGGGGACTGTCTCATGAATAGTCTTCTGTCATTCCACTGAACCTGTCTGGAATTATCTACATACAAGTTTGAACACCTTCCTGAAACCAGGTGTTGTCCTCCAGGTTGGCCTCAAAACACTACAGTAATTTCTTCTTTAACTTATAGCTAGCCCTGCTTTGAATAACCAAGCACAGAGCGGAACATCATTCTTGCTATACAGGGAAGTGAAATAACTTATTTGGCATTTCTGGGCTCTACCAAATCCAGAGGTGTTGATGTTTAGACAGGATTAGCAGCACAAAAACTGAAAAAGCACAGGACTACGATGCTCCTTTTCAGGCCTCCCACCAACATAGGATCATACTTGGAGAAGACCTTTGATATCATAGTGACATAGATACAGGAATTCTAGGGATAGAATATCCCTTGCGAATTAAAAGCTGGCCTCTGTTTGAAAACATGAAGTTTGGGAGAGCTTAAGCCTCCTCTAAAATAATTGGTTCCACTGTCAAATTGCTTTTATCATCAAGGGGTGATATCATCCTAACATTTAACTACAATGGATTTCGCAACCATTTTTACTACATGTGGGATAACTGCATGCACTGGTCTGATACCACTGAATACCACTGTATTCAGATATTTGATCTGAAAGATATATTAATATTATTTTACAGTATATACAGTATGTCTGTGGCTTGAATCATGTCAAGTGGATTTCTATTTTCTCAGTAGAAACGTTTCACTCCTTATCCAAGGAGCTTCTTCAGTCATGAAGAAGTCATGAAGAAGCTCCTTGGATAAGGAGCGAAACGTTTCCACTGAGAAAATAGAAATCCAGTTGACATGATTCAAGCCACAGACTGTTCCACCTGGATGACTGAGAACCTTCATCGACATATATACAGTATGGTATTCTGTATTCAGGGTATATCTCTGAGAAACAAAGGTTTAGGGCAAGAATTCTCAAATATAACCCCTGATATACAGAACGTATATTGTCACAGATCTGAAACACTGTAGAGCTTGTTTGCATACACTGCTAAAAATTAGTTCCCAAATCATTTGCATCCTATTTTGTTAACTCACAGCAAGTATATTATCACAGACTTGAGAACTACAGATAGTTACAAAGAAGGGATTCTTGAAACTGTTGTAGCTAAGAAGCATGTCTGTAAAGTGAGAACCTAGTTATCCAAAATTAAGTAAGGTATTTTTACCAGCTTGCAGTTTTTACTGCCTACTGGTGGCAAATAGTAGGCACTGCCACTGCCAGGTGTAAGGAACTAAAACTCAAATTCATTAGGGTCAATAATTGTTTGATAGGGCCTTTGCCTTGCAAAGAATATGGGTTTTGACACAATCTAAATTAATAGCATGGAAGGAGGTATATAGTTGTTCTGCTCATAAGCAGAGAAGAGAAGAGAGGAAATTCCTTTGGGTTTATCCTCAACTGACAAGGAGATGAATTGGTTTGTATCCCAGAACAGGAAACAACGAAAATTATCTTCCCGGGGCAATTGAAGGGTCAACTATTATGGGGCAACAATAGCCCATTTGTACATGAGATTCTCTTTTTACATAGAGTATTATTATATGTACTTAGTTATATTATAACCTGCAAGTCAGATATCTGTTGTTTTTTTTAACAGTGGTATGTTCTATGATGGGAATCACACATATCTTATTGAACCGGAAGAAAACTGTACTTCTCAAGTAAGTAGAATTAAACTGCAAAGATTATCCTCAGACTGTTCTTTATATATTTAATATATGACTTGCAGTCCTTACATAGATTCTAGCTGTTGTAAGAATTCAGAAATAAAAATGAGTTTAGAAAAGTAATCTTCATTGTATATTTTTGCATATGTGTAGAGGCAGACCTCGACTTATGACCATTCATTCAGCGACCATTCAAAGTTACGGCGCTGCTGAAAAAATGGACTTACGACTGGTCCCCAAAGTTAACGGCCGTCGCAGCGCCCCCATGGTCACATGATCAAAATTCGGGCACTTGGCAGCCTGCCCACACTTATAGGGGTGCTTCAACTCCCCCCACCCACCTATCTCCCCCATCTCTGCCCTTTTGGCTACCCTGCACCCTGCCTTGCGGGGCGGCAAGCAGTCCCAGAACCGCGCGGCTCTGGGGCTGCTTACCACACTGCAGCTCAAGGCTTCTTGGGGTGCCACGACTCTGGGGCTGCTAGAAGCCCCTGAGCCGCAGCACAGCATGAAGCCACCCCTGGAAGCCGCAGCTGCCCCAGCCCAGTCCCAGCCACAGTCGCCCTCACCATCCTGCACTCCGAGACCCATGCTGCCCTGCACCCCACCGCCACAGCTGACCTTCACTGTCTTCTTGCTCCCGCTGCTGACGAGGTGTGCCTGGCCTGGCCCTTCGTGCCAAGAAGCTCCTTTGCACCGTGCTGCTGGGCCAGGCTGAGGCTGGGCTTCGCACTCAGAGGCTGCTTCTTGCAGCCCCAGAACTGCGGCGCACCAAGAAGCCCCTTCGTGAGGCTTTTTCCTTCCTCCTGCAAAGCCACAGCCACAGCCCAGCCCAGCAGCATGGCGCAAAGGGGCTTCTTGGTGCAAAGGGCCAGGCCAGGCATGCCTCATCAGCAGCGGGAGCAAGAAGACAGCGAAGGTCACCTGTCAGATGCCAAGAAGCCCCTGAGCCACAGTGTGGCAAGCAGCCCCAGAGTCGCGTGGTTCTGGGGCTGCTTGCCGCCCCGCAAGGCAGGGTGCAGGGCGGCCAAAAGGGCAGAGATGGGGGAGATAGGTGGGTGGGAGGAATTGGAGGCAGTCCCTTACCTTACTGAGGCTCAGGGCTGGGAGGGACCAAGTCCAGAATGGCTTGGATTGGGGTGGGTCCTAAGCTAATGACCAGTGGGATTCACTTAATGATGGCAACGGGGAGTGCCATTGCTAAGCGGTGCGGTCATGTGATGTTTCGCCTAACAACCGCATCACTTAGCTATGGAAATTCTAGTCCCAATTGTGGTGGTAAGTCGAGGACTTCCTGTATGTGAGTATGGAAGTATGTGTAATTCAAAATATTATGATCTGCAAGTGCCTGGGTACAAAAATGTATAGTTCTAGCTAAAGCATCAGCCTCAGTTTGGATTGATTTACTAAATTTAGATGTCTTTTATTTTAGGAGGAATTCCATTTACACTCTGTGTACAAATCCAGATTATTTGAATTTCCTTTGGATTATCTTCCATCTGGTATATTTTTAATACTCTTATTGTTGCATTTATTCTGTAGTTAAATCGTTGCTGGTTTTTTTATTCTGTTATTAATAATATAAAAGCTTCTCTGAACACAGGATTAGAAAACCAGAAAAAACACTTTTTTCCCTCCTCAAAAGATTTGTATGGCTTTTGATATTGCGAAATTTATTTAATGATTGGCTTTCTAAAGAAGAGTCTTTATAGGTCAAAAGAGGCTAAGGATTGGAACTGATATAAAAAGCTATTGTTTGCATCTCTTTAAAGTTGATTAAACTTTCTTACATTTAATTTACAAGACTAACTTGTTAAAAGTCAGTTCCTGCCCAAATGCTGAACATTTTAAGGGAGCATTTTTAGTTCTGTTAAAATTTTCATCAGTTCTAACAGAATTTCCCATTTATGAAAATGACTTTCCTTTTCCTCCACATAAATGATTTGGAATGAGCAAGACTTACTTTTTCTTCACCTTTTCTCCACTCCAGTTTGTCTTAAAAACAGAGCATGTGAAAACTGGACGCACTCTTCTCCCTGTGAGGCTCTCCATGGAAGTTAGAACCCTTGGAAATCAGGATCCTAAGTTGCATTGAGAGCCTCCATAGATAGAGACACTTCTCCACTACAGTTGCATCCTACACACAGAGGGTGTGTGATATGTGCACATGCATGAAGTGGTAGCGAAGGAATGCTCTTGTTCCTATTCTCCCCAGAGATGAATTTCCTGTTGCTGATATCTAAATGCTGAACAGGGCTACTGCCAATGTTTGATCAATGCTCTGGCTTCATATTGTTTGTCATGTTTTATAGTGTCATTTGCTACCACCAATATATAGGTCATTTGCTTATTAAACAGCACTTCCATTGGCTTGTAAAGGCCTCATGATTAAATTTTAGCTTCATAACTTGTTTCCTTGAATATCCTGTGTGGTTCCAACTCATCCTAAGATTATTTTATGGCAGTTCAAGTCAAGAGGTTTACAGATAGGAAGACTCTCTCATTTATTAATGAAATGAATATCTTGCCTTCCCAGGGGTAATGCCTGAGGCCAAGAATAGATTGAGCAAGAAACCATGTTGAGGGGTGCAAACATTTAAGGTTTCCTTTACTTATGAAGGGTTTCATTATACCTTAAAAACTAACAAACTTATTCTGGCTTCAGCTTTCATGTAGCCCACTTCATCAAATGCATGAACTTGTTAATGGTGAGCAACTAAAAACAGTTCTTTGGTGAAAATGCCAACCCTTGCATTTATGAGTTTCTAATGTAATAAATGTGTTGTTTCTGTTGCAATGGATGAATATGGTTATCCCTCTGTATTTGCTTCAGTTTTGAGTAATTCTTAAAATATTTATAATCACTTTTTATTCAACCTTGTGCTTTGTTCATTTTGCTGCCAAAAGTGCTTGTCTTTCTTAATTGTCATTAGACTGACTGGAATGTATGTCCCATTTAGAATTTTGGCACACGAATACTACATCACAGAAATTTGGTGTGAAACCAAGATATAAAAGAAGAAAAAGGCAGGTATGCCCTCTTATCCAGTCATTTCTACATGCACTCTTTTGAAGAGCAAATTATTCAGGCTTTGTTTTCAGTGAAAGCAGGGCACGTGATTTTGCCTGCTTCCCCACGTCCCCGTTATCAGCCCACTTTTTCATTCTGAGAACTTCCAGGGTGTTCTTAGATAACAGATGACAGTCCAAAGAGGAAGGTCTCATCAGAGGCTGGGAGGGAAGCAAACTTCCCCTTGCTTCCTATTCCATTTTGTCTGCTGCTACACCAACAGAAAAATTATTTACTACACCATTTGACCAGTGGCTGTTCAAGGCAATCAAGCTGAGTCTTTGCTATTGAGAAATTGTTCCTCTGCATTAGTGGGTGTATTCCTGAAAAAGTGATTGCATGTCTTTGATATCATGCTACACATGTTTTGTCTTCATTTTGGTGAGTGAGTGTTGATATCACGACCTGCATCTGACTAAGCCATGGGTCAGCAATCTGTCCAGGGAGTGGGTACCATCACACAATTTCACATAACAGTAGAGGAGCTAAAATATAAAGGAAGATATATTAAGAAGATAAAAATAAAGTGCTTATTAAAAAAGTTAAATGCCCAAAATGTCAAGAACAGAGGAATTTCAAGGTTGACTGTCTCATGAGATTTTGAATGTTTCCATTTTTTTAAAGGAAATGGAAAAACAGAAAAGGTCAATTGATACTATTTGCCTGACGGTTGAGCTAAGCAGTAGAATGTCCTTTTGTATCCCCGTGCCCTGCATTTGGTGCCATTCCTCTGGATATTACTGAGTTGTAGAAAACCTGTGAGAAAATAATGTCACACAGAATAGGCATGCTGTGATGTGTAATTTTTTAAAGTGAGAAGTGCAGAAATATAAATATTACCCATAAATAAAGTGTCTGGCTTTGCAGACATTTAACACACAGAGGAATTCACTAATGAAGTTAAAGGCTATAGGAGTTCTTCTTTTTTTTTTAAAAAAAAAGGCATCTAACAAGCCATATTTTTTTGCTTATTAGGCATACTTCTCTGGGGAAAAAGTTATTTTTATATAAAAAAACATAACCTTCTTTTTGAAGTAAGTCCAATAGTGGTCAATACTTCAATATAAAATTTACCCGTTATGTTTCTTCTAAGCTTACATTAGAGTTAGATTACTAAACTGTTTCTATCATTCAAATGTTAGAAATTCTGACATATTCTTTTGCTAATTTGGTATCTTGAACTATTTCTAAGTGCAGTGAAGGAAAGAAATCGCTCAGAATAATTAGTCTAGAATCAGGTGTTTGTTGCTGATCTTTTTAAATCTGTACAGCATCTTCCTCTTTCTGTAGGTCCGACCGAATCTACCTAGGGTTGAAGATGAAATGAAATATGTTGAGCTAATGATTGTAAATGATCATCTAATGGTGAGGTTTTACATACAAGGCTTTTTAAAAGTAATCAATAATGCATGCATAGCTTTGTGGCTACAATAGATTCAACAATAATGTACCTATTGCAAAATGATTCTAATAATTCCAGTGAAGTCGGGCTGTCTGGAACTGTGGTGAAAGTCACTCGACAGGATGTCTAAGAACAAAGGAAAGATGAGTAATTACAACAAACCTTGGTTTTTTACAGAACATAACATTTTTTTCTGAATTATTTTCCTTTCCTGAAGACTACATTTAGTTTTGTAATTCATCCACAGATTTTTAAGAGCTGTGATAAATATCATTATATTAACTATAGAGTAGGTGGGCTACCATTCTCTGGAGGTCTTCAAGTTGAAATATGTCTATGAAGGTTCTCAGTCATCCAGGTGGAATTGTCTGTAGCTTGAATCATGTCAACTGGATTTCTATTTTCTCAGTGGAAACGTTTCGCTCCTTATCCAAGGAGCTTCTTCAGTCTGAGCAAAGTTGGTAAGGGAATCCTAAATATGTTTCTAGGTAGCTGTGTGACCTTATATAACCATGACCCCAGGTGTAAGGTCACACAGCTACCTAGAAACATATTTAGGATTCCCTTACCAACTTTGCTCAGACTGAAGAAGCTCCTTGGATAAGGAGCGAAACGTTTCCACTGAGAAAATAGAAATCCAGTTGACATGATTCAAGCTACAGTCTTCAAGTTGAAGTTCAATAGCTGTGTATTGAGGACTCTTGGTGTATTTGTTGCATCAAACTGGAGATTGGACTAAACAATATCTTTCTCCCTTCCAGTATATTCCTCCCTGGTAGTATTTACACCAAATATAGGTAGTTTTTTTGGTCAGTAAATACATTCGAATTTTTCAAACACGTAGAGGTCCGTTTACAAATACGTGCAATGGGAAGGGACTTGCCTGTTCACAAACTGGCTTCCATAATGAATGGGTCTAGACTCAAAACATCTGTTTATCAGAATGCTGCTCTCTAATATCCCATGATGCTGTCCACTACTTTGGCTTATCTTTGTCTTTTTTTCTGGTCAGCTGATCACATTTACACAAAACACTGGGCAGCAATTATCCAAACCTAAGGATGCCTGGGGGACTTATGTGAGGTCAGAAGGATTCGTGGAAAAGCAGATTATGCTAGAAGGTGGTACTTTGCTTCACAGCATACCAACTTCTAAACAAAACAAAGAAATAGTCTGGCAGAGCAGGGAGTTTAGCTATTGGAAGCAGAATCCTGACATACTGTAGTTATATTGCACTGCCACTGCGCAAAGCTGACTTAGATACATTTTGGCAAAATCAGGCATCACTATGTAGATCAGTCAATAGATTTTTCTTGAAATGGCTGGTGATTAGAGAATTTGTTTTTTAGAGAATTGAATCTAATGCCAGTATATTTATTCCAGGAGCAAGAATGACTTTGAGCAATGTTGTGTTGGGAAATCTCTTGTAGGCATTCTGTTGGACTTGCTAGTGGTTGAACAAAGATACAGCATGGATTTGATAGGCTCTAGTGGAATGGTGTGAGGTGTCCTGCCTGCTGGTCAGCTCCGTTCTCCCAAAGACCACGCAAGACTCACGAGCTTGGTAGTAAACGGTTTATTTCATACACAGAATGAACACTAAAAAAGATTAGGATAGCTGACAGGAATGAGCTCGGCTATTTAAACCCTTTTGAAAGGACTCCTGCCCCCTTCCCACCGTGGACTCCCCTATGATTGGCTCAGGCAAGTCCCAATTGGTGCTGAAGCGCCCATTATCCTCGAGGCCTGATTGGCTGCCGTTTTCCCGCTCTCGCTTCGGGTCTGTCATCTCTGTCTGTCAGTTGTATCTTTCTGTCAGTTGCTTTCTCTGCTGTATGGCAGGACTCTGGGATCATGCCAGAGTTCTGACAAATGGATCATGTCTCTGTCATGCAGTGAATTTATAGGATGGCTTGTTTCGTCAAATTTTATATTTCTTTGTAAGGTTTCCCTGTACATTTGGCACAGGTACATTGTTACCTTTTCTCATTGTATATAAAAGAATAAATTAGCCTTCCCCAATTTGAGGACCTCTGGTTATGTTTTGACTAGACAGAATTCTGATAATTTTAATTCCTACATATATGGAGGACACCAGATTGGTGTTCTCCAAATATATATTGGCATTTTTAGACAACAAGGGGAAAGGATTTTAAAAAGAGCAAGCAATTTTAAAGAATGTTTCAGCAAGTGCAATTATTCATGAGCATGATTAACCTAAATGAGCAGAGGCTTGGTAGGGAATAATACAAAGACTGGGTCTACCCAATCACTGAGCCATAGTGTGGTTTGTTGTTTTTTATTTACAGTGTTGTATGAACCCAAATATTGTGTGCCTTATTTAATAAATCATGGTTAAGCAAGTTATGGCTATGTACAATGGGTGAAGTCTATCAAAGAAAAATTATCTAGAAATTCCCCAAGTTAATTCACGAAATTCAGAACACAATTAAAACAGATTTGGCAAAATTAAAAGGAGAAGCCTATGTATTGTCAGCAGATTAATTGAAATGAACATCAAAAAATATAAACCACAACCCTATAATATACACTTTCATTTATTGATTGTTCTTATATGAATCTTTTTACAAGTCAGAAGGCATTTCTTTTTTCTCCCCTCATTATAGAGATACAATTCTAGATTCTTTTTATGGGGTTTCCATCGCAGTGGAATCATAATTCCTCATTTAGGCACCAAGTAAGCAAGGAGGAGACCTCATTTAGCCATTATATAAGGTGCCTTTTAGTAGAAGAAGAGGTTATTGATTATTTTCTTGTTTCTTCAAGGAGTAGGAAAGAAGGTAGCCATATTTTATTGAGTGCCACATGAGACTGTTTGCTTCTTCTTATGTTTATACACCAACCCATAATGGGGATTGCCAAGCAGAGACTCCTAGAGAACTGGAGGCACTATGGGAGTTTGTAGATAAAAACTTAGCATGCGTATTCATCCGCCCAGCCACCTCCCCGATGGCAGCGCCAGTGCTGTTTAGAGCCAAGAAAGACGGCTCTCTAAGAATGTGCACTGATTACCGAGGACTGAACGCAATTTGCATGGCGAACAGATACCCATTGCCATTAATGAAGGACATGTTGGCACACCTATTGAAAGGAAAGATATTCACCAAATTGGACTTAAGGGAAGTGTACTTCAGAGTACGAATCTGGGAGGGGGATGAATGGAAGACAGCGTTCAATTGCCAACTAGGTTGTTTTGAATTTTTAGTAATACCCTTCGGATTAAGGGGAGGGCCGTGAGTATTTATGCAACTAATTAATGAGATTTTACATGATTTATTGTACCAAGGAGTACTTGTGTACCTCGATGATATTCTAATATTCACGGAGACAATGGAAGAACATGTGGGCTTGTTGAGGGAAGTACTGAAACAACTGTCACAAAACCAATTATATGCCAAGCTATCAAAGTGTGAATTTCACAGGGAACAACTAGACTATTTAGGATACCAAGTCTCAGGCAGGGGGATTGGAATTCACTGACATGGAGCTCAGATGGCATGTTTGGGAGAAGGAGGCGTATGCCATTCGATGGGCGCTAATAACTTGGAGGCACCTACTGGAAGGGGCAAAACATCCATTCGAGGTTTGGACCAATCATAAAAATCTAGAAGCGCTGCGAACCCTGAGAAAACTGAACCCTAAACAAGTTAGGTGGGCTCAATTTTTTAGCCAGTTTGACTTTACACTGAAGTACCTGCTGGGGGGGGGGAACTTCCTGGCAGATGCATTGTCTTGGCTGCCGCAGCACAACAGCCAAAGAGAGGAGGTGATAGACTCATCCCCACCAGGCAGAAGGGGGCAGCGGTAACCCAGGGCCAGAAAAGTAAGCCCAACTTTGACGCAGCAGAGGGCGTGTGGGGTGAACTGAGTGAGGTGCAGAAAAATGATGCCTGGCTACAAGCCAACGAAAGCAGCCTGGTAGAGAAGCAAGGTTTTTGGTGGCAGGGAGACAGGTTGTACATCCCGGACCCTATGAGGAAGAAGATTTTAGAAAGGTGCCACAATGCAAAATCAGCCAGCCATTTCGGGTTCTTGAAAACCATGCACCTTCTAAGGAGGCAGTTTTGGTGGCCAACCCTTTGGAAGGACGTAGAAAGCTATGTGGCCAGTTGCCCGACATGTGCCATGGCCAAATGCATGGGGGGAAAACCTAGGGGACTATTACAAGGAGTAGCCAACCCTATGCAACCTTGGAAACAAATATCCATGGATTTTATTGTAGATTTACTGGAGAGCCATAAAAAGACAGTGATTTGGGTGGTAACTGATTTATTTTCCAAGCAGGCTCGCTTTGTGCCCTGCACCAGCATTCCAACAGCAGGGCAGCTTGCCAAACTGCTCATACAGCATGTATACCAGCTTTACAGGGCCCCTGAGTGAGTTATTAGCGATCGCGGAGTCCAGTTCACTTCCAAATTTTGGAGAGCTTTTTTAAAACTGATGGGGGTAGAACAGGGTCTGAGCTCAAGTCACCACCCAGCCACGAATGGAGGTTGTGAATGATATAACCAAGTATTAGAACAATACCTTTGATGCTATGTAAATTACCAGCAGGACAACTGGGTAGACCTGCTTCCGTTCGCAGAAGCAGCTTTCAACAATTCAGTACATCAAAGCATGGGATCCACCCCGTTTAAGATAGTGAATGGCCAAGATTTTCTAGCATTCCCAGATTTACCTAAGCCCGATGCTATAACAGTCCCATTGTATGAATGGGCGAAACACATAGTGGAGGGGTGGCCGGCAATACAGAGGGCATTAGAACACGCAAGGGAGACATACAAAGAATACACTGATCGCAAGAGAACTCCCGAATGGAAACTGAACATGGGGGACAAAGTGTATTTATCCACAAAATTCTTAAAGTCCTCACAACCCTCCAAAAAGCTAGATCCGAAATTTATAGGGCTCTTTCCTATCACTAAAGTAATCAACGAGGTTGCAATGCGGCTACAACTACCAAAGAACCTCAAAAAAATCCACCTCGTGTTTCACTGTAGCCTATTGAAGCCAGTTAAGGAAACGGAATGCTGGCACCCGAAGCAAAAGGTGATAGATGGGGAAAGTCACTTTGAGGTACAGGAAATATTAGACTGTAGAAAACACAAAGGGAAACTGCAGTACCTGGTGCAGTGGAAACATTTCCCTAAATCACAGAATGAGTGGGTATACATCCATGACGTCAGAGTGCCTTGATTAATAAAAGACTTTCATAACAGATTCCCCGAAAAACCGAAATAAGGGAGGGGGGAGTTGGTCTTTGGGGGGGCAGAATGTCACGAATGGCACCCTGCCTCGGTGCCATCCTGACATGACGCCAGCTGGAGAACGACGGCAGACGTGCAGGAAGTAGGAAGCCGATGTTGATTCAGCACCATGGACCATTAAGTGCAATGATCAAGAGGCGTGAGACGAGAGGAGACACAGACTTAGAGGAATTCATTGAAGGGGGGGGAATGCTTGTATTTATACTGTTACTTGTAAAACTGTAGTTTATTTATTTATTTTATTTAATTAATTTTTATCCCGCCTTTATTATTTTTATAAATAACTCAAGGCGGTGAACATATCAAATGCTCCTTCCTCCTCCTATTTCCTCCACAACAGCAACCCTGTGAGGTGAGTTGGGCTGAGAGAGCGTGACTGGCCCAAGGTCACCCAGCCGGCTTTCATGCCTAAGGCAGGACTAGAACTCACAGCCTCCTGATTTCTAGCCCGTTACCTTAACCACTAGACCATACTGGCTCTCGAATTTTTAATGTGCTTTTTTAATGTGAGTTACTCAAATCTTTAATGTGCTTCTGGATCACTGCTCAACAAATACTTCTATCCATTCTAAACCGGTTCGTGTCAGAAGTGCTGATTAATTGGGCAAAGGATTGGACCCTTGACAGAGTGTTCATAATGGTTGCAGATTTTAGTTATTACCGCCAAAGGCTGAGTTCCAGTTCTGAGTCTTCTGTGCAGCTATTTATGCAATATTGAAATGTACTGAAAGAGGAAGGAGCAGAGCAATTTTTAACAGCCATTAAAAAATTGTGCGTGCAGAGTTGTGATCTGAAAGGACAGGCAGTATCCTTGCAGAAATCCCTTACTATAACAATTTATTTGTATCACTATCACTATTTTATTATGTACTATCAGTGTTCAAGGCGGCATGGAAAGTGAAATAACTGATAGTAGCATCCCGCACATGTGTATTTGATAATAAACTCTAAGATAATAATCTAAGTTTTCTCACATACTGGGCTGTTGATTGCAATGGAGAAAGAACAAGGGAAAAATTACACTGAGATTGGATGAAGCAGGAAGAAGGTTTAGGTCAGAGAGGATTCAAAACTACTTTCTGTCCTTGAGTCTCTCAGGACTTACAGAGGTCCTGATCTATAGGGCTCTGTGGAGGTGGGGGCAGGTGTGTGTGTGTGACAGATGAACCATGGATTGTAAGGTTGTGACATAAGCATGTGACTTACATACTTGTGTTTGATTTTGGATCACAAGAACAAAAGACTAGAAGATGCAATTTTGTCTTGGTGTTTGTATCAAAGGCCTATGGCCCTGGTATTAGTAGTGCTCTTTTGGCTACCTAAGGACTAATCCTCAAGGAAAATGAAATGCTGTAAAAACAGCAGTAACAATGCTACAAAAAGCCAAGTGTGTTACTATTCTATTGTATGTTACACTTCCTTTATTCTACCCTATTTTATAGTTTGTGGTTGCATTACCATATTATTCTCGTTTCCCTCCACCTTCCCTTTCAGTAACTGATGTGACGAAATAGAAAATATAGAAGGTTATAAATATAATTATATCAGAGATGCATAATACAGTTAAAATTATTTAATTTTACTTACTTCCAGAAATGTAGATAAAGGATCTTCTGAGTTTGGCACTTTACAGATGCACAAATTAAGAGACTGTATGAACAACTCTGCATTGCTTTTGTTGTGAAAAAATCTGGTGCAGAAAAGTAGTCACATGTAGAAAATGGCATACGACACACATGTAGATTGGAAAATGATGACCAATAAACACATACAGCCCTTATGTTATCAAGTCTGTTGGAATCAGCAGTGTTGAGGTCACGCTCCAACACACTTGTTTTTGGTAAGGTATCAGATCTAAGAGGCCTCCTGAGCCCTCCTATAGATGTTGCAATTCTGTCTTTAAAAAAAAAAGAACTGATGGTATATATTTATAATGAACAGCAATCAAGAACAGTTTAAATCAATCAATTTTATTGTGTTGAACCACCAGCGAGCTACATACAAATAATTAATGATACAGGAAAGACATCTGTATCAGACTTGCATCAGTTGTTGCCTTGTTTTCATTGTGACAACATAGAATTTAGCTACCGTATGGATGATAGATAGTTTCATAGCTGAGAAAAGGAGGTTCACATAATTATTTGTTCTTTCTGGGTATTGATGGGTAGGGGTAATATATTCCAAATATCCCTGTAAGAGTTACAATATAGTTGTACATGATGAAGTATTTCTGTGTCTCTGGATCTGCATGAGCAGGGATGTTCAGCTAATGGGGTGTTAGAATACCTACACTGCCAAAGTGCAGAGGGAAGGATGTTTTGTCTGGCCTTGAAAAATGTTTTTCTCAGCTTGGGAAATGTAAGAGTGATTAAATATTTTTCAGGCCTCTAAGCATTTTTTGCAGTTCAAGTTCAGGCTGATGCTCCATCTTATTTAAACTTTGAGAGAACGTTTGTTTGGCCTATTCATATCCCAGACACATTAAACATGCTGCTGATAGCACATATGATCCTAGTTGTTATTTTACTGCAGCTTTCTAGTGTGAAGGATAATTGTTAACAAAAACTAAAGGCAATAAGCCTGTAGGGAAAAAATGGAAAGCAGTGCAGTTTAGATATCAGAATAAATTAAAATATACATTAGCATACTCATTACCAGCAATTTAAGCTTCATGTACTGTATCAGGTTGCATATATAAAGTATCTGATATAGAGAGAGCTTGAATGGTCTTGAGTTTATTAAAGGTAAAGGTTCCCCCCGCACATTTATGCAGTCGTGTCCGACTCTAGGGGCCGGTGCTCATCTCCGTTTGTTAGCCGAAGAGCCAGCGTTGTCCGAAGACGCTTCCACGGTCATGTGGCCGGCATGACACACACGGAACGCTGTTACGTACCCACTGAAGTGGTACCTATTAATCTACTTGCATTTGCATGCTTTCGAATTGCTAGGTTGGCAAGAGCTGGGGCTAGTGCGGGAGCTCACTCCGTCACGCGGGACTAGGGATTCGAACCTCCGAACTTGCGATCTTCCGATCAACAAGCCTGGCGTCTTACCCGCTGAGCCACCATGCCCCTTGTATAAAGTATCTGATATAGAGAGAGCTTGAATTGTCTTGAGTTTATTAGGTTGATCCTAATAAAGGTATTACTTTTAATTGGGATTTTTTAAAATGCTGTTGCTCTGTAGGCATTTGCATTATCTTGCAGGCACCTCCCTCCTCCTGTGTGTATAAAAGCTGACCAGTAGGATACAGATATTTTAAAATGCTGTTGCTCTGTAGGCATTTGCATTATCTTGCAGGCGCCTCTCTCCTCCTGTGTGTATAAAAACTGACCAGTAGGATACAGATATTGGACTCCAATTTGTGCTGTTGGCAGCTGACCAAACAGAAAAGGTCCTTTACTGTCATTTGATATTTCAATTTTTATGGTGCCATTTTGAATTTTTAAAATAATACTTATACCTGAATAGACACCCTGTAAATCCATATATCTGAAGCCATGGAGCAAAAGATAGTCTTTGATAAAGTCATTCTTGAAAGGACATGATGTTTCAGAAAGATGCTTGGAATTTGTCTATTTTTCTTTCTTAGCTGAAAAAGCACCGATTATCGGTTGGCCACACAAACAGCTTTGCAAAATCAGTAGTGAACGTGGCAGATTTAGTAAGTATAATTCTCATGCTATTCTAGATATACTGCATGTCATTGTTAATACAGGAATGCCAGTTTAAGGTCAAAGGGGGAGAAAGCAGATGTCAATTCATTTTTCAGCATCTATTTAGCTTGATTCTTGGTATGAATGAATGAAGAACAGAAACAGAACAGCAAGTAGAAACACTGCTATTTATGGCTATGCATGTATTTAACCTGGCATTCTATCAAAGCTTCAGTCAGTTCTGAAGCACTTCACCTTTCAAAAGAATGACTCTAAAAACAGCTTAGCTTTTTACACAATAAATTTAATCTGTTAGACAGTATATGACAATGACTAATATAAATATTCCCTACATTGGATAAATGTAATCTGTTAGACAGTATATGACAATGATTAATATAAATATTCTCTACTTAAGTTACTTTTTTGTATACTGCGTGTTTTTTAAAAAAAAAACAGGATTGGCACTACTACCTTGTGATCATTCATTTTGTTAATGTGCTAGATTTATAAAGAACAACTCAACACCAGGATAGTCTTGGTTGCCATGGAAACCTGGGGTACTGATAACAAGTTCACCATATCTGAAAACCCACTGGTGACTCTACGTGAATTTATGAAATATAGGAGAGACTTTATCAAAGAGAAAAGTGATGCAGTTCACCTTTTTTCGTACGTAATTTTGTATTGTTTGCTTATTATGGGAGATGATGGAGTTTGAATGGCTTGTACTATTGAAAGTATCATTTGAGACATAGAAATGGTTTTGTTGTATGGCTTACTATTATTTCATTCCTTTGTCACGACTGTAAGGAGGAGATCAGATGCTTTTATTTAAACATGCTTTCCACACTTGGCCTTTGAGTGAGGTGCTGCAGACTGCATTCCAAAAAGTGGATGGCACAAGGACAAAAAAAAGGGGGAATCAGAAAGAAAGCTAAAATTGATGCAATTTCAATTTAAACTTAATATTAAATTTAAAGAAGTTTAGTTATGTGTCATAGTCCTCATGTACAGCATAATGATAATTTCCACCTTTTGAGTTTGATGGCAATCTTTGGAGGAGTTATAAAGTCCTCACCCAATGCCAGAAAGTATTGGAATGGCCATGCTTAATGCAACTCGTCTTTCTTTTCTCTATGTGAAATCAGTAAGAACCGTACGAACGGTTTAATGAACTAACCAAAATAGCAGTACTTTCTGCTATGTTACAATTTGGAGCAGTGTATTGGGATGCATCTCTATTCTGATGACAAAATTGTTTAAGCCTGTGGATTCCCCCATCACAAACACATCACTTGCCTTCTCATTGGTTATCTCCCTCATTGGTTATCTGTCTCCCAGATGCATTTTATTTTACTGATTTTTTTTGGTATTGATTGATAATTTGTGCAAAATGTATTGAGAAAGTTATTATGGAGAGATAAGGAGCAGGGCTAGTGAAACATTTCTTTTCTCCTCACAGATTCCAAATACTTGAATCCCATTCTCACTTTAAAGATGCTTAAACTAGGCATGGGCAACATTTAATGTTTTGGCTGGGAAGCCAAAGGCAAAAAGAATGGGATTGTATCATTTGCTGTGATGGAATGTGCCCCTGAGGAGAAGGGTGATGTTATGGAGCTGGGAGCTGAGGGGGCAGAGAGCGCATGATTGATGCCAGGGGAATTGGCGAAGAAACAACGCTAAGTTGAAGCAACTCTAGTATCTTTATTGTTTCTACCATACATAGAATCTTGCCAGACTAAAGGTTCCTAAATTGAGCTAAGGGGAAAAGTACCCTTGGGAATCTAGGGCAGAGCCAGTCTAACTTTCTTCCTCGGCCCCACTACACTCTCCAAGCTGTGCAAACGCTTATCAGCCTGGAATGCGCTCTCTGCCCCCTCAGCTCCCAGCTCCATAACATCTGCACATGAATGTTTCTAGAATTTTCCATTTTCCTTGTTTTGTATTGTGTAGTAGGGTTTTTTTCAAACTAAGTTTTGGGGCTTGTGCTATAATTTGGGGGTGTCATGTCTGAACATGGCAGGAAACTATGTTGTCCATGTTGACATATCACTGAAAAAGTGTGTTTGGAGGACTGTGAAAAATGGGATTTGGGGACCAAAATTGCCCACTCCTGGTTTAAACAAAGTATTGTCCCCAGTAGTATATACTGTAAGTGTCTCTAGAGTTGCACTTGACTCCTGGTGACTACATGGACATGTGTTGTTTTCTTGACAACATCATGGAACTGGTTTGCCAAGAAGTGTTTTTCAACTTTCCTGTCTACTGTACAGCTTTCAGATATCCTACTGGTTTCCCGTCCAGTTGTGCCACTATCACATCTTATATGGCCCTGAACTATTGTAGTAATTTGCTCCTGTTTTTTTTTTCCTCAGAAATTTAAAGACATATAAACATTTATATTGTTTAGGGTGGTGAAAGTTTGTCCAAGATGCTTAAATGTGATCTCAGTCTCACCCGAAATTATTTCTCCTACAAAATGCAAAAGTGACATTGTAAGGTTGGAAATCTGAAGTCTGAAATCAGCCTTCCCTAGCATCTAGGGTTGCTAGCCTTCCCTAGCAACCCAGATGTGTTGAGACTGCGGTACCCAGACATGATTCTGGTAATTCTGGAACTGCAGTCCCAGAACATCTGCAGCCTAACTAGATCCTCAGAAATTTTGGCCTGGGATAATACTTGCAGAACTATGATATTCTTGTCCTTAATTTTCCAAATGATAATAACTTGAGTTTTTCAATTATTAGTTTTTATATTAAGGGAAGATATCCTGATCTCAAGGTGGTTTTGGGTGCTGCATTTTCTAGCATCTGATTCATATAAGTAGCGTTAAATCTGTGCAGATCATTCTAATTGAACTGTAGTATTCTATAGAGCAAGCAGTATTTTGGTACAATCTACACAAATATATATTGTTTCTTGCATGCACACATACGCGCGCGTGCACACACACACACACACAGAGCTGAGTAGCTTGATGTTTAGGACTTTTTGGGTGGAGGGTTATTAAAGTGCTGAATCTTACCATCCAGACTGAAGCATCTCCTTTTTCTTGTTAGTGAAGGTATAACCCTTGCCATCACGAATGGCCTTATTTTTTGTTGAACATATATTGTAGTTCCCCGAACGCTGTTGATTTTATTTACTGTACTGCTGTTTCTGTTTTGTTTTAAAAGGGGGAGCCAGTTTCTCAGCAGCCGTAGCGGGGCAGCCTATATTGGTGGCATCTGTTCATTGCTGAAAGGTGGTGGTGTAAATGAAGTATGTCTGCATTATTCTATAAACACAAAATGATAGTTCCATAATTGTCAAATTATTTCTACTTCTGCTTTCATTCACACAATGCTTTGCAATTGATGTTAAGAGATTTCCAGAGTAAATTCCATCAAGTCTCTGCCTTCTATCACTTCTAAGGAAAAGCAGCCATTGACAAGGTCTTTCCTTTAAATGTTTGGGGTTCCATGAATAGAGAAATTCTCAACTGCTCATCTGTGATCTGAAGAATTTCATAGAATATGTGCTTTAGGCTACAAATTGCTTTTTAAATGTTATTTTTGAGGCTAGGGAATGCTACTGGCACTTTTACTGAATCAGTCCACTTCATTTGCAGAGATGTGGACATTTCTTTTAGCCAACTGGCTGGGGATCGAAGGCTTTAACATTTTATTTATTTTATTTATTTATAAAATTTATATCACCGCCCATCTCCCTCCACCAGAGGGACTCTGGGCAGTTAACATTTAAATGAGTCTACCACGGTAGAGATGGGCGGGGATAAATCCAAATAATAAATGTTAAAAGTTAACATTTAACATTTTGCCCCCAACATGACCCTAGTTGGAATTTTATTTTTTTCTTTAGTTTGGTTCAGTTTAATTTTGCTTATTGGTGAGAGACAACTTTAATCCTGCTGTTTCCATTGGTTTCTGTTAAAACTCCTTATTCCACTGCAAATAGTAGGTATAGGGAGGTCTAATTAACCGCCTGGTTGGCTTTGGTTTTTGATATACAGTATATATTTCCTTTTATTTTTTAATTGTAAGCTGCCCAGAGTTACTGAGGAGTGAGGGGCCTCAAAATCAAATAAATAAATAAATAAATAAATAAATAAATAAATAAATAAATAAATAAAATAAATAAATAATCAGAAACATAATGGCAAAGAGTTATGGTTAGGGGAATTGCCTAGCAGTGGAGATACCTTAATCACAAACAGTTAAAACTTTTAACTCTTTAACTCTTAACTCCCTAACCCAATAGAGCAGAGCTTTCCAAACTTTTCATGTTGGCGACACACACCAATGGCGACGGCGCAGCCTGCGGTGTCCTGGTGTGTCGCGCAAAAACCCGGAAGCACTGATGGGGGGAAGCTGAAGAAGCGGCACCCCCGCCAATCAGCGCCCACTGATTGGCAGGGGTGCTGCTTCTTTCAGTTCCCCCCATCAGCACTTCCGGGTTTTTGCGTGACACACCAGGACACCGCAGGTGACACAGTAGTGTGTCGCGACACACACTTTGGAAAGCTATGCAATAGAGGTTATTGGAGGCACACGGGGCATGTTTATTTAAAAGAAAGCATATACCATATGATAAATATCATGTTTGTTTGGCTCTGAGCCAAACGTATATTTAGCCTTAATATTTCAGCCGAGTCTTTTTTTTGTTTTGTTTTAAACAGTGCTTTGCAAATTTCTGCTAGCTTGTTACTCATCTGCACTTCAAAGCATATTTTGGGGAATAAATGCTCCAAGGTGGTACAGCATTTCTTGCTACCGGACTGTTAATTTAAACTTTCTAAAACTGAAATGCTTCAAAGTTACTGCCTTTTGTTTTTCAGTTTGGAAAGCCAGATTTAATGGCCGTTACATTGGCACAGTCCTTAGCTTACAATCTTGGGATCTTCTCAGACAAAAGAAGGTTGCAGAGTGGTAAGAAACATTGTGGTTTGACTTTTTTAATGCAGATGTTTTTTTCTGGCAAAGATATTCTCTCACTTTTTCCTCTACCAGGGCCTTTGTCAGTTTTTGTAATTAAATATGACTTTTTAAAAAGATTACTTGCAAGGTTTGTAGGAATCCAGCTGAATTAACTGGAAATGAACCTTAAAAAATAGGCACAGAATTGGAGATGAAATTCTGTCCTACTTGTATCACAATCTAAGAATTTTAACACCTATTAATTCCAATTTGCCCTAAACTGGAAATGTAAATACTGTATACATTTAAAAATTAAATAAGAATGTAGCATTGCCTGTATGAGAAAGTTAAGAAAAAAGTTCTTAGGAAGTTTTGAGATCATTTATGGCCTGACTCATAGCAATTATTGGTTCCCAAATTGACCCCATGTCAATTATTTACACTTGTTATAGAAGTGCGAAAAGAGTTTGACAATCATTTCTAATCGAAGAGAATATTTGTAGCTCAGGGTTGAACTGGGGAGTCTTTGGTGCTCTCTGAGCCTTGTTGTTTTCATGCAGACGTTTCATTGCCAGGCTAGGCAACATCTTCAGTGCGAAAAGGGAGTGGAACTTGCTGTCTGTTTATCTTGATTAACAGCAAGATTAGCAGCAGAGGAGCAATCAAACAACACAATAGACCTTAATCAAGGAACTATTAACTCAGTCAATCACCCAAACAGCACACAACAGCCCAATCAAGGAACTACCAAGGAGAGTACAAGACCCCCACCAACACAGGCAGGACAAACCAGGGTATATAAACAGACAGCAAGTTCCACTCCCTTTTCGCACTGAAGATGTTGCCTAGCCTGGCAATGAAACGTCTGCATGAAAACAACAAGGCTCAGAGAGCACTAAAGACTCCCCACAATCATTTCTATTCTGCCTTGAAAAAATTGGAAGGAATCCTTGAGAATTCCTTCAACTTCTTAAAAGGCTGTGTGGGTAAATGGATGTTGATAGGCTCATCAATTTATGAAACTGCCACAAAAATCTGAATAATGTATTTTGGGGGGAAACACTTTTTCCTTTTGGATTGATTTTATAAGATATGGGATGCAGCTATTGTGATACACTTACTATGATATTAGTATTCATATTTTTGGAGTAAAAATTTAAAATAAACCATGAATAGTGGTATACATTGTATTTATTTGATTATTTAATTCAGTTTAGTTGCTGCCTGACTCCAAACCAACTTGGGGCAGCTCACAATATAATAAACTGTAAAAACACAATACAAAACAAAACAAAACAAAAAAAGATGGTATCCGTTCACACTATACAAAAATATAGACAAAACACATCCAACAAGGGCTCAATCCATCTTACCCCAAGGCCTGGGAGAACAATCAGGTCTTCTATTCCTTTTTTTAAAAATAATTTTAATAATTTAATAATTTTATTAAAGTTTACAATTACAAAGATAAAAAACTAATACAAACTAAGAAAAATATAGAAGAATAAAAAAAGAGAAAAGGAAAAAAATTAAAAACTGCAAAAAGAAAAAGGAAAAAAATATAAAAGAAAAAAGAAAATATATATATATAAAGAAATAACTTCCCCTTTCATCATGACAAGTACAATTTCAGTAGTTTATCGTGTTCTCTAATACTACAACAAAAGCACTCTTCATCCCATATCTCATCTTTTATTTATAAACAGATTCTTAAAACCTAGTCATGAATTAAATGTCAGCAAAAGTCCATTAAGAGTTACCAGAAATAGCAATCTACAGCAGCGGTCCCCAACCTTTTTGGCACCAGGGACTGGTCGTGGAAGAAAATTTTTAAAAGGACTGGGGGGGGATTTTCAGGCGGGAGCCAATCGCGTGCACCAGGGGGTGGGGTTTGCAGGCAGGAGCCAATCGTGCACACCAGGAGCAGGGTTTGCAGGCGGGAGGCACTCATGCTCACTGGGGGCAGGGTTTGCAGGCAAGACTCAATTGCGCGCACCGGGGGGCGGGGTTTACAGGTGGGAGCCAATCGTGCGTGCCGGGGGGGTTGCAGGTGGGATCCCCGTGGCCCACTTCCTAACAGGTTGTGGCCCACAGGTTGGGGACCCCTGATCTGCAGTATATATTTTAACCTTAATCAAATAAACTAGCTTTATATTCTTTTCCTTTATTTTTAACACAGTAGCTTATCACTTTCTCTAAAAATACAACAAAGGATCTCTTCTTCCCCTACCTCAAGGGTCGGAAATGGCAGCTCGCGAGCCAGATGCGGCTCTTTGGCCCCTTGAGTGTGGCTCTTCCGCAGCTGAACTCACCCCCGCCCCTTCCACGTGATTGGCCGTCTCTCCGAGCGCACTGAGCGAGGCCCGGCGCGGCAGGGAGGCACTGCTGGCCCGGGACACGGCGCTGTCGGAGGCGGCACAGGAGCAGCTGCAGGGGCTGCTGCGGCTGGAGATGGCGCTGCTCCGCAGCATCCAGGCGCTGGGCGAGGGCGCCGGCCCGGGACGTGAGCGGCAGGGTGGCGCAGGGGGCCTGGCCGGGGCGGTGGCGGTGGGGGGACGGAGCCGGCGGAGGTGGCCAGGCGGTAGGACAGGGCAGGCGTCGCTGCTGGGGCTGGTGACAGAGCTGGAGGGAGCGGAGGGACCAGGCGTTCCCGTGGGTGCAGCGCGCGCTCTGCAACCCGCCTTGGAGGCACTCCTGGAGAAGCGGCCGCGGGAGGCCCTCCGGGTGCACCCTCCCGCCCCATCAATCCCCCCACCCCGCCGTTCGGCATCCTCTCCCCCCGCTAACCCGAGCCCTGCGGCGGCCAGGGGAGCCGAGCCAGGCTCGGACCGGAGGCGGCCAAGGGGAGAGCAGGCGGCTCTTCGCCCTGCGCCGCCCTGCCGCTCGCGTCCCGGGCCCACGCCCTCGCCTGGATGCCGCGGAGCAGCACCATCTCCAGCCGCAGCAGCCCCTGCAGCCGCTCCTGCGCCGCCTCCGACAGCACCGCGTCCCGGGCCAGCAGCGCCTCCCTGCTGCGCCGGGCCTCGCTCAGTGCGCTCGGAGAGACAGGCCTGAAGGGGCGCAGAGGCCGGAGAGGGAGCCCCTCCATCTCCCCTTCTCTCCCTGCCTCGCCCGCCCGCAGGTCGCGGAAGCGCAGCCGCCTTGACGTCAGGCGCTGGCGGCACGCGGCATCTTTCGCGTGGGGTCCCGGCTGGTGTCTGCGCTCGGGCGCCGGCGGGGAAGGAGGCACGGGTCCCGTCCGGTGGAGAGGGCGCAGCCTTCCGCTCTCCCGCGCCCATCCTGCCGGCCGGAGGGTGGCAGCTCTTTCTCCGCCACTCCCGGTGGGGCGGCCGGGCCGGGTTCGCGGAACCGCGCCCCTCCCTCCGTGAGCCCCCCGACCCTTCCACGCGATTGGCCCAGCTCCCATCCGCGGGGCTGCTCCGCCTTCGCCAGCCCCGAGCCCCGAGGTCTCCTGGGAAGCCCGTCCCGACTAAAAAGGGAGACAGTTGTGGTTGTGTAGAGCAGTTTTTATTTCACCCCACTGGCTGCAGGGCTCTGCTGAACCTTCCCCTCTATTCGATTCAGCCCCTGCCTCGCCAACTTCACCGGAATGCCAGCCTCGGTGCCCTTCACAGTCACGCCCCCCAGCAATCCTATCAGGGCGGCTGCCTTTGCTTTTTTCAGTTGTGAGAAGCCTCGAGACGCTTCCACACTCCCAATAAGCATCAGCCACCCCAGGCACACTAACTGGAACCCGCCCTGCTTCCCCGCCCCACTGGCAAGTGGCAGCCGCCAGGCCTTCCCTCTATACTCCCAAGGCTTCTTCCCCCCTTCATCATCCCTCCATACTCCTCAAGACACCGCGGGCTCAGGTCATTTCACTAACTTCTCCAGAAGAGAAGCAACTGGAGCAGTCGAACCTCTCTTTCCCTTCTCCTTCTTCCAAACCTCCCCCGCCCCCTTTCACGTGATTGGCTCCCGCCCGCAAACCCCGCCCCCTTCCACGCGATTGGCTCCCGCCCGCAAACCCCGCCCCCTTCCACGCGATTGGCCCCCGCCCGCAAACCCCGCCCCCTGGCTCTCAAGCATTTCAAAACGTCCTCGAGCATGTCAAAATGGCTCCCGGCATAAAAAAGTTTGCCGACCCCTGCCCTACCTTATCTATAAACAAATCTTTACAGCCGCCTTATTCAGTTCTAATCAGCAAAACTCCATTAAGAGTTACCAGAAACAATATGTTGTTATATTATACCATATTGCTTGTCATGATATGGTTAAAATATATAACCTTGATCAAATAACCCCACTTTATCTTCCTTCATTTTAACAATCTTTATCTTTATTCCCCTTGAATAGAGTCCCAGGACTTGATTTCTTTCCATTTTCTCTTTGTGTCTTCTCAGAAATTCCTTCAAAACTTTAACACATCTCTTTTGTAAATCCAAAATGAAAAAGATATCCAAGTCACTCTTCTGATTTGTTATTTGTATATCTCTTTTAATTGTTAAGACATCAGCCGGTTTCATTTGTATATCTAGTGTAACATATTTATCCATATCATTAATGTAATATGTCATTTTTAAATCCACATTTGAATCAGCCTTAGTCTCAGTCTTCTTAATAACAGAAAATCTTAAAAGTAACTTCTGAGTGCATTGGTTCCAAATATTCTTAAATTCATCCCAAGTTAGAATAATTTGCTCCATTCTGTATTAGTGTATCTCTTCTCCTTAGTTTTAGGGGCGTGGTGGCTCAGTGGGTAAGACGCCAGGCTTGTCGATCGGAAGATTGCAAGTTCGGAGGTTCGAATCCCTAGCCCTGCGTGCGGAGTGAGCTCCCGCACTAGCTCCAGCTCTTGCCTACCTAGCAATTCGAAAGCATGCAAATGCAAGTAGATTAATAGGTACCACTTCGGTGGGTAGGTAACAGCGTTCCGCGCATGTCATGCGGCCACATGACCATGGAAGCGTCTTCGGACAACGCTGGCTCTTTGGCTAACAAATGGAGATGAGCACCGGCCCCTAGAGTCGGACACGACTGCACAAATGTGCGGGGGGTACCTTTACCTTTCTCCTTTAGTTATAATATTTTAATTCTTTCTGGTTCCCTCTAGTGTTCAACCTTCAAAATTCCATCTTAACACATATTTTTTTGATCAACAGCATTTTCCTATGGAAAGATTTCTTATACTTCATTTCAAAATGTCTGTCTGTCCATCCATCCATCCATCCATCCATCCATCCCAAACAACTACATTTTCCCACAGGAAAGATTCTTGTAATTAGTTTCAAAATCTTATTTCAAATTCTGGCCCCTTAGTCCGTTTGTAATTTGCAGCAAACTGAAATACTGACAACTTTTTGATTGCATAACTGCAAACTACAAGGCTTCTTTTTCTCTTGAAATATAAGACTCATACAATTATCCTTTGCAAGCTTGCATGATGATATTTATTAATTCTTAGCTTATACATTACTGTGGGTTTTTCCCCATGTGACAATAAATGTATTCAAGCTTTTTATGCATTTCTTTATTTAACATATCTGATATTTGATTGTTTGTTTTTCTGTATTTTGTAACATAAACAGCCAAATGTGATTTGCCTGGTTTATTTAATTTAGGTGAATGCAAATGTGAGGATACATGGTCTGGATGTATAATGGGAGATACTGGGTAAGACATTTCCTTTCAGAGATTTCTATGCAGTGGAAATGTAAATTAGCAGATGGTTATTGGAAGAAAAGTTGTGGTCATTCTATGGTATTCAAAGGAGAAATAAACACAAAGTTGCTAACAGAAAAATGATATGCATATTGCTCATTTGACACTAATGCATGAATTAGTCAATTAATGCATGGTTTATTAGCTTCAAGAGCCAGGTTAGTGTAGTGATTAAAGCCACTGAGCTAGAAACTGGGAGACCATGAATTCTAGTCCTGCCTTAGGCACGAAGCCAACTAGGTGATTCTGGCCCAGTCACTCACTCTCAGCCCTAGGAAGAAGGCATTGAAAACCATTTCCACAAAAATGTTGCTGTGAAAACTGTGTGGACTTGTCTAGGACTCTCCAGGAATCAAGAGTGACTTGAAGGCACAAGTATAAATATTTTACGTATACAGCTTCAGTATCATATTTGTATAAATGATTGTGAATCCCAGTGATTGATTATTAACTAACTAATTGTTAAATGAGGGGGCGTGATGGCTCAGTGGTTAGGATGCCAGGATTGTCGATCGGAAGGTCGCAAGTTTGGAGGTGCGAGACCCGAGCACTGCGTGACGGAGTGAGCTCCCGCACTCACCCCAGCTCTTGCCAACCTAGCAATTCGAAAGCATGCAAATGCAAGTAGATTAATAGGTACCACTTTGGTGGGAAGGTAACAGCGTTCCGCACATGTCATGCCGGCCACATGACCGCGGAAGCATCTTTGGACAGTGCTGGCTCTTCGGCTAACAAACGGAGATGAACACCAGCCCTTAGAGTCGGACACGACTGTGTGGGGGAACCTTTACCTTTACTAATTGTTAAATGATTTATTATTAACTAAATAAGCTAAGAAAAGAAGATACAGGATCCAAAAATGGCTCAAGTTTGTGCTCTTTTGAATAAACAACCTATGTTATTCCAGATAATAGCTCCTGGCATTCTCACTCCTAGGAAACTGGGATATGTAGTTCAGCATCATCTGGAGCGATATGTGTAGGCTACCCTTCTCTAGCAGGTTGCCCCCTGGGTCCTGATAGACAGTTTTAAAAGAACTTAAGACAAATTTATGGCACATAGGCTGCTTAACAGGTATTAATTACAATAACTGATTGAAACTTCCACATTTGGGGCTATTCCAGAAGCATAATGGATCTGAATCTGGAAGAGGTATAAAGGTCTCTGGGATAAGAATCTCTCTGTCTGATGAATAGTATCATAGATTCTGAGAAGATAACATACTAGGCTGGCAAATTACCTGAATCCTGGTTCCAGTATTTGAGAAGATTTCCTTTCCACAAAGACCTTGACTTATGAAGGTCATGCCACCATTGTTGTCAGACTCAGAGGATTCTAGCTTAAATACAAGTGTGTCCAAAATGCTCCCAATGTTGTTAGAATTAAAAGTTCTCCCATAGTAAAATACAGCACAAGTTTAAACTGCCATCTGGGTTTCTGTATTAGAAAGTAACATTTGTGCCTGCTCAAGGATGTTTGACTAGACACTTGTATTCATAACACCTGTTTCATGTAGCTTATAGACAAGTAAAAGCCTACATTGCATTTGCTGTATAACTTTATTTCTGTACAAAGTATTTTATACAGAGTATTTCTGTACAAAGCTTAGAGAAATGGGAATGGCAGCATCAATAAAGCCCAAATTTAAGATTGCAACTGTATTCTGCTTCAACTCAACCATGTTTTTTAGTGTTCCATATAATTTGCAGTTATGAGACTAGAGAAAAGAGGAACTTAATTAAAATTGTCTAGACTATTGCCCCAGAAAATTCAGAGTCATTTGGATAGTTCATCTGTTTTTTACCTGGTCATGAAATAACTTAGTGGCCCAGCTGCAAAAGTCCTTTACAATGAAATAACTTTTTAATTCTGTAGAAACTAGAAGAGAGAAATGGACTAACTGGTTTCTTTCTTGATCACAGTTATTACCTTCCAACCAAGTTCTCCAAATGTGATATTGAGGAGTATCACGAATTTTTAAATAATGGAGGTGGAGCCTGCCTTTTCAACAAACCTTCCAAGGTAATAACAAAAATGGATTTGTTTGCAGATTTTTCTCTTTGGGTTCTTAACACAGTCTCATGACAGTTGTGTTGAAATGTTTGAGAGTAAACGTATGTAAGTTGTTACAGTAATGCTTATTTTTTTATTGATTTTTCTAAGCATTGTAGAAATCAAGGATGCCCAAGTTCTTTTGATCAAGAATGGCATTTGATCTCTGAATGGTATAGCTATCCAAAAATAGCAGATGGTCACAGAAAAAAAACAACCCTAAATTTATTTTAATATTTAAATTTTGGTAAGATTAAGAATGATTATTCAGTGGAAAGTTTGGATGAAATCTAGTGGGTCTAATCAAGGGTCATAGTATAGATTCTGAAAGATAAATTCCTGTCTACAGACTCATAATCTATTATTTATTTAAATAATTTTTATAGCCACACATCTCACAAACAATAACCCGTGACACCTGAGGTAAACAATATGTCCCAATCATCAAAACCACATCAACAGCAGAGCTTGCCTAATCTCCTTGCCCAGATGCCTGGGGAAACCAGGTCGTCAGAGCTTTACGAAAGGATGACAGGATCGGAGCCATCCATATCTCCAGGGGGATGCTGGTCTAAACACTGGGGGAAAGAAGTGAGAAAAGAGGGCAACAAAGATTGGAACAGAAGATGTTCTCTAACAGGCTGAATAGGCTGAAATGCTCGGTTCCAACAGGTATTCTTTGTGAGATGGATGTTGAAGCAAGTTCTCCAGCAGCAGTTCCTTTCCTGGCTGATATTCTTCCTAGGAACAAGGGGATGCAGCCTTTCAGGAGCTCTTGGTCCAGCTCCTTAAAGTGGCTATCCACTCTAGCCAGTCACTCTGAGGGGATGTAAGGTTGCCATATGGCCAAGACGTTTTGATGTCTGCCCTCACAGGCAATCTCTGTACCCATCTCATAATGCACTACTCTGCAGGCCCCCACAGAATGACGTTTCTAGGGTAGTTGGCTGGATGACTGGTTGAAGAGGGTGCATTTGTACTGCTAACATCTAGGAAGGGGCATGTGAGAGGAAACAGTGGGGAGCAATGGTGAGTTTTTGCCCTACTTCAAATCCCTAGCTAGCCCTGGTCAGTGAATAAGGCCTGTGTGTACAGCCTTTCAGTTCTAGTCTGCTTCAGAATGTCTAGTCTGCAACTGCTACTTTGAGATGAATGTATCTTCCCCCCCCCACTTTTTTTAAAAAAATAATGTATACAGTATTATGCCACATCTGCACTGGCTACTAGGTTAAACTGCCCTTTGCTGAGACTATCTGCTCTGTGTCCCATTGCAATCCCTTGTCCTGCCAAGAACTCACTCCTAATTTGTTAGGACGGGTACTAAAAAGATCAGAAGCAAATAGCCTGAAACCAGACTAACAAAGTAGAAATCTTCCCCTCAGAAATAGGAGGCTTTTACACCACATGGGTAGACAAAGAGGTGTAAAAAATAAAGCTTGAATTCACTATAAATATGGTTTGCATTTTATACTTGGCAGTCACTGGTATTCTTTCTTAAAAGTTTTTCTAATTCTTGCAATATTCTTGCCTATCAGAGACATGCATCCTTGAATCACTGCCTGCTAAGCCTGATATAAACGTTTTTGTGTTATAGCACTACAGCAGGGACAATGGTTGATTGTGGTCCTGGAACTTTTCCCCCCAGTAAACGCAAATCTGAAAACCAGGGCTTGCATACAAGGAGATGTATAGTACCCATTTCTATAATTGCAGCTGCATCTTTTCTGTCCATCCAATAATGGTAATCTGCCATCTATCATCATGTATGGTGACCTGCTAATATGCTACATTTCCAATGTTTGCTTATTTTTGTATTATAGCTCCTTGATCCTCCGGAATGTGGCAATGGTTTTGTTGAAACCGGGGAAGAATGTGATTGTGGTGCTCCAGCAGTAAGTCTAACATTGCATAACTTATTAGGGGCAGCTCTTCCATTTTAGTTAAGAGGCTGTTCCTAATGAATTTAGATAACCAAAAAGCCCCCCCCCCCCGTGACCTTTCTGCTATTGTTCTAGTGAGCCACTTTTAAAAAGAAACATTTTTTGCGTATTATGCACGTAGACATATTAGTGGTGACAGAGGCAGGGGAGGCAATGATGTCAAAATGATGGGAGTGACCAAGTGATCAAAACCTTGCCCCTTTTTATGTGTGTACATTGTGTCTAATATAATTAAAAGAGTTGGCACTTCGATTGCCTGGTTGTGTCCACTAATTTGATGTCATTGACACACACACATCCCATAGATGCCCCTGGATGGAGTTATTTTGTAAGTGTTTTCAATGCATCTAAGAGTAAGTGTGCAAAAAAGGAAGGGACAGGGAACAAAAGGAAAAGTTCGTTGGTACACCGAGTATTCAGCCACATATGTCTTTTTTGTGAAAATGGTTGGAAGATTTCGAGGCATTTCAGAGTCTAGCTTTCTATTCGAATTGGGAGCAATGGCAACAGAAAAACACAACAGAAAGAAGTTTGTGTTATATCTGTATTATAGACTACTGACACAAATCAGAATTTCATGGTTGTTCTAAATCTGCTCTTGACTGTGCTGTCAGCCCTTTAAGGTAGGCCAGGTCAGAAACAGACTCTACAAGGACTCCTGGATCTCTACTTTATTGTTATAGGGTATCTCTTTCTTAGACTCACTACTTGCCTTTTTTTAAATTAATTTTTATTAAAGAAGTTTTTTAAAGAATAAAAACAATACAATTTTTTTTAAAAAGTAAAGTAAAAGTAAAGTAAAAAAGTGGTAAGTAAATAAGAAAGAAATAAAATAAAGAAGACAAAAAATAAAAAAAATATAAAGGAGTGGCTTCCGATCTTCTCTACAGCAGTTATAAATGCATTTATATTTTATCCCCTCTCTCTCTAAGGTTACATCACACTTACTACTTTCCCAAGGCTGGGATTTTGTTTATGGTCTCTTTTATTAGTTATCAGCTCTGCCTATCTTATTTCTGCCTCCCTCTACATATGGTGAAGTCTGCCTCTTTGTTTACAAAAGAGAGCTCTTTATTCTTATTTTCAGGGGGCTTGATCATTTATTTTGATTTCTCTTGCAAGCATATTTGTGGGATGAGCCAGAGACTGCTATTCCTTGTTTTCTATTACACATCTTTTTCTATCACTCCGCAGACTCCCTGGCTGGAAACCCAAAGAGAGAAGTTCCTTCATGAAGCTTTCCATGGAGAGTTAGCAAAAACTTTGGCAGCCAGGGAGACTGCAGGCTGCTGTAGAGAGAGGATTGTAGAATGAAAGACAAGACAGTCACACATACTCCTTGGCCACCTTACAACTAATTGCAAGACACATATTCCACCCAAGGGAGTGTCGCAAAGAAATTCCAAAAGCTCTCCCAACAGACTGGATGAGAACTGGTAGAAAAGAACGCAAGATAGTGTTTTGTACATCACTTCTTTCAGCACTTCAGCATGTACAGTATAATGGAGGCTTCCATGTCATGAATTAAGAGCGACATAGAAATAGAACAGAACAGAACAAACTTTATTACCATCAGTGACCAGTGCAAGAACAACGTAAGAATGGGTGGGAGAGGAGAATTTCATTCATATTCATATCTGTCTTTCATAATTTAGCTTCCAAATAGGTGGGGGTTGCAAGTTTGGCCAAAGGCTTTGGGAATTGTAGTAAAGGAGGTCAGGTTGGGGGAATCTGCTTTATAGAAAGCAGTGCTCAAAATGCTGCCAGTTATGAATACAATCTTCCCTTGTGCAAGTTCATAAGTGGATATCTTAGTATATAGCCCAGTGGTGGTCTCTCTCTTACTTTGGCAGAAACATGCCCCTCAGTGCACTATATATAGTTCTCATTCCTCACACCCTGCCAACTAATTTTAGAATAACCAACTTAAGGTCACTGAGTGAACTGTGGGGGTTGAATAAAAAGTAATGCCTCCCACGTTATAAGTTGTCAATAGACGGCAGTACTGATACACTAGAACAGTGTTTCTCAATCTTGGCAACTTTAAGATATGTGGACTTCAACTCCCAGAATCCCCCAGCCTGTCCACATATCCTAAAGTTGCCAAGATTGAGAAACACTGCACTAGAAGCTCTGTGGTGTTCTGCAGCATATGTTCTGGTGGGAAGTTGCTGTGAGAAAAGGTTGTGTTGCTGTTGTTTGAGAAATGGAAGTCTGTGGTGAATACTCGTCAATACACTTTAAGCAAGGTGCCACAGTAGATTTTTTGACTGCTGAAGATGTCCCTCTGATTATCCCTAATTAAAATAATGGAGGTGGAGGCATTACTTTTCATTCAACCCTTGTATACAAGTGAGAAGGGAATTGAACCAATGCCAACATGAACACCAATGTGCTCCTTCCTTACTTTTCTGGAATTCTCCCTCATGCTATCAAAATGCTGCAGGGGTTTTTTTTGTAATCCGAAGTTTGCATGATATACAGAGTAGGGAGGCTGGTGAAGTTGTTTCTTGTCAAGCTGCCGCGTGATCCTGTCAAACTGCTGTTTTACAGTTGGTTCTACTCCCCAGGAATGTCTTGCTGAAGGTGGAGAATGCTGCAGTTCCTGCAGTCTAACTGCTAACTCTCAATGCAGTAATGGACTTTGCTGTAGAAAATGCCAGGTATGTGCTGGAATGATTTTTAAAAAACACCCTTGTTTTAAGGAACTGTTTGTTACATGAGGTGATGAATTGGTTGAAACAGAATCTCATTTAGTACAATGCCAGAAGCTGTAGTTGTCCACCTTGCCTTCCCAAACTTTATTTGTATGTTTGTTAGATTTATATCCTGCTTTTTATATAGGAATTCAAGGCATTATACATGGTGCTTCCTCCTTCTGTCTTTTCCCACAAGTCTGTTGAAGTAGTCTGACTGGCTGAAAGTCACCCAGTGTACTTTTGTGTCATGTTGGTCTACTACCTTAACCACTATACCACACTGGCTGTTTTTATGACTCTGTTGTATAAACTTCATGTTAATCTTGTGAACTACGTAGAACAGATTTTCCCAACAATAAAAATGCTATAAATATAACTCCCATAAATATAGAAGCACCAGATTAAGGAAGGTGCTGGTAAACATTTGTAATAAAAGGGTAAAAATTGATCTTGGTAATTAATACAGGAAAATTGGATTAAAAACATTATTTATAACTTCTATATTCAAACTTTTGCAAATATATAGATGCTCTCACATACTAATTTTTCTTTTTCAGTTTGAACCCAAAGGTGTAGTCTGCAGAGAAGCTGTAAATGATTGTGACATTCCAGAAAGCTGCAAAGGAGACTCCAGTCAGGTAAAGTTCATTTAAAAAAGAAAAAAAAATACAATAATATAATTTTAGGATAAGTTATATTCAATGAAAAGTGAGATTTGAAAAACTTCTTAAAAATTAATTTTCGATACTGTAATTTAGCTTCTAAAGTTATCTCACTAACCAGTTTATTATTTAATTCATTCTGCTTTATCTTTAGTGCTCTCCAAATCTCTATAAAATAGATGGGTATTCATGTGATAATGAACAGGTACGTATAACGTATCATTCCGTTCAATTTTTATTATCAGAGTATGAAGCAGAATTCATCCTAAGGCCAAGTTGAGATTCTGAAAGGCGATCGCATTCATAGTTTTCTGTGAAGGACTCAGCAAAGTGTCCTATCTGTGATTCATTTGGTACAGTGGGAGCATTCAATGATAGATTGATGCCGCCTTCTTACGATGAAGAGAATAATCATGTGACTTAAGTTTAAATATCAGGGTCAGGACTGCCATATTCCTCCCCAGTTGGTTTCCTGTTGCTCAAGACGAAGTTTCAGTTTAACTGCCTTTTGTCTCTTCCTCTCATTATTCAAGATCCCTGCCTTATTGTCTCTTCATGGTTTGAGTCAATTCTGTATGTTTATTATCACATCTCTTTTCTCGAGCTGTAACTCCAGTGCGAAATATACTTCTGCAAGGTCTATAACCAAGAAAAAAATACCCCTTCATTTGCTAAGTGGCACTAAACTAACAGAGACACTCTTAAATGTGTATCATTCGTGCAGCAAGGAGCGTCCATGCTTTAGAACAGGGTTTCTCAACCAGGGTTCCGTGGAACCCTAGGGTTCCGCGAGAGGTCACTAGGGGTTCCCTGGCAGATCACGATTTATTTAAAAAATTATTTCAAATTCAGGCAACTTTACATTAAAGAGGTAAGTTTCATTCTTTATTTTTAGTTTAAGAACACTGTTAATGCATATATACAGGCCTACACGTGAAACAAATACAATAATTTTGTAATTTCTGGCCTATATTTGAGCCTGAATATGCAGGGGTTCCCCGAGGCCTGAAAAATATCTCAAGGGTTCCTCCATGGTCAAAGGTTGAGAAAGAATGCTTTAGAATGTTGATACATCAATGATTTTTTTAAAGTCCCATATGTGAAGAAAAATAAAGCTGAACAAGTAAGACCTGTTGAAGTTTCTAACTTGTTCCCCTTGGTATGGAAAGACAAAATGTATTTTTAACAATGACCACCAGATAGCAGTACAACTGTACAAAACTGATTCCAGCTTTTAGCACATAACTGAAATAGGAGGATGTTCTTCTGATCAAATGGAAAATTCTTCCCAGAGCCTTGGCAATCAGAATTTTGTCCAAGTTGGGTTCCTTGTTAGAATTCATGACCATTTCTCCTCCAGATCTGGAACTTCTCAGCTGATATAAAAGAGAGACATCTCTATCAGTATTGTTCTAACATCTTTTGAGGTGGCTATAGAATACATAATTACTTCAATCTGTAGCTTGAATCATGTCAACTGGATTTCTATTTTCTCAGTGGAAACGTTTCGCTCCTTATCCAAGAAGCTTCTTCAGTCTGAGCAAAGTTAGTAAGGGAATCCTTAAATATGTTTCTAGGGTGGCTGTGTGACCTTGCACCTGGGGCTAGGTCATGGTTATTTTTGAGATGTTTGTTTCTAAGTCCCTTTATCATCTAAAGGAGGATCGTTAAGATTACCCTGCTGCTGTTGAGCTTGTGAAATGGTCTTAATCTTCCTAGGCACAGAAGACAAAGCAGGAAGGAAAATAGGGGAAAGATTGTGCCTGAGGCCCCCACCTCTATTCAAGGAAGGATTTTCCAAGTTGGCATAAATGGACTCCTTGACCCCTCTCTCAAACCACCTATCTTCTCTGTCTAAAATGTGAACATTAATGTCCTCCAATGAGTGTCCTTTTTCCTTTAGATGAAGATAAACTGCTGACTCTGGTCCTGTGGTGTTACTTCTCCTGTGTTGGGCTATCCTCCTGTACAAAGGTTGTTTGGTTTCTCCAATGTAATGTTCAGAGCACTCCTCACTGCACTGGATTGCATACACTACATTGCTTTTCTTGTGTTTTGGAGTTTGATCTTTGGGGTGTACAAGCCTCTGTCTCAGTGTGTTGGTGGGTTTGAAATATACAGGTATGTGGTGTTTGCCAAATATCCGTTTTATCTTTTCAAACACACCAGCCATGTAAGGAATGACCAGCACCCTTGAAAGGAGAAACCATCTCAACCCAAACCAGATCTGCCATCTTCTGGACCTGTGTCTTAACACCACTTATTTCTCATATAGAGGTGACTTTTACAGACAAAAACAAGGCTGTGCCATGGGTTCTCCTGTGTCACCCATTGTGGCCAATTTATACATGGAAGAAGTGGAGAAGAAAGCACTCAACACATTCCAAGGAACGGTGCCCACCCACTGGTTCAGGTATGTGGATGACACCTGGGTCAAAATCAAGGCCCAGGAAGTACAGGCCTTCACGGACCATATAAACACCATAGATGCCAACATTAGGTTCACCAGAGAAGACACCAAGGACAACAGACTGGCATTCCTAGACTGTGAAGTCCTCATTGGGACCGGTGGCAAGCTAGAAATAGGGATCTACAGGAAACCCACACACACAGATCAATATCTGATGTTTGACTCCCACCATCCACTGCAGCACAAACTAGGAGTCATCAGGACATTGTCACACAGAGCAGAAACCATCCCCACCTCCATGGATTCCAAAAAGAATGAAAATCAGCACCTGAGAACAGCTCTGAAGGCCTGTGGATATCCAAATTGGGCCTTCTCTAAATCTAAGTCTACCAGACCTAAAACAGCGACAGATAGGGCTGAGACTCAGAGTAAACGGAAGAACCTGGTCATTCCTTACATGGCTGGTGTGTTTGAAAAGATAAAACGGATATTTGGCAAACACCACATACCTGTATATTTCAAACACACCAACACACTGAGACAGAGGCTTGTACACCCCAAAGATCAAACTCCAAAACACAAGAAAAGCAATGTAGTGTATGCAATCCAGTGCAGTGAGGAGTGCTCTGAACATTACATTGGAGAAACCAAACAATCTTTGTACAGGAGGATAGCCCAACACAGGAGAAGTAACACCACAGGACCAGAGTCAGCAGTTTATCTTCATCTAAAGGAAAAAGGACACTCATTGGAGGACATTAATGTTCACATTTTAGACAGAGAAGATAGGTGGTTTGAGAGAGGGGTCAAGGAGTCCATTTATGCCAACTTGGAAAATCCTTCCTTGAATAGAGGTGGGGGCCTCAGGCACAATCTTTCCCCTATTTTCCTTCCTGCTTTGTCTTCTGTGCCTAGGAAGATTAAGACCATTTCACAAGCTCAACAGCAGCATGGTAATCTTAACGATCCTCCTTTGGATGATAAAGGGACTTAGAAATAAACATCTCAAATAACCATGACCTAGCCCCAGGTGCAAGGTCACACAGCCACCCTAGAAACATATTTAAGGATTCCCTTACTAACTTTGCTCAGACTGAAGAAGCTTCTTGGATAAGGAGCGAAACGTTTCCACTGAGAAAATAGAAATCCAGTTGACATGATTCAAGCTACAGACTGTTCCACCTGGACTGAGAACCTTCATCGACATAATTACTTCAACCAGCATACAGCCTACAATGCCTCGCCATTATTGTGGACACCAAAAAGGCCTGCTCATTCTGCCAAAGGATAGAAAACTGTCAAGCAGCTAGTCGTGTCTGCTCTCAGTGTGTGAGACTGTTGTTCCCCTTGGTATGGTTAAGTTGCTGTGAGAAGAGGCATCCCAACCCAGATATGGGGGCTGTTGGGAGGAATCATTTGAAAGAGACTCTGACTTAACTGGCTCACTATAGGTCTGCCTGGGAATTTACTCTTATAGTTTTCAAGGTTATATTTTCACCCCTGACTAGGATTAAAAATTTATGTGGTTCTCATTTCTGGGGTTTTCCAGCTACATGGAGCTTGATATTCAGATGATCAGATCTCATGACTCTCATTAGGCTCCGAAGTTAGATTATCATCTGCATAAACTCAGTATCATGGATGAGATTTCTCTTCCATTCTCTCAGTGGATGCTCTTCCAGAACCTAAAACCTCAAAGAACCTCAAGACGCTTAGCAATTCCAGCAAAGGCAATGAGATTTCTCATGTATAGGGCTCTATCCAACAGTAGGGATATATGGCCCTCTTACTAGGTCTAATTCACCATAGATGCCAGCCTCCCGATGGGAATATACTGCCTAGGTTAAATAGCCCAGGGAATCTGGAAAAGAGGAAGCCTAAAGGACCATAAACTTCCTGGAACTATGAGCAGCATGACTTCCTCTGAGCAAGTTCCTCCTAAAAGGCTGCACATCCTCCTCCTAATAGACAATGTAACCACCAAAGTTCACATCAGGAGGGAGGGAGATAGCAGATCAAAGCAGCTGATGAAGGGGTAGCAAATCCTCTATATTGTGCAGAGGAAAACGTATCATCTCTCACAGTGGAACACATCTAGAGAATCCACAACAAACAACAGACTGATTCAGCCACAAGGAGTGGGATTTTGGTGAATGGTGTTCAAACAAATTGTGTTCTTCAGAGGTCCAGTGATGGATCTCTAGCAGCCCCCATTGTGACAGATTGTGAAGAGACTGAGAAAGGAATTGAAGAAAGAATAGACATAAATAATCAAGACATAGAAGGCAAGTCCGTTGGCAGCTTATCTCATAAAGACAACTCAGCCCAGGTAGCAAGAACTGGGAAAAAGTTTTCCAAATAATTCAAATAGGACTCTGCCTTAATGAGGGTGGGAAATTCCTCATATGATGTCCAAGTTTATGTATTGTAAACTAGCATTAAAAAAAACTTATGAAATCTGTGCAGTTCATACTTCCTTGATCTTGTCCAAGGGGATAGGCCCTGTTATTCTGCATAGGGCCTGCCATCCACCAATCACCAGATGGAGCAATTCATCTCATTTTCTGATCTATGGAACAGAAGCAATAAACATCTTCAATGCCACCTGGTCCGGAGACAGTTGCTTGAGACTGATGTTTTGTAGCATATAAGGGCCTATTAATTATTGTTAATTGAAATAATAATAAATAAATAAATGTAGTGTGGACACTTCACAAGCTTTGAGGAACATATTGGCAAGCATGCTGCTGCCCCTGGTGTTGGGAATCTAGATCAGTGTTTCTCAACCTTAGCAACTTTAAGATGTATGAATTTCAACTCCCAGAGTTCCCCAGCCAGCACGCACATCCTGCAGCACATTGGCTGGGGAATTCTGGGAGTTGAAATTCATACATCTTAAAGTTGCTAAGGTTGAGAAACACTGATCTAGATAGTTCAGGTAAAAGAGAGTTCCAGAACACCAATGCCTGGACTTTGGAACAATTATGGGATTTCAGACAGACTGCAAAAGAGCTGTGAGCAGGATTGTTTAGAACAAAATCATGAGAAGGAGCAGTAAAGGAAGGAAGCTTCATGGATTTTTTGGTTGCTTAATTGCTTTAGATCCATTGAATAAAAGACAGCTAAATATAAATAGGGTAACTGAATATACAGTATCTCTTGTAACTATGACACAGTTGTGAACTCTTTTGACATATTAAGAGGGTAGTAATGATTTTTTTAAATTCATCAATTCAAAGTCAAATGAGTTTAATGGAGGGTTGTAATCAGATATGCCATGCTAGATATTTGTATCTCTGGGAAACTGCCTTTAATTGAATTAGTGTGTGAAAGCACTCAGTCCTAAATCCAATTAATAATAGCAATTACAACTCTTGTAATTTCCACTAGTTTATTCCTAGTTCCACTGTTTTCTCCAGAACAAAATGAAAACTTTTAAATTCATGTCATAATTCTTGAGTAATGTTTAAGCAAAATAGAAGGCACAGAAATATCTATGAATGGAGACCAATCACATCTATGTTCCTCTGTAACAAAGAATAGAGAAAAGCAATTGCTTTTCTGAGTGCTGTGGCCTTTTGTTTTGTATCTATAAGCACTTGAAATTAATAGTATATGAACATGAATGAAATTGTATGTTAAGTCTGCAATCCTTAATCTCACTAGTCAAACTGACTTTGGCAGTACATGCCTGAACATGATTACTTCCGTGGGTAGAAAAAAGATAAGCAATAATTATTTGTTGAACAAATATTTACCAAATATGTTTATGACTTTTTGGCGTCTCTCTTTAGGGCATTTGTTTTGGAGGAAGATGCAAAACAAGAGACAGACAGTGTAAATACATTTGGGGAGAAAGTGAGTAATATCTTTAAACTCTCAAATTGTACCTTTTGTTTCTTCTGAGAACTTGCTCACTACGTATGGTATGTTTTCTCCTCCTCCCAAAATCCGGTGCCCTTCCAGACCATGCCAAATGTCCTCAGGACAATGTTGTTCCAGAGGTGGTTTGGCAGTTTCTGGAAGTAGATCCTCTGAAATGGTCTGAAGGTGGTTCAGACTCAGAAACCCATTTCACCTGGAACACCATGTCTAAAGTACCTCAAACCACTTATGGTTTGGAGAATTTACTTTCAGGAACTGCCAATCCACCCCAAGGATGGAATGGTCTGGAGTTCTCCAAAATGTTCCATTTCTGAATTGGTGAGTTTTGCACATCCCTACCTATTAGCATTTTGCCATTTTCTCTGAGCAACTGATAATACTTTTCTCTTTTCTTTCTTATGAACTTATCTAAAGAAGCCCTTGTTGTTCTTAGCATCCTTTGGCAATCTCAGCTCATTCTAAGCTTTCATTTTTCTGATACCATTCTGCAGTTCCAGGCTACCTTTCTTTATGACCCGTTCCTCTTTATACCTCTCATGTGTTTTCAGACCTTCATTAAGCATGTTGGCTTTTTCTGTCCTCCATTCTTTTTAGCCTAATTGGAATTGTTGGCAATTGTGTTTTTAGTAACTCCTTTTTAGAAATTCCCACCTATCTTCAGTTCCTTTTCCCATTAGCTTCCCCTAACTCAGAACCTATTTATCTATTTATCTTTGTTCTGAGTTTATTAAAATTCACATACATGGAGCTGGAGGACTTTCAAATATCTGGTTAATCTATAAAACACTTTAAACTGGAGTCAGAAACAAATTCAACAAAACAAGCTGGAGCATTTTCTCTTTCATTTTCTTTTCCTTTCAATATTTCTGCCATGCTGGCTGTGGCATT
The DNA here is from genome assembly GCA_023362775.1 of Charina bottae. Classification (NCBI taxonomy): domain Eukaryota; kingdom Metazoa; phylum Chordata; class Lepidosauria; order Squamata; family Charinaidae; genus Charina; species Charina bottae. The sequence continues at coordinate 44,391,968 of JALMGJ010000007.1, read as the reverse complement.
ATGGGACTTTAAGTTGAATACAAGTAAATATATCAGGTTGGAGAAGGCTAAATTAGATGGCATGTTTTTAGACACAGTCTCATGTTTTTTTTTAATGCCCCATCAGCTTCTTATATTTTATTTTTAGGTATCTAAGAAAAAATAGTTGAGAGAATATAATTTGTAACTTTAACTTGAACCGAATATTTACATTTACAGTGTTGAACTGCTAACTCCAACCACACATCATTATCTTTTTGAATATGTTTTTGTCTGCAGGAGTGACAACTGCTGATAAATATTGCTATGAAAGATTAAATATAGAAGGAACAGAGAAAGGTAGCTGTGGCAGAGACAAAGATACTTGGATTCAGTGCAAGAATGAGTAAGTCAAGCCACTCTGTTTATATGGTATAGTATCTGTATTCGTGTTCTATTAGGGCTTATAAGTTTCTTTGCAAATATTCCTTTTCACTTTTAAACCTACATGCTTATCTATGTAGTAGTGATTCTTATCCCCACTGCATCACTTGTAACATATTTGTTCCCCTACTACTTCCTCTCTACCACCCTAAATGGGTAATTATGAAATCGGGTGACTAGAATCTTGTGTCTTTGTTTTGAATGGACTTTGATACTCCATTAATAGCAGGTGGTATATAGTTACTAGGAATAGCATTAAGGTTGCACTGCTAAATGCAAGTCTAGAAGCCTGTAGCCTAGAGAGTTACACATGCACCCATAACCCACTCACATCTTTTACTTCGGCTTTTCCAGAAGAGGTCAGGCTTCTAGGAGGTGAAGCTTCAAGCTTCAATTGTGCCTAGTCTCTCTTTTTTTTCCCAGAGGGACTGTAAAAAGCTTCATAGTAGCATAGAGATTGTTTGCATTAGTATGGGAGAGGTGATTAGAGAATTACTTTGTAGTATATCAGAACTCTTGTAAAAGTTGAGAATGGAAGAAAGATCCATACTTTTGTAAGAGACCAGAAGATGCACCAATATTTTAATGGGGGACACTGGAGAAAAGGAAGAGGAGCAGCAAGGAAAATTGGGGGGCAGGATATCCAGAAACTGGACATCTTTTCAATGGTGTCCTAAACTCTCATGGCACTATTGATTTGTATAAATCTCAACCACAATTTGAATCAATATTGTGCACTGAAGTTACATATAGAAGATAATTCTGCAGAGTAAAGAATTATAGTGGGGATTTCAGAATCAGTAGCAAGCAGTACTGCCACTGGTAGATTCTTCTTCAACCACTTTTTTTAAAAAAAACAAATTTGAGTATTTCTTGGAGTAGAAAATAATAGAAATGTTTCTCTCAGGCTGTTTTTAAAGTAATGACTTGCTTAATGTTTCTTCCCAGAGATGTTCTTTGTGGATATCTACTGTGTTCTAACATTGCCTCTAACATTCCAAGACTTGGGGAACTTGATGGTGAAATCACATCTATTTCTCTCCAGAATCTGGGAAAAACTTATAATTGCAGGTAATCCTTATATTCTGCGTATAAGTTAAATAAGGTGACAATATACAATCTTGGCATACTCCTTTTCCAAATTTGAACCATTTAGTTGCTCAAACTATTGCTTCCTGGTCACCCTACACATTCATCAATAGGCTGGTGTGGTGGCTTGGTCTAGTATACTCATATTTTTAACAGCTACCCACAATTTGTGTTGGTCTTATACAGTCAAACATCTCTGTCCATCAATGAAGAAAAAAAAATAGATATCCTTTTGGAACTCCCTTTCCCTTTCCATTTGTTAGTAGTGTGATCTCAGGTGTCTCTGCCTCTTCTGTTTTCTACATCTGGCAGTTCTCATTCTATATTTTGTTGAGGCCTGGACAGCAAAATCGAACATTATCATTCTAACATGTGAGATGGGTGCAGTTGTTCAGTGGTTTGAACATTCTGAAGCACTGCCCAATTTTGGTTTTGGAATTTAAATGTATCTTTTCCATAGCTGGCTTATAAACCCCAAGTACAACTTGAATTGCATCATTTTGTAATATTTTAATCAATTCAGCTGGTATTTCATCAACTCCTGCTGCAATATTTTCTAGGGTCTATTTAACTTGATGTTCCAGAATGTGTGGCTCTAGTCCAATGATCAAACCTTTATATGTATTATCAGTGTTGTGGTTTTTTACAGTTTACCCATACAACTGCACCATCTTTTCTTTATATTTTCTTTCTCCAGTAGATCTTTGTCTTTTTGTCTTTTATCGTACTCATGTTTCCATAAAAAAATTCCTTGATTTTTATAATTATCTTATATAAATGTCCTTCTCATTCAATTGTTATCCTCAATTTCTTTTCATTGCTTCTTTAGATATAATTCCTTGTCTCTTCTTACTCTTCTGTCAAAGTCAGCATGTATTTGGGGCCATTTTCTTCTCTCTCTGTTGCCTTTTGCTTTCCTCCTTTCCTGAACTATTTTTAGTATATCAGCAAACAGCCATTTCACCTTCTTTTGCTTTTTGCGTTTTGGATTTTTTTTCTTTAATGTTTTATGGTGACATGAATTTCAGTCCAGAATATCTTTGTTGTATTTATGAAATCTAATCCATTACTACTGTTCTTTACCTTCAGTGTATAGTCATATGGAATACTGCTGAGTGCATATCTTGTTGGTTAGATGATTTTGTTTGTTTTATTTAAGCTGTAATTTTTCAAGAAGAGGGCATGATCTGAATCACAGTCAATAGCAGTTCTTTTTGCTGATATGACTATAACTTTTCCATCTTTGCAGACCTTATAGTCAACCCCATTTCAGTGGGGTTATCTATGTGTAGAGTCATATTTTAGGTTGTTGGAAGAAAGCAGTTGCTATAAATATTTATTTATTTATTTATTATTCAAATTTATTCCCCGCCCATCTCCCATATGGGCTTTTCTTGGCAAGACTCTACGAGTCTCTTTCCTGCTTTGTTTGTACACCAAAAATTTCATTTTATTTGAAACTTTAGCATTCCTGTCTACCATAATTAGTTAGACAAATTGTTTTGGTGTTGTGTCAACATGATGTTGAAAATCACCATAGAACTGTTCTACTTCTTCTGCATCTGTGGTTGGAGCATAAATTTGGATCACTATAATATTGTTTGCCTTGCCTTGAACTCAAATAGAGATCATTCTGCCCTAACAACGTAAAGTTTGCTTTTGTTAATGGTTCCCACATTCCCAAATTCCATGTACCAATAGTATACATATCTTTGCAGCATCAGATTACTTTTTGCCTTTGGCCACATCATCAGGTGGTTGTTCTTTTGGCTTTACTCAAGCTACATCACAAACAGCAGTGTTACTCATATTTGCTCTCTGCTTTTCCCCAGTAACTTGATGGATAGCTTCCAGCCTAGGAGGGTCATCTTCCATTATTACACTGAAATTGTGAATGTCCATTTGGTTTTCTTGACAGATTACAGGATAGGTTGCTGTTTCCTTCTCCAGGATTTAATTTGATCCCTCATCCATGACCTGCCCATTATTGGTGATCTTCTGGGAGTGTACACTCCCAACATTATAGCTCATAGCATTATTGTGATGTGATGCCCTTCATCACAGCAAGGTAACAATCCATGAAGTTGTCCTCACAACCCTGATATTCCATGGTTCTCACCCATCTGTCTACTAACCAGGACTGATCCTTCTTAGCTTCCATGACCAGACAAGGTCAGCCAGATACGGTGACCTACTGAGACTTGCATACATACACAGGCACATAATATCTTAATATACAATGATTTGGTTGTGTTTTTGTTAAAAATTATTTTCATTTGATAAAATGTTTCCATTAACTAAATCTTTCTGTTCCATTTGTAGTGGTGGTCATGTGAAGCTGGAGGAAGATGCAGACCTGGGTTATGTAGAAGATGGGACTCCCTGTGGCCCTGATAGGATATGCTGGGATCACAGATGCCTCTCAATGGATTCTTTTAACTTTAGTTCTTGTCCTGGAAGTACAGATGGCTTTATTTGTTCAGGACATGGAGTAAGTTTATTCTTCCTTATGTCTTAGGATGACTTACTTATTCTTTTTGGATATTTAAAGAAGCCGAGCAATGCAGCAACAGATGAATGAAGAATAATGATGAAAGTGCCTCCAGGCTGAGCTCACCTCCAAGTGTGTGCCTCTAAGAGAGAGAAAGTTTGTTTCTGACCTATCAAGAGTGTCTCTTATAGGGAGCGATAATTTCAGCATGTGAATCTTTGTATTGCACAGAAGGGGATAACAACCATTTTTTGCCCCCATAAACATTTTTCTTCCCAATATTTATTTTTTTATTTATTGTGGTATTTATACCCTGCCTATCCCCTCCCTAATGGAGGACTCTAGGCGGCTTACAAGCACATATATACATTAGTTATACAATCACCATTTTAACTGCGCGTGAGGGGAGGGGGTAAGGGAACCGACTCTTTCAGGCTCTGGACTAAAAATCCCAGGATGCCTTGAGCCGGCTGCTGACGTCCTGTAGCTGTTACATCCGGGTCTGTCGTCACCGCCGCCATTCGATCTTCCTCTGATCCTTTCCTCTGGTGGTGCCAACTTCCCGACAGGATGCCAGCAAATTAGCCCACTTAAGGTGGTACCCATTTATCTACTTGCAAAGCTTTTGAACTGTTGGGTTGACAGGAGCTGGGACTAGCAACAAGAGGTCACCTCATTGTGCGGGGTTCGAACTGCAGACCTTCTGATCTGCAGCCTTAAATATTCTTAAATATGTTGTTAAGTCCCCATAGTTTATGTTCTGTTCTCTCCATCCCCCTTTAAAAAAACAACAGTTTGCCTGTTAAACTAATAGGATCAGAAGTTCAGAAGTGGACAGTGTTTTTGGTTGAGGCTGTTACTTTCAAAATACTTATCATTTTCAGCATCTGAGAGCTACAGGATTAAGTGGTATTACCAGAATGAGCAGGGATGAAAATTTTCTATGATTTTTTAAAAAAATATTTTTCTGAGAGGGGAAGCTGAAAAAATAGGTGTGCTAAGTTTTCTATATATTAAAAACACAAAAAAAAAATTCTTGAAAATTTCCATTTTGCCATCAAAATGTCGTGGGGGATCCTGGGGAGGCTCCATAGATTCCCAAAATGGGACTGAAGGCCACATGAGGACCATGAGTTGCAGCTTACGCATCCATGGTCAGCTATAATTATAACCTGTCACACACAATTTTCTATTCAGCTGCAAATCTACCAGATATTACAAACTCATGGTAAGGGAATGAACATGGTTTAAATATAGTATTTAAAATGCTACAGGGTCATATGTTGTTCTTCAATAGTTTCTCAAATCCCCAGGAAACATATATTAGGATTCTTCTGTTTTAAATTTGCATCACATTCTATGTAGGTTTGCAGTAATGAAATGCAGTGTGTCTGTGAACAGTTATGGACAGGTGTAGACTGCAGCAAGCACCTCATGAAACCAATAATTGATGGAGAGTTGCCCAATTCAGGTGAGTTATACATCTTTTGTTGCATTGTTATTATTCATGTGAAGTGTCTTGATCATGATCTGTATTAGAAACAAGGGTGTTGATTCTTCATTTAGCATTTTTAAGGAAACATTCTTCCATCATATTTTGGTCCTGATCAAATGTAGTCACATTTATACTGTTATAACGACTGAACAACAACAACAAAAAATATAGAATTAGAAAGAATAACTACCAACATCTATTTTTTACCCTCACCAGCTTGAATCCTGTGTAGCTCACTGCTAATTCAAATGTCCCAGAAATCCCCCCCAACAGTTTACATTAAAAGAAAAAAAGAAATTGTGTAATTTTAACTGGGTTTCTCCAATTGGAATGCACTAAATTCTTGTTTTTGTTTTAATCTAGGTGTCACTAGCACTAATATTATTATTGGTGCTATTGCTGGTACAATTTTAGTGTTGGCTCTCATTATGGGAATAACGGCATGGGGTTACAGGTAAGTAATTTATATATATAGAGAGAAAATTTGTAACCTAAGAAATAAGCTAACTGCTGGCAACATGGGCTAACAAAAAGTAAAGGAGAAAGAAAATATTTCATTGGTTTCACCAGTCAGAAAAGAATGGTAAGAGAGCAGGAAATGTAATGATTCATTTTAAATTAGGTTTAAATTTGTGATTGAATAAAAATTTTCAGTTTTCAAATATATACCTGTTTTTTAACAGACCCAATGGAGAAAATACTACTGCAGAGTTAAAGAAATGATGTGCTCATGATTTTAAACCTATAGAAATCTGTCTCATTTGGTCCCAAAACACTAAGAGTTTAGTGCTTTAGGATCCAAAATTTTAAATCCTGCACATAATTGTACAATTATTATACAATTTTGAATGCAATGCAGAGAATGAAGAAAGAAGAAAAAACACTCCTTTCTTGGTGTTACCGATTGAAGCTGATTTACAGTAGATTCAAGAGAGTAATTAAAGCACTTCTATATAATGTATAACTAACTTAGAGAATTTGCTGCCGTGGATCACAGAGAGGAAGAGATAACAATTTTATTGACAAATGACCTGCCAACAAGCAGGACAAGTTATTAGGGCCCAGTGGGGAAGTTTTAAGACCTTTAAAAAAAAACACGCTTGACCCCTGCAGAGTTGCTAAGCCTAGCCACCACTTTAATTTTCTGCAATCCCCAGAGTCACATCATCTCAAAGGCATGAGATATGTATATGATGCTTAGAACCAGATGTTTGGAATGCTGCTATGGCCTGCTGCTTCTTGCAAGGCACACTGACTGAAGGCATTTTGTCTTGAGTTTCCAGAGACATAGGCCATATGCCTCTGACATGTCAGTTGCTGGTAGGGTTTTATCATGAGGTCCTGCTGTTTGGTTTCCCAGAAGTATCAGTCTTGTCCGTGTGGGAATCAGAACAATTAACTAGAGTTCCAGGCCCTAGAGATCATAAATAACAGTTATGATGCATGTATCTTTGGTTTCAGTAAACATGCCTAACAGCCAAAGTTTCTGAACTCCATTTTTCATGTCAAGTATCTCTTGAGAAGTACCAGAGATTTGTGATTTCCTTAAACTTAGTGGAAATGAAATTGTATGAGTTCATATTCTCCAGGATTTGAAAAGTTTTGAAGAAATTACATAGTTGAATATAAAGCTGAGGCTCCTTTGCATGCACTTTTCATACAGAAAAAAATGTGTCTGCCTTTTTTTTCATGGCAGCAGCATATTGCTTTTCAATATAACAAAAATAGACAAAAAAGTAAAAAATAATATCTGCTAGTATTTTCTTTTATATATTGTGAATCTTTGCGGTTGGATCCTAAGAACTGCTTGCAAAAGTGAGATCTGAGCTCAAACAACAACTTCCCACATCAAATCTCATCTTGTCCCTTAAGTTCTCATGAATTTCTGAAGTAATTTTTCAGTGTGTGCATGGGGGGAGTGGGTGGGCTAATGGTGCAAGATACTGTCATATGAAGAAAAAAGTAAGGATGCCTCCTTCCGTGAGTGAAATGTGCCTCAGAGTTCATAGGATCCAAACATTTCTTTAAAATGCTACGTGAAGTGAAAGCAAATGCCACGTGATAACTCATTCTTTATCTCTCTTCCCTTCTCTTGTAAGAAACTATCGAAGACAGAGGTACGTGCAAACAAAATAATGACCACGTTGTCTCAGAATGCTTGAAATAAAAATCCCTGTTTCTTACTTACCAGGGGACATTGATCCTTAGAGACATTTGTGTGAATCAAAGTACCACAGTTCTCCATTCTGTTCCACCGAAAGTCCTGTTTATATATGGACTTGTCACCATCAAATAATCTAATTTAATTGGTCTCTCTCTTTTTATTTATTTTTAGCACTTCCTTCCCTTGAGTTTATATTTTCTATTATGATTTTTGTTTCTTAGACGGTCATCCACAAAAGTGTAATATCCTAAACCTGTTAATTGTTAAGGTGCTACCAGACATTTTTGGTACAGTAGATTAATAAAGATACTTTCCTCTCAAAAACAGGCCCAATTAACTGGTGGTTCACAGAGTCCCCTTTGTGGGGGGAGATGGGCGGTGATAGAAGTTGGACAAATAAATAAATAAAATGACTTATCAAACACTTTTAGATTATTAGGACTCTAAAGACTTCCCGGTTGAACATGTGAATTTGCCTTTTACAAAGTTAAGATTGTTGGGTTTTACGAACCTTTAGATGGATATATTCAGAAAGTTATATATGATTTCACTTCCAACTGGTGTCCATCACGTTTTTAAATAAAATTTCATGGCTTTTTTTTTAAGCCACAGGTATGTAGAATAAGGATCAGATGCACTGTCTTAAGTCTGATCTGATTTCATGTCACCGCTCGGTATAACTTCTGGAGTCAATGCAAATTGAAGGCATACTTCCTTTCGCTCTGGAATCTTGTGTGCAAAAGAAAGTTTTTATATAGAGAAATTTAAATGTAACACATTTAAGAAATGAATACATTTTAAAATATGGCACTGAATGGAAACTGGTTCTGTCGTCACTATGACCAGTAAGATTGCAAAAATAGAGAGGCAAAAAAAAGCATGAGTTTGTCAAGCTGCTTTTATTAAAATTGTGCCACTTCAACCTGTTTTCAATCCAATAAAGTTCTAAGCAGTTTTGGTTTAGCACTAAACTGAATATCCCTCAGGAAACTCTCTCAAATGCAATTGGTTTTATTACTATTTATTGCATAATTTAAAATTCTGTATGACCTTTTTCTGAAATAACATAATTTAACTGTTCTTTGCATGGAAACCTCAGATAAACTTAATTACAATTTCTGTAGTGAATGTTAATAATTTAAAAACATGTTTTTTCACAGTATTCAAATGAATATTATGGACAGAAGTCTGGAATATATTTTCTTTATACAGCTGTGAGGAAAATAAGGAAAATAAGTTTTTAGATGAGTGGGAAAGGCTAAATCAAATTGGTTAAATCAAATTGTGTGACATAAGGAATTTACAACAGCCTTGAAACTGGCTCTTCACACCAATTTATGGCAACCCTTATCTGGACAATCTTATCTGGACATTCCCATGGCAACCCATGCAAGATGTCCAAGAAGAATGTATCCTCCTTCCTGCATTTGGCACCCCTAAATTACTCCCTCCCACTGCCCTACGGACCTGTTTATTTTCTTCCCTAAGACAATTGCTTTCTTTGAAGGGGGCAGAAAGCAACCTGAGGGATCTATTGCTCATCAGTATGCATGTATCACCTTCCCCTTCCCCTTCCCCTTTCTGAAATGTATAAGTACTAGTGCATTCCTTTTGTTGGTAGGGGAAACACCCACAATCATTTTGCAGATTTCCCCTCCAGTACATACTGAATCAAGAAATACTGCAGTCAGCTTTGGCTATTTTTGCTTTGAGTACTGTGTTGATTCCACATAGCTATGGGTTTTGAAAAACAAAAAAAATCGTAATGGTTCTGTAGCTAAGGGGATGGGAAGAGTGTTCTTTGATGCATTTTTGAAAAAAGAGAGCAAGTGATCTCTTTGGTTTTGAGGACAGGAAGTAGACAAAGCTCTCTGTGATTATAGGTAACATCCAAACAAGATTGAGGAATAACAAAGCCTTCTTAACAGTTTATATCGATTGGCCAGAATAGAGGAAAACAGATAAGTGTGGTCATTGAATGGGACAGAAGCAGGAAAATAGATGTTTCAAGAGGATTCATGACTCCATTCCTAGGGAAATCTAATTTAATTTCATAAAATTGTTTCCTTTAAATATAAAAAAACTTACCCAGCTTGATAGGTGTGTATGTAACATTTTAGAAATTGCAAGGTAAACAGTTATGTATTTTAGAAATACATTTTTGTACTTCTTTAGAGTATATGACTATTTTCCTCTATCATCTGTCTCTTATTTATGTGATTATGAGATGAAATATCTTAACCTCTTGCTAACTCTTTTCTTGTCTGGAGAGAGAGTGAGTGAGTGAATGTATTTTCAGCCTATGCATGTATTCTTTTGTTACTGACTTCAAAATATTTATTATACTTTAGACAAATTCCTCAGGGAGATTATGTTAAAAAGCCTGGTGAGGCCGACTCCTTTTATAGCGACATGCCACCTGGAGTCAGCACAAACTCTGCATCTAGTTCTAAGAAGAGGTCTGCTTTTCTGTCGCATTTTCAGATTTCTACCTGTTCCATCACACATTATTCCATTAGTCAGAACCTTTCATTGTTTTGCAGCAGGTTTGATTCCTTCCTTCCTTTTGTGGGCTGTGTTGAAAAGTGGTGTTCCTCCATCTTTGATTACTGACTGTTACATCACACATTCTGGTGAAACTAGATAGCCTTCAAGAAAACTTTTGGCTGTAAGATTATGTCTGATCCTACTAAAAAAAACCCCACAGGAGTACTCGGCGTAACTAGTTTTTCTCAACCTCTAAAATGGTTTCTTTCAAGCTGAACTTGTCTTCCGTTGATTACCTAGACCCATCTAATACTAATTAGATGCACCTAATACTAATGCCATCTTCATTTTCTGCTTGGAAGTAGCTTATTTGCAGCTGCTAACATGTGTTAGGTGGCAAGAATACATTGTTCCTGTATTCGAACAATGTTTGAAAAGACGGGATGGGGCTTGGCACGGGATGCTGTAATAGTTGCATCCTGCACTGTAGATCTTTAGAGCACGAGCAGGCCTTCCGTAAGAGGACTTTCCAGGGCACTTTCCAGTTCTGTGATACCATGAAAACACTAAAGCCAATTAAATCACCAAAATTGCCTTTATTTTGTAGCTTGTTCAAGTAATCAAAGACAGAGGATTGTTTTACTCATTAACAGTTATAATGGATGAATAAAATGTAAGAATATAAATGTTGTATGTTATCATCAGTTTGCTCTGTTTTTGTTCTTATCTTACCTGGCATTTCCAGCTTACATTTCTCATCTTTATTGATCATGTATGTTTAAAGCAAATCTTTTGACTGGCTGGCTTATAAGATATATCCACAACAATGCTGCATGGAGTAGAATGCTACTTCTTATAATGCTTTCTTGTGCACTTTGATCAAAGTTAATGACAGCAAGATTGTAGTTCACGAGAAGCTACTTTCTACAATGTATTTCTGATGTGATTATGTGTTCAAACAGTTCATTTATAACCAGCTGCCATGTAAAAAGATCGTTCTGTTACAGATCAGGTCATAGAGACATTCAGAGCTCTTTGATTCTGCTAAATTAAATTTAATATCCAGCCTATTAGCTCCTCTTGCAATATTTGAGCAATGAGTGAGCAAAAATTGCTTGGCTGCTTCTGTGAAAAGGAAGGCTAAAGGCATCTACTTCAAATTCTATTCTAGATCCAGAGTGGTGGTGTTGACTAGAAGCACTGGATTGGTATTGTTTCATTTACTGAAAAAAGATATTTCACTATTTTCATATAATGAATTTATCTCTGTGTATTTAATAATCCATAGGCAGATAAGGTCACTTCGATATGTCACTTCATCTTTTTTAGCATCAATAATGATCAAACTGCTTTTAATGCTTTATAAGTGACTACCATTAAGTAGCAATAATAATATGCAGACATTAATTACAATATATGAATGTAACTTTATTAAAAGAAGAAGAAGAGAGAGACATAACCCATCCATATTATTATTCTGATGGTTATTCAAATGAGAAACTGAAATGGAGGAAGAAAGATTTTTGTCATTTGAAAATTATACATTAGCCCATAATTTAAAAAATTATAAAATAATAATAAAAAAAGAGAGCCAGTTTTGTCTAGTGGTTAAGGCAACGGGCTAGAAACCAGGAGACTGTGAGTTCTAGTCCCGCCTTAGGCATGAAAGCCGGCTGGGTGACCTTGGGCCAGTCACACTCTCTCAGCCCAACTCACCTCACAGGGTGGTGGTTGTGGGGAAAAGAGGAGGAGGAAGGAGTATTAGGTATGTTTGCCGCCTTGAGTTATTTATAAAAATAATAAAGGCGGGATAAAAATCAAATAAACAAACAAACAAATAAATAAATAAATAAATAAATAAATAAATAAATCTCAACCTAGCTAGGAGTTTTTGTCTAAAGCACCTGGAGGACAGATTGGGGGGAAGCTGTAGTTCAATGGCACATTATAGTGCTAAAATAATCATCTAATTAAGATGGAGTGTTTTGGTGAGTTCTTTCTGATGGATGCCTATTTGAAAAATAATTCTAAATCTGTCCTGAGTTTCTTGACTAAATTGGCTGATGTTAAATATTTTCTGAGAACCATATTTGAACAATGTGGATTGTTCAACCCCAGAATGTCTCCAGAAAATAAATTGAAGAAATCTTTGGAACATCTGTTTCCTAAGATTTTGTTTTATAAACGTTACAGGGGGGCAAAGTTTCATTCCTCCTATGAAGTTGTTGATTGACTTTTAAAGTGGGCATTGCTTAAATATTATGAATTTATTGTGTGTCTTCTACCACTTATTTCCATTAATTCCTTCTTTCAGGTGTTGGTGTTGGTTATTAAGAACATAAAATTTTTTAAAGTCTGCTTATTCTGAAATATACAATAGCTGAGTCTTTACTCAGTTATCAGAACCATTCTTTTCTTTTTAAATGTTTTATAACAACAACAAGGGCTAGTTTCAGCCTTCTCTAGTTATTCCTGAGTTTCCACCTGCTGGTTGTGCTGGCTAGGAATTCTAGGAATTGTAGTTGAAACACATCTGGGGACCATCAGGCTGGAGAAGGCTGGCTTGATTGTTGTTTCAGATAACAACAGTTGAAATTGGCATACAGTCCTCCTATATCTTACTGTACATATTGGTGTGGGCAACCGATGTTCCTGGAACAACAAGGAGTCCTCAAAACTCATATGTAAGAATCCATTTCAGCTTTCTGATAAGAATTCTCTAACCATTTCCTGAAGGCTCCTGTGTCATACAGAAGGGAGAAGCAGAGTGTCTAAGAAAGAATGGTGCCCCCCATCTACTTTCGTCTCTGATCCTGCTGGCTTCTTGCTTTGGCCCTCAACATATTACTCTGTACAAATACTGCCCAGAAGGTTTCCTATCTCGATTTTATATTCTGCAGAGTGAAACAAAGATTAGAATAGCTTTCCAAACCCTGGTGCCTCCTAGATGTGTTGGTTTTGCTAGAGATGAAGGAAAAGTTACAGAACATTGTGAAATGTAATTAAAAAAAAAACCTACATTACTAATTAATTTTGGCAGGAAGAGTTTTAAGTTATCTGAACCGAATATGTCAGTTAATAATGGGATTATTAAAAGATAAACATGCCAAAACCAACCATCGCATGTGGATCTTGCTCTTTATCCTAGGTCAAACGGCTTATCTCATTCATGGAGTGAAAGAATCCAAGATGCAAAGAATCTTTCAGACATCTGTCAAAATGGGAGACCAAGGAGTAATTCATGGCAAGGTGGGAAAGCCTCGTGGGTCATCATGGCAGAATTCATTGAGTCACATTTATGCAGAGAAGTTAGATTGTCTATTAGATGGTATTGGAGCATATTGGAACCTTAAAGATTTGGTGTCAGCTCTGCCTCCCTTGTTTCCCTTCTATGAAAGGTAGGGCTAGATTCTAAACTCACCCTAAGACATAACTTGGTTTGATTTAAATGGGTATGCCCTGAACCTGAACTCATTGTATGTAACTTTAGGGCTGCTGAACGTCCAAATTCCAAAATTATCATTGACTATTATCTTTTTTACTATTATCTTTTGATCTCTTTCAGGTAATATAGGAGGCAACAGAAAGAAAGTCAAAGGCAAAAGATTTAGGCCACGGTCTAATTCAACTGAGTAAGTTTGGCCTTCTAGCTGAAAAAGGGAAACAGAAAAGCCCTCATGCTAATTTTGTTTCAATTCCTCCCTTTAAGTATTTGAAATGGACCCTTTAGATGCCACTTTTGTTCTGAATAAGACTACTGGCTGGTAAACAGGGTGGCAACTCATCCATTTTCCCTGTATGGGCTTCTTTACTACGGTATTGTCCACTGTTTCTTTCTCCACTCAAAGCATTTTGTGTTTTGAAGTAAGAAATTGATTTTCAGTTAAGAACTAGAAGGTGCCCCCCTTGCAATTTTCCTTTTGAAAATCTCCTCTGTTGCTTGTCCGTAAAGTTATTATTTCCCTTATTTCTTGCTATCTCATTTCTGGGGGAAATAAACTGCTTTTAGAAGTAGAAAACCTGAGTGGAGAGAAGTTAATTAGTAGTTCCTGGAGACTTCTGCACAGAAATCAGCCCTACTGAATTCCCTAAGACATTGTGAGGTAAATGTGTAGTGGGCTATAGGAATCCAATTTGTTATTTCAGGGTACTTTTCCTACTTCAGGCAGAGGGCAACAAGGAGCAAAAGATGGTCCATCAGTAGAAATTTGCCATATTGATTACCCATTTAATTTGGTTCTATAATGCTGAATCTCTAGACCCATTCACCTAGGTTGCTGCATCATTCTGAATAGTGACCAACAATGTTCTAGTATTTTGCAATCAAAGTTGGTTCCTGATTGATTTTAGTGCAAATGGCTATTCAGTACTGTCTTGTAATAAGAAAAAATCAGTTAAATAGGAGTCGTAGTTCAAAATTCCTCTATGATGTTTCCAAATAATGTTATCTTATTTGATAACTTTATAGTGATTTTTTGTAAAAAAAATAAAGTATATTGGGGGCAGGGGAATCTATTAAGAGCACCTTAGGAACCATTTCCTAGTGCAATTTCTTTATGTGATGTCTCTTGAAAGGTTTTTAGAAAAAGATTTTAAGAAATCTGCAAGCTACCTATACCTTGTTCTCTGGAACCTTTTCAGTCCTGCCTATCATTTTCTCCCATTAGATGTACATTTTAATACATTATTTAGAATAATATCAGACAAAAGTTTTAGTTAATAAGATACTGAGTATGCAGGGAAGCTTTTATTGTAAAAGTAATCCAAATGTTTCATCTCACAGACAATAATAGGGAACATAATGTTTCACTCTATAAGATTTCTTAAGATCACTTGCTTTGATCTCTGCCTATCAGAACTGGGCTGCAAAAATCTAGATAACCAATGGGAAGCAGCAAGGAGATACAGAAAATTCTTTATAACTTTTTGCTGTCCAGATTTTTGGAGTCTAGATCTGGTAGCCCTACTTTGGGCAAATCTCCTAATATGTAGATACCAGTACCAAACTAAGCAATTCATATGTTGTGTGTAAGGATATAATTGCACTACTTTAAATAATTTAATCTAGGTGTAAATGACATATCTGTCCAAAAAAACCCAAAATTAAAGTTGTTATCACTGGACTGGAAGGGTACAACAAGTCACCCATACCTCTGAGAAATAAATCCCATAACCTCTGGCCATTCCTTGCAAATGGGTATGAATTGTTCCCCAGTCCTATTTTTGGCGGTTTTTGTTTTAAGACAGTGGTTCTTTGTGAAAGCAGTGGTTGCTTTTGGGTATTATGATGATCAAGTATTGGGCAGAACTTTCCCCTATCTTAAATGTTTTCTTCTCCTAGATATAGGAGTTCGGTAGTTTTTGTTTCTGATTTCAACAAGCTATAGTATACAGTTGGCATATTCCAAACAAACTGTAGTTAAGAGTAATCACATTTTCTTCAGTTTAGGGTATACAACTGGTAATTGGAAATAGATGAGAATACTTCCAGATTCCTCTTCAGAATCACAGCAGTGGAGGAAATGGGCAGCATGAAAGTGGGGGGATCAGCTCACCCACAACACAGTAAAACATATCTTACAATATGTTTTAAGGAGTCGTAGTTCAAAATTCCTCTATGATGTTTCCAAATAATGTTATCTTATTTGATAACTTTATAGTGATTTTTTGTAAAAAAAAATAAAGTATATTGGGGGCAGGGGAATCTATTAAGAGCACCTTAGGAACCATTTCCTAGTGCAAATTTCTTTATGTGATGTCTCATGAAAGCGCAGTCATGATCAGTCAATGAAAGTGCCCTCAGATCCCTCTATAGGTTTTATGAAATGACTGTAGGTAACAGAAATTTATTGCCTTGATGGCTCCAAAGGCCAGAGTTATAAAGCAATCTTTTTTTCTTGCATCATGGTTTATTAGTGAAGTAGAAGATAATTTCTGTCAGTGAAAAGTAATTTCTTTAAAGTGCTTTTCCTTTGTCAGTTAAATGTTGACCCTAGTAAAATGTATTTAATTCCAATGCCTGCAAATATAAATGGATGGTTATATAGATTGTTTATCTATGAAAACTAGAACGTTTAGAATTGCGTAAGAGCATGTGTTAAAGCATGTCCCAAGTAATCATACTGGCTGTTTATTAATTTAAACTAACTTTGCCATTAGATGTGCATCTTCCTCATTGTTATAAACTATATAGACTTTGGCTTAGATTTTTTTCTATTATATATTGTGTTTTTGCAGCAGGGTATCCCATGCTTCTGAGCCTGGGCTTTCCCACACCAATCAAACCCCACCCCAAGGCATAAGCCAGGGGGATTCTCACCACTCCCAAACAGGGAATCGGAATCACAGGTCAGTTTCAACTGCCTTTCCAGTTTGGCAGCCATTTTTACTCCAGAGTTCCTTTACCAAAGTTTTACTGTGATGAAGAACTTTGATTGCTTGGAAGTTCTTCTGCTGATGGCCGTGCTAGCTAAGCCCTGTTCCCTGCTGGCCTGATGGGTAATTTCCCCCCTCCCCCACTCTTGTAAACTCCAGGGTTCTTGCATTGTTGCATGTTGTGCTCAAGCCAAATCAAGCCATTGGTTTAGTTTAAGGCATTTCACACAAAGTTTTACTATCTGATCTGACAGGTTACTCTATATCAGTGTTTCTCAATCTCAGAGCCTTCAAGATGTGTGGACTTCAGCTCCCAGAATTCCCCAGCCAGCATGCTGGCTGGGGAATTCTGGGAGCTGAAGTCCACACATCTTAAAGTTGCTGAGGTTGAGGAACACTGCTCTGTATCAATGATGACTGATGCACAGTTACCCCAGAGATGACTTTTTAACCTGTTTTAATTCTGCAACCTGGCATGATGTTAAATGATAAGTGCAGGTTGATCAGTAGGATTAGAAAAGTTATGTATCCGGTACGAAGATGCCTCAAAAGTCTATTGTTTGAACAGCCGCATGTTTCTGTTGCCATGCTAACTTTCTCTTTTTGCGTTACAAAATCCAGATAAGGGGTGCTTCATGTTTGTCAAATGAACCTTTCCAGTAAAATGTGTAGGTTGAAGGTTTGGCACTTGTTTCTGCACAAGCCCACTGAAATGGCAAGAATTAGCACAGCGCGCCCTGCTGTGAGTGCCTTCTCTTTGCTAGCAAGTTGCCCTGCAGCTATGCTTTAAACTTTTACTTTTTAATTAGCAACTGAGCTGGAAAACATCAAGCACTCCTTTTTTTAAGCCATTGTTCATTAGATGCAGTTACGGCTGATAGAGGATTGATGCTATGTTTGTGCTTATGCAATGGAGTGGGGAGGAATATTGCAGTTTGGAGAGAGACTATGCTAATCCCATGTTGGAACATGGGATTTAATAATCTAACCCAGTTTGAGTTTGATTTATATTAAGGATGCAAACTCTATTAAACTCGACAAAAAGGGTGATGGGTTTCAAAATATTGCCATCTAAGGGGATAGGAGAATGACAAGAAGGGTATGAATCTGGGTTAGGATAAGCACCTTGTGCCTGTCAGAGTTTTTAAACTTCAACTCACATGGGTTGCAGGTATCACAGTAAAGGGCAAGAAATCATGAGATTTGTGATCCAAGGTACCTAAAGAACACTAAATTGCCTTTCTCTCAGCTAAATTATGATATGCTCCCGTATAATTAATTACATTACATACTGAAAAAGCAGTTAGGCCCTGAGTAGATGTTTTAACCTTGTGACGTGTTGCATATGGTAGTGACCAGCAGCAGGCTTTGGCTACGTAAAATTTATGCAGAGAATTGCCCAGCTTTTCATGCCTGTACAGCACAGAGTCCATGCTCTAACAAATCTAGCGGTAACTTGCATACAAAGGAAGACTGTTCCAAACTAATGACCCTACTGATTTCAGAAGGGTTCATTCTCAAATCAGTGAACATAGGATTGCAGTCTATCTAAATTATTGCATTGTTATTTAGTATCTGTTTGGGATACTAATATGCATTCCTGTACTTATTAGTCTAAAGTATGCCCTCCATTTCTATGTTGTATTAATTCAATGGCTAGCAAAACATGAGGGACCAGTTGTGCATATAGCAGTTTACCAGACAGGAATCAGCTATTTTCTTAATGCCAGTCCATATATTTTTCTTCAGTGTGCTTGTAGTGACATAAAAAAAGTTAAATATTTGGAGTACCTAGTTATGTAGACTGTTGTGTGAGAACAGCTGCCATATAATCCAAGGAAAACCGATGCTTATATAGGAATTCTAAGATTGGACCAGTCAAAGTGTCCATATTTGGCAAATCAATAAGATTTTCTCTCTCTTCCTATAATAATTGTATTCCTAGAATTAAAAAGACAAACAAGCAAACACACTTTCAGTGTACTGCTAACAAAACAAGATCAAGTCTTCTTCCTGAATCTGGTTTGCAAATATCCAGGCATTGGTACCTATCTACAGTATATTTATGTTTCTATGGCATGAGTTTAATAATCATTTGTTGTATTCATTAGGTTAAAGGTGTGGCGTTGAAATAATAACATGATTACCCTGAGATGCTTATAGATCTACCAGTAATGTTCACTTTGGAAGGATAGATAATTTTTTATTTTAGATTTTTTTATCCCTTTATTATTTTTATAAATAACTCAAGGTGGGGAACGTACCTAATACTCCTTCCTCCTCTGTTTTCATGTGGTCCTGTTGTGATGCACTGCTTCCTACTCTGGCTACTTGCGATTCATTTTTCTCTACTCTCTTAGAGCACTAAATAACATTAAAAATTGGCTTGTGTACAAATTGAGTTCTTCTTTCAAGTTTTAAGAGGTGGATAGTCCTTGTGTTGTCATGGCCTTCCCAGAAGCATGGATTCATGGAAAGTAAATAGAACATGTAAGCCTAAATTAATTTCTAAATGGATTTATTGTGGATTCTATGGATCTCTGTCCTGGCATATGCACTGATTTACGTAACCCAGTCCTTCATAACCGAGGGATAAAGGCATCCTTTCTGAGCTTGTGCTGTGTATTTTAAGATATTTCTCTATTATTCTTCTGCTTTCTTTGTTCCTTCCATTGCTTTTTGCAGGTATTTAAACCCATGGTTCAAAAGAGAATATAATGTAGCTAAGTGGGTAGAAGATGTGAATAAAAACACTGAAGGACCCTACTTTAGGTATTTGGTGAATTAATTCTCTATAATCTTTAAGAGCGGTTTAAGCATATACCAGATATTATGGGACCCCTCTCTTGTATCTTCCAATACAAGTAATTTCTTTTAGATGCCAAGGGCTCTTTGTTCATTGCTGTCTTTTGGGGGCTTCATTGTGCAATTACAATTCTTTTCTGAATGCCTTAATGAAGCCTTTTGAAAACAATGCTCATGGTGCTTGCATTCCCATCACCATCTTTAGCTTTTAGCAGCTTTCTCTTTATTTAATGCGAAATAATGTTTTAAGGGCATGATCGGAATCTTCCACTAATCAAGTAGCATTGATAGTTAAAATTTAGTGCATTGAAGCCAGTAGCCTTATAACACGCTTAAGGTGCAGTTATACGCCCTTATATTTAGGGGTCAATTCTATTTGCAAGAAACAAAAGAAATGTTTGAGAAGACATTTAGAGCATTATGCTGTTATCTTCCAAATGCCTGTAGAAAAAAAAATGTGTTAAATTGCAGCTGTGAGCAGAATTTTTCCCTGATGCTTAACTAGAAATACAGGTAATCCTCGCTTAATGACCATTCGTGCAGCAACTGTTTGACGTTACGGTGGTGCTGAACTAATGGTACTTATGCCCGGTCCCCAAAGTTATGGCTGCCTCGCATAGGGCCAGGCCAGGCATACCTCATCAGCAGCAGGAGAAAGACAGCGAAGGTCAGTTGGGCGTGACAGATGGCAGGGTGGCAGAGGCGTCTGGAGCTTAGCACTGTGGCACTGGGGTAGCTGGCTGCAGGGCGGGGCTTGAGGTGGCACTCCTCACCGGCAGCGCTGGGGCTGAAGTAGAGGCCCAGGGGCAGTGACAGCTGGCTGGGATTGCTGAAGGCCCCAGGCCTCTACTTCAGCCCCCACACTGCTGCCACTGAGTGCCGCTGTGGAGAGTGGCCAAAAGGGCAGAGATGGAGGAGAGAGGTGGGAGGGGGAGTTAAAGAGGAGGCAGTCCCTTACCTTATCGAGGCTCGGGGCTGGGAGGCACCAAGCCGGGAATGGCTTGGATCGGGGTGGGTCCTCGCCTAACGACCAGTGGAATTCGGGGACTGCTGGGGTTGCTGTAGCTAAGCAATGCAGTCACGTGACATCATGCTTTACGGCTGCATTGCTTACCGACAGAAATTCTGGTCCCAATTACCGTCATAACTCGAGGTCTACCTGTAAACACAGCTAGCATTTAGAAATAAACTTACTTACTGATGGTTAACTACAAAAGGGAATATATGCAAGTATATAAACAAAGCATATGTATAGCTTATGCATTAAAGCAGGGCTTTCCAAACTTTTCCCGTTGGCGACACACCAATGGTGGTGCATGAAAACCTGGAAGCGCCGCTACTGCGGCGCTTTCAGATTTTCGTGTGCTGTGGCGGTGGCAGCGATGCTTCCAGATTTTTGCACACCGCCGCTATCACGGCGCTTCCGGGCTTTTGCGCGCCGCCGCCATTGTGGCGCTTTTGGATTTTTGCATGCCGCAGCAGAGGCAGCAGGGGTGTCCTGGTGTGCCGTGCAAAAACCCGAAAGCGCTGATGGCCTGCTGCTGCCGCCGTGCGCACAGCCGCACACCATCAGCGCTTCCGAGTTTTGACACGACACACCTGGGGCCCGCAGGCGACACAGTATTGTGTCGCGACACACAGTTTGGAAAGCTATGCATTAGAGGGTACCAAAGAGATTTGCTGGAAATAATTGCTCTTTCAAGAGAAGGAAGATATATTTTATGAATATTCAGTTTGGGTTCTGTTTTATTTGCTCACCCATTGGTAGTAATTAAATTTAACAGATCAGAACAAAAAACATTTTCTAAACATCCAACAACTTTTAAGTAAAACTGTGTCAGAAGTGTGTTCAATATCATTGGAGTATTATCTGTGTGGTTGCTAAGAGTCGACAATAACTTGTTGGCTCATAATCAATCTTTAATCATCAAATGTCCTAAAACAGGGTTCTCCAAAGTGGTCAATACTGACTCCCAAGGGTCAGTGGGACTATCCATTATTGTTGTTGTCATTATTCATAGTACTATCAATTAAAATAGTATTTATTAAATTATTTTCATATAATAAATGTTTGGGAGTCAATGAACAATCTGAAACTTCATGAAGGGGTCAATGAACTGAAGAGTTTGGGGACCCCTGTCCTAAAATAAGTGTTTCAGTATTTCACCTCAATATTAGGTACACCAAAATCCAAACTGCAGTCAACTGTATGTGAATCAGGAGCCTTCCATATAGCCACCATTTTCACTCACCAAACCCTCAAAAACAATTCCAATCTGACCTGCCATTGTCCCTCAACATAGCTGGCCTCAGTTCACTGAGATCACTGTATACCAGCATTTCTCAACCGTGGCAACTTGGAGTTTTGTGGACTTCAACTCCCAGAATTCTGGGAGTTGAAGTCCACACATCTTCAAGTTGCCAAGGTTGAGAAACACTGCTGTATACTGACATGAGCCAACTCATGCTCTCTCAAACTGACAAATGGGAAAGCCCTACCTCTCTGAGTTTGTTTTTTGGGTGATCCGTAAAACAATTCAAGTTGGTTTGACAATTAAGTTCTATTTGGAAATTCATATGAATTTCCAAACCAAATCTTTGCACCAACATGCTACCTAATCCTTTGTTTGCCAGATACCCTGAAGTGTATATAGTACTTCCAAAGGAAATTTCTTTCACCAGTCAATAAAATTGCTTTGCAGTTTGCAAATGGTTTTGCAAGTCCATATTGGTCCAATTTGTGGAGAAGGGGAGTGGGCAAACAGCAGATGGAATGAGCCAGATTTGGCAAGTAGATTAGGAACATGCATACATACCTATCATACCATTCCTATTCAGGATAAGTAACATAAGTAACACCCGGGGGGAGGCCGGAGTTGGGTGATAGTATATAAGAGTGCCTGCCCCTGAGTGAGAGACAGGTGGGGGGCAGGAGTGGATGGTGCCCCCTCCAACCAGTGAGAGAGGCTGAGGGGGGGTGCAGTAAGTGTGGAGTGAGTGGTTAGGGGGCAGTTGGGTTCTACCAGTGCCGAGAGCAAAAGCTGGTGCGCTGGTGGTCCTACTGCCCTCTGAGGCTGAGTGGGTATAGGAGATGTGTGCATGGGAGAGGGGACCATGCTGAACAATTTCTACGTTTAAACACAGTAGTAAGCTACTGGAAATCTCAGGGTATTTACTGAGCTAACCAGTTGTGATCATCTACAGTGGTCTAAAATTATCTCCTTCTGAGCAATTTGTTTTGGGAGTGGCATCATTTCAACTCTGATGTCATTTTCTGGAATATGCTTTGTGCATGCATAGATGATGCAATAGTGGATAAGACCAATAACGTATAGATCAGCCTTCCCCAGCCTGATGTCTTAGAACTGGCCAATTCTGGAAATTGAAATTCAATACATTTGAAGGGGAGTTGTTTGAGGGAGGACTAGATTGGGTTGATGAACAATGTCTGTGGGCATTTCAAATGGAAAATTTATTAATTGAGCTTTGTACTTATTCCCATTTTCTCTGAGTAATGGTGACTTCTCCCATCCACTCTAACACCATTGAAGCATAACCAGAACTAGAGAACGTAGCATTCCCATTAAGTCCTGCTACACCAATGTCACTGAAACGTCTTTTTTCTTCAGACATAGTGCATTCAGTTAATGTTAGTCAATATTAAATCAGTGCCCAAGAGCAATAGATATTCTAATGCAATTGTATAAAATATGTAAACATATTTTTAAAGGAAAGCAGTTACAGGATCCACAGTGCCTAAACCAGGAATAGTCAACTTCATGCCTGCTAGTTATTTTGAACTGTAACTCCCATAATCCCTTGTTTTAATCACTTTAGCTGGCTCGGATGCAAATTTAAGTCTACCTGGAGGGCATCAGATTGCCGATCCTTGAACTAAACTAATTGCATGTTTACAGAAGTGCTCTAATTCCATGAGAAATAAATGGGGTGCTCAATCCATAACAAATAGTGTGGCCCACACTGAAATAGACACCAATTTTGATTCTTCTTGTATAATTTCACTATTGAGGCAGAAATTGTAGATGTTCTTTGGGCTTGGTAGAGAGGCCAGTGCCTAAATACGTTCTGAGATGCTTGCAAGCGATCCAAACAAATAGGTAGCACAACCGTATGAATTAATAATAAAACAAAAGTCCTGATCTGAGGTCAGCCAGGACAAATATAGTACTGTAACTTAATAGCTGTGTTCGTAGACTTAGCACAGCTTTCTTCAACTTGACTGCCTCCCTATGTGGTAGGGTTACAATTCTAAACACAGTGTCGGCTGGAAATTCTTGGAGTCGTAGCCCCAACACATTGGATGGGCACTGGGTTGAGGATGTATATAATTATGGGAGAATTGGAATACAGAGTTTATATTTTCTTGCATGTAATCAAAATACAGGATTTTCTAGAGCTCCCTTCCTGTGTTACTGATGTGAAGGCCCTCATCATCAACATAGCCTCTGTGATATGCAGTTGTTTGTAAAGGTGTCCTAAGTCAAAGCAGCTGTTCATATCTTGGAGTTTCATATGGTCATGGTAGCTGGCTTTAGTGGTGTTTGATCATGTGGAGTCTCTCCATAGAAGGAACCCCATATCATAAAATAGAGTTCCTTTACAAATTATTGCACCCAGTAAGTAGAGGTAGGATGTTGCAGAAATTTTAGGACTGAAATTTGAAGCATGGCCCCGTGCCTGTTTTAATCTAGTTAAGGACTTGTGCAGAAATAGTATTTGCACAGGGATCTGGTTTCTTTGATTCTGAGGTCAATCATTCCTGGCCTTGTGAGTAAAAGTGCAAAGCTTTTATTGACTTGGAAAAAATAGAATGCCTTACATGTGATGCAAACGTTGACTCGCTTTTGCTTATCTGACCCACCTTGTACAGAAATGCTGATTGCTCTGTCAGCCCATTTTTGTCTATTCTCCCCTCCCTCCCACCCCCTTGCCATCAGATACCAAGTTTGGCTGGAACCACAGCACACTATATTACGCTTGCATGTGGACTGATTGAGCACTTTGCCTTGGTTTCTTCATACTTTACCATTCTGACTTTTAAACTGCATGCCTCTGCCTATATTTTTGTCTTTTTATACATGGTAATAAATGGATCTGCTCTGTTGATTCTACACAACTTGAGCTGCAATTCTGTGCACATGTAGCTTGGAGGAAGCGTGTAATGAGACGTAGACTTTTAAAACATGGTGCTTAAGATCTGAGCCAGTTAATTCTCACATCACCCTTCCCTAACCAGGCACGGTCCTAATGCATTGGAATGTACCATGATTCTCAGCTAACAGAGCCATGGATTTATTGGCTGGGAACCTTGGGAGTTGTAGTCCAAAATATATGGAAGCCACCTGGTTATAGAAGGCTGAGATACATTGATTTAGGTACACAGTGTTATCAGTACAGTTTGCATTGGGGTAAATCACGAGTGGACAACCTGTGGCCCAGGATCACTTGCACCCAAGTCCTCTTTTTGCAGTTTTGAGCCCCCTTGACCATGGCTGGTGAAAACCAAGTGCATTGCTTCCTGCCATTCTGAAATGGGAAACCAAATATTGTTGTGGAAGCCCTAAAACAGGCATATTTTTTTTAAAAAAACCTCTAAAAACTTGCCCTGCCCACATGCATACTGTGGCCCCGCTTTCTTTGCAGCCATTAACACCCCCTCAAATGTTGAATAAGGCCCTCGGCCACTAGAAGGTTGCCTGTCCCTCCCTGGTGTCAGTGATCATGGACACCACGGGTATCAGTCCTTTTATCTGGGGCTGCTTTCCCAAGCAATTCCAAAATACTTGAATGAAAGCAGGCGGCGTATTGCAGGTAAGGAATCACTTTCCCTAGTACTTCAAAACAAGCTTCCCCAGTCTGGTGTCTCACCAGTGTGCTGGGACTTGTAGTGGCCACAATCACAGCCAGTGTGGGAACTCCAAAATATCCAGAGGGCATCAGGTTGCCAAAGGCTGCTGAGAAGATAGCCCAACAGTTCATACACAGTACTGTATATGACTTCAGCAAATCCCTACTAACAGTCCCACAAGGTAGACCAGTATTATGATCTTTATCTGAGTGAGAGAATGCTTGCCTAAAGCCATCTAATGTGAGGCAAGATGTGACAAAGAGGCTTATTTATAGCTGTGCTTCTTAGCAACAGTGCAAACTAACATTGGCTTGTTTTGCTCTCATTTCTGTAAATGACAGCATAGCAATTTCTCCTTATCATTTGATGGCAAAAATGGTAAGAAGTTGCATCTACTTCATCTTGCTTCATGGCTGAGAAAGGGCAGAGTCCTCTCCTGCAGAGTTGGCACTAGGCTGAACAAGGTGTCCTCAAGAAATGTGTTGGAGACAGTCCTTGGAAACTGCTTCCCCAAACAATGGTTTAGAAGCCTTTAGTTTCCCTTGTGGCAGAACACTGCTTACAGTAAATGATTAATCGAGATTTTTAGCAAAGCGGTCAGTTGCAATTTCTGCTGTCCCAAGACATTCTGTGTCTCTTTTCTGTCTCAACCCTCCAGGACTCTTTCCCCTGCAAAGTCCCCCTCATCATCCACTGGCTCCATTGCTTCCAGCAGAAGGTATCCGTACCCCATGCCTCCACTGCCTGACGAGGAGAAGAAGGCCCACAGAGCTAGTGCCAGGGTATGCTTGGCTGCTTCTTTGGTGTTTATTGGAAGGGTAATCTGTTTGGGTGCAGGTAAGAGGTATTGGACCTGTGATTGGGCTGAAATTGGAGCATGGATCAGCTGAGTACAGGTAATCCTCTGTTAACGACTGCTTTGTTCAGCAGCAGTTTGAATTTATAACAGTGCTGAAAAAGTAGATTTACGACTGGTCCTCGAATGTATGGCCGTTGCAGTGTCCCTGAAGTCACATGATCACGATTCGGGCACTTCACAGTGGTGGTCACAGCATCCCACAATCATGTGATCACCATTTGTGACCTTCACAGCTGGCTTCCAACAAGCAAAGTCAATGGGGAAGCCAGCAGTAAGTCGCAAATTGTGGTCACGTGACATCACACTTAATGACCACGTAGCTTAGCAATGGAGTTGCTGGTCCTGATTGAGGTTGTTAAGTGAGGACTACCTGTATTTTAAAAACAGAAAAGCAGGAGTGGGCAAGCTAAAGGCCCACGGTCACGTGCAGTCCTCTGCTGAATGTCGGAAGGCCTTCATGGGCACTTAATTATTCCTTCTGGAAATAGGACTCTACCCCACCCCTGTTGATGCAGAGAGTAGCTCTGGCTTGACCCGCTGCATTCCTTAGCCCTCCCCATCATTGGCAACATACTTTTACAGGCACATTCAGGGGGGCTGTCAAAAGAGAAAGCAAAACAGGTACCTGTTTCTGTAGAAAAGCCTCTGGTGCTGCATTTCCATCTGGCTGGGAAGTCGGGGAGTTGCAATTCCACTGCACCTGAAAGCTGTCGGACTGGGGCAGGCTGTCCTATTGCATAAGGAATGGATAGAAACTACTGTTCTACAACTAGGCAGACTTCCTTTTCTTTTTTTACAGCTATGGGAGACTTCCATTTAAGTATTTAGCTTCCACCTGAGCTGACACCAGAACTGTTTACTTCCAATTTTATACGGATTCAGCGTCACTGAGTCACCGAACATTCATCTGCTCAGCAGACAACTTGATGGAGTGAAGATACAGATAGTCACAGGATAAGCAAGTTCTCCCGTTGAAGGAAAACACTGATTTTCTGCAGCTAACTGAAGTTTTGTGAATTACAAATAAAGATATTAACCTGAGATATACAGAACTGAACATGCTAAGGTATTATGCATGATGTCAGGTATTATATAGACATTCAGATACTGCTTTTGGAGTCCCAATGGTGGTTTTTTTTCCTGGTCTAACATATTCCCAAATATCTAAAAAAGAGAGAGTGATTCAGAATTTGGTACATAATCATTTATGCTGTGTGCATGAACCTCTGTTTGCCACTATCCACGTGTAAGGGATTAATCATTTTACTGTAGTAGAGTTAGCATGCAGGAATAATAAATGTTTTTTCCACAGCTGGGTTCTAAAGAGGCAAAATATTTTTTGTTTTGCCTGAAGAGGGTGCAACAAAACTTAGGAGTCAAGTTAGAGGTTTCATGGCAGGTTCATGAATATAGCTCAGCTGCATGCATCTGCCAATTGGTTCAGAATGATTTGTTGAAAAACCAGGAAAGAACTATCAGCCTCTGTTGATAATAGTGAGATCGATGGACCAATGGCCTGGTTGGATATAAGGTGTGTATCATATCTGGCATTAAAAAAGATAGCCCTGCAGGAGGGAAGGTTGATTCAGATTGCACTTATAGTGCTACGTTTTCTACCTTTTTCTCAAAACTGGTTTCCTGTCAAAATTCTCAAACCTTTCCTCCCATGCGTCCAAGTGCCATTCAGGACTAAACTTCTCCTCATGTTCTAAGAAGAACTAGCATGAAGGGTCTAGAATGTCTCTCTAGAAAATAGAGAACAAGGATTTTTTCCTCCTTCCTATTGAAATCAATTAAATTAATCTCGATCCAAATGGAACCCAATTTTTTCTTACCTATTTGGACCCTCAGCCATTAATGTGAAGTTGGTCAAAATGCCGTATCTGCTGTACATATTAAATACCTACCTTCTGAAGTTCAACCGTCTTAACCACCCAATTCAGTTTCACCTTTTATCCTAGTTAATGATATAATACTGTGTAAGCTTGTACATGTTTTGGCCAAATAAGAAATGTTCAAATGTTTGACTGAATGACCAGAGGCCATTCATCTATGTACAGTTGTATAATAATAAGCTTTTCTGCTGGAATGTCTAGAGGACTCTCATATTCTATTTGGATAGAATAAAGGAGAACAGTATACAATAGGAGTCACCAGAGCACAAAGTTCTTATAAAGCTTCTACAAACCTAGCATTGTGGGAAGGTTGTCAGTTTTTAATAGAAGATTGTGGTCATCATGGCTGTAGCAGTTTCAGATGATATGAGGCGTATAATTTAAAAAGAAAGGAGAGAAATCGTCAAAGACATATACAGAAAAAGATCTTTGAATATCCCAAGCAGGTTTCCAATGTCTTCTTGCTAATTTCACATCAAAATTATGGTGAGTTAAAATAATTATCATTGTCCATATGTCCTTGGTGTAGAGTTCTCTTCACCAGCTGCTCATAAGCAAGATTTAGACATTAAGCTTTGGGACAGTAGAATTCATAACACATGTATGTTGGATCTGAGCATTATTTGGCACTGTGTGTTCTGCTTTGATATTCTGTCCATTACGGAGGAGATTCGGGGAAAATAATTGCCTTACAATGCCATAATAGAAGAGCAATATTGGCTCAATTGCATGGACAGGATTTAAGGGGTCTGCCTAAAATCTTAACATTAAAAGCATTCTTAGGCATATAGTATCACTTAATATTTTGACAGTATTTGGATAGGAATGTCATTTGTCTTTCTGAATCTTCTACCTCTTTCACATAATTCCTTTGGTATGTGAAGTGCCATATATGGCCTTCTGTCAAGTAACTGGACTTACTATAGGAAATTACACTTTTTTTGAGAATGTCAGTTCTACAAGGAGAAAAGGTTCTATTCTAAAGATACCTTCAACTGTAAAATATGTAAAACTTTAAAGGTATTATATTTATACGACTTTGCCAGTTATATTTATACAAAACTGGCTTTGCAGTCATAACAGCCTCTAGAAAAGTAGCATAAGGTTTTGGTAAGTATTTTGATTTGTAGTAAATAGGAACAAAAGAACACATAAGGCAAATTCATCCATAAGAAAATGTCTAAAAGATTATAAAAGAATATATATAAAAGTCTAATTTTGCAAATATATAGTGTAAGGCAGGGATTTGGAGGATGAGTGCTGAGTTAGGCCTGGTGAAGCTTAGTTACCATTATAAGTCTTTTTCTTTAGTTTCAAAGATTTTGAATTAATGCTCTGTGCTCCCCTCCCAGTTAAGGGCAGTTAAAGTCAAAAGGCTCCCCCGCCCCAAGTTAAGGGAAAGCTATAGTAGAGACCATCTTCCCCACATTTTTTTCTTGCTAATTTTTAGAAGTTTAACATGTGCCTTTTTGGATCTTTGGCTTGATAGAAGTCCATGTGTTATTAGAAATTGGCATTTTTGCTGTCTTCCATTCAAATCACTAAGACAAAGGAAGTGGGTTTTTCCTTCCCTTTTCCTTTTCAGACAGAACTGAATGTAATGTGAGAACTGAGGTGACTGTAGATTGTTCACTGAGAAAATAACCATTCTCTGTAGTTAATTGTAGACATTGTCATATACCATTATTTGATCATGGCTATCATTTGTTAATATTCTGACACTCAGTAATCTTAATGTAAAGTGAAATATAATTTTAATAAACTCTGGTGTTTATTTCTGTGGCCTAGTGCAGGCTTTCTCTGCTTATGAGCTTGGGTTGTCTTTGTGTGTAAAAAGGTGATGGATGCCAATCAGCAGAAAGTGTGAGTAAACCCAAGACAATGAAAATTGGCAAATGGATTTCGAGTTCCAAACAACTGTCCAGATAAAATGCTAGGAGAGATGTTTCTTCCAATTAATCCTTACTTCTGTTGCTGGTGAACAGCTTTTGACTGTTTTAAGCTTTATGTTTATGAAAGGAGCATAACTGCTTCAAAAGTTTCCCTTGTTAATTGTGTTTCAGTTAACACAAAAGAGCAATAATGGTTGGTTCCTCAGAATGGGTTGTATCCAAGGTGTAATGCCAGCAGAAAAAATACAGGGGGTCATTGACCTGCTAATGATGGCCTGATGTGCCAGCAGATGCACAGGTACAACTGAAACTGCCACAAACCACACTTAACAAAGAAATCATAACAAATGCTGGATTTGACCCAAGAGTAGAGGCTTTGTGCTTTCAGAACACCATCACTGGATACAACCCACTGTTTATTCTTGATAAAAGAAAATTCTTGGTCATAAAGAGTGTACTGCCTTTGCCTTTCAAGATTTCTCTTATGGTTAGTAATGTCTCAGTAAGATGTGATTGATACAAGTATTTCAGTACACTTCAGCTTTGTTTCTCTGCATAAGCAAGGAAATATGCAGATGGATGAGAATAAGAACCCTGTCCCAATAATTGCTTCCAAACTATAGTTGTGGCTTAGCAGTACTATGGCAAGGCAAAATAATGGAATGGCTTTAATCAACAAAGAAAGAGCAACAGGTTAGATTATCTGAGAATAAGTGTGAATGAGCACCGCCCCCTAGAGTCAGACATGACTGTGCAGGGGAACACTTTTTTTTAATGGAGGCATTAGGATATACCTTTTTTAAAGGATGCCATTTTGGCACAATTTAACTGAGCAGTCATAGCTGCGTCCATCAAAGAGATGGATTTCAACTTTCATAATTCCTAGTCAGTATGAGCACAACGAAGTTGAAGTTAGTGTAACTTGTAAGGCTCTATCTGTAGCTTGAATCATGTCAACTTTCAAAAGTTTCCAAATCCTTCCTTGAATAGAGGTGGGGGCCTCAGGCACAATCTTTCTCCCATCTTTCTCCTGGCTCTGTCTTCTGTGCCTAGGAAGATTAAGACCATTTCACAAGCTCAACAGCAGCATGGTGATCTTAACGATCCTCCTTTAGATAATAAAAGGACTTAAAAT
Source organism: Charina bottae (assembly GCA_023362775.1). Lineage (NCBI taxonomy): Eukaryota > Metazoa > Chordata > Lepidosauria > Squamata > Charinaidae > Charina > Charina bottae. Next base: position 44,361,010 of record JALMGJ010000007.1, on the reverse strand, counting down.
AACATCTCAATATAACCATGACCTAGCCCCAGGTGTAAGGTCACACAGCTACCTAAAAACATATTTAGGATTCCCTTACCAACTTTGCTCAGACTGAAGAAGCTTCTTGGATAAGGAGCGAAACGTTTCCACTGAGAAAATAGAAATCCAGTTGACATGATTCAAGCTACAGACAATTCCACCTGGATGACTGAGAACCTTCATAGACATATTGTAAGGCTCTATTGGAGCTAAAACTCAAAACTGACCATTAACACCTAGGAAATCAGTCCGTAATGGACTCATTAACTAGGCCTCAAAATAAATCAGTCTTGAGTAAACAAATACTGAGTATGGAATATGTCGATGAAGGTTCTCAGTCATCCAGGTGGAACAGTCTGTGGCTTGAATCATGTCAACTGGATTTCTATTTTCTCAGTAGAAAATACTATTTTCTACTGAGAAAATAGAAATCCAGTTGACATGATTCAAGCCACAGACTGAGTATGGAAAGCCTTTCAGAGCTTTGTAATAGGATTTCCATCCTCATAACTTTGGTTAAAAACAAAAACACTTTTTCTTTTTATCTCAAATGTTGTCTTAGTTGCAAAGTGAATTTTACATATGTGTTTTATCTAGAAAATGGCTACTAATGATTTTTGTGCTACTTAGTAGGCATCAGCAATTTCACACGGCAGTGTGTAAACCTGGTTTAAAATGAGAGTTTTGTATCTGATAGCACTTGCAGCAATTTAGTAATTTTTTGGAGTTTCTCACCAGGTTTGCTAAGCATATCAATCTTTAACCTTATAAAACAACTGGCTCTAATCTTCAGTTCTAATGAAGCATAGCTTTTGTAAAACTTATTTTGAAACCAAAAAAGAAATCTAGTCTAATATAGCTATTTGAAATGGAAAATAAATATAAATTACTAACATAGGTAGAGAGCATTAAACAATCAAGAGAAAGAGGCTAGTAAGGGACAATCTTCCCTCTATCATTTTGACTATCAGGCAGGTTGAAGATGGCACAGTGGGAATTTAATGAATAGATTTCTAAATCTTAATTGAATTACATGTAAATTAAGATCTAAATAAAATATCCCTCTGGTCTTTATAAATTAGAAAAAATGGCCACAGAAGTATTTTTTTAAAGCCTTAGAGGCCTAAGGCCTTACATATTCAAATTTTTGAAGATATATTTTTTACAGACTATTTAGAAACACTTGTAAATATGCTTTACTGCCCTTTGGATGCTAGTGGTGCTAAGTAATAACTGTAAAATATCACAGTTGTAATTCTGCAAACCCTAAGATATCACATATCTTACTATGATACAATAATGCTGACTTGCCTAAGTATTGAGAATATGTATGTGCTAGGGCATATGGTCTGGTGCTTCTTAAACTGTAAATCTTTGAGCAAAAATGTACCACTGAATTATTTGGATGCTGGCCACCATTCTAACATTATGAAAGTGTGCTGGCCATTTATTTCAATTTTTAACTATTAATTGTTGTGATTTTTTTCAATATAACTACCATATTTTAAATTTGTCACTAAAGTATTGTCAACATGAATACTTCAGCAATGTAGTTGGTCAAAGATATAGCCAGTAACTGGATTCTTGAAGTAGTGTTTTTGTGTTGGTTATATAGTTCAGGTAATTAAAATTATCCCATGTGTAAAAAGCTGTATTTACCACTGGATATTATTTCTATAATAGCAATTAATCATGCATTTCTTGAAGCATCAAATTTTGTCTAATCCCAATGCAAAACTCTCCCCGTTCTATCACTGCAGTGCTGAATGATTTTGTTGTTTTAAGTATCAAAATTCATAAAACCAGCTTTCCTGTAACTGGACAAAATGATCTTTTTAATAAAGTTGTAACCTGGGGATATCAAATCTTACATATTTCAATCACCATAGAGTCCCTTACTATGAAAATATTTAATACAAAATAATTGCATTGTTACTAATGTATCGTTACATCAATAAAAAGGTGACTTTCAAATGAAGATAATTGTACTTGAACATGTTTCTTATTATGGTATTTATCAAGGACTATTACTGTTAAGGTTTGTAGGCTGGTAAAATCCTGTCAATTCTCTTGTATCCAGATTGGATCGATTTCTACTAAAAAAAGGATCATAATAGGGCTCCTTTTTTTAAAAAAAAAAGTCTGATCTATGCTTTGCAAGATACAAGTGCAAGCTGAAAGAGGACCATTAATGAAATTATGAAACATGTATGTCACTCTAGTTAGCATATTTCTCAAAAATAAGTAAATCTGTATTGTAAACCGCCCAGAGTTGCTCTTTGAATGAGATGGGCAGGGACTATATATATATATATATAAAAGGTGCAACAATGGGCCTGGAAGAATGCAATTATAGACAAAATTTACAGCACTGAACGTTTTGACTTACAAAAATTAGAAAAGGAATATACTCAAGGTGGCACCACTTATCTTACCTTCTTATTTACAAATAATAAAGCTAAGAGTTTAGATGGTGATCACCTGTAGGCTAGGAGTAAAAAACAAAAACCGATCTTAAAAGCAATGTCAAATTCCTTCTGTATTGTTGCCAAGAAACTACAAGGACATCAAAGTGTGCTCACTTGGCTCAGAAGAAACACAGCAGATGACATGATAAAAGCATTCTGGGATGGCCTAGAGGTGGTAACTGTACAGTAAACTCGCCGATGTTGTGACTTGCTATGCCTTCTATGGCAGCCTTTTTGTAAGTCTGTTTACCAGTCCCAGGTGGTTAAAAATTCCCATTAAAAATTATGGCTAATTACTGTTGCTACCACTGCTACTAATTCAGATATACAATAGGATTTTTTCCAGTTCAAATGCTAATACTCAACACCTTATTGACACTCCAAATAACATTTAAATTGCTGTAAATTTATGACTACTAATTAAGCTATATCCAGACTGTTACGACAAACTAACTCTTGTTTTATTTCATATAAAAGTCTGGAAAGCATGTATCATTCCATTATAATGTACAGCCTGTGAACAAAGAAGCTAGGCTTAGTCTGTGGTCAACTTTGCAAATAAGCAAGGGAATAGGAAGCATTTTCACTGTTTGAACTATGTGGGAGTATTTAAAACAGAAGTTCAGTAATTTGTCAGAAAGCTCCCTGAAAATGCACCCATTTAAATGTAGATATTCAACTATATCCAAGAAATTCATATAGTTGTCTTCTCCCAGATTGTAGAAGAGAAACAGGTAGAATTCTGGCAGATAAGAAATATACAGGGGACAGGGGCGTTAAGATCACAGAACGGAAACAAAGATTCCAGTTTCAGTGTGGTTCTTAAGTAAGCATCTTTGCAAGAAATCTGAAGCTGTTAAACTTGGTCAACTGTCAGTCCCTCTCTTAGCCAGTCTTCTCCCATGTTCTTTATAACCAATAAAGAAAAATGGGGGATTTTGAATAAAAGACCTATTATATTTATCCAAAAGGAAGATGGCCTCAACTTAAGACAATTCTGCTTTCACTGTTGCATTTTCAACAAATCTGATTTCCCCATTTTAAAGGTAAATTATTGGGGGAGGCAGGAGGGAATAATTTAAAGACGTTATCTACTTTAATAATCATCTACAATTACTCGAGTGTGTTTTTTATTTAAGAATGTTATTTATAATCAACAGGCTGTAACATTGTAGTCCATGTTATAGTTTATGATGCCATTCAGTGCATATGCAACCAACTATGTCAAGGGAAAACATTTGGTAAAGCAGTTGTTTAATTAAAACTAAGCATATGTGATTGCAAGAGACACAACATGGAAGTTGTGTTTCTTTAGAGCATGGGGAAAAAAATAATGTAGCCAAAATTCTTGCCAACTGTCATTGAAATTGGTGATTATTTGTGATTTGTGCATCAGCTTTATAGTGAGATGGGAAGCCATATAAATTGTTAAAATAAAAAAAATAAAAAACTAAACTAAAATGGCAAACATAACGAAGGCAACTCCCAATTGAAGAGTTCCCATGAAATAAAAAACAAGGGGTAAAATATTAGGACAGCAAACTGAACACTTAGAGAAATAATATTTTGGTTACTACTTAGAAAGGAACAACCTTTTAGTTTATTCTGAGCAAAAAAAAAACCTTCCTAGAAGCAGACCCCCATGACATATTATGCATTCATTTCAGTACATTCCCATTTTTCCTTCCTCGATGGTACTGGTACAAGGCATATTCCAATGTGATAAGCTTTAAATGATACAGAGAGAGAAATTAAATGCAAACACAAACAATTTGTTTCCTTTTTTCCTCATGCAAATTATAAATATACAAAGCAGATCCACTCAAAACAGCATTTATTGTATTTCCTTCTTTCATTAGTTATAAAAACTATAAAAGCATATTGATCAATATTTATAAAATATGCAAATATCACGATTTAGTTACACAGCATTTCTTTTTGGCGCAAAGCAAAATGACGTGGAATGTAGGACCATGCTCATCCATCCATCTTCACTCTGAGTTAGATGCTCATGACACACTGAATGAACTGCCAACAGGAAGAAATTGTGTATTAGGTATAGTATGTCATTGCAGTCTTTTTCCTGCAAATATCCATTGCAAGATTCCTGTAATGCAGAGATAGGGAGCCTGTGGCCCTTCAGCAGTTGGGATTCCAACTCTCATTAGTCCTAGAAACTGTGTGCAGTACCTGATAAGAGTTGAAAATCTAGCATCTAGATCAGGCTCCTTTCCAGCACTAGGTGACTACAGTTAAATGGACAAAATCTCACTCGCTTTTAATGTTTTAAATATCTTCATTTTAAACCAACTGGGGAGCATTATGGGCACCATTTAATGGTGTGGCCAATGCGGTGGCACCTTCAAGTATCATCTTGAAAATTCTTGATCCCAGATAATTTATCTAGTGATTCTCAACCTATTGAAGTTCTTTTAAGATATTGATCCATAATGTCTAGCAGCTAATGCCTCTTTTAATTAATTGGGCGGTGAGGGAGCAAGTTAGGAGTTCAGTGGGAACTAAGGCTCATGGACTAGTATCCAGCATGAATCTAGTGCAATCCAGCATATGGCATAAGACTTTCTGCTGGGAAATCCCTTACACTAAACATGAGTAGCTTCTGTAGCTCAATGATAAAGCTATATGATTTATATGCAGAAAGCATTAGGTTCAATTGATAGCATCCCCAGGCAAGGCTGGAAAGGACTTCCCAATAATATGATATCAAAAGCTACCAGGATATAGGGCTGCTGCCACTCACTGTAAACTAGCTACCTCCATTCTGGCTGCTCTCCAGCCATATGGACTTCCACTCCTAGAATTCTCACCAATTGCCATTGGAATCCTGGAAGGTAAAGTACACACATATGGAGGGTGTGCCAGTTTGGAGAAGGTTGGTGTAGGCAATACAGCATTAGGTACATCATGTTAGGCATGGCTTTCACATGGACTAACCTATGATCCTCAAAGGCCACCCATTATCTGGCAGTAGCTTCCACTAAAGACAGGGGCACAGCTATAGGATTTTACCAAACGTTCCATGGAAAAAAGGAAAACTAATAGAAGAGCTTTTCAACTGATATTGAAATCACTGTTCACAGCACTCATATTTCTAACTGGAGATAATTACTTAGGCCCACTTACATCATCATATTGGAAATTCACCATCCCTTGCTGGGCTGCATCCCTCCTTCGAAAACTTTCTGTAAAGAAATAGAGCAAAACAAAACAAAACAAAACAAAATGAATTAGGTGGCAAATCACCTATTATGACAGAAAGAATAAATAGTCTATTAAAACTGTCAGTACTGAAAAAACCAAGTAACAGTTGGCAAACACCAGCAATTGTTTTTGAACAGTGGTCCACTGATTAATTTAGGCCCAAGGATTAAAATATTAATACACTTTGCAAATGCACAAGTCCTAATCCCTTATTTATTTATTATTTATTATTTGGATTTATCCCCACCCGTCTCTACCGTGGCAGACTCTGGGCGGTTATCAAAGTGCCATAGGACTCTCTTTCCTAGGTCTGGTGCCCTTCAAAATTTGTATCAATATGATTTAACCTGGAAAAAAGACTCAGATAGATATAGAATAGGATACTTCAAATATTGGAAGGGCTGTATTATAGACAAAAACAATTTCGGAATAAGATTATTAGGATGAAATCTGACGGGTTTAAGTTAAAAAAAAAAGGTAAAGGTTCCCCCCGCACATTTGTGCAGTCGTGTCCGACTCTAGGGGGCGGTGCTCATCTCCGTTTGTTAGCCGAAGAGCCAGCGCTGTCTGAAGACGCTTCTGCGGTCATGTGGCCGACATGACGCGCGTGGAACGCTGTTACCTACCCACCGAAGTGGTACCTATTCATCTACTTGCATTTGCATGCTTTCTAATTGCTAAGTTGGCAAGAGCTGGGGCGAGTGCGGGAGCTCACTCCGCACGCAAGGGTTTAAGTTAGCATGAGATTAAAACTCAATTGAACTTCAAGAGGAATATCAGCAGTGATGATGGGCTAGTCATCCAGAAAGGCCTTCATCGAATGCTGGAACAGCCTTCTGCGGAGGATGGTTTAGGTTTGTTTTCCTAACATAAGCAATTAGTTGGACTGGATGGCTTACGTAGCCCATTCCAGCATGCTTTGTGTTTCAGGAAAAAAAACCTGAATAAGTTGATTTGACAAAAGGAGAAATTAAATACTAGCCAATTTCAGTAATTGTTGTGAACGACATCATACCAGTGAGAGCTCTGAGTTTTACGCAGCAGGCTATGTAGTCATCAAAACTGATCTTTCCACGACAGCTATATCGTTTCACAATTCCACTGATGGCCTGTGGACTCAATCTAAATCCTAAATGAATAAAGGACACAAAAGAGAGCAAAACTTTTTGAATATCCTATTATCAGGAATATCCTTTATCAGGGTAGGAAACACAGTCACTGCAAGATGACTTAGTTCTTTTAATTTAAAAAAAAAAGTTGGATGGAGAATTGGTATACTGCTAAATAAAACACCAATGTCTAGCATCAGCTTTATTCATAAGAATGCTTCTAGGAGTCCGGGAATGATGGGAAATCCCGCAAAATGAGATAATGGAGGCATAACTGAAAACAATCTCTACCAAAAAAAAAAAAAAAGCAAACTTCCAAAGAAACCAAAGTGCCAAAGTGGACACATACAAATCTTTTAAAATGATAAAAGGAAATGGAAGGAGGGGTGGACAGCCCCCAAAGGGATACAACTCTTTAGGCAGGAACTGCAGTGTTTATGTTGGAAAGGATAAAGTACAGAACCAGCTGAAGTGTGTAAGAAACAAAAGCTTTTGCAGGAATAATAGAAAGAAAAAGGCAAAGAGGCTGTAGGCTTGTTGTGAAGTGAATTGATCACAGGTGATGGCAGGAAGGGAGGATGTCAACTTGTATTTTATATATAGTTATTTATTTATTTAAAGAAGTTTCCCTTCTTTTCTGCAGAAGGGAAATGAAGTCTCAACTGGCCATGGCTATCCTACTAGTGGAAGGAGAAAGCTGTAGCTCAGGATAGACAGACAAAGCGAGAGTAAAGAACTAATTTAAATAAAACCTGGTCTACAGAGCCAGATAAATTATATCTTTGGGTACTGAAAGAACAAGCAGTGGTGACTGCAGAACTACTAACTGTGTTCCTAGAAAACCATGTGGTTTCAGAAGTTGGAAAGAGAGGAAATATTGTCCCTATTTTCAACAAAAGGAAGGAGGTCCCTGAAAATTACAGATCTGCCAACTTGACCTCTATCCTGTGCAAAGCCGTTGAGCAGATTATTAAACAGAATATTTGTGAGCGCTTGGACAGGAATACAACAATTAGCAGGAGGCAGCATAGGTCTGTGATAAACCAGTCATGCCAAACTAACTTCTTGTCAGGGTTATACTAGCTTAATAGACTTCCGGGTCATAGAAAGTGCTTTTCCCATTCTACTGTGGCTTGGCCAGTCCCCACCTGGAATACTATATCCAGTCCAAAAGGGATATTGACAAACTGGAGTTCAGAGAACAGTTTCCAAGATGATGAGGTGACAGGAAACAAAAGCTGATGACTAATGGTTAAAGGGATTGAGTATGTGTTGCTTGCAAAACAGCAGATTGAGGGGAAGTATGATAGTAGTTTCCATTAATCTCCATTAAGTTTACATAGACTAGACTAGATCAATCTTCCCCAGTCTGATATAATCTCAACACAACTGGAGAATTCTGGGAGTTGAAGTCCTGAGAAGTCAGAAGAGTGTCAGGTTATGGAAGACTCGGGGTTCTTCTGTAGGTTTTTCTTGTGGCCACTATTCCCAGCCAGAGGGAAGTTCCAAACTCACCCATGGACATCAATGCTTTCTGCAACTCCTGAGAATCAACTGTACCACTGCGGTCACTATCCACACTCAGAAAATGTTGCCTCCAACCATTCAGTACAGTCCAAAGGTCTTTAAATTCATTGAAGCCCATTGTGCCAGACATGTCTCTCTGGATTATTGTTAAGGATCAAACCATACTGGTAGTAAAACAAATTCAAGATAAATATTCTTTATTGTTTATAGGAGGATTGCAGCTCTGATATCAAGGGTAGGTGGTTACTCTGGACTTTCAGTAAAAAAAATCTACTGAATTCAGCTGCAATTCTATGCACATGCTTTTTAATGGAGAAGCAAAGGACACTGCAGATTCACTTTAATGGAAAGATAGATAATAGCTAAATATCTAAAGTATGTGTAGAGTCTTCTCAATTAGCAATGAAAAATTTGTTTCAAACTATTTCAACACAACATAATTGCATTGGCTATACCCACATGTAAAACCTATATGGAAAGAAAATGTGCTTTATTAAAATATCCTTTTTCTATGGACAATTTTACATGGTGCAGATTTCATATCCATAAAGTGCAAAGTGGTCTGAACCAGAAACTGAAAAAGCAGCTCAGAATACTCTATATAAAAGGCTAAAAGTGATTTCAGCTCCCAAAGTTCCCTCCATTATCTGAAAGCATTTCCCGCAACCCTCAACTGTACTACAAATCAGAACCAAACGTATGAAGGATACATCAAGCATGGAGATCATGAGTCTGCATGTTTCTAAATTAAAAGCTGTTTAAAAGAAAATAGGACAAGTGAGTAATAGATAAAGACATCTATGCTCATCACTGATCAATGTCTATCATTTGTCTCTGTAATGCCTAGGGAAAATGATTTTAAAGACAGAGCGATAGTATAAATATTTTCCTGTAATACTGTTGAATTACAGCTAATTCAAATATAAGTAAAAGTTACTTAATCAAATACTTTATCGAGTTGAGCTTGACTACTGATGACTATATGGACATGTCCATGTTGTTTTCTTGACAACATGTGGAAGTGGTTTGCCATTGCTTTCTTCCAGAATGCTTTTTTTAACTTTCCAGTCTACTCCATTAACCTGGACTTTCCTGGTGTCCTCCCACTGAAGTACTAATCAGATCTGGCCAAGTCAAGGCAACATGTTATGATCTACAGTTCCCATAATGCCAGACCACTGCCATGCTGACTGGGGCATGTGGGAATCCACGTAATCTTTGCAGAGATTTCTCATTCACTTCATGGATTCTAGACCATGAAAATTTATACCAGTGAGAGTCTTATGCATACCATAAAAATGTTATTTAATCTGCCAAACTTACGTTTATAGGTTCCTGAAATTCCTGATTGAGTCAGACATTTTTGTAGCTCATCAGCATCTACTTGTCCATCCTTTGAAAACAGAAACAATGTCAATCCAGTTTTACTTTCCTTGTGCCCCAATCATTCCTCCCTTTGCCAACAAGATAGCAGGCATTATGAGATCTGGGACATGATTATACTATGGCATATCAATGGGGACATTCAGATATAATGCTAATATATGGCTTGGGCATATAAGAAGAACTAGAATATTCCCTCCTTTCTCCCGGCAGGGAAATCTCTGGTCCTTGGTTGCAGCAATTGTTTATACAATTCTTCCAACTATTCTTTCTTCAATGCAAGCTTAGCAATCCTAAATTACTGCTTTCCATTCAGATGAATGAATGTGAAGATATGCCCACGGAGGGAAAAATATGCAAAATTAATCTCCTGATGACAAAATAGAGGGATGCAGGACATAAAACTTTAAAAGAAGAGTATGCTACATTGTGTATTCCTTAATCAATCTCTGTACCTTGCAGAAGACACTGTATATTTTGAATAAAAAAATAAGGGACATCACACAACTAGATAAAAAAAAATAACCAACATTATATAACTAGACCAGCAATCTAACAAGCAACACATCTTGCTGTATCAATAAGGGTGGAAAACCGTACCTGCCCAGCTACTGCAGCAAAATAACCATATAATGGATCTTGAGCCTGACCAGGAAATGCTGGTCCTCCAGGAGCACTTCCATACTAGAAATAAAATAAAATGCAATTATTAATTTATTTTTTGTTAACCTAAATTGCAAATAACCAAGTACTCGCAATGTTTGTTTTAAGAACAATTTCATACCAATATGAATATTTTATACCATCCAGAAAAAGGCCAATTTAATGCACTGGTTTAATTCATATTTCCCTTTGGTACTTTGTATAGAACTATACTTTGTATAGTTCTTAAGACAAGGAAGCAGACTGATTGGTCAAACCAGTAAAAGCGGTACTATTTCAGCAACATAATATAAAATTTTGCTTAGGGGATATACCCTGAACAATAACAGGTGGTGGACTTGGACCAAAAGAACAATCTGGGTGAAAATTTGAAGCCAAGCACAGTGCTCCACCTTGACTAGCTGCCTACCTTGTGTGTACATATATGGTTGCCAGGTGGAAGTAGAGAGAAGAAAAGGCTACCAGTGGTTGACAGGCATACATGATCAATCATGAGAAGGATGCACCAGCTAAGGAGATATTGGGAATGGCAGAAGACTCATTCCACTGGCAGAGCACTATTCTACCCCTCTTCCAGAGCAACTCCAAACAATGATGCATCTATGGAAAATTCAGTGCACAAATGCATACCCCATCAGTGAGCCCCAAATAGGACAATTCATTCATATATAAGACACAGTGTTAGACCAGCACAGCCCAAAGCCTCTCATTTCTTCAACAAATGCACAGGACCAGCTACATGAATCTCAAGGTGGAACAATTATTTTCTTTTGCATCAGAAGCGGGAGGGAAACACAGAGGACCAGAATCCAAGAGAGAAAAAAATGCTTGGCTGGATTTAGGAAATGACAGCTCTGATGCCTACAGAATATTTCTGAATAGACACCTTAGTGTTGCTTTGTCACAGGCTGTGTTTGCTAATTGCACTAAGCATGGTTTGTTTTAACAATGCTTTGTTGAAATAGCCGTGGTGCTGGGTTCCCACCACACATTAAACTGCGACCATGTTTTTGCAAACCACAGTGGCTAGGTTCTCTCAACACACTACGCCAAAAAACAAGCAAACCACATCATAGTTTAGTTCAATGCATGAAGGCGGCCTCCTGGTTGCATTTGACTCTCACCGAAGGGGAATATTTGACATTTTCCATGCTGTTCAGTCCACTTAGTTGGAATCTAATCCAAGGTCTTTCTCTCTCTTTTTTTAATTTTTATCCCGCCTTATTTTTTTTATAAATAACTCAAGGCGGTGAACATACCTACTACTCCTTCCTCCTCCTATTTTCCCCACAACCACCACCCTGTGAGGTGAGTTGGGCTGTGTGTGTGTGTCTGGCCCAAGGTCAGCCAGCCGGCTTTCATGCCTAAGGCGGGACTAGAACTCTCAGTCTCCTGGTTTGTTTGTTTGTTTGTTTATTTATTTATTTAATTTATATAACCACCCATCTCCCCCAACGGGGAACTCTGGGCGGTTTACAATAAATAAAATTAGATAAAAACATAAAATATAAAATATATAAACCAACAATTTATACAATATAATATAATATAAAATAAAAATCCAAGTGGGAGATAGTATTAATAAAAGAAGGGCATTATAAAATTACGGGATTAACCACCCCCATGAGGAACTATCGTTTCCTCCCTCCCATGCCAGGCGGCAGAACCAGGTCTTCGGTTCTTTTCTAAAGGTTGGGAGGGAGGGGATCTGTCTCAACTCTGGGGGCAAGATGTTCCATAGTGTGGGTGCTGCTACAGAGAAGGCCCGCCTCCTAGCCCCCATCAGATGACATTCTTTAATTGATGTGGCTCGTAGCAGGACCTCTCTGAACGATCGGGTGGGGCGGGTCGATAATATGGGGATAAGACGGTCCCTCAGGTATTCTGGTCACATGCCATGTAGGGCTTTAAAGGTGATAACCAACACCTTGAATTGTACCCGGAAGCAAACCGGCACCCAATGCAGCTCGCGGAGCAAAGGTGTTATATGTGCGGATCTTGGCGCACCTAAAATCGCCCGCGCGGCTGCATTCTGCACCAGCTGTAGCTTCCGGATAGTCTTCAAGGGTAGCCCCATGTAGAGCGCATTGCAATAATCTACATGGGAGATGACAAGAGCGTGAGTGACTGTTCGGAGGGCATCGCGATCCAGGAATGGGCGCAACTGGCGCACAAGCCGAAGCTGTGCAAAAGCCCTTCTAGCCACGACTACCACCTGCTCTTCGAGCAGGAGTCGTGAGTCTAGAAGGACCCCCAAGTTGCATACCGGTTCCGAATGGGGCAGTGCTACCCCATCGAGAACCAAAGATGATAATTTCCTAGAAGACGCTAAGCCATCAATCCACAGCCACTCGGTCTTGCCAGGGTTCAACTGAAGCCTGTTGTTCCCCATCCAGGCCCTCACAGCCCCCAGGCACTGGGACAGGGTGGTCACTGCATCACTTACTTCACCTGGGATGGAGATATACAGTTGAGTATCATCTGCATACTGATGACACCTCATCCCATGGTGTCGGATGACCTCGCCCAGCGGTTTCATGTAGATGTTGAATAGGAGAGGAGAGAGAACCGAACCCTGCGGCACCCCACACAGGAGTGGTCGCGGGCTGGATCTCTCCTCCCCTACCAGCACCGACTGGGAACGGCCCTGGAGGAAGGAGGTGAACCAGCGCAAAACTACGCCGCCCACCCCCAACTCCCTAAGCCGTCCCAAAAGGATACCATGGTCGATGGTATCAAATGCCGCTGAGAGATCTGAGAGCGCCAGGATGGATGCACTACCTCCATCCCGCTCCTGCCAGAGGTCATCCGTAAGCGCGACCAATGCAGTCTCCGTCCCAAATCCCGGCCTGAAACCTGACTGGAAAGGGTCTAGATAATCCGCTTCATCCAGGGTCCTCTGAAACTGCAACGCCACCACCTTCTCAACCACCTTTCCCAAAAAGGGAAGGTGGGAGACTGGACGAAAATTGTCCAGAATGGTAGGGTCCAGGGATGGCTTCTTGAGGAGGGGGTGCACCAACGCCTCCTTGAAGGCCGCTGGAAACACCCCCTCCAACAAGGATGTATTAATCATTGCCTGGACCCATCCACATGTCACTTCTCTGGCTGATTTTACTAGGCAGGAAGGACAGGGATCTAACTGACATGTGGTGGAATTAACAGTTCGGAGGATCTTGTCCACTTCCTTAGGTCCAACAGGATCAAATTGTTCCCAGATAATAGGGCAAGACCATTCTCCCGGCATCTCCCCAGACTGCATTTCACTCATGGAGTCCAACTTAGACCGAATCTGAGCGATTTTATCCTGCAGATGCTCAGAAAATTCTTCCGCACGGCCCTGTAGGTGGGTGGTCAACTCCACCCTACCTAAGAGAGATCGAGTAATCTTAAACAGGGCCGTCGGACGGCATTCTGCGGATGCAATAAGAGTGGAGAAATATTCACGTTTCGCTGCTCTTACCGCCACAAGGTAGGCCTTAATAGCGGCTCTAGATTGTGTTCGGTCCGATTCCGCCTTTGTCTTTCTCCAGCGACGCTCTAGACGTCTCTTCACCCTCTTCAAGACCCTCAACTCCTCCGTATACCACGGGGAGTGACGGGTCGAATGGGGTTGGAGAGGTCGCATCGGCGCGGTCCTGTCCAAGGCTCCGGCCGCCTCCCTATTCCAGGAAGCGGCCAGTGCCTCCGCTGGACCGTGCAGCAGATCATCGGGTATTACCCCCAGCTCCCTCTGAAACCTCATTGGGTCCATAAGTCGCCGGGGGCGGACCAATCAAATAGGTCCTGCCTCCCTGCGGAGTGGGGGCGACGTAAGAGAATCTTAGGGATATCAGGACGTTATCTGACCATGACAACGGGGATAGTTCTAACTTTCCCCTCAGGTCACTTTGCCATTGCTCAGACAAGAAAATCAAATCCGGAGTGAGTCCACTGTCTCGAGTTGGGTCCCGAATAATCTGGGCCAGGCCCATGGCTGCCATGGTAGTCATGAACTCCCGAGCCACTTCCGAGGCACGTCCCACGGACGGCAGATTAAAATCCCCCAGAACCATCAGCCTGGGGAACTCTACTGCCAACCCCGAGACAGCCTCCAGCAGCTCAGGCAGGGAGGTTGCTACGCAGCAGGGAGGCTGGTACAATAGCAACACTCCCAACTGTTCCCGGGCACCCAACTTGAAAAACAGGGTCTCACATCCGGCCACTTGTGGAGCAAGGCCCCTGAAAGCCACCAAAGACTCTCTGATGATAACTGCCACCCCTCCTCCCCTACCCCGGTATCTCGGCTGGTGCCACACCTGGAACCCAGCCGGGCACATTTCTGAGAGGGCTACCCCTCCCTCTGGGCCCAGCCAGGTCTCAGTAATACACGCCAGGTCAGCCCCTCTCTCCATGATTACTTCACTTATGAGAGGGGCTTTGTTATTTACTGACCTGGCGTTAAGCAGTAGCAGTCGAAAACCGGGGCCCTCAACGATCCGCTGTCCATTGTTTGCCATTGGCTCCTTCCTAGGGCTGAGAGACAGCGATTGGCCCAAGGTCACCCAGCCGGCTTTCATGCCTAAGGCGGGACTAGAACTCACAGACTCCTGGTTTCTAGCCCAGCACCTTAACCACTAGACCAAACTGGCTCTTTTTTACGAAATATATATGCTTAAGAAAATTGTCCTTTTTCAGTCCTAGTATTTTTGTCTTCCTGTTTCATTTTCTCATAAAATTGTTCTCCTTTTCTCCAATCCCACCTCAGAAACACAGATGAGCAAAAATCCAAATGATTGCTGATTGCAACCCATGAACTTTTTCGTTGTAATAAGCAAGAACTATCCAGAAACAAAACCTCGTAGCTACTGGGCAGAACTGTTTGTTTTATACAAAGAAATGCCTTCATTTGTTTAGCAAAACTATTCATTAAGTATGTCTATGAAGGTTCTCAGTCATCCAGGTGGAATTGTCTGTAGCTTGAATCATGTCAACTGGATTTCTATTTTCTCAGTGGAAACGTTTCGCTCCCTATCCAAGGAGCTTCTTCAGTCTGAGCAAAGTTAGTAAGGGAATCCTAAATATGTTTCTAGGTAGCTGTGTGACCTTACACCTGGGGCTAGGTCATGGTTATATTGAGATGTTATTTTTAAGTCCTTTTATCATCTAAAGGAGGATCGTTAAGATCACCATGCTGCTGTTGAGCTTGTGAAATGGTCTTAATCTTCCTAGGCACAGAAGACAACGTGGGGAGGAAGATGGGGGAGAGATTGTGCCTGAGGCCCCCACCTCTATTCAAGGAAGGATTTTCCAAGTTGGCATAAATGGATTCCTTGACCCCTCTCTCAAACCACCTATCTTCTCTGTGTGTGTGGGTTTCCTGTAGATCCCTATTTCTAGCTTGCCACCGGTCCCAATGAGGACTTCACAGTCTAGGAATGCCAGTCTGTTGTCCTTGGTGTCTTCTCTGGTGAAGCTAATGTTGGCATCTATAGTGTTTATATGGTCCGTGAAGGCCTGTACTTCCTGGGCCTTGATTTTGACCCAGGTGTCATCCACATACCTAAACCAGTGGGTGGGCACCGTTCCCTGGAATGTGTTGAGTGCTTTCTTCTCCACTTCTTCCATGTATAAATTGGCCACAATGGGTGACACAGGAGAACCCATGGCACAGCCGTGTTTTTGTCTGTAAAAGTCACCTCTGTATGTGAAATAAGTGGTGTTAAGACACAGGTCCAGAAGATGGCAGATCTGGTTTGGGTTGAGATGGTTTCTCCTTTCAAGGGTGCTGTCCTCTTCTAGTCTCTTCCTGACAGCGGATAGAGCATGAGTGGTGGGGATGCTGGTGAAAAGGGAGGACACATCGAAGGAGACCATAGTTTCATCTGTATCCAGTTTCAGGATCTTTGCTTTGGAAACAAATTCTTCCGAATTATGGATGTGGTGTTCAGAGTGTCCAACTAGAGGTGCTAGTATGGTAGAGAGGTGTTTGGCAATGTTGTATGTTACCGAATTAATGCTGCTGACTATGGGTCGGAGGGGTGTTCCTTCCTTGTGGATCTTAGGAAGTCCATAGATGCAGGGGATGGCTTCTCCAGGATACAGACGGTGGTAGGTAATCCTATCATTAAGTACTATGGAAAGTTCACAGTGCTTAAGTTCACAGCTTAGTTAAAAGAAATAAGCAGGCATATACAAACTCACTGAGTTGTCCTAATGAAAGACCTAACGTTCATGCTGGGATCTACTGGTGAGAGGAGTAAGATCCCAATACCGCAACTGCTTACAGCCTCTACTCCTGTATGAAGCCATGAGAAGATAAACACTGTGCAACAGTCATATTTATAAATATTAGATTTTACACAGCAAGACAGAATTCAGCCTCACGTGTTTGCCCAAGATTCATTTAAGAAACCATAGATGTAGGTTCAATATGGATATATTTGCATTTAATTTTAACTATAAATATCCAATATTTTTCTTCGTATTGAAAAATTAAAAGCTCCATGACTCTGTCCTCTCTGTAATGCAATTAACTACTGTTCTGGCTGGGAAGGGCACAACTGAGAATCAAGTTATCTCTAAAGGACAGCAAAGAGGGAAAAGGAAGTTTGGTGGTTACCTTACAAAAAGCCAACTATTTTTCTGATATGTATTTCAATTTTCAGGCAAGGAGAAGGCTAGGACTACAAAATATGGATGACCAAAGTAAACTCTAAATGTGGATGTTTAGTGGCTCTCTGAATTTTTGCTGGTAGATTTGCTTTATTAAATCTGGTAGATCTGGTAGAAATTTTGCTGGTAGATCTGCTTCACTGCTTTATTAAAAAGCAACTGTTTCCTCTTTCCCTGTAGCCTTAAGTGATATATATCACACACACCAGCTTTTTAGAACCACACATTAAATGCAGAATCCATTTGTCCTAC
Organism: Charina bottae; assembly: GCA_023362775.1. Lineage (NCBI taxonomy): Eukaryota > Metazoa > Chordata > Lepidosauria > Squamata > Charinaidae > Charina > Charina bottae. The sequence continues at coordinate 44,343,711 of JALMGJ010000007.1, read as the reverse complement.
CTCCCCAAGAGCATCCATGCTGCATAGAAGTTAGTCCATTAAAGAGTCAAATTAGTTCAGAAGAACTAAAGGCTCCCTCCCAGCCATAAAGCTGATTGGGCCTTGAACAAGATCTTGTAATTCAAGTTCAACTTCTACAGAGTTATTAGAAGATTAATATGGGGAGGAAAAGATGACACGGTTCATTACACTAACCTTCTCAAAGAAAGGAAATTTACCCTATAACATGGGAGAGCTGGTGCGGGCCAAGGCAGTTTAAAATAATGCCAAACAATCACCCCCAACCTATCCAAAACAAAGTACAGCAAAGCCAAGAAAATTAAGGTATGAACAGTAAAATCATAAAACTGTCCAAACTAAATCTCCACATAATAAGATACACCTACAAGTCGCAGGTTAAAATTGGATCTAAATCCCAGAGACAATTTAGTGCAGTGTTTCTCAACCTTGGCAACTTTAAGATATGTGGAATTCAACTCCCAGAATTCCCCAGTCAGTTGAAATCCACATATCTTAAAGTTGCCAAGGTTGAGAAACACTGTCTGAGTGGGTATTTCAAAGTGCAGGCCAATCTTAACACGTAGCAGCTATTTCAGGCAGAAGTTTTTTCAGCCCTGTGAGAGGCCAAAAGCATGTATCCCATCACATGCAAGGCCCCCCTGCTGAGACTTTCACTTTTAGTGCACTCAGCCCAACCTACTTGAGGGTGAGGGGGCTGGGTTGACTGAGTGCTGACACCGGATCAACGCTGAGAGCCTGCACAAACTGGCGTTTCAAGCATTTGCAGCTACAATCATATACCCGGAAATTAAGGCAATACAATTTGGACCTTAGAACGCCTTACTCCATTATTTTAAAGTGCTATTATGCAAGTAGAATAATTTACTTGTTTACAACACTGTGCAAATTACACCAGAAGTAGTAGCGTGGGGATTCCAATGCAAAGAAGGTGGCATTGGTTTAACTCGTAAGACGTTACAGTTCTATACACACACAGATTAAAAATGGATTCCTGAAAACACAACAGCATTCGCCTCAAGAGTCAAGATTCAGGGTTGCCTCTGGTTTCGGTTTAGGAAACTACACGGTAAGAGCCATCTACACTCAGATCTGGGGCCTTGCTTCTTCCTTAGCTGGCAGACTAGGAGTAGCACAACAGTCCATCTTAGGAGCTTGCTACACAAAACACACTAAACGGTTTTGGCTTAGCATACTGATCAATAATAGCTTACTGGATAAATCGAGATCTAAGAAACCGTGGTTTAGCGTAACGTGTAAGCCCGATCAGTTGTTGTATCTACAATTACTGGCAGACGCCCTGTGGAGTTTTACGAAGGGGGGAGGCTTTTTGAAGCCTCCCTGTAAGTCGGAAACCGGACTTGGGGCTTCCTAGGCGCACAGCGCGCGAGGCTCCACTTGCAAAGATGTTCCGATTAATTCCGCGAGACCCCACAAAGTCGGGTTCCGCGGGAAGGCCCAAAAAAGCGGTCCTCTGGTTTTCCCCCTCCCTCCACATCCCTACAGCAAACCGGAATCGCCTGTTTTCCGCGGGAGCAGAAAGGGCGACGGCGCCTGGAGCGTCCGAAGCGGCGTCCTTCCCGCTTCAAGCTGCCTTACCCCGGCCTGGTAATAGCCGGCTCCCGCGCCAGGATACGCCATGGTCTGCTGTTCGATACTCTTCGGAAAGCGTCGGCAAACCTCCCCGTGACCTCTCGGCTCTGCCCCAAGCCGGAGGAAGTCCAGATCAAACCACTGTCACGACAGGAAGGGATGGAGGAAACGCTGCTCTGCGGGGAAGCTCCGTGAATGGCGCCGTTTCTGCCCACGTATTTGCGCTTCACTCTCGCCTTTCCTTCGCCGTCTTGCGTAAAATTGGACGAACCGCCTAGCATTACCCCCCCTCTTTTCTGATGAAAATGGTGTAAGCCGGATATCCTTTATTTTTTTAAATTGAAACTTTGTATATGATGATGAAACGAAGTATTGAAGGCCTAGAAGACAGCTTCTGGGGACGGAATTAACAAATGTATGCGCGTGTGGACAGTTAAGAATATTTGTTTCATGAGCAGCCCAAGGCTGATGCTGAATTTCGATAAAGAAGGAAAAGCTACGTCGTCAGGTCACACGTGGGGACAGAACTGAGAATCCCAGGGGATTTAGTCCTTCAGCCGAGGTCTTCCCTCTTCCACTGTGCTGCTGGGTGCGAAGCCTACTCGTTACTCAGAAGTAGGTTCCACGTGGGACTGATTTCCCACCATGCGTACACAGGATTGCTTTCAGACATGTTCTTTATCACGATTATATGGCAGCAAATCCCACGTGCTCAGAAGGGTGTACCCCAAATAAGCGTGCCTAGGATTTCATCCTTTAACTTTAAACATCCTTTAAAGGATTTCATCCTTTAACTCGCCGCCACCTGCGTAGGACAAAAAGTGTCGCAGTGCGGTGGTGCAAACCTTGCACCTTTTCTACGAGAGTTGTGATATTGCACACACGCCAAAGGGCGTGAGGTTTGAACCATGGCACCGCAGGGCTGCCTTCGTTATTCTGATGAAAGTAGCAATATCCTGATGGTGGAGCTGGTTTAAGTGAAATAAAGCCCAGGGAAGTCAGTGGTGTTTAAGTTAAGCTAAACCCTGCAGAACTGTGGTTAGTCTGGTATGGGGGTTGTCATGTTCGAATCCGGCCAATTAGGTTTAGCACTTTATGTAAGTCCAGTCTTTACACATACAAAAATTATATGACCTATCTTCAGAAAACACTCTAGAACAGAGCTTTCCTGACTTTTCCTGTTGGTGACACACACCGCCGGCGGCGTGCAGGTGTGTCGCACGAAACCCGGAAGCGTTGATGGCGCGCCGCAGCGGCACACCATCAGCGCTTCCGGGTTTTCGAGCGACACACCACACTGCAGACGACACAGTACTGTGTCGCGACACACAGTTTGGAAAGCTATGCTCTAGAACGGGTGGGGAACCTTTTTTCTGCCAAGGGCCATTTGGATATTTGTAACCGGGGACCAGGGGGGTGGGGGGCGGGGTTTCTGGGATTTCCGCGGACCGGGGGCCGAAGTTTGTGGGTGGGAGCCAATCACACGCACTGGGGGTAGGGTTTGCAGGTGGGAGCCAATCGCGTGGAAGGGGTGGGGTTTGTGGGCGGGAGCCCTGCGGGCCTTATATGGCCCGTGGGCCTCACGTTGCCCACCCCTGCTCTAGAATATTGTTTACTAACAGCCCTGCATATAACCAAATCAATGTGTTATTACAAAATACTTCTTTTTAAAAGATTAACGGTCAGTGGATAACCTAGATAAGAGTAGTTCAGTTTTCTTATGGAAATAATAAAAGTAAGGCCACTTTTTCATATTTGTATATCTTTTATTCTTTTTAATATATTTATCAGATTTACACTAAATTAGTGTCAGTTTTTGCAAAAACATTGGATCAATTTTCATCAATGATGGGTATGTCGCAGCTTTGCTAAAGTCTTATACTTACTTAGGAGTAAATCTCATGTTTTCTATTCAGTGTTTTCCTAGGGAAGGTGTGTCAGGAATGCAACCATATTTTATTTAATAAAGAGTTCTAGCCCTTATGACATGGAATTTTTCCAAAACAAGCTCCCTAGAACAATCCCTAGATTTTCTTCTGAAATAAATACAGTCTGTGGGTAACTAGCCCCAACAAAAGTGGGAAAAATTGTTCCCAAAGGCTTAGTGCTACCAGATAAAACCACTGTGTTTAATTGATAATCTGTCCCTAGTGATGCGTTACTTTCTTGCAATGCAAAAATGATAAAAGGGCATGCCAAGACTCTATAGCATAGCTTTCCAAACTGTGTGTCGTGACACAATACTGTGTCACCTGCGGGGCCCAGGTGTGTTGCATCAAAACCCGGAAGCGCTGATGGCGCGCCGCCATGCACGGCCGCGGGCCATCAGCGCTTCCGGGTTTTTGCACGGCACACCAGGACACAGCTGCCGCCACCGCTGCGGCGCGCGAAAATCCGAAAGCGCTGCAGCGGTGGCATGCAAAAACCCGAAAGTGCGGTGGTGGCGTTGCCGGGTTTTTGCGTGCCACCGCAGCGGCGGCACTTCCGGGTTTTCTTGCGCGCCGCCGTTGGTGTGTCCCCATGGGAAAAGTTTGGAAAGCCCTGCTCTTTAGAATCATTTTTAGAAGAGGCCACTTGGCCCATTAAGTCTGACAGTTTGCTCAGTTCATGGACCCTCATTAAAGCATCCCTGGCAGATGATTGTCTAGTCTCTGACTGAGCACATCAGGTGAAGGGCAGCTTACCATCCATCTGAGTGATTGAACTACTCTTACTGTTAGAAAGTTTTTTCCTAACATTTATTTGGAAACTGCCTTTCTGAAACTCATATCTCTTATTCCCTGTCTTGCACTCTGGAACAATATAGAACAGGTCCTAATCTTATGTGTGACATCATTTCAGATATCCGAAGAGTGCTATCATATTCCACCCACACTGCACTTGTTTTAGCTCAGAGCTTTCCAAACTTTTCATGTTGGTGACACACTTTTTAGACATGCATCATTTCGTGACACACTCTTACAGCAGGGCACAAGGCAGGCACTAGGACCTGCGCGGAATCACAGCAGGTTTGGAGGCAGCAAGGCACAAGGCAGGCACTAGGACCTGCGTGGAATCCTGGCAGGGCTCCGAGGCAGCAGCAGCAGCGGCAACACACCCAGACACTGCAGCCAACACACTAACGTGTCCCGACAGACAGTTTGGAAAGCTCTGTTTTAGCTTCTCAATCTAAACACGCCCAGCTCCTTCAGTCTCTCTTCATATTTCTAATCCGTTGATCATCCAACTTGTCCTTTCTGAATCTGTAACAGTTTGTCTGAAAGATTCAGATATGTTATCCAAAACTGGATAGAATATTCAAGGTGGGGTTTGACCAGTGCAAAATATGGTGGAAGTTTAATTTCCTGTGGCTTGAGAATTATGCTTCTGTGGATGCAGCCTAAAATTGCATTTGTTTTTTTTTCTTTTGCAACAGTATCACAATAAACACAATTTGCAATCAGTTGCTGATCTTTTTCCCAATACTGTTACCAAGGCACGTATCCTCCACAACCTATACTAAGTGAAGAATTTGCATTCATCGCTGTTAAACTTTATTTTGTTATTTTAGTCCATTTCCTTTAGCATATCACTATTGATTTAAATGGTATTTCTCTCTTCTAGAGTATTTACATGATCCCATCTACGTTTGTGACATCTGCAAACATATAAGCATTACTTCCATCTTTGAATTCCATTCATTAGCAAAAACGTTGAAGAGTGCAGGACCTAGGACAAAAACCTTGTTGCACTCCACACTTAATGCATCCATCTGATTTGATAAAAAACCATTGATGAGCATCTTTGACTTTGATTTTCAAGTCAGTTACTTGTTATGCTACTCTCTTCACACTAGCTAGCCTGCTAATGAGAATGTCATGTAGTAGTGTGTGAAATGCTTTGCTAAAATTAAAGTATACTATGTCTATAACATTCCCATGATTTACTAAGTAAGATACTTGATTAAAAATAAGGTTAGAGTTGCTCTTAACAAATCTGTGTTGACTTCTGGTAATTACCACATTGTTTTCTAGAAGCTTACACATTGATTTCTTTATCATCTGTTCCAGAAGCTTCCCAAGCATTTATGTTTAATTGGCTGGATCCTCCTTCCCCCTCTGCTCTTTTTGAAGATAGGGCAATATTTGTTCTCCTCCAGTCCTCTGGGATTTCTCCTAGTTTCCTGCTGATGCAACTGGAAAGGCCAGCTGGCAAAGTGAAAGGGACGGAGTGCAAGAACAAGGTGGCTCTCGGAGAGGGCCGAAGCCAGACTCAGAGTGAGACGGCTTTGCTCTGTTCTGCCTCTAGCCAAATAGCCCTTTGTGTCTGGCTGTTGGTCCTTCCCAGTCACTCATCCCCTTAATAGGTTTGTTAACGCATGTACTAGATTGTGCTTTCATGTTTATATGTTTCATGTTGCTGGTTGGGCATTTGGCCAAATCCAGAATATGGCAATGCAGCAGGAAGCACCCTGGGGCAGGATGCCTGTGTTCAGCTTGTGCTGGGATGGGACTAAACCCCGACCAGCCTAGGTGGGGTGCAGGTTCCCAGCAAGCAGTTTGAGAATAGACTGATTGGTCAGCAGGCAGATTGGCCAAGGCTTGGCTTATGGATCTGAATCCTCCTCTGGAACCCTGAAGTAAAATTGTGGCCTAGTCCAGTTGCCATGACATGCCTGTTTTATACCAACACTTTCCCTCGTCAGAGTCAGTGGTGCCAATTTTGGTATGGTTGTGGCAATGTGATTTAATTTATTTTTAGTATTTCACTGAAACTTGTCTCAGGGACTTGTATTACTCTTAACTGCCACTGTGTTATTTGGTGAAAGTTGATCACATTATTAAAAATCTTGTTGGCTGAACTTTTAGGTGTAAATTTCTATTAATCCTTTTCTTGTCCCTGTACTCAAAACAAACTTCCTTGCTCTTTATAGTTGATCTTAAATCATCTTCTCTACTGATCAAAAGCAAAAGCACTGTCTGAATGACAAACATTTTTCCTTAAATGGATTTTCTTTATTCCATTTAAAATATAACAAGTAGAAATGCTGACAAACAAACTTGGAAACTGAAGTTTAGAAAACAAAATTACATATATTTTATTGAACACAGTACAAATACAATTCGCTAATATACAGCAAGAAATTTGAATTAAATTGCTTCTTTGTTATTGATTTAGCTTATGAATTTGACTTAATCACAACCTCATGCAGAAATTCTTCGTCATCACTAGGCACCTGCCTGTAGTACACACACACGGAATACTCGGGCTTTGGACCTGGACAGGGAAATCTGATCAGATCAGATCTCTGTCCCCATTTGCCTCTGTACCAGCCTTCCTAGCTGGTATTTTATCAATCAAGACATTCTGACAACCGAAAGACTCTAAAGTGGAAGTAGCAAGGATTGGGCGGGAGGGGGAGGAGTCGAAGGACTCTCAGTCCCCAGCCTTCCAACATGTCCTTGATCTGGAAGAAAACTTAAAGCAGCCATTTGAAAGCTCTTCTTTCCTGTATCTACCCGCTGGTCTGCAGCAGACAAGATTTGTATTAGAATCACTGGAATATTTAAACTTTTTATTTGGACTGTTTTGTTCATGTTTTTGTTGGGTCCACTTTAGTAAGACCGGATTTAGCATTTCTTGTTCAAGTTCTCAGCGGTCAATATTTGTAGGGTTCTGTTATCTAACCCTCCTGTTAAACTCACAATAAAATCATGGCTTCCTATAGATAAAAGAAATTTTGTCATGGATTGAGAGTTTCTCATAGAAACGGCATGCAGTTAGTATTCAGGTAACACACTCGGCACTGTAGATGTGTATATTTCACACTGTATTTACACAGCACTCATGGGTTGGAAAGCTATTGCCGATTTGACAATCTTATAACCATTTTACTGTTAGCTGAGCATAATCCTGAAAACTTGCAGAAACTTGTTCCAAATGTCACCGTTGTGGTTATAAAGTTCTTCCCTGATCACTCACAAAAGCTCATACTCAGACATCCAGTTTTCAGTGTGTCTCCATTGCTTAGTGGCTATGTGTCGCCCCTTCCAAAATATATAGATTAACAGGGATTAAGGGATTATACAGATGTCATTTCTTTGGTGTCCTGATTGCTGTTTGACTGGCTTACATATTTGGGTTTTCTCTCCCAGCCCTGTCGAATTTCGGTTAATGGTCTGTCTATACATGGGAATATTAGGAAAAACTTCATGACCAACACAATGCAAGGGATAATGAGAGCGAGCATATAAGCTGGAGGAAGGAACCATGGGTATGAGAGAACATTCAAGAATCTCTTCCCACCATATCCCAGGGTATGGGCAGTACACAAAACCAGCGTAAGGTAGCCCAGATAAGACTGTGGAAACAAACAGACAAAAAGAACAGTTATCAAACAAATACTAACTTCCCGATGCCTTTTCTCAGGAGCTACTGTAAACACTGTAAGAGGATTCTACATAGCTATCCAGAACTGGACTAGACTAGTGTTTCCTAGAATTCCCAGAGGGGCAGCCCAACAGAGCCTGACGGAGCCAGTCTGGGGAGCATTCAGTTAGATTAAGTTATCTTTCCACAGGCTGAAAGGTAAGGCCATTGTATTTCCCAGAATGGTTTAATTGACTGAGCCTGACAAGATTGCAAAAATGGGTATAAAATAACACTTAAATTGCATAAGGCAGAGCTTTCCAAACTTTTAACGTTGGTGACACACACCAACTGCGGCAGCGGCGTGGCCTGTGGTGTCCTGGTCTGTCGCGCAAAAAACCGGGAAGCGCTGATGGGGGGAACCGAAAGAAGCGGCACCCCTGCCAATCAGCGGCGGCGCTGATTGGCGGGGGTGCCGCTTCTTTCGGTTCCCCCATCAGCGCTTCCGGGTTTTTGCGCGACACAGCAGGACACCGCAGGTGACACAGTAGTGTGTCGCGACACCACTTTGGAAAGCTATGGCATAAGGTAAACATTTCAGTAATAAGGACTGTCGAGGACAGCTCCCTTCTTTGCATTTAACTGAAATATATAAAATGAAAAATAGCAAGCCTTAGTAATTGAATAATGTATTTATTTATCTGAAATATATTTTTCTCGGAGTTTCTGTAAGCTTTGTGCCTAAAAAATACCTCCAACAACAATGACCTTCCCCCTGCCACAGTATGTACTGTATTCGTATACATACATATACAAACAACGGCAGCATATACTCCCCAAATGTATATGCATAAGAGCCAGTTTGGTCTAGTGGTTATGGCAACGGGCTAGAAATCAGGAGAGTTCTAGTCCTGCCTTAGGCATGAAAGCTGGCTGGGTGACCTTGGGCCAGTCACTCACTCTCAGCCCAACTCACCTCACAAGGTTGTTGTGGGGAAAATAGGAGGAGGAAGGAGTATTAGGTTTGTTTGCCTCCTTGAGTTATTTATAAAAATAATAAAGGCGGGATAAAAAACAAATAAAATAAATAAATAAAATAAAATAAAGACCAATCAATGAGCAGTCTTCATGGACATATCAAAGTAAGAAGAAGAATTAGAAAAGCACTCGTTGGAGAGGCTGTTCCCTGTGCTGGGGCAACCATAGAGTAGTCCTTTGTCTTGCATTCTTCATCCTGGCATTCTGCTGGTATCTTACACTTTAACTCCCACAATTCCCAGAAAGGAGTTATGAAAGTTGAAGTCCTACACATCTAGAGGGAAGGAGGTAGGAGAAAGATGTTACAGTTCTGAGAGTAGGGCGCCTAGTTTCCCAAAGAGAAGGAATCAGGAGAAGACTGCTCTGGTGAATACATTGGTAAAATTTCTTGCCCATCCCTGCTCATGTTGTTTTAATGCCTGGTAAAAAAATGCAGAAGGCGGGGGAGGAGAAAACAATCCTCCTCCAAAGATTAAGATAAGTCATTGTTGTATATCCTTGCTGTTAAAAGTCGGAAGTCACCTCTTTTTGTAATTTTGAAAATTTTTCTCTTGTGTTTCTACACTTTTTTAGTTTTTTCTTTTTTTCTTTGTAGTTTTTTTGTTTTTCTGTAGCTTTTATCTTTGCTTGAAACTTAATAAAATTCTTATTAAAAAAAACAAAGATTAAGATAAGTCCCAGTGAGTGAGTTTACACCTGATAGTAAAGTAAGGCAAAGGAGGATGAGGACCAGGTGAATTTACTAGCCAAACAGCATCTTACCTGCACAAACCGAAACTCTCTCCAATTGACACTGTTGCTGACTGAAGGCAAGGATGTTATTCCCAGGAGAACAAACAGGAAGAAACCTAAGATTCCCAAAGCAAGGTAAGAATCACTGTGCCAGGCTCTGCTATTCCAGAATGGGTCTGTTCCGTTGTTCAATACCTTAAGGTGAAAAAAGAAATATATGTGTGAGCATGTGTATAAATCCACATGTGCATGTATAATTTCATAACAGATCTGCAACATGTTGCTCTACAATATGACTGAGGGGAGTGCAAATTTAGTAAATCTTGCAAGCCACTGTGGTGGATTTCGGCGGTGCCGCTGGTTCTCAGGAAGGAGGGAGCACATTCCAAGAAGGTGGAAGAGATAAGAGGAGACATAGTCCAGGGGGCAGTTATGGGAAAACCAAGAGGTTCAGGATGTTGTTGTTGTTTATTCGTTCAGTCGCTTCCGACTCTTCGTGACTTCATGGACCAGCCCACGCCGGAGCTTCCTGTCGGCCGTCACCATCCCCAGCTCCCCCATGGTCGAGTCTGTCAGCTCCAGAATATCATCCATCCATCTTGCCCTTGGTCGGCCCCTCTTCCTTTTGCCTTCCACTTTCCCTAGCATCAGCTTCTTCTCCAGGGTATCCTGTCTTCTCATTATGTGTCCAAAGTACTTCAGTTTTGCCTTTAATATCATTCCCTCAAGTGAGCAGTCTGGCTTTATTTCCTGGAGTATGGACTGGTTTGATCTTCTTGTTCAGGATAGCCCTGCCCTAGAGCTTTCCCAGGTTATTTCCCCTTAGGTGAGTTAGAGTATCTTTAGTCTGGCAAGATTCTGTCTATACAGTGTCAACAAATAAAGAACGGAAGTTTGGCTGGGCTGGTTCTTGGTCGTTCTTGGGCTGGGCCTGACAGCCACAAGTTGTCTTGTGTAATGTACTTATTCAAGATGACCTCGACAATTTTTGTAAATGGAAGACATATTTGCCTTCCAGCATTAGAAACATTGCATCAATCAGAATTTTCTTTTTAAAAAACCAACATTGTGACATGTATATTTTTTTTTAGTAAGTTAGCAAGGCATTTTCTTTAGTTGAGCATAAAACTACTGCACACAGCAATAATGGTAAAGAAATGGTGAGGACATCAAAGACTCGGTCCCTTCTATTGGTTTTGTTTAACGTAGCACAATTTTCAGTGCTGGGTGGTTCTTTATGATAGAAGCAAAAAACTTGACAAACATAGACACATGCACATGTACCCCGACCCCAGAAAGTGATTTGTCCCACCTGAAAATTTTCTTCAGCTCACATCACACTCAAATAAGTCTTTTGAAAAGTCCAGAAGAGCTATAGCTCAGAGGCTGAACATCTATCATCCATCTATCTATCTATCTATCTATCTATCTATCTATCTATCTATCTATCTATCTATCCATCCATCCATCCATCCATCCACCCACCCACCCACCCACCCACCCACCCACCCATCCATCCTATCCATCTCTGTCCATCTCTGTCTATATCTATCTCTATCATCCATCCATCCATCCATCCATCCATCCATCCATCCATCCATCCATCCATCCATCCATCCATTCTGGCAGTTGGTCCACATACAGTAACTGGAAGTTGCCTAGGTTGATAGCCTGAAAATATGGGAAGCCACTGCTAGTCAGTATAGACCAAGGTTTTCCAAACATGGCAACTTGGGAAATAGAATTGGGAAATAGAATGGGAAATAGGCAATCCCTCAAATAACCAGGGCCCATACCATGAAGGGTTTTATAGATGATAGCCACCACCTTGAATTAAACCCAGAAGCCAACTGGCAACCCCTGCAGCTTGCAAAGCAGTGAAGGCACATGGGTACACTTAGGTATACCCATGCTGCTGTATTCTGGATCAGCTGCAGTTTCCATATGGTCTTCAAGACCATATCATGTAGAGTGCATTGCAGTTATCTAGTCTTGAGGTGACCAAGGCATAAGTCTGAAGGGCCTCCAGATCTAGGAATGGGTTCAATTGGCACACCAGGTGGATCTGTGGAAAGGCCCTCCTGGTCACAGCTGCCACCAGTTCTTTGAGCAGGAGATGTGAATCCAGTATGATGCACAGATTGCACACCAATCTCAAATGGGAAAGCGCAGCCCCATTCAGGAATAAAGATGGAGATTCCTCAGAACCAGGTGGCCCAAATAGCCACAGCGACTTAAATCTTGTCAGGATTGAGATATTTTCAGATCAAGATGGTTTCAACTAGGCATGATAGCCAAAAGGACATGAATAATGAGTTGGTGACAGAGGGCTGTCCACTGCTCTAATGATGTTACAGTTATGAGGTGGATCTGAAAAGACCTAGGATTCCTTTGCTAGGTCTAAGGGAACCTAGATGTAATATTTCTGGTCAAAATTTTGTGGCAGTGGATCTGAAATGGGCTGAAAATGCTGAAACAGTTCAGATCCCAGGGCATTCCTGAAGTTTGGGAAACCGTCAGAGCCTTCCTACATGGATTGTATCCTTTCCATCACCTCATTTCCTCCTTAAATGCTGCATTAGAGTGTGGACAACAAGTAAAAGCATGTTTTGTGCTTTTCTTCCAGTATTGTACCAGATAATGAAATAGGAGAAAAAAGTGCATGAGACTGGCTTACCTGTTGAATGACGTAAGAGTTGTATCTCCATCTTACATAGTAACGAATGGGGATGATCAGTGTATACACAGCATGTAGGAAAGCATAAGCCAAGGCAATCAACCCTAGCTGTTTCCTGCGAAGCATCCATTTATCCAGCCAATCTGGAAAGCGACTGTACTTTGTACCTCTGTATAACTGGAGAATTGCTGCAAAGATCCCGGGTAAGTAGACCAGTGCAAGAAGAACGAGGGCCACAACAGGGCAGACCCGGTTTGCAATTGTAACAACAATAAAAAAGGAATTATCTTTGCCATAATTAGTATGAGGATAGATGATATCACGGACCACACTGTATAAAAAGATGAATGCACTGAGAGCAAAAGAGAGGTAGATGGGAAATCTCCACATTGGGAAAAGTTGTAAAGGGTAATTCTCAATTTCTTTTGCTGCTAAGAGAGAGCCTTTATCGAAAGGAGTAAGACCAAGACTTCGAACAATCTCTGTCACCTTTTCTTTTGCTTTTCTATCATCTCCACAGATGAATACCTGCAGCAGCAAAATAAAATAAAGTTCCACAACTTCAGTAAAAAATAAAGAAATAAAAAAGAAATTATCCTATTGGGTCAACCTTCTTCATGTCTTGCAGTGCTCTTAGCTTCTTAGCTAACATTTGAGAAAGTTGGCCAGAATTTTGGCTACAACTGGAATACAACTGGGTCAGTCCCTCTCGCTCAGCCCAACTCACCTCACAGGGTTGCTGTTGTGGGGAAAATAGGAGGAGGAAGGAGTATAAGGTATGTTCACTGCCTTGAGTTATTTATAAAAATAATAAAGGAGGGGTAGAAAATAAATAAATAAATAAATTAGCCAGAACGAGGATCTTTGGGGATAAGAATAGACTTTTTGGACCAACGTTAAACTAAAGATGTTCTAGATTCACTCTGTGGGCTCCCCTGTTAAGTGATTAAGTGATTAAGTTCTTAAAATGTTTTATGTTCTCTTTTATTAAATGTGATCTTCTTTGTTGGAGGTATGAATCCAGTGGCACTGACTGTTCAGCACCTCATGACCTACTGACCACAAGGGGACGGTAGGCTATCGATAGAGAATTAAAGGTTTACTCTGTATTCCTCTTTGTCTATTACTCTGCCTGTTCATTGCCTGAGGGATGGCTAGTCTGAGGTCATCTCCTACTGCCTTCCCTTCCAGGCACACATACACAGAGCACATGCTCTTGGATTCTCCTCCTCTTGGGATGTTGCTAGATAGGCTTTGCAAATCTATATAATGTATTTTTTGTAAATAAATCTTGCAGTAACAGTTACAAAATCTGATTCGCCAATCATTGTCCAGGCCAGATCCTCACTCTCAGGACATGCACACAAAGGACATTTCAACCTCCAACAGCCTTCGGCATCTGAGATGCCCTTACCTGTCTGCTTGCATCCAAGCCACCTGACTGCAGAGCCCAGGCTGACACTGTGTTAAATGCTTTGACCACTTTACTGCCTGGAAGCAGCTGGGCAAGATATTCAGCATTTGATTCTGCATACTGGTTTATTTTAAGGTTGTTGCTCACATCCACCAGAACTCTTCCATTGAGGATTTCTCGTAGGCTTTCAAGAAAGCTGTAATGTGATCTGTGGATTGCTATAATGATAATGTCAGATGTTTCAGCAGCTTCTGCGTGAGATAGCACTGTGGCTCCCTGAGGAATCAATGCAGAGTTCTGAGTGCTTCGGCTTCCAAATACAACGGAATAGCCACACTGGATCAGCTTATAGCCCAGAGATCTTCCAAAATCACCTGTTCCAAAAATGCACACAGTCTCCTTCTTGCTGGATATATCTGAAGTAAGTGGAATCATTGCATTGGCTTTCCCCATAAAGGACATGTTTGAAGTTATTTCCTACAACACAGAATTGTACATGTTAACTTATTGCTAGAAATAAAAACTCAGTCTGGTGCTCAAGTACCCATTGTGCATTAGTTTATACATTCTGGTGACCTCTGCATGTGCTGACTCTCAGCTTCCATAATGTTGACAACACATCTAGGATTTGGGGAAGGCTACATTCATAGATAAGTTAGACCAGAGGTTCCCAACCTGTGGGCCGCGGCCTGTTAGGAAGTGGGCCGCGGGGCTTCCTCCTGCAAACCCCACCCCCAGTGTGCGCGATTGGCTCCTGCCTGCAAACCCTGCCCCCCGGTGCGCGCAATTGGCTCCCGCCTGCAAACCCTGCCCCCGGTCCGTGGAAAAAAATCTTCCACAACTAGTCCCTGGTGCCAGAAAGGTTGCGGACCGCTGAGTTAGACAATTTCAGTTCATTCTAGCACACAAAACTGAACTGAAGTCTTTTGTTACATAAAAAAACTTTCTGGTGTCTCAGTGTCTTGGGAAATTCAAGTGGAAGAAATTATGTACAGTTGGGGTTTTTTGTTGCTGTTTCAGGTGTGCCTGGGATTTGGCACAAAACACAAGAGAGACACATATTGCTCTGACTTTAATGACAATGTTTGCTCTCTTCATATCCTTTGCTACAAAGCTGGATACAGATTTTGTTTTAGAGAGGGTGATATCCCTGTTGTGATTCATATTGTGAATCATGAATTATGTTTTAGATAGGGTTAGGGTTTTTATTGGAGCTTGGGGAACATTGTATTTCCTAGAATCTAAGCTCATTATTTGTACACCTCTCCTTTAGTTCACTAGGCTTCTTTCTCCCAGAATGGGGAAAAAGATACAAAAGCATAAAACAAATAGTTTTATCCAAGTAGATGGTCTTTGGTGTATTGTAAAGGGTACAGAAGAAATAAAGGGATACAAAGTTTGAAGAGTTACAGAGAGAAAGGAAAAAAATAGTTATTTTACAAGACTTGATGCAAACTGTTTGATTTAAGACATTTGCAGTTCCACCCAAAGTCAACAGGCTAGAAACGAGGGGTCTGAGAGTTCTAGTGCCGCCTTAGGCATGAAAGCCGGCTGGGTGACCTTGGGCCAGTCACTCTCTCTCAGCCCAACTCACCTCACAGGGTGGTGGTTGTGGGGAAAATAGGAGGAGGAAGGAGTAGTAGGTATGTTCGCCGCCTTGAGTTATTTATAAAAATAATAAAGGCGGGATAGAAAATAAATAAAATAAATAAAATAAAAATTTAAAGAACAAAAGTATTGAACAGGTTTCCATTCCCTGCATTCCCTTCCCACCATATGCTCTTTGACATATGACAGCAACCTATTGATTTTTAAAAATTGATTATTAATTAATTAAAGAATCAAAACATTGAAGTTCAGGGTGATCTTCATATAAATATCAGTACAATGCAATGCAATGCAATAATTAGAACTAATAATAAAAGAATTCTACTAGGCATCATTTATTTATTTATTTGCAAGGTTTATAGGTTGCTCCAATCTTCCGACTCTGAGCAATGTAAAACTCACCAATGTGTAATTGGGAATAAAAGCATGCAATCAATGAAAAACAATCACTAGGAATTAAAACTCTTTAAAGACCAGGTGATTTTGAGAATTCTGGGAGTTGAAGTCCACATATCTTAACAGTTGCCGAAGTTGAGAGACACCGATCTAGACACACAGAAAGACCTAATACATTCAAGCCCAGTGTTTTGTTGCCTTAGCTTATTCAGAAGACTTTCTTGGTACAGTAGCAACTTTTCTCATCCTAAGCCTAAAACATAGACAAGCCTTTATCCTGGTCAGATTTGATGGGTTACCATCAGCACAGTTAGGTTAAATTTTTAAAAAATGAAGGAATCTGTAAGAACTTCTTTAAATGCATTTGAAGCAGAAACTGTCCAGGAAAGGAGTTCCACCATTAGATGACAAAGGAGTATAAAAGGATTTTGAAGGTTGCAGAGAAATTGAATGACTTATTTGCATCTGCTTTACTACAGAAAATACAGATATGATTTGGTGTATTTAAAATGATTAATGACATACTGTATATAAGCTGAATAGGAAGAGTGCACTCTCTTTCTCTCAAAACACTAGGATCATCTATTGATGCTGACTAGGAGGAAATTTAGAAGTTTAGATAAAAGAAGGCAGGTCTTCACATAGTCCATGACCTGTGAAATTCATTACCAAAATTGGTGGTGGTGGATACTAACCTGGATGGCTTTAAGAAGAGATTGGATGTACTCATGGGAGACAGGTCCATCAAGGGCATTAATCTCAAGACTCTGTATTACCCACAGGCTGGGAGCATCCTTTGACCAAACACCAGTTGCAGAACATTAGGAGAGGGAAATATTTTATCTCCTACATAAGAACATCCCAGAGGCATTTTGTGAGAGACAAAATATTGGAGTAAGATAGGTCTTGGGTGGATTATGTTTTTATGCTCTTAACACATTATTAATTCTGGCTAAAATAAAGCAACTGTGCTTCCCTAGTTGAGAACACTTTAATGGAAATGTGTAGGTTGGCCTTCTCCAACCCTCAGTCCTCCACGCGAGGTGGAAATATGGGGGATTTACGTTTAGTTCAGCATGTATGAAGGGCACCAAGTTGCACTAGGCTGGTGCAAACTGCCTGGAACTGTAGATTTTGATGTGCTGAATATGAAATCTGTCACTAGATGGCAGTACGGTTTTATTTGTAACTTTATGGTTTTGACTGTAGCTTGAATCATGTCAACTGGATTTCTATTTTCTCAGTGGAAACGTTTCGCTCCTTATCCAAGTGAACGTTTCCACTGAGAAAATAGAAATCCAGTTGACATGATTCAAGCTACAGACAATTCCACCTGGATGACTGAGAACCTTCATAGATAGATAGATATAGATATAGATAGATTTATGGTTTTGAGTTTACAAGAACCTATGTGTACAGAAGTGGAATAAATATGTGAAACAAAAATGATTGTATACTGTGTTTTTTCTAACTACTGCTCTGTCACTTTTCTGTTGGAAAATGCTGGAATGATGATGGTGGTGGCTGTGGTGGTGAATTCATTAGCCAGGGAAGGGCCATTATTTTGCAAGTAGTAACTCTTGAATTTGGGGTGATGAATCTTGTACCAGAAATATGGTTCATTCTGACCAGAACATGTGTTCCCATTTAAAATTAGGGGTCCTTGACAGAGTGGACTTCCCAAATGGGTTAGTATTTGTGAAATTAGAATTTCACTTTGTTTCTTCAAGGATAAGGTGTTGACCTGGTCATACTGGAATCATATTCCATATATAGTTGCTTCAGTGTATTACAGAATTCCCAACTACATTTTATACTTCATGTGTTCTATGGAAAGAAAGCTGAGTAAAAATTGGATAGCTAGCTAGATAATCATATACCAGATGATGATGATAGATAGATAGACAGACAGACAGACAGAAGGACAGACACCTGCCTGCCTGCCTACTTACCTACTTACCTACCTACCTACCTACCCACCTTGCATCTCAAAAGGGTATTTGGGAGCATCGGTGTGTCTGTGGACACTTCCTTTAGCACTTCCCTGGCTCATGCTGCCTGTTACTTTTTTAAAAAAATATTCTTTTAAGCTAGCCTGCAACGTTGACTGTCCAGCATAATGTTTACTTCCAAGAATGCCTTTGGTCCTCATGTGGCCTCCACAGGTCTATGTAGAAGATAAAATGGTCCTTTGTCTAGAAATGGGACAGAAAAAAAAGCAAGCTGGAGAGAGAATCCTGGAGACCTAAAGGCTGCCTTCTCGTAAATGGTTCTTTTGCCATTGGCCACACAAACTCTGGGAAGCAACTTTGTGAGAGTGATGACCGAATGCTTGCAAAGTTTATTCTACCCTGTTTTAAGGGCTGCCGTAATGTATTAACTCCACACACATATACCCTCAAAGTAGGGTATTTTTTTAAAAAAATGTTTCATTTACTTAGATCCAGCAACACATTTCTACAGGCAGAAGGCACTTCCAGTCATTCCAAGCATCCCCATTTTCAACAATTATACACTAAAGATAACCTTTTTGGGTGACATAGAAGTCTGCAGGAGGGAAAGTAAAATGGAATTTTAGTAAGTTTGTTATTAGAGCATGCATGAATGCAGTATAGGCAGTCCCATCTTCAGAAAGATAAGCCCTTCTTTCTTTGTGAGAATCAGTCAGAAATAACTATAAATGTGTTTGCCATTTGCAGTTTTTATAAATAAAAGGTAAATACTCCATTGAGTCACACTTGAGGTCAAATAACCTTATAAAATATAACCTTATAAATCAATTTAATTTGACTGACTAAATCAGAGATGGGTAACCTTCAGAAGTTTGGGAGTGCAACTTCCATAATCTGCCATCATTGGCCATGCTGTCTGAGGCTGATGGATGTTGAAGTCTAAATCAATTGAAGGACAGTTGATGGTTCATCTTTTCAATCTTTTGTCAAAAGAGCAGGTTGGAATAATCTTGGGCGGCTAATATCAGGAAGTAATTATCAAGGGTAACTGAATTTAGGTTTGGGGCCTAATATTAGACATAGGGTACAAGTTGCAACATCACGGCTGTATATTAAACTCTTAATTCTAGTCATTTGGAGGCAATAGCTTGACAGAACCTTGACCCTATATGAGGCAATCTGGAACTACTTGTCACTTGTTCATTCAAGTCCACCTAGTCTCATTAAGATGGACACTACTGATCCTTTCTTGGACGGGATATCCTGGACAGACCAACGGTTTGCAGCTTTGAGATTTGAGCTGTTGCAGATTACACTGTGGCTACACTGGTGTGTATCCTATTTTTACCCTTTTGTTTCATGTCAGCCTTTACTTGATGCACTGTCTGATTCATTTCTGGTTCAAAAATAATCTGGGAGAAAGTTGGTCATCAACTATTAGCAGTGCTTTATTTGTCCATACATGTATCCATACCTATCTCTATACAGATTTATTCCTTGTCCTTCCATTCTAGATGTGATCCCAAAGAGCATAAAGGCAGGTCACTTCCATGGCTGGTAGAGCTGATCATTCCCTTTCCCTTCATAAATGGCCAATTTATTTATAAACTTATTGACAGCAGCTTTCTGCCTGGGCTCAAGAGGAACCCTCACACACCCCAGTGTTCTCCTAGCCAACGGAGACCAGTATGCTACCCTAATCTCTTCTAGCTAGGGAGGAGGATGGTGGGGGTTGTGTTTTGCCCCTCTAGGTTTCCAAAAAGGGGGACTTGATATTTCAGCTTTATTGCAGATCTTGTAAACTTTGCTTTCCTGACCCTCCAAATGGTGGCTGTCTCCCATTTGGTTAACGCCAGGGTTTAAAAACTGGTGTCATATCCATGCTTGCCAGCCAAGCCAGTTATTACTTTATTTAGAACTGCCTTTCATTCTTCAAAGCAAATTTCCAAGTGGGATTTCAGTGTGAAGCCAGCAGTCAGTCGGTAGGATGGCAGTCTAAGCAGAAGAGCCAGATGAAACCTGCTGCTGCCTGAGGCAAAGCACAAGACGCCCCTCCCCTTTCCCTCCATCTGCTGCCTTTGAATGGGTTGCCAGCTGAGAACTGGCAGCTGAATCTTACTTCATCTCTGGATGGGTGTGTGCAGCCCACACCTGAGACAGCAGACCAGTTTAGGCCATGCAAGACAGACAAAGTAGCACACACAACCCAAGACACATAGAACACTCTTTCAGGAGAGACAGATGACTCAAGAAGGAGACTTAGGAGGCCTATCTGGGGAGCTACCATGGCTGTCCTTTCGGAGCTGCAAATCCAAAGGCCAGAGACATCAGTAGGTCACTGTCAGGATCTCATGCCTAGAAGGGGGTGGTAGGTGTAGATACAGAGTTACTCTGGGCCTCCTCTTTGTCCTTCTGCCTGTTCTTTGCATAAGAGACTGCTAGTCAGAGGCTACTTCCTTTGGCCTTTCCTCCCGGGCACCCATGCCAACAGCACGTGCACTTGGACTCTTCTGATAGGATGTAATCTGCTATCTGCTAAGCTTTACCGACTGTATAATGTATTTCCTGTAAATAAATCTTTCTGTTATAATTATAAAGCCTGCTTCACTAATCCTTCCTCAAGTCAAATTCCTGCTTTCAGAATGTTGACATACACACCCAGAAAACTGCAACCTCCAGCGTGCCCTTTCGTTTGTTTGACCGACTTGTAAAAACAAAGTAAACTGCATTTTTATTCCTTTTGTTCAGAAAAGAAGCTTACAATTTTTTCCCCTTGTTTTCCCCTCATTTATACTCTAATTTTCTTTTCTTTTCTGGCACTGCTGCATCTGGGGAGATAGGTAGACCTCTAAAATAAAATTAGTGTGCCATGAATTATAAAAGCTCTCGTATTATGGAGCACATGTGGTGAGAAGAATCAAAGGACCAGGCTTGTAATGTAGCAAATTATCATTGTAATTTATATTTTCAAGGAAATTCAGTCTTTTGCTTTCAGCAAAAAGACTCTGCACTGCAAATTTTGACAGAACAGATAAAACGTATTGTTAGAGGTGGTAATTCCTCCCCCATGGCTGCACAGCTATTCTACCCCTCACATCTCTGCCTTTTATCAAGAGAACCCTAAAACTGCTTCTTCGGGCAGATGAAGCATGAGCCGAAAAAAGATGCACTTAATGTTGCCTAAATCATAGCAAACTACTGAGAGAGCTGCAAATCCGACCAACTAAACCCGTTACCATAAATAAATATGGTCAAGCTGAAAGGTTGAATAGTTTCCTTTGCATTTCCAGAGTTGCTGAACTGTTCAGAGTTTAAAAGAATCAAGTGTTAATCCAGTCCTGTCATCTGCACAGTGAATCACAAAGGATTCTATAGGGTGCTAGCAATTTCAAAGGGTGGAGACAGGCTTTAAGTATAAAGAATGGAGTTGGGAAAGGTGGGGGCAGAATACACATTCCATTGCAAAAAAGGTAGAGTATTTATGATTAGACTTTTCCTCCTTTGTTCAATCATGGCTTTGTCTTCTTTTTTTCTCATACATACAAAGTATCTTTCTTCCTTCCTTTCTTGGCATCTCTTCATGTGACTCAGGGGTCAAAAAACTTTGAACCTCCCAACAATTCTCAGCATCCCTCGCCATTAGAGATACCAGCTGAAACTGCTGGGAGATGTACACCTACAGCAGAGCTTTCCAAACTCTGTGTCAGGACACGTTAGTGTGTCGGCTGCAGTGTCTGGGTGTGTCGTGGCTGCTGCTGCCTCCGAGCCCTGCCAGGATTCAGCGCAGGTCCTAGTGCCTGCCTTGTCCCTTGCTGCCTCCAAACCTGCTGTGATTCCACGCAGGTCCTAGTGCCTGCCTTGTGCCCCGCTGTAAGAGTGTGTCGCGAAATGATGCATGTCTAAAAAGTGTGTCACCAACATGAAAAGTTTGGAAAGCTCTGACCTACAGCATTTGGAGAGCTGCAAGTCCCCCCCCCGCCTTCAAGTTTAACAGATTTATTGTGCATGAGCATTCAGTGTGGCAATTTCTGTCCCCACTTCCCACAATAAAAGGCAGCTTTAGTCAAGATTCTGATTGTGCTGTTATGATGCCCCTGAAAGACAAGCCCACTGCAAGTTGTGATATCTAACGCTGGATTGAACAACAGAACCAAGAGTGAGTTTAGTTGTTGAGGAGCATTACTACTGACAGCTCGGGTCTAAAATTACTGGAGTCCTAGAACAAACAAGCAGCAGTTCTGCTGAACAGCTAAGAGAACACCACTGGAGTTTCCACAGGAGGTATTTTCCTTGATGTTGCAACTGAGTCTTGTTGCCAACAAATGTTGGTAAAGTGCCTGCAAAAACACACTGGGGAAGCTCATGGCACTGAACTGCATCAGAAATTGTGTAAGAACTGATATGAAGAGAACTAATATAGGAAATTAAAGAAGGAATATCCAGGAAACGTACTTTGTCAAAGTCTAGTCTGAAACTCATATAATGCTTATGACATCTTAACCAGGCTTCTCCAGACTGGTGCCTCCAGCTGGGTTGGAGCTGGAATTCAGGTCACGTGAGTGCCAGGTTGGGCAAGGCTGTCGTAAGCTCCTTTTCCTTCTGTCCCCCCTGCTTTTATATGAAAGCTTCCCTTTTACCCATATGATGACCATAGTTAGTCTTTAAACTAATGCTAAAAAGGTAAAGGTTCCCCCCGCACATTTGTGCAGTTGTGTCCGACTCTAGGGGCCGGTGCTCATCTCCGTTTGTTAGCCAAAGAGCCAGCGCTGTCCGAAGATGCTTCCATGGTCATGTGGCCGGCATGACGGGCATGGAACACTGTTATATTCCCACCAAAGTGGTACCTATTCATCTACTTGCATTTGCATGCTTTCGAATTGCTAGGTTGGCAAGAGCTGGGGCAAGTGCAGGTGCTCACTCTGTCACACGGGGCTAGGGATTTGAACCTCCGAACTTGCGATCTTCCGATCGACAAGCCTGGCATCTTACCCGCTGAGCCACCACGCCCCTTAAAACTAATGCTAGAAACCCTGTAAATTAGAATTAGAATTAGAATTAGGACTATTTAGCATTGTGTCAAACAATTCATACCTAATGCGGAACCTTTTCTAAGGTAGTAAAAGGAAAGGGATTTTGAGAAAGAGGGAAGTAGGCAGGGTATATTTCTAATTGGCTGAGATGGAACCACAAAGGGTGGGGCCCCACCAGGCCTCTCAAATAATTATGGCACCCAAATAAAAACATCCCACAAGCCTCTTTTCTACTCAATCCCTGTAAAAATGTATTAAGTATAAGCGAACAATTAATTTGCTGCCTTCTCATAACAAGGCAGCTGCCTCACTCTGCCTGCATGAAATGAATCTGTGCCGGAGCATAATACAGATTCAACCATCCTTAATGATAAGGCAGTTCTCAGAAACAAAATGGCCAAATTTTGATGCAATTCTCTCATGCAAAATAAAAACAAACGTTTTAAAAGCTCACTGGCAACTTCTGTTCGATTTCTTTAGCTTGCTAAAATGTATTATACATTAAGATACACAGGGGGCAGTTAGCACATCAACTTTATTTTACGCCTTCCCTTATTTGCTGGTTGGTTTGTTTGTTTCATAAGGGGTGTGGTGGCTCAGCAGGTAAGACGCCAGGCTTGTCGATCGGAAGATCGCAAGTTCGGAGGTTCAAATCCCTAGCCCCGCGTTACGGAGTGAGCTCCCGCACTCGCCCCAGCTCTTGCCAACCTAGCAATTCGAGAGTATGCAAATGCAAGTAGATGAATAGGTACCACTTCGGTGGGTAGGTAACAGCGTTCCGCGTGCGTCATGCCGGCCACATGACCGCAGAAGCGTCTTCGGACAACAAACGGAGATGAGCACCGGCCCCTAGAGTCGGACACGACTGCACAACTGTGCGGGGGGAACCTTTACCTTTTTTTGTTTGTTTCATAGTGCACAAGAATAAGAATATATCATTGTACACTTTTCAGTTCTCCATTAAGGCTTAAAGTGCGGCACATAACCTCTTGTTGTCTCAGATCAAAAACATTCTTCTGCTGTAATCTGAGAAAACATAGATGGAAAGATCTGACGGCTAACTCAAGAACTTGGCTCTGTGGCTGAGAGTTGGATGGGGAACAAACAATGAGGGCTTCTTCTGTGGAGAGCAGAACAGCCTGCACCCAGGCAGCAAGTATTTCTGGAGGAAGCCAGGTACAACAGAAGAACAGTCTTTCTCCCAGGGAACATCTGGGAGGAGATCACCCTCACTGGGTGTGGATGGTGGTGGAAGCTGGTTCCTTTGACTATTGAGATAGATAGGCAATCGTGAAACAATGCATAGGTATTCACAGACAATATGTCATCCTACCATTGGGCAAAGTAATGCAACTGCCTCAAGCAGTAGATCTGGGGGGGTGGCTGCAGAGTGGGAGCAAGTTAATGGAGGACAGACCTGGGTTAGAACTGCCTTGGATCCCCTAAGCTGCCTTGCGAGTGTTGAAGGGAGATTCAACTTCTGGTGCCTATACATGGGAAGGAGAGGGGAGTCTTCTTGTCTTCTGCTTTAAGTAGCAAAAGTCAATTCGGTGTATTCTAGCTGCATTGGACTGTAGTGTCCCATAGTTCACAGGCAGTGATGATGATGGTGGTTCGTACTCAATAGTCACCAGTAAGCAAATTTACTAGCATAATTGATATATGGGGATCTAAATTCTTGGTGATTGACATTCCAGATGAGCCTGAGGAGCGATGACAAAAAGGGAGCAGGATGGTGTCATCTACTTGACAAGGGCCAGCTTCTTTGTTTTTTGTCTGTTTTTGGGGGGGGAGGGTTATTTTTTTTTAAAAAAAATAACATTTAAATTTATTTTAGGGTTTACTATTTTCCTACTTCAAACTGGCAGGAGTATGCAAAATGGGGTAGGTTGCCGGCAATACGTTTTGGTAGCATGAGTGGAGTGGCTCTCATGAGAAGTGATAGGTGACCCACAACGTGGATTAACCTTGTCAGGGTGTGGGTTTCCCTCACATTAAGGATTGTTGCAGAGTGTTGATTGCTGTAGCCAGGAAAAGTGGGCAGGGCTCTTGTAACTCTAGGATTATGGTGGAAAAAGAAAAGCTGCTCTGTCTTTGGTATAACTATTAAAGGTAAGTCAAGGCCTGTTTTATACCTGGTCATTCTAAGTGTAATTTCTGGTAAAGCATAACTCATCCCATAATCTCTAGGGGCTGTGCTATAAACAGAGTCTGTGGTAAGTACTCTCTCCACATTTGTACATTTTAATTACAGATTTGGCTGGAATCACCCACCTACACTGTTGGAGGATCTTGTTGAACTGGTTTCTGCCTTAAAAAAAAAAAATCTATGGAAGCAATGCCATGTTTCTAGAGAATAAGATCCACAGTGCAAAATAAGGCACAAGCTCCTCTCCAATCTGGCTGAAGTCTCCAGTACTTGATCAGTAAATTTGAAGAAAGGGGGAAATGGCGTTGGTGTGTCGCCGCGGGAAAACCCGGAAGTGCCGTCCTTGCGGCAGCGCGCAAAAACCCGGAAGCGCTGCTGCCGCTTTCGGGTTTTGCGCGCTGCAGTTGGTGTGTCGCCGCGGGAAAACCCGGAAGCACTGCGCTTCCGGGTTGTGTGGCGACACACCAGACTGTGCGTGGCGACACACTTTTGTGTCACGACACACAGTTTGGAAAGCTCTGATGTACGGCCTGAGCAGGACAAACTGAAACGTGTCTTTGCATCTGCGTCACCCCACTCCTCATGATATGTACAGTGTGTAAGTAGAATGGCATCTAGGATCCAAGGTTCCTGTGCCATATCTTTTGACATTCCAGAGCAATTATGATCCCACCTATCATCCGAAGGTACATGACAGCTGAGCCCGCCCCATTTAGTTTTCTGACTATTCTGATAGTGTTCCAAGATCTCACTTTGTCAGAGACCGTTGCTATTTCATAGTGTTTAATAGTCCAGTTCAGGGATCTGAAGTGTTTTTAACTGGGCAGGATTTGGAAAGAATCCAGACCAACTTTTTTAGAATAACTGTGTGACTGAAGAAAGCAGGAGAGCAGATTTCCCTCAGCCACATGATTTTGATTTAATAATATTAAATTAATATTATTAATTTCAGTCATCATCAACCCATCATCGTTCTTTTTGTTCTATGCCAATCTCCTTCTGGTGAAGGGGGAAACCTCAGGTTCCTTGAGAGAAAGACTCTTTCGTTTCTAACTTTTAACTATGTATTTTAAAATACTAATAATATTTATTAAAAAAAGAGAGAGAAAGACTCTTCAGCAGGGAATGAGTATTTTCTGATGCCTGCTGGGCTTAAAGGCTGCACTGATAAGGGAGGAAGGGTAGAATGGGTGGGAGGATGAGGGTGACGGCAGACACAAGCTGATGACAGAGAAAAAACTAAAGGCAAAAGAAACTGCAGCCTGACTTCCCTAATCAGGCCTGTAAAAACTCCCTCATCCTTCAATCAACGTAGCTTGACCTCAAACCGGCTCACGGACCACGCAGAGACTAAGCCAACTCTCTCAAGCTGGATGCTGCAATTCAGCAATGGTTTGACCTCCATGATGACACCAACTAGAAAGTCTATACAAGCCCATAGATGGAAAGGGGAAAAAGGGGGGATTCCAAATCTAAGGGCCCAGATCAACAATCCACACAAGGGAATCGAACCTGAATGGGAACTCCTGGGAAACATAGGAGAGCTCGAGGCATCTGATCCCTCTCTACAAAAAATAGATTCTCAGCTGGGGAATCTGTTGCCAGGGCATAAAAGAGTCACCAAAGAATGATATCCTGTACCTGATCAACAAACATGGATCAGGGTTAATCGTTCCCCTGCAATGCAGAGCTCTGAATTGGCCATGCTGTACCCTGGGAAGGACCCCAGGGACATCAGCATACATATGCCCAGATTGCTCGTATCTTCTGCTGGCCAGGAATGTATGCTGATACTCGCTGCTTTTGTGCCTGTTGTGTTGAACGCCAAAATCACAGTGAGAAGGTTTTGCTTCTCCTCCCTTCCCCTGCAAGCAAAGTACTAGCCCCACCGCAAGAGCTTTTTTCAGTGCTCCGATGAATAGGACTAGTCAATTACCAAATCTTCATATCTAGACATTGCCTCTCCAAGTACACCTGGCATATTAATTTGCTTAAAGAATGGTGGTGCAGTAGTAGTATAACTTTATTGATTAGTCAATTGCCCATGTCAAAACGAGGGGCGTCAGCCACAATAAGGTACAATAAAATGAAATAAGGTAAGATACAGTAAAGTAAAGTAAGATAAGGTAAGGTAAGATAAAGTAAAGATAAAACAGTGAGATAAAATAGCTTATCTTACCTTTTTTCAGTAAAGTTACTACTGCTAAAGAATGGGTGGAACCCTCAAGTCAGTCTCATTCCAGTTTGATGGAAGGGTATGTTCCTGAAAGAGAGGAAGAGGAGTTGCTGTGCCTATGTGTTCTCTGTTTGCCTTATGCAAGTCAACTCTACAGCTGTTTTCACAAGATGAGCTGGGCTGGCTCTGCTATTATTCATTTGCATCATGGGGCAATCATTGGAAAGCTAAGACATCAGGTTCAGTCTCCTACTTCTCTGCTATTGAAGACCAAACAGTGTGTGGCATGTATATAAACTAGCTTGCACCCTCAGGTGTGGAAGGAGACTTTCCCATTGTCTACTTCTTTCTGTGGAATAGGTCATCAACTTGATTTTTGACTCAGGTACCAAAACATCTGGACTTTGCCCTACACACCAGACTTAAAAGGGTTCTTTCAGTCATTTCATATGGTTCTGCTTTCTCTTCCATATGATTGATTGATTAATTAATTAATGTAAGCTTTATAACACATCCTTCTGGTGTTTATCATATGTTTACATATTTAGTAGGCAAGAGGCTTGATGTTTAAGCTAAAAACTCACCGTCCAACTATACAAATACTATTTTTTTTAGTGTTTTGAGCATTTTCATGAACCTTTCACAGAACTTTCCAAAAACCAGGATCTTGAAAATCCCCTTAAGCATTCATTATGAAGTAGTTTTGAAGAATGTTTCTGGTCTGAAGAATGTGCACTTATTAAGGACTTTTTGTGCATAGAGAGTCATGATTGTTCCTTGACATTGCATGGAAATATTTTTAGTATGCAATTCGAATGCCTTCTTTGTTATTATTGTTTCAGACTATGCTAAATCACCCCTGGCAACTCATCTAGGTGTTTGGAAAGGTCATATCTTTTCCCTTCTAAAAAATAATGTCACTCTTTCTGTTATTTTTTAAAATTACATTATTAAAAATGTTGCAGGCATTTGAAATGTATTTCTTGTGAGTTTAGAAGAACAGAAAAAGAGGAGAGATTAAACTGGAGACTTATGAAGAGAAGCTCTAAAACACTTTTCTATGTTTGCTCAGGGTGCAGAATGACTTCTGCATTTGTTGCAGAATAAATAAGAAGACCATAAAGACTGTAGTTCAGTGGTAAAACACATAGTTTGCATGTGTGGAAACTCCAAGATTTGTGGAGTCCTTGGTGCTCTCTGAGCCTTGTTGTTTTCCTGCAGACGTTTCATTGCCAGACTAGGCAACATCTTCAGTGTGAAAAGGGAGTGGGACTTGCTCTCTGTTTATATACCACAGCTTGTCCTGCTTGTGTTGGTGGAGGTGTTGTTCTCCCCTTAGGAGTTCCTTGATTGGGCTGTTGTTTGCTGATTGGTTGATTGACTGAGTTAATAGTTCCTTGAACTCCAAGATTTGGTACCAACATCTCCAGGTACATACATACATACCAATCGAAGAGATACATACATACCCACCACACTATTGTTTATCAGGATAAGGATATGGAGAGTACAGAAAATGAGTATGAAATCATAAGCTAAAGAAATTAGATAAGAAAAATAAAAGTTAGCTAAAACTAATTTACACCAATACCATTTACTTTGCCCCACTATAACTTTTTATCTTTGTAAAACCATACTTGCTTCCATCATATTGAAGGGAACATGCCTATGATACCTAACTAATGCCATTTTGCTTCTGTAAACACGCTTGCTCAACATGCTAGCTGTCAGGTCTGCTAACTGGGTCAAACCATATTACTCATAAAACATAAGTGGGACTTTCCAATACTCTTCTACCAAAATCCACTTGCAGGAAATGAGAATAGTTTTAGCAAGCCAAATGAAACCTATATGCAATAGAGGCTTTTGCGGTTAGAAATGAAACTAAGGGGCAATGCTTAAGGTAGAAAGCCTTCCCTGCCGGGAAAGATGATAAAGTGGGGAGGGGGATACACGGGGATACGTGCAAAGGCGTGCTTAATTATATGCTGAATAGACGCTTCTGATAGGTTAAGAGCCCTAGAGTCCAGCCAATGGATGAAAGGGGGAAGTGTTAAGTGACTGTTAAAACCTGTATAAATAAGTATGTAACCTGTCTCTTGGGGTGGCTTCTTTTCTGCACACTCGCTGCCACGGTGTGTGTCAGAAGTCCACCCGACCTTTCTTTGATCAAATAAACACCGTAAGCTGAAATTCTGCCTCTGTGGTCTTTTCTCTATGTAAACGACTGAGGGTCTTTACAATATCCATACGTGATTTTACACATTGCCTTTCGTCCTTTAAATTTCACTCCTTTTAAGTCGATGAAGGTTCTCAGTCATCCAGGTGGAACAGTCTGTAGCTTGAATCATGTCAACTGGATTTCTATTTTCTCAGTGGAAACGTTTCGCTCCTTATCCAAGAAGCTTCTTCAATCAGAGCAAAGTTAGTAAGGGAATCCTTAAATATGTTTCTAGGGTGGCTGTGTGACCTTGCACCTGGGGCTAGGTCATGGTTATTTGAGATGTTTGTTTTAAGTCCCTTTATCATCCAAAGGAGGATCATTAAGATTACCATGCTGCTGTTGAGCTTGCAAAATGGTCTTAATCTTCCTAGGCACAGAAGACAAAGCAGGAAGGAAAATAGGGGAAAGATTGTGCCTGAGGCCCCCACCTCTATTCAAGGAAGGATTTTCCAAGTTAGCATAAATGGATTCCTTGACCCCTCTCTCAAACCACCTATCTTCTCTGTCTAAAATGTGAACATTAATGTCCTCAAATGAGTGTCCTTTTTCCTTTAGATGAAGATAAACTGCTGACTCTGGTCCTGTGGTGTTACTTCTCCTGTGTTGGGCCATCCTCCTGTACAAAGGTTGTTTGGTTTCTCCAATGTAGAGTTCAGAGCACTCCTCACTGCACTGGATTGCATACACTACATTGCTTTTCTTGTGTTTTGGAGTTTGATCTTTGGGGTGTACAAGCCTCTGTCTCAGTGTGTTGGTGGGTTTGAAATATACAGGTATGTGGTGTTTGCCAAATATCCTTTTTATCTTTTCAGACACGCCAGCCATGTCTTTTAAGGTTCTCATTAATTCCATCCAGCCATGACTTTCTCGGTCTTCTGCTTCGTCTTGACCTGTTCACTCTTCCTCCGTGTATTTGTTCCATAATTCCATTCTCATTCATTCTCTCCCTATATGGCCAAATCATTTTAAATGACTTTTTTACTTGTCATTTTGAATTCAATCCCCATTCTTTCAGCAGCCATTCATTCTTGATCCTGTCTCTTCTTGTTTTAACCACACACATTTCTTAAGTGCTCCATTCCCACTGTGTTTATAACCACCTTGGACTTTGGTGCATAAATTTTAAGGTCCATATTGCTTGTTGCTTCATACAGTCTATCTAACATTCACAGCAAATTTAAGTTACCAGCCGACAACATGGCATCATCTCCATTCGCTTCAGGTAGAGCTGGGAAATGGCCCTTGAAATCTGAGAGAGCTGCTGTCAAACAGGGATAAGTAACCTGTGGTTCTTGGGCCACACATGCCCTCCTAGAACCTTT
Organism: Charina bottae; assembly: GCA_023362775.1. NCBI lineage: Eukaryota > Metazoa > Chordata > Lepidosauria > Squamata > Charinaidae > Charina > Charina bottae. Next base: position 44,313,034 of record JALMGJ010000007.1, on the reverse strand, counting down.
TTTTTTTGCATCCTCCAGAATCCCCAGTTGGGTGGGGCTGAAATATTTTTTAATGGAGAACTGAGGCAGGTTTAAGGGATGATATGAATGTCTTAAAATCTGCAGAGACTTAAGGCACCCATAGAAGCCCATACCATACTATCACCCATAGAATCCTGTACCACACTATACCTCTCATTCCACACTATAACCTCCCCTCCAAATTGCACCGATTTTTCCCTTGGTGGTTTAATGTATGGACATCATACAGATGTCATGACTTAAAAGATTCCTTTAACATCCTCAAAACCTCAACCCTCCCCACCACCATCACCACCATCACCCCAAATCCCAAATGAACGGTTCCAAAAAGTTCAGCCTTGCCCATTCTGATGATGTCATAATGGCCACACCCATGCCCCTTATAACCCCTAGGCATGTAACAGAGAAAAATAGACCCCCTCTACCTTGCTGTAGGTAAAAACTGCCCAAGGTGCATTGACAACCTGCCGTGGTATAAGCTGCTTCACATCCTTCTCTATAAGCAGCTTCCATATAAATTGGTAGTGGTCTTCTACTTTTGTGAGAGATTAAACAGCCCATTAAAATGTGGAGAGAGTCTCCCTACTTACTTCCTCCAACTCCTGGGCTATGTCTCAGTACCTGCCAATAACAATAAGCCTAGAGAAGCCATGCCTGAGCTACCAAAGGTCCACCAACTGTAGCTCAAAGTCTTTTTGCACCAAATCCAAAGCATTGATTGCCATTGTGACTACAGCAGTCCTTTGTAGTCTCCTATTGCAAGAGTTCGTCTAAAACCCCTTTTCATCAAGTGAGTCTTAATACTCAAGATTTTTAAAAATAATAAAAACTGGGTTTTTTTTCCATAAATACTTAAGGTGCACTCGATATGCTTCACAGAAAGCAAACATATTAACTAGAGTGGGCTGGATCTGAATTAGGTACCTGATGTAGGTCTCAGTGAATCCAATGGGACAAAAGTTAGCTTCATTCTGATTTAAAGCCAACCATTTACAATGGAGATGAAGAGCAACTATTTTAGCCTGAATCCAACCCAGAAAGGGCATGGTACCTGTTTCAGTTTGTTTAAAGGAAGAAAAATTCTCTGGATAGCTTTCAGAAAACTATAGCTAGATTTGTTGTTTTAGGATGAATTCCAACCCTGCACACATTTTATTTGGGTGGAAGCCCAGATCAACCCAAAAAGACTGACCTGAGAAAGCACAGCTTTGATTAGGTTGACCTGATGGCAATAAATCAAGGGGATTCAGACAACACACCCCACACAGTTAAAGAATGTGTGGCAGGGTCAAAGGGCTAGCCTTGGGCCATGTTGACCATACCTTTGGCTGGCAGGTGAAGAGGGTCTATACGTTCATTCCTTTGCCATGTAGAAGGGGACTCTCCCTATTCCACCTCATTGGATGGAGTCAAATGAATTTCTCAGGAGAGAATAATTAATTGGCAGTTTTCACCAATTCTGAATAGATTTTGAATTTAGGACCTAATTTTGGAAAATATGGATTCACTGCTTATGGGAGGCGGGGGTAGGGGCAGGGAACTGCCTATTAAAGGAGGCCAGTACAAAGTAGGGTTCAGTATTTGAAATAAATAGATGGAGCAACAGTTTTCATTCAAGATAGTAAAAATCATTCCAACTTTTTTATTACTATTATTTTGGGCCATTGACCTCAAATGGACCTCAAAAATAATGGAGAAAAAAGTAAATTACATTTGACCTAGAGTGCGGTGGGAATAAGGGATAGCAGTTTAAATGAACATTCTTCTCCTGGGCCTTTCAATATTTTAAAAAGGACACACAGCCTTTATTATTATTTTTCTGTGCAACAGAGCATATTAAACCTTCTGTCTTGGGGACCAAGCAAATCAAAACCCTACTCTTGCAGACTCATGCAATGTTACCATGCAGCTTTTCTGAAAGGAAGTGGAAAAGTCACCTTTGCAAGTAGCCATTCCAGGGACGGACAATATAGCATTTCTGGGCACCAGTATGTGTGTGACACTATATTATTAGTATTAGTATTATTAGTATTATTGCTAGAATCTCATGATATTGACACATTTCTCAAGAATGCCAAAAACCTATGAGATTTCTACTGAAAATGCTGAAGTATAATGAGATTTTGGCAATCTTGTAAGACATGGGCTATTATTTTTTTATTAAGCAATATTAAGCAATATATTTTGAATTGATTTATTTTGGGCACCTTTGTTGAAAATCACACGATGAAGCCCATTGTATGGGCAAATTGGTTTAGACAAGCAGCATGGAGGAAGAGGTTGCCTGTATTTGCCTTGTTGTCTCTCTTTCTCCAATTCTGTGTGGGCTGTTTTCTGTTTCAAAAGTGCAGTGAATGCGATGCTGCACGCATCTGATGAAGTGGACAGTAATCCTTAAAAAGCCACATCCGTAGAATCTTTGTTAGTCCTTAAGGTGCCCCAGGATTCTTAGTCAACCACACAGTTTTGCATAATTTCTAATCCACAACTTAATGTCAGCTTTTCATATTTTGCAGGGGGCCATGAAAAAGTTGAAATGTTCCTTTTTTCTACATTTCTCACCTAGGTCAGCAGAAGCCAGATCATTCTATCTGCCACATGGCAATGGCTTTGCCACCAAGATTAATTTGGGGGGAAATGCTTCCTACAAGTTTCACCTGTGAGGCAGAATAGCCCAGTGGGAAAGTCTGCATAGTTCTTTCTGTGACCTTGCCTCTGTTTTAAATGAAAACTTACCTTGCGCTGTCTTTCCCCCTCCTTCTGAGTCAATAAAGACAGTCCAGCTGCAGAAGCATCTGCCTGGAGGCACCCGGCAGCTTCCTCTCGCCTGGAACAGAGTGGGGAAGTCTGTTGTGATTCCTGGCCATATATCAGCTGGAGGGAAGAGACGGGAAAGGGAGGGTGTATGGGGGAAGAGCTCCGATTTTGCAAGCCTGTACATTTAAGAATAGAGACAGGATTTCCCAAGAACGGTCTTGGGGAAAATCCCTTTCTTGATTGCTTGTCGGGCAAGGCTTCGTCAGGGCTACTTCCTCTGCGCAGTGAGAAGTGTCAAACTTTTGGTGCCTTGCCTGCTCTTGCCCAACCTCCCCTCTCTTGTTATGCTCTTGAAAGGCAATAGACAATGTTCTGGCCACAAGAACAATCCCATTTGCCTTTTCAGTTCAGTTGTTTTCAGAGGGAAAGGGTTGCTCAGAAGGAAGACGAAGGAGAACACGGATTTGCTTGACACTGACAGGTGCTGGTTTTTAAAATGAATTCTCCTACCTGGTTCCTGTAGGCAACCGTGTGTCTGCAGACACTCCCTTGGTGCCTGCCAGCACGCCTGCCCCACTCTACCATTTAGTTCTTATAAAATAAAAGTGGTACATGGGTTCTACCAAGTGTCCAGGCAGCGATCAGGTACCCAGACAATTGGTTCTTTTAGGTCCAGAGACAATAAGCACACCAGTGAATAAAGAGATTTTAAGTTTTATTATTAACTCAAGCAAACAGATTTAAACAGAAACACGGTTTAGGCAGATTAAACAGAAGCATAAAAAGCATAACATAAAGAAAGAAAAATCATAACATACCAAGCAAGATGATACCCAATCTCTCATCAGCTGTCAGGAGCCCCTCAATAACGACAGCAGAGATAACCCAGGGCGGCTCAATTTCCAGAGTACTCAGCCCTAAGTCTGTGCAGAAGCTTCCCAAACCAATTTTGCACACAGCACCCCATACCAGGTCTGTGGCCAAGCTCCAAACTCAAGAGGCAATCCTAAGGTTTTTATCAAAGTCTGGCCCTAAAACCTCATGACTCTGTTTCCAAGGCTGGTACCATGCAGGATCCAACCTTGACTGGATAGTTCCCAGGGTCTGGCCACCTGTTTATGACATAATCCAAGAGCACGGGAAGCTCTACAGATAAGCTACTGCTAACATAAACAATCTTGGGGGTTTCTCTTCTCCCCTTCCTTTTCAAGCAAGAGTGAAAAACAAGCAGGTTAGACACAGCTTAAAATGAACTCTAAACTTCTATACTTTTCTTAATATGAAGGAAGTATGTCGCTTAAACTCCTCAAAATACAATGATCTTCTGCATTGCCACTACAGCATGGCTATAGAAAAGAAAGAAAAACATAAGTTGGAGACTATTAGTATCCTGTGGCATTTTGTGGACAACCAAGACCCCCAAAACAACCATTTTCTTTGAAATTCCCCCCCTGCCCCCAGTCAAATGTGGGTACCAGCCCCAAAATGTTGGAAACCCTTGATATAGATGCACATTTAGGAACAACCAGTAGAGTTTAAATAGAAATATAATGCAGTATAAACTGCAAGCAAGAGGCATGTACCTGCAGTGATAGACTCATACAAAGCCCCTATTCTTTCTTCTTACAATTCTTCATCCTGAACTGGTCTTAGGCTACGCAGCCCTTTAAGCAGCAGATACTTTAAATGAAGAACTGTCTTCCATAAGGTAAGACATATGGTAATTCTGAATTTTATTTTATTTATTTATTCATTTTTCAATTTCTATTACCGCACCATCTCCCCCGAAGGGGACTCTGTGTGCAATTATTCCTTTGTTTCGTTTACTTGTTTTTTGTCTGATGCTATTTTATATTCCACTCTCCCTCTGAAAAGCTCAAGGTAGAGAATGTAGTCCCCCTTCTAATTCTATCCATATAACATTTTATCCTTGTGAGATAGATTAGTCTGACAGAGAAAGTTGAAGTCTGAACGGTGTTCTTGGTCCCTTCAAAATGGGTGGTCCTTTAGTTGTCATGCCTTAAGTCTGAATCTTTTTCTTGTAGAAAAATGAATGAATGGATAGCCTTAAATTATTCAACTTATTATAGTTGAATCTTTAATATCTCCTACAGCTTCCACTCTTGTTTCTCACTTCAGGATTTTTTTACTCAGATCTGGAATGGTGCCCCTTAGGAGACCATAACCACATCTCTGTTATATAGCAGTCTCCTGCTACCCCCCGTACAGTGAAGAGAGAGATTAAAGAGATACGGTGTGCTAGGTGTGCTGCACTTGGTTTGAGCACATGAGTATACCAAACCTTCCAAGGTAATTGCTTCCTAGACAGAAAGTATACAGCAGTGCTTTCCAAACTGCCACCGTTGGCGACACACCAACGGCGGCAGTGGCGCTGGCGTGGTGCGCATGGTGGGGTTGGTGTGCACAGCGGCGCGGGGGGGGGCGCGGTGGTGGCGGCGTGCATGGTGGCAGCGGTGGCGGCCTTGTGTTTTCCGCTAAAACGTGGAAGCGCTGATGGCATGCCACTGCTGTTGTCGCTGCCGCCGCCGCCATACACACCACCCCTGTGCCGCCGCCGTGCACGTCCACTTCCGGGTTGTGTCGTGACACACTAAACTGTGTGTTGTGACACACTAAAGTGTCACGACACACAGTTTGAAAAGCTATGGTATACAGTATGCTGAAACTGCTACAGTTACACTTCGTACTTTTTGTCTTTGTGTTTGGAAAAGGACATAAATCAATGGTAAGGCCATTCACTACAGCATTAAACAAAACATTTCATGGATTTCTTTATTTCTTTTTCAAGATACTGTGTTATCTCAAAATAGACTTTGCTCCAACATGGGTGGCAGCAATCGAAGGAGTCTGCTGCTGTCTACTACCCTGACCTAGAAAAGCGTGTAAAAGTGTAAACTCATAAAACCTGTACAAAAATATGTAAAATTCAAAATATACTTGTTAAGTTAAAAGAATATATATATATATATATATATATATATATATATATATATTATTATTATAATATATATATATATATATATATATATATATATTATTATAATATATATATATATGTATATATATATTATATTATAATATATATATATATATATATATATATATATATAAACATGGACTGCCATTTACCAGATGTACACCAACTTACACATCTGTATTAGACATTACTGAATTGTATGGGCTGTTGGTCTGACTCCAGTGTTTCTATCATGAATTGTTCTATGAAAATGTACAAAATACCATTTTCACTTTCTTGGAAAAGCAATGTTGGTTTCCTAAAATATTATGGTAATTCTTTGAAAGTAACAGCCTCAGGTGAAGTGAAAACTAAAAAGTGTGGGTATGCAGTTCAATGTAATAGAATGTTTTATTTTTGAATTCCAGTTACTATAGCTGAGGACCTCTCCTATATATGAATGCACAGAAACACATAAACTCCCTTTCTCTTGCATGTGGACACAAATGTGGTTATGTGTATCTGGATATGGCTACATAAGTGATTATTTGCTCAAGCAGATATTCATGAAGGCTTTTTTTTTACTTAGTGTAGCATTTTAGTTGACTAATCACCTGTCTTTAAGTGATTAATTAACAATGATTATACTTATACACATAACCAGTACATCAACATTGATGACTTTGAGATATTAGAAAGAAGTGTGTTTGCAATTTTTAATAAACAACACCTTCCAGTCAGTATTAAGAAAAAGGGACATCTTTTATAGTTTTTCTTTCGATTGGCTATTACATTAATAAAGCAAACTTTTAAAAAATGCTTTCCTTTTGGTCCTATGAATTTGAATCTGCCTCCACTAATTAAAATGTACACTCTTTGATGAATCAATTAAACCTATAACATACTGATTCAAGCTTGCAGCTCTAAAAACAATCAATGCTTTAAAATACATAATATTATTCTGAAAAGTAATTTAGAGTTTTATTGTTTAAAGAGTTAGGATATTGTAAAACTTTATAACTGAAAATAAATTGTAAAGCATTTCATCCTTTAAAAACTAAGAAACAGTGAAAAAAGACAATCCATACGTTGAAAAGCAAATGTTCCATTTTTACTGTGTATGACATTTGCTATAATATAGTACATCTTGATATCATTTGTGAAAGTGTGCAGTTCTAATTTGTAATCTGTTTTTCTTGGCTGGCTGGAAAGAAATTATTTCAACTGAATATTCCATTTCAGAAAGGCTCAGTAAATTTTATCCTTTACTCAGTGTAAATATTAATATGAAATGCAAAATTGCTACTGTTCTCAGTCACTTGACAATGGTGGTATTTCTATTGATTCAAAGCCTTTGAGATGAAGATATCTTCTCTTATTGTTGCCGCTCAAGGTGTGGGATACCACCCAACATTTTAGGCCTGCTGAAGAAAATGAGAAAAAGTTCTATATTTTCTGTTATCATGATGGAACATAGATTGTGCTGTTGCCTTCTGGATAGAATGACACCAGCCTTGTTCCCAACTTTTGCAACCCTGTAGTTGGGTAGCAATAATCTTAAGAACTGTGAGGCTATCCCAAAATTGGAAATAGGACATGATCAGTAGTACAGTGTGTGGACTGAACAAAAATGTAGGATACCTTTGACTCCTTCAGATCATGAAATTAGTCCTGCATGGCTTCTTATTGCTATTGTACTAGGAGATATATAAGATTATAGTTGAAAATATAGGAAAGATAGTTTTGGGTAAATTGTTCCTCCTTGAAATATTTCCTGCTGCATGTTACATACAGAATCCAATCCAAGTGATAACTCTAAGATGAAACTGCACCTCTACCTCACCTGAGGACAGCAAGATAGCTTAGAACAATGGTGGGCAACGTCAGGCCTGCGGGCCGTATACAGCCTGCGGGGCTCCCGCCTAAGGCCTGCAGGGCTCCCGCCTGCAAATCCCACCCCTTCCATGTGATTGGCTCCCGCCCACAAACCCCGCCCCCCAGTGCTTGTGATTGGCTCCTGCCCACAAACTCCGGCCCCCGGTCCGTGGAAATCCCAGAAACCCTGCCCCCCACCCCCCGGTCCCCGGTTATAAATATCCAAATGGCCCTTGGCAGAAAAAAGGTTCCCCACCCCTGGCTTAGAATGTGCAAAGAAAATGGCAAGGCATCTAAACCATTGTCCTACAACATCTCACTACTTTACCCTTCCATACTGAAATGTTTAACATTACCTTACATAACATCTTCTAACATTTTCTAATTCAGGATTGAATGTTATATTAGCATTTTGGTGGGGAGGTGTACACAATTGATTTAAGGGAGCTGCTAGGGTAAACTTACAAAGCACAATCACAGAAAAGTGATAATAGTGTTCCGTGGCCACATGGAAGCAAGGAAGAGGGGGAGACAGTCAAGATTTTGTTCATTGTCAGACAGATAAAAACCTGTAAGTAAGTACAGGACAGTGGGTGAGGGTCTTCCTAAAATACTTTGCCTAGGACTCTCTCAACTCTAATGATGCCCTTTTGTGTATCTATGTTTAGAACTATATCATGGCCAAAAGAATGACAAAGCACACATACTTCTATTATGTCTTGTATCACTTGTATCCAGTGGCCTTATTTAGGGTAAAGACAGAGGTAAAGATCTCCCTGCTGGCTGCTGTGACATTTTCACAACATTCTTTGCAGATAAAATCTCTCATATTCATTTATAGTTACTGTAGATGCTACTTGGGCAGAGTCTCATGAGATGACTTGGACAGCATCTTGTGAGACTACCTGGGATACTTTTGAGCTTGTGGAGACTGAAGAAGTAGATAGGATTCTCTCTGGCATGACTCCACCATGGATCTATCACTTGCCCAGCTCCTTCAGGGAGCAATGCGAGGTGTGTGCAGCTGGATTCAAGAGTTGTTTGATATATCTTTGAAGAACCAAGTGGTTCTATCTTCCCTGAATGAGACAGCAGTGCATCCCTCATGAAGAGGCCATATGTTGAACCAACTCTTTTGTCCAATCTCCCTTTTCAAAGGAAGATTTTTGAGAAGGTGGTAGGGCTTCAGCTACAGAATATCCTAGAGGAAACAAATGATGTGCATCCTTCCAGTCAGGGTTCAGACATGAGCATGGGATGAAAATACCATTGGTCACTCTGGTAGATTACTTTGTCAGGACCTAGATAGAAGGAGTACACCACACTGGTCTGGTCCTGTTAGACCTCTCAGCAATATTTATACCATTTACCATTGTATCCTTCTGGACCATCTCCAAAGGTTGGGAATGGAAAGCACTGTATCATGGTAGTTCCACTTCTTCTTGAGTTGATGGTACTAGGTTGGTGTGCATGGGGACGGACTGATCAAGCCCTTGGTTACACCAATATGTAACATCTACATGAAACCATTGGGAGAAGTCATCAATCCATCAAGCTTTACATCACCATCCCAGGCCTAGCAGGGCATGCTGTAGAAGTCCCTACCAGGTGCCTGAGAGGGACCATGTGGTTTAAACAAGCTCAGATTAAATTCCAGCAATACAGAGTCATTGTTTGTAGGTAACAGATCTTGTTTGATTCCAGGGCTAAGGTTGTTTTTGTATGGGGTTGAACTCCCCTGAAAGAAAAGGTCCACAACATGGGGGGCCTCCTGGACTCTAGCTTGAGCAGCAGCCTTTGTCCAGTTATGTTGCCATTCAGCTCAAACCCTTTCAGACAATGTTCAATATACTCCAGTAGCTTCTAAGACCTTAATAATTACTAATTTTTGGGAGCAACTTCTGAAGTTTATTCCTCACAATTCTATATCATCAACTATATATTTTAAATGTTTTTTTTTAAAAAATAAACCATAACTAGGCCTCCATGTTAGGCCCTTACTCCAAAAATATATTTTGTGCCATGATGTTATATCCAAGTTGAATTGCACTGTAGATTTTGCTACACCTCCCAGTTTCAGTAACAGTTCTTCTCTTACTGCTTTCTCAGGTGATGCCCATGGAAATTATTAATGAAAACGTTGTGTCTTTAATAATCTTTCTGTGCCATTCAGTCATTAGCAAGATTTCTGACATTTTGTTCTCACTAATTGAAGGGGAAAAAATTAGTTACAGTAAACTACTCCTGTTTTTGGCCAGTCTCCTCCCAGAGTTTTAAATATGTAGCTAATATTTTAGTCCATTTTTAATTTCCTTCTTTGTGTGGGATTTCATTTTTAATAGGTAGTTACTGTGACTACTGGCTCTTCTGAAAGCTGTGCCCAGAAGGCCTTGGCAAGAAACTGGCCATAAGAGATCATTGGCAGGAGCAGTGCAGGCTCTGAAGCAGGAGCTTTTGTGAGCAGTCAGCCTCAAGATTTCACCCTAGAGGTGTCGTGTGTAGATGCGGAAATAACACGCCGAGGCCAGGAATCTAGTCTCTAGTGTTTATTGCATACCTACAAGCAGAAATCCTGCTAAACTAACAGTGCCTGAAGATTCCCAAGTATATCAGCTCAACCTAGGGCGGAGCTTTCTTCTGACGTTTGGGGAAATAGGCTAGGCTCTCTGAGCTGCGTGCTCGCTTCTTATCCAGTGCTCCGCCCTCCTCTCTGCTTCCCCTGACACCACCCCCCTCCCCATCCAAAAACTCCATAGCAACTCCCTCCCCCCGTTCGTCCTTGGTGCCGGGCAGGATCCCGTGTGAAAAAGTGCCTATCTGCTCTTCTTCCTGGGAGCTGGGCAGTGAAGGGAGGTCATCCAGGAAAGGAATGTCGGGGGAAGGCTCGCGTCTCTCTGTTTGATCTGATAGTCCGGGTGCAGCTGGCGTCTCCTGAAAAACAGCTAAATCGTTAGAAAGGTTCTCCCTCCCCCCTCCTGGGAGCTGGCAACCAGAGGTGGAAGGATGCGAATCCTCCTCCTCCCCCCTCGCTGGGTCTGATGGGGGGAGCAGGAATGGTTGCTGGCAACTCACGAAATCCTCCGGCTGGTCGGCTTCCTCGTCTTCAGCCGGGGGCTGTAGTTCTGGGAGTCGCGCTGGCCGTGGCTTGTGAGGGAAAATCTGATGAAACCTATGCACTAGGAAGGGTGCATGGACATCTTTGGCATTTTCCCAGGAGCGCTCTGTCTGAGAATACCCCTTCCAGTGTATTAAATACTGAATCCCCCTGCCCCTCCTTCTGGAGTCCAAAATCTCTTGCACTTCGTATTCCGGTTCCCCTTGGACCAGTACTGGAGGGAGGGGGGGGTATGCGACCGCAAGGCACTTGGAGGGGAATCTTTGACTAACAAGGACTTGTGAAACACCGGGTGAATCCTCATGGAATGTGGAAGCTGTAAACGATAAGCCACAGGATTTATTTGCTGTATCACTTGAAAAGGGCCAATAAACTTAGAGTCCAGCTTCTTGCAAGGTCTGTTAGTGGGCAGAAACTTTGTAGAGAGCCAGACCTTGTCTCCTGGTGATATGGGGGGTCCTTCCAGTCTGCGTTCATCTGCGTTTCGTTTATAGGCTGCCTTTGCCAGCTCTAGCTGCTCTGCTAACAGGTGATGGGCTGCCTGCCTTTCTGCCAGGAAATCCGTGGCTGCAGGCACAGCTGTTTGTTGTGAGGAAAGGGGCAACACTCTCGGGTTTGTGCCATAGAGAGCCTGGAAAGGGGACATCTTGGTTGAGGAATGTACTGCATTGTTGTAAGCGAACTCTGCCATGGGGAGAAGTTCTGGCCAATTGTCCTGCCAGTAGTTAATGTAACATCTGAGATATTGCTGCAATAACTGGTTAGTTTTCTCTGCTTCGCCATTACTGCAAGGATGATTCGCAGAGGACAAGTGTATTTTGACCCCCAATGTCTGGAAAAGCGCCCCCCAGAACCTGGAAGTAAATTGCGAACCGCGATCTGAGATCAAGTGGTTAACCATACCTCTATATCGGAAGACATTGTCCAAAAAGAGCTGTGCTGTAACTTGTGCTGTTGGTAGGCCCTTGCAGGGAATGAAGTGCGCTATTTTCGTAAAGCAGTCTACCACCACCAGGATGGAAGTGAAACCCTGTGCCTGTGGCAAGTCAGTGATAAAATCCATGGAGACAGTGTCCCAAGGTTGGGGGTGTGTGGGCAGGGGCTGCAAAAGGCCTGCTGGTCTCCCTGCAACCGTTTTAGCGCGTCTACACACGTGGCAAGAGGCCACGTAAGTCTTGATGTGTGCTGCCATCTTGGGCCACCAGTAGTCTCTGAGTGTTCTGTGCAGCGTTTTGAACACCCCCCCGTGTCCTGCCGTAGGGCTATCATGACAGAGCTGTAATACTTCTTCCCTCAGGGTCTTGGGAACATAAAGCCGCCCACTATGTCAAAGAGTCCCTGCCTCCGCTGTGAAAGGGGACGGTGTACCATGCTGGGCCCCCTGGAGGTCATCCAGCCTAGCCCGTGCGTAGGGGTCTTGTTGCTGCTGCGCCTTGATTCTTACAAGGAGATCGTCCTGACTGCTGCCAAGTTCTCTACTTGGACCCCTTCGGGAGGCTTCTCAAAATTTTGAGGGTGCAAGATCGTGGCTTGGGTGGCTTGGTCAGGTTCTGCAATGTCCTGCGGCTGCCTAGACAACGCGTCAGCCAGCTTGTTTTGTTTGCCTGGCAAATACGAGATGACGAAATCGAAGCGTGAAAAAAATTGACTCCATCTGACCTGACGGGGGTTGAGGGATCCCGAGCTCTGCAACAGTGCTAAGTTTTTATGGTCTGTGTAAACCTTGATTGGCAAAGCTGCTCTCTCTAACCAATGCCTCCATTCTTGAAAGGCTGATTTTATGGCAAGCAGTTCCTTGTTAAAAACATCGTAATTCCTCTCTGCTGGTGACAGCGTGCGAGAGAAATAGGCACAGGGTAATAAATCTTCCCCCCTTTCGTCCGCCGCTTGGAGTAAAATGGCGGTGACGGCAAAGTTAGAGGCGTCACACTGGACGTGGAACTGTTTTGAAGGGTTCGGGTGCCTCAGGAGTGGTGGGGAGGTAAACAGCTGTTTAAATTCTTGAAAGGCCGCTTGCTGCTGTTCCCCCCAGCAAAAACGTCTGTTTTTCTTTAACAGCTGAGTAAGGGGACGCGCTTTCTCCGCATATGAGGCAATAAACTTGTGAAGAAAATTCGCATACCCCAGAAATTGTTGGAGCTCCTTGACGTTACGGGGAGGCTTCCATGACATAATTGCTTGGACCTTTGCAGGATCCACGGCTACGCCTTCTGTGGAAATCCTGTATCCCAGATAGTCTAATTGCGTTAAGTCAAACGCGCACTTTTCTAATTTCGCAAACAGCTTGTTCTCTCTTAATCTCTGCAGAACATTCCGCACATGGGTAATGTGGGAGGTGGGGTCCTCAGAATAAATCAGAATGTCATCCAGATACACAATGACATATTTATCTAACAAGTCTGAGAAAATGTGGTTCATGAACCTGGAAAATACTGCCCCACAATTACTTAGTCCAAAAGGCATGACTAAATACTCAAACTTACCATATCTGGTGTTAAAAGCCGTTAAGTATTCATGGCCTGGCTTTATTCTGATCAAATTGTAGGCATTCCTGAGGTCTAGCTTGGTAAAAATGCGAGCCTTTTGCAGGCGATCTAGCAACTCCGATATCACTGGAAGAGGGTAGTGGTCTCTAGTGGTGGACTGCGTTGAGTGCACTGTAGTCATGCACCGTGCGCATGGGGGGTCCCTTATCGCCAGCCTGTGCCGCCGGGGCGAAAGGATCGGGCTTTTTAGGCATGAAGAAGGTAGGGGCAGATGCCGGTGATGTCGATGGCCGAATGAAACCCTTTTTTAGGTTGGTATCCAAATATTCCTTCAGTATAGCTAGCTCCTTTGGGGACATTGTGTAATGCCGTGCCGCTGGGATCTTGGCCCCAGGCTTCAAATCTATGGTACAGTCGAAAGATCTATTGGGGGGCAACACCGTGGCCTCTTGCTCTCCGAAGATGTCTGCAAAATCTCCATACTTTGTTGGTAGTGGAGCCTTCCCTGCTTCCCGGCTTGCAGCTGCCGGCTGGGCTTGGGTAATGCCCTGTTTCTTGTGGTGCCGACAGTCTTGAGAGGGAAAGGAAACTGCTCCGGTCATCCAGTCCAAATTGGGGTTGTGAAGTCTCAACCAAGGTGCCCCGAGAATGACTGGGACTTGCAAGGAGGCAGTAACGTACAGTTGGATCCACTCCGAGTGATCTGCGATGTTTAGCTGAATCGGCAGGGTGCAACGTTCGATCGCGCCGGCCTTGAGAGGTTGCCCGTCGATGGTTTCAACCTGCATGGGGCTTGGTAGTGCAACAGTTGAAATGTGAAACTTTTCCACTGCTTCCCCATCTATAAAATTGGTTGTCGCCCCGGAATCAATCATAACATTTACTGGTAATAGTTGCTTGGAATCTGTAGTCAGCGTGGCTGGAACAATATAAAAATCTTGGTTGTGATCTGCCGTCTGAGCCCTTCTTAATTGCTGGATGGCCGCCCTGCGGGGCTCTGACGAGGGGGGCCGTTGGAGTTTAACTGCTGAGAAGAAGCGGCTGGAATGTGGGCCTGCTCCGTGCCTTGGGTTGTAAATCTTACCGGGGCTGCCTGGCGTCTGGTCGGGCACACCCTTGCAATGTGCCCTGGCCCCCCGCAATAAAAACAAAGTGCACTGTCCCTTCTCCTTTGCCTCTCGGCTTCAGAGAGCCCCCTTCTTGTGGCCCCTATCTGCATGGGTTCTTCCGCGCTCAGGGGAACAAACGTGTTAGAGGGGGTAGCAAAACCTGGAAAAGCCGGTTGGGTTCCTGCCCTGTTTCTCCCTGGCCGAAGCTGCTTTAACTCCTCCAATCGAGCATCTATGACGACTGTTAACTGGTATAGGTCTTCCAATGTCGCTGGAGTGCCCTGCCGCACTAACTCCGTCTTAATCTCTTTGTCCAGTCCTTGTTTAAACTGATCCTTCAATGCCACCTCATTCCAGCCCAAATCTCCTGCCAGCAGTTTGAAATCTGCGATGTACGCTCCTACTCTCCTGTTCCCCTGTCGGAGCCGCCGGATCTCTCTGCTGGCAGTGACCTCTCTGATTGGATCATCAAAATGGGCTCTGAAACGGGCCATAAAGTTCTGGTAGTTGTCCAGAATTGGGTCGTTAGCTTCCACCATGGGGATGGACCATCTTGCGGCTGAGCCTTTCAGCAAACTTAAAATGAACGTGACTCTGGACCTCTCCGTCGGGAACTCGGCTGGTCTGCTGTCGAAAAACATGGTGCACTGGGCGACGAAGGTCCTGAGCTGTGCCGTCTCTCCCCCAAATTTCTCTGGTAAACACCCTGGGGATCGCAGAACGACTGGTGGGGGTGGTGCCACTGGTGCTGGCTGCTGTGCCCCTGGCGCTGGTTGTTGCATCTGCTGAAGCATCGCCGCCTGTAAGTTATTAATCTGGTCGTCGACTTGTTGCTGGTGTTGTGTCAAGGCCGCTGCTAGCTGGATTATGGCCTGCTGCAATTCCTGCGTCTGAGAAGCCATTCTTCTGGTTTATGTGTTCCTCCCTCTTTCGATGGGAGTTTTGGTTTAGCAGGATTGATGTCGTGTGTAGATGCAGAAATAACACGCCGAGGCCAGGAATCTAGTCTCTAGTGTTTATTGCATACCTACAAGCAGAAATCCTGCTAAACTAACAGTGCCTGAAGATTCCCAAGTATATCAGCTCAACCTAGGGCGGAGCTTTCTTCTGACGTTTGGGGAAATAGGCTAGGCTCTCTGAGCTGCGTGCTCGCTTCTTATCCAGTGCTCCGCCCTCCTCTCTGCTTCCCCTGACAAGAGGGTTCACTCTTCCCAGGCCAAGAGATCCCGCAGCTGGAGACAATACAGGACAAGCTGTACTTATTTCACAAGTGTATGTTCACCAACTACTGACTAGAGTTTTCCAGTGAGTTTAATAAATATATAGTTAATTTTAAGACAACTAACGTTGCTGTCCTTGTTATGTTGCCAATTAGTGGTAAGAGCTGGGTTACACTTGCTTTAGGGAGTAACTCTGCCTTCCCCTTTTCATATGCCTATGATAGTTATTTGGTTGGATTAAGCCAATAATAAGCAACACAGTGCCCATAGACACCAGTGTGCTGTGTGTATTTCCTTTGGCACTCATCAGAGTCCCTGTCTATTGTGACTTTAATGTTTTTAGATTCTTTTAATCAATGCATTGTTCAGTTAGAAGGCAGGACAGCACCTTGACAAGCTGGAACAATGAGCAGAAACCAGCAAGAGGAATTTCAGCAGGGACAAATGCAAAATCCCACATCTGGGTTGGAAAAATCGGAGGCATGAGTATAGGATTGGAGTGACCATACTAGACAGCAGTACATGTCAAAAAGATATGAGGGGTCTTGGTGGATCATAAACTGAACATGAATCAGTAGTGTGATGCAGCTGCAAAAAAAAAAGAAAAAAGGAAATGCACTCCTAGCTTATACCAACAGAAGTGTAATGTCAAGAAGAAGAGAGGTAATTGTTCCTCTAAATTCTTTGTTGGTCAGACCACTCCTGGAATACTGTATTCAGCTCCGGGTACCACATTTTAGGGAAGACACTGGCAAACATAAGCACGTCCAGAGGAAAGCAACCAAAGTAATAAGGGGCCTGAAAGGAAAAGAAACTTATGAGTAAGGGTTAGAGGTGCTGGATATCCTTAGTTTGTAGAAGACAAGACTGCAAGGAAACATGATAGCTCTCTTCAGACACCTGAAGACCTATCACTGAAAAAACAAGGCAGACTTTTCAAAGTTGTTCCATAAAATAGGCAAGGAACAATGGGCAAGGATGTAGATTTTGATTAGACATCAAGAAAAAAAATCCTAATGGTATAAGCTAGTCAACAATTCAACAGAATTCCTCAGAAGGTTTTCAAACAAAAGCTGGATGACCATCTGTTTAGGATGCTATAGTACTGTAGTGAATTCCTTCCCTAGGCACTGGGTTGGACAAGATGATCTCCAAGATCCCTTCCAATCCTAATATTCTATGATAGTATTGCTAAACTAAGCTAAGTAGGGTTTACTGATACTTCTATGGGAGACCTCTAGAAAATCCCAAGCCTGTTGACCAGACTGGGAAGTTGATAGATAGATAGATAGATAGATAGATAGATAGATAGATAGATAGATAGATAGATAGATAGATGATAGATAGATAGATAGATAGATAGATAGATAGATAGATGATAGATAGATAGATAGATAGATAGATAGATAGAGGAAGAGGAGAAGGGAAGGGAAGGGAAGGGAATGGAAGGGAAGGGAAGGGAAGGGAAGGGAAGGGAAGGGAAGGGAAGGGAAGGGAAGGGAAGGGAAGGGAAGGGAAGGGAAGGGAAGGGAAGGGAGAAAAGGGAAACGGAATAGGAAAAGGGCAGGGGCAAGTCATTTCTAATGCTAAGAAAACTATATAGATGTTTCCACAAGGTTACTGGGAGTTGAGAGTGACTTAAAAGAAACTTTACTTTTTAATAATATATGCAAAGCTGGCACAATAAAAAAACTAATGACTTCTTTATAGGACCCAGAAGCCTTCTTAGGAAATTAAAAAATGGTGGGTAGCTGCAGCTCACTGGTTTGTTTAGAAAGAAAATAATCCTGAAGGTAGGATATCATTTGTTCTCAACATTTTTGGTCTGACATTCCAGCAATCACTTTACTGAAGAACCTGGATCCCATCATGACAGAAATTTAAAAAGCCCTCTTTTTCTGTGAAAGATACATGCATTTACAAGTGTTCTACTCCTTATCTGGTAAAACACCCAGGAAATTCTGATCATTTTTATGTACAGTTGTAATCAAATCAATATGGTTTTAGTAGCCAAATTCTGTTATATTACCTGTAAAATTAAACATACATTGACTGCCCACCGATGAACTCAGCACCAACTGTAACATTCTTATCCTCTTTTGTTTTTAATCTGTTTTATTTGTAACTCTGGTCTGTGACCATCATAAAAGTCTCTCTCTTATAAGTGTTCTGTTATTTTGAAGAATTTTAAAATGTATCCCCTCTCCCATATTTCCATTTCCATTCTGGACATTGGTCCCTGATTACCCTGGCCACTAAGCCAATACCAGTATGTCAAAGATGTTTCTGCAACACCATTCACAAAATTTGCTTTGCAGCTGCTTATAGTGAAGGAAGAAGAAGAAGAAGAAGAAGAAGAAGAAGAAGAAGAAGAAGAAGAAGAAGAAGAAGAAGAAGAAGAAGAAGAAGAAGAAGAAGAAGAAGAAGAAGAAGAAGAGGAGGAGGAGGAGGAGGAGGAGGAGGAGGAGGAGGAGGAGGAGGTTGTTTTCTTGTTTCTTGCAGCTACTTGCAAAGCAGCAAAAATTCAAGCAGGCATAATGAAAGCAAGAAGATTCCAAGCAGCTCCAGGTCAGTTGTCATCCCTTCTTCTCTCCTGTTTACTGAGGTCTTTCCTCACTTATGAGAAGCTTCTTGCACAGCAAGGAAACCCATAGTAATGGAAGGAGAAATTGAAAGGAAAGGAGCTAGTACTCAATTGGGCAAGGAACAGGGAAACTGAACAGAAACAGTCAAGGGAGGAATTGGAAAGTTTCTAGACAAAGAATCTCTCTCTAGCAAAGCCAGTTGAGACCACGTAGAATATTTGTGCCAAGAACATTGTATTCAAAGCCCTGCTGATACGTCTGCTTCAGCCTGGTTCCCAAACCTGCTCAGATACAGATGAGTTGGATATGGAACTATGATTAGCAGGTGAAGCAGCTGCCCATGTTATACTGTAAGACAGAGATACCTAACTTCTGTTGACTCATGGGCTGCATCAAATTTTGTGTGGCATGTTATGAGCTATATTTCAAATGTGAAATGGTTTCAGGGATCTAGGAATAAAATGAGGGCCTTAAGCACCTGCAAAGCTTTAAGCACCCAGTTTGATATTTATAACCCCTCAAATCCACCCAAATGCAGAAATAATTTTGGGCACAAAAGAGATACGGGTGGGTTACATGGCCTCATGATTTGTATCACTGATATAAGAGAAGCAGAAGCATTGGTTTACCTTGAGGATTATGGAAGCAAAATAATATATTCTTAAATTGTGTGTATGTGCAAATGTGGTCAAAAAAAAAAATAGACTGAAACTTGAAAATGATAAAAACATAGCCAGGGATTATCTATTTAACTCAAATAAGTCTAGATCTCCAGAGATAGATTAATTTTATCCAAGGGTACTGAAGGAACTTGCTGATGGCCTGGCTGAAACCTGATGTATTATCTTTGAAAAATACTGAAGAATGAATGAAGTCACAGATAACTGGAGGAAAGCAAATGTTGTTCCTATCTTCAGAAAAGTAACTGCCTGCCTGCCTGCCTGCCTGCCTGCCTACCTACCTACCTGGAGGACTATAGGCTACTTGCTCTGACATAAATTCCTGGGAACATTTTATAGTGGATCATAAAGAGATTGATCTACATTTACCATGAAAGCAATGCAGTAATGACCAGAAATCAGTATGCTTTGTCAAGAACAAGTCTTGTTATATTAACTTTATTTCATTTTTTGATTAACTAACTTCGGAAATGCTGAAGACATAATATATCTTGAGGTTAAAAAAGAATCCCAGGACAATATCATTAGCAAGCTAGTTACAGTAACTGTGGGCTGGGAGGTAGGACAGTTTGGTAGGTACATAGATGGCTCAGAAATCATATTCAGAATATTCATCAATGGTTCCTCATCAAACTGGAGTGAACTACAAGGTTTAATCCTGGGCTTTATACTCTTCAACATTTTTATTAATAACTTGAATAGGTGGAGGCAATATTTATTTATGAGAGTTGTCTTTTTGAATTGGGTGACCTTACAAATCCAGTAAATAAATTAATAATGTGTCATTCTTTTTTTGTCTGTGTTTTACTATCTGGACCTTTCCATTCAGTTGTAATTAGCTGATTTATGAGAAAACATCTAGCATATGTTGCTGGTCAATGTAGCTCTTTCTGTAAATGTTTCCTAGTATTTAATTACCATATTTTATTTCTGCTGGCATTGCTTCGATTTCTCAAGTTGGTTCAACAGCTTCATTTTGAGTTGTTTTAGAGGGACCTCTAATAACTTTTTATTAGCAGTTGTTGTTTTCACAATCCTTCTGCTCAGAGATTTTATTTAATTTATGGACAAATATACAAAGTCATTAAACTACATGCAGACATGTTCAGCCTGTTCTGAAAATTCTGTGAACTTTTCTGTATTTTCAAGTTCACAGTTGAACTTCTGTACTGTAGAAAATATGATTCGGAATGTAACACCTATACATATTTTTAAAAAAAATTGTTTTGCTTGTTAAGAGTTAATTTTTCTGAAAATTGGATCTTCTTACATGTCTTCAGAAAGGAAGAAATAAGGCATAGTATTACTGAATTGACATCATTTGCCAGCACAATAAGAAGCCATATTCCATTATATAGGGCACCCTGCAACATTGTAGAAATGCTCTTTGGCAAGAAATAGGTATCAAGGGTTGGAACTAAAATTCTGAGATGGAAAGTTCCTGCAACTGTATTGTTTTGAAGGACAGAATTAGGTGACATGTGCACATAAGAGTGGGCCCTTTCAGTCGGGAAAAAGCCTTGCAAATTTCAAATAACTACGTATATGATTTTATATGTGTCTATTTTGGTTTGGGAATGGGTCCTAAAAATAGGTGATGTTCACTTGTACAAATACTTTGATTTGGAGATAGCACTAACAATATTTTTTTTATTATACTTTTATTTTACAAAATAATGATACATTGAAAAAACAATATCTAACATAACATAACAAACCATTACATAAATGACAACATTTAAATTACATTTTGAAATTAAATACAATCTCAACCCTCTTTCATCACCACCTTTCGTTTCTCCTCTCATACTTAGACTTTCTTTCTCTCTTTTACCTTCTCAAACTCTTACTTATGACATATCTAAAGTACTTCCTCTTATACAAACAAAACCAGTCTTAATCTCCTCTCCTTTAACCTTCTTATTCCCTCTTCTCTCTACTCTCTTCTTCCCCTCCTCTACCTATTCTTACCTTCTCTACTTTCTCATCTCCTTGATCCCCCTTTACTCTCCCCTAATTTCACTTATTCTTCATTCTACCCCAAGCACTAACAATATTTTGATATCATCATATTAGTCATTCTTCATTCTTCTTCCCAACTGGTCTCCACATCCTAGCATGTTAAGAAGAAACAAAACTAAATTTTTTTTAACATCAAGTCTGCCTTTCT
This sequence comes from Charina bottae, assembly GCA_023362775.1. Classification (NCBI taxonomy): domain Eukaryota; kingdom Metazoa; phylum Chordata; class Lepidosauria; order Squamata; family Charinaidae; genus Charina; species Charina bottae. The sequence continues at coordinate 44,292,039 of JALMGJ010000007.1, read as the reverse complement.
GCAGCAATCAGAATGTGCTTGAATAATAAAGAAGCCTCACAAAGATGTAAGGAATAAACAATCTGGTAAACTCTGGCCAAGCTTTCATTAAACAAAGATTGTTACCAGTGAAAGTGATGACCAAACATAGGACCCTATTTATAAGGATTTAAATTGTTTTAGATTGTTACGTAAGATTCATCTTTATTTATCTAAGAAAGACATTCCAACATGTTTCAGCTGTGTTGCTTATTCTGTATTGTTTATTTATATATAATTGTAAAACTGTCAATGATCATATGCCATATGTATGTGAACAAATATACCTCTAATTTAATCTCTGAATATGTAAGAATATATTGGGGAAAAAGGGGGTGCAATGGCTCAGTGGGTAAGACGCCAGGCTTGTCGATTGGAAGATCGCAAGTTCGGAGGTTCGAATCCCTAGCCCTGCGTGACGGAGTGAGCTCCCGCACTCACCCCAGCTCTTGCCAACCTAGCAATTCGAAAGCATGCAAATGCAAGTAGATTAATAGGTAGCACTTCGGTGGGATGGTAACAGCGTGCTGCGCGCATCATGCCGGCCACATGACCATGGAAGCGTCTTCTGACAGTGCTGCCTCTTCGGCTAAGAAACAGAGATGAGCACCGGCCCCTAGAGTCGGACATGACTGTGCAGGGGAAAACCTTTACCTTTACCTTATGTCTATGAAGGTTCTCAGTCATCCAGGTGGAATTGTCTGTAGCTTGAATCATGTCAACTGGATTTCTATTTTCTCAGTGGAAACGTTTCGCTCCTTATCCAAGGAGCTTCTTCAGTCTGAGCAAAGTTAGTAAGGGAATCCTTAAATATGTTTCTAGGTGGCTGTGTGACCTTGCACCTGGGGCTAGGTCATGGTTATTTTGAGATGTTATTTCTAAGTCCCTTTATCATCTAAAGGAGGATCGTTAAGATTAACATGCTGCTGTTGAGCTTGCGAAATGGTCTTAATCTTCCTAGGCACAGAAGACAAAGCAGGAAGGAAAATAGGGGAAAGATTGTGCCTGAGGCCCCCACCTCTATTCAAGGAAGGATTTTCCAAGTTGGCATAAATGGATTCCTTGACCCCTCTCTCAAACCACCTATCTTCTCTGTCTAAAATGTGAACATTAATGTCCTTCAAATGAGTGTCCTTTTTCCTTTAGATGAAGATAAACTGCTGACTCTGGTCCTGTGGTGTTACTTCTCCTGTGTTGGGCCATCCTCCTGTACAAAGGTTGTTTGGTTTCTCCAATGTAGAGTTCAGAGCACTCCTCACTGCACTGGATTGCATAAACTACATTGCTTTTCTTGTGTTTTGGAGCTTGATCTTTGGGGTGTACAAGCCTCTGTCTCAGTGTGTTGGTGGGTTTGAAATATACAGGTATGTGGTGTTTGCCAAATATCCGTTTTATCTTTTCAGACATGCCAGCCATGTAAGGAATGACCAGGTTCTTCCGTTTACTCTGAGTCTCAGCCCTATCTGTCGCTGTTTTCGGTCTGGTAGATTTAGATTTAGTGAAGGCCCAATTTGGATATCCACAGGCCTTCAGAGCTGTTCTCAGGTGCTGATTTTCATTCTTTTTGGAATCCATGGAGGTGGGGATGGTTTCTGCTCTGTGTGACAATGTCCTGATGACTCCTAGTTTGTGCTGCAGTGGATGGTGGGAGTCAAACATCAGATATTGATCTGTGTGTGTGGGTTTCCTATAGATCCCTATTTCTAGCTTGCCACCGGTCCCAATGAGGACTTCACAGTCTAGGAATGCCAGTCTGTTGTCCTTGGTGTCTTCTCTGGTGAAGCTAATGTTGGCATCTATAGTGTTTATATGGTCCGTGAAGGCCTGTACTTCCTGGGCCTTGATTTTAACCCAGGTGTCATCCACATACCTAAACCAGTGGGTGGGCACCGTTCCCTGGAATGTGTTGAGTGCTTTCTTCTCCACTTCCTCCATGTATAAATTGGCCACAATGGGTGACACAGGAGAACCCATGGCACAGCCGTGTTTTTGTCTGTAAAAGTCACCTCTGTATGAGAAATAAGTGGTGTTAAGACACAGGTCCAGAAGATGGCAGATCTGGTTTGGGTTGAGATGGTTTCTCCTTTCAAGGGTGCTGTCCTCTTCTAGTCTCTTCCTGACAACGGATAGAGCATGAGTGGTGGGGATGCTGGTGAAAAGGGAGGACACATCGAAGGAGACCATAGTTTCATCTGTATCCAGTTTCAGGATCTTTGCTTTGGAAACAAATTCTTCCGAATTATGGATGTGGTGTTCAAAATATATTTGTAAAAATCAGACCAGACACTGAGTGACCTATATGTTGCTAGTGTGAATATTTATAATATTGAAACTCTCCTGAATACCGTGAAAGAGAATTACTCTAAGGCTCTACTGGGAATTGGAAGCCACTCAGGCAGAGAGTGAAGTCACAGGAGCCGGGCTCAACTTGAAGGAGATGTTGAGATAGCAGCTAGTTGAAGCAGAGCATAGCTGAGCAGTGGGCTTCTTTGAGAAGTAGCTCCGCTTGCCAGAAAATGTTTACCCTGCTATGGCATCGACAGTTTCAGGGATCAGCTAGGTTCTTTTGAGCCCCTGGGGTCAGGAGCTGCTCACTCGTGTTGATGTGACCTTGACAAGGAGCCTACTGTAAGCATCAGTTGATGGCCCATTGCTCTCCTGAAGTTTGTTCTTCCATTTTAATCTGAAATCCAACCCAGGATGTGGGTTCACTGACATTTTATAGAAAGCCAGTAGTTGTTATTTTCTACCAACTTCCTGCCCACTAAAGAAAAATAGTTGAAAAAAGTACTAGAGTGATATTTTAATGTAGCTATAAATTGTAAGATTTGTTGATGTATGTGTGAAAAGTTCATTGGCTGTTCATTTTTTAGGGGAAAACTATCATGCAGATGGCTGATAAAGCTGTATTTTATTTTTGTGTTATTGTGTGTCTTAATTTTGCAACTGTGATATCTGTTTACTTAAACATTACGTTCATTACTAGGTTAAATATTACATTAGGGCATAAATATGATACAAATGCTAGAGAGATAAAGTAAAGATCAGTTGTTTATGTTTAGCACAATGTGTCCTGGCTTCTCTAAACTCTGAACCAATGTTTCTGTTTTATTTCCCGTAACTGTTTTTTCCCCCCAAAGAACATCTGGTAAAATCTTAGTAAGGAATTAGAAAACATTGCAACTGGAGTCCAGATTTCCTGAAACAATTTAGAGAATTAATTGGGGAAGATAAATCTATTTAAAAATAAAATATCAAATAATCTAGAGAAGTATGCAAATAACGTGTCAAAATTCTCCACTGTATAGGAGAGAAACTGAGGGAAGGAAGAATGAGGATCAGATTGTTTCATTGAATTTCTCAGGGAGAGGAGAGAGAAATTTCAGTGAAATTCTATTTTTGTTTTTAGTACTCTTATTTGCAGCTATAGATGTAGCCGGTGAAATTTGGCTAGTAGCTTGGCCACCATTTTGGTTCTTCTACTATACCCCTGTCCCGGTTTTATGCTGGGTGTCCTGTGAGGGTGAATGTGAGGAAATGAAGTGTCATGAAAAACTAGTAGAAAAATGTTTGAAGAAAAAACAGGAAAAGCGGTGTCCTTTTTTTAAGGAGTTGAGAAGAGTGCATTTTAAAGACACGTTGACTTGTCTCATTAAACCTTTTAAGGCTAAGTACAATTCTGTTGTATTTGCTGTGGTGTTTTTGAAAGAGCATCTTGACTTTGGTGCATAAAACTGATGAAAGAAAGTCCTTAGGCTCTGGGTAAATGTGGCTATAGTTTTGGATTCATATTTCTGTTTTTATGACAAGGAATTATAATATGCTAACATGCTGGTAGGTAATGCAGTGGTGCATGAGGTGTAAAAATCTTTAATAATGGAAGCAAACTGGTGACTGTAGCAAGGCTTCTGAGGCAAACATTACAGAACCAATTAAGTTACTCAGTTTCGCTAACTTGTGACTCATAATTCTAAGCGTAAGTGTTTTGAATGGGTCAGGGAGCACTTCCTGTTATTATCCAACTTTAAGCTCTGACTGATAATGTTTCCTATATGTTGAATGAGGTACTGTATATGTTGTATGAGGTATAACTGATTTCATCCCTGACACATTTTGAATACAACTATCTTTATTTTTGAACACAATAAAGTCCCTTTCGGATATCACTAAAATTCATTTTTGCCTAGCATCCTGTCTACACAATAGCCAACTGAATGCCTTGCAACAGTTCCCATTGTTGTTGTCCTGGCAAAGCACGCTCAATGGCACAAGGCTTCTGAATTTAGAGCAGACCCTTCCAGCCTGACTTGTATTGCAATCTGATGCCCCGAAAATGTGTTAGGTATTCTGTGAGTTGAAGCTTCAGGTGACCTGCAGGGTGTCACATGGGGGGTGGCTAAGAGGTTCCATCGATCACTCATGGACAAATCCTTCACAACCTTGTCTTATTCTGCTTTAAAGGCATTAACAGCAGCACTGTAGGGCCATAAAGTCTTGTATTCTGAAGGAGGGAGAAATGTACAGGTTTATCTTTGTTTATGCTAGAGCAGAGCTTTCCAAACTTTTAATGTTGGCGACACACACCAATAGCGGCGGCGGCGTGGCCTGCGGTGTCCTGGTCTGTCACACAAAAAACCCGGAAGTGCTGATGGGGGGAACCAAAAGAAGTGGCACCCCCGCCAATCAGTGCTGCTGCTGCCGCTGCTGACAGCAGCAGCAGCGCTGATTGGCAGGGGTGCCGCTTCTTTCCGTTCCCCCATCAGCGCTTCCGGGTTTTTGTGTGACACAGCAGGACACCGCAGGTGACACAGTAGTGTGTCGTGACACACACTTTGAAAAGCTATGTGCTAGAGTTATCTTCACCAAAAACCTTACATCAAGTAAATTTGCAGAAAGCAAGATATTAACCAGTGGAAAAAGTACAAAGGAGTACAATGTTATAATCAAAATGCATTGCTTATAAAATATTAGGTTACTCAAACGTGTTTTTTTCTTTGTCTCATGTTCTATGTGGTCACTAAGAGTTGAAAACTACTTGATGACACATAATAATCAATCAACTATGAAATGTGAAAACATTTTTTGGATCTGCAGCTGGATTCCTAATGGGTGTGGTTATCATGGCAGACAAAGAGGTAGAATGGATCTCAATGCTACCAATTTTATTAGCATTCTTCATTATGTTGCACCCAGTAGATTTGCCCAGATTAAGAGCTTCTCCAAGGGCTGAGGATCTTTCACCAGCTTTGGTGCAATGTAATATACCCACCTTTGTTTCTAGTGTTAGGGAGGTCCTCCTCCTTTTTATTTTGGGTAAAGGTTAGGCAAAAGGAGAAGGGGACGGCAGAGGATGAGGTGGTTAGATAGCATCACCGATGTAATGAACATGAATTTGAGTAAACTCCGGGAGACAGTGGAGGACAGGAAGGCCTGGCGTGCTATGGACCATGAGGTCACGAAGAGTCAGACACGACTAAACGACTGAACAACAACAAAGGTTAGGCAAAAAAGATAAATCACATCATAGTGAATTTGCATAAAGCAAGGGAAACCTGGATTTATTCCCATGTTTTCAACCATGCACACACTGTAATTTTATAAAAATGCATTATTCTCCTTTGGTATCCTTTCCTCGTCTATTTTTCCCCCACAGGGAAGACCTTCTTGATAATTTCTGTTGCTTTGCCCCCCATCTTTTCCAACATTATATTATGCTTGTTCTTTGACCCTGTTTAAATTGATGGGTTAAGTCAGTGGTAACTAATTTATGCCCTATATAGGATTAGACTCATAGCTCCTGTTTAGTCACATTAGAGCAGAGCTTTCCAAACTGTGTGTCGCGACACAAAAGTGTGTCGCCACACCACCCGGAAGCGGCGGCGTGCACGTGCACGGCGGCCGCCATGCACGTGTGCGCCGCCGCACGCCCCCCCGTGCCGCCGCCGTGCGCACGCGCGCCACCGCACACACCCCCGCGCCGGCGCCGTGCGCGCGCGCCGCTGCCACTGGTGTGTCGCCAGCGGTAGCACTTTGAAAAGCCCTGCATTAGAGACTCAAGCAAGTCTAAATTAGAGTGAAACTCCAGCTTATGTTTTTAAAGGAATAGTTCTAGCTTTAATTACAGTGTGCAGGGGCGCCGGGGGTCAAAAAAGTCAAGATGGTGGCTCTGATCAAAGTCCCACCCTTTTTTACATGTATACACAACATATATAAAAAAGGGGAGGGCTTTGGTTGTGCAATTGTGGCTACCATCTTGACTTTTTTAACCTCCCCTGTAGATGTCTCTATGTGTATATGTTTACAGATTGCTGGTGGGTGGCAATGTGGATCAGAACCATAGATATGGGGGATAAGAGGCCTTTACATGAAAAGGATCCATGTAATGCTGATGTTCAGTAACATGGAGAAGAATATACTGTGTATTTGTGTGATATTAGTTTCTTTATACAGATCAGTAGAGTAATGAAGTAGCATCCTTTACATAATTTATTTTTTGTGTTTTTCAGAAGGGTTCAAAGGGAAAGCCCACTTTATCAGACAGGGCAAGGATGAGACTTTCATATGTGTGCATGTTTGTGTGTGATTATATAACATTTACAAATTTCTTTACAAATGGAGTGGAATGCAAATGAGATATCAAAAACATTTGAATGTGGGAGAAAGCAAAACTGCCAATTGTCTTTCCTCCATTAGTGGGGTTACCAGATGTTTGGCAAAAGGAGGACTCATCCTCCTTTTTGTCCTCATGTTCTCTGTCCTGCAGGCATAGCCTTAAAATGAAATATTGTCCAGCTTTTTGAGTGTCTAACAAGCTTTCTCTTCCTGAGCAGCTTTTCTCCTGGCTCAGGATTCCCTAATAAGTGCTAATTACAATTTAACAAGCTCAGCTCTGTGACCTTAAATAGTTGATTAGTACCCTCCAGCTGGCTTGGGCTGCTGCCCGAAATTGACAAGCCTTAATCAGTTACACCTAAAGGTTTTTGCCTCCTAACCTGCTTTACCACATTCCTGTGATTGAAAAACCAGTCTTTCTGATGCTGGAAAAAGTAACTTCATATACCTGTAAGCTTAAGTACTTTTTTGTTGTTGCAGTTTTTCACTGTAATTTTTGTTGCAGATGCCAAGAAAGTTAAACAGTTAGTGTGTCCTCCTTCCCACCCACCCCCATTTGTCCTCCTTTCCAATTGTCCGTGTCTTCCTTTGCCTGTTCAGATAATTGGTAACCCTATCCCTTAGGGTTTCTTTAGGGTGGAGACTAACAGTTTGTTCTGCTGCACCACCTTCCATTTGGCACATTCCCAACACATCTCCAACCCATAGGCATGTTTCCTACTTAGCCTGTAGAGCTGAAATGCATTCTGTGCAGGATTGATCATATACCAGCAACTCTGTTGACTACAGAGGGCATCTTCACCCAGCCTGAGTACTGAGCACAGAACATGCATGTTTTTATACTCTCTGCCTCCAGCTTGCATATTGCTGGGCTCAGGACTGCTCTCCTCGGACCAAGTCCTTCCTGTGTCCTGGCCTAGGTCAGCTTTCAAGGGAAGACTGAAAATAGAAATCATCAGCAAATCCACTGAATGGGCTTTTTCTCTACCAGCATCCTTGGTAGGATGTGCTAAGCAAAGCAGCCGAACTAGGGAGAGCTTTATGCTGCGAAAGCATTCCTGGGCAAAGCATTCCTGGGAGCTAGAGAGAGAATTGGGAGGTTGCTAGGCAGATTCTCGAAATAAAAATCAGACACGGAAGGCCTTGCTTGAATGTGACTTTTATCTTTTGTTGAGATGAGGCAGAAACGAAAAACAGCTGCAAGTGAGTAGGATTTTTGGAAATGTAACTGCACCGGTATGGCTTTGAAGCTTACATCGTATGATAGCCAGGGCATATCCAGCAGCAGATGGGCCATATAATTCCCATGTAGTAAGACTCAGGAGCTTTTAGAGAGCCAGTTAGTTTCAAAATGGGAAAACCTGTCTGCAGATTTTTGAAACACTTTTAGAAAATGTATTTACAGGAATCTAAAGTGGGATTAACTACAATTTAGAGGTGTGTCTATCCTAAGCTTTAGTATGATGTTGTTTCACTGCAGTGTGTTATCCTTTCATATTAAGCCAGTCAACTCACATAAAATGTTTGCATATATAGAGCACAAGGAGGATCTTCGGGGTACATCATAGAAATATAGGTGGCTACAATGTTTTCAATCTCCAGAGGTAAGAAAAATATATGATGAATCTTATTCATCATGCAGGTCTGTTTGATGACTCCATATTAAACCTATAATTGTGTGTGTGTGTTGCAATTAGAGTCCCATTCCTCCCTCTAGGCACTTACATATGCATGGCAGCATGTATGAAGAATGCTCTATTTGTTTCAAAACAAATCCAAATTATACAAAAAATATTATAAAGACCCAACCTACCAATACACTGTGTGCTTCAGCTTTTACAAGGATGTACGTGAAGAGGAACTAAAGAGCCTCTTGATGAGGGTGAAAGAGGAGAGTGCAAAAGCTGGCTTGAAACTCAACATTAAAAAAACAGATCATGGCATCTGGTCCCATCACTTCCTGGCAAATAGAAGGGGAAGAAATGGAAGCAGTGACAGATTTTATTTTCTTGGGCTCCAAGATCACCGCAGACGGTGACTGCAGCCATGAAATTAAAAGACGCTTGCTCCTTGGGAGGAAAGCTATGGCAAACCTAGACAGCATATTAAAAAGCAGAGACATCACCTTGCCGACAAAGGTCCATATAGTTAAAGCTATGGTTTTTCCAGTAGTAATGTATGGCTGTGAGAGTTGGACCATAAGGAAGGCTGAGCGCCGAAGAATTGATGCTTTCAAACTGTGGTGCTGGAGAAGACTCTTGAGAGTCCCTTGGACTGCAAGGAGGTCAAACCAGTCAATGCTAAAGGAAATCAACCCTGACTGCTCATTGGAAGGACAGATGCTGAAGCTCAAATACTTTGGCCACCTAATGCGAAGAGAGGACTCACTGGAAAAGACCCTGATGCTGGGAAAGACTGAAGGCAAAAGGAGAAGGGGACGGCAGAGGATGAGATGGTTAGATAGCATCACCGATGTAATGAACATGAATTTGAGTAAACTCCGAGAGACAGTGGAGGACAGGAAGGCCTGTCGTGCTATGGTCCATGAGGTCACGAAGAGTCGGACACGACTAAATGACTGAACAACAGCAACACAGTTGACAGTGTTTAATTAAGTAATTATTAGTAAACTGGAACTCATTTTGGGTAGAAAGTCTCCTACTTTCACTGTGTGCTAATTGTTTAAGTGCCAGAACTCACACAGTCCATTTATTTACAGCTGAAATAAGAGAGACAAAGAATGTGTTGCAGGCATTCACCTTTTTGAGTGCAAGCAGTAAAACCCCGCTTTGGTTGATCACATGGTTGTGTGCACGTGGCAGCAACATTTGTCATGATCCAAGCCTTAAACTATATTCTACAATGAAACCGTTACAGTTGCCAAATCAAAGCCCGTAGAGTTTTATAACTGTTGGCATCATAGGAGAAAGGGATAATCTATGAACTGTTAAGTCCTATATCACTAGCAAAGATGTATAGTTCTCTCAGGAAGGCCTACACCTACTTAATCTAATAAATTAACCACTACATCACAGAACCAGAATATTTATTAACAATTGTTTTTGCTTTTTGCATTTTGATTAGATTATAGCAATGTTAGCAAAATTTGTTAAAATTCACATTGTACAGAGAGATGTTTTTTATTATATTTTTGACATTTAATTCATTCCTATATGTTGCTAATTATGAATCATCCTGTTGCAACAGAGATCAACAAAGCAAAAGCAAATAGATCTAAAATACATAACTCTCTAATCTCTCTACTCATGCTATACTATTCTCAACACAAAAGCAATTATTTCCAAGACCGCTAATTATGCTACCCATTTTATGTTCTGTAAGCACAAAGACCTACTGTATTCCCTTGTTTGCAATGAAAGGTCATGAATTAATTACATCACCTGTGACACACACAAACATTGTTCAGCCCCTGGGCTTGGTTTGGCCACCATGGAATCAGCTAATGGAACAGGGAAAGTTCTAGGATAGGTACATTGGATGACTGCCAGCTGGTTTCCCAAGCTGTGTCCTACTTCAGGAATGTTAATGTCACAGAACAGAAAGCCTTTGGGAAGTATCAAGCTAGACCAAGAGGCTATACAGTCATTAAACACAGTCATGCACAGGAAGGTCAAATTCAAATTTCAAAACAAGGAGTGAAGCATCAGGCAAAGTCAGATTTCACAACAAGAACAGTAAATTCTGTTACTTCCTAGAAATATGTACACATATTTTAGCTCTTAGGATCAGGACTTCTAAGCACTGTGCATTTCAGCGGCAGTGTCAGATTTATGGCCGAACCAGCAATAAAATGCAGAGGGCAAGTTCATAAGAGAGCAACAGAGTCCAAACAGGATCAATGCAAGGAAGCATCCAGAGACTGTCCTAAGAGTCAAGAGTCGGAAAGAGTTATGAGACAAATAAGGACTGGGCAACAGAGATGACTGCAGCAATGAGGTATTCCAAAAGTGATGTTGTTGTACTGTGTTATTAAGTGCTTGCTGACACAGCTTTTGTAATAATGAGGCTGCAGAGCGATTTCTAAATCTGCAAGGCCTCTGTTCCAAACCTGTCCCATACCTCATAGCCTTCACCTTCAAGACCAGGCCTGAAAAGTAATGTTCCTAATATTCCCTTTCAGTCAGGATTCAGGCCTGGGCATGGGATGGAGATGTCATTGGTCACGCTTCTGGATGATCTCTGGTGGGAGCGGGACAGGGGTTGTGCATCTGTCCTTGCTCTTCTTGACCTCTTGGTGGCCTTCGATACCATTGAACATGGTATCCTTCTGGACTGGCTCTGTGGGCTGGGAGCGGGCGGCACAGTTTTGCACTGGTTCACTTCCTTTCTGTGGGGCCAGGACCAGTTGGTGTTCATTGGGAGTGAGAGATCCCACCCTCGACCCCTATTATGTGGGGTTCTGCAGGGTTCAGGACTCTCTCCACTCCTATTTAACATCTACATGAAGCCTCTGGGTGAGATCATTCATCGCCATGGGGTGAGGTATCATCAGTATGCTGATGATACCTCACCCCATGGCGATGAATGATCTCACCCAGAGGTGAGTATCAGTATGCTGATGATACCTGGTTATATATCTCCACCCCTAGCGAATTAAGCGATGCCATTGATGTCTTGTCCCGGTGCCTTGGAGGCTATGGGGGTCTGGATGGAGAACAGCAAGCTTCAGCTGAACCCTGGCAAGGCAGAGTGGCTCTGGATTTTGGGGCCTTCTGGATCTGGGAACTTAACATCTTTGGTACTGGGTGGGCTTGCTGTACCCCAGACAGCCCCGGTGCGCAACCTGGGGGTCTTCCTAGATTCTTGACTCCTGCTCGGGGAGCAGGTAGCAGTCATGGCTAGAAGACCTTTGCACAGCTTTGTGTTGTGTGCCAGTTGTGCCCTTCCTGGACCACTCGCTGTCACTCATGCCCTGTTACCTCCAGAATGTATTTATTTATTTATTTATTTATTAATTATGAGTAACACTCATGCCCTGTTACCTCCAGAATTTATTTATTTATTTATTTATTTATTTATTTATTTATTTATTTATTATCCCGTCTTTATTATTTTTATAAATAACTCAAGGCGGCAAACATACCTAATACTCCTTCCTCCTGCTATTTTCCCCACAACAACAACCCTGTGAGGTGAGTTGGGCTGAGAGAGAGTGACTGGCCCAAGGTCACCCATCCGGCTTTCCTGCCTCAGGCAGGATTAGAACTCTCAGTCTCCTGGTTTGCCATTGGCTCCTTCCTAGGGCTGAGAGAGAGGGACTGGCCCAAGGTCATGCCTAAGGCGGGACTAGTAATGCGCTGTAAATGGAGCTGCCCTTGAACAGCATCTGGAAACTGAAGCTGGTGCAGAATGTGGCTATGCAGACAGTTATGTGTGCCTCTAGGATGGCACACGTTATATCTCTGTTCCGCGAGTTGCATTGGTTGCCAGTTTGCCTCTGGGTGCAATTCGAGGTGCTGTTTTTGACCTTTAAAGCCTTACATGTCATGGGACCAGGTTATTTGAGGGACCATCACTTCCTAGTTACATCTACCCATCCCGTCAGGTCCAGCAGAAGAGGTATGCTCTGGGTCCCGTCTGCGAAGGAGTTCCATCTGGTGGGCCCGAGGAGATGCACCTTTTCTTCTGTAGCCCCTGCACTCTGGAACATCATTCCCCCTGAATAATGGGTTAGCCCATCTCTGTTAGCCTTCTGGAAAGCCTTGACAACAGGATTCTTCCATCAACCATGGGGATCCCATGGCGAGCCTGCAAAGTGGTTGAATGAGGCTAAATGATGGCTGTCCTCCTGCTATCTTAGGGTTCTTTTATGTTTTATTCCTTTATGTTTTTATTTTTGTTGTTATTTATGTCTGATTTTTTTATATTGTGATATGGTTTTAATTTTTGTTTTGCCTGACCAGAGTCACTTTTTGTGAGATGGATGGCTATATAAATTTGCTAAATAAATAAATAAATAAATAAAAAGGCGTGGGCAGGTTCATTCAGCACTGGTGATTGTTCAACAGAGAAGAAATATTTACATAAGCTTCTGCCATCCATGTTTGTGTGATGTGTCAGCTACCCTTCAAGACAAAGAAAAGCTTCTTATTCAGCTTTGTGTGAGAATACATTGGTTTAATATGCAGTACTAATGCCTAACTAATTCTCCTTCTCCTTCTCCTTCTCCTTCTCCTTCTCCTTCTCCTTCTCCTTCTCCTTCTCCTTCTCCTTCTCCTGCAAAACTATCTATGGAGAAAAATATGAAGAAAATGAATATCATGTATTGTCAAAGGCTTTCACGGCCGGAGTTCGATGGCTGTTGTGGGTCTTCCAGGCTGTGTGGCCGTGTTCTGGAAGTTGTGGTTCCTAATGTTTTGCCAGCATGGCAAAATGTTAGGAACCACAACTTCCAGAACACGGCCACACAGCCCGGAAAATGAATATATTTCTGATGCTTACTGCTTTGGAGCCGGGACTGGAATGATAGCAGAGTCAGGAATGTGAAATCTAGAACTGCATTTTAATATTCAGAAAACATAAAATTTGGCTAGCTAAATTCTGATTGGCAGATTAGTTTGGGAGATGCTGTTCAGTTTACTTTGCATTGGATTTAATTCTTTAGGCATCCTTGAATAGTGGTTATTTTGCAAATAGAGAGTTGCAGGTCATAGATCTAGTCCTAAACCCTAATCCTTTCTTCCTTCCTCACTAGTTTATGCAGGACCTTGAGAATGTGATCCTTCCAACCTTCTGCTTGATGTGTAGTAAACATTTCTTTGTTAGATCACCTCTAGGTGGCATTCTGATACTATAAAGCAATGAAGAAATCATTAATTTTTTATCAAGGGTATAAAATGCTCAAAGGGCTTCCATCCAGGCTCTGCTCAGGCTAACAGAGAAGATCAATTCCCAGTGTGTACAGAGTGGCCATTGTGTCAACACTGATGTACATATTTTTAAAGATATGAGAAAATTATTGAGCATTAATAATTGAGTCCCAAGTAACCATGCATTCAATTATTAATAGAGTTTTCATTCATTTTTAAATACCAAAAAAAGCACAGTATATAACTTTTTCTTAGCCATTTTAAAGGGTAGAATATTTATGGCAGTCATACCTGAGTTATAAGAATGCAGCATGAAAGTATCGAACTAGCTGAATCTCACTTTTTAATTTGGTTTGGTATATCTTCAATGATATTTTCATATTTTAACTATTATGGATTAGAAATGAAAGAAAAGAGTAGCAGAACCATCTCCTCCTCCTCCTCCTCCTCCTCCTCCTCCTCCTCCTCCTCCTCCTCCTCCTCCTCCTCCTCCTCCTCTCTCCCAAGGGAACCCAGTGCAGTGAACAAAAAGGACAATAAAAGCACGTCTTCAATTGTTATTAAACACAAGACAATGTGGGGGTCAGAAGAAAGTTTTGTAAGTGGCATGTTTTCTGTGGCATATGGATTTTTAGTAGCCTGGCCTGACTGCTGTTCTGCTGGCATGAGCTAGCCAATGGAGGAAGTAAAAGGGAAGAAGCTGTTCAATTCTGGCCTTGAGTGGCAGTTGTGCTAGCTAGGGTGAGGTGTTGAGATGTTGATCACCTAGCTAGGGTGAGATGTGGTGAGATGCTGAGACAGCAGTCCCATTGGTCCAGCCTGGTATATAGGTGTTGGGGTCTAGAGGCCTGGGGGGACACCCACCTCCTCAGATGCTGGGGGACATGCTGCGAATTTGACTACAAATTGGAGAGAGAGAAAAGGAGAGGAGAGAAGGAAAGGAGAGAAAAAAGTCTGTACAAAATGGAGTACACGGAGTGGCTGGGGAAAAAAATTGGAGAGAGAAGTTAAGAATGCAGAGCAGTTGTCGGTTCCTGGTCAGGAAGGGAGAAGAAAGGTCCAGGATGGCTTCCCTGGAGGAAGGGAAGTGAAGACCCAGAGGGACGAGAGATCTCCACTCAAGACCCAAGACAGGAAGGAGGGACCCGGCTGGCAAAACCCTGATCTCTGGGGAAGGACTGGGCAGAAGACCCTGAGAGAGGTTCTTCCCCCAACGGAGAAGCAGTAGGTGTTCGCCTAAGCAGATCCAGGAGAAGGTCAAGCCGTGCTGAGCACACTACAGTAAATTCCAGCCCATCCCTTTCTTTTCACTCTCTTTCTTGTTAAGCCCAGAATGGGGGAGGGAGGTGGAGTGAAAGTGGGAGGAAAACAAAGCAGCTAGCAGGAGAGAGAGAGGGAAACTTAGGAGGAAACCTGACGCTAGGGAGCGGCATTCAGTTTTAAATGGAGAATTAGACAAGGACACAAAGCACAATGAAATATATTTATATGTATATGTGTGTGTATTTGCACACACATACATACACACAATGAAATATTTAGCTAGCACTGCCCCAACATTTTAAGGTAGGGGTCCCCAGTATTTTTGAGCTGGTGGATACATTTGGAATTTTGAGAGATGTTAATGACTCTCCCCCAAAGTGTCTGCCATGATGGGTGTGGGCAATCATAAAATGGGTGGGTTTGGTCCCCAATACCCCAATCTGGTTTCCCAGGCTTTCAGCCTTTGCATCTGCCTTTTTTTCTGGACAACTGGGCCTTCTTCCAAATGGGGCATGGCAGTCTTCTAAGGGGGATAGGGCTAAATGCAATTTAATCTCTGAGTAAACGTATTTAATTTTACACATCGGTAGTTTGTACTAAATATGAAAGCTTTCAGGTCCCATCAAAATGGGATCACTGAAGTGATGACTTCTCTCTTTTGAAAAGCTAAATACTAGCAGTGGCTCAGCTTTACTTTTATCATGGGATGGGACACACTGTGTAATATGGAGGCTTTCATCAAAAGAACATTTCATTTCCGTGTTCATGCTTCATAGAAAAGAAAGTTTGCAAGACTAATCAAAACTGTTTCAAAGGGTACAACATGATTAATCATGAGGTAGCATTTTGTATCAAGGATACCCTGCTGAGTTATTTGTCAAACATGTAAATATATTCCAGAGAGAATTTCCTGCTTTGATTCAATATGCGGGCTCATTCGTTATGGGCGTTCACGTACAAGAGAAGCATATAAATTATGCTTTTAATTATAAGCAAATTAGAAATTGATAATATTCTTTCTCTGAAAATGTTTTGACAGAACGTTCTTCAAAGCAAAATGCATTCTTGTCTCCCTCCTCAACTCCCCAATTATAATTCTACTATGGTTCAAAACAGGTGTGCATGTATCTGTATGTCTTCAAAAAATAGAGATTTAATTGGTATTTCTTACCAGAATCTGTAAAACCAGGGCCTGAACAATGCATTATACCTTCTTCATTTTGTTTTGTTCACTACTGACTAAAATATGCTAACTGAAGTTTACTGAAGGAGTCTCAGGAGGTATCTTAATTATGATGATTATGCTAGTTATACACTGGTTTTTATCTTCATTATTAGCTAATTAATTCTTCCAGCATCCTCTGAGAGAAAAGCGTAAACTTATTAGTTCAGTTTTTTAGACATAAGTAAACAGAAGTAGAACAGTAGGAGAACCTCTTATTGGCAAATGTTGGAGATTGGTATGTTAGAGGAAGAGAAATTAATATGCTGAGGATATTTTGTCTTGATGGTCCATCTGTATTCTCAACCACCTGACTGTATAATTTCTACTGTTGAATTGTCCCTGTAGTCAGATTTTGACCTAATGGCATATCCTATCAGAGTATCTCTGATGAAACACAAGAAGTACATTGGTACACTGGTACAAGCATGGAAGTGAAGAATGTGGACCAGATTGAGGTCCAGTGGAATAGCTGTCAGCATAATTATATATGCAAAGTCATATTTATTGTACTAATACCCCAGAGAAAGCTTCTTTAACATTATTGGAGATGAGAAGGTAATAGAATTGCCTTAATCCTGATGGCTCATAGGTTGGTACTATTAAAGAAAAAATAATGTGTATTTATTTTCCAGGGGGAGTGGTGGCTCAGCGAGGGGCGTGGTGGCTCAGTGGGTAAGACGCCAGGCTTGTTGATCGGAAGATTGCAAGTTCGGAGGTTCGAATCCCTAGCCCTGCGTGTGGAGTGAGCTCCTGCACTAGCTCCAGCTCTTGCCAACCTAGCAATTCGAAAGCATGCAAATGCAAGTAGATTAATAGGTACCACTTCGGTGGGTAGGTAACAGCGTTCCGCACGCGTCATGCAGCCACATGACCGTGGAAGCATCTTCGGACAACGCTGGCTCTTCGGCTAAGAAACGGAGATGAGCACCGGCCCCTAGAGTCGGACACGACTGCACAAAATGTGTGGGGGGAACCTTTACCTTTTTTATTTTCCAAGTAGGTTGAAGTGATTAAAGTTTGTATTCATAAAGATGAAGAAAACGTTCCCTTTATTTGTCTTTCAAGACTGAACATCCATGGTCTCTACCTATGTCTAACTGTGCAGTGTCAGCTGCACATATATTTGAGGTATTGTGCAAATATTTGGTGTGAAGCTTTACAAGAATATATTGATTTCATCCAGGTGTTGGTACAAAATTATGAGCCAAGCTAGAGAGATGTGAACTTTAATTTAACTTCTTACTTAGGTAGGAGAGAGAACATTCTAGTTTTAAATTTTGTAATAAATTTTGTTTATTCGTTCAGTCGCTTCCGACTCTTCGTGACTTCATGGACCAGCCCACGCCAGAGCGTCCTGTCAGCCGTCACCATCCCCAGCTCCCCCACGGTCGAGTCCGCCACCTCCAGAATATCATCCATCCATCTTGCCCTTGGTCGGCCCCTCTTCCTTTTGCCTTCCACTTTCCCTAGCATCAGCATCTTCTCCAGGGTATCCTGTCTTCTCATTATGTGGCCAAAGTACTTCAATTTTGCTTTTAATATCATTCCCTCAAGTGAGCAGTCTGGCTTTATTTCCTGGAGTATGGATTGTAACAAATAGATACATTTTATTTATTTATTTATTTATTTATTTATTTTATTTTTCAAATTTTGCCACTGCCCATCTCGCCCCAGAAGAAGGGGGACTCTTCTTTATCTTTGGGAATATGCAATAAAATATTGTAGAGGTATGGAACACTCTTGCTGAAGATACCATCCATCTCTCCTCTGTATTACTTTATATGACATTCCATTCCAGTCTTCCCCAGCTTGGAGACAGAGATAACATTCTATGGCCATTGACTATCCTCAAACCTCACTGGGAAGTTTGAACTTGTTTTCTTCCTTATGTTTCTTTTTCCTTCAGGAAAATATCCAGTTTACTTGATAAGAATGTTTCAAAATCTATTACCCAGATGACAGAGGACACTAAGTGGATGATAAGCCTTTAAGTCTGTGGGGAAGAATTAATGTTGCAAAAAGTTATGTCTCTCATAAGAAGATGGTGGTTTTAATTTTCCTGATTTCAAACAATATCATTGGGCTTATTTGTTAAGCTCAGGCATATATGGGAACATAAATAATATTGAATATGTACCATGGTGGGCTCAACCTGAGAGCTCTTATTTAGTATCCGTGCAATTCTGGCAAGTGTTGGACACTAATTATAGTAAGTATTTGGTTACTTTTCCAGCACTGAAAGCATTTAGACATTTTGTCTATGAAGGTTCTCAGTCATCCAGGTGGAATTGTCTGTAGCTTGAATCATGTCAACTGGATTTCTATTTTCTCAGTGGAAACGTTTCGCTCCTTATCCAAGGAGCTTCTTCAGTCTGAGCAAAGTTGGTAAGGGAATCCTAAATATGTTTCTAGGTAGCTGTGTGACCTTACACCTGGGGTTTATAATGGGGACTTAAAATAACATCTCAATATAACCATGACCCCAGGTGTAAGGTCACACAGCTACCTAGAAACATATTTAGGATTCCCTTACCAACTTTGCTCAGACTGAAGAAGCTCCTTGGATAAGGAGCGAAACGTTTCCACTGAGAAAATAGAAATCCAGTTGACATGATTCAAGCTACAGACATTTAGACATTTGTTGTTGTTTATTCGTTCAGTCGCTTCCGACTCTTCGTGACTTCATGGACCAGCCCACACCAGAGCTTCCTGTCGGCCATCACCATCCCCAGCTCCCCCATGGTTGAGTCCGTCACCTCCAGAATATCATCCATCCATCTTGCCCTTGGTCGGCCCCTCTTCCTTTTGCCTTCCACTTTCCCTAGCATCAGCTTCTTTTCCAGGGTATCCTGTCTTCTCATTATGTGGCCAAAGTACTTCAGTTTTGCCTTTAATATCATTCCCTCAAGTGAGCAGTCTGGCTTGATTTCCTGGAGTATGGACTGGTTTGATCTTCTTGCAGTCCAAGGCACTCTCAGAATTTTCCTCCAACACCACAGTTCAAAAGCATCTATCTTCCTTCGCTCAGCCTTCCTTATGGTCCAGCTCTCACAGCCATAGGTTACTACAGGGAATACCATTGCTTTAACTATGCGGACCTTTGTTGTCAGTGTGATGTCTCTGCTCTTAACTATTTTATCAAGATTTGCCATTGCTCTCCTCCCAAGAAGTAGATGTCTTCTGATTTCCTGGCTGCAGTCAGCATCTGCAGTAATCTTTGCGCCTAGAAATACAAAGTCTGTCACTGCCTCCACTTTTTCTCCCTCTATTTGCCAGTTATCAATCAAGCTGTTTGCCATAATCTTGGTTTTTTTGAGGTTTAACTGCAACCCAGCTTTTGCACTTTCTTCTTTCACCTTTGTCATAAGGCTCCTCAACTCCTCCTCGCTTTCAGCCATCAAAGTGGTATCATCTGCATATCTAAGATTGTTAATGTTTCTTCCAGTGATTTTAACTCCAGCCTTGGATTCCTCAAGCCCAGCACATCTGGGCCTTATTGGGTAGAAAATTTAAATCTGATTTTTTTTTCATGAGCATCTGATACTTTGAATAATTATTATTTGAAAATGGCCACTAATACATTTTTTTCTGGAAAACATGGACTAATTATGGACTCATTATCCTCAACCAGCTATTATTATTACTCACAGTATGTCATAGGTTGGTGCTATATGTTTTAACAATACTTTTAAAATTTCAAAATTCTACAAATGAAATATAACTTACCTAGAAAGGCTGAATGGCAATACAGGTAGTCTTCACTCAACAACCACAATAGGGACTGGCAACTCCATCGCTAAGCAACACAGTCATTAAGCAAAACGTGATGTGACCATGCCTGACTTACGACATCAGTTCCACTATGGTTATAAAGTGAATCACTGCAGGTTGTTAAGTGAGACATCATATGACTACAACTTGCAATTTTATTGCTGGCTTTTCCATTGACACTGCTTGTCAGAAGCCGGCTGTGAAGCTTGCAAATAGGATCACGTGACCACAGGATGCTGTAATGGTTGTACATTTGAGGACTGGTCGTAAAGTTACTTTTTCAGCACCGTCATAACTTTGAACAGTTGCTAAACAGGGCAGTCATTAAGCAAGGACTACCTGTATACAGAGCTAAAACAGTTACTATATACAATGTTCAGCCTTGGTCCCTTGCAGCCTCAGAAACTCCAGACTTTTTAAAGTTGTTAGAGGTAGCCTTTATGGAAATCAAACCAATAATTTATTACTGCCATTTATTTATGTATTTATCAAATTTGTACATTTCGATAATATCCAAGCAATGTGGAATAGTTAGGCTGACCATACGTACCGTTTTGAACGGGACAGTCCCGTTTTTTTAACATTTCCCATCGGTCCCGTCGTTTTAGTATAAATGCCTATTTTGTCCCATTTTTTAAAATTTCAAAGTTCCCGCGAACCTGTCAGGAGTGAGCCTGCTAGGAGCGGGTCAGCCCCCCGCCGCCATGCCAGATTTGGATGAGCCGACCTCCGGAAGAAGCTGGCATGGTGCGAAAGGGGAATCCGAACTGGACCTGCCGATTGGAGGCAGCCCGGAAGAAGAAGCCCCTCTACCAATCAGAGGGCAGAAAGGCTCAAAAAGTGCAAGCTGCAAACGGCACGAGATTCGAGCCATAAAAGGCTGAACGCAGCCAGCGCAAGTCACCGGAGAGAACCAGCAGGTGGGTCGGTGGGGCCGAGCACGGATCCGGCCCATTCTAGTTCCTCTGGTGGTGCCTTCCTTCAGGGCGCCGGCTGCTTGGCCATCCAGTCATCCTCCTTGCCACCTCCCCAGGGTGGGCGGGTCACCTGCGATGGAGGGGCGGGGGGCTTCATGGTCCCCCCCGCTCTCTGGCCAGCCCTGTTTGAGGCGAGGGGCATGGGCGCGGCTGCGGCTAATGGGACGGGGAAAGGAGACGTGGCGCTCGCCCTGGCCTGCTTGTTGGGGATCCCCTTTTGCTTTCTCGGGGTTCCTTTTTTACAGAGTTTACAGAGTCTTATGGGAAAGGGGGCAGAAGCCCCCCTCTGTAGCCCTTTCCTTCCTCCCCTCTTCTTTTCCTTTTCTTCCTCTATTTTTCTTCCCATTTTCTTCTACTGCTCCCTTTTCTTCCTTGTCTCCCTCTTTATCCCTTTCATTCTACTTCCTCCTTCCTTCCTTCCTTCCTTCCTTCCTTCCTTCCTTCCTTCCTTCCTTCCTTCCTTCCTTCCTTCTCTTTGTCCCTTTCTTCCTCTCTCTCTTCCCCTTTTCTTTTCCCTTCCTCCTTCCCTTCCTCCCTTATCCTTTTCCCACTTCCTCCCTCCTTCCTGTCCCTTCCCTTCCCTTCCCTTCCCTTCCTCCTTTCTCCTTCCTTCTTTTTCTTTTCCCCCTTCCTCCCCCCCTTCGTTCCTTTCCTTTCTTCTCTGTCTTTTCGTCCTTCTCTTTTCCTTTTTCTCTTCCTTTCTTCCTTCTTCTCCCACATACACTATTTTCTTGTTCAGCTGGCCACCTTAAAAGGAACAAGAGGGGAAAAAGCCCAGGATGTATAAGATGTCCCTGATGTCTGAATTGTTTAATAATATATAATATATAATAAAAATAAATAAACCAGAAGTTGGCAGCTTCTTCCTTATTTGCTTAGCTACCGACCTAACAGCTGAGCACAGAGAAGGAAATCTATCACATGCGTTGAAGAACTAGCTGTGGTGTCCTTCCTTCTTCTACACATAAATATTTTTTTCCTCCCTGATTTTCTCATTCCAAAATCTACTACAAATTTCAGGGGGCGTGAGGAGAAGAGAAGAAACGAGAGCTGTGTGGAGGCATTGCCAGAAAAACAGAAGACAAAGCTCAGCTTTGTATAGAAATTATGTTAATGCGCAGGTATAAATGAGCTCTTAGAAATGATAACTGCTTTAAGAATAGAAAGGCCACCCATCTTGCTCTGGTGGAGAAGGCTGAGACAAAGCCAGGCACCCAAAACCTTTTGCTCAGATGCTCCAACTGTGGAGAGCCATCTCCAAGGCCTCCCCTAGTTTTTTTCCATGTTGTGGTTCTTATTTACTCACATCTTGTGGTCCTTATTTACTCACTGCAGCCTGAGAGGATGCTCATTGCCACGTTACAGGTGAGGGAGGGGCCAGCTCAGGGAGGTGAATTTCTCAGCTGAGTTGATGGTGTTATCAGCTTGTTAGTGAAGAATGGAAACTCAGAGGTATGGGAACGATGAGGTACGAGCGGGAAAGGACTGGTACGAAGGAGAAGTTTTACCTGTCATTCGAGCCTTTGAACTGGAATTGGTCCAAGTTCAAGCTGAAGAGAATGATTGGCCTTATCTCACCAAGTTACTGTGGTACAGAGAGAATGAAGGGAGGGCCCCATAAAGCTGTGATTTGCTCCTGAAAGAAAGGCAGGATATAAATCAAAATAATAGCCATAAAAATAACAATAACAATAAGCCTTCAAAGCTCTATGGATGGGATGAGGACTGTCCTGCTTACAGACCTTCAGTTAGAAGACTCTCCTTGTCAAGTAGGTAGATCAGTCAGGACACACCTAAGTGCAATGGCCCTTGTGGTGCTCAGCTCCTTTCTCTCTCCCCCCCCTCTCCCACACACGCATCTAGAAGGCATCTAGTTCACCGAGTCGAACCACAAGATGGAAAAAAAACAAGTTATTTTCCCCAGGATTTTGAATGCCTCCCTTCTAGCTTTTGTGTTCTATAGTCATTGTTCTTTTTTTTTTTTTGGACACTAGTCATGTTTTTACTGTACTTTTCCCACACCTTAGAGCAGTTAAGGGAGTCGGGCATGTTTTTAAAGGGAAAAAAATAATAAAACCAATTAAAGTGAATGTATTTTTGTCCTGGCCATACGGCCATGACTTTCTGGAGGCCAAAAAACCCCAGAAGGAATCTGGTAGCAATTTTTCAGATGAATACATTTCATTGAAAGGCATAAGCTTTCAGTCTGAAAAGCGGCAACCAGATCCCTCCTGATTTTTGGCTGCCATAGACTAACACACCTCTCCTCTGACAATGTCTACTTTCCTGCTGTCCCAGCAAGCTGCTTAAAACCTAAAGAGTTCTGTCACTGAAGAATAACTGTTAGCTCAATATGTTCATGTAATAAAACTTTTTCATTTTAATGAAAACAAAAATATTTTTATATATACAGTAATCTGTTTAAGGACCAGCAAATGGATCTTAAAAACTCTTTAAAACTTTTTTTATCGTCTTACTTTTTCATGAATACGGAATATTACATAAGTTTAACCCCGTCCCATTTTTGTCATCCCAATGTCCCGTTTTTGTCTCAAGGAAATATGGTCAGCCTAGGAATAGTAAATTGAAGTATCCTATATTATATAATTAATGGCTCCAGGTTTTAAAAAATAGTAGATATGTTTCTTATGACTTAAACACTTGGCTAGCTCAGAAAAAAAAATCTTTAGGGTCTCTTGGACCCCTCAGAGAATATTTAGAAAAGTTCTTAGTTTTTCTGCTGTAAATTAGATGTAATAAATTTCAGTTGTAATTCCATATCAAAGGCAGTTAAAGGTTAAAGGTATCAATACTTTTGCTAAATTATATTATTATTATTATTATTATTATTATTATTATTATTATTATTCATTATATTATATCCCCCAATCTGGAAACACTTAGTCTATGAAAAAAAATTGGATGTATCATGCTTGGACTGTGTAAAAAATATGATTATGTACACATGGAAAAATGTTTATATCTCCAACTCTAAATATTGGCTTAATGAAATTTGTCAATTATCAGCCTTTAAAGTTTCATATTTACAGGCAAGATTGGACAGTATGACTGTATGGTCTAGGTTCAATTCAAAAATTTAATCACAACTTAGAAAAAAATTGAAGAAAGTCATGTACTTAGTAATTCAATATCTCTATCATCTCCAGCAAAGGAGATCGTTACCTTGTCGTGGTGCTGGAGCTTGAGCACTTCAATGAAACCATGAGCTAAACCGTGAAGGGACACCCAAGACGGGAAGGTCGTGGCAGAGAGGTCAGACTAAATACGATCCCTGGGGAAGGTAATGGCAACCCACCCCAGTATTCTTGCCATGAAAACTAAATGGATCAGTACAACCAGAGATATGTCGGTATACCATCGGAAGATGGGACCCCCAGGTCGGAAGATGGTCAAAATGCTACTGGGGAGGAACAGAGGATACGTTCAACTAGCCCCAGATGTGATGACGCAGCTAGCTCAAAGCCGAAAGGACGGCTAGCGGCCGACGGTGCTGGTGGTGAACGACGAATCCGATGTTCTAAAGATCAGCACACCATAGGAACCTGGAATGTAAGATCTATGAGCCAGGGCAAATTGGATGTGGTTATTGGTGAGATGTCAAGATTAAATATAGACATTTTAGGTGTCAGTGAACTGAAATGGACTGGGATGGGCCACTTCACATCAGATGACCACCAGATCTACTACTGTGGACAAGAGGACCACAGAAGAAATGGAGTAGCCTTCATAATTAATAATAAAGTGGCTAAAGCAGTGCTTGGATACAATCCAAAAAACGATAGAATGATCTCAATTCGAATTCAGGGTAAGCCATTTAACATCACAGTGATCCAAATATACGCCCCAACCACAGATGCTGAAGAAGCAGAAGTAGATCAGTTCTATGAGGATCTGCAGCACCTACTAGATAATACACCAAAAAGAGATGTTATTTTCATTACAGGAGACTGGAATGCTAAGGTGGGTAGTCAGACGACACCTGGAATTACAGGCAAGCATGGTCTGGGAGAACAAAATGAAGCAGGACATAGGCTGATAGAATTTTGCCAAGACAACTCACTGTGCATAACAAACACTCTCTTCCAACAACCTAAAAGACGACTTTATACATGGACTTCACCAGATGGTCGACACCGAAATCAGATTGACTACATCCTTTGCAGCCAAAGGTGGTGGACCTCTATACAGTCGGTAAAAACAAGACCTGGAGCTGACTGTAGTTCAGATCACGAACTTCTTATTGCAAAATTTAGAATCAGACTCAAGAGAATAAGGAAGACCCACAGATCAGTTAGATATGAGCTCACTAATATTCCTAAGGAATATGCAGTGGAGGTGAAGAATAGATTTAAGGGACTAGATTTAGTAGATAGGGTCCCAGAAGAACTATGGACAGAAGTTCGCAACATTGTTCAGGAGGCGGCAACAAAAAACGTTCCAAAGAAAAAGAAAACCAAGAAGGCAAGATGGCTGTCTGCTGAAACACTGGAAGTAGCCCAAGAAAGAAGGAAAGCAAAAGGCAACAGTGATAGGGGGAGATATGCCCAATTCAATGCAAAATTCCAGAGGTTAGCCAGAAGAGATAAGGAATTATTTTTAAACAAGCAATGTGCGGAAGTGGAAGAAGACAATAGAATAGGAAGGACAAGAGACCTCTTCCAGAAAATTAGAAACATCGGAGGTAAATTCCAGGCAAAAATGGGTATGATCAAAAACAAAGATGGTAAGGACCTAACAGAAGCAGAAGAGATCAAGAAAAGGTGGCAAGAATATACGGAAGATCTGTACAGGAAGGATAATAATATTGGAGATAGCTTTGACGGTGTGGTCAGTGAGTTAGAGCCAGACATCCTGAAGAGTGAGGTTGAATGGGCCTTAAGAAGCATTGCTAATAACAAGGCAGCAGGAGACGATGGTATCCCAGCTGAACTGTTTAAAATCTTGCAAGATGATGCTGTCAAGGTGATGCATGCCATATGCCAGCAAATTTGGAAAACACAAGAATGGCCATCAGATTGGAAAAAATCAACTTATATCCCCATACCAAAAAAGGGAAGCACTAAAGAATGTTCAAACTATCGAACAGTGGCACTTATTTCACATGCCAGTAAGGTAATGCTCAAGATCTTGCAAGGTAGACTCCAGCAATTCATGGAGCGAGAATTGCCAGATGTACAAGCTGGGTTTAGAAAAGGCAGAGGAACTAGAGACCAAATTGCCAATATCCGCTGGATAATGGAGAAAGCCAGGGAATTTCAGAAAAACATCTATTTCTGTTTTATTGACTATTCTAAAGCCTTTGACTGTGTGGATCATAACAAATTGTGGCAAGTTCTTGGTGGTATGGGGATACCAAGTCATCTTGTCTGCCTCCTGAGGAATCTGTATAACGACCAAGTAGCAACGGTAAGAACAGAGCACGGAACAACGGACTGGTTTAAGATTGGGAAAGGAGTACGGCAGGGTTGTATACTCTCACCCTACCTATTCAACCTGTACGCAGAACACATCATGCGACATGCTGGGCTTGAGGAATCCAAGGCTGGAGTTAAAATCGCTGGAAGAAACATTAACAATCTCAGATATGCAGATGATACCACTTTGATGGCTGAAAGCGAGGAGGAGTTGAGGAGCCTTATGACGAAGGTGAAAGAAGAAAGTGCAAAAGCTGGGTTGCAGTTAAACCTCAAAAAAACCAAGATTATGGCAACCAGCTTGATTGATGACTGGCAAATAGAGGGAGAAAAAGTGGAGGCAGTGACAGACTTTGTATTTCTAGGCGCAAAGATTACTGCAGATGCTGACTGCAGCCAGGAAATCAGAAGACGTCTACTTCTTGGGAGGAGAGCAATGGCAAATCTTGATAAAATAGTTAAGAGCAGAGACATCACACTGACAACAAAGGTCCGCATAGTTAAAGCAATGGTATTTCCTGTAGTAACCTATGGCTGCGAGAGCTGGACCATAAGGAAGGCTGAGCGAAGGAAGCTAGATGCTTTTGAACTGTGGTGTTGGAGGAAAATTCTGAGAGTGCCTTGGACTGCAAGAAGATCAAACCAGTCCATACTCCAGGAAATCAAGCCAGACTGCTCACTTGAGGGAATGATATTAAAGGCAAAACTGAAGTACTTTGGCCACA
Source organism: Charina bottae (assembly GCA_023362775.1). Taxonomy (NCBI): domain Eukaryota; kingdom Metazoa; phylum Chordata; class Lepidosauria; order Squamata; family Charinaidae; genus Charina; species Charina bottae. The sequence goes on along the minus strand of JALMGJ010000007.1, from coordinate 44,265,183 downwards.
TAATGAGAAGACAGGATACCTTGGAGAAGAAGCTGATGCTAGGAAAAGTGGAAGGCAAAAGGAAGAGGGGCCGACCAAGGGCAAGATGGATGGATGGTATTCTGGAGGCGACGGACTCAACCATTGGCGAGCTGGGGATGGTGACGGCCGACAGAAAGCTCTGGCGTGGGCTGGTCCATGAAGTCACGAAGAGTCGGAAACGACTGAACGAATAAACAACAACAATCTCTATCATCCATCCATCCATCCATCCATCCATCCATCCATCCATCCATCCATCTATCATCATCATCTCTATTGTCTTCTATATTCATACACACACACTTACATGCACGCACACAAAGAAATAAGTTAGATATTTAGGTGTTTTGCTTTGATATATTGATTTTTTAGTTTACTGTAGGATTTTTTCACCTTTTTTGGGAGCGTATTTCTTTTTTGCTTTTGTTTTGTTTTTAAAGAGTTAAAAAAAATCCCTTCTCACCCCTATGGGTGGTATGTGTCTTCCTCAACCTCGGGTCCTCTACCAGAGGCCTGGGAGTTTGAGAGTTCTGCGCAGTATCTTAGCTGTTCCTAGCAGTGCACTCTTCTGGACAGAGAGCTCTGATGTTGCTCCTGGGATCTGTTGGAGCCACTCTCCCAGCTTAGGAGTCACAGCCCTGAGTGCTCCTACCACCACTGGGACAACTTTGGCCTTCACTTTCCACATCCTCTCTAGTTCCTCCTTCAGGTGCTGGTACTTCTCCAGCTTCTCACATTCCTTCTTCCTGATGTTGCTGTCACTTGGCACTGCTACATCTATCACCACCACTGTCTTCTGGTCCTTGTCTACTACCACGATGTCTGGTTCATTGGCCAGTACCTGCCTGTCTGTCTGGATCTGGAAGTCCAACAGGATCTTAGCCCTGTCATTCTCCACGACCTTCTGTGGAATCTCCCATCTGGACTTTGGAGGGCCTAGCCCATACGCTATGCAGAGGTTCCTGTACACAATGCCAGCTATTTGGTTGTGCCGTTCAGTGTATGTTGTTCCTGCCTGCATCTTACACCCTGCCACTATGTGTTGGACTGTCTCTGAGGCCTCTCTGCACAGTCTGCACCTCGGGTCCTGTCTAGTGTGGTAGACCCCTGCTTCTATGAATCGGGTGCTTAGTGCCTGTTCTTGTGCTGCTATGATCAGTGCCTCAGTGCTGTCTTTTAGTCCAGCCCTTTCCAGCCACTGGTAGGATTTCCCAGTGTCAGCCACCTTAGCTATCTGTCGATGGTACATCCCATGCAGGGTCTTGTATTGCCATGGCACTTCCTCTGCTTGATCTTTCTTCCATGTCTGCTGCTGCTTCAGGCATTCTCTCAGCAGCTCATCTTTACAGTAGATGCCATCTTACTGATGTACTCCTGGATGCTCTGGGTCTCATCCAGGACAGTGGCTTTGACACTCACCAGTATGTGTGTGTGTCACACACACACATACAATATAATATAATATTGAAAAAATAGATATGATAATTATATTATAAAATAGTAATATGGTTGTTATAGTGCTAGTTTTTATATACAATCATAGTTAACTTTATTTTTAGAAACGTTAATTGTATTTTTTTGAAAGTTTAAATTATTATTATTTCCTTATAGTGGATTAAGAAAAAAAAAATCTATGAAGCTATTATTTTGAGCAAACTGGCCAGTCTTTGGCCAGATATTTTCAAGAAGTTTATACAGTAGTTTTAAGTACAACTTCTAATTTTTATTCTGGCAGTCAAATTGTACATATTTTCTTCCTGTGGTTTTATTGTTGACTAGGAAGGTCTCTGACATAAGGGAAATGTTGGAGGTATCATAATTCTATATCTTGGATAAAAATGACAGAAAAACTGATTATGGTTATATCCTGCTGAGACCAAACATTTTAGGGACTTTTACTTTCAAATTGCTCTTTTTGTATCATCAAAGAAAAGTTGAGAAGAAATTGAAAGTATTTACATTCCACGAACTCTACAATAAAACCCCAGGAATAGTAGTTGAAGTAGTTGAAAGATGAATTTTTAGTAGATATAGGTTGCTAAATATTTTATCTGATCATGAAAACTTTATATAAATGATGTTAAAAACCCTACAACCAATTTGGAGTGTAGCTACTACATAAAATTAGGTCACAGGTTGTCTTTCAGGATATTTATCTCCCATTTTGACATTTTATGTCTGGGCATATTTAAAGTAAAGAAAAAAGGGGAAAGGAAAACAAGGAAGAAATCTATTATAACTCCAAACAACTTGCACATTCCTTTGGGTTTCACATCAATTAGCATCCTGCTGTGCCGTGCTATTTTTATCTCTCTACGCATGTGTGGAGAACATGGAATGGCTTATGAACTGTGGACCCATCACATCTGGAGGTACCCAGCTGAGAAGACTATTCTGTGCATTTCTCCAGGTACAGAGGGGAATGGAGAAACACAACTTGGGATGCCAAAGCTCTTGGTTCAGTCTTTGACATCTTCACTTAAAGGAGACCTCTGCTATGATCCCGAGCAAAACAGGCAATCAGGCTAAATGATGCTGGTAGATGGGCAAATATTCTGAGTTAGTGTAAAGCAAGTTCATATGCCTACAGAGCACATATTTAAATAGTGTTTAACATAACAATAAGCAAGCTTTAGTGTATTGACTGAGACGAGTAGACAAATCCAAAAATGCATATTAACTCTATACCTTTAGCCATACCTTTCCAAACTGTGTGTCTCAACACTTTAGTGTGTCGCGACAAAACCCGGAAGTGCTGATGGCGCGTTGCCGCCGGTGGCAGTGGCGCACCATCAGCACTTCCGGGTTTTAGCGCGAAACACGAGGCTGCCTCCGCCGTGCATGCCACCGCTGCACGCGCCCCGCGCCACTGCCATGCACGCCCCCGCCAACGGCGGGACTTTGGAAAGCACTGCCTTTAGTAGTCCAACTGAAGGTTTAAAAATTACTAGTATTTAAGCGGTGTCTGAACTAGGTGACAACATAGATGGGATAAGGAAATATTCTGTAGATATTTAAAATAAGGTCTGCATATAAAAGTGGTTTTAGGTTGCACCAAGAATTCTTCTAACGTTTGCTGGGATGAAGAAACAAGCAAATAAGCATTGGCCCTCCACTTTTGGAAAGTTAAAGTTAAAAATGTAGTAGTTTTAAGCACAAAGGTGATCAACAAAAGAGGCTTTTAAGGTGGACATAATTAAAGATGTATTAGTAAAATGAGTCATTATAAAACATTGCATGGAATAACCTAATGGTCAGAGGGCACAGTCCAACTTCCCAAAATTGATGCTGATGGATATCTATAGATGGATATACATGAATGCATAATGTTTACATTTATATTGGTGCTGGCATTAATACAATACAGTGCAAGCAAGCAAGTTTTTAATATCTCCCTTGGGTTTTTTAAATTGCATTTTATGATATTAGAATTCAAATCTCTTCATATATTTTTCCATGTTATGTGTTAAGTGTGTACATAGTTATCTCAAACATTCTATATAGAATTAAGCATTTTATTATACCATAAACACAGAGAAATCAGTTTCTTTGTTCTGTTTCCTTCATGAAATATACACTAATAACACAAGTCTATCCAATAATTTTTGAAGTATTCCAATTTATTGAAACTGAGAAAAATAAATGTAGCATGTTTCCTGACTTTTTAAAAGCAAGAAAAACAATAAAAAAAAGTAATTTGGAGACCTAAAACAGGTTGGGGGTGGGTAATGTTTTCAACATAATTCATTACATGACATTCAGGAATTAGATTTGGTTCTCAAAAAGGACAAAATGGAAGAGTTGTAGCGCATACAAATGTATTCTAAGAGCTCTAGTAATAGCTACGTGGGCTTTAGACAACTGAGCATGTTAATTAATTCTGCTTTAGTGAAAAAAACAATAATTGCTAAATTTTGGCTGGTTCTTAAATATTTCTCCCGTTATTACATAGGTCTCCTGCAGAATAAAGTGAAAATTCCCTGGGTTGGTTTTCTCTGTACTATAAAGTGAAATGTTCTTATACAACAGTGTCCCGCAACCTTAATACATCTGATTGTTACAAGTCCCAGCAGGGGCATCTGCAGGGAGGGGTAAAAAAAAATCAAGATGATAACCTCAGCTGTATAATTGAACCCCACCCCCCTTTTATATGCATTGTGTGTATGCTGGGGATTTGATCATGTGGTCATGGCCAGCTTTTTTTATCTTCTCTGTGGATCACTCTGGGTCCCCCAATTTCCATCCTTTGTCCACATTGTCTCAGAAGTTGGGGAACTGTAGTCTCAATACATCTGAGGGATATACTAGGTTGGTTTATGTAATGGTTTCCTCACCTTTTGGGCATCATGTAACCAATCCAGGTGGTATGCAGAGAAATAAGTGGCTTACAACTGAGAGACACAACACAGACTTTCAAGGGAAGCCAGACAGGTGTCAGACATGGTTTATCGAACATTAATAGAACTTTTGTAAGCTACTGTGCACATGTTTTAGCTCCTACCTGTAGGGCAGGTAATGGCCCTTCCACAGCTGAGCAACAATCTGTTCTTCAGATACTTTGGAGTTCAATATCCATCATGCCCATCCATTGGCCAATGGCAAAGAATAAAGCTAGTTGTAGTACAAACATATGGAAGATATTAAAATATTGTTATTGTGGCATATTCTCATCTAGGAAAATGCCTGGATACTTTAATTAGGGAGCAAGATTGGCCTGCAGAAAACTGGACAGCCAGATGGAGCAATGAGATACAGATTTCTGTAAGAGAGAGAGGCTGCCTGGAGTTTTTCAGTCCAAATATGATAGTTCTCCTTTACTGTCAGGCCTGGGAGAAAATAAACTGCTTTTTACAAAAGGATGCTAAAATAGCACTGTGACTCACTCACTGTGGCCCTAATTTTTTCACAATAGACAGACTGTCAGGAGTTGCTTCATCTTAGAAAAATTTCCTTTGACTTAGATCCCACACAAAGCCAGTGAACGTCCACTTGCACAAATATATTATATGATCTGACTTCCAGAGCAATTCCATCCCAAATTATGGCTAAAGATCTGATGACATAGATGTAGTATCTGAGTGGGAGCCATGTTTTTCTAAGTAAAAGAAAGAAAAGGCAATGTTCTACCAACCAGATGCAAGCAGGAAATTATTGATGGCTGGTTAGAAAAAGGCAATTTAACTAAAGTGCCCTTCAACCCAATGTACTGCTTATTCTTAATTGGCTGAGTTGCACAACACTTATAAAATTGGATGATACTAGTGTAATTATAATAAAAATTTACTCTAGTAGAAAAATCTGTAGCTTGAATCATGTCAACTGGATTTCTATTTTCTCAGTGGAAACGTTTCACTCCTTATCCAAGAAGCTTCTTCAGTCTGAGCAAAGTTTGTAAGGGAATCCTTAAATATGTTTCTAGGGTGGCTGTGTGACCTTGCACCTGGGGCTAGGTCATGGTTATTTGAGATGTTTATTTCTAAGTCCCTTTATCATCCAAAGGAGGATCGTTAAGATTACCTTCCTGTTGTTGAGATTGCGAAATGGTCTTAATCTTCCTAGGCACAGAAGACAAAGCAGGAAGGAAAATAGGGGAAAGATTGTGCCTGATGCCCCCACCTCTATTCAAAGAAGGATTTTCCAAGTTGGCATAAATGGATTCCTTGACCCCTCTTTCAAACCACTTATCTTCCCTGTCTAAAATGTGAACATTAATGTCCTCAAATGAGTGTCCTTTTTCCTTTAGATGAAGGTAAACTGCTGACTCTCGTCCTGTGGTGTTGCTCCTCCTGTGTTGGGCCATCCTCCTGTACAAAGGTTGTTTGGTTTCTTCAATGTAGAGCTCAGAGCACTCCTCACTGCACTGGATTGCATACACTACATTGCTTTTCTTGTGTTTTGGAGTTTGATCTTTGGGGTGTACAAGCCTCTGTCTCAGTGTGTTGGTGGGTTTGAAATATACAGGTATGTGGTGTTTGCCAAATATCCTTTTTATCTTTTCAGACACGCCAGCCATGTAAGGAATGACCAGGTTCTTCCGTTTACTCTGAGTCTGAGCCCTGTCTGTCGCTGTTTTAGGTCTGGTAGACTTAGATTAGTGAAGGCCCAATTTGGATATCCACAGGCCTTCAGAGCTGTTCTCAGGTGCTGATTTTCATTCTTTTTGGAATCCATGGAGGTGGGGATGGTTTCTGCTCCGTGTGTCAATGTCCTGATGACCCCTAGTTTGTGCTGTAGTGGATGGTAGGAGTCAAACATCAGATATTGATCTGTGTGTGTGGGTTTCCTGTAGATCCCTATTTCTAGCTTGCCACCGGTCCCAATGAGGACTTCACAGTCTAGGAATGCCAGTCTGTTGTCCTTGGTGTCTTCTCTGGTGAAGCTAATGTTGGCATCTATGGTGTTTATATGGTCCGTGAAGGCCTGTACTTCCTGGGCCTTGATTTTAACCCAGGTGTCATCCACATACCTGAACCAGTGGGTGGGCGCTGTTCCTTGGAATGTGTTGAGTGCTTTCTTCTCCATTTCTTCCATGTATAAATTGGCCACAATGGGTGACACAGGAGAACCCATGGCACAGCCGTGTTTTTGTCTGTAAAAGTCACCTCTGTATGAGAAATAAGTGGTGTTGAGACACAGGTCCAGAAGATGGCAGATCTGGTTTGGGTTGAGATGGCTTCTCCTTTCAAGGGTGCTGTCCTCTTCTAGTCTCTTCCTGACCGCAGATAGAGCATGAGTGGTGGGGATGCTGGTGACATGATTCAAGCTACAGACAATTCCACCTGGATGACTGAGAACCTTCATCGACATCTAGTAGAAAAAGAATGTGTGTCTTCCAGCAGATGATCTACAGCCAGCTACCTCCATTGGCAATTACTATAAGAAATACATTGACTTGACCAGGCCTATTCAGATGAGCACTAACTCACTGCAGCAACCCAGAACACCAGAAAAAGGAAACAGACCATCTGCACAACATCTTTCGACAAAATGGATACCCATGCAACCTTATCAAAAAGTGCCTGACCACTCAACCCACTACAGGACAATCAACACAAGCTATAAAAAGGATAGCACTGCCATACATCAAAAACATCTCAGGAACAGCCAACGGACTATTACAACCACACGGCATCACCGTAGCACAGAAACCAACTAAAGCCCTCCAAAACATCTTAAGTAAACCAAAAGACCCAGTACCCCAAGAAGAAAAAACAGGAGTCATCTACAACATAGTGTAAGGACTGTAACAGCCACTATGTAGGACAGACCGGCAGAAGACTAGCAGAACGCATCCACGAACACCAACTAGCAGTCAGAAGACATGATGAAAACTCCTTAATCTCACAACACATGGACAGACTCAACCATAGTTTCAACTGGGAAACTGTGAGCATCCTAGACCAAGCTAAATCCAAAAACGCTAGGGAATTCCTGGAAGCTTGGCATTCAGACAAATCAGCCATCAATAGAAACATAGAGATAAATCTTTCTAGGGGTGCGGTGGCTCAGCGGGTTAAACCCGTTCGAATTTCGGGTTAAACGTTCGAATCCGCGTGGCGGGGTGAGCTCCCGTCACTAGCCCCAGCTTCTGCCCACCCAGCAGACCGAAAGCCATTGGCAAGTAGATGAATGGGGACCACTCACGTGGGCCAATTTGCTGGCATCCTTTTCGGAGGGTCGCCCTCGAACCAAGAAGAGCTGGTTCCTGTAGATGGCGGCGGAGGACAGCAGAGGACGGCGGATCCCGAAATAACAACTTCCTGGACGTCAGCAGCCGGCTCAGAAGCAAAGGTTCCTGGGACATGTAGTCTGACCTGTGGATGAAGAGCCGGTTCCCTCACCCCCTTCCTAACGCGCCGGTAATATATACTGTATAATATAATATGTATGATGAATGTAAGCCGCCTAGAGCCCTCCGCTTAGGGAGGGGATAGGCGGGGTATAAATACAATAATAAATAAATAAAAATAAATAAAAATCTGAACCTGACAGAGCATGGGTCAGAGCTCATATCTACTTAATGGCAATAAGGGAGAGAAAGTGCCTTTACTTTTCCTCCCATATTGCATCTATGGACTGTCAGATGGTAGCCATGTTTGGGTTGCCAACTCCCTGTTGGGGAGAATTGAGTAAGTAGATCAATCTTGGCCACTGTTACCAATTTGCATAGCATTTTGCCAATGAAGTAGCTCAGATTCACCAGAGTCTTGACTCCACAATAGCAGGATAAGATGGGGTGACTGGAACGATGTCTAGCTATTTTATCTGGGATATCTTTTGGCTTGTTGACTCTGATGAAGTCTGCTTTCAAGTCTGAGTCTGCCACTTGCAAGTTTGAGCCCTGCCCCTCTTGGCTCCTTTGTGGTGTGAAGGAGGTTTGACAAACTGAATTGGGTAGATGGTCAACGGCTTGTTATAGGAGGGAGTGTTTTCTGCAGTTCTGAAAGAGGCAGTGGTACATCCTCTTTCTTAAGAAGCCATCCCTAGATCTAGAACTCTCCAGACTTCCCTGTGGGGGAAGCTTGTCAAAAGGGTGTTGGGGAATCAGGTTTAAAGTACCCTGGAAGAAGGTGAGACCTGAATGGAGGGAGTGCACCCTTCTTGTCCTAGTAGACCTCTTGGCAGGTTTCTATATGGTTTTCTTCTGATCAATCTGTGAGGATTTGGAATCCCCAAGTAGACACTAATCTCCCATCTTCACTGATGTGTGTTGCCACAAGCACATTATATCTTTGCTGTGGGCCCTGCAGTGGCTACTAATAAGCTTTTGAGTATATTTCAAAGTGCCTTCTTTTTGTCCGATGAAGCCCTTTGTGGTTTGTGCTAGTGATTTAACTGGACTCCTTCTTCTAACCTGAATTAACCCACTCAGTAAGATCAGCAATTGCTGATAGTTCCCACTTCCGTAAAGTGAAGCAAGTGGGCGCTCACAGAATTGTGCCTATTTGGGGGAACAGCCGTCCAACTGAAGTTCAATTAGCCCCCACGAGTGGCCTTCCAGAAACAGATTAAGACTGAATTTTTTCTGGCCGACATTTGGATATATTTGATTGATGCCATCTGTTGTTGGTTATTGGCATATATTCATTTTATTATATTTTATTGAAGTATATCATGCATATTTTAGTTTTTGCTGATTTTTGTATTGATGTTTTGAAATATAAAGCACTGGGAATCTTGTGAATAAATGGTATGGTATGGTATGGTATGGTATGGTATGGTATGGTATGGTATGGTATGGTATGGTATGGTATAGTAATGGCTTTTGCTTAACTTCAAAAGCTCTGAACAAGCAGCCAATACAATATACAGTTGATATACAATATACAATAGATCTTGTATAGTAGCTTCCTTTTTGGGAAAAAGAAAACAGGGAAAGAAAAAAAAACGGGCAACATATGGGTGTGGGTGTTAGAGAGAAAAAAATTGGGTAGTTAGAAAAAAAGAGAATATACTGTATAATTCCGCTCACATGGGGTTCGGATCCTGCCAGTATTTGATTCAGCCCCACCCACAAACTGGTAACGCATTACTAAGAAGACAACACATTCCTCTGCAATAAAAGGTTGCCCATTCCTGTGAACTTTTATGACAACAGCATAAATGAGTTTTTATTTATTATATCTTAAGCCCCAGGAGAATATTATCTGAGCTGTGATATCTCCTTGTAAAGGCATCTGTCATTTTGTGTGTCTTCACATAAAATCGGCCTGGCAACCAATCTGTTTCCTTAGCAGGAAGCGAGCAGCTAACCATATAGGTGCCTGATATAAACGGTGCACATTGCATAATTTGCACAGTTGCAAAACGCAAATGGCATCATTTGCACGATGTCATGATGCATGTGGCATTACTCATCCCGCCTGTTCCCCCTGCAGAGGACCACGCCTGGCTTGCTAGCAATGGGAGTCCTTTGGCAGACTCCAGGTAAAGAAACCCTGGTCCCTCGGTTGGCTCTGTTTGGCTAAATTCCTTTTAGGGTTTTGCTGCTCGACGTCTCTTGCCACTCATTATATGTTGAAATCTACAAATCAAACTAGGACGCTCCCCCTATTTTAATCTGGCTAACCAGCGGAGCCCAAATTATATTAGCAGTCATTTTAGGCATGCATTTTGTTCTGCTCCCGTAGTCCGTTTGATTAAATCATTAGTCATTGTTGGTTTTAATTTGCAACACAAGAAGCCAAAGCACAACAAAACTGATTAGGCCTGGAATCCAAGCCTAAGAAAAGAAAGGGGGGCAGCCAAAATTCTAGAAACAGAAGGGAAACAGTTCTAGGCCAAGGGGCTGATTCCCGGAGAAGTATTTTCATCTTTGTGTTTTATTTTAGGTTGTTGTTGGAGGGCAGAAAACAGGATAGCAATCTGGAACACATCAGACGTGTTACTTCCAAACCCTTCTGGGGATATAATTCATGATGGCTTGTGTGTCCTGTGCTAATATTTTTCTTCTGCAATCAAAATATTAATAGTTTGGGCTTTGCTTGCAGTCCTACAAACCTGAGCACAGTTGCCATTTGCAATTTCTCAGCCTTTCCCAAGTCCTCAGAGAGCAGATTAATACTTCCTTAACAGCTGGTGAACTTGATTTATTTATTAGATTTATCTCCTAACTTTCCTCCAGGAAACTGAGGCAGGAGACCCCAGTATTCTCTCTTCCCCTTTTACTCTTTGCAATAACCCCACAGGGAAGGTTGGGCTGGGAAAGAGAGGGGGGACTGGCTCGAAGTCCCCTGTGTACATCCATGCCTGAGACTTGAACCTGGCTTTCTCTGCTGCTAGTCCAGCACCTTAACCACTCCACTTGCTGTAGCAATGGACCACCGATTTATAGATATACCTAAAACAAGACCTAATTGGGCAGAGCTGGTTCCAGGGTGAGGGAGTTTCCACTTGATTATATTGGAGTCCCCCAACCCTGTCAGATTTCTCATATGAGATTATCAAATTGGGTTTCTCTACAAAGCAAAAGTGTTTTGGCAAATTGCATCCTTTACAAAGCAAAGGCTTCTCATGGTGACGTGAAGTGCAGGTGCAAGATAACAACGGTCACGTGTGTATTGTTATGACTAGTGCCCACACAAGCAATGGGACCTTCCCATGAGAACAAATCCTCCTGATTTCCTCTGTGGGAAGCCTTGCCCTGTGAGAGCAAGGAGGGGGGAACTCAGTGCTTAGATGCAGCACTGCCACCCAATAGCAGGTCATGCTATGTGCTTTAGGCCTAATGCTTTGGGCCTGGTGTGTGTCACAGCTAACATCCAGCCAATCAGAAAGCTAGAAGAACTGAATAATTAACCATGCAAAATGGTGTTCTATGCTTCTTGATTTCTAGTGTCTTTTAGCCATGTAGTTCTTCACGTGTATTCTACAGCTGAGGTCTGGGCAGTGTGAGCTATGCCTGGCTTTGGGTATAGGCCTTGGCGTGAGCTCTGGCCCTGGGATCAATACACAGAACTCTGCTTATAAGTTTGTTTTTGTTGTTCCTTTTACAATGCTGTACCATGTATATTCAACTTTCCTTTTTGCGATAATGTACTGTATCTGCATTATTGCCTTATGCTACCAGTAAACACTGTTAGCTCTACAAGCTGCATTCTTGTCTGTTTACTTCTCAAGCCTCGAGTTTTTTCCCTTTAAGCCAGCGTATATCCCATCAAACCCTTGCAGACGTACTTACTGGAAGGAAAGACCAGCAGCTGGGGAAAAAATTCTCAAAATGATTTGGAATTTCCCATAAAGGCTTTACGCTAAATTTTAAGTATTTCCCTGATCTTGCCATTTGACATAATGCCCTCGGGAGACTGTCAATGTTAGCAGGCTTGTAACAGCTGACTGAGGGTGCCAGCTGCTCATATTTGGGTCTTCTTCTGTAGACAATAAAGACAATGTTTCATAATCAAGGCATTCTTCAAAGTCAAAAAGTTCTGGGGACAGCACATTCATTTAATCTTCTCTTACTTTTCTCTCACTGGGTCAGACTTCACACCAGGCAGGGCAGTAAGTCTTGACTCTTCAGAGACTTCACTAGGACTGAGGAATTTGCTTACAGCATAAGATCAGAGGTACAACACAGCTAAGGTCAGTTTATTTTATGGTCACACTGTGTGTAGGATGCTGGTCGGTTCTCCCGTGGTTTAATTTATATTTGTGTTTAACTGTTTTTAACTGTTGTTTTAATAGTTGTTTATTGTACACCAGAGTCACATTTGTGAGATGGGCGGCTACATAAAACTGATGATAGATAGATGGATGGATGGATGGATGGATGGATGGATGGATAGATAGATAGATAGATAGATACATTTTATTGCAGACAAGATAGAAGTTATCTTGTCTACCTACTGTTGGATGCAGAAATCAAGCCGTGTGTTTGTGTCTCTGTGTGTGCGCACTTCAGGGTTTGAATTCTAGAGCTTTTTCTTCTGCCTTTTTGAGTCAACAGAACTTTAGCTAATCTCTTCCCAGCCTTGAGGTTGAGATATCTGCTCAGAGTTTGCAGATATCTGCAATAATGGTTCTATTTAGCTTGAGAAATGCTGATTTCTGCCTTGGTTCAGTCCTACCCGCTGCATGTTATGATATAGCATATATATACTGTATCATTGTTCTCTCCATTATATTTTGTCCATTGAAGTCAATGTTGGAAATCCTTGGGGTTGTTTTTTAACTGATTGGTTTTGAACGCCTTGGATGAAAAGTGTTGGTCCATCAGATAATTTCAAATGCTGAACTGTACTATGGATGAACCAATTCCATGTGTAGTGCCCAGGAGAATCCTCCTTCCATTGTCCCTTCCTCCAAAGTCCTTATTCACAATAGTTTAGAGATGAATGGCTGTAGTCTCTACTGGTGAGAGAGCTGAAGCTGGAAAGGCAGGAAACAAGACCTTAATGTAAATGCAGTGCAGGTACTATCAAGAGGCCAGGAGGAAAAATTGGTTGCTAGTAGTCTGCTAGGATGAAACAGCAGGAGAAAGAAATTAAGGATATAAATGATGGGAGACACATAACAGAGAAAGCTAGATTCCCAGACTCTGTAGAAGGCAATCTTTATCATCACTAGGGCTTACTTTGCCTTTGAAGTGTAAGCACGTGTGTTCTTTTGAATGCCGTCTGAGTTCCTAGAGAAAAACAATTATGCCAGTAGCCTGGCTCTATCTCTGGGAGCTGCTAATTACTGACTCGGTATTATTAAAGTGATTACTCTAAAACACAGCACATATTGAATTAGCTACTTCTCCAGGCATCCAAGTATACAGTGGTTGATTTCACGTGATTAACCTGATTACGGATCTAAGCAATTTCTGGGTTTCTGCAATACACTGGATCCCAAACTGGCTCAATGGGTTCCCAAAATACACGAAGCTGCATTAAGGGTGAAATTAAACAAGTGTAGTGCGTTGAGTAAATTGTAGCCGATCTGGTTCAGGTTGTTAACCAGTGTGAGTTTCTTCAGGCCAGATATTTTATTTATAGCTGTATGGAATGACATCCATATGGGCTGGAACTCCATACAGATATATGCAAAAAGCTCCTTCCTTTAACATCTTGTGCTATATGTGCAGGTGCTTAAGGGAAGGGCATATATCATACATGCCATACAGAGGGTGGACTATGCCATGCTAACCACCACTCCCCCTTCTTGCTCACATTCAATAACTTGAATGACCCCTCCCATAGGACTTTAATCTGTTCTTCATTCAGAAACCAGAGCAGTGGTAGATTTGGTCTGACATATGTCTTGTCTCTCTTAATCACCAGACTCAGAAGGAGACTCTAGATCCAAATCAAGGTCCTTGGTTTCCTTTCATCTCACTGTGATGATAAACAACAGCTCAGGGAAACAGGGACAATGGAATCCTCAGGAAAGAAGCTAAGTTGCGAGAAACATGCATGGAGGATTGCTACTTGATGCTCCAAGTCGGACAGCAGACCTGTTCAGAAAAGCAACATGGAAAATGTTAACGTTCTCATTTGAAGTGGAATAAAGCCTTAGAAAACTGGTTTCTCATTGTCTCAGCTTCTCTAGCACTTCTGAATTTGAGAGATAAGGTGGAGAGCAATTGGGGAAAAGGGCATTTTTATGGTGATATTCCAATTATGATGGATCTTTCCCAGAAAGACCTGTCAGAGGCATTTTTCAATCGCATAGATAACAGTTGTAAGTCAACTCTGATGAGGCCAAGCAGAAGAGGATATTGCAGCACAGATCTCCCAGTGTTGTGGAGAAAGTGACAAATAGGAAGGAACCGTTACATCATTATCTTTTACCACTCTGGCCTTCAAAACTTCTCCCCTTAGTAATAGGTGATAAAAAAAGCCAAGATGGCAACCACAACTGTGTGATCGCAACCACAATCTTGTCTTTTTTAATCCTTCCTGTTGACATCCCTGCTCTCAATCTGTTATCATAAACAGTCAAATCTATCATGCTTTCAGATTTATATTCATTCCCTTCCCTTGCATATGTATGAATAAACTTGAAAGAAAGAGACCTTTTCAAGAAGATGCTCACTATTCTTGTTCATTCTTGGGTATCTGAATGGTTTCATCACTTTTTCTTTACTCTCCCACCTCAGTCCCACCCTTCATTCGTGTCACCTAACTATGCACACACATACACCCCCCCCTGTATCACATTCCTTCAACATATTGCACAGTTCAACTTTTTATTCAAAATTATACCTACACCATCACCTCCCTGAATGTATTCATCAGCTGCATTCCACAAGAGCAAGTCCCCTTTATTCAAATCTATTACATCCTTCCAGTTTCTCTTAGTTTTACATACATACAACATACCCTTTCCCCCCACTTTCTTTCATTTGTTAATTCATACCCTTTACCATTTATTCTTTCTTGCCAAAATGGATCAAATCCTTTAACTCTTCCCATTCTGGTTTACTCTGGGCACCTCTGGATATGCTCTGGAAGACCAACCATGTGCTAAGTGGCACTTCTTTCACATTTGGAAACCAGTTGACTGGAGCTGAGAGAAAATCAGATAATTTGGAAATACTCAATTTAGTAATGCTTTGTGATGTAAATCTCACTTATTTCTGTGTGTGTATTTATTTTTTTGTACGTGTGTATGTGTTTGGACTCTGGAGAATATACAAGTGGGTATGAAGGAATGGAATTCTTGGCCAATCTCTCTCTCTCCACACACACACACACACACACACACACACACACACACACTCTCTCTCTCTCTCTCTCTCTCTCTCTCTATATATATATATATATATATATATATAGTGTGTGTGTGTGTGTGTGTGTGTGGAGAGAGAGAGATTGGCCAAGAATTCCATATATATATATATGGAACAAAAATATCATAGTATCCCTGCTGTTCATTCATTCTAAATGCCAGGAAAGCAAATTAATGGGAAAAGAAAAGAGGCACAGATTTACAAGAGATGGGTTAAACCCAACTCCTTGAAATTAGATTAAATTGTAAGCTTTTTCTAGTTTATTTTTTAGCCTTCTCAGGTGGTGTGGCACTTTAATTATAGAAAGTTCAGCCAGACTTTTATAAAATAATCTAAAAGCACCTTTTCACCTTCTGTTCTCAAATTTGGCAGTGAAAAATTATTCTGACTGCGTTTTTTTGAAGGGCTATTACTTTGTCAAATGGAATATAATTAGAACAGATATTTAGAATGCTGTGTAATTGTATTGAAACCCTTTGATAATGCAATCACGTCCTCTGTGTGTTGTTCATTTAGTTACAGCCAACAATCCCAAAGTTAGAAAACAAGGTAGCAATTTTTCTAAAAAGCAGGAAATAAAAAACACTTTTTTGTTCCAGTTTTTCATAATTCAGGAGGACAGACTGTCCTCAGGACAATTTCTAAAAATTAGAAATCTTTAAATTCAAGCCTCTTTGGAAAATTGTACCTATGTGGAATTCTTTGTTTTCCTTTAATCTCAGCCATTAAGGGATCAATTACTATGGCTGCAATAAAGCATACTGCACATGGCCAGAAGCACTGTAGTTGAAAACATGAATTCACATTTATTAATTGCTCCTTGGTCAGGAACAATAAGCTACATTTCAAAATAGCAATTCTGTTCTGTGATGTCCAAGATTGAAGCCTGGCATTAGAATCAGAAGTCCAGTTTATGTTGTATCCAGATCAAGTTCTGGCCAAGATTCTTGCTGCTTCCTTACTGTCAAGGACACAAATATTCTCAGAATCAATTTTAGGCTGTTAAAATAAACAGGAAGAAGGACCCCAGGAACTTAAATGACCTGGCTGAAGAATACCTTGACTCCTTTTCTGAAAGCAGAAGAAGAGGAAAGGCTTTTCATAGCTTGGACACACATAATAAAAGGCACTCTCAATAGAAGAGAATACCTGTAGCTCAGGGTTGAACTGTGGAGTCCTTGGTACTCTCTGAGCTTGGTCGTTTGCTTGCAGATGTTTCATTACCCGACTAGGTAACATCATCTGTGCCAGTTCACGGGGGCCTAAGAGCCTTTTGGAAGGCTCAGTTATACATTTCATTTTTTGCTGTGCCAATTTTCACCAGCACAGTTGGATGGATCTTTGGAGATTGCAAAAAAAAAAAAAAAAAAAGGGGAGGAATTTGGGGGGTACATGTTGCCCACCCCCAGCTTTAGGTGGAGAACTCTCCTTTCTCATGTGGAGTGAGATTATGAACAATGTCCACTAATCTCCATTAAGTGGACTGTTGTAAGAGATAGAAACACTCTCTCTCTATGGTTTGGTTTGTGGTGCCTTGTTTATGCATTTATTTGTTAAATATATTTGTGTGCTTAATACTGTTCATTACTTAATACTGTATTAACGATGAACTGGAGTAAGGAAACTGGCCCTTTGGTAAAGAGGGGATGTGCTCTTTGGTAATCTCCAGGAGCAATTAAAGCTAAAATTGGCAGCTCCAAATCCTTTTTCTAGAGCTTATGCAGTTTTCCCCAGCTAGCTTCCAGATGTTCTTTCTGTAGCTGATAAGACTCAGAGAAATGAAAGTGCAATGCTCATATTACGTGTGCAGTTCTTGTGCTGATAATCCAGTTGTCCTTTTCTTACAGAGGTTACAGGGAGAACTATCTGTAACTAGATCAACAATTTTCCTCTTGGTATTACAGAGTTTTGCTGCTGGAATATGTTGTAAAATGTGGTGTTTTTTTTTGCACTTTGTGAAAGCAACCTTTTATGCAGTGGAAATCTTAGGGCATCCAGCCCTTCATTTATCATCTAGTTCAGCAAAATGTAGCAACTCTGCTAATGCCAGAATTTTCAATTTAGTCTAGTTTCAAAACTACATTGTGTTATAGCTGTTGTCAAGGAAGGTGATCGGTTGGAGAGGAAGGTGGTGGGGCAAAAGAGATGGATTTCTCTCATTGGAACAGCCACAATGGTATGAATTCTCAAATATACACCCAGCTCTGCGTTCATGTAATAGTCAGATACTTATCTCAGTGGGTGATGAACCACATCAACCCAGCATTTCTCACCAGTGACAGGTTGGCTGGAGCTGCCATAGACAACAACTGAAATATCATATTGTAGGAGGATTTGAGGACTTTTGCCCTGAAGTGAAAATGGTCAAGGGGAGATGTAGTAGAGCCATAAAAAATATTGTATGGTATAGAAAATGGGCATCAGTGTGTATGAGAGAGAATAACTGAGGCATTTGTTACCATCAGTTGTGATGGCTACCAATTTAGATAATCAAAGGGGACTGGATGTATTCAGTGAGGATCTGGCTACGCTATCACCAGCTACAAATCTTGATGGATGTGTACTGCTTCCTGTATCACAGGCAGAATACCTTAAATAATAGCTGATAGGGAACAACAGTGGAAGGCTACCATTTTTCCATGTTGGGAACTTACTGATTGCATCTAGTTGGCTATGTATGAGATAAAACGCTGGACTATGTGACAAAACTTTTCTGATGCTCAACTGCTAATTCAACAAACCCTATGGAAATCTGTGAACATCACTTTTGAGTAACATTTACCCTTCTTTGATACGTTCCCCACATTTTCCTCCTCATTTACACAACTGCAAAAACAAAGGGAGTTGAGGTGACCACAATTTATATCAGAATCATTAAACATGAGCTCTAGGAATTGCTAAAACTATTCTCCCCTTGACATTAACCTTTGACCACAGAGCCATGTCTATTTGTGAAAGGACATACCGTCCAATTTATCTCTAGTTTGTCTTAATCCTTCCAAACTCAACATGGGTTATGACATTCCAGCAACATTGTTGCCCAGTGAGAATCAAAAGGTGACACTAGCTATCCCCATCAGAACCAGTGGGACTGCAGTGCTTAACTGTGTGTCCTAAATCCTATAGATTTTCAAAATGTGAATCCCAGCTTCTCTAGGATGCAGCCATTATAGCTAGTTAAGAGATAGAATATAACTCTCATAGAATGGGATTTCTTTTTTTATTTTTCTGTTAAGTGCTTGACGTATGCAAAGCAATCTGGGCAGGGTAACATGACAAGATACTGTAATCTCCCAGGTTTCACGTAACTGATGCCAATGTAGTAATGATTTCCTGTTTTGAAATTGTTCTTATGCACAACATTGAATCCACCCAACTTTCCTTCCCTAAAAAGTCTGTAGCTCAGAGCTTTCGAAACTGTGTGTCGCGACACAAAAGTGTGTCGCCACACACAGCGTGGTGTGTCGCCACACCACCAGGAAGCGGCGGCGCGCGTGTGCACGGTGGCAGCAGCAGCGGAGCGGGATCAGTGGTTCCGCGTTTTAGTGGAGGCTGCTGCTGCCGCCGCCGCCGCCGTGCACGCACGCGCCGCCGCACGCCCCCCCGCGCCACCGCCGTGCACGTGCGCGCCGCCACCGCACTGCTGCCACCGCCGCCGCCGGTGTGTCGCCAGCGGCAGCACTTTTGAAAGCCCTGCTGTAGCTGATATCTACTTTCCCACTAATGAGACTGAGATAGTTAATGTATCAGTTATACCCTACAGGCACTTTTAATGCGCCAGACAATTTAGGTCTTTATTTTTGCATGTAATGCAGCAGGAAGTCGTTTTACACAAAGTGGAAGCAGGCAGAACTTTCTGCCTTTCACAACTCTGATGGAGTTGTATATATGAGGGATGGATGTTTGCTTTAACCTGGGCTGTGCTGCTTTTGGCTTACGGGAGCATTTATTTTGTTTGCATTCCTGCTTTTTGGTGTACATTCCTATGCTTTATCTTTCTTCCTAGTATTGAATTTCTCTCAAGCACATTTTATGTCAGCAGCAAAATATTTTTTAAAAAAATCTCTTCGGTCCTTTTTCAAGAATGGCAGTTTTTCAGCTATGAGGTCTTCACTTTTTAAATTGCTCTTTCTTTTCCTGTGCAATGAAATTTGTTACTCCTACTACATTTGAGGGGAGATTTCTGTGGCTGTTGGTGCTGTGGCTCAGATAGCTGGGTACTCCCATGGAAATAAATGGAACTTGCACCCCATTCTGAAGGGTTACAGTTCTGAGATCTGACCATGTAGCAAGCACATGGAAATATTCCTCCTGAGTTTTTTCTGGGAGCTGTTCAAACATTCTCTTAACCACATGGGAGTCTGGGAGGGAGTGAAGATGGTGTCCACAACTGTGCAAAACCCCTGGTTTTTATGGGTGTTGCACATGTGATGTACATAAAAGGGGTAGGCCTTCAATCTCATGGTCTCAGCTGCTGTCTTGACTTTTTTTTAATCCCGCCATCATCATCATCATCATCATCATCATCATCATCATCATCATCTAAATAACTCAAGGAGGCGAACATGCCTAATACTCCTTCCTCCTCCTATTTTCCCCACAACAGCAACCCTGTGAGGTGAGTTGGGCTGAGAGGGAGTGACTGGCCCAAGGTTACCCAGCCAGCTTTCATGCCTAAGGTGCGACTAGAACTCTCAGTCTCCTGGTTTCTAGCCTGCACCAGACCACTAGACCAGACTGGCCTCCTGTGGACACGCCTGCTTAACAAATATCTTCAAATTTTGCCCTGCATGTTTTTGCATTTCTATGAACCAGGAAGGGCAACTTTTGACCCAGGTCTAATTCTAAGACCATGTAGTGAAACATAAGTTCAGGACTGTTGCCTCCTCATTTAGCTTGCTATTTGGAAAAGCAGAAAAAGATGAAAGAATAAAAGGAGGGTGCATATAAGAATGGGTGCCCAACCCATCTGGGCTTCGGCATCACCTATTATTTACTTCGGCTATAACCTCTAAATGACCCCCAGCACATTTTCTCTGGGAGAATGAGGCTCATTAGGAGGGGAAGAGGGGAAAAAAATCCTGTCTGTGGAACAATGATACATAAGGGGTAAGACCCCTAGTCTAGATTTCTCCCTCATGAATGAGTTTTCTATATGCAGACTGTACCTCATGTCACAAATTCAGCAGCAGGACAGCAAGGGATCTGAGCATCCCTCAGTGAGTTCAGAGAACGTTTCAGACAAGGCATGGAGAGCAGAGCAATGAAAGCTCCTATCTTTCCCTGCATGCCAGCAACAGCAACAAAGTTGATACCCCCCCCCCGGATTTTTAACAAAGGAGGTGCCTAAAAAGATGCAAAACCACCATTGCATGTCCTTTCTTGATGTAAACCAACTAACTAGCTTAAACCGCTGGAACAACGTTCTCATACAACAACTACAACAAGTACTTTGAAAGGAAAAGTACTTACTGGTTCCCCCTAAATTCAAGGGGCATAACTCGTTTTATATTTCATGTGCCATTGAATAACAGGAAGGGGTGAAGAAAGATTAGGAACTTTCAAATGAAAAAAATATATTGTGTTCTTCCAATGTATATATTCCTTCTTTTAATTCTCAGGCTCTGCCCATGAGACTCAAAAGGGGCCATTTACAGGGGCCTCAGTGCAAGGCATGCTTTCATTTGGATTCCCTCACTGAGTGCAAGGCGGTGGATGCAGTGCCCTAAATGGCCCCTTACACTATTATGTGATTCTATGATTGTATGGAACCAGCCAGTGCATTCCCCAACCAAAAGGTAAGGAAGACAACCCTATCCCCAAGCATAGCTGTTTTCTTAAATCAGTTATAGCAACGAAAACCAACAATGACCCTTTCTGTTTTCAACAGAAGAAAACAGCAACTAAAATGTGTAGTTTGTTCCAACTTCATATAGATCAGCTTTGTGGGAGCAGGTTCCCTCCCACCCCATTCACACACATCAGTAGATTTTTAGAAGTATATATTTTAAATTATTATTAGCTAATTGGCTTAATGCAAAAGAAAAAAAACAATGGAAAAGGGATAGGAAAAGGAAGAAGAAGAAAATTTATTTATTCATCCTTAAAGTTATATGTCACTATATACTACGAGTAGTATATGAGCATCACTATATAATGTAGCTATAGAACACAACGTACAGTATGCTGTATTTTCATTTGACTGTGTGTTTAAAAAATTCTCTTAAACTTTTTTTAAGGTTTTTTTTTTTGGTACTTTGGCAAATAAACAGCTCTTCCTCCTTTTCCAGTGGTCCTATTTTGCCTATAATTTTTGGCAGTCACTACTTGCTCCTTTTTAAGAGTAATACTGACCATCTGGAATGTCCACTAAGCTTGAAGTTCTGGAAGAAAAGTTGTCCAAATAACAGTTGGCTCCAGATGTACATGAAAGAATGGATTTTGCTGCCTGCCCTGCCTTGAAGACACAGCCAGAGAAAAAGGATGCCAATAAATTCTCTTTTAGCTATTGAGCCAGTTTCCAACCAATTCCTTTAATGGAACAGTTCCATGATTTTGTAAGATTTGGGATCCATCTCTAAAATAAACAGTAACCTGAAGTTCATGCCAAAAAATATTTGAAAACTTGTCTCATTCTTTTGAGAGTTATCATTTAATTAAGAGAGTATCATTTT
This sequence comes from Charina bottae, assembly GCA_023362775.1. Lineage (NCBI taxonomy): Eukaryota > Metazoa > Chordata > Lepidosauria > Squamata > Charinaidae > Charina > Charina bottae. Next base: position 44,243,274 of record JALMGJ010000007.1, on the reverse strand, counting down.
TTTATTATCAAATAGTTATAGACATGGAAAATCCTTGGAACAGATAATCAAACTACAGTCCAAATCTGTGCAAATAAACTCTCAAGTGTCCACATCCTTTCCCAAGCTTTCTTAGTTTTCTGTTCTTTTTCCATTTAATAAAATGTGTGGCATTTTATCTAGGTTCCAAGGATGCTTCATGGCAATAGTCATCTCTTACAAAAGTAATTATAAGGGCCATCTGTAAATTAGACACTTGATACTTCCTACAGAGAAGAATGAAAATCTAGGCCTCGTAAATAATCAAATGTTAACTAGCAAATATAATCAAGACATTTGGCACAGGATTTCCGGACTGATAATTTCACATTGTGGATTTTAAAAAGTATGTAGATATTGCATGAAGGCTAGTTTTTTTTTTAATTTTTTTGAGAAATAATTCATCTCATAAAAAAAACCCCTGAGAATTGTGGAGAAATTTCTAAAATTAAAATAAGCTAGAATTTAAAGGCCAAATCTAGTGGTGCATGGATTGCCCATAATCCATATGGATGATTCTTGAGGTCAAACCCAGTACCATTCCTAATGTCTGATGTTATGACATCTACCACTTTCTTTCTAGAAGTAGAATTGGGGCATTTTTTAAATTTGTAAGCTGTCACCTAACCTCTATTTCTCTGACACAAAAAATTAAGTGCTCAAGAACAAGATGGAAAGGTTCGACTTCTGCATTTTTTCTATCAGTTCTCAACCAATTTAATGAAAGAGCATTTGCTTTTGAAATTTGTTTCAAAGAAGAGATCGTTGGACAATTTCTCATGTGTAAAATGTGGAAATCCTGTATTTATTTAATTACAAGGTGGCCAAGGTATGCACATGTGAGTGCAAATGTCCTGTCCTTCATTGTATAATCATCTCTTCAGTGGTCTGCAGAGTCCCTAGCTACCCATATTTCAATTAATTCCCAAAAGAACAAGTCATAAAAATACTTCTTCCAATGCTTTTTTTTTCCAAATTGGGAAGTATGGGTATCCAGGGAGGCTTCAGAGTGATGGAAAGAGGTGTAATAAAGACAGAAATACTGCTGTGACTCTACCACCACCAGGAGCAAAGTAAGCTCAAATTCTAAAGAATTCTGAGTCAATTCTCAAGCACCCTGAGAACATGATAAAAATACAGAAGTGATGGTTTGCAGGGGAAGACAACTTCTGAGAAATGGCAAGGCAGATTCAGCACGTTACTTCAAATATGTTACAAAGTATGTATTTTGTTCAGTGCCAGTATTATTCTCTATACCTGATGGCATTAGCTGGCTCTGGGAGTTGGCTGCAGTATGCAGTTCGCATAACACCCTGGCAGCAATGCCAAATCGGAGGTATTTTAGGAAATTTAATATGGAAGATGGTTTCCCAGATCAACTCAGAAAATAAATATGTATCTGGAGAAATAGCTGGCTTCACTGCAGCATGACAGCTGCAAAAAATGGTGGCTGCAACTTCTGACTCAGGATTAGTGTCACTAACAGCCTTCTCCAACCTGGCATCTTCCGAATGTGCAGTAATTCTCAGAATTCATAGCCATCAGGACTGAAGGTTATGCTGCTTGAGAATACTGGAAGTTGTGGAAGTTGTAGTCCTAGGTCATTAGGTTGGGAAGACTGTCATAGAAACTTGTGGCTTGCTGGTTTGAATTAACATGCCAGCTTATGCTCTATTTCAGGGGTCCCCAACCTTTTTGGCACCAGGGACCGGTTTCAAAAGACGATTTTTCCGCAGACCAGGGGGTGGGGTTTCCGGGATTTCTGCGGACTGGGGGCGGGGTTTGTGGGCAGGAGCCAATCGCGTGCACCGGGGGCGGGGTTTGTGGGCGGGAGCCAATCGTGTGGAAGGGGTGGAGTTTGCGGGCGGGAGCCCCGCGGCCCAGTTCCTAACAGGCCGCGGCCCACTAGTGGGCCCATAGGTTGGGGACCCCTGCTCTATTTCATCTTCTGGTACTTTCCCAGTGATCCTTGCTTGAAATTGCCACAAAGGGCTTTTTTGCAGGATTACAGTGATAACATCTTCAGGGAGACAGGAAGCAAGACTTTCTAAAGGTAGATGGGATCCAAAGTGAACCGAAGCTCAGAATTAATGGACCACACATCCTCTGCATCTAACAGCGATATAATTCATAGTAGAAGAACTTCTCATTCTCCTTTCCTTCTCTTCCTTCAGCAGATAAGTATCTGAAAAGAACAAAAGGAGGGCCAGCAAAGTCAAATTATTATGATTTTGAACAATAGCACTTAGTGATTATTGATGCTGAAAGCTTTCTGTCAGGAAGAAAAATTGCCATACGTATTTTTCTTCTTCTATCACTTTCAGAGTTAGGACTGCACTAATGCTCTGCAGGATAAGCATAGATGTTTTAAAGCCACGTTGTCTGCAACAAAGCTACATTCTTTTTGTTTTTGACAGGTTCTCCTTAATTTAATTCAAACTGCTCTGTCCATCATCTTGGAACAGTGCAGGGTTAGCAAAGGGTGCATTGCCCACAGAGCTGTGGGATTCTTGTCATGCTTCCTGCTCTTGGGGTCCCAATGTGGCTTCCAGGTCCATAATCTCTCTGTCCCAACAGACTTTTAGGGATATTTTTCTGTTAAGATTCTTTTACAGAAATAAACAAATACTGTAATCAAGAACCTGACAAGCTGTAAAACAAATGCTGATTTGGGAATTGCAAACTTGGTAAGTTCTTCTTGAAATGCAGCTGAATGCAATTAGTGCCTCCCTGTCCCCAGTCACCAGGCTGGATTACATCTGTGTGGAGGAGTGGATGTGGAGACCGACAGAATAGCTTGTGTTTTAACTCTTCAGCTGGTGTATTGCCAAGGTATCCAGACCAAGTGCACAGAAATGAATATTTATTTATTTATTTTATTTTTATCCCGCCTTTATTATTTTTATAAATAACTCAAGGTGGCGAACATGCCTAATACTCCTTCCTCCTCCTATTTTCCCCACAACAATAACCCTGTGAGGTGAGTTGGGCTGAGGGAGAGTGACTGGCCCAAGGTCACCCAGCCGGCTTTCATGCCTAAGGCGGGACTAGAACTCTCAGTCTCCTGGTTTGCCATTGGCTCCTTCCTAGGGCTGAGAGAGAGTGACTGGCCCAAGGTCACCCAGCCGGCTTTCATGCCTGAGGCGGGACTAGAACTCACAGTCTCCTGGTTTGTAGCCTGTTGCTTTAACCACTAGACCAAACTGGCTCTCCATATCCATTGGATTCTTGGGGCAGAAAAGATGTTGCATTTTCTTACTTGGCCTGGTTTATTGACTTGATATAACATTGAGTAATGGAGGATTTGTGCACTGTTAGGTAGGGCAAAAGAAAAAAAGTGAAAAAAAGACAACTGTGCTGATACAAAGATTTTAATCACTTGCACAAGACAAATGAACCAGGCTAATCCTATAAAAGAATGTCAGGTGGGTTTCCCCAGTGATAGTTTACAAATTAAAATCCTCCTCCTCCTCCTCCTCCTCCTCCGACACTTTGATAAAAACAGCAATAATACTTTTTTGCTATGTGTTAAAGGAGTTGTTGTTTTCAAGGAAGATAATTTGAAATGAAGTTAGAATTAATGAATATGGTTCATACAGACAGCCCGACATGAGAGCAACATTGTAGTGAAAAATAGAAAGAGGTGCAGTTCCCAGCTACTGTAGGCCTTGAAGAGTTTCTTTCCTTGCCCTTGGCAAGAGGAGAAAAAGAGATTCTAAAGGCACTTCCACATAACAGCAACTGTTTTTACTCGGTTTCCACCCCCTTCATCATCTCCAGTTTGAAAAGTTTCATTAATTGTCTTCACCTCACAGACAGACAGTCTCTTCTCCCTCCATCTGACCAATAGGAAAGTAAATCACTTTAGGGCAGTGTTTCTCAACCTTGGCAACTTTCAGATGTGTGGATTTCAACTCCCAGAATTCCCCAGCCAGCAAAAAGGAAAAGCAGGCAGAGCATAGCTTTTGGAAAACTTTTCAACCCTTTAATCATTGCAATACTCTGGAGCACATGACTGGGAAGAAAGGAGGGTGCTTAGAATGAACTGTGAGCCGCTGTCCCAACCACTGACGTGCTTTGGGAAGATTTTCAGGAACATTTTTCTCCACAGCCCCTGGACTGATCTGACCCATTTTCAAACTGGATCTGTCTCTTGACATCAGTTCAGGTTTTGGAAAATTATCCTGCTGACAGACATATGGACAGAGAGACTCTTGAGCCCCATTACGCAATTTCCAACATTCAGTTGGAAATGGAGGCAAAGCATTCAAAGCCTGGCTTCTGGAATTCTTTCCAACCCCTTTCTTAGCAGTGGCCATAGGAGGTGTCTCTAGTTTCTTCTATAACAAAGTTAGATTGTGTGTGTGTGTGTGTGTGTGTGTGTGTGTGTGTGTGTGTGTGTTGTTTGTATATATGCGAGCACTGGGAAGGGCAGGGCAAACTGCATATATTACACTTTGGATCACATGACCAGGAGAAGGAAGAGGGAAGTGCCAACCAATGTGCCCAACTGCCTCTCCAACAGGGATGCGTCGGAGGAATTTTCTGGCCCATTTCCAAATCTGATTTTTCTTTTGCTGGCAACGTCTACCATACCAAATTTGGTCCCATTCTGTTCAGATTTTGGAGAGTTATTTTGCTGACAGACAGACAGTCCTGAGCCCCTTTACACAACATCTTTCCATCATTCCCGTGGGTTGGAAAGAGCAAAAAGCAGGACTCAACAGTTTTTTACCCATTAGCTTCCACAGTTTCTGAAGAAACAAAAAACAATTCTCTTGCTTTCACTCCACAGAGAAGAAAAAATAATGCTATTATGCCCATTCTCCATGTTTGGTATTTTGGCCATTGTTTAAAAACAAAGAGTGGTTGTTATGAGAGGAGCTATTCTGTTGTGAAGGTGCCATTTCTTAAATTCTACTTAAAAGCCTCTGTTAATTTTGACGCTCTGCTAGTTAACTGCTAACATTTTGCACGCAGCATTCTTTAAATTGCCCCCACCAGATGAAGTGCAGAAGCTCTATATGAGAAGAGAATAATGGCATGCTTGTGTCCAGAGGCTGAGAAGCAGGATGGGGGCAATAGTTCAGTGGAACCTGCTTCTACAAGCAGGGGAAATTAAGGTGGGCAAATTATTACAGAGGTTGTGAAACTGACTAGAAGGTCACTAGAAGTGCTAAGATTGTGTAGAGGGAAGAGAGAACGGCCTTGAAGGACAGGAGGAAGAGCCGCTACCAAGGTAACAGTCAGATAAAAGGGGCATGAGCCCAGGCCAAGAAAGTCATGTGGGCAAACATCTCGAACAAGCCCCTCCCTGGTTCACATGAAGATGGGGGGAGGGAGGGGGGGAGCACATTCAGACTCGCAAGATTCCGTTCCTATAGCTTTACAGTAAAAATAGTACTGGCCTACATGGCATTGGTTTCCTAGTCTGGTTACCCTGAAGGCTGACAGATTGGGTTTGCTGTTAAGGTTGCCTGCAGTTCGCCTCTAACATAATTAGAGGTCCAGAAGGCGGGCCTTCTCGGCAGTGGCGCCTGCCCTTTGGAACAACCTGCCCCCGGAGGTGAGGCAGGCCCCATCGCTCCTGTCCTTCCGGAAGAACCTAAAGACCTGGTTTTGCCGCCTCACGTGGGATGGGAACAGGAATAGTTCCTCGTGGGGATGGCTGGTGCCATAGAGCCCTTTTAAAGATCATGGTCTGCCTTCTTGGATTTTCTACTTAATTTATAATAATAATTAATTGTATATTGTATTTTTATGTGTTTTTATAACGGAATTTTAATCTCTATGTTTGTAAACCGCCCAGAGTCCCCTTGTGGGAGATGGTGCGGTGATAGAAGTCGAAACATAAATAAATAAATAAATAAATAAATAAATAAATAAATAGGTTGCAATAGCCTCTAAGCAGGGGCTTGTGCTGCACCCACAAGTTGGGAGGCATAGTGAAGCGAGAACTGAGCAAGCAGAAAAGGAGATAACCCACAAGTTCAAACGTCGCAAAACAAAACAAAAAAAGTCCAGCTTTACATTGATTTGGGATGGAGCCAGAGGAATGCTGACTTGGTCCACGAAGTTGTCAAGCCTGGTGTCAGTCTGGAAGCACTGCTAAGAGTGTGTAGGGGAGCCCTGCCTGAAAAGGAATTGTTAGTTAGCAGCAAGGAAGCTAGTACAAGCTATAATAACAACATGTACGTCAAGACATCATCATATAACTTGTTTCATTATGTAATTTGTGTGATGACATCATGGCATACAATATGTACTCTAACCACATTTGACTCCCCCCACCACTTTTGCCCTCTCGCAGATTCCCCTGGAACAGAAGGAACAAGATTAAACTTGCTACTTGTTTGAAAAGTACATATTTTTAAGTATTCACAAATGATAGGATAACTGTATTCTTAAGTTTTGAGAAGGAATCATAAGAAAACAAAAACAAAACCGTTATAAATAGCTGAGTCCATATAGGCCACGTTTCCCCTATCTGAGGACCTTCAGGTGTATGGACTGAAGCAGCAATATTGAACTATTCATCCTCCAGTATGATGTATTGCCATATAAGCACCCATACCCTCCTGCTATTTATATCAGACAAGCAGAATTTGATGGAAATTGATTTGTTCCCAACACTAGCAACATTCAAACAGCCAAAAAGTGTTTCGGTCTCCCATGACTCTCTACTGGTGACCTAAAAGTCATCATTCTTCAGTAAAAAGACTTCAGAGGAAGGCCTCAGAAAGAAACGGTTGAACTGTAATGTCTAGCTGACATTATGCTTGAACTCTGGATTTCTTTTCAATTTCTGACGCACTGCATAGCTAGAGAGATACAATTGGTAACTGCTGTAAGAATTTTGCTCCATTTTTCCCTTACATATTATTTGGGCTCCAACAGAGAAGTATTAGCATTCAGTGTTATCCTTTGCATTTCACGGCATCTTGGTTCCAAAATAATAACATAAATCCTGGTCAGATAGAAGATGTGACAGATAGAAACAGTCCCTGTAAAGAGAGCAGAAAAGAAGCATGTGGCTCAAAGAGTTGTAAAATTTTATATTTGTACAGCAGCTAAATAGGTCAACTGGCAGTTCTGTGCATGCCTTCTTAAAAATAAGGCCCATTGAGTTTTATGGCACTGATCGTTGTGGATACTTAGGCTTCTATAATTAGTCTTTTTTCCCTTCAGATTTCACTAACAGTGATCAACTCACTAAATATAAGACTAACCCCAGTTTGGTGTAATGGCTAAGGCATCGGGCTAGAAACAGGGGGGAGTTCTAGTCCTGCCTTAGGCACAAAGGGAGCTGGGTGACCTTGGGCCAGTCACTGTCTCTCAGCCCTAGGAAGGAGGCAATGGCAAACCACTGCTGAAATCTTGCCAAGAAAATTGCAGGGACTACTCCACGCAGTCGCCAGGAGTCAACATTGGCTCGAAGGCAGAGGGAGGGAGGGAGGGAGGGATTTTTTGACATAAGATTAACCTCTATTCTAAGGTTAACTTTTTAGGGAACAAAGGGGGATTGTATTTATCTGGCAGGACCAGAAAGAATAATGAATAAAAAATATATATTTTAAGAAGTACCTCTTACATCCACCCGTCCCATCCTCATTTTTGAGATTTAAAGATACATTTTAAAAGATCTAAACCATTTCTATGACACTGAAAAACATGATGTCATATTTTTATGGCATGATAAGAAGGTGCCCCAAGGCACTTGTGTGGGTATAGTAGTGGCCACATGTCAGCCTTTTGGCCCAGGGTGTCTGCAGGCTATGGTAAAAAATATCAAGATGGCAGCCATGATTCTAAGCTGTGCCTGGTATTTATGGGTGGAGCTTTGATTGCAGTGTCTTGACATTTTTGACCATACCCTGTGGACACGCCTGATTTGGGCTGACTCCTGGGAAAGCAAGTATTCCTTATATCTTTGCTGCCATCTAATTGTCGTCAGATTTTTGCAGCCGATATGGGAGGCCTACAGATATACCCTGTGGAATATTGGTTGCTCACTTCAGTTTCGGAGGGAGGGAGGGAGGGAGGGAGGGAGGGAGGGAGGGAGGGAGAGAGAGAGAGAGAGAGAGAGAGAGAGAGAGAGAGAGAGAGAGAGTCTAATAATACAGCTTTTATATATTTTTGTGTGCTTCTGTCCAAACCCAGTAATATTGTAGGTCTATATCTACACCAGTGTTTCTCAACCTTGGCCACTTGAAGATGTGTGGACTGGGAATTCCCATGCTGGCTGGGGAATTCTGGGAATTGAAGTCCACACATCTTCAAGTGGCCAAGGTTGAGAAACACTGATCTACACCTTTGAAAATTGGAATACTGGTATATCAAATAAGCAGATAAATAATAGAGACAGTTAATTACTTCAAGACTGCATGTGGTTCTGGTATGTGTACTTTAAAAAAATAGCACTCAACATGGTTATTATTTGTTTACTGTGGCATCTTCAGCATGGCAGTGATCCTTGGTGACTTCTATTAAACTGAACATGCTAGGCATCGTAAGTCAAGATTTCCTGCTGTTTCTCTGCAGAGCCTTCTTGATTAAAGAATAAGGGGGTCTTTTCCCATTAGATGGAAGGCAAACCAAGCAGCTCTTTTCATCTCTGTTACCATGGCAGTTTGGCTTCAGACCTCTTCCAGCCCAGAGTTGAAGACTTTGCCATTACCAGTCTAAAACCATTTGATTTGATCTGCACAAATAACAGAAATCCTGCCCTCTGCTGGAAAGAAGGATGTTGTGGCAGGATGGGAGAGAGGCAACTTCAGGAAGGAGGGCTCTGACACAAGCTTCAAACTGGACCTCTAAAATGGAAGGTTTTCTAGGCTAACAAAGCCTCTATTTGAAACCCTTATTTTAAAAACAAATCCTAGCCATGTGCTCAGGATTCAGTATCTTCCATCTTCTTTTCTGTCTTGTGGTGGTGTTTCTGGGAAGGCTCAGGGAAATGTAGGTACAGTAGAATATAAAACACTGCCCAGAGCTTGTCTGCCTATTATCACTAATTTCTATTTTTAGTGTAAAAATGGTATGTATCATATTCTTGAATGGACCCTCCCCTCCCCATGCAGAAGGTATGACACTAATACTAATCGACTAATCAATACCATCTCCAATTAAAAAGTAAGAATCTTAGACTACAGTCCTGCATACATGGTTGTTATTGGACTGGATGTCTCTTGCTGGGGGGCAGCCCTAGAACTGGACATTTCTTCTTTCAACCATCTAAGTGAAACGTTGTGAATAAGTTTTAGAATAAACCCAATAAAGCCCTTCAAAGCCATTCCGGGTCCTGTAATAGAGTTTCCGACCATGATGGCGTAATTGCCAGCAGCACACAGTGTCATCTATAGCAGCAATGTGTGTGCTTTGGGCTAGGGCCAGACATTAGTCATTTCCAGTCTTGCAAGGGATTTTACAGGCACAGCTGTTTTTGTTTAGTTTTCAAGGCATCCTTGCATTTTACAGGCCGCAATGGTTTTACAGGCTAAATGTGTGAGCTTCATGACAATATTATTGGTAATGAATAGTCTATTCAAAGAATATTTCCTTGAAACAACCTCATACCTCTGTAGAAGTGGACGTTTTCCTTAAAATGACAAAATGAGCATCGTAACAATTGGCTCTATCTCACCTTGGGGGGTGGACATGTGGGATGAGCCAACCATGGGAGAGAAAGACCACAGGCCTCCCACATTCCCACCTGCTGTTCTCCTGATCCATCACTCAGAGCAACCAATTCATTGCCCTGAAGAACTGCACCCATCCTAATAAGCATCTCTCTGAAAGAATCAATAGCACAACATAGTCTGGAGTGAGTGTAGTACCTGCATCTACAAGCAGCCAACATGGCTGTCTCAAAATACATCACCTATCACTATTCATATAGCTACATAGCAAGTGGCAACAGTGCTGCAGCTGGAGAAAATGTAGGTCCTTCACCCTAACACAGGGGTCGGCAAACTTTTTTATGCCAGGAGCCATTTTCACATTTATAAAATTTATAATATCACTCGAGGGCCAGGGGGCGGGGTTTGAGGGTGGGAGCCAATCGCGTGGAAGGGGGTGGGGTTTGCGGGCGGGGGCCAATCGCGTGGAAGGGGGCGGGGGAGGTTTGGAAGAAGGAGAAGGGAAAGAGAGGCTCGACTGCTCCAGTCGCTTCTCTTCCGGAGCCGCTCACGCCCCCAGTCCAGGCAAAGTAAAGCTGGTGGGGAATCCAGTGCGGGAGCGGGGTTTGCGGGCGGGAGTTTGCAGGCCAATCACGCACACTTAGGGCCTGCTGCCGCCACGCCCGCTGCCGCGCCTGCCCCCGCCATGCCCGCTGCCGCGCCTGCCCCCGCCACGCCCGCCACGCCTGCCTGGGGAAGAGCCACACTCAAGGGGCCAAAGAGCCGCATATGGCTCGCGAGCCGCGGTTTGCCGACCCCTGCCCTAACATCTAAGTCTTCAGCAGTTACACCATGACCTCAGCAGTTACTTTGATATAAATTGGATATAGGTTTAGGGAGAAGATAATTCAGTAAGTAATTTTGCTTCAAATTCCAGTTGTTGGTATGCTACTAATTAATGCTTTCAGTTACTATATTTCTACTACAAATAGTAGGAGTACTAACAATCTGATACCAAACCAAGGTCACTAAGCAAGGAAGCTTACAATATAAATATTTCAGAGTCTAAAGAACTTTGTCCCTTTATGGTCCTATATACAGTAGAACTGTATTCTAGGAAGTTTGTCAACTGATTTAAGAGAAGGAAGGTTTCAAACAGAAAACATAACATGAAAAAAGGGGTTTTAAGGCCAGAATAAATGGCTGAATGGGTTATTCAGTAAAGGGATGATGGGGGCATGTTGTGAATGTACAATAGTATTGCTCTCACTTCTACAACAACTCGTTTTTCATGGGACATTTCTGGTACAACACTGAGACACAATGTTTGTGAACCATTGTGATTTGGAATCCATATATTGTTATGCCTACAAGTATTGTCATAAGGGCAGACATTCAGAATGGTTGTAATTATATCTGTAACATTAGCAGTATAATCTGATTTATTGTCCAGCAACCATTTATGACCCAGGTCAATCACAGGTTCTAAAGATCTTTAGAGTTTGATTCAGGAGGACTGTGTATTTGTCTGGAAGAGAAAATTTTTCTATGAACTACCAAATTAGCCCACAAAGTACACTTAGCGTCTACTATACTTGCAAGATACGTAACTACAGACTTATTACTGCTATATGTACCATAAATTACTTGTTAACCTTCAAATGTGCTTCTGAAGACAAGTTATTATATGAATAGATGAAACTTAGATCAAATGACAACCCTTTATTCTTTCCTTTCAAAAGGAAAAAAAATCACTGCATACATATTTTAATAAAGGAAAAGGTCTCTCTAGAGATCATTGTATCAATATAGTTCATGGTGACCCTCAACCTTTTATGCTGTAATTCAACAACAGGCTTGTTAACTAGATTCAGGGGAAAACATCACAGTATGGTGCACTGTTTGGCATTATTCTAAATCTCTATAATTTGAGAATGGCATTTCTAATATAATATCCAGGGCAGTTTGTAGACATTTTTTCTAATAGATCTGAACATTATTATTTTTCTTCTACAGTATTGGAGGTCCCAAAATGTGAAAATTAAGACTTGGGTGTAAAGGACTTCAACAGCAAGCACTACTAGATAGAAGGGTATGAACTTCTGCCAGTTGATCTGATGTGTCATGAATGTCAATTTATGGTTAGTTATTTAGTTTACTATGGTTACATTTTTACTGTCCATGATGGAAAGAGGTCCAACATTCCTTGGGGAAACCTCGAGCAGGAGGGGTTTGCGCTCCTGAAAGTATTCATTCTTGAACCAAAACATGGATATTTAGAGAGTGGATTTCAAGAATGGAATAAAACATGATGTTTTGTTCTGTATCTGGAACAGAACATCCATGTTTTGAGCAGTACTATTTCAACTGTTTCACAATGTTCTTGGTGACTTGTGCTGTACTGCAGTTTGCTTTTTGTTTGTATTTTGGTAAATGCTGCTACTACTGCTTGAGGCTAGAGGTACTAAGGAATAAGAGAAGTGGATCCATTCTGCACCCGACTCTCTGATGGTGGGAGACTAAGAGAAGATCAGGAGTGCTTTTTTCAATTGTCCTTGATTTTCCCAAGTATCAGGACCTTCTCCAGTGATTCCTGCCTTTGCCTTATGTATTAAGCTTTAACTTCATTATTACTGCTTCCAGTGAACACTCTGGTTCTATTTCATCTAATATTAAATTGTTTCTTCTTCTTACTGTCCAAGGTATTCTCAGCTATATTCTCCAGCACTGTAGGAAAAAGGAACATCTGCTGGTGGCCAATGTTTTTGCAATGGCATAGTACAGAGTTGGGCTATGACCAGCTCAAGGCCACATGAGGCTCCTACCCAAAATTTCCAGGGTGAGGAGACTGTGCAACTAAGTTTGTGCCTCCTTTTCTTCTCTTATTCTCAAGTGTCATCTTGAGTTCATGCTTCTTACTTCATATTTCCAATTATTGTGGCACAGGTCTCTACTGAACTGGAGGATCAGATTACTTGGGAGTGTGTATATATGTGTGGAAATATGTAAAAGAAGAGAGACAATATGATTCTTTGCATTAAACTCTAAATAATTATTAGTATATTAGTATAATTATAATGCTAATTATTAGCATTAGTAATTAACACCTCCATTAATTGCTTGGAGATTTGTGAAGGCTTGCCTTTTGCAGTCCAATTGCTAAAAATCTTTTTATTCTGTAAACTCTTTGAAGAATGTTTATAGGACTATTATTCACAATACATCTGACACATATGTGTATTGGAATCCTTCAGTTGTTTTATTCATAATTTGAAACATGACTAGAATAACTAATGTTTTAACTGTGGTGGTAGGAAAAATAAAAACTTAGTTCCTTTTGGTTACAATCCTTTTTGTATTTACCATATCTAGGTTTGCATTGTTTTTCTGCTTTGTTCAGCTAAATAGTTTTTCAGCTAAATAGTTTTTCAGAATTGCCTTATGACCTGAAACTCTGTGCTCTTGCCTTCCCATCCTTTCTGCTTTAAGGAACTGTTTCTTTAGGCCTGCAGTGACATTGACACCAGGAGATGATAGATAGATGACAGACAGACAGTCAGTCAGTCAGACAGACAGACAGACAGACAGACATAGATGATAGAGTGAGCTGTTGTATGTTTTAAAAAGTACTGTTGAAAGTTAAGATTGCAATGCTAATGTAAGATTTACTTTGCAAATGAATGCATGCTGTGTGAGACAAAATTACTGCTAAAATATGTTTTGTTTTAGAAGTGTCAGTAGATATTGGGATGGGAGAGAGAAAATCTTTCAAGTGGAATACAGCTGAATATTACAGGTGGTAAGCTGATAGTAGAAGTTGACTTGCATTATGAAAGAAGCCAGGATGTGAGGACAATGTTTAGGTGCCAGAAAGTATAAGAATGAACATGAAACCAATTACTGGTCCCCTCTGAGATGTGTAAACCACAATGAAGAGGTCACAAGTGTCAGGCATTGTTCCTTGCTGTTGTTTCAATTGTCCCAACAACTGGAATTTGCTGGATGGATTGCAAAGGTATTTTTAAAAGATTAAACCCAGGAAAAGAGCATAGTTTCCATTTTGTGCAAACACATTTGATGCCACTAGAGACCACAGGAACACAACAAGCTGCCTTTTAAAAAATCTATCTGCTGTCTAAGACAGCTGACCTAACTTCAATCTTCTACACTACAGGCTGCTGTCTTCAAGATTTGTTGGTACTCTGACTCCCAAATTCTTCAGCTAGTATAAATTCTAACACATCTGCACAGCTGTAAACAAGAACAAGATATCTTGGAACAAGATATCTTATCATTCTTAGAGACTGTGTTTTCCTACATATTACATCAAGGAATTCCTGTATAGAATATAGTTTCTGTGGGGCAAAATATACTGTAAATCTTTTGTGACAGATTAATAGTTTAATCCTTTCCAAGATTCTGTTAATTCAGTCATTTGCATGAGCTCAAAATTTCATCTAAATCATTACAAAATAGACATTTTTAATTTAGTTCCACCGGCTGATTATGCCACTGCATACTTTCCCCATAATTTTGGCCTTAGTCTTACCAATTATTCAAATATTGTTTGTCAGCTGTTATATGGAAGCTAAACAATCCTGAGCTAATGTGTGTCAAAAACACCACATACAGCCAGAAAAATGGAGACTTGGCACAGGATGATTCAGCTGTTAGGAGCAGAACATCTAATGAAATGGTATAAGCAGACTGTCTTTAGATGGTTGGGTGATTCAAAATCCTTCCCAAAATGGGAGTAATTTGCAGAATTCCTTCTGTTATTAATGAACAAGGATTAGGGGTATTATAGACGCTATGCTGTCTTTGTTTTGACTTGAGATTCTTAACACATTCTTAAAGACCATCTTAGAACAATGTTCTGAAAGTTAATGAAATAATGTTTGAATTATGGGATATATGAATGTATATCCTTTAATAATGCTGATCTTGAAATTGAATGTATATAGTGAGAATCATTGTGGAAACTGTAGATGTCAAAGAAGGAATCAGTTTCAACAGAACAGGGAATGAATGACTGTTAAATAAATTCAAATTATGATACTGGATTAAAATTGGAACATCACTAAAATACACACAAAGAAATAATAATCTATTGCTAACTGAAAGAAAGTAATGGTAAATCACATAAGCATTGTTGCCAGGAAAACATGTCACTGCTAGAAGAGATATTACTATATAGTTTTCTGGCCTAAAGTCTGTAATAAAGGTTTTGATTTGATTATTATATTAATAAATGGCTACTTTGCAATTGCACAGTGATTCAAGATACAAAATACTTCATTATCAAGACTCTGAAAAGCTTTCTTCTTGCCCCACATAGAACAATTGATCTTCTAGAGCTTCCAGTGGGTTCTGTGGTGGACTAGAGGTCCTTGAAGGAGTGGAGATGGTACTGTGGTGGAGATCGGTGCCCAGAGGGCCAACGCTGGATGCGAAATCCTCTGGATAAAGGAGAGATCATGAGATGCCCATTTGTACTCTGGACAGCAGCTCCTTGTGAGTAAACTGCAGGAATGAAAGTTTTTTGCAGTTTGCTTGTGAGTTGAACAGCTGGGAGTCGCAGGATTCCATCTAGGCTCACATCCACAATATAGTTTATACTGACAATAAGCCCACCTGAACCTCATTTCTTATTCACTTTTGGATTTAACTATTCTACAGATTAAAAGAGATTTTCTTTTGTGGCAGGATAAGATTTAACTCTTGGTAAGTTTCATTTTTTTTTCTGGATTGCAAAACTAAAAGAAGCTTTAAGAACTTAAAGATTAAAGAATATTTGGCAAAAAGCTTAACAAGGAAATGATTTAAGAAACTTTAAAACGGACAAAAGGGACAGTTATATTTAAAAGGTTTTTTTTTTAATGAAAGTGCATTGGAATAAATTGTAATTAAATTAGGCAAGTGAATCGGATCTCCTTGGGAATTTTTTCTGCTTATTACTAAACACTGCAGGCAATTTGTGGATTTTACAAAACAAAATATAAGTGTAATATGAGTAGATTTTGTACCTGCCTGTAACTATGGAAATGTACAGTAGATGTGATGTTTGACTGCAACTACAGCATTAAAGGCAAAGGAAGATAAAAGAAGGAAAAAAGGGGGAAAGTTTGCCTTTCCCTTTTCCCTTGTTTGAGATACTTTCACTTTCGGATTACAATATAATGGCAACAACTCAAAAAGTTGGTGAAGATGATGTAACTTGCTGAGATGGCCAAATTGACTTCTTTGATCAAAGAAAAGACATATCACCTTTAAAGCCCTACATGGCATGGGACCAGGTTACCTGAGGGACTGTCTCATCCCCGGAACATCGACCCGCCCCACTCGGTCATGCAGAGAGGGCATGCTAAGGATCCCATCGGCAAAAGAATTTCATCTAGCGGGATCCAGGAGGTGTGCCTTCTCTGCAGTAGCACCCGCCCTTTGGAATATCTTGCCCCTGGAGCTGAGGCGAGTTTCTTCGCTCCCGACCTTCCGGAAAGACCTGAAGACCTGGTTCTGCCACCTGGCTTGGGACGGGAATGCTAATAGTTCCTCCTGGGAGTGGCTGGTGCCATGAAACCCGCCTTATTATTAACATCTTTTTGTTTGGATTTTATATGTAAATTATTGTTGCTGTAATTTTATATTTTTATCTTATCTTATTATTGTGAACCGCCCAGAGTCCCCAGGTGTGGAGGAGATGGGCGGTGATACAAATTTAAATAATAAATAAATAAATAAATAAATAAATAATCTACTGTACATTTATTGCTGACTGGAAACCCCTTATAGACTTTTTGCGTGAAACAGAAAAAATGATTTATGATTTATGGTTTTATGATTTATGATTTATGGTTTTGATGATTAGAAAAAAATAGATTATAGAAAAAATGAGAAATATGTTGTAACTATAGAGTAAGTTTTCTTTTCTTTTCTTTTCTTTTTTCTGCACATTTGGCTTTGCCTCTTTCTTTCTTTCTTTCTTTCTTTCTTTCTTTCTTTCTTTCTTTCTTTCTTTCTTTCTTCTTTCTTTCTTTCTTTCTTTCTTCCCCCTTCTTTTCTTTATTCTATATTAGTTTCTGTTAGTTTTTATCTTTCTTTTTTTTAAGTTTTAATAAAATTATATGAAAAAAAGAACAATTCATCTTCTAGATTAGTTTGCTTCTCCCCTGGCTGTTCCATTTTTGAGAACCTTTGAAAGCAAGGTGTGTTTCTGCCTGGAGAAATTCTTTTCATTCATAATTTCATCATAGAAAATAAATAATAACCACAGCCAACATACATTTTGGAAAGTAATAAAATCTTGAATATACAAAAAGTGGGGAAACTATTTTTATTTCCCAAAAAGACAATGTTGCAAGACTATAGTGTGCTGTCTGCCAAAAACAGCCCTTGACACTTCATTGAATCAGTACAGTACCTATTGAACGTCCTGCAAGCCATGGGTTTTGTATTCCTTGAGAACTGTTGTAATATTTAGAAATGAGGACCAAGTAACAGGTTTTGATCCCCATGTAGCCTTTAGCTGAGATCATAAAACCATAGAGGTGGACTTGGGGAGTTTCTATATACCAAGTTCAAGTACTGAACTAGGGTGTCTCCCAACGCTGAGATGGGTGAAATTCTACAAGAGGAGGAAACAAGTTACACTCAGTTTACAAGTTGCACTCAGAAGTTTCAGGCAACTTAAGAGGCATTTAAATAGTGTATGAATGCACTCGTGGCATCTGTGGGGGCAGGAGAGGTAAAAAAAAAAGTCAAGATGCATGATCGAAATTCCACCCCACTTTTACACAAGCATGTAGAAAGTAGTGGAACTTCAGTCATATGGTCACTGCTGCCTCCATGGAAATTCCAGGGTTTAAATTGGCAGCTGCTGTAGGTAGCACATGTTCTCTAGTATTAATCTTACCCCTAACTCTTACTTGAAGAGATTTTAATGGGACTAATATTCCATAGCAATTTAGCTGCCATGTGATAATTTGCTTTGAAAGAAGGAAGGGAAGCTTCGAGGAGTGCAGATTCAAGAGGTCTCTACATATGGTTATTTTTACACGCAGGCCAATGCTGCCAGGAACATTACGTGCGAGTGTTTATGCACTCTTGCTTATTTGTGGGCTGACCTTTTTCTAAACCAAGATCTGTACAACTGACTTCAAACTTACTGAGTGAATCATACCACTTATGATTTCTTGCCACTTTTATTTTGGTCACTTTAGCTTATTCCTGCAAAACATAATTGCCTCTTGTATAACAATGCCAACCTAATGTTATGTTAGATTACTGCAGAACTAATTTATTTCCTGTCATTTCTTGTCTATCTTCAAAGGTTTTAATGTCTCATTCTCATCATATTCAATGCAGAAAGCCTATATCTGCCTGTAACATAATTTCGGCTGTGTTATCACTCCCTACAGTAAATGTCACTAGGAATCTTCTTCTGCTACATGTACAATTTCATTTCTTCTTTGATTGGCATTCTGCAGTGGCCTACGTGTCAAAGATGGCTCGTTTCATTTTTGAATGCCTGAGTGCATTTCCCCTCTGCTCTTACTAAGGAAATTAAAATCCAACAAAGTTGTTAATGCCATTGTAATGAGGCTATAAGTTAACCTCAGTATCTGGAAGGGACTAAGAGAAATCATTTTCTTATACAGGATGTCATAAAAGAGATGTGTTTTCCGTAACCTCCTTCTTGGCTGCCTTGATCCTGGAAATTGTATATGTGGCTGGTTTCATTTGGATTAGTCTTATCCCCACCCCCACCCCAATTGGCATTCACGGGTACAATTTTAGTCACATGCAAGTAGTTGCACCTAATAATTAATGCTCTGCTGGAGGATATCTATTAATTTCAGAATAAATGAAAAATAAGGACCTGAATGAGACATAGCCTGTTCATTTTTAATTTTTTTAAATTATAATGCTTTATTATAACAAAATGAAAAGAAAAACTAACATAAAATATAAAAAGAAAAAGGTCAGGAAAAATTATAATAGTTACATGAAAAACAACAAATAATTGTATATGTAGAAATAATACCACTCAAATTTTAAGCAACAAATTCAGCTTTCACTATATGGAATTGTTGATAAAGAGACAACACATTTCATCAAGCCAGTCTTTAGCATCTGGTACACAAGTATCTTTCCAAAAACATCTATGAACACTTTTTTTTGCAACAATTCCAGGACAATATATCCAAAGTTCTTCATAAACAAATAAATTTCAAATTTGGGGGACATAATTTAACAACACATTAATCTCTTTAAATCTGAACTCCATAAGTAAAACCTTATTAAGCCTATATGGCCAATGTGGAACAACCAAAGGGTGTTTGACCAAATTTGAATGTATCCAACACAGAAAGTCTGGTAACCAACACCTTTTAAACATCTGCTGAAGGCTTCAATAAATAAATAAATATTTTTAACGAATTAGTCTTATCTTAAGGTCATAAGAAACATATTTAACATTTTAAAAACCTGAAATACCCGAATACCATGAATTTTGTCTGTCTAATGAAACATGACGTTTGGTGGCTAATAAATTCAGGTAAGGTAAAGGTTCCCCCCGCACATTTTGTGCAGTCGTGTCCGACTCTAGGGGCCGGTGCTCATCTCCGTTTGTTAGCCGAAGAGCCAGCGTTGTCCGAAGACACTTCCACAGTCATGTGGCCGCATGACACGTGCGGAACGCTGTTACCTACCCACCTAAGTGGTACCCATTAATCTACTTGCATTTGCATGCTTTCAAATTGCTAGGTTGGCAAGAGCTGGAGCTAGTGTGGGAGCTCACTCCGCACGCAGGGCTAGGGATTTGAACCTCCAAACCTGCGATCTTCCTTTTTTTAAATTTTATTAGATTTTTAAATATACAAAGCTAAAAGTTAAGAATGAAACGGAAATAGAAATACAAATTAAAAAGAAAAGAAAAGAAAAGAAAAGTGCAATAAAGAAAAAAGAAAGAAAGAAAAAGACAAACATAAAAATTGGATAACCTCCGATCCATCTATGGTCATAAGAATAAAATAGATAGTTTGTTTTTACATGCTGGTTATTCATATAACATTCATATATTTTTCTTTTCTATTATATACTATTTATATATAATCTAATCATCAAAACCCCATATTAGCTTTACTCCTCCTGCTTTTTGCAAATAGTCCATCAAAAGTTTCCACTCTTTAAAAAATAATAATTTGAATTTTCTTTTAGTAAACAAATCAATTTGTCATTTTCTGCCATTTCTAATAGTTTCAACATCCATTCCTGTATTGTTGGTACATTTTAATTTTTCCAATACTGTGCATATAAAAGTCTTACTGCCGTAATCATATATTGTATTATTCTAAAAAAAAAGTTTTTCTATTTGTACATCCCAAATTCCAGATAAAAACCTGCGATCTTCCGATCGACAAGCCTGGCGTCTTACCCGCTGAGCCACCACGCCCCTACAAATAAATTCAGAGAAATAAATAAATAACAGTTGGGGAACTAAATTAAATACATAAGGGGAGATTAAAAAAAAAACATCCTAGAATCATTCCATGGTACAACTTAATTGATAGAGTAAGAGATAGATGAACCCAAAGGAATTTGGGGGAGTTATGAGTAATTTAGTCCTAAAAATGAGTAATTTAGCCAAAAATATTTCACTATGAATATGCAAAGTTAGGTGAAATAGCACAGAATAGATAAGCAAATGGTCACTGGACTTACATGGGTGCAAGGGTGCAGTTTGGGTGTGGTGGAAGTGAACACTGCTGCAAAACAGTTGCTATAGATAACAGGACAAATCCTATACAGGTAGTCCTCAGGTTACAATGGCAATTGGGACCAGGATTGCTGTCACTAAGTGATGCAGTCGTAAAGCATGATATCACGTGACAGCATTGCTTAGCGATGGCAATCCTGGCAGTCCCGGTTGCCATTGTAACCCCAGGATGCGCAGGTTGTTAAGTGGGAAGAGATGGGAGTCCCAGGTAAGGAGCGCAGGGGAGTGTGTGGGTGCCGCTGTGGGTGGGCGCTAAGGGAGCACAGGCGGGTCAGCAGGGGCTGTGGGAGCCTTGGGCAGGATGGCGGAGGCCATGAGAGGGCCGGAGGAGGCTGTGAGAGAACGGGTGTGTGTGTGCTGCAGGCAGGCACGTGCTACAGGGAGCAGGAAAGCGGGGGGCATTACGGAGTACAAGATCCTGTAGTCTGTAGCAGGCTCCTTAGGAGAAAAAGCAACAGGAGCAGCTTATTGGGGCAACTTGGCAGGGAAAGCCAATGGCGATCACATGATGTGGTTTGCTGCAACATTGTAATTGTGAACCGGGCACCCAAGCGCCTGGATTGTGATCACATGACCACGGGGACACTACAATGGCTGGAACTTCGAGGATTGGTCATAAGTCCATTTTTTCAGCGCTGTTGTAACTTTGATTGGTCGCTGAATGAATGGACATAAGCCGAGGACTACCTGTAGTAGTTGCTATGGAAATGCCACCATTATGCACATGTGCAAAGGTAAACTTCTTGGGGATTTTTCACTTGCTTAGAAATGTGTAAACCCACTCATTTAGCGACTAGCTCAGTTAGCAACCATTCGCAAATACGACAGTAATAAGCAGTAATAAAAAATTAATTTTTTTGACCAATGCACACATTTACGATCAAATTTCATGCGCCTGACAAGAATGCACACCAGAGAGTAATACTGGCATAGATGTATGAGGGAACTTTATCTGATTGAGATAGCAGCAACCAGTAATCTTCCCAGCATCTCTTTCTCTCTCTCAATCACATGGTTTGCTTAGCAACGATTTCGCTTAATGACCTGATCATTGGAACAGAACTCGGTCATTAAACAAGGAGTGGGTGTAAATGACCAAATGTGGATTAACCAATGAGATTGTACTATTTGAAGTCCCTTGTGTGTAATTGACTATATAAGCTTGCTTGTGTGTGTATCCAGGGTCTTTCATGTGGAAAAGTTATTTAATGTGTCCTTGTGTATCTGATCAGGGGGTCTGATGTCCCCCCTCCCTCTCACATTTCTGTTTGCATTTGATTCAGCAGCATCTGTGGGACTGGGGGGGTCAAGAGGGCAGAAGGACAAATGCCGCATTTGGTATCTGCCATTGTGACATCACAGACATGTCCAACAGAGGCAGAGCTTGTGTTTATCATTTTGACAAAAGCTGGAAGCTTCTATGGATGTTCCTGGGTTGACTGGCTTAATGAATTCGCACCTTCTAGAAAATATAGGTATTGAGCCTTGATTTCCTGCTGAGTTTGGAATCTAGTAAAAAATAATCGTGGAATATTATTTCTAGCAGAAATAACATGGAATTGTATACTCATTTTTCAAGGGACATAAACTAAAACAACTTACTGTTTTTTCAAGGAACATACAATAGAACAGAGCTTTCCAAACTTTTCATGTTGGTGACACACTATTTAGACATACATCATTTCGCGACACACTCTTACAGCAGGGCATCATTTCGCGACACACTCTTACAAGGCAGGCACTAGGACCTGCATGGAATCCTGGCAGGGCAGGTTTGGAGGCAGCAGCAGCCTTGACACACCCAGACACTGCAGCCGACACACTAACGTGTCCCGACACACAGTTTGGAAAGCTCTGCAATAGAATAATATCTAATTTACTTATGCATTTGTTTATTTATTTATATAAAGTTGTATATAAATTACTTGCACTTTTTATTATTATTTTTTTATACACCAAGTAACTCAGAAGTCTGATAAAATAAAATTAAACACTCAGGATAAAACTTGTTCTAGCAATAGAAATACAGAAAAAGTAATTCTCCCATTAAAATGCAGGGGAAAAAACCTTTCTGTTTACCAGAGAAGTCAACCAATTCACTTTTTGTCAAACAAATCAAAGATTCAATCTATCATATTTGTACACACATCTGTAATTTAACAGACTGGATCTTGATTGTGTTCAGTACAAAGAAGTAAAATAAAATGGTGAACAGAAATAACCAGAAATGGGAACCACTGACAATTATATTGCTTCCCTGCCATCAGCAAGCTTTAGCCATTACATACATCTTTTCCATAAATCTAAAATTAATGTTAACTCTATCTTTCCACAGTTGCAGCCTGATAACAACCAGAGAGTTGTTGGGTAGAGACAAGATGCCAGTTTATTGTGAACCCTTTTATGTTAACAGGATTTATGATATCGGCAAAATCAAACACAATTGTCTCACAACTCGTCTTTACTTCTAAGAAGGCTTGCAATCATTTGTAGTATATTTGAGAAAGAGAAGGAGAAGAATTCCATCAGTGGTTCCAGGTAACATTCCTTTCAACCCAGCTATAGCAATTACCAGAAACTATATGAAGGTAGGGGTGTGGTGGCTCAGCTGGTAAGACGCCAGGCTTGTCGATCGGAAGATCGCAAGTTCGGAGGTTCGAATCCCTAGCCCTGCGTGCGGAGTGAGCTCCCGCACTAGCTCCAGCTCTTGCCAACCTAGCAATTCGAAAGCATGCAAATGCAAGTAGATTAATAGGTACCACTTTGGTGGGTAGGTAACAGCGTTCCTCGCGTGTCATGTGGCCACATGACCGTGGAAGTGTCTTCGGACAACGCTGGCTCTTCGGCTAACAAACGGAGATGAGCACCGGCCCCTAAAGTCGGACACGACTGCACAAATGTGCGGGGGGAACCTTTACCTTTATATGACGGTAGAATAACTTTCTAACTTTCTTAGATCAAAATCTTATTTAGCTTTTTGCTGTTTATTTCAAATTCTTTAAGTTCTTAAGCTAGGCTGACCATACATCCCGTTTTGAATGGGACAGTCCCTTTTTAAAGCATTTTTCAACCGTCTCTTCGTTTTGATAAAAATCTTAATTTTGTCCCATTTTTTAAACCCGGCGGGAATGGTGAGGAAGGAGGATCTGAGCCAGAGCTGCAGATTGGAGGCAGCCCGGAAGAGGAAGCCCTCCTGTCTATCAGCTTGCGGCAAAGGAGGGTGGAGAGGAGGGCAATTGGCTAGGTGGGAGCCAATCGTGTGGACCAGGGGATGGGGGTTTGCAGGCGGGAGCCAATTGCGCAGACCGGGGGGTGGGGTTTGCAGGTGGGAGCCAATCGCACAGACTGGGGGGGCGGGGTTTGCAGGCGGGAGCCAATTGCATGGACCAGGGGTGGGGTTTGCCGGTGAGAGCCAATTGCACGGCCCGGGACTGGGGTTTGCAGGTGAGAGCCAATCGCACAGATGTGGGGGTTTTGCAGGCGGGAGCCAATTGTGCAGACCAGGGGTGGGGACCCATCTTTTTCATGAATACGGAATGTTACATAAGACCCTGCATAAGATGGCATAAGATTTGCCATCCCAATGTCCTGTTTTTGCCTCAAGGAAATATGGTCAGCCTATCTTAAGCTTATAATTAATTTTTTATTTTGTTCAGATTTGAAGATAAACCCTGATGAAGACTTTTCAAACGTGTCATTCCAAAGTTCTCTAATAGCTTTAAGATGGTTCATAGGCAATTTCCGAAAGTGACTAGAGATTAAAGAATGTGAGGTTTGCAAAGTTTTGGACATTTTGTCCTTTAAAAGGCTCTGCCATGGTTGTCAGCAAGATAACTGATCCTGTCGTCTCCTGGTGTTCAAACCTGCAGAAAACTGCTGTCCTGTGGTCTCCTTGTGAGGAGCAGCTGTCTGGAGCACATGTGGGAGATCTCTCATCCTCTCCTTATCTGGAGAGGTTCCAAGGGACTGGTCTACTCCCTGGTTCTTTGGTCTTAGCCGCTGTTGTCTGCTCTGGTTTCACAGAGCTGTCTTCAGTTTGCCGTACCAAACCCGGAAGTCCCCAGGGGTCAGATTTATCCTGATCCTCGTATCTTTATACTAATCACTTTTTTTCAGGAGTAGCATTGTTTTATTTTATATGCTGAATATATATTGAAGAAGGCTGGGTTGGAAGAAGATGAGCATGGTTCATGAAAGCATATGCCTTTTAATAAAATTTGTTAGTCTGAAAAGGTGTTACCATACTCCTTCTGATTTTTGCCCAACATAGACTAACACGGCTCTTCTCCTGAAGATTAGAATTGGGCAGAAAATGGTTTTCCCTGTGGCACTCTGTGGAAGCAAAACTTTTAAGAACCAGGATAGAAAGAGATGCTTTTAAACTTTACTGTTGAAGAAGGCTCTTGAGAATAGCATGGATAACCCAGAAAACTGACAAATGGATCATAGACAAATCAGTCCAGAATTCTCACTTGAGGCACAAATGACCAAGCTTAAATTATTGTATTTTGAGCACATTATGGGAAGTGAGCAATAGAGTGAGCAAATGTTATGAATATAGCCAAAGAAAGTGATGAAAACTCATTCGCATTTCCCTTGGTTCTTGCACTAATGAATTGAAACCACTAAGGCCAGTGTAGGATTTGTGTATTAATTTAGAGTAATTAGCATTCAATAACTTCCACATTTAAATAGTTTCAGAGATTCAGAAAAGCAGAAAATATTACTCTTGCTAAATTATCTATCCAAAATCATAAAAAGGAGTTTGTTTTCCCAATATCAAATTATAACTGTATCATTAATCATTCAGCATTAGAACAAATCAGGCAATTGGTAAAATATAGAATTCATGCTAGGCTCTAATGGAGGATGAATACTTAAAAGCAATTTTATCTATATTTTCCCTTATATTAAATTCACATACTTTGCCTAAGCAATGAAAGAGCATAGCATTTAAAACAAATTTATGAAGATACAAGTACAGAACTCTACAGTAAAATAAAAGTTTTCATCACAAGGACACAGTCTGTGAGCATAAGCCACTGTATTTAAGGCAGGGGTCCCCAACCTGTGGGCCATGGCCCACTAGTGGGCCATGGCCTGTTAGGAAGTGGGCCGCGGGGCTCCTGCCTGCAAACCCCGCCCCCCGGTATGCGCGATTACCCCACCCCCAGTGCACGCTATTGTCTCCCACTTGCAAACCCCGCCCCCTGGTGCACGCGATTGGCTCCCGCCTGCAAACCCCGCCCCCCGGTCTGTGGAAAAATGTTCTTCCACGACTGGTCCCTGGTGCCAAAAACGTTGGGGACCGCTGATTTAACGGATCTATAACAGCTAGTCCTAATACTAATGTGATTTGTGCCATGGACGCAGTTGATAGATCCCAAAAAATACTACCATGTAGATCACTGGACAAAAGTAAAGTTGCTGTTTTAGAGTTGCATTAATGCATGTGTCTTTAGAACAATGCCTATGATAAATGCCCAAAGGAGCACAGAAAACATGCTTCTCAAGCAAATGCATATAACCTGTATTCACTTGCAAAGAATTTCAGAGAGAAATTACAACTTTTCAAAAAGTTTTATACCTCTCTGCAACTCTTAGCATGAATCATCAGTGTTTGCATGCTTGTCTCTTATATAGTTACCCATTTCAGCAACAAAGAGTTTTATCTGTTTTATCTTGCTAGGAGAATTGTGCCTTCTTGCATAGTGATAAATAATGAAAATCCACTCCCCCCCCCCATGATGTATATTGAAAAGTTTCCTACTTTTTACACAGTAGGAAAATTGTCACAAAATAGAACTAAGAGTGTTCCTCCACCAGTATAGAAGCTTTAAATTTTGGGGGATACCATACCATTCTTGTTATGCAATATGCATCTTTGGCTGGTTTGTACTGCCTGCACATTAAAAGAATTAATTAACAACATAGCTGAGGAACTTTGTATACAGGGGTGACTGCAGGGGTTAAAAAGTCAAGACGGCGGCCAGAACCATGCAATCGAAGCCCAATTTTCCCCCCATGCAATAAAAGGGTGAGGCTTTGATCACACAATTGTGGCTGCCATCTTGATTTTTTTGAACCCATCGCTGCAGACACCCCTGCCTGTATATTAGGAAAGGATGATAGTTGAGAAATTGAAGTTTCCTGTTTTGCTCTAAATAAATGTTTGTGTTTTACTAATTACAATAAAAACATTATATTTTTATGCCTGAAGCTAGTGAGAAGAGAATGTTTATGATAATTTTTGCCTAGGGCTCCTCATGGGATCACACTTTGCATTCTTTGACATGAGAAAAGCTGTAAATATATAAATATTTCATATTCCTCAACTGGGGAATAGAATCCTACTGATGGAAATGATTTTCAGATTTTTGAAGAAAGCATATTAATCCTGCCTCCCAATGCGGTGGTGGGTGGGTGGGGAGGCTTTCATTTATACTGCAGGGGGGGAAATTTAGCTAAAATGAAGCATCTGCTGTCATGGCCTCATTCATATGCTATTTTCTGATAAGTTATGTTTTCATTTTTATTTTACTTATGATTTAGATTTATATCTCCAGGAGCTCAAGGTGGTGTACTTTGCTGTCGTTCCTCCACTTTTCCTACACATAATAGCCCTGTGAGATAGGTTGGACTGCGAGGATGATTGACCCAAGGTTGCCCTGGGAGTTTTCATAACTGGGGGTAGACTTGGAGTCTCCTTGGTTGTAGTTCAACACCTTAACCATCATGCCACACTGTCTCTCTAGGATGCCTCTTTAAAAATGTGTTAATATTGCAAATATTAGCAAAATGTATTTAAGTTCCATTCCCTGGCAGGGTGGAAGTTGGATATACTTGGGTCCCTTGTATGGGAGATGGGCGGGGAATAAATTAAATAAATAAATAAATAAAATAAATACTGGCAAATAAATACTGGCAAATAATAAATGTCTATGACAAGTCCTGCCTGCCATTTTCCATGTTACATTTGATATTTTAATTTGAACTATTATTGATGTTTAATCTAGCTATAGTAGCATCAAGGATCCATGAATTTGGCAAGTATTAAGGCTGAGAAGAATGTTTCTGTTCCCATGAACCAACGAATGGAAGAAACAACTGAGTGGAAACAGATGTATTCCTAGCAAACCACAATAATGCCAAAATAACAACATACATGTAATGTCTGATACAAGTACATAACTTGTGGTATTTGTGTGATTATGTCATCTTGCCCTCTTTGAAGATAGCCATGAATGGAAGGGAGGAGAGAATGGGAGGAATGGAAGAAAAATAAAAAACAAAACAATACTTTACTGGGTCTTTAGAATCCAAGGAAGAAAACCAAAGAATAGTGATCATACATAGGCCCAGAGTTTTATGTTTATTTTGTAATTGGGCTGAGAAGTGGACACTAGGACTTTATACACTTGAAATCTTTCTGTGAGAAGGAACCACTCTTCAGGCCTAGAAGCAATGTTCTTCTGAGGATAGTGTTGGGGAACTTAAACAGAAGGATGCTATTGCACTAGTGTCCTTCATCTGAGCTTCCCATGGCTTCCCTTGACCATTAGAGACATCAAGTATAGGCTGGGCTTCTCAGCTATACTCTCTTCAAGCTGTTTGTATGTCAAATCAAATAAAATCAAATTTTATTTTACAGCCAAAAGGCCCAAAAAAGTTTGTATGTACCAATCAAAGAGAAAAAAAGTTTGTATGTCTTTACATGCATCAATACACTCAGCTGTCATGCAGTTCATGTGGAGATGCTCCATGTTAACATACCATTTTTAAAAAGCAATCCAAGTATGTCATAATTTCAATTCTTGTTGTGCCACCTGGCAATTATGCCTTCCTTCCTTTTTAGCATTTAAAATGGGATAAATTATTACAAATAGAATTAGTGTGATATGTAGCAGATGGAAACATCTTTCAGAAATATGAAACATGGGTAGAAGGTTGCTTGGTTAGTGATCCTTGATATGAGACTAGGAATGTTATATTCATGCCTGTCCTGTATTTTTATTTGCAAAATATTGATAAATATGTCATTTGAAATATGCTTCACCATCCACTGAATACTATGATTTCAAGTATTGATTCAAGTTTTCATGTTCCATCACAAGCAGATCTATTCTTCTCTGTACACAAATGGGGGGGGAGTTGTTTGTTTCCTCTGCATGAATTTATTTTAAAGGCTCAGATGTCCAAAAGATCTATATGCATACTGGAATCCAAATAGGTTTCTAGATCACTGATTTCCTTCCATTCCCCTGCTTTATTATTTTGTTTTGTAAAAAAAATACAATACAAGTCTATTTTCTACTGTTTCTATCACAGTTGTTGATGTGTAAAACCTTGTGAGAATCATTTATTCCCACATTTTTGTATTTTAGCTTTTTAGCTGGAATATTGACAGGAACCAATGTGAAATTTGGGTGAGTGGGGGAATGATGAAGTGTGTGTGTGTGTGTGTGTGTGTGTGTGTGTGTGTGTGTGTGTGTGTGTATATATATATATATATAAATTTTATTAAGATTTTAAATATACAAAGTTAAAAGTTGAAAATGAAACAGAAATAGAAGTACAAATTAAGGAAAGAGGAGAAAAAAGTGTAGTAAAGCAAAAGAAAGAAAGAGAAAACAGACATAGAAATTGGATAACTTCCGATCTATCTATGGTCATAGGAATAGAGAAAAGTAATTTGTTCTTACATGCTGGCTATTCATATAACTTTCATATACATTTCTTGTCTAATATATTTTATTTATATTTAATCTAATCATCAAAACCCCATGCAAGCTTTGCTCCTCCTGCTTTTTGCCAATAGTCCATCAAAGGCTTCCACTCTTTAAGATAGTAACGATTTGAGTTTTCTTTTAATAAATATGTCAATTTGTCATTTTCTGCCATATCCAATAATTTCAACATCCATTCCTGTATCGTTGGTACAGTTTGGTTTTTCCAGTTTTGTGCATATAAGAGTCTTGCTGCTGTAATCATATATTGTATTATTCTAAAAAGATGTTTTTCTATTTGTACATCCAAAATTCCGAGTAAAAAAAATTCTGGTTTAAATGGTATTCATATTTGTAATATATTTTGCATCAGTGAATGTATTTCAATCCAAAACTTCTTTGCCATTTTACATGTCCACCACATATGGTAAAAAGACCCCTCTTGTTTTTTACATTTCCAACATAAGTTGGAAATATTCCCATACATTTTTGCAAGTTTTTGTGGGGTCATATACCATCGGTACATCATCTTGTAAAAGTTTTCTTTTAGATTATAACACAAAGTAAATTTTAATCCTTTAATCCACATATCTTCCCATTGTTGGAATTGTATATTGTGGCCAATATTTTTTGCCCATTGAATCATACAGTCTTTAACTTGTTCCTCCACCATTTCTCCTTTTAACAATAATTTATACATTTTAGCAATTAAGTGTTCATCAGTTTCACATAATTGTATCTCAAACTCTGATTTGGTTTGTTCAAATTCTAATTTTTTTAATCTAATTTAAATTTCTCTATAAGTTGCATATAGGAAAGCCATTGAAAAGTATACCCTTCTTGAGCAAGTTCTTCTTTTGATTTCGTTACATAGTGCCCTTGTTCCTTTTTTAAAAAATCCTTATAAGTCAGCCACTTATCCTTATTTCTTACTTCTGTTCTATGAAATGCTTCTTGCGTGGAAATCCATAATGGTCTCTTATAACATAAGGTTGATTTATATTTATTCCAAATTCTCAACAAAGATCTTCTAATATAATGATTTTTAAAGTCCACATTAACTGTAGCTTTATCATACCATAAATATCCATGCCATCCAAATCTTAATTCATGTCCCTCCAAATTCAATAATTTTTCATTTTTCAAAACAATCCATTCTTTAAGCCATACCAAACCACAAGCTGCATGATATAATTTCAAATCCGGGAGGCCTAAGCCTCCTCTTTCTTTTGAATCTTGCAAGACTTTGTATTTTATTCTTGGTTTTTTCCCTTGCCAGATAAACTTAGAAATATCCCTCTGCCACTGTTTAAATGGTTCCCCTGATGTCAATATAGGTAGTGTTTGAAAAAGGTATAAAATTCATGTTAATATATTCATTTTGATCGCTGATATTCTACCTAATAATGATAATTGCAATTTTTCCTAAATCTTTTTTAATGTCTATCCAAAGTGGAATATAGTTATTCTGAAATAATTTGACATTCTTAGATGTTAAATAAACTCCCAAATATTTTACTTTTTTCTCCATAGAATATCCTGTCATTTCTCTCAATTTCTCTTGTTGATGGTAATCCATATTCTTAGTCAAAACTTTTGTTTTCTGTAAATTCACTTTGAACCCTGCTAACGACCCAAAGTCTTTCAGTTTCTGCATCAATAACTCAATCCCATCCAGTGGGTTCTCTAAGGTAATGACTAGGTCGTCAGCAAAGGCTCTTAATTTATAAACTTCCTTTTTGACTCTAATGCCATGAATACCATTATCTTGTCTAATATCTCTAAGCAAGACTTCTAAGACCAATATAAACAAAAGTGGAGATAAAGGACAACCTTGTCTTGTACCCTTTTGTATTTCACATGGTTTACTAAATTCTCCATTAACAATTATTTTTGCATGTTGTGGGGTATATATTGATTTAATCCACTTAATGAATTCCATTCCATTCACCCACGAAACACCAATTCTCATATGATAAGTCCAAAAGTTTATCCATCAAATTCTTATAAAATAGTCCTTTATCAAAATTTGGAGCATAAAGTCCAACCATCAATATTTTAGTTCCTTGTATATTTACTTCCACTGCAATATATCTTCCTTCATCATCAGTCAGTATTAACTTTGGATTCAGTTTTTGTTGTATATACAAAACTACCCCCTAGTTTTTTTTAATCCAGCTGAAATAAATTCTTCTCCTAATTGTTTTTGAATCAAATACTTGGTGTCCTTTTAACAAATATGAGTCTCTTGTAGACAAATTATATCCAGTCTCAGTTTTTTCAGAAAATGAAAAATTTTCTTTCTTTTTTAGGGGGAATTCTCCCCATTGATATTCCATGTTAGATATTTATAGTCCATAATGTTTAAATATTTAAAAGTCCTTTCTTAAATCCAGTCCAGAAGCTCCCATCTCCGATAGATCTTCACTCTTTTCCTTATCTTCAGATGTCTTTCTCTTTTCCTCCAAGTCTTTGGATGCACCACTCATGTCTGTCTTGTTTTTCTCTAAAAATGCTTTTGCTTTTAAAATGGAAGTTATCTTAAATCTCTGCTCTTTAAACATAAAGGATACTCCTTCTACTCTTTCCCATCTAAATGGCATATTATTTTGCTTTAATTTGTCTGTGAAGAAGGAGTAGTCTTTTCTTTTTCTTAATATTCTTAGGGGTACTTCTTTTAAGATAATTATATCTTTCCCTGCTATATTTAATCTGGTGCAAACAATAATCAGCTATCATGGATATCAACTCTAATGATTTCTTGAATATCCTAGATCTAAGGATTAACAATTATGAACCCTGTTGATTTTTATTTCTTCATTATGCAGAAATTATACCATTATGGAGCTGGAAGGAACCATAGGAATCATCTAGTCCAACCGTCTGCAATGTGTAGAAAAATGATATAAACCATCTTTGAGGTCAACCACATTTATAATAGTTGGTTAAATGTTGGCAAGGAGAAATATTTATCTAAAATATGTGCTTAATAAGATAAAGCTAGAGATAAAGGGTAGAAAGCCAGTTTGGTGTAGTGGTTAAGGCAGCCTTTCTCAACCCTTTGACCCTGGGGGAACCCTTGAAATATTTTCCAGGTCTCGGGGAACCCCTGCACATTCATGCTCAAATATAGAACAGAAGTTACAAAATTAATATATTCGTTTCATGTGTAGGCCTGTATATATGCATTAACAGTGTTCTTAAACTAAAAATAAAGAATGAAACTAACATCTTTAATGTGAAGTTGCCTGAATTTGAAATAATTTTTTAAAATAAATCGTGATTTCCCAGGAAAACCCTAGAGACCTTTCACAGAACCCTAGGGTTCCATGGAACCCTGGTTGAGAAACCCTGGGTTAAGGCATCAGGCTACAAACTGAGAGTCTGTGAGTTCTAGTCCCACCTTAAGCACGAAGCCAGCTGGGTGACCTTGGGCCAGTCACTTTCTCTCAGCCCTAGAAAGGAGGCAATGGCAAACCACTTCCAAAATCTTGCCAAGAAAATTGCAGGGACTTGTCCAGGCAGTCGCCAGGAGTCAACACTGACTTGAAGGTGCGTGCGCGCACGCACACACACACACACACACACACACACAAGATAAAGGGTAAGGATAAATAGCTGAAAGAAATTTTGTTTTGCTGAAATTTATACTTGATTGATAGCAGTACTTTTTATGTTTAACCAGTATTGCCTTTTATTTTCAGTCAATCAATCAAACTATATTACGGGACATAGACCCAGATTGTATAAAAGAAAATACAGTATATAATACAAAGTACAATATAGCATGCATGGTAAAAAGCCTGTAATTGTGTTTAGTGTACTTTGCAGTCAACAATACACAAGTCCCACCAGCTATAAATACAAACTTAGCAACAGCAAGAAATCAGGAGGAGTCTGGTAACATATTTCTGACTAATAAATTTTATTAAAAGGTTTGAATCCTACATCAGTCTACCCACTCTATGCATCTGGTGAAGTGAGCTGCAGCTCCTGAAGGCTCATTCCTTTTAATAAAATTTGTTACGTAGTTGGAAAAGGTGTTACCAGTCTCCTTCTGATTTGTCATCTACATTAGACTAACACACCACTCCTCCTCCAATGTGAAGCATGAGTTATCTTGGAATGTTTGTCCACCAAAAGAAGCTGTATGCCTTTCATTTTGGCAACTTGGATTATTATTTATTGTTATTTAGTTGGTTTACTTTCACCTTTCATTGATCATGGAACTCAACACAGCATCCCTGAGGTCCCTAGGAACTCTCCCATCCAAACACAGACTCTTGGAGGACCTGCTAAGCTTCACGAAGGTGACTTGTTGCCTTGTGTGTCTTCAGATCATGCAGTGCAGCCCTGGATTAACCATTAAGCAAAATAAGCACGTGCTTGTAGCACCGAAGGAAGGGGGGCACCACAGACTTTTTTCCTCTAGCTACCCCTCTTTCACTGCCATGCTCAACTTTAGTTTTGATAAAAATTTTTCCTTGTAACAATTTCCCCTTGTAGCAGTTTTATTAAAAAATGCATTAAAAAGTGTTGAAAATTTGCATTTTTCCTATTGCCCTAGGTATAAGTAAATAATTTGCATATATTGGTTACTGCTATTTAGTGTTAAATAAATACATTTTTTTAAAAAAAAAGTTTATACTTAATATACCAATAGAATAGAATATCTGTAGCTCACGGCTGAACTGTGGAGTCCTTGGCGCTCTCTGAGCTTGGTCGTTTGCTTGCAGACATTTCATTACCCAACTAGGTAACATCATCAGTGCGAGTGAGTGTGGGATTTGCTGCCTGTTTATATGCAGTAGCTTGCCCTGCCAGTGTTGGTGGGGGGCAACTATACTTAATATAGTTAGGGGGGATGGCCTGGAAGAAAACTGAATTTTTAATCTCCTATTTCACCTTCAGCAATTACTGAATCTTAATGTCTTGTCAGTTAAGCAATGGGAGGGCCAAGGGGCACCATTGTTGGGCCGTGCTTAGGGCACCAGTTGGCCTTAATCCGGCCCTGAAGCAGTGGGATTATCTGTTTGCATAGTAAAGTGAATCTTTCAATACTCTGTTATATTGCATTACACCTTCAAAAACACAGTGATAGTGCAATGATTCAAACATTACTCTGGAATATACGTAGCCTGTAGGATGCTTCCACATTTTGTGCACACGAATGAACATTCAGATGACAGTGACAGGGCTCTGGTTCAGCTAAGGATGCAAAAGAAATTTGCTACAGAATCCTTTGGAAGCCAATCTGTGATCTGCTCCTAAAGGACATTGCAGTGGCACAGGCATTAACTTTAAGTGGAATCTGCTAGTGACCACCTTTTTTCAATGAAAAATCTGGAATATGGGATAAAGTTCTGAAAAAGTTCTTGTTTGCAAGTAAACAAACAAACAAAAAAAGAGCTTAGATCAAGGAAATGTTATATTTAAAATGCCTGCATTGAAGAAATTTACTGACGTTTGCCTTTAAAAAGTTCTCAGGCAATTTGTGTTAGCAACTTATGTAAACTAGGGCAAATATATGCTTATCATAGGAAATTTGTAAATGATTACATTTTTTTCTACATAATCTTAAAAAATCCATGTTTGTTGGCCCTGTTATAAAAATTAATATCAAAAATAAAAAACACAAAAGGGCAAGCAAGAGAGGATCAATGCACAACTGTCTGGTTTCCTTCTTTTCACTGCACATTCTGCTTTAATTCTGACATGCTTCCTAGCAGACTAAATGTCATTTTAGAGAGACATTTGCTAAGTGTATTTTATGGAACCTTTTCAAACTGCAGAAGTTATTCTGATTGCAATTGGATTAAAAAATATTCCCTGGTGATTAGTGTATATTTTCTTATTTGTTTCCATTGTTGTAATTTATTTGTTATAATTTTGTGAAGGAGGAAAGATGATAGCCTGGAATACTGCCAGGGATGTCTTTAGGGGTGAAGGTGGGGTTAAAAAAAAGTCAATATGGTAGCTGCAGAGCCCCAAGCCTTCTTTATATGCAACACATATAAAAACGGGGTGGGGGTTCAGTTGTGCAATCCTCCCCATACATCAGTCTATATAGATTGCAGATCCCTATAGATTTAACTATACTTGGGGTTGTCATATAATTTCCCATTCACCTATGTGAAAATATGAAGCATTTGAATTACTATGTCCCATTGCAGTCAGTGGGCTTAGTTGTTAGAAATTCACATTTTAATAAAAAGGAGAACAAAGATACACGTAGCAAATTCAATAAATAAGAAGGCATGTGAATTATTGTCTGGTGGTGAGAGACTTTCTGTGGTTGGGGATGCAAACAACTTACTTAAAATTATTCTAAATTCCTAACAGAACACTTCAGTTGTTGTCATTGCTTTTCTTAAACTGTCAGTAATGTTACTTTTTTAGCATGTTTTCCCTTGGAAAAACAACTTTTAGTGCAGATGATAAAAACATCGTCTACAAACGAGAAAAAAGCAGCACTGCAGTCAAGAACACCTAACAATGACCTATTAATTTAACTTTGCTGGGAAAAAGAAATATGGACAGACTTAACCATACTTTCAACTGGGAAACTGTGAGCATATTAGACCAGGCCAAATCCAAAAATGCTAGAGAATTCCTGGAAGCTTGGCACTTAGACAAAGCAGCCATCAACAGACACATAGAGGTTAACAACATTTACATACCATTCATAAGAGACAATAAAATAGCCAGAAGACCAGAACACCCCTGGGCCAGCAATCAACAACAAGATATGCATAGATTAACAGCAAGATTAGCAGCAGAGGAGCAATCAAACAACACAATAGACCTTAATCAAGGAACTATTAACTCAGTCAATCACCCAAACAGCACACAACAGCCCAATCAAGGAACTACCAAGGAGAGTACAAGACCCCCACCAACACAGGCAGGACAAGCCAGGGTATATAAACAGACAGCAAGTTCCACTCCCTTTTCGCACTGAAGATGTTGCCTAGCCTGGTAATGAAACGTCTGCATGAAAACAACAAGGCTCAGAGAGCACCAAAGACTCCCCAAAAAGAAATATGCTATAATTTGCACGTTTGAGATGCACAGTACTTATGACTTGATAAAAATGGACATTAATATTTGTACTAGAACCCCATCTGGTTTCTCTAGAATAAGGTAAGACCTGAAAATTTAACATAGGTGCGAATTAAGAAAAGCAGTGATCAAAAATTGATTGCATTATTGGTCAAAATAAGTAGCAGAATAGAAATATTATATAAGCTGTAATATTCATCATCAAATTATGGTCTTGTTTGAAAATTCAAGCAAGTTGTATTGTATTGTTATTGTAGATCTTTGATTGAACAACAGGAAAGATCTTCCATCTGGGGGTTATCCTCTTCCACTCAGTTTTGGGAGGAGCATACATGGAGTGGTGAGGAAAGAAGGGAACACCTATCTAGTGAGCCTGATCAGCTGAATCAACCCTGGTTATCACTGGGGTGACAGATGTTGCAGCCAGATAACCTCATGCCATTTAATCATGTAACAGTCTTGATCATTTGTTTTTCCTAGCTGATCTGCATTTTTTTCTTTTTACTTATCACTGTCTGACTTGTTCATATGTGTGATGGCAACTTTCCCAAAAATTTCCACTCAAGGTAATCAAAGGCCTTCTCAGCATAGGACGCCACTAGTGCAGCTGCTAATTTGTTGTGATCAATGACATAATATTCAGAATCCTGTGTGTATACATAATACATTCTACATGTGGCTTGGGAATTATATAACAAGATAAATGTGTGAAGTCTCATAGCTAATACAGGTGGGGGAGAGGATAATATTCATGTCAACACTGCATAAGGAAAGGTATTGCTTTCTTTGTGTTTTCTGTTACAAATTCTTTGGTCTTATTATGACTGCTAGGGAGTGTATATGTCCCGGATTTGATTTATTAATTTTTCAGTGTAGATAAAACAACCCAATAAGATATCCAAGACCTTTATGTGTATTCTGTTTGGAATAAGAAGTGGCAAAGGGAAACTCTGAAAGGCCTTGAAGATTCTGTTATTATGCTCTACAACAAAAAAGTAGCATTCCTATAATCCTTGTGGTGTCTATTTTCATAACCTGGCCTGCCTTCTAGGGCTGACAGACAGGTCACACACAGAGATACACAGATTTTTATAGTCATCTTTTTTATATTTCATTAAGAATATACCTTTTTTCAATCTAAATGGAAAGTAAATGGTTGTGAGAATATACATTGTATAAATGCCTTCTGTAAAATGCTTTCATTTCATTTCTTAAAGACACATCAGAACATAATTGATTTCAAAATAGTTACATCATCTCTCTAGTTCTCTAAATATTTGTACATTCACAATGCAGTCTTTCAGACCAGGATATATTTATTTAAAGATCCTTTATTGAAGCATATTTTAATTAAGGTGTATGACTGCTATCTGCTGATAATTTTGTTTTGAGCTAATGCAGAAATGAACTACAAAAAGAATCAAAACATTTTAAAGTTGCTTTGCTAATCCCTGGTTTGTGGAATCCATTTTCTGAAATACTCCTTTTGAGTGATACCCATTCTTATAGCTTGATATGATTTAGTATGCCTCTTTTTATTCAAAGACAATGCAGTTAAGATCTTCCCTAGTTACAAGCTGCACCTCCGCAAAAATATTCTGTGGTAGCTGAAAGTATATAACAAAAGGTCCCCAGAACTTGTAGGCTACACAATCAGCTTTGTGATCCAAGCCCCGCCCCTCTTCTATATGCATTGTAATATGCATGCATAATCCAAAGGGGAGGAGCTTTCATCACAATGCCACGATACTACTTTCCTTATACTTATAATAGCCTGCAGATGCCAGTCAGAATACCCCATGCTGTAGTGTATATTCCATCAGATTTACTTAAAATAATATACTCTGGCTTTAACAAGATTTAGCAGATTAATTCATGGATCTACATAGATGGAATCTGGTACCATTACTAGTCCGCAAATATTACCAACACAATTGGTCCTTATTCTTTTGCTAGATGTTCTAGAAGGAACATTTATCTGTAACAGAATGCAGAGTACCATTTGAAAAAAAAAGATAAATAAATGTTTTAACTGGTAATAGTTAATTGTTCACTCATATTATCATTTTTAAAAAAAATAAATGCAACTCTTTGTAGGCTCACTTACTGCATATGTAGGGATAGACACTGAAGAAACCAAGGATTTATATAACAATGCCATCTAGTGGCTTTGAAAAAAGCAACCAAAATCCCCTCTACTTCTGCGTATTCTTCAGTGTCATACAAGATAAGCAGGTGGAAAAGCAAAAACATTGTTTTTAAACAGTTTTTGAAAATATATTATTTAGGTTGGAGTAGGCCAAGTAAAAAGTACAACTTTTTAATATGATCTTTGCTGGACCATGCAAAGTTCTTACCCCATCCCAGCTAACTCTGCTGACAAAGAGGCGCAGACAAATATTTCAAACATTTATTGTGATTTAATCCTTGAAAAGATATCTGGCTGAAACTCAGCACGGTTCAAGGGAGCACTATCACTGCTATTTTAATTCCATTCTGTTAATATATATACACATACACATACACATACACATACACATACACATACACATACACATACACATACACATACACATACACACACACAGTATATTGTTTATTCATTCAGTCGCTTCCGACTCTTCGTGACTTCATGGACCAGCCCATGCCAGAGCTTCCTGTCAGCCGTCGCCACCCTCAGCTCCCCCACGGTCAAGTCCGTCACCTCCAGAATATCATCCATCCATCTTGCCCTTGGTCGGCCCCTCTTCCTTTTGCCTTCCACTTTCCCTAGCATCAGCATCTTCTCCAGAGTATCCTGTCTTCTCATTATGTGGCCAAAGTACTTCAGTTTTACCCTTAATATCATTCCCTCAAGTGAGCAGTCTGGCTTTATTTCCTGGAGTATGGACTGGTTTGATCTTCCTGCAGTCCAAGGCACTGTCAGAATTTTCCTCCAACACCACAGTTCAAAAGCATCTACCTTCGCTCAGCCTTCCTTATGGTCCAGCTCTCACAGCCATAGATTACTATGGGGAATACCATTGCTTTAACTATGCGGATCTTTGTTGTCAGTGTGATGTCTCTGCTCTTAACTATTTTATCGAGATTTGTCATTGCTCTCCTCCCAAGAAGTAATCACCTTCTGATTTCCTGGCTGCAGTCAGCGTCTGCAGTAAACTTTGTGCCTAGAAATACAAAGTCTGTCACTGCCTCCACTTTTTCTCCCTCTATTTGCCAGTTATCAATCAAGCTGGTTGCCATAATCTTGGTTTTTTTTGACGTTTAACTGCAACCCAGCTTTTGCACTTTCTTCTTTCACCTTCGTCATAAGGCTCCTCAGCTCCTCCTCGCTTTCAGCCATCAAAGTGGTATCACCTGCATATCTGAGATTGTTAATGTTTCTTCCAGCGATTTTAACTCCATCCTTGGATTCATCAAGCCCAGCATATCGCATGATGTGTTCTGCGTACAGGTTGAATGGGTAGGGTGAGAGTATACAATGCTGCCGTACTCCTTTCCCAATCTTAAACCAGTCCGTTTAAGGTCTTTTCCATGGTCTGTTCTTACCGTTGCTACTTGGTCGTTATACAGTACGTACGTACGTACGTACGTACATACATACATACATACATACATACATAAAAATTCCCTTCTCACCCCTATGGGTGGTATATGTCTTCCTCAACCTCAGGTCCTCTACCAGAGGCCTGGGCGTTTGAAGGTTCAGCGCAGTATCTTAGCTGTTCCTAGCATTGTACTCTTCTGGACAGAGAGCTCTGATGGTGCTCCTGGGATCTGTTGGAGCCATATATATGTGTTTTCCCTTTATAGCATATGGTTGAATATTTCTGAAAGCAAATTGCCAAGTATGAAGTGGCTTAAATTGAATGGGTATTGGAGAGACCATCACATCACTCAACCCTTAACCTGTCTTCAGCTTTCATCATATATGGAAGTGAAGTTGCAACACTGGATATTGCCTGTAACAACCCTACAAGTAGCAGAAAAGCCATCAAATCTCCAAAGGGCGTCACAGCACCTGACTTAATTCACTGTGTTGAAGTAAATACCCATTTCTAGTCACAAATTTGCTTCACTGAGGTAATTTGACTGAAGCTTTGTTAAATCTAAGCATCAGTTTAAAGCATTGCACAGCCCAAGGGGCAAGCCCAAAAAATGAAAACAAAAATTGAGCTATTTTGCTGTATATTAACATTAACCTCTGATGAAAGAATGAAAATTAGTTTCTGTTGTTTGATAGCATTGCTCTACATACGTATTTGTTTTGCATTGGCAAATTTCAGGGCAGCTATCAAAGCAAATATACTATAATGAGAGCAGAGTTGCACAACCACTGTGCTTGTAGAATGACTGCAGTACAAAATGTTCAACAGAGGAAAATGCTGAAAGGGCTAAAAAAAGAAAAAAAGGCAAAAATCCAGTTTTCCTGGAAACTCTGCCAGTTGTCATTAGTCAGAGACAGGGTTGAAAATGATGTTCACATTCCATTCACCCACAGAGGAAATAATTTAACTCAAGACAATGTTGATACATTTATAGCATACTGTAGATCTTCTATTGCCACACTTATATTTACAGGAAATTAGTTTTTAAAATAATATTGTGTCCCTTCCTTCCTTCTTTCCTTTCAGGAAACTGCAATACAGGTAGTCCTCGCTTATCAACTGCTCAAACTTGTGATGGCACTGAAAAAGGAGATTTTCAACCTGTCCTCAAATCCGATCGAACACGAGTTAGAGCTGCTATTAGGGTGGGAGTAGTTCTGAGATTCACCTACAGGGTCGCTATGAAGAGTATGCTAGGCATCTGACAGACAAAGTCAATCGGATCTGCTCTAAATTGGACTCTGGCCTTGATGCAGGTCCTGTGGAAGTTATTGGGGCTGGGTCTAAGTTTGGTTATTTGGGGAGAGTTTGA
The DNA here is from genome assembly GCA_023362775.1 of Charina bottae. Taxonomy (NCBI): domain Eukaryota; kingdom Metazoa; phylum Chordata; class Lepidosauria; order Squamata; family Charinaidae; genus Charina; species Charina bottae. The sequence goes on along the minus strand of JALMGJ010000007.1, from coordinate 44,202,154 downwards.
TCCTGTTGGGCCTGAGGAAGTAGACAGGGTCCTCGGGGTGTTAGTGCAGCCACCTGTGTGTTAGATCCATGTCCCTCCTAGCTGGTTAAGGCCTCCTGCGAAGGGATGTGTGATTGGGTTCTGGCGGTTGTTAACTCCTCTCTGAGGGAGGGGTTGGTTCCACCATCTCTTAAGGAGGCAGTGGTTCACCCCCTCAAGGGGCCATTGCTAGACCCCACCATTCTGCACAATTTTCATCCAGTTTCCAACCTTCCCTTTCTAGGGAAGGTTGTAGAGAAGGTGGTTGCATTGCAGCTTCAGAGGACTCTGGAAGAAGTGGATTATTTGCCTTTCAGTCAGAGTTCAGGCCTGGGTATGGGACTGAGATGGTATTGATTGCACTTTTGGATGACCTCTGGCAGGAGCAGGATGGGGGTGGTGCATCCATCCTTGCTCTTCTTGACCTCTCAGTGGCTTTTAATACCATTGATTATGGTATCCTTCTGGACTGGCTCCAGGAGTTGGGGGTGGGTGGCCCAGCGTTGTGCTGTTTCTCCTCCTTCCTCCAGGGTCAGTTCCAGTCAGTGTTGATGGGGGGGGAGAGATCCAGCCAACAGCCCCTCCGTTCTGGGGTGCCTCATGGCTTGGTACTCTCTCACCTCCTGTTTAACATCTGCATGAAGCTGCTGGGTGAGGTCACCCAACGGTTTGGGTTGAGGTATTATCAGTATGCTAATTATACCCAGCTTTATATCTCCACCCCAGGCCACTTGAGAGATGCGGTGGAGCTTCTGTCTCAATGCCTGGAGGCTGTGGGGGCCTAGATGGGGCACAACAGGCTGCAGCTCAACCCAAGCAAGATCGAGTGGCTCTGGGTTTTTGGACCTCCTGGTTCTGGGGACCTTCCATCTTTGGTTCTGCATGGGGTGGCACTACCCCAGACAGACCTTGTATGCAATCTGGGGATTCTCCTGGACTCATGGCTCCTGCTCAAAGAGCAGGTAGCAGTTGTGGCTAAGAGGGCCTTTGCACAGTTTAGGGCTGTGTGTCAGTTGTGCCCGTTCCTGGACTGGGGGCCCTGCTTATGGTCACTCACACCCTTGTGACTCCAGTTTGGACTAGTGCAATGCACTTTACATGGGGCTGTCCTTGAAAGGTATTTGGAAGCTTCAACTGGTGCAAAATATGGTAGCGTGGGCAGTTACTGGTGCCATTTACTCAGTACATGTGACACCACTGCTCTGTGAGCTGCATTGGCTTCTGGATGCAATTCAAGGTGCTGGTTGTCACCTTTAAAGCCCTTCATGGATTAGGACTGGATTATTTTCAGGACTGTCTCTCCCCAATTGCTTCTACCTGTCCTATCCAACCTGGCAGGAAGGGCATGCTCCAGGTAACATCAGCTAGGGAGTATTGGCTGGTGGGGCCAAGAAGGAGAGCCTTTTCTGCCATGGTGCCCACCCTTTGGAACATCATTCCCCCTGAGATTAGATTGGCCCCTTCCCTGATGGCCTTTTGTAAGGCCTTTGTACCTGAGCCCAGGGCCCTGGATTTGGGTTAGAGCCTGTCTCCTGGTTGTATGGATGATAGGTTAGATCATATCCGGCTTCTATGTGTTTTTATTTTTATTTTTTATTATGTATTTTGTGTTTTTATTTGTTTTACTGTAAGCCACATAGAGTCATGTAAAAGTGAGATGGGCAGCTATATAAATCGAGCAAACAAACAAACAAAACAAACTTGTGGCCATTGCAATGTCCCCACAGTCATGTGATTGCCATTTGCAACCTTCACAGCTGTCTTCCGAGAAGCAAAGTCTATGGGGAAGCCGGCAGGAAGTCACAAGTTGCGGTCACATGATGTTGTGCTTAATGACCATGGTGATTTGCTTAACAACCGCAGCGGGAACTGACATTGTAAGTGTGGTGCTGTCACATGATGTTTCACTTTACAACCATGTCGCTTATCAACAGAGTTGCCAGTACACCAGGACCAGTTCTGCCAGGAGCATATAGTGCTGAAATGGAAACTCTCTTGAGCAGGGTTTCTCAACCAGGGTTCCATGGAACCCTAGGGTTCCACAAGAGGTCACTAGGGGTTCCCTGGGAGATCACGATTTATTTTAAAAATTATTTCAAATTTGGGCAACTTCACATTAAAAAGGTAAGTTTCATTCTTTATTTTTAGTTTAAGAACACTGTTAATGCATATATACAGTACAGGCTTAAACATGAAACGAATATAATAATTTTGTAACTTCTGGCCTATATTTGAGCCTGAATGTGCAGGGGTTCCCCGAGGCCTGAACAATATTTCAAGGGTTCCTCCAGGGTCAAAAGGTTGAGAGAGGCTGCTGTTGAGGCAAGAAGGCACTATATAACAGAAGTCTGCTACTTACAATGACCTCTTCAAACCTCTCTGTGAGGGTTATTGGGTGTAGACAAGGCCTCACCTCCTTGATTTCTGGAAGCACAAGATTTTCTCCAACAGCAACCACACTAGACTGAACTATGCACAGAGCTTGAGTTTATGAGTAATGAATGCACTTCTGCTTCGTTTTTCCTGGGACATTTCAGTAATCTTTGTCCAGATCAGATAGCTACCACCAGGGCTTTCCAAAGTTTTTCCCGCGGCGACACACCAACCGGAAGTGCGGAAGCACGCAAAAACCCGGAAGCGCTGCTGCCGCTTTCGGGTTTTGTGCGCTGCAGTTGGTGTGTCGCTGCGGGAAAACCCGGAAGCGCTGATGATGATCAGCGCTTCCGGGTTGTGTGGCGACACACCAGACTGTGTGTGGCGACACACTTTTGTGTCACGACACACAGTTTGGAAAGCTCTGGCTACCACTATTTTTGAGTAAGTTTTTCTACTTTTAAGATGTGTATAAAATGAAATGGGAAAATAATCAAGTATTATTTTCTCCATCGGGCATGGTGGCTCAGTGGGTAAGACACCAGGCTTGTCGATCGGAAGATCGCAAGTTCGGAGGTTCGAATCCCTAGTCCCACGTGACGGAGTGAGCTCCCGCACTAGCCCCAGCTCTTGCTAACTTAGCAATTCGAAAGCATGCAAATGAAAGTAGATTAATAGGTACCACTTTGGTGGGAAGGTAACAGCATTCCACATGTGTCATGCCAGCCACATGACCGTGGAAGCGTCTTCGGACAACGCTGGCTCTTCGGCTAACAAACGGAGATGAGCACCGGCCCCTAGAGTCAGACACGACTGCACAAATGTGCGGGGGGAACCTTTACCTTTACCTATTTTCTCCATCACAGGCCTTTAGGAAAAAGATGTGATACAGTTGTTAAATATACAAGAATCCTGCCAGAAAAAAATGGCAGTTTATTTACTATCAGCATCCACATTATAATTTGGAAAGTAGCATAAAGTGCTATCTTCCTGAATATCATCAATTTTGGGCATAAATGTAACATTTTGAATATGTTATTGATATAACAAATCATAAAAATCATAAATAACAAATATGTTATTGATGTAACAATATGTAACAAATGTCAAAGGCTCTTACAATCTATAAATATACCTCTTAATTTTCAGCATTATTAAAATATTCATAGTAAGCAGGAGATATTAAATTATTTTAACAGGATTTTAAAACTATGTGACATTTTCCTAAAGCACTTTGGTTATTTTTTTCTCACCATTCTAAATTATCAATGAACTTATGAACATGAATAAAGCATTATCGTTTCCTCAAATATATCGTCATGTAAGCATCTGCATGATTGCATCCAAATTATTTTTTGCAGTGTTTTTCTTGATCTGCATGGTATTTAAGGAAATACCATCAAGGAAAAATTGATACTGTACATACATTATGTGATGTTTAACCAATATGCAAATACACTCACATGCTCCAAATATGACTTTTATTAGTGTTTCATCAGTGTATTAGAAAGACCAAGGAAAAATGAAATTAAATGGAAGAAACTAAACGCTCTAGCAAACGGCAACACCCCCCCCCCATCTCAGAATTAATTTTAGTATGGTTAGCAGAACCATTTGTCAAGGTTCATACCAGGCATGGCTATAAAACTCACTGGATTCAAATTGCTCATTGTACACAAGCCTTCAAGGGGCGTGGTGGCTCAGCGGGTAAGAAGCCAGGCTTGTCGATCGGAAGATCGCAAGTTCAGAGGTTCGAATCCCTAGCCCTGTGTGCGGAGTGAGCTCCCGCACTAGCTCCAGCTCTTGCCAACCTAGCAATTCGAAAGCATGCAAATGCAAGTAGATGAATAGGTACCACTTCGGTGGGTAGGTAACAGCGTTCCGCGCGCGTCATGCGGCCACATGACCGTGGAAGCGTCTTCGGACAACGCTGGCTCTTCGGCTAACAAACAGAGATGAGCACCGGCCCCTAGAGTCGGACACGACTGCACAAATGTGCGGGGGGAACCTTTACCTTTACCTTTTTACACAAGCCTTCATATGAGCAACTGCTCAAATATCAGGCCAATGTATCAATATTTCTAGCTGGGGTCAGCTAATATGTCCCATGTGGAGCAACTAGTATGGCCCCACTGCTTATTGTTTCCACAAGTTCAATTTCGAATGATAATGCAGTTGTTTCTAACACATTGTAGAAAACGATGTGGAAAGAAATCATGTTGACTTAAAGCCTACTGAAGAGATGAAACTTACATCTCTTCCAAAGCAAGAAGTTGTCTTAAATGTAGGGATGAGTGACGTGGCCTTGGATTCACATTTGCCTTCAACTTAATTTCGAGTAGCCAATTACAGGCCCTTGTAAGAGCAAGTTATCACTTAACCAGCAGCCCTCTGCATAAGGAGAAAGAGGAGATGTTGGAAATGTGGCACCAAGTACTTTTGGCTCTGGTCCTGCCTATTGTTCCTTGCAGCTCCACACTTCATTAGAATGTAGTCCTTAACAGATTACTGCTGAAGGGAAGTGGTCCTCAAAAGAAAAAGGGGCTCATCCTTTCTGGGAAGGGGCAATGTTTGCCTCTGCCCAGATGTGCTGCAAAGAAAAGTTATGGACAGTCAGGCCTTCCTTACTAGATCAAGTAATATGTGAGCTTATACGTGAAGAAATGATTCATAAGTTATATACAAACAGTAGCAGCAGCAGTGGTATTTATCATGCCCTTATTTATTTATTTTTTATTTATTGTTCAATTTATATCACCGCCCATCTCCCCCCACAAGGGGACTCTGGGCGGTTTACAGCAAAATTGATTAATTAAAAGCATATAAAATACAATACATCATTCCAATTTAATTATAGCTAAGCAGATTGCCAACACAGAAACAGCAGTTAATACTGTAATAATTATAACATCATAATACAGAATAAAGACCCTCTCAATTAAAATTCTCATGATGCAAAATAGTATCAACATCTTCACATTCAAATTTTTCAAAAATCTTACAGGGCCATGAAGAAAGAAGCATTTTTAGTGCTTTTTTAACTTAAACAATTTAATTCCAATTCTGGTGGGAGTTTATTCCAAAGAACCAGAGCCAGGTGAGATGGCTTTAAATCATGATATGATGATTCTAGTATGTGGAATAACCAGCCTGGCCCAATAATCAGATCAAATGCACATGAGTTCCCACAAGTCTTTCAGAAAACAGGGTATGGCCATAAACCAGGAATGATGCATCAACACCACGAACTTATACTGGTATTTTTCCTGAATTCCCAACTAATGCAATGATTGGTGATAAAATGTGGGAGGGGTAAAGTACAGATGATTCAGAATGTATGACTTGCTGCATTCTGGGCATAGACCAAGGGACAGAGTGAGGTCTTGACTACCCTTGCCAACAGGCTGCTATGGTAAATTAAGTATGAGGGCATAACAGGGCATGAACGGATGGATGTTGGGAACATTCTTTAAACAGACATTGCACATTTTAACAAGTTTTTGCATGAAAGTCTTTAAAGACAGCTGTTATCAATTTGGACTCACAACCTGTTTCTCACAACCAGTGAGGCTCACAAACCAAAGTGAGAAACAGGAACAGGTGGGATGAGAAGATCATGATGGAATACAATAAACTCTGTCTCTTTTGTGGTCTATGTATGTAATGGTGTGTGAGAAAGACCTTGAGAGATAGGGCGAAGAGATGCTGCCTAGGGAATGGTCAAATAAGAGAGGGAATAGCCCACAGCTACATAATGGGTGGAGAAAGAGGCTCAGAAGGGACCCTTCCTAACTTCTCAGACTGTAAAGGGGTCAGCGGGAGATTTGTGCTTTCAGACTTGCAAGATTCTGTTATTGTAAGGCTACATCGAAGTAGAATTAGCTCATCTGGTCGTGTTTCCTGTCTGGTTCACCTGGGAAGACTGACGATGTAGGACAGTAGGAACACATCCAGTAAAAAATCCTGCCTAGATAGTTTGAAAGAGGTGCTGATACCATATAATTCAAAATGAGTAAGTCTAAAAATCATCATGTGAACTGGGAAGATGAAATTAGAGAGCCTGGCAAAAGAGTATATAAAGAGAATAATAAGGGACCTACAGTACTACTGAGCCCTGAGGAACTGGTAGTGATAATGGCGAAGACTGAGAAATGGAACCACTCCACAAAACTGAGAATGCCCTGCAAGATATAACATATTGAAACCACTTAAGTGGCATACCTGCAGTGCCAAGGGAACTCAACTGTGGCAATAATATTTGAGAAATGGTCTTTAAATTATACTCAACAGGACTACAACAATGTCAAAGGACCTGTTCTCTATTTAATTTAAGTAGCTATTTCCTTCTCAATGTTACCATATTTCATTTGGTTTCCATTCAAGTTTCTGTCCCCCTCGCTAGTTTCTGTGGTCACTCTTGATTTTCACTGGGTCATTTGGGAGCTCTCCTTACAGTTTGTTGTACCATATTTTTTGTTTGAATTTCTACATTGCCACCTTCTGCCGGTGGCAAGACCCCCTTAAAGATGCCCATGCTCTCAAAGTCTTATTTATCTGGCATGCCGGAGAGGGCATTTTCTTGTGCTGCTCCTAAATTATGACAGCATGTCACAGCTATGAAGCCAGCATGAAAGTACTTTCCATTTCAGAAAGATAGTCAAGGTCTTTCTTTTCAACCTTTAACTAATAATAATGTTAGTTTTTCTAAACTGGTTTTTAATCATTTGTATTGTAGTTTAGATTGTTAACTGCCAAGTGTAGTATGGCAGAAAGAGAAATTCAAATTGAATTAATAATAAACCAACATGTAAGACAATAGGGTATATGTGAGAGAAAAACTATATTCATATAAGTTATATCATTTGACTGATTTGCTATGAGCAAAACTCCAGCTGCACAGCCAAAACCCATTTCAAAATGTGACAACTAACAACCAGTAGAGTTAAGGAATGGGATTTTGAAATCTGTTGCTTTTCTTCTAGATATCTAGAAGGATTTTGATGATGTTTTCCTTAATATGAGATTTCCTTCTTTCTGGGTTTTGAGTATTCTGCAAGCTAAATGTCTTTTCTTGCAAAGCCTTCCAGCTGTGTGAATGTTTTATTATCTTGCAGTCATTGCTTACCTAATTGTCTCTTGAAATTAACTCTTTGAACATAGATATCTTTATTTCCCCAACTAATTATCTTCTGTCCACATGGTCCCTAAGAATAAAGCATGCTATAATTTACTCTGCCGAAAACTGTGCATTTTAATTGGACCTTTAATGGCATGGGAAACATAAGCATGCCTAAAAATCAATATGACTGTGATGTCAGCATTCATTGATCACTAGGTAGCATCTGTATTAAAGATCCTGCACATTATTGCTCAAGATAGGATTCCTTTATGTTTTAACTAAAATGCATGTGGGTTTTTGCACATGCTTTGTATATACAGTAGGAGAGAAACTACAATAGGAGAACCATCTGTGTCATCTCTGTTGTAAAAGGTATTGGTGTGCTTCCTCCAAGACCTCGGAAGAAGCTAGAAGGGATCAGCCTATTCAGCTATGTAATAGGACTCTGTCCTTGAACACAGGAAGCTAGCTGTCTTGTAAGGAGCCAGATTATTGGTCTATCACACAGCTTTCCAAACTGTGTGTCACGACACAAAAGTGTGTCACCTGCGGGGCCCAGGTGTGTCATGTCAAAAACCCGGAAGTGCTGATGGTGTGCTGCAGCCGCATGCAGCAGCGGCAGGCCATCAGCGCTTCCGGGTCTTCACACGGCACACGAGGACACCGCCACCACTGCGGCGCGCAAAAACCGAAAGCGGCGGCGCTTCCGGGTTTTCTCATGCGCCGCCGTTGGTGTGTCACCGCGGGAAAACTTTGGAAAGCCCTGGTCTATCAGCTGAGTATTGTTGGCACTACCTGCCAGTGACTACTTAGGATTTCAGGCTGGGATTTTCAAGCCCTTTCTGGAGATGCTAGAGATTGAACTTGCCACTTTCTGCATCCAAAGCATATGCTCTGCCAGGGAGTTATGGCCTATCCCTTCCATCATTGGCAGGCATACTGTGCTTTCCATTGATCAGCATTTGTGGCAGATGGGATCTAAACCAATTAGCAGTCAATTGTTGGAGATTGGATTTGATTGATAGAACCTTGTAATATGTAGCTTGAAGCTATCCAATGTTCAAATGCAGAAATCTGAAATATTGTTTGCATTCACGGGGCGGGGGTGGGGGCGATCCAAAAAAGAAAACTAATCTGTTTAGCAGAACATATCCCTATGAACAGAAAGGAAACCATTACAGGCATATTTTGAGTGCATTTGGAAATAAGGAATATAGATGTTGATGATTAATAGGATGGGCAAAAGTATATGAAATTAAAACTCAGGGGACATGTAGTTTTGAGATTATTTGAAAGAGAGAAGAAAAAAAATCAGACTCAAAATTTTGGAATAAGAATAGGTTGCCTAGTTTTCTTAGTTCTAACAAAATGAATTATTGCTATCCCTTTGCTTTATACTATTTTGCTTTCTGTTTGGAAGAAAAATGACAGCAGTACTAAATAAAATGAAAGAAATTACACCCTCTGAACACCCAATATCCGAACTAAATGAAGTAATTGAATACATCATGCAATGAACAGTGTGTCCTCTTTTCTGACACTGCACAATATATATTTTTAGTGTGTTTCCTTTCAATAGTGCTAGCAATTAGGAAGTGTTTGCCCAGGACATGCATGTTCAAGATTCCTAATAATTTATTATGCCAAATTTGATAAATGGCTGATCACATCACTTGCGTTGTTTATCATGGCACTACTGAAGCAGAATAACACGCTAAGTTAATTTGAAACAACCAGACACATTGATTTGGATGACAACTGCTAACAACAAATGCTTTAGGCTATGTGACATTAACATGTGTTCAGCCATTTTTTTTAAAAAATAGTAATTGTTGAATGAGCACCCTTTTATCCTAGCTTATGGGAATGGACATAGAAATACCACAATAAAAGTTGCAAAATACTTAGTACTAACCTATTGGTATGGCATTGCATCAACATGCTGTTTGATTTTCTGTATACTGTACTGGCAACCAGTGACATCTGGGGGAAGTGGGATCAAAATTGGCAAGATGGTGAATGGAGCATTGTGATGCAAACCCACCCCTTTTGTACATTAATGGACACACAGAAGGGGCAGGGTTTCTATTGTGATGCTCCATCTACCTTGCACACCCCACCCCTCGCAGATGCCACTGTTAGCAACAACCTAATATTTGCAAGATACTTTTATTCCATATGTGATAATTTAATCATTTATATCAGTTGTCTTAATCTATGAGTAAGGAGTGATTGGAAACATGGTCCACAGGATGCATGTAGTCCCCCAACATCCCATCTTCAGCCCCCTGAGATTGGGCCAGAAAAAGTTGACAGCAAAATGGCTGATTTTTCAGCTATATAGTCTTCCAAAATAAGGGTGGAAATGAGAGTGGTAGGCAAACTGCTCCAATTTCTATCTTTAACATCCCCCCCATTGCCCCAAATTTTTACAACTGAAATTTAGCTGCTTTGCTGCTGTGATTTTTTGCAGTTTTGGGGTGGGTTGGATGACTTTTTAAGGTAGAAATGGGGGTGAGCTTACCTTTCAGAAGGTTCCTGCTGCCATTCCTACCCATTCCCCCCAAAGCACCAAAAACCAACCAACTCACCCACCAAGCCCACCAAGCCGAAAAGCAATCAGCCCCATCCTTCTTGTGATATCACTACTTTTCTGGTGGTATTACATATGGTTTTCCAGCTTGGTGGGAGACCAGTTGCATTTTTTACTTCTCAGAAAGTTGCCACCTGTCGAACAGAGAGCTCTAATTGTTTTTACAGTACTTTAAAGGCTCTTCAAATCTAATTTGGGAATTAGACCTCGATCTCCCATCTTCCCTTTCATGCTGCATGCATTTTCTCATCCTTTGTGAGGGAATAACTGTAGATTTGCTGTGACATAAATGAAGCACATTTGGAGAAGATTTTTTTTTTCAAAGCCACTTTGGATGATTACTTGTGCATTGGATTCAGTAGTTTGTTTTTTGTTTTTTGCCAAATCTATGTTAGAATTATTTCTCAGTAACAGCAACTAGTTCTAATACTGCTGCATATACAGCACTTAATTTTAAATTAATTTGAAAACCCAAACCCAGTTTGGTCTAGTGGTTAAGGCAATGGGCTAGTAACCAGGAGTCTGTGAGTTCTAGTCCCGCCTTAGGCATGGAAGCCAGCTGGGTGACCTTGGGCCAGTCCCTCTCTCTCAGCCCAACTCACCTCACAGGGTGGTTGTTGTGGGGAAAATAGGAGGAGGAAGGAGTAATAGGTATGTTCGCCGCCTTGAGTTATTTATAAAAATAATAAAGGCGGGATAGAAAATAAAAATAATAAAAAAATAATACATTTCTGCAGATGAACTCTCTAGACCAGAGGATTATGCCAACTACCACCTAGTCATGGCATAGGGCCTGGTAATCGGAGGGACCATCTGTCTCCTGTGGTTGCTGTCTGTCCTGTATGATCTAGCAGACTCGCTCTGCTTCTCATCAATTAAAGAATGCCAACTTATGGGGCCAGGAAGCAGCACCTGCCCTCTGGAATGATCTCCCTCAGAGATTCATACGGTCCCCACCATGCCTTTATTTAAGCAAGCCCTTAAAACCTGGCTCTTTCACCAGACCTTGGGCGAAAGTAGAGCCCCTGTGGAGATGACTGGTCTGTGGGAAGTAGCAATATTTTCCAAATGTCTGCTTTCTTATTTTGCTTTGATACAATTTTATATTGTTTTTGTCATTTTCTTGAAGTTATATTGTGTGCCACCCAAAGTTGTAATGGAGTTGGGGGGCCTATAAATTCACAAATCGTCACAAATCCCTAACAGACTCCCTTTGTCTTTCAGACCTAGTTGAGCAGTACAAACATCTGGGAAGGTACTGCTGTGGTATTTTGTGGTTACTCACCGGTGTAAACATTCTCTGTGATGACATATTTATTCTGAAAGTCCTTCACCACTGTAAATCATCTAAAAGAGAGGTTTTCTTCAAGTCAAGTTTGACTTGGGACTTAATGGACACATCCAGATAATATTCTTGACAACAATATGTCATATAAATTGAATAAATAAAATAAATAAAATAAATAAATATGAAAGTAGCTTGCTTTTGGCTTCCTCTGGGATGAAGCCTACACCTTGGTATTCCCTGGTAGTTTCCTATCCAAATATTTAAAAGGCCCAGTTCTGCTTAGCTTCCCAAGCCAAAGTTGATCAGGTGCCACTTGCACGTTTTATTATATCTTTTAGGTACCTCTTGAAGATCTTTATCTTCACCGAGGCCTTCCCTGTATGAATATTGGATGGATTCTGTTTGGTTAGTTTACCTCCCTTCTGCATATCTTTTTGATAAATATATTTTGTAAAATATTGTTTTAATTTATTGTTTTATTAGTGTATTTTAATTTTTTATTATAATTTTTATTGCATTCTACACAGTAGGTTTTGATGCTCAAACGCAAGCATCTTGGGGGAAATTTATTTTTATTGCCATGGAAATTTTTAAAAAGATGAATTCTCATCAATAATTCTGATAATCTATGCAGTTATTTTTACAACATTAGGTGCAATATACATTACTGTAATGTTTATAGCTGGATATTGCGAGAAATATGGCATACAAAAAGCACAATTTATTTTTGGTAACTACTTGGTAAAATGTTTCTATAATATACTGTATAGTATATCTATATATAATTTAAAAAATCCAATCTAAAGTAAGAAATATGCAGTCTCATATATAAACCATTGCTATACTTATAACTGAATCCTTATTAGTTAGTCATATTGAATTGCCACTGAAATCCATTACTTTGTTTTCATTGGAGTCTAAATGTGACTAACTTAGCCTGGATCCAACCCAATGAAAAGAAAAATGAACCTGGAGTTACATGAAAATCAGACAGGGGCAGAATTCCCTCAGTTTGTTGTGAATCAATTTTCAAGTTTTTTAGTTTCACTTTGTCCCTGACAAATAGCTAAGTGGGAATTTACCAGGTTGTTTGAGTGATGTATCTTTACCTTCTAGTTTTGTTTCCCTCATTTTACATGCAAGGATTCCACAATTCTTGTATATAATATATAGTTCTATATATAATATGACAGCTGTAATGTAGCTTTAAGGTCAAGCATACACAATTTTTGACATTTCCTAAATTGCTTGCAGGCAGTATTTCTGTGATCTTATTATGGTTTAGAAATAAGCAATCCTCTTTGGAGATCTGAAATATTTGAAATTGGCCACCATGTTGTACTTTCACACCTTCTTCCATTTCCAGCCCCAGGTTGAACACTGCTCATTCTTTCAGTTTATCTTCACAGGAGCATAACTCCCCACCCTCAGCCTTCCTTTCACCAAGGCCACTTTGCACTCTCACCAAAGATGGGGGTGGGCTCACCTTCTCCCACCATTCTCTGTATTACACTCAGAAAAAGAAGAGCTTTCCACCTCTCTCACAACTAACCAGTCTCTTGCCAGATGCATTTCCTGGGGGACAAAGGGGCTGTTGCTATAATTACAAGGTTGAGGTTCCTTTACCTCCCCCAAGAATTGCTTCAGAGCACATTGGCTATTATGTAAAGGTAAAGGTAAAGGTTCCCCCTGCACATTTGTGCAGTCGTTTCCGACTCTAGGGGCCGGTGCTCATCTCCGTTTGTTAGCTGAAGAGCCAGCGTTGTCCGAAGATGCTTCCACGGTCATGTGGCCGCATGACGCATGTGGAATGCTGTTACCTACCCACCGAAGTGGTACCTATTAATCTACTTGCATTTGCATGCTTTCGAATTGCTAGGTTGGCAAGAGCTGGAGCTAGTGCGGGAGCTCACTCCGCACGCAGGGCTAGGGATTCGAACCTCCGAACTTGTGATCTTCTGATCGACAAGCCTGGCGTCTTACCCGCTGAGCCACCATGCCCCTGACTATTATGACTGATTATGTAAACAATTGATGCCAAATGGTGGCACCACTACTCCCACAAAAGCTCACAACCAAGTCTGATCCACCTCTTCAGTAAAGATGGTGGCAAACTTCTTCAGGTGTTGTCCTCTCTCTCCCAACAATGGCAGCAATGAAGAAAGTTGCAGCTTTCCTCTTACTCCTTTCTACTGCTCATCCAAATTGCTCTACCTCCATCTTTTATCTTGATCCACTTGAATTTTTGTCCCAATTGAATCTTTTCCCAAACGTTCTTGCCATTTCTCTGATCTCATTAAACAGTAGTGCTCGCTCTCTCTCCTTTAACTACTGTTAAAAAGTTGGAGAAGTTCTCAGTTGATAACATTCTGGGCTGTCAGGAAGGACAAAAATGTCCCTGTGATAACCTTGGTCTATTTATTACTGAATGAAAGCAGATCCTGACCAGTTTTTAGCTCCATTTATATTGTGAAAATATGGAACTTATTAGTGAGTGTTTATGATGGACAAGCACAAATTCTCTTATTTACCATTGAAGCCCCATATGGTTTGGTATCAAATATTTGCATGAACATGCCTTCCTAGATTAACTTCTCAGTATCTTAAGATCTGCCAAGTTCTTTCTCCAGGCATATCTTTTACTGAAGGGGAAGGTGGGTAGGTAGGTAGGTAGGTAGGTAGAATTTTCTCACCACTGGTCCTTCAGCTGTTGAAATTGCTTATATTGCAGTCCTTTTGACATTAAATAAAAATGCTATTTCCTAAACTATTGAAGTTGGGTTTTTTTAATTTTAGTGTTTTGCTAAGGATTTTCTCTGCTCTTTTTTATTTTTTTTATAACAATTATTATTATTATTATTATTATTATTATTATTATTATTATTTGTCTTATTTATACCCCGCCTATCCCCTCCCTACTGGAGGACTCTAGGCGGCTTACAACATTACATATCAATTATCCAATTATACATCATCATTACAATTTTTACCGCGCGATAGGGAGAGAGGAAGGGAACCGGCTCTTCAGCTGCAGGCATTGGACTGCATGTCCCAGAATGCCTCGCTCTGCGCCTGCTGCTGACGTCCAGGAAGCTGGTATTTCCGGATCTGTCGTCCTCCGCCATCATCACCGCGCTCCAGATCTTTCTTGGATCGAGGACGACCCTCCGATGGACGCCCGCAAATTGCCCCACGTGAGTGGTACCCATTTATCTACTTGCTATATTAGCTTTCGAATCACTGGGTTGGCAGAGAGCTAGGGCTAGTGATGAGAGCTCACCTCGTCACGCGGTTTCGAACTGCCAACCTTATGGTCGGCAGTCTAACGGCTCAGTGGTTTAACCCGCTGAGCCACCGCGCCCCTACCTAATTGTTGGTACATTGTCTTAGAATCCAGTTTCAATGAAGTACTATTAAATGTATGAAATCAATAAATTTCCAGGACACTTCTACACATTAGTATCCAGTCTGTATCTACCTCCAACTCCAATATCCCACAAATGAATCTCGAGCTGACTTTCAGTCATCCTCATTTTACTGCTGGCTTGAATGACTGCAAACAGCCCAGGGACACCATGACTCAATCTGCTCTCATTCCAGCTGACCAACAGGAGACTGCAAAAGGGGAGGGGGAATTCAAAAAGTATCCTGTGCCCTGAAGTGCCACAGCTTCTGGAGTAAAAATAATTTTAAAATCTTCATATCCTTATCGTACCACTACACCAGTGTTTCTAAACCTTGGCAACTTGAAGATGTGTGGCCTTTAATGTGAAGTTGCCCAAATTTGAAATAATTTTTTAAATAAATTGTGATTTCCCAGGGAACCCCTGGTGACCTCTTGCGGAACCCTAGGGTTCCATGGAACCCTGCTTGAGAAACCCTGATCTAGGGATATACTGTACCCTGATTTTCCTGCCCCTGCTCTACTTAATTGAGAATTCTCTGTGGAAGAGAGAAATCTTGTAGTCTGATAATATTTATCAACAGTTTTATATGAATAATATAATTTTTTGTTCTTAAATGTCTACCCTGCCTTTGAGTGTAATGTTTTTTAAAAACATAGTCTATTACATCATTTTTGGGATGGGCATCTTTATGGATTCCTTTCAGAGGACATAAAAAATACTTCTTCTTCTTCCTCCTCCTCCTCCTCCTCCTCCTCCTCCTCCTCCTCCTCCTCCTCCTCCTCCTCCTCCTCCTCCTCTCATTTTCCTGCTATTTTCGCAGGGTCTGCTTTTTGGATCTTGAAACACCACTTTCAGAGGACATAAATTAAAGGCTTTAAATAATTTTATGAAGAATTAGATTTGTTTTTATACTTGTGAGTTAATCTTTATTATTATTATGCTTAATCAATTGTAATATCTTAAAATAACCAGTGATTTTGCATATATGGGAGTTGATGCCATTATCATCTGATAATGAATGCTTGATAGAAACTCTTCTCTCTGCTATGATGCGGGAATGATTATCTGGATACTCTTATAGTACAATTACAAGCATATAAAAACTTTGTGTAAGAAAGAATATATATTTTATGTAGCTTCCATTAATGATGCATATGTTCTCATTTCATCTATAGGGGATATTAAAGAACCCTGCCAAAAATGTTTTGCAACAGTTGTTTCAGCCATTGCTTGCAAAAGTAGGGCTCACATGGGATTCCTTCTGCACACAGTGACGTGGAATACTCCAAGGATTCGCTGACAGCCTGGCCACATATATTTGAAAAAGCTGCTCTAGATTTAGTTGCATTTATTCAGTTACCTGGCATCAAGTGAAAGAAAGGATAGATGAACAAATTCATAACTGCCCAGAGTCTACTGTCGTGGAGATGGGCGGTGATAAATTCGAATAATAAAATAAATAAAGATAAATATACAAATTTGACAAGATGTGGACTGAAGCCCTCTCTGTTTAACTTATTTGGTCAAACTAAGAGTGCTCGATGTGCCTGCTGTTTGCTAAATCACTGGCTCTTTCCTTTTCCTAACATCTGGTGAGTATTCATTGGTAAGAGATAAAGTTACAGTGTAGGGATCCTGGATCCTTACCCCCAAGAAAATGACTGTAAGCCTCTCAGAGGCCTTAGGAAAAGCTGAATAGAAATCAAAATGATCAATAATAAACTGATCTATTTCAATTTCTTTCATCTCTATCTTAGCTCTTTAAACTGACTTTTGCATGTTGAGTCATGTATATATTTGTGAAATGAATTTTCTAATTATTTTCATTTGCACATATTTATTATATTTGAATGTCTCTATTCTTCCAGAAAGGTGAAAGAGACAGACGGAGTTTTCTCTATTCCAGGTTATTCTTACAACATATCAGTGAGATAAGCAAGCCTAAGATTAAGCAACTGTGCAAAGGCCATACCTTTGCTGGGCTCACACATCACACACATCACAAGGGTGAGCAATATTGTAGTCACCACTGCACAACCTTTCATGATGGCCTGGCTGCCACCAGAAAAAAAAGTAGTGACATTTCAGAAGATCCTGCAAAAGGCTAGCAAAATCTTTCAAGTTTAGTGTTCTCATATGGGATTCCATGAAATTTTGTTGAAATGGGATAGCCAGGATCAGGCAGTTGTCTTAGTATCTGTAAAGGCTGCCAATCTCTGTGTTAAGCCGTATTGTGTTGTGTTGTGTTGTATTGTATTGTATTTATTGTATTGCTCTCAAATGCCTCACATGCTTCTGATGACTCTGGGTTGCAAACAGTGTAAAATATCAATATAAAAAATAATTCATAAATAACACCCTACTAAAAAATCACCACAGCAATCCCCAAGCTAAAACTAACAGCAAAACATAATCATTTGTTTGGTTATGGCTTAGCATTTGTTAGAACCCATAGATTGTAGCTTCTTCAACACGTTGATTAAAAACAAACCATGGATTGTCCCAGCATGAAAAGTCAGTCAATGAACTTAAAAAAAATTTTTTTTTTGAAGTCCAGACTAAGCCCCATCTAGGGTGATTATCTTTTCCTGTTAGCACCTTGGAAGGTTTCAACAAGCTTTAATATTGAGTGCATAGTATTTGCAAATAAAAGATTACATTAATCATTAATGACAGAGTTTTATGGCATATATGGCCTTGAGTTCCATTACCTGGTATGGAATACATTGATTCTAGACAAAATCAATTTAAGAAAAAATGACTCCTTTAGCCATATAAATTATCTGTAGTCAACTTTTATAAATAAAGCATGTTCAGGTCTTTAGATAAAGCATGTTGGTTTCTGTTGTTTTTGCTGATGTTTATACCCAAATTATCTCTTCCTTTTTATTTCTGATCTCAACATTACCACATGGACCAATCATCAACAGAAATGGTAATGTTCTGCTGACAAAGACTGTCAGTACAGGACATTATTTGGACTTCATTCTTGAGTCTTCCAAGTAAGAAATGGGATGGCAATAAGGTGAAATATAGTGGAAGACATATTAATTTTATTTCTGATAAGATAAGGATACTGTTGTTATCTAAGACATATTACTTTGAAAGCTGCTGATCTTAATATCTCAAAGGTCTTTCTAAAGCCATCACAGTACTTTCTAATTTTATTACATACCAAAAGCATTTTATGTACCCTTTTAACTGAGCCACACTTGAAATATTATTTAATGGAGAGTCAAGCCCTGGGTTAACACTCAGATGTTAGAAAATGTCAAGATACCTACATTAGCTCTTTCACTTTCTGTGTATTCAAGATGTAACCCTCTACAAAATTTAATTGTTGTTGCTTTTTTTAAAAAAAACACCCATACACATCTATAAGCACACATTTTGCTATTCATGGGATGGAATTATTTAAGAGATCTGTCAATACAAGTACCTGTAAATCTTGCAGTCCAGATATGGTGTGACAAAAGTGCACACCATATTTGGACTGCAAGAATCCAGACACACATGAGATGACTGCAAAAGAGTAGTTTTCTGTAACTTTCTAGTGGTCAGTCTGGATTTCTGCAGACCAGATATGGTACCCCTATTGGATCATAGCTATTTTAGAATCCCATATGTTTAGAGATGAGGGCATTTTCACATGGCGTGATTTTCCACCTCTCCCTTCTTCCAGGCCAACTTTAGGCAAGCTTCCATTGTCTTTGCTTCTGAAGCCCATTTAGCAGTCTGTTAGAACTACTGAAATGGAGCAGAGCAGCTAAACTCATGTACAGAAAAAGAATATTGTTTAAAAACAGAGCCCATGAGCATATTAGAGAGATCCAGGTTAGTCTTACACCTTTAGCCCACCTTAGCATAAAGAAACATGCACTTAGACATGGCAGATATGAAAAGTAAGTACAAAAGAGTCCTTGCGTTTATTCATTGCAGGTACAGAATTTTTGGTAGATAAATGATGTTCCATTTCTTCTTTGTGTTCCCTAAACTTAGTTAACTCTTGCCCCTCATTGCTGGCAAGAGATGCATATAGAAAGGGGGAAAAATCTCCTAGGCATATCTTGGCCTAGGATGGAGCAGCACACAGCCGTGTGCTTTGCTCCCAGTTGAAGGAGGAGAGAGAGAGAGGAAGTGGGAGTGGCCACAACCAGCTTCCTCAAAAGCATGGAGAGTTTGCATGCTAGAGCAACCATCCATATGCTGATGAGGCATGTTGGATTTGCCAGGATCTCCAACAACTTCTGCCTGCCTCAGAATGTTGAGAACAGAGGATTTCATGAGCCAAATTGTACTCCCTTCAGCTAGCTAATAAGATACTGTAGAAAATGAGATTCAAGCTGCTTCCCACCCCGTGAACTATCACAGCTCCTGGAGTGACAAAAATGTCCCATTCCACACACACATACTGTACATATACACAATAACATCAATTGCTAGCCTATCATCTTCCACATTTGCATTACATGATGTGTGCATTTGTTTGGCTGTTTGCAAAACAGAACAAGACAAAACAGAACCCCTGTTGTCAGGGTATCATTCCTCATATCCCCCTTTAAACAGTGACTGGGATTTGGAAGTCTAGCAAGGTGGCATTTTTTCAGCCAGATGACTTTCACTTTTACTTTAGCCATGGTTGTAGATTACAGTGGAGAACCTCTATGCATGGACATCCATGAAGGGACATGGGGGGGGGGGGCAAATGACAAAACATGCTGGACAGTGTTATCATGAAAATGCTATGACTTACTTTATGTACTTACAGTAAGTCAGAGGTCAGAATATACATCTATAATAGGAGCATTTGCATGATCAATAGACATGTGTTGTCATTGTGGTTTGCTGTGGGCACTCCTGCCTCTGTGTGAATGGAGAATAATGAGCTTAGAAGTGAATTGAAGCAACAGTTTGTTAGATGCTACCTATGTATGTAGGAAAAACCAAACTAGGCAACTTTGTTTATAGGATTAATTAAACTGACTAAAAGGATTAAGACTGGATTCACTTAAAAATGCTGCTTATATAAGCAGGGGAAATCAAACTGGGTAAACTGATTTGAAGGATTAAGATTAAGAACATGTTCCCTGGTAGAGTAGCTAGTTTTCCTTCTATACAGTGTAACTGTGTATTGCAGTAGGCTCTGAGCAACAGCTTGCTGGTGCCCAGAAACTGGGAGGCATGAGGCAAGAGCAAAGCCAGTGCTGCCCACAAACACAAGGATTTGCAAAAGGACATTCAGAAATAAAAATGTTTGTGCCAATTAGGGATGGTGTATGGATTCACTGAATTAGAAGGTTTAACAGAAGATAACCAGTCCTGGCAACTGGGATTTACTTTGGATTTGAAGAGAAATAAAAATGTTCATTGTTCTAAAACATACTCACCTTACTGGTTGTCTTTTCATCTCCTTACATTCATGATAAGGAAATACAGCAACTCATATGGCACCCTGTAGAGACGACCAACATGGCATGCTGGCAGCCCTGAGTGTGCTACGCAAACAGCCCGGTGTATTCCCCATTGTGGGCCTGCTTGTAATCCCTTCCTTTTCTCTCCAACCTCTCTGTTGGGGGTACACATGCCTTACTGGAGGGCTGCCTTTCTCCCCTAATGTCTGCCCATCCTGTGCATTTTGACAGGGTTCACTTGCTCTGGGTCCCTTCAATTAAGCAATGTCATCTAGTGGGCCTTCTCTGTTGCAGTACCTACCCTTTGAAACAATATCCCACAGAGGTTCACAAGGCTCCCACTTTAAAAGTTCTTTAAAAACGTGGCTTTTCCTGTAAGCCTTGGGTTAGATGGATGGATGGGCTCAGGAAGTTGTGAGGAATATAGATGGAGGGTTTTAAATCAATCAATCAATCAATCAATCAATCAATCAATTTGCCTGGATTATGCAAATTATGTAATGTCCATCATTTGTGCAATGACATTGTGACTCACGTGTCATCATTGAGATTTCTACCAGATGCCTACGATAGTTTGGAGCAAGGAATAGTTGGAAGGATTTTATAGAATAATACAGTGACTTAGTGAGGGGCGTGGTGGCTCAGCGGATAAGACGCCAGGCTTGTCGATCGGAAGTTCGGAGGTTCGAATCCCTAGCCTTGCATGACAGAGTGAGCTCCCGCACTAACCCCAGCTCTTGCCAACCTAACAATTCGAAAGCATGCAAATGCAAGTAGATGAATAGGTACCACTTCGGTGGGTAGGTAACAGCGTTCCACGTGCGTCATGCCGGTCACATGACCGTGGAAGCATCTTCGGACAGCGCTGGCTCTTTGGCTAACAGAGATGAGCACTGGCCCCTAGAGTCGGACACGACTGCACAAATGTGCGGGGGAAACCTTTACCTATAGTGACTTAGTACAATCACATCTTTATCATTTACAGGTACTCAGAACATTAGTAATCTAAATAATTGATTCAGCATCTTACTAACGGAGTCAAAAATGAAGCATTGCTGTTGCATACAGAGTGAGCTGTAAAGGTTATAACTAAGCCACCATGGTAAAAGAAAACTTTGGAAACCACATTTTAAGTTCTTTCTAATTTTCAGCCACTTTATTTAATTACCAAAATTTATATGCTGCCTACTGTTCCAGTTTTAACAGCTTGTGTGATAAAACAATAAAATCATAAAATCCATTCATAAAGCCAATAAATAATAAACAAAACTATTAAAAGCTACAAATAAACCCATAACTGCCACCCAATGAGTCTGAATGCTGCCTTAAAGAGGACTGTTTTCATCAGCTTTTAAAATCATCAGGATAGGGGCACACCTAACCTTTGGGGACAGCTGCTCCAGAGGGAGGGGACTAAGGCAGAGAAAGTCAGTCTTTGGATCACAGCCCCTGATTTCTTTCAGGATGGGTACCCAGAACACCCCCCACCCCCCAAATTAGATTGTGTAGTCAGCAGATTCTACATGACAAAGATGGCCCTGAAGGGGCTCAAGCCATAAAGGGGTTTATAATTGATCAGCAACATTTTCACTTGCAAACAGAAGCCTATTGGCAACCAATGCAGCTCCCACAGAACGGGTATGATTCTGGCAAACCAGCTAATGCTGCCAGGTTCTGTGCTAGCTGTAGCTTCTAAGCTGTCTTCAAGGGCAGCCCCATATAAATTTGACAGAGGGGTCTTAGTAATACAGGGGTTACTGTGTTCAGTGCCTCTTGGTTCAGGAAAGGGCACAACTGGCAGTTTTAGTGCAAAGGTTGTTTGAAAAGAGCAAATCTATTCAGGTTTTTATTCATTGGACATGAATAATTGCATTGATTTTTATTACAGTTAACTTGAGCTTCTTACTTGTGCTTTCCTTGAGGGAAAAACTAAGGGTTCCCCCCCCCCCCTTTACATTAATTTCCAGATTCCAAGACACAATCCTTTGGAAGTCTCTATACAGATATTATTGAACATAGTACTGAGATAACTTCCCATTTCTCCCATGCAGGAAATTAAGACAGTCTTGTAACTTTAATTGGGTTTATATGTCATAATTCAATATAGGAAAGGCATTATTACAAGAGAAAGAGTTGCATTTCACTGGAAATAATATATCTCCAATGTTCTCACCTTCTAAAGAGTATATTATGTTAAGACTTAAAAGTACCCTAGTGTACCACTTAATTTAAAGAACCTTATTATAAGCAGTAAACAATGTTTTACAGACAAGGCACACGGTTTCTGTTGAGCTTTAAGAAAAATAAAGAATTTCTCTTGATAGTTATGCACCAGCTTTAGAACATGCAAAAAAGTGAAACGTGAACATTTTCTGCACAAGTGCTTGTTTTTCTAAACTAAGGTTGGAGGAGGAATTTCACTTTTGTAGGATGAATTTAGTGAAGTTAATAAGTACCTTCTGAGAGAACCTTAGCAAAACCTGTAATTGTTAGGGACTGGTAAGAAATAGTCTGTCAGCTCTTCCCCTATTTTCCAGCCTTTGCTTAGACTGTATCTTCACAGGCAGGAAAATGAGATGTCAAAATCCTGAGAGGCTTAAAGGGATTATACTTCTGTTACATTTCACTATTTCACCAACTGCAGAAGAACCTTGGAAACAGAGAAGACTGTCATGAGTTCCTTGGTGAACGGAGTATCAGAACCACCTTCTCTTCTATTGTTTTCTTCAAAAACCAGAATGAGATCAATAAAGTTGCAAAGTAATTTTCATTACCTTCCACGGTTATAGCAATAGGGATAGCTTCTAAATGCAGAGAACATTTACCCTCTCAAGGTAGAGTCCCTCTTGTTTCTAGGTCTTGTTAATTATCTGTCGCTGAGGACAGGTCATTTGGGAATGGGCTGGAACTCCTTTTCTGGTGCTTTCTCTTTCTTAATTGCTCTTGCAGGTATGTAGTTTGGATATCCTCAGTCGTAAACTAATTGTGCCCCACATGACATCTCTGCATGAGAGAGTGTGATGGTTGTTAAAGGATCTGATCATCCCAGTCATAGGCAATTCCCTGTTAACAGGATTTTGCCTGTTATTGTGGCCAACTATTTTGTCATTTGCAGCTTTTGGGTCAATTCAGCTATAAGCGTTTCGGTTCTAGCCTCTCCTATCTCTGGGATACAGTTACTAACTTGAGCATCCTGGTAAGGCAAAGGGACCCTACGTTTTTCTACTCTTTCAACTCAGCAACTGCCTGCCTTTCCTGCCCTTAGCCACTATGTTCCTACTTTCTTGCGGCTGTCCAATGGTTCTCTTTCCTGTCCTTACCACTTTCTCTTTGTCTCCTTTTCCTTTCTTTTTCATCCACAGCATTTTTGAGACCAATTAATGGGTTGATCTTCTCCACAGAGCATATCACTTCTTCCTTGGTCTCTCTCCTTGTAGGCATCCACTGGGTATCAGGTAGTTTATGAACTCTGTACAATATGAGAAACATATCCTTGGGTTTGCAACCGCTTAAGTTAACTTCCATAATGCCCTGAAAAGAAATGGGGGAGAAGTCTGGTCTCCATCAGTAGCCTTCTACAGTAGCCAGCACATTGAAGGAAAAGGTTCTAGCCCAATTTTTTCTCAAGTAGATTGGCTTTCTAGTCACAAGGAGTTATTAATACACGGGCTTTCTAAACCTGATTAGCTACCCGCTGTTTGAAGAGCTCCAGGCACTTCAGCATTCTATGGCTTTATTCTGCTGCATAATTTCACAGGACTATTTGCTGAGAACGTAATGGGTACTTTATCAAAGCAGAAAGGAAAACATAATAGCTTATGAATAATGCCTTACTAAAATTCTCTGCCTTTGGGTAATCTCCCAATTGGATGTTTATGCTACCTGTTTAAGATTTGTCCTAATCCTCTCATCCCTATTATATTAAATCTCAGCTGGCCTGCATGAATTCTCTAACCCCCCTTTTGGGGGGGGTGCTCCTTGCTATTCCACAAGTTTGTGCTATTGAAATTTGCTGCGATGTTATAGTTGCATGATTTTCAACAAGTTCTGGCAGAAAATGGAAGGACTGGGTACCCTAAACTTCCAATTGTTTTAACCTATCAACATCCTCTAAATAAATAAATAAAATCAAACAAAAACCAAATGACTAACAAACCAAAAATGGGCAGAAAGTTCTCATCCTGCTCCCACCAGTGATGTCACCTGATCGTCACAACTTTGCCAATAAACTAAATAATTAATAGAAAATGTAGTCCACAGATGCAGCCTTGTTGCTTATCCCTGTAATTCTATAATATAAGTGAGCAACCTGGAGGAGGCAGTTCTAAACCTCCGATCAGCAAGTTTATTCCTTTCCTGTCTGCTCTCTGGAAGTGGAGAAGGAGGAAGTGAGGGGTAAAGGGAAAGAAGATGGTGAATTTTAGTAAATGAAGGAAAGGGAGGCCACTCTTGAAATATTTGTTGGCAGGGGTCAACCAGCATTATTGTACTACAACTCATAATCCCAAAGTAGAACTAATGAGGATTGTAGTTCCACATATCTGGAGAGTCCCAAGTTGGGGAAAAGTATTACAGGGATATGCATTTTTTCAACTCATATCTGCATTTCCTTTGAAAATAATATGGGGGGGGGCTTCCAAAAGAGTAATCAAAAAGGAATATTATATTTGAGTCAATCAAATATAAATGTAATTAAAGATTAATTTAAAACTTAAATTAAAATGAATCTAATTAAATACAAATAGTATGGTTATTTTGCCTATGTTGTATATGTTCCCTCTTTTGAAACTTTAAAAATTAGAATTCAGTGTCTGTTTCTGGACAAATTCTGGGGTCACATCAAAGGAATTTGGGGGCTGCTAGTTGTGTAACTCTACTATAGATCATGCAGTTAAACACCATTCGGTGTTAACGATCAGGTTTTCAAATGTCAAATATTGTATATTGTTTCACGTCAGGTATTAAGCACTGACAGATGTCTAGTGAATATTGAATTTTCACCAGACAATCTCTTTGGAATTTAAAGTGACATGTTTCGTGATGGATTTGACAAGCAAAGTTTGTAAGCTAATGCAGTTGCATGTAAATTGTACTACAGAACTGTGAAGAAGGGGAATTAGATACACTGAAGAAGGTTTTCCTAAAGCAGGGCTTGAAAGAGGAAATAAATGAGGGCACAGCTGATGGGCCTGAAGAGGAGCTGAAAAAAACAGGAAGAAAAAGACATAGGAATGAATAGAATAGGGGAATTTAAAGATTAACTTTTCAGTTTTAAGACTGAGGAAGAACTCTCTCAACAAGCAAAATATCAGCAGTTATCCATGAAAATCCTTGAAGTGAGAAAAATATATGCAGAAAGGATCAAAACAGCCAGTCTGAAGCATGAATTTAGTGCCACAGAGATAATCCTGGCTTCAGAATTTAGATCAATTAATTGATGTTATGATGATATTTTAATACCATTCTTCAATAATAATCCCAGGATATTTTACAAAAAGAAATAAACGGTGAGATTAAACTAACTGTGAGATTGACTGATGATATCAATATCTGATCAAAACATTTTAAATTATGGATGTTTTCCCTTAAGCAATGGTAAATTCATCCATCATAACAATGAGTGCTATATTTGGTGTCAAAAAGAAACACTTTTGGTTTTTGGTTTTTAATGGTGTTACAATTATATAGTTACAGAGGAATGGTGTGATAACCTGGATCCATATGGAATGTAAGAATGACATTTATTGCTACTGCCTTTAAATGACACATTCCAAATCTGTGATACATAGCTGATATGTAATGCTGGTTCAGGTAGCCTTTTCCTAAAATGTAGAAAATAATGGGCTTTTTCCTATACAGGTAGCCCTCGTTTATTGACCACAATTAGGACTGGCAACTTGGTCATTAAGTGAAGTGGTTGCTAAGTGAAACCACAACTGTGCTTATGATCTTACTTCAGCTTTCCTTTGCTTTACAGACCTGTGAAAGTCATAAATGCGAGGATTGGTCACAAAGTTACTTTTTCATCACTGTTGTAACTGCAAACAGTCACTGTATGAGGCGGTCACTAAACAAGGACTACTTTTAAGCTGTTGTTTTTTATTTAGCCCTCAAATTCTCTGCAGGACTGCACTGTTGACTTTCATCTGGCAAACACCAATATTCAGTGGTGTGATTTTTCATTTTTAGTATGAAAGGTGTATTAAGCCTTCATTAGGCTTAACTAAAGAAAGCCTCAACATTTCCATCTCTTTCCAAGATATTCAGATTTATTTTTTTTAAAAAATGTAGACCCTCACACATAACTATTGACTAATGTAAGACTACAAGTAATGAACATTGTAATAATAGTTTATACAACTTCTAGTATGCTGGTGTTGTAAAACCAACAGAAACATTGGAGGAAAAATACACATAAGAAAAAAATGCATTTATTATGTGCTGCCACATAATAACACCTCCAGATTTTAAAGGTTGGTTAGTGGTACAGCTATAACATTGTTGTGGCAAACAAAAATGGAAGTTTACTTTCTAGGACATTGTAAACGTGACAGGGACCAGGTTCAGTTCCCCACTTTACATAATCCTGTTAGACCTAAGGGACTATTCCTGCCCCTAAATAACCCTCCCTCCTTAACCCTTTTTGATCAAAAAGAAAGGAATATTACTTACCTTAACAAAGCAGGATAAAACTGGCAAAAGGCAGCAAAAACTCAGCCCACCTACAGATAGTCCTCATTTAGCGACTGCCTTGTATAGCAACCATTTGCAGTAACAATGGTGATGAAGAAGTAACTTTGTGACCAATCCTCACATTTATGACCCTCGCAGTTCTGTAAAGCAAAGGAAAGCTGAAGTAAGATCTTAAACACAGTTGTGGTTTCACTTAGCTACCACTTTGCTTAACAACCAAGTTGCCGGTCCCAATTGTGGTAGTTAAACGAGGACTACCTATAATAGCCTCATGGCAGACCTCATAAGGAAAAGGCAACAGTCTAAGGCAATGCCATAGACATTTCACTCCAGATTAAAGACACGTGCCTAATCTCATCAACATTCCTCTGTTCCTTAATAAAGGAACAATCAACAACTCCAGCATCACAGCGACTTCAGAAAAGCACTATCTTTCTTAACAATAAAAAATGCTCCATTTACATAGAAGAGAACAATCTGCTTTTCTTCCTATGGTCCCAAAAGCCTATCAGCAAATCAAAGCCCTAGAATTTCTCACTTCACAGTTCATTCCTATAAAAATCTTTACCTTTCTATTGTTCCCTGTTGCTCATTTCTGTAAGCTGAAACCCAACGATCGCTGCTTCAATGAACTGTGTGATCTTCCTCCTCAGAGTTGTGCTCCATTTTTCTTCGTCCACAACAACATATATGGACATAATCAACTATTACATTAAGATTAATGGATACTGTATACATTTAATTGTTTCCTGAATGCCATTTAAATTTTTTGCATACAGCCTATGCCATCTATATGTAAAGTTAAAGACAGGAGGATTCCTAATATGATTTCATTAACGTATGTATTTGCAAAAATCTATATATGTAGGAAAGCACAGTTAAAACATTTATTTGAAATGAAAATTCTTGGTTACTATTGTGCATTTAAAAATTAAATATACTGTATATTCCCTCATGTCTATGAAGGTTCTCAGTCATCCAGGTGGAATTGTCTGTAGCTTGAATCATGTCAACTGGATTTCTATTTTCTCAGTGGAAACGTTTCGCTCCTTATCCAAGGAGCTTCTTCAGTCTGAGCAAAGTTGGTAAGGGAATCCTAAATATGTTTCTAGGTAGCTGTGTGTATATTCCCTCATTCTACAAAAGTACAGTCTCCTCATCTCAGGGAATTGCTCTTGTGCTTTCAGCGCAGTTCTCTGAAAGATGCAGTAAATTAAGTTGGCAACATTCTGTTTTTCTAATTCTTGTCAAATAGGGCAGGATCCTTCTCTTTGCAATGGAAGCACCTATTCCTATCTGCTGTTCCTCAGATTTCTGCATGCCTCAGCTATCTCCATCTGAGCTTTCTTTTTACTGAATTGTGCATATTCACTCTATTTGATCAAGTTTATTCTACAGTAAGTGTTCCATTTTTCTATTAAAAAATGAAGTTGCTTTATGTGAGGAAATGAATCTGGGGTTGCTGCAGGGACTTCCGGGTGAGGTTCTATGGCGGACTAGATGCCTCTGAAGTAGTGGAGACAGCGCAGCAATAGTGGCCTGAGGTGATTTCCCCTATTGTGGAATTGTGGACATCACCTGAGGTGAGTCCCCTATTCGGGGAGATGGGCGGGGATAAAATAAATAAATAAATAAATAAATAAATAAATAAATAAATAAATAAATAAATAAATTTCTGGGTGGTGAAAGTATTTCCTGATGAATGAGAGACTGGGAGATGGCCCACCTGTGCCCTAGACAGCTGCTCCTTGTGAGGAGACTGCAGGATGGAAGTCTTGCGGTCTTCTCATGAGTAGAGCAGCTGGGGGTCAAGGAAGAAACAGCTCGCTTGCACTCGCAATGTGCAGCCTTTTAAAGGACACTAAGTTCGACCAACCCTCATTTTCTTAATCACTTCAGGATATAATCAATTTACAGTTGAAAAGAGGTCTTTGAAAACAGCGGGACAAAGAAAACTCGGTGAGTTAGCCTTCCTTCCAGATTACAAAAAGCAAAGCAAAGAGGAAAATAATACATTTAAAAGACTTTAAAATAACAGCAAAGAGCTTAATCAAGATTTTGACTAAGAAAGTTATAAATGGATAAAGGGGACAGTATAAATCTGAAAGATAAATATTTTGGCAAAAGTGCTTTTGGTGTTACCTGAAATTAATTAAATAAACAGATTAGATTTTCCTGGGAATGTTGATGGTTTGACAACAAACGGAAAAGATAATTGGTGGAAGTTATAAAATAAGGAGATAGGTGTAATATGAGATGATTGTGTCATCTAAATTATGGAAAGACAGATTGGGCTAAAGCTCCTTAAGGGTATACAGTAGAGAAAGCAAAAGAGGGCGGGGGGGGAAGAGAGAAGCCTGCTTTTTACCTTCATCTTTGTAATTGACTTACTTTTACTTTTGGATTATAAATTTAAAAAATTGTGACCCCCAGAAAAACTGCAAAGCAAGGTGAGGGAAGGAGAGGTTCGTTAGAGCAAGCAACAGTCAAAGGAACTACCCCAGAAATATTACAACAAATATTTGAAGAAATGGGAAAGCAGGTATCTGAATCTCTCAAATCTGTCAAAAGTGAGCTGACAGCTTTTGAAGGGAGAATGGAAGAAAGGTTCATAAAGATGAAAGAGGAGATGAAAGAATAAGTTACAAAAATCACTGAAGAATCTATAGGGCATCTTACAGGAAAAGTTAAACAAATTAATGACAAAGTGGGAATTTTAGAAACTAAAACAGAAATAATAAACAGAGAGCTGGAAAAGGATTTAGACAATTGACATTATTGGAACTGAGAGAAAAAGAATTCTGCCTGAGATTTAGAGATGTTCCAGAGGATCCTGGAGAAGGTACTAGAGAAAAGATTGTTCAGTCTCTAACAAACTTTTTTGGAATGGGATGAAGATGACATGGAGGCAGAAATTGACAAAGTCTATAGAATCAACACACAATTTGCAAAACTAAGAAATGTACACAGGGATATTCTTGTGCACTTTGTCAGAAAGAAGAGCAGAGATCAAACTCCTCCCAGACAAACATGCAACACTCAGACCGGATCCGAGCGGCTTTATCCACCAGATGTGCAGCATATTCCACACAGCGACCCTGTAGGTGAAACCTGGTATTACTCCCTCCAAGGAGGGACCAGGTCACCTGAAATAGGGCTGCCGGGTGACAGTCTGCATACACAATAAGAGTGGAGAAATAACCATGTTTCACCACCCTTACCACCACGATGTAGGCTCTAATAGCGGCTCTAGCTTGTGTTCAATCGTCTTCACTCCCCGTCTTCTGCCAGCGGCGCTCTAGGCATCTCTTTGCCCTCTTAAGCTTCCTCAGCTCTTCTGTATACCATGGGGAACCACAGGAGCCATGGGCATGGAGAGGCCACTCAGGCGCAATCTGGTCCAAAGCCATGGCTGCTCTCTCATTCCATGCGGCCACCAAAGCTTCGGTTGGACCATGCAGCAGAATTCCCGGAACAACCCCAAGCTCCCTCTGAAACCCAACTGGATCCATCAGTTGCCTGGGGCAGGCTGATCTAATAGGCCCAGCCTCCCTGCGGAAGGGGGGGGGCACCAGAGAATTGGAGGCTCACCAGGAAGTGATCTGACCATGACAGGGGAGAAACCAGGATCTCCCCCAATTCCAGAACACGCTGCCACTGCTCTGACAGAAAAACCAGGTCAGGCGAATGACCACTATTATGTGTTGGGCCCTGGATGACTTGGGACAGGCCCATGGCTGTCATGGTGGCCATGAACTCCCAAGCTACCTCAGACCCCATGTCCAGAGACGGCAAGTTGAATTCCCCCAAGACCATAAGCCTGGGGAACTCCACTGCCAACCTGGCCACGGAGTCAAGAAGCTCAGGCCAGGAGGTTGCTACACAGCAGGAAGGCTGGTACAATAGCAACAGTCCCAAATGATCCCTAGTACCCAACTTAATAAACAGGGTCTTGCACCCAGCAATCTGAGGAGCAGCGCCCCGGATGCCTCCCAAGTATCTCGGATGATCACCGCCACCCCACCCTGGGGTCTCGGCTGGTGCCACACCCAGAAACCAGCTGGGCATATCTCAGAAAGGGGGACTCCCCCTTCCTCTCCCAGCCAGGTCTCTGTAATACATGCCAGGTCAGCTTTCTCATCCATGATCAGATCATGGATGAGGGTGGTCTTATTACGTACTGACCTGGCATTCAGTAGCAGCAGCCGACAACCCAGGGCCTTGAAAGTCTGCCATCTGGGGCCCGGGAGTGAGTTTGAGGGGCTGGAATGTGCCACAGGAACAATATACCTGTGGCCCTTTCCTCGTAAATGCCTTGCCCCTCATCTCCTGCCATTTCTCCCTCTACCCATCACTACTGAGATGTTATAGCCTGCCCTCATCCCTTCAGAGCCTTTCCCCTCCCCTGTCCATTAAGGTACATACCCAGGCCCACACACCCCACCTCACACATAGCTCACAATCCACCAATAAGAGCTCCTTAATGCCTGAGGCACTTCTGCAATATTCAGCAGCGCCTCCAGCTAATCAAGGACCACTTCTCCTCATACCCCCATCCACCAACCATACCATGCCATAAGCCAGTCTCCTCTCACCAGACCACTTAGGCCTCAATTACACACTCTCAGTGATGGGCAGGGAGACAGAATCACAGGGAACAACCTAGCTTTCAGCTTTACTAACCATTCCAATTACAGTCCTTTCAATCAAGTCCTCTTGGGACACGATGACTACCAATTGAGAACAGTTCATGCGGATAGCTATTAACAGTGCCTTCCAGCTCTCAGTCAAGGGGGAGGCAAAATGGCTACCTGCCCGTGTGGGGGAAGGAACTGCAGCTACAGGGCCCCAGCAGTTACAACCAGCCTGGTCCAGCCCTGCCTCCGCCAGAGCAAAATCCCTCACCTCCACGCAACTGTGATAGAAAAAGGTAGCCCTCATCCGCACTCCGGCAGCATCGTCCTCCTGATCTCCTCGCTCCTCGGCACAGTCCCTTCTGCAGGCCAGTAGGGGCTTCCTCCACCATCAGTGCTGGCTTCCTTCCCACCGCCACACTGCCAACTGATGCAAAATCCACAGAGCACTTCTCATGCAAGGCTGCCAATCCACATTCCTGGCGGTCCCACAATCCAGCTGCCGCCACCGGCTCCAATCCCCCAAGTCCAGTTCTCCAAGCCGCGATTCAGCTGCGGATCCAGGTAAGGCAATGGGCCCTGGATGCCACATGCAATCCCGTTCCAAGCCACCAAACAGCCCAGCAAGAATTAGAAACCGGCCAGATGGAAAACCAATCCAGTTTAGTCCAGTCAGGAAGCGACCCCAAGAGACTCTATATGGCCCTCCCCTCATAGGTTTAATATTTAGCATATATAGTTTTTAACTGTGTAGTTTTAAACACCTTTATATAGTTTCTATAACACAAATGTGTGTGCTCTGTTTCACTCTAACACGGTTTCCTGAATGTCTTGTTTGTTTGGAGAGGAAAGGGGCCCCACTAGCCATAAAACAGGGAGATAGAACAGGAATGGAATGTGTTAAGAACAGGATGACCCAAGGTTTTCTAACTTCCCTTGAAAGATCAAAAGCATAGCCATTTGGGAGGATGTCTCTCTGCTCTCTGATAAAAGGCATCTTTTGCTTGAAACTGCCAAGGGAGGAAACATACAAAGTTACCAATTATTTTCTTTCCATACATACAGTACATCTGGAGAATGCCAGGATGTCAGAAAGGGGAGGTAATAATGTCTGTGGAAACTACCTGATTGGTCCCTATGCTAAAAATGTAAATTTCTTTGTTCTCTGTAACTATATAATCTGCTATTAGACTCCATGTTGGGTGTGTGTCACACCCAGCTTTTTTGGCCAAATAATAAAAGCTGTTCACCTTTGAAACCTCTGTCTGAAGTCTCTAATTTGGGCAGCATGGGATCTCAGATTTTTACAGGAAGGCTGGCCATACAACTCCTCCACCATACAGTCCGAATCTCCAAATCTCTAACCCTCCACAACATACTAAAGCCCTCCAACAAACCACACCCATTCTAAACACACATACCGACAGTGCCATCTTAAAAAAATTACAAGCAGAACTGATATTGACTGATGATTATGGTAGATATGTGGAGGTGGAAGCTACTTTGCATGGGGCTAAGACTTTGATAATGGGAATTTATGCTCCGAATGAGGATAAAGTAACTTTTTACAAAGGACTTATGGACAAACTAATGGACTTACCACATGAAAATTGGTATTTAATGGGAGATTGGAATGGAGTAATTTGTCCACAAAAGGACAGAACTCTGAGAAAGTTATTAAAGGAAAATTAGCAAAAGGTTTTTTTTTTACATAATGGACAATCTAGAGCTTTTTTTTTATTATTAAAGTTTTATTAAAGTTTTAAATATACAAAGTTAAAAGTTGAAAATGAAACAGAACTAGAAATACAAATTAAAAAGAAAAGAAAAGTGTAGTAAAGTAAAAGAAAGAAAGAAAGAAAGAAAGAAAGAAAGAAAGAAAGAAAGAAAGAAAGAAAGAAAGAAAGAAAGAAAGAAGATAACTTCCGATCTATCTATGGTCATAAAAGTAAAATAGATAGTTTATTCTTACATGCTGGCTATTCATATAACATTCATATATATTTCTTGTCTAATATATACTATTTATTTATATTCTAGTTATCAAAACCCCATGCAAGCTTTAGTCCTCCTGCTTTTTGCAAATAGTCCATCAAAGGCTTCCACTCTTTAAGAAAATAATAGTTTGAGTTTTCTTTTAATAAGCATGTCAATTTGTCATTTTCTGCCATCTCTAATAATTTCAACATCCATTCCTGTATTGTTGGTACATTTTGATTTTTCCAATTTTGTGCATATAAAAGTCTTGCTGCTGTAATCATGTATTGTATTATTCTAAAGAAATGTTTTTCTATTTGTACATCCCAAATTCCAAGTAAAAAAATTTCTGGTTTAAATGGTATTCGTATCTGTAGTATATTTTGCATCAATGAATGTATCTCGGTCCAAAATTCTTTTGCAATTTTGCATGTCCACCACATATGGTAAAAAAGACCCTTCTTGTTTTTTACATTTCCAACATAAGTTGGAAATATTCCCGTACATTTTTGAAAGTTTTTGTGGGGTCATATACCATCGGTACATCATCTTATAAAAGTTTTCTTTTAGGTTGTAACACAAGGTGAATTTTAATCCTTTAGTCCACATGTCTTCCCATTGTTGAAGTTGTATATTGTAACCAATATTTTTTGCCCATTGAATCATACAATCTTTAACTTGTTCCTCCACCATTTCTCCTTTTAACAATAATTTATACATTTTAGCAATTAAGTGTTCATCAGTTTCACATAGTTGTATTTCAAATTCTGATTTGGTTTGTTCAAATTCCAATTATTTTATCTAATTTAAATTTCTCTATAAGTTGCATATAGGAGAGCCACTGAAAAGTATATCCTTCTTGAGCAAGTTCTTCTTTTGATTTTATTACATAATGTCCTTGTTCTTTTTTTAAAAGGTCCTTATATGTCAACCACTTATCTTTATTTCTTACTTCTGTTCTATAAAAAGCTTCTTGCGTGGAAATCCATAAAGGTCTCTTATAACATAAAGTTGGTTTATATTTATTCCAAATTTTCAACAAAGATCTTCTAATATAGTGATTTTTAAAATCCACATTAACTGTAGCCTTATCATACCACAGATATCCATGCCATCCAAATCTTAATTCATGTCCTTCCAGATTTAATAATTTTTCATTTTTCAAAACAATCCATTCCTTAAGCCATACCAAACCACAGGCTGCATGATATAGTTTCAAATTCGGGAGTCCTAAACCACCTCTTTCTTTTGAGTCTTGCAAGACTTTATATTTTATTCTTGGTTTTTTCCCTTGCCAAATGAACTTAGAAATATCTTTCTGCCACTGTTTAAATGGTTCCTCTGATGTCAATATGGGTATTGTTTGAAAAAGATATAGAATTCGTGGTAGTATATTCATTTTAATTGCTGATATTCTACCCAATAGTGAGACAATCTAGAGCTTGTAGATGCATGGAGATACAAAAATGGTGAACAAAAGCCTAAAAAAGCCTAGTCCAAAATACAAAAAAGCCTAGTCCAGTCGCTCCAGTCCAGTCGTGCCTAGTTGATCCAGCCAAGCCTAGTCCAGTCGTGCTTAATCGCTTCAGCCAAGCCTAGCTCTGTCGCTCCAGTCCAGCCTAGTCTAGTTGCCTTAGCCAAGTCCAGTCTCGTTGAGACAGTTGAGCTGAATCCTGTCGTTCCAGTCCAGACGTGCCTTGCTGCCTCAGTTAATACTTGCCTCGCCAGTCCTGCTGAGTCTCGCCCTGACTTCTTGCCACGATCCCTTGCTGCACCCTGTCTTGCTTCTTCATTGAGAACGCTAGCCGAGTTTTCCTTGCGGTCTTGCCTCGCGCCCCAGTCGGATCCTGTATTGCCGAGTCGCCTAACCTTCCTCCATTGATGGGTTGGGTTTGATTGTTGCCTGCAATGCCGTATAAAGGACATTTTTGATGTAAATAGTTTATTTCTATAGAATCTCCAGAGTTGGCTCATAGTCTGAGCAGAACACAGATAAAAATGAAAGAATTAAAAAAATCCCCCCCAAAAGAAAATTATTTCACAACAAATTAAACTTTTACAATGACAGTTGCCTTTGTTAACAGTAACAGAAATGGAAGTAAAAATGAAGTATGCAAAACAAAAGACAAATGTCTATTACAGGGCTTTCCAAAGTGCCGCCACTGGCGACAAGCCAGTGGCGGTGCGGCGGCGGCGGCAGCGCAGTGGCGGCGCGCGCGCACGGTGGTGGCGCGTGGGGTCGCGCGTGGCGGCGGCACGGGGGGTGTGCGGCGGCAGCCACTGCCACCGTGCACGCGCGCGCCGCCGCTTCCGGGTGGTGTGGCGACACACCACGCTGTGTGTGGCGACACACTTTTGTGTCGCGACACACAGTTTGGAAAGCTCTGGTCTATTAGGAGCACTCCCATTTATTTCTAAGAGACATATTCTCTGCATCCTTAATATTTCAGATGTCACATGCAATACATACAGTACTGGACAAAAAATGGAACAGAAACATTTAAGGTGAATTTATTCTTCAAAATTACCCAGCTTCTTCTTTCAGCCAACTGTTAATACTGTGTCTCCATTCACTGTTTGTTTACAATGTAGAAAGTGATTCAGTGCTGATTGCTGTTAATAGTGTAACCAAATAGCTTTCATTCAAGCTATCCAAGATTGAATTGGTTTTCAATGTCAAATCCATGTAAGAGAGCAGGGAAGGAGATAATTACTTAAGAGAACAATTGCACAGAGCTAGCTTCATTTGAACTAGAATCTTTCAAATTGGCACTAATGAAAGAGCAAATTATTTAAAGGTGTGTTTGTGTTTCTGTGTTTTTGATGGAGTAAGCAGATATCCCAATGAAGAAAGTTAATAAACTACTTCTCATTTACCAAACCAAGAGAACAAAATAAGTGTCCTAGGAGACACAAAATAGTACCATATGCCCTGCAGAAAACATTTAAGTCTGGCAGATGTAAAACCATATGCGAATGGGTCCACAAAGGAGTAGCAACATTAGAAATTCTGTGGATATTTCTAAGTTCTTATTAACATTTATTTATTTATTTATCAAATTTCGCCACCGCCCATCTCCCCCATATTACTATGCCATGCTGTCCAGCCCAGTTTAGACACACTGGTCTTTGAAGTCCTAAGCTATATTAAATGAATAGGCAGATGAGAGTCATTACTTGAAGAACTGGCAAATGTTTGTCCTTTATCTGAGGGCATCCTTGCTTGAACAGCTGTCTAATTCTACTAGATTCATAAGAAGGGAGAAATAGGGACCTGAAGCTGCTGTTCCACAATTAGGGTAGAAGACTGTATGCCCCATTAATATACAGTTTACCTGTGTAGCCTTCTTCACTAAGATGAAATATACTGTATCTGTATTGCAGGGCTTTCCAAAGTTTTCCCGCAGCGACACACCAACCGCCGTTGGTGTGTCGCCGCGGGAAAACCCGGAAGTGCCGCCATTGCGGCAGCACGCAAAAACCCGGAAGCGCTGCTGCCGCTTTCAGATTTTTGCGTGCCGCTGTTGGTGTGTCGCCGCGGGAAAACCTGGAAGTGCCGCCGTTGTGGCAGCACGCAAAAACCCGGAAGCGCTGCTGCCGCTTTCAGATTTTTGCGTGCCGCCGTTGGTGTGTCGCCGCGGGAAAACCCGGAAGTGCCGCCATTGCGGCAGCACGCAAAAACCCGGAAGCGCTGCTGCCGCTTTCAGATTTTTGTGCACCGCCGTTGGTGTGTTGCCGCGGGAAAACCCGGAAGCGCTGATGATGATCAGCGCTTCCGGGTTGTGTGGCGACACACCAGACTGTGTGTGGCGACACACTTTTGTGTCGCCACACACAGTTTGGAAAGCTCTGCTGTATTGGAATAATAGTATTAGAGCAGAGCTTTCCAAATTTTTCATGTTGGTGACACACTTTTTAGACATGCATCATTTCGCGACACAGTAATTCAGTTTTACTAGCAAACCAGAGGTTTGCTCCCTTATAAGAGATACGGACACATACAGTACATAAATTGTAATAGCGAAATGTATGGGGACACAACATATCTCATGAAAACCTTTCATGTACAGAATCTATATGAAAATCAGTTGGCCTCTAATATACTATAATCTCTCTCCTAATTGGAATTTCCTAATTGGACCCGAGGCTGCTTGAATTACTTTTAGGCAGGGGTGTACAACACACTCTCTCAACCTGGCACCCTCTGGAAGGGCTGGATGGGGTCAGGACTACAACTCTCATTGTCTTAAGATAATTTGGCTATCTTGGCTGGAGTGATGGGAGTTGTGATCCATCACATTTGAAGATACCAGGTTGAGGAAGGCTGATCATTATTAAAGATCTTGTGGAGTAGAGGTGGCCTTCCTTGTATGCTGAGTTCATGGTCTGTTACTTGTCCTGCTGTTCAGTCATTGTCACTCAGCTTGATTCACTTAATGCTGTTGCAGAGTGGACATGTATTTAATCTTCAGGCAACGTGTGAGCTGTGCTCAGGCTCTGAAACAGTAAGTACAAGTGTAGGGACAGTAGCAGTCCAGGAGTAGGTAAGAGGGCTTGTGGAATGATTTGGTGGGTCTGGTACAGTGCACAAGCTGCCTTCTATGGGGTGGACATGCTGTGGTTCAAACCAGGGAGTACAGTATAAAAGAGCTTTCATAAAGCCTATATTGAGCATAATCTCACTCCATTAGCCTACCTTAAAAGAGCATGACTGCAGCCTGGCTCCAGAAGTTCACTGCCGCAGTGCTGTAGTCCGTTGGGATAAGAAGGGAATTTAGGAGCACAAAAGCATAAATAATATGGGCCACAGGGGCATTTTTATGTACCCCTAGGAACTCCTGCTGCAACTTTGGATAAACTCCACTCTTGTTTCTATTTTCTTTCTCTTTTAAAGTATCATGCTGTTACAGATGGAGAAATATTGTGTGTGTGTGGGCTAAATAAAATTAGAAACCACACCCTCCTGTCTATTGGACTCTGCTGTATTCCCACCCAAGATATGCACACCCTAGTTGAAAGAGCCTCTGAACCAGAGCTTTCCAAACTGTGTGTCGCGACACAAAAGTGTGTCGCCACACACAGCGTGGTGTGTCGCCATACCACCCGGA
This sequence comes from Charina bottae, assembly GCA_023362775.1. NCBI lineage: Eukaryota > Metazoa > Chordata > Lepidosauria > Squamata > Charinaidae > Charina > Charina bottae. Next base: position 44,163,533 of record JALMGJ010000007.1, on the reverse strand, counting down.
AGTGGCGGCGCGTGCGTGCACGGCGGCCGCCACGCATGCGTGCGCCACCGCACGCCCCCCGCGCCGCCACCATGCGTGCGCGCCACCACACGCCCCCCCGCGCCGTCGCCGTGCGCGCCGTCGCTGCTGGTGTGTCGCCAGCAGCAGCACTTTGGAAAGCCCTGCTCTGAACAGAATGAAATAATCTTGTCATTATTTGAAAAAATGTATTTGAAGGAAATAATTTCTCTTACAGCATTATAAAAATAATTTCTGCTTTACTGCCCCCTTTCCATTTACTTGCATCCGGATTGTAGCAGTTCCCTTAGCATGATCCTGTGCTCCTAGTGATCATTAAAAATGAAGGAACATTGGCCAGTTGCCTGGGATCCTGCTATTCCATACCTGTCTGATTAGAATGGAAGAGCCCTGGAACTACAGAATTCCAGGTGTAGCTCAGAGAAGACTGCCATGTTAGCCATGCAGGCTGATCTACATATTCTGGAGCAATGATCTTCATTTTATTTCAGCTTATTTTCTGATTGTACCAAGGAAGCGAATTCTGGACTCATAACCATATTTATAAGAAACTGCATGGGTTATGGCTTTTCTAATATCTACCCTTTCAGCCTGCCAGTGGTCACATGTCTGTTGCTGAACCCTTTAACAAAATTCTGTGCTTGTAACAAAGGCAGAAAACTGGGAAACTATACTATAGCCATCTGTACTACTACTGTACTACTGTTTTATGTGCAAAAAGCTGCTTCTATGAGAGGGAGAAGTATTATCATAATCTTCCATAAGTAGTACATTCCCAGAACATGATTCTTAACATGTGAATCTGTCTCTGATGATTAAACATCAGCATTTAGATAAGCTTCACGAGGAAGCTTCATTATACAGCAATTTTCACAAATGGCAGTGCCTGGGCTGAAAAGACTCATATCAAGGATCTTGTGTCAGTCCCATCAAATCATGGGTGGGTTTGTTTGTTACCCCCCCCCCCAATCTCCAGCAAATTGCATACAGCTGTCAAAATGTTTTTGTTGTCTACTCCTGGCAAAGCCAGGTAGCAAAGCTATTTTTATTATATTTTTTAAAAAAATTATTATTAAATTTATATTACCGCCCATCTCCCCCAGTGGGGACCCTGGGCGGTGCAGGGTAAAAAATATATGATTTATAAGATAATAACATACATTTCCAAGATTGTTGTCATTTATGAGTAACAATATGTAAATATGTGCAAGAATTAACAATAAGGTAAGGTAAAACTTGGTAACAGGCCACCTGGCAGTGGCACTATGAAACACCAGAGTTCCCTCTTGACAGCAGGGCAAGGCTTGGACAGAGCTCCCCTCTTACAGCAGGGCACAAGGCAGGCACTAGGACCTGCGCAGAATCACAGCAGGTTTGGAGGCAGCAGGGCACAAGGCAGGCTAGGACATGCACAGAATCCTGGCAGGGCTCGGAGGCGCGGTTCCGGCTTAAGGCTCTGAGTCCCTTTGTCCTCCTCCTCTGACTCAACCTGTACCCTAACGATTTCACATAAACTCAGAGGTTTCTTGTTACGTTCGCATGACACACCTACACACTGCAGCCGACACAGTAATGTGTCGCGACACACAGTTTGGAAAGCTCTGTATTAGAGGTATTTATTTATTTATTCATCAGATTTATATGGCCACCCATCTCATGAAGAAGTGACTCTGCATATAACTTAGCATAAGCACACTTTAAGCAAATCTGTATGTTCATTCTGCCTGGGAGGGTGATGCTTTTTCTCTTCTTTAGCAAGCAACAAGTGCTTGTGTTATTGTTCAGATGAAAACTGCTGATGAACAATTTTAAAGATCAACTCTCATGGATCTTAGTCTTTAAACTGGACTTGGACTGGACAGCTGTTCAAGCAGAAAATGCCTTGTGCTAGAGAATGCCTCTAAATACAAATATTTGTATTAAGAGGCATTCTCTACTACAAGGCATTTTCTGCTTGAACAGTGAATTGGCTACTTTAATGGCTTATGCTAACAAGTGGCAGAGAAAAATCTATATTCTTAGTATCTCAGAAAAGGGCTGTTCTCATGTCAGAAAGCAGCTATTATCTGTAGACATGGCCACACTTCACTTATCTGATAAAGTTTAAGTGTTCTTTTTCTAATGTAGAAACTAATTAGTTAACTATTCAGAAATATGCTACAGAGTAGCACAGAGCTTTCCAAACTTTTCATGTTGGTGACACACTTTTTAGACATGCATCATTTTGCGACACACTCTTACAGCAGGGCATCATTTTGCGACACACTCTTACAGCAGGGCACAAAGCAGGCAATAGGACCTGTGCGGAATCCTGGCAGGGCAGGTTTGGAGGTGGCAGCAGCCGCGACACACCCAGACACTGCAGCCGACACACTAACGTGTCCCGACACACAGTTTGGAAAGCTCTGGAGTAGCATTTGGTAGAGTAGCAATGAAGGCCTTGGAAAAGATGTTCAGATGAACTGATGCGTCTATATGGACAAAGGTCAGAATCGTGTAAGCAATGGTTTTTCCCTGTGACACTATATAGAAGTGAAAGTTGGACTTCGAAGAAGAAGAATATTGACACTTTTGATCTTTGGTGTTGAAGATTCATGAGAATACCATGGATAGTCAGAAAACAAACAAATAGATCCTAGAACAAATCATCTCAGAGGCACAGAATTATCTTATTTTGGACATTTTATGTGAACATCTAGCTCTCTTGAGAAGTCTATAATGCCAGGAAAAACAGAAGGACAGAGAAAAAGAGGACAACCAGCAGCAAGGTAGATGGACTCAATTACAGCAGTGATGGATGCACCGTTAGAAGATCTGAAGGACCAGATTGGGAACAGATTATCCTGGAAAAAAATCTGTGAGGTGGTTAAGAGTTGATACTGACTTAATGGCACATCACCATTTGAATGTCTGGAGTGGCAATAAGTATAGAAAGAAAAAAAAACTAGTTATTTTAACAACTGTACCTTTTTTAAAAAAAAAAAAGAGTAGCTTTTGATATTATAAACTCTCCTTTTGCTTTCTCTTTTCTTATAATTATATCTGTTTTCCCTGCTAAACCATTCTTCATTCCAAGCTACGCTATTATTTCTAGAATTTGCAGAAAGGTTAGTGAGTCTCCTGAGTTGTGATTACTTTTTCTAGATGACATTTATTGATCTCATTACCGTCATACTCATATTTCAAAAAACTTTTTTCATTTTGTAACCATTTCAAAGATGACAGAGTTGCTGCAGGTTCACTGTATTAGAACTGTGTGTAATTAAAATTTGTACTCTGTGCTTCATCAGAAGTTCACTGTCAAAATCTCAGCATGTGTTGTTTACAACTTAGATTGCTATAATTAGAACACAAAATGATTGCTAAAAGCAATAAGAAATTTACATTCAAAATAGGCATCTATTTTATTTCTGATCAAAAATATTGTGGAAACTTCATCTTGTAGCAAACTGCTACCATAGATCTTTATTCTGAAAAGATTTAAGCTAGAGCTGGCAAGAAATGGTGATTCAATTAAGAAAAAGTTGAAACAGAGAAAGGGGAAAGATTTTAACAGTGATTCAATTAAATGTTATGAAAATAACACAGTAATAAATTACTGTGTGAAATAGCTTTCCTCCCATTTTTTTCATTGGTTCATTCATTTATTTTTCAGTATGTTTACTTTTTGAATATTCAGTTCCGTTTTCTTTTTTAAAAAATAATTTTATTAAGTTTAAGCAAAGATAAAAATTACAGAAAAACAAAAAACTACAAAGAAAGAAAAAAAACTAAAAAAATGTAGAAACACAAGAGAAAATTTTCAAAATTACAAAAAGAGGTGACTTCCAACTTTTAACAGCAAGGATATACGACAATTTTCCATAACCAACCCTTTACTCTATATTAAACCAAAATCACTATTTCTATAAATCATTCCATTGGCACATTATAAAAATCACTAAATACAGTTTCTCCCTCCCCTTATGTTAAAAGATCTCTCTCTCTCTCTCTCCTAATCAACTTCCCCTCCCAAGATATCATTTATTTATTTCCTTCCTACTACTATTCTATACATTCCTGTCTACTACAATAAAGATCAAACTAAAAAAACATATACATTGTCTGCCATTATACTTGATAATACCATAGTTTTAATAATCTTAATCATATTAAACCCAAAACCAAACATTTATTATTATTATTTAATTATACCTTAATAATCTTAATCCAAATTGTTAAAGATAAATGAAATCAGCCGAACCCTAAAAGCAATCCAGATAAATATTCTTATCCCACTTCAAAATAAACCAGAGCATTTACATATCCCCACGATGCGCACAGAGCTTTTTTCTTCAAAAAAACGAAAAGCCCAACTGCCTGCCTAAAAAACTCCGACTTCTCCTCAGGAGACCTCCCATACATAATAACCCCTTCTTTTCCGTGGCGTTCCATCAGAAAATCAATTTCCCTTATGGCTTGCAACCCGATCTCTCCCTTTAATTTCTTCAACTCATCTATCTGATCTTCACCCAGCATTTCAACAAAAGTCCCGATCTCACTCTTGGAAGAGACATTTCTGTTGCTGTTAAATTCCTGTTCCCTCCACAACATCCCCAACCAGATGACACATTTTAGACCTCATGTTTTCCACAATGTCCTGAATGCCTTGCATAAAAACTTGGTAGGAATCAGAAACTGTTTAAAATCTCGGTGAAAGTCAGAGAAAGTCTGCTTAAACTCCTCCATGTCTCAAGCAGTAGATTATGGCGCCCCCTAAGAGCTTAACCAGTGAAAGTCGAACATATGAAAGAATTGTGGAATGTGTTTACACAAGCGAAAGTGAGATAAGCAGACAGTTCCCCAGGGAAAGTAGAAGTAGAAAACTGAAAGTTCAAAACAGCCGATTCAATGTGTAGGAAAATGCTAATATCTTCAAATTTAGTACAAAAATAATAACAGGGAGACAATTATTTATTTATTTATTTATTTATTTATTTGTTTGTTTATTTATTTATTTATTTGTCACATTTATATCCCGCCCATCTCCCCAAGGAGGGACCCTGGGCGGTTCACAATAAAAAGTTTAAAATCAATAAAAAACATAAATAACACTAATAATTAATAAAAATATCTAATTACAGTCCGATCCAAGCAGTGGTAGATCTTACTTATCCCATGGGCCGGAAAGGCTGGTCAAGGTAGATCTAAGAGACCAGCCAACCCCAAGACTGGCTGTTCCCCTCCACTCCCCAAGCATGATGGCAAAACCAGGTCTTTAGGTTTTTCCTAAAGTCCAGGAGAGAGGGGGCCAATCTTATTTACTCTCAATCCTCCTTAATATTTGGATGGAAAACAAAGTCCAAAACTTAAAAATAATTTTTAAAAAAATTAATCCCAAAAATAACAATAGGCACCAAGAGAACCCGCTTCTCCTTGCTGTAGAAAGCCTCTCTTAGGGAAAAAAAGGTAAAGGTTCCCCCCGCACATTTGTGCAGTCGTGCCCGACTCTAGGGGCCGGTGCTCATCTCCGTTTGTTAGCCAAAGAGCCAGCGCTGTCCAAAGACGCTTCCATGGTCATGTGGCCGCATGACGCACGCGGAACGCTGTTACCTACCCACCGAAGTGGTACCTATTCATCTACTTGCATTTGCATGCTTTCGAATTGATAGGTTGGCAAGAGCTGGGGCGAGTGCGGGAGCTCACTCCGCATGCAGGGCTAGGGATTCGAACCTCCAAACTTGCAATCTTCCGATCGACAAGCCTGGTGTCTTACCCGCTGAGCCACCACGCCCTTAGGGTACGCGTACTTAAAAGAAATATAAATTGGGTGATTTAGAAATAAATTGGGTGATTTAGAAATGGGGTGGATGGTCTTAGTGTCCCTTTAAAGTTACAGCGCGGCTTGGAAATGATGACATCCCGGGCTCCCGGCTGCTCTTACCAGTCGAGCGCAAAAGCTGCTTGCGATCTTCTGGCTGCAAGCAGCCGTCTGGAGGACAGTTGGGGTGATTCCAGGTGTTTTCCTTATCCGGAAAAACACTCCTGGGCTTCAGGAAAAACCTGCCTGAGCCTGAAAAAACTGCCACATTGTCAGTTCTGCCCACTGAGACCACGGGCACAGCTGTTCAGTTCGCCATGTCCCCACCGGAAGTCAAATATTCAGTTCTGTTTTCAAGATGCCTATGATACAGTTTAGATTTAAAAATTAATCCAAAGTTTACAAGCCACAAGAACAGAGCTTTCCAAACTGTGTGTCACGACACAAAAGTGTGTCGCCACACACAGCGTGGTGTGTCGCCACACCACCCGGAAGCGGCGGTGCGCGCGTGCACGGCGGCTGCCATGCACGTGCGCGCCGCCGCACGCCCCCCACGCCGCCGCACGCCCCTCCCGCGCTGCCGCCGTGCGCGCATGCGCCGCCGCACGCCCCCCGCGCTGCCGCCGTGCGCGCGCGCCGCCGCACGCCCCCCGCGCCGCCGCCGTGCGCGCCGCCGCACGCACCCCATGCCGCCGCCGTGCGCGCCGCCGCACGCCCCCCGCGCCGCCGCCGTGCGCGCGTGTCGCCGCCGCCGCCGGATGTATCGCCAGCGGCGGCACTTTGGAAAGCCCTGCACAAGAACAACTAATGCAGTATCATAAGAAGCCATCTTAAAGCTACATTAGAATTCAGCTGGACATATGACTCTTTTCATTATTATTCCAAAATATTACAATTTGATTCTATTCATGGTATTTTTTTAATCTGTTCAATTTTGTCCAATTCTCGGAGACTGCTTTGACAAGTCCTTGCAGTTTTCTTGGCAAGGTTTTTCAGAAGTGGTTTGCTATTGCCTACTTCCCAGGTCTGAGAGAGAGTGACTGGCCCAAGGTCACCCAGCTGGCTTTGTGTCTAAGGTGGGACTAGAAGTCACCGTCTCCCAGTTTCTAGCCTGATGCCTTAACCACTACACCGAACTGGCTCTCATTCATGGTATTTAATATATGTAAAAATATATGTCAAAAACTGGGTGACTGTAGAGACAAAAGCAAAGTGAGACATATCTGGGAATTAAAACTGAGATCCAGGTTGTTTGTTAACAATACTGTATTCTATCCTGAAAACAGAAAAAGCAGAAATGATGCAATTTTTTTAAAAAAGTAACCTTCCAGCTGAGCTTGACTCCTTACATGGACACATTCACAGTGTTTTCTGGGCATGATAAGATGTGGTTTGTTATTATCTTCTTCTGGGATGTCCTCCTAATTTTCCTGTCTAGCCTACAGCCCTGTATTTCCTGGTGTTTTTCCATGCAAGCACTAATCAGGGCTGACCCTATTCAGCTTTCTAGATCAGCCTAGTAGGTTGGCTATGTGCTGCCATCTACTGGACCACAATGCAAATAAATCAACAGAAAAAAAAATGTTCTGGAGAAAATGAAGAGGTCACAGAACAAGCAAAAACCCCCAAAATTCTAGAGTGGTAACACATTATCACAATGGGCTGTATACAATTGTGATTTTCATTGTGCAAGTTATTCTACTGACAGAAGTGCTGTTCTCATATTACAACAGGAGTGTGCAATGTTTTGTGGGGTCAAGAGTCACACATGATTTTTTAATGCTGTACTATGATCTGCCTTCCAAAAATTGGGGCCAGAGAAAGAAGGGATAAAATGAAATTTGATTTAAATTAAATCTAAAGGCAAAAAAGGTAAAGATATCCTTGAATTAAGTTCACCTCCTGATAACTATATGGGGTTTTCCATTCAATTTATCGGCAACAGTATAGAAGTGATTACTATTTCCTTTTTTTACTTCCCAGCCCAGCCTGGGGCCCTAAAATTCATCCAAATACTATTTTTGTTCATCCCTGTTTATCTTAAAACCAGATAAGATCATCCAAGTGCTACCACTTAAACACAATGCAATTTAATACAGTGAATTACTCCCCATTATTTATTTTCCTTTCGTCACATTAAAAGTTGCAATTTGGTAGGAACCTTTGGGCTATCTCCAGGAGCATCTTCCAAGCTTATAGGATGCTTTGTGGCTCTGGGCTCATAGGTTGGGCAACCATGTACTTGAGTATGGCTTGAGAAAAGTGAAATTAAGTTGGAAAATGTCTTTCAGATTGTATTGTGCAAGTGGAAACTTAAGGGCAGTGGAAATGGGGTCAATAAGTCTACCTTCTTGCATATTTTTTCCTCCTCTTATGTAAAGAAGCACGTGTTGTTGCCTCTTTCATTAACATTTCACTTCTACTACTTTCCCTGAAATGGAAGTAGTGGCATCTGGTAATTGGCTGTGGGACATTTTGTTATGTTACAGAAAAAGCTGAACCAAGTGGCAATTATACAGAATTGCCATACAAATATCAGTATTTGATGCACAACTATGCTGCAGACATATTTTCATTAAAAAAGTTTAAAAGTATGATCCTCTTTTATGGCTAATTGATTAGAAGTATTTTTCTACCAACTTCAGCCATATTCCTGGAATGCCTTTGGCTTGTCTTAGAATTAAAGATAAACACTAAGGGAATGAGATACATCTGAGTTATTTTTCATAAGGTTTTCTTTAAAAGCCATCTAATTTAGCAGTCATCACCCCATTCTGGTGTAATGAATTATATTATGTTAATAAAGGTTAATTGTGATTGGAAAGTATAGATTAGATTTATAAAATATCCTGAGAACAGGCATATGTGTATACCTTCATTCTCAGCATTTTAATTTGCTTTGGATGCTAATGAAATGCTATAAGACCATCTCTTTTTAAAAAATGTATAATTAGGTCTGTAAAATTTGGGGAAAGAGGGAACAATCCATAGTTTATTATATTCCATCGCTGTACATGCTCACTGCTCTGAGAACTTATGATGAAGGGTGGGTCATGAATGTTCTAAATAATAATCAGAAATGAAAATAAATAAAAGGCACTTGAAATCTTGTAAACAGACTAGCAAATTTTTTCCAAAGTTAGATTGCCAAAAAATGCTTGACATGTGAATTGGGAGAATGTAAGTTTAAGTGGCTACGAAGGGATTATTTGCACTACAAATTAGTGCAATTTTTCAGCTTCTCTTCTGCTGTTTCCCTATTTTTCGTTATGGAGTCAGACATTAATATACAGCACATTTTTGCTGAAAAACATTTTAGAGTTTAGCTTGTAAACTTTAGCTTTAGTTTATGACGTTTATGAGAGCAAATTCTAAGTACTATTAATAACAGTAGTAAAAACATTTCATAAAGTGTATGGGCAATTGGAAAAGAAAGTTTGACAAATTATTATTCTAGGCAGGCCTTTGCTGTAATATTTAACTCTTTCATTTCTATGGTTGAAATTACTCTCGATGGATTTGTGACAGTGTTGAAATCCACCCTACGAAGATATTAATAATTATGGTTTGGGATAGAATTTTGCAAATTGATACAGTATATATTATAGTTACAGGTTGCCCTTGATTTAAGAAAAAAAGGCACAGGAACACCGCACATTAGCAAAGTGTTTTATCATCCTGTCACAGTTATTCTATGCTTGCTCATCTGGATTCTCTTAGCCTCCTTTTTGATTGTATCTTTTAAATATGTTGAAATTTGGAATTGCTATTTATTTATTTATTTATTTATTTATTTATTTATTTATTTATTTATTTATTTATTTATCATATTTATATCCCGCCCATCTCCCCCGCAATGAGGGACCCTCATTAATACTGCACTGTATCCCAATCCTTTTTGTTGGGAAAAAGCACTTAAAAGATTTCTGAGAATTAGGTATGGGGAAGGGAGGGAGGGAGGGTCAATAGAAAGAGATAAAAAGCAGTGACACAATGCAACCATGTGTCTTTGGCACTACATTGTAATGGGTTATAAAAAGTTATTTTAGAGCACTAATACCGCAGTTTAAATTGCCTTGCATAAAATACCATTGTACCAGTGCAGCACAAGATGAGTTCCCTTTGTGATGCAGCAGCTGCTGAAAAGGATATGATTATTGCAGCTTGTAATATTTACTTGTTCTGTACAGATTACTGAAATATAAATATATAAAATTATAGCTGAAAAAAGATTTAAAAAGTAAAATAAGTGGCAACTGCCTTATACGTACCCTTATATTTTATTATTTATTGATGTATTAATTCCTTTGAGAACTGGAGAGGCCCCAGACCAAACCTCCTCCCAATCATGAAGGTCGGGCCAGTCATGATCTCTTAGCTTAAGCTACCTCAAAGTAAGCATACTGTGAGTATACAAGCAGGGAAGTCAATTATCTTCTAGCGGAAAAGATATAATACTTAGATTTTTAAAATTCCATTGATTATCTTAATTATCAATTTGGAGAGCCAATTATATATTTACTAGACTTAATAGATGGCCACTGTATTTTTCATGCTGGATGAGGAACACAAAATTTAGGCATCAGTTTAAATTCAATATGGGAACAACATTCTTTCAATTACAACAGTGTAACTTGGTTATTGTCTCACATTAATAAAACTTTTAACCAACTGGAGAACAAAAATAATTTATTTGGATCCAGAGCTACCCACTAACAGTGTACTAGATGAAACCAATAGTGTTATTTGTTAAGCTACAGACCTCTATCCACTTAGCTGGGAATAAGCCCCTTAAAAACAATGAGATGTACTTCAAAATAGTAGTCCTAATGGAAAAAGTACAATGAGATGTACTTCAAAATCCACTCCTAATGGAATTGCATTGCCCTAGAAGTTAGTTCAGTGGGATGATTAAATATGGATCCAAATCAATGATATTAAAATCATACTGGGGATGAATCATGGCAGCAAAATTAAACTTTCAGGGTCAGAAAAAATTAATTTTGTGGGCACCAACCAATGTATAATCGCTAGAAACATCCCACCAAATCCACTCCTAATGGACTGGGCTATTGCCTGTTACAGGATCAGTAAATCATGTCACATAGTCTTCCTGTAATAGGGTGAAGAGGACATGGTAACTTAAAAGATAGGTCATTTTTAACAGGAACGTCAACTTCATATCAAGCACTATCCCTGACTAGTCCAAAGTGGGTGGATATATTTCTGCTTGAACACCCATGTCAAATGATAACATGCATTTGTGCAATGCATGTGTCTCAGAACTGTGCAAATCTTTCATGCAGCCAATATTAAAGATGAGAGTTCTAAGATCAAGGTCTTTTACCGAGCTAGTTTCTCATATATTCTTGCATTAATCAGTCCTACTCCTGTGGTCTTCAGGTATATTCAGTAATTCTGTTTTCATATGGATTTATGCCTTGTTTGGTTTTATTCTCATCTACTGATTTTCTTTGTTTAATGTATTTTCCCACAATTAACTGAAGAAAGAGAATAAAAATAAGCATATGCTTTCATGTTCAACTTTTCTAATTTCTTCCATATTATGTTTAAGTGAAGAGAGGAATTCCTGATCTTGCAAAACTGATTTCAGTCCCACATCAACTTCTCCTTCAGCTATGGGTATACAGCAATAATGATTTCAGTGACTGTTTCTGTGTATTTTTTTCTATACCTAGAATTTTAAGAATGGAATATAAATGTATGGCAAATGCACAATGACAATGAGCAAACTACAATGAAATTGGGGCAAGGGAATATCAGCCTACATATGCTTAAAATTGGGCATGATACATATATTTTACCCAGGAGTAAAAGAGGGCAAGTTAAATTTCAAGTACTAGCATCAAATTATAGATTTGCAAATAAAAAATGTCATTGGCACTGAACTTATAATTAAATGAAATTTCTAGGAATATACATGTATGTATCTATGTATGTAATCCACTTTGAACACTGAAAGAATGAATGGCACAACAACTTTTTATATAGTTTGCAATTTAGAATTCTAGCACTAACAGCACAAGCACACTTTAGCTCAGTGCTTTCCAAAGTCCCGCCATTGGCAACACACCAATGGCGGCGGCGCGCACAGTGGCACGCGCAGCGGCATGCACGGCGGCGGCCTTGTGTTTCACGCTAAAACCCGGAAGCGCTGATGGCGTGCTGCTGCCATCGCGCACACCGCTGCAGGGGCAGTGGCAATGCGCCATCAGCACTTCCGGGTTTTGTCACGACACACAGTTTGGAAAGCTATGCTTTAGCATATATATATATATATATTTAAGGAAAGACGTGTTTTAATGCAATTTTTGTTTATGGTGGTAGCTTCATAATTATAAAGACACAGCTGGGAGAATGGGTTGCCTCCAGTTAATTACTAAGATGGGCGGGGGAGCCACTTTAAGCAAATTAGCTGAATATATGCAGTATTTACACTAGGGCTGCAGAGACATCACTTGTGCATTGAAGAACGGAAGCTGAGTTTGCATATCAAGCTAAATGAGATTGATGGTGTATATACTCTGCAGAGGAGCAAAATAACTACCTATTTTCAACTTCCTTAATGTCAGAAACATTTCATGTTTGCAAAACTATGTTATTCAGCTTTCAAATTATTTCATGTGAACAGATATCACCTTTAAAATGTAGGGATGTGTGCAAATTACAGATACAGTGCATACCAAAACCACTTGTCAAATGTAGCCTAAAACAGGGGTCCCCAACCTTTTTGGTGCCAGGGACCGGTTTCAAAAGACGATTTTTCCGTGGACCGGGGTTTGCGGGTGGGAGCCAATCACAAGCACCGGGGGCGGGGTTTGCAGGCAGGAGCCCCACGGCCCAGTTCCTAACAGGCCACGGCCCACGGGTTGGGGACCCCTGGCCTAAAAGACATATTTATGCTGAACTCCTGTAAAAAAAAAAATCTAGGGATCAGAGTTGCTGAAGCTACCTAAAACACTCTTTTGCAATATGGCACTGCTTGGTGACTTGGGATTCCAACTTCCAGAATTCTTCCCAACCAGCCTTTGGCCACACTCACTTGGAATTCTGGAGTTGCAGTCCCAACACATTTGGATGGTGCTACATTGGGGAAGACTGTTCTGAAAATATTAATCACCATTCTGGAAATCTTTTCTAACGAACATGTGAAACCAGACCACACCTGCTTTATTTTATTCACTGACAGTAGATTTTCAAAGATCTTTCTCCAATACTTTACTTATTCAGAGAAAAGGGAAATCCATTCTGAATCTTTCCAGAGTTACTTTAATTTATTCCCAGTTATTTTCTGAATGTATTAAAGAATATCCCTAGATGTTATAGAAGAGAAATACAGTGAATGCCATGCAATAGAACTCAGCAATAAAAACCCTCAACATCACAGTAGCAGCATTAATAAAAACCAGGAATATATGTACAATCTAGCAGAAGTCATAAACATGCACATTCATAACTTCAGACTACAAAATATGTTAGAATTCCTGGAGAACAAGGGACAGTTCACTCTGGTCACTCCTCAAAATTGGCATGAGTGAGAATGAGTTTTTCTGTAGTCCATTCCTTACTGAAATGCATCAAGTTGGAACAACACTCATATGCAAACATATGTCTGAATTAAGATGGGGGGGGGGACTCACTGAGCTAACAGAGAGAGTAAATGACTATTTTGTGTAGGAGTCTGGTGTGGAGACTCCAATCAACTCCAAGTAGCATGGAGTGCAAAGTAATCTTTGTGGTGATCTGCAAGGTATGTGCAATGTTTGTCCTCCTGCTAAAAGAGAATCAAGATTACACCTTCTGGAAATAAAAGCTTGTGTCCTTATTGGAGGAGAAGGTAAAATGACTTGAGAAGAGAATTGTACACTGAAACAGACCAGGGAATGTGATAGGTTCTTGGACAAGACAGGTAAAGTGACTTGCCCGAGGCAGTCTTGTGAGGTTCTCTGGACTGAGTTCAATTTTGTGACTGCCAAGGGAGCATACAAGGTCCTCCAATCTGTCAGCTCAGCCATCTGTTTGTTAGATCCTGCCCCCTTCTGAGTTGTTCAGGCAGCTTGGGAGATGACTAAGGGTGGGCCCATGCAGTAGAATCTTCTTTGAGGGAGGGGGTGGTCCCTCCAGCCTTTAAAGAGGTGGCAGTATGTCCCCTCCTGAAGAGGCCATCTGTGGACCCCTCCATTTTGGACAACTATCAGCAGTTTCCAATCTTCCCTTTGCTGGGAAGCTTGTGGAGAAGCTGGTTGGACTGCAGTTACAGAAGCTCTTAGAGGAAACAGATTATCTGGACTCATTTCAGTCAGGCTTTAGACTGGGGTATGGAGTATGGGGTCAGTGCTTGTTGCACTTGATGATCTGTGGTAGAGCTGGGATGGGGGTGATGCATGGAGGCTGTGCTTCTTGATCTCACAGTGACTTTTGATAGCATCGATCACAGTATTCTTCTGGACTGACTGCAGGGGTTGGGAGTGGGAGGCACTGTGTTCCTGTGGTTCACCTCCTTCCTGTCCTGGTTCAGCCTCTGCCCCAGGGCCTCAGCGATGAGTCAGAGGACGAACTGCCCCTGGCAAACCCCCAGGGGATTGAGCCAGGCGAGGCCCCGGATGCGGACACGGGCCCAGACGATGACCCAGCACCGCAGGAGGCAGCAATACCTGAGGCTGCAGGAGAGCAAGCTGGGGATGGTGGTTTGGCCCCACCCTCTAGCCAGCAGCCAGCAACCGAGGCTACAGCGGAGCAAGCTGGGGATTGTGGTTTGTCCCCACCCTTTAGCCAGCAGCCAGCTGGATCCCATCAGCCTCCCAGCTCTCCTGAATCCCCCAAAGGGCAGAGGCGGAGGCGTGTGCGCCTCGCCTTAAAGGACAGAAGGAAAAGTGCTCGGCTGGCTGCTAGGGAGTTACGCAGAGGGCAGGGAGAGTCTTTGCAGGACCCAGAGGACAGCTCCTGAGCTCCTGATAAATCACCAACGAAGCAGTGAGGGATTTGTGGGAGCAACGTTGCACTTTGGCTTCGCGACCACTCTGGTATCCTGTTCTGTTTCCTGCGTTCCTGACCCTGTTTGGACTATCTTACTCTGCCTTCTGGACCCCTGGACCTGGCTTGGATTATCGTGGCTCGGACTTCTGGAACCCTTGACCCGGTTTGGATTATTGACTACCCTTTGCTTCACTACTCTGATTATTGGCACACGCTGGTTTGTCTCTCTCTCGGCCAGTCTTGCAAAGTAACCTTGGGCTGCATTCCTTACCTCGGGCTGACTGCCAAGACTCTCCAATCTGTTCTGGAGGCGAGCCAGCACAGTTTGCTCCCACCACCAACAAACGCTGGGAGAGAGAAGGACGGTTTGTTAGCAGCATGACTAACCCAGCTGCCGAGGCTATGGCCAATTTGGCAGCTCAGAATCAGACGCTGGCCACACAAGTAGACCAGCTTACGGGGCTTGTGAGCCAGCTACAACTGCAGCTGGCCACGGTGGCTGCCGTGCCCAGCAAGTGTCCAGTGAGCCCTCCTGAGAAATATGAGGGCAAGCCTGAGGACTTTCCTGCCTTCTTGGGACAATGCACGTTATACATGAAGGTACGGGAGAGGGAGTTTGTGTCAGACCAAACCAAGGTCTGCTTCCTTATCAGCCTCTTAAAGGGCCGTGCGGCTAAATGGGCCACCCCGTTCCTGGTGGCTGACTCTCCACTCCTGAACAACTACCCTGCCTTCCTGGCACAATTCAGGAGCGTCTTTGAGGAGCCTCAAGCCCTGGCCAGAGCCAACCGGCAGATCAGGCGGCTGCAACAGGGCAAAGGGTCAGTGGCAGACTACACAGCCGAGTTTCGGCTCTATGCCCAGGAATTGGACTGGAATGAGGCTGCCCTGCGGGACCAGTATCTAGAGGGACTGTCTGAGGCCGTGTTGGACGAGGTAGCCCGGGTGGAACGCCCTACCACCCTGGAGCAAACCATCCAGTTGTGCCTCCGCATCGATGGGCGGCTGGAGGACAGGCGCCAGGCCCGCCGGGGACGTGTTGATCCCGGGCTAGGGCGCCACCGGCCTCCCGCACCTCCGGCTCCCTGGCCCCCTGGTGGCCACAGCCCGACCGCGCCAGAGCCAATGCAGCTGGGGGCTGCTCGACCCCGGCTTACTCGGGAGGAAAATGCCGGGCCAACCTTTGCCTCTACTGTGGCGGGCCGGGGCATTATGCCAGCTCATGCCCCGAAAAGCAGTCAGTGCCGGGAAACTGGCAGCCCCAGGTCAGTGCCGGCCGAGCGACCTGGGGCGTGCAGCCTCTGCCCACAGGCCAACAGGAGAGGAACTCCAGCACCTGCTGCTGCCGGTCAAGCTGCGGCTGCGGGCAGGGCAGTGGCTCCTGGCCCATGCCTTAGTGGACTCAGGGGCCTCCCGCTCCTATATGGACAGTGACTTTGCAGCCCAGCAGCAGGTCCCACTCCGCGCAAAAAAGGTGCCCATGTCCGTGGAAGCCATTGACGGGCGGCTGCTGCAGTCGGGCCCGGTGAGCCAGGAGACGGCGCTCCTCACCATGGTTGTGGGCCAGCACCAGGAGCGGCTGCGCATGGACATTACCAAGATGCCCCGGTTCCCGCTGGTGCTGGGGATAGATTGGCTGGAGCGGCACAACCCCATGATAGACTGGGCGCGTCAGCGACTCCAGTTCCGGGAACCTTGCCCGCACCTGGCTGTCAAGGCACTCCTGGGGGCCGCCAGCGCCGAGGGGACTCCTGCCCTTCCCCCAGAATACCAGGAGTTCGGGGATGTCTTTGAGGAGAAGGGGGCAGACCAGTTACCGCCCCATCGGCCCTACGATTGCGGGATCAACCTCAAGCCTGATGTTCCCCTGCCCGCAGGCCGGCTGTACTCTTTGTCGGAGCCGGAACAGGCCGCCCTCCGGGACTTTTTAGCCAAGAACCGGCAGAGGGGTTTCATTCGGCCCTCCAGATCCCCGACCTCAGCCCCCGTGCTCTTTGTGAAAAAGAAGTCCGGGGAGCTGAGGCTTTGCAACGACTATCGGGCGCTGAACCGGATAACCATTCGGGACCGGTACCCACTCCCCTTGATACCAGAACTACTGGATCGGGTGCGCCAGGCCCAGCTGTTCACCAAGCTGGACCTGCGCGGCGCCTACAACCTGGTCAGGATCCGGGAGGGGGATGAATGGAAGACGGCCTTTGGGACGCGCTATGGGCAATACGAGTACCTGGTCATGCCTTTCGGACTTTGTAATGCGCCCGCCGTCTTCCAGCGCTTTATTAACGATGTGTTTCGGGACCTATTGGACCGGTTTGTAGTGGTCTATCTCAATGACATCCTGATCTACTCCAGGGACCCCGCCCGGCATGTGGAGCATGTCCATACAGTTCTGCAGCGGCTCCGGGAGCACCGGCTTTACGCGAAACTGGAGAAGTGCGAGTTCCATGTCCGGGAAGTGGACTTCCTGGGCCACCGCCTTACTCCCGAGGGTATAGCCATGGACCCAGCCAAGGTCACCTCGGTGACGCAATGGCAAGCTCCCAGGAACCGAAAGGAGCTCCAACGGTTCCTGGGGTTCGCGAACTATTACAGGCAATTTATTGAGGGCTATGCCGCTCTGGCGGTGCCGCTCACCCGGCTACTGAAACCCCGTGAGACGTTCCGGTGGACTGCAGAGGCAGAGCAGGCGTTCCAACACCTAAAGAGCCGCTTCGCCACGGAACCAGTGCTGCGACACCCAGACCCCCAGCTCCCGTTCGTCGTGGAGGCGGACGCCTCCAGCTATGCCATCGGGGCGGTCCTTTCGCAGCAGGCCACCCCTACGGAGCCACTGCGTCCCTGTGCCTACTATTCCCGCCAGCTCACCCCTGCAGAGCGTAACTACACCATTTGGGAGCGGGAGCTGCTAGCCATAAAGACGGCCTTCGAGGCGTGGAGGCATCATTTGGAGGGTGCCCGACATCCAGTGGTCGTCCGGACGGACCACCGGAACCTGGAGCATCTGCAGACGGCCCGATGCTTGAACCAGCGGCAGATCCGTTGGTCGCTCTTCTTCACCCGCTTCAATTTCCGGATCGAGTACATTCCGAGCGCTCAAAACAAGCGGGCCGACGCATTATCTCGGAAGCCGGAGTACACGCCCATGGCAGACCTGACTGCCTCCCCGACCACCGTACTGGCCCCAGAGGTGTTCGCGTCCACCGTTCCCCAGCCCACATTTCGGGACCGGCTCCGAGAGCAGCAGGCTAGGGACCCCTGGACCCGGGAGCAGCTGGGCCGCCTGCAGCAAGCCCGTGCACCGGGCCCTTCGGACTACGCGGTTGCTGACGGGTTCCTAACGCACCAGGGCCGCTTGTGTATACCGGCTGGGCCCCTACGGGGGGAAGTTCTCGCCTTGTGCCATGACATGCACCCGGCTGGACATTTCGGGCGCTTTAAGACTTTGCACCTGCTGACCCGAGAGTTCTGGTGGCCCCGGGTCCAGGCGGACATGGCACGCTATGTGCAGACCTGCGAAGTGTGCCGCCGAGCGAAGAATCAGCCAGGCAAACCCTCAGGACTCCTGCACCCTCTGCCCACTCCACCACGCCCCTGGCACACCCTATCCATGGACTTCATCACCGACCTCCCCAGGGCCGGCTCCTATTCCTGCATCTTGGTGGTGGTGGATCTCCTCAGTAAAATGGGACACTTCATCCCGTGTGCTGGCCTCCCGACGGCTAGGGAGACGGCGCAGCTGTTCGTGCAGCACATCTTTCGGCTACACGGCCTCCCGGAGCAGGTGGTGAGCGACCGGGGCTCCCAGTTCTCCTCCCGTTTTTGGAAGGCGCTACACACCCTGCTCGGCACGGAGGTGCATCTCTCCTCGTCGCACCACCCCCAGTCGGATGGCCAGACCGAGAGGGTGAACGGGGTGCTGGAGCAGTACCTACGGTGCTACGTGGGCCACCAGCAGGATGACTGGGCAGACCTGCTCCCTCTGGCGGGGTTCGCCTACAATAACTCCCTGCATTCTTCAACCCGGCAGACCCCTTTCCTGACCCTCTACGGCTACCACCCCCGTTTCTTCCCGTCCGTCCTTCCCAGTACCACAGTTCCGGCAGCGGAGGCCTTCGTCCAGGAACTTCGGGCTCAGCACTCCGTGCTCAAGGAACACCTTGAGCAGGCTAAACGGGCCTATAAGGCCAATGCGGACCGGCGGCGGCAGCCAGGCCAGGACCTGCAAGTAGGCGACCGGGTGTGGCTGTCCACCAGGTATCTGCCCAGCTCGAGGCCCTCCAGGAAGCTGGACGCCCGCTTCATTGGGCCGTATCCAGTGGTGGAACGCGTCAACCCCGTGGCTTTCTGCCTGGACCTGCCCCCATCTCTCCGGATCCACCCCGTGTTCCACCGGTCCCTCCTGGTGCCTGCCGTCCCTCCGGATCCCCATCGTCCCTCGGTGCCACCCCCGCCACCGGTGATGGTGGATGGCCAGGAGGAGTTTGAGGTGGCCCGTATCTTGGACTCCCGCATGCGGAGAGGGCGCCTCCAATATCTGGTTGACTGGAAAGAGTACGGGCCGGAAGACCGCTCCTGGGAGCCCGCGGCTCAGGTCCATGCCCCCGCCTTGGTCCAGGACTTCCACCGGGCTTATCCTCGCAAGCCGGGACCCGTAGCTTCTCGGGGAGGGGGCCCTGAGGGGGGGGATAGTGTCCTGGTTCAGCCTCTGCCCCAGGGCCTCAGCGATGAGTCAGAGGACGAGCTGCCCCTGGCAAACCCCCAGGGGATTGAGCCAGGCGAGGCCCCAGATGCGGACACGGGCCCAGACGATGACCCAGCACCGCAGGAGGCAGCAATACCTGAGGCTGCAGGAGAGCAAGCTGGGGATGGTGGTTTGGCCCCACCCTCTAGCCAGCAGCCAGCAACCGAGGCTACAGCGGAGCAAGCTGGGGATTGCGGTTTGTCCCCACCCTTTAGCCAGCAGCCAGCTGGATCCCATCAGCCTCCCAGCTCTCCTGAATCCCCCAAAGGGCAGAGGCGGAGGCGTGTGCGCCTCGCCTTAAAGGACAGAAGGAAAAGTGCTCGGCTGGCTGCTAGGGAGTTACGCAGAGGGCAGGGAGAGTCTTTGCAGGACCCAGAGGACAGCTCCTGAGCTCCTGATAAATCACCAACGAAGCAGTGAGGGATTTGTGGGAGCAACGTTGCACTTTGGCTTCGCGACCACTCTGGTATCCTGTTCTGTTTCCTGCGTTCCTGACCCTGTTTGGACTATCTTACTCTGCCTTCTGGACCCCTGGACCTGGCTTGGATTATCGTGGCTCGGACTTCTGGAACCCTTGACCCGGTTTGGATTATTGACTACCCTTTGCTTCACTACTCTGATTATTGGCACACGCTGGTTTGTCTCTCTCTCGGCCAGTTTTGCAAAGTAACCTTGGGCTGCATTCCTTACCTCGGGGTGACTGCCAAGACTCTCCAATCTGTTCTGGAGGCGAGCCAGCACACTTCCTCAGTGGTCAGTTCCAGTTGGTGTTGATGGGAGGGGAGAGATTGTGCCCACGGCCCCTTACTTGTGGGGTGCCCCAAGGTTCGATGCCTTTTACCTCCAGTTTAACATCTACATGAAAGTGCTGGGTGAGGTTATGGTGGTTCAACATTCAGTATCATCAGTATGTTGATGATACCCAACTTTACATCTCTATCCGGGCTGTGCAAGTGAAACTGTTGAGTTGCTAACTCACTGCCTGGAAGCTGTTTGGGTCTGGATGGGGAGTAATTAATTGATTTAATTACTATTATATTTTGTAAGTTGCTCAGAGTTCACTGAAGTGGGCGTCTATATTAAATCTAAATCATCATCATCATCATCATCATCATCATCATCATCATCAGGAAGTGCAGAGAAGGAAAGTGAATGCCAGAAAACACAAAGAGGAACATGAGGAACACAAGTGGAAGCTTGTGACCCAGAGAAGGAAGAGGATCAAGAGGCACTCGGTGCTAATGAAGATCAACAGTCAGTATCAGGCTCTCGATCTTGAAGACAATCCACAGCCACCTGAGCAAGCCTTGCCAACCCTGGCTTTACAGAATAGGGTAGGGTAGAAGACACTTGGCCCCCAATGGTCAAATATATGCTCTTCCTTTGAGGAAGAGAAGCATTGTGCTAATGCAGTGTTTCTCAACCTTGGCAACTTTAAGATATGTGGATTTCAACTCCCAGAATTCCCCAGCCAGCATGTGCTAGTGGGTAATTGCCTGCTGAGAGGAACTGAGGGTGCAGTTTGTAAACCTGATACAACATTGTGGGAGCTGTGTAGTCTTCCTAATGCCTGCATCCATGATACGACATACAGACTCAAATTTTATAACTATTTCTTCCTAATGATTCATGTGAGACAAGTGACACTGCCACGAGGGACTTTCAACAGGACTCCAGAGGCCATGAGGCTCAGGGCAGGAAGCTGAAGGTTCTAAGAGTGCAAGTAGTATTTCATCCTTCCTTCCTTTCTGATGAGAGTGTTACACCAGAGAAAAAGGGAGAGGATGGCAAAAGGCCAGAAACTAATATCCTGCCAAGGACTGGGGCCAACAACAAGGAGTGTTAGAGTGAAGCATGAATTTAAGAGATTGGCTGGAAGCCACAATAGTGAAGCCTGTGGAAATCTTGTTGAAAGTGTATGGATAAGAATAAAAAGAGAGGGAAGAAGTGATACTGTTATGGGAGTTTATCATAGTCTGCCTGGATAGACAGAAAATTAGACCTTTCTGGGTCAGATGACCAAACTTTCAAAAGCATGTGACACTAATAATGGGATATTTCAACTATCTGCTAGAAATCTAACCCTGCCTAGAAGGACAAAAAGGTTGGCTATCCTGGACCTTATTCTTTACCAACAGGGAGGAACTGGTTGAAGAAGTGAAGGTTACTGGAACCTAGGGAGAAAGTAACCATATTATCCTTGAGTTTAAGATATTAAGGAGAGAAGGAACAGAAAAAAGTCAGATTTATATACTGGATTTCTGAAGAGTGAATGTTGATGAACTTGATGAACTTATACACTGGAATGGATTTTGATAGATCTATGGCTTGAAATCCTGAAGCAGAAATGTTTGTGGGAAAGATGGGAAATCTTGCAAAATGAAATAGTGAAGGTTCAATCACAAACAATTCCTACTAGATGGAAAAATGGGAGATTTCAAAAGGAAGGAATATAAAGTTGATTTATTTGATCAAGGTTAAAATAGATATGTTGTTATTTCTGATAACCCTTAATGGACTTTTGCTTATCAGGACTGAATGATGAGTGTTTAAGGATTTGTTTATAGATAAGAGATGAGATGAGATATGGGAAGAAAAGATCATTTGCTGTATTTTAAGAGAAGGTGATAAGTTAGTAAAACTGTTTATACTTGTTGTGATGAAGGGGGAAGTCATTTCTTTATATATTTCCTATCTTTTTCTTTACTATATTCCTATTTTTTTCCTTTCTTTTCTGCACTTTCGATTTTTTCTTTCTTTCTTTCTTTTGTATTAGTTTTTATCTTTTCAATTGTAATGTTTAATAAAAGTACTATTAAAAAAAAGAAAAATGGGAGATTTCTAGAGACCAGTGTGCATATACTGTACACAGATTTTTCTAAAACACAAAGCTTTCTAAAATGTTGAAAAGTCAAAGAGATATGTACACTATATGGAACAGAAGGAGGGGCACATAACTAAAAAGGATACAAGGCAGTCACTAGAAACTGTAGAGATTGTGTCAAAAAGGATGAAGTTCAGAATGAGCTGAAACAATGTCTGCTTCTCTCAAAAGGGAGAGGAAACCTTAGCTGGCCATCATTGTACTACTACATCTCCAGATAGACAAAGAGAGAGGAAAAGAATAGTTAATTAATTTTAATGAGTTCAAGTCTACAGGGCCAGATGAATTACATCTTACAGTATTGAAGGAACAAGAGGAGGTGATTGCAAACCTGCTAACTGTAATCTTTGAAAACTCCTGGAGAATTAGTGAGTTCCCAGAAAACTGGAGGAGAGCTGTCACTATCTTTAAAAAAGGGAAGGAGAAGAACCCAGAAAATTACAGACCTGTCAACCTGACATCTATAGTAAGCAGGTTCGTGAACCAGATTATTAAACAGTGCATTTGTGAGCACTTGGATAGGAATATATCAGTTAAAAAAAGCAAGCTTTGTTACAAAGATTAACCTTATCTCCCTTTAGACAGTATTACTAACTCTTCTTTTCAATCTATACATAGCTGACATACCACACACAAAGTCTAGGAAGTTTGGCTACGCGGATGATTGGGCTATAGCCACTCAACATAAATCCTTTGAGACAACTGAAGATGTCCTCACTTCCGATCTAGACATACTGGATAAATATTTTCATAAGTGGAGGTTACAGCCCAATCCAACTAAGACGGAAGTAACATGCTTCCACCTTTGTAATAGATCAGCAGGTAGGGAGCTCAACGTTCGATTTAAGGGAAACCGGCTAAATCACAACATGCATCCCAAATATCTTGAGGTCACACTGGATAAGACACTTTCCTATAAAGAACACCTGATGAAGACTGCTGCCAGACTGAGAAGTAGAAACAACATTCTGCACAAACTATGTGGCACTGGCTGGGGCTCGACAGCGGATACGCTGAGAATGTCCGCACTCAGCCTGGTTTACTCAGCAGCAGAGTACTGTGCCCCAGTGTGGCTTAATAGCCCACACACGAGAAAGATCGATACACAACTGCATGAGTCAATGCAGATTGTTAGTGGGATGATAGAACCTACTCCCACATACTGGTTACCTGTTTTGAGCCATATACCACCTCTGGATGCAAGATGAAAGAGCACCCTTCTTCAAGAATATTGGAAGATTATTGGTAATCCCCAGCTACCAATACTAAATGACGTAGCCTGCTTGGAGCGAAACAGGCTGAGATCGAGACATCCAGCCATTTCTACCGCTAAAGCTCTTCTAGAAGACGATTTCAATATCCACATGTGGAAACAACATTGGCTAGGAAACTGCCCTCCACAATGCCGAAACTTGCCCTGCATCTTGGAAAAACCACCTGGATTTGACCAGCCCCGTGCAATATGGACAACCTTGAACCAAATTCGCACAGGTCATGGTAGATGTGCAGATGCCCTTTATAAATGGGGCAAAACAACATCATCGAATTGTGACTGTGGGGCCGAAAAACAAACTATCTAACATATATGTGACTTTATTGTAAACCGCCCAGAGTCCTCTCTATGGGGGGAGATGGGCGGTGATATAAGTTGGATGGATGGATGGATAAATAAATAAATAAATATTTATATATATATTATATATATATATATATATATATATATATATATATATATATATATATATATATATAGTGTGACGGAGTGTCAAAACCGAGCCTACAATGGAGACTTTGCTGATTTCCTGGCTGTGACAACTGAAGCAAAAAGCTGTATTTGTAACCT
Source organism: Charina bottae (assembly GCA_023362775.1). Lineage (NCBI taxonomy): Eukaryota > Metazoa > Chordata > Lepidosauria > Squamata > Charinaidae > Charina > Charina bottae. The sequence goes on along the minus strand of JALMGJ010000007.1, from coordinate 44,139,250 downwards.
AGACATACGTTTGTAATTTTCCTGTCTATATTTTATATTTCATATTTATTATGCTCTATGTTTTTTATTGTAACGTGATGTGAATGTGCCATACAATAAATAAATACTAACTTAACAGATTGGGGAAATACTAAGAACACAGAGTACCTTGACTACAGCAAAGCATTTAACAAAGCATGTCATAATAACCTCAGTAATAAAATTATAAACTAGTCTAGATCAGGGTTTTTCAAACTTTTTCAGCTCCATGATTTAAATAATTTCCTGGAACCCCTGATATGACACAAACTTCTGTTGATAGACAGTTGGAGGTGAACTTTATTTTTTGCTCACATTCACAGTAACTCATAGACCCATCAAGTGTTTTACAGAACAAAGTTTGGAAAACCCTGGTCAAGATGATACAATTAGAAGGATTCATAAATGTGCCTAGAGAGTACTCATAAATGGTTCCACATCAGCTTGCAAAATAGAGTGCCAAAGGCCTTGTACCTTGTCTTGGGTCCTGTGCTGTTTATCATCTGTATTTATGACCTGAATGAAGGGGTTGAGGGGATAATTACCAAATCTGTAGTCAACACAAAAGTAGGAGGTTGCTTAACACTTTAGAAGAGAAAACGAAAATTTAAAAATGGTTGTAGTGGCAACCTGCGGAAGACCTTTGTATTTCGAGGAGTTAGGTGGCATGTTTTGATTTTCCTTCCCCCACACCTAGGAGATTAGAGTTTATTTTGAATTATACTGATGTTTAATTGGCTTGTTTTTATTTCTGCTTGGCATGGGAAGTGGAGGGAGACAAAAACCCCAGCTTGTTAAGTTTAAGCATAAGTTCACTCCTCCAGCTGCCCTTCCAGCGGCTTGGAATGGGGGGGGGGATGATAAGAAATTGTTTATGTCTAGGCACTGGCTTATCTGATAGCTTCCCAGGCTCTGGGAATGATGTCATGGACAGGTGCCGGGCCCCAGAAGGAATCCCAGTCAAGGTCAGGCAATGCAGCTTCAGTGCCATAGAAATTTGGTCACGGGGTTCAGGAACCAGGCTTTGATAAAAACCTTAGGATTGTCTTTGGAGTTTGGGAACTTTGATACAGGCTCAGGATGCTGGGTGCTGTGGGACTCAACAGCCATTCCTTTTGGGGTTATTCTCTGCTATCTTAGCCAAGTTCCTGGTAGCAACAAGAGAATAAAGGTATCACCTTGTTTGGTATGTATGTATTTCTTTCTGTATGCTATGCTTGTTATGCTTTGTGTAATCTGTTTAAACTGTGTTTTTGTTTGACTTTGTTTGCTTAAGTTTATAATAAAGCTTTAAGTTTCTTTATCCACTGGTGTGCTCATTATCTCTGGATCTAAAAGAACCAATGTTCGAGCATCTGATCAAGGCTTGGACACTTGGCAATACAATGGTTTAAATAAAATTAAAGATATGTGATCCCAAACAAAGTATTCTGGCCGATTTATGTACTGTACTCGAAAGTAGTCATTCAGATAATTAGGGCAAAAGAGGTTCCAGCCCCCAACACTTTGGGGCCTCTGGGAATCCCCTGATTGTAAATGCCAAAAACTGGCAGCATGGTTTCCTACAATTTTTTTGTACAATGTAAGTATGGGCTCAGTTAGTGGTGATGAGTGCATGGTTGGGAGACTTGAAAGAACAGGTTAGGGAGATTCTCATGGAGAAAATCTATCTATGTGGTCCCAAGGAGTTGAAAATGACTGGATGGCACATAATCAAATATGTTGTGTTGTGTAAGCTCTACACATAAGGCTTTAAAAAAAATAACCCTAAAACTCCCTCCCACACCTGAGAGAAATAGAAAAGCCACCTCTGCTCACTTTCTCTCTCCCCCTCACACACGCTGCTGGCCCTAGACTAAACTGACCTTCTCAATTGTGCTCCATGGAGGAAACGATAAATCCATTCTAGAGTTGGTATAAATTATCCCTAAGCCAGGTTCACTTCCTGACGTGGGGTTATTACCGATTTATTTTAAAAGGATGCATAGTCGGCCCTTCGGTGTAGTTCCAGTCATCATTTGCTTTCCGTTTAGGCTGCCTGCGCCCCTCCCCCCTCGCCTATTCTGCTTTTCTGGCCCCTCCAGTCATTCCCTCAGCTTGGAGCTTGAAGGGAAAGTCAGGGAAGCAGACCTTTTTGACACGCTGCACCTCAGCTAATCTGTGGGGTAGGGAGTTTCAACGGGAGCGAGCATTAAAGGGACGGAGCTGCTGAAGGGAACGCAAGGAGAGGGAGAGAGAAGCGGAGCGATTGTTTGCGGAAGGTGGACGGAACGGAGACCATTTCCACCTAGCTCTGCTTAGTAAAAGCGCGCGCTCTCTCCCTCTCTCTTTGCAGAGCTGAACACTTCCCCACGCCACCCCAAGGACTTTGAGGACAGCAGGTCTCCAAGCCGAAGAATAAGGCCGGGGAGAGCAGAGCGACGCAGAATATACTCTCCTCCCCAAGCTTTCAAGAGTGTGTGGCGAGGGGGGAGCGGTTTCCCCGAACAATTCCTTCCCCCTCGCTAAGGTGAAGGCTTGTCGCCTGCCTAACCCTCCGCGCCGCAAGAGGAGAGACTTCGGCCTGTCATCCTGCACCGGTTGCTGCCTCTTTTACAATGCCAAATGGGCAGTGGTTGGGGAAGGGGAGTTGGGAATGAACGCCTGGGTAGCGCCCGCGCGCGCCCCCTTTCCCTCTCCTCCGCTCCAGTGCACGCCAAAGGTGAAGCCAAGGGGGGCCCTGGCTGACGCGGCTGACGGCTGGCAGCGACGCGCGCGAGACTTTTGGGGCCGAGGGCTTCTCCACTTCTCCCGCCGCTGCTGAATTCGCCCGGCGCGAGAAAAAGAGCCGTGGGAAGCCGCTGCTCCCAAGATCTTCCCTTCTGGATGTCCGTTGTTCGTTAGGACGCGCTCTGAAGAGAGGGGAGAAGCGCGGGGGTGAGAGGGAAGCGGGAGGGAGGGGGCTCGGCGTACTTCCCATCCTGCCAAGTTGTGCGCCCGCGCTCTTTTCCTCGAATCTTCGGCGGAGCTACCCAGCGAAACAGCATGTGGACTGGCTTCTGGGCTTCCTCCAGTGCGCTCTGGCAGCCGCCGCCGCCGCCGTTTCCTTTTACCTACCCTGCTGCTGGCAGCAGCAATCCAGGCGCTGGATGAGAGAGAGGGAGAGACAGGGGGTGGGTGGGAAAGGGGGGTGGTGGTGACGGTGCCGTCGGGGCTTCCACTCCAACGGGGCGCAGAAGCAGCGCCTGGTGGCTCTGGTCGCGGCTGCCGCTGCACGAGACGAGCCAGCTTGCTTTTCTCTCCCGCCCACCCCCGAAGAGCCAGTACCTCGCGGGCTGAGCCCCTTGCCCATCCTTAACTGCGTCCGGACCCGCATGGCGTGCTACCTAGTGATCAGCTCCAGGCATCTCAGCAACGGGCACTACCGTGGCATTAAAGGGATCTTCAGGGGACCGCTTTGCAAGAACGGCTCTGCCACCCCGGTAACTGCTATGCTTACCTACTCAGTCAACGCTATTCGGGATATGTAGAACCGGCGACAAACATGCAATTACGCTGTGGGTAGATATCTCTGGTTACCGACTGGCTTCGGAGGGAATGCCTGTTGTAGGTTTACGGGGGAGGAGCTTCTTCTTTCCCCGCGATTTGATCCTGGTGCTAGATCTTGCTGCATGACTTTTTAAAAGCTTCTTGGGTTGTTTTGCAAAGTTTATCCCCTCCCCTCCTTTTTGAAGCTACCGGACAGCAAAGATTTAGGGAAGGAAAGGCTTGGAGTTGGTTGGCTTTGGTGGGGAGAAAATGATTATTGGTATAGTGAAAGGTTCCTGGGTTTGGTATGGTGGTCCTATACTGTACAGGCTTTGTGTTACCTAGAAAAAGTTAATAGTGACTTTTGGCTATGGAAAATTGGGGACAGGACTGTGCCCTGAGAGGCATTGAAAAAAATACAGGAAAGTTGAGTATCCGTTGGAAGCAAGGTGGGCAGCTGGAAGACAGGAGTGGGACTGAATTACAACTGGGAGATAGGATGCTCTCAGAGCCCTGCATAAAAGCCAGGGCAGCCGAAGTAGGAAAAGCAGGTAACAGCATGTAGGCCACAGGGAATGACAACAAGGCTCAGCAGAACTAACAGAAGGCTAAATGGATTATTAAAAAGACACAGAGGGAAGCAGAATAGAGACGAGGCAGCTGCCTCGTACCTTCACAAGAGGATTTGATGTTCATCCAGAAGCAATATAGGTCCATTTAAGATGTTTGCTGTTTCAGATCTGCTCTCTTTTCTTAATTTACCTGTTCTTCCTCTTCTGCCCCCCTTTCCGGTGCTTTATACACTATAGTCAATTTTTTTACTTTAGAAATAATGCCCCAAACATTTTGCAAAAAGTTAACATTCAGTGATTTTGCCCCTGGAAAACCAGGACAGACTATCAGTACGGTGCCAATTCATAGCTTGCCTCTGCATCTTGACACAGAAGTAAATCCTGTTAAATTCAGTGGAGGTTTTCTCCCACATAACTGAGTAAAGGATTGCGTTAATGTCCAAAATAGAATAACTGCAGCAAAATAGAATAACAGCTGTAAAATGATGCTATTCAAAGCAAAGTGACAGTCCAGAAAACAAACTCCAATGTTTAAGTAGAATAATTTGAGCTCTCTGAAGGGACTCCTTCTAAAATTATTTATTTATTTATTGGGTTAATATAGCATTCCAATCCAGCATTAACATGTGCATGTACATTAATATAAAACAATAAAAGACATAGGTGGATAATCTTTACAAGTGGAGTGATTGCTAGATGACAGTTGAAGATTAGAATCCCTGAACAATTATAATAGGTTTGTAATTTGTAGATGCACCCATCATAATGCATCTTTTGGAGAGGATACATTGAAGGAATATATAATGGGAAAGACATTGAAGAGATTCAGGGGACCGGCAATTGATGGAAAAGTTAAGGTGGAAGTCTGTTTGAAATTGGATTAATGAAAATTATTTGGAGAGAACAAAAACAAGGTGGAAGCAATTATAATGAGAAAGGATAAAATAGAGAACAAAAAGGATGGAGAATTACAAAGCTGAGGCTGTACCTATTCAGTGAATTATCAGAATCACCATGAGCTACAACAAAGACAGTTGGGATTCAGTGGCAATTAAAAGTAGATGGGATATTATGATATGTTGCAACTGATAAAATATCAAAATTATTCCATGCAGAATGCATAGAAAAGGAAATAAATACAGGATATTATGACAATATAGTTCAATGGTAGGATACATTTTGAGCAAAAGTACCTATAGCATGCTTTTAACCTAAAATTGCTTAAATTCTGATTTGGCAATTACTTATGCAATCATGATTTGCGGTATTAAATATCAGTGAAATTTCCTTTTAGAATTAAAAAAGTAGAAATTATATGAACTCCAGTAAGAACCAAAAACTGGAAAGCATGTGAAGTCCAATAAGGCTATGAATATTTAACATCTGTTAATGGATATGATTTATTCTTAGTTCCACTGAATTTTCTCTTAAGATCTGTCTTACTTTATAAAGTTAGTTTACTATCTTTCTCCTCTGAAAAATATTGTTTAGTATGTGTAGACTCTGGAAACTACCACATATCCATGTTCATGTGTTTCTTGAATTCCAGAAAACACAACTTTGTAAGCACACAAATAATTTAACAACCCTTATAATCCAACTGCAAGATTAAAACGTGGTTTAAAAATATAGAAAACTTCAAAATACATACTTGATTTCATGAAAAGATTCCAGTGTGAGCATATACCAACTGATTAGTTATCTACAAATAATATATACAATTGGGCATTCCATAATATACTCAGAAAATAATTGCATTTTATACTTGTTAGATTTGTAGCCCAATATGGATAAGAATATTGAAACCCAGTCTTATAATTATCATCTATGCATATATGATTCCATTTGTAATGAGGAGATTTAACAGACCCATATCTCAAGGGTGAACAGAGAAAGAATGTGGTTATTTCTATTACATCTATTTTAGATTTAGCTGACCTTTACTTCTGTCATTCTGAAGATGTGCAAAACTGTAAAAGCCCAGTTTTGAAAACATACTTTTTTTCAAGATTTGTTCTGTGTTTATGATACTGTAGGCCAGTGTTCTCTAACCTGATGATTTCTGTCTGTATTAGTAGAATATAATGGAATGGAATGGAATGGAATGGAATGGAATGGAATGGAATGGAATGGAATGGAATGGAATAGAATAGAATAGAATAGAATAGAATAGAATACTTTATTGGCCAAGTATGACTAAACATACAAGGAATTTGACTTCGGTGCATGAGCTCTCAATGTACAATAGTACAATACAATACAATAGTACAACAGATAACAGAACTCACTCAACACAGTAGTGATCAAAGGCTATTTTCTTTAAGCCTCCTTGTATGTTAAGGTTTCTCTTATCTTTGTCCAGTTTCTCCCCCATCTCATAGCTAGGACTGTGTGAAGTGACACTCATTGAAGCAATTTGTTTTACGGTGGTATCTCAATGTGCAACTCGAATCTCTCAACCACAAGAGTTGAGATGTGCTGCTTCATCCAACTGCTTTGCTTTGGCAGAAATTGTCTTGTAAGTGTGAACTGAAGAATGTAAAGGGCCAGCAGTGGCCAGTACAAGTTAACATCATGTCTCCAATTTAGCACCTAGAAGCAGAGCACCAGTTGGCAGAACTGTATCAAAAGGATGCTCTGTGGAAACGTCTATCAAAGTATAACCCTCCCTTTGAGACTTCATAAAGACTACTTAATGGCTGTTATTTAAAAAGCAGCACAATACCTGTAAAATGCTTAATTTATACATTCATATTATTTAGCTTGGTGCTCAAATCTTTTAATAGGAACTTGGAACATGGGTGCAGAGACTGGGAGCAAGTCTCACTCACCTAATGCAACTCACTCACCTTCTGCATATACACATAAGGAATTCTAATGTTTTGCCATGATAATTGACATAAGGGCTTCTGTTGCACTTAGCATTAATGGTAGCAACAGCAGTGTTCAATAATTTTGTAAAGGCTAAAAACAGTTCAAGATTCACTTTTGGCCATCTTGAGGTTTTATCTCGAATACCTTTGAGGAAAGTTCTGCCCTTCTCGTTTTTAAGAAGCAGAAGCTGATTTAAAAGATGTTTGATGGTTAGTCAATATTTTGGAATGATAGAATAACCCATAAGAGGTTGGCTTTCATGCAGAAATCAAGATATTTAAAATGTCAAATTGATCTGAAAATGTGTCTCGATACATACCACATCTGTATTTTCCCCCCACAGAAAATATGAAAGAATTGGACATACTTTTCTTTATGCAATAATGCACCATGAACAGATTGTAGTTTTGCAAACTTTATCCTGATTTTGTTTCAATTTATTTTAGAAAACCTTGGTAGATGAAAAAAGGATTCATTGGCATAATTATTTGCAAGTTTCAAGATTTAACTTTTGAGACTTATGTAGTATTTTGAAATTTTCAATTGAATGGTCTATATATTTTCACATCAACTTAAATATTCTATTTGAACCATTAAAGGATCCAATGTTTATATACCACAGGCTGCTTCATACATTACACTGAGTAGTTTTTAATGTATAATGCATACCTTTTTATATTTAAGGGGTTCTCTCCTAACTGACCATGAAATGTCACTAGGCTTATGATTATGCTTTTAGATATGAGAGCACTAATGAATATTTTAAATACCTTTATGAAATTTCACAGCTGGGTGAACAAAAAATATCCAACTGGATATTTATGTGTTATTTTGTCTCTCTGTCAGTTACTGCATTCAATAATATAATAGTCATGGATTAATGAGTTCTTCATAGTTATTTATGGAAATAGAAAGATGTACATATGTCTATGAAGGTTCTCAGTCATCCAGGTGGAATTGTCTGTAGCTTGAATCATGTCAACTGGATTTCTATTTTCTTAGTGGAAACGTTTCACTCCTTATCCAAGGAGCTTTTTCAGTCTGAGTAAAGTTAGTAAGGGAATCCTTAAATATGTTTCTAGGCTGGCTGTGTGACCTTGCACCTGGGGCTAGGTCATGGTTATTTTGAGATGTTTGTTTCTAAGTCCCTTTATCATCTAAAGGAGGATCGTTAAGATTATTCATTCCTTACATGGCTGGCGTGTCTGAAAAGATAAAACGGATATTTGGCAAACACCACATACCTGTATATTTCAAACCCACCAACACACTGAGACAGAGGCTTGTACACCCCAAAGATCAAACTCCAAAACACAAGGAAAGCAATGTAGTGTATGCAATCCAGTGCAGTGAGGAGTGCTCTGAACTCTACATTGGAGAAACCAAACAACCTTTGTACAGGAGGATGGCCCAACACAGGAGAAGTAACACCACAGGACCAGAGTCAGCAGTTTATCTTCATCTAAAGGAAAAAGGACACTCATTTGAGGACATTAATGTTCACATTTTAGACAGAGAAGATAGGTGGTTTGAGAGAGGGGTCAAGGAATCCATTCATGCCAACTTGGAAAATCCTTCCTTGAATAGAGGTGGGGGCCTCAGGCATAACCTTTCCCCTATCTTCCTTCCTGCTTTGTCTTCTGTGCCTAGGAAGATTAAGACCATTTCACAAGCTCAACAGCAGCAGGGTAATCTTAACGATCCTCCTTTAGATGATAAAGGGACTTAGAAACAAACATCTCAAAATAACCATGACCTAGCCCCAGGTGCAAGGTCACACAGCCAGCCTAGAAACATATTTAAGGATTCCCTTACTAACTTTACTCAGACTGAAGAAGCTCCTTGGATAAGGAGTGAAACGTTTCCACTAAGAAAATAGAAATCCAGTTGACATGATTCAAGCTATAGACAAAGATGTACATATTCTCTACAAATTTATGTTTGGCATTTTTTATATGAGTAGATCTAGTATTATTTATTTGTTTAGGGAAATTGCATATAATAAAGTCACATATCATGGCTAAGTAAGAATTTTATCAGTTAAATGATTTGATTTTGGACCTCCTGATAATATGAGAGAGGGGGAAAAGGGAAAAATCCATACTTTTCAGAATTTTGAAACATGATTCATGCCAAGAAAACTATATAGAAAGTCTGTATGTTAAAAGGTGTATAAAAGAGCAGTTTCCTATGGCAAGATTGTGTGTTAAAAGTACACACACTGTTACGTAGTTTGGGAGAAGAATACATGAGTATGAATATAATATTTGTGCAATCTGTCAGATTTTAATAAATCACAAAATGAGAACTTTGGCAAAAATGAAAAGAGTCTCGCTCTTCTGTAGTATGTATGTATATAGCATGCAAAAATGTGATGGAATGGATTTTTGTTTAAAAACCTGAACATTAGGGAAGGTGGATGTCCATGTTTATCAAACACTTATCAGACTCAAACATTGCTTAGCTTCAACAAGTACCTTCAGATTATGTCTGGGATCACTATGAGTTCTGAATGCACATTGAACAACTGAAATATAAAGCACTTGAACACCTAAGAGGAGTATGTCACAGAATAGAATATTAGGCAAAATAGTTGAAATTAACCAGCATCTTACACAAACTGCATTCAGACAGAAGTGCTAACTAATGGTATATTATTACACTCTAGAGTCACTGCCCAATACAACCAGAGGTCCTTCTCTTCCTGTTCCTTCTCCTCTCCCCTCCTGTGCTTTAAAAAAAAAGCTAGATTGTTTTATTTCCAGTTCTACTTAGTCACAGTAAATGAGAATGCTATGGCTTCTTGGATAATGGCCAAGAGATTGTTAGTTAGGTCAGTGACCCCTCCCCAATTGGTGGACAAAGTTGTAATTTTTGTCTCTCTGTGAGCATCCAGGAACATCTTTTGAGATTAGAAAATCCTAATTTCAGAAGTCCCATGTGGAGGAGGCTGAACAATGGTTTGAGGTTCCAATGAATCTTAAGGCACCTCCTCAGACATCTCTCACACCCTATGTCCAGGATGGAATGCATACTAAATAGGTGATATGATAACTATTTCCTATCTGTTCTTTGGTTTAAAAGAACAGCCCCAGGAAGGATGGGAAAAGAGAAACATTTCTGTGCCCTCATTTCCTTTGAACCAAAGGGCTTTCTAACAGTTGGACTCCTCTGAGGTAAGAGTATGCTGACCAACCAATAAAATTGCTTTGTTAACATTATATCCAATACCTAAATTATGGTTAGCTGAACTATGGTTAGCTGCAATGAACCAGCTCCATAACTCATAATGTCTTTAAGTAGGCTGACCATATTTCAGGATGGCAAAACGGGACGGGGTCTTATGTAATATTCCATATTCATGAAAAAGACGGGTCCCCGCCCTCCAGTCAGCGCGATTGGCTCCTGTCTGCAAACCCCGCCCCCAGTCTGCACAATTGGCTCCCGCCTGCAAACTCTGCCCCCGGTCTGCGCGATTGGCTCCCACCTGAAAACCCCGCCCCCCAGTCCGTGCAATTGGCTCCAGTCTGCAAACCCTGCCCCCGGTCTGTACTCTCCGGCTCGGATCCTCCTTCCGCGCCATTCCCACCGGGTTTGCAAAACGTGACAAAATTGAGATTTTTATGAAAACGACGGTACGGTTGAAAAATGCTTTAAAAATGGGACTGTCCCGTTCAAAACGGGATGTATGGTCAGCCTATGTTTAAGTAATGGTAATTAAAGTTAACTTTTTTCTTGGCTTGGATACAATAAATGGATGGGTAATTGTAGGAAATTTTGGCTAAATATTACAATGGTTAGAGCAGGGCTTTCCAAACTTTTCATGTTGGTGACACACTTTTTAGACATGCATCATTTCGCGACACACTCTTACAGCAGGGCATCATTTTGCGACACTCTTACAGCAGGTGCACAAGGCAGGCACTAGGACCTGTGTTGAATCCTGGCAGGGCTCGGAGGCAGCAGCAGCCGCGACACACCCAGACAATGCAGCCAGTACACTAACGTGTCCCGACACACAGTTTGGAAAGCTCTGGGTTAGAGTTATTTGATAGCATCTTCAAGTACATGTTTAGGACAAATGTGTAGGTTTAACAAACATTTTCTTGACATTTAGTCAAACAAACTTCATTTGAAATGCCTGGATATTCAGTGAAAATGAATCAAAACTACAGAGGATGCATACTATTCTCTCTCTCTCTCTCTCTCTCTCTCTCTCTCTCTCTCTCTCTCACACACACACACACACACACACACACACACACACTCACGCACACACAAACAAAAACATAAAATGTACAAACAAATTCTCAGCTCGATTGTACACTTTTTGGATTGGGAATCAGTTCAACCACTTTTTCCTTTTGAATGTTTATTCTTATAGAATAAGAATGATCACATCCTCAGAACCCAATCTCTATATTTATACACAAGGCCCATTCCTGAGACTAGCTCATGAATAGTAGAAGGAAACACTAGAGCAGATATTTAACAGGCAGCTTCTTTTGAAGGAAGGTCACTCTGTTGAATCTCTGCATCTAAAGTGATTTATTAATGCAATCACATTTGAGGCAACGTTAGGGCAGCATTACCTCTTTCAGCAGAAGCTGATTGGAAAAGACAGGCAGAGGTTCAGCAGGCATCCCCCTTAGTAGGTACATTTATATTTGTCTAATTACACTCAGAACCACAGAATTACAAATTTGAAATATCAAATATCTTTTAGTTCATCCATTTCCAATGCAAAAATTCCTCTGCTACAGCATTCCTCTTAGGAGATTCCAAGGAAGAATGTTCTATCAGAAATTTCTGCTTAATTTTAATCAAAATTTTCATTAATTTTTCATTAATTTGAACCTGTTGAGTTTAGGTTTGCCATCTGGCTCAACAGAGAAAAAAATGTTCCATCATTGTTGTTCATTACGGTAAATAATAGAAACAGACTTTTATATTGCCTTTTCGTTGTCTCTTTTCCAGAATGTGTATAATCCTTATTGCTCTCTTTTGAATATGTTCCAATTTATTCAGCAGAGTAGAATAGTATAATTTCTTACTGTGATACCAACATTCTAGCACATCGTCACATACAAGATTGGAACACGTTGTGTGATATAGAGGTTAAAATGGATTCGGACTGGTGAGACCTAGATTCAAGTCCATCCTTAACCACTGAGTGATTGTTCCAATCGTTCCCTCATCCCCCGTGTTAGCCATCTGAAGTTCCTGGAGAAAAGGTGGGATATACAGTGCATTCGGAAATGCGGTACACTCAGTACCCCATAATGACAAAGTGAAAACAGAATTTCAGAAATGTCTGTAAATTTATCAAAAAGGAGAAACTGAAACACCACATGTACATAAGTATTCAGACCCTTTGCAACAACACTTGAAATTTAGCTCAGGCACCTCCCATTTCTCTTGATCGTTGCTGAGCTGTTCCTACACCTTGATTGGAGTCCACCTGTGGTAAATTAAATTGATTGGACATGATTTGGAAAGGCACACACCTCTCTATAGAAGGCCTCACAGCGGACAATGCATGCTGTATCAGAGCAAAAGCCATGAGGTCAAAGGAACTGCCTGCAGAGCTCGGAGACAGGATTATTGCAAGGCGCAGATCTGGGGACGCTACAAAAAAATTTCTGCTGCACTGAAGGTTCTCAAGAGCACAGTGGCCTCCATAATTCTCAAATGGAAGGAGTTTGGCACAACCAGGACCCTTCCAAGAGCTGGTCGATCGGCCAAACGTAGCAATTGGCGGAGAAGAGCCTTAGTAAGACAGGTGACCAAGAACCCGATGGTCACTCTGACTGAGCTCGAGAGCGCCTGTGTGGAGATGGGACAAGGTTCCAGAAGGACAGCCATCACTGCAGCCCTCCACCGATCTGGGCTTTATGGCAGAGTGGCTAGACGGAAGCCTCCTCAGTGCAAAACACATGAAAGCCCGCTTGGAGTTTGCAAAAAAGCACCTGAAGGACTCTCAGACTGTGAGGAACAAGATTCTCTGGTCTGATGAAACCAAGATTGAAATGTTTGGCCTCAATTCTAAACGTTATGTCTGGAGGAAACCAGGCACCGCTCATCACCTGCCCAATACCATCCCAACAGTGAAGCGTGGTGGTGGCAGCATCATGCTGTGGGGGTGTTTTTCAGCAGCAGGGACTGGGAGACTTGTTAGAGTTGAGGGAAAGCTGAATGGAGCAAAGTACAGAGATATCCTCAATGAAAACCTGTCCCACAGCGCTCAGGACCTCAGACTGGGCCGAAGGTTCACCTTCCAACATGACAACGATCCTAAGCACACAGCCAAGACAACACCAGAATGACTTAGGGACAACTCTGAATGTCCTAGAGTGGCCCAGCCAGAGCCCTGACTTGAATCCTATTGAACATCTCTGGAGAGACCTGAAAATGGCTGTCCACTGACGGTCCCCATCCAACCTGATTGAGCTTGAGAGGATTTGCAAAGAAGAATGGCAGAAAATCCCCCAATCCAGGTGTGCAAAGCTTGTTGCGTCATACCGACAAAGACTCAAGGCTGTAATTGCTGCCAAAGGTGCTTCAACAAAGCAATGAGTAAAGGGTCTGAATACTTACGTACATGTGGTATTTCAGTTTCTCCTTTTTGATAAATTTACAGACATTTCTGAAATTCTGTTTTCACTTTGTCATTATGGGGTACTGAGTATAGATTACTGTGACAAAACATGAATTTGAACAATTGTAGTATCAGGCTGCAACATAACAAAATTGAAAAAAGTGAAGGGGGTCTGAATACTTTCCGAATGCACTGTATACATAAAAAATGAAGAAATATAAATTTGCCTTGGTATTGTTTATGCTGACTGAAGATGGCACCACAGGAGTTAATGGCAGAGGTCTTTACATTACATGATTTCTGAACATTTCAATTGAAAACTAAAAATTGAATATTCTGCACATAAAACTATTTATATATGTAGAATACATAGGTATATAAGTGTCTGTATTTAGAAGAACAAAAACATAATACAAAGATAACAGTATAGACAGTTTAAAATGTTGATAGAAATTAATATCAAAAAGGGTAAGGGAAGGGGGGAAATCATGTATGACATACATACAGAGAAAGCCATGGGAAGAGAATGCTCTTACATAGGTGCACAAAAGACATAGTGCCATGTATTTCTAGCAATTCAAAGTGGAGAGCATTCTAGAGGGTTGTTATCATGGCAAAGAAACCCCACTTGGGAATAGCTCAAGAGGTAAGTTACAGCACAAACATGACTTTGTCTGATCATCTTAGTGATTGTTCAGGTCTGTCGCTAAAAATGGTGAAACTATAGCCTTTCTGTTTTGAAATTATATCTCACTTCCTAGAACTCATTGATAGAAAATTGTGTCATTTCATGGGAGGCTATGGCCTTGATTGATTGCTGAGATTAAGAATCTCATATGCTGCTTGCTTGAACAACGATGAAACAAGACGTTGGAGAAGCTATATGTGATTTGGCCTGTTCTACCTTCACGTCTAATGGAGCAAGTTGTCTTGGAATCAGAGGAGGCACCTTTTTTTTCTTTTTGGCCTTAGGCAGCAAAATTTCTTGGGCCAGCCCTGCTGAATTCAGGACTGAAATAAATGGGAAGGCTGTTGATTGGCTGAAGAAAGGTGATGAAACTGAGTGTTAAGAGTGGAGGAATTAAGAGGAATCTTGATAAAAAAAAATACTTTGTCCAAGAATGACATTTCAGATGCTAGGTTTTGTCCTTTTAATTTTTCATGGAATGCTCTTTGAGCAACCAAGATCCCTCCTAGCTGAACGAAACATTATCCATATGCAGAACTGTAGCTTTTATAGGGTTTTGTAAAGTTCTCTGAAGAATGCTTATGGCCATGAATATATTAAGTTGATCATTGGGTTGTCTAGAACTGCCAGAGGCTTCTTCTCTTTTATCTGCAATGGCTATACTTAATATTGCGTTGCTACAAAATTACTTCAGCTAGTATCTTGCCAGGCTTAATCAGTTTCTTCACAGGAGCAAAAATGGGAGTTGTTCTGGGTTCTGCAGTTCTGCTGATGTTCAGCAGATGGCCCTCCCTTCTCATCCCTTGATCCTGTGCTGTTGGCTGCTTGAGGCTTTTCAGCTGAGACATAAAATGAAGTCGATTTTAGTTACAATTATTAAAATTGCTTCATATTTCTGGTGGTATATGAAAAGTTAAACTTGTAATTCATGGCAGGCATTAATGTATATTATTTGATAAAGTTTTCTTAAAATTACAGTTGGATATACTAGTACTTGCCTCTCTCAGATACCTATTTCATGAATGATATATTGATTATATTCTGTATCAAAGACAGCTTTGCTTCACGGAAAGTCACAGTGTTTTTTCCAGTAAACTATTTGATAAAGGATCCATGAAATTTCCTGGGATTCTGTCCTAGGATTTCTAATAAGATTTTCAATACAAAAAATTGTATGCTGTAATAGCCTTAAGGATACCGTTTATCAAGGGAACAATAAGTTTCCCTAGTGAAAGACTTTATATCTAATTTTACCAGGTTGATTGGGCTGTAGATCTGAGAATACATGAATTTAATGAGTGAGATCAGTGGTTTAGAAAATGATTAAAATCATAAAAGAAAACACTCATTGTGACAGGTCTACTAGATGCCATTTTTCTATAAAAGTTCTAAAAATGTGCATGACTTAGAACAAGCTGATTGATTTCAGATGTATTTGAGTTACAGCATGGTACTGATTGGGGTAGCCTGCTTCCTCCACTGCTTTTTTATTTAATCTTGGACACCTTTGCAATACCTATTAGGTATGAGCATTATATGGAATATTTACTGACCTGCAGTACACATCAAATTAAGTTGTAGGGGCTGTAAATTGAGGGAATGGCATTTGCCAGTGACATGGATTGCTCCTCTTGAATTGCTCTGTGTGCATCCGCATCTGCTCCAGTGAATTGAGCCTTGACATAATAAGTTCGAAGTATAAGAAGAGAAGTCCTAGTGACTTCAGATTTACAAGTTAGTAACCCACTTTAAGTGGGTTAGTGCAAGTTAGTAAGCCCACTTAGGGGGCGTGGTGGCTCAGCGGGTAAGACGCCAGGCTTGTCGATCGGAAGATTACAAGTTCGGAGGTTCGAATCCCTAGCCCCGCGTGACGGAGTGAGCTCCCGCACTAGCTCCAGCTCTTGCCAACCTAGCAATTCGAAAGCATGCAAATGCAAGTAGATGAATAGGCACCACTTCGGTGGGTAGGGAACAGCGTTCTGCGCATGTCATGCGGCCACATGACAGTGGAAGCGTCTTCGGACAACGCTGGCTCTTCGGCTAACAAACGAAGATGAGCACCGGCCCCTAGAGTCGGACACGACTGCACAAATGTGTGTGGGGAACCTTTACCTTTACCTTAACCCACTTTGAGTTTAAGAATACTTGATTTACTCAAGTTATTTCATGTAATATCTGAACAATTTTTATATGAGCACTGAAGATTTATCTATGTAAGTTTTTTATCTCTTTACTAGTAATTTCGTTCTCAGTTCACATGACACTTCCCAACCTGTCATTCTGACACAATTTTCCCTTACTATTTTCTTCTTTGTTTTTCAACTTGCTTTTATTATTTTTATTTGGGAGAATTGTGGCTTTTTTGTTCTGCTGGGCCATAGTTCACATGTGTAGTTTTCTGGTAGCAGGATCTTCAGTCACAAGGACAGGAAGTTGAGCTGCAAGAGGACAGAAATAAAAAAGCAAAGAAGCCTGAGCTATCCAACAATCTGTATATAAAGGATAAAAGCTGATTTACACACTAACTCACACCTGCTGTCAGCTCTTTAAAGAAGCTGCAATCCTGAGTTCAGGCAACCGGCCTCCACAGTTGCAGTACAATCCCCCAAAATATATTTTGTTTAAAGAGGTGTTAATAGGTGCTATGTGTTTGCCCATGCACATTTTAAATCATCTTTTCCCCTTCAGAAGGAGACTGGTAGTGACTTTTCAGATTAACAAATGTTATTAAAAGACATGAGCTTTTGGGAACCACCGCTTACTTCATCAGATGCATGGAGTAGCTAAATTGATGTAGGATTAAAACTGGGATAAGATGGTTATGCAGATACAAGGTACAGGTGAGACAAATTACAAGTACCTTATCAATTAATATTGTAATGTGCTAAAAACACATTGGGTGTGTTGAGAACTTCCGAGATAGCCTGAAACATTTTGATGTATGGGAGTTCATGAGACTCTTGCTCAATTGTGCTGGTAAAGTTTCTTTGTTCAGAATGGCTACTTTGAGATATTTAATGGACTGTCCTGGGAGGTTAAATGACTCTGATATTACTTTGTCCTTGTTTTGAGTCATGATGTCAGACTTGGGTCAATTAATTCTTTTGTGCAAAATCTTGCCTGTTTGTCCTATAGAGAATCCAGAAAGACATTTCTGACAAATGATAGCCTATCGCTGTTCATCCTTAAAAGAAATGAGAATGACCTGGGCCTGTTAAAAATTCACTGCAACTGAGTATAAGTTAAAGGAACATACACAAGCACAGAATGGATATTTTACTTTTTATACTTTCTTACTGAACTCAATCACAGATAAAGATTGGGCTTTAACACAGCAGTGTAATTCTTTGTAGATTATAAAAAGCATGATTTTCTAGCATTTCCAATTGTCCTGCAGTTTCACCACTTTGTTTTGATGTGTGTGCTGTGCTCTTCTATTACATAGACGGGTTTCTGCAGTTTTTTGTAATGTACTACTGAGCAGCAGATGCATTTCAGGCAAACACAATAGTGGTGCCTCAAACACAGAGAGGTTCTGGTGTACCTTCTGTCATGTGCTATGAAGTGTTCTCTGCTAGTGGTTATATTTATGAGTATGCATTTCAGGCATATTGTTAGCAGAAAAGTTAGTTGAATAACTTTTAAATAAAATAAAATAAAAATAAATAACTTTAATTGGCATGGTGATCAAACATATTTTTGTAAATTACAGAACATAGCAAAAGACAGAAGCAACAATGATTTGCAATAGATAAATAGAATATGGTGCTATCCTAGAGCTATCAAAGCAATGTGTAGTTTTATTAAAATAAGTAGTTCCATTCTGGAATAAGACTGATTCCATGAATATTACCCAATGAACTACCTTCTAATTAAATCTGCTTTCTCTCTCAAACTGTGATGGAATGTGTCTCTGAGGGGGAAGGTGATGTTATGGAGATTGCAGGCAAGGAAGGAGGGGGCGCTTTCCAGGGTGAGAAGCGCGTTCACAGCCTCGAAGACCTTGGGCGCCCATCCAAGAAGGTCAGGCCGGACCTGCCTTAGAGTGCCTGGGGTTTTTCCCCAGATAACTGCTTAGTATAGCTTAGTTTGGCAAGATTCTGTGTAAAGTAGAACAATAAAGATCTAGAGCTTATTTCATGGTTCAGCGTTGTTTCTTACCCTAACCCACGACACAAACATATGTTCTGTAAAATGACAAGACAAGGCAAGCTTTTGAAGTTGTGAAGTCTCCCCACCCCCCATTTATTTAGTTTCTTTGAAAGAATGTTAATTTTTCTTCAGTGGTTGTTTTATTTTTTTTGAAGAATAACACTATTTTGGATAGTTGCTGAGCTTCATCTCCACTTCAAATTAATTAATTAATTAATTAATTAATTATTTTCTATTCCGCCTTTATTATTTTTATAAATAACTCAAGGTGGGGAACATACCTATTACTCCTTCCTCCTCCTATTTTCCCCACAACAACAACCCTGTGAGTTGAGTAGGGCTGAGAGAGAGTGACTGGCCCAAGGCCACCCAGCCGGTTTTCATGCCTACGGTGGGACTAGAACTCTCAGTCTCCTGGTTTCCCATTGGCTCCTTCCTAGGGCTGAGAGAGAGAGTGACTGGCCCAAGGTCACCCAGCCGGCTTTCATGCCTAAGGCGGGACTAGAACTCACACTCTCCTGGTTTCTAGCCCATTGCCTTAGCCACTAGACCAAACTGGCTCTCATCTTACTTGGTTCTATGGAAAACATGTCAGAAAATACTGTGATTATTTTTAGTAGGAAAAAAAAATCAGTGCTGTGAACATTTCCTTACAAATTGATCTCTGAAATGTAATGTAACATAAGACTGCTTCAAGTTGAGCTCAATTTCAGGTGAGTGCTGGCCATGCAGTTTTCATTACAGCATTAGTGCTATTGACTTTTTTTGACTTCCCAGTCTTGGTTACAGTCCCAGGATTTCCCTCAGTAGATCTCATGCAAGTTCTAACCAGACCTAACCCTCAGTGCTGATCAAGTACTGATTAATCGTATTTCAGTTAATAAGCCTTTGAGGAAAATAGATCTTGGTAGTAGCCTCAGTTGTACTTTGTCTCATTGTGGTAATATTTGGCCAAGGTGGGAGAGCTACGGGCTATGGGATGTGTGATGCCTGTGGTGGAATTGTTAAGAAACTGACACGTTTTGAGCAGAGAAAGCCTGCAGTTGAAAGGAGAGGCTCCACTGGCAGAGTTCAGGAGAAACTTTCTATAATTAAAACTCAGTCAAGTTTTATGACTAATGAAATATATGTGAGCTTCTGCAGGAATTCCTCTCCTGCTACACAATGAACTCTCTGAATGCTTCCCAGCCCCTTACTAACACTTGTAACATTACTTAAAGGCAAGCTGCAGTCAGCAAGTATTTAAGTGAAAGGGAAGGGTAGCCTACATACCCACACCCTCTTATAATTTTCTGATATTAAAGGTGAAGGAAACAAACTAAACTTTGAGATATTGGAACAATGTTCACTTTAAGTGCTTAAGTTTGTCATGTTCTGCTGCTGTAGCTAAATCCAATAATTACAGTGAGGACTTTTGTTAGTATAATCATTGACAAGATCCTGATTATCACCAATAATTCTAAAGAAGGTCCTCCCCTGTCCCCAAATCTCTCAGTCCAGAAAACGGGAAGGAAAAAGCATTTATTCTTTCTCTCTGATGCCTTATTGATGATTTCCCACATCCTGAAGTGAAAATTTGGTTTTGATTTCTTTTAATTTGCTAAATTCCCCAAGAAAAATATAAAAAATGGCCCTCTCATTCCAGTTGAGCAATATTATATCCCCTTCTTTTTTTGTCCAAAATAAGGTAACTTTCATCACACCCAAGTCAGCAATGGAATAACCCTGGCCAGAAAGGTCATTCTCTTTCGTTTTGTTTCTTTCTCTCCTCAACCAGGAACAACTTCTACATTCTCTGTTCTCAGGCTAAGGTGTGTCCAGTGCATCCCTTTAGCATGTGGATGTCTGAACGCTACATTTAAAAACAAACCCAGAGACACTTGCCTTCTCTGCTGTAGCAGGAATATTTAGTTTTATTTGTTTGTTTTCTCTGTCTATAGTTGAACTAAATGAATAGATTGCTTCTCAATCTATCACTTCTTACTTCCCCCACCTCTCTTTGAACTCTTTGCCTTTCTCTCGTTGCACATCTTAAATTCCCTATAGATTGTTAACAGCTTAAGATTTTTATGTTAGCCTGTAAACTGCTTAATTTAATTATTGAATACCAAGCATTTTGATTGCCTGTAAGCAATTAGCCTCAAATACTATTTAACAAATTGTATTGATTAGTTATTAAGTACAGCTTTTTTTTTAATGTCCAGAACACATTATTTCTCTTTAATAACTGATAGTGTTCAGAGGTGCTGTAAGAGGGCCCAGTACATTGCTTGATAATAAGCTCGCATTTTTGATATGATTAAGGAATATTTCCTTTTATTTGTCCTGAATCTCCACCATTTTTGTTGGGTGACATCTGGGTCCTGGTAGTTTGAGAGAATAGAGGAAGGTCCTTTTACTTTCACTATCCAATATACAATTTCATACATAACTATCGTGTCTCATTTACTTTTTTCTAAGTTTAACTATCACAAAAGTTGTTGCCTCTCTTCATAGGAGAGTTGCTTTAGTCCCCAATTACTCTGAGAAAAATTCTTTTTATGGCTTAGAAAAAAATATCTTGTTATAGTGATTTGCATAAAGGGCTTTTTCTCTTTTTAATGTGATGCCACTTTCTCAAATATTATGTTTGAATGCAAACTGTAGTGATTCTAATTTATTGCATTATACCTGCTGTTCCTACCTTCTACTTAGAATCTGTTCTTACCTTTAGTCACAAAAACTTCAGATACTGATTTTATACTGCAAACATTGTAGTTATAGCAAATTTCAACACAATGTACAAAGAACTAAGCCAAGATGTCTGCCGGATTGGAGCCTTTTGTCAGAATGATGAAAGCAGCATTGTGCCATTGTATCACAAGCCCTGCCCCTTTCCTACATGTGTGTGATGTCATGACGCACATACAAAAGGGATGGGGCTTGCATTACAATGGCGTGATGCTATTTTGATAATTTGTTCCACTCCACCTCCCTCATGTATGCCTCTGAACTAAGCCTAGGTTACATTAATGAGGTAAGTTACTTATAGGAATATGTAGAACAGCAAGATTTAGCCATGTCCCTTTAATTAAAATGAACTGCCTAATTTTTTTTTTTTAAGAAAAACTTTTGTTTGGATTTCCTTAGCCTCAGGAAATCTCTGTTCCTTCTCCTTGGTGAGTTAGAGAAAACATTGAAACTGCATTCAGCAATTTTTCATCCATTTAAAAAAATGACTATTTGTATCTGGTAGACACTCCATCCTAATGGGATAAAATTGGTTTAATTTCATCCTTAATAGAATTTTAAGACACTATAAAGTTGAATGCTGAAAAAAAAAACAAGCTGGCAGAAATATTCTCTCTTGTGATAGCATAGCATTGAAAAATTCTCTTGAGAAAATGACCTTTTTGGGTTGCTGGACTGTGAATCCCCTTTAGACCAGAAAATTTGCAACAAGAAGTCAACTTTGCTGCTCAGAAATGAAGAAATATACCCTGTCATCTCATCCACATTGTTCACTTAAAATATAGCTGTCTACCTCCTCTTTGCTTTTAGTAGAACTTAATTTATTTATTGACTAACTTACTATGGTTGTATCACACTTTTCCTCCTGAGTGCTCAAGGTACAATCTGTGGTTGGCTTCTCCCTTCTTTTTATGACAGAACAGTACTCCGAAGTAATTTAGGAAGAGGAAGAATGACTCTTCTAAAATTTCAAAGTGAGCTTCAAAATGGGGTGGGTAGATTTAATTCTTTGCTTTCTCAACTCTGGTCTGCAGTGTTAAGCACAACATTACAAATAGAATTGTACTGAATGTTCTTTTTCTTTTTAGAAAAAAAATCCAGTGATAGTATATTTTATATTGAATATATAGTATATTTTATACTGAATATATAGTATATTTTATACATTTATATTGAAAAGGTGGATAGTATGACTTTTAATAAAATTAGTTATTCAGAAAAGGTGCTACTAGATTCCTGATTTTTTGCCACCATAGACTAACATGGCTGTCCTCCTACAATGTTATCAATAGTAAAGGAATCAGCAGTGAAGAAATACGACACAGACTACTACTTGGTGAGAGCCAGTTTGGTGTGGTGGTTAAGGCACCAGGCTAGAAATCAGGAGACTGTGAGTTCTAGTCCTGCCTTAGGCACAAAGCCAGCTGGGTGACCTTGGGCCAGTCACTTTCTCTCAGCCCTAGGAAGAAGGAAATGGCAAACCACTTCTGATAAACCTTGCCAAGAAAATTGCAGGGACTTGTCCAGGAAGTGTCTGAGAATCGGACACAATTGAACGGATTAAAAAAAAAACTTACTTGGTAGGGTAGCAATGAAGGCCTTGGAAAATATATTCAGATGCCATGACACATCTATATCTACAAAGATAGATTTTCCCTGTGATACTCTGTGGAAGCAAAAGTTGGACTTTGAAGAAGCAGGATTATTGACACTTTTGAACTTTGGTGCTGGAGAAGACTCTTGAGAATACCATGGATAGCGAAGAAAACAAATGGATCCTAGAATAAATCAATCGAGAGTTCTCACTCGAAGCACAAATGACGGAGCAAAAATTACCGTATTTTGGACCCATTATGCAAAGACACAACTCCCTTGAGAAGTCCATAATGCTGTGAAAGGTGGAAGGAAAGAGAGGAAGGAGATAACCAGCAGCAAGGTAGATGGACTCAATTACAATGGCAATAGAAAACCTGAAGGGCCAGGATTTGGACAGATCATCCTGGAAGAAAATCTGTCTATGTGGTAACTGAGAGTTGACACCAACTTGATGGCCAGTAATCAATCAATATTTTAAATCCGAACTTTCAAATATAATGATTCAAATGTTATACCCAATAATATAGCTGTTATCTTTAATGTACAGAAGAATATTTAGTAGTGAACATGCACTATTCTGCATTTTTCTTTTCTTTGCAGCAGACTGATGAAAACGTCAGAAATCTGGTATTCTTAGAAAGTTCAGTATTGTACACTATTGCCCATCACACAAGCGCTATAATATTTTTAGATGTTCCTGAAAAATAAAATGCATAGAATAGCATGTAGCCTGATTATTAAGAGGTCATTTTGCTTTGTCTGAATAATTTCTATGAAATTTCTGAAGCAAAGTTAAGGTTGGGACAGTTCTTACTACAAGTTTTGTGCCATTTGTATCTTGTTTCTGTGTCCCTGTATGCTCATAAATACTGAAATGATTTTCTCCAGCATGGTCTTCTCCTTAAAGGAAACTTCATTCTAGCTTTCCCTGAAGCAATGAAATCAATTTTATTTATTCTGGAAAAATTCTAATGATGGATTAAGCTTTGGTCCAGCAGAGTGAAAGGGGCGGGGGAGAATGAGAGTGACACTGTTGCACCTACCCATTCTCCATGCATCACAATATTGTACTCATGCCCTGAAGAAGCTTGCAGCATGATGCTTGTGGCTGCTGCCTAAAATACTTTCCTCCTATGATTACTTTGATTGCTTTCTTGTTTAGCATTAAGTCCTGTGTCTTAATTGTAACTTTCATGTATATATTTTCATAGACCAGCCTTCTTTAATCTGCTGACCTCCAAATATGGTCCATTACAAGTCCTGTAATTCCCATCTAGAACAGGATTGAATTATTAGATGGAGACATATTTAAGAACATTATGTTGTTGTTTATTCGTTCAGTCGTTTCCGACTCTTCGTGACTTCATGGACCAGTCCACGCCAGAGCTTTCTGTCGGCCGTCACCATTCCCAGCTCCCCAATGGTTGAGTCTGTCACCTCCAGAATACCATCCATCCATCTTGCCCTTGGTCGGCCCCTCTTCCTTTTGCCTTCCACTTTCCCTAGCATCAGCTTCTTCTCCAGGGTATCCTGTCTTCTCATTATGTGGCCAAAGTACTTCAGTTTTGCCTTTAATATCATTCCCTCAAGTGAGCAGTCTGGCTTGATTTCCTGGAGTATGGACTGGTTTGATCTTCTTGCAGTCCAAGGCACTCTCAGAATTTTCCTCCAACACCACAGTTCAAAAGCATCTATCTTCCTTCGCTCAGCCTTCCTTATGGTCCAGCTCTCGCAGCCATAGGTTACTACAGGGAATACCATTGCTTTAACTATGCGGACCTTTGTTGTCAGTGTGATGTCTCTGCTCTTAACTATTTTATCAAGATTTGCCATTGCTCTCCTCCCAAGAAGTAGACGTCTTCTGATTTCCTGGCTGCAGTCAGCGTCTGCAGTAATCTTTGCGCCTAGAAATACAAAGTCTGTCACTGCCTCCACTTTTTCTCCCTCTATTTGCCAGTCATCAATCAAGCTCGTTGCCATAATCTTGGTTTTTTTGAGGTTTAACTGCAACCCAGCTTTTGCACTTTCTTCTTTCACCTTCGTCATAAGGCTCCTCAACTCCTCCTCGCTTTCAGCCATCAAAGTGGTATCATCTGCATATCTGAGTTTGTTAATGTTTCTTCCAGCGATTTTAACTCCAGCCTTGGATTCCTCAAGCCCAGCATGTTGCGTGATGTGTTCTGCGTACAAAGAACATTATATGTTCTAACATTAAGTTAAAGTCCTATTGAACAGAAAGTTTTACTCCTAGGTAAACAGATACAGGATTGCATTGTACAAAAACCAGATAATCAGAACTATTCTGAAAACAAACATATTATAGCCTATTTATTTATTTTATTTATTTATTATTTCAATTTATTCCCCGCCCATCTCCCTTGCAAGGGACTCTGGGCGGGTTACAACAATTGAAAGTTAAAAACTATAAAAATATCATCTAAAAATACAATAATAATAAAATAATAATATACAATAATAAATTATCTAAATCCAAGATGGATTGGAGACCATGGTGTAGATCGTATTCCTACGGGGCCAGCCAACCCCAGGAGGCACTGCCACCTCTGTCATCCCAGGCTCAATGGCAGAGCCAGGTATTGAGGGCCTTCCGGAAGGCCAGGAGCGAGGGGGCGAGTCTCACCTCCGGGGGCAAGATGTTCCATAAGGCGGGCGCTATCGCAGAGAAGGCACGTCTCCTGGACCCCACCAGATGGAATTCTCTTGTTGAGGGGGTCCGAAGCATGCCCTCCCTGCATGCACGGGTGGGGCAGGCCGACGTTATCGGGACGAGACGGTCCCTCAGGTACCCTGGCCCTATGCCATATAGGGCTTTAAAGGTAATCACCAACACCTTGAATTGGACCCGGAAGCAAACTGGTAGCCAATGCAGCTCGCGTAGCAGAGGTGTTACATGTGCCGATCTCATGGCACCCATAACTGCTCGCGCCGCAGCATTCTGAACCAGCTGAAGCTTCCAGATACTCTTCAGGGGTAGCCCCATGTAGAGCGCATTACAGTAATCTATACGGGAGATGACAAGGGCGTGAGTGACTGTTCGGAGGGCCTCCCGATCCAGGAAAGGGCGTAACTGGCGCACAACACGAAGTTGTGCAAAGGCCCTCCTGGCCGTGACTGCCACCTGCTCTTCGAGCAAGAGTCGCGAGTCCAGGAGGACCCCCAGATTCCGCACTGGATCTGAGCGAGGTAGTGCCACCTCACCCAGAACCAAAGATGACAACTTCCCGGATCTAGGGGGGCCATCAATCCACAGCCACTCCGTCTTACCAGGGTTCAGCTGAAGCCTGTTGTTCCCCATCCAGGCCCCCACAGCCTCCAGACACTGAGATAAGGCATCGACCGCATCACTTACTTCACCTGGGATGGAGATGTACACCTGGGTATCATCAGCATATTGGTGATACCTCATCCCATGGTGACGGATGATCTCGCCCAGCGGTTTCATGTAGATGTTGAACAGGAGAGGAGAGAGAACCGACCCCTGCGGCACCCCACAAGTCAGGGGGCGCGGGTCAGCCCTCTCCTCCCCTATCAACACTGACTGGGAACGGCCCCAGAGGAAGGAGGTGAACCAGCGCAAAACTACGCCGCCCACCCCCAACTCCCTGAGCCGTCCCAAAAGTATACTGTGGTCGACGGTATCGAAAGCCGCTGAGAGATCTAAGAGAGCTAGGATGGATGCACTCCCTCCGTCCCGCTCTCGCCAAAGATCATCCATAAGCGCGACCAATGCGGTCTCCGTCCCATATCCCGGCCTGAAACCTGACTGGAAGGGGTCTAGATAATCCGTTTCCTCCAGAATCCTCTGGAGTTGCCAAGCCACCACCTTCTCAACCACCTTTCCCAAGAAGGGAAGGTGGGAGACTGGGCGAAAATTGCCCAGGATAGTAGGGTCCAGGGACGGCTTCTTGAGCCTATACTATAACATGAGTTGTAGCACTCCAACTTATTGTTAAAAGGAGCTCCACTGGCTCTGCTGGATGAAATACTAATATTTCAACATATTAACATACAGAAGCCTTCAAGGGCAAGTTTTTATGACTCTCATTACAAGTATATGTTATTTTGGTGTATATAATTAAGGAGCTCATACATACTTAGTTTTTGCTCAACTTACAGTAAGAAATCCTAGATATTTATTCAGCATTTTGGCCTGCCTCAATGAATTAAGAATATGCCATTAAAAGACAGAATGCATGTACCACAATACTGTAATGCCATGCTCTACCCAGTTTTGGCCATGGTCCTCAACTTACTCATTTAAATTATTTTATAGCACAGACATACCTGCCTTTTTTAAATTACTCTGTTCTGAAAAGTTACATCAGAGACACAATTGCATCTCATCTGTCATGTGTAAAATTTCTGATTTCTGTTCACGTCTTATTAAATGTACGCCTAAAGATGATCACAACTGACATTTAAAGTAAATGTTAGTGATTTTCAAAAACAGATTTGCCAAAGATAGGTCAACATTAGTGACCAGTTCCCTTGAAATATTCTCTGAAATACAGAACATAATTATGGAATTGTATTCAGATAAGTGTATATGTCTTCTCAGAAGTAAACCTATTCCATTCAGATGGTTTATTCCTAGGTAAGTAACAAAAAACCAGAAAGAGCTGGTAGGATTTTTTCCAACTAACACATTTTATTAAAAAACAGAAGCTTTCATGTGCTACAACTCACTTCATCAGTTGTATAGAGTGCTTTGACTAATGTACCGTATTTTCCGGCGTATAAGACGACTTTTTAACCCAGGAAAATCTTCTCAAAAGACGGGGGTCGTCTTATACGCCGGGTGTCGTCTTATACGCCGGAAAATACGTACTCGCCATATAAGACCTCTCCTGGCCAAGTGCAGCCGCTCGCCGGAAC
This sequence comes from Charina bottae, assembly GCA_023362775.1. Classification (NCBI taxonomy): domain Eukaryota; kingdom Metazoa; phylum Chordata; class Lepidosauria; order Squamata; family Charinaidae; genus Charina; species Charina bottae. The sequence continues at coordinate 44,111,619 of JALMGJ010000007.1, read as the reverse complement.
GCAGCCCCCAGGGAAGAGCAGGAGGACGAATTTGGAGCCCGTCGTGGAGCCACTGCGTTTTGCCCCCTCCCTTCCCAAGGCTGCTCCGAGGGAACGGAGCTCGCTCCCCCCTCCCCGCGTTTCTCCTTCGAGCGACGGGACCCAATGCAGTACGCCGCCCCGCGCTCGTCCTCCTGCTCTTCCCTGGGGGCTGCGTTCCGGCGAGCGGCTGCACTTGGCCAGGAGAGGTCTTATACGGTGAGTACCGTATTTTCCGGCGTATATCCCAAACTCTATATTTTAACTGGAAAAGTTGGGGGTCGTCTTATACGCCCAGTCGTCTTATACGCCGGAAAATACGGTAGCATTTAAATTGGGATGAGGTGAGGGTGGGGAGAGAAGAGGAGAAGATAGGTTAGTTATGTGGATGCTGGTTATATGTGAGACAAATTACAAGTACTTTATCAATTAAAGTGTTAGTTGAGATCTTTGATGTGAGTTCAGCAATCTCAATAGTGTTAGTTGAGATCTTTGATGTATGTGAGTCCAGCAATCTCTCAATGGTACTGTTAAAATGGTAAGTTTGATATCTGCAATAGAGTGTCCTGGGAGGTTGAAATGTTCTGATACTACTTGGGCCTTGTTTTGAGTCCTGATGTGAAATTTGTATCCACTAAGTCTTCTCTTCGATTGGTACTAAGTCTTTTGCATAAAGTTTGTGCCATTTGTCCAACATAGAATGCTTACCAGCATCTGTCTTCCTAGGTGGCTACCTCACTCTGCCTAATAGTAGGGCTATTGATGCAAAGAGGGCAGTAACTTCATCCGTAGAAAAGAATGCTCTGAGAATTACCAATGAAACAGAAGACTTATTGTAGTAATTGCCTACTATCTTAACTAGATGTAAATGGTACATGGATGTCTTTTAATTAACTCATTTTAAAAGATTTTAAAAGTACAGTTCATTTGTAAATGAACATGCCTTTTCTATCAGAGTCCGCCTCCCATTCTACTCACAGATTTATGGGTATATAACTGACTGTGTTTGCTGACATTTCTAATGCTTTGCTAGCATGATTTGTTTTAATAGTTTGTTTAAAAATTGCTAGGAAAAAAGAAAATATAAGATGGCAAAATTTAAGGAGCTGTTATATGGTACTTTAAGATTTTGTTTTTCATGGAAAAAAAAGGAATATTGTTTCCATCTGTGATTTTATAACACGTATTTTTTAAGATCACAAATGAGCATTCACTTAGTTGATTTGTTGAAATAGAGTTTCATAATCAGAATTCAACAATAGAAGTACATTTTGGATACAAATTGGTTTTTTACATGATCATTTCAAAGGGAAGGAAATTTCTGAATAGCTTTTGCTAAAACAAGACATGCACATTAGTCAGTAATAGAAAGAAGCAAAAATGCACAGTTCTGTTTCTTAGATGCACACACACACAAAATTCATCCATCCATCCTAAAAATATATTATCTTACTCAGAAGATATTTGGGTACTCATGAAAACTAAATGTGATGTATGTCTTTCTTTTCTCCTGCAAGGGCTGATGATTTGATCTGTGATAGGAAGGGGAAAATCCCCCACCCAATTGACAAGTGGATACCATACAATCTGCTTGAGCCAAGTTTATTGAGCAGCACAGTAGACAGAATATAAAGTTCTATCCACTGAGGGAGGGGTGAAGCAAAGCTTACATAGTAATCTTATTTACAGGAAAAAGGCTAAAGCATCCCTTGACATCAGAGCCCACCTGAACCCATTTTCATAGCACCCTTGTATTTTTAGCCTTTGATTTGTTTAGTCAGCAAACCTTGAGTAACAGTCAGGGGCTGAATTCCTCTTTTCCAGTAAACAAGCCCTGAGTTGCAGTTTCAACCTCTTAGTAAGCTATTTGTATTTTTATATTTTCAAGCTTTTGGCTAAGCAGTGAAGCATCTTTGAAGCCATTTTGTTAGGCCAAACTTTTTCATTTAAGTATTTCTCCTTCAGATACACAAAGTGAACCAGGTGCTTAATATTTTCTGCACAGCCTTCTCCAACCAGATGTGCTGTGTTGGGATTGCAACTCTCAAGATTCTCAAAGGCCATGCTGGGTGAGAATTCTGGAAATTGCAATCCCAACAAATCTGAAAGGTACAAGTTTGGAAGGATGTTCTAGGGCTGTATTAAATATCTGTCTCCTTCTCCCACCTTTAGCCCCATGGGAAAACTTACCTGTTTTGTTTTTTTTCTTTTCCACACTTGAACTAATAGCAAAATGGGAATAATATATTATTAGTTTCCCTGTTGAGGTGATAACCAATGTAAATGCTTTAAAATTACAAATAAATGCATCAAAGCAACACTTCAAAAATGATTTTAGCTGATGTTGTTATAATGCGAGGGACCAGTAGGGCACATGGGGGTTGTGAGGAAGATGGGGAGGACCACATTTTGCTTTCTGTCAGCCAGGTAACGAAAATAACAGGGATGGCAGGGGGCAAGGCAGAGGAGAAAGACCAAGTAAGAAAGGCAGGCCAGGTCCTTCAAAGACACTTTATTGATCCTCTGAAACCCAATGGGACTTCTAGATGTAATGCACCGTTTCTACTGTGTGGCTGCCTCCTCCCATCTCAACTCTGATAGTCCCCATCAGCCACTCCCAGATGGTTCTTAAAACCTGAATAAAATCCATTTAAACACACCCCTGTGCAGTTGAAAAGTTCATTAGTACTCCCAGTTACTATTTATCTATCTTGAGAATTTTCTTTTAGCCAGATTTCTGTCCCTTTGTGGAGAAATTTGCAAACTTGTTGCTTTTCTGCAAACCGGTGTTCCGCATTTTAATCATTACATCAAGGCATTTGCCATGTTTGCATAAATAAGAGCTTGTAGAAATATGTCTTCTGCAAACAAACCTGTTTTCATCATATTTGTAGTATGAGATATGATTTCATATTCGGGTAGTCCTCGCTTACCAACCATTCATTCAGCAACCGTTCAGTTATGATGGTGCTGAAAAAGGAGACTTTCGACTGGTCCTCAAAGTTCTGGCTGTCACAGCACCCCATGGTCACATGATCATGATCTGGACACTTGGCAACCAGCTTGCACTTACAACGGTTGCAGCATCCTGATCACCATTTGTGAACTTTGCTGCCAGCTTCCCACAAGCTGCTCTGGTAAGTCGCTCACACCGTCAGCCACCCCTGACCCCGCCATGCTCATGCTGCGCCTCGTGGGCCACTCATGCATCCTCTCCCACCTGGCAGCAGCCACCCCCAGCGTGCTCATGCCACACCTTACCTGCCTGCCAGCATGCTTGCAAGCTGCCTGGGACTTGCTTAATGACCTGTGATCCTCGCTTAATGATGGCAATGGGGAGTGTCGGGATTGTCATCACTAAGCGTCATGCTTTACGACTGCATCACTTAGTGACAGAAAATCCGGTCCCAATTCCTGTTGTTAATCGAGGACTACCTGTATGCAACCATATATATCCCCAATTATTCTTTGACATAGTACTTTATAACACTACTGATGGTGAAATCCAGTTAATCTTGGTGATCTTAGAAAAGCTAAGCAGGGTTGGACCTGGTCAGTAGTAGAATGGGATACCACCAGGAAATTCCAGGGCTGTGACTCAACACCAAACGTCTGTATTGGAAGCTGTTACTAGAGTCAGAAAACATCCTGGTGGAGAAACAATCTGGCTTTAAACGCTGTCATAGTACAATTGATCAAAGTTACGCCATCTAGTGAACAGGGAAGCTGGACACATCCTAGAAGAAGACAATGGAAAACCAGTTCTGAACTCTTGCAAAGAAAACAACATGGACGTGTTCATGTAGTCAGAGAAGTCAAGTTCAACTTGAGGAAGTTTTTATAGATACCTCACATATTGTCCAGTGTGATTTTTGCACGATTGTGTAGTTTATATGCACAGATTATACAAGATTAGACAAGAGCACATTTTATAAAAGTCTTCAAGTAATAATAAAGCAGATGATTTGCTGATAGCCCCCCAAGTCAACAGTGTGCATCAGCTTTTTATGTCATGTCCTTTGGGAAGGAACTGAAGTTTCACTCAGATCGCATGACAAATTGCACCATAATTATATTAAAGAGAAGAGATGACATATTAAAAAAAACCTGATGATCCCCAGTTCTGGCCTCACTTTTATGTGTATTGACAAATCAGGTATAGTTCCAAATATCTGGGCCTAGCAATAATTACTCCTATTTTTAAGAAGGGTAACACATATTCCTTGCCAATTCTTATTTAGTCTACTAAGCTCAATTAGTAAAATCAATGCCAGACACCCACATTGGACACTATTACTGGATGGATTCGGAAAACATCTGGGCAAAGGAACAAGCTGGCTTTTGAGTCTGTCATAATACAATTGATCAGTGCCTAATGTTGTTTAGAGGCACAATATACTCCAAAGCCAAACTGCTGTACATGCAACTTTTGTGGAGTTTAAGCAAGCCTTTGATCAGATCCCCATATACAAACAATGGGATAAACTTAAAGCTGCTACAATAAACCACCTCTTACTCATTCCAGTTTACAAACTGCATAAGAATCTGAGAGTAAGCTGTAACTCAGCAGGTCATCTGTTAGAAGCATGCCGAATAGGAAAGAGATTAAACAAGGATTTACTTGCCTTACTTCTATTCAACTTTTGCCACAACTCAGTGGTAGAATATTGAACAAAAATCTGCCTAAAATTGCACACAGCCACATAATGTTACTATTATATGCTAATGACAGAGTAATTCTTTCCCAACTATAATTGAAAGGGCCAAGGAGGGTGCTGCAGTCACTAGTTCTTAATTGTAGGGAACAACAGCTGCAAATCAATGGTGATAAATCAATAATCATGATTTTTCTTTAAAAGATAAATAGAAAAATTACCTGGATTGTTAATGAACAGTTTATAGAGCAGGTAGCATATTGTAAATATTATGAATTCCTGAAGAAGTTCAGATGTAGTTATTTATTTTGCAATAAACAGTAAGGGATAATTGCAGTAATATCTGATTAAATTCTGAACTGTCTTTATCAAGACAACTTCAGGTGAATTAACTATTAGCCTAGAAGCTGTGATATAGATAGACAGACAGACAGACAGACAGACCAGGTGTAACTCCAATTGTCCCTTATTGTTTATTGCAAAATAAATGACTAAATTTGGACTTCTTTAGGCATTCATGACTTTCAACATTGTTAGAAATCTGTATTTCTCCCTTTAGAGATCTGTCTATGAAATCTTAAGAGCTAGTAGTAGTAACTCTGTTTGCTCTCTGCTGAATTATGCATGTAATGATAATGTGCTGCCATTCTGCACGTTAAAGGATTATTGAGACAAGCTCAGGTAGAATTTACTACAATTAAAACAATCTGAAGATCATTTAAGATGACCCGTAAAAATACTGAACAAAACTGGGCAAAGTATATATCAGCAGCATTATTTATTTAATTTATTAAATTAATATTTAATAAATTTAATTTATTTGGAAGGGTGCCCAACTCCCAAATGCTTCCAGGCTGTTTACATAATTAAAAGGAAGAAAAAAGGACAAGTATATCTGGACAAAATCAAAGGAGATCTTCATTTCTACAATGAACAAAACTGGTAAATGGCATGTTCTCTTGGTCTTGAGGTTCAGCAGCTTTCTCAAACAGTAGAGGACTCGGTATACCACTTAGTCCAATATATTCGTGCTTCAACAGTCCAAAGCTTTGAAACTTGCTGAAGATAGCAAGCAACTCTTGGTTAAACCATTGACATCTTGCTGCATCAAGAATCTTTGCAGAGTAAGGGAAGTGCTGTTTCTTATCCCAATCTCCACCGTCTAGCTCAGTTATACTGGAAGTATCCCACCTTCAACAGATTCTGTACACATGGACAAAAAGACGGAAAATTGGGCATTATGTTTGTCAGAGGCGCTCTCCTCAGTATCGCCAATTATCAAGCGTTTATGATGAAACATCATTTCTTGTTGGAGAGAATATCCCCATTCATATTTTATTTGCTAGAGGACAAGAGGCAAATAATCCAGGTTTTTAGAAGAGAACCAGTACTTTTTGTCAAGCAGGAATTAAAAACGGCTCATCATGCAGTTAACGTGACAGCCAAAATCATGGCTTCTTCCATCACTTTGTGCTGCCATGCCTGGCTCCACTGCACTGGACTGATGCTGGAGGCTTAGGCTAGAATTGGAGACTTTTGCTCTGATGAGTTATTCAGCATTAAGACTAATATCACGGGGTTATTGCAAATGAATTGCAGTAACTGTCCCCTTTTAGTACTATCCATGGTTCCACTCATTTTTTAAGTACAGGTAGTCTTCACTTAATGATGGTAATTGAGCCCGGAATTTCCATTGCTAAGCCATGCGGTTGTAAAGCAAAATGGCATCGCTTAGCGATGGCAATCCTAGCAATTCCCCTTGCCATCATCAAGTTAATTTTACCCGCCGTTAGCCTGAGCACCCACCCCAATCCAAGCCATTCCAGGCTTGGTTCCTCCCAGCCCTGAACACTGCCTTCAACTCCCCCTTGCCTATCTCCCCCAGCTCCAAAGGGTTAGTTAGGGTTAGCTGTCCAAAGGCTCTGAGAAGATAGTGTTCTGAAGGGAGCCACATGGAAGAAACGTTCGCCGGAGAAGCTGGGTCCGAAAAGGACTCTGCAAAGGCAGCCAGGCGCTTCTGCTGGGCGAAAAAGGCAAAAGGTAGGTGCAGGGAACTGGGAGAAGAGGCAGCTGGGTGGAGGTCTGCAGGCTGGGGAGGCTGAATCTTGCTATTGGCAGCCTCACGCCGCGCAGGTGGGAGGGGATGGGTGGCCTCGTGCCGCGCGGCTGGGCTTCCTGCCCCGCAAGGCAGGGTGCAGGGCTCCCAAAAGGGCAGAGATGGGAGGGAGATAGGTGGGTGGGTGGAGTTGAAGCACTCCCGCATTCGTAAATGCAGGCGGGCTGCCAAGCGCCAGAATTTTGAACCCGTGACTGCGAGGGTGCTGCAACAGTCGTAATTTTGGGCACAGGTCGTAAGGCCATTTTTTCAGTGCTATCATAGTTTCGAACGGTTGCTGAACGAATGGTCGTTAAGTGAAGACTACCTGTACAGGTAGTCCTTGTTTAGCAACTGCCTTTTTTAGCAACTGTTTGTAGTTACGATGGTGATGAAAAAGTAACTTTACAACCAATCCTCCCATTTATGACCTTTGCAGGTCTGTAAAGCAAAGGAAAGCTAAAGTAAGATCATAAGCACAGTTGCGGTTTCACTTAGTGACCACTTCAGTTAATGACCAAGTTGCCAGTCCCAATTATGGTCACTAAATGAGGGCTACCTCTATAAAGAGGAGATGCTGTTCTACAACCATAATAAACTCTACCTACTTACCTACCTACCTATGTTTCAGCCAGAAAGAGCATACCATTCCATGCTCAGAGGCTCTCACCAGAGCACAGCTGTAGACATCAGTGTCTTTGACCTTAATGCTCCCCATAGTGGCAATCCGGGACCATCTGGATCACTTTCAACATATGTAAGCTTCTATTAACTAATGATATTTGGGTTTTATCAATTGTTTTGCAGGAATACTATATTAAGTTCTGTGCTGACCGTAAATCAAACTATATTACAAGCATGGTATCCCCATTCCATGTTTCAGGCACAGACGTAACAGAAATCTTCCTCTCAGTTCCACCCTCCAAGAATTCCATACAGTGCTGGCTGATTTCAATTATCTCTCTTCCTGATGCATGTCCCACTAGTGACTCATCCATTTACAGGTGGAGAGCTCACATTCAAGCTCGCTGCATCTAAGATGCTTGATCCTAGGCATGAAACATTTCAACATATCAACAAACTTCAGCTAAGCTTTTTATAGTTTGGAAGGTACTCAAAAGTCTGTAAGTGAAATACTTAATATAAGTGAAATACTTAAAATGAAAAGTTCTTTTCTGTGATGGATAAAAGTGGTGAAAAATATGCATTAACATGGTTTTTTTACAGACATCACAAATTCCTTTTTGTATAGAACAATATGAATTTAGAACTGTGTTATCAGTTCTTTACTTCTGATTCAGCAGTACTGAAGTTTATGTAAATTCAGCATCATTAAATGACTTCTTTTTGAATTAATGACATAGGATTATATGGTATCTCTTTACCATATCATTCAATAAAAACAAGGGAAACCTATTACAGAGTCAAGTGGATATTCTGAAGCCTCAGCTTTAGGTAACAAATTCAGTCTGCTTCACCACAACAAAGGAGCTAAATACTGTAATTTTCATGCTTGACAAAATATGTAAAACCTTACAGTATTTTTTTATAAATCTCTTTTTTTAGACAGCCAAGATAATTCTAACATTCTAAATTCTGTGAAGCAGAACGAAGAATCTGAAAGCATCAACTATTATAAAAGGCTAGTTTTTTTATAGAAAACTCAAGCTGGCAAACGACATTCTTAATAATTATGTCAGAACAATTTCTCATGGTTAAATGCTTTCCCTAAAACTTTCAAAAGTGGTTGCTTTTTCCCCAGTATAATTATTAGCAATATTACCTCTTGATTATTATTTTAGGGGAAGATATTTTGTGGATATGGCATATGTTATTAAGTTACTTTTTGTTTTTTCATTCTGAAAAATTGATCCAAGCAAGTCCTAACGAGTCATATTTATAACACAGCTAGTCCTCACTTAACAACCCTAATTGGGGTCAGAATTTCTGTCACCAAGCGAAGCAGTCATTAGGCAAAACTTCATGTGACTGCACCGTTGTTAGGTGAGGACTGTACCGTTGTTATGCGAGGACCTCATGCTTCTGCCCTGCCGCACTCGCCTCCGCTTCACCTCCCCCACCTGCCTGTCTCCCCCCAGTTTGGTTGCCCTGCCCTCCACCGCCATCGCCAGCTGACCTTTGCCATCTGCTGCTGCTGCTGGCGAGGCGCGCCGGCCAAAGCAGCTGCTGGCCCTTAGCGAGGCCTCCGTGATGCCTCGCCCCTTATTCCGGAAAACCTTTTTAGAAGACTGGCTGGGTGAAAATATTCTAAATAACATACATACCCTCTCTTAAGAGTAAAAAGAACAGGAAAAAAATTACCTTTTCCATAGCAATTGAGAAAATCATAGCTGTCCTTCTGTTTCCTTCCTAAAGTTTCCTGATTATAGGTTGCTCTTTTTGCCACGTATCTGATGCTTAGGAATTATTCAGAGATACTGCAACCTGCATTTATTTGTATTTTCATCCTATGCTCATTTCCATTTTTTCCGTCTCTGACATCTCCAAACAGGGCTGGGAAATACCTTGTCTTGGTAACAAGAAAAGGAACCTGCTTTATACCAAGACAAATACTACTTCCTAAGATTCAATATTGTCTGTGAACATTGAGCATAACATGACATTGTGTTTCACTTCATATTGTGTAATGATGATAGGTAGAAGCAGAACTAGAGCAAATCAAGGAATTCATCTTCGGATATAACTATAAATTTGGGAAGGGGAAAATATCAGTATGTTTTACCATCATTTTAGGTCGTTCTCCTTTAGCAAGCTGCTTCAAGATTAATTCTGAAAATTCTAGAACTTCCTGAACACAGAATAAAGAATACGTGGGGCGCGGTAGCTCAGCGGGTTAAACTGCTGAGCTGTTAGTCTGCTGACCATAAGGTCGGCAGTTCGAATCCGCGTGGCGAGGTGAGCTCTCGTCACTAGCCCCAGCTTATGCCAACCCAGCATTTTCGAAAGCTATAAGCAAGTAGATAAATGGGTACCACTCACGTGGGGCAATATGCTGGCGTCCTGTCAATGAGTCGCCCTTGGAGTCGAAGACAAAAGATCTGGAGAAGCCCATGATGGTGGCTGAGGACGGAGGCTGAGGACGACGGATCCAATTACAACTTCCGGGACGTCAGCAGCCGGCTCGGAAAGCAAAGCATTCTGGGGCTTGTAGTTCCGATGCCTGAAAAAGAAGAGTCGGTTCCCTTACCCCCTCCCTAATTGCGTGCGGTGCACTGCAATGTATATATATGAATGTATAATTAAATATGTATGAGGTTGCAAGCCGCCTAGAGTCCTCCATTAGGGAGGGGATAGGCGGGGTATAAATAAGATAAATAAAGAAAGAAAACCCATTCATGCTAAGTTGCAAAGCACATGTACAAACTTACATAATATGTTTCTAAAATTCTAGATCTAAGAGCAGTTGTCACTGTTCTTTTGCAAAATTATCAAGAACAGTGGCATGCCATACTGAGTCACACAGCCATCAGACCATGTAAATGCTGAAATGCTAGTTACTGAGCTACATTTGGAAATGTTAAATGGAATGAGTGTGCCAAAAAAAACCCCGTAAGTCAAAACATTGAAAATGAATTTTAGTGCTAGCTCTTATCTTAGCATACAAGTATAAATTGCTCTCTAGGGGAAAAAAAAAAGATTGAACGGTGGTGCAAGTTCATTTTCTAAAAAATGCATCCACAAAGGGCTCATCTAGATAGTTGCTATAACATGTTTTCCTTTAAGTCTGCAGGAAATTATGTTGACATAAATTGCACAGACCCTGAGGCTATGCTTTACTAAGCCTCCATAATAAGGCTGGGAGTTGTTGCTATCGTTGCAGTTTTTATTGCAGGACAGTTTCAGGGCAGCAATTGGTGGGTTTCCTGCTGTCCTTTTCTCTCCCACCCAGCATCGCCTCCTTGCAGGAAAACCAATAATTAACTGAGCTCTGGAACATACAGCAGGATGAGGATGAGGTTGGAGGACTTGGGGCAGTACTAGATTAATGATTTTTTTAAAATATTCAAACCTCAGTTTTTAATATTTATTTGTCCAAAGGAAGCATTGACCTCTTGTGAGATATGGAAGATCTAGAGATCTGCTATTCCCATAGCAAAAAGTCACCAAGTCAGTAGGAACAACACCAAATTTTCCCCAGGGACGTGTGGAGGGAGGAATGGTGGGAAGACTCTCTGCCCTTAAACGGATAAGGAAAACTGGAAGTTTTGTTTTGGGATTGGTTTGGGGAGGGGGCTTTGGCTTTTGCAAAAGTTCCTTCAAGGGAAAGGTGCAACTGCTTTGCAACCGATTTCTGGTTCCTTTACTTGCAGCTGACAATATAGTTTCTCTGTTCTTAGCCCATCAAAAGAGAGGGAAAGGGAAGAAGTGGTGCAAGAGAGAAATAAGAAGTGATTGGAAACAGAAGACACGGTGGGATTTAACTTAGATCAGACACATTAAGAACGGCTGCAACTTTCCCCATCTGACCCCCTCCGGATATGGTTGCGTCCGCTGCCAGGGTGTCCACTGGCCACACTGCTGGGGGTGATGAGAACTGTGGCGTAGCATATCTAGTGGGCACCTGGATGTGAAAAGCTGGGCTGCAGCCATAATCTGCAACAAAGGCACTATTGTTCACAGTAGGAGTGAACAAAAATAGAATATGCTTCAATGCTGCCTACACCAAACCTGCTGACATGGTAAATTATCAGTCAAAACAAGCGGCAGCAGTTTCATAGTGAATAAAAATTAGTGATCACTGGATACAAAGAGCACCCTTACCATCTTTTTAAAAATACTTTTTCAGATCATCACCACCACCATCATCATCATCATCAATTTGCATATTGAGGAGCCATAACAGTTGTTGAAAAAGAAGATAAGAGCACCTCCCCCTTTTACCAGGACTTAAAACGTAGTGCTCATTCCCTGAGCCTCTGCTTTCAGGAGGCAGTCTTTATTTTCCCTGATCCCATTGCTCTTCCAATCTGAAACATGAAATATGCCCCCTATTTGAAGTCCATATACTTTGCAACCTGGTGACAGCAATCTCAGATCAAATACATTGTCCAGGAAATCCCCCCCCCCCCGTGTTTTAAAATTTCTCTTCTCTCCTTAGAATCTATTAAATTTTCCTAGTGATTTAAAAAGCTTTTTGATGTTGGAGGGGCAGATAGATTGGACATGGAAACATCAATGGAGAATGATATTCCTATGTCCACCTATCCAACGAAAGCAATTGGCTGTGCGAGCCAGGTGTCCAGTCCCCCTCGCAGCAGAGGGGGCAATGGCAATAGAGGCACTGTGCCCGGGATGAGTTGGAGGCAGTCCCATTGCAGTCTTGGCCAGTCAGTTGTAGGTGAGCAGATCAGTATTCCTGACCACTTCATCCACAGGCTTTTGTACAATGTACCTTGGATTGTCTGCATGGGAAGATTTTGTCAAGAAAAGAAAAAACTCTTCCAAACTAGGACTGCAGTCCGCTGTAGAGTGCCTCAGAAGTAGGTTGGGGATTAGATGAAGTCAGCATCATGTGCACCATCCTCAAAAATGGCTAGTCACGGTGTCTTTGTGTCATGACAATCAGGATGTAAGGATAAGCTCATAGTCATTCCTTATTATCCAGGCTCAACCCCCTCCAGATAACATCACAACACAATGCAACAATTGATAATGTGGTAAAAAGGTACCCCCCCCATGCACATGTGAGCTGCATTCACTACCAAACCTATGAGATCTGCCCCTCCCACATGTGAACCGCTTAATACAGGGGTGGGGAACCTTTTTTCTGCCAAGGGCATTTGGATATTTATAACCGGGGGGGTGGGGGGCGGGGTTTCTGGGATTTCCGTGGACCGGGGACAAGTTTGCGGGCAGGAGCCAATCACAAGCACTGGGGGGCGGGGTTTGCGGGCAGGAGCCAATCACGTGGAAGGAGCGGAGTTTGCGGGCGGGAATCAGTCAGGAACCTGTGGCCCAATGAAGCAAATTGTTTATATTACCTCAAGGATAGTATAGTTGCTATGCTGACCTAGGAAAAAGGGATAAATAAGAAGAAGGTCACCAGATGGGTTTATCAAGAACTTTCCAACGTCATGGTGTAATTTGCACTGTGCCTGCCTTTTTCTTTGTCTTGTCTTGGAAATGTAGTAGGTCAAAGGTGTAGAACTCATGGTTCTGCTTTTGCTCAGGGCTGCCAATGCTTTGCTGGGAGCCCAGTGTGCACTGTATTGTTTGCCTGCCTAATAAAATTAAGTTTTATTTTCAAAGTGGTTTGGTTGCTTTAGGTGAGCCAGGTTTTGGGCACAACAGTTTGGTGCTGTGACTTAGATCGGAAGGATGAGAGGGGAGGCGGTTGGTCACTCATAGCACACTCCTGCTTGAGACATGGAGGATTTTAAACAGACTTTCTCTGACTTCCACCGAGATTTTAAACAGATTCTTTCTGATTCCTACCAAGTTTTTATACAAGGCATTCAGGACATTGTGGAAAACATGATTTCTAAAATGTGTCATCTGGTTGGGGATGTCGTGGATGAAACTGAGGAATTTAACAGTGACAGAAATGTCTCTTCTAAGAGTGAGATCAGGACTTATGTTGAATTGCTCGATGAAGATTGGGTAGTCGAGTGGAAGAAATTAAAGGGACAGATCGAGTTGCAAGCCATAAGTGAAATTGATCTTCTGATGGAATGCCATGGAAAAGAAGGGGTTATTATGTATGGGAGGTCTCCTGAAGAGAAGTTGGGAGTTTTTGAGCGGGGCAGTTGAGCTGTTCGATTTTTTAAAGAAAAAAGCTCTGCGCATTGTGGGGATATGTAAATGCTCTGGTTTATTTTGAAGTAGGATAAGGGTTTAAGAGTTTTAATCTGGATTGATTTTAGGGTTTGGCTGATTTCATTTATCTTTAACGATTTAGATTAAGATTAAGGTATAATTAAAAATAATAAATGTCTGGTTTCGGGTTTAATATGATTAAGATTATTAAAACTGTTGTATTATCAAGTATAATGGTAGACAATTTATATGTTTTTTTAGTTTGATCTTTATTATAGTAGACAGGAATGTATAGAATAGTAGTAGGAAGGAAATAATTTGATTAGGAGGTTTATATTTTTTTCTTTTCTTTTAATATAAGGGGAGGGAGCAACTGTATTTAGTGATTTTTATAATGTGCCAATGGAATGATTTATAGAAATAATGTGATTTTGGTTTAATATAGAGTAAGGGATTGATTATGGAAAATTGTTGTATATCCTTGCTGTTAAAAGTTGGAAGTCATCTCTTTTTGTAATTTTGAAAAATTTTCTCTTCTGTTCCTACACTTTTTTAGTTTTTTCTTTTTTTTTCTTTGTAGTTTTTTGTTTCTCTGTAGCTTTTATCTTTGCTTGAAACTTAATAAAATTCTAATAAAAAAGGATGAATATGTGCTTGTACATTTGGTTTTTAAGCTCTTCTGAGACTTCTTAAAATATTTGGTCCATTTCTCACTCACTTTTGGGGGAAAATACTTTTTGGGTATGTTTAGACAGTTCCCAGGCATCTGGCAAGCTATATTACTCTCTATGTAGGAAAGGATATAAAATTGCATCAAATTGCCAATTGACTGCCATTTCTTGCTCAGCAGGATCACCCTATTGATGTTTCAGACAAAATTTAACTTAATTAAATTGGCAAAGCTCTTATTTTTAAGGTGGCAGGGGTGAAATATTTTAATGAAAAATATATTTTAAATTAAACATGGTGACTAAAAGGTCCCATCTTAGTATCTTACTATTCTGAGATTTTGAAAACTAACACTTCTTTTGATAATTTGAATTTGAAGGTACAGTATAAGAATTACATGAACTCCCTAAATAAAATTATGAAAATTATGATCTGTTGTAAAAGATAACTTTGAGAAAAGTGAGAGTATCCTATTCACTCTACCTGTTTTCCAACTCTGGAAAAGCAATTCTTTCTACTCCTCTCTTCCAAGTCTCCTAATTTATGGTTTTTATGAATATTATATATAACTCATAATTACATGATCCCTAGGATTATATTACCTCTGTTTCTGCTTGAGTTGTGATTCCTTAACCCTGGCAGTTTTACTACATCAAGACTACAGCCTCTTTTATCATAAAATGCTATAAAATGCTTCCAGCTGTGATTCAGGATGCTGGCTATGACCTATAAAAGCCCTACATGGCATGGTGCCTGGTTATTTGAGGGACTGCCTATCTCCTGTGATGTCTTCCTGGCTGGTACAAGCTCCAGGTCCCTTCAATTAGACGGTGTCCTTTTTCGGGACCCAGGAAGCATGCCTTCTCTGTCATGGTACTTACCCTCTGAAATGAGGTTCCCTCTGAAATCCATGGGGTTCCCTCCCTGATGGCATTCTGGAAGGCTTTAAAGACAGGCTTTGGGCTAGGTTGGATGGAGCCCTTATGGGATGTTTGGTTTGTTGTCAGACCACCATCTTGTTCTTGTTTATTTTTGTTATTATTCTTGTTCTTTATTTTGTTTCTGATTATTCATATTTTATTTTATTTTATTGTTGTTACATTGTGAGCTGGACAACACCTAAAATGAATAAATTAAATTAAATTAAATTCCCCTACAGATGTTATTTTTCCTGTTATTTCTACATCAAGGTGGCATCTAAACTGCAAAAGGAACAGCTTTGCTTTTATATAAATGTATAACAGAATCAGTGTTCCATCAGCTGTCAACAGCAGCCTATCCTATTCTGTTCTCTTTAAGTGACATCATTGTCTTCCCCTTTGTATAATTATTGACCAGATATACAGAGAGTAGTAGTTACAGCAAATGTAAACATCAAATACAACAACTACAGATCAGGAACAATTTTTCCAGAAGACTTTGGTAATTCCTTGCTTGCTGAGGTATTACAATCTGCAATTTGAAAACCTGAAGTAAAAATGGATGAGGTTTTTTTTCTCAACTAGAAGTGAGATTAAAAATATCTCAACATGGGAGAAAGCAAGATGGATAGATTAATCTATCCAAGCAGGCAGAGTATTTGTGTGGTAGATTCCTCCGAATGGTTCTCCCTTGATGAGATTATAGCTAGATAGCCATAATATCAGGTATGAGAACAGTGATGTCTTTTAATGATGTGAACCCCCCACTCCCTTTACACAATCAGTTATGCATGTAGACTTATATCTGAAGAAATGAACAAATATAGAATGCAGAGGTACTTTAATGATCCACTCAATGTGCTTTCTATCTGGATAGGATATCTGAAATAAATTGTAGTCCCATAGAGTATACTCAGAAAGAAACTGAGGCCACTATCTTGTGTAAAGGTTTACCTACTTTTCTTCTACTGAATCTAGTGGTCATTTCCATGTTACTATTTCAGTTTTGCTTCCTGTTTTATTATAATCCTGTTTTTCCATTTTGGACAATCTACTCTTTTCTATTCATTGAACTTCCATTGTCTTTGTTTCTTGCTACCTGTTCTCAGCCCAGTATATGTAATAGATCTCAGCAAGATTGATTGACTGACTGGTTGATTGATTTAATGGATTTATATGGCCACCTACCTCACACACTGTAAGCTGACGGGCTTACAATATTAAGATGCAACATATGTTTAGATGCCCAGTAACGCTGGGTACCAAAATGTTATCAGCCAGTTAAATTGTGATAGTAACATAATAAAGTATCACTACTGCAATTTTAGGAATGGTGAATGTGAAATCATTGTCACATATTGTTGTACCAGGACCAGATGTGTAGAGGGAAGAGGGAATGGCCTTGAAGTACTCCTCCTTGAAGGAGGAAGAACTGCTACCAGGCACTGATCAGATAAAAGGGGCCTGAGCCCAGGTCAAGAAAGTAACTTGAGAAAATGTCTCAGACATCCCCCTCCCTAGTTCACACAGAGGTAAAAGGAGGAAGGGGGAAGCACATTCAGACTTGCAAGATTCTGTTACTATAGTTGTTACAATAAAAATAGTACTCACTTATATGATATTGGGACGTGGTGGTTCAGCGGGTAAGTATCTGAAGATCGCAAGTTCGGAGGTTTGAATCCCTAGCCCCGCGTGACAGAGTGAGCTCCCGCACTAGCCCCAGCTCTTACCAACCTAGCAATTCGAAAGCATGCAAATGCAAGTAGATTAATAGGTACCACTTCAGTGGGATGGTAACAGCGTTCCATGTGCGTCATGCCGGCCACAGGACCGCGGAAGCATCTTCGGACAACGGTGGCTCTTCAGCTAACAAACGGAGATGAGCACCGGCCCCTAGAGTCGGACACGACTGCACAAATGTGCGGGGGAACCTTTACCTTTACCTTACATGACATTGGTTTCTTAGTCTGTTCTACCTTGTAGGGCTGACAAGATGATTCTCTTAATACCTATATAGCCTTAATTTTGTTAGTCAACAAAATTCAGTACTTATACTGCAACTTTACAAAGTGTAAGAGTATTGAACAGTATTCCATTTTTTAAAAAAATTAATAAATGTTTGTACTGCTAAGAATGGGGGGGGGGGAATTACCTAGTGTGACTTTCATTGAACTCAGAATAAAATTTTCTGGTGATGGAGATCAAAGCAACCATCCTCACTTCACGGAGAGAGAGTATAATAGGTAAGCTTTTTTTTTAAAAAAAAGATATAACTTAGATGGTCAATAACACGGCATTCCACCTGATAGAGAATTCACAGACAGACTACTTCAAAGGCGGAAAGTTCCTTTGAAAAGGAAGGAAGTAGCATGACTACATGACTTTTTTCCAGCAAGAAAGACCGTGATCTACCTGATTCATCTGGCTGGACATTTATGGAAAGTTTAACCCTCCAAGTGAAGTGTAATCTGAATGATAGCCCTGTCATTTAATTATAAAAGTATAGTGAGGGCAAGACTTTTTTTAAAAAAATCTCACTGTCCACAGTTTGAAGTGAAAATATTTTGACTGATTTGAAATACTTTCTTTTTTCAAAATTAAACATATTCATAGAGAATATGAGAAATTCATTTGCACCATGAGCGATAGCTTCTTATAGACATTTAGAAAAAGAAATTCTGAATGGATCCATGCAGTGGCCTGATCAGTGGAAAATCTGGAAAAAGCTTGTGCCATTGGAGGTATCTCTGCAGAGATTGTAATAAACACAATGTCTGGAAGGAGTTTGCATTTTACAGATTGGAATCCTTGATATAGCATATTGGAATCATTAAATTAGAACTGGGTCATTTTTTAAAACGATGATAGTTAGCTATTGAGGATCCTTATTAATTTGAGAATTCAGATTTGAGTAAAACACATATTCCTTTCGAGAATAATATAAATTTGGTTTAATGAATCTGTGGAGAGGGGAGGCTTTATTCCAATTTCCATGTGTTCATTTATTTCTGATTTAGTGGATCAAGATAATTCTATTCAAATTGAGTAGTTCCTTGATCATTATGACGACCTATTACAGTAATGGCTCCTTGCTCTTTTATATTTTATTAGCTTAAGCATTATATTTCTCCATCTGCTCTTTTTTCTTCTCCATGAGATGAGCACCGCCCCCTAGAGTCGGACACGACTGTGCAGGGGTAAAGGTTTTCCCCTGCACAGTCGTGTCCGACTCTAGGGGGCGGTGCTCATCTCCGTTTCTTAGCTGAAGAGCCAGCACTGTCCGAAGATGCTTCCGCGGTCATGTGGCCAGGCATTCACAGATCCATGTGTGTGGCATTGAGTCGTAGGCTTTCCTGTAGTCCAGGGCTTTCCAAAGTGCTGCCGCTGGTGACACACCAGCGATGGCGCAGGGGAGGCGTGCGGCGGCGTGTGCGTGCATGGTGGCGGTGGCAGCGGCGGCAGCCTCCGCTAAAACGTGGAAGCACTGATGCCGTGCCGCTGCTGCCGTGCATGCGCGCGCCGCCGCTTCCGGGTGGTGTGGCGACACACCACGCTGTGTGTGGCGACACACTTCTGTGTCGCGACACACAGTTTGGAAAGCTCTGGTGTAGTCAATCCAGGCTGTGCTCAGATTGTTCTGTCTAGACCTTGAGTCTCGGGCGACTGCTGTATCTATGAGCAACTGGTGTTTGGAGCCTCTGGTGTTGTTCCCAATGCCCTTCTGAGCTGTGCTCATGTAGTGGCCCATATGCTCCTGCAGCTTGACGGCTATGATGCCTGATAGGACTTTCCATGTTGTGGGGAGGCAGGTTATTGGCCGGTATTTGGACGGTGTTGTTCCCTTGTTGGGGTCTTTCATGATCAGCACTGTCCTACCTTGTGTTCGCCAGTCTGGGTGGGAGCCTGCTGCTAGCAGCTGGTTCATCTGTGCTGCTAGGCGTTCATGCACTGCTGTTAGTTTCTTTAGCCAGTAGGAGTGGATCATGTCTGGGCCAGGTGCTGTCCAGCCCTTCATGTTCTTGACACGCTGTTGGATATCTGCTACTGTGATGGTGACTGGTTCCTGCTCTGGGAGATTTCTGTGGTCTGCTCTCAGGTCCTGCAGCCACTTTGCACTGGTGTTATGTGTCTTCTCTTTCTCCCATACGTATGTTCTTCCAGTACTGTTCCATTTCTGCTGTTGGTGGCTCTGCTGTTACTGTGTTGTTGCACTGCAGCTGGGAGTACACCTTGGATGGTTCTTTCGTGAACAGGGCATTTATCTTCTTGGCCTCTGCTTCTCTAGTGTATCTCCTTAGCCTGGTAGCCAGTGCTGTGAGCCTTTGTTTAGCAGTCTCTAGGGCTTCAGATGGAGTCAGGCCCTTGTATTTTTTCAGTAGCCGTGTCTTATCCTTAATCTCCACACCCTTCTGTAGTTCTACCAGCTGACTAACTTCTCTCTGAGTTGCCTTGATCTTAGCCTCCAACCTCATTTTCCAGGGGGGGGTATGTAGTGCTGTTCTTGATCATGCAGCCAAGCATCTCCAGGATTACAGTGGCTGTAGCGTATACCAGTTCATTGGTTTGAGTTATAGTGGTAGTAGTGATTGTCGTGAGGGCTCTGTTGGCATCTTCTAGCATACTATCTGATGGTACTTCTCCACTGAGCCTTGGTAATCGGTCTCGAGAGTTGACTGTAGCTAGTTTATCTATGATCTTTTGCCTCATATCAGCTGCTGTGCTTTGTAATGGAGGGGGTGGCAGTGACGTTCCAGCTTCAGGTGTTGGCTGCACCTCCAGTTGTTCTTCTGGGTCTTCTTGAATCTGGGATATAATGTGTACTTGGTCTATCTCAAGTTGTGAGAGCAGCTTCCTCTTCACTATGTTGAAGTGTTGGGTAACTAGCTGTTTCTCAGTTAGTGTGGATACAGGTCTTCTGTCCGTCCATAGTTCCCTCATACGTTTCATATATCCCCTCTCATTAGGTCTACTGTTGTAGTAGCATTCCATCAAGTCCAGGTTCTCTTGTCTCGTCCATGTATGGTTTGTTCCAGTAGCCCACTTATCGTCAGGTTGCCCTGGTTCCCCAACATCTGATGCGGACCTTGTTAATCCAGGCGACGTCTGAGCCAGCATGACTCCTTAGCTCGTGTCACTCTCATATTTTTGAGGTAGGCAGGTCTCCCGCTCCAAAGGCGGTGCTCTAACCACTACACTATCCAGCCACTCTCGACTACACACACACACACACACACACACACACACACACACACAGAGAGAGAGAAAGACTAGTTTGTGCGCACTACCTTATACCGAGAAAATGATATCAAGCCCTCTAAGTAAGTTTACCTGAATGTGAGCCCATAAAGCAAGTAGAAAAATAGAGGGAAAGAGTATGGATACATAATTTATTGCTGAATAATAGATTTTAAAAAACAACCATGCCAGACCAGGATAATCTAAAACAGTCCACTATGTTTGCATAAGCGCTATCTCCATATTTCATACTGGGGTATTTGTTTTTCTTGTGCTTATTATAAGCAGGCTAGTGCACTTGTTTTCATTTTGGAGATATAGCCAGTAAAGTTTGGGGTGGGCATGGGATAGAAATATCCATATGAATTGTTCACTCCTAATCAAGCAAGCCATGACACTTATTTAGGAACCCGGACAAATTGCCCTCTTTCCTTTCCTCACCCCCATCCCACATAGAAGAGCAGTGGGGTCAGCGGCAGAAGCAGGAAAGGCCAGCATTGAGCACCAGCTTTGGAAAAAGCAGCTCTGGGTGAGATGAAACCGCTGCAAAAGGAATTAATTATCCCAGAGCTTACATCAGGTCCCAGAGGCACGCAGACAAAATTAAAATGACTCTTGAGAATGGTGGGCCATGTAAAAGTTGATTGAATTTGGCTTTGGTTTGTGTGGCACCAAGACAGGGTATGAATCTCCTGTGTAATCACATCTAGTAATCTTTTAGTATAAGCTATATCTTTTATATTTGAAAATGTGCATATGCAACCTTACTTTTCATCATATCACTTCTGTAAATTAAAAAAAGTTTTAGATAATTCTCATTTTCCATTTATCAGGCCCATATTACATTGCGTTGTTACTCTTTAGAGCAGAGCTTTCCAAACTGTGTGTGGCGACAAAAGTGTGTCGCCACACACAGCGTGGTGTGTCGCCACACCACCTGGAAGCGGCGGCGTGCGCGTGCATGGCGGCAGCGGCAGTGGCGCAGGATCAGTGCTTCCGCATTTTAGCAGAGGCTGCCGCCGCCGTGCGCACGCGCGCCACCGCACGCCCCTCGCACCGCCGCCGTGCGCGTGTGCGCCGCCGCCGCACTGCCACCGCCGCCACCACTGGTGTGTCGCCAGCAGCGGCACTTTGGAAAGCCCTGCTTTAGAGACACTGGTAGTCAAAATTATATCCTTGAGTTTATTTCTAGAATAATTCAGGCAAAGTAGCTATTTTGAAATCCAATGGATTTGGGGAGAGAAATTTTAAGTATTTTTCAAAATAAATGGACCATCTAAATATTTCAATTGGCTGTACTGTAAGTGTTAGAAAAGTACTTGTGCCGTTGATTGTAGAAAACACACAACTAGGCTGTGTGTTTTTTTTTAAAAAATCTGTTCAATCGTGTCCAATTCTTGGAGACTGTCTGGACAAGTCCCTGCAGTTTTCTTGGCAAGATTTTTGGGAGTGGTTTGTCATTGCCTTCTTCCTAGGGTACATACAGTGTAGCTTATTAAAAATTACCAGTATAGTTCATATTGCTTCCATCCCTTCTTTGTCATATAACAAAGTAGATTAATATGTATTAAGCAAAAAGCCTGAGAATTTCTAGGATAGTGTTCTGACACCCTCCCCTCCCCAATTTTTAAAATGAATTTTTTCCCCTCAAATTATCAGTCTTAACATTGCTTAAGCCATAGCTTTCCAAACTGTGTGTCGCAACACAGTACTGTGTCGCCTGTGGGGCCCAGGTGTGCCGCGCGAAAACCCGGAAGCGCTGATGGTGTGCTGCTGCCGCCGTGCACAGCAGTGCACGCGGTGGTGTGCCATCAGCGCTTCTGGGTTTTCGTGCAGCACACCAGGACACCACCGCCATGCATGAAAACCCGAAAGCGCCGCAGTAGCGGCGGGCGAAAACCTGGAAGCGCTGCCGCTGTGGCGGTGCGCGAAAACCCAAAAGCGCGCCAGTGGCGCGCAAAAACCTGGAAGTTTTTGCGTGCTGCCGTTGGTGTGTTGACAACTGAAAAGTTTGGAAAGCCCTGGCTTAAGCATTATTTCAGAACCACTTCCAATTCTGTTGGAATATATTAGCCTTTTAATAATTTTAGACTTGCAATCAATGAAGCAGAAATGTGTTTTTCCTCTGAGGCTATTTAGGCTTTAGGAAAGCATTCCTTAATTTTGGGAACTAATATAAAAGTAATGGATTAAATTTCTTATCCCTGTGCTGTGGCCTTGATTCAAATCAGGCCTCTATAGCTACCTTCACAAGAACTATACATCACTGAGGGTTCCAGTTGTGGAAGATACTGTGGAATTTTTTTTGCAGATCAGAAATTAAGCATAAAAAAAAGAAAATAAATTACTCAGGCAAAAGACCTCGTAGATGGTTTGAAATGGTCTTAAAACGGAAAATAGAAGGTGATTTGCAGATTTAATTAGGTTAAACCATGTCTACTGCAAAAAAAATATCTCTAACTGCAACAGAACGTGCTGTGCTAAGGAAGCAATAACTGCATTCTTCCAGAAAAAGGTTTATTTTAGTATTCTATAGGAACCTTACAAAATAAGATTTATGCTCAGTGGTGCTTATAGGAAAGACTTTGGGGTAGAAGTCCAGGGTTCCACTTAGCAGAATGAGCAGAGCATCCCGAAAACAACCATCTCATCTTACCACATATTGAAATTATCATAGTAATATGTGTTAACATCTAAAAAGCCCCTCTGCCCAAACGATAGGTCCAGTGGTCCACTGATACCAGCAAGTTAATATATTTATTGTGGAATAAGTAGAGGTAGGCACAAATGGTCTTTTGAAATTCTCCACCGAATTGGATAGATGTTTTTTTCCAAGGCAAGAAGAAATCCTTCAACCATTTCTCAGGAGCAAGATTCCCTCTTGCAGCACCACTATTGGAAAAGATGAGGGGGAAAAGTTCCCTCCTATTATTTTCCCTTGGGATTGAATTGAAGTGCGAGAAGCCAGGAAATCTGCAGACTACTGGAGAGATAATGGTACCGTGAAAGATGGGACATTCATTTATGTCCCTCAGCTGCCACATAGCTAAATAAGTGCAAGAACACCACACTGTATAGATTAAGGTCAGCTGATCCACGGTGTATAGGTTTGCTGTGAGGGAAAAATGGAACAAGAATGCCTGCTGGAAAGGAAGCTTCCCCAAGTATGAAAGAATCCAAGGTGTAGTGTTTTGGAATATTACTATTAGTGGTTGATGAAGCATACCTATATTCTTGTATTATTACTCAGTCACCTTGGGCTGCCTGTGTGTATTGTAATACTTGAAAACTCACTGGAATTAGTTCTTTAGAGGTTTCTCTTGTTGTTGTTCAGTTGTTTAGTCGTGTCCGACTCTTCGTGACCTCATGGACCATAGCACACCAGGCCTTCCTGTCCTCCACTGTCTCCTGGAGTTTACAACAGTAGAAAAACCTACTCATAATTGTAGTGGTTTTGTTGATCTGTAGAAGCACAACAGCAATTCCTGAATCACCAGTAAAAGCTACATAGTGCATCCAACTTTGTAATTCTTTGCTATTTCTGTTTGAAGGATTAAAACAAATGTGGCTCTTCATGGGACACACTTGCAAATCATGATTTGGGTGGTGTGCATGGATAAGAGTTAGAAACATGTATACCTGTATAGGTTTAGTTCTGTACTTCTAAATAATCTTTCTCAATATCTCATGTTTGTTTATTTATTTATTTTAATTTCATTAAATTTATTGAATAACTGTTGGAAGTTCTTTTTAGTGTCTCTCGGTGGGGTTGCCTCTTAACATCTACTGCATACATAAGGCATCTGAGGGGATAGACCATTTAAATATCTCAGTATTGTTAATGATCTCTCTAAATGGGTGTCACCCCTCTCCTGTAGAATTCCTTGTATGAACAACAGTAAAATGGGGAGGAATGAGCCCAGGAGGAATCCAATGGAATTTACAGTGGAAGATGGGGGCTATCAAACAGAGCTGCAGAGAGTACAGAGTTGGTCTTGATGAACTGGAAGAGCTTCCCCCAGAGGTCCTAAAGTATCCTGAAAATGCATGCTTAAGTGTTAGAGATCTGGTTTCAATCAAGCACGTCTCACACACAGACTTGAAGGAGGAGACAGCCTCTGCTGTAACCTGATCTCACTTGCTGTGTGTGGGAGGGTGTGTGTGGGGCTGAATCCCGGTTTCCTGTTTCCTGTTCCCTTCTCTTTCCCTCTCTCTGCTTGAATCTCCCACCAAGGAGGGTGGCCAGCCACATGGCTGTACTTCCATACAGCAAGGCCGCATTAATGAAGACTGCGGGTTTGGTCAGAACCACTTGCTTGCACGCATGGACCATTTCTACTAAGAAACTGTGAGTTACAATAAACTTGTAAACTCCTTTTTATGTAACTTTACATTTAACGTGTGAAGTGTGTTTATTTTGTGTTTTGAACTGATTAAGCCTTGTGCAAGTTTATGGGAACGCTTCTACTCTGCTATATACTAATAAGAAGCTGTGTGGAGTTCTGATACTACCATATCAGAATTCCTACATTAAGGACACATAGCTGCTTGAAACAGAGACTTTGCAGGACTATGTCTTCCTTGTAGATTGCTATCAGATATCCCAACCTGAAGTAATGTCTAGTCTTAGCCTTTAAGCAATACAAAAATCCTGTTCTGCTGACAATTGAAACTAAGAACCCAGACTTCTGTACTCTTTGAAGTTTTCTATTATGACTTTTGACCATTCTGTTATTTATATATACTGTACAACCTTTGGCTTGGTGGAATAGACTTGTTTTCTTTCTTGGTTACTCGATCTCTGGACCTGAATGTTTTTCAACCGCTCATAAAATCTTGATTTTTGTTATGTCTTTGCTAAATAGTTCTTGATTGTTTTACTGTCAACTTTAGGTAATAAAGTAGGATATAGGGAACATGGGGGTTCCTGGCTTCTAGTAATTTATTCCCCTATTTTCCATATAAGAACCAATGTTTATTAACAGATCAAGGTCTTAAGACCATCCACAATTATAATTGTCCTATCAGAAACTTAAATTAGTTTTTGAAACTAATTTGTTTTGTTCTTTATTTTCTGTTGAAAATGGTTGGTCCTGGTAAAATAAAATATGTATTTTTATAACTCTACTGTGCATTCCTAAATCCAATTTGAACAGTATATTCTTATATAATGGATGACTACAAATTCTCTTTCATTTAGTTGATGTAGAATCAGAGCAGGTTTGTATACTTCCTAACAAACTGTTTGGCTATCCTTCTCCAGATCAGTCTTATATGAAGATTTCACTGAATATGTCACTCAGTAAAAACAATTTATTACAAATATTTAAAATACTAGTTTTGGGGATTTCTTAGATTTTAGGGAAGGACCATGACTCAAAGAATAAATAGATGCCTTGTATATCAAAGCTCTCAAGATGAATCCTGGCTATTTTCAGGGAAAGAAATCCCTGAGAATCATTACCAGTAATACTGAATAAAAAAATACTAAAAGGAATAGTAGTATCTTAGCTACTATATCCATCTCCATCAGTAGTAGTAGTATCTTTCTACCACATACAGTGTACAGATTGTGAAGTAATGGCACTGAGAATGGATTGACGTTTTGGGTTTTTTTAGACTATTCATAATTGCTTCAAAGCTTTACATCATCTCATTATTTTCCAATGACTTGGGGCAACAAACTAAGCAATTTTTATAAACTGGAGATCCAATTTGAGCATTCATTATCAAGACAAGTTATATACTTGAGTGCTTTCTTGCTAGCTTTATTACTTTATACATAGTAAAAAGTAATCAGATCTAATTTAAGTCAATAAATACAGAGGAGTGAAAAGTATGAAAGAGGCAGTGATCCACAACATTTGGGATAACTTATTACAGAAATCTCATGCAGGTCATATTATTGTTTTGCTTGTCTCTCCACAAGAGGTAATATAATAGAGTGCAATCAGATGGAAATTGGATTGGTTCAATTGAAACTATGACTGAGTTTGAAAATTATCAGTTAATCTTAAAATGCAGAGAGATGTGGTGAGAACAATTAATGCACAGTCCAGAATTGAATTTTACATACTGTATACAGTACTTTGAGAATCTGATTCTGTGTAGAATATACACATAGGCATGTAAAGATTCTTCCAGGTCTAACTTGTCTACATGGCAGCCTTTCTCAACCTTTTGACCCTGGAGGAACCTTTGAAATATTTTTCAGGCCTCGGGGAACCCCTGCACATTCAGGCTCAAATAGAGGCCAGAAGTTACAAAATTACTATATCTGTTTCATGTGTAGGCCTGTATATATGCATTAACGGTGTTCTTAAACTAAAAATAAAGAATGAAACTTTCCTCTTTAATGTGAAGTTGCCAGAATTTGAAATAATTTTTAAATAAATCATGATCTCCCAGGGAACCCCTAGTGACCTCTCATGGAATCCTAGGGTTCCAGAGAACCCTGGTTGAGAAACCCTGCTACATGAAAAGGTCTTGTTAGCCCTTCGAAGTAGTCCAGACAAGAAGCACAACCGGGAACATCAGCACTATCTTTATTGTAAGGCTACATTAAACAGAATCTTGCAAGACTGAAAGTATTTCTCCCCTCCTCTCATTTCAGTCTCCAGAAAACTAGGGAGGATCCCTTCTGAAATGCTTCCCATGCTTTCCCCCCATCTGTGGACTGAGATGCCTCTTATCAGACCATTGCTCTGGCTGCGGGTCTTCCTCCTTCTCCCAAGGTCATTCCAACATACCATCACATCTGGAGCGGTGAAAAGAACCAACACGCCTTTTCCAATGCCCTTTCCATATATTTTCACAATTTGTATGATTTTAACATCTGAAAAGGACTGGTATCTATGCAGAACTGTACAATTCATGTGGCATCAAATAAATTAAAGCCAGTCAGTCAATATTTATTTTGATCATAGACCAGTATAAAATATATAAAATTACAACTATGCAAAGAAAAAGAACGTAAGGTATAGAATAACATAATTATAGGGAATATTAATATAGAATTGTAGAACTTTATAACACTAAAGATCTAATTAAAAGAATTATTCTTACTATTGATATTAAAACTATAAAGACTAAAAAATGGTGGTACAGTATAAACAATAAAACAATATAAACAAATGAAATAAAATAAAATAAAAATAGACTAAAACAGCAGATCAAAAATATAGCAGGTGAGCAGTGGTGGTCCGTGCTATTGGCTCCCGCCTGCAAACCCGCTCCCCCTATCTGCACGATTGGCTCTCACCTGCAAACCCCGCCCCCTGTCCACGCGATTGGCTCCTGCCTTCAACCCCCCCCCCAGGTCCATGGAAAAATTGTCTTCCATGACTGGTCCCTGGTGCCAAAAGGGTTGGGTACCCCTGTTCTAATAGATTTCGTGACATAAGAAATTCATTGGTACTGTAGGCGGGCTACACAAAATTATAATATATACAGCACAGCTTTCCAAACTGTATGTCGCGACACAAAAGTGTGTTGCCACACACAGTCTGGTGTGTCGCCACACAACCCGGAAGCACTGATCATCATCAGCGCTTCCGGGTTTTCCCGCGGCGACACACCAACTGCAGCGCGCAAAACCCGAAAGCAGCAGCAGCGCTTCCGGGTTTTTGCGCGCTGCCGCACTTCCGGGTTTTCCCGCGGCAACACACCAACGCCGGTTGGTGTGTCGCCGTGGGAAAAACTTTGGAAAGCCCTGATATACAGTATTCATTTGTTATTCTGTTTTAACATCTACATTGTACAGTCATTATACCTTTACACTTTTAGCATTAGTAATAAGTACTATACTTATAGGTATAACTTAGTATTAAAAGTGTACAGTTTTGGGTTAGTAAGCCCTGTAACATTTAAGGCAGGGGTGGGGAACCTTTTTTCTGCCAAGGGCCATTTATAACCAGGGACCGGGGGGTGGGGGGGCGGGGTTTCTGGGATTTCCATGGACCGGGAGCCAGAGTTTGCGGGCGGGAGCCAATCACAAGCACTGGGGTGCGGGGTTTGCGGGCGGGAGCCAATCACGTGGAAGGGGCAGCGTTTGCGGGCGGGAGTCCCGCGGGCCTTAGGCGGGAGCCCCACGGGCCTTATACGGCCCGCGGGCCTGACGTTGCCCACCCCTGATTTAAGGTATAAAGTAACAGATTAATATCAATGTTACAGAGCTTACTAACCCAAAACTGTAAACTTTTAATACTAAGATATACCTATAAGTATAGTACTTATTACTAATAATAAGAGTGTAAAAGCTATGATGACTATACAATATATAATTATATATAATTTTAATCTGATAAAGAGAGGTTGACATAAAAGGCATCAAGCCTGCCTGGGCATTTGCTTAGAAGAGGTATTATGAGTAAATATTGGGATTCCCTGTAGGATAAACAGTACAACAGAAATGTGTCACTGCTTCAGCAGATCCAAGGCATGGACATAGGCATTTATCATATGGAGCACCAGCAAATCTATCTTGCACAATTGCAGAGGGGTAAGGCATTTAAACGGGCGAAAGAAAAGACACACCAGTGCCTTGAGGAAAAATCACTAAAAAAATTAGTTGGGCTTTGAGGCTGCACAGTAACAGTGGTTTACTAAGGTAGTTTTGTTTATTAATACCACATAGATGTTGTTTTATAGATTCTTTGGCTTTTGTATATCAAAAGGATGCTGTAAGACATGGAGAAAAGCTGCAACTCTTCAGTTTTGATTCCAGTGAAATTATCTACCTGGAGTGATGTTGATCATACATAATAAGGGGGCCAGGCCTTTGGGGAAATATATTAGCTTAAGCTAATACCTGGGTCGGCTTTGCCACATCTGGATTTCTGAGCAAATAAAACCAGCTTCAATTCATAGGATGGCCTTTGGAACACAACGGGGAATACCAAAATCACCCTCAGAAATGTAGACTGAACTTTCTCAAGATGATGAAGGTCCTTGTCCATATAGGTACATTTGTTTTCCCCTGAAAAATATGGAGGGCCAAGGTTATAAATTAGCTACCCATTTGCTTAAACCTTAAAATGGTAATTGCTGACCTCTGGCTGTTTTCTATGGTCTGAAGAGTTGGGCATTCCATGTCCCTGTATCTGAAATATTATGCCAGCCAAGTACTTGCATTGCCTTACTTGCTCGATAATATGGCTATTAATCTGCCATTTATGTCTCGATTTTTTTTAAAGATCATAGCTTTGGTTTTAGAGTAATTTATAGTAAGCCTTTCCCCCCCCCCCCCCACAATATGTTGCAAAGGACTGCAATGCTTTTCTTAGTCCCATCACAGAGAAAGAATGACAGCGTCATCAGCATAAAGCATCTTTTTTCAACCTTTTGACCCTGGAGGAACCCTTGAAATATTTTTCAGGCCTCGGGGAACCCCTGCACATTCAGGCTCAAATATAGGCCAGAAGTTACAAAATTACTATATATGTTTCATGCGTAGGCCTGTATATATGCATTAACAGTATTCTTAATAAAGAACAAAATAAAGTTAATGCATAATTAACTAGCGGTGTCCAGGAAGCAAGCCTTCTCTGCGATAGCACCCGCATTGTGGAACATCTTGCCCCCGGAGGTGAGGCTGACCAACCTCGCTCCTGACCTTCCTTCTGTCAATATGCCTGGGGCGGGAAGAAGAGTGTACATTCTTGGGGATGGCTAGCACCTTAGGGTGGCCCTAGAGTGTCCTTTTTACCCATGGACTTAAGAAGACTCTGCCATCTGGATTTTATTGTATTTATTACATCCATAAATTTGTTATTCTGTTATTTTAGTGTATTTATAATGGTACTTTAATTAATTATATCTTATTGTAAACCGCCCAGAGTCCCCCTTAGGAGAGATTTGTTGTTGTTGTTGTTCAGTTGTTTAGTCGTGTCTGACTCTTCGTGACCTCATGGACCATAGCACGCCAGGCCTTCCTGTCCTCCACTGCCTCCCGGAGTTTACTCAAGTTCATGTTCATCACATTGGTGATGCTATCTAACCATCTCATCCTCTGCCGTCCCCTTCTCCTTTTGCCCTCAGTCTTTCCCAGCATCAGGGTCTTTTCCAGTGAGTCCTCTCTTCGCATTAGGTGGCCAAAGTATTTGAGCTTCAGCTTCAGTATCTGTCCTTCCAATGAGCAGTCAGGGTTGATTTCTTTTAGGATTGACTGATTTGACCTCCTTGCAATCCAAGGGACTCTTAAGAGTCTTCTCCAGCACCACAGTTCGAAAGCATCAATTCTTCGGCGCTCAGCCTTCTTTATGGTCCAACTCTCACAGCCATACATTGCTACTGGAAAAACCATAGCTTTAACTATACGGACCTTTGTCGGCAAGGTGATGTCTCTGCTTTTTAATATGCTGTCTAGGTTTGCCATAGCTTTCCTCCCAAGGAGCAAGCGTCTTTTAATTTCATGGCTGCAGTCACCGTCTGCGGTGATCTTCGAGCCCAAGAAAATGAAATCTGTCACTGCTTCCATTTCTTCCCCTTCTATTTGCCAGGAAGTGATGGGACCAGATGCCATGATCTGAGTTTTTTTAATGTTGAGTTTCAAGCCAGCTTTTGCACTCTCCTCTTTCACCCTCATCAAGAGGCTCTTTAGTTCCTCTTCACTTTCTGCCATTAGGGTGGTATCATCTGCATATCTGAGGTTGTTGATATTTCTCCCGGCAATCTTAACTCCGGCTTGTGATTCATCCAGCCCGGCATTTCTCATGATGTACTCTGCATATAAGTTAAATAAGCAGGGTGATAATATACAGCCTTGTCGTACTCCTTTCCTGATTTTGAACCAATCGGTTGTTCCATGTCCGGTTCTAACTGTTGCTTCTTGACCCGCATACAGGTTTCTCAGGAGACAGGTAAGGTGGTCTGGTACTCCCATCTCTTTAAGACTTTGCCACAGTTTGTTGTGATCCACACAATCAAAGGCTTTAGTGTAGTCAATGAAGCAGAAGTAGATGTTTTTCTGGAACTCTCTTGCTTTTTCCATGATCCAGCGAATGTTGGCAATCTGATCTCTAGTTCCTCTGCCTCTTCGAAACCCAGCTTTCACTTCTGGTAGTTCTCGGTTCACATACTGCTGAAGCCTAGCTTGTAGGATTTTGAGCATAACCTTGCTAGCATGTGAAATGAGCGCAATTGTACGGTAGTTTGAGCATTCTTTGGCATTGCCCTTCTTTGGAATTGGAACGTAAACTGACCTTTTCCAATCCTGTGGCCGCTGTTGAGTTTTCCAAATTTGTTGGCATATTGAGTGCAGCACTTTAACAGCATCATCTTTTAGGATTTTAAATAGCTCAGCTGGGATACTGTCTTCTCCGCTAGCTTTGTTGTTAGTAATGCTTCCTAAGGCCCACTTGACTTCACTCTCTAGGATGTCCGGCTCAAGGTCAGTGACCACACCATCGTATTTATCAGGGATATTAAGATCTTTCTTGTATAGTTCTTCTGTGTACTCTTGCCACCTCTTCTTAATCTCTTCTGCTTCTGTTAGGTCCCTGCCCTTTTTGTCCTTTATCATGCCCATCTTTGCACAAAACGTTCCCTTGATATCTCCGATTTTCTTGAAGAGATCTCTAGTCTTCCCCATTCTATTGTTTTCCTCGATTTCTTTGCATTGTTCATTTAAGAAGGCCTTCTTATCTCTCCTTGCTATTCTCTGGAAATCTGCATTCAGTTGCTTATATCTTTCCCTTTCTCCCTTGCCCTTTGCTTCCCTTCTTTCCTCAGCTACTGTATTTGTAAAGCTTCATCAGTCAGCCACTTTGCTTTCTTGCATTTCTTTTTCTTTGGGATGGTTTTAGTTGCTGCCTCCTGTACAATGTTACGAACCTCCATCCATAGTTCGTCAGGCACTCTGTCTACCAGATCTAATCCTTTAAATAGAATAGAATAGAATAATAACTTTATTGTCATCCCACTATACACTATACAAGTGCACAATAGAATGAAATTTTGTTGCAGTTGGCTCACAAATTCACTCAAGCAATAAAATACTAATGATAATAATAAAAAACCATAATTACTATAAAATAACCATTCTTATAAAATATACAGTACATTCTTAAAAAATATACATTCTTTAACTCACAATTTCAGTCAAACATTAAATCTATTCCTCACCTCCACTGTATATTCATAAGGAATATGATTTAGGTCATACCTGATTGGTCTAGTGGTTTTCTCTACGTTCTTCAATTTAAGCCTAAATTTTGCAATAAGAAGCTCATGATCTGAGCCACAGTCAGCTCCAGGTCTTGTTTTTGCTGATTGTATAGAGCTTCTCCATCTTTGGCTGCAAAGTATATAATCAATCTGATTTCGGTATTGACCATCTGGTGATGTCCATGTGTAGAGTCATCTCTTGTGTTGTTGGAAAAGAGTGTTTGCTATGACCAGCCTGTTCTCTTGACAAAACTCTATTAGCCTTTGCCCTGCTTCATTTTGTACTCCGAGGCCGAACTTGCCTGTTATTCCGGTTATTTTTTGACTTCCTACTTTAGCATTCCAGTCCCCTATGATGAAAAGGACATCTTTTTTGGGTGTTAGTTCTAAAAGGTGTTGTAGGTCTTCATAGAACCGGTCAACTTCAGCTTCTTTGGCATCAGTGGTTGGGGCATAGACTTGGATCACTGTGATGTTGAATGGTTTGCCTTGGATTCGAACTGAAAGCATTCTGTCGTTTTTGAGGTTGTACCCCAGTACTGCCTTTCCCACTCTTTTATTGAGTATGAGAGCTACTCCATTTCTTCTAAGGGATTCTTGCCCACAGTAGTATATATAATGGTCTCCTGAATTAAATTCGCCCATTCCTGTCCATTTTAGTTTGCTGATTCCCAAGATGTCGATGTTCAATCTTGTCATCTCATGTTTGACCACATCCAGCTTACCTTGATTCATAGATCTTACATTCCAGGTTCCTATGCAATATTGTTCTTTACAGCATCAGACTTTCCTTCCACTTCCAGACACATCCACAACTGAGCATCCTTTCGGCTTTGGCCCAGCCGCTTCACTCTTTCTGGAGCTACTCGGAATTGCCCTCCGCTCTTCCCCAGTAGCATATTGGACACCTTCCGACCTGAGGGGCTCATCTTCCGGCGTCATATCTTTTAGCCTTTTGATACTGTCCATTGGTTTTCTTGGCAAGGATACTGGAGTGGTTTGCCATTCCCTCCTCCAGTGGACCACGTTTTGTCAGAACTCTCCGTCATGACCTGTCCGTCTTGACCTGACTTCATTGAGTTACGCAAGCCCCTTCGCCACAACAAGGCAGTGATCCATGAAGGGGTTGGGAGAGATGGACGGTGATAAATCTGATAGATAAATAAATAAATAAAAATTAAGAGTCACATTTTGTGAGATGGGTGGCTGTATAAGCATGATTGATAAATCAATCAATAAAGTAGGTTACATTTTTATTATGCTGTTTCCCTCAATTTGCATTATTCTTTATTATCTGAAGTACTACATTTGTAGGTAAGAGGATCTGTGGATTATTGTTTTGAAATCGTGGAGTCCTTGGTGCTCTCTGAGCCTTGTTGTTTTCTTCCAGACGTTTCATTGCCAGGCTAGGCAACATCTTCAGTGCGAAAAGGGAGTGGGACTTGCTCTCTGTTTATATACCCTGGCTTGTCCTGCCTGTGTTGGTGGGGGTGTTGTTCTCTCTTTGGTAGTTCCTTAATTGGGTTGTTTGCTGCTTGGTTGATTGACTGAGTTAATAGTTCCTTGATTAGGGTCTATTGTGTTGTTTGATTGCTCCTCTGGTGCTAATCTTGGTATTAATCCTTGCCTATCTGGTTGTTTTTTTTTATAAGTTTTATTAATTTTAAAATACACATTAAAAGCTAATACAAAAGAAAAGAAATAGAAATACAAAGTAAGAAAAGGGAAAAGAAAAAGTGAAGTCAAAAAATAACAAACAAGAAAAAATATAGAAAATAGATGTCCTCCAATTTATCCTTGAACTTTAAGTACAACAATTAACTTTAAATGTTAGTCCTTAATACAATACACAGAAACTTTTCTTTGTCATATACCCTTTGATTTCTCTAATCCAATCTTCTGTTCTTCATATAGGTTTCGCCTTTCTTGATATCTTCCAACAATCCATCTCTGGTTTCTACTCCTTAGAATAGTAATCAAATGTTCGTTGTTGCATCAATTAAATGTTTTCCATTTGCTCTTTCCATTTTTACATCTATATTTATATCTTCAATAAAGTCCAATTAGTATAGCAAATAAAGGCCTTATCTACGTCTAATAAAATACAGTATATTCTGTTCATGTTATGACTATATATTCCATTAATACATAATCTAACATATTACATAACATAATACATAATATAGCAAAAATACAAAACCTAACATAACATATAACCTAATACATACAACATATTCTTGTAATAACCTACATTCTAATTCCATCTCATCATCTCATTGTCTTCTCATAAATGTGTCTCCAGAAAGAGTAATATATAATATCAACATATTTATTTATAATCTTGTATCTTACACTTAAAATATCATGTTTTTATGCATCTGTATATTTCTCATATCTGTGCTTACTCTGTGTACAATACCAAATCCACATTTTCATTCACCTTGCATTCCAAATCAATATCAATAAATCTCCTGTTTAGGTTATGCCAATATCACAATATGCAACTTGTTTATTTCTGTAACTCATGTGGGATATCAAAATGTTTATTTTGCCATATCTATCAATTTGCATATTAAAATCTTCCTGTCTCAGCTGCCACAATGTATTTATGCCCAAACATTTAATAGACCACTTCCTGTAAGATATCATAATCTTCTTCTGTACCAATACATTCAAAGTCCTCTTTCCCTGTTTCTCTACTGGTTCGAAAGATCTTTCCTCTGTTTCTAAATCTGTCCCTTGTACCTTCTGTTCCTGAGCCACCAAAACTATTAATATACGTTCTATGGATTTCTTAATTTGCAAAAAATTTTTGCTGGTTTCTTCCTTAAAATCCTGAAGTACTGTGAGAAAGGCCATTATTTATTGTTCAAAGCGTAATCAACTGCCGTAGACAAAACAAAAAAAATTTCTCAGGGAGCAAGGAACAGCTGTTCTATTATTTATCAATAATGTCTATTTCTTTAAGTAAGAAAAGCTTTTAAAGTAAGAGATGAAAAAATTCCACAGAGCAGTATTTCAAACAGTTTGTAAAGGGAAAGATGAAAGTATATTCCAAATGAAAAATAGTCCTTTCTAAAAAAAAATAGAAAAGGAGAAAAAAAAAAAGGTAGAGAGGCACACACTCTCCACACTTTATTCTTTATTCTTCTTTATTCTTCAGGCTGCAAGCCGCTTAACCCAAACAAACAATTTCTCAAAAGTCAGTAAGTTTGTCGAGTGAGAAATACCAACAAAGTCTCTTAAGTCCCAATTTCTCTGATACAAAAGAAAGGCAGAAAAATACAAAACTTGTTCACTATGTTGCCAAAATAAAATCTATCAAACTTCCACCAAAATTAATTATAGCAAAGAAAACACAAAATTAGCCAACACCTTGAACGAACGAAGTCCAAAGATAAATTTTAGAATAATAAAAATGTACTAATCTAAAAAGAAAACTAATATAAGGTGATCTAAAAGCTGGCTGTCACTCTTGTGTCTCCCAAGAGACTTACTGTTCTCTGCAGAGCTAGAATCCTCTTTCGGCCATTTCATTGCAACCCCCGTTCTTCTCCGCGGTGGAAACAACAAAGAAAAACAGGAGTAAGCAATTCCAATGGCTCTGTGAGCAATCTTCTGGTTCCCCCTTCTCCAGGGGGAAACTTCAGTGGTCCGTAGACCCCTGCAAACAAGATAGAAAGTTAGCCAGGTCTCAGAGCTCAGAGCTCTGAGAAACTCTGACTTGTCGAGCTGCCAGCCAGGCTTGGAGTGCCTATCTGGTTGTTGATTGCTGGCAAGGAGGTGTTCTGTTTTGAAATCCTCTATCCTGTTCCTGTTCTTCTCTGTTGCTGTGCCTCAGCTGAGATAAGGAGTCATTGCTATTACGGTTTCATTCTGGGCTCTTGATTGCTTCTCTTGTTTCTTCCAATGGTCCCGTACATTGTATTTGGTTATCCATAGATAACTGGGTAGCCTTCCAGCACTTTTGCTGACATTAACAATGTTCATGCTTGAAAGGGACTCTTTAGGCTGTCTATTTGCCTCCCATCACAGTTCTGCATAAATGACTTGAGTATCAGTTTCAATTTGTCAGGTTTGTTGTTCATAGTTGTTTAGCTGCTCAGAGATCAGAATTACAGTATCTGCAGAGAAGGCTGTGTGTGGCCAGCAAGAAGGCTGCATCTGCAGAGAAGGCTGTGTCTGGTTAGCAAGACAAGATCAGAGTTTAGATGGGTGGCAGAATGATGTTTGGCAAGAATTTCTTATATCAGACATATAAGAAATTATAACTGGCAGGAGAGGCCTGTTAATTAAGCTTTCTGTCTGCTCTTTATCAGGGTTGTTTTCATCTTTCTCACATAACAAA
This sequence comes from Charina bottae, assembly GCA_023362775.1. NCBI lineage: Eukaryota > Metazoa > Chordata > Lepidosauria > Squamata > Charinaidae > Charina > Charina bottae. The sequence continues at coordinate 44,074,737 of JALMGJ010000007.1, read as the reverse complement.
TTCCATATTATCCTGGGGAAAAAATGGTCTATTACAGCACATTTATTATCTATTTGGAGATGGTTTAAAGCATTTAAGACTTAGTGAGTCTTGTAAAAAGTAAAGGTTCCCCCCGCACATTTGTGCAGTCGTGTCCGACTCTAGGGGCCGGTGCTCATCTCCCTTTGTTAGCTGAAGAGCCAGCGTTGTCCGAAGACGCTTCCACGGTCATGTGGCCGGCATGATGCACACGGAACGCTGTTACCTACCCACCGAAGTGGTACCTATTAATCTACTTGCATTTGCATGCTTTCAAATTGCTAGGTTGGCAAGAGCTGGAGCCAGTGCGTCTTACCCACCAATTTCTGCTGTTTTGAGCTCTAGGTTGTTGCATGGTGTCCAGAGTTCTTTCTGCAGCACTTTTTGGCCTTTTTTGTTTTAGCAACAGGTATTGTAGCTAGGGGGCATAGTGGCTCAGCGGGTAAGACGCCAGGGTTGTTGATTGGAAGATTGCAAGTTTGGAGGTTCGAATCCCCAGCCCCGTGTGACGGAGTGAGCTCCCGCACTCGCCCCAGCTCTTGCCAACCTAGCAATTCAAAAGCATGCAAATGCAAGTAGATTAATAGGTACAACTTCGGTGGGAAGGTAACAGCGTTCCATGCACTTCATACCGGCCGCATGACCGTGGAAGCGTCTTTGGACAACGCTGGCTCTTCAGCTAACAAACGGAGATGAGCACTGGCCCCTAGAGTCGGACACGACTGCACAAATGTGCGGGGGGAACCTTTACCTTATTGTAGCTAAACAAATTGCCCATTTTACCTACCAATGCAAGCAGGATAAGAAGCTTCTGAAAACCACACCTGCAAGCAACAGTCCAGTACTCAGAGATCAAAGCTGTTTTTTACTGTAGAACTTGTTGCGAAGGGTATTGCTACTTTGGCACTATTTTCCAAGTTCTTTCAAAATTGTTGCTGTGAAAGAAGTATTCATTGGTGATCACTCGTAGCCAAGTAAGATTGTCTTCCAAAGGTAAAATTTTAACAGTGGATCCGTAAGTGGCTATAAAGGCCAATTCTGGATCCGCACAACCTCCCACAATGAGGGCATAGGTTTCCGGGTGGGAGACGGAGACGGTCATGATGAGGGTTTGCCTGACGTGCCTTCCTTTTAGCTCTTTGCTCCCTTTCGCCCTGTACTCGTGCTTCTTCAAAGTCCATAGCACCATTAAGAAAGCCTGACCTCCAATTGAAACGCTCATGAGTTAGGGCTTCCCAGTTCTCAATGCTGATATTACATTTTTTAAAATTAGCTTTGAGAGTATCTTTGAATCTCTTTTGCTGTCCACCAATATTCCGTTTTCCATTCTTAAGTTGGGAGGAAAGTAGCTGCTTTGGAAGACGATGGTCAGGCATTCGAACAACATGACCGGTCCAGCGAAGTTGATGTTGGATGATCATTATACAGAGCAACTATACTCATGTACAGGTAGTTCTCGCTTAACGATCATTCATTTAATGACGGTTTGGAGATACGATGGGGCTAAAAAGTTACTTACGACCCATCCTCAAAGTTACGATCATCACACGACCCCCGTGGTCATGTGATCATGATTTGGGAACTTGGCAACCAGCTCACATTACGACCAGTTGTAGCAACCTGCTGTCATGTGATCGCAATTTGCGACCTTCCCAGCTGGCTTCCAACAAGCCAAATCAGTAGGGAACCATTGATTTGCTTAATGACCACAGTGATTCACTTAACGACTACAGTAAAATGGTCATAAAATCAGGTCCGGTCACGTGATGCCTCACGTAACAACTGCATCGCTTAGTGACCGAAATTCCAGTCCCAATTGCGGTTGTTAAGCGAGGATTACCTGTATTTAAGATTAAATTAAAAAAAATAACTTTAATTTTTGTTGGAACAAAACTCTGCATTTTGTTATCCTAACCCCCTCCAACTTTTTTGGGTGTGGCTATTGGAGTGTGTTCAAAGGTGAAATACTGTTTTCATTCTGAAAACAGTTGCACATCTATGAATAAATGGCTTTTTTCATATTGTTATACCTACAACCTAAGTGGGCCTGCAGAAAATATATGTATGATACATGCAACAAATTAGAAATCACTACTCATGTTTTAACATATCCCTTGTCCCCATACATAGATTGTGTGTGGTAAGAAAAGCTCTTCTCTACAAAATTTTACTGCCATAATTTGATCCTCTCCAGCTTTTAGTAAACAGAATTCTATATCCCCATGGTCATATTCCAGTGAAAGTACTAATACAGAGGTTAAAAGGTTGTTTTTCTAATGTAGTTATAAATACTGTATCTGCACATCTTTTTAAAGTGCAGAAAACTAATAAACAACTCCATGCACTATGAAGTCAAGACTCCCTAGAGAAGCTGTGACCTCTTCTTAAAGAAGGAGCAAGCTATCCCAGGAAAAATTAGAACAAAAACAATAGCCTTCATTTCTTATGCAACTGCTTTCAATACAAGGAAAATTCCCCCCAGATTACAGGCTTGCATCAATCTAACAGCTATTCACTCTTGTTGGGGTATGACCTATAAGGAAAGAGAGTAATTTTCCTTATTGAAATTACCTGTGAACAGATAACTTTTATTTTCAAAGACACTGGAGATGATTAATAATTACAGAAGCTTTAAGAATGCATTTAAGAAACTAAACATTTAAATTGTTTTAGTTTGTACATTTTTCATATGTGTTTAGATAGAACTTCCCAAGCTCAGAAATTCAAAATATGGATAATTATTTTGGACGGAAGATTAATATGTTGTGGTTTTTGGTGGAACTTAAGAAGCAAACATCTATTGATATATCAATCTTCCAGAGAGTAACATATTAATAATTGTAACAAAGAGTATTAATACACTTCAATGATGAACACATTTAGTATGGTTTGAGCTTGAATTATTTCATGTTCAACATCTATTTAAGATACTTCTTTATTTATTTGCTAAATTTATATCCTGTATTTTTCCCAAGAGCTCAAGGCAGATTATATGGGGATTTCCCTTCTTTTTATCCCCATAACTGCAAAGTCAGGCAGCTTGGACTGAGAGAGAAAGTGTCTCACCCAGGGTTTTCATGGCTGAGGCGTGACTTGAACTTGGGTCGCCATGGTCCTGGTCCAACACCTAAAACAGTACTCCTCATTGGCCTTCTTAAATGTTACCCTCAGTAGGTAGGAATACTTATAATCCCATTGGAAATAAAATAAGAGCAGGAACAAGTATAATACTGCAATCTAATAATACAAAAAGTACAGTCTAAAAATTCAGCTGAACTTTGAAAAAGAATCAATATGCCCCATTCACAACTGTTATGCAGATGCTTATTTTGCACACATTCAATCCTCAGCTAAAATCTTTTTTTTTTCCAAATTTTATTAGAGTTTTAAATATACATAGTTAAAAGGGTGAAAATGAAAAAGAAATAGAAATACAAATCAAAGAAAGAAGTAAAAGTGTATAGAAAAGTAAAGAAAAAAAGAAAAAGATAAAGCATAGAAATTGGTCAACTTCCAATTTATCTCTGGTCTTAGTAATTTAATTTTTTTTTATCTTGCATGCTAGCTCTATATATAACATACAAAAACATTTGCTAATACATCAATTTATATATATTTTAGTCTTCAAAACCCCAGAGAAGCTTTGCCCCACCTGCATGTTGCAAATAGTCCATTAATGGTTTCCATTCTTTAAGATAGTAACAGTTTGAATTTTCTTTTAATAAGCATGTCAATTTGTCATTTTCTGCCATATCCATCAATTTGAACATCCAATCTTGTATCGTAGGTAAAATCTGATTTTTCCAATTTTGGGCATATACAAGTCGTGCTACTATAATCATATATTGCATAATTCTTACAAATTGTTTTCCCATTTGTTCTTCCCATATTCCCAATAAAAATAATTCTGGTTTAAATGGGACTCGAATTTGTAAAATATTTTGCATCAATGAATGTATCCAATGAGTCCAAAACTTCTTTGCAATTTCACATGTCCACCACATACTGTATGGTAAATGACCCCTCTTTTTTTTTACCTTTCCAACACAAGTTGGAAACATTCCCATACATTTTAGCAAGTTTTTGTGGGGTCATATACCATCTATACATCATCTTATAAATTTTTTCCTTCAAATTATAGCACAAAGTAAATTTTAACCCTTTGTTCCACATATCTTCCCATTGCTGCATTTGTATATTATGTCCAATATTTTTTGCCCATTTTATCATACAATCTTTAACTTGTTCCTCTACCATTTCTCCTTTTAACAATAATTTATACATTTTAGCAATTAAATGATCATCTGTCTCACATAATTGTATCTCAAATTCCGATTTAGTTTGTTCAAATTCAATTTTTTTTAATCTAATTTAAATTTTTCTACAAGTTGCATATATGAAAGCCATTGGAATGTATGTTTGTTTATTTATTTATTTATTCATGGTTCGATTGAATTTTTTTTCTACTGTAGACAAAATAATAACAAAAAGGATAAACAATCCCAAGGTTTCTCACGCCAGCTTGTATCTGCTCAGTCCAGCCATGAATAAGTAAAATATTGTCTATAAAAAAATAAAAAGAGAAGCTTCCATGGTCTAAATAACTTTTTTACCCAAAATAGACATTCATCAGTCAAATGTCTATAAAAGGGGAATTCAGAGGAAACATAAGAAATCTAAAAAGCAACTTATATAATCCAGAAAATATTCAAACACTTTAAAAAAGAAGTAAAAGGTAAAATTCTTTCATAGTAAAAATCACAAACAGATAAAAGAAAGGATGTTAAGTCACTGGTTCATTATTCCATAAAAAATTAAAATCCAGGCAAGAATACAAACAGAAGCAGCATATTCTGACTTTTGTAAGTGACAAGTAGGAGACTTTTGCCAGGCAACTTGAAGTGCTTTGTTGAAGCATATCATGTCTGCTTGTTTTGATAAAGATAATCAAATAAAGATTATTTGATTAAGATAAAGTGCCAAAGTGGCAATTTCACTGATAGATTAATTAATTTCTCCCTTACTTTGAATATTGGTAGGCTGAAATCTCATTCCTCATTCAGACTGAAGCTGAAAAATAGGCTTTATATAATGGCAAGAATACCTATGTATTCCAGCTAGAATAAGATCACCAAGAGCCACCAGAGCTGACCTTACAATTCCTTCTTGGCCAGCTGATCTACCTCCAGGCATTGATTTGATCAGTTGATAGGCAGCCATTTTTTTCAATTACCCCAGCTGCTGTAAAGCACTTTGGGAGTTGTTGACTTCCTGTTTTTTTTTTCCTTACTTGTTGCTGAAGTGGGGGGAAAAACTATAGTGACGTGATTAGGATTGGGTCCTTGGCAAATAGGTTTGCCACAGTAAAATATGAAAGTGGGTTTGTGGATATGAAGGCAATGAATACGCAAATGAGGGAGAAGTCACTATGGTTTCTTAAAGCAAAGGAATAACTGGAAAGTATAATGGAGTTAGGCAGTATTAACAGTGAAGGAACAAAACAAGAAGTTCAACAGAATAATGTGAATAGAGAGCAGAATGTCATGTTCCTTAAGCTGTGGAAGCCCCATCTTCATCAGAGAGAGTAGAGAATGTTCCTATCAACTAGCATGTAGGACTTTTCATTGGAATCATGTCTATATTGGAGCTCATCCACAGGAAAGGTTTCAAGGGTTATAATTAAGCACATTCATTGTTTATATTTCCTATCAGTCAGGATGAAGGGGTCTAGTATAATGAACTGTATTTTGTATTACTGATGTATTTTGTATTACTGATGTATTTTGTATTACTGATGTATGAGCCTTTTAGAATTGTGCTGTATTACCAGAACCTAATCATGTTCTCAAAGCCTGTTCTTGCTTGGCATGACCCCAAAGAGACGGAACAAGAAAAGATAAGCAATACCTGAGAAGAAATGCCCGAGCACTAGAAAGGAGATTTAAATTTAAAAGGCGCCTTTGTTCTCTTTTGCTTATGTGACTGTTTATGCCTCTTTATGACCTTGTTCTGATTAAAAAGTATAAAATGCTTGTAGAACCTCCTTGTGGGTATGGTTTTCCTATACAAGCGTTTGGCTGTCACAACGCCGTTAAGGATTCCATCCAGCTCTATTTGATCAAATAAAACTGCTTTATTCTTTTTACTACATCCAAGCCTCGCTCAAGTTTCTTCTTTGGTAATCTGGGAACTTGGGAAATAGTATACCTTTCAAGAGCACTTTTTAAAAAAAGAAATAACACTCTTGAGCTAGGCAGCATCAGGAGAAGAGAAAACTGCTAAGAGAAACAACTGGCAGAGAAAAAGATGGGGGATGCACAAGGGCTGTTAGAGATCTTAGGTCTTACCAAGCTATGCTATGCAGAGGAAAACAGATGAGAGGCTATTTTGTATATGAAAGCACAGAGGAAAATAGGGCACACCAACTATTCTTCCTTGTCATTGCAATAGTTTTCCATTATAGCAGTACACTATCACACCCATTTTTGGCCCTAGTAGAGGTTGAAAACCCAATATGGATTGCCTGAAGAACATCCTAGACACCATTCTAGGATGTCTCAATTGTGAATTATGACAGCCTATGGGAAGGAGGCAGGGAGGAGCAGTTCAGCTTATGTGAGAAAAGGCAACACAGCCCAGATGCAGGGGCTGTGGGAAGGAAGTATTTCAAAAGGACTTTGCCTTAATTTATTAAGTATAACTTTGCCTGGGAATTTACTCTTACAGTTTTCAAATTGTTGTCAACCTCAACATAGTTAGCAAATCAAAGAAGGAAGAACCAAACTGATTTCAAAAGGACATTTTTAACGCTAATTGGAGGTAAAATATAATCTTGAAACAGCTTTCTATTAACCAGTTCATATAGTATGGTGGGAGTCAGTTAACCAGTGGGAGTTACAGTAATTTAGCACCTAAGATATGTATTGGTGTATTGGGGGTTAAAGCTAACTCTCTTATGCTTTTGTAGTTTGCTCAACATATTCTCTCCTGTTCCCCACAACCATTGGCTGTGCTTGAATAAATCATTGCCTATGCAGCTGAAAAGAACAGAGTTAGGGTAAAACTCCTATTTATCCTCTCTTCCCTATTCACAAGAAATTATTTACTGGCGGTGCGGGGTGGAGGCTACTTTAGCCAAAATAAACTCAGGGCTGCTTTGGGTTAAAACTAACCATCTATATCCCAATTTTTTCCCCATTCAATCGTGTCCGATTCTCGGAGACTGCCTGGACAGCCATTGTCTAATTCATAGACTACAACATATGTCAAGCAGTGTTGGTGAATGTCATGTCAACAACAGAGACATGTTTCTTGCTTACTTAAAATTAATATGAGGGATTCATATCTTTCAGATTACCTTTTACTTTACGAAAACTCCTGACAGCCTCTTGACAAAATATGTTGCTATATGACATTTACCAAGAAATATGATGTAAAATTGGGTGGGATAGCTAATACCCCAGAAAATAGAAATAAAATTCAAAATAATCTTGACAGTTCAGAGAACTGAGCTGAAAATAACAAAATGAAATTTGATAGAAATGCAGTGTTCTTCATTTAGGAAACAAAAATCAAATGCACAGGTACCTAAGGATGATGATGATATTATTATTATTATTATTATTATTATTATTATTATTATTATTATTTTGTACCTTTGAGTCACTGTTGACTCCTGGCAACTGCCAGAACCAGTCCCTGCAGTTGTCTTGGCAAGGTTTTTTGGAAGTGGTTTGCCCTTGCCTGCTTCCCAGGGCTGAGAGAAAGTGACTGGCCCAAGGTCACCCATCTGGCTTTGTGCTTAAGGCACTAGAACTCACAGTCTCCCGGTTTCTAGCCTAATTTCTTAACCACTACACCAAACTGGCTCTGTTAAGGTATCCCTAAGGATACCTGGCTTAATAATATTACTTATGGAGGATACCGGCTTAATAGTACTTGTGAAAAAGATCTTCAAATAGTAGCTGTTTGCAAACTGAGTGAGTCAGCAGTATGGTGTGACTGCAAAAAAGGCAAATGTAGTTTCAGGCTGCATCAGCAGATGTATAATTTCTAAATAATGGAAAGAAATTATTCTATTTTATAGCATTTTAGTCAGACCCAGCCTTGAGGTCTATGTCCAGTTATAGGTATCACACTTTAAGAGGGATTCGGAAAAGCCAAAACAGGGAACCAGAAAGTTCTTTGAAGACAAACTGAGGGAACTAGACTTGTGTAACCCTGAGAACAGAAGATTGAGTGGGATACGATACCACTCTTCAGAGATGTCACACAGAAGATAGTTAAGACTTGTGCTCCAGAGTACAGGGTGTAGAATAATGGATTTAAGTTACTGGAAGAAATATCCAACTAAGTGTTAGAAAAAATAACTGGATGAGCAGCTCAAGAGTAGAACTAATTACCCAGAGAGGTGGCTGACGTCCCATCACTGTGTGTTCAAGTGGAGGCTATGCCATCTGTTTGGGACGTTTTCATTCATATTTGTGCATTGATCAGGGATTGGACTCAATGCCCTATTCTTTGATTTTCCTGGTATTTTGGCATTCTTGTACATAGCAATAACCAACTGGAGAGATTGCAGGAGAATTGCAGTTTTGAAGGTTTTTGTGGTTTAAAAGAAAAGTCTTATTCTAGCAGGTATATCCATTCTTGTCTTTCAGGCTCATATGAGCAGAATGTGATTATTTTGTTTTATTTTATTTGGGTGGATGTTTCAGATCATGTCAGTGAAAATTGAATGTCAGAATCACTTTACAATGTCAGTACTACTTACCATATTTGTTCCTGTAGCTATTTCATTGACAGTGAATATCAAATGCATACTTACATGGTCCAAGGTACTGATTGCCTTGGTGACAGCTATTGTCAGCTGTATTAGAAATCTCAGTCAGCAGACAATGGTCTTCTTCGCTTTTGCCTTACTGATGTCAAAAGGAATATAATTGTGTGTGTTAAGGCTACGACTGGACTCTAACTTTAGTATAACTTAACTGTTATTTCTGACCAACCAGTACAATTAATGTCTCATCATCATCATTATGTTGGTTTTGCTATCTCTTTTGCACAGAGGAGGCGGGAAGGACAAATTCTTTGGATATTTATTTCAGTATCATTACAGATTGTAGTGAAATTCAGATATCTTAAAAAGCTGTCCTTGAAATGCAGCACTGAAATGAACACAGTTAGATCTGATAAAGTGGTTTAAACTGATGCTCTAAACTAATCCTGATGGCTGAAAAAAAATATTATTATTTTGAATGGGTTCTTGAGGAAAATGGAATTTCTAATTCATCCCATTCTGAAAACTCAGTGAATAGGAATTTGAAAATATTAGCTTGGAGAGAAAGAAGTACGGATGGAGGTAGATTCATAGACAGCATTTCCTCTCTTGCCTACGACAAAACATGCCCTGGCAACTTCTTCATTTTTGCCATATTCTTATGACATTACTTTCATCCTGCTCCCAGCCCATATGTGAAGCAACTTAAAGTTGTCCTTAGCTGTTCCAGTGTTAAAGTAGGCTTCTCCCCTTTAAGCTGGCAACAAGCCATGGCAGTTTTGCTATGAGTGCAGTCAGGTGTTCTTCACTGACCAGGTGAATCAACCCTTGAGAAAGAAGAAGAAGGGGGAACAGCAAAGGAAAAAGAATCTTATGATAGCATTTTAGAGATATATAACCCTTTCTCAAATCACAGCAACTTACAGATTTTAAAGAATTTAAGTAGCACCAAGCAACCTGAGGATATCTAGCCTGTAAGTTATAGCAAGACCATAAATAGCTTCTGTTCATGTTACAGTACACCTGAATAGAATAAATGGCAGCTGTGGCCAGGAGGGCCTTTGCACAGGTTCATATTAAGCACCAGTTGTGCCCCTTCCTTGACCAGGAGGCCCTTCAGACAGTTACTCATGCCCTGGTCACCTCACAAGTGGATTACTGCAATGTGCTGTTCTTGGGGCTGCCCTTGAAGACCACCCAGAAGCTACAGCTGGTACAAAATGCAGCAGTGCGCACGGTAATGGGCACCTCCCAGTATGCCCATGTGTCACCACTGCTACACGAGCTGCATTGGTTGCCAGTCAGCTTCCGGGTGCAATTCAAGGAGCTGGTTGTTACCTATTATGCCATACCCTTTATGGCATAGGGCCTGGATACCTGAGGGACCACCTATCTCCATATATTTCTGCCCACCTGGTACATTCCAGCAGAGTGGGTATGCTCCCTTCTATTAAATGTTATCTTATAACAACAACAACAATAATAGTAGACTTATTTTGGGCAGCTATGGTAGCTGAATGGAAAAAATACTGTAAGAGCTTTAGGGATTTGTAGGAATATCCACAATGCAAAATGCATTTTTTTTACATCATACTTGATTAAGAGGAAAGGACCTCCTAGGGAAAAAAACACATTCAAATCAAACAGCAACCACCTAAAACTTACTTTCTAATACTTAACTCACTTTTATATTCAGTCCACATGGTTCATTTAGCACTCACACTTCTTATGTATCTGATTCTCATTGCATTCAGTTTTCACAAATTCAATTACTTGCTCAAGTTTTTCATAATATGTGTATAACTTACAATCGTGCACTCTGTTTTCCTTGGGTTAAACACAACTATCTTGTCTTTGATACATTAGCTATCATACTATAGTGCAAATAATTCTGTTTCTCAGCCAAAGACATAACATAATCTACAAGACCACATACAATAATATACCCAACCAGCAATTCTATCTTCATCACAAGCAAGAGGATATCCCACAGACTTGCCTTACTCTATGCTCCATACCGAACCATTCTCTCACATATTCTACTTCTCACACATACTTTATTTCCATTTTTACCGCTTTGGTTATATTCAGCAGCCTTCTGAATTGCAATATACTGTATATGGAATCTATAATTGCACAAGAATTCTGTAATTCAAGATTATTCATTTTGTCATACATTTACTCAGATGTACAATAAAATTTCCTTCTCACATTCATACATTTCTACATGACCTGGTGAAGAACAAACATCTGGTCTGTGTGTCCTCTGCCTGGCACAAAGTTCCTGTTATATTTAGTGTGCTACATAACAGTGGAATGTTCGCAGTCATAAAGCTGAACTGCACTTCCCAGATTTTGGTCCTTGTCAATTCTCTTACCCTTTTGACCATAATTCTGCCAAACACCTACACGCTCTCAGCAGACAAATCGCCCTGTAGTTTCTGCATTCATTTCCTTTTGCTTAGAAAAACAGTGCCCTCATTGTTCCAATTGTTCCACTATCTACACCTTCCCTTCTTTCAACATTCTCACATTATTTTATTTTTTCTGGGACACTAACATTTATATTATTTATTTCAATTGCCCTCTTTGATATATCACATCATTCCCATACAAATCTCTAAAATGCGCCTTCCAGAATTTATTTACTTTTCTCTCATCCCAAATCATTTCAGCATTCTGCTAGAGCTCCTTCTTTCGCCCTCTTCATCCACTCCCCAACCAACCTTTTATTTCCATTAAAATTACTTAGCTTTTTATGACTCTTTTCATCTTAACCATTCCTTGCTCTTCTTTGATTGCATTTTTTGCAACTATCTTTCTGTACCTTTTATATCTTTCTCTCATCCTTATTTTTTGCAGTAATCTCTTATATGCGTTTTTTCTACATCCACAGCCTTTTTCAGTCCAGCAAGTGTCTTTTTCATACTTCCATTCGTGTAACTCCACATGTTTCTGTCTACTGGACCAGCAAATTCTTTTCACTCTGTTTCAAATAGAGTGTTCTCTTCCTGCATTTGTTCTACTTGCATTCTAGGTTTTTTTTCCACTTCTTTCCATTTCTTCCTAAATAAAGAATAATAAAGTGTACAGCTTCTCTTTTCGGGATAAAGGTAGCTCTCAGCTGTCTACACATTTATTAGATGGCTGAAGTACCTGGCTAAACAGAGGATCATACTGTATTTCCCCTCTCCTTTTCATAAGGAAAATAAGAGTTAGAGGTTCTATTCACATTCTACAGCTGTCAAGATACAAGAATAAGCCTTCAGTCAGACCCATTGCGTGTGCTTTGAGGGGAGAAATATAAAGGGAGCAGCAAAATTTGTAGAAATAAAATATGTCAAGCTTCCTTGGTTTCTGATTCGAATAGGATAATAAGCTTGGCAGAAAGGGTGAACAAAGTGGACATATTCTTTGACTTCATCAAAGCATTTGATATTATTTCAGAATCTTGAAAGAAATAAAAACGTAGTCTAAAAAGTAAAGTTGTAAAGCTGTAAGCTGAGATACAAAAGACTAGATAGCTGGATAGACCAGATTAGTTTTTATACTATTGGATAAAACCCTCACATAAATTACCTAATAGTGCGGCAAGAGTTAATAATGTGTTTGCAATGTATCAGTGCTCAAATACTGGAGGTAAAAGATGTGCATTGTAGTTTTTTTATGTATGGTCTATTATTTCTTCCTAGCCCTATGCATTACAGCTGAATGAAGCCCCCCACCAAAGGAAAACCAGTTTGCAAGAGCTCCCACTGTGAATATTATTTAGTTATTTGCTTTTCATTTAATGAGAATCTTCATATTCCAGAGATGTAAAAACTAATAATGACATTACAGGGCCAGCTGGTTGTATGTGACTAGTTTGTACATCCCATCTCCAGAAACTTTATATCACATAAAGACGCGGGGTGGATTGGTTTAGGGATAAACGGAGTAATGTATGAACACTACATGTTTTGCATACTGAGAGGTAATAGACAAATGAGTCATCAGTACAACTAAACAGATGGTGAGATGAAGAGGGGATGTACATTCAGAAAATGGCCCCAAGCAGCCATCAATGTTTTCCACTTGCACCAGTAAGTCTACTGGCTACATGGGCAAAGCATATTTGGGCATGACTGCAGAGTCTATAATGTTGCCCATGGATCCAGAATTTACCATGACCCGAAGATTTATTACAGAGCCAGTTTAAGTGGCAGGGTTAATTGAAAGAGCCAGTTTGAGTGCCAATGCTGAGCATTCTACATACTGTATGTCTAAGCTCCACTGAATTATCAAATAACTTCCTCTGGAGGGGAGGAGTGATTTTTTTCCTATCAAGGCAGGCTTAGAGCTTTAGGGCATCTGCTTGCGAAATGCCTGTACACATCACGTTTTACCAGATATGTAGCCTTTTAGCAGAGCAGTCTTGTACAAAATTGATGTCACACCATATAAAGAAAGGACCTGAGTGCATTGGCATTGGTTGTTGTGGGTCTTCCGGGCTGTGTGGCCGTGTTCTGGAAGTTGTGGTTCCTAACGTTTCGCCAGCATCTGTGGCCAGCATCTTCAGAGGGCAGGAGCACAGACAGAAGGCTCTTTCTGTGCTCAGGTAGTCTACCTGAGCACAGAAAGAGCCTTCTGTCTGTGCTCCTGCCCTCTGAAGATGCTGGCCACAGATGCTGGCGAAACGTTAGGAACCACCTGAGCACAGAAAGAGCCTTCTGTCTGTGCTCCTGCCCTCTGAAGATGCTGGCCACAGATGCTGGCGAAACGTTAGGAACCACAACTTCCAGAACACGGCCACACAGCCCGGAAGACCCACAACAATCATCGAACTCCATCCGTGAAAGCCTTCGACAATACATTGCATTGGCATTGCTTCTCTGCAGCCAACAATGGTGACCTGTTGGCTTTCACTGCCTAGATTCAACATCTAAACCCTCTGACTAGATGATGGAGGGGGAGGGAAAGGGTAATGAGAGAAAATACTGCTAGCTGTCACTCCTATTTGCATTTTGCCACAATTCTGTCAAGCTGCTGTATATAGCTATGCAGTGCTGGGGTAATACTTCCAAGGTGTCTGGAGGACCTTGTCAAATTAGCTCAGATAGGCCATCTTTAAATTGGATGATCAAAGCTAGTCATTCCAGCCCACATCCTGAGCAAAAAAGGTGAAGTTCAGCCACATACACCTGTCCTCAGAAATGTCAGGTCTTGCGAGGTTGTTGAAGGCAGCTGTCAGGTCATAAAATTAGTACAGTTTTTTGTATCTGGGCTCATATTTATCTTTCTCTTAGCTTGCTCCATTTTTTTAAACCTTCATAATGTGAAGTGCCCAGAACTGGACACAGAAAGATGGAATCTGACTAGTGCAGAATAAAGTGGAACTATTATTTCCCATAATTTGGAAATGATACTTCATTTGATACAGCCTGAAATGGCATTTGCCTTTTTACAGCTACATCACGTTTCTGATTCCTGTTCAGATTACAGTCAGCTACCATTTCAAGGTCTTTCTTAGACATACCACTACAAAACCAAATATTCTCCAGTCTAGACCTACAATATGATTTCACTTTCCTAAGTGAAGATATTCTGTTAAATCCCGTTTAGGTTGGTTTTTTTAGCCCATTTATCTAATCTATCTAATACTTTTGCATTTAATTCTACCTTCTGGGATGTTAGCTATCCTACCCAGTTTTGTGTTATCTGGCAATCTGATGAGCAATTCATCCATGCTTTCATCAAAGTGCTAATGCAAAAATTAGTTAGTAGAGGGTCTAAGAGTGTACCTTGTATACTTGATTCAATGCCATTTCCACTTTGATGAGGAACTAATTCTAGCTGATTAGAACGTCATGGTGCATTTTGTCAAATGCCTTGCTGGCATCAAGATATGTCTATATCATTTATAGACATATGTTATGTCTATATCATTTTCACAATCTATTAAGGAAGCTACCCAGTCAAAAAGGTTAACAAAACAAGACTGTTCATGATGCTCCACGCTGATTTCTGGTAACTGCTATATTGTTTTCACGAGACTTGAAAACCTTGTAGGTTGCTCTATTTATCATCTGCTCTAAAATCTCTCCAGGTATCTTTTCTGAAACTTTCCTCCTAACAGTTCATTCATTTCTTTCCCATTTCCAAGGCCAGGTCTACATTCTTTCACAATACATATTTCCTAACCATGTTTCTCTCAACCTTACACTTCAGTTCTGCCATTTCATCTGTTTTTCACATATTCTTTCTTTTCTGAAAAAAAAACAGAAACAAAAACATGAGTTGAGTAGTTCTAATTTTTCTTTGTTACCTTTACAGAGTGACTAAAATATTGATTCTTTTCTCTTCCTCCAATTTTGAATATATCTAAAGACACCTCCTCTCCCCTCCCCCAATTTTAGCATCCTTTGCCAACCTCAGCATATTATGAGTTTTACTTATCCTGACATTTTGGTAGTTCTGGACTACTTATATGTTTTTAATCTTCTTATTTAAACCAAAGGACAAGGTTGGATTTTATTTAGTTTATAGCTAGTTTTGCTATATATCTAAGTTTGAAAATAAAAGTTACACAGTATGCTTTTCTTACAATAACATGATTTTGAATTTCAGTTTAAAGAAAAATACCAAATCTTGAGGCATTGGAAATAATCTGTCATTCTAAACTTACCACATCCTGGTGCTATCTAAACCCAGTCACCTTAGTACAGAGCTTTCCAAACTGTGTGTGGCGACACAAAAGTGTGTCGCCACACACAGTCTGGTGTGTCGCCACACAACCCGGAAGCGCTGATCATCATCAGCGCTTCCGTGTTTTCCCGCAGCGACACACCAACGGCGGCGCGCAAAAACCGAAAGCGGCAGCAGCGCTTCCGGGTTTTTGTGCATTGCCGCAATGGCGGCACTTCCGGGTTTTCCCGCGGCGACACACCAACGGCGGTTGGTGTGTCGCCGCAGGAAAACTTTGGAAAGCCCTGCCTTAGTATGTCCTTTGTTTAGGACAATTTCTTAGGATCCTCTCTCTCATTGATTGAAATTCAGTCAATTGGCCCACACATGTATGCTAAAGAATCTCATTCTTTCCCCTCCCCTCAAGTCATGAAGGAGAAGAAAAACGTTTACTTTCTTTTCTTCTTTCCAACTGACACCTTAGCAATGATTTCCAAAATCCATATGGGCTGTGAGGTGTGAATTTGATTTTTATTTATTTTATTTATTAATCAAATTTATCACCGCCCATCTCTACCACGGTAGACTCTGGGCGGTTTACAACAAATGTTAAAATTAAAGTTAAAAATCAATAATCATTAAAATACAATAAACAGTACAATAAATAAGAATATAAAAATCCAGAGGATGGTAGGATCTTAAAAGGAGGTCATTATTAAACTAACCACCCCCAGGAGGAACTATCTCTACCTTTGTCCCACGCCAGGCGGCAGAACCAGGTTTTTAGGGACTTCCTAAAGGCCAAGAGGGAGGACGCCTGCCTCACCTCTGGGGGCAAGATGTTCCACAGGGCGGGCGCTATCGCAGAGAAGGCACGCCTCCTGGACCCCGCTAGATGGAATTCCTTTGTTGACGGGGTCCGCAGCATGCCCTCCCTGCATGACCGGGTGGGGCGGGTAGATGCAATTGGGATGAGACGGTCCCTCAGATAGCCTGGCCCCATGCCATGTAGTGCTTTAAAGGTGATAACCAACACCTTGAATTGGACCCGGAAGCAAACTGGTACCCAATGCAGCTCGCGGAGCAGTGGTGTTACATGTTCTGATCTTCTCGCACCCATAACCACTCGAGCGGCTGCATTTTGGACCAGCTGAAGCTTCCGGATACTCTTCAAGGGTAGCCCCATGTAGAGCGCATTGCAATAATCTATATGAGAGATGACAAGGGCATGAGTGACTATTCGGAGGGCCTCTCGATCCAGGAAGGGGCGCAACTGGCGCACAAGCCGAAGCTGTGCAAAGGCCCTCCTGGCCACGACTGCCACCTGCTCTTCGAGCAGGAGTCGTGAGTCCAGGAGGACCCCCAAGCTCCGGACTGAGTCTGAACGGGGTAGTGCCACCCCATCCAGAATTAAAGATGATAACTTCCTGGAGGCCGAGGGGCCATCAATCCATAGCCACTCCGTCTTACCAGGGTTCAGTTGAAGCCTGTTGTTCCCCATCCAGGCCCCTACAGCCCCTAGGCACTGAGATAGGGTGTCCACTGCAACACTTACTTCACCCGGCATGGAGATATACAATTGAGTATCATCAGCATAGTGGTGATACCTCATCCCGTGATGACGGATGATCTCACCCAGTGGCTTCATGTAGATGTTAAATAGGAGAGGAGAGAGAACCGAACCCTGCGGCACCCCACAAAGAAGGG
This sequence comes from Charina bottae, assembly GCA_023362775.1. Lineage (NCBI taxonomy): Eukaryota > Metazoa > Chordata > Lepidosauria > Squamata > Charinaidae > Charina > Charina bottae. The sequence goes on along the minus strand of JALMGJ010000007.1, from coordinate 44,057,570 downwards.
CCTGTGGGTCGGATCTCTCCTCTCCTAGTACCACCGATTGCGAGCGACCCTGGAGGAAGGAGGTAAACCAGCGCAAAACTACACCTCCCACCCCCAACTCCCTAAGTCTCTCCAAAAGGATACCATGGTCGACGGTATCGAAAGCCGCTGAGAGGTCCAAGAGAGCGAGAATGGATGCACTCCCTCCATCCCGCTCCCGCCAGAGATCATCCATAAGCGCGACCAATGCAGTCTCTGTCCCATATCCCGGCCTAAAACCTGACTGAAAGGGGTCTAGATAATCCGTTTCATCCAGAATCCTCTGGAGTTGCAGCGCCACCACCTTCTCAACCACCTTTCCCAAAAAGGGAAGGTGGGAGACAGGGCGAAAATTGTTCAAAACAGTGGGGTCCAGGGAAGGTTTCTTGAGGAGGGGGTGCACCAGCGCCTCCTTAAAGACTGCTGGAAACACCCCCTCCACTAAGGATGCATTAATCATCCCCTGGACCCAACCACATGTAACCTCCTGAGCTGATTTCACCAGCCAGGAGGGACATGGGTCAAGATGGCACGTGGTGGCGTTTACAATCCGGAGGATCCTGTCTACTTCATCAGGCCCAACAGGATCAAACCGTTCCCAGATAACAGGGTAAGTACGAACCTCTGGCATCTCTCCAGATTGTGCTTCACGCTTAGAGTTAAATTTGGAATGAATCTGAGCGATTTTGTCCTGCAGATGCTCAGCAAATTCTTCCGATCAGCCCTGTAGATGGGTCACCGTATCTTCGTGACCCAAAAGAGATCTAGTAATCTTAAATAGGGCCGTCGGGCGGCAATCTGCGGACGCAATAAGAGCGGAGAAATATTCACGTTTCGCCGCTCTTACCGCCACAGGGTAGGCCCTAATAGCGGCTCTAGATTGTGTCCGGTCAGATTCAGTCCTCGTCTTCCTCCAGCGGCGCTCTAGACGTCTCTTAACCCTCTTCAAAACCCTCAACTCCTCCATGAACCACGGGGAGTGACGGGTCGAACGAGGCAAGAGAGGCCGCATAGGCGCGATCCTGTCCAGGGCCCCGGCCGCCTCCTTATTCCAAGCTGTGGCCAGGACCTCCGCCGGACCGTGCATCAGATCTTCGGGTATAACCCCCAGTTCCTTTTGAAACCTCATTGGGTCCATCAGTCGCCGGGGGCGGACCAATCTAATAGGTCCTGCCTCCCTGCGGAGTGGGGCGGCACAAGAGAGCCTCAGGGTCACCAGGGCGTGGTCTGACCATGACAATGGGGATAGATGTAACTCTCCCCTCAGATCACATTGCCACTGCTCAGACAAGAAAACTAAGTCCGGGGTGAGGCCACTGTCCCGAGTAATCTGTGACAGGCCCATGGTTGCCATGGTAACCATGAACTCCCGAGCTGTCTCAGAGGTCCGTCCCAGGGAAGGCAGATTGAAATCCCCCAAGACCATAAGTCTGGGGAATTCCACTGCCAACCCTGAGACGGCCTCAAGGAGCTCGGGCAGGGAGGTTGCCACGCAGCAGGGAGGCTGGTACAGCAGCAACACTCCCAACTGCTCTCGAGAACCTAACTTGAAGAACAGGGTTTCACACCCGGCCACTTGTGGAGCAGTGCCCCTGAAGGCCATCAGAGACTCCCGGATGACAACCACTACCCCTCCTCCCCTGCCCCGCTGTCTCAGCTGATGCCACACTCGAAACCCGGCTGGGCACATTTCTGAAAAGGCAACCCCTCCTTCTGGGCCCAGCCATGTCTCAGTGATACATGCCAGGTCCGCCCCCTCATCCGCGAGCAAGTCGCGAATGAGGGGGGCCTTGTTATTCACCGACCTGGCATTAAGGAGCAACAGCCGGACCTCAGGGCCCCGAAGATCTGATTACCAGGGTCTGGATTTGAGCTTGGGGGGCCGGAACACACCACCGGTAACAAACACCGGGGGCGCCTTCCCCAACGATGGCCTGCCCCCCAGCTCCCGTCATATTGTCCCTTACCCGTCACCACCTCAATCAAACTTTGTTTTTTGTTTAATTTACTAAACCCCCCACTGAGGGGATAAAGAAGACCCTAACTGATCCAGGATTTGGGGAAGGGGAAGAAGCATTCTTGCTAGATGTTTGCAGTATTCAGACCCAAAGCAGGACAGATGCTTTGGATCCAGTGTATATTGATGCTCACCTTACTTTTCAGCAACTTCTTAAGGAAGCTGCACCTTTCCCTGGTCTTCCCATGCAGCCATGTGGTCCCAGGAAAATACATTTTTTTGTTAAGGAGGTGGCAATGGATAAAAATGAGGGAGGATTTTGAATATAAAAATGAAGCAATTTATACTTACATTGTTAGGGAAGACTCATAACACAGTCTTATATGTGTCACAAACAAGTGACTTCAGTTGGGGATTGCAACTTAATTCTTTCTGATTAATTAGGCCCTCAGCAACAGCCTTTCTCTCTCTAATGTCAGCTACATTGAGTATATGGAATATATATAACATATATGGGGTATATGGAATAGTGAGTGATTCCTCTTTCGGAAAGTGATATTTTCTTATGAAGAATAGATAATTAAGTGTCACAGAAGTGTTCTCACCATGGCACAAAATTCTTTGGGGGAAGGCATGGTAATTAAATTGGAATGAACTTGATCCTGTACCTGCTCAAACAACAGCTGTTTAAACCAGGATAAACTTTTGCAGTAAAATACTACATTCAGTTTGCGCAGAAAAACAAAAATGAGAATGAATTTATTTCCCACTTAGTTGGCAATGAAGACAGTGCAATGTGAGATTTATTTTTCAGCTTAAGCTATTCTTTCAGATTGTTGGACAGAAATGTACTGTGGGATGCATTTGTAGAGCGATATGCTTTTAGTTTTTGTTTGGGCAAGGATTTATATTCTAAGTGGATCAGCTGTAGAATTTGAATTTATTACTATATTTCAGTTTCAACATTTTTCTATTTTAAAAATTGTATTGTATTTTACTGTAGTAATTTGAAGAACTTGAAAGATATGGGAGTCAATTTTCATTATTCATTGTAGTTATTTGGTTATGTAATTTAGTTACATTTCTAATTGGAGTTATGTCATTTCCATGATACACAGTATCATGTACATTATTTGTTAATGTAATCTACCTTTTATCCACTTTTTTTTCAAATCAATGTAGGTGAACAATCCATTTTGATATAAATCAGAAAATAACAGAAATTGTTGGTATATTACTGACTTATACAGACATTGTAGTGTAAGTTTTCATGCACTAAATTCCACTCATAAACTTTTATAGAGGGGGAATAAGGAAATGTAAATAACAGAATCAGATGGTTAAGAAATGGATAGTAAAGGTAAAGGTTTTCCCCTGCACAGTCGTGTCCGACTCTAGGGGGTGGTGCTCATCTCCGTTTGTTAGCCGAAGAGCTAGTACTGTCTGAAGACGCTTCCACGGTCATGTAGCTAGCATGACGTGTGCGGAACGCTGTTACCATCCCACGGAAGTGGTACCTATTTATCTACTTGCATTTGCATGCTTTTGAATTGCTAGGTTGGCAAGAGCTGGGTGAGTGCGGGAGCTCACTTGGTCACATGGTGCTCGGATGTCGAACTGCCGACCTTCTGATCGACAAGCCTGGCATCTTAACCACTGAGCCATCGAGCCCCTTAAGAAATGGATAGACCGTGGCAATTCTTAAATTTGTGCAAGATATACATAACTAGTAACTAATTAGCAATAACAGATCGTGTCAAATTTTATTATGAGAATACAGTTGTACTGAAAAAAGAAGAGCCCTGTCAGGGGCCAGGCGGTGCGGTGGGTAGGGGCGGAGCGGCTGTTTGGGGGGCATGGGGGTTCGCCTCCACCTATCAGCGCACGGGAGGGGTGGGCCGGGCAGCATGATGGGCGGGGGCAGAGCTGCTGATTGGAGGGAACCCGGAAGGGGAATCGCCTCCGTCTATTGCGGTGCTGGGCCCGCCTCTCCCACGTCCTTTGCCAAGTGCTGGTGGGCGGGGGCGATTCCTCCTCCGGGTTCCCTCCGGTTGGCTGCTCTGCCTCTACCTGTTCCTGAAAAATGGGACAAAACCGGCATTTATGTTAAAACGATGGGATGGTTGAGAAAAGGGGGAAAAACGGGACTGTCCCGTTCAAAACGGGATGTATGGTCAGCCTAACTAAAACCATTTGAACAAAATTATGACTCTGTTCTACTTTTGCAATTTTTCACTTGACATTTTTTCATTTTGTTGTTAAAGAATGCTGACATACATGTATGCAGCATAATGAACTATTACAGAGCTTTCCAAACTTTTCATGTTGGTGACACACTTTTTAGACATGCATCATTTCACGACACACTCTTACAGAAGGGCACAAGGCAGGCACTAGGACCTGCGTGGAATCCTGGCAGGGCAGGTTTGGAGGCAGCAAGGCACAAGGCAGGCACTAGGACCTGCGCTGAATCCTGGCAGGGCAGGTTTGGAGGCAGCAAGGCACAAGGCAGGCACTAGGACCTGCGCAGAATCCTGGCAGGGCAGGTTTGGAGGCAGCAAGGCACAAGGCAGGCACTAGGACCTGCGTGGAATCCTGGCAGGGCTCGGAGGCAGCAGCAGCCGCGACACACCCAGACACTGCAGCCGACACACTAACGTGTCCCGACACAGTTTGGAAAGCTCTGAACTATTACATTGTTCTTTCATGTCTTTTATGTGTCCATTTCTTCTATTCTATAGAGATGTTCTTCTCTTATTTAGACAGCGTAGGATAGATGATGGCTCATACAATGTTTGGAGAGGTGAAATTCATATCATTCTTATGGACTCTTTCATTAGATCTTTTCATGCAGAGATATGCAAATATCTCCCCCAAGCCTGGCTCCAGATTTTTTTAGTATGCATCTGAATATCAGTTACTGAAGAACATGAGAAGAATGCTATTTCACTCATGTCTTGCTTATGGCTTCTCATAAATATCTAATTGGCTACTGTAGGAACATATCTCTGAACTGGCCATGACATAGTCTGGTTCAGTAGGACTCTTCTTAGGTTCTTGAGGGCCACACTGATGAGATGACTTCTGATACAAAGCAATTCTGATCAAAGGGTGTAAAATGCCACCATGACACTATATGGACATAATTTATAGCATAATTTAGCAGGCAAGGGCACTAACAAAGGGAGGGTATTTAAAAGAAAAATATTGCAACTTTTTGTAGAGACAACTAGTGTTAAAGTACCTAGCAAAATTCCCAAAACTTTTGGTGAGAGAAGAAATGCAGTGTCAGTACTGTGTCTTCTATCTTCTTCCTGCCAAATGCTTCTTTCTGTCAAGTTTACAACAGAAACTTAAGAAATACTTATTTACCCTTTCGGACCAGCAACATTTATTTTTTATGGTTTGTGGATGATTGTTTTATTGAAAGTTAATTTTAAAAAACTCTATGCACTGCTATGGACTCCAATGGAAAGAACGGTTTATAAATAAAATAAAAATACATTAAAAAAAAAGTAGGATAGCAGAAAAGTTGATATCCTTGCTTCCTTACCAGGAAGTTACTTGGTTACTTTCTCACCAGTTTAAAAAGCACAAAACAGCTATCACAGCCACACATAGGAAAGAATTACAGTATTTGACTCTCAGAAAAGAAAAGTGTTTTGGCCATTCATTAAAGATTAAAACTGCAATAGATGCTACAGATTCAAAATTGCTACTAGGTGAGATACAACCTACTATTTTTCATGATTAAAGTACATTGAAGCACATTTTTCTCTGTTATACCATTAGAAAACAATTGAAGCCAATGATTTTGTGCCCAAGTAGGTGTATTAGTTCTGATTAAAGAGTAGTATTATTGGTTTAAATATATAAGTCCTTATTTGGTTCTTCTATGTTTATCTATCAGCTAATGATTTTGAAGATTTATTTTCTTTCTTTGCCAATATGAAAAGAATAGCTAAAAAGGGTCTAAGGAAGCAAGGATGTCAACTTTTCTTACCTTTTCTGTGTTTTAAATTAGCAGATAAGTGTTTTTTTCTCCATGTAACAAAAACATTTTTTATGTTTAAATTCTGCATTGGCTGTTGTGGGGAAAACATAGAACAAAGCCAATATTGAAAATATCTATTATTCAGGGATATATATAGGCAGTGAGGCTCTTGGTGCCAGGTTGGGGAAGGTTGATTATTTTTCATATATGAGTAAAAAAATCTCATTAGATCTTCCTTGAAGCTGAAGGAGAATCTTACATTTGGCTCAGGCCAAACTTCTTGTGATGAGCAATTGAAAGAAAAACAGACAAAGAAAGCTAAAATTAAGAGTCAACAACTAGCAGAAACAGGGAATGTTAGACTTTCCTTTGTTTATTTTTCAATTCAAAGCCTTATCATGCTGTTGCTGGGATTTTTCCATTCTCATATGAATTCAAAATATAGCGTGAAACAGCCAGTATTCACAAGTTTCCTGGGATAACAATTTCTCACCAGTTGCAGTTTCTTCAATTCACTAAAACTCTGGTGCACAGCAGTGGGGCCACATGCAGGCCCCTGAAAGCCCTGCATATGGCCCTCAGAGATCAATAAGAACTATCAAATTTTAATTTTAAATATGACAAAGAGGGCAATTTTTCATATTTAAAATATTTCATTTTAATTATACTTAAATGTAATGACAGACACAAATACAAACAGACACAGAGTCCCCTTGTGGGAGTTGGGTGGTGATAAATCTAATAAATAAATAAATAAATAAATAAATAAATAAATAAATAAATAAATAAAATATAATCACATTATGTAATGGGCTGTGAGAATAACCTTAGGTGACAGGAGGAAGAGCCGCAGCCAGGGCAACAGTCAGATAAGAGGTATCTCAGCCCACAGAGGGAATGAGGATGGAGAAAGCGTCTCTGAAAGGACCCTCCCTAGTTCTCTGGAAAGTAAAGGCAAGGGAGGGGAGAAGGCCTTTCAGACTTGCAAGATACTGTTACTGTAACCTTACAATAACAGTAGTGTTAGTACTCATGGTTTTGGTTTCCTATCTGGACTACCTCGAAGGGCTGACACATTATTCCCTTTCAGGATAATCAAATTATGCAAAGCACAGAAAAAGGAGTAATAAATAGTAAGCAAAATAAATTAAGAGCAAGAGATAAGAAAAAAGGAAAGGAAAACAAGTTTACACTGATACCATTCACAATATCTTCAGATCTCTGTGTACCTTTCTATCCTTGCAAACCTTCCTTGCCTTTTGCTCTTTAAACTTATCTCACCTCTCTGTTTTTGAGGAACTCATCAATTCCACCCAACAACAGTTTTCTCTGTCTTTCCTTTCCTCTCAGTATAGTCACTTTTCCTACATCCTAACTTATTCCGGGGATCAGCAAATTATAGCCCCTGGGATAAATCCGGCCCATGGCCTGTTTTTATATGGCCTGTGAGCTAAGAATGGACAGATCTCCAGGCCCGAGCCTCAGCCAAGCTCCTGGGGTGAGGGGTGGAACTAAGAGCTGGGGGCAGGGCATCCTGGGCATCCTGGGCATCCTTGGTGGTTATGTCGGCCTATCAGTGACCTCCTTGCTGGTGGGCTAGCGCCTTTCAATGGCTGTTGCACTCCTTGGCCTGCAGATCTGCCAGCTGAGCTCGTAGAGGCAGAGGAGGGGTAGGTTGGCCCTTTACAAAAAAGTTTGCTGCCCCGATTTATTTTGTTTGACCAAAGCATCTCAATGTGCTTCTTTCATACTGGGCATGCCCTTTTTGCATTGAATCAACATACTTAGTTCATCATCCATTCTTTCTTGATCCTATCACTTCTCTTTTACAACTTATACTTAAGTTCTCCATTCCCATTGCATTCAACTTACTTTTATATTTCTCATGGTAAATCCAAGTCTAAGTTCCATATAACATGGCAGATGCCATTATACACAGCTATTTTCACTTCTTTTGTAGCGGGGGGAAGTATATCTCAAGAAAAAAATAGTTGCATGGAAAGAAAAGCAAGGATTTTGGCCTTGGATATGGAAATTAGATACTATACTGGAACAGGAAGTGTCTGACAGATCCCTCAGAAATCCCAAAACTTCTTGAGCAACATCAGTGTGTTAAGAGTTTAGGCAAAGCAAGAAGTAGTTTAAAAACTTTGGAGTTATAAGTGATAGCAATATTAAAAGCAAATAAGCTCACTGAATAGCCATACTAGAGTCAAATGCTCTGTGAAATCTATGTTGTGTGAGCTTTGTTCCAACCCTTCATAATTGAATTTACCAGCCAGGTGGCAGCTCAGAACTAGACATACATTGCCAAATATGAGATATCTATGAGATATTTAAGTAGTGGTAAAATGTATGCATCCCTCCTTAACTGCGCCAGTCACAAATGTATATGAATAGTGGCAATCAAGGCCTCTTGTTTTATTTTTAATCATTTTTATTGAGAATTTTTACTTGAATAAAAGAAAAATAAGAAATAGTAGACAACCCTGTGACCCGTTGGGTCATCCTTTGAGAGAAAGGTAGTGCAGTCTGATGTGACCAGAATGAACATTAAATTTTATGCTGACCATATTTTTTTCACCCCAATGCTAGATGGTCCTGTGATCATCTAAGAAGAGTATATATCATAAATAAAGAAATAATTGTAGTGGCAAATGAACTTCAATAATAAGTCAGTATTTACTTACTTAAACAGATAAACAGAATGACCATGGGCGGACAAAAAGCAGTGGGAGCAGGAGTGACTTCTGACTTCTTGCTGGCTTCCCCATTGACTTTGCTTGTGGGAAACTGGCAGGGAGCGTCGGAAATCACGATCACATGACTGTGGGGATACTGCATCGGCCACAACTTTGCGAATAAAACTGGTCTGAACATTGTGGAAATTTCAATTCCACAGGAATAATGGGTCCCAGATTTTTTACATATTCTTTACGTTAGTGGATTTTCGGTACGTTGATTCAAAAATTGTTGCAGTATAATTCACTGTTTGGGCTAACCTGAGGGTACAAACAGACAAACAGATAAACACAATGAGAGTTTTAGTAGTATATAGATCAGAGCTTTCCAAACTGTGTGTCGCGACACAAAAGTGTGTCGCCACACACAGCGTGGTGTGTCGCCACACCACCCGGAAGCGGCAGCGGCGCGGGATCAGTGCTTCCTCGTTTTAGCGGAGGCTTCCGCCGCTGCCGCCACCACCGTGCACGCGCGCGCCGCCGCACGCCCCCTGCGCCGCCACCGTGCACGCGCGCTGCTGCCGCCGCCACCACCACCACTTGTGTGTTGCCAGCGGCGGCACTTTGGAAAGCCCTGATATAGATATAAAAGAAAGAAAAGAAAAAAATTAATAGTGTAGGAAACAAGAGTCCCCCTTTTGGGGGGAGATGGGCAGTGATAGAAATGTAAATAATAAATAAAGAATAAAGAATACAGTTAAAGGAAAAGGAAAAAAAAGATAATTCAAGAATTGACTTCCGACCTTCATTACAGCAGTTTCAGTCAACGTTATTATCCCTCCTCCCTCTTAAACATAACCATAATCCCTTCGTCCCTTTATTCAACACTTTTTCAATTGTCCAGTCTAAACATAATCATTTTAGCTCTTTCCATTTTCAGTAAAAAGTCCATAAAAGGTTCAGTATTCTGCAAAAGTACTTGTTATTTTATCTTCCATTGTGGGTACTTCAATATATCTCCATTTTATACACACATACAGTAATAACCTTGCTGGCTGATGAAATAGTATCTTCTATGAATGTATCCATCATAAACAAATATATTCTTCTGGAGTGGTCCTCTCCTCCCTTCTATAACTTTCAGTCCCTTTAGTAATAACCATTTTTATTTCAAATCTGTAATCCATAAAAGGGGAGTAAAAAATAAAAGAAAAGCTTTTTTATCTCCTTGTCCATGACACTTTAGTCCCTTTCAGCACTCTGTACTTCTGTAATCGTAATTATTTCTGCGCCCTTATTGCATCTGCAGATAGCTGCCCAGCGACCCTGTTTCAGGTGACCCAGACCCTCCTCAGAGGGAGTAATTTGTGGTCTACCTTCAGGTTCGCTGTGAGGAATATGCTGAGCATCTGGTAGATAAAGTCGCTCGCATCCACTCTGGGTTGAATTCCAGCCTTGATGCAGGGCCAGTGGGGGTTACGGGGACTGCGTCTTGCATGGTTATCTGGGAGGAGTTCGAGGCCATTTAACCTGAGGAAGTGAACAGGGTTCTTGTGGCTTAGTTTGGCCACTTCCATGTTAGATCCATGCCCTTCCTGTCTGGTCAAGGCTGCCCAGGAGAGGACACGTGATTGGGTCTGGGCGGTGGTTAATTCCTCTTTGAGGGAGGGGGTGGTCCTGCCAGCTCTTAAGGAAACGGTGGTGCACCCCTTCCTCAAGGGGCCATCGCTCGACCCAACTAATCTGGACAGTTTTCATCCAGTCTCCAACCTCCCCTTTTTAGGGAAGGTTGTTGAGAAAGTGGTAGCACGGCAGCTTCAGAGGGCTCTGGATGAAGCGGATTATATGGACCCCTTTCACTCAGGATTCAGGCCAGGATATGAGACTGAGACAACATTGATCACGTTCTTGGGTGACCTCTGGCGGAAGTGGGATGGGGGCAGTGCATCCATTCTTGCTCTTCTTGACCTCTCAGCAGCCTTTGATAACATCGATCATGGTATCCTTCTGGACCAGCTTCAGGAGTTGGGGGTGAGCAGCACAGTGTTGCGCTGTTTCTCCTCCTTCCTCCAGGGTCAGTTCCAGTCTGTATTGATAGGAGGGGAGAGGTCCAGCCCACGGACCCTACTTTGTGGGGTGCCGCAGGGCTGAGTTCTCTCGCCCCTCTTATTTAACATCTACATGAGCATATTGTCCAGCTGTCAGTCTTTGCCTCTGTGTCATCCCCGCTGTTTTGCGGAGACATGCTAGTGTGCCATGTTTCCAGGAAGAAGTCAAGGGTTCTTGTTTCTTCTATTTTCACCTTGTCTAGAATTAAATAGAAAAAAAAAGAAATTCTGATTAAGCCTTTTGAATCACATCGTAGCAGAATAAAAACACAGGTATAGGGAACTACCATGTCTCAGTTGCTCTGTGAAGACCTGCCCGTTCTTGGGAGAAAATGTTACAACCCTTTTACTCCTATAGAGAGGGCTGGCATTAGGCTAAGGCTGAGTAGGCGCTGGCCTAGGTTGCCAAAGCTTAGGGGGTGCCAACACTGCCCCACCTTCCAAATCATTCTAATAATGCAAATCTTAGCATTGGTGGGAGGTGGCACTATCCATCAGTATGGCCTAGGGGTGACATATATCCTTGAGCCAGCACTGTCTATAGAGAGAAAAGTCATCTTGGGAAACTTTATATTTTATTTTATTTTATTTTATTTTATTTTATTTTATTTTATTTTATTTTATTTTATTTTATTTTATTATATTTTATTTTATTTATTAATTTTATTTTATTTTATTTTATTTTATTTTATTTTATTTTTTATTTTTTTATTTTATTTTATTTTTTTATTTTATTTTATTTTATATTTTATTTTATTATTTTATTTTATTATTAATTTTATTTTATTTTATTATTTTATTTATTTTATTTTATTATTTTATTTTATTTTATTTTATTTTATTTTATTTTATTATTTTATTCATTGTCCAGTTATTAGCACCGTCAACTGAATGTGCATTGAATTAAAATCAAATGATTTTCCTCTCATGGAGTATTCTTAAGTTTCTCTACCTTTGCTATTTATTTTTAACCTGCATGGTTACAAGCTAAAAAAAAGTTGCAGGATGTACTTTCCAGTAAATACTGGACATATTTATGTCTGAACTTGCTTACCTTGTTGTTATGTTTATTTCTTATTTTTCATAACTGATGGATTCCATAGCTTCTTTCAGATCAAACTGAAATACTTTCAGGCTCTTTTGTAATGGAAAAAACTCCTAATAAAACATTTGTTTGTATTGTCGAAGGCTTTCACGGCCGGAGTTCAATGGCTGTTGTGGGTCTTCCGGGCTGTGTGGCCGTGTTCTGGAAGTTGTGGTTCCTAACGTTTCGCCAGCATCTGTGGCCAGCATCATGCTGGCGAAACATTAGGAACCACAACTTCCAGAACACGGCCACACAGCCCGGAAGACCCACAACAGCCACAAAACATTTGTTTGTTTGTTTTTAACAAAAATTGGTAATTTTTCAGGACTGGGGATACTGCTTAGCAATTTTTTTTAAATTCTGGAAATGAATAGTACAGTCCTTTTCAGGAAATATATAGGATTTCTACTAAGTGTATACATTTATGTTATTATTGAATGTATACCTCACCTTTCTTTTAATTCCAGCAAGGCAACTACTACTGGCCGAATTGGAATGGATTTCTGCCAGGGTAGAACTATCATTTACCAAGAACATATTTCAGGTCACCAGGAGTAGTGCAAGGGACAAAAAAAAAATCAGCAGGGTTTGATGAATGATGGGTAAAGGAGGATTAGTAAAAAAATGAAATTCATTCCAAGATATACATCTAAAAAAGAAAACTTTCTCGCACTCATATTATTATTCTGCTATAATATACAAAGCAATGATGTAGATGTACAAAACTGATAATAGAATTTGCTTTCTCTGGGAGGAAACAGAGACTGAATGTGAATTAAATGTACATAAGGGAAATGTGGATAGATGTAGTTAAGTGAGCTGGGAAAATGAGAAACATCTGCTAACATGAATATACTGTATAAGACAGTTACCTGAAGCATCCTCAAACTGCATTCAAGAGCTCTCACAAGAAGGCCAGGACTCACTCTGAGTAGTTAAAAATCAGCCTCTGTGGTGTCTAAGAATCCAATTCTTTGTCTATGTGTGCCCCAAGATTTATATCTCCTGCCATTTTGTTGTAATGGTCTGCTTACAGCAGTGCTTTCCAAAGTGCCGCCGTTGGTGACACACCAACGGCGGCAGCGGGGGCGCACACGGGGGCAGGGGCATGCACGGCGTCGGTGTGGGGGGGGTGCGGCGGCGGCCTCCGCTAAAACACGGAAGCGCTGATAGCGTGCCGCTGCCGTCGCTGCCGCGCGCACCCCCGCCGCCGCTTCCAGGTTGTGTTGCGACACACCAAACTGTGTCGCGACACACTAAAGTGTCGTGACACACAGTTTGGAAAGCTATGGCTTACAGCCTGTTTCTCATGCTGGCCCCTTGATGGAAACTGTATGGTGCTTACAAATAGCTTGGCCTGGTCCCAGGTTCCTTGTTCCCTGCCTTGCTAGCTCCAGCCCTCGGATTTATGGGACAAAATGTTCCAAAACTGGCCTTGTCCTTACTGTTAGGGAATGCTGCATGTGTCATAGGTATAACTAAGGATAGTAACCTATTCTATTTATTATCTATCTAAAAAGGATGTGAAAGCCTGGATTGACCAAACCGATAGTGAGTGATCAGTGTTACTATCTATGAGCCATCTGGTGATAGCCCTGAGACAGATAGGACTGTGACATGGAATGTTAGAGTAAGTGGTAAAGAGAAAATTAGTATTGAATAAATCTGGATTGAATACTAAAGTGAGGGACCAGTAGAAAGCATATTGAGGTGGTTTGGCCATATAGAGAGAATGAATAAAGATCAAATTACAAAAGGAATATACTGTATGAAAGAATAGTGAATGGCTTGAGAGGAAGGAAAGGGTTGAGAAAGACTTTTCTTAGTTTTTGGATAAATTGAAGAATCCTCAGAAGAGAGTGCTGAGAAGTTTAAAACACAATGTGTAATGTATGAAGTGATATGTGGCAAGATTGGAAGCAAAGGTGGTTGTAAAAGCAGAAAACTATGGAGCATTATTATTAGTGTTGGTATAAATTAATCTTGATTATATTTCTTTTTCTTTCTCTTATTACATGCATTTAATTTCTTTGGCTTACTATTTTTTAATCCCTTTTTGCATTTTGTTTACCCTGAAAATAAACAGCATGAAAGATTGCAAAAGAGGTGATGGAATATTTGACATGGATGTCTATGAACCTTTTAGAGCCCTCACACTAAATGTTGATAAAAACTCAGTGTTTTTATTGAACTATAAAAAGCTCAGCAGCCTTTTATATCTCTTTAGAAAACCACCACCATGTGACTTAAATAACCCAAGATGGGTGGTTCCCACATATATATCTACCATTTAAAAATTATAATATCAAGTAAGGATCTAGACAATCCTAAAGGAAATCAACTCTGACTGCTCATTGGAAGGACAGATCCTGAAGATGAAGCTCAAATACTTCAGCCACCTAATGTGAAGAGAGGACTCACTGGAAAAGACCCTGATGCTGGGAAAGACTGAAGGCAAAAGGAGAAGGGATGGCAGAGGATGAGATGGTTAGATAGCATCACCGATGTAACGAACATGAATTTGAGTAAACTCCGGGAGACAGTGGAGGACAGGAAGGCCTGGCATGCTATGGTCCATGAGGTCACGAAGAGTCGGACACGACTAAACGACTGAACAACAACTACAAAGGATCTAGATGTCTTAGCCACAAATATTTCATGCCATCTCATATCACCTGTAACACAGAGAAAGTTCATGTCATTTCAGTTACCTCCAACCCAGTGTCCTTTCAGTAAACATTGCGCTACCAAATGTAGCATAACATTTTTCCAGCAACTTCAGGATTTGCTTCCTTTGAATCCCAAATAATATGTAACCTGTTGAACATGATATGAACTGCAATAAACAGTTTGAATGCCCAAAATTCAACAGCTTGGCATTGACAAGGAAATGGTCATTGATAAATGGAACTAGTGACTATATAGGTAGAATAAGTATCAACCTATACTACTGTTGAATTGTGGTATTTTGGCCATTGCCCAACATGGTTCAGGTACTGGCCTAGAAACCAGGAGACTATGAGTTCTAGGCCTCCCTTAGACATGAAAGCCACTGGGTGACTTTGGGCCACTCACTCTCAGCCCAACCCACCTCACAGGGTGGTTGTTGTGAGGAAATTGGAGGCAGGAGTATTAGGTATGTTCGCTACCTTGAGTTATATATAAAAAAGATGGGATAAGAATCATGATGATGATGATGATGATGATGATGATGATGATAGTAATAATAATAATAATAATAATAATACCCTCTAAATGCTGGCAGAGAAGTGTGAAAGGTTCTGTGTTGGGTTTAAGCCTATTATGGTATATTTGTCCTCATGTTTAAAATGTATTCCCATTCTTCTGTGCTACACGTTGCTTTGAATAATCTTTAGTATGCAGTAGAAAGGAATGTCTCCAACGTTATGAATAATGCACTAAATCCAAATGCTCAGATGAGGTTATAACTATTCAGAAATTACTACATTGCAACTTGATTGCCTAGTTAATGTTCCCCCAACCCCCCAGGCAATCAAGTTATAAAAAGATGGTATAATTCTGGAGGGGGAAGGAGAAAGAGAAAGTTTTTTGTTTTTGTTTTTACCATACTTGGAAGTATTGTTTTGTTTAGATTGGCTGCTATTGATTTTAAAATATTTTGATAGTTTTGATGTTGCTTTAATACGTTGATGACCAAAGTACAGCCTCCCCTTTATTTCATTAATACTATTTGCTACACTTTATTTGCATGGATAGTTATTTCATTCAATTACACAGACAATTCTCATGCTCACTGTGCCTCTGGGATTCTCAAAGCTCTTAAATTCTTGTATTTCTCTCTCTCTTCCTGATGATCAAATGCACTGTTGGCTTTCCTCTCATTAAGAAAAGGCAATGAATTATTCCTTCTGTATGAAAACACATAAAGCTGGTATTATTTCATATGCGTATGACGAGTACTAGTCTAAAGAAACAGATAAAAAGAATAAACATACTGACTCAGTAGAAACTGATAAAGCGCAGATATTGCCTGCAGCTATCACAGCATATAGCAGCCTTAACCTGTACATGAATTTTATCTCTTCCTGGGCCTTTTCCCTTGCTTGTCTTTAAACTGGGTCACTAAAATATACTCTGTGTTTCTAAAACAATTTTCGCTCACCAATGATAAGCAGAGAAATCTTTCCCAATTTGTGTGATAGTTTACAGCTCAGCTTCTCAGCTTTTGTTCGTAATGAGCTATGGAGTATGGAGAATGCTTTGGGGCTGGTGGTGACAAAGCTGGAGTCATTGTATCAAGAGAAGGAAAGAAGATCTATTCTACTACAAGGGTTCTTTTTCAAATTGTGTGTTTACAGTACCGGGTGCCTAAATGCATGTCCTTTTCTCTTGGGAGTCAGGAAACATATTCTATTTTAATAAATATTTAAAAGTACATAAATGTACAAGTGCCCTACAGAGAAGCATTTACATAAAATACATGGGAAAATTCCAAACAATTCCCTCTCCAACCATTAAAAAATGTAAATTTAAGTTAAGTTATTTAAATTTTGATGTCCTGTAATAAATCTGTTAACAGACTGGGAATCTTCATTCAGGTGATAAATTCATTATGGTTGTTCTAGATTTTATTACAAATGAAATTCATTTGTTGGGTATAGTTGGTCTTTTGAATTGTATGAACATTTTCAGTCAGCCGCATGGTGACTTGTAGATGTATGATACAAATCTATATAGAGCATTAAGAAAGGAACATCACAGAAAAAACAGTAAGGAACACTAAGAATGGGAATTGCTTTGTAACTACATTTTTTTAATTGGATAGTGTGGCTTTTAGGAGGTTGCTTTGGTCAAGTGTGAACAGACTGAAACTCATTTTTATTGCTAATTCTAGAACAAAACCTGAACATTTTGGGTTTCCCACACAAGGGATGATGACTTTTTAAAACAAGAGGCTAATGTTCTTGGAATCTGTAGTTGTTTTAAGAGTTGCTGTTAAGTTGTCTGAACCCATACTTTCTTTCCCATGAAGTTGACAAGAAGTGGATGCCTTTCCCTATTGACATTTTTCTGATTGCAGATTTGTTTTTTCCCATTTATGTATCACTTTGAAATTTTGCTTAAAGTCTGTATGCACTTTGATGCACAACAAATTCATAGTTTTATATACACTTTTTCCCTGTATTGTATGCTTTTTCTACACATGTATGTATTTTTAATTCTAAGTTCCATAAAATTTGCTTTTCTTTTTACATGCCTTTTCACAACTTCTAGAATGATGCAAAACTCAAAAAACTAATTATATTCTGATTCATGTATTAGTTGAGAAATGGTATTGCCTGATAATTGGCACTCCAAAAGACAGGTCTGTATACTGTTTACCCAGCAGCAACCTTAAGCAAAAAGAATGCAACTTAAGTTTAAACATAAGAGTTTCCCTTCTCAGTATCAGGGTCAAGGACCATATAAATCTTCGGGACAAAATAAAAGAATTTCAGTTTTGTATTTGCAAAACCAAACTTCCTTTTGGATTGTCTGTAGCTTGAATCATGTCAACTGGATTTCTATTTTCTCAGTGGAAACGTTTCGCTCCTTATCCAAGGAGCTTAACGATAAGGAGCGAAACGTTTCCACTGAGAAAATAGAAATCCAGTTGACATGATTCAAGCTACAGACAATTCCACCTGGATGACTGAGAACCTTCATAGACATATTCCTTTTGGATTGTGTTCACATGATAATTTTTCATTAGGTGGTCTATGTTCACAAGGGCCCTTTCTGTTAAATTTAGGAGAGTTTTTTCATTCTTCATTGAAAAATGGATCTACCTGTTATTTAGTGCCCAAGAAAATGAAGGTTTTTTTAAAAAATTATTTAAGTAGTTTTCCCCTCTCTTTCAAAGGCTGTGAATCAAGCACCAAAGCCTTATTCAATAGATACAACCCTGCCTAAGTAATAGATATTGGCAGTGATCCTTCTTTCTTCAACAGTCAGGAATTCTATCCTTTTTTTCACCCAGTTTTCATCTGGGTATTTTCCACTTTTACTAATATTAATTTACCGGTAAAGTAAATGGAAATTGTCATTCAACAATAAAGTTTAAATACTTCTAATAGACCCTGAAGAGTGCTTCAAGCAAGAAACAAAAGCAAATAATAAAAGCCCAGGCAATCTTTGAGCTCTCATTTAACTCTTATTAAAAGGAACATTCCTCCACACTTCCTGAAGAGCACTTCAGGTAAGAACAATCTCTTCTAACAGCTCTGTTCCATGGGAAGAACAGCCTCCTGACAGAATTTCACTAGAGGTATCACTGCATACATTATTGATTGATTGATTGATTGATTGATTGATCAAATTTCTTAGCCGCCCATCTCGTACACGACGACGCTGGGTGGCTTACAACAATAAAATAACAATTAAAACACTACAATAAAATCTCGTTGTATGTATGTATGTGTGTGTGTGTGTGTGTGTGTGTGTATATATATACATACATACACACACATACATACATACAGATAAAATAGATACTAAACTAAAAATACAAAAATATAAAATATAAAAATTCAAGATGGACATATGCTGTTATTTTGGCTCAATCATCGCGCCAGCCACCCCCATGAGTGACTATCCCCCCTCCCGTCCCAGGCAAGGTGGCATAACCATGTCTTCACCCCCTTCCGGAAGGCCGGGAGAGTGGGGGCCTGTCTTACCTCCGGGGGTAAGTTGTTCCAAAGGGCGGGTGCTATGGCAGAGAAGGCCCTCCTCCTGGACCCTGCCAATCGGCAATCTTTCATGGACAGGGTCTGCAACTTGCCCTCTCTGCCTGCCCGGGTGGGATGGGTCGATGTAATGGGGGTAAGGCGGTTCCTCAGGCAACCTGGACCCATGCCATGTAGGCCTTTAAAGGTGATAACCAACACCTTGAATTGGACCCGGAAGCAGACTGGCACCCAATGCAGCTCACGGAGCAAAGGTGTTATATGTGCCCTCCTTGGGGTTCCTAAGACTGCTCGCGTGGCTGCATTCTGGACCAGATGTAGCTTCTGGATACTCTTCAAGGGTAGCCCCATGTAGAGCACATTACAGTAGTCTATATGGGAGGTGACTAGGGCATGAGTGACCGTTCAAAGGGACTCCTGATCCAGGA
Source organism: Charina bottae (assembly GCA_023362775.1). Taxonomy (NCBI): domain Eukaryota; kingdom Metazoa; phylum Chordata; class Lepidosauria; order Squamata; family Charinaidae; genus Charina; species Charina bottae. The sequence goes on along the minus strand of JALMGJ010000007.1, from coordinate 44,038,590 downwards.
AGGGGCAGAGCTGGTGCACCACACAAAGTTGTGCAAAGGCTCCCCTGGCCACAACTTCCACCTGCTCTTCGAGCAGGAGTCGTGAGTCCAGGAGAACCCCCAGGTTCTGCACCGGGTCTGTCTGGGGCAGTGCAACCCCATCCAGAACCAAAGATGTTATAAGTTTGCATGATAAGAGGAATTGCATCATTAGGTCCCAAACATGTAGCATTCGGGCATGCAATATCAATGGAATCTGAGGAAAATCAAAGTGTTTCTCTTATGTCTGCCTAATTTCTTGAAATATTTGATTTGTGACTATTCACCATGTCTGTCTGCTGTCATTAAACCAGATATAACTATCTAGAGTCTTTTCACTGACCTGTACAAATCATACACTCTGAAAAAATATTTATTTATTTGTTAATCACTTTTATATAGCTGCCCATCTCACAAAAAGCGAGTCTGGGTGGTGTACAACAATTTACATGTAAATTTACATGTGTTTCAAGAATCAAATTGAGATTTCTGCTTATAGAAATGTTTCACATACTGTTGCTAATTTTTTCAAATGAGAATATATTTTTTATTTTATATTTTATTTTATATTTCATTGTTTTGCATGTAGAACACAATTATATCAATAAAAGGATTAACCCAGAATGTTTTCAATTTTCTACACTTATTTTTCATATGTAGAAAATACTGAAAGGTTGATCATTGTTTACAATCAAAAAAGTACTGTATAGACCAGGGCTTTCCAAAATGCCGCCACTGGCGACACACCGGCGGCGGCGGCGTGCGCATGGCGGCGGCGGCACGTGCACGGTGGCGGCACGGGGGGGCGCACGTGCACGGTGGCGGCACGGGGGGGCGTGCAGCGGCATATAGTCATATAGAGAATTTTCCCAGAAATGCAGGTAATTGAATGATCCTGTCTCATGTGTTGGATGTAACTGTGATGGTACAGATCAGGGCTTTCCAAAGTGCCGCCGCAGGGGGGGCGTGCGGCGGCGCGCACGCACGGTGGTGGCGCGGGGGGGCGTGCGGCGGTGCGGGGGGCGTGCGGCGGCATGGGGGGCGTGCGGCGGCACGCGCGTGCATGGCGGCCGCCGTGCACGCGCGCGCCGCCGCTTCCGGGTGGTATGGTGACACACCACGCTGTGTGAGGCGACACACTTTTGTGTCGCGACACACAGTTTGGAAAGCTCTGGTACAGATACTGATTTTCTTGCTGAAGTTTAAATGTTGGTCTCACATAGATAATAATAATTATTTGAAAACAAATTAAGGGCTTTTGCTTAACTGTATTCTATATCAAGTTGTTCTAACTAGCCTGAATTGTATCTTCCATGAAGATGAGATAATATTACAATATAATTGTTCTGTTTCCATTACTTCTTACTCTGCATCTCACTCAATCTCTTTAATCTATTCTATCTAGCATAGGTTGCCGCATGCATAGTATCCACAGCATAACTACTTAAATCCATTTTTAAAATAGGATTATAGGAACAACAGCTCTCTGTGTGAGCTAAGCAACTCTTTTTTTAACCTCTTCATTCTATATACAGTATTTTCTTGCAATCTACTCATCAGTTCACCATTTCACTTCATCTCTGCTAGAAGCGACAGGAACTTCATCTGAATTCCCAAGATACCTATAAGTTGAAAGCCGTCAGACTGAATTTGCTATAAACCTTTCTACAATTGGATTAAGTGATCTGAAATGGTGGCATCAGATCAACTGCACTGCTTACATATACTGAGAATTCTTTTTTTTTTATAGTAAATTTTATTAAGTTTCAAGAGAAAAATAAAAACTACCAAAAAAAAAACTACAAAGAAAGAAAAAAACTAAAAAAGTGCGGAAACAAAAGATAATTTTTTTTCAAATTTACAAAAAGAAGTGGCTTCCAACTTTTAACAGCAAGGATATACAAAAATTTCCATAATCAATCTCTTACTCTATATTAAACTAAAACACCACATTATTTCTATAAGTCATTCCACTTTAACACATAAAAATCACTAAGTACAGTTACTCCTCCCCCTTATATTAAAATAAAGGAAAAAAAGTTCATATAAACCTAAACATCTTTCTCCCCTCCAAAAGATAAAACATATTTAATTATTCCCTTCCTACCACTATTCTATACATTTCTGTCTACTATAATAAGAATCAAATTAAAAGGACATAAGTTGTCTGCTATTATACTTAATAGTACAACAATTTTAATAATCCCAATCTTAGTAAACCCAAAAAAACAAAGACAATTCAAAACAGTAATTCCATATATTTAAAAGGGAATAACATCAATCAAATCATTAAAGCAAACCAGATAAACATTCTTTAACCCTAATACAACAGTTTTAATAATTTTAATCGTAATAAGCCCAAAAAACAAAGCCAATTCAAAACAGTAAATCCAAATCTTTAAAAGCAAATAAGCAAATAACATCAATCAAATCCTTAAAACAAACCAGATGAACATTCTTCAACCCTTATCCCACTTCAAAATAAACCAAAGCAGTTACATATCCCCACAATGTGCACAGAGCCTTCCTCCAATCTTCATCCATCATCTCGATAAAAATCCCAATCTCACTTAAAAAAAACCTTTCTATCGCTCTTAAATTCCTCAATTTCATCCACCACATCTCCAACCTGATGGCACATTTTAGATCTCATATTTTCCACAATGTTCTGGATATATTGCATACAAGTTTGATAGAAGTCAGAAGAAATCTGTTTAAAATCCTGGTGAAAGTCAGAAAGAATCTGTTTGAAATCCTCCATGTCTCACGCAGCAGATTATGGCACCCCGTAGGAGCTTAACCAACGAAAGTCAAAGATATGGAAGAGTTCCAAAATGTGTTTACATAAAGTGAGAGTGAGATAGCAGACAGTTCTCAAGGGAAAGTGAGAACAGAAAACTGAAAGTTCAAATCAGCCGATTCAACGTGTAGGAAAATGCTAATATCTTCAAATTTAATACAAAAAAATAACAGGAAGACAATTGTTTACTCTCAATCTTTGGAATTTCCTTTGGAAGGAAAACAAAATCCAAAACTTAAAAGAATTAAAAAAAAAGTAATCCCAAAAATAATGTTAAGCACCAAGAGAACCAGCTTCTCCTCGCTGTAGAAAGCCTCTCTTTGGGTACATATACTTTAAAAAAAAAAATACAAATCGGTGATTTAGAAATGGGGTGGCCAGTCTTAGTGTCCCTTTAAGGCTACAGCGTGGCTTGGAAATGGTGATGTCCCAACATCCCGGCTAGCTCTTACCAGTCAAAAGCAAAAAGCTGTTTGGGATCTTCTGGCTGCAAACAGCCGTCTGGAGGACAGATGGGATGATTCCAAGTATTCTCCTTGATCCGGACAACATTTCTGGGCTTCACGAGAACCTGCTTGAGCCTGAAAAAAATTACAGCGTTGTCAGCTCCACCCGCTGTACCAGCGGGCACAGCCATTCAGTCCGCCATTCCCACCGGAAGCCACATATACTGAGAATTTTGTGTAAACAGAGCACAGCAGGCTTGGGAAAACCGGGTTGGGTATATGCTTTCTATAATAAGCTTATTCATTTTGATAAGCAGGTGTGCATTACACGCTCTACCACACTTTAAGATTTAATAGCAGGTAATTATAAAATATGAGATTAAAATAAGAAAAATATTCAGTTTTGAAATGTTATGTACCTCTGGATTGTGGGTACCTAACAATCCAGGAAATGAAAGCAAGACTTGCTCTTATTTGGCAATTTACCATCTGGTTGTATACCTGTGATCTGGACTATAATGGCAGTTTCATCATAATAATGGAAGTCTGTGGAGTCTGGGACCAATAATGCAACATTTTCAAATACGGAACTGCAAGAATGAATAAAATCTTTATATAGAAGCTTGGATTTGCTTTTCCACAGATTATTTATCCAAATATAGTGGGTGTGAAATTTTTACAAAGGAATGTTAATGACAGACACAATAGTATAAAATACAAACAGTCTAAAGAGCAAATTATTCTTGCCTTTCGCAAAAACCAACATGTGTTGGAAAAAAGTAGCAGAAAAATGTATTTTAGCACATAATTTTGGAAGATTAGAAACAAAATACTAAAACTGTGAAACAGCAGATGACATAATTGAGCAGCCATCAGCCAGGTTGGTGAAGATGCTGGACCGGCACCACAGAGGCTCAGTGCTAATTTATCCACAGCTGTGGAAGCTCACTGGCTAATCGTTTTCTTAGCCCTCTTTACTTCACCGAGTTTTTGTTGTGGAGAAAAATGAGGAGGGCATAACTTGAATGATGCCTTGAGCTCCTGTATTAAAGGTAGGATATAAATCTAAGAAGTAAATAAATATTTAGGGATCTGGGATTGGCAGTACCATTTTTCAGAATGCTGGAATGATATGACTATAAAATACACATTATTTATTTGCAAGGAGAGCTGAATAAGGAAAGATTACACATGGCCATAAGAGTCAAAGACTGTAATATTTCAGCTAGTTTTCTCAAAAGCTGTCGTGGTGAATTTTTAAAATTTTGCTACCTTTGTAGAGTCATGAGTGAAAGAAAAGTAGTACAGTAATCTTCAAAATTATGGGAAAGGAAGGGGGTTGATTTGTTGGTTTGACAACTTTGCTCATAAAGTAATGAGGCTAATCTTTTAAAAAGGTAAAGGTACCCCCCGCACATTTGTGCAGTCGTGTCCGACTCTAGGGGCCGGTGCTCATCTCCGTTTGTTAGCCAAAGAGCCAGCGTTGTCCGAAGACACTTCCACGGTCATGTGGCCGCATGACACGTGCGGAACGCTGTTACCTACCCACCGAAGTGGTACCTATTAATCTACTTGCATTTGCATGCTTTCGAATTGCTAGGTTGGCAAGAGCTGGAGCTAGTGCGGGAGCTCACTCTGCACGCAGGGCTAGGGATTCGAACCTCCGAACTTGCAATCTTCCGATCAACAAGCCTGGCTGAGCCACCACGCCCATTGGTGCATTTTTAAAATTTTGCTACCTTTGTAGAGTCATGAGTGAAAGAAAAGTAGTACAGTAATCTTCAAAATTATGGGAAAGGAAGGGGGTTGATTTGTTGGTTTGACAACTTTGCTCATAAAGTAATGAGGCTAATCTTTAGAAGCAGTTAAATATGATGGAGATGTTGAATCCTAGCAACTGGATTCTGAAGGACCATCTCCAATGGAAAGAAACTGATGTTTACATTAATAATCAATATGAAAGAGGTTTGCACCCAAACAAGCACATAAAGATATTATAGAAATCCTTTCTGGTGATAAGAGAGTGTTTGTATTTTGTTAATTCAATTTTAAATATGGCAGTGAATACCTAACTGATGGTAGGTAGGTAGGTAGGTAGGTAGGTAGATAGAATAAATAATAAAATAAATAAAATAAAATAAAATAAAATAAAATAATAATAAAATAAAATAAAATAAAATAAATAAAATAATAAAATAATAAAATAAAATAATAAAATAAAATAAAATAAAATAAAATAAAATAAAATAAAATAATTATATGCATTGAATATCATGTGTCTGGAGACCATAAGGTTGAAGAAGCTACTTTCTGCATTTCAGTAACCTAATTCATCACAGCTGATTGCCCAGTCTGAATTGGTTTGAATCACTCCTATAGTTTGGACTCTATAATGGGAAAGGAAGAAGTAATTTCAATTACCTATGGTGGAAGTAACATAAGTGGATTTGTTTGCTTGTTCAGTGTTTGGTGAAGGTATTACAGCAAGATGGTGAGAGAGTGAGAAAGATGGACCTGTATCTTGTTTTGTATAATTAGCATTACATTTCATAAGGATAGAAGAAAGGAACAAGAACATAATAAATTATATAGGATGTTATTCAGTACTCAGTAAATGGTTAGTCTACTTTCTCTAATCAGTCAACTTGCAAAAGCTATGAGATTTGATTGCTTTTTGGTGCCTGCTGTGCTTTCCTCTAATTTTGTAGGCTTTCAAGAATCCCACATTGTATCCTTAATTCTACTCATACTGTCTGCCATGTTTTTGAGATCAATATGTGATTTTTATTACTTTTCTACAGGGTACAGTATATGTGGCAATATAGGCCTACATCACTTAAGATCATTAAAGCTGAATAATGAGCAAGAGATGGTAAATTAGTTACTCTGATTTCCTGTCCATCCTAATAAAAGAACACCAGCCTATTAAAAAGAATGGATGGTTGAGGAACTGAAGGGTAACAAATTTAAAGCTAATAAAAGGAAATGCTGAATTAAACCATGGATTTGTAACAGGCCTACAAAGTGAATTGACAGTTTGTGGATAAAATTGTAGTAAAAAATTGGGGGTGCTTTAGAGGTCAAGGACATGAAGTGGTCAAGGAAACGAAACATTGAGAATCTCAGAAGGTACTGCCTGAAATAGAAAAAAAGAAAAATGGTCTCTTGTCAGTCTTCACTTAATGTTGTTTTGATCAAGCTGACTGCATTTAAAGAAGAGAAAGCATTTTTTTTCTTGGAATGTTCCTTCTTAATTGAGATTGTTCTTCCCGCCTTTTCTTGAAATATTTGGCAATTAGTTGAATTGTTCAGTTGCCTAGTACCCTCAGTGCCTCTATAAAATATAATTTTTGATCTTTGTAGTGCTTTTATACAATGCTGACTTTTTTCCTATACACAAACATCTGTTTCTGTATAGAAAATCAGTATAGCCTTTTATATTATTAACAGTTATATATATATATAAACTAAAAATGTTATTGTTCTATTTTCGGTTACCCAAGAAAATAAAATAGTACAATTAATTATAATTAATTAATAAGTAGCTTCTGTCTAGGATGATTACAAGAAAAGGTTTGATTCACTCTATTTCAAGCTACTAAGATCAAAAGGAACAGTGAGAATAATAGCTGGTTCCCATAATTACTCATGAATTATAATTTAGCTAGGTACTTTTGCCTATCTGGATAAGTGATATGTTTTTACAGCTAACATTTTAGTTAATTCCAACTATAATCTCTATTAATAGTGCCTGGAAAAAACAGAAAAAGTAACAAAAAAGCTTTCTTCTAAAAACTAGAAATAGTCAAAACCAAGAAGAGCCATTGTTGCCATTTTCCCAGCCACATTCAATTATTTTCTGCAAAAACAAAACAAAAAACAAAACAAAACCTTCCCACTCCCAGAATTTAGTTTGATCATTGTGTTTAACTTTATTTTTTTAGTTCCCTTCTCAAGTTTTCACTCTCAGTTTCCCCAGCACGTCTCTGCATGCTTTTTGTTCATAATTGCAATGAGTTATAGGTTTATGGTTTTCAATTTGCAAATGGAGGAGGAGGAGATTTGGCCCTTTCTAATCAATAACATACAGTTTTCAGGGGGGGGGGATTTTTTAAAATATAGAACATAAAGCCTACTACAGAAATGCTATTAAAAACCCAAACAGCCATAAATCCAATTAGCAATAACCTATATACCTTCTCATTACATGAAAATAATTTGAAGGTTGAGCTGAAGAGGTGAAACATAAGCTGCTACTGTTACTGAACCACACCTGAAGAACCATCAAAGAGTGGGCATTTCATAGCAAGAGTACAGCTTTACAGCCTAACCCATATCTGCTATTCATAAACTATCTAAATTTCCATTATTGTATTGTATTCTATCACCACAACCCTCCCTTCTATTTTAGAAGACATTTAAATGAATTTTGAGCCCATGTTGAAAACTTTGTATAATTAAAGTATTTATATCTTATTTTATTTTAATTTTATTTATTCAATTTATATAGCTGCCCACCTCACATTCATGACTCCGAGCAGCTTACAATTAAAACATAAACAATACCAAAAAACAACAACAAATAAAACAGCCATACAAACAATACAAAATGTTAAAAGAATTACAGGTAGTCCTCATTTAGCAACCACTTGTTCAGCGATGGTTCAGAGTTACGATGGCACTGGACAAGGGGGACTTACAACCAGTCCTCAAATTTTTCAGCCGTTGCAGTGTCCCTGAAGACACGTGATCGCGATTCAGCCACTTGGCAACCAGCTTGCTCTTACGACAGTTGCAGCATCCCGTGGTCATGTGACAGCCATTTGCAACCTTCCCTGCCAGCTTCCCACAAGCAAAGTCAATGGGAAAGCTGGCAGGGAAGGTTGCAAGTCGCTTCTGTAAGTCGCTTCTGCTTCTGCCACTTTTTCTCCCAAGATGTCAGAGAAATGGGTGAAGAAACAACGCTGAGCCGTAAATCAACTCTAGTTCTTTATTGTTTCTACCTTATACAGAATCTTGCCAGACTGAAGGTTCCTTTACTGAGCTAAGGGGAAAAATACCCTTGGGAATTTAGGGTGGTGCTAGCCTGCTTCTTTTCCTTGCCCCCCCACACTCTCCAAGCTGCATTCCATCCGCCTGGAATGCGCTCTCAGCTCCCAGCTCCATAACATCACCCTCCCCTTCAGGGGCACATTCCATCACACAAGGAGCCCCCTGGGGTCAGGGCGACTGCAGACCCCAGGTAGGTGGCTGCCCAGCCAGCCACATTTGCACTGCAGTGCCCACTCCCCTGCCTGTCTGCACTCACGCTGCACCATGGCACCCATTCCCTGCCCATCTGCACTCCTGCTGTGCCACAACACCCCTCCGCCCAGCCGCACCCCATAGCACTCACCTGCCCACTGGCCTGCTTGCGAGCTGCCTACGGACAGGCTTGTCATAACCGGAACTTGCAACTTCCTGCTAGCTTCCCCATTGACTTTGGTTTTTGGAAGCCAGCAGGAAGTTGCAAGTCCCGCGATCCTCGCTTAACGGCAGCAATGGGGACTGCCAGGATTGCTATCACTAAGTGATGCAGTAATGTGACATTGCGCTTTATGACTGTATCACTTAGTGACAGACATTCCAGTCCCAGTTATCATCATTAAGTGAGGACTACCTGTAAAAACAATTGAAACCCATACAATGTAGTCATCAGGAGAGCACAGCTATTCAAAAACAGTACAGCCATTTTATGGGCTCCACACCATTCTCTGATCCCCAGGCCAGATGGCAAACTTCTCTTTTGATTTTTCATAATGAAAAATTATTTCAGTTATGTTAGCTGAAAGTACTTAAATCCTGTTGAAATCATAGGATAGTCATGTCTCATTCAGTTTATGACTGTATCCCAGGGTTCTCCAAAGTGGTCAATATCTGTTATGGAATGTGTCTCTGAAGGGGGAGGTGATGTGGTGGATTTCGGCAGTGCTGCTGGTTCTCAGGAAGGAGGGAGCACATTCCAAGAAGGGGAAGGAGATAAGTGGAAACATAGTCCAGGGGGCAGTTGTGGGAAAACCAAGAGATTCAGAATAGCCCCGCCCTAGAGCTTTCCCAGGTTATTTCCCCTTACATTAGGTAGAGTTGCTTTAGTCTGGCAAGATTCTGTCTATACGGCGTTATCAAATAAAGAACGGAAGTTTGGCTGGGCTGGTTCTTGGTTGTTCTTTGGCTGGGCCTGACAGTATCGACCCCCAAGGGCCAATGGGACTACCCTTTGTTGTTGTTGTTGTTGTTGTTATTCATAGTACTATTAGTTAAAGTATTTATTAAATTATTTTCATATACTAAATTTTTTGGGGTCGATGAACAATCTGAAACTTCATGAAGGGGTTGATGAGCTGAAGAGTTTGGGAACCCCTGCTGTATCCAATCCAAATATTTTGCAGTATTTTAAACAAAAATCCTATAACTTTAATTGTTATTTATGTTATAAATTATATTTATACTTCTATACTTAATTATACTCCTTTTATCAATGGGTTTGAAACTAATTATGATATATTGGTCATCCTGAGATCAAGGCTTAATAAATTGTCTTGGAATTTGGGAGGTGATAGTAATTTATTGATAAATGGAATAACCACAAAAAGTCACAAAATGAATGAAGTACAAGTAGGAGGGGATGCCACGAATAAGATGACTCACCATAATGCAAAAGAGTTGCAGAGAAACTTACATGAGGCAATAAGTATGACTATTTGGATAGACAATCTGATATTCTCTAAATCAGGGCTTTCCAAAGTGCCGCCGCTGGCGACACACCCGGCGGCGGCAGTGGCGACACGCACGCGCACGGCGACGGCACGGGGGGCGTGCGGTGGCGCGCGCGCGCACGGTGGCAGCGCGGGAGGGGCGTGCAGCGGCGCGGGGGCGTGCGGCGGCGCGCGCATGCATGGCGGCTGCTGTGCATGCGCACGCCGCCGCTTCCGGGTGGTGTGGCGACACACCACGCTGTGTGTGGCGACACACTTTTGTGTCGCGACACACAGTTTGGAAAGCTCTGCTCTAAATGTTATGGAGCATGATCCTACCATCCTTTGATTTTGGCCATGATGGATGAGGATTATGTGAACTGAATTCCAAAACATTGATGGGTAGCAAATTGCCTATGCCCTAAAAAAATCATTCCCACATATACTTATATGAGATTGAGAGTGATCACAATGTCTGGTTTGTATCATATTTGGCATACTTTACTATTTAATTACTGTAATGACATAATGAAATACCAATTAAAGAGTAGTTATTTGGCATTATATTTTAAAGAGAGGGAGGGAAGGGAAGGTCCAATCATTGAATGTCATCATAGCTAAACTTAACAATTCTAACAGAAGCTAATGTAATGCATATGTTGGATTGTTACTCATACTTTTATTATTATTTACTCCAATTTATGATTCATTTATTCACACTAATTTATACTTTGTACTTCTCAGCAAGAGATGCTTAAATGGCAAAAGCTAAATTATATGCGCACATTTATAAACAAATGACTTTTAGTCTATATGCAGTTTGCTGTAAAAATGTCAAAGCACTTAAAACATTATAATTTTGAATACCATGGAAATCTACAGCATACAGGAAGTATTCTCTTTGATCAAGGAGCTTGCATAAATTCTAGCTGGAACCTATAATAAGATGAACTATTTTTGCCTCTTAACAAAGAATATTTGAAAAGGAATCAATACTTCTATTAATGGGGTGCTGTACTGTGGACACAACATTTAACTGTGTTTGTGACAGCAATCTATAAATCATTAAATGATTCATCGATTTACAAATATAATAAGTTCCTCCAGAGATGACCATTTACTATAAATTGCAATTTATAAAAGTCACGTTATTAAGGCTGGTTGCACACAAAAACCACTGGGACAAAATAATTATTTTACAGTATTGCATCAAACCACGGGACTTTTTAATGGCACTCTTCATTTCCAGCAATTGCTAGCAGATGTCTTTGGGAAGATAATTAGGCAGCCTGAGCTATTACTGTTTCTCACTCCAATGAATTCCTACTTGAAAGGTTCTGTACCTCACAGCAAAGTACATGTGTAACAAGCAGAAGGTCTCTGTTCAAACCCCGGAAAAGCTTCTACCTGATATTCTGGAGAAGTGCCAATCAGAGCCAGCACTTAGACATTGTGACTAACTTAGACTATAACTGGACAGAGCATTGGCTTTCTCAGTATAAGATAGCTTCTTACATTCTTGAATTTACAAGGTCAGTTTGTTTTATCTTTACTGATACCAGTATCAGGTACAGTTTTTGGTGGGAAGATCTCTTGGAAGTATATTGTCACCTCATGTAAAACCTGGGTTAGCATGTCACCTCATGTCGACTAGCATTTTTGAAAAATATTTATCCTCAAGTCCAAGTGGGAGGATGGGTAATTTTTCCTACATTGCAAATATAGACTTAAGATGCATGTCTTTATTAAAGAAATGATTGACAGGCAGTTATTTATATTGGAGAAAGTAATGACACACAGTTTTAGCGCATAGAGGAAGAGCAAAACCTGCTTTCCCCTGGTATTCTCAAAGCCTGAGGTATATTACGCACAAGGAAGCAGGTAAAATAATAAAATGAGACACACTATTAGATTTTAAAGGAAAAAGTTATTGTATTATAGTTATATTGGTAGGGTAGGGTAGGGTAGGGTATAATATTATGCACAATATTATGCAGGTAAAATAATAAAATGAGACACACTGTTAGATTTCAAAGGAAAAAGCGATTGTATTATATTTATATTTCATTTAAAGAATTTGAAATGTGCCTTGAGGCAAACCTCTACAATCCGTATCTCCACATTTTCTGTTAGACCGAAGTGCTGGGACTTTTCTTTTTTTTTATACATCCAAACTTTAATGGAAGTCCAAAGTAGTAGCTGTTATCCACCTGGCCATTCCTAACAGGAACTAACCTTACTGAAAGTTTTTCACCAGTGTCCTTGCTTAGGCTGGGCAATTATTATGTGGTTACAGGAATACATAACCTGAAACCCAGGGCTGCATATGGCCAGCAAAGCTTTGGTAGTACCATTACAGAAACTTTTTAAAAAGTGCCACAGAATTGTGATTATTAATGAGGCAGAAGGTATAATAATTATTCCTATTTTTGTCCTGGCCTTACATACTTTGGGAAGGTAGTCCTAAAGGCTGCACTCAAAGTCAGAATCTTTTATGCCTGTCTGCCTGTTTCATAAAATAATAGTGAACTTATTATTTGAGCATAGACTCCTAAGTTGCCAAGATAACACTATATTCTTGCTGCTTTTGTTATTATGATGATATATTCAAGCATTCATGGATTCATTTCTACTCATGCACGATATGGGAAGATAATCAGTCTCGGAAAAATCTCAAGGGTTGCAGAAATACATAAACTTTAATAAAAAATACAGGAAGGGTAATATGCTAAAATAGAGCCAGTTCGGTGTAGTGGCTAAGGCAGAGCTTTCCAGACTTTTCATGTTGGTGACACACTTTTTAGACATGCATCATTTCGCGACACACTCTTACAGCAGGGCATCATTTTGTGACACATTCTTACAGCAGGGCACAAGGCAGGCACTAGGACCTGCGCGGAATCACAGCAGGTTTGGAGGCAGCAAGGCTCAAGGCAGGCACTAGGACCTGCGCGGAATCCTGGCAGGGCTCAGGGGCAGCAGCAGCCTCGACACACCCAGACACTGCAGCCGACACACTAACGTGTCCCGACACACAGTTTGGAAAGCTCTGGGCTAAGGCATCAGGCTAGAAACTAGGATGTTGGGATGTATGCTAATATGCTGTATGTTTTAGAATGCTAAAATACTTCACTGAAGAATTAAGCATTTCAGGGATGTCTCAGATACTGACTGTACCTTGGCAACAAATATCAGAAAAATGGGTGGCAATGAATTGAACTATCCTGTAAAACAGAGCTTTCCAAACTGTGTGTCGCGACACAAAAATGTGTCGCCACACACAGTCTGGTGTGTCGCCACACAACCCGGAAGCGCTGATCATCATCAGCGCTTCCGGGTTTTCCCGCGGCGACACACCAACTGCAGCGCGCAAAACCCGAAAGCGGAAGCAGCGCTTCCGGGTTTTTGCGCGCTGCTGCAAGGACGGCACGTCCAGGTTTTCCTGCGGCGACACACCAACGCCGGTTAGTGTGTCGCCGCAGGAAAAACTTTGGAAAGCCCTGCTGTAAAAGGTCATGGCTAGCTGTCTAGTATCTTGAACAGAAGCAATCCACCATATAATTTTTTGTTTCAGATCCCCCATCTCTTCATTTATTACTTAATTTTGTAATGGATTTTAAGGGGTTCAAAGTTGACTTCGCTGAGTTGCCTTGAACTCCTCAGGTTTGAGACAATTTATTTGTATGTTAGATGGTACTTGTTATCTTTATTAAAATTTAATATTTTTATCATTCAACTTAGACAAATGCTGTAAAACATATACAGCAACATTTTAGCTGACAAATTAAGATGGGCTATGTTAAATGATGTAAGTGGGAAATAACATTTTATTGAAGTGTAAAGGTGTAAGAGTTTTTTTTCCAGCTGAATTAACTGAAGATTTGATGTCTGTGGGGTGAGGTGGGGGGAGTTTGAGGAATTTTATCTTCTCTAATGCTAAAGCAGAGACTGCTCATTTGCATAATGCTTTGAAGCTTTATCCTGTGAACCCAGGTCTTTAAGCACTGCATATTTTATGTGCACGGGACTTTCAGTCAGCTCACCCTGGATGTTGATGTCAGCTCCTCTGACTAAAATACCAATTCAGATTATTGCCTTCCACTTGCAAAAAGGGAAACTTTCCTTTTTAGTCTAAACTAGGATGAAATAATTATGCCATCAGACTTCAACAGACAGGTTTGGCCTTAGTTATTAAGCACAGAAGGAACAGTTTTATCTGAAAGGGAGAGTTTCAGTAGTCCACCAGAGTTTAAAACACCAACATGATAGCAGCAGTTTTCAACAATTATTTGTACAAAGTACAAGAGACAAACAACTGCAAAATTAGAACCCATTTCTCATATATTTTGAGATGTGGGCCTGGTTCAGTAGACCTCTTAGATTATTTAATGAGTGATACAGATTTTAGCGTATTTACAGTATGATGGGTTTGTGACAAATATAATCCTTTTTATACCTTGGCACCAATAAAGCAAATTATTTATTTATTTATCAAATTTTCATCACCGCCCATCTCCCTCCACAGGATATACAGTAGGCTTGGTTTCTATCCTGAAATGTTTGTGAATTCTTATTATCAAAGAAACAAACCAAGGATGTCATTAACTTCCATACAACAACTTCATACAGGTGGTCCTAATTTAACAACCACTTGTTTAATAACCATTCGAACTTACGACAGCACTGAATGAGTGGTAGTTACAACCGGACGTCGTATTTACAATGTTGCAGCATCCCATGGTCATGTGACCACAATTTGCAACTTTCCCTGCCAGCTTCCCACAATCAAAGTCAATGGGGAAGCCGGCAGGAAATCAGAAGTCATGGTCACATAAGGTCCTCACCTAATGACCTTCACAGTGCTCATTTAATGACAGCAACCGGGACTGCCAGAACTGCTGTCACTAAGTGGCGTGGTCATGTGGTTTTTCGACTTAACGACCGTGTCACTTAACAACAGAATTTCTGGTCCCAATTAGCATCCTTAAATGAGGACTACCTGTATTCATCTCTGGTAATATACAAAATGGTAAAAGTTGGTGCAAATTGTAAATTACATCTGCCTGAGGATAATGATGATGGGAAAATAGGACAAGCCCATTCAAGGGATTTATGGCCTTCCAGTGATTAAAAATTCTTCTCTGTACCTTGAAGGGAAGACTGTTTCCTGATTTGATACACAGGTAACAAAAGCAGCCTCCTGTTTCTTCACAGAAACATGTATTTGTATTCTACTTTTACCTCTTGTTAAACCAAGAAAAGCTGACGAGTTGGCCTTTGGTACAAGCTCCGCATCCAGTGTAAGTCAGTGCAGCTTTATTGATTTCTGTTAAGCTGTGGTAGTTTATACCATTCAGTTAAGGTCTGAGTTCACTTCAAGGTTTAGCTTTACTATCCCTGCCTCGGCCAGTCAAATTTGCTGATACAGTACAAAGCTTAAATACAGGACGTTAGTTATGCTGACTGTACATCTCAGGAAGCAGATATTCAAATGACATGAATTCTAAGGAAATTACCATTTCCTTTCCAGCAATTATATGGGTGACATAGCTTGTCATAATTACAACCAGAAAAATGCAGAAACCATGATAATTTCTATTCCTTGAAAAGAACATAGGTGAAACTGTAACTGACTTTCAGGTTAATTTCTGCTATCTGCCTCTATAAATCCCATAATACCTGAGCAGTTATATCATGAGATTCCTGTCCTGCAAAACTGGAAATGGGGACAAAGTAGATATGCAACATTTTTTTCCGTACTTAAGATATGCGAAGTGTTGATGGGAGAAGGAATTATACTTGGTGTAAAAGAATATGAAGAGAAAATGGCCACACAGGTAGTATGTTCAGATAATAACTGATTATTTAATGGCTAAAGTACTTTCCCCTATTGATGCTCTTAATGACTGGGATGAGGGGTATTCAAGTTTATTTGAGAAAATATGGCCTAGGGAATGAGAGCTGTGTGCGAATAACTGTATATACTGTAGATGTACATTTCAGAGTTACATATTTATTCATGCATCCAACCCCTTTCAGTTCAAGAGTTCAACTCAAATTATAGTAAAGACAATAATTTATTATTTATTTATTTACTATTTAAATTTATATGACCGCCCATATCCCCCAACTGGGGGACTCTGGGAGGGTTACAATAAAAAACAGCCAATGGATATAATCTTAATTATTGTAGTAAATATTTAAGTATTACTACAAAAATTAGTATATGTGTTACTAAAATAAATACTATAATAAAATGTTAATATTGATTGCCATCTTTTCAAACATTACAAGTCTGGGAGTAGTTGGAAATGATACTCATAAAGGAATTTAAATGTCTGTGCTATAAATACAGATTAATTACATTGGTTGAACTGGGGTGTATGCTTACAATATTATGCAATCTTTTATTTATTGTTTATTGAATTTATTTATTTAAATATTATATTGAGTTATATAGCCACCCATCTTGCAATTGCAACTCTGGGTGACGGACATAGGATTCATGTATCTATCACGTGAATGCAGCTTACCATTTAAAACAGGGTTCCTCAACCTCAGCCATTTTAAGATGTGTGGACTTCAACTCCCAGGATACTCCAGCCAGCAATGCTGGCTGGAGTATTCTGGGAGTTGAAGTCCACACACCTTAAAATGGCTGAGGTTGAGGAACCCTGATTTAAAAGGCTAAATCTAACCTTACCTAGAACAGAACAGGACTTTCCAGACCAGGGAAGTGGCTGTACAGGAATAGATGGCAGGAACATTTTGTCCTGGCCTTCTTTTCTTGTGTCTCCAGGACGCACCTATCGAGAAAGCATAAGGTAGTAAAACAGTTGCCACCTTAGGCAGCAGAATACGCGGCAGATGCTGAGTGTGTGTAAGGGCAACCTCCTGAGCACTTCACCTCTGTGGAGAACAGAATGGTATATTCCAGGCAGCCTGGCTTGCTCCTTGAAGCTAGTCCGCGATCTTCGGGTGAGGCAGAAGATGCTATTCTATCACCAGTGCTGAAGAAGGTTCAAATATCAGGAAAGCATCTTGTTCTTTCCTCCAGCCAGCAAAATGTCTTGGGCCAACCCATTTACAGACTGGAAGAGTGCCTTCCCAGGCAGAGAATTTGATAAAATCTCAGCCACAGGAAACCTTTTGCCATTTGTCAGTATAACAAAGAATAAAAAAATGAGTTGTATGGTTGACAAAACTGAACATAAAAACCACTTTCAAACACAACTGTTCCGTGATGGCATATCATTTCTGACACCATGTGCTTTCTAATTTGGCTCCTCACTGTCCCTTAAACACTCATATGCATATATCAAAAATCCCTATAGAGCTGTCATGACCAGAGAATTTGTTTCTCTGGAAAGTTTGTGCCTGCTGTGTTGTCTCTCAGCTGAAGTTCGGGAACTGCTCAGCAGAGTGCTGCTGTTCCTAATTGCCTTGTTGATTGATTTTTTCGGGGAGGACTGATGATACTAGTATATCTAAAATCAGCATACGACTTTTCCATATTTTTATTTTATTGTGCAAGTGATTCTCTTCTGATGAATGCAGAAGTCACACCAGGCACTCTATTTGACACATAACTCAATGCAGGTTCATTGAAGCATAAACGTATTTATTGTAAATATGAATAACCTGAACAATTCTAGCATTCCTTACAGATCATAGTATTTCCTACTGCATAACATCTTTCAGGTATCTAGGGCTTTGTAGTACTTGTAAAGTTCAGTGCAATAGATTGGCAGTCGGGGAGACTCCTGGGGGAGGTATGGCGAACTGAAGACAGCTCTGTGAAAGCGGAGCCAACGACCGTGGCAAAGACCAAGGAACCAGTGAGTAGACCGGTTCCTTGGAACCTCTCCGGATAAGGAGAGGATGGGAGATCACCTACATGTGTTCCAGACGGCTGCTTCTCACGAGGAGACCGCAGGACAGTGGTTTTCCGTGGGTCTGAGCGTGCAATGAAGGGATTAGCCATCTTGCTCACAACCGTGGTGGAGCCTTTTAAAGGCCCTAAGTTCGCAAACTCTTGAAGAATGGAGTCAGAAATTAGTAGCCACAATATCAACAATGTCAGTAATGATGTCTGCTTATATGGATAGACTATGTCAAAAAGATGTTATTGAAGAAATGATAGATACAGAACAAATTTTATTTGACAAGATTGAGATGGTATTGAAAGTAGATTTACAACTGACAGGCCAAGATAATGATTTGGAAAAGGATGTTTCACTGGTTCTACAAAAGAAAGTGGCTGATGATTTAAAATTCAAAAGGGAAATACAAATGACAAACTAAGAGAGTGACCGGGACAATTTTTTCCGATTCGATTTACAAAAGAGGCTTGTTAAAGCCTTGAAGAACTCTGTGCAATGGGACAAAGAAGAAATAGAGAGAAATCAAATCCTACAACAATATTTGAATGAACTAAAGATTAAGACTGTTAGGAAGGAATATAAAGTTGGTTTATTTGATCCAGGTTAAAACAAGGTATGTTGTTACTTCTGGCAACACTTTATGGATTTTCTGCTGACACCAGGACTGAAAAGATGATGCTTTATGGATTTGTCTATAGATAAGGGATGGGATATAGGATGAAGAGATAATTGTTTGTAACCTTAGAGGGGGTGAAGAGTCACTAAATTTGTTTATACTTGTGATGAAGGTTGGAAGTCATTTCTTTATATATTTCTTTTCTCTTTATTATATTCTTACTTTTTTCTCTTTTTTCCTTGCACCTTTTATTCTTCCTTTATCTTCTCTTTCTTAAGTTTAGTTTGTATTAGATTTTACTATTTTAATCAAAATTCTTAATAAAATTATATATCTGAGTGCAATAAACTGGCAGTCAACATCTTAGTGAATTCTTGCCTTTCTTTGCCCAAGTCTCATGAGTTAGACTTATCAAAAGACAATTAAACAGTCAAAATGCTCAGGGTGTTGTTGTTTTTCCTGTAGCAGCTACTTCACCTTTCCCATACATTCCCAGATATTTCATAATATGTTACACTTCGGAGAAAGAATAGCTATTTCCTGATTATGCTAATCCGTAAGCAAGGTCAGAAGATGAAAATAAGCAACCAGGCATTCACTCCACTATTGCAATCATTCTGCAGCTTACTAGGCAGAACCAAGAAACTGTTCTATCTGTTTAAAAAAACAGGTGTTTAACCAAGGACCAGGTAAGCAAGCTCCAAGGCTAATGTGTAATGCATCAACCAATATATTGTTCTTCATTTCAAAGCAGGAAATAAATGTTCTCTTTCGAATGCCAGTGCCAGGAATGGGGCAGAATGAGAAAGAGAGAGAAATGCAACAGAGAGAGAATGCAAATTCTCTCCTTCTCTCACCCCTTAAGTCTATGAAGGTTCTCAGTCATCCAGGTGGAACAGTCTGTGGCTTGAATCATGTCAACTGGATTTCTATTTTCTTAGTGGAAACGTTTCACTCCTTATCCAAGGAGCTTCTTCAGTCTGAGTAAAGTTAGTAAGGGAATCCTTAAATATGTTTCTAGGCTGGCTGTGTGACCTTGCACCTGGGGCTAGGTCATGGTTATTTTTGAGATGTTTGTTTCTAAGTCCCTTTATCATCTAAAGGAGGATCGTTAAGATTACCCTGCTGCTGTTGAGCTTGTGAAATGGTCTTAATCTTCCTAGGCACAGAAGACAAAGCAGGAAGGAAGATAGGGGAAAGGTTATGCCTGAGGCCCCCACCTCTATTCAAGGAAGGATTTTCCAAGTTGGCATGAATGGATTCCTTGACCCCTCTCTCAAACCACCTATCTTCTCTGTCTAAAATGTGAACATTAATGTCCTCAAATGAATGTCCTTTTTCCTTTAGATGAAGATAAACTGCTGACTCTGGTCCTGTGGTGTTACTTCTCCTGTGTTGGGCCATCCTCCTGTACAAAGGTTGTTTGGTTTCTCCAATGTAGAGTTCAGAGCACTCCTCACTGCACTGGATTGCATACACTACATTGCTTTCCTTGTGTTTTGGAGTTTGATCTTTGGGGTGTACAAGCCTCTGTCTCAGTGTGTTGGTGGGTTTGAAATATACAGGTATGTGGTGTTTGCCAAATATCCGTTTTATCTTTTCAGACACGCCAGCCATGTAAGGAATGACCAGGTTCTTCCGTTTACTCTGAGTCTCAGCCCTATCTGTTGCTGTTTTAGGTCTGGTAGACTTAGATTTGGTGAAGGCCCAATTTGGATATCCACAGGCCTGCAGAGCTGTTCTCAGATGCTGCTTTTCATTCTTTTTGGAATCCATGGAGGTGGGGATGGTTTCTGCTCTGTGTGACAATGTCCTGATGACTCCTAGTTTGTGCTGCAGTGGATGGTGGGAGTCAAACATCAGGTATTGATCTGTGTGTGTGGGTTTCCTGTAGATCCCTATTTCTAGCTTGCCACCGGTCCCAATGAGGACTTCACAGTCTAGGAATGCCAGTCTGTTGTCCTTGGTGTCTTCTCTGGTGAAGCTAATGTTGGCATCTATAGTGTTTATATGGTCCGTGAAGGCCTGTACTTCCTGGGCCTTGATTTTGACCCAGGTGTCATCCACATACCTAAACCAGTGGGTGGGCACCGTTCCCTGGAATGTGTTGAGTGCTTTCTTCTCCACTTCTTCCATGTATAAATTGGCCACAATGGGTGACACAGGAGAACCCATGGCACAGCCGTGTTTTTGTCTGTAAAAGTCACCTCTGTATGTGAAATAAGTGGTGTTAAGACACAGGTCCAGAAGATGGCAGATCTGGTTTGGGTTGAGATGGCTTCTCCTTTCCAGGGTGCTGTCCTCTTCTAGTCTCTTCCTGACAGCGGATAGAGCATGAGTGGTGGGGATGCTGGTGAAAAGGGAGGACACATCAAAGGAGACCATAGTTTCATCTGTACCACATACCTGTATTTCATCTTCACCACATACCTGTATATTTCAAACCCACCAACACACTGAGACAGAGGCTTGTACACCCCAAAGATCAAACTCCAAAACACAAGGAAAGCAATGTAGTGTATGCAATCCAGTGCAGTGAGGAGTGCTCTGAACTCTACATTGGAGAAACCAAACAACCTTTGTACAGGAGGATGGCCCAACACAGGAGAAGTAACACCACAGGACCAGAGTCAGCAGTTTATCTTCATCTAAAGGAAAAAGGACATTCATTTGAGGACATTAATGTTCACATTTTAGACAGAGAAGATAGGTGGTTTGAGAGAGGGGTCAAGGAATCCATTCATGCCAACTTGGAAAATCCTTCCTTGAATAGAGGTGGGGGCCTCAGGCATAACCTTTCCCCTATCTTCCTTCCTGCTTTGTCTTCTGTGCCTAGGAAGATTAAGACCATTTCACAAGCTCAACAGCAGCAGGGTAATCTTAACGATCCTCCTTTAGATGATAAAGGGACTTAGAAACAAACATCTCAAAAATAACCATGACCTAGCCCCAGGTGCAAGGTCACACAGCCAGCCTAGAAACATATTTAAGGATTCCCTTACTAACTTTACTCAGACTGAAGAAGCTCCTTGGATAAGGAGTGAAACGTTTCCACTAAGAAAATAGAAATCCAGTTGACATGATTCAAGCCACAGTCTCACCCCTTAAGTTATTGAGTAGTGTTGGGGAGCGGTTCCCTTTTCCATCAGCCACCTATATGCCTTTTTTAATTTAAGAAAAAAGAAACCCTTCATGAAATCAAGCCATTTTCTATCCTTTTCTATGAAAAACAACATGCCATGATGGAGTGTATAAAGCAGTATGGGACACTGCACATTGACAATTATATCAACCATTACAGGCAGTTTATTGGAAGATGTTGAAATTGGTGTTGTGTGCCAAGTTTCAGAAGAAGAGAGAACAGAGCAAATAAAGCAGCAGAGGAGAGAGAGAAACGGGGGCAGGATTATGATTAAAATTAGGATACATTTATATAAATGAGAGAAGTTAACTGGAATATTTTTTCAAACTTAAAGCATTAGGGCTGACAGCTGAACAGGTTTTT
Organism: Charina bottae; assembly: GCA_023362775.1. Classification (NCBI taxonomy): domain Eukaryota; kingdom Metazoa; phylum Chordata; class Lepidosauria; order Squamata; family Charinaidae; genus Charina; species Charina bottae. The sequence continues at coordinate 44,016,588 of JALMGJ010000007.1, read as the reverse complement.
ATATATAATTTTTTTTATAACATTAGTGGCTAGAAATAGACTTCAAAGACCAAAGACTTCTGCAAAGACTTCATACAAAGGCCTGGTTAAACAATAAGATATGCCGCCTTATCTGCACATTGAGCAAAATAACGGGGGAATAATGTGGAATGGCAGAATGAATTTTCAGCTTGCCAAAATCTTCTGCTTGAAAGTTATCTTTATTTAAAAGTTTTTAAAAAGTGTTTTGTTAGAAGATGAAAAAACGTAAGGGAGAGCAAATGTAACTAATCTGTACAGCAAACGGTGCAAACATTAGGACACAGTCCTCTGTTTATGATGAAATATAATGTATTTATATTTAAACTGTAGGCACTGTTTCTAATTTTGAATCTGTATACCTTAATCAGAACTTACAAATGTTATGCACATCTGTATCTTCTTTTGTCCTTTTTTAAATAACTTTTCTCTTTTGGAGAGATGCAAAAATACACCTCAAACATATCGACAGACCACATTGTTGAATAAGGTTGTTTTAGAACAACAAGTAAAATAGCAAAAATACCAGTCAAGAAAAATAAGCCTGCCTAGAAACATTGTCCCTGATATGGATGGTTTTGTTTTCTTAATTGAAAAGAAGAGCTCTGTTAGTGTCAATGTTGCTCTTTTGCAGTTTGAAGTCCAATCCAACTTCTTAGTATTCTACAAACTCATCTGCATGTGTAGACTCAGGATTGTAGATCTAAGATTTTGGCTATTGATATACAATTGTGATGGAATGTGTCTCTGAGGGAGAAAGTGATGTTATGGAGATCATGGGTGAAGGAGGAGGGGGCGCCTTCCAGGGTGAGAAGCGCATTCACAGCCTCGAAGACCTTGGGCGCCCATCCAAGAAGGTCAGGCCGGACCTGCCTTAGAGTGCCTGGGTTTTTTCCCCAGATAACTTAGTATAGCTTAGTTTGGCAAGATTCTGTGTAAGGTAGAACAATAAAGATCTAGAGCTTATTTCATGGCTCAGCATTGTTCTTCGCCTAACCACGACAACAATTGAGACTAAACATGAAGCTAAACATACACATTTTGAAGAATCCAGCCTGTGTTGGGACTACTATATTTTGGAAGAGGCTTCTCTTATTTTTTCATTTTTCCAACTTTTGAATCCTAAGGACTACATTTTTTTTCCCAAAATTGTGAGATCACATGTAATAGTGCTGTCTTTCTCTCAAGTATGTGCAGTTAAGTCAAGTGTGTGCAGGATCATTTTTAATAATCAGAGCAAAATAGAAGATATTATGGTGAATTTTGAGCTATATGAAATATTAGAGAGGATGAATGACTGGCAAATTGCATTTGATTAAAGGTTAAGCATAATATCTCAATAACTTTTTATCATGCTAATGATTAATTACTTGCCTTTCTGGAGTCTTTTGGAATGGGGTGGCTAATAAAACTGAGGAGGAAGAGGAAGCCACCACTATCCAGATGTTTGACACTCCAAAACTCTAATGGCTGCATCTTTGCCCTTTATCCATAATATTTCTTTTTCTACTCAACATAGGTATAATTATAGCCTTCCTTTGTCTAGAGAATGTTTATAAATGTATTTTATGTATTAAAAACTTAACGAGCAAAGTACAAAACCAAAATAAAGCTTATTGTCTACCTAAAAAATTAAAGAAGACATTCTGTAAAATAAATGGCAACCCTACAGATGTACAAATATAAATATAAATCCAGCCAAAGAAAACAACACCGTAGAGGAGTTGGCTTTAAAAGAGTTATTGGGAAAGCATTTTTACATTTAGCAAACCTGGTTCTTAGAACATCTGTTCTATCTTTCTCTTAGTTAAGATAAAAAGTGAGACCTAAGAGGGTCATTAAACAGTTCAGTACAATTTTGGGGACCTCAAAAGGCTGATCCAACTCAGGAGACATGAAAATCTCTGTCTGGAATCATAAATAGCAACGCTCTATGCAAACAAGGAAAATCCTTATCTTTCTGCTCAATTCCCTTGAAGAAACCTGATCTTGGGTGATTTTCTCATGTAAACTGAGGCAGCTACCTAGATTGTAAAGGGGAAGGAGCAAGGTCAGAGGAGTGTGCCATTCAGACCAATCATGTATCTCCTAATACTAATCTAATCCTATTATGGATACTAATCTCCTATTCTGCTGTCTTCTGGCATGAGAAAGACATTTCCAAATATAATTCAAGGAAGACTGAACCCATCAGCCTAGTTGGCTTTTCTATGTGAAGTGAACATGAGATGTCATCTTCTTCACCAAAGCAGAAAAATGTCCAGGGCCAGTTTTGGAGATTATTTTGTTTGCTCAGATTTTCCTTCCTGCAGATTCATGTCCCTCACTGATAGAGATTAATGGCCTGGAAGTACAGTATTTCATTACTTGTATAGTAAAAGGGAACATTTTTTTTCAAGAGGAAGAAATTTGTCGCCTACACTAAACCCTTTCGGTCCTTTGAAAAGGAAATATATTTTATTATATAACATAAAATAAAAAGTAGGTCAACATAGTTTCAGCCTTCTTCTCCTTAAAATTTTATACCATGTTTAAGTCTTTGAAATCTTAAGTACCAGTCAGAAAACTTTCCATTTTGGAAAGAGATAGCACTGTGCAACAAAAACAGTTGTTCCTTCTGCATCAAACACCCCAAAATATTTAGTCCACAATAGCTTTTGGTTCTCAACCTAAAAGCACTTTTGAGTTTCTTATCAGTGAATTCTTCTATTTCCTTTGTAACCTGTATCCAATTATCTGTACAGGTAGTCCTCAGTTAACAGTAATGGGGACCAGAATTTCCATCACTAAGAGATCCGGTTCTAAAGTGCAATGTCACGTGACTGCATCGCTTAGCGACAACAATCCCAGCAGTCCCCATTGCCATTGTTAAGTGAGAATCATAGGTCATTAAGTGAGGACCTCCTTGCAAGTTCCTGCCGGCTTCCAACAAGCAAGTCAGTGGGGAAGCTGGCAGGAAGTTGCAAGTCCCGGGTAGCTCGCAAGCAGGTAGCAGGTGGGTAAGTGGCTGCTGCGGCATAGCACAGCTAGGCCAGGGGTGGCTGCTGCCAGGGCTGGGAGGGTGCGCAAGCAGCTGTCATGGCCCAATGCAAGCGTGGCCAGGCCAGAGGTGGCTGCTGCTGGGGGCAGGAGGGTGTGTAGGCAGCGGGAGTGGAAGCGACTTGCAACCTTCCCTGCTGGTTCCCCATTGACTTTGCTTGTGAGAAGCCAGAAGGGAAGGTTGCAAATGGCGATCACATGAATGTGGGATGCTGGGATGGCTGGAACTTTGAGGACTGGCCGTAAGTACCAGTCGTTCAGCACTGTTGTAACTTTCAACAGTCGCTGAACGAGTGGTCATTAACCAAGGACTACCTGTTATGTATAATTAAGCAAAAGGAAGTTGTTAAAATATTTTAGGAACTTCCAAAATAATGAAAAGACTTCTATCTCTGTGTGGGGGGAGGAGGGGGATTCACAAGGGTTGAAGCATTCAAAACATTCGAATGATCTTTCTCTCAATACAAATTGGGGGGGGGGGATTGCTGCTTTGCTTAACTGATCATTGCTGATACAATGCTCTGTTCTTTGAGAGACTTCTTTGATATGTCTGTCGTGTTGGGAGTATGCCATTGGGGGTTATATATTCAGGTCAAAATATACTGTACGTCAATATTTGAGTGACCCTACCAGGAACTTACATGCCTTCTACCATCACCCTCAAGAGTTACTGAAGTACTGAGCCCTCCACCATTTCAAGGTGGTAATTCTAGAAGACATATAAGCTGCAGTTGGTAATGAAAATGTCTTAAAATGAAGTTGTGCTCAAGAATGTGAATAAGTGGAAGTGTAAACAGATAGAAATTAATATGACATACTGTATGTCGATGAAGGTTCTCAGTCATCCAGGTGGAACAGTCTGTAGTTTGAATCATGTCAACTGGATTTCTATTTTCTCAGTGGAAACGTTTCGCTCCTTATCCAAGGAGCTTCTTCAGTCTGAGCAAAGTTAGTAAGGGAATCCTTAAATATGTTTCTAGGGTGGCTGTGTGACCTTGCACCTGGGGCTAGGTCATGGTTATTTTTGAGATGTTTATTTCTATAAACATACTGTATGTTCGTATTCATGTATTTAAATTCTATTGTTATAATGGATCTTTTCTAAAGTCTGAATCCAATCCATAGTATAAATAGTTTAAACCAGGAGACAGAAAGAAAAATCTACCATACTGTGATTGAAGAGCACATTTGATGGTGAAGGATGTAAGAGACAGACATGTTTTACAAGATGTTAATACTAAAAAAATTCAGGATTCATTAGTAATAAATGATTCATTTTTTAAAAAAAATATGATTTTAATTGCCAGTTAACTCGACTTTAGATGATAATAAAAACTAATATTGCAGGAACAAATGGATGGCAGAACCAAAACATGGCAATTTGTCTCATTCAATAGCTCTTGCAACTTAGAATGATTATGCAAGCTGTTTTTAGTTTGCCACTTTCCCCTGCCTTTTGCAAATTAGGTGTCTATTCAGCCAGCGGGAATACTGTTAAGTAGCTTCCTACAATGCATTAAACAGAGCAGATCTTACTATAGTGTACTAATGCCAGGAAACAGTCCCCTAGACTCACTCTAGGTAAGATGTTTCAATCTTTATCCACCCATGGAAGTTGATAAGGAATCCAGTGTAACCTAGAGTCAAGAAAGAAAGTGGTAAACACAACATAAACCAGTTCGATTTTTATTTCTTTTCAAGATCTATCTCATTTACATCAGATGCCTAGGGCACTTAAAAGAACATCAACAACGGTTTACAGATCTCTAAACATACTATTTAAAAATAAATAGCAACAACAGATTTTTATTAAAACCAGTACATCCATTTCCTATCAAATATTTTGCCTTGCAATTTCTGTGTGCTTTACTAGCTAGGGGTTGGAGGACTGGCTATCTGAGTCATTCCTTTCTGTCTGTTAAATTTACTTCCAAAGGTGCATGAATGTTAGAATCTTTCTTCCAAGCCAGAGTGAAGACTGTTCCACCAAATTATTAAACAACTATGATGGGAACATATTTTCTATTCATGTACAAGTTGTTTCAGACCTTTACTGTTTGAAAGGGTTTATGCCTGCACATTAAGAAAATCATCAGTCAACCTTTTAAATAAATAAATAAATAAATAAATACCCCCACGATGCCATTCAATAAAACAGCCCAAGAGAGTCACAAAATATACTGGATTTTGCTTTTAGCAAACAGGTATTTTGTGACTGCTCATACCCACATGAAAAGATCTCAACGTTCTAAATATGCCCACTAAGCCAAAATATTTGGGAATTCCTGCTTTAGTGTAATGTTTGAACTATCATGATTTGAAGCCATTCTCCTATTCTTGTAACTTCTTAGCTAAAACTTAATTAAAGGAAAAGACAACTGCACAGACATTTGCTTCATAAAAAATAATGTTGCAAGGATGTCTCTATTTTTTTCAGTATATACGCAAAAAATAATCCTTTCTGGAGACAGTGAACAGACATGCAACTTGTAACTTCATGTATTTGTGAGATTTCTGTTTTGCAACAAGTTGCTTGCAAAAGAGTAAATGCTAATGAGTATAATTACCATGCCTTTCTTTTTGTTATCTGTTCTCTGCACAATGTCTTGACATTAGAGCAAATACTGTCAACATTATAGATTAATATCTGTGTTCCATATTTTTTCATGCCCTAAGTCTATGGATTAACATTTGCAACAATAAGCTTATTTATGAAAAACTCATTCTCATTTCAGCCCATGTTTTAGTTCCAGATGAGAAGCTTCACTGATTCCAATTTTAAAAAACTATTTCACCTGCCTAGAATTGATTGATTGATTGATTGATTGATTTGTCAGTCATATTTCTTAACCGCCCAACTCATATTATAATGACTCTGGGTGGTTTACAAACAATTAAAATAGAAGAATAAACTGTCATTAAAATGATACAGTATCAATACAGTATAAATATATATAAATATAAAAGTATAAAATAAATAATATAAAATTCAGGATGGCGAATAGAGATGTTATCATTGGTCCCATCAAGGAGCCAACCACCCCCATGATTGGCTATCCCCCCTCCCACCCCAGGCAAGGTGGCACAAACAGGTTTTAACCCCCTTCCTGAAGGCCGGGAGAGTGAGGGCCTGCCTTACCTCCGGGGGTAACTTATTCCAGAGGGCGGGTGCCACGTCAGAGAAGGCCCTCCTCCTGGACCCTGCCAATTGACAATCTCTCATAAGCAGGGTTTGTAACATGCCCTCTCTGCCTGACCGGGTGGGATGGGTCGATGTAACGGGAGTGAGGCAGTCCCTTAGGTAACCTGGACCCATGCCATATAGGGCTTTAAACGTGATAACCAACACCTTGAATTGGACCCAGAAGCAAACTGGCACCCAGGGCAGCTCGCGCAGCAATGGTGTTATATGTGCCCTCTTTGAGGCTCCCAAAACTGCTCATGCAGCCGCATTCTGGATCAGCTGTAGCTTCTGGATACTCTTCAAGGGTAGCCCCATATACAGCGCATTACAGTAGTCTATATGGGAGGTGACTAGGGCATGAGTGACCGTTCGAAGGGACTCCCGATCCAGGAAGGGGCGGAGCTGGTGCACAACATGAAGCAAAGACTCCCCTGGCCACGGCTGCCCCCTGCTCTTTGAGCAGGAGTCGTGAGTCCAGGAGAGCCCCCAGGTTCCACACCGGATCTGTCTGGGGCAGTCCAACCCCATCCAGAGCCAAAGATGGCAAATTCCTGGATACCTGGGAGCCCCCAACCCACAGCCACTCCGTCTTACCAGAGGCTTCACTTAAGTCACCCAGGATGGAGATGTATAGTTGGGTATCATCTGCATGTTGATGATACCTCATCCCGTGGCAATGGATGATCTCACCCAGCGGTTTCATGTAGATGTTAAAAAGGAGCGGAGAGATTACCAAACCCTGCAGCACCCCACAAAGGAGGGGCCACGGGCTGGATCTCTCGCTCCCTATCAACACAGATTGGCACCGGCCCTGGAGGAAGGAGGTGAACCAGCACAAAACCACACCACCCACCCCCAACCCCCTGAGTCAACCCAAAAGTATACCATGGTCAACAGTATCGAAAGCCGCTGAGAGGTCAAGAAGAGCCAGGATGGATGCACTGCCCCCATCCCGCTCCCACCAGAGATCATCCATAAGTGTGACCAAGGCTGTTTCCGTCCCATATCCGGGCCTGAAACCCGACTGAAAAAGGTCCAGATAATCCGTTTCATCCAGGATCCTCTGGAGCTGCAGCGTCACCGCTTTCTCAACCACCTTCCCTAAAAGGGGGAGGTGGGAGACGGGGCGAAAATTGTGCTAGAACTTGCATAGAGTGTGTTACTGAAGTTGATATATTTTTTTCCCTTAGGGTCCAACAATTAGGATTCAATTACTCTGTGTGTGTCTGAGGCAACAGGAGCACTGTTTCTTTGTTTATTTACTTACTTCAGTTTAAAATCAAGAAAAACAGGAAACTGAGCAAAATTGAACACATTTGTCAACCCTACATAGTGTAATGGTTGGTTCCAAGATTGATAAAGATCAGGAAACTTTATGTAAACAAACTGCAGAAAGTCTGTGGCTTGAATCATGTCAACTGGATTTCTATTTTCTTAGTGGAAACGTTTCACTCCTTATCCAAGGAGCTTCTTCAGTCTGAGTAAAGTTAGTAAGGGAATCCTTAAATATGTTTCTAGGCTGGCTGTGTGACCTTGCACCTGGGGCTAGGTCATGGTTATTTTTGAGATGTTTGTTTCTAAGTCCCTTTATCATCTAAAGGAGGATCGTTAAGATTACCCTGCTGCTGTTGAGCTTGTGAAATGGTCTTAATCTTCCTAGGCACAGAAGACAAAGCAGGAAGGAAGATAGGGGAAAGGTTATGCCTGAGGCCCCCACCTCTATTCAAGGAAGGATTTTCCAAGTTGGCATGAATGGATTCCTTGACCCCTCTCTCAAACCACCTATTTTCTCTGTCTAAAATGTGAGAAACCGCTGGGAGGAACAACAACAACAGGACCACAGAGGACAAAAAGAACATGTGGGTGAAAAATCTCTCAGACAGAGAACTTACCCAACCAGAGAGAGATGTCCTAGCCAAAGGTCTTAATTTTGCCATCACTCCCAAGCAAGTTCCGGTTGTGGAGCTCATTACAGCCACAGAATCTGCCATCCACAACAACCACCTACCTTTTGAAGAAGCAGAACAACTCCGGCTTAAAATATCTGCAGCTCTGTCCAGTGCTCAACCTCCTCCCCCCAACCTTACCGTCCAAGAGAGGAGAGCCCTGACAGCCCTCAGCAAAGATGAAACCATCACCATTTTACCTGCTGACAAAGGAAGATGTACAGTGGTTCTAAACACTGCAGACTACCACAATAAAATTACCTCACTTTTGGAGGATCACCATACATATGAAAAACTGAAAAGAGACCCCACCAACAATTACAAGAAAAAGGCAATAGACAGTTTGAAACAATTGGAACATGATGGCTCCATCGATAGGATTACCTACCACCGTCTGTATCCTGGAGAAGCCATCCCCTGCATCTACGGACTTCCTAAGATCCACAAGGAAGGAACACCCCTCCGACCCATAGTCAGCAGCATCAATTCGGTAACATACAACATTGCCAAACACCTCTCTACCATACTAGCACCTCTAGTTGGACACTCTGAACACCACATCCATAATTCGGAAGAATTTGTTTCCAAAGCAAAGATCCTGAAACTGGATACAGATGAAACTATGGTCTCCTTTGATGTGTCCTCCCTTTTCACCAGCATCCCCACCACTCATGCTCTATCCGCTGTCAGGAAGAGACTAGAAGAGGACAGCACCCTGGAAAGGAGAAGCCATCTCAACCCAAACCAGATCTGCCATCTTCTGGACCTGTGTCTTAACACCACTTATTTCACATACAGAGGTGACTTTTACAGACAAAAACACGGCTGTGCCATGGGTTCTCCTGTGTCACCCATTGTGGCCAATTTATACATGGAAGAAGTGGAGAAGAAAGCACTCAACACATTCCAGGGAACGGTGCCCACCCACTGGTTTAGGTATGTGGATGACACCTGGGTCAAAATCAAGGCCCAGGAAGTACAGGCCTTCACGGACCATATAAACACTATAGATGCCAACATTAGCTTCACCAGAGAAGACACCAAGGACAACAGACTGGCATTCCTAGACTGTGAAGTCCTCATTGGGACCGGTGGCAAGCTAGAAATAGGGATCTACAGGAAACCCACACACACAGATCAATACCTGATGTTTGACTCCCACCATCCACTGCAGCACAAACTAGGAGTCATCAGGACATTGTCACACAGAGCAGAAACCATCCCCACCTCCATGGATTCCAAAAAGAATGAAAAGCAGCATCTGAGAACAGCTCTGCAGGCCTGTGGATATCCAAATTGGGCCTTCACCAAATCTAAGTCTACCAGACCTAAAACAGCAACAGATAGGGCTGAGACTCAGAGTAAACGGAAGAACCTGGTCATTCCTTACATGGCTGGCGTGTCTGAAAAGATAAAACGGATATTTGGCAAACACCACATACCTGTATATTTCAAACCCACCAACACACTGAGACAGAGGCTTGTACACCCCAAAGATCAAACTCCAAAACACAAGGAAAGCAATGTAGTGTATGCAATCCAGTGCAGTGAGGAGTGCTCTGAACTCTACATTGGAGAAACCAAACAACCTTTGTACAGGAGGATGGCCCAACACAGGAGAAGTAACACCACAGGACCAGAGTCAGCAGTTTATCTTCATCTAAAGGAAAAAGGACACTCATTTGAGGACATTAATGTTCACATTTTAGACAGAGAAAATAGGTGGTTTGAGAGAGGGGTCAAGGAATCCATTCATGCCAACTTGGAAAATCCTTCCTTGAATAGAGGTGGGGGCCTCAGGCATAACCTTTCCCCTATCTTCCTTCCTGCTTTGTCTTCTGTGCCTAGGAAGATTAAGACCATTTCACAAGCTCAACAGCAGCAGGGTAATCTTAACGATCCTCCTTTAGATGATAAAGGGACTTAGAAACAAACATCTCAAAAATAACCATGACCTAGCCCCAGGTGCAAGGTCACACAGCCAGCCTAGAAACATATTTAAGGATTCCCTTACTAACTTTACTCAGACTGAAGAAGCTCCTTGGATAAGGAGTGAAACGTTTCCACTAAGAAAATAGAAATCCAGTTGACATGATTCAAGCCACAGACTGTTCCACCTGGATGACTGAGAACCTTCATAGACAAACTGCAGAAAGCTTTTCCATCATGTATGAAGAGACCCATCTTATTTCCACATCATAGAAAGGCTATTAGAAAGAAAATTGAAAGGCTCTTCCCTAATGTCTATGGAGAAAAAATGATCCTAAATGGGAAATAGCTTAATTGCTGGAGTTCTCTAACTCTGCCTCATTCTTTTCCACAAATCTTGTTAAAGAGAACTCTTTGAGAATCATGCTTGGTAGCAATCAAAGAGAATCATGCTTGGTTTTAAACAGCTGCCTGACATTGAACATGAATTGTTCATGAAGTGAAGTGAAGTTGTAGCGGGAAAACTCACCTTCCCAATGACAGGACACGAGACCAAGCGAAGTTAGAGAACACAGGTTTATTGCTAGCAATGGTTCAGAGTAATAACTTGGCAAATTCTGAACACCGGGTCACACCCGGGGCTTATCTTTTATAGGGTTTGTAATCCAGACAATCAGGATATGACAAGATCTTACGTGTCACAAGCTCAGCTTGTTTCAGACAGATTGTTCCAGACATAGAATCATCTTACGTGTCACAAGCGCAGCTTGTTTATAATTAGCACATCAAAACAGGATAACAAAAGAGGAACTTATCGTAAACCATCTGTGAGTTTAGGGAAGTATAGGGAACTTACAATGTCTGCACCTTTGTGTTACAAGGGTTAGTATCCGTGCAAGAACATTGAGCAAGACTTCTATCTCTGTCTTATGTTTGCAACAGAGAAATGTTAATTAAGCTTCTAATATCAAAAGGAGACTTTTGGGCCTACCTGCTTCATTCCCCCCTTTGGAACTCCACCAAAATTCTAATTACTCTGGAGTTCCACTTATTTCAGCATAGGGGTTGTCCTCTCGGGAGGTAGTGAGCATTTCGTAATCCCACAAGGCCATAGCTTTTACTGCGGCCTGTTTGTCTATGAGGAGGGAGATTGAGCTAGAAATGGTGCGAGCAAAGATAGGAAGAACACAAGGAAGAATGACACAGCCTGCGGCGATGAGGCCCACAAGGCCAACAATCACCTTAAGCCCTGGCAGTTTGGGAAGGCCCCAGCCATCCAGCCAATCCTGGAGGGTAAACCCTTTCCACTCCTGTGGAGGGTTATAAGTGAGCTGTTGTAGCTCGGTGGTTAGCTGATGGATGACCTGGCCAGTCTCCCCAATCTGCAGACAACAGTTGGTGAGGTTAAACTTACCACAGACTCCACCCTTCTTAGCAAGCAGGTGGTCTAGGGTGAGGCGGTTCTGATACACGGCTGTGCAGACCTTATCAGTGGTACACACCAGGACTCCGCTCTTTTGGACACTTCAAGCCCCCTCCCGTTGTGTGCTAGCCGGATTATCTTATTATAAGTTGTCCACCCTGTGGATTCAATTCGCCCCTCATAGAGCTCCTCCACTGCAGCTCGGGCGAATTGCCGGATTGTTCACTGGGCTGTGTTGAGGGGGTTATAGCACCCAGCATACCCTCCTCCCGTATGGTCACAAAGGGCTCCCCAGTGAACTACATTTGGATTATTGAAGCCTCGAAAAGACCCGCACACATGGTAGCCCAGGCAAAAGAGCGAGGGTGGTCGGGGTGTGGCCACCAAATGCAAGGGTCATCAGGGGAGGGAGAGTCCGCTGGTCTGGGCGGGCTTCTGGCACATAAATACTTGCTGTTACGCTTATATGTGTCTCACCAGGCCTGGCTTCCACAGGAGGTGTAAGCTACTTTATCCATGGCCTCACAAACGTCAAACTCCAAGTTCCAGCCAGCATAGGTTTTAGGGCTTACTGTGTGGTTTATGTAATACAAGGTCAGGCGGACCCCACTGGAGGACACCATTCCCAGGCCCGCCCACACAGAGACGTTGTACCTAACCTCATTCTGAGGGTTGTAGCAGGTTATGTCTCCTTTCTTGCCTTTACACAGTAAACACCTTTCCCTGTGTGGCACAGGACCCTTGAGGCTTGCAGTCCTGTGGGCGTTGAGTATGGTACAGGAGGGTATGGCGCTTAACGTTTCCCACCTGGGCCCACTCAACGCACTGCGAACAATTAACTGGACTTTTGTGTAGCAGCACGGGTGACTCGTCACCTTCGGGGCGGAGCTAGGAGGGGAACTGGTGCAGGTGCCTGGGAGTCCCAGCACCCACCTGGGGAGCTATCTCCTGGAGGAGATACCCAATCGCAAGTTGTCTCTCCTGGCCCATCGCCACCCTCACCTCCATTCCCCCCTTTCGCAAGCAGAATGCTGAATAGGTAAAGGAAGTTAATGACAATATTAATTAGCAGGAGAATCATAACCACCCAGATGGAAGGCATGAGGCCCACACGGATGCAAGCAGTGGCTCTCAACCTTTGGTGTGCATCCATCCCGTGGGCCTCCCTCTTTGCAACCAAATAAGAGAGGAGCCTTGTAGCCCGTGCGACGGGTGTTGGCCTCTGGAGCAACACCTGCAAGGGGTGAGATGCCTTGTCTTCATCTCCCATTCGTAGAGGGACAGCTTCCGGAGTGTCACCAGAAGGGGAGACCTTTCATGTGGTTTTACGCAAAGGTAGCCTCAGGGGTGGGCGGGGTCCCTCTCCACTCCCCAGGCTGCTGGCGTAGGTTATGCTAAGCTAATCCTTACATTTCTCCCTTTGTATAAACAAGCGAAATACTATTCGCTAGTGGCCAGCCCACCAAAGGGGTGCACTCATGAGGAACACACCTGAGTAGTAACACTCAGTAATTACTATTACTTTGGAAGGCTGGGCTCAAGCAACGTGTGGTAATAACAGTTATTCCATCAATGGAAAACATTTGGAATCAAAGAGAAAAGAAGATTTTCCAGAGCAAGTAAAACCAAAAAAACAATGCAGCTCTAATCAGTGAAAATATCACTGAACCAGTCCAAATAGCTTATAGTCAAATAATGCATATAAGCGTGTTACAGAAGCAAAAACAAATAGCTCAGGGTATGCAAAATCCTTAGTCTCCCAGTATAAGATTCCATTCCCCCACGCATGCACTCACCACATCAGCAACTTCTGATGTGTGAGATAGAACATGCATAAAAATAAAAAAATCCAAAAACATGCCTAGAGGGCTAGAAAATAAAAAGGCCAGGAAACTAAAATGAGCATTGACATAATGTAATGTAAGGAGTAGACTGCTTTTGCAGTAAAAAATTTTCAAAAACGGAAAAAAAACAAAACCTCCAGATAGACTATGCCAATCCATGGAGGCTCCATTATTGCCAAAATCTTCAGAAATAAAAAAACTCTTCTTCCCTTTTTCTTTATTCACACACCACACAGGTCAATAAACTGAAAACATACACACACAACCACACACTCATAAGTTAAGACTCAGATAAAATTCTAGTAAAGGGGTCCAAAGGTTAGCTGATTTATTATCAACCCCTTGTGCATTGGAAAATCCTTGCCTTTTCCTCTGTCTCCTCGCCCATCTTCCGGAAAATTCCCAGTTCTATCTACATGCTTCCAGGGAGCCAACACAGGCAAGAGGAATTTCTGTGTGCATTTTCCCTGTTACTTCTCAGCATCCTAATTTTGCTCATATCAGCTCTTATGGGCTTTTTTCCACCCCCCTCCTCTTCCCCCACAAGGGCAGAAGGCAGAGCCTAGATAGTTACGCGCACACACAGGAAACCAGCATTCAAACTGTACAAAACAGAGGCTTTTATTGAAACATGACAGGGGAGATTTGGGCAATGGGGAGGGAGAAAGACAAACTCACAATTTCACAACCTTTGCTTTACAACTGAAACACACCCTTTCAGGCACACACACACATTTTGGAGGCTTAGCTGACAGCAGTTGGGTGGCCCCCCGTATTCTTACGGTAAGATTTCTTGCTGAATGTTAGCCTGTTTATGCATTTTTCCTTCTTTGTCAGTGAATGCAGCCATAAGGGCTTGGAGTTTTTACAGTTCTCTCTAGACCTTAGGGGCACCTTTGGCTAACAAGGACCAGTTTTAATATCACTTTGTGAGTGGGGGGGGGGCGTAGGGACGCCATCCTCCTCCCCCTCTCCTTCTCCTGGAGGTGGTAGGGAGGTGCGGCTAAGAGCAGCCTGTTTAGGAACAAAAATGCCACTTGTTCCAGTGAATCTGCTCGGCCATTGAGATTAAGTAATTAAAGAAAGCTTGGAGATAATCAGAGTCCAATGTCCCATGGTGGATAGAATGGCCAGACATCGGAGCAAAAGGCTCCAAGGCGTGACTTGCAGAGGTCATGCCGCCTTGGGTTTTAAAAGCTTCCAGTTTCTGAAAACACATTTAAAAGGGGGTTTTGGGGTTTTCCTGTTCTTTCCATCCTCACCGGCCCTGTGACTCCACTGGCCGCAGCAGCCGCCCGTGGCCGGCAGCGGAAGCCCATGAGGAGCTCACAGGAACAGTGATAACAGTGATAAATAAATAAATAAACAGGAATAGATGGGGGGGAGGAGTGCAGTCGAGGGACCGCACAATTGAAAGTTGTTCTCTTCTGAATCTTATTTTCTCTTAGATCCAGGACCTCCAGCAAGCGCTGGACTTATTTGGTAACCAAATTTAAGGTCCTTATCTAGAACCTCCAGCACGCGCTGGACTCGTTCACCAGATAAATTTAAGGTCCTGTCTCCTAATAACCCCCCAGCACACGCTGGCTAATTTTAAAGGTTATTGCTCTCCCACAAACAGCCTCCCAGCACACGCTGGCAGCCTTTAAAGGCTATTTATCGTACCGAACAACTATCGTGAAAGGGGTTTCCATCGAAGGGGGCTGAAATGTGTTGGATTAAATCGAGCCACACATCGATGTAGGGGGCCTGATCGGGATGGCCTTCCGTGGGATGGCAAATGTACCCTTGGCCAGCCACCCGACTTGAAAGGTTGGCCATTCTCCCTTACAAGAAATCCTCAATTTCTGTCTGCTCCACTTAATGCCGTAGTCCTGACTGACATACGCAGACTTAAAATGCTTCATCATGCATCCTAAGGGGATAGAGGGCACACTACCTCCTCCACCCATATTCCTCCCAGGGCACCAGACAAGACAATGAGGGAAGGGGGGTGTGAGAGGAAGGTAAGGGGTCCTTCACTCTCGGGATAACACAGAGGGACTGGTCACGTTCTCAAGCCTGACCCCAGGAGCCGGACACTCACGGTCTCCACTGGGAACTGCAGACTTCACTCACTTCTCACTGGCCCAAGGTGCCGGACACTCAACGGTCACCGTTGGGAAACGCAGTGAACATTCACACAGCAATCACAACACACAACCTCCCCTCCTTTTCTCTTTTTTTACCCCTCGGTCCCGCCGATATTCCGGCTCACCGGCTTTTCCCGGCTCAATAGGGATTTTTTCGAGGAACCACAGCCGGCCAACCCTGGCCCCTGTTCGCCCCGGGGGTGATCAACCCCTCCCGTCTTCTCGAGCCGTACTCCTCTGGAGCTCCCTTCCCCAATACTCGCCTGCAGGGCTTGTTTCCTCATCTTCCAGCGCTGGGGTTTTGCCTGGTCTCAGTTCCTCGCAAGTGGTTCTTGAAGGCGTCAGCCGATGCCACAGGGAGCTGGTGTCACTGGGAAGTCCCTCGGAACAAAAAGTGTCCGATGGCGCCTGGGAAATTCCCCTTGACTTACCAAATCCCTGTGAGCGTGGTGACCCTCCAGAGGGGCCTCAGGGCCCCGTCGTGTCCTGCCGCGGTCGCCAAAATGTAGCGGGAAAACTCACCTTCCCAATGACAGGACACGAGACCAAGCGAAGTTAGAGAACACAGGTTTATTGCTAGCAATGGTTCAGAGTAATAACTTGGCAAATTCTGAACACCGGGTCACACCCGGGGCTTATCTTTTATAGGGTTTGTAATCCAGACAATCAGGATATGACAAGATCTTACGTGTCACAAGCTCAGCTTGTTTCAGACAGATTGTTCCAGACATAGAATCATCTTACGTGTCACAAGCGCAGCTTGTTTATAATTAGCACATCAAAACAGGATAACAAAAGAGGAACTTATCGTAAACCATCTGTGAGTTTAGGGAAGTATAGGGAACTTACAATGTCTGCACCTTTGTGTTACAAGGGTTAGTATCCGTGCAAGAACATTGAGCAAGACTTCTATCTCTGTCTTATGTTTGCAACAGAGAAATGTTAATTAAGCTTCTAATATCAAAAGGAGACTTTTGGGCCTACCTGCTTCAAAGTGAAGTGAAGTGAAGTGAAGTGAAGTGAAGTGAAGCAGCTGCTTCAAACAATGGACAGGATCAAGCAGTGAATTGGACTAAACCCCAGCTGCTGTTTTTCTAATCCAACACACAGAGCAGCAATTTTATTGTACCTAAAGTCAATGGCTCTTGGAATGATCTTTCACACTACTGGCCCCTCTCCAGCCATGGCTCCAAGGCAGTCCTCAGAGCAACTCATTGTGAGATGGCTGGTATGACCCCTAGGCTGCCAGGCTAGCTATCAGCCAAAGTGCTTTTGGCAGCACTGCTGGTCCTAGAAAAATGTAGCGTAGGAGGAGCACATAGTAGAAACGAGAGGGACAGATCTACTTCTGCCTCAAGTGGTGGTCTTGAGACTGAATTCTAAAATTGACATTGGTTGAAAAAGTCCAACAAGTTTTGTAATATCCTGTACTGACAGTCCTCTGCCTCCTATTCCCTGCCATTATCTGTCATCTGCTTTCTGGGCCATATTTTATTATTTCTGTGGCTTAACATAAGGTCAGATTGTTATCTAGTGATTTTTTGGGCCTTTTCCCCGAGGTAACATGGAAAGAAGGAGGCCAGGATTATTTTAAGACCTGCTGCAATAAGCATCCTTGAATTTAGCCATGACGTTCCTTTACAGCTCTTTAAAATGAAATGAGTTTTCAAGGTAGGATTATAAAGAGAGCATTTGAAATGAATTTCATAGACTAGGGAGGCTTGGTAGTGCAGTAAGTATATCTTACTTTTTTCTACCCTCCTCCTTCCATGATATATAATTGTCCCTGGTGAGTTGAAGATATTTTAAAAAGGCCACCTTCATTGTGTATAATTAGTAAGCAGGAACCGTGATTGGAGCATGACATAAGCTGTATGAGAGACAGCAAACAGTAAAAAGGAAATTCTCATAACTCAGCAATTTGCAAAGGAGAACAGAGGGGAGAGTTACCTTAAATTAATGGTTCTAACGTCTCGCCGATTTTCATAAAGCTTTCTCCTGTGAGGAGCAGACATTTGCTTAAAGAATGAAATAGTATATTATCAGATGTTTTGCCCACCCTCACTGTAAGTAGAAGGCAGCACAGAATTGCAGATAGTTTTTATTGATTTAAACAAGGTAGGGAAAACATGCAGTGCAATGGCTTATGGAATTTTTTCAACCCCCTTACCAACAATGGCAATAGCAGACATCTGTATATTCTTCTGTGTAATGAGGTAATATACAGTACGTGTATGTGTCTCTAATCAGAGTGGGTATCTCGTTGTGGCCTCTTTCTTTGTTTCTGCTCTTTTTGTGGTGTGCCCATGTGTTTGTGTAAATATGTCCACAGGGAAGCACAGGACAGGATACATACACTCGCATGACCAAGAGAAGAAGGGAGGGTGCTTACAGAGGAGCAGTTAGCAGGATTCAGATCCATTGTCCAACTGCTTGCTTGTCTGTAGGGAGGCATATTTTTTCTCCACAGGCCCAAGACAGATCTGGCCATTTTTGAACTCAATCTTTCTTTTACCTTCTTCTTCCAACATATTTGGTCTTGTTCTGTTTAACTTTCAGAGAGCTATCCTGGTGAAGGACAGACAGATGGGTAGGCAGAGTCCTGAGCTCCTTCACATGGTTTATTTTTAACATTCCATTTATTGGAAATAATAAAAAGCTTTGCTACCATTTCAAGCAATGACAGAGCAAATCTAGGTAGAACCAGCAGGAGCCTCGATGCATCCCTCCTCAAGAATAGGGATATTCTTGACTTCTGGGGAAGAAATGGCGAACTGAACTCCGTGAAAAGCAGAGCTGACGACTGGAGAGTAGACTGGCTCTTCATAATACCTCTCCGGACAAGGAGAGGACTTGAGATTGCCCACAAGTGCTCCAGACAGTTGCTCCTCATGAGGAGACCACAAGATAGCAGTCTCTGGTGGGTCTAGAGCTCTGGGAGATGAGGGAAAAGCCATCTTGCTCAAACTGCGGTCGGTGCCTTTGAAAGGACACTAAGTTTGAATACTTCCTTTTCTAATCACTTTGGAAATTGCTTGTTAACTGCTTTTCAGCTATTAGGAACCTTTGGATCAACAAGTTGGACAGCACCGGGTGAGTTTCCTTCAATCCTTAGTGAAAGAAGTTTTAAATACAAGTTTTTTAAAAAAACAATTCTGTGTAGAAACACAAGATAATTTTTTTTTAAAGTTACAGAAAAAGGTGACTTCCGACTTTTAACAGCAAGGATATACAACAATTTTCCATAATCAATCTCTTACTCTATATTAAACCAAGATCACATTATTTCTATAAATCATACCATTGGCACATTATAAAAATCACTAAGTATAGTTGCTCCCTCCCCTTATATTAAAAGAGAAAAGAATATACATATATAAACCTCCTAATCAACTTCCCTCCCAAAGATAACATTTATTTAGTTATTTTCTTCCTACTACTATTCTATACATTCTATTATGTCTACACATTCTATTATGTCTACTATAATAAAGATCAAACTTAAAAAAACATATAAATTGTCTACCATTATACTTGATAATACAGCAATTTTAATAATCTTAATCATGTCAAACCCAAAAATAAAGATTTTTATTATCTTTAATAATCTTAATCCAAATTGTTAAAGATAAATGAAATCAGCCAGACCCTTAAAGCAATCCAGTTAAATACTCTTAAAACCTTATCCCACTTCAAAATAGACCAAAGCATTTACATATCCCCACAATACGCACAGAGCTTTTTTCTTAAAAAAATCAAACAGCCCAACTACCCTCCTCAAAAACTCCGACTTCAGGAAACCTCCCATACATAATAACCCCTTCTTTTCCAAGGCACTCCATCAAAAGATCAATTTCACTTATGGCTTGCAATCTCTCCCTTTAATTTCTTCCACTCAACTATCCAATCTTCATCCAACATCTCAGCAGAAGTTGAACAGACATTCCTGTCACTGTTAAATTCCTCAGTTTATTTATGTATTCTATTTATTAATTAAATATTAAATAAATATTATTTATTTATTTATTCCATTGAATTGTGATGTGAATATGCCATACGATAAATAAATAATCCTCAATTTCATCCACGACATCTCCAACCAGATGAGACATTTTAAAGCTCATATTTTCCACAATGTCCTGAATACCTTGCATAAAAACTTGGTAAGAATCAGAAAAAATCTGCTTAAAATCTTGATGGAAGTCAGAGAAAGTCTTTCTCTGTCTCAATCAGTAGATTATGGCGCCCCCTAGGAGCTTAACCAGCAAAAGTCAAAGATATGAAGGAATGTGTTTACTTAAGCGAAAGTGAGATTAGCAGACAATTCCCCAGAGAAAGTAGAAGCAGAAAACTGAAAGTTCAAAACAGCCAATTCAACGTGTAGGAAAATGCTAGTTTCTTCAAATTTAGTACAAAAATAACAGGGAGACAGTTATTTACTCTCAGTCCTCCTTAATATTTGAATGGAAAACAAGCCAAAACTTAAAAAGAATTTTTAAAAATTTACCCCAAAAATAACAATAAGCACCAAGAGAACCCACTTCCCCTTGCTGTAGAAAGCCTTTCTTAGGATACATATACTTAAAAAATATAAATTGGGTGATTTAGAAATGGGGTGGCTGGTCTTAGGGTCCCTTTAAGGCTACAGCGCGGCTTGGAAATGGTGACGTCCCAGCCTCCCGGCTAGCTATACCTTTTTAAAAATATACAAACTATTTTTAAATAGATCTTGAGACAATATAAGGAACTGAGCATATATCAAACTCTACATAATGTAAACTTTGTTAAATCAAATAAACATATGATAGATTACAGAAACCAAAATATTTTTACAAAGCTTTTTTTTTTAAATGCTCCAAAAGTATAATCAAATTTGTTTCAAAAGGAATTCTTCTTTTAGCTTACTGCACTAATGACATGGGCAGCTTACAGTGATATAACTTTTACATTCAGCGTTATATATTTTTAAAAAATGTTTAGACAGCAAGGAACATTTGTCATGTTCTATATTAGGAAGTGATGAGTCTGCCAGGGAAGGTTAATGCAATGGGCAAAATAAATCAATTTCAAGTTTCCACTAATGGCCTTAATAGTTGTAAAAGATTTCTCCAAGATAGCAGCTATGGCTTACATGACAGAATGCCCAACATTAAGAAACAATTACTGGCTTTAAAGTTAAACTTGTCTTCATCTTCCTTTGAAAGGCAAATCAAGGGACAATAAGACTTATAAGTTGCATGGAAATGGGTTGTCTTTTAAATTAAACCACTTGTTTTGCTTTGTACTGTGTATTAGTTTGGCTCCTCTTCCACCTCGATTTGTAGAACATTTGATGGGCTATTCCCTCCATTCTAGTATGTGGGTATGCATGCAGTAAATATGCCTCTATTTTTGTGCAATATTTATATTTCATAGATTTCATGTTTATCCATAACATTGAGCTGCTGTGTAAGAATGTGATATTCCCCAGTTTTTATTCTGCAGTGGTATTGTGCATTTATTGCCATCACATTTGCTACATGGAACACAATTGTGTGATGATTGCCAGGGGAACTTGTTGGATATTTCTTGTGATGTAAAGCATCTGCTTTGTGTAACCCCACTGAAGACATGCATCTCTAAGCAATTTGTTGAAGTGATCAAAACAAGCCCATCTCTTCTCTCCACTTCCCAAGGCATTTCATGATTTAAAATCTCTCTGGATGTGCACATCCCTGTAGATATCTGTCAAATACATAAGGTAGCACACACCCCCAATCATATTGCTGCCTGTCCCGTTTATACAAACAGATTTAGGAGAAACACCCAAAATCTATTTTACAAAAACAGATTTTTTAAAATAATGCTTAGGAATAAGATGTGGTGGAATTTTGGAAACTGACGCAAAAGTTAGAAAGGAAAAAACTATTAACCTTTTTTTTAATCCGTTCAATCGTATCCGATTCTTGGAGACTGCCTGGACAAGTCCCTGCAGTTTTCTTGGCAAGGTTTTTCAGAAGTGGTTTGCCATTGCCTCCTTCCTAGGGCTGAGAAAAAGTGACTGGCCCAATTTCCCCCAGCTGGCTTTGTGCCTAAGGCAGGACTAGAACTCACAGTCTCCTGGTTTCTAGTCTGATGCCTTGACCACTACACCAAACTGGCTCTATTAACCTATTAAACAAAAATAAAAGCAGAAAGATATATCACCCAGCAAAGCTCAAATGAAAATACAGTATATTGTTAAGCAAAACTCCCAAACAGAATAAAAACAACAGTGCATGCTATAACCAAACTTTTGGCAGCAATGCAAAATAGTCTCAATTACAGAAAGTAGGTATCCACATAGCTCTGTGATTTAAAAAAATGTAATAATTGCCAACATAGAACACTAGTTTATCTGACAGGGTTGATACAGAAATATGATTTGTATTTTCTTTTAATTCTGGCTTTTAATCTATTTTGTTATATATAGCCTTATTATTGTATTTTGTATTCTGATATGGCCTTACAGCTAATCAATAAGGTATTATTATTACTATTACTATTATTATTACTACTTCTACTACTACTACTATTACTACACTAGTTTAAAAACAGTACTATAACTCACTCAGTGCTACAAAAATTGCATTCAAAGCATGGCTGCATTCATACAGTTTGCTATGGTAAAAAGCAGTCCATTAATGCTGAGATGTTACAGTACCTAACTTCCAGTACAAATACATTTTGCAGAGACATTTTCATATTGGACACCTGGAAAACCATCGCTATCGGCACCATCAGAACGATGCTGTAAGACAAGTTGCCGATTTGCAGATTATTTTCCATTACTAAATCCTTTTTCCATTTTGAGATCTATTGAGATCCTGAAAGGTATATGTTGTAATTTCTCAACATTTCTAATGTCTCTGCTTGTACAATGATCATACAGTGATTTCTACATATTACTGATTCCCTATAGGTACATCAAAACTATAAACATAAACAAATTAAATATTGTTATGAATGAGTTTCCTACATCTGATTTGCTTACACCAGCTAGAAGTGATGCTGGGAGAAGGGATACTAAATGTGGCCATGCCAGAGTCTCAGGAAGGAATTACACTATAATAGGGTCCACAAATGGTTCTAAGCCAGACTTTTCAAACAGTGGGTCAAGAACTCAAGGGTTCATAAGAAAATTAGAGGGGGCATCACATTTTTAAAACACCCAATTAGACTTGCACCAGCAAGATGGAAGTTCTGTCAGAACTTGGTCTGAGCTTTGATCCTCTCTTTGCATGCAAAATCCTTAGTGGCCAGTTGTAGAAGTACAACTTTTGAGAACTCCTGTGATATACTGTATAGTTCAAAATTTAATTAGTAAATAAGGGATATATTCATTCCTTGCACAACCTGGGCCCAATGAAATAATTTGTTTTATTAATGGAGGGGGGTGCCACACAAATTCATGTATCATTTTAGCAAGACATGATATGGCAAAGTTTGAGAATCTCCATGCAAATCATCATTTTCTTAAGTGTGATTTATTGAATAAGTCATAACTAATTGGGTCTGCAAAAGAGTCAAATCATAAACCATCTTTTTTCTATTAAGACAACACCAGATTCAAAAAGCTGATATAGAGGATAGATCTGGCACTTATAATAAATAGACAGGAAGGGAGGGAGGGAGATAGATATTTATAGGTAATGAAGGAACAAAATCATTTGCTAAGTCTTTGAAACCCATCAAAGGCTCGGATGCTGCTGCATCACTTCCCCAAGATGTTTCCCTCTTTAGGATTCTTTAGAAATACAATGATTACATGAAGTCAAATGTACTGAAAGGAAATTATATTTTAAAAAATGAAATAAAGTAAAAAGTTCTCAGTACAGTAGAACTCTTTTGGAAGGAGAATAGCAGTGCTTACTAAGTTAATAAATAATGGAAATATATTAAACACAATAACCCCATCATCATTGGCGATCACTCGTAGCCGAGTAAGATTGTCTTCCAAAGGTAAAATTTTAACGGTGAATCCGTAAGTGGCTATAAAGGCCAATTCTGGATCCGCACAACCTCCCGCAATGAGGGCATAGGTTTCCGGGTGGGAGACGGTCATGATGAGGGTTTGCCTGACGTGCCTTCCTTTTAGCTCTTTTCTCCTTTTCGCCCTGTACTCGTGCTTCTTCAAAGTCCATAGCGCCATTAATAAAGGATGACCTCCAATTGAAACGCTCATGAGTTAGGGCTTCCCAGTTCTCAATGCTGATATTACATTTTTTAAAATTAGTTTTGAGAGTATCTTTGAATCTCTTTTGCTGTCCACCAATATTCCGTTTTCCATTCTTAAGTTGGGAGTAAAGTAGCTGCTTTGGAAGACGATGGTCAGGCATTCGAACAACATGACTGGTCCAGCGAAGTTGATGTTGGATGATCATTGTTTCAATGCTGTTGGTTTTCGCTTCTTCTAATACGCTAACATTAGTCCGCCTATCTTCCCAAGTAATTTGCAGAATTTTTCGGAGGCAGCGTTGATGGAATCTTTCAAGAAGTTGGAGGTGGCGTTTGTAGAGGGTCCATGTTTCACAGGCGTACAGAAGGGTTGGTAGTACAAGCATTTTGGTCTCCCTGCGAATGTCCCGATCCTCAAACACTCTACGCTTCATTCGGGAGAAAGCTACACTCGCAGAGCTCAGGCGATGCTGAATTTCAGCGTCAATGTCGGCTTTTGTAGATAGATGGCTGCCGAGATAAGAAAAGTGATCAACATTTTCTAGTGACACACCTTTAAGCTGGATTGATGGCGCTGCAGAGGGATTGGTTCGAACTTGCTGGTAAAGCACTTTGGTTTTTTTAATGTTAATCAAGAGGCCGAGCTTTTCATATGCTTCTGTAAAGATGTTTAGGATAGTTTGAAGATCTTCCTCGGAGTGTGCACAGACTACGTTATCATCAGCATATTGAAGTTCTATAACAGAAGTTGCAATTACCTTATTTTTTGCTTTCAGCCTACTAAGATTAAAAAGCTTTCCATCTGTTCGATATATAATTTCTACACCAGTAGGAAGTTTCTCTTCAACAAGGTGCATAATCATAGCGATGAAGATAGCGAATAAGGTTGGAGCAATAACACATCCCTGTTTAACGCCGGATTCCACTTTAAATGGATCGCTTTGAGAGCCATTGTTATTCAGGATTGTTGCCATCATGTCGTCATGGAGTAACCGCAAGATATTCACAAATTTATCAGGGCATCCGATTTTCAGAAGGATGGTCCAGAGAGCAGTACGATTTACAGTATCAAAAGCTTTAGTCAGATCAATAAACGCCATGTACAGAAGGCGGTTTTGCTCCTTGCATTTTTCTTGAAGCTGTCGTGCAGTGAAGATCATATCCACTGTTCCCCTGGAAGGGCGGAAGCCATTTTGCGTTTCAGGGAGGATGTCTTCTGATACAGATAGGAGACAGTTTGCGATGATCTTTGCCAGGATTTTGCCTGCTGTGGCTAGAAGGGAGATGCCTCGATAGTTTCCACAGTCTGTTCTATCACCCTTTTTAAAGAGAGTGATAATTATGGCATCCCTAAAGTCTGCTGGAATCTCCTCCCTCATCCAGATTTTTTCGATGAGCTTATAAAGTTGTTCTGTAAGTTCAGGCCCGCCTTCTTTAAAGACTTCAGCAGGAATCCCATCAGGTCCACTAGCTTTGTTATTTTTCATTTGTTTAGTGGCTTTACTGACTTCCTCCAAACTAGGGGGTACTGCAAGCTCATTTCTTATTTGTTTTTGCGGGATTTGCAAGAAGACTTCATCAGCCACAGTAGAGTGACGATTAAGGAGATTGTAGTAATGCTCTTTCCAGCGCAGTGCAATAGATTCTTTGTCCTTTAGAAGTTTAGCACCATCTACTGAGCGAAAGGGATTTGTACCATGGTTTGTTGGTCCATAGATGTCCTTTATGGCATTAAAAAAGCCCCGTGCATCATGAGCATCTGCAAAATGTTGGGTTTCTTGGGCTTTTTTAATCCACCATATGTTCTTAAGTTCTCTAGTTCTTCTTTGGACTTCTGCCTTTGCACTGGCGTAGATTTTTTTCTTAACGGCACAGTTAATATCTTTTTGCCATATCTGGAAGGCTTTCCTTTTCTTGTCAATAATATGTTCAATCTCACTATCGTTCTCATCAAACCAGTCCTGATGTCTCTTAGTCTGGTATCCGATAGTTTGTTCACAGGCTGAAATAATAGAAGTCTTCAATTTAATCCAGTGTTCCTCAACATTTTCAGGAAGTTCCATAGGCAGATGTTCCTTGAGAGTTGATTGAAAGCAAGCTCGTTTAATAGGATCTTGAAGGGCCAGTGTATTCATTTTACGCCTTGGTTTTCTTCCTTGGAGCCTACGATGAGGGACAATCTTTATGGCCATCGTGGATCGAATTAATCGATGGTCTGTCCAGCAGTCATCGGCGCTCGTCATGGCTCTGGTGAGAAGTACATCACGGCGATCTCTAGCACGGACAATTACATAATCTAAAAGATGCCAGTGCTTCGACCGTGGGTGCTTCCATGATGTTTTAAATTTATTTTTCTGGTGAAAGAGTGTGTTAGTAATGACAAGGTTATGCTGTGCACATTTAGTCAGAAGTAAGATTCCATTCGTGTTGCTGTTGTCAACTCCTTCTTTCCCAATGATCCCTGGCCACAAATCAAAATCACGCCCAACTCTTGCATTGAAATCGCCCAGGAGGATAATTTTATCCTCCTTTGGTATCTCTGATAAGATGGTGTCCAGCTGGGTATAAAATTTTTCCTTGATATCCTCATCTGCATCTAGTGTTGGTGCGTAAGCACTTAGGATAGTTGCCTGTTGGTTTTTGGCGAGTTTTATTCGCAGAGTTGAGAGTCGTTCGTTAATCCCAGTAGGAACTTCTGACAAGAGCTTCACAATGTCGTTTTTGATAGCAAAGCCTACCCCATGTATTCGTCGTTCTTGTTCAGGCAGTCCTTTCCAAAAGAAGGTATAACCTCCTTTTTCTTCCTTCAACTGTCCTTCTCCTGCTCTTCGAGTTTCTTGGAGTGCTGCTATATCGATATTAAAACGTCTCAGCTCCCTTGCAATAATGGCAGTCCTACGTTCAGGTCGTTCACTATCCATATTGTCTTGCAGTGTCCGTATATTCCATGTTCCAAAATTCATGTGTTTTTTACGACCGCTAGATGGTGACCCCACTGGTCGCGGTAATCCAGTCAGGGAGAAAATGAGGCAGACTATGTTTAGGGCACCTTTTCTAGCCCCCTCCCCATATGGGGTGAGCAGAGTGGATCCTAAATAGGGCTGCTCAGTCGTGGATACAGCTGCCGAACTACTCAACTGCCTCGATCCTTGAGTCAGGGCGACTGAATCCGTATCCACCGCCCATGTGCTGGTCCATGACTAGGAGCTTCCGGATTTCACAGTCCTGCCCCCATTGCCATTCGTCAGTCGCCATGGGACTTTTGGTTGTTTTGGGTTTGGTGTGGTTGGAAGACGCCTGTGCGTGAATTTGTTTTATGTTTGGAGATCGGTGCACAACGATCAGCACACAACCTTCACAGAAAAAGGCTCTAATCCAATGGCATGGATACCATGACGATTGGTGACCTTTTGTCTGCTGCAGCCTTCATCCGCCTTCGCAGCCGTTGTAACAATACACCTTGTTATCTTCCGCCTGTTCTGCCGTTGAGGACTTTCTTGGATCGTTCTTTGTCTGGTTCCTCCCCCTGGACCTTACCGCCATGGGTGACCCTGCCAGGAGTACATGACTCCCGACGGCTTCGCTCACAGGGTTCATTGGGAACACACAAGCCCACTCACCACAACAAGGTGACGATCCAGCGAGTGAGACACAATAACAATATGCAAGAGAAGGATTTAACTTATGTAAAATTATAATGAATGTTCTCTGTATTAAATAAGCTGTGAAGGCAATATGTATCTGGTATTTGCCTATCAGAAACCAAGGGTGCAATGTGTTCCTCATAACCATAAAAAGGATTCTCATGCTTCATTAATTTATCATTTGCATTAGGCTTTCTTTCTCCTGGTGCCTATGGAAAACATTGCATAACCCACCCAAAAACGGGTGGAAAAGGATCTTTATTCAAGAGATAAAATGTGATGTGTTTTCTATGGCTGTAAGCTTTATTTCTTAATCTTCAAAGTAGAATGCTTAGGTCCTTTTAATCTATCAAATAAAATAGTAAGTGGATGTAATCAAACAGGTTTTATTGCTCTTTTCTCTCTATAGCTGAAAGTCTTCAATAGATTGTGGTGTGGTGGGGGAGGGGAAGGAGTTTTGCAAGCTGAAATGGAAAAAGCATTTTATAGCAATCTCCAAGTTAGAGAAGTAATTCAATAAATTAAAATTTATTAAGAGTTTTTGCTTTTGTTTTTCAAATTATTGTAGTAATTGCAGATACAAAGTATCTGGAAAGTAATTGCATATAACAAAGGTGCAGATACGGATAACATTTAGGGGTTGTGTATTTCCAGAAGATACACTCTCAGAAACATAGAAACTATCCCCAGAATGTTAAGTTCAACCCAATTTGGGTAAATAATGCAACATTCCAAGAGAAAACAGAATGTTCTGTAGATGAACCCCTCCATTTTGTATCTCTCAATTTTTCCTTGTTTATTGCAGGGAATCAAGATAAGAAGAAAAACACTGAATTCTTGGGGGAGTTATTTGCTTGTTTGTTTACTAAGAGACAGACTATTCTCAATTGTGAATTAATTATTTGTGCAATAGAGTTTGAAGTCTGTTTAATTTCTAAAAAGTGAATTATAAGGCATGTTGGGGGAAGAAATTATGCAGTTGTCCTGTAAGTCCTTGTTTTTCATGCTGGAATATGTGTGCATGTGTATATATATATGTGTGTGAGAGAGAGAGAGTGTGTGTGTGTGTGAGGGAGAATAAAGCAGGCTGAATGTGTTCAGTAAAAATCTAACAGCAGGGAACCTAGAAAGAGGTGTCTGAGATCATTCCTTTTAAGAGAATAATAGGTTTCTGGGCCAGAAAGTCAATTTCTAGCAAATAATTTTTGTTCTTCATGTGAGTCTGAATAGTAGCAGACTGCTCTCTGTTCAGGATGCTGTAACACTTCTTCTGTTTGGGTCCAAAAAAATCTCATAATATTTGCATGCCATAGATAGCAATAAACCTTCATAAATTTCCATACACGTCATGTTTCAGGATTTAGCTTTACATTTTCTATTTTTAGTTTAGTTCGTCTATTTAGTAATAGTGCAATTTCTTGAAGGGGGACGTCACTTCTAAGCTGCCTTGCAAAACAACACAGCAGTAGCGTCTGCAAGGGGAGTCAAAAAAAGCCAAGATGGCAGTTGCAATGCAAGGAAAACCCTGCCCCTTTTGGGCACATCTCAGCATTACATGCATGTAGAAAAGGGGGAGCTTTGGTTGCACTGGTGCCATCCTCATCCCATAAACAGTGCTGCCACACAACTTTCCAAGGCTTAAGAGAAGTGGGCCTGTTGCTCAGCTTCCCAGCCACTCCAGCACCTTGCATCATTAGTAAAAACCAGAGGAGATTTCTGATATGTGCAGCATCTGCACAGGAGCCTCTCCCAACTTTATGTATGGAGATATGTCGAAGAAGGTTCTCAGTCATCCAGGTGGAATTGTCTGTAGCTTGAGTCATGTCAAGTGGATTTCTATTTTCTCAGTGGAAACGTTTCGCTCCTTATCCAAGAAGCTTCTTCAGTCTGTGCAAAGTTTGTTAAGGGAATCCTTAAATATGTTTCTAGGGTGGCTGTGTGACCTTGAACCTGGGGTTAGGTCATGGTTATTTGAGATGTTTATTTCTAAGTCCCTTGTATGGAGTCTATGTATGGAGCTGACTGCCAGACATAGTTAGAAGACTTTTTTGCTACCTTTCTCTACAGCTTGAAAACTGGAGGCAGAGAATCTACTTGCAGCCCTCTTGAGTGGCACAAAAGCAAAGGGTTTCATCAAGGCAAATCAGATTGCTTTTTTGCTCTGACAAAGAGAATCAGGAGGGGAATCTAAGTCACCTTGCACCAGCCTAATCATAAAGAGCAGTCTAGGCCCTGTTCCTATTCTTCTCATGTGGGCACCTAGCAAAGGTCTTCTTCTCAAGCTACTCTGGCTTTGTGCTGTCCTCTGTCCACAAAAATAGCAATGAGATGAAGTCCTGCAGGCAGTCACCCAGAGCCAAGCAGAGGGGAAGACAGAAAAAAAAAATCCACTTGCTCAGATGATGACTTTAAAGGCATCTATCACCTTGTTGTTGTATTTGGAATCTATGATTCGAGGAGGTGTCCCTACTGTAAGCTTGTTCTTACCCTGCCTTTTCTCTGAATGGGACAGTGACCTAATTAGACAATATAGGTGGCTGGAAGGAGTGGCAGAGAGATCATATTTTACACTTCCATCAGAGGATCACCAAGAGAAAAAGCTATTCAGTTACATGATTTAAAGAATTGTACTGCAGTGCTCAAGTGCTCTTAGCTTCCTAGCTAGGAAAGAAGATGAGGACAAAACCAAAATCTTATGAGCCATTTTTTCCTTTGCCCTATCAGTCCCAACAGACATTGGCTAATTCTGCTCAGAAGCAGGTCCCACTAAAATTAATGGGACTTAATCCCAAATAAATGTGTATTGCCTGGTACCTAAAATTATGTTATTGCTTTGTTCTTCTGCCTACTCACAGGAGTGAGTAGTAGTGTACCATCATCGCTATAATCTATCAGTGGGATAAATTATCTTCCTCTACCCTAATTGACCATAGCCCATGGATTGGCTATGCTTGGTATTTTTCTTGTCTGCCTGGCTTCCAATTGTGCTAATGGTATTTCTATATCAGTCAGAATTGAATGTCAGAACTGAATTACGTATAACCTCTGCTTTCCATTCTATCCATTCTTTGCTATTAAATTTATCCTTCCATTCCGTGTATATGAGTTATGATGTCTCTGTCGTAGCATATAATGTCACATAGGTTGGCTCCAACAATCCTTTTAAAACTTCTCACTTGCTTATGTTCATTTAGTTCACTGTTCTAAACCTAGTTCTGTAGCTATTGACATTTTTACTCTTGCCAGTGGGGTTTCAATAACTGTCTGAAATGTAATTTTGACATAGGCATTGCACTGCCATGAGTTTCCTTCTTCCCCAGTGCAGACAGATTTTCATTGCTTGTGAAAGTTCCCATGTCCAATCCCTATTACTCCAAGTTAGACTTTGAAAAGTTTTAAGGAAAAAAAGTTTTGTTTTACCCCAAACGTGGAAAGCAAATGTCTTAAGTTCTCCTTGTCTGATACATTTATTTTCCTCTGAAACAATCCCCAAGTCCTCCCAAAATTGGAAAAAAACTCCCCCAAATCAGCCCTGCCACTCAGTGGCAGGACTTGTTATCTCCCCTACTGTCCTCAAGAGCTACATAAAACAAAACGAAATAAAACAAAACATGCATCCCCTGGCAAAAAAAAATATTAATAATCTCTGGGCTAGATGGACAAGTCTTTCCAGGTATAAAGAAAATATGCCTGCACTTCCCCAATGCTTCTTGAGCCTTTTCCATTTTCATACCAATGTTTGGAGAGAAGTTAAAAGAATAAAGGTTTGAGAATTACATGTATCAGAGTTATCCAGCCTGAGGTTTCAAGGCTGCACATCTGATTCTCAGGAGTCTTGCGTGTAGATCCAGAGATTTCCAAAAGTTTTGAGGGCATTTCACCACTGCCTCAGCAAACATTTTCCTTTTTTTGCCTTATTGCTATTTGCCAATAAATCCAAATACATAGGTTAGATTTAGATTGAGTTGAAATGAATGGAATTTGAATTAACTGGTGCATCAATTTTAATGAGACATTGTTGCAACTATATCTAGATCAAATTTATATAAGATTGTATTGATATTTTTGGATAATGTATTAACAATTTATAAGCAATGCAGATGCTCAGTAGGGTTTCAGAAGTCATTTTTAATAATTGAGCAATTGTACATAAAATTGCTATAAACTGACAGAATGAAGTGTACAGTATGATATCCCGCTAAATATGAAAGGTGCTTTCCTAATCACAAAGAACGCAGGAATTATAGATGGGGTAATAGGAAAAAAAATGAGAAAGGGACATCTGTTTCCTGCAATAGCATTCTGCTACTAAGATATTAGTAGGTCAGCCCTTGATGACAGTTCCCAGAATCTCCCAGTCTCACTTGGAAGGCACTTATCCAACATCCAGCCATAAAGTTCCTAGAAAGGAAAATCAGGCAGAGACACTAGGATGTGTCTATGGCTTCTCTATATTTTGTCAAATCACAGGCTCTTCAAGCCAATTGCTCATATTCTCTAATTTGCTCAATTTCATTTATTTAATTTTTATTGCTTTTAATCAACGTACATTATTTCAGAAGCTTTTAGATCAAGGCATTTTAAAAAGCAAATTTCAATAATTTCAAAAAGAATAACTCAAAAACCAAACTGTTGCATTAAAAGAATCCTGGTTGATTCAATGGAAAACCATTTGTTGTTTATTCGTTCAGTCGTTTCCGACTCTTCGTGACTTCATGGACCAGTCCACGCCAGAGCTTTCTGTCGGCCGTCACCATCCCCAGCGTAAAACCATTAGTTACTGAGTTTTAAAAGTATATTCAACAGAGAGAATTCAAAGCATACTGTAGGTGTTTGCAGAATTTCACTGGTTTTGTCATTCTGATCAAAGCAGTGTTGTGGCATCATGCTGTAAGCTCTGCCTCTTTTGGACATGTGTGTGACATGATGTACATAGAAAAGGGACATTTGAGTGGCTTTCATCAGTCTGACTTACCTTGTCCCCCTCCTATGGATGCTGCTGATCCAAAGAAACTTTAAAATCTGATGGTGAATTAAAGGTCTTTATCTGATGCCACAAAGACTATTGAGAAAATACCAGACAAACTCCTTAACTCTAGGAAAGGTATTTTTTATCAAAAAAATTATAATCTACTGCTCTCATCTTACTTGGCAGTGTTACATGATATAGGACCTCCAAAGAGAAACATATAAGCCATGACATTACATGGAAGTCTTTCCAAGCTTTAGTTGGAGATCCTCTATTGGGAATTCAGTTTGGTGGACTTTGGGGATGTGGAGTACTTGCTTTATTGCTGAGCTATGGCCCTTTTATCCAACACAGACTTACTCCTGTCCTCATATATGCATACTTGTTAGCTGATATTAATAAGCTCTTTTTGGATTCCATAGAACAGTCCTTCCTTCCTCACTCTCTCATTTTCTTTTTGCAAAGTATGGTTTAAGAGAAATTATGAGTAGGGGAGCTATAGCCTCTCTGAGGATTCTCATCATACCTTCAATGTTTTATGCATGTTAATCAATTGAAGACTTACTCAGAGTTACATTCACTTCCGGTTTTGATCAAGTATTTGTAGAAATATATGATTCATAAGGAAAATAAAAGTAAGCTCCTCTGAATTCGATAGAACATCTGCTGTATTTCGTATATTTGGTTCTTTATATATATTGTATTAAGCCACTTTGATGAAAAAGGATGGTGAATTTTTTAAAATAATAATAATAAATTAATAAAAATAATGGGCTTGACCCATACTTATACATACACACGAAATTAAGGGGATTTAAATTTAGTAATTTTTGTCGGAATGTGTCTATTCTGGGCCTCAGCAGCTCTTGCATTTCAGCCAATATAGACTCCCAAAGTGGTTTGCAATTAAAATCTGCAAAAAAGATACATTAGGATGTAATAAAGAAATGTATGTCAGCTTCTTTCTCTTCCCCGGAATTTATGTAACAATCTGGCTTCCAGGTCTTTCTTTCCAGACGAGGTATTGCAGACCAGATATTTATATCTGGAGGACTGCTTTCAAGTCATGGTTGGTAGTATTGGGCTATCAATACTAACACACTGATAAGACAGCTTTCTATTGCTTTTTGTATATTAATTAAATGCACAGAGGAAGATAGATAAATCCTCATTTGTTGGGAAATATTTGTCATATTTTACAGTTCAGTTTTACTGTAATTCCAACTGTGCATGCAGAAATTGTTAAATATTTTGAGTTGTAGCACTTTGCAATATAATTTTACGTTTTGATTTGTTTTATCAATCTATTATTTTATTAATCCTCATAAAAACTGCAATAGCTTCAATAAAAATAATAGAAAAAGAGGTTCTGGAAAGTATTTTGTATTTGCAGTTGACATAGGTTTTCACAAGAACCAATAACATTTAAACATTGTAAAATTGTAAAAACAAAATTAATATAAACAAAAGGGAGGTGGCTGCTGCTGCATCTTGTGATAATAATAGTAAATTATTTCCTTTTTTTAATATACTTTTTATTAAGAATTTTAATTACAATAGTAAAAACTAATAGAAGCTAAACTTAGAGAAAGAGAAAAGAATGGGGGGCAGGGTTTGTGGGCGGGAGCCTTGAAAACAATTTTGGGTGGCAAAATGTAGCTGCAGCTCCCCACCCTACCCCACCCCACCCGCCACCAGCATTGTATAAACTCCGAGTTAATTGCTCGGAGACAAGTCCGCTTCCCTGATCTTCTCCTCTGCCTGTCCTTCGCTCCCTTACAGCGCCTTGGAGACAAAGCCTCCCACAATCTGCCCCTTTCCTGATTGCAACCAGGGATCTTCTTCCCCGCCCCCTCAGCCAGCTCCTCTGTGCCTTCGGAATCTTTGCGGGGGGGGGGGATCCACAGATGCCACCCAGGTTTGCGTTCTGCTCTCGACCAGCCCGCTTTTGTGTTTGAGTCTCTGCCCGGGGGTAGCTGAGATCGGGAAAACTCCAGTACCTGAAACAGGGGCGAGGCGAGGTGCAGCCCCAGGAACGGGGAGGATCCGGTCGGGGAAGTAGCTCCTTTCTCTCTCTCCACCATTCTCCCTCTCCATGCAAGCGAGGGGGGGCGGAGGGAAGGAGAAGGGGAGGCTGCTCGCGAGCCGCAGTTTCCGACCCTTGGCCTAGGCTACTTAGTCTGAAGTCAGACACATACATGTTTAAAGTGGATTTGGACAACTTTACATTTGGATGAATGGCCATAGGTCACTTCCTTGACCAGCTGGAGAGTGCTACATGTAACATTATAGGAATTGGGGGCGGAGAGACTTTTGTTGTTCTTGGGGGACAGGTTAAGGATGGGAATATCTCTGGAAGATAAGCTGCTCCTATGTCCATCATTACATCTCCCCTCTGAAATGCCCCAAATTATGTGGTGGAAGGCTATTTTAGTGCATCAGCATCTGAAGAGTTCCATTTCATTTATTTTCTTTGATTTTTTTTCTCTTGTCTTAAAGATATCTATCCAAATTATATTTAACAAATGGAGTTACATATTCCAGGCATCAGAAATGTATGCTACTTCAAGGAGAGTTACATAAGTGACAAATTATGATAAGATAATAGAACATCCAGGGACAAATTACTTATCAGTTCCACAGTTTTGAAAGGTTTGAAAGGAGCTGAAGCTAGAGGGCACTCCTTTTCTGTGGTAGCACCAATGCTTTGGAACAGCCTACTGACTGAAAGCTGGACTTCTCTTTGCTGTCTTTTCAGGAAATGTTAAAAACTGAATTAATTTGGATGCCTTTTCTTAAGTTATGCTTGATGCTATCTTGTTGTGTGTGTGTGTTTTCTCCCCTTGTTGGGTCAGCCCTTGAGCTGTTCTGTGTGCTGGTGAGAAGGCTTCTATTTTTTGGTTTAGATGGGATTGTGGGGGCTTTGTCTGGGGGCAGGGAGGGTCAGTTTGGGTCAGATAGGATTAGGCAAAGAGAGGAGCTGGGTTTGACCCTGGTCATGACTAAAAGACAGGGAGGAAAGGGTGCAGCCTCCATTTTATTTGCTACATTTATTTTCTGCACCACACAGTAGGTAACCAGATTTTCTGTTACAGTCCAGTACAAAGCAATAAGCAGGGGAAATGGACAATACCATTCCCATCTTCCCACCCCCAACTGCAATTATGGAAAGCTCTAGGGGCCAGAGAAGAAAAAGCTGGTGGCTGCATTCAGTTCATGGGCTAAGGAATGCCCTCAATCCAGAGTCTTCAACCAATTTTAATATAACTTTCCATGCTTTGCGGGGGGGGGGGGCATATTTTATTTAAGTAAATTCATTTATGATATCTTGAATAATGCTTATAATAACATAGGGATTAAAAAGCCATTAAAATCTCCAATAAGAATATTCATGAGGATGATAACATAGAAATGGTATATTTGCTTCTACATTCTGATGACACAGAGAGGACTGGAGGCCTCTATGAAAATCATAATTCTAATTAGTCATGAGTGCAATCAGCCATGAAGCCTCCTGGGATTTGTGAGAAGATAATAGCAGCAAATTCTGTCTCTTCCAGTAAAAAAAAAGTGTTTTGCAAATGACATAAATCTGACTATGTGGGTAAATACCTGAATAGGATGTTAAATATGCTAATTCATTTCTCTTTTATCAGCATTTCTAAGTTCTGACAATAGTGTATAAATTAAATGACAGGAAGCAGAAATGTTGCAGATTGGATTAGCTATTCTGCTCATAGACCGTAGGGGGAAAATATTGCTCTGTCACTGATGGTTTGGTTTTGATGTTTATTTTAAGGATTTTTTTCCCATACTACTTCACAGTTCATGCTCCCATATTCAGGGTTCACTCAGAGTAAGATTTCAAGAAATATAATAGAATATAGTTCCTTGAGATAAGCTAAAATTCATTTTGGCTGGGCTTTTGTTTTAATACAGCATAGTTCTCACCGTATATCACTCCAGACACTGAATGAGGAATTGCCAAGCTGACCGTATGATAAGATTCATGGTTGTAGGTCCTGAAGGTGTGAAGCAGCAAATCCTACTTCTTTGTACAGTATGCCAGTTTTGACTCCTGAGTGTGAGGTACAGGACCGTCTCTCAGTTAATTTTTTTGTTTTCAGAACAGATTTCCTATTTTGCAAATGTTTGTACTGGCTTTTAAATTAAAAATCTATAGAAAAACGCTTAAGGTCAGACTGGGGCAAGACAGGGGTTTCACTTGCTAAAACGTTAAGAGTGGTTGTTTTATCATACAATAATACATGCGCATTGCAGGAAGCATCAGAGAAGCCAGTCATCACCAGTGTAACTGGGGAGGATGGGGGAGAGGGAGAGACAGAATGAGAGAAAAAGATACTAAAAGAACCCCCTCAGTCTTCTCAAAATGTTTAGAGAATAAATGCCTCCTGATCACCATGGATTTCTTTCTGGGAAGGACAAATACGAGATCGTCTTCATTTCAGGCAGCATTAATTCTGTCATGGATCCACTGCCAGCGAAGGATCTGCATTCTTTTTAGTCCTGACTGGAAAACGGTCCTGAACTTGCTACCAACCATATGCATAAAATGTCGGTTTTTACCTCCTCTCCTCTCCTCAATGCATTTACAATTTACTATCCAAGCCCAAGCCCAGACTGTCACGAGGGCCAGAAAATAATGAAACTACTTCATTTTATTTCTACACATGTAGTAAAAATAATCATTCCAGTGCTCTGTCATTATTAGGCTTTGCATTCCGCAACCTCACTTCTCTGGCTGCCAGGCTGAAAATGCACAGAGTTCCAGAATTCTCCCAGAACTGCTGAGTTAATATACATGGGGTGAGAGCACAGTATATGGGAGGAAGAGGGAGTACAATACAAATGTTTATGACTCTCCTCAGAACAGTGCTTGGGTTCTGTTTACCACAGAGCTCTACCCTAGTTTTAAAAAGTCACTTTTTTAAAATTAATACACATACTCTTAAGATTCTCAAACCCAAATTTCCAGTTGTCCTTTTATATTATATTTTCTTCCGATTGTTATTTCAAGGACATTTTTTTGGTTCAGGACAAATACAGTTCACAGAATAAAGCTTCCTTGATAAATAGGCATTTTTTAATATTTGGATGAATGTGTGTATGTATATAAAATTTGCATCTGTGTAGTTCATGCTTAAACCATCTCCTCTTTCAACATCTTGGTTTTGAACCACGTTTCCTTTCCTTTTCTTTTTGTTCTTTGAGCATGAATAAAAGACTGCCCAGTTTCTTAATCTGCACATAAAACAGTTCTGATTTAAAGAAGCCATAAGCTGCTAAAAGTAATAGGGCCAGTAAGACTCACCTGTAATACATTTTGCAAAATATTTATTTTATAATATGGTGTTTAGTTCTAATATTGTTAAGTCAAAAGAGCAAAATGTCCTGTTTTAGTTGCAATACAAGGGTATATGTTTGATGAGGATAAATAGCTACTTACTCTTCCACTCTTTTGGAAAAATAGCTAGGGACCAAACAACATACAGTACAGTGTTTATCAGACATTTTGTTTCACTCCTAAATTGTCTGTGTTTGCAGTGTGATCTGGATCAGGGCCTCAGCTTGAAAAAAGGAAACCTTTAGCCCTAATTTTGTTCATGCAGCAGTGCAACTAGTCTGGACCTCCAATACTGAAGTTCAAAGGCGTCAGTACTCTTCCTGTCCTGCTTCTTTAAAGTCCATCTTTCACTTCCATAGAGTGTCACAAGGAATACCGTGGCTTGCATGATTCTGATCTTTGTAGGTATAGGCACATCACAGCATTTGACTATCTTTTCCAAGGCCTTCATGGCTGCTCTACTATGTGTGTGTCTGTGTGTGTGTGTGTGTGTAGCCGCTGCGGAGGTCAAAGTCTGCAAGATGGCAGGCATGACTTTGTGATGCAAGTTCTGCCTCTTCTGGACATGAGAAAATGTCACACATCCATACAAAAAGGATGGGGCTTTAATTGCTACCCTGCTTGCAGATTTTGATCCCATTCTCAGTGAGGTGGATCTGCTTAAGTGCTTCTGTAATTTGAGAAGAGGTCGTAATATATTTGAGAATTTACACCTTAAAATTAGTATAATGTCCCAAAATGAGTGGAAAGAAAAACAAACAAACAAACAAACAAACAAACAAACAAGGCATCCATATTGTTTAATGCACATTGTTCCACCAACTATTGTTTCTATGCAACGGCTATTGTCTCTATACTTCCCTTTCTTCCTTCCCTCCGATGGCTGATTTACCCACAACACTGTTTAATCCCATTGCCTATTGCAGCCCACATGATTTTATTTGTAAATCCTATGTATTGTCTCTTAAGGGGAAGTATCAGAACACCACCAACAAATTCACATGGGCTTCCACATAAACAACACTGGGCATTTGAGATTAAGGGCACTGAGGGTAAGCAAAATAGCAATCCCTTTTCAATGTATGTAAAAATAAATTTTATGAGACTCATGAAAAGGAGGTAGAGAAAAGTTTACCAAGCTGTATAAATTTGTTAGGACTCTGGTTAACATTAGCATAATTCAGAAGCAAAGATATGCTTATCCAATGGATGTTCTAAAAAAAACCCCACATCTATTGAAGTGGAGTTCAGTGCTCTAAACTTTAGATATTATCAATCACTAACAATGTAACTTGACTTGCATGCTGGCTTCATACAATATGCTAACTTTCAAAAGGTATTCCTTTTTAAGCATACTGTCCAAAGTGTTACTGCAGAGCACAAGTATGTCATAAACTGACTCTTGCTCTGCTTCAGTGATGCTGTGTTCAGTACTCAGGTTCTAGAGTCTTATTTTGTTTACTTAAGATAAACCATTAATAGCTCTTTATGTAGCACAGAGCTTTCCAAACTGTGTGTTGGGACACGTTAGTGTGTCGGCTGCAGTGTCTGGGTGTGTCGCGGCTGCTGCTGCCTCCGAGCCCTGCCAGGATTCCACGCAGGTCCTAGTGCCCGCCTTGTGCCTTGCTGCCTCCAAACCTGCTGTGATTCCACGCAGGTCCTAGTACCTGCCTTGTGCCTTGCTGCCTCCAAACCTGCCCTGCCAGGATTGCGCGCAGGTCCTAGTGCCTGCCTTGTGCCCTGCTGTAAGAGCGTGTCACAAAAGGATGCCCTATTGTAAGAGTGTGTCGTGAAATGATGCCCTGCTGTAAGAGTGTGTCGCGAAATGATGCATGTCTAAAAAGTGTGTCACCAACATGAAAAGTTTGGAAAGCTCTGATGTAGCAGAAAAAAGGGCAGAGGAAGTCTGCCAGTCTGGTCAAGTTGAAATGTTAGTGCCAGGAATTATGCCTCTTTAGATGAACTCATGTCTATTGCTTTAACAACTTCAAATGAGCTTGTACCAAGATCATGCTCCGTAGCAACAACTTTGTATTTAAAATGTTATCCTTTATGTGGTGATCAAACACACTGCAGTATATTGTATGACCAAAACATATCAAAATTAGAAAATAATTACAACTACTTTCATAATTTTCCTTCTGATTTCTTTTTAATTTGATTTTTTAATCACAAAACATACAATTTTAATTACTTCCCCTCCAAAAATCCTTCATTTATACAATGCTCTAATTTTATTGCTGTAATCAATACAAAAGGCAAGCATTAGAAACTTTTAAAAATCATGACAATTTTTAATGTCTTCAAAGTCAATTTTATTGACTTCCATTTTCCCTTACATATTTGATCATTATTTCTTTGGAGTTCCCCACATGTGGATCCTTTAATTAGATTGCATGCATTTAAAGATAGCATTTGACTAACCTACATGTGATTAGCAAGTTTGCAGAGGTTATAAACACAATTGTTCTCCTGATTATAAGAACAATGCCTTTTTCTTAAATTAGCTTTCCTTCACTTTATATCCTGTAAATGTGTTAGGCTACGCCTTCCAGAATTTCTAGCAGCCATGGAATATCACAGAATATATTCAGAGTTCTCCAGCCAAAACTTCCTTCCATGCATTGCAAGTGAATTTAGGAATGTAGGCGATTAATATGAAACACTTGGCTGACCTTGACTGAGCTTAAAATGTTAAGCAGGGTCAGACCTGATTAGCACTTGGTTGGGAGAACTGTAAGGCTAGACTATGAAGTCTAAAAATCATTTTAAAAGAAGACAAAGGCAAATCACTTCCATATTATTGCTAAGAAAACTACACAGACATGTCCATGCCCTTGGGAATTGAGTTCTGCTCAAAGGAATCATTACATTTTATATATGCCTGCCCCAAGAAGAGGGTTAGAGGGGGTGTGGTGGAGGTGTGGTGGCTCAGCGGGTAAGACGCCAGGCTTGTCGATCGGAAGGTCGCAAGTTCGGAGGTTCGAATCCCTAGCCCCGCGTGACGGAGTGAGCTCCCGCACTAGTCCCAGCTCTTGCCAACCTAGCAATTTGAAAGCATGCAAATGCAAGTAGATTAATAGGTACCACTTCGGTGGGAAGGTAACAGCGTTCCGCACATGTCATGCCGGCCACATGACCGTGGAAGCGTCTTCGGACAACGCTGGCTCTTAGGCTAAGAAATGGAGTTGAGCACCTGCCCCTAGAGTCGGACACGACTGCACAAATGTGTGTGGGGAACCTTTACCTTTAAGAAGAGGGTTGAATAGGGAAGCTTGTGGCCAGTAAGGCATCCAAGGCAGATGGAAAGAAAAATGTTGATGGGATCTCACTGCATCATGGCAATTGAGATCTCTGTCAATAAAAAAAATAAGAGGATACTTTTCACTGGGGTTGCAGCAAAGGATAGAATCAAGACAAGCCCTCCTCCATTTCCTGTGGTTCAACTGCTAATTAGATTTCCTTCCTGCTGGTATTTACAGCAGGAACAAACATATGCATGTTTGTTGTAGTCATTTAGTTGGTTCCCCCCAAAATCTTCAGTTTTGTACACCAGAGATGCCTATATTTCTGAGGCTGCTTACTACAGGTTTATTCAACCCTAATGCCCTCCAGTTGCATTAAGCTTCAACTGCCAGAATTGCCAGCCAGCCTGGCCAAAGGCTGGGGAAGTTAATGGAGTTGTAGTACAACAATGGGTTGGGGAAATGCTGGTTTATACATTGCACATAAATATGGCTTTCCAAAGAACTTCAAATGAAGTGAACAGTTCTCTGGAAAACTATTGAGAAAGAAGATGAAGAAAAAACAGCAGGCTATAAAACCATAGCACTGAAATATGGGGCCAAAAAAGACAATTTGGGAGTGCCAGTTTCTGAAAACTAATGGATAGAAATCTGCTCTGAATGCAAAACAGGAATGGAGGATTTGAAGAAGAAAAAAAAGAGGTTTCAGAAATAGCTGGGCATGCAGCCTTCCCCAACCCATTGTTGGACTACAACTAGGGGCCACATCAAATGGTTAAAAGGAAGGATAAATGAGAAAATGCCCTCAGACATTTCTTTGGAAGATTTGTTAGAGCCCCAACTGGCTGCTCCAAAAGTGCAAAGCAAAACAAATAACTTGCTAGAACCCTCTGCACAAAGGTCACTGCTGTACTGGAGGAAAATTTCAGTTGTGGAAATTCATAGGCAGTACTTTTTATTGATAAAGGAAGTGAAAAGTTTGTACATACTTAGGGACCGCCAGTGAAGCTTCTGATACAGTACAGTTCCATAATAACTTTTCTACTAGGGATTTCAAAGATAGTAGCAATGTCTTTTTTCATGCTTCATGGAAATACGATTGTGACTTGTGCAGTCATTTCTTCTCAAATCTGTTCGCAAGTTCAGCAGCCAATGTAGCTCATGCTAATAACAGAAGCCAAGGTTGCCATTCAGAATATTGCAACAGAAGTGGGCAGTGAAGACCAAAGAAGGAAAGAGTGGAAAGGAGGGAACTAAACTAGATTTGCAAAGAAAACAGTAGGTAGATATAATCAGCCAGGAGACAAGGTAGGAGTAGAAACTGAGAAAGTAGAAGTGGGACAGATGAACTGGGAAGGGTGAAAAAGCAATATCCATTTGACTTTTCTTTTTAACCTTAAAATACTATGATCTACCAAAATGAACTCCATACCATGGATGGCAACAATGAATGGGGTCTGCTAGGTGTTAGAGCAATGTTGGATTTCATTAAATTGCAGGATAAAGGAAGTAATCTAGAAAACATCTCAGATGGATGCATAGTAAAAGTGCACAGGGTTCAAGATGGGCCTTATTGTTGGGAAAAATGAAGCAGCTCCTCTGGGCAGTGAACTGGGATAGGGGGGAATGGAATCTACCCACTGCCTTTTTGATTAACCCCCCAGAACAGCTGCTTCAGTTGTCGCAAGTCATGACACCCTCCGGAATGGTTTGCTCTTCTATCGGCAGCACAATACATTATAGGTGCCCACAGTGGCAGCATATACAGATACCTGCTGTTGGCACTTCTCATTGTCACAGTTTGCAGCTTCTTGTGGCTAAGTGATGTGACAGCTGCAACATGATGCCCAGAAGGCCCACACAGTGGAAGGCAGTAGCAGGGCTATGAGGAGAAGCAGAGATCCTCTTCAGACTCAAGCTGCGGCTCCTTTTGAACCACTCCTGATATGAGATAGTCATATAAATTATATAGAAAACATATAACTTGTGGAAAAATGCATTCTTAATCCATATAGTAGGAATTGCAGATTTTTTAAAAAATCTGTAAATTCATGGAACATACTAGAATATCAATATAAGCTACATTGACATGGGCTAGCTCTCCACTGATCTGCATCTATAAAATCAATATTTCTACCTCTTGTGTTTCTGGACTTATACATAGGATTTGTGGAGCTACCGTACACATGAACTCTTGTCTCCAGAACTTCACTTAATAAAGTGTGGGATTTTTAAAGTAATAAACACCTTATGGGAGCAATTTAAATTGCTGGATTTAATTCTCTCCCCACTGTGTCTATACTCTGTTCTCTTCAACCAAACACCACTTAAATTTGATGCATGTGGCAAATCTCCAATGCCCAAAGCATTTTTGCTTCATAAACCTGCTCCTCCCACTTAGCTGGATGCATCTTTGGATTTCTCATATGCTCTTTCTACTTGCTCCCTAGGTTCCATCTAAGTAGAGACAACTTCCTCTCTCACAACAATTTGCCAAGATTTTAAGAATCAATGTAATATCTGGCCTTAGGGCTGTAATAAACGTGTTGTTGTTAATCAGTGTAATCAATTTAAGGGAAATGTATTGAAAATATTGTTAACATTATGCCACATTTTAGGAGACAGTGCAATCTTTGTTGTTACGACTAAACAGTTGCAGTATTCTTATTGTTCCCAGCATAATCCTTGTTGCTTGAGTGAAGCCCAAGCTTTTGGAAAGACTCTCACCATGCCTTTATTTCAGTCAGCATTTCCATATGCCCAGAATGGAAGTTTAATAATGATAAGTAACAAATAATTTGTTAAGCTATAAACACAACCCCTAGGTAGTGCAGCCCGTGAGAAATGCTATAATTACCGTATCCAAGGGACAACCCAGTTTCTTTGAAAAGTTCCATTAATAGCAGAAAAATACGTAAATTAATGCATCCTGTAGTGTTTCATAGGTAGGTACAGTAGTCACATTTTAATTTTTAGGATATAATAGGACTGGAGCTCTTAAAAATTATCTTTACTTTTGCATTGTCTATTCAAGATTCTCTGTTAGTGCAGATATGCTAGAATTCATACTAAGAAGTCATTCAAATGATCGTTGCTGGCATCTTTAAGACTATTGTTTCAGCACTGGCCTTCTGATCTGTATTATATTAGTTTTAATTGGGTAAATTCCTGACTTGTGTGGGATAACCATTAAGATGCATTCTCGTTTTCTAGATCAGATAGCAATGGCTTTTTGCTAAAGCCTCCAGTTTCACAAAAAGGATGAGTCGTGTTCAAATAGAGGAACTACTTTTTCAAAGAAAATAAAATGGGAAGTAAATGATCAAAAGAATGCTGGCTAAGAGTTGAAACATTCACTTTTTGTGAAGATAGACTTAGGTTGCATAGATCACATAAAAGTAACAACTTGGTACATTGGACCTATCTTAAATCGAAGCAACTCAAATTTGAAAGGAAGTGATACCATAGCAAGTTTCTTGTTTCCAAAATTAGAATTTATTTTTGATGTATTTGTATTTTTAGACAAAAGGCTCCCAATTTGTAAATGAGATAGTCAAAGTCTTTTCAATAGAATTTTGGCACCACAGATTGGGTTCAGCTGAAATCCATCAGCATGCTTTAGGATTGTTTAATATGCAGTTATTTCAATGAGATATCAGTGTATCTAATATTCCTTGGACTACATCGGCTGATGGATGAAACAAGAGCCATTTATATTTATGTGCTTTTTTTCTTTTAAATAATCTATTTCTAAGGAATGAAATAATTTTTGGCTTCCAAGGCAAAGAAAACCTGTGGTATATAATGGTGTATATACAGTATAGAGATCTGCACTTCCTCACGCCTGGCAAGCTGCAAGGAAGAAATCACCCCCAAAAGAGACACAGGTTTGTGTCTTTGGTG
Source organism: Charina bottae (assembly GCA_023362775.1). Lineage (NCBI taxonomy): Eukaryota > Metazoa > Chordata > Lepidosauria > Squamata > Charinaidae > Charina > Charina bottae. The sequence continues at coordinate 43,971,751 of JALMGJ010000007.1, read as the reverse complement.
GAGCATTCCAATGGCCTTGTAACACAAAAAGATAGATTCAAAAGGGCCATCCCAGACCAAATTTCAGATCTCTTCCTACAATCTTAGGAGTGGATTCTGAGCTGCAATCAAAACCATCTAATGGAAATGCTCACAAATATTAAGTACAACAACATTAGTCTAAAAGACCACCAACTGAAACACAAAGCAAATGACAAAATAATGGCAATGAAATATACAAAGACACAGGGAAGACCACACCAGATTGGTGGAGTTGGCTTAATGTTGGCCAACCAATATGTGCAAAACATACAGTTACTACAAACAAAATCCCGATACCACCAACCGTCAAACTAAACATAAAAGGCAGAAACATCTGCTACTTCAGTTTATTAAAAAAACTGGAAAAATGTATCACAGTAGTTGTATTGGTATGTGGGAATGACCTTGGGAATTCTCAGCCCACAAAGGAGGGAGGGATGGGAAATGTTTCAGAAGGGACCCTCCCTAGTTTTCTGGAGAGTAAAAGGAAAGGAGGGGAGAAATACTTTCAGTCTTGCAAGATTGATGTTAACCCTGAGAGGTAGTCAGGACAAGAAGCATAATCAGGAGTACTAGCTCTGTCTTTATGCTAAGGGTACATTAACAGAATCTTGCAAGAGTGAAAGTGGGCTGAGATATCTTTTACATGTGGGTTGTCCAGTCTGCGGCTCTCCCTCCTGTCTTCCAAGGTCATTCCCACATATCATTTCAGTAGTAGAACTCCGGAAAATAACTGAAAGAAGCTCTTGCATTAACCATAGAATTAGCTCTTAACCAAAGGAAGGAGCTCATATGAGAAAATGAGCATGACAGAACTGTACTTTGTGAACTGAACTGAAAGATAAGGTGATTCTTAAAAGAGGACTGAAAATTACTGAACACAACAGTTGTGAAAACAGCAGCGGTGTGGAGCAGCGTCATAAAATGTCAGAAAGAAATGCACTAGAAGAGAGGGCTTTTGAAGGCCCTCAAGAAGGATGACAATACAACCAAACTACCCAATGAGAAATTGAAGAATTCCAGAACTTCTACAGTGACCTCTTCACTTCAAAAATAAGCATCCCAAAACACCACCACTGAGATAAATATTCAATAGTACCAAAAATGAAACCAGAAGAAGTTCTCCATGCAATTCAACAGGCAAAACAGAAAAACATGTATCCCCATATAAGTCCTCAAAGCTGGTGGAGAAACACTAGTGAAACAACTGACCAAACTCTTTAATAACAGCCTAGAACAATGCAAAACCTCAAAGACAATAATAATATTTTTTAAAGGTGATCTAAACAACATCCAAATACATGAAGGTGTCTGACAAGTGGACACAATCTCTCCAAAGTTGTTCACAGCAGTTCTTGAAGAGATTTCCAGAGGAAATTATCAACTGAGGAGATAATTGATGGTGAGAAACTTAACCCAACCAATTTGCCAGTGATGTTGTGATCATCAACCACAGTGTCCAAGAATCCAAGCAGTATTTAAAAGACCTCAACATGGCAAGCAGAGCAGTTGGCCTGAAAACCAACAGAAAAAACACCCAACGCTTGTGAAACCAGTTCTGTCCATACCACAAAATGAAATTAAATGATAAGCCAAGAAAGTTAGAGATCAGCCAAGAGATCAAAGTCATACACACACTTGACCAAGAAAGACCATGCTGAAGAATAGCGGCATGGCTTAGCTTTAACCATATCAAACCAATCCTCCAACTGATGAAAAACACCAAAGCAAGAGCAAACACCTTCAACACCATAGTTATACCAGTGATGAAATGTGAAATGTAAGAAACCTACAGCTGTGGAATGTAAAACCTAAGAAAACCTAAGAAAATCAGAAGTGGGGAAGCTTGAAGTAGTACAGCATGTGATGGAAAGGGAAAGATCTCACTCAGAGACCAAATCCCAACCACAGAAATTCATTGCACAACCATCTTTAAAGATGTCATCAAAATGGCACAAAAACAAAACTATGAATGGGCAGGCAGAGACTTACCTGACATCTCAGCAGCACAACCTCCAGAGCTTCCTACAGTAAGTGCATCATCTGCCTTGCAAAACTTTAAGTAGGGTTCACTGTAGGAGTATAGCAGTCACTAACACAAGAGATAATTGGAAACATTTGGCTGTCCTATTCTACAGATGATACAAATGCTTCTGTTAAAGGCTGCTGTTGGGGAACATAGAATTTCATTTGGATAGTGTCGATGAAGGTTCTCAGTCATCCAGGTGGAACAGTCTGTGGCTTGAATCATGTCAACTGGATTTCTATTTTCTCAGTGGAAACGTTTCGCTCCTTATCCAAGGAGCTTCTTCTTGAGACTGAAGAAGCTCCTTGGATAAGGAGCGAAACGTTTCCACCGAGAAAATAGAAATCCAGTTGACATGATTCAAGCCACAGTCATTTGGATAGTCTGTAGCTTGAATCATGTCAACTGGATTTCTATTTTCTCAGTGGAAACGTTTCGCTCCTTATCCAAGGAGCTTCTTCAGTCTGAGCAAAGTTGGTAAGGGAATCCTAAATATGTTTCTAGGTAGCTGTGTGATCTTACACCTGGGGCTAGGTCATGGTTATATTGAGATGTTATTTTAAGTCCTTTTATCATCTAAAGGAGGATCGTTAAGATCACCATGCTGCTGTTGAGCTTGTGAAATGGTCTTAATCTTCCTAGGCACAGAAGACAATGCAGGGAGGAAGATGGGGGAGAGTTTGTGCCTGAGGCCCCCACCTCTATTCAAGGAAGGATTTTCCAAGTTGGCATAAATGGATTCCTTGACCCCTCTCTCAATCCATTTATGCCAACTTGGAAAATCCTTCCTTGAATAGAGGTGGGGGCCTCAGGCACAACCTCTCCCCCATCTTCCTCCCTGCATTGTCTTCTGTGCCTAGGAAGATTAAGACCATTTCACAAGCTCAACAGCAGCATGGTGATCTTAACGATCCTCCTTTAGATGATAAAAGGACTTAAAATAACATCTCAATATAATCATGACCCCAGGTGTAAGGTCACACAGCTACCTAGAAACATATTTAGGATTCCCTTACCAAGCTCAGACTGAAGAAGCTCCTTGGATAAGGAGCAAAACGTTTCCACTGAGAAAATAGAAATCCAGTTGACATGATTCAAGCTACAGACAATTCCACCTGGATGACTGAGAACCTTCATAGTCATTTGGATAGTGTTTCTCAGTGAGACGTGTTGCCCAGAAAATCACACCATGCTGGTGCAGCTTGTGAAGGCATCATTCCTAAGAAAAGTCATGGATTCTGCTGGGAATAGTACAGGCAAGGGAATAGTTACCAGTGTTCTTGGCCATGGACAACGTTGCTCTGCAAGACTTTTTTCCTTAAGAACGTTGAGATCCATTGTCCTGTTTGTGCAGTTTCCATAGTAAATACCATGAGAGTGGTCACCTTTGTATAATGTCTTTATAATTTTTATTAAAGAAGTTTTTCCACAAAGTAAAAACAATACAAATATTAAGTTAAAGATAAGAGAAATGGAGAAAGGTAATAGAAAAGTGAAAAAGAAATAAAGAAAAAGAGATAGGAAAGAAGGAAAAAAGAATAATAAAAAAGAATAATAAAGAAGTGGCTTCTGGTCTTCTTAACAGCAGCTATAAGTACGTTTATATTTTACCCTCTCTGTCTAAGGTTACATCAAAGTTTCCTTCTTTCGATAATCTACCCTTTCTAATTATCAACTCGATAAATCATCAGTTCATTTTTTTTCTTTTTTCAGCAAAAAGGCCATAAGGGGTTTCCAGTCACTAATAAATGTAGTAGTTGATCTGTCTCTAAGCAAACAAGTTAATTTTGCTGTCTCTGCTAGATCTGTCCTCTTCACCAAGCATTCCTCCGTTGTGGGTATTTCAGTATTAATCCCAACAAAAAAGTTCTGGTTTCAGTTGAATCTTAGTCTTTAAAATTCTTTGTATCAGTGTATGTATTTGAACCCAAAATTTTCTGGCTTTTTTACAAGTCCACGAAACATGATAAAATGACCCTTCATGTATGTCCACGTTTCCAACATAAATTTGAAGTACCTTTATACATTCTGGATAGTTTTTCTGGAGTCATATACCAATGGTACATCATTTTATAAGTTTTTTTTATAAAAATAGGTTATAACATAATGTGAATTTCAATGCTTTCAACCACATGTTTTCCCACTGTTCCAGCAATATGTTGTGTCCAAAATTCTTATCACATTTTATCATACACTCTTTCACTTGTTCATCATTTCAAATTTCAGCTAGAGTTTATACATTTTGGCAATTACATGTTCATCATTTGTACATAATTCAATTTCAAATTCTGTCTTCTGTTGCCCAATTCCAAATGCCCTGTTATCTACCTTAAACCTTTCTCCTAACTGTGCGTATGAATGGGCAGGCATGCAAGGCTATATGTGGGCAAAGTATGACATACTAGTTGTCCTAAAACTTTTTTTTTTAATCCGTTCAATCGTGTCCGATTCTCGGAGACTACCTGGACAAGTCCCTGCAGTTTTCTTGGCAAGGTTTTTCAGAAGTGGTTTGCCATTGCCTCCTTCCTAGGGCTGAGAGAGAGTGACTGGCCCATGGTCCCCCAGCTAGCTTTGTGCCTAAGGTGGTACTAGATCTCACAGTCTCCTGGTTTCTAGCCTGATGCCTTAACCACTACACTAAACTGGCTCTCTCCTAAAACTTTAGACTCTTGCAAATTGAACCATTTATGAGATAAAAATAGAAAATACTGAAAAAATGGACTCAGCTCGAACACTGTAGCATTGGACCATATGCAATACAAACAGCTGTTGGTATCATTATATTGAACCTACTCAAATGAATACAATGACTAAAGTACTGAAGAACATTCATTCCAAAATTGAGAAGGGCAAGGAACAGAAGAGCCAAGACAAAAATTATATTTGGTTTAATTAAAATTGAATTAAATACATTTATTATTCTGTGTGTATTTAATGATTTTCATATTTAATTACAATTAGGGAACAAAGTTTGAAGAAGTTGTGGAAGCTGAACTCAAGGCTTTGGGAAATTGGTGTTGTGGTCATAGATAATTGTGCACAAAACTCAACATTCCAGGGATGCCTGCAACATTCTGTTTTTCTTCCAGCATGTACTGTTCCACAGATGGTTCTGTAGTTTTCAGAAATATGCCTTTCTGAGCAGGAAGTGCTTCACAGTGTTCTAAATGTGGTCCAGCCCCAAAACAGCCATGGTAAGTTTTGCATATTGCTATACATAGACACTATGCACTGACCATATGATTTCTACTTGCAAAAAAGGAAAAAGAAAACCTCATGTAGTACAAAAATATCACCTTTTGTGCTTAAGGCTAATGAAGGAGTGACCTCCTGCCTAATTCCCAGCTGGTGTGCCCAGTGACCAGGCTGGCTAAGAATTATGGAGTTGATTCTAAACCAAATCTCACACTGCACACAAACAATAAAGTAAACATTGTTTTAAAAGAGAAAATACTTCCTAGGTTTTTATAAAATTTAAAATTTCTGGGTTTTTTCCCCAATTTTATACCTCCGCTTCCCTCCCCATGTCTTCATATTTCAGTACATCAGTCTTAACTCTTTGGACAAGAATCCTCTAAATAGGTTGTTAGGGAAAATTCTATTTGGTGCCTTAATACAGTACATACCCTCAGGCTGTAAGATCAGCCTGTCATTTCTGCAAAGGTCCAAATATGTGTATCATTTTCTTAGACATACTCAGAAGTAAATTCTATAGGATTGTGAAGGCTTGCTTCCAAATTAAATATGCTGAGAATCAGTAAGTTCTTTGGGACTTACCAGGTATGTTTATTGTTCACTGGCAAGTATTTACAAATACTATTTCCCTGTTTAATACTATTTAATCCTCTTAGAGATTACTTAGCACTAAATACAATTTTGGTTTCAATTGACAGTTGTTCCAGCAGATATTTGTATAGAGAAAGGATTAACTGCTGTATTCTGGGGCTGGGTTGAGAATTTCATAATGAAATTCCACTTCTGAGTATAATTTAAAACATCTCGAGTTGTACTATATTTATCATTGGCACACATTTTAAATAATATACAGTACAAAGGGAATTTTTCCTATACCTGCATAAACAGCTATTATTGAATAGTTTCTGGCAAGCCTGGGAATAAAGGGCTGTAATTTACACTGCATTAACCAGGGTGATTTAATGACATTGGCTTCAAGAATTTAGAGGAGGTGAGCAAGAAACCATTAGCTGGTATTCCTCACTAGTCTTTACTGATTATCTATTCAGATAAATTGTGTAAATCATGCAAACCACATTCAAGTATTTTGGGGAGGATGTAGACCCATTTATCCTGCAGCCTTGAAGGGCAATAATGTGGATAAAGCAACCTTCACTTCTTTCTCTTTTCTTGGGCATTAAAAAGAAGCTTCCTTCACTATCCAAGCAAAACACAGCAAATGAATTTGATTATACCAACATTAGGTAGCCTAAATAAACTTTTCCCACCTTACCCTGGCAGAACCCTTGGTAACCCAGCTTTCTTCAGGATGCCAGCTTTCTTTTCGCCAACCTCGAAGGCAGAGATTCAAAGGGTTCATTATGTCATAAGATTATATGCCTGAAAAGCAGTTTCACCATTTCTCCCAGGAACGCTGCCCTTTATCTAGAAGTCTTAGAGAAGGATAAAAATATGTGTGTATTTATGAGCTTGGATCCAAAATATGTCAGCTCAGCTTGATTGTCTGAATTTCACTTGAAATTCACTAGCGGCTCAGTTCCCATTTTTTCATCTGATGGAGACCAAGCTGAAAAATGACTGCTGTAGAAAAAAAAACATTGACTGCTTCTTGGCTGTTCTAATATTGTTCATGAACACAAAGAAGAATTATGTTTATTTTTCCTGACTTATAACTATGATTTTATAGAAATAAAAATAATAATTCCCAAAATTATGTCTGGAACTTTCTAAGCCATTTCTTACAATGAAATTTAGGAGTGTACTTTTTAAATTTCTCCTGTCTCATTGACCAAAATAATATGGAGCTGCATTGGTTGCCAATTTGCTTCCAGGTCCAATTCAAGGTGCTGGTTATCACCTTTAAAGCCCTTCATGGCTTGGAGGCAGGTTATTTGCTTTCAAATTCTCTTTCAAAGTATAAAAGAATTTTGGTGACATTCTCATTGTTGAAATATGCTTCTATCCACATTTAAACCTTGAAAAATTAGCTAAAAGGTGGCTCTGTCAGTTTCTGCAGCCTTCTTGGCTTCTCATACTTCATCCAAATCCCCAAAAAGACATCCTAAGGCATCTCCTCTCATGCAGCCTTTTCATATATGGAAATGATGGTGTCCTGAGAGGCTTCAGGAGAAAGGAAACACAACCAGCAATAAATCAGGAGGAATATAGTAGTACCTTTTCCAGCTAACACATTTTATTAAAAGTCATAAGCTTTTGTGAGCTGATTTTTTTTTTTGCTAACTTAGACTAACACGGCTCTCCTCCAACAAAGACTAGTGATAGCATCCTCTGGTACCGTTGACAATAATATTACTTAAAAAAACACCACCAAGAAAAATTTCAAAGACATTCTGGGAATAAAGTAAGAAAACTGGCCTACAACAGGAAAATAACATGAGTAGGTGGAGTTTCTGTAATGTGGAAAAACATTTTTCCCAAAGGGAGACTGAATGTCTGCTTCATAGGCCCAATTTATTTTACTGTTCTATGCTTTATATACTGACCAATCAGCAAAGGCTCTCTAATTTATCAATTTGAAACCAAGATTAGCAAATAAAACAAAATAAAGCTGATCTAAATTTTGATAGGCAGTAATGCGAACATCTTGCCAACCTAGCAATTCGAAAGCATGCAAATGCAAGTAGATTAATAGGTACTACTTCAGTGGGTAGGTAACAGCGTTCCGCGCGCGTCATGCGGCCACATCACCGTAGAAGCGTCTTCGGACAACACTGGCTCTTCGGCTAACAAATGGAGATGAGCACCGGCCCCTAGAGTCGGACACAACTGCACAAAATGTGCAGGGGGAACCTTTACCTTTTTAATGCGAACATATAACATGGTTAAAAGAGTAAAATGCCAACTAGCAGAGGAAGACCTTAGCTTGGCATCTAAATATACTGTATGTAATTTGGATGCCAGGCAGACCTCCTTAGGGAAGATGAACCCACAGGCAAACTACTTTCTGTAGTTTAAAGAAAATGGGGGTGTTGAAAAGTGCCTAAGTTTATTCCCTCAAGACCACCATTTTTCGTGCCAGACGCACAGTGACCTGTGCTTGCTGTTCCTAACATCTTTCAAACTGTTCTTTACATGTTCACACAGAGGTCAGGGAGCAACCTAACACGATAGCTTAGCATTCCAGCCACAACCATTTTTCTTACAACATCTCTGCAGGGCACAAATGACCTTTCTTGACCTCAGCACAATAACACTTTCTCTCAGTTCTTTTCTAGCCCAAACTGAAAGTCTTTCATGTTTTTCAGCTCAGCAATGATTACTTCTATGGGGACCTCAGTTATTCATGTTGCGGCTTTAGTTAAAGGTGCAGAAAGCTAATTTGCAGATAGTGCTAAAACTTGAGGCAGAGGAAATAATGAAAACCAGTGCAGCCAGTTTAAACTGATTTTATTTTGGGAGAGAACTTTGGTTGCAAGAGCAATGTAAAGAAAATTAAGTTAAATGGTGACAAATCTAAAATAATAATTCCAGTTGTGAAGAATCAATCCATGTGATACATATTAAAGCCAAGAGCCAATCTGAATACTGATTAGGAGGAAAGATTTAAGATATCAGATATCGGAAGGAAAATGGTAAATGAACAAAAATAATTGCTGCATCCAGCAAATTAAGTTAAAGGGTATGGAAACGCATGCTCATCCTGAGCTTCATTGTGTTCAGATCTATGTTCCATGCTTATTCCTCTGATTGCATTCTGAGGCATATTCTTGTCACCTATCTTGTAACTAGCCCAGTATGATGATACAGCATAGGTTTGTATCCATCCACCATTTTGACATGGTTGACCTCCCCTATGGATACCCCAGGATCACATGCAGACTTGGCAGCATTTGGTGCAACCCCTAGAGCATCTCAAAGATTATCACTGAATTGTAATAGAAAATGCAACCAAAGAGGAAAAATATTACAATCAGTGGGCAATAACCATGCAATTTGTGTGCAATTAGATAAATACATTTTATTTACATTTAGATCAAACATTTTTTCCTAATCCCATCCATTTTTGGCCTAGATTTTTATAACAGCCCTAATTCTGGGATGCTACCCAAAAGCCAAATGTAGTTCAGAAAAAGTTGGTGCGCCAGTGATATAAATGGTTTTTTTTTATATAAGAATTTTATTAAGTTTGAAGCAAAGATAAAAACTACAAAAAAGAAAAACATACAAAAGAAAAAGAGAAAAACTAAAAAGCGTGAAACACAAGAAGAAAAGAATTTTAAAGATTACATAGAGTTAACTTCTGACTTTTAACATCAAGAATATACAGCAATTTCCATAATCAAACCCTTACTCTATGTCAAACCAAAATCATATTATTTCTATAAATCATTCCATTAGCACATTATGAAAATCACTAAATACAATTATTCCCTCCCCTTATATTAAAAGAAAAAGAAATATATAAACCTCCTAATCAACTTCCTCCCCCAAAGACAACATTTACTTAATTATTTCCTTCCTACCACTATTCTATAAATTTCTGTCTACTATAATAGAAATCAAACTAAAAAAACTTATAAATTGTCTACTTTTATAATTAATAATACTATAACAATCTTAACCCTATTAACCCTAAAACCAAATAATTATTATTATACCTTATAAATCTTAACAAATCATTAAGAAGAAATAAAAACAAGCAAACCTTAAAAACAATCCAATTAATCTTAATCCAAATCGTTAAAAAAGAATAGAATCATACAAGCCTTAAAGGCAGTCCAAATAAACATTCTTAAATCTTTACCCCACTTCAAAATATACCAGAGCATTTACATATCTCCATAATACACACAAGGCATTTTTCATAAAAAAGGTCAAACAGCCCAACTGCCCCCCTTAGAAACTCAGACTTCTCAGCAGAAAACCTCCCACAGAGCAAAGTCTTTTCTTTCCCATAATTCCACCAGAAAAACAATTCCATTTGCGATTTGCGATTCGGTCTGTGCCTTTAACTCCTTCAGCCCCAGAATCTGGTCATCATCATCCGGCACAACAAAAACTTCAATTTCGCTGTCAGAAGAAACATCTCCATCTTCACTAGAATCAACTTTTTCCACAACCTCCTCAGCCAGATGAAACATTTCAAAGCTGATATTTTCTACAATGTCCCGAATATCTTGCATAATAGCGTGACAGGAATCAGAGAAAATCTGTTTAAACTCACAATGAAGCTCTGAGAATGTCTGCTTAAAATCCTCCATGTTACAGGCAGTAGATTATGGCGCCCCCTAGATACTTAACTGGCAAAAGTAAGAGTTAATAGAAGATTTCCGGCAATTTTTACAAAAGTAAAAGTGATAAGGGGCAATACTATATTAAAATATGGCTTACTTTATAGGCTTATGTATGGTGGCTTGGGCATTTGTAATTGGGTTCATAGCTTTCTTTTCCATGCAGGTCTGGTAAATCTGTGGTACTCTAGATGTAGACAACTACCATCTCCCATCTCTTGGTCATGCTGGCAGGGGCTAATGGGAGTTATAATTCAGCAATATATGGAGAACTAAGATTCACCAGTGCAGCCTAAGCAAATGAGGTGATTGAAATGGATGATGCAGTCCTAAGCACCACATAATGTATACAACACACATTAAAAAACAAACAAGTGGAACTTCAGTTATGACATCACAACCCCTGTCTGTATATATATCAATGATATCATACTCTGTGGACATCCCTGTCTGGGGCCTATGCTGGGATGGTTTCTTGCCCGACTCTGCAATTCGATGCTTGTTTTATATGAAAGGAAATACATCGGCATTCAAGGGTTTCATTTTACTGAATCTCTTTCTTTAGCTAAAGATAGCTAGATAACGGGAGGTCAGGGCTTTCGATTTCTTAAATTACATTAAGAATCAGGAATGACTAGGGACAAGATCACTTAGACTATTTCCTAAGCTAAAATTGGGTTGCAAAGCAGGCTGGGCAGTTGTTGCCCAATATTTGGATACAAATTAATATATTTAAATTATGTTGTAATTTATTAAGTTAAGACATCAAAGTCAAGCAAGAAAATGAGAACTGAAATTCTGACAACTGTTATCAGTGCATCTTTTTTTCATTCAATTAAAGCCCACCTTTCTACTCAAGTGTATATTCAGAGGGACTAGTTACAATAAAATATTCCAAATCATTAAAATGTACATTAAAATTAAAGCTAACATGTATTAAAATTAAAAGCCTGACAAAAGAGATGCTTCCATATAGATTTCTTAAGCACTGTGAGAGTAGAGGGCAAACACAACTTCCAGAGAAGTGCATTCTGTAACTTGGGAGCCATGAAAAAGCAAGCTTTCTTACATGTGCTTCTGTTGGGGGGGGGGGCTCTTCAGAAAGGCCAATTACATCAGAAAAGATACTCTTATAAGTAAAGTACAGCTAGATTCTGGAGGTTTTTTTAACCTCAGCTACCAAAAACTGGTCACATAGCTTCATATTGTTTTGAAGTGCAAAGCATACAAAAACTCTTTGTTAAGCCCTCAGATCTCCTCGACATAGTTTTATAAACCGAGTATTTTCACTGTTCCAGACGTATTCCTTGTTACTTCACTTCTTAGAAGAAAACCAGGCTGAATTCGGGTCTGCAAATTAGACAAGAGTTAAATACATTGATCTCCACTGAATTGTCTAGCTGAGTCTTGTATAATTTATTTTTATTTTTCCTCTTTTCTAAGTATAGTCAAGCATTGCATTTCTGCTTTCTTGGCAGGTTAGCTATAGGCTACATCTAGTGTGCGTATGCCCGCACACCAGAGCTTTCTTTCGTTGTTTGCTATCCTTTTCTCTGAATGTACTCACATCGGCTCTGGAAGGTGCTCCAATCCTCCAGAACTGATCTGGAGGACGCTGGGGGGTGGGGGGTAGTATTTTAATCATTTCCCATGATTCAGTTCCAGGTAACTCAAAAGGTTAGATGCTGTTTGCAAACCTTCACTGACCTAATAAAGATACTTCCTTAATAACAACACTGAATTTTTCTTAGAGTCAACCCATCTGTTTTTGCTGTTTGCTATAACACATAGTATAACAACTTTTTCTTCATCTATCATTCATCCATCTTAGAATAACAAGATTTGTTGAGTGAAAATTTTAAGACTGCTGCTGCTATTGTCAGTGCAGCATGTGGGAGCTGCACTTCAGGATAGACAAGAGAACCAGATGAGCATAACTTGGTTCCTCAGTGGTCTTGTGGGCCAGCTCTTGTACATTCTGCTGCCCTTCAAAATCAGCCATTAGCCCTGGGTGGCTTCTTCCTCCTTATGTAGCAGTCTAGCACAATGTCTGTTCCAACAGCTATAAATCCAAATAAAAATGGAGCACTCGGCATGCTGTGCACTGTCTCTGAATGGCAAAATCATTGAGCTGTCAAATAAATGTTCTAAGCGGAATATTTTTTCTGATGAAAAAATCATTGAATCACCACTCACTGGGAATATTATTACACTTTTGGCAGGGAACATAATTCAGCTTGGCCAAATCTTTTTATTTGACCATTCCTCTAATGTTATTAGCTATCATTCAAAAATTAACCATAGATAAGTCCAGTAAACAATGCCTTTTCCAATCCAGGTGTCAGCAAAACGTCTGGACTTGGACTTTATTGGACTATATTGGACTTGGCTATAGTTAAGAATTTTGGGGGGTTCTTTTTGGACTTGCTGACATCTGGACTGGAAAAGATGTTGTGCATTGGATTTGCTTACAGTGAAGAGTTGTGATATGGAAAGATGAGTTTTATATTTGTTAACGAATGTGATTATTTTAGAGCTCTGTTTGGACTTTTTGCTGACACCTGGATTGGAAAAGACGTTTATTGGACTTGCCAATAGTTAAGAGTTGAGTTATAGGATGAAGAGTTTTATATTTGTTAACTAAGAGGAGGTGAAGATATAGTGAAACTGTATATACTTGTGATGAGGGTGGGAAGTCGCTTTCTTAGCTTTTCTCTTTCTCTTTCTCTTTCTCTTTCTCTTTCTCTTTCTCTTTCTCTTTCTCTTTCCCTTTCCCTTTCCCTTTCTCTTTCTTTTTTGTTTTCTTGCACCTTTTATTCTCTTTTTCTTTTTAGTTTGTATGATCTTTTATTGTAGTTAAAATTTTTAATAAAAATATTATTTAAAAACTAACTATAGATGATTGTCATATAGGACATGAGAAAAATGTTTTATCACAGTGTATGTATGTGACCTGAAATGTGCAAATTGCCCTTGGTCCAATTTGAACTGACAATTAGGTCTGGATTGCTGAGTTAGTTTGATCTGAATCATCAAATCAATTCAGACTGAATCACCCAAATTGGACCAATTTGATTCTAATGTGTTCATGCTACAGAAAAGTAGAGTATATGTGCATGCACAAAACTCATCCAAATCAGTTTGAATCAAATCATAGAGGTCCAGATAAACTTGATTGGATTCAGTCAAATTTGTTTCAAATTGATTCTCCAAACCGAATCTTTCCATATCCCTAATACATAATAATAATAATAATAATAATAATAACAACAACAACAATAACAACAACAACAACAACAACAACTCAATCAGCAATTGGTTATATTTCCTGGCCAAAATTATAGCATTTCCAGAGAGTTGCAATAGTGTCAGGAGCTACTAGGTATGTCTGAATATCTTTGGGACATTGTGAGATTTGGCTCCTTTTCCCACAAAATAAAATACTGAACTAACAAATAACAGCTCTAAAATTCCTGTTTATTGGTCTTTTGCAAAAGAGGCTTCCCCATACCGTCACAAAGTTGACTAGTATAGAGAGAGCCCTGAGCAAGGTTCATTCATTTCTTTTATACATGTAATTCAAAGAAAAATTAGTTTACATATTTAGTTTACATATTTACACAAGTTTGCAAAGTGTCAGACTGACAGTTCTCAGTTCCTGCCTCGACGTTTTACAATACCACGGCCGCCTTTTGTCAATTTCTCTGGGTGATATCTTTACTCTTTCTTGTGTGAGACTCATCCAGATTAGTTCAGTCTTTAGTCATTAACATAGTCATAATGGCTTTGAAGGTCCCTTAAAGTTCAATGTAGCTTAGTTCGTGTCAATAGGAGGCAATAGTCTCGTTTTAACAAGCCTTTCTTTTAAGTAACTGACATACTAGTCTTGTTTTGAAGCTGACACCGAATCTCCTTTGAACTCAGTGTAGCTTAGTTCCTCTTGATAGGACAGGCTGGTTTTGCTTTGATTACCCATTGATTGTTTCTTAAGTTACCTGAAGCTGACACAGAAAGAGGAGTTTGCTTATTTCTCCCCCTTCCTTCCCAGACCCTTGTCATGCAAATATCCCTTGGTGCTCAGGCAGGTATGTGTTGGAGGTTGGTGTTAATGGGTCCTCTCCCTCCGGATTCATTATCACCTATAAGCATTGCTCTTTTCCGTTTCAGAATTTTTGGCAGCTATTTTAGGAAGAATGATTCCCTCATCCTTCTATTGGGATTTAATTATTCTTTGAGGAACACTAATTTTTAATATCTGACAATTCCCCCCTTTTTTTTTTTTTTCTTTGAGCCCATTGTTCCTCAAGAACTTTATTCATACCTCATTATATTGACTTTTATTGCTTTTTCGGGGTATAATTTGTAAGTTTCCTTCAAAAACTTTCTTGGCCCTGGGTCATCCCTTCCAACCTTCAGTCTCATCATATTGTTTTTCCCTGGTTGAGTTACTAAGGTAGCACTTTGTATGGTCCGGCTTATCATTCCTTGAATAATGGGTAATAAACAAGGCATGGTAAGCAGTCCCCCGAAGCCCAGAGCTATTAAAACCAGGACTCTTTTCCAATTATTTAACATGCCCCTGAACCAATTCTTGATCCCTAAGTCTCCCATACCCTTCCAGGTCTGTACTGGCACATGAGCTTTACCACATACACACCCTTCTTGAGCTAACAGGTAGTCCAAAGCTAACTTGTTTTGGTATATTGCTGTATGCAACCTTTCATTGGTTTTGGCTAGCAACAATAGGGTTTCCGATGTTTTATTGGTTATTATTTCTAGAACGGTTTGTAACCTTGTTATCCTATTGATTAGATATTCTGGGTCTTGATACCCTCTGACTGTGGGTCCCCAAGATGCTGGACCATAGTAATTGATTATACGTTCCGGGGGCCTTTGTTCCCCCATGTTAGTCTCCCCACAGTTCTTCCTAGACCAACTGTTATATTTTATTTCCTCATGTGCATCGAACTCAACTGTTCCTGAATTTCTTTCTCCTTCTACTTTAGTTTCTGTCACTATTTCCTCCCTAATGTTTCTGACAACTATTGTGCGGTATATGGTCTGGGTTCCTTTGGAGTCGTGGCAGGTTACTATTCCATCCTCTCTGCGAACGCTAAGGGTTACATCCTTAAACTGGCATTTGGTGGTACTTCCCTTACACTCATGAAAACTCCTATAAATTACTGTCTGTTGGACCTTTCCTTCTGAATACACTGTTTCTCTTTTTAACTGGCTAAGCATTTTCCCCCATAAGCATGTTCCTGCCCAACCATAGGTTAACTGGGAAAACTTTGAAGTACATCCTCCTTTTCCACACTCTACGTCCCAATCTGGTTCGGGTAGAGTCAGATTATGGCACATCCCTTGTCTCGAGGTAGGTCCCAGAACTTTACAAGCAGGGGCCAAGAGATCCCATCCAGTTTTCCACATGCATAGCTGGTTAACCCAGTCATCAAATGGCTTTGGGTCTTTACAAGGAGTTTTCCTTCCTCCCTTTGCCCAATCTCCATGTGTTATAGCCAGGGTGACTTCACAGCTACTATATCTTCCCACTTGTTGGTGGGATTCATTAATTTGGGGTTGCCAATCACACTGCCCTGAGTTCTGAAAACACGACCTTTGGATCTGGGAGCCACATACCTGAACCCAGACCAAGATCAAGAGTCTAGTGCTGGTCAAGGGCCACTCCATATTCCCAATTTAAACCGATGGTTCGGAGGTCAATGTCTTCTCTTTGGGGACGGATTCTAGTTTCACACACTGGGAGTACCTTGGGCTTCTCTGGGTCTATAGTTTCTATTAGCACAACCACCCTTCCTTTTCGCGGGTCTTGAGGGATGTCTATTTTCTTCACCTGTGGCGGAGTGGTTTGAGGGGCTCCACCCATTTAAGTTCTTATTCCCAACCTTTTATCACTACTATATCACATACAATTTTGCAATCGTTATGATAAGGGGCACAGTCACAGCAATGGAGGCATACAGTTACACTCACAGAACCAACACATAATTACAGGATCATTTTCTGAGGGTGAGTTTCAGCGGGTTATCAGAAGGAACCACCGTCCATTGGGTTGGGGCTGGCACAGGCCCTTTAGTTCTGGAGTGATGGGTCCATCCTTTTTCAGCTGTGCGAATCGATGTCTCACTGGTAAGTAATACCAGGAAAGGGCCTTCCCATTGTGGTTTCAGCTTATCCTCCTTCCAGGATTTGATGAGAACCCACTGGCCAGCCTCGATCTGATGCACCTGGAAGTCCAGTGGTGGGGTTTGTGCCAACAACCCTCTCTGTTTTAAAAGAGAAAGAGACTGTGACAGTTCTTGTATGTATTTGCGAGTAAAAGTGTCGGTTAGTTCTATCCTTGGTAAGCCTACCCTTCCTGTGTATGGTTGTCCAAATAACATCTCATAAGGAGACACCCCTACATCTTTCCTGGGTTGTGTTCTGATGCGCAACAAAGCCAATGGTAAGCATTTGGTCCAAGGAAGCTTGGTCTCTTCCACTAATTTGGTTAGACTTTGTTTTAATTTCTGATTCGCCCTTTCCACCATCCCTGACGAGGGGGGGTGCCATGGAGTGTGATATTCCCACCTGCTATCCACCGCCTCCATCAGGCGCTTCACTATCCTTGCTGTAAAATGTTTCCCGAGATCGCTATCTATACTTTCAATTATCCCGTACCTAGGCACAATATGTTCCAGTAATACTTTACAGACATTATTAGCTGTTGCCTGGACACATGGGTATGCCTCTACCCATCTGGTTAGGTAATCTACGATTACTAGAAGATATTTCACTCGCCCAACTGGAGGTAGTTCAGTATAGTCGATTTGCAACCTCTGGAAAGGCCGTACTGCCAGTTTGCGGCCACCAGGGGGTTGAGCTTTCCTCACTCCTTTGTTGATTTTTAAACAGATCAAACACCCTCTTACCACTTGTGATGCTATGGTGTACAATCCTGCACACACATAGGTAGTTTTTATTAGGTCTACTAGTCCCTGGGTACCCCAATGACTCCCTTCATGTAGGGTATGTACTACTCCCCTCATTGTGGTTTTATCTAACACTTGTTGCCCTGTTGGTGTGTACCATTTGTTCTCTTTTTCAATGAGCCCTCCTCTTTTCATCCGTTCTTTTTCCTCATTGGTAAACAGAGGAATTTCGGCCATAGGTAGCGTTGGTGTTAATAACAAAATCGCTTCCTCAGGTCCATTAGCTGCGTTCTTGGCTTCCTCATCTGCCAGGTTGTTTCCCCGAATTTCTACGCTAGTACCCCTTTGATGTCCTGGTATGTGTATTACTGCCAATTTTTCCGGTCCTTTTGCTGCCTCCAATACATCCATTACTAACTTTCCCTTGACTACTTCCCTCCCCTTGCTGTTGATCAACCCTCTCTCCTTCCATATTTTCCCGAATGTGTGTAGAATCCCGAAAGCATACATGGAGTCTGTGTATATTGTGCCTCTTTTTCCCTCTAGGAGCCTAAGGGCTTGCCTCAGAGCGAATATCTCACATGTCTGAGCAGACCAGTCTCGGGGTAGAGCTCCTGCCTCCACTAACGCCCATTCTTTCCCTGCTACTATGGCATATCCGTTTCTCCTTTTCCCCTCCTCCATCCTTGAACTGCCATCTATGAATAACAATGCCCCCTCTCCCTCGAGGGGGGTATCCTGTAGATCTTCCCTAATTTTTGTCTGCAGCTCTATCACGTCTAGGCAGTAGTGTTCAACATCCTCAGCCTCTCCCCTTTTCCCATCTAAAAACTGAGCCGGATTTACGCTGGAGTCGGTAGTTAAGATTAGGCTAGGATCCTCTATTAAAATACTTTCGTATTTTATTAGCCTCGAGTTACTCAGCCACCTTTGTGCTTGTTGCTGTAAGATGATTTTCACTTGATGGGGACTTGATACCACTAATGCTGCCCCAAATGTAATTTTCCGACTCTCCACTACCAGCAGCGCTGTCGCTGCAACTGCCTGCACACAGATTGGCCATCCCCTAATTACTGGATCCATTAATTTTGAGAGGAACGCTACCGGTTTCTTTTTCCCTCCCCAGGCTTGTGTTAACACTCCTTTGGCCACTCCGTCTTCCACTGACACAAATAAATGGAACGGCTTCCCATAGGTGGGTAAGGAGAGCACCGGGGCTGAGCTCAAGGCTCTCTTTAGGTTCCTGCTGCTTTTCCTTGTCAGACAAGACTAATAGTCTTGTTGGGCTCATGGTTGGCCAATTTGGCCAATCCACGTGGAACCAGGGGGTAACGTAAGGCAGTTCAGCAGCTAAAGCGGGGTCTTTAGTAATATAGTTCCTTAGTTTTTTTATCCAAAAAATATCAGACTGCCCAAACTTGTCCCACCTGTAGTGTGGGTCTAATAGAATGTACATTGGCCATTTTTGTACACACAACTGAACCATGGTTTCCTTAAGCAGTGTCTTAGTCCAGGGGATCAAGTTTTCTTCATCCCACTGGTCCAAAACAAATGCCAAAGGGGATATAGCTGGTATTACCGGTTTACTTTCATCAAGGTACCTCTTAGACTCCCTTGGACACTCTTCTCTTTTACTTAGCCAAGCTCCCATTCTGGAGACGGACAACGGCGGGGCGGGGGAAAGATTCCTCTTGACCTCCACACGCACACACACACAATCAACCGACCCACACCTGACCGGACTCAGTGGACGTTCCAACACTTGAGCCGCGGAACTGCAGATATGGGTCTCAGATTAGCCGTGCAGGAAGGTTTCTACTCTTCCCTACGGTATCTCAACACTCACACGAGGTCTCAAATCAATTCCCTATGATCCAGGAAATAGCTCTCTCGGATGTCCAGCAGTCCAGCACAGGCACCGGCTCCGAAAGGCCCTCACGAAGTAGGCGCAGCTATAACCCGATCCCTCCCCGAGACCACCCAGGAAACACCGACACCGGAGGTCCTCACGAAGTAGACCTAAGACGGCTCGGCTCTTACCTGGGATCGTGCGCACGATGTTACCTGGCCGTCCTCTTGGTTCCCTCGGTGTCCTCTGGAGTCCCCCTGTCTGCTATGTGCTAGTTCAAGGGGTTTCTTGGGTTGCGAGGAACCGTTCCTACCCCAGTCCCATCGGGCGACTGAAATCAGTCGGCGCGCCCCCAAGGGGAATCTGGACCAGTGCCGGTTCCAACGAACCCAGTAATCCCGGACGAGCCCCCAATTGTGAGATTTGGCTCCTTTTCCCACAAAATAAAATACTGAACTAACAAATAACAGCTCTAAAATTCCTGTTTATTGGTCTTTTGCAAAAGAGGCTTCCCCATACCGTCACAAAGTTGACTAGTATAGAGAGAGCCCTGAGCAAGGTTCATTCATTTCTTTTATACATGTAATTCAAAGAAAAATTAGTTTACATATTTAGTTTACATATTTACACAAGTTTGCAAAGTGTCAGACTGACAGTTCTCAGTTCCTGCCTCGACGTTTTACAATACCACGGCCGCCTTTTGTCAATTTCTCTGGGTGATATCTTTACTCTTTCTTGTGTGAGACTCATCCAGATTAGTTCAGTCTTTAGTCATTAACATAGTCATAATGGCTTTGAAGGTCCCTTAAAGTTCAATGTAGCTTAGTTCGTGTCAATAGGAGGCAATAGTCTCGTTTTAACAAGCCTTTCTTTTAAGTAACTGACATACTAGTCTTGTTTTGAAGCTGACACCGAATCTCCTTTGAACTCAGTGTAGCTTAGTTCCTCTTGATAGGACAGGCTGGTTTTGCTTTGATTACCCATTGATTGTTTCTTAAGTTACCTGAAGCTGACACAGAAAGAGGAGTTTGCTTATTTCTCCCCCTTCCTTCCCAGACCCTTGTCATGCAAATATCCCTTGGTGCTCAGGCAGGTATGTGTTGGAGGTTGGTGTTAATGGGTCCTCTCCCTCCGGATTCATTATCACCTATAAGCATTGCTCTTTTCCGTTTCAGAATTTTTGGCAGCTATTTTAGGAAGAATGATTCCCTCATCCTTCTATTGGGATTTAATTATTCTTTGAGGAACACTAATTTTTAATATCTGACAACATAAATATTTATGCCAGGGCAAACAGATCCAAGAAAGGGAATTGAAGATTTATTTACAAAAGAAAAAGCCTAAATCACCTACCTGAATATTTTTCTGATTCCCAGTTCTATCCCAGATATTTGTATTTGATTGAAACAATATATAACTGGATCACAAGTAGATGAAACAGACAGCTAATAGACCGACATTCAAATTCAGCAGTATCCATAATCCAATGTGTACATAGCAGCATTGAAACCAAAGGGGCTTAAGTAGACTTCACTGCCCTAGATTGTGTCTACTAGTGTGGCAATTTTAAGCCGAAAAAGTAACTCAGTTCATAAGATGTTCAGCTAAAACCATCCCAAAGAAAAAGAAATGCAAGAAAGCAAAGTGGCTGACTGATGAGGCTTTACAAATAGCTGAGGAAAGAAGGGAAGCAAAAGGCAAGGGAGAAAGGGAAAGATATAAACAACTGAATGCAGAATTCCAGAGAATAGCAAGGAGAGATAAGAAGGCCTTCTTAAATGAACAATGCAAAGAAATTGAGGAAAACAATAGAATGGGGAAGACTAGAGATCTCTTCAAGAAAATCGGAGATATCAAGGGAACGTTTTGTGCAAAGATGGGCATGATAAAGGACAAAAAAGGCAGGGACCTAACAGAAGCAGAAGAGATTAAGAAGAGGTGGCAAGAATACACAGAAGAACTATACAAGAAAGATCTTAATATCCCTGATAAATATGATGGTGTGGTCACTGACCTTGAGCCGGACATCCTAGAGAGTGAAGTCAAGTGGGCCTTAGGAAGCATTACTAACAACAAAGCTAGCGGAGAAGACAGTATCCCAGCTGAGCTATTTAAAATCCTAAAAGATGATGCTGTTAAAGTGCTGCACTCAATATGCCAACAAATTTGGAAAACTCAACAGTGGCCACAGGATTGGAAAAGGTCAGTTTACGTTCCAATTCCAAAGAAAGGCAATGCCAAAGAATGTTCAAACTACCGTACAATTGCGCTCATTTCACATGCCAGCAAGGTTATGCTCAAAATCCTACAAGCTAGGCTTCAGCAGCATGTGAACCGAGAACTACCAGAAGTGCAAGCTGGGTTTCGAAGAGGCAGAGGAACTAGAGATCAGATTGCCAACATTCGCTGGATCATGGAAAAAGCAAGAGAGTTCCAGAAAAACATCTACTTCTGCTTCATTGACTACGCTAAAGCCTTTGATTGTGTGGATCACAACAAACTGTGGCAAATTCTTAAAGAGATGGGAGTACCAGACCACCTTACCTGTCTCCTGAGAAACCTGTATGTGGGTCAAAAAGCAACAGTTAGAACCGGACATGGAACAACCGACTGGTTCAAAATTGGGAAAGGAGTACGACAAGGCTGTATATTATCACCCTGCTTATTTAACTTATATGCAGAGTACATCATGAGAAATGCCGGGCTGGATGAATCACAAGCCGGAGTTAAGATTGCCGGGAAAAATATCAACAACCTCAGATATGCAGACGATACCACCCTAATGGCAGAAAGTGAAGAGGAACTAAAGAGCCTCTTGATGAGGGTGAAAGAGGAGAGTGCAAAAGCTGGCTTGAAACTCAACATTAAAAAAACCCAGATCATGGCATCTGGTCCCATCACTTCCTGGCAAATAGAAGGGGAAGAAATGGAAGCAGTGACAGATTTTATTTTCTTGGGCTCCAAGATCACCGCAGACGGTGACTGCAGCCATGAAATTAAAAGACGCTTGCTCCTTGGAAGGAAAGCTATGGCAAACCTAGACAGCATATTAAAAAGCAGAGACATCACCTTGCCGACAAAGGTCCGTATAGTTAAAGCTATGGTTTTTCCAGTAGCAATGTATGGCTGTGAGAGTTGGACCATAAGGAAGGCTGAGCGCCGAAGAATTGATGCTTTCGAGCTGTGGTGCTGGAGAAGACTCTTGAGAGTCCCTTGGACTGCAAGGAGGTCAAACCAGTCAATCCTAAAGGAAATCAACCCTGACTGCTCATTGGAAGGACAGATGCTGAAGCTGAAGCTCAAATACTTTGGCCACCTAATGAGAAGAGAGGACTCATTGGAAAAGACCCTGATGCTGGGAAAGACTGAGGGCAAAAGGAGAAGGGGACGGCAGAGGATGAGATGGTTAGATAGCATCACCGATGTAATGAACATGAATTTGAGTAAACTCCGAGAGACAGTGGAGGACAGGAAGGCCTGGCGTGCTATGGTCCATGAGGTCACGAAGAGTCGGACACGACTGAACGACTGAACAACAACAAAGATGTTCACCTGTCGATAGAGTTAAAACAACATAAAATAAAATAACCTACTAAAATCAAAATAAGCTGGAGAATTTTAAGCTTTTGTCTGATAAACAGTATACCAGACAGTCTAATGTTGTCTGTTCCCTTCTTTTATAATGCAGCTGAAGACCTAGGCTGATTATGAAATATAATATAATTAATACTGCCTGATTAAGAAAGAAAAAATGTCAATATCTTTTCTGATTTGATTCTTGCTAGCATTAAATCAGAACAAATAATTCAGGAATTTTTCTTGGTGCACAAAATGCAGGTGATATTGTTCATAATTGGATGTTGCTTGCCTAAGCAGTATAATAACAGGTATTTCACTATCATTTAGATTGGCTCGTGATCTCCATTATACAGTGTTATTTATTTTCCTTTGAATTAAGAAACGTTCCTTATTTCATGTACTGTTTCCAACTGAGCACACACACGCTGGCTTGATTTGCAAATGGTTTACTGAAGAGCAGCACTGCAGCAAGTTACAAAGGCAGGCAGGGAGCTGCCTGTGCAAATGCATACAATGCTCTGGAAAATTCAGGGGAGTGAACCTTGCCTAGCAGCTAGGCGGTTAGAGATTTCAGTCCAGAGTCAAACAGAGCATGGATTCAGAGAGGCAACACAGTCCATCGCAGTCCAAGAATCAAACATCAGAGAGGTCAGCCAGCTGATGTGAATCCAAGTGCCAAGAGTCAAGGAGCAGAGTAGGAAGCAAGGACACAGGAACACAGATGAGAGGACGTGAGTTGTTCCCAACAGAGCTGGCTGCTGCTCTTAAATAGGCCAGATGCAGATGTGGCTCAATTACAGGCAAGGGCACCTTTCCTGAGCAAAGCACCCCTGCTCAGCATTTTGAAGAAATCAGCTGACTTCTCCTGCACCTGCTCCTGCTCCTTTTCTGTGGAGTCAACCTCAAGTGGCTGATTGTCTGCCAACTCTGAGACTGGCAACCTGAAGGATCAGGCCCCTCAGCCTCTGACTCTGAGGAGACAGAATAACTCCTAACATTTTGTTGGAATCATCAGGGGTCAACTCAGTATTGTCTCATAAGCATGAGGGGGGTCTTTTCTAGTAAAATGCATCTCTATTGTGCTTGTGGTATGTCACATGGGTCACCTGATTTCCACTTCCTTCTTCTTCTTGAGTTTGGGGGATTAACAACCTCCATTACACTTTGGGCACACCTGCAAGCAGGAGGGCTACACAATGCAGCTCTCGTCCATTACATCTCGCTTGCACGCAGATCTACCTTGAATCTACTTGTATCCAGATCTACTGAATAAATGTAAGCTATCTCTATTTTTCTTCATCTAACTAATGTGTGAAGACTGAATTTATTTCTGAACGTAATTAAGCTTAAAGTGCAAGTTCCCTGCTGGTTCACGCTTCTACTCTGCAAGATTGTTGTTAGCTGCTTGGAGTTTTTTTATTAACCTTCAAAACTCCATCACATTTCACCTCTGTTTGCTAAAAGTAGTAGGGTAAGCATAAAACGTCAAACAATTGTTATGCGAATCCCCTCCCTCCCTCCCTCCTCCCTCCCTCCCTCCCTCCCTCCCTCCCTCCCTCTCTCTCTCTCTCTCTCTCTCTCTCTCTCTGGTAAAATATTACACTGTATGTTAAAAGTGATTGATTTAATGGGTAAAAAAGGTCATACTTACCCAGTGTATTGTAGCCTTTGATATTTATCAGTTATTGTTGAGCCTAGATTTATGTGAACTCCAGGTGACTTGAGAGGGTTCACAAAATTAAAAGAATAACAGTTCTATAAAACAACAACCATCTAAGGCAGCCTTTCTCAACCTTCTGACCCTGGAGGAACCCTTGAAATATTTTTCAGGCCTCGGGGAACCCCTGCACATTCAGGCTCAAATATAGGCCAGAAGGTACAAAATTATTATATTCATTTCATGTGTAGGCCTGTATATATGCACTAACAGTGTTCTTAAACTAAAAATAAAGAATGAAACTTACCTCTTTAATGTGAAGTTGCCCAACTTTGAAATAATTTTTAAAATAAATCATGATCTCCCAGAGAACCCCTAGTGAAACCCTAGGGTTCCATGGAACCCTGGTTGAGAAACCCTGATCTAAGGGAACAAAATCATCTTTCCACATCTCTCTCCATCTTAAAGGGGCCCATCCAGCCATCTTAAACCAAGGCCTGGGGGAAGAGCCATTTTTTTTAAAGAATGCTTGAAGGCAAGCAAGATGAGAACCATTCAATTCTCTGTGGAGATGTTGGTCCAAAGGGCAGGTGCAGAGACAGAGAAGGCCAGTAACAGAGAAGAATTTAATATAGATTCAAATAGTATGAGTTAGATGGTATTATCAAGCTTGCTAATTAGCCAGCAAGCTCACACGAATTTATGAGCTAATGCTAGTTTAGGATTCTACACTATAAATCAATTCAGTAGGCCACTAATTAAGAAAAAGTAGTCATTCATATGAACCTTAAACATTTGCATGCTACCACATAACATTCCTCTTTTCAGACCAGCATAGAATGGATTACAATGATAAAGACTATCTAGTGTTGGTATAGTAGATAGCCCTTATTTTGAAAAGGATTTGTCTTTATATGAGTGAGCAGGCCCAGTTATGGAAAAAATTTATGCCGAAAACATAAGATCTTACCTGCATCAAATGGAAGGTTCATCTAGTTCATCCTGCTTTCTGTAACTAGATGATTCCATGAATTTGGAGATGTCACATACTTGTCAGTGCAATTTGGAGGCATGATCAGAGGTTGGAAGCCCTTTGAACCTTTTCTGTTCAAAGCTTCTCAAAACCTAACTTTAACCCTACCCAGTCTAAGGTCTGTAATTCCCTTTCTGAACTTAAAGCCTTAACTTTGAACGGTCGCTGAATGAGTGGTTGTAACTTGAGAACTACTGTACCTGTACTAATAAGGCTATCTACCTGTCTAAGTGGCAGAACCACCATGTGTTTGAACATAAGCCCTGGAATGCAGGTGAATAGTTATCTTAAAAACTGCTATCTCATTGGATAAATATTTGAACCTGTGCTGAAAACAAATATTCATTGTTAGTTTCAAGAGATACTTGAAGTTGCTGAGTGTGTTCAGCCACAATCAATTGAATAAACAAGGAAGTTGAACACACTCCTGAACTTTTTCTATGGCAAATCACTTTTCATTGTCTCATTTACAGTATGAGAATATAAGACTTATCTACATTACACGGTTGTTGCAAGGACTGCAACACAATTATATCTCAGAACAACTTTGAATTTTCCAATGCACTATTATTATGCCAAATACTGAATTGAGTGATGGCTAATTATGGCAAATTATGAAGTACAATCCATTGTAATCAGTCTTTTGTCCATTATATTGTGGGGAAGAGGTTGCAGTATTTGTTTTAGAAGAATGTCAGTGAAGGCATTGGTCATTCTAATCTGTTTCAAGAGTGAATTACCTAGCAATAGATCAGCTGCTCAAAATGATGTGCACCGTGTGCTTACTTAGCCTCTACAGTTGGCAGCTTCATTGTTCCCAAGGAATATTGCTGTCAAAGGAAGTCATGGTTTTAGAGAGACAGATGGCCTCTATGGTAGACTGAAAACATGAACAGCTTTGAAAATTAGGATAAAAAGATTAATTTGTCTGAGTATTCATCAGGGAAGCAAGTAAAGTTAAGGGGAAATGCAAAGGTGATGAGCTTTCCATAACCTATGTCACAAAATAGACTGGCTCCTGAATACTAATTACCAAATTTATATTGGGGCATTGTTTTCATTATTTATTCTTCAGTGTTCCTAAGATACAATTCAAGCTGGTCAACTCCAAGTAGAAAAACAATGGACTTTGTTATTGGTTTAGTTCTAATGGATTACTGATGCATTCTAACTCTGCCTTATTTTCTGTGGGCTGGGTTGGATGGGATCCAGACTAAAATACGTAGCTGAACTTTACATTTAACTTAGTTTGAGCCCAATCTAGCATAGTAGCTCACAGAATATAAAGGATCATATAAATCTAATTGATTTCTATGGGAACTAAAAGCAACAACTTCAGTCTAGAACCAAACTATTGTTTGTGGATTTATATACAAACTTCTATTATCTGTGCCTCCTCCACAGTAATGAATTATTCTTTTTTGGTTCTTCTACAGCCAGGCTGCCCAGTCCTACATAACTGGAATGTCTAAGGGCCAGCTGAAATGTCATTGGGATAGATCTTTCTGTGCTGAATCCAAAGCTCTCCTTGCTCATAAAATGATACATAGTTTTTGTCACTGGATTCAGCATACTGAAATTATTTAGGACTGTCCTCATCTTTCCTTATCCTAATTGTGTGCCTTCATGGTGATTTTCTTCCTAGTCTTGCTGGGGGTTGAATATGATCTAGTTAAGCTCTTCCTTCATTTCACCCATCACTTTGTTTTATTCTTCCACCAGCCTGTATGTTCATTCTGCTGCCATCTCTCTCTGCTAGCTAATCCTGAGGTCTCCTTGCGGAGTGTGTTTTCATCTGGCAGAAATGATTTCACCTTGCCAAACTGCCTCATCCTAACTCCCTTCAAAGAACATATTATTTTTTAGTTAGGCTTGCACCCTTAGGCTGCAATCAACTGAAAACCACCTGAGCGTATGCCTCATTGAACATGGCAGGACTTTCTTTTTCATCAACAAGTATTGTATTCCATTTTTGTTATTTGATTAGAGGGGATCATGGGTAGGCAATTTTAATTCTGCCAACTAATGGGCAATGGAAAATAGAGAAACCACTTCCAAACTAATCTTGTGAAAAATTAAATGCACACCTGAAAACAAGGGTCTGTTTCTTCTTCCCCAACAACAAGCACATAATTATAATTTTAAGATTTTAAAATACATTGTAATGCCTAAAATGAACAGATTACTAAAATAATACAGGAGCCATTCAACTGGTCCGCTGTTTGTTTATCACTCCTGAAATGAAACTGATGAGATCATTTGATGCTAAATCATGAAACACTCCATTATTTTATATGAGGTGGTAGGCTGTACCATAGTTGCAGTAATATTAGCTCTAATTGATTAAACTAAAACTAACTTTGTGGATAATTATAGCTCAACCAAACATAATCTGCTGAGACAAATGCTTGAATAGTGTCATACAATGTTAGAGTTACAGTTGGAGATTCAACAAAGAAGACTGCATTGGTCTCCAACTAAAGAAAAAGGGCGACTTCATAAAAGCAGAAGCTATAATTTCCGGTATATCATAGGCAAGCAAAGTTTTCATCCCCAAAGTTTGTATGAATTGCCAGTAAATGTGTAGGGTTACATATTCACTATACTGTATATCCATCACACACATCGAGTGGGCTTTGTTTCACTTGTCAAGACTGTTGGAACTGTGTCCCTAGTGTCTCGCCCTAAAGGTGAATATACTAGCTAATGAAAGGAGCCTTGTGTGTATTTGGGGACAGGTTTTGTTTCTGTCACCATGCCAAGGAGGTGGCTAAATGGACTGGACAAGGCTATAGCACCACAATCTGTCCTATGTTGGACATTAAGAGTAGAATTTTGAACATATTGAAGGGTAGAAATATAATTTGTAACCAAGGAAATGGTAGGATTTACATACGTGGCTGCAAATTATAACTGACTACAGCATAGGCAGAAAATATGGAGAGGTTTCTGGGCTGCTTGGTGAGCCAATGGATTCTTTCGAACACTCACATTCTTTCCAGCACTCATTCTCATGTTCTAATATGAAAATGGGACATTTGCAAGTATCCTCCATTCATCACTATGTAGAGCAAAGCTTCCCAACCCCTAATCTGTCCAAGTCTTTAGTGTCCTTACCTGTTCTTAACATTAGTGATTCCAAATCAGACAGAAGGAGGTCAGTTGCCATTGTTTGTGTACAACCATAATCTCCTTCTGGGGGGAAAGCTTATGTGAGATCATGGAATAAGCATTCATGTTTTGCTATATCTAGACTGAGTGAATTGAATGGAATGCAATGTTATCAAAATAAACCATCTGCAGCACACTTGATGACTGACTGAAAGAAGAAAACCTGTAGATTTTGATCACTTTTCTGTACTGCTGGTGCATGAGGTTCAATGCTTATTGAAGGAGCTACTGATCCCATTCCATAGGTCAACCTTTATCTGCTTAACACTTGCAAAATGCCATTCACTACTTCCTCCAATGCTGCAAGAATAATCTCTTACAAATCTTCAGACAATGGAAACATAGAAACCCCAGTAAGGCACACAAGTAAGTTCACAACTTCTGGATTTTCCTCCCCTAGAATGCCAACTATTAAATAGGTTTTGTTCCTCTAATTATGAAGAACAATGACAATTCATTAAACTGTGGATTTATACTATACAGAACTGATATTATGGCTGTTCCCATAAGATCAGGTTAAGTAAAGACTTAGCCAAGTGTTTTGTGGCTTGGAAAACTGCAGGATAGGGATGCATAAATAATGGATTGGCATGAGACAAAGTCAGCATCCTTGGGCACGGGACAAAATTACAGTTACTGATCCGTTCTGATAATGTATAAATAAGCTCAGAAAAACTCAAAGGCTGAGCAGTTCATCATCAATTGAAAGAAGATACAAAGTCACTTTCATCAGATTAAAAAATTTAGGACAATTGACTAATATTTAAAGTGGCCCTGTTATATTATTGAATAGCAGATAATGGATTCTCCCTTTTCCATATGAATGAATGCATTTGGCCAGAAACTTCTTTTCCCTCTCCTCTCCTCTCCTCTCCTCTCCTCTCCTCTCCTCTCCTCTCCTCTCCTCTCCTCTCCTCTCCTCTCCTCTCCTCTCCTCTCTTTTCTTTTCTTTTCTTTTCTTTTCTTTTCTTTTCTTTTCTTTTCTTTTCTTTCTTGAGAGCCAGTTTGGTCTAGTGGCTAAGACACCACCAGGCTAGAAAGCAGGAGACTGTGAGTTCTAGTCCTGCCTTAGGCATGAAAGCCGGCTGGGTGACTTTGGGCCAGTCACTCTCTCTCAGCCCAACTCACCTCACAGGGTTGCTGTTGGGGGGGAAATAGGAGGAGGAAGGAGTATTAGGTATGTTCCCCACCTTGAGTTATTTATAAAAATAATAAAGGTGGGATAAAAAGTCTAAAAAATACCTTATAAGCACATGTTGTCTTTGTATGCTAGATCCTTACTAGTGCACTTTCCTTAAAGTGTTACTGAAAGACATACAAAATAAATGACGGTGGGATAATTCTTTACATCAATGAACTGTTTGTATTTATACTCTTACAGTATCTTATTTAGTTTATTTTCTTGCAACAATCTGATCTACCTTTTAAAAGCCAGGGACTTTTTTGGTAAACAAGATGCAGGAATTTAGGAAGTACAGAATTTTGAAAAGGTGCTGGTATTTAGTTAAAAACTGCAGCCTCAAGTGAAGTGAATTTCTGGGAATTGTATGCCAGTTTAGACCAAAGACGAGCTAGAGACTGGATGGGAAAGTGCCAGTAGGAACTAAAAATAGCAGTGGTGTTGATTGGGCAATGACAGTTGCAGAGAAAAAAAAGATAGCTATTGTTATGGGATAGGAGACAGCAGTGGCAAAAATTGAGATCATTGGCTAGAAAGATATAGTTGTTATAGTTGAGGGCTAAAACTCCCAGTATCCCTCACTCTGAGCCATCCTGACTCAAACTGTTAGGAGATGTAGTGCATGAACATCTGGAAAGCCATCCATTCCACATCCCTTGTTTTAAATGATAGCTTCTTTGTGTTCTTTGGGCTTAAGAAACTTTGGCTGAGACATGGTATCCTTAAATATCTAAGTCAGGGTTCCCCAAAGTGGTCAGTATCAACCCCCAAGGGTCAATGGGACTATCTGTTGTTGTTTTTATTCATAGTGCTATTAGTTAAAGTAGTATTTATTAAACTATTTTCATATAATAAATGTTTGGGGGTCGATGAACAACCTGAAACTTCATGAAGGGATCAATGAGCTGAAGAGTTTGGGGACCCCTGATCTATGATACAAGGGGGTAGTATGTCATCTGAACACAGTAAACATTGGAATTACAGAGGGGAAATTATTGGAATAGAATAAAAGAAGGCACTATTATATAAATTATCAAGGTGCTCAAATACAAATTCAACTTAAGGTATAGATATGGTAGTCATTATTAAAATGGGACAAATTTTGGAAAATTAGGAGAGGAGGTATGATGCTTATAAAATTTGTCAAATTATTAGATGCTATCCCTACTTTTTATAATAATTTAAACAGAATAGTTTTATGAAGTTCAGAAAAATCCTTTTCAGCAACAGCAGTATGTGCCAATCTATGACAACTCCAGGCATAATAATCTATACAACTCCATAATAATCCATAGAACTATATCTTACATATTGGTATTTTGTTCTATGTCTCAAGCTTTTAATTATACTGTGCTGAGAAGGTAGAATTACAGTAGAATGTAACAAAATTTTATTTTGATAACTCCAACAGAATACGATTTATGGATACATACAATATGTATTTAAATTAAAATATTTAAAATCATTTCCTTAGATCCATATGTATTCCAATAGTTCATAATGCAACTTCAGTTTCTTAAAGAAATTTTGCACAAAATTCAGCTTCCCATTCCAAAGCAATTCATATTAGAATTCTATTTTACATTTTTCCACTGATGGTGAAATAGTTATTTGCCCAGTTTTTGTTAGAATTATCATTAGTATATAGATCATCATTACTACATAATATCTTGGTATCTATTTTTAGTGCTCCTATTAATACAGCTATAAAAGCTGTAGCTGACAATTTATAAAATAGCAAATTTGATTGAAAGTTGTGTTTGTAAATTTGATTCATAAACCATATAAACCCACTTAATGATAGTTAGCAGATCCAGTTTATTGATGATGCACTCATATTTTGGAGATCTGTTCGGAGAAAATTAAACAAATTCATGTCACATTAAAACCAGTGATGTACAGTATAAGTCACATCTTATAGTAGCATTGGTCTTGTCATTATTTCAGTCTCCACTCCAGCAGTTACTTGAAGATAATCTTTAAGTTTTCATGCATTTCTTTATTGTGGACTTTCACTTTCAGACATTTCCCATTGGTAAGACCATTCTACCAATAAAGCTTAATAGTGGGTAAAATGACCTAAAGCAATTCATGTTGTGATCACAGTTGCTGCTTTGACATCAGAAAGAAGACTGATCCACAATGTTATACTTCGTTACATTCCCACTGAGAATTTAATTCATCAGTTACAACTTCTAACAGTTTAACTGAATTGAACAATAGGGTTTATTTGACCCTGCACTGATTTTTGTTACTTTTGTTGCTTTCATTCCAAGCTGTTGTTCACATGTGAGATAATCCAAGGTATGTCCTGCCATTTGTCTGCAACCATAAACTGCAGATACCATTTTGAATAAAATAGGCCATAATAGCGTCAGATAAATCTGATTTGGATTTTTTTCACAAGACCCCATTCCAGATGGTTCTCATGCAGATGGTTTTGTATGTAGGAAAGGGGATTTTTTATTTTCTTTCTCCATGTAACATGATTTACTTGAGTGCCAGTTTGGCATTGTTTATAGAGCTATTGAAAAGGTTATGGTATTGTTTAATATTCCTAGGAACATGACACAGAATAAGAGCAAAGCTTCATAAGGTGCTGTGGAATCTGAAATGTGTGCTTATGCATTTAGATAGCAGGAGCTCTAAAATGAACTCACAGATGGGGGTATAAATCTAATATGCCTTTAGCTGCTTTTTAAACTCTCTTCATAAAATATGTGCAATAACTCTAGCAAATCCTGCCACACTATTTTTGTATAGAAGCCTATGTGATTTTTAATGCATGAGAATTTCCGTTTAGATATTCAACAGGACTTTAACTGAGAATCAGACAAAATGGCTCTGTTTTATATTCATTATCATCATTAATGATTTTTAGATATATCTTGTTCAATCTATCTTTTGATAAATTCATTTCTTTGTCATAAATCAGTAAGCTCCCCAAGTGAGCATGTATTTGTGTACTTTCATCCATCTGAAATCAGCAGAACTTTGATTTTCCAAAGTAAAAGAAATAACTTAGTAGTGCTAATTTTTTAAAATTTGTATCAGAACTATATTAATATATTAACTATATCCTCCTCTTCCTCCTCTTTCTTTGTCGTCTTCTTCATTGCAACTTCATCTGATAAAGACCTTTGTGGTATCTTAAATATGAACACGTTTATTATTATATATATTTTTGTGTACTATAGTTGATTTGAAACCAATGTGATTAACTAATTTTATTTTATTTATTTATTTTGTATCCCAACTTTATTATTTTTTATAAATAACTCAATGTGGCGAACATGCCTAATACTCCTTCCTCCTCCTATATTCCCCACAACAACCACCCTGTGAGGTAAGTTGTCTTGTTGTTGTTGTTGTTTATTCGTTCAGTCGCTTCCGACTCTTCGTGACTTCATGGACCAGCCCACGCCAGAGCTTCCTGTCGGCCGTCACCATCCCCAGCTCCCCCATGGTTGAGTCTGTCACCTCCAGAATATCATCCATCCATCTTGCCCTTGGTCGGCCCCTCTTCATTTTGCGTTCCACTTTCCCTTGTCTTAGGAATCCAAAAATACAAGGGGAATGTACTATGTTAAATTTAGTTCAATAAAACTGCCTAAAAATGACCTTATATTCAAAAAGTCCATCCTGTCGTGATAGAAACTGAAAGCAATCAAGTCTGTCACATGCTTTCTTATGCAGTAATGCTTAGCAAATAATTTTCCTGATAGTGATCTTACAGCATTAAAAAGTTTGGGATAGTTTAATTAATTAACTAGCTAGAGCGTACAGGACTAACTAAATTTTACTTATGTTCCTTGAGCTTGCTCCTCTCATTCTCCTGCCCTATATGGGTGAACATAAGGTGGTCTTTGTCCTAAGTTTTCTTCTACAGCAGTGTAAATTATGAGTCACTGGCAACAAAGGCCAGATGGTATGAATAACTAGTTGCAGTTTACTAAAAAGCTAATGGTGTTTCCTATTGGAAAGTAATTGCTCATTCAAAAGACATTTGGTGTAATAATAATCTCTTCTGGAGAACTCACATATTGACTCTCATTAGGAACTTGTGTTATCTTAATTCGTTGACAAGGAACTACATTTAGCATAATTTAAAACTGCTTCCATGCCCATTCATTTGGATGAGCCATCTATGGACTTCACTCTGAACTATTCTCAGAGAGCCAGACGCAAGCAGCACATTGGATACAGCAAGGGTGTGAGGAATGAATTATTTTATTTATTTATTTATTTATTATTCGAATTTATTACCGCCCATCTCCACGACAGTAGACTCTAGGCGGTTTACAAACATTAAAATTAATATTAAAAAAGCTATAAAAATAAAATATAATAATAAATAGATGAGATAAAAATCCAGAGGATGGGAAGATCTTAAAAAGGATGATATTACTGGGCTACATAATTACATAATTACATAAACATGATTGTAGCCAACCATGGGAAGGAGAGAGGCTAGCACAATAGTCAGACATCATAGCTATGCTATATTCAAACTACCCATTTTTGATACTGGATCACAGCTTTGAGAATCCAAGTACTGAAACACCTGGAGTACCCAATTCTGCAGGGACTTTGTCCCTAATCAGGCTACTGTGTTGTTTGTTTTTTTATTTATTCTGGGTGGGAGGGAGGGGAAGCAGTTTCTTCCCTGTTTGACCAGCGCATTCCTGATTGTTTTACCCCAGAATCAGGTATGTCATATGAAACCAGTCAGATCTTAGCCAAATTAACAGATATAAGGCATCTCCATATAAATATTTAGTGCCAGCAGGTCCGCAACTAGGGTCTGTGTCACCCACGGCAAACATGGATTCCATGCCCCCCATGGATTCTGTGCCCCCCCACAGGGTCGAGTCCCCCCTGCACCCCCAACGCAGACCCCCCTCCACGAAGCAGTGTGGGGCTCCCCCAGGATAAGCGCCCCGCTCCTGGCTACGATCTCTTGCATGCCCCCGGCTCTGGGGGAAGGACCCGCTGTGCTCCCATCTGCCCGTCTGGGCTGGGCAGACCAAGCTGCCCACCACCGCGCTTCCAATCGGGACGGTCCAGAGCAGCGCCGGGGGGGCACGACCCTGCGGCCACCCCAGAGCCCGCGAACAGCCCTGGGGAGCGGATGAGCCCACCACGCAACGCCCCGATGGGCCTCTTCGCGGTTGGTGGCGGCAACAGGAGCGCGGGCCTCCCTCAGGGCTGGCCGTTGAAAGAAGCATTTTGGCACCCCCTCAGTGCGGCGCCCAGGGCACATGCCCCGCTTGCTCCCCCCCTGGTTGCGGCCCTGAGTGACAGTTTGAAAGCAGCTCCAGACCTCTATATTCTCATGATTTCAGCAGGGTTGGTTTATTTCCAGCTCAATGCAAAGTAATTGAAAGTACTGAGAATCTACAGTTATGGGGAAGGGGAGAAACGGTTGAAGTGATGCGGCTTCCTTTCTGAATGAAGGAAAATGTGGCCTCGTCTCCCCTTCCTGGCTCCTGAGAATTCAGTTCTTGTAAAGGATATGCTAACAGGAGAATTTTGTAGCTCTCCCTCAATAGCCAGGGCAGAAGAAGAAGCCTGACATTAACAACTGTTTTGTCTGTTTCCCCTGGGATGAGTTGGACTGCTATGTGCTTGGTTATGGGTTGTCCCTCCCTGCCCCCCTCCCTCCCTCTCCCCCATACTCTTCTGAGGTGGCCCACAGAAAGACAGTGATTTTCATTCATTGTTCTTTGCATGACTTTACTAAGTCAGCAGAAGTGAAGACAATCACAGATCACCTTCAAACAGCAAAAACAAATGGTGGTTTGGAAGGGCCCATAGCTAAAAATGAAGCTCTCAAGGGTTGTCTGTAATAATCATGAATATTACCTCATGCAAGTAATATTAATAATATTTTAAAAACTTCAATAAACAATTGAATTATAAATCCAATATTATGGCTATATATTTTAGAAAAAGAGGCAATAGATTAAACAAAGGTTACATTTAAAATAATTTCTCCAATATTTTTAGTCTGCATAATGGAAATACTGTACCTAACTTCCTTTTTTGTTTACATTTTATAATGTCTTGTCTTAATGGTTTAAATAATTTGTAAGTTGCCCAGAGTTGGGCGGCATATGAATATAATAATAATAATAATAATAATAATAATAATAATAACAATAAAAAACATTAAGGTGCTATTATACAGCATGACTTATTGATAAAGTCAAATTTAATATCATCGTGTTTAAATTCATTATCTAAATAAAATTATTTATTTTGAAATACATATTAGGGCAATACATTTTAATAGACCACCTCAGGACATTGTACAAACTTCTAAGTTTTCCTAGACTATTAAGAAATATAGTAAATAAAGCAATTGGGAGGGAGGGAGGTAAAAATTGTGTTTTAAGTGAACGAACAAAAGACACTGCAACTCCCCCCACCCAACTATCTCCCCTCCATCTCTGTCCTTTTGGCTGCCCAAAATTGGATAGTATTTTTTTAAACTAAATGAATATGTAGATAATTGTTTCTCTTTTGTTGGGGGGGGGGTGACACGCCAGCAGAGTCAAGGTAGGCATTTTCCGGATTTTTGACAAACCGAGCCCAAAAGGTTTTAATAGGCTCTGTATCTTATACTGTCTTGATGAAATATGGATATGGTCCTGCCCTCTCAGGAGAGTGGACAAACTTTTTTTATTGTCATTGAAAGCAGCATGGGAGTAATCTGTTGGGAGCAACATGCCAGTGATGCAATAAGGAACGAGTAAAGCCAAATCCAGAAATGGACTGGATTCTCTTTCTGAAATCCCTTCTTCTCTCCTTACTGTTTCCTTTTCTCACTATCTTCTCTCCCCAACCTCTTTGTCTTCCTGGCCAGTAAACTATTTAAAAAGGAACAAAGGTCTAAATTACTTGCAGATGTTTTTTTAAAAACAAATGAACAAAGGGCTACATAAAAATAGCTTAGACAATAGACAAGTGGCTTTAGGACCATAAGTGGTCTCCTCCTATTCTTCAGTAATTTCAGGATTCTCCTAAGGCCATCTAGGATGAGAAAATATGTGAACGTATTTCCACATCTTGCTGAAAATATGAAACTGAGTTGTTATTCAGACCTGTAAGTAGTTTTACAATAGAGGAATAGTTAAGTCATTTCTGGACAAGAGAGTGACCAATAGGAAGTAATTACGTTAATACTGTTAAAGAATTAAAACCGTCTAGTCCAAAATGAAATGAATGAATGAATTCTCAGTGGAGGGATATAGGGATAATTTAGTAA
Source organism: Charina bottae (assembly GCA_023362775.1). Lineage (NCBI taxonomy): Eukaryota > Metazoa > Chordata > Lepidosauria > Squamata > Charinaidae > Charina > Charina bottae. The sequence goes on along the minus strand of JALMGJ010000007.1, from coordinate 43,934,586 downwards.
TAAATAATTCAACATCAATGAATTTTCACTTGGGATCTTAGCTATTTATCTTTATTAGTCTTTTTAGTATGAACTGTCTTGATTTTAGTCTTTTTCAAAACTGCTAGTTAATCTCAAGATGTAGTAGCTTAACACAAAGCAAACTGATACTGGAAAATTGTCGTTCATATAGTTCAGGAAATGACAGTACATTTGTAATCAAAGGTTCATTGATAAAAGGTAGCATGAAGAAGAAATTAGAATATATTGGAATTATTAATCATGAGGTAGCACAGAATTAAACCACAACCTGCCTGCTGCTCTGGTTAGGGACTGCTAAGTATTATGTGCATGTTTGGCATTTAAAATAATCTAACCATATTACTTATAAAATGATAATAGTATCAGTTGAGGAAAGTGAGTATGCTTGGTTTTCCAACTAGATCTTTATATTTATAAAGTCTAATTAATGTTTTGTGTTAATCAATTTTTAAACGTTAGCCTACATTTTATGAGAAAGTCAGCCCTAGATAATAATCATAATCACAATCAAGTTTAATTGTTCAGTTGTGGAGTAAGTGCTATACACTTACTTCATAGTTGATTTCTGCACTGTTACTACACATTTCAGATATTTAGAAAATGGTTTTATACACCATTGAATCTGAATGTCACTACATTTAAACCCATATCTTTTGGCCATGTTCACACAAAATGCTTTCCCTAGTTAGCCACTAACCCTGTCCAATCTAGGGCCACCAGATCTAGCCTGCAAAAATTGGGTCATGGATGAGGTAAGTATTGGGCTATCTCATTCTTTTTATATTTTGTCTCCATGACCACATGGGCTTAAAAAATTATTATTTCCTTATTGACTCAGTCATCCTGGTCATACATTTCCACTACACGGGTATCAGTTAGTTTCCTAGGGAAGCTGCTGCCATAATGATATGACACAGTCACCAGCCGTGGTGTGCTGATAATACATCTATCCATCCCATCCGGTCCAGCAGGAGAGGCATGTTACGGGTCTCGTCTACTAAAGAAGTCCATCTGATGGGACCAGGAGACGAGCCTCTTCATCCATAGCACCTGCCCTTTGGAACATGATTCCCCCCAAAGTGAGATTAGCCCCAACCCTTCCAGAAATTTCTTAAAACATGTTTTTTTCAGCAGGCTTGGGGCTCCCATGGTAATAGGGAGCCCATGAGATGGTTATATTATATGTGAGATGTTGGTGAATTCTCCCATGATCTTATTTATATTTTATGTTAATTGTTTTCAATGATTATTTAAGATTTGTTTTGTTTGTTTTATTGTACGCCACCCAGAGTCATGTTAGTGACATAGGCGGCTATATAAATTTGATAAATAAAATAAATAATGCCATATACACTTTAAACCCAACTTGGAAACAACAAGCAAAGGAGCACCACGTTGTTCAATCTTCCAACAATAGGACAAGGAAGCACTATATGGCTTTAGTACTGCAACAGGGAAGTGTTTCAAATGGGAAAACATAAATGGAAAAGGAGAATTGACTTGAATATGTGGTAATGGCCAAACTCATTGGAGAAGAAAGTAAAGAGATGGAATGTTTTAAATTAAATGATTTAAGATTAAATAGCAACCAAATTAAAGGAATTGACAATAAATTAAAAGCTTCTATTATAATCAAGATCAAGAGCTCCCTTCAGGAAATTAAAATGCATAGAAGAAAGGCAGAGAGAAGGTGCTCAATTCACTGTTATGAAATCAGGAATCCCCTTCTGCATTTCCATGCGTTTAGGTTGTGCACTATCTCTATAATGTGTTACATTTGTCATCTGCAGTCATCCTTGATAGTTCCATTTAATTATTTATAAGTTGCTTGTTGATTTATGTTATTATTCACATGACATTCAGGGCTAGATTCTCACATGATACTTTACAAATTAAAAGTTTATAATATCATCAGTAACAATATAACCAGTAGAACAGCCTCAGGTTTTAAAACATAGGTCCAAGAAAAAACGAAAGAGTTGAATAAAAGATGCTTTTGAAAAAACACTAAAGTGAAGCCAGGGACAATTCTTGGGGAAGAGGTTCCAAAAATAGTAGTCTGTCGCCTGTTTTCTAAAGGTAAGTTATCTTTGAGTCAGGGGTTTCCAAAGGGAAGGGGTCAAAAAGTCAAGATAACAGCCACATGCAATTGTAGCCCTGTCCTATTTTAAGTGCATCACAACGTATGTAAAACAGGGTGGGGCTTTGATCACATGGCTGTGGCCATCATCCTGACCTTTTTGACACTCCTGCAGACACCCTGCTTTGAATTAAGTGAGGATTACACAGTAGTTTAATCTCTGGAACAGAAGTGTATTGAAGGATATGAAAGTAGTCTTGAAGTAGGTGAAAGGACTCTACTGTCTGATACAATAGAACATGGTATAATGGATTTAAGTTATAGGAAGATAGTTGAATGTTAGAAAAAGTTCCTAACAGTAAGAACAGTTCAACAATGGGCCCTATTGCTTCCCTTTACTGAAGGTGTTCAAGCAAAAGCTGGAAGCCGTTTGTCAGGTATGCTTTAATTTAGATTCCTGCATGAAGAAAAATTCAGCAATCTGAATCACTAGAAGAAATAGAGATTTCTATGAAAAAAGTTAACATTCAGACTAAAATTACAACTTCAGTCAGTACTCAAATCAAATATAGTTGTGCATCTTACAACTTGAATCAGTGCATTTCTTATGCAGATTAATTTTACTGCTTGATTATACATTCCTATAAAAAGAGGCATTTATCAATGTTTTATTAGTAGTTTCTGTCTTTAGTGATTGACATTTGAAAACTACTAAACAAAATATAATTTTGCATTTATTTCTGCTTTGCGCAGAAAGCTTACAAAATTAGGTGCAGGGCTGCAACGCTTCAAGTGCCTTTAAGAAATCTGATCCTGAATTTCCACTGGACTTCTTCAGTGAAGGCCACCTTATCTAATTCTGTGAAAAGCCTGGCACTTTTTATGTAGCAGCATGTTTATATAAATAGAAATTTGTAAATATAAGCAATCAGGAAATTCAATGCGTACTCTTCTAAGTGTAGGGGTCATAGAAAGCTGTCTTCTGAGTCATAATGTGGGTCTAGTCCAGTTTTGGCTATACTGACTGATAGTAGTTCTCCAAGGATCATGCAAGAGTTTTCCCATCCTCACTAGAGATGCCAAAAACCAGATCTGGGATCCTTTGTAGGTAAGACCTGTTCTCTGGCTGCAAGCCTCCTATTTAAAATGACAAGTGGTAGTATATGAAGTTCTGTGTACTAGGAAGCAATTGAGCAAATGCCACTTGATTTGTTGTCATCTTACAGCTACTGAAAATAACTTAGGAAAGAGAAAAATGTTCACATTTTTACAGTATACTTTTAATACAATTAGGATTTTGAAAATACAAGGGCATCATTAGGATACATTTCTTTGATCATATCCATCCAGTTCTTGACCAAGTGACCTTCTTTTCACCTTTGCCTACTTCAGCAGAAGAGCAATCCTTGTAATCAGTTTATGAAACCAAGTGTATTTGGCTCTTGTCTCAATCAGCATAATTTGTTGGCTGTGCAATTTCTTAAAAATCCCTTACAAACCTCCATTGTTGTTTATTCGTTCAGTCGCTTCCAACTCTTCGTGACTTCATGGACCAGCCCACGCCAGAGCTTCCTGTCGGCTGTCACCATCCCCAGCTCCCCCATGGTTGAGTCCGTCACCTCCAGAATATCATCCATCCATCTTGCCCTTGGTCGGCCCCTCTTCCTTTTGCCTTCCACTTTCCCTAGCATCAGCTTCTTCTCCAGGGTATCCTGTCTTCTCATTATGTGGCCAAAGTACTTCAGTTTTGCCTTTAATAGCATTCCCTCAAGTGAGCAGTCTGGCTCTATTTCCTGGAGTATGGACTGGTTTGATCTTCTTGCAGTCCAAGGCACTCTCAGAATTTTCCTCCAACACCACAGTTCAAAAGCATCTATCTTCCTTCGCTCAGCCTTCCTTATGGTCCAGCTCTCACAGCCATAGGTTACTACAGGGAATACCATTGCTTTAACTATGCGGACCTTTGTTGTCAGTGTGAGGTCTCTGCTCTTAACTATTTTATCAAGATTTGCCATTGCTCTCCTCCCAAGAAGTAGACGTCTTCTGATTTCCTGGCTGCAGTCAGCATCTGCAGTAATCTTTGCGCCTAGAAATACAAAATACAGACCTCCATACATGACTTCTAATTGATTACATGTTGCAGCGACATTTGGGAATATTATGTTATACTACATTGATTATCCTTATATCAAAAAATGAAATGTCAGAAGTCATTAGTGGTATTTTCACTAGAAGGAGATAAAGTAAGAATGGATATAAAAAGCAAGTGTACCTTCAAGCAAGAATATATGTGCTTACGACAATACAACATCAACATTTACTGTAGTGACATGCTGTGAGGTGCTCCGCTCCGATGTCCTAATAACCAGTTCTCTTAAGCAAACCCACGGACACGAGGTTGCTAAGAAGTAAAAGGTTTATTACGGTACATGAAGGTTAGCACGAAAGAAAGACTTGAATGAGTTCCTATACTAAGGTTTAGCAGTTTTAAGCATTTCTCCCTGCCCGGAGTCTTGTCCCCTCCCCGAGGTTCGTATTCCCCGTTTCATGTTGCAGTCAGGTATCTGGGTGCTCAGACAGGCATCGCGGTGGATGTGTATTTCACTTTCACGGATTGATGTTAATGGTTCTGCTCCCCGGCTGGTTGTCTCTTGCACCTCGGTTTCTTTCCCTCTGCAATCCACATAGATGTCTATCATGATGACAGGACTCAGATAGAGTTCTGACACATGCATCTTTAAGCTAAATGTAGTGTATGTTAATCTAATTGTCTTTTTTATATCTTATGCAAAATGTCAATTTTCATTAGCAGGAAGCTCCATTAAATCTTGTAATTGCCTCAACTAATGCATGTAGGCCATGTAGCCAGGAATTTGTCTTGAACAAAATATACTATAATGGACAGCATATAAAGAATATCAAATATATTGTATTTTAGATAGGTGCCGCCCATGGAATTTTTATATACTTCAAATTACTCACCTCCTGTCTTCCTGTGGTCTTGTATTATAGCACTGGAGACACTCCAGAATTACTCAGCAAAATACTAAAATATATTAGGAGAAAAAAGATATTGCTTTGAGATTTCATTTAATAGCTGGCTACGCTGTAGCAAATATGGATTGTGCATTCTTCATTGTCTGGTTGGATCAAGGACCAAATCACATCGTCTGAGAGAGCCTGAAGTATGTGTAAACCTACCATGCCATAGGAATATTAGTGATTTCCAGTAGGTTGCAAAATACCAAGGTTCCTAGAATTTAAACCTGCTAGAATTGTGGAGAGCTTATAACAGTACTCCTGTTGAATAACTCAGCACGGAGACCTATGCCTGACCTCTAGGAAATGTATACTGTACTATGTAATAATCACCATGTTGTCTCAGATCAATAAGCGAGCTTGAAAATATGGCTTTTCCCTCCCATGACAAAACAAGTATAATTAGGCAATCAGGCAACAGAGGTAGATGTTGATTATCTTGAAATACACATGGGAGTTAATTGGTTGCTATGTTAAACCATCTGTATAGAAAGAAAATTGTGCATTAATTTCAGTGAAAGAGGATAGAAGTGGAAGGATAGGATGCTTTTGAACAAAATATTCCAGTTTAACTTGTTCATTACAAAGGACATTCTGTTTATCCTCAGATAATTAGAATTTTGTCTTCAGTGGAATGGAATAAACTGTAAACATTTAACTGACCATTTATCAACAGCGAAAAAATAATAATGAAAAGATCAGTTTGATTTGGATGATTGCCAGTTTGATACAACCTTCCTTTTCTATCTGTTCTTCCATGGATCTGGTGTACTAGCAACATAGTTCCCTCCTCTAATGCAGCATGTGCCTGTCCTTAATTAATGATATTACATACACATTCTAATTTATGCATTTTAATTATACAGCAAATAATTAATGGTATTAAAATGATAGGTCAAGTGCAAGCTTTAAAACAGCAATCAGCAGGTTCAATCGTTTTTTTCATGTAAGTCAGGATAACTTAAAAACAAAAAAACAAAATTAATTATTTCATTAAATGAGCAGGGACTTAGATATAGGGTTAACAGCCATCAATGGGCAGTCAAGTGCATTATAATCATTTGCATTTTGGACACAAAATATTAAAAGCCCAAGGTGCTCAAACTGCAAGGGGCATTCTAGAGAGTCCTATGGATGCTTACTGAGAAGTCACGTAAGTTGGTTTCTGTGGAGCTTACTCACTAATAAGTGTGAAGTATAGCTCCAGAGTTTTACATGGCTGGAAAGGGGCTTCAGCAAAAACATAAAATATATTAGGAGAGAAAGGATATTGCTTTGAGATTTCTTTTAATAGGAAGCAGTATAGAAGAGGCATAAATAAGTAAACTACTGGAGGGGGCAATTATATGGGAATCTCAGAAAGCTGACCCTATTCTTTTCCCAATTAGCAGGATATAATCACATTTTTTTGTTGTTGTTTTGTGACAAATACCAAAGACGGTTACAGGAGCATTGCACCACAGAGTGCTTTCTGATTGGAAAATGAAAGGTTTCTATAAAGCGAATGGATATGACAGGGAGAAGGCTATATTGGGCCATTCAATCTGGCATGTAGTTTTCCATGTTACTCAGAAACTAGAGGAACATCCAGACATTTAGCAGAAGTGAGAAGTCTAAAACCAGTAAGAGGCCACCAGTATATATATTGTGTGTGTGTGTGTGTGTGTGTGAGTGTGTGAGTGCACGTGCGTGCACGCACGTGTGCTATTTCTGGATTGCAGGAATTTACCCTGTTATTATATAAAATTTTAAAGTGAAGGACATTTGTTTCCAAACTATGTATCACTAGGAAGTAGGAAAAGGAAGATTCTATGGATGCAGAAAATGATTGTTGCAGTAGAGTCAATCACTTCTGCTTCCAAAGCAGGACCCTTCAGTAATTGCTTAAATTTCCAGGGTCTGAACTTATTTTAGCCAACAGCCTCTTTTAAAATTTTCAAGAGAAATGAATTCTGGAACAGAAAAATAAAATAGTACTTCCAAAATTCTAAATATGGGAGATTGGTCGTATGAATCCAACAGAAACCATGCAGACTACAGTATATTTATGCTGAATGTGGAGAAAATTCTAAATCCCTTTCCATGAAATTTTATTAATACTGAACAGATAAATACCTGCATAGAAAAAGATGACTGAACTAAGTGATTTACTTACAAAGTTTCCTCCTACTCTAAAATTATATGATTTTTAGCTCATATCCTTAAGAGTAAAGGATATGCTTCACTGTTTCAAAGAAATGTATATGGCAGTTATGCTCCTATCCACACATTAAGACATGCTTCACTTTGCACCCATTTCTATAGCCGTATTCAGATATTGTTAGAACCTAAAAGCTGGACAGAGATAAGAACAGTGATGGAGCTCTAGTTGATGATGGACCTCTATCATCAATATCCTTATATTGGCAGGGAAAGTCTTAAGAAATTCTAACCATACTCAGATGTAGTCTCATTCTGTAATTATGGTAACTTAGTAACCATGTAGATTCAGACTTTCCTTACACAGATGTCAGGGCTGGACTGGACGAGTCTTCCCTCCACACAGGGAGGGAATAGAAGCTATGATACAATCTATCTTCATTGCCTTTTCAGTGCTTTAAACACTCCATTTTTTTTCCTAGTTCAGACACTAAGATTGTTCTTTTGATTATAGTAGAAGAACATAATTATCCTACAATTTACCTCAGCAGTGAAAATGTGCAAAATGGCAGGCTGTGCACTGCGTGGGACCTTATGAGGAGATGCTTACTTTGCCTACACATTCACCACAGGCAAGCTGCATCCACCCAACCAGTCAGGAATTGAGGAAGGAAGGTACCGACTTCGGGCAAATGACAACACCACCCACCCACATTAATAATACTTTAACAAGCCACCCCCTGGAGGCAGAAAGGGGGGGAGGGGAGAATAAAGGCAGCGATTTATTGAAGACTGATGCCAAGAAATACAGCTCTAAAATACCGTTTTAAGTGGGATATGTTTATTTTATTCATTATATGTCTTTAAATATATGTGTTCCAGGCAGGCTACCAAGTATATAGAACAATGAAAATGAAAAGAAATGAAAAGATTAATATTGCATCTAAAAGGTTTGGGTGGTGGTGGTGGTGGTTTTAGAAATGCAGTATGTCTGTGTGAAATGTATCCTAAAGTAAGCCTAGTGAACCTCTCTGGGAAGTGTGTTCCAGTCATCAAAGAGTAACCATTAGAAAGGATCAAAGAAATTCTGCAGTTATGGAATTACCATAAAACATTACATCCTGGAATTCATATTACATGCTTAAAACCACTGAGAAAAATGGATAGCTGTCTTGATAGCTGTGGTTTTAAAAGACAAACGTTGCTCAAACTGAACAAACATTGCTCAAACTGAACAAATAGCAGTAAGGTTACTGCTTAAATTATCATCCCCTCTAACATTATTATAAACATTTTGTAGGTGTGTGGGATTTTGTGTTAGTCTTGATTCCTGGCAAGAGCCTGGACGAGTCCCTACAGTTTTCTTGGTAAGATTTTGGAAGTGGTTTGCCCTTGCCTTAGTCCTAGGACTGAGAGGGAGTGACTGGCCCAAGGTCACCCAGCTGGCTTTGTGCCTAAGGTGGGACTAGAACTCACAGACTCCTGGTTTTTAGCCCCGTGCCTATAACCACTACACCAAACTAGCTCTCATTATAAACGATATTGCAGTCATTAGTGGAAGAGAGATGGGCAGCATACAAGGTTAATCAATTATAATTATAATTATTATAATTATTATAATTATTATAATTATTATAATTATTATAATTATTATTATTATTATTATTATTTATTACACTGAAGTGCAATCATGTTTAAGTGTTATCAATGAGCAGGCAGCCTATGCTTGTGGATGCTACTTACATTTTTTGGGATGGATTTACAGTCCCAAAATACTGGACCGATAGTCTAGGAATCCTAATTGATCTTGTTCTCTCTCTCTGGGATCCAAATAGCCAGGAAGATATGAAACACCTTCTAGTAACTAAGGTTGATATACCTGCAGTTGATGTACTTAGATACCTATGTAGCAACAACCCCACATACTTTGGCAATATTGTTTTTGGATTACTGATATAAATTTTATGCGGGTGCCCTTTGAAATAAATTTTGGAATAGTTTTGGACAAAACATGGCAGCTTTATGAAGTACCAGTCATGATATTGTTTCTAGCCTTTAACAGACCAGCCCTATTGATAAGTGAGCCTCACTAGCTCTGTTTACGTGACACAGCAAATGCAGTGACCCCATCTCTCAGTCTGGAAGCACATAATTCAAGATGACCGGGTTGGTTGGCTGATGGCCATTTTATTAATCTACCCAACCACCGAAAAAGAGGCTGGGGACTATCACTTCCCTCTCCAATTCGTGTCTTTTTATTTTTTTTATTATTTTGTTTTCCAGAGGGAATTTCATTGGGAAAAAAATAGCAGTGATACCATCATAGGTAGAATCAAAGAGTCTCTACCTACTTTCACCTTATCCATGTGGTCACAGGATTTATTGTCCCTGTTGCTGATCAGTATCCTGCTTCTTCTCCCTCTGTTCTAACTCATTATAGACACTTGACTTCCCTCCAAGATAATGGAAGTCAAAGCCTAATAGATTTTATATGCCTCAAGGCTGCCCTTGGACATAGTTGGAATAAGGAAAAAAAAGTACTTTAAATTCAGTACAGCTAAGGATGTCTTTAGCCTGTCTCATTCATGGACATAAAAGTAATATCATGGGGACATGGCAGAAAAAAATATGTTCCCAGGACATGTTTGTACTGATGCAAGTGGGGAAAGATCCAAAGCCTTCTTCTTGGGAGAGTTAAGGGCAGTTAACCCACTGGTCAGCTGTTCACACAACATGGCTGACTGAGGAAGATGACCCAAAGATGACCAGGATTATGTGGGACTAAATCTAATCCCATCTGAGTTAATTGATCTAGCAATTAACCAATTTTCCTATTTGTACAACATGTTAACCACCATCCATGGCCCAGAAGTGTATCATGTAAACACGCCCCCTGAATTCAGCAAGAATAACCTCAAATTACTGTATACAACATTGCAGACTGCATGGCTGATTTGGGGGATGTCATGGCCACAAATTTAAACTTACACTATTGTGCTTGTGGAATTCTATACTACTTATATGCCTTAGATTCAAAGGGGAAAATCAATCACTTGAGATACAGTCACTAAAAGCAATTATATGTAAAATACTTAGGGAAGCCTAACATAGCTACCAACATTTCTGAGATGATTAACTGATTCCAATACATATATGCTTGTTCCTTTTACTGCCCATAATGTATGAGCTGCTAACCAGATTAGAGGCCATGATCCTTGTACAGTAACATCCTGTCATTATGGTTCTTTTTCTATCCTTGTTCTTTTGCATTGTCAAGTATGGCTGGAGCAATAATTAGCCCAGGTTAATATTTCTTTAATATGCTTGTAGAGATTTATGTCTAGTAAAGTATCAAGTACTTTAGATCAGTGTTTCTCAACCTTGGCAAGTTTTAAGATGTGTGGACTTCAACATCCAGAATTCCCCAGCCAGTATGGTTGAGAAACACTGTTTTAGATTACCTAAGGAACATTTTTTTCCCACATCACCATGGTAAATAATCATGGATCATCCATCCATTTTGAGCTGTTCATCACACTTGGCTATTTCAATGCTTTTTATTGCTGATGAAAGTTAGCACAGACCATTTAGCACAGACCATTAAAAGGGGGCACTGCCTCTTCCTCAATCAAGGTGCATAGAACCCAAATTATGATCATTGGGACACAACATACATTCCACAGGTGTCTCTACCCTAGAGTAAAAATTAACTATAAAAATTAATAAGAAACTTGCTGCTAGTTTGTAATGTTCTTTTCATTCTGTGTAATAGTAGAACTGTCCCTCAATACATGGGAAATTGTGGAGAGAGAAAAATATTACTAATCAAGTATTATTCATCTGCTTCTGCCCTTGTAGGATTTTGCTGAAAAGGAGAAGGCAGCAGCAAGGGCTCTGGAAGATGTGAAGGCCAACTTCTACTGTGAATTATGTGACAAGCAGTACCATAAACACCATGAATTTGACAACCACATCAATTCCTACGATCATGCACATAAGCAGGTAAACCTAAAAAGTCATGTCAAATATTTTGCTTTATTGCATCAATCCTGGCAAACCAGCCGTGTAATCAGCTTGTAGGAGGTGATTACAGTGTATGTTCAAGTGATGTTACATAACTTGTTGCACTGAGACCAATTCATATAATCAGTTCAATAGTTCAGCACCAAGTAAAATGACTTTCTGAGATTACTGAGGCTACCGTATCATAGTCTGTAGCTTGAATCATGTCAACTGGATTTCTATTTTCTCAGTGGAAACGTTTCGCTCCTTATCCAAGAAGCTTCTTCAGTCTGAGCGGGTGGCTGTGTGACCTTGCACTTGTGGCTAGGTCATGGACAAACATCCAGGACTTCTTCTAGTTAGTTGATTCAACTCCATCTGCTGGCATCGTGTGGTCTCAGATGACTCTGTGATGATCCAGCAGCCATAAAAATATTATTTCCCTCCCCATTGGCTGCTATTTTTCTCACTAAGGAGGGGAATTTAAAATTAAAACAAAAACATGTAGTAGTGTGATCACAATTTTTTTCCAGCCCCTGTAGAGTCTGAAAGGATGTCTGTGAAATGTACACATAATGAGGACCTAAAGAAGCCTATCTAGACTTGTGTCTCAATCATAGATATTAGAAGAGACATTTAATCCTCTGGTAAGTAAATCATATCACACGGGGCAAATAGTTGATTGGCTGGGTCAATTAACTCAGTTTTGGAGTTTTCACAACAAGCTTCTCCTCTCTCCTGTAACAAAGAGGGCCATTGTGTTACAGAGCCTTGCGGGTTCTCCAGGAGTCTATGCTGTCTCTTATAGGACTACCATATCTGTTTCTATTTCTGAGTACCATTTGGTAAAGGTAAAGGTTCCCCCCACACATTTGTGCAGTCGTGTCCGACTCTAGGGGCCGGTGCTCATCTCCGTTTGTTAGCCAAAGAGCCAGCGTTGTCCGAAGACGCTTCCGCGGTCATGTGGCCGCATGACACGCACGGAACGCTGTTACCATCCCACCGAAGTGGTACCTATTCATCTACTTGCATTTGCATGCTTTCGAATTGCTAGGTTGGCAAGAGCTGGAGCTAGTGCGGGAGCTCACTCCACACGCAGGGCTAGGGATTCGAACCTCCGAACTTGCAATCTTCCGATCGACAAGCCTGGCTTCTTACCCACTGAGCCACCACGCCCTTTGTACACCATTTGTACTGCTTGTTAAATAAATAAATTCAGAGTTGCTCTGTTGATTACCACATCAGAGTCAAATGAAACAAAGACCACAGTTATGGTCCCCTAAGCAGAATGAATACCAAAAACAAAGTATGATAACCTAACAGAGGTAAAGTAAAGGTAAAGGTACCCCCCGCACATTTGTGCAGTCGTGTCTTACTCTAGGGGCCGGTGCTCATCTCCGTTTGTTAGCCAAAGAGCCAGCGTTGTCCGAAGATGCTTCCACAGTCATGTGGCCAGCATGACGTATGCGGAACACTGTTACCTACCCACCAAAGTGGTACCTATTAATCTACTTGCATTTGCATGCTTTCGAATTGCTAGGTTGGCAAGAGCTGGAGCTAGTGCAGGAGCTCACTCCGCACGCAGGGCTAGGGATTCGAACCTCCGAACTTGCAATCTTCCGATCAACAAGCCTGGCGTCTTACCCGCTGAGCCGAACATTGATAAAAAACCTGTGTTCGCTACTTGCCCGGGAACAGACAAATATGCTTGTATGACATGATACTGATAAAGTGTGGATGGTGGATTTTATCAGTTTCAATGTTTACATTGTGTTTACTGATTTCACTTTCCCCCTGTACTGAGTAGTGCCTTATTCAGTGATAAGAAAACTTTTGATTACAGGTTCTTATGTTCACAAGAGACAGTAGAAGAGAATGCTAAGAATTTCACATGTATAATTAAAGCCATAATTTTGATCCATTGTTTCTCTGGCAGAACTAGGTTATTCCTTTTTTAAAGAAAAAATTATTACTGTTCTTCTCTCCACTTAATTAGTCCATAAAAGGCTTGTAATGATATAAAATTGATTTCAGATCCAAACTATATGAGGGTAATCCTATAATCCCCCTTTCCTACACAAAAGGACTTACTTCCAATATCAGCTTCTTTTTCTATTAATCAGGATTGTTTCTGACTCAGATTGATCCATTCCAAGCATTGTCATCCTTTCCTTTCCCCTGCATATACTTATAAAGCTCCCTACTTAGATATGTATTCTAACTCATGTTTCTCAGAACTAGTGATTTATGCAAAATAGAAATGCCATGTTGATGCATCAGTTGATTTTTCTTGGTTGCTTTCCATCATGAAAGATCATGGTTAAAAGCAATAAAACTCTTTTTAATTTTAAAAACTGCATTTAAGGCTCTAGAAAAAAATGACAGATTGGTAGTGAAAGGAACAAATGGCCTATATATTTCATTAGACAACATAAACCTCACACAGAAATAGGAGCACATGTTTTTCCAGTGCTGCTCTACAAGGTAAAGAAATGAAAAAGACAGATTCAGTTGTCCAGTTCTACTAACCATTTAACAATTACCAAAGGTGCAAACTTGTAAATAGAGCAACCTTTCAATTCAGGTGGTTAAATTCATTGTTGAGAAATTGGGTTTCACAGTTTCGATTAGCACGATCCACCAAGGTTTTGATCATGCCTCTCTTTTGTCGTGGGTGGTGATTGGAACTTTTGTGTAGATACCGGTCTGTATGGGTGGGTTTTCTGTATACTTTGTGTCCTAGTTTGAGGTCCGGTTTGCGTATGACCAGCGTATCTAAAAATGGAAGTTTGCCGTCAGTTTCTTTTTCCATAGTGAATTGTATATTGGGGTGGATGCCGTTTAGGTGGTCCAAAAATTTCTCCAGTTCTTCTTCAGTATGACTCCAAATTGCGAAGGTGTCATCCACAAACCGGAACCAGACTGTTGGTGTAATGGGTGCCGATTCCAAAGCCTGTTTTTCAAAGTGTTCCATGTAAAAGTTTGCTATGACTGGGCTCAGGGGGCTTCCCATGGCAACGCCATCCATCTGTTCGTAGAACTCATTCTCCCATTGAAAGTAACTAGTTGTTAGGCAGTGTTGAAATAAAGCTGTACTGATAAAGAGCTCCTCCCTGCATCCCAACGTACTACAACGTATTTGCAAGACAGAAGCTCTCTCACCTAGACCAGGGGTCGGCAAACTTTTTATGCCGGGAGCCATTTTGACATGCTCGTGCACATTTTGAAATGCTAGAGAGCCAGGGGGCGGGGTTTGCGGGCGGGGGCCAATCGCGTGGAAGGGGGCGGGGTTTGCGGGCGGGGGCCAATCGCGTGGAAGGGGGCGAGGTTTGCGGGCGGGGGCCAATCACGTGGAAGGGGGCGGGGTTTGCGGGCGGGAGACGGCGTCCACCCGGCCCAGCTGCCCGGGATCCAGGGAGATCAGCTCCGGCGGGATCTGTGGTGAAGAGCGGCCGTGTGGGGGGGCCGCGACGACAAGCGGCGCGCTTCAGGCTTTCAGCGCGCCGCTTGTCGTCGTCGCTGCCCCCCCCACGGCCGCCCTTCGCCACAGATCCCGCCGGAGCTGATCTCCCTGGACCCCGGGCAGCTGGGCTTGCCTCCCTCCGCGAGGCCCAGGCCTCCTCCTCCTCTGCCGGCGCTTCAGGCTTTCAGCGCGCCGCTTGTCGTCGCCCCCCCCCCCCACGGCCGCTCTTCGCCACAGATCCTGCCGGAGCTGATCTCCCTGGACCCCGGGCAGCTGGGCTTGCCTCCCTCCGCAAGGCCCAGGCGCGCTGGAAGCCAGCCCAGGCCTCCTCCTCCTCCTCCGCCGGCGCTTCAGGCTTCCAGCGCGCCTGGGCCTCGCGGAGGGAGGCAAGCCCAGCTGTCCGGGGTCCAGGGAGATCAGCTCCAGCGGGATCTGTGGCGAAGAGCTGCCCACCCCCCCACGGCCGCTCTTCGCCCACCTGCTTTGAGCGAAGAAGATGATGGGGGGCGGGAAACGAGGCCTGCCCGCTTACCTGCTTGCTTGCCTCCCTCCGCGAAGCCCCCCGCTGCCTTCCCGGGATTCAAGCCGGATCGGGGGCCTCGCGGAGAGAGGCAGGCAGGCAGGTAAGCGGGCAGCCCTGGCCTCCGCCGCCGGGCCCGCCCCCCTCGGCCGCTTCCGCCCGCCCGCGTTGAGCGAAGATGATGATGGGGGTGGGAAACGAGGCCTGCCCGCTTACATGCCTGCTTGCCTCCCTCCGCGAGGCCCCCCGCTGCCTTCCCGGGATCCAAGCCGGATCGGGGGCCTCGCGGAGAGAGGCAGGCAGGCAGGTAAGCGGGCAGCCCTGGCCTCCGCCGCCGGGCCCGCCCCCCTCGGCCGCTTCCGCCCGCCCTCGTTGAGCGAAGATGATGATGGGGGTGGGAAACAAGGCCTGCCCGCTTACCTGCCTGCTTGCCTCCCTCCGCGAGGCCCCCCGCTGCCTTCCCGAGATCCAAGCCGGATCGGGGGCCTCGCAGAGAGAGGCAGGCAGGCAGGTAAGCGGGCAGCCCTGGCCTCCGCCGCCGGGCCCGCCCCCCTCGGCCGCTTCCGCCCGCCCGCGTTGAGCGAAGATGATGATGGGGGTGGGAAACGAGGCCTGCCCGCTTACCTGCCTGCTTGCCTCCCTCCGCGAGGCCCCCCGCTGCCTTCCCGGGATCCAAGCCGGATTGGGGGCCTCGCAGAGAGAGGCAGGCAGGCAGGTAAGCGGGCAGCCCTGGCCTCCGCCGCCGGGCCCGCCCCCCTCGGCCGCTTCCGCCCGCCCGCGTTGAGCGAAGATGATGATGGGCGGGAAACGAGGCCTGCCCGCTTACCTGCCTGCTTGCCTCTCCTCTCTCCGCGCAGGGGCTGCTGCGGCTGGAGATGGCGCTGCCTCCCTGCCGCGCCGGGCCTCGCTCAGTGTGAGAGCCAGGGGGCGGGGTTTCTGGGCAGGGGTCTATCATGTGGAAGGGGCGGGGGTGAGTTCAGCTGCGGAAGAGCCACACTCAAGGGGCCAAGGAGCCGCATCTGACTCGCGAGCCGCCATTTCCGACCCTTGACCTAGACTATACGGACTCCCCAAAATCCACAAAGACTCTATCCCACTCAGACCCATTGTAAGTGCCATTGGCTCCCCAACATATGAATTATCCAAACATTTGGCTACCCTTTTACAGACCCACATCGGACAGACTCCATCCCACATCAAAGACTCAGGACACTTCATCAACAAAATCAGCACCCTAAAACTCAACCACATGGACAAACTGGTCAGCTTTGACGTGGTCTCCCTGTTTACCAAGGTGCCAGTAAGGGACACCCTGGCACTCATCAAGCAAATCTTCCCAGAAGACATTACAGCTTTATTTCAACACTGCCTAACAACTAGTTACTTTCAATGGGAGAATGAGTTCTACGAACAGATAGATGGCGTTGCCATGGGAAGCCCCCTGAGCCCAGTCATAGCAAACTTTGACATGGCTACCAGTCCTGAAAAACACAGCCTGCAAAAGGTCAACGAACTCAGTCCAACCACCAGGTCATGGGAATACTTCTCACAATGAACATGCTAATCACGCTCATCAGCCACTCGTTAACATTTCAACACAACAAAAAACCCCACCTAATCTCCTATAATTTCGCTCTATAAATAGAACATTGCCACTCTACCTGGGCACAGAGATTTTGCTTCTATCTGTGCTCCTGCCCTCTGAAGATGCTGGCCACAGATGCTGGCGAAACGTTAGGAACCACAACTTCCAGAACACGGCCACACAGCCCGGAAGACCCACAACAGCCATAGAGCAACCTTTCATTTGAAATAGTCATGATGCTAAGGCATTCAAAGTCCCCATTAGGTCCACCTAAATCAGGGATGAAATGACTGCACCCCTGGCATAGAGGAGGATAAAAACAGGGTTTATTAGCCAACTTTGATGGATGAAATTCATATCAACAGAATTAATATAAAAGTTCATGAGAAGAGAGGCAAGTATGCCCTTTTGCTTAACTCCTTTTAAGAAGTGTATTACTGCATAGAGATCTCTGAAATTGGCATATCTAATCTGCATGTTTGTATTTTCATGCAGCATCATAGTTAATCAGAGAAGATAGCAAACTATAGTTGTTTCTACCAAATTTGTCCATAGCCTCTTTCTAGATATTGAGTCAAAGGCCACCTTCAGATAAAAAAGGTAGCATAAGGGGTTCCTTGTCATCAACTAGAATACTTTTTAGCTAAATTATGCAGTTCAAGGCATTAATCAAAAGCTGACTGGACATGTGTTCTTGGGCAGCACCTTGTCTTTGATTAGGCATTCAGTAAATTTCCCATATAGATGTCATATGATTTATTAATAATATTTAAGGGGTTAATTGACTGAATGAGAGCCAGTTTGATGTAGTGATTAAGGCACCAGGCTTAAAATAGGAGACTGACTTCTAGTCCAGCCTTAAGCACAAAGCCAGCTGGAAGACTTTGAGCCAGTCACTCTCTTTCAGCCCTAGGAAGAAGGAACTGGCAAACCACTTCTAAAAAATGCTGCCACGAAGGCTGCATGGACTTGTTCAGGCAGTCACCTGTAGTCAAGACTGAATAATTCCACACACACATATAGCCCATTTTCCACAATACTGGAGCATTAAAATACCTTAAATTGATTTCAATGGAAAATATTTTAAAGACTCTTGAAAGACATCATAACATTGAAAGGAGGAGAATTAAAGAGTAGTTCTTCTCCTAAGCAGTGCTTTGATTATGTGCTATCAAGTCAGCGTTGACTCTTATGAGGACATAGAACTTCTCCAGGATTATCTGTCCCCAACCTAGCCATTCAGGTCTTCTAGCAGCACATCCACCACTCCTATAATCAGGTCCATCCAACTTTCTGCTCGACCTCCTCTTCTTCTCTCTCCTTCCACCTTTCCCAGAAATTATAGACTTCTCCAGAGAGCTAGGTTTTACATAATGTGTCCAAAATATGATAATTTAAGCATGATCATTTGTGCCTTGAGTGAGAACTCTGAATCAAATAGTTCTAGGATCCCTTTGTTGTTTTCTTGGCTATCAATTCTCATCAGTTTTCACCAACACCAACATTCAAAAGTATAGTACTTTTTCTATCCTTCTTCATAGTCCAGTTCTTGGTTCCATAAGGTGTCACAGGGAATACTATTGCCTGCACTATTCTGATCTTTGTAAATGTAGGTATTTCACAGTATCTGAATATATTTTCCAACGCTTTTATTGCTCACCTACCAAGTGCTAGTCTGCAGCATATTTCTCCACTGCGGGTTCCTTTACTGTTGATAATCATAAAAGACAAAAGCTTTCCACCACTTCAAAATCTTCATTGTCAATTTTAACGCTACAAGTTGTACTTGTCATTAGTTTGGTCTTTTTTAAATTTAATTTTACTCCCATTTTTTTTACTGCGGTCCTCAACTTTCATTACTAGAACTTACAGATCATTTACATTTTCAGTTATCAGAGTGTCATAAGCATAGTGCAGGTTATTGATGTTTCTTCCTCCAGTTTTAAAACCATAATCATCTTCTCCCAATCCAGTCCCTCTAATATATATTAAGTATATAAGTTGAAGATAGATGCTTTTGAACTGTAGTGTTGGAGGAAAATTCTGAGAGTGCCTTGGGCTGCAAGAAGATCAAACCAGTCCATACTGGTTTGGAAATAAAGCCAGACTGCTCACTCGACGGAATGATATTAAAGGCAAAACTAAAGTACTTTGTGGATTTTAGAAAGAACTCCTTCAATTCCCCTTTCCTTACTATACTCGATGGCCCTGTATCAGTAGTGGAGTCCTTTAAGTTTCTGGGCTCCATAATTTCTCAAGATCTGAAATGGATGCTTAACATCAGAACTATTATCAAAAAGGCACATCAAAGGATGTTCTTCCTGCGTCAACTTAGGAAGTTTAAACTATCTCAGGAGCTTCTGGTACAGTTTTACAGAGGAACTATTGACTCTGTTATCTGTTCTTCTATAACTCTCTGGTTTGGCTCTGCAACCAGGCAGGACAGACATAGACTCCAACGGATAGTCAAGTCTGCAGAAAGAATTATTCTAATCCGCCTGCCCTCTATTGAAGACCTGTATGTTGCAAGGGTCAAAAGTAGGGCGGAGAAGATATCTGCAGACCCTTCTCACCCTGGATATAAACTGTTTCAACTTCTTCCATCAGGACGGCGTTATAGAGTACCGTATGTCAAAACATCTAGACATCGAAACAGTTTTTTCCCTTGTACTACTGATTTGTTGAACTCCTAATTAATGCAGCATGATATAATTATTGATAATGTATGCCATTGCTCTGTTGAATTTTTTTTAATGTAGCATGAGGAAATGATTGATGCTGTATGATAACATATGACTGCTAAGATTTGACCGGTAATGCTCTGTTATATGTGAACATATGCTAGATAATAGATGCAGTATTATTGTCCCTTAATTCTCCCTTAAATATAAATATGTGTTAGTTAAATAGCTGTAGTATTATTTTTTCTTAATTTTTCTTTTCTTGATTGTATAATTTATTATTGAGAGTTCTTGCACTGAAGACAAATTCCTAGTATGTTTAGTCATACTTGGCCAATAAACTATTCTATTCTATTCTATTCTATTCTATTCTATTCTATTCTATTCTATTCTATTCTATTCTTTGGCCACATAGTGAGAAGACAGGATACCCTGGAGAAGGTGCTGATGCTAGGGAAAGTGGAAGGCAAAAGGTCGAGGGGCCGACCAAGGGCAAGATGGATGGATGATATTCTGGAGGTGACAGACTTGACCTTGGGGGAGCTGGGGGTGGCGATGGCCGACAGGAAGCTCTGGCGTGGGCTGGCCCATGAAGTCACGAAGAGTCGGAAGCGACTGAATGAATAAACAACAACAAAAAATATAAGTTGAACAAATAAGGAGAAAATATATAGCCTTGTCTCACTCCTTTGCCAACCTGGAGCCAATCTGTTTCACTTGTTCCATGTGGACTGCTGCTTCCTGTCCTATGTATAGGTTTCACATGAGGACAGTGTGATGTTCTCCCATTTTCCTAAGAACATTACACAGCTTGACATGATCAACACAACTGAAAAACTTTATATGGTCAATAAAACACATACTGACTTATTTTTTATATTCTTTGCCTTTCTCAAAGTGCATTAGCAATAATGTGTCTCATTCCTCAGTCTTTTCTGAAACCATCTTGAACATCTAGTCTTTCCTTTCCACTTGGGGCTCTAATCTGCATTGGATGAGCCTAAGCATTATTTTGCTAGCATGTGAAATTAAGAATATTGCATGATAGCTTGCACACTCTGTCTCCTTTATTTGGTATTGGGATGAAGATTGACCTTTTCCAGTCTGGTGGCCACTGTATCATTCTCCAGATTTGCTGCCATAGTTTCATTAGAAAACTTTATGGATTCTTCTGTTGCTTTCTATATTTCTCTAGATATTACATAACTTCCTGTAGTCTTCTAACTTGGTAATAACAGTCTTCTAACATCATCTTATAGTACTAGAGGTTCTTGCAAATAGGGGGTATCTTCTAAGGTATCTTGGATGTTGACATCTCTACTGTACAGAATTTCAGTTTTACTCCTTCCATCAATTACTAGTGTCCATTGGCACCCTTTTGCATGCCTATTTATTTATTTATTTATTTATTTGTTGTTCAAATTTCTAACACCGCCCATCCCCCCCCCAAGGAGGCACTCTGGGCAGTTTACAATAAAAATAAAATCTAAAATTCAGTATAAACGCTAACTAATACATTAAAATGGCTACAGCTAAAATATAGAATATAAATAGAGTAAAATTCAGGTGGCAATGAGATATTATTTTAATCCGTGAATATATAAGGGGCCATTCTAGGGCACCAGCCATCTCCAAGAATGACTATTCCCCTCCCCGTCCCAGGCGCGGTGGCAATTCGAGATTGGAACCTCCTTCTGAGTTCAGAGATTTTCTAGAATACATTTTTTTCCCATGTCTGTTTCCATATTTGATCAATTTAGAGATGTTGTTGTAATATTGCTTCTTGTCTCTTCTATCAGCTGTCTAAAATTCTTTGTTAAGTTCTTTCTGGAGATCTTTGTCTTTCTTGGCTTTGGCTTCGCTTCTCTTCTTAGCAATTTCTACCATCTGTTCTGAGATCCTGTTTGCGTTCTTCTGTTTCTTGGTCTTTGGCAGACTCTTTTCACATTTGTCCTTAACAACTTTGATTTCACTCCACAGTTCCTCTGGTTTCCTACCAATGAGGTTCAGAGTTTCAAAACGATTTCTGACATTCTTTTTGAAAATTGTGGTAAAAGCTCAAGATCATATTGTGGAAACTGGTTGGCTTTGTTCTTCTACCTTAGCTTGACTTGGAACTTGCACATGAGCAGTTCATGTTCTGTTGCATAGTGAGCAGCTGGCCATGTCTTTGATGCTATAATTGAGCTCCTCTACCTCCTTGTATCAGTAATATACTCAATTTGATTTCTGTGTATTCCATCTGATAATATCCATGTACATAGACTTTGTTTTGGTTATTTGAAGATGGAGTTAGCAATGAAGAAATCATTGATTGGCCGAAATTGATAAATCATTCTCTTGCTTCATTTTGTTTTCCTAGGCCATACAGTCCATTCCTCCAGCTTTGGCATTCCAGCCTCCAATCACAAGCAACACATCTAGCTTCCATGTTCTGTTGATTTCAGGTTAAACTTGACCATAAAACCCATCAACCTCATTTTCTTCTGCATCAGTGGTTGGAGTAAAATCTTGGATAATTGTCAGATTAAAGGGTTGTCCATGATATCTAATTAATATTATTCTGTTATTGACTGCATTGTACCAAGGTATTCTCCTTGCTATATCCTTCCTGACTATGAAAGCAACAGTTACTTCTAACTTACTTATATTGTATTATATACCAATTCAGTCCATTTTAATTTGTTGATGCCTTTTATGTCAATGTGTAGTTGATTCATTTCATCTTTCACTGTGTTTTCCCATGGTCATGCTTCTTGCATTTCATGTTCTCACTGTAATTCTGTCTTTGAAGCTTTGTATTATCTTTTCCTGCATGGCAGTATCAGCAACTAGAGGTCCTGAAGGCTTTAATCTGGCCACATCATAAACACCATTAATATTCCAAAACCTCCTCAGCTCTTCCTCAGGAGCATCTTGAATTCCATCCAATTTGAATTTCATCCAGCATTATATTGTCAATCATTTTTTATTGTCTATCCATGTAGTTTTCTTGGAAAAATATAGGAGTGGTTACTCCCATGCACTATGAAATGATGCCTTTGCTGTTGTCATGAAAGTGGTCCACCTTTAGCATTTACTATATCATTGCTACCCAATATAGGTGCCTGCTTACTTTAGTTGGGCAGCTGGCATGACCTACATGCCTTGGATGAGCCTGCTGGGAGTGCATACACTTGCACTCTTGCATACACTCCCAGTTTTTTGCTTATCCCTCCCAAAACAACTCTCCACCACAATGAGGCAATGTAGCAGGACCTGAGGCAGTAAGCAGTGCTCCCTTCCACACAAAAGATTCCCTTCCAGAATCAGACTTTAAAATAGCCTTCTTTGACTATTATGGAAGCCATTTTGAAGTTTAGTGGGCTAGATAAATTTGTATCTCTAGTGAAATAAGAAGGTGAGGTGAGGATCTTGGGGAGAGAGGTCAGAATGTTGGGAAGTGGGAAGAAAGGAAAGACATGCAGGTTCCATACTAGATGCTTCTGCTGCCTTCCACAGAGCAAGCACTAAACTCCATATCCCAATTTATATTTTCACTAAAAGCCAGCCTTCCCTTGTATATTTGTCACCACACATTCAGCTTAATTACAGTTAATGATTTAATATGCACAATGTATTGAAAACCTTGAATGAGTCTCCAGAAAGAGAGAGCTTGGTACCTTATGAAAATTAAAGTCAACAATGTTTGATACAAACAGAGCAGCTGTTTATACAACATGTTCAATTGTGTATGAGGGCAACACTGAATGCTAATTATCCTAAAGTTTGGGAGGTGGGTGTTCTATAAAGAGATACAGAGGGTTCATCTGTAGTGGCAAACATCTA
This sequence comes from Charina bottae, assembly GCA_023362775.1. Taxonomy (NCBI): domain Eukaryota; kingdom Metazoa; phylum Chordata; class Lepidosauria; order Squamata; family Charinaidae; genus Charina; species Charina bottae. Next base: position 43,911,228 of record JALMGJ010000007.1, on the reverse strand, counting down.
TGATGGAGGGAAAACAGATTTTTATCTTTCACATATCTATGAATATTGTTCAGAGGCATCAGGAATCTTGTACATATGGGTGTGTGTGTATGTGTGTGTGTGTATGTATATATATATATATATATATATATATATATATATATGTATATGTATATGTATTATATATATATATATAATATATATTATAATATAATAACAATATTATAATAATAATAATATAATATAATATAATATAATATAATATAATATAATATAATATAATATAATAATATAATATAATATAATATAATATAATAATAATAATAATATAATATAATATAATATAATATAATATAATATAATAATATATATATTATAACAATATATATATATTGTATAGATATAAAACTTTTTCACAGATCAGAGGATTTGATTTTGTGGCTTAACCAAAGCTTTAGAAATGGTCTAATTTGTTCCAAATGAACCAGTTTGTCCAGTCTTATCTATTCCAGAAGCCAAAGCAAAATTTGTTAAAATGGATCTTTAATTGTCTCATTTTCTAATGTGGAAGAAATAGCTATGATTTATTTTTTTAAAAAATTATTTTGACAACCTAGACCTTTCAAGTGTATCAAACCTCTATGAAAATAATGTGGGGTTTTTCAAGCTAAGTTTCTTTTAAAATCTAATTTTTTGGGGGGGGATAATTGGGAGGGGGACAAAATTAATTTCCAGTGTTACTAGTTCCTTTGGTACAAAAGAAAAAGGTGTTTCTATGCAGTGGAGCTGACTGAACACACAAACAAGGATATGTTCAAATAATTTATTTGGGGCAGTGAGCAGACAAAATCTATTATGTTAGTTAACAAAGAAAAAATGTGGGTAAAATTTGTAGAGAAAAATGTATAAATAATAACCAGTCAGTGGAGTACTAACCATATTACATCAGCAGCAGAAGATGGATAAATAATTTTAAAAACAATTAAATTATCAATATCAACACCATCATTATCTTGCCTTTTCTTCGAGAGTTCAAACTGGCAATATCCTGTAACTGCACCCCCACAACAATCCTGTAAAGGAAATTGGGGAGAGAAACAGGGACCGCTGCAATGCCTCAAAATTTCAGAGCTGCTTATCAGAACCGCACCTTCTGGAAGTTCTAGATTTGGCCAAAGCCAGAACTGGATTGATCCTGTCTTGCTCCAAGGTTCAGAAAGACCCACATTACTTTGCCAGATTCTTAAATAAGCTAGTTTAATCAAACTGATATATGGACCTTAACTGGCCATTATACAATTGTGTGAATGGGTTAACAAGCTGGCAAAAGAAATGAAAGAATAATAGATTCTATATAATAGATAATATATAATTATGCAATATAGGTCCTAGCATTAATTTGAAATTATACAATAATGAGAAGGCCTAATGTGGCATCTCTTTAATGAATTCTATGTTATTTTCTTTATCCCAATATCATTTTGAAATGGAAATCAATACTACACACTTTTCTAATATGGGGTATTCCTTTCTGAAGTATAAATTGATTGCCTAGTTCTGCCAAGATGCTTAACTTGTGCATTAACCCAATCACATTTATGAAATCTGTGGTTGGGCAAGAGGAATAAAATTATCAAATGCCACTGAACACAATCTTCTCACTTGTTATGACTCGAGGCAACATATTCCCATTTTAAATGTCAGTTTATACAAGTCTTTATTTTAAACCCATAAATCTATATAGTTAGATGGGCTTTATTAAGAACCAGCATACCTTATGCAAAGGAACTGTGTTGTTACTTGCTTATTGTGCAAATAAATTAGCTGTAGTCATCCCTGAAAGTGGCAGGTTGTTCAGAATAACAGGATTCTCTTGTCATCAAGCCTTCAGAAAGCCCTAGCAAGAAATGAGAGAATTGTTTAGACTGTAATGTCTAGATAAGCTTTATTGTTAAATGTTTGATACACTGTGAAATTGCATTTACCGCTTTTTAGACTGAATTTTAATTAACATGTAAAATAGCAGTTTAGCCTTCTTTGAATTAGGGGCAAGGAACCCCACAAGACAGTTCATTTCATGACTAAAGAAAGAGCCCTGACTTTGCAGCAATTTGATATATTACATTATACACAGAAGTACAGAATTCTATTATCTGATTCTATCACCTCAAGCTGCTGTGCATGTCAGGACGTGATCAATGTTAACATTTTCACTACCACCCTCTCCCCATTTTTCTCCAGAGGTGCACATTTTTCAAAAAGTAAATGTACTGTGCATCACAAAAAATTAAAAATGGAGACATTAACTCATTGCAGGCAAGTAGCTGCTTATATAACATACGTTAACAATACAATACTTGTATTTATCAACTATGGTGGGGAAAGTGGCAATAGGAAATATCTGGGTTGGATAGGAAGCAGGAGGCAGACTTAGGAAAGAAAAATATGGAGCGAGAGAAGGCGAACAAAGCAGGCTGGGCTTCCACCTCCAAGGCCAAATCTCTAATTCTGTTGTGGACACAATCCAGAATTTTTCTTGTAAAGAAAAAAAACAAGAAAATAGTTTTCAGTTCATAGGTCTGGAATAGATGATGGACACTAAGCTGTGGGTGCCTCCACTTAACTCAGTTAATTGCACTAACACATGAATATTGGTAATCAAGACCACTTTTCCCTGACAGGATCCACCAGTCTCTTTTATTTGAGCTGTCCGATCATAAACAAAATGAATATTACTTTGATATTTGAGGTAATATCTAAAAAGCGTTGAAGTGCATTTGTAGAAGGAGTCAACACATCTGAATTCCTCTGGAATGAGCTAGCAACAGAAGATGTAGCAGAATGTTGTTAAGGCCTAGCTGGTATATACTGGGGGAGGGGATGAAGTGACCCTCTTTTCTGTATACTGGCAAATATAACGTGTATGACGCATCTAAAGGCTAACATTGTTGTTATTGTTGTAAGCCGCCCAGAGTCGTCGTGTACAAGATGGGCAGCCGAGAAATTCGATAGGTAGGTAGGTAGGTAGGTAGGTAGGTAGACAGACAGACAGACAGACAGACAGACAGATTGCATGCATGCATGCATGCATACATACATACATACATACATACTCCTTTTTAAACATAGTATAGTCAGTCTGAGTTTATGACCTCAGAATGTAGCTATGCTATGCTTTTGAAACCCATGTTTAACTTTAAGTCCATCCATCCTATGGAATGGGGTTACTTTGGGCCAATCACTATCTCTCAGTCCAGCCTACCATACAAGTTTGTAGTTGTTCTAGGGAAAAGAATTGAAAGACAGAGTTCTGTGTATGGAACTCTAAGCTTCTGAAGGAAAGGTAGAACAGAAACCTAACAAATGAATAAATCAGGTTTGTTTGCAAGAAGGTCATTATCACTGTCTGTAACTTCTAATTTCATTTACTCCTGACCTAAAATTTTCCTATTTCCCCTTATCACCTGACATTTGTAGTGTGTGTGTGTGTGTGTGTGTGTGTCTGCGTGTGTGTGTGCGTGTGTGTGCGTGCGCGCATACCTATATACATACAGGATGTAACAATAGTCAGGCCCTGTAGGCTAATAGACAACCTAATGGAGACCATGACATAAGAATCTGCGAACATCAGAGAAAATGTTACTGTACTTAGGAATGTTCAAAGGTCATGCATCAAATGTCAGGAAGTGTGAAAATAGTAACCAATTAAATTCAAACATTTAATGTAGTTTATATAATAAATTGTCTATAGAGCCTGACATTTGGTATACCCTATAAATTAAAAAAAAATCCTTTCTCACCCCTATGGGTGGTATGTTTCTTCCTCAGCCTTGGGTCCTCTGCCAGAGGCCTGGGAGTTTGAGGGTTCTGCACAGTATCTTAGCTGTTCCTAGCACTGCACTCTTCTGGACAGAGAGCTCTGATGTTGCTCCTGGGATCTATTGGAGCCACTCTCCCAGCTTAGGAGTCACAGCCACAAGTGCTCCTACTACCACTGGGACAACTTTGGCCTTCACTTTCCACATCCTCTCTAGTTCCTCCTTCAGGCCCTGGTACTTCTCCAGCTTCTCATACTCCTTCTTCCTGGTGTTGCTGTCACTTGGCACCGCTACATCTATCACCACCACTGTCTTCTGGTCCACGATGTCTGGTTGATTGGCCAGTACCTGCCTGTCCATCTGGATCTGGAAGTCCCACAGGATCTTAGCCCTGTCATTCTCCACAACTTTCTGTGGAATCTCCCATCTGGACTTGGGAGGGTCTAGCCCGTACACTGTGCAGAAGTTCCTGTACACAATGCCAGCTACTTGGTTGTGCCATTCAGTGTATGGTGTTCCTGCCTGCATCTTACACCCCACCACTATGTGTTGGACTGTCTCTGAGGCCTCTCTGCACAGTCTGCACCTCGGGTCCTGTCTAGTATGGTAGACCCCTGCTTCTATGGATCTGATGCTTAGTGCCTGTTCTTGTGCTACTATGATCAGTGCCTCAGTGCTGTCTCTTAGTCCAGCCCTTTCCAGCCACTGGTAGGATTTCCCAGTGTCAGCCACCTCAGCTATCTGTCGATGGTACATCCCATGCAGGGTCTTGTCTTGCCATGGCACTTCCTCTGCTTGATCTCAGCAGCTCATCTTTAGGTGCCATCTTACTGATGTACTCCTGGATGCTCTGGATGCTCAGGGTCTCATTCAGGACATTGGCTTTGACACTCACCAGTAGTGAGTGTCAAATATATATACTCACACATACTCTTCTATCATGATAACACTGCATGAACCTCATGAACTGTAATGTATTTCAGAAACACTTGTGCCATAATAAATGCATTGGTCTTTCTTGCTCCCAGAAGGCTGTTCCTACATGTATTCTGAAGTGATAGTGTTCTGTGAGTATTGCACCATGTGCATTTTTATGATTGTGTATATCAGTGAGTGCCCCCAAAGATATGGCAGTGTGATAAACATGTTCATTTGGTCATTGCAAGGCCTTGGCATAAATCCCCCCAACATCAGCTTTTAAAGGAACTCATCGGGTCTGCAGTTTCATGTTCTGTATGTTATAGTGCATTTATGAGAAAAATATTATATTTGTGGATGTGAAAGATCTTTAATTTTCTCTTTTCTTTTCCTCCAATTAGCCTTCAAAAAATATTTCTGGACTTTGTCCTATTTAATCTGGTTGTAGAAGACATGGTTGGTTGTGTCAGTTACAGGGATTTAGTCTGTAGCTTGAATCATGTCAACTGGATTTCTATTTTCTTAATGGAAACGTTTCGCTCCTTATCCAAGGGGCTTCTTCAGTCTGAGCAAAGTTGGTAAGGGAATCCTAAATATGTTCCTAGGTAGCTGTGTGACCTTACACCTGGGGCTAGGTCATGGTTATATTGAGATGTAATTTTTAAGTCCTTTTATCATCTAATGGAGGGTCGTTAAAAACACCATGCTGCTGTTGAGCTTCTGAAATGGTCTTAATCTTCCTAGGCACAGAAGACAACACGGGGAGGAAGATGGGGGAGAGTTTGTGCCTGAGGCCCCCACCTCTATTCAAGGAAGGATTTTCCAAGTTGGCATAAATGGATTCCTTGACCCCTCTCTCAAACCACCTATCTTCTCTGTCTAAAATGTGAACATTAATGTCCTCAAATGAGTGTCCTTTTTCTTTTAGATGAAGATAAACTGCTGACTCTGGTCCTGTGGTGTTATTTCTCCTGTGTTGTGCCATCCTCCTGTACATAGGTTGTTTGGTTTCTCCAATGTAGAGTTCAGAGCACTCCTCACTGCACTGGATTGCATAAACTACATTGCTTTTCTTATGTTTTGGAGTTTGATCTTTGGGGTGTACAAGCCTCTGTCTCAGTGTGTTGGTGGGTTTGAAATATACAGGTATGTGGTGTTTGCCAAATATCCGTTTTATCTTTTCAGACACGCCAGCCATGTAGGGAATGACCAGGTTCTTTCGTTTACTCTGAGTCTCAGCCCTATCTGTCGCTGTTTTAGGTCTGGTAGATTTAGATTTGGTGAAGGCCCAATTTGGATATCCACAGGCCTTCAGGGCTGTTCTCAGGTGCTGATTTTCATTCTTTTTGGAATCCATGGAGGTGGGGATGGTTTCTGCTCTGTGTGACAATGTCCTGATGACTCCTAGTTTGTGCTGCAGTGGATGGTGGGAGTCAAACATCAGATATTGATCTGTGTGTGTGGGTTTCCTGTAGATCCCTATTTCTAGCTTGCCACCGGTCCCAATGAGGACTTCACAGTCTAGGAATGCCAGTCTGTTGTCCTTGGTGTCTTCTCTGGTGAAGCTAATGTTGGCATCTATAGTGTTTATATGGTCCGTGAAGGCCTGTACTTCCTGGGCCTTGATTTTGACCCAGGTGTCATCCACATACCTAAACCAGTGGGTGGGCACCATTCCCTGGAATGTGTTGAGTGCTTTCTTCTCCACTTCTTCCATGTATAAATTGGCCACAATGGGTGACACAGGAGAACCCATGGCACAGCCGTGTTTTTGTCTGTAAAAGTCACCTCTGTATGTGAAATAAGTGGTGTTAAGACACAGGTCCAGAAGATGGCAGATCTGGTTTGGGTTGAGATGGCTTCTCCTTTCCATGGTGCTGTCCTCTTCTAGTCTCTTCCTGACAGCGGATAGAGCATGAGTGGTGGGGATGCTGGTGAAAAGGGAGGACACATCAAAGGAGACCATAGTTTCATCTGTATCCAGTTTCAGGATCTTTGCTTTGGAAACAAATTCTTCCGAATTATGGATGTGGTGTTCAGAGTGTCCAACTAGAGGTGCTAGTATGGTAGAGAGGTGTTTGGCAATGTTGTATGTTACCGAATTGATGCTGCTGACTATGGGTCGGAGGGGTGTTCCTTCCTTGTGGATCTTAGGAAGTCCGTAGATGCAGGGGATGGCTTCTCCAGGATACAGACGGTGGTAGGTAATCCTATCGATGGAGCCATCATGTTCCAATTGTTTCAAACTGTCTATTGCCTTTTTCTATAAAGTGTATAGGGTGTTCAACTCATGTATGTCATGGATTCAGTAATATTGCCAAACTCTGGTTTCCTAATGAACTGTAGGAATATAAAATATAGGTAACCTCAGGTTACCTAAGGGACCGTCTCATCCCCATTACATCGTCCCGTCCCACCAGGGCTTGCAGAGAGGGCATCGGTTAAAGAATTCCATCTAACGGGGTCACGGAAGCATGCCTTCTCTGCAGTAGCTCCTGCCCTGTGGAACATTCTGCCCCTGGAGATAAGACAGTCCTCCTTGCTGCTGGACTTCCGGAAAAAACTCAAGACCTAGTTTTGTTAATTTGCCTGGGGCAGGAAGAAGAGTGTGCACTCCTGGGGATGGCTAGCGCCTTAGGGTGGCCTCAGAGCACCCTTTTCCCTCAGTTTTAACAAAATTCTGCCACTTGGATTTTATTATATTATATGTATAAGTTTTATTGAATGTTATTTTAATTTATTTATTGCTGTATTTTAATTAATTATATTTTATTGTGAACCTCCCAGAGTCCCCCTTGGGGGAGTGGGCGGTGATAAATTGAATAAATAAATAAACAAACAAATAAATAAATAGGTTTTCCTCTGCACAGTTGTGTCCGACTCTAGGGGGCGGTGCTCATCTCCGTTTCTTAGCCGATACATTGATATAAATCTATAGGCTCAGTACAATGTGGGGGGTAATTTTTCTGGAAAGCAATAGCATTTAGAAAGCCATGGTTCGACCTTCCTTCACTACAAAAGAAAGCCCTATCTTAAAAATACTCCTTTGCATAGCAATTAAATGTAAACTAATCTTCATTGCCCACAATGGAGGGTCTCCTGAGTGCTTAGTAGGGGTGGAGGGGGTCCTTGTATCTAATCATCTGCTAATTGCAGGTAAGAGCTTTTCCCTTTCTCTTTAAAATAAGGGATGAAGATGGCATTTTGGGTAGGGACAGCATCTTCAAGAGGCTTATGTGGTGATGAGGATTGTCACAGAGGTGAACTAGATCTGCAGATCTGATTGGGAATCTTGCAGATCTGATTGGGAATCTCTGCACACTAGATTAGAACCATGGACCAGTCAATTTCATGCCTTATCTCTACTGTAATTCAAAGGTGCACAAATCTCATTGGCCAAGGGCTATTCCACCCTTTCAAAAGCATGTCAGGTACCACATTGCCAAAGCATGTAGGGGCCTATAAAATAGATTTTTTATTTTAAAAAATTGATAATATTAATCCTTTTAATCAATTCAATTATTAAATGGCCATATTTTAACACACACATCTATCATTATCCCTATCCCTTAACATCTTAAATGATTTCTAGGTTTAACACAAAACTGACCAAAGAAAACAACATTCTTTTATATATTATATATGCTTTCCCATACAGCCACCCAGTAGCATGCACACATCTCAAATACAGAGAAATCTAGATAAGACACAGAGAGAGGATAGTAAGAGCAACAGTGGTGGGAATTCAGACAAGACCATAAAAAAACAGTGTGGATTGTAAGCGAGCTTCAGATTATGGTTTCAAATCCAATTTATTGGCCTCAAATAAACATTAAACATTAAAGCAAACCATTATTCAACCTGAAACCTTATGATCTTGCATTGTATTTGAGCCAGCCCTCAAATCTTTTATAAACTCTTGTCCATTGGCATAAATGGCTTGACATTCAGCTTTCATTTCTGACATTCAAATTTTGGCTTTAATTGAGATTGCTATAAATTTAACGCTGATAATGCTATTCTAGCAGCTGCTTGCCTTCCATGTAGTGGATCTAATTCATTTCCTTCTTTTTACTGCCATTCTGTGCCACTTTGAATGTATCTGCTGCACTAGTTATATCCTCACTTCTATTTTGAATACAGATTGTTGCTATCTATCTGATTAATATGCACAATTTAGCAGTATAATTAAGTCCAATGGAGTTTAAGAATCTTGCTGATCTTTGTGTTGGTATATAAATGAGCAACAAATCTTCAAGGTATGCTTCCAGAAAAAAAACAGAAACAAAAAGCAAAAACACAGCAACACACATAACATTTTGTTATAATGCATGCAGGATTATGTTTGTGTTTTATGAAGATAGCAAGGTGGCAGGATTCTGTTTAATCCTCAATGTGATTTGGAAATACTAATATCTTTTTTCAACATATTTCAGGTATTCAGAAATACAGAATATAATTTTTGATTCTAATTGCTATGTAGAGTAGTCATGTCTACTCTGGTTAGATTCTAGAAATGAGGTTGTATGAGTACTGTGATCAAACCCACCATGAAGTTTAGTTGCCATAATGGCCCTGACTTTGTGCCACTTCTTTCCTTCCATCTTATTGCATGTGCAAAATATATGTTCATCAGGAGGAGGTAGGATAAGCAAGATCAGGCAGTTTAATGTATTGTCGAAGGCTTTCAAAAAAGGGACCCCTGCACCGCTGCAGGAGTATACCGCATACAATGCAGCTGCGGACAAGTATACATCAGAACCACAAAACGAAGCATTCACACCAGGATAAAAGAACACGAAAGACACTGCAGACTACAGCAACCGGAAAAATCTTCAGTAGCTGAACATGCTCTCAAGCAAACGGGACACAAAATCCTATTTGAAAACACAGAAATACTGGACAACACCAAAAGCCACTACACCAGATTATACAGAGAAGCCATTGAAATTCACAAACACCAGCACAGTTACAATAAAAAAGAAGAAAGTCTAAAAATTAGCAAAACCTGGCTACCAGTCCTGAAAAACACAGCCTGCAAAAGGTCAACGAACTCAGTCCAACCACCAGGACATGGGAATACTTCTAACAATGAACATGCTAATGACGCTCATCAGCCACTCGTTAACATTTCAACACAACAAAAAACCCCACCTAATCTCCTATAACTTAGCTCTATAAATAGAAAACAAACAAAACATTGCCACTCTACCTGGGCACAGAGATTTCGCTTCTGTCTGTGCTCCTGCCCTCTGAAGATGCTGGCCACAGATGCTGGCGAAACGTTAGGAACCACAACTTCCAGAACACGGCCACACAGCCCGGAAGACCCACAACAGCCATCAGGCAGTTCCTTTGCCTGTAAGATATCAGGTGATACCCTCTAATTGGGTCCATGCATTGCATTAACCTATGATTTGCTTTGTTTGTGGAATAAGCCATAATGGCCCAGTTTCCTCAAATTAAAGAAGACACAAACCAAAACAATGGTTGGATTCATGCACCACATGAAGACAAAACCAATCTAACCATATTATGGCTTCCCTGGATGTGGGAATCTAGTGATGCTATCTTTCTCCAGCAGAGAGCTTTTTAATATGTCTACTTTTTTAATCAAGGAGTTTGCTTATTTTGCCTCATTCTTTTTTTTTTCCTCCCGTTTCCTCCTTTTTTTCTCCCCTCTTTTTCTTTTACATTATTCTCATTCTCTTTCTTTTTCCTCCCATTTTCATTCATGGACATATTGTGGGACATTCTGGCACTCCACACTATTGGATTTTGAGCTGTTTCCAACAGAGGGAAAACTTTAGCCTCTTTGATCCTCATAAAGTGCAGGGTGCAAGCTGCTTTCAAGAAGTTTCAGAAGATTCATGGGAAACAAGGACTTGGGGGTAGTCAGACTCCGCATCCCCCAGTTTAGGAGATGTGTCCTGGCATGCATAGTCCTCTTGATGTAGAGACCCATAAGATGAAAATAACTGGGTTTTGGCTGCTTACACTGTGCCGCTTATGGATTGTAGGAAAGCATGTGTGAGTACCAATAGGAAGACCAGATGCTTAAGTGAAATATTCTCTACATATGGTTGGATTTATAGCCAGATTACTGAGAGACAAAGGGTGGAGAGCATGAGAAAAAGGATGTAAGTAGATACATGATTAGGTGGGATGTGAAAAAAGAACTGAAATAGTAATTTGAGTTGTGCAACAATACTCTCTTTGTTCCTTCTTCTTTTGTTGGCATGTCCAGTTTCATTTATTATAGTGACAGAACTCTATTGAATAGCATGTATTGGACATCCTCAGAACTTATTCTTAGGTTTCTCCACCTGAAGTGTAATAAGTATATGTGAATCCATTGCCAAATTCAGAAGTTCAGCTCAGTTCAATGATAACATCCATTCTTGGGTGGGGGGAAATGTTATTCATCCACCATATCTGCAAACTATTGGTATACATATAGAAATTTTTATGATAAATTCAAGACATTCTTGCCAAATTGGTTCAATAGAATAATTTTGGTGTCATTAAACTGAATTAATCCCAAGTACAAAATAGTGAGATAGATTCTATTACGGTTTTATTTAATTGTTTAAAATATTTGCAACATATGTAAGGAAAAGGAAATACAGGAGAGGAAAACGTATTAATAGCATAAAAAGACTTCCCCAGTCAGCATAACTGGCTTTTGTACCTGCTGCCGCAGCTCTTCCTCCTAGTTCCACATACATTGTTACACCCACAGAAGGAAAAGCATAAAACTAGATAAAAAGTGGCACAAGGTATATTCTCTGAAAATTTATCCAGTAGTCCACTTTGAACATGATTCTGCCTTAACTGGTGGTTCTTAAACTGTTGGACCTGTGCATATCCCCTTGCCTAATCCAAGTTTGTGTCAGTCGGTAACATCTTACGGCTCCTGTTTAGATCCAAAACAGGGGCTGTGTTGGTTTACTAATCAAGATCCAAATCACAATCTGATCATTGTGGATTGAGCAAGGTTGTTACATTCCTATCATATTGAATTATTTATCTCCATTTTAGACTCTTCCTTCAAAGGCGATCTAGGGATCAACACTCTTTGGCAATTGCTAAGAAAGAGGACCTGCCTTTATTATTGCTACTATAGCCACCAAGTTCCCCAGTTATCAATGATCTGATCCTCAAGTAAGGTAAAGGTAAAGGTTCCCCCCGCACATTTGTGCAGTCGTGTCCGACTCTAGGGGCCGGTGCTCATCTCCATTTGTTAGCCGAAGAGCCAGCGTTGTCCGAAGATGCTTCCACAGTCATGTGGCCAGCATGACATATGCGGAACACTGTTACCTACCCACCGAAGTGGTACCTATTCATCTACTTGCATTTGCATGCTTTCGAATTGCTAGGTTGGCAAGAGCTGGGGCTAGTGCGGGAGCTCACTCCGTCACGCGGGGCTAGGGATTCAAACCTCCGAACTTGCAATCTTCTGATCAACAAGCCTGGCATCTTACCCACTGAGCCACCACGCCCCTAGCTGTAGCCAAATTAACTTTCCTGCGAGACAAAGGAATGAGAAAGGATACCTGCTAAAACTGCTACCCCTAGTATAATTCACTGGAGGAAGGACATGAAGGTTTGTGGACATAAAAAATGATTGAGCCCCTTCAATTGAAAAACAGCAAGTGAGCATTTGGATGTAATTTTATCTTCTTGGGAACTTTGACTCTGAGATTAGCAAGTTACCTTTTGCATAGAAACAAGCCCTTTAAATAAATCATTTATAACATTACCTTTAAAAGGAATAGGAAAATAGCTAGCAGAAGAGAAAGAGACCTGTATTTATTTACTGATCAAGTAAAACAAGTGGGAAATGTTTTGCTCTTCCATATATTATCATTTTCATAGTTCATAATGTTTCATAAGGTTATTCCTGAAATATAGCAGTAAAGTTCAAAATAACAAGGACACATTGTGTGTGTGTGTGTGTGTGTGTGTGTGTATTATTAAAAAAATTAAAAGGGAAGATAAAAACTAATACAAACTAATATAAAGTAAGAAGAAGAAAAGACGAAGAAGAAAAAATCAAAGAGAAAGCTAAAAGTGCAAGAAAGGGGGGGAAAGGTAAAAGAAAAATAGAAAAGAAAGAAAAAATATACAAAGAAGTAGCTTCTAATCTTTTGTACGACATTTATAAGTACAAGTAGAAATTTACCTCTTACCCTTTGGTTACAACATAACTACCTTCTTTTTATAATCTATCCTGTCTAATCATCAAAACCATAAATCATAAGTTCATTTTTTTCCTATTTTACGCAAAAAGTCCATAAGGGGTTTCCAGTCAGCAATAAACGTAAATATTGTCTTTAAGGACACATTGTTTCTAAAATAAAATAACAACTTGAAGAGAATATAACTCCCTTATTTCCCCTTGTCTTTCAATATAATGCTTTTTTAGCTCCTCTGCCCCCAAAAGATAAGAAATCATTATCAGCATGTTGAATCTGTAGCAATGAATATTTTAAGGAGACAGTAGTTCTGTTTTGGTATTTAAACTCAACAAACTTTCCTTTTAACCATAAATAATTCAGATTCTAGCTTACAAGGAAGGTTGCATACACTGGGGAAAAAACGGTGTTCTGTATAAACAAAAGATAAAATTCCAGCATTCCAAAAATATTTTCTACACCACAAATTTTCAAGGAACAATTAAAAGATTAAAAACCCATTTGGAAACTAATTAAATCCAGCATAGCAAATTTAAAACAAACACACATTGCAGAAATGCATTGCTGTACTAACAAATATGAATGTCAGATTGTAAATCCTTTGGAAATCAGCTGGTTTCTAAAACTCAACTTTTTAATGGTCCCCTATTTCATGTAGATGCTTTCTTACATCTATATAATCCTAATAAAATCTATCTTTCTCTAGGAATACAGACACGTGCCAAATACAATATAACCTAATACATTCCAGCAATATAAACTGCAATTTATCACTGGTAATTTCTATTCCAAATGTTGGGGAGTGGTGTGCAGTTAAATCATTAAAAATTATTTGATAAGTAAATTGGACCACAAGCCTTTTTTTTTAAGAATTACACAATTGGTTAGAACGTGTTCAATCTGTTATTTGAAAAACTAGCACCTATCACAGTCTGCAACACAATATGTTACCTTGTTTTAATTGGAAATGTGATGTTATTATTTTTATTATTGCTTGTACCATTGTTTCATTGTAATTTTGTAATTTTAAATTGTTACATGCTGCCTTGGAAGAGTTTAGTTTAAGGTGGTTTATAAATATTTGAATTAAGCAAATCAGTTTCCTTACGTACCTTTGTTATCCCCTAGAGCAGAGCTTTCCAAACTGTGTGTCGCGACACAAAAGTGTGTCGCCACACACAGCGTGGTGTGTCGCCACACCACCCGGAAGCGGCGGCGTGCGCGTGCATGGCGGCCACCATGCACGCACACGCCGCCGCACGCCCCTCCCGCGCTGCCACCGTGCGCGCGTGCGCCGCCGCACGCCCCCCTGCGCCGCCGCCGTGCGCGCGCGTGTCGCCGCCGCCGGGTGTGTCGCCAGCGGCGGCACTTTGGAAAGCCCTGCCCTAGAGGTTGACAACCAACCTTTTTGGGACTACAGTAGTGGATATACAGTATTTGGAGTTTTGTTTTGGCCACTTTCAGCAAAGGGTTGCCATGGAGAAGGGGGTGGGGTGGGTGGGATGGTATAAAGATCAAAGGGTGACTCTGATGGGTTATTCCTACTATATCCTCTAACCTTCCAGATTGGCAGTTCTCTAACCATTAGAGCAGAGCTTTCCAAACTGTGTGTCGCGACACAAAAGTGTGTCGCCACACAGAGTCTGGTGTGTCACCACACAACCCGGAAGCGCTGATCATCATCAGCGCTTCCGGGTTTTCCTGCGGTGACACACCAACGGCGGCACGCAAAAACCGAAAGCGGCAGCAGCACTTCCGGGTTTTTGTGCGCTGCCGCAACGGCGGCACTTCCAGGTTTTCCCGCGGCAACACACCAACGGCGGTTGGTGTGTCGCCGCGGGAAAACTTTGGAAAGCCCTGCATTAGAGGTTCTCTAATGCCCCAGATTACTTTTCATTTTTTTCCTGAGAGTTAGGCACACTTCCAAGCCCTTCAGCAGCTCCCTGCCATTTTATCTGTTAATAATATTGACTCTAGGGATGAGTGCTTTGTTTTGCAGCATGGCAGCTTTGTGATTATATTTTTTTAAAAAAACAAATAAGGAGAAGCAAAGATCTTACTAGACAACCACATTGCTTACTATAGTGCCTACTTTAAAGAATGCTTCTAGGATTTTAGAAATTAGAGGTAGAGACCCATAGCCAAATGCAGGAATATGCTGAGTCCCATATGATTTACTCATATATTACAGCAGCCCATTATATGATTGCATGGATAAGTATTACTCCAATTTACTTTAACTGGACAACAATTTCTTCAGTCCATCCATGGGATGGCCCATTTTTGTGGAAAAGTATGCCTGAGATGTGGTGAGGGGGTGTGGTGGCTCAGCGGGTAGGATGCCAGGCTTGTCGATCGGAAGATTGCAAGTTTGGAGGTTCGAATCCCTAGCCCCGCGTGACAGAGTGAGCTCACGCACTAGCCCTGGCTCTTGCTAACCTAGCAATTCAAAAGCATGCAAATGCAAGTAGATGAATAGGTACCACTTCAGTGGGAAAGTAACAGCGTTCCACACACGTCATGCTGGCCACATGACCGTGGAAGCATCTTCGGACAATGCTGGCTCTTCGGCTAACAAACGGAGATGCGCACTGGCCCCTAGAGTCGGACACGACTGCACAAGTGTGCGGGGGGAACCTTTACCTTTACCCTTATGCCCTGAGACAGAATAACTGAACTAAATGGATACAGTTGCATTTGGGGCAAATTCAAGGGCAAAAAGGTGATTGTAAATGGGCATGACATGGACATTACACAAGCAGGCATTACACTTGTTGAAGACACTGAATCTTTCCCTGTGCTCATGCATCTTCTTCAAGAAGTTCCAGATAGATGCAGCATGCACACCGCTGCATGCTCTGAATCATCTTTTCAATTATTTAAATCCGGGTCACTGCACGATATCACTATCACTTTTTACAAACAATTATTACTTTAGTATAACTACAACAAAAAAGAAGAAAAATACAAAAAATGAGAGACAAAAAGACTTCAAAAACTAACATGCAATAATAATGATAAATATATGAAAATTAAAGTTTTGGAACCCCAGGAGAAAGGTGCTGTCGATATCTCTGGGGACATGCTGTTCCAGGGGGGTGGGCAATAAAGAAAGCATGCTTTCTTGGTCCTGTAAGATGGCAACATTTAATAAATAGGTCCTGGATCACCCACCCTCTGCCAGAATGTACTGGGTAGGCAGAAACAATTGGAGATTGGTGGTCCCTCAGATATCCCGCCCCTATGCAATGAAGGGCTTTATACGTAATGACCAGCACCTTGAATTGCACCCAGAAGCCAATTGGTTGCCAAAGCTGTATTGGCAACCAATACAGCTTGTGTAGCAACAGTGACACAGAAGCATTTTGGACCAGCTGCAGATTCCAGATGGTCTTCAAGGGGAGCTCCATGTAGAGTGCATTGCAGTAATCCAGTCATGAGATGATCAGGGCATGAGTAACTGTCTGAAGGGTTTCCCAGTTGAGGAAAGAGTGCAACTGGCATACAAGATGAAGCTGTGCAAAGATAGATAGATCGACTGACCAAGAGACCGAGACCCAGATAAAGGTACATTGTCTTGCCCTTTTTAGTATGTTGTTCCTGGCAGATATCTGTATGTATACATGCACATAATCTATCACATGCAAACATTTGTTAAAGAGGTAATTTCCAAGATTAGATTCAGCTTGTGACAAAGTGGGGAAGCTGAACATTGCACAAAATTTTGACTCTTTGTGTACATATGTCTGTGAGTGTGTATTTCTCTGCTTTCTTCTTTTCAAGGGGATCATCCTTAATTTAGTGTTTTCTTCCTTTTAGGTAAATACATTATTATTATTGTGCTTTCTTAAAACAAATGGAAACGTATTGGTTAAGCTTAAAGTTACCTTTCTCATATATTTAATCCTGAAAAGTAAAAGGCTTTCAAAGTTATTTTTAGAATATCAGTTACCATGGTAAAAGCAATTTCTCGCACTGTTCTCCCCGCCGGTTGCTTAGATGGCTAATTCTATATGCTTCAGTCATACATCCCAATTATGCTTTTTAATAACTTTATCATATTCATTTTATGCTTGGGATTTCTGCTTGTTTAGAAAAAGAAAATTGTGTTTTGCGTCTGCATATCTAATATACTCTGTTCATCATGTAAACACGGCATTGTACACTAGATTCAAAAACACCTTGAAATCCTTCCGTATACGAAAACTAGGGGTATTTATTTAAAATGAAACTGTAGCTGGTGGGACCTACAAAATGACCCCAGGTCATTCGCAGAGGTACTTAGCCCTTGGTATCAGCCAGCCAGCCTGCCTGTCAAATCATGTTCCCTCCCTGGTGTGATTTTCTGTATACTGCTGCTCTTTTGAATGTACTGATGTCCTCCAGCTCAGGCAATATGATATTGAGTCAGGCAGCAATGCCTCTCAATATTCTTGCTGGTTTTATAGTGCTAGGATAAGGCCACAGACTGACTACTTTCAGATGTCTTTGCAGCTAATCTTATGCATCTTTGGCCAATACAGTAGTTCTCTCCGCAAACATCTTGCTACTCTTATTGATAGGGCCAAAGTACAAGCAGCGGGATTCTATAAAATAAATCATACTTTGGCACATCCGACAAGATTTATCCACCCAGTTAGGTACCTAATAGCATGCAAAATGTAATTGCACACTTAGAGCTATGTTAATTCTCAAGCTCCTTCTCTTGGTTGAGCATCCTTATGAATGAGCACAATTATTTTAATATTGTTCAGCAGTGTTGGCTTGTGAGCACAAATAGTTAGCCACCCAGATGCTATTGTTGTGTATTTTGTTTGCATGTTCTATTTCACAAATGGCCATACAGTAGCTGTTTGTTGTTGAACTACATTTGTGGATTTATTTAATTAACTCTATAGGGTGAGTACATTTCCAACACTGCAATGCATTTGTTGAGTTGCATTCAGCCAAGCTCTTCTCAATACAGCCATGTAAAGTCTCATCAACAATTATATGGCAACTTATTGAAAAGCAGGGGGTTTTAAACTTTTTCAGACTGTAGAATGTGTTACTTAAACAAAAACGTTTCCTGGAACGTCTGATGAAGAGGCAAAGCTCTAGTGACAGAAAATTAGCTGTGTGAGTGATTTTTCTTTTCCTCCTTAGTCTCTCACAGAAGCCCACCAAGTTCTCAAGGGACCCTGGGTTCTGTGGAACAAAGTTTGAAAGGTCTGGGCTAAAGCATGGAAACAACCATAAGATCTCAGGTAGCACAAAATATGGGAGTGTATGTGTTTTCTAGGGGCGCGATGGCTCAGTGGTTAAGATGCCAGGCTTGTCGATCGGAAGGTCGGCGGTTCGAGACCCGAGCACTGCGTGACAGAGTGAGCTCCCGCACTCGCAATTCGAAAGCATGCAAATGCAAGTAGATAAATAGGTACCACTTCGTTGGGATGGTAACAGCGTTCCGCGCGCGTCATGCCGGCCACATGATCGCGGAAACGTCTTCGGACAGTGCTGGCTCTTCGGCTAAGAAACGGAGATGAGCACCGCCCCCTAGAGTTGGACACGACTGTGCAGGGGAAAACCTTTACCTTTACCTATGTGTGTGTTTGGTATCCATTTATACTACATTGGACTAGAACCACACATAGAAGGTGTTTTGTTTTGTTTTGTGTTTTGTTTGGTGCCTTCAAGTCAGTGTTGATTCCTGGCAACTGCTTGGACAAGTCCCTGCAGTTTCCTTGGCAAGATTTCAGAAGTGGTTTGCCATTGCCTCCTTCCTAGGGCTGAGAGAGAGTGACTGGTCCAAGGTCACCCAATTGGCTTTGTGCCTAAGGTGGGACTAAAACTCATGGTCTCCTAGTTTCTAGCCTGGTGCCTTAACCACTACGTCAAACTGGCTCTCTCGAAGAGAGAAGTTTACTTATATTAATATGATTGTATATATTTTTGAATAGAGCAGCTCAGCTGGTAATCAGTGAAAGGCAGACGGATTGTACAAAGCCTGTAATTAAAAGATCTGCACTGACTGGCCAATGTCACTGGATTTGGAGTTTTGCTATTACCTTTTATTGCTCTAGACAGTTTAGAGCAGTGTTCTCAACCTTAGCAACTTTAAGATGTCTGGACTTCAACTCCCAGAATCCCCCAACCAGCATGGAGGCACAGTTTCCTTCTGCATCACCTCCAGGCTAAGACATGCAATCCTTCAGGATTTTTGTTTAGTCTCCATTCTTTGCCTTTAGAAAAATAGCCAAGATGCTTTTCTTTTGCCAGGATTTTAATCATTTATTAATTTTGGCAAAAGTTTATATATGTTTAACAAGTTTCATTTTATATTTTAATTCTTGTCTTAAAATGGAGATGCCAGGGTTTCATATAAGCCCTTTGGTCTGCAAATATTTTGCTCAAGTCAGCTACAGGCCCCACTTTCTTATCATATCCACTGCTTACTTATATTTGAGGGGAGAAACCCTACCTTAAGCCCGTGAAGATAACAGAAGTTCTAGTTTTTGGAACTCAGGTTTCCCATTGAAGAACAACACAGAACCTTCTAATAGCTTTGAGTGCTTTCAGAGTTGTTGTTAGTCCTGTATTACTCTACGTATTGTAGTTAGAAATGCAGTTTTGTCTCAGGATAAATTCTCCTAACAAAACTTAATTAAATTTAATTTAATAAATTAAAGTTCCAATTTACTTATTAAACTATACTTGCACTGAAGCAGCTTTGCATCTTATGTATTGTCGGACTGAATGTCTGTGTGCTTGGGAACTGCATAGACATGCTAAGAAATGCATCATCTTTTTATTCTTGTTCTCCTCACATAGAGATTGAAAGAGCTCAAACAAAGGGAATTTGCACGAAATGTGGCTTCAAAATCCTGGAAGGATGAAAAGAAACAGGAGAAAGCTCTCAAACGACTTCATCAGCTGGCTGAGTTGCGGAAGCAGTCAGAATGGTGCGTCTTTGGAAGTAATATTACATTTTAATCTTGTCTTTTTTTCCCTGATAGTCCCAGGAGAAATCTCCATAGCTTTACTTCTACTTTATGTAATGCAGAAATCATAAACACATATTCTACAAACCACGTTTTTTTTACTTTATCCTTCATGCCAACATCCTTATTGTACAAACAATAAAATTGGAAGCCCTGCAATAATTCCTTGGCATTTGAATGTTGGACTTTTTACCCTCTCTAATCTCTATCAAATTACTTTAACAGTGATGTGATGAATTTTTCAGAGGAAACATTTCCAATGTCACAAATGAATGAATGAATGAATGAATGAGAAGGAGGAGTGTGTGACCAAATGCTCCCTCCCCCACAATAAACTGTTTTACTCTTCCTGTCCCTGTTTCCTGCCATGCCCTATAAATGTTTTGATTTTTTTTTTAAAAAAAAAACAACCTTCTTGATTTCTTATCCAGGCAAGGATCATCTCCTTGGTGAGATTTTGCAATATCACATAGATAATCAGATTACCTTATGTGGTGTTAACAATGAGAAGCCCAGATCTTCCATTGCTTGGGGATGGGTAAAAATTTAATTCAGTTCCTTTTTATAAAGATTTTTAGAAACAGCAGACATCTTCATAAATGAGATGGAAAGAAAAACTTACCCATTTCAAATGCTGGATAAAATTAAACTAATATATTCCTCCAAAGAGGCAGAGGGTTTTGAATGTTTCACTCATGCATTACCTCTGCACTTGTCAGTATTTGTGGTGCTGGATCCACATTGCTAATTTCCTGCCAGTCTAGGAATCTTTAATAGCTACATGGTGGTGGCAACAACATGGTCCTATCCATGCTGAAAACATCTGATTTGAACCAGTGAGGATTAATGAAATTTTGTTTGTTAAGATCTTGTCAATTTTTATTAATTTCTTCAAAGGAACAGAAAGATTTTGAGATTTTTAAAAATTCTGATTGTTGAAGAAAATCAAACCAAATCATTTTCACTGAAAATGTAGAGGAATGAGGGAATACATTGGGCCATCATCTTGTCTTCTTCTCATGCTGTACTCTTTATCATGATACATGGCCATAGCACTTTCACTACCCATCAAAGTAGCTCAGCTTGGTAAGAAGCACTGGACATGCTATTTCAGCAGTGGGATGATACATTATTTATTTAGAAACATTTATTAAGACAATCTGTTGGCCATCATATATCCTACTGCCTAATCCAGGCTTTCCAAAGCTGATGTTCTCCAGATGTCTTTTAGTATGATTCCCAACAGTCACAGCCAATATACCTGTGATGAGGCAAAGAGGACAGAGGGTGTAGTTTCACACATGTGAAAGGCACCATGTTGGGAAAACATATCTATATTAATAAACAGTGATTATGTTTTCTAGCCATGAAAAAATTAACTGGAAATTGTAAGATGAATCCAAGAGGTCATACATGCAAAACATATTTTCTACAACAAATCAGGGCTGACTGTTAAATGTTGAATTTAAATTTAAATTTAAATGTTAAATTACAGACATAATACAAATCTGATCCAAAGCTTCTTCCATATGCAGAATTTCTGCAAGCGTACAGCCTCCTAGTTCACTAGTGTTTAAGATATGGATGGAGCTGTTCCCAATACCGTAATGAAAGGCAAGCCCTTGTCAGTAAAAGCAGACAGTAAAAGAGTGTGGATTTTCATTGATTTGCACATTTCTTTTCTGGACACAGCTCTACTAACTCTATGCATGCCTGTAGTTCAGCTTACTGGGCTGCACATCATATGTACTAAACCACTTCAGGCTTCAGTGAACCTTCACGGCATACAGTGTTCATTAACTACCTCACATGGAATGGGACCAAGGATACCATGTTTATGTTCAGTGAGATCAGTTCAGCATGTTATTACTCCATTCCTTCCAATGCCATATTGGTCCTGATGGTGATGAATTTCATTGCATCATCCTAACTACTCAGGCTAA
Organism: Charina bottae; assembly: GCA_023362775.1. Taxonomy (NCBI): domain Eukaryota; kingdom Metazoa; phylum Chordata; class Lepidosauria; order Squamata; family Charinaidae; genus Charina; species Charina bottae. The sequence continues at coordinate 43,889,392 of JALMGJ010000007.1, read as the reverse complement.
TACTTTCTAACAGGGTATGCTGAAAATTAAATTCATTTTTAACTTAAGTAGTTTTATTATATTATTTATTTCTAGTGTTGCCGGATGCAGACCCATGTTTAAAAGTCCCCAGGTAGTTGTAGAACAACCACAGCAACGAGCACAAGAAACATTTCTCTTAGCTCAAGAGGGGAAAGCCAAGATTGCAGCCGAAGAGCAAAGTTCCACCAGCAACAATTCTGAAAAACGACAGGAACCTTTGTTAAACAAGGACCAATCATGCATAGAGAGACACCATTTGCTTAAAAATCGTATCTCTCCAGCATTCTCCTGCAGCACCAATGCTTGTAACAGGACAGGGGTGTCTTTTTCCTTCTCTAAAAAAGTCCACTTAAAGCTTGAGTCATCAGCATCTGTGTTCAGTGAGAATGTGGAAGAAGCATATGACTGCATTGGATCATCAAGGCAAAAAGTGAAACAAACTGCTGAAGAATGCTACACTTGCATACATATGAGTGGCAAGAGGAAAACTAATGTGCAAAAACGATTATGCACACTTCAGGGCCACCAAGACAGCATTGAATCATGCAATCTGGCTGGAAAAAATAAACTGCAGAAAGAAAATGACCAAAACAGCAACAGAGAATCAGTGGAAACTTACCTCCCATTTTATAAGGATAAACAACATTCTCCAGATTTTGAATGTGCCAGGTCTCCAGATATAAAAGCAAGACAGCTGGTCAAGACTCAGAAATCTATACAAAGTTTCATCACATCTCAATGCCAAACCAGCAATGTTTGTATACAGCAAAAAGCTTACAAGCACAGCAACATCCTGCTAGCAGAATGTGTCTCTGAGTTCTCAGGCCAACAGACACCTGAAGGAGGACATTCATGTGAGTTAAACTTTAATCCCTGTATATTCAAACACTCTTCTGATTCTTCAAAAACTGTGACTGCAGACAATGAAACATCAAAGGGTGATGATTTGGTTCATGAAATTAAGCCGAAAACACTGCCTTTTCTTCATGTACTGAGTAAAGATGGCAGCACAGCCTTACATTGGCCCATGGAACTTCTTTTGTTTACAAAAACAGAACCTTCTATTTCTTATGGCTGCAATCCATTATATTTTGACTTTAGGCTTCCCTTATCCCATAAAGACAATGGGCAGCATGAAGTCAATGCAGAAATTTCTAAAGAGTATTCAAAAACTATGGACATAGATGGAAATGAAGCCTCGGGTCTAGCCGAGAAGAAGCAGTTGTCCAGTGGAAAAGGTAACTTTTTAAAGCCAAAGAAGAACAGAGCTCTGTATCTCAAAAAGTCCCAGCCAAAATTATATACTGACAAAGAAAACAAAATTAATTACAGTGCTCCAAAGTACATTTCAGATAATTTCAATGAAAATATACCTAATGTGCCTGCTCACCTTGATTGCTCACAAAGGCATTGTGCAATAGCAACAAGTCCCCATACAGCAATGTGTGTGAGATCTTTAGCACAGCACTTTCAGAACTGTGAAACAGCAGTAGCAGATGAAGTCAATGAAAATGTTTGCATTTATCCCTTGGCGTCTAGGACAAAAAAGCAAAAATGTGGAAAGTGTGATTTGATGTATTCCCAGAGACAAACCAATCTGGATTTGGTCACCTGTACAAGTGACATAAGTGAAAGTGGAAAAGAAAGAATTCTTGGTTGTAAGTTAGACTGTCCTGGTGAGTGCTTGCAAAAGGAAAGCAATGTGAGTTTTGCCAGTGGATTTTTGAAATTCTGTCCTTTGCAAAAACCCTGGTCTGACAGACAGTCTAATTATTCTGACACCTCCATCAATAGTGAGACCAGCAACCCAAGTTGCTGCTGTAATCATAGATCAAGCAATCACAGTAGAAGTAATTTGCCTTTTTGTTGCAAAAGGAAACAAAAGTCAGTTGGAAGACAGAAATGTAAACACAAGAAACACAACTGCCTTTCATCTTCTGATGAAGTAGATGTGGACTGCCTCATCCACAAAAAAAGTCAGCGATCTGCAGATTGTACTCAGAGACGTCCAATGAAATATCGGAGACATTTGAGATATGGACACTTGCTACAAAGAGACATAGCAAAGCAAAGTAGAAATAGATACCCTGTCTGTAAACACAGCAGGAGCAGGAGGTGCAGCAGCTCCAAAGGTTCTTCCACCCACGATTCAGGGAGCAGTGAAGGATCATCAAGTTCCACTCAATCTAGAGGTAGCAGTTCAGGATCCTTCATGAAAGAATCAGTGCGCATCTGGAACAGACAGAAAGAGGCTATGAGAAGCAGCGAAGAAGAAAAATCCTGCTCTGCCCGCTCAGACAGCCAGAATGTGAGTTGTGCCTCTAAGCATACTGGAATTTACTCGGTCAACTGGTTAGAAAAGGAAGCAGTGGGACAGAAGAAGTCATTAACTGCCAAGCTACTTTTACAAAAGGTAAAATCCAAAAGAAGCCAGGAGCAAACTGAGAGCCCTGAGAGCTTTTCGAAGGCTTGCAGGAGAGATGTCCCCTGTAGTCAGCCTGGCACATCTTCCATGGAGAGTGAAGCAATGCTGCCTTCACGGGAGAAAACACTCAATGTTGACATGAACTGTGTGTGGAACCATGAAGCTGGCCAACTGGAAAACCACACAAGCAAACTTTTGACCATAGATAATATTATGGGTAACACTAGCTATGGCAATTGCCTGCTCCAAGACTTAATTCAAAGAGGAACCAACTGCCAAACCCTAAATATGGAAGCAAGCACAGCAATAAAGGAGAAGTCAGATCTCTTAACTGGTGAAACACAACCTCTTCTGCAAAGCTGTGATCCAGTGATGGGTGATTTTCCTGGTGCTTTTGTTTCTCATAGATATTCTCTTGCTCCAAATTTAACAGAGACCAAAGAAGAATACAATGCAAGGATGGACTTGCATAGAGCAGAAGGAAATCTAAACTATTACCCTGACAATGCTATGCATAAATCCAATGAAACAGAATACAAGACTGAACTTTATAGTAAGTGCATCTCCTCTCCTTTAACACAGCAGCCTATAACATTTTCCCCTGATGAAATAGATAAATACAGGTTTCTACAGCTCCAGGCCCAGCAGCACATGCAGAAACAACTTGTAGCAAAGCATCTCAAGGTTCTGTCTACGACTGGACCAGCCGCTTTCTCTGCACCCCCGGCAGTTCAATCCGTTCCGGTCCAGCAGCACACTTCTGTTGCCACCCTCCACCAAACGTTTTTGCAAAGCTTTGCTTTGTCCACTGGGGTTCATCCACATAGCAGCCATCTTTCCTTGACCCATATACATCCATTCTCACAGTCTCATCTTGCTCCAATATCACTTTCGCCATTTGCTTCAACCTTCCTGCCGACTCACTCGGCGCTATTGTCAGGTCATCCATTCCATTTGGTATCAGCAACTGCTATTCACCCTGCTGCCCAACTGGCAATCCCATCGCTGCCCCACGCTGCCTTTATTCCTACTTTCTTCACCCCACAGCTGAATGCCACTGCATCTTCCGCAATGCATTTCAATCCTTTAATTCATCCAGTATTCCAGGGGCAGAAACTTCCACATTATTCTTGAACATGGCATGGGCATTGGTTATCTGAACTGAGGAAAAAAAGTAAGTTAAAGAAATATTTTGAATAGCAAGGTCACTGTCCTACATTCCAAAAAGCAATTTAGAATGGAACTCCCATTTAGGAGTGTAATTGTTTTCCGTATGAGAAGTCATGGTTTATATACTCCAAATATATCAAGAATGCTGAGCAAAATCAAAGTTGGGCTGACACAGCACATAAATTTGATCATTAAACTGTTGAGAAGAGAGTCACTTCTCACAAAGCCATGTCTGTTCCTTACTGCAATCCTTTGCAATTTGGCGCCATCCAGATGTATGTAATTAGACTGCAACTTCCAGAATTCCCAGCCAGCACAGCCAACCCATTTCGAAGGTGCCTGATTAGGGGGTGTTGTCTGACAACTCCTGTTAAGGTTCAGCATGGTCTTTATTCTGTAGTAGGTGTCTTCTTTAAACAAATTCAATATACATTTTCAGAAAAGGATGCAGGCAAGAATGGTTAACCTTGGAAAGCTCTTGGAGTACATAAACCCACCACTCTCCATCATCACACCAATGAAGTTTGGCAGAAAATAACTGATCTTAAGCAATGCAATTTTTCTTGTTCTTTAAAAAATGCAATAAAAATGAAATAAGCCCCCGACTCTCCCCAGAAATACAGGCTGAAAATGTTGGCCCCACTCCCTCAGGGACAAGATTGCATCAGTGCTATTGCATCACCATTCCTTGGAGATCCAAATAATGAGGAGGAGGAGGAGGGGTCCCCAGTCTAAAAATGTTGCCTCCCTCTGCCATATGCTTTGCATTAAAAAAATAAATAAAGACACCCTCAAGGCAAGCTTCACTTCTGGTGATTACATGGACATAATTATCAGATTTTTTTGACAAAAATATAGAAGCACTTCCCCATCGCCTTTACCTTACAATTCTGACATTTCCTAAAAGTCTGTCATCCGACCACTAACCGGGCTAGTAGCAACTGTGAAGGACAAGCAGGGGTTAGAGTGACACAAATGGCATTGCCACAGTGCAAGCCCTGCCCCTTTTTCCATGCTTCGTGACATTGCAGACGCATCTAAAAGGAGCAGACGCTGCCTGCAGATGCTGCTGAACCAGGCCCTGCTCTGCTTAGCTTCTAAGGCCAGAAAGATCACCAAGGTGCTTCCGGGGACACGATCACTAGTAGCCTTGTATGCTAAAAGCAAAAACCATTTTTTCTTGTCTAGAAAGATTCATAATCACTGAATAAGCAGCCTTTGAATATAATTAAATTACAAATGTTCTTGTACTTTAAGATTACAAATGTATGCACAGATCCTTCGACTAAGCTACACATATTCCCAAACTGTGTTGGGTTTCTCCCCCCCCCCCATTCCTAGTTTCTAACACATACTTAAAAAAAGATTCTGTTGATCAAGATATGCGAGACTTGTACCCACTAAAAATCTACTAAATCATAATATATATAAATCAATGACATCTGCTATTTTGGTATGTTTGCATTTCTTTCAACTTGAGGCTGTACATATGACTATATATCCTTGAAAGTATTCAGTAAATTCAACTAATTTTTTTAATTATCCAGTTCAGGATGCTGATAAGGATAGCTATTAGAAATCACCCGAATAGATAAAAGAGGGAGAGTGGAATTATTTGGTAGTTTTATCCAATCCCAACGTATTTTCCAGTACCGGTGAGATCCAGAATTAGGTAATGCACATTTTTAAACAGATCCAAGGCTGGTTTATGACATCAAAAGACAAAATTTAGTCCTTTATATTTCACAATTCCCTTTACTTAGATTATCCATTGAAGTTACTATTTGTCCAGCTTATAAATGGGAAATTTAAACCATAAAGTGATGGAGGACATGCCGCTTCCCACTACGTACATCTCCCTTCTCTCATCGTGATCTAATTTAACAATTAGAAGATTGAATGCACATTCAGCTATCCAAGCCATCTTGTGTTCTGCACATGCTGAAAATCTAGATCCCTGTGCAAAATGCAATTCCATGCCAATCTCACCACAGGTTGATAGAAAATAATGGCTTTGTAGTGACACAAAAGTGATTAGATGAAGCTAACCAATCAACTATAATTGTTTTCCTGTTAATTAAAGCATCTATGTAAAATTCTGGACACAGCTATTTGTTATGCAGTTTTGAAAAAAAAATAAAAATAATAAATATGCCACGATTCATTTTTCAAGTATTTCATTTCTATCAAAACTAAATAACTTTCTGGCTAATATTCTGTATAATTATTCTGTTTTGTATTCTCTGTAAAAAGTGTTTTATATTACAGTAGCTAAGTGAATTGCACTATTGAACATGAGATGCAGCTTTTTTTTAGTTAATTCAAGTTTTCTTGGGAATGTAGTTTTATGCAATAATGTTTTTCAATAAAAAAAAACTTAATAGCATAAAGAGTGTCCATTATGCATTTTTAAATATCATACAAAAAGATGAGATAAAGATATCCTGTATTTTAATTCATAGGACTGAAATGCATTTTATTTATCCAAACTGTAATGTTGGTTTTTAAGACTATTATTATTATTATTTCTTCTTCTTCTTCTTCTTCTTCTTCTTCTTCTTCTTCTTCTTCTTCTTCTTCTTCTTCTTCTTCTCCTCCTCCTCCTCCTCCTCCTCCTCCTCCTCCTCCTCCATCATCATCATCATCATCATCATCATCATCATCATCATCATCGCATGTGTTACTAGAGTTGCTTAAATGGTTCTATAAATAAATATTCTTTTTTAAAATATATATATATATATATATATACATATATATCATTGATGTGTTGTATATATACACACACACAACACATACATATACTTACATGTCATTATCCAGACTTACCATCTATCTATCATTTCTGCATGAACGAAACCAAAATAAACAGCAAAGTCAATGCATTGTCCTCTCATAGATCCCTGTGGTAAAATCACTGTCTTGGTCATTATAAAAGTGTCAGAAACGGTCCAATAGCTGAGAAAACCCAGACCTGAAGGACAACCCTGTGCTTTGTGTTCTGCAAAACACAGCTTAGGGGATGACCTAAAGCTCTGGGGTGCACACATTCCTGAAAACACATTGCAAAATGGTTTCTCCTGTTTTCAAGTGGGAAAACTCACCATATTGCATCATTGTCCCCATGCCATGGCTACAAAAAGGTTTGTATCCCAAGTCCAACTTTTTTTCCTTTTCATATAAGAAAATAGCTGCTGCTTATCTTTGTGGTGAAGAGGAAAGCACTGTATTCTGGGCACAGCAACTGAATTCTTCCTGGAATAATCATCATCATCCACGTGACTCTGGGCAGAATGGGTGTTATACCTTCAACTGACACTAAGCATACAGCCAATAAAATCTAACTCTGCATAGATCCAATTATTACATTATTACCCCCTGCAATATTCCCACCCATAATGATGAGCAATCTCCTAGAACAATTGCCCCCAGCCTGGGTGCTTTTCAGCTCTGTGGACTTCAACTCCTAGATTTGTTTGCCATTGCCTCCTTCCTAGGGCTGAGAGAGTGATGGGCCCAGGGTCACCCAGCTGGCTTTGTGTCTAAGGTGGGACTAGAACTCATGGTCTCCCAGTTTCTCGCCTGATGCCTTAACCACTACACCAAACTGGCTCCTTCATCTCCTAGGATGCTCAACCATAAACTCACTGCCTGAGAAATTTTAGAGTTGGAATTTATTTATTTATTTATTTATTTATCTTATTTATACCCCGCCTATCCCCTCCCTACTGGAGGGCTCTAGGCGGCTTACAACCATGTAATTCATATATTATACAGTCATATAATCAATCTTTACACAATGTTTAACCGCGCGATGGGAAGGAGGTGAAGGAACCGGCTCTTCAGCTGCAGGCATCGGACTACATGTCCCAGGATGCCTCGCTTCGTGCCGGCTGCTGACGTCCAGGAAGTTGTTGATTTGGATCCGTCGTTCCCCACCGCCATTATCGGGGTTCCCAGATCTTCTTCGGTTCGAGGAGGATGACCCTCCGCTGGACGCCGGCAAATTGACCCACAAAGTGGTACCCATTTATCTACTCGCATTATGCTTTCGATCTGCTGGGTGGGCAGAAGCTGGAGCTAGTGGCGGGAGCTCACCCCGCCCCGCGGTTTCGAACTGCGCACATACTGATGATATTGACCCCATGCCAACAAATGACCTCATTCAGCAGTTTCACATTGATGTTAAACACAAGCAGAAAGAATATAGAATCCTGAGGAACCCCACAAGCAGGGGTCTAAGGCCAGATCTCTCCCTACTACAAACACTGACTGAAACTGGCCCCAAAGGAAGGAGGAGAATCACTGGAATACAATGCCTCCCACTCCTAACTCTCAAAACCAGTCCAGAAGGATACTGTGAGATATCAAGGAGAGCTAGGATGGATGCAACATCCTCAACCCAGTCTTGCCAAAGGTAATCTACATCAATGCAATCAATCCCTTCTTGGTACTATATCCCAGTCTAACACCTGACTGAAAAGGATCCAGATAATCTGTTTCCTCTGGAGTTGTAAACCAACCAACTTCTCAGCAACTTTCCCTAAAAAGGAAAGTTTGGAGATTCGATTAAAATTGACTAATACCTTCAGATCCAGGGATGGCTTCTTGAGGAAAGGACAAACTACCACCTCTTTATAAGCTAGAAAGCCCCACCCTCCACCCCTACAAGGATGCATTCACCACAGTCTGGATCTAACTACGTGTCATCTCCTGGGAGGCCTTAACCAACCAGGAGGGATTGTACTCACAGCCCTGAGGACTCTGTCCATTCCCGCAGGACCAACAAACTCAAACACTTCCCATATAACTTTGCTAAACCATTCCTCAGGCAGCTCCAAAAGACTTGCACAGCCAGAGTCCAACTCAAAGTGGATCTGAGCAACTTTATCCACCAGATGCCTAGAATAGTATTCACAGCAGCACTGCAGATGTTCCTCTGGCCTCTTCTTCCCCAGGAAGGATCAGGTCACTGTAAACAGGGCAACCAGATGGCTATCTGCAGACACAATATGAATGGAAAAATGATAATGTTTTGCTGCTCTTATCACCATGAGGTAATCCTTACGAAACACTCTTACCCATTCTCTATCAGATTCACTCTTCATTTTCCTTCAGAAGCACACTAGGCATCCCTTTTGCCACTTCATCTCCTGGAGTTCCTCTAAGAACCAGAAAGTTCTCTGTGATCCAGAAGCATGACAGAATGATAGCTATAAATGTTACAATATTTAGTGTCTGTTTAACTAGTACTTGGCTAATTCACTATCAAAACTCCAAGAAACTCAGGTGGTACCTATGACTATTCATCAGCTTTTTATATTCATAGTTCCCCGGTAAGCTTCATGGCTAATGAGGAATTTCCAAATCTTGTTCCTAATCTTACATGATAAGCATTGATGTTTCATTTTAATTTCAACAGTGAAACTGCCATTTCAACTGTGCAACTGCAGTGGGGAGGCAAAGACCTACCAGATCAACCCCCTGCTTGGTGGTTTAGAAAAATATTTATAGTAATTTATTATCAGTCTTTGGATTTAATAACGGTCTTATGACCTTGTGAGCAAAGATTGGAATTGCTTCTCCAACATTCTATTGCCAAACTAATGATAGTACGGTGACTTTATGACTTGGATATAAAGCCATCAAAACAGAATACTGTAAAGGTAAAATGTCTGGTAGCCCTTCAGTTATGTCAGCATGCACACCTAAAATTATATGGCATATTAAATCAATACTGTATTTTGCTAAACCATTAAGCTTTCAGTGTCAAAGTGTGACCATGGGTTCTTTGGAAGCTGGGTGTGCATTTACCGTTAAGGAGGACAATGGCAACACAGTTGACAGAGACGGTGATGACTCTTTTGCTATATACAACAATTTACAGCAAGTGAGAACTTCTATTTACTAAATGTCACTTTTGCCAGCCTCTTTCTTGGGACTATTCACTAACAACCGCTCGCTCTGTTGCTAAGCTACCAGCTCCCCTCCCTTCTCCTTCTCCCCCTTCAGTTTCTCCCCAAGAGAGGGAGATAGGAAGGGGATTGGCTGCATTATTGCGGAATGTGCCCGAGTCTTGCCTTCTTGGATCTCGTCTTCCTGTGTAGATATTGCATGATGCACCTCCCTCTGGGTCTTCTGCCCAGCCCTATCCCAGTTGGGGGCTTCCCCAGAGACTCCAAGCATCCGTTTGTGGCCAACCATCTCCCTCCTTCCACGTCTGCCCTGGGTCTTGGGTGTGTTCATTCTTCTACCTGGAGTTTCACTTCTCTTCTGCCAAGAAGCCCCCTGTCTTCTTCACCCTCTTCTCCCTCACAAGGCCAGGAAGTCACAACTGCACAAGCAAACACTTACTATGATGTTTCTCTCCAGTCAAAATTTCTAACACAGTCTTTCCAACAGTCTGCAATGCTTGCTGAAAGTGGCAATATATATATATATATATCTGTTTCTCTCCTCTCTCTCTGTCCTTCGCAGGTCAGACCAACAGCATGTTCCCCAGCAACCAAGGTAGTGGCTTCCCTCCCAGAGCTTTAGTCCTACTGTATATAGGGCATGACTAAAGGGAATGCTGCCTCCATCTGCCCCACAACAGATCTGGCTAGCAGTCAGAGCAGCTCATCAGTCCTTGTGACAGCACAGCTGCACTCCAAGGCCACATCTGAGCATCTCCCCCTGTTCCCTCTCCTTCTGCTGACTCAGGCCTGCACCATAGCAGCCAAGCCAGACCAGTAAAACCCATAATAATTCAGAACAACTAAACGTTGCATTTCAAGCTTATAAAATGTATTTAGTTATTTTTATTTATGAAAAAGCTCCATATAGTTGTATGTGCAAATCAGTGATGTCCTTAAAAAGATAACTCAGCTCACCTGAGAGCAAAACTGAATAAAAGCTTCTCTTTTGAAAGCACCTAAAGAAAGAGAATGAGAGCCAGTTTGGTGTAGTGGTGAAGGCACCAGGCTAGAACCGGGAGTTCTAGTCCCGCCTCAGGCAGAAAGCCAGCTGGATGACATTGGGCCAGTCACTTTCTCTCAGCCCTAGGAAGGAGGCAATGGCAAAACAGTTCTGAAAAACCCACCAAGAAAACTGCCAGGACTTGTCCAGGCAGCCTCCGAGAATCGGACATGATTGAATGGATAAAAAGAGAAAGAGAAATAAAAGTAAAAAAGAATGTGTTGTGCAGTTTTGATGTGCAGTGCTTGTGGCAAGTTTATATTTTGCTTGAAAATAATCTAGCTTATATTTGTAGCGAGTGCAAGCTTGTAGCAATGCTTGAAGAAATAGTATGAGAATGGAACAGTAAGTAGCCATACTTCCACTCATAACAGAAAGCAAAGATAAATGAAGGAGGATCTATAATAGGAAATGATAGAGGAAGCAACTCAGGAAGGAAGACAATGATATAAAGGAGGAAGCCTGATGGATAACCAGAACCAGAGACTTAGAAGATACTCGGCGCTGCTGAAGCTCAAAAATACCTTTATAGGCCTTTGAAGAAGAAACAAGCTCTGATCCTTCAGGGGATAAAAAAGCTGAACAGGAAAGAGAACCCAGCTGAATAGGAGACAGGATATTGGATACATAGCTGCCTACTGCAAAAAGTTCAAAAATAATATTGACAATTCCCCTTCCTGCTAATCCAGGTAGGGATGTATATAATGCAAGAGTAGCTACAACTGAGGGGGCGTGGTGGCTCAGCAGGTAAGGCGCCAGGCTTGTCGATCAGAAGATCGCAGGTTCAGAGGTTCGAATCCCTAGCCCCGTGTGACGGAGTGAGCTCCCGCACTCGCCCCAGCTCTTGCCAACCTAGCAATTCGAAAGCATGCAAAAATGCAAGTAGATTAATAGGTACCACTTCGGTGGGTAGGTAACAGCATTCCGCGTGCGTCAGGAAGCGTCTTCGGACAACGCTGGCTCTTTGGCTAACAAACGGAGATGAGCACCGGCCCCTAGAGTCAGACACAACTGCACAAATGTGCAGGGAGAACCTTTACCTTTTTAGCTACAACTGATTGGAATGGATTTTGAAGATCTAGTAAAGAAGTTCAAGATCCTGGAGGCTCAGGCGGTATTCTTATTCATCCTTCATAGTACAGGAATGGAAGAGAAAGAATAATTCTGTAGGTGAATGACTGGCTGTGCCAGAGATGATTTGACTTCTGAGGTCATGGTCTAAATCATCTGGATAGTTGACTGCTAGCTCAAGGTAGGACGCCCTTAATATGAACTAGCAAAAATGTCATTGGCCAAAGCATTATGGGCTTTAAACTGAATTTTGTAGGGACTAAAAATGAAAACCATCAGATATAGAAGGAAGTGGGAGTGTGGTAATGGGGCCTAGTAAATGAAAAAATCAGAAAGAATTTGGCTCATAAAAGTTTATGGGCTTCATTATCTATGAAGAGTCAGTTCTTCCGCTACTTAAAAACAGAAAACAAATGCACAAATATGGAATGGGGAAACATGGCTTGGCAATAATACTTATAAAGGATTCAGACAAACTGGAACAGTGGCAGAATAGGGCAGTGAGGATGATTGGGGAACTAGAAACCAAGTCCTATGAAGAGAGCGTGAAGCCATGAGAAGAGAAGATGGAATGCAGGTATGATATTGTTTCTCATATACCTGAAAAATTATACAAATTAAGACCAAGACCTATTCTCCATCCTTCTGGAGTGCAGGATATAAAATATTTAGTTACAGGAAGGCAGATCCCAACTGAATAGTCTAACAACTTCCTCATAGGAAAAGTAATTTAACAGTGGGATCAGTGATACAGAGAGATGGACTCTGGATAGAAAGACTATAAACAAAGTTCTGTTTGAGCTTGACCTATATTTATTTATTATTATTATTTATTATTTCTAACTTATATCACCGCCCATCTCCCCCCACAAGGGAACTCTGGGCGGTTTACAATCAAGTCAGCAATTAAAAACATATAAAATACTTTATACAATTATTAAGAATATAAAAATATAAAATCCAAGAGGCTGTATGTGATGTTTGCGAACCAAACTTTACGGTGCGAGCCATCCCCAGGAAGAGCTATTACTCATCCCGTCCCAAGCGAGGTGGCAGAGCCAGGTTTTCAGTTGCTTCCTGAAGGTCAGGAGTGTGGGGGCTAGCCTCACCTCAAGGGGCAGGATGTTCCAAAGGGCGGGTGCTACGGCAGAGAAGGCACGCCTCCTGGATCCCGCTAGGTGAAATTAGCATAAATTATGTAACATATAGCTGATCTATATGTTCTTTCTGACTCTAGTTGTGTCTCTTAAAGCTATGGGGGCATCACTTAATAGACAACTGCAGACCATGCAATTCCATGTACAGTATGTTTCACCAAATGGTGAATATTACAATCCCTGCTGAATGCTTTTAAGGAGGTTTCATTTCTTCTCAGTACATGTATTGTTCTGGGATACACACACACACACACACACACACGAGTTGTGAGATTTGATATAGAAAATATCTAGCCTATGTGAGCAGTGTCTCCCTAAGCAGGAAGAGAAACCAAGTTATCTATTCCTCACTTAACGTTTCTCACTGAACTACTCATTGGCACAACGGAATGTCACATCTGGTTGCTTGTCTCATTCCTTTGAATCATATGCCTATCTAGTTGCTCTTTAGGGAACTGGAGTTATGGTATCAGTTCAAGCTACTTTTACATCTGAGTGAACTTGTTTATTCAAGCTGGATGGGGCTGCCTGAGCTCAACTCAAAACCAGGCAGTATTCTGTAATATGCTCCTGTTTCAGATTAGTAAACCATCATATATTCACTCACACACAGACATCCCCTAATGAAAGCCAATGTCATGGGAACATTTATATATCTAGACCAGAGCTTTCCAAACTTTTCATGTTGGTGCAACACTTTTTAGACATGCATCATTTCGCGACACACTCTTACAGCAGGGCATCATTTCGCGACACACTCTTACAGCAGGGCACAAGGCAGGCACTAGGACCTGCGTGGAATCCTGGCAGGGCAGGTTTGGAGGCAGCAAGGCACAAGGCAGGCACTAGGACCTGTGTGAAATCCTGGCAGGGCTCGGAGGCAGCAGAAGCTGCGACACATCCAGACACTGCAGCCAACACACTAACGTGTCCCGACACACAGTTTGGAAAGCTCTGATCTAGACAAAGCACCAACAATCACCTTGGTCATTAAGATCAATCTTGTTTTTACATGCAAGATAGAACCATCCAAGTTATACATTAACCTAAACATCAAAACAACAGTAGCAAATTTATTTATTTATTTATTTCTCACATTTCTTCACCGCCCATCTCACCAAGGGCAGTTTACAATTCAATTAAAATAACAAGAGATTAAAATCATAAAAACAAGTGCATCATAAAAATATAAAATATAAAATCCTGGATGGACAAACAATCTCAACAAAATTCCTCGGGGCCACATCACGGCACCAACCACCCCCATGATTGACTATCTCCCCTCCCGCCCCAAGCGAGGTGGCAAAGTCAGGTTTTCACTCCCTTTCGGAAGGCCAGGAGAGTGGGGGCCTGCCTCACCTCTGGGGGTAACCTGTTCCACAGGGCAGGGGCCACGGCAGAGAACAACCTCTTCCTGGACCCTGCCAATCAACAATCTCTCATGGACAGGTTCTGTAACATGCCTTCTCTGCCTGACCGGGTGGGTGAGGCGGTCCCTCAAGTAACCTGGACCCATGCCATGTAGGGCTTTAAAGGTGATAACCAACACCTTGAATTGGACCCGGAAGCAAATTGGCACCCAGTGCAGCTTGCGCAGCAATGGTGTTATATGTGCCCTCTTTGGGGCTCCCAAAACTGCTCGTGCAGCCACATTCTGGATCAGCTGTAGCTTCCGGATGCTCTTCAAGGGTAGCCCCATGTAGAGCGCGTTGCAGTAGTCTATACGGGAGATGACTAGGGCATGAGTGACTGACCAGACGGCTTCCCAATCCAGGAAGTGGCATAACTGGCGCACAACACGAAGTTGGGCAAAGGCTCCCCTGGCCACGGCTGCCCCCTGCTCTTCGAGCAGGAGTCGTGAGTCCAGGAGAACCCCCAGGTTTCGCATCGGATTTCTCTGGGGCAGTGCAACCCCATCCAGAACCAAAGATGGTAAGTTCCTGGATGCCAAGGAGCCCCCAACCCACAGCCACTCCGTATATCACAACAAGCTTCTTTCAGAGGAAATATTTCTGAATGCCTTGGCCTAATGGAAGGAGCCATATAAAGCAATAGAAGAAAACTTGAAATAGATACATTGAAAAGAAAAAAAGCATATCAATATTCCAGAATTATTATTTAAATTTGTTGTAGCTGCCCAACACTAAGATCACAATCATATAAACACCCAGAATAAGTGAAACTTCCTTCTGAGCAACCTTCCATGGGAAAGCAACATAAATATCTCTTTTTTAAATCTAAGCTCTACTCTATTAATTGGCTGTATGTGTATGTAGCTAATATATGCACAATATTACTTTTGTATTTTTTCCTTTGCATTCTAATGCATTCATGTTCACCTGAGGAAATATTTTTAGAACTCTAAGATATAAACATAAATCCAGTCTTAGTGCATTTTTTTCTATAATTCTAGTATGAAAGTAATCATTGTAAGATAGATGTACAACTCAAAGATTTTTTTCCCACCTGCTAAATCAATAGCCACATGGATCATCAAGCACTTTGCTCTTTTCTTGCATGTGGCTCATTCGGATTTAAAAGCAGGATAAATATTCTCAGTAACTGCATGGGGGTCATTTTCCAAAAATAAAGAGTTTTAAAAATATGATTCACATTAGAGTCAATAGGATTTGCATTATTAGATGTGCTGTGGATATAAACTAGAGCACTAGAGAGATTCTTTTTTTAAAAAAAAAGTTTTCATAAAAAACTCCCAGAAAAACAGCACAAAATAATCTGGTATTATTATAAAGAGTTGCCCAACCTAGAGGAAGAAGGACCAAATAGTCTCAGGAGTAACAGAGAAAAGATGGACTCGGGCGCCTACTTTTTCTTTGATTCCCTCTTGCTTTCCATTGTATTCTGAGACCAATGCCTTTAAGAACTCATCTTCAGAAGTCTCATCATCTGAGAGTCTCAAAAGTTAGCATGGCATGAACCAGACCAGGGTTGCTGAGGAACCAGTCTCTGGCTACTAAGACATCCTAGCTCTACACAATGACATGCCCCCCCACCACCACAGCCATACAATTTGAACCAATTTAACAGCAGGAGTAAATTCATTACTTCCCTCTGAATGCAATGGAAGGGTTTAAGGAAAAAAGAAAGGAAAAGAAAGCAAAGCAAAGCAAAGCATCCAGGTTTGCTAGAGCACTCTGGTTTTGAAGCACTCTAAAAAGAGCTCAAGATTGCTTTGCTAGTGGCATGGGTTAAATTGCTTTCCTTTAGCCTTGCTTTATTTTTGGAAGTAAGAAAGTCTTACAATTTGCAGAGTCATAGGACTGATTGCAACAAAAACAATTAGGGATTAATGTATTGTCGAAGGCTTTCACGGCCGGAGTTCAATGGCTGTTGTGGGTCTTCCGGGCTGTGTGGCCGTGTTCTGGAAGTTGTGGTTCCTAACGTTTCGCCAGCATCTGTGGCCAGCATCTTCAGAGGGCAGGAGCACAGATAGAAGCAAAAATCAACTTCCAGAACACGGCCACACAGCCCGGAAGACCCACAACAGCCAATTAGGGATTATTTTGTAAGAAAATATGCAAGCATTACCAAGGTATGAGCAAAATTGCCCTTCCATGAAAGTGGGGGACCTTTCTTCAAATGGTTGGGTGAATTTTAAAGGTTGGAGAAGCCAATTCCAAGTCATGTTTTCTCCCAATACTTCAGGTTTTTGACAGAGGCAGCAGAAAGTAGAGCTGTGGAACAAAGGAGCCTCTTTAAAAGACTCACTCTAGAAGTCTCACAGTGCTTGGGAGTCAAACCACATTTCCTCTTCTCACAATTTAACCCCTTGGAATGATAATGGGAATCAGCCCTATAGCTAAATTTTTATGAGCAACCTGCTCCATGGTTAATTGTTTAGATCCAGTCATGTGGGGACAATGCCTTGGGTCAATTATGAAGCTCTCTGTGTGAAATGATTCTCTATATCATTTTAACCATGTCAACACAACTGTTCCTTCCTTTTTAAACATTTGCATTAGGTTGGAAATCAGTTCACCACATGGAACCCCTTTTGCCCAATTTCACTTTAAGCGGTCATCCACTTGAAAGTATTAAAGGCATTGATGGGACAGAAGATCTCCAAGGTTGCTCTAATGCAACTTATTTCATTTAGTGATATTGTTGCTGCTGATTCTTGAGACACTTTATAGTTTTCTTTCTTGGAACATGTGTTTTCTAACTGTGCAAAGAAATACTATTACTATCTCCTTTCTCTTGCATAGTGATTTTATTTTTCCCACTTCAGAGTATAACTTCACGATTGACATTTCCATAGGAAATGACAATTCTTTGCTTGGATATTATTTTAAGTATTTATATTCTGGACTTACAGAAATGCTAAAGATTTAGGAACTGTTTGCAAATGTGCTTTTAATTCTTGCTGTGGGCAGCCACAGCTATTAAAACTGGTGATGTAGAATAGATTTTTCCTAAGCGAAGTGTGACCAACTGGGTCATCTGTACCTCCAGCCCTACAGGACAGGCTGTCAGACCTCATTTGTCATATTTCAGAGGCAGATACTTTGCCTCCACCCACAGTAATCATTCAACAATTGTCCAGGGCTAAGGGATGGATACAGAGAAGGGTTTTTAATATGTTCCTTTCTGAAAGTTTTCCTTTTCTCTCCAGGTGTAGTCAGCAGCCTGACACATGAGTAAAGCTATTCCTCAGGCTAGGCAAAATTATTCCAGTTTCTAAATCTCTGCATTTATTAAACAATCCAGCAGACAGGAGTCAGACTTTGCTCATTAAAACTTAGCCACCTAAAGGTGGAGAATTATAGAAGGAATATCTGGGATTCCACAGCAACTTTACATTTTGCAAGTACTTGGAGACAAAACGGGTAATTTCAGGCAATAGGGAAGGGAGAGGATCTTCCAAGGAGAGAAACTGAAACTGACCGTTGGTGTGTTGCCGCGGGAAAACCCGGAAGTGCCGCCGTTGCGGCAGCGCGCAAAAACCCGGAAGCACTGCTGCCGCTTTTGGGTTTTTGCACGCCGCCATTGGTGTGTCGCCACGGGAAAATCCGGAAGCGCTGATGATGATCAGCGCTTCCGGGTTGTGTGGTGACACACCAGACTTTGTGTGGCGACACACTTTTGTGTCGCGACACACAGTTTGGAAAGCTCTGCTCTAGTACTTATTTATAATGGCTAAAGTACAGGACAATCAACCTGGGATATGGTTACATATGAATTTAGGCTTGCACATTCCTAAGCATATCCTTGATTAGAGCTGTTCTAAAAATGGTGAAGGGAGCCTAGGTCCTTCACACCACTTTATTCTATTCCCGATTAGGAACCCATCTACGGCTCATTTTAATTCTGGTTTCCTTGAAACCACTTCATTCTCATCATCTGATATTATGAATCTGGCTTCATTCAACAAGCCATAAGAAGGATTTGGGGTTTTTTCCCCCTAAATTGGGTTTATAGCAAACAGAAGTGAAAGCTTTGAGTTTCTGGCTGCATTGCAGGATGAAAGGAAAAGAAGAGAGTGACTGTGTGGGAAGACAAAAAAAGGAAGAGAAGGAATTAATCTGAGAAGCAAAGGGATAGATATGAGAAAAACTAAGTAAACAGCACTTTACTTCTGCTGTTGATAAAGCTGCAGTCCTAAGTGTGCTTTCTTTGGTGTAAACCCCATTTAGCACGGCAAGACTTACTTCTGAGTAAGCCTTCAACTGTATGGGAGTTTGACTGAAAGATCAATTTTGCATTTTAGCTTGGGAATGAAGCCTTCCCACAGTTGGAATGACAGCCAAGTTGTCAGAATTTCCAGGAGCTAAACTTTTAAATAGACCTACTACCTACCTAAACTTTTTAAATAGACCTACAAATATACCCTTACCAAAAGGTCATATAAATGCTATATGTTGCTGCAAGGTTATTTTTTCCTGTACCATTATAGAAGTTATATAAAATACACTTTTAATATTTCTGTATCAACAGGATTTAGATCAGTGTTTCTCACCCTTGGCAACTTTATGATGTGTGGACTTCAATTCCCAGAATTCCCCAGCCAGCCATGCTGGCTGGGGAATTCTGGGAGTTGAAGTCCATACATCTTAAAGTTGCCAAGGTTGAGAAACACTGATTTAGATAGTTAGCTATTACAATTTTCTTTTAATGTGTGACTGACCTAATGAGAATAGATTATATATTAACTATCTTAGAAATCAGTCTCATGTAAAGGTCACACTTTAGACCCACAATTTCTTTCACTTGCCAGTATATACACAGAGAAATAAGATTAATCCTTAATCTCACAACACATGGACAGACTCAACCATACTTTCAACTGGGAAACTGTGAGCATCTTAAACCAAGCCAAATCCAAAAAATTCTAGAGAATTCCTGGAAGCTTGGCACTCAGACAAAGCAGCCATCAACAGACACATAGAGGTAAACAACATTTATGTACCATTCATAAGAGACAGTAGAAAAGCCAAAAGACCAGAACACCTCCTTGCCAACAATCAATACCCAGATATGCAAAGATTAACACCAAGTTTAGCACCAGAGGAACAATCAAATAGCACAATATACCCTAATCAAGGAACTATTAACTCAGTCAAACAACCAAGCAGCAAACAACAGCCCAATCAAGCAACTCCTAAGGATAGAACAACACCTCCACCAACACAAGCAGGACAAGCCATGGTATATAAACAGAGAGCAAGTCCCGCTCCCTTTTTGCACTGAAGATGTTGCCTAGTCTGGCAATGAAACGTCTGCAAGAAAACAACAAGGCTCAGAGAGCACCAAGGACTCCACAGTTCAACCCTGAGCTACAAATATTCTCTTTGATTGGTACACAGAGAAATCTGGCATGGATGGTCTCCTTCATTTGTTTAAGCAGAAAGGACAGTTACATGCAGAAGTGACCTGCTTTATTCTTCCCCCTGATCAGTCATGTTCAGGACACTTATGCTTCAAATATCTAAATGAGAGAGAGAGATTCATAGAAACATAGTTCAAGCAGAATAATGTGAAAAGCACCCAAATACCACAGAGGACTTTGAAGGTTCCCTATAATAGTCAATAGAATACTGTAGTTCCTGTCACTGTGCTGACTGTTAATCTATTACTCTTTTAGTTGCAACTTTTGGTATCCTTCTGGAGAGGCAGTAGAGGGGAAATGGTGGCATCCATCACAGTCTACGATGTCACTGATGCTGTATATTGCAAACCATCATGCTTCTCCCCATTCCTGCAGCAACCAGTAGAGTGCAGGAGCCATAATGGTTCCTTCCTCACTCCAGTGATGCCCTCCAAACTTCTACCATCTTCCTCATCCTAAACAATTAGAAGTAATTGTGTCCTTCCATCCTTACTCTATGTCCTCTTTGACCGTTTATCATCTTCTATTTGAAACTCTTCATTCAGCTAATATTTTTAAGTCCTTTGGCAAGCAGACAGTACTCACCAAATTATCCCAGAAGGCAGGTAATCTTAAATTACCTATCTTTCCATATCCATGTAACTCATACGAATTATGTCAGATGTCCTACAGTAGCATGTTAGTGAAACTCTGTCTTTATATCCAAATCCACTTATTTCAAGATAATAATCATAAGCTCATAAGATATTACAATACCTTTTGCTACATTGCAAAGAATCAGAAAATTGTAGAATTCAAAGGAATCCAAATTAAAGCATCCCTGATAGATTGCTCTATAGTCCCTGCCTGAACACAATTAAGGGAACCCACCATTTATCTGGCTAATTGATTCTATTGTTAAACAGTTCTTTTTCTGTTTGAAATGGGTGGCCATGTACATTTAAATAAATAAATAAATTCAGTCAGAATCTGGCCTCCTGTAACTTAAAGCCGTTATTTCATGTGCTGCACTCTGGAACAGTGGAAGTCAGTCTTGACCTTCTTCCATATGACATTCCTTCAGGGCTCTTCTTAGGGTTAAACATTCCTAATTCCTTTCATATCTCTTCATAGGACTTAGTTTCTAGCTTAAATGGGCTGGGCTTTTCTTGTGCTGGGCAGGTAGCTTCAGAGAAGGTAGCCAGTGATATACTCCCCAGCTCCAGCAGCAACAGAAGCAGCTGTCCAGTGAACGATGCATCCAGCTCCTGGACCCACCTATTAAGTGTGGTACTTCTCTTTGGGTTTCTCACCACCAACAATCAGATCACAAGTAACTCATCCTTGAGCCAAATGCTGCTTAAAGGACTGTGGCTTCCCTGGCACCAAGCCCTCGCCCAGCCCTGGCATATGGGCATCTGCAGGCTTCAGCAGTTTTCATTGCAAAATGATGGAAGCATTGTTGCATCATGTGCTCTGCCTCCTTTGGGCAAGCATGCAACAATCATGATGAAAGTCTCTAAGGGGTATGAATTGCCTCCTGATGGCAAAACCACTGCTTTCATCAGACTGACATGTTTGACAGACACTCACATGGTGGATATCACTGCTCTGATGGCTGCTTTGCTCTACACCCCACCTACCCCAAGCTAATAGCAGGAGGGACCTGACTATTGACTCCTGCCTCTACAAGCCTGGAAGATCCTTTGAAAATACAAGCAACAGTGCAGTGAGAAGACAACCTTCCAATCAAGCTGGCTGCAACAGCCCGGAACATCCAACGCTGCTTGGAACAGCAATTACAGAACAAGGTGGTTCCAAATGCAGAACCCCCACACCCCCACATCAGAACTATTGAAAATGTTTTGCATGTCCCTACATGAAGAAGAAAAAACAGTGAACATTTATTTGTTTATTTTATTTTTATCCCGCCTTTATTATATAAATAACTCAAGGTGGCGAACATGCCTAATACTCCTTCCTCCTCCTATTTTCCCCACAACAACAACCCTGTGAGGTGAGTTGGGCTGAGGGAGAGGGACTGGCCCCAGGTCACCCAGCCGGCTTTCAAGCCTCAGGCGGGACTAGAACTCTCAGTCTCCTGGTTTCTAGCCCAGCACCTTAACCACTAGACCAAACTGGCTCTAGTGAAAATAGATATTAATTTGATGTTATCGGTATAAATAGTAGTAGTGGTTTTATTTTTGCTGACTTCAAACTAAAGAAATTCTGCTGGGAATTTCCCCTCAGACTTTAATTGTATGTGTTTGATTTAAAGAGGGTGGTTGACATCATCGGCTGGCCCTATAGACACATACACGCACACGGCCAACCCAAGAGCTGTTGTTTTGTTTAGCAGATTATTTGTGAAATAGAGGTGCTTGTTTTGAAAGAAAGAGAAACTATGACAAATGAGTACTTCATAGCATAAGCATTCCCCTCTTCTAAAAAGTTAAATTAAATTAAACCTGCCAGCTTTTGTTAAATAAAAGCTCTGACTCTGAAACTTATAACTAGAGTTGGTAGATTTAAAGGGAAAGGGAAAGGATCAGGTGAATATATATTAAAAAAATGTCCCAGCAGTAAGTTGTAATGGACTGTGGAATAATTTCCCTAGGGAGATGGGGAGGGATATATACACTCCAAAATCCACTGCACAGTACAGAATACTTAGTTCTATAATCCTGAGCTGGGAGAAGAAGAATAAAGAAGCAGGAGAGTTTTGCCTTAGGCAGCCCAATCTGATGCTCTTATATTAGCTGAAACAGCACCTTCAGATTTGATCTCCTATATTGGACAAATACTCCATCCCTCTCGGGTCCCAGTGGCCCTTAAAATTCAAAGCAAGAAAAGATTCTTGGTCCATTCTTGTCATGGTGCCATATTATGTCAGTGCCAGCGTGGAAAGACCGTCTGATACAGGATATTTCAAAGATCTGCCTCTCAGAACCACCAAACTCTCTGTATAGAAAAGAAGTACACAAGATTAATGCTACACCAAACTTCCCAAAGCGTTTAGGTTGGCTGCAGATTCTGGGAATTACAGTTCAGACGCATGTATACTACACTAGATTGGAGAAGGTTCGGATAGCAGTAAAAACAATCAAACGAGAAGCAAGAGAAATTAAAAACTGAGTGGGTGCAACACACTAAACTCTGTCTAATCATATCTAATGAGAGTTAATCATGTCACTTTACTTTTGGATTCCACAGCTTGCAATTAAATTAATTGATCAAAGGCCACCCTTTGAGGCAGTACGAAGTCCTGTCCTGCTTCCTCTAGAACAGTAATGGGGAGATTCCAATGTGCCAACACCCCCTTCCCCATCAGTCACTTAGGCAACAGTGAACGTGGCGTAGGCATTGCAGCCAGCGTTTGGAAGGTCTATTCTGTCTTGGCAGCGAGTTTTGTAATTTTCAGCTGCTCTACCCTATTATCTCATGGCCTTCAAGGACAGAATGGTGAGGCTTGGCCATTGCCCAGAGTTGATTGGGGGTTTGTCTTTGCACATACCTAACTGATTATGGGAAGGATCGTTTGACTCATAATTGCCCTAATATAGTTCTGGGATAAAGCTGTCCCTCTCTTGCCCAGCACTGACTGGATTACTGGGTCCATACCACAAGACAGCCACTAAGTTTCCAAAACTTCAAACCCGGTAGGAAAACAACTCTTCTATAATAGATTACTAAATACTAGACAGGAATTGGGCAACCCCACAATATGCAGAACTATGCATCTTTCAGTGCTATGTAGGCAAGAAATCATTGGTTTTCACATGCATCATTTATACTTGGCTGCAGTAATTCCACCAAATCTGGAGGCTTTGAAAAGTTAATGAGGACATTTGAGGCAAGCTACATGGGGATCTCTGCACTTCCTAGCCAAGCTGCTGACTTCACTCTCTTTCCTCCTACTGCCAGCAAAGTTGTGTCTCTAAATTAGTTAATACACAAGAGAAGAAGCTACTGATAAAACAAGTACTGTTTGTACTTTTGTGCAATGTTCAGGCACAGTTAAAGGCAAGCTTTCTTTCCTTCTGACGCCACCAATGCAGAAAGCATTCAGGAACTACAAATCCTAAGCAACAGATACTGCCCCCTGAAAAATCTATACTGAGAAACGTGGCAAAGAATAACCAGCTTCACGTTAGTTATGCAAAAAAACTAGAGAGGGATTCGCCCATCATGCTTATATATGCTTATGCAGTGAGTAAGCAGCGGTGAGGAACCTGTGATCATCTAGCTGTTGCTGAACTACAACTCTTAGCATCCCTCACTGTTGCTCAAAATGGCTGGAGCTGCTAGGAGTTGTACTATGGGTGTTGATGCTATCAAGCATGTTGTTGCTCCTCCAGCTTATTCTAAGAGAACTCAGCTGCTTCAAACAGCAACCAATTCTGGGAGCTGCTTTTTGGAGCATATATTCAACATGCTATTTCCGAAATTGGGACCATATGACTCTGGTCTTCTTCCACTTACACTGGTTTCATATCCAGCTGGAGCAAGAAATGGCTTTGGGAACAGAGCTACTTTTTCCACATGTTTGTCTTTAGAGGCTTGTTCCATGTCTTGCAACAATACAGAAGTGGTTTGCCAAGGGACATCTGCCCAGGTGGCTCTCCTAAGTTGTTTATGGGCAGTAACAGTGTTAGGTGAAAAGCCAGAATTACAGCCATCCTCCTTTTCTAAGTGCCTTTCTCCATGATGTCTTTTCATCTTCCCAGTCCAGCCTATAGCACTGGTATTCTCTGAAGGCCTCCCACCCAAGTATTAACCAGGCCCAAATCTGCTTAGCTTCCAAATCCAGACCACCTCAACCATATGCTTCTTAACTTGACTTAATTAATATGATTCATTGTTAACTTGACTCAATTAACCTGCTTTTCTGGATTTACATAATTTACTGAACTAACCAACCATACTACACTAACCATACACATTGGGTTTTCATAGCCAGTCATGTGGTTTACTAGTTTGTGTTCAGTGTGTCACTCAATTACAGCTTTATGTCCTATCTGGAAATTTAAAACATTCAATACTAAGGAGAAAGTGATGACAAGGGACATCTGCCCAGATGGCTCCCCTTAAGTTGTTTATAGGCAGTAACAATGTTAGGTGAAAAGCCAGAATTACAGCCATCCCTCTTTCCTAAGGGCAACCTTCAAATAAATGAATTACAAATGTGGTTTCCAACTTGGGAGGAAGTACCTCAGCTTATTTTTAAGTTGATTCACATTTTTGCCAAATCTTTGAGAGTGGGGATAGTGTAAATTATCATATTTATTTGTTTAACGTCATTTCTAGACCACCCCAGCCTTAAAGTCTCCTAATTACCTTTGATTAGAGAAATAGCAAAATGAGGCAGTGGGATGCAGCTTTTGCTAAGAGGCAAATGGGCTCCTATCTCTGAATTCACATTTTATTCTTGCTGGAGCATAATGACATATCCAAGCAGTCTTCTGCCAATAGACCAACAGGGTGGGAGAGAGGAAGACAGGATTTTCTGCTCAGGATTTTCAAAGAAGGGGCTGGGTTTCACAGTATAATCAAGGAAGAGTTAGGCAACCTTCATCCACCATTTGTAGGCACTGTGGAGGTCCAGAGGGGTTCAAGATTCAGTCTATTCTTCCAGTCTGTTTCTGCTGCACCTCCTTTTGATGGCCTTCTGGAAACAGGCAGCCTTGGAAGCTGATGGGAGGAACCTGAGAGGCTGAACCTTCTGTCAAAGCCTCCAAAACCAATATACATAGATTTCATCTCTAAATCCCAATATTCTATCACATGGCATCCTCACCCACAATGTCTTTGAAGTACTCTGCAGTCAAACTCATCTCCTGGTAACCAACTGCATGGACATGGGAGGGGCAGGCCGGGCAGCACGATGGGGGAGCAGCTGATTGGAGGGAACCCAGAAGGGGAACCGCCTCCGCCTGTCATGCTGCTCGGCCCGCCTCTCCCACCTCCTTTGCCGTGTGCTGATGGGTGGGGGCGATTCCTCCTCTGGGTTCCCTCCAGGTTTGAAAAATGGGACAAAATTGAGATTTTTAGTATAATGACGGGACACTCCAGAAATGGTGAAAACACGGGACGTATGGTCAGCTTATCCATGATATATATTTTTTCATTGCCTACTCTAGTCCAAAGCTCTGGGTTTTCCTGGAAATGCACATCCAAAAACTGTGAAATAAAATTCAGGACTGACTGCAGCTCCCTGCTCAGGCCAGGTTTCTGTGAAATGTGTGGACTGCTTCTATAGACATTAGAAGCATCCCTCCGTTATGTCACCTTCATCCAGAATCTGGTGCCAGGTCTCTCTTTTTCTGCTCACAGTCATTTCTCCAAAGCTCTGAAATTAATGTTGACATCTTAACCTTCATTCCAGTTATGAATGACCTTACTAAAACATGGATATTTATAAAGTTAGGAAGTAAACAGAGGACATATTACATTTTCCTTTGCACACCTTACAGAAACAGTGGCAAACCATTGTTGGCTTTTGTAGATATTGCCTGCCATTCAGAAAGCATTACTGTACACAAAATCAGATGTTGGCATAGCATCAAGATGAAAAATAATCTTACCTTCATCAGTGCAGTCACAAGCTACTTTCAGAGACAACTGCAATCCCCAAACTATTCTCCAAATAAATGGCATCTTTTTTTAGGGGCTTTTTTTTCCTCCTACCTTGTATAATTGCTTCTTTCCTGTTCCCCTCCAGAACAGAAACCTCTAGAGACTGGTAGTGTTACCTCTCACATACACAACTAAATAGACTTGGGTCAGGTTTTTCTAGAGCAATAAAGCTATGTTTAAGTACATTTAAACTAAAATCACTGCACTTGGCTCAATTACAATTATTTATTTATTTATTTATTTATTTATTTTATATAACCGCCCATCTCCCCCAACGGGGAACTCTGGGCGGTTTACAATAAATAAAATTAGATAAAAGCATAAAATATAAAATATAAAAACCAACAATTTATACAATTACTATAATTTAAAATAAAAATCCAAGTGGGAGATAGTATTAATAAAAGAAGGGCATTATAAAATTACGGGATTAACCACCCCCATGAGGAACTATCGTTTCCTCCCTCCCATGCCAGGCGGCAGAACCAGGTCTTCAATTCTTTTCTAAAGGTCGGGAGGGAGGGGATCTGTCTCAGCTCTGGGGGCAAGATGTTCCATAGTGTGGGTGCTGCTACAGAGAAAGCCCGCCTCCTAGCCCCCATCAGATGACATTCTTTAATTGATGGGGCTCGTAGCAGGCCCTCTCTGAACGATCGGGTGGGGCGGGTCGATAATATGGGGATAAGATGGTCCCTCAGGTATTCTGGTCCCATGCCATGTAGGGCTTTAAAGGTGATAACCAACACCTTGAATTGTACCCGGAAGCAGACCGGCACCCAATGCAGCTCGCGGAGCAAAGGTGTTATATGTGCGGATCTTGGCGCACCTAAAATCGCCCGCGCGGCTGCATTCTGCACCAGCTGTAGCTTCCGGATAGTCTTCAAGGGTAGCCCCATGTAGAGCGCATTGCAATAATCTACATGGGAGATGACAAGAGCGTGAGTGACTGTTCGGAGGGCATCGCGATCCAGGAATGGGCGCAACTGGCGCACAAGCCGAAGCTGTGCAAAAGCCCTTCTAGCCACGACTGCCACCTGCTCTTCGAGCAGGAGTCGTGAGTCTAGAAGGACCCCCAAGTTGTGCACTGGTTCCGAATGGGGCAGTGCTACCCCATCGAGAACCAAAGATGATAATTTCCTAGAAGACGCTAAGCCATCAATCCACAGCCACTCGGTCTTGCCAGGGTTCAACTGAAGCCTGTTGTTCCCCATCCAGGCCCTCACAGCCCCCAGGCACTGGGACAGGGTGGTCACTGCATCACTTACTTCACCTGGGATGGAGATATACAGTTGAGTATCATCTGCATACTGATGATACCTCATCCCATGGTGTCGGATGACCTCGCCCAGCGGTTTCATGTAGATGTTGAATAGGAGAGGAGAGAGAACCGACCCCTGCGGCACCCCACACAGGAGTGGTCGCGGGGTGGATCTCTCCTCCCCTACCAGCACCGACTGGGAACGGCCCTGGAGGAAGGAGGTGAACCAGCGCAAAACTACGCCGCCCACCCCCAACTCCCTAAGCCGTCCCAAAAGGATACCATGGTCGATGGTATCGAACGCCGCTGAGAGATCTAAGAGAGCCAGGATGGATGCACTACCTCCATCCCGCTCCCACCAGAGGTAATCCGTAAGCGCGACCAATGCAGTCTCCGTCCCAAATCCCGGCCTGAAACCTGACTGGAAAGGGTCTAGATAATCCGCTTCATCCAGGGTCCTCTGAAGCTGCAGCGCCACCACCTTCTCAACCACCTTTCCCAAAAAGGGAAGGTGGGAGACTGGACGAAAATTGTCCAGAATGGTAGGGTCCAGGGATGGCTTCTTGAGGAGGGGGTGCACCAACGCCTCCTTGAAGGCCGCTGGAAACTCCCCCTCCAACAAGGATGTATTAATCATTGCCTGGACCCATCCACATGTCACTTCCCTGGCTGATTTTACTAGCCAGGAAGGACAGGGATCTAACTGACATGTGGTGGAATTAACAGTTCGGAGGATCTTGTCCACTTCCTTAGGTCCAACAGGATCAAATTGTTCCCAGATAATAGGGCAAGACCATTCTCCTGGCATCTCCCCAGACTGCATTTCACGCATGGAGTCCAACTTAGACCGAATCCGAGCGATTTTATCCTGCAGATGCTCAGAAAATTCTTCCGCACGGCCCTGTAGGTGGGTGGTCAACTCCACCCTACCTAAGAGAGATCGAGTGATCTTAAACAGGGCCGTTGGACGGTATTCTGCGGATGCAATAAGAGCGGAGAAATATTATACTTTTAAAGAATGTTGAGAATCAGTAGACTTGTAACAGCTCCCTTCAACTTAACCTAGTTAGAGCAATAGCCCCTACTTCTGGATAGTGATACAGTATGTCCATAGAAACATGGTAGATTGTAGAGACTGGAATTAAAAGAAATCAAGGCTGTCAAAGCCATATATATTTGGTTGGATTTTGCCCCTCACTAAATCAAATGTTCATTTCCCCGTGACTTTGTCTCCTCTCAACACTCCCCCTTGACAATTGTGAGCTAAATTTGGCTGGACTGTTTTGCAGCATGATGTCATGTCATGTCACCATGATCAATGAGATTGGCCGATATGTGCCAATGTTTAGTATAAACATTACATAGAGGCAGCTGCGGACAAATTGAGGGCAGGAATATTTTAAAGCAACCATGTGACTTGTGTGATTTCATGGGAAAGTGCAAATGCAACATTCCTTCTTCAGGTAAGGCTAAGAGACCTGCTACCAGATGATGCAGTAGAAAATACTGAGCCATTGCATTGTGCTGGGGAAAGGTGGATTCCTATGTTCTTATGAGCCTTAGTCTGAAGGCTCAAAAAACAGTCAATGTACTAAAACCAAACAGTGCCTGGTCTCCAGAGCTGATAGAGAGCACTTGGGGAATCCCATCAATGGGTGAGGTACAGGGGAAACAGACTAATGGAAGCAGGATCACAGTGTTGTGACACAAATCCCACTTATTTCCTATATATGTTGTGATGTCACATGCGTACTCCAAAAGGCCAGAACTTGTGGTGCAACACCACAGATCTGCTTTTGTCATTGTGACAGAAGTGGCAAAATCCTGCAGATGCCGTTGAATCCCAGGGCAGCTAAACTTCATCAGTTTTGGGATTGGTCAATTAGTTGATGAAAGTCTTTTAGGGAATCCTGGGTGTGATGACTAAAGTTTTCTAGTGGGGGAAAAGTGTGATATAAACATATTGCATAAATAAAAAATACAAAGCATGACTGGAATATAGTTGCAAGGATGATTCTTAAAGTGCCAAACAAATAAAATTATTCAAAAGCATGTTTATATACCAATGCAGTTTTATGGCAACTAGCATGACCTTGCTCTTATTTGGCGAGGGTTCTAATTCAAATACAGTTAGTTGATATAAGCTGGAAGCCAATAGACATTTCAGGCTGGCATAAGGACCTGGAATCCTAGGATAACTATCTCAGGCAGAATCAGTGTTGACATCTTTTCCTCAATCAGCTGGATTAGGAAGCCTCCATTTTAATTATCCCCAACTATGTGCTGTGGATAATTTAAAAAAAGGGGCATGGTGGCTCAGCGGGTAAGATGCCAGGCTTGTCAATGGGATGATCGCAAGTTCGGAGGTTCAAATCCCTAGCCCCGCGTACGGAGTGAGCTCCCGCACTCGCTCCAGCTCTTGCCAACCTAGCAATTTGAAAGCATGCAAATGCAATTAGATGAATAGGTACCACTTTGGTGGGTAGGTAACAGCGTTCCGCGCGCGTCATGCGGCCACATGACCGTGGAAGCGTCTTTGGACAATGCTGGCTCTTCAGCTAACAAACGGAGATGAGCACCGGCCCCTAGAGTTGGACACGACTGCACAAATGTACGGGGGGAACCTTTACCTTTACTATGTGTTGTGGGGGGATGTTTCACTTGAATTATGGTTCCTGGTCACCTTGAAGTGCTATGCTGTCACCACTGCCTTCTAGATCTGATCTGTCAACACAAGAGTTCCAAGAGAGGATTCTTTCCCAAGAACCATTTGAACCCAAACTGGTTCTTCTGCTTATGAAAAAGATTTTGATCCCAAAATTGCCTGTACTATAGATAAATTTGTGTGTGTGTGTGTGTATGTGTGTGTGTATGTGTGTGTGTGTGTGTGTGTATGTATGTATGTAAGTGTGTGTGTATATGTATGTGTGTATGTGTATGTGTGTGTGTATGTATGTATGTGTGTGTGTGTGTGTATGTGTGTATGTGTGTATGTGTATGTATGTATGTGTGTGTGTGTGTGTATGTATGTGTGTGTGTGTGTGTGTGTGTATGTGTGTGTGTGTATGTATGTATGTATGTATGTATGTATATATATATATATATATATATATATATATATATATATATATATAAGCATTCAGATTACTTAAAGTGATGTATGGCACCTGAATATGTGAACTCACCCCAGAGAAATCAATATTTAAAAATCTCTGTAATGAGAGGACTGTGAAAAGATTTTAAGATAAGGCTTACTGACCCTTGAATTGAATGCACTCCACCACTAATTGTGCTGAACTGTCTGAAACGGGAGTTGACCCTTAACAATGGTGGCTGCCGCTCAGCAATGAACCTTCCAGATGTGGACTGTTTCCACTTGCCCAAGGTGGCCAGGAATCTTTTTGTCCATTGGGCAAAATATGAAGGCTTACAAGTTACCTAAATATTGAACCAGTATGTCTTTTGCCTCTATATTTGGGCTTTGATCCAACATCTACATCATCATTCCATTCTGCCTTCTGATTTTCCTTCTAATCTTAATTTCATTTTTAGTTCCCAGCTCCTGACTTGTTCCATACTGCTACCAATGGTTCAGCTTAAAAAGTATCATACAAATTCCTTAGTCCATGGGTTAATATTGACAAGGACTAGAAGTATGACAGAACTAAAGACCCAAAAGTGAGGTATGATCAGACTCTTAGAATGGCAACATTAATCTTTTCTGGTCTTCTTGTATGAAGTTCCTTACTTCAGCCTTCCTTATTCTGATGCTTTTCAGATGTGCTGGGGCTATAATTCTCAAGTCTTAGAACGTTCAGCCAATTTGTGGAAAGCTGACTTAATTTATTCATCTCTGCTTCCATTGTGTCTGATTATAATAGTGTCCATTCTTCAGTTGGATAACCATATCTGAATCTATATATTTCAAGAAGGGTACGCCAAAGACCATGCTGTATTAGTCAAAGCATTTTAATTCCTTAAATTTCAGCTCATGAAATAAGTATATAGTTTCAAAAAAGTGTTCAAAAAAGATAAAAGGTAAAAGTAAAGGTCCCCCCCGGCAGGATGTGAGGGCGATCTGGCTGCGACATCTGTCACCCCATTGATTGCCAGGGTTGATTCGGCTGATCTGGCTGGCTAGGCGGGTGTCCCCTTCCTCCCTCACCGCTCCATATGCGTCCCTCCCGAAGCTGCGCGCTCGGTGGAAGAGGACGACCATCCCAGATAGAAGGAGTGTACCGATCTTCGGTCAAGGGTATACGATAGCTGCGCTCCCCTGCTAGAACCTCCAAACAAGCTCAAGGTCCCCCCCCCGGCACATTTGTGCAGTCGTGTCCGACTCTAGGGGCCGGTGCTCATCTCTGTTTGTTAGCCGAAGAGCCAGCGTTGTCCAAAGATAGTACTCAGATATTAATTGAATCAGGGACAGAAACATAATGATAGGTTAAGGAACAGCTCACTATATGAAGCCCGGGTCCCAACAAATATCAGAAGGGCTAAGTGGACCTAGTGAAATACTGTGATTGGCAAAGAAATATCAATTGGAGAGATACCATTGCAATGAAAGCAACAAATATCAAAAGTGTCTTGCCATTGGCGATCACTCGTAGCCGAGTAAGATTGTCTTCCAAAGGTAAAATTTTAACGGTGGATCCGTAAGTGGCTATAAAGGCCAATTCTGGATCCGCACAACCTCCCACAATGAGGGCATAGGTTTCCGGGTGGGAGACGGTCATGATGAGGGTTTGCCTGACGTGCCTTCCTTTTAGCTCTTTTCTCCCTTTCACCCTGTACTCGTGCTTCTTCAAAGTCCATAGCGCCATTAATAAAGGATGACCTCCAATTGAAACGCTCATGAGTTAGGGCTTCCCAGTTCTCAATGCTGATATTACATTTTTTTAAATTAGCTTTGAGAGTATCTTTGAATCTCTTTTGCTGTCCACCAATATTCCGTCAGGGCGACTGAATCCGTATCCACCGCCCATGTGCTGGTCCATGACTAGGAGCTTCCGGATTTCACAGTCCTGCCCCCGTTGCCATTCGTCAATCGCCATGGGACTTTTGGTTGTTTTGGGTTTGGTGTGGTTGGAAGACGCCTGTGCGTGAATTTGTTTTATGTGTGGGGATCGGTGCACAACGATCAGCACACAACCTTCACAGAAAAAGGCTCTAATCCAATGGCATGGATACCATGACGATTGGTGACCTTTTGTCTGCTGCAGCCTAAAAAAAAAAGTGTCTTGACTGTGACAGGGACATATCATGTAGCAGACAACAGTAAAAGAATTAACCAGGAGTCCTGCACTGGGAATTGAGGCAATCAAATCCCCTCAAGTTGATATACTGTATAGAGACAGTGTAACAGGAAATCAGACAGTTTAGGAAGAAAAAAAACACCTTTCAGTAGAAATAATGTTTGTTTCTTTAGAAGTTCTCTCTAGGGCTACAAAGTTTGAATTCTCTGCTCTGCTCCTTACACCTCAAGGCACAATGACAGGGTCCTTGCCCTTGTAAACAATTGAATAGGTCGTCCCAGAAATTTGGGCAAGGAGACAACAGCAGACCATTATTGTGACTGTACCAGTAACCATATTACTTTACCATTTACTTGCTCCATAGACTTGCCTCTCAGAATTCAGCAAAGAAAAGGGGCATTCTGTGATATCTCCTACCTATCTTGATTGGGTATGGTGGTACTTAGGGCAAAGATAGGTAGGATAGTCTAGGGTTGTGAAAGCACAAACTTTTACTGAAGCTGAGCAAGTTTAGGTCCATACATCTCCTTCAAATTCCATACTGGGAAAAGGTGAGACCAGTACATGGAAATATGTTTGCCTGCCCTGCGCAGAGGTTTCTAAGGTCGAGGGGGAAACCATGAAACCAAATAACACAGCTTGAATGATAATCACTGCTCTTTCTGCAAAAAAAAGTACATAACAGCAAAGCACTGGAGTTAGATTACAAAAGTAGAGCCTGCAATGAAATGCTTCCAGTGTGTTTAACACCCAGCCAACCAGCCATGTTCTCTCTCTTTGGTTCTTTCTTCTTTCCAACCCAACAGAATTTTGGAAAGAAATTACTTAAAGGAGTCAGAACTCCAGAAGAGAATATTGGTACCTCAGGGTTGCACTGTGGAGTCCTTGGTGCTCTCTGAGCTTGGCTGTTTGCTTGCAGACATTTCGTTGCCCGACTAGGCAACATCTTCAGTGCTAGAAGGGAGTGGGACTTGCTCTCGGTTTATATACAGTGGCTTGCCCTGACAGTGTTGGGGAACCGTCTGCAAACAAACAACCAAGCTCAGAGAGCACCAAGGACTCCACAGTCAGAACTCTGTTCATCAACATGAAAACTTTTTCTGTCCATTAACACAACTCTCTGGAAATTGAACAGCATGGGACCACATTTGGTGTGGGAGGAGAATGTGTGTGTGGGGGGGGGAAGATAGGTCAGGCTGCTGAGTAAAAAAAAACTGAAAAAAATCCCCAAATGCATCCATATATGAGAGACAGTTGGGCAACTGCTGGGAGTATGAGTCACTGGTTCGGAATGGGTGACTATACAAATTGAAATAAAAAAATAAATAAATAAATAAATAAATAAATAAATAAATAAATAAATTATTGTCAGCTCCTTCATTCTATGTCATTCTAAGTCCCCCTTCCTTCTGGCCACATGAAGTAGAGCTATTATTGTTAAGGGGTTGGAAAGAATTCCAGAAGCCCTATGGTGCACACTTTCTCTAAGCTGTCATTTCACAATCCTTACATTTACAATTCCAGTCTTACTGAGCACACTCAACTCTCAAATGACTGTTTTAAGTTATTGTGCGTCTTGTTTTCCCCCTAGGAATGTTTTAGAGATTCTGAATAACGTGCTGAGATACTTTCCTCTTAGCTGCATCAGGACAGGCATTTGGAGACTGACTTCACTAGTCACGTACTGTATATCATCAGACCACCATTGGTACAACACCTAGGAAGCGAGGAATACAAGATCGTCTCCTTTTCTGCCAAATGGCAGTTCACGGTGAAAAATGGCTGTCAGCAAACCGTCTTCTTCCTCTCCTGAGATCAGCATTCTTTATTGTTTTATTAAGGTAAATTGACAGGACATGCAGACCAGGGACTTGATTTTACACATACTAAATTGCAATTCAAGGTGCTGTCAGGAGGGGGGGGGCTGGCAGCTAAACAATAAATGGGCCTGCAACCAGCTCAATCAAATTTGCATCGAGCAGCCCATACATAGCTCTAGCTGATTTAATATCTTTCCAGTGAGTTTGCACAAAATGATTGATTTCCTGGAAACCACCAAACCTTTCACACGTCTGGCCTATTATTTATCATCTTTATCACAATCATCACAACTATTGCCCATTGCCATGTTTAGGCAGCATTCAGCTCTGCGCTAGGAACTGTTTACAGAAATTCTAGAAAATTACACACCATATATGAATCTAGCTATGTGGTGAAATTAGCATACAGGTGGCCTTCTGACAAAGCTGGTAAACAGTGTGAGTGGCACATGACTACTACTTGATGGGCTCACCAGGTAATATGTGATACAATGCTTTTAGCGGGTTATCTCCCCGGCCTTCGCATTCGCCTCATGAGATGGAGAGGCAATATTTGGGCTAGAACCATGTAAGGCAAATAATGCAATAAATTTGGAGGCCAGGTCAACATCTCCAGTACCCAAACTCAGTGGTGCCATCAGTACCTTGAGGCAGACGTCTAGGACCCTACTTGGTGAATGAGCAGGAAGGACCCCATGCCAAATGCAGATCTGGTTTATTTATTTTTTTATTTTATTTATTAAATTTATATTACCGCCCATCTCCCCCATCGGGGACCCACGTTTTGTCTAAAGCATAAGATCAGTATGTCTGAAGTCTAAAATTATCTAATTGCACCATCACTGAAATTCATATTAGCTCCTGAATGAAGAAAATCCGATACTGTTGTCTGATTCAGTGAAGCAACGCGGAAGGCATCTCTTTGTGCTTTGGTTTGTCAGAAGTAGGCTGACCATACGTCCCGTTTTGAACAGGACAGTCCCATTATTTTAACATTTTTGAACCGTACCGTCTTTTTGAAAAAAATCTCGGTTTTGTCCCTTTTTCGGAGGCAGCCCAGAAAAGGAAGCCCTCCTGCCTATCAGTGCGTGGCAAAGGAGGGCGCGGAGAGGCGGGCCGAGACGCACAAACGCAGCCCGGCGGGCAGGCAGCAAGGGGCGGCGTGGTGCAGCTGAAGCCCTCCAGCGCAGCCGGCTCCTGCTTCTCCTGCACGGTGGCGGTGGTGGCGGCGCCGGCAGCGGCATCAACTCTCCTCCCTCCCTCGGCCAAGCCCGATGGGGCTGGGGCAGCGGCGGTCCTCGGTCCTCGGCAGGAGCCGGCCGCACTGGGGGGCTTCAGCCACACCACTCCACCCCTCGCCACCTGCTGAAGCCCCCCAGTGTGGCCGGCTCCTGCCAAGGGCAGTCTGTCCTGTGAGTGTGTGAGTGTGTGTGTGTGCATCTGATTGGGCTTGGCCGAGGGAGGAGAGTTGTCGCCGCCGCCACTGCCGAGCAGGAGAAGCAGGAGCCGGCTGCACTGGGGGGCTTAAGCCACACCACTCCGCCCCTTGCTGCCCGCTGAAGCTCCCCAGGGTGGCCAGCTCCTGCTTCTCCTGCTCGGCAGTGGCGGCCCGACAACTCCCTCGGCCAAGCCTGACCAGATGCACACACACACTCACACACTCACAGGACAGACTGCCCTGGGAGAGAGGGAGGGAGAGGGAGAAAGCTACTTGTGGCAAGAAAAATACAGGATTCGTTCTTCACAAGGGAAAAGGGAAACCCTTGTTTGAGCTGTTACAGTTAATAGCTGCTGCCGCTCCTCTGAGACCAGGGCTGCAGCTTCAGCCCAGTGTTTGTTTCACCTTGAAACTGGAACGCTCCATTTTCTTCCATTTGACAAACTGATGTCTAATCTATCCGTGTTGTGGGGAAGCCAAAATATGAAGTACATTGGCACAGACTTGAGAAGTCAGGGTTATATTTGTGGCTGAAACATTTTTTCAGGGTTATATTCCTGGCTGAAACATTAGGATGCATTTTTAATCTACCCAATCTAACCTGCAGCCCTGGGATACCCAGGTGGTCCCTCATCCAAGAACAGACCAGGAGAGCTGTGCAGCTCTTTGGATTTAAGCACAAAAAAGGGCTTCCAAGTGAGCAGGAATGCTCATGTAGCACCTGTCTTCCTAGATATGTGTGTCTTATCACAAAGATGCCAGAGTAATAAAATGTAAGTCATGATGTCACAGTGCAAGCTACACTATTTTGTAGTTATGTTGTAATGTTGCACACATGTATATGAGGGGTGGAGTTTGTGTCCACAACACAGGTGTCATGGAGTGTGAGAAGTTTTATGATAAGGTACTGAAATACCGAAATTTGCTGCATAAGATTACTTCATCGGAGAAATATTCATGGTACGATTGTGCTGAAATACAGTCCCCCTCTACATGTACCTAAATTTTTGTATGAGTTCTGTCATTGAAGAATAATTGTTAGCTCAATTGTTGTTGTTGTTCAGTCGTTTAGTCGTGTCCGACTCTTCGTGACCTCATGGACCATAGCACGTCAGGCCTTCCTGTCCTCCACTGCCTCCCGGAGTTTACTCAAGTTCATGTTCATCACATCGGTGATGCTATCCAACCATCTCATCCTCTGCCGTCCCCTTCTCCTTTTGCCTTCAGTCTTTCCCAGCATCAGGATCTCAATATGCTAGTGTAATAAAACTTTTTCATTTTAATGAAAACAAAAACCTTTTTATATAAATAGTAATCTGTTTAAGCAGGGGTACCCAACCTTTTTGGCACGAGGGACCGGTTTTGTGGAAGACAATTTTTCCACAGACTGGGGGGGGGGGGGGCGAGGTTTGCAGGCGGGAGCCAATTGCGCAGACCGGGGGCAGGGTTTGCAGGCGGGAGCCAATTGTGCTGACCGGCGGCGGGGTTTGCAGGCGGGAGCCAATCGCGTGGACCAGGGGGCGGGGTTCGGAGACCGGCATGGCAGCATAAGATCCTGTCCCGTTTTGCCATCCCACTGTCCCGTTTTTGTCTCAAGGAAATATGGTCAGACTAGTCAGAAGACCCGCTCATTCTTGGGAAAGGGCATTAATTCCATTACTCTGCAGAGAGACAAGTGGGAGTCCTGCCACCTCACAGAGCGTGGAGGCTCATTAGCAGGATCTTTCATAATGCCATGCATCTTGAAACCAGTAGGGTAAATGTTGACTGCTTTTAAAGCCAATATCATTTTGCACAAGCAGAATTAAAAAAACAAAACAAGAAAATGCCACAAAAGGTTGCTGTTTGTTACAACTGATTTAACAACAACAACTGAATAACAAATAGCTTTGTCAGTTCCATCATTCATATTTTACTTTATTCAGTTACTGGGCAATTGCTTTCCTTACCCCAGAGATATTTCTCTGCCAGATTATTTCCCAGGAACTTGGCGGGGGTGGGTGTGTGTGCAGGGGGAATGTGGCACGACATTGCTGGAGGGGTCACTGTTCTCTGATATCCAGAAAGCATATACATAATTTAGATACAGACATACTGCTCATGTGAACTACATTCATTCTCTCACCCCACCCCGCTCCACCCGTTTATACAGATGCCCATTTCTGCCCGTAAAGGGGCTGCCCCTTTCTCTGTGGCATAGAGGGAACTAGAATAACCTGGCAATTTTTCCAGAAAATCAGGCAAAGTTTCTGTATTTTCTATGTCTGTAGGAAGACCCCTTATCTTTAGTCTACAGGTAATCCTTGTTTAGCGACTGCCTTGTTTAGCAACCATTTACAGTTACAGTGGTGATAAAAAAGTAACTTTGCAACCAATACTCACATTTATGACCTTCGCAGTTGTATAAGGAAAGGAAAGCTGAAGTAAGATCATAAGCGCAGTCGTGGTTTCACTTAGCTACCACTTCGCTTAACAACAGAGTTGCTGGTCCCAGTTGTGGTTGCTAAACAAGGACTGCCTGTATTTATTTAGCAGGCTACTGCTTTCTCTAAAGCTCTCAGCTTTAAACATTCTTTGTAAATGGAGCTGTACTTAATGCCAAAGGCTTTGTTGCTCTTTGCTGAATCACTGCAGAGCTATTATAGGAGATGGGACCCCAGCAGCCCATCTGTAGATTTCAGCTAAAACATCTCAGGTAGAGCAACCGCCTCTAACCACGGTTGCTATGGGAGACTCTCAAGGAAGCAAGAAACAGTAGATCATGTATTCAGCTGGTGCAAGAAGATCACACAAACTGACGATAAACAACGGCATAACCCTGTCACCAAAATGATTCACTGGAACATCTGTAAAAATTATCATGTGCCAGTAATGAAAAATTGGTGGGAACATATAGTTGAAAAAGTAGTTGAAAATGAGCAGGTTAAAATATTGTGGGATTTCGGAATACAAACTGATAAAGTCTTGGCGCATAACACACCAAATTTAACTGTGGTCGAAAAGAAGAAAGTATGGATAATTGATGTGGCAATACCAGGAGATAGTAGAATAGAAGGCAAAGAATTGGAGAAGATCACCATGTATCAAGATCTGAAAATCGAAGTTGAAAGATAATGCCATAAACCGGCCATGGTGGTCCCAGTAGTTATCAGCACACGGTGCCATTCCAAAAAACCTTGGACAGCACTTAGAAAATCTGTGCATTGACACACTTTCCATCTGTCAACTACAAAAGGCCACACTGCTTGGATCCGCAAATATACCTCACCGAAACATTACGACATCCGAGGTTCTTGGGAAGAACTCGATGCGAATGAAGGCCAGCACCAGCTAAAGAACTGGCAGCTGTGATTTCACCTTGTTGTGTATAATAATAATTACAATAACTATTTTAAAAGCTCGAGCAAAGGAACAATTTTTTACATAACTATGAAATACAAGAATGTTTTTTTTTCCTGCTTTTAATCCTGTTTTTCATAAAGAACAAATAAAAAGCCATTTTTATAATGGCATAGGTGCTGTGATAGATGTGGAAGAAAGCCTCAACTGGTAGTTAAGAAAAGCAGCTGGATAATTTTAGTTCAAATTTGGATGAAAAAAAATCAATTTATTCTGGTTGGTGTTTAGAATGTGTTCATTTATAGATTGATTCCACTCCATATGTATTTCTTTTGATGAGAAATACATATTCCTTGTGGGGGGAGATGGGCGGTGATAGAAGTTGGATAAATAAATAAAAATAAAATATCTGTACCATTTACTGTACAATAAACATTTTATATGCGTTTTACCATAAACTGTACACTCTTATGCCCAGCTGATTGATTCAGGCCAAATGAAATTCTCAGGTTGGTAGTAAATGTGTTAACTAGCCTTTGAGGAAAACTGTGGTTCCGTTCTAGAGTTAGTCACAAGGCAGTATCAGAAAATCTGCTGGGTTTTTTTTTTCAGAATCTACCATATTCTGGGTCAAGCATATAGACCAGCCTTCCTCAACCTTTGACCCTGGAGGAACCCTTGAAATAGTTTTCAGGCCTCGGGGAACCCCTGCACATTCAGGCTCAAATATAGGCAACAAGTTAAAAAATTATTACATTCTTTTCATGCGTAGGCCTGTATATATGCATTAACAGTGTTCTTAAACTAAAAATAAAGAATGAAACTTACCTCTCTAATGTGAAGTTGCCCGAATTTGAAATAATTTTTAAAATACATCATGATCTCCCAGGGAACCCCTAGTGACCTCTCGCGGAACCTTAGGTCCATGGAACCCTGGTTGAGAAACCCTGATATAGACTATGTGAGAATATGGGGACAATGCAACAGCATTTTGGGAAAGGCACTAATTCGTATTGTTAATTTAATGAAAACTGTTGTAAATAATTGCAGTTATAAACATCCACCCTTCCAGTTTACTCATACGACTATGTACTTGATAC
Organism: Charina bottae; assembly: GCA_023362775.1. Lineage (NCBI taxonomy): Eukaryota > Metazoa > Chordata > Lepidosauria > Squamata > Charinaidae > Charina > Charina bottae. The sequence continues at coordinate 43,848,919 of JALMGJ010000007.1, read as the reverse complement.
TGCCCTTGATCTTATCAAAAGACCAATCTGTGCCAAAGCAAGTGGAAACATTATGCATTTGATCACACACAAAAAAGAAGGCTTTTTCAGAGACATCTATAACAATTATATCAATGACAACGCATATAATAACATCATCCTGCAAATGCCACAGTGATGATATAATCCAGAGATATGACACAAATATATGTCACACCAATTTTTTGAGATGATATCATCACACATGTCATCATTTGCCCCTCCTCCTTTGCTTTCTGCTCCAGACACCTGTAGCTTCCTCCATCAAGTTGAGGTGTTTTTTTCAAGGCTGCTGCAATCCAGTTGGGCTCCAAAGTGATGCAGGTAATACATTCAAAGTGAAGCTTACTGCTCAAAAGTTGGCACTTCAGACTACCCAAAGTCTCTCTTGGATACTCCAGCCTTTCTAACGGGTTGCATCAACTACTTTGAGAGGCAGTTTTAATGTCTTAGGCTTAGTCCTTAATGTCTCCAATTAAAAGATTCAGGTGTTCAAGCCCAAAATGTTGTGTTGGCCTCTAAATCCTTGAATGGCTTGGAGCCAAATAACGCACAGGATTTACTCACCCCTTTGTTTCCCCATTGAAAATCAGCTGAAAATAGCACTGGAGGCCCAAGCTGCTGTCTTTTCAGCACCAGCCCGAGATTTTCCTCTTATTCCAGCATGTTTTTCACTTTAACCGTTTGCCTTTTCCAGCTGCCTGTATTACACTGAGATAGTGGCTTTTATATTTTAAATAGTGGAATATTTTCACTGGTTTGATTCCTCCCGTTTATTTATTTATGTATTTCTTCTGTCTCTCTGTGTTAATTATTGTTTTTACTCTAAAACAGTGTTTTCCAAACTCCCACCGTTGGCAACACACCAATGGTGGCAGCGGCGGCATGGGGGCGCACACGGCGGCGGCGGTGTGAACGGTGGCGGCGGCCTCTTGTTTTCCGCTAAAACCCAGAAGTGCTGATGGCGTGCTGCTGCCATCGCCGCTGCCACCGCCGCCATGCACGCCCCCGTGCCGCCGCTGTGCATATCCACTTCCGGGTTTTGTCGCGACACACAGTTTGGAAAGCTATGCTCTAAAACATATTCAGAATCCACCCAGAGAACTCTGTTATTGGGCAGATGAAAAACAAAACAAAGAAAATGAGTTGGTATCTAGACTGCAAAAATGTGGAGGACAACTAGAGATGTAGAGAAAGCAAAAAAACTCTGAAAACTAACTTGTTACTGCCATGCAATGATTCTCTAGATTTTGGTATGCCAAGTGAGTGAGTAAATTCCTGGCGATAAGAAAGACCTCAAATTCTTTAATCACAGCCAGTCAACCTTGGCTTACCGGGGGCAAACAGTTGATGTTCTGCAGGTCATCAACAAGCCACCTCTGGAATATTTGTTCTGAAGACTTTGCATTGGAGACCAAGGAGTACATCACCAAGAAAAGGGAAAACAACAGGCATCTGTGAATATAAAATGACTTCCTTTTCCAGCCTTTGAATTATCATTACCTACCTGTGACACTGTAAAAACTCTGATTATGAAATAGTTAAAAACCTGTCAATTAAACTTTCATAGCACACATACACACACAAAGGCCACCATGGAATATTAATGATGATGTAGCACAAACAGGTGGTGTTCAAAGTGCCAAAAGATGCAAATGTATCTTTCAGAATTACATAATTGAAGACAGCCTCTGCTCGCTTATTTCAAAAGTGTGGAAAAATAAGGGAGATGGTTTGTTTCCTGTAAAATGGCCCTTGTGTGATGTGTAATTGCTTAGTTAATGGCACAATGTTGCTATTATTTGTGCTTATTTTCATATTTTGTAGCTGATTTGCAAAAGGAAACATTTCCCTCCAGATTGCATAAGATTTGACATCTTGAAAAATTATACATACATACATGCATACATGCATTATTCCCTTTTGGGGAAAGCAATATTATGCAGAGTGCAGAAAAGGAGTAAGAAATAGTAAGCCAAAGAAATTAAAGGCATGAGATAAGAAAAAGAAAAGGAAACTAGGTTATACCAAGACCATTCACTGTACGTTTCTATGCCTTTCTAGTCATGCAAACCAGCCCTTCTTCCCCCATGTTCATACACTGCTTGGTACATAGCTTTTTGTTCTTCATACTTCTCACTTTTCTCTTTTTGAGGATCTCACCAATTCCCCCCAAATTACAACTTTCTTGGTCTTCCCTTCCTCCTTTCCTGACATATCCGGCTCTTACTTCCATATAACAGAGTGGGCAGAAACACGCTCTTATATGTAGCCATCTTCTCTACTTTCAACCTCACAAATTCCTCAGAACAGACGGCACACTACCTGCTACCTTTCCACAAATATTTGCATGTCTATCCAGCATTTCTCCACCCATTCTGCCATCTTCAATCAACCCTTGGCCAAAGGGCAGACATTCGTCGACTTGCTCCATTTTTCCACCAGTGATTTATAGCTTGCAATTGTTCGTTCCATTTGCCCTGTCAGACACAACTACCTTGGTCGATGATACATTGGCAAATTCATTTTCAAATCCAGACTCCTTTTTGTGTCGTAAAATTTACCTAACATTCATGGCAGTTCATTTGGATTCTCAGCCAACACCAGGGCATCACCTGCATACGTGTATATTCATGTGTCCGACTAAATATTTGCTAAGCATTCCATTATTTTCACTGGAGCTTTATTTCCATCGTATATCACTCCCCGTTTCAGTTTTATCCCAATAATTTCATTGCTTCTATTTTTAATTCCGTCCACTCCACTGAAAACCTCTTGTTTAACCTTGTCACCCAAATCCCTTTTTTAAAAATTCCATCAAAAGTGTTTTGCATTTTCTCCACCTCTTTTACTTGTAACCATTTCTTTATTTGAAGTGATTATTTTTCTCTCTGTATCCATAATACATTTTCGCTCTCCCTCACCCTTATTATTTTTAACAGTAAGCATTATCCTTACATACAATTTTTTTCTCATCCACAGCTTCTTTCACTTCACCTCTTTCATGTTACTTCTGTAGCACTCAGCAACATAATTTTTTTCACTCTGTTCCAAGCAGCTTCCACATCCTTTTTGCTTATATCCACTTTCCATTTCTTTTAATGGGAGATTAATCTTACTTCTAATACTTTTTTCTTTTTCTTTTTTTCCCCCTTCATGGATCACTGCCTTGTCGTGGCGAAGGGGCTTGCGTAACTCAATGAAGTCAGGTCAAGAAGAACAGGTCATGATGGAGAGTTCTGACAAAACGTGGTCCACTGGAGGAGGGAATGGCAAACCACTCCAGTATCCTTGCCAAGAAAACCCATGGACAGTATCAAAAGGCTAAAAGATATGACGCCGGAAGATGAGCCCCTCAGGTCGGAAGGTGTCCAAAATGCTACTGGGGAAGAGCGGAGGGCAATTCCGAGTAGCTCCAGAAAGTGTGAAACGGCTGGGCCAAAGCCGAAAGGACGCTCAGTTGTGGATGTGTCTGGAAGTGGAAGGAAAGTCCGATGCTGTAAAGAACAATATTGCATAGGAACCTGGAATGTAAGAACTATGAATCAAGGTAAGCTGGATGTGGTCAAACATGAGATGACAAGATTGAACATCGACATATTGGGAATCAGCGAACTAAAATGGACAGGAGTGGGCGAATTTAATTCAGGAGACCATTATATATACTACTGTGGGCAAGAATCCCTTAGAAGAAATGGAGTAGCTCTCATAGTCAATAAAAGAGTGGGAAAGGCAGTACTGGGGTACAACCTCAAAAATGACAGAATGCTTTCAGTTCAAATCCAAGGCAAACCATTCAACATCACAGTGATCCAAGTCTATGCCCCAACCACTGATGCCAAAGAAGCTGAAGTTGACCGGTTCTATGAAGACCTACAACACCTTCTAGAACTAACACCAAAAAAAGATGTCCTTTTCATCATAGGGGACTGGAATGCTAAGGTAGGAAGTCAAAAAATAACCAGAATAACAGGCAAGTTCGGCCTCGGAGTACAAAATGAAGCAGGGCAAAGGCTAATAGAGTTTTGTCAAGAGAACACGCTGGTCATAGCAAACACTCTTTTCCAACAACACAAGAGACGACTCTACACATGGACATCACCAGATGGTCAATACCGAAATCAGATTGATTATATACTTTGCAGCCAAAGATGGAGAAGCTCTATACAATCAGCAAAAACAAGACCTGGAGCTGACTGTGGCTCAGATCATGAGCTTCTTATTGCAAAATTTAGGCTTAAATTGAAGAACGTAGAGAAAACCACTAGACCAATCAGGTATGACCTAAATCATATCCCTTATGAATATACAGTGGAGGTGAGGAATAGATTTAAAGGATTAGATCTGGTAGACAGAGTGCCTGAAGAACTATGGATGGAGGTTCGTAACATTGTACAGGAGGCAGCAACTAAAACCATCCCAAAGAAAAAGAAATGCAAGAAAGCAAAGTGGCTGACTGATGAGGCTTTACAAATAGCTGAGGAAAGAAGGGAAGCAAAAGGCAAGGGAGAAAGGGAAAGATATAAACAACTGAATGCAGAATTCCAGAGAATAGCAAGGAGAGATAAGAAGGCCTTCTTAAATGAACAATGCAAAGAAATCGAGGAAAACAATAGAATGGGGAAGACTAGAGATCTCTTCAAGAAAATCGGAGATATCAAGGGAATGTTTTGTGCAAAGATGGGCATGATAAGGGACAAAAAAGGCAGGGACCTAACAGAAGCAGAAGAGATTAAGAAGAGGTGGCAAGAATACACAGAAGAACTATACAAGAAAGATCTTAATATCCCTGATCAATACGATGGTGTGGTCACTAACCTTGAGCCGGACATCCTAGAGAGTGAAGTCAAGTGGGCCTTAGGAAGCATTACTAACAACAAAGCTAGCGGAGAAGACAGTATCCCAGCTGAGCTATTTAAAATCCTAAAAGATGATGCTGTTAAAGTGCTGCACTCAATATGCCAACAAATTTGGAAAACTCAACAGTGGCCACAGGATTGGAAAAGGTCAGTTTACGTTCCAATTCCAAAGAAAGGCAATGCCAAAGAATGTTCAAACTACCGTACAATTGCGCTCATTTCACATGCCAGCAAGGTTATGCTCAAAATCCTACAAGCTAGGCTTCAGCAGCATGTGAACCGAGAACTACCAGAAGTGCAAGCTGGGTTTCGAAGAGGCAGAGGAACTAGAGATCAGATTGCCAACATTCGCTGGATCATGGAAAAAGCAAGAGAGTTCCAGAAAAACATCTACTTCTGCTTCATTGACTACGCTAAAGCCTTTGATTGTGTGGATCACAACAAACTGTGGCAAATTCTTAAAGAGATGGGAGTACCTGACCACCTTACCTGTCTCCTGAGAAACCTGTATGTGGGTCAAGAAGCAACAGTTAGAACTGGACATGGAACAACCGACTGGTTCAAAATTGGGAAAGGAGTACGACAAGGCTGTATATTATCACCCTGCTTATTTAACTTATATGCAGAGTACATCATGAGAAATGCCAGGCTGGATGAATCACAAGCCGGAGTTAAGATTGCCGGGAAAAATATCAACAACCTCAGATATGCAGACGATACCACCCTAATGGCAGAAAGTGAAGAGGAACTAAAGAGCCTCTTGATGAGGGTGAAAGAGGAGAGTGCAAAAGCTGGCTTGAAACTCAACATTAAAAAAACCCAGATCATGGCATCTGGTCCCATCACTTCCTGGCAAATAGAAGGGGAAGAAATGGAAGCAGTGACAGATTTTATTTTCTTGGGCTCCAAGATCACCGCAGACGGTGACTGCAGCCATGAAATTAAAAGACGCTTGCTCCTTGGAAGGAAAGCTATGGCAAACCTAGACAGCATATTAAAAAGCAGAGACATCACCTTGCCGACAAAGGTCCGTATAGTTAAAGCTATGGTTTTTCCAGTAGCAATGTATGGCTGTGAGAGTTGGACCATAAGGAAGGCTGAGCGCCGAAGAATTGATGCTTTCGAGCTGTGGTGCTGGAGAAGACTCTTGAGAGTCCCTTGGACTGCAAGGAGGTCAAACCAGTCAATCCTAAAGGAAATCAACCCTGACTGCTCATTGGAAGGACAGATGCTGAAGCTGAAGCTCAAATACTTTGGCCACCTAATGCGAAGAGAGGACTCACTGGAAAAGACCCTGATGCTGGAGGAAAGACTGAAGGCAAAAGGAGAAGGGGACGGCAGAGGATGAGATGGTTAGATAGCATCACCAATGTGATGAACATGAACTTGAGTAAACTCCGAGAGACAGTGGAGGACAGGAAGGCCTGGCGTGCTATGGTCCATGAGGTCACGAAGAGTCGGACACGAGTAAACGACTGAACAACAACAAAATACTTTTTTCACACAGAATGCATACTTTTTCTTCCTGCAGTTGTTCTACTTATTCTCTAGTTTCCTTATTTCTTTTTCTTTTTGTCCATATCCATCTTTTCCGAGATCCAATCTTGACACTACCAAAATAACGGTCTGCCCCACATTCAGACCCTCTCATCACCCTTGTATCCTTCACTAATTATCTCCATCTTTCATCATAAACAATTACAGTAAATCATCATGCTTTTAGATGTATATTCCTCTGCCATGTGTACACATCAATAACTTGTGCTTATACCATATAGTTGAAAAACACAAATACTTGCCAGACAGTCACCATTCTCATTCCTTCTTGGTTTCCAAATGGCCCAATAATTTTTATGTACTCTCTCATCTCCTTCCCAATCATCCATTCATGTCACCTAACAGAGTAATTGTTATTCCTGATTCACATTAATTCAGAATGCTGCACAATTTTTCTCCAAACTGATACCTGATTCTTCCATTATCACCATTTACTGGGGCATTGCATATCACACAATTATCACCAACCTATACATTTCTACTTTCACACAAAGCCACAACAACTTAGATGACATCAATTCATATTCCCACATGCCCTCCGAACAGTCACTCATGCCCTGGTCATCTCCCATATAGACTATTGTAATGCGCTCTACATGGGGCTACCCTTGAGGAGTATCCAGAAGCTTCAACTGGTCCAGAATGCAGCTGCGCGGACAGTTATTGGGGCCAGAAGATCGGCACATGTGACACCTCTGCTGCGCGAGCTTCATTGGGTACCGGTCTGCTTCCGGGTACAATTCAAGGTGTTGGTTATCACCTTTAAAGCCCTACATGGCATAGGGCCAGGTTACCTGAGGGACCGTCTCATCCCCAGAACATTGACCCATCAGCCAGAGAAGGCTTGCTGCGGACCCCATCGACTAAAGAGTTCCATCTAGCGGGGTCCAGGAGGCGGACCTTCTCTGCAGTTGCGCCCGCCCTTTGGAATACCTTACCCCCAGAGCTGAGGCGGGTTTCCTCATTCTCAACCTTTCGGAAAGGCTTAAAGACCTGGTTCTGCCATCTTGCCTGGGAGGGAAATGTCAACAGTTCCTCTTGGGGATGGCTGGTCCCATGAAGCCTCCCAGTATTACCATTTTTAACATCTTTTATACTTGGATTTTACAGTGGGGCAAAAAAGTATTTAGTCAGCCACCAATTGTGCAAGTTCTCCCACTTAAAAAGATGAGAGAGGCCTGTAATTGACATCATAGGTAGACCTCAACTATGAGAGACAAAATGAGAAAACAAATCCAGACAATCACATTGTCTGATTCGGAAAGAATTTATTTGCAAATTATGGTGGAAAATAAGTATTTGGTCACCTACAAACAAGCAAGATGTCTGGCTCTCACAGACCTGTAACTACTTCTTTAAGAGGCTCCTCTGTCCTCCACTCATTACCTGTAGTAATGGCACCTGTTTGAACTTGTTATCAGTATAAAAGACACCTGTCCACAACCTCAAACAGTCACACTCCAAACTCCACTATGGTGAAGACCAAAGAGCTGTCGAAGGACACCAGAAACAAAATTGTAGACCTGCACCAGGCTGGGAAGACTGAATCTGCAATAGGCAAGCAGCTTGGTGTGAAGAAATCAACTGTGGGAGCAATAATTAGAAAATGGAAGACATACAAGACCACTGATAATCTCCCTCGATCTGGGGCTCCACGCAAGATCTCACCCCGTGGGGTCAAAATGATCACAAGAACGGTGAGCAAAAATCCCAGAACCACATGGGGGGACCTAGTGAATGACCTGCAGAGAGCTGGGACCAACATAACAAAGGCTACCATCAGTAACACACTACGCCGCCACGGACTCAGATCCTGCAGTGCCAGATGTGTCCCCCTGCTTAAGCCAGTACATGTCCGGGCCCGTCTGAAGTTTGCTAGAGAGCATTTGGATGATCCAGAAGAGGATTGGGAGAATGTCATATGGTCAGATGAAACCAAAGTAGAACTGTTTGGTAGAAACACAACTCGTCGTGTTTGGAGGAGAGAGAATGCTGAGTTGCATCCAAAGAACACCATACCTACTGTGAAGCATGGGGGTGGCAACATCATGCTTTGGGGCTGTTTCTCTGCAAAGGGACCAGGACGACTGTTCCGTGTACAGGAAAGAATGAATGGGGCCATGTATTGTGAGATTTTGAGTGCAAACCTCCTTCCATCAGCAAGGGCATTGAAGTTGAAACGTGGCTGGGTCTTTCAGCATGACAATGATCCCAAACACACCGCCCGGGCAATGAAGGAGTGGCTTCGTAAGAAGCATTTCAAGGTCCTGGAGTGGCCTAGCCAGTCTCCAGATCTCAACCCCATAGAAAACCTTTGGAGGGAGTTGAAAGTCCGTGTTGCCCAGCGACAGCCCCAAAACATCACTGCTCTAGAGGAGATCTGCATGGAGGAATGGGCCAACATACCAGCAACAGTGTGTGCCAACCTTGTGAAGACTTACAGAAAACGTTTGACCTCTGTCATTGCCAACAAAGGATATATAACAAAGTATTGAGATGAACTTTTGATATTGACCAAATACTTATTTTCCACCATAATTTGCAAATAAATTCTTTCCGAATCAGACAATGTGATTGTCTGGATTTGTTTTCTCATTTTGTCTCTCATAGTTGAGGTCTACCTATGATGTCAATTACAGGCCTCTCTCATCTTTTTAAGTGGGAGAACTTGCACAATTGGTGGCTGACTAAATACTTTTTTGCCCCACTGTATATTATTTATTATATTGTAATTTTATATTTATGTTTTTAACTATGTTTTATTGTGAACTGCCCAGGGTCCCCGATAGGGGAGATGGCGGTATATAAATTTAATAAAATAAATAAATAAATAAATATTCCATGACATACATTTTTGCCTTTTCATTCATAATTATATATATACTTTTATTTCCCAGCATGTATTCATCCCTAGAACGTCGACCCGCCCCACCCGGTTATGCAGAGAGGGCTTGCTACGCATCCCGTCTATAAAAGAATTCCATCTGGCGGGGTCCAGGAGGTGGGCCTTCTCGGCAGTGGCACCCGCCCTTTGGAACATTCTCCCCCTGGAGGTGAGGCAGGCCCCCACACTCCTGACCTTCCGAAAGCAATTGAAGACCTGGCTCTGCCACCTCGCCTGGGATGGGAGGGGTAATAGCTCTTCTTGGGGGTGGCTGGCACCATAGAGTTCCTTTAAACAACATCATAGCCTCTTGGATTTTATATATTTATATATTTATATCTAATTTATTTAGAATGATGTATTGTATTTTATATGTTTTTAATTAGTCAATTTTGTTGTAAACCGCCCAGAGTCCCCTTGTGGGGGGAGATGGGCGGTGATATAAATTGAACAATAAATAAGTAAATAAATAAATGTATTCATCAACTCCATTCCACAAGATCTGACCACCTTCATTAAAATATTTTACATCTTTCCCCTTTCTCTTAATTTCACAGACAGACATTTGTTTCTTCATTTCATTTCATTTCATTTCATTTCATTATTTCATTTCATTTCATTTCATTTCATTTCATTTCATTTCATTTCATTTCATTTCATTTCATACTCTTTACACGTTACTTCTTTTATATTCCAAGTCATAATCTTCCTTATACCCTGGTCATTACCAGATGGGCCTATAGATATTGACCTCCACTGCCATGATGGGTTTAGTCAATCAAGACATTCACAGAACACATTTTAATAAGATATAAAAAGTGTAGATTAGGTTATACCATTAATGTTAATCTCTAATCTAGAAACTATCCTGAAAGCCAACATACTAAGAGATATACACATTGTATTGACATACACACAAACAGGATGCTTGAAAACTTATATTGAAAAATCAGAAACTTCTTTATGAAAATTTCACTGTAGAATTTACTTTTGCCAAGGTTTGTCATACAAATTCACTTGGGTATTGTAAAGAATAAATCCACTACACTTGGTCTACCAAAGTAGGGAACATAAATTCAAATGGTAAGTAAAAACTGAGCATGAATGAGTTACAGGATTTTTTGCAGCTGAACTGAAAGTTACAATTAATGCTTTATGCTGGTGTTCATGGAACAAGGAGGAAAACTTTTGAGATTTTCACAATGAGTTGGCCCAGTTCTCAAGTACGTTAGTCATGCAGGATCTTCTTAAGAGGAAGCTTTCTCAAGTTAAAATGACTTGTGAAACAGAACCATTAGTAGTTCTAATTATTTGAAAGTTGGGACGTTTTTATGATCACAAACAACATTCAGAGAAAACATTTAAATAGGATTTGATATTTCAGAACTGAGGAATACAAGGACATCAAATGCCATCATACATGCCCAAATATTCATTTCACAGAAGTCTTAGAAATGCTTACATATCACTGAAATTAATGAGATGTTAGTCATAGCCAAGTTGAGCCCTACTGATTTCTAAGGGACTTAAAGTTCACCTTTTCTATTTGATCGCTAGGAAATTAGCACCCTCAGCTGGCAATTCTGGCAGAATGACTAGGTTTTTCCTTTTCAACCCATTCCTCTGTGAAATCTTAAACCTAAATAACAATTTTCCAGAAGGAGTGGAGAAAACAGTTTGGAGTAGGGCAGTGCTCAATGACAGGAACACATAAGGAATCGTTGAAGTTTTATCAACCTGTTGCTCTGAAGGATGGTGGGCTAAATTAGTGGGCTCCAAAGTTACATGGACCAAAAAATGTCCAAACAGTATAGATTGTTCTACAGAAGAATTATAATAGGAAATGAGGAGGTCTATTTTCTAGTATGATTTACTTTTTTATTCCATCTTTCCATTGTAAAGTTGCCATGGGATGTTGCCTGAATCTATCGGGTCTCTTCCAGGGTCACACACGCCTTTCTTCTTTACTATTTCCTTTCCATACCATGTGGGTCCTCTCATCCCACCTATTTTAGCAAAGAAAGAAAGTCAATAAACGAATGTTATAGAATGCTGCTAGTTGTGTTTTTTTTAATCTGTTCAGTCATATCCGATTCTTGGAGACTGGACAAGTCCCTGCAGTTTTCTTGGCAAGGTTTTTCAGAGGTGGTTTGCCATTGCCTCCTTCCCAGGGCTGAGAAAGTGACAGGCCCAAGGTCACCCAGCTGGCTTCGTGCCTAACACAGGACTAGAACTCACAGTCTCCTGGTTTCTAGCCTGGTGCCTTAACCACTACACCAATCTGGCTCTCACAAGTTTCATACCCACACACAAACTTTGTCAACTTCATAAACAGCTTAGCAACACATGGTGTTGTGAGTTTTAAGATACTCAGCCCATTCTATTGCAAAATTCTGTTTACCTTTTTGATCCAGCTGTGTCAAATGTATTATATATATTAAAAGGAAAAGCAAGGAATCACAAAGGGAAAACAAGAAGCTGTTGCGTTACAATTTTGAAATCTTCAGTTACATTTTAAAAATAATAGCAGCCTTCACAAAGAGTATTATTTACTAGGTACAGAAGATAGAAATGGAAAGGGCCAGTGTAATTTAGGATACAATAGATAACAAGGCTGAATTCAGCAAGAACGCAGAGGAAAATTGAAGGGTAAAATGAAGATGATGACAGATGGGCAAGATGCAATCTAGAAGGGGGAGAAAACGGCACAGCAAGGTAGTGAGAAATGAACCAGATGACCTGGAAACACACTGGAAATAAGAATGGTCCAGAAATAGAAAACTTTGAAATCCATTCGGAGCCTGTCTCGTTTTGTAACATTACCTTTATGAATGTCAATTGTACATCATCATATATGACAGACATGGAATGAGGGCCTGGTTGGAGGGGGATATGAAAGTCAAAGCCTACTTTTCAGAGTTCATTTCTATTATGCCATTTATAGGAATGGATTTACACTTCTGTATGCCAATTGTGCTATAAACTGAAATATAAGTAAATATAGTAAGGCAAGGAGAATGGTTAAATCAAGATGTTTTAATACATATTATCATATTATAATGATATTACCTTGTGTTAGTAAGGCTAGCTTTTTTGTGCTTTTCATGTTTTATAGCTCATAGGTTTGCTTTTAATCATTGGAATGGCTGTAACCCTGACTGCTTACTTCTTTCATATTACCTTCTGCTGGGTAAAATACAGATCTGATTGTTTGGATATTTATTATCTCTAAGCATTTGTCAGGAATGTACTCTGAGAAGTGACAGAATCAACCCAAAATATTTTTGCTAAATAAAACAAAGGACAAATGCTTCCCATTTCCACACATACAACTCTGCCAAATACCTCCACCTTCCTGTTGCTTGTACACATTCAATGCTCTCTGCCCCCTTCACCACCACCTTATTCTCTTGAATGGCAGGACTGGATCTTCCCCAGGAGTTTATGGGCAGAGGCAGGAAGTCCTCTCAAATGCAATCAACGTCTTTGGATGGGTTCATACAACACCTTAAGCCACGGTGCAGTTTGTTTGTTAGGGACTTTTCATGAATTCAAGGAGCTGTGGTTTATACAATGCACTGATTAAACAAACCATGACTTAGCATAACAGTAAGAAAAGCATTTGGGGCCTGGGGGCTATACTTTTTTGACCTGTCTGTGCATGTGAGCATATTTTGGTGGGGATTTGGTGAGGTTTTAAAATACCCCTCCAAAATGCAAAAAGGTTTAAAAAGGCACAATTTGGGAGGAAAGTTTTGAAAAGTACAATGGGTACCTTAAGCCAGGGGTTCCCAACCTGTGGCCCACGGCCCACTAGTGGGCCGCGGCCTGTTAGGAAGTTTATCCTGCCCCCGGTGCACGTGATTGGCTCCTGCCTGCAAACCCCGCCCCCTCAGTGTGCGCAATTGGCTCCCGCCTGCAAACCCTGCCCCCTCGGTCCGTGGAAAAATTTTATTCCACGACTGGTCCCTGGTGCCAGAAAGGTTGGGGACTGCTGCCTGAAGCCACTTCATAGGGGCATTTACAGAGAGGGTGTGTACAAAAAAAATCAATATGGTGGACACAACCATGCAGTTGAAGCAAGGCCCCTTTTTTATGCATGCTAAGGCTTCAACCACACAATGATGGCTGCCACCTTAGCTTACAGTATTTGACTCCCTCTACTTATGTTCCTGCCGTTTCGGGCCTGTAATGAGAACACAACAAGTCTCAGAATATCTTTCAGGATTTCAACAAAACCTCCTCCTGCACTTACAAAAGGAGAGCTGCCAGGCAACTATTAATATTTATTGATTTATCAGTCTATTTCCATACTGCTTAACATGCAAACATATCTTAAAGCAGATCACAATAAAACATTAAAATGCAGTCAGAAAAATGTGAACAACATGAAAGCATATTTATTAAAAAGAATGAGGAAAGGAAAACGAAACAGAGCCAACCTGCAAACAGGCATACCGGAGAAGACACAGATACTAGAATCACAATTTGAGGCTGGTGTTTGATGGGACATTTCAGAGTGTCAGAACTGTTGAGACATTCATCTTCCACAACCACAATCTGGAACTGAAATTAGAATTGTGCTTCCATACAGTAGTTAGTATAGTATATAATTCCCACTGCAGTTTCACAGAATCTGTCCCCAAACTGGAGATCGTAACATGCTTAGTGAGAATTAAATTCCATTCAGCTAAGATCACATTTTGACCTCTTTTAGGCTGTATAAATTATTTATTAAATTATCTATATCTATCTATCTATCTATCATCAATCTATCTGTCTGTCTGTCTGTCTGTCTGTCTGTCTGTCTGTCTGATTGTTCAGTCAGCTATCCAAGTTTCTCAGCATTTTACACTAAACATTAAACTAATGAAATGCTCATAAAGGCAGTTATTAAAAAATTAAAATTTTTAAAAGTGATTACAAACCTGTTTCATTTTTATTTATTAAACAGTCAGATATGAAGCTTTTTACTCTTTCATTAGCTGCCTTGTGTTCAGTTGCAGGACAGACATTTCTGAATTAGCTCATTAATATGTCATCTACTAGTCTTGAGACCTGAAGAGCATTATTTGTGGCTGGATTTATTTGTAGTTTGAATTCACTCATTTTTTAAAATAATATTTTAAATATTTAATATTTTATTATTTATATTTATATATTTATATTTATATTTATATTTATATTTATATTTATATTTATATTTATATTTATATTTATATTTATATTTATATTTATTTATAAATATTTAATATTTAATATTTTAAAATAATATTTTAAAAAATTACAAATTAGTAACTATTTGGAATATTTTTCCCCTGTGTTCAGAATTAAAAGGTTTAAATGTATAAGTGTTGCTACTGGTTATCTTTTAGAAATGCTGTTATTTTTCTTTGCTTTGTGGCTTCTCATGGTCCACCATACTTGTTTGTTTATTTATCGTATGGCACATTCACATTGCATTACAATAAAAAACATAGAGCATAATAAATATGAAATATAAAATATAAAATATAGACAGGAAACATAGACATACCTGTAATGACAGAGTACCAGAAATACTGCATTGAAGGGCAGACATGATCAACTTATGACGGAAATCTTTCTGGGGATATAAAACAGTGGAGAACTAGAACTTGGAATGGCAGTAAACTTGAAGGTCATCTTAACGAAGTCAAGAAGTTTTGTATTTTCATGCTGTCATCCCTCCACTCTGCTCCAGATGTTAACTCCTAACTCATGCGGTATTTTGTAAATTATTTACCCCAATCAGAACATTTGGTTTAGAGGTCATCATTTCAATTATCTTACAGAAACTTTGATTTCAAGTAACCCTGGAACTATTTTGGCTTATAAATTTTGGCATATAAATTTAAATAATAAATAAATAAATGAACTATTTTGGCTCCTTGTATAAGGTTATTGTGAAAATGAATGTCGATAAGACCAGGGCATTCTGCATAGGAATCCTAAGAGTAGGAATGTAAGAACTGTCTCCAAGTGAAATAACTGTTTCTTTCATTGTGGGAATATTATATTTCTGAATTCCAAAACTCTAGAAATTAATCTACTTAATGAAAATTGTGACTGCAAAGGAATTTAAAATGTAGGACTATCAGAAGGCTTCATTTCATTAGGGATATCAAGTCACTACATTATTTAAACTTGGCAGGAAATTTCTTTATATGTCCAATGGTATTTTTATATTACAACATGTTTGCATTTCCAGGCAGAATTATGTTGAAGGAAAGCATTGCCAAATAATGTTGTGCATAGATATCAGATATTCATTAACACTGTCCTATGAATATTTTATTATTGGTGGCAATTAGATGCATACAAGTTAACATTATCACTGTTTGCCGCTTGATATTAATTTTCTCTGCTTTCATTGTTTGCGGGGAGGGTTGCATCTCAATTGTAGTAGAAGAATTAGACTAGAGAGGAAATGTGATTTCCAAGTTTCCATTTTTTCTATTGCTGGCTAAAAGCACCTGTCCTGGGGGGGGGGGAATAAAAAAAGTCAAGATGGTGGGCACAATCATGTGATCAATGTCCCATCATTTTTTAAGGATCCTCAGTCTTTCATCATGTCCTCTCTCACACACACATACTTTTCACAATAGTTTTTGGGGTTTCCAGAGGTCAGAATTTTCTAATCTCAACAGAAGCAAATAGAGAAGTGGGAAAAGGTATCTGTGGTCCTCCCCCACCCACCCGGATAGCCAATGCACAGAAACAGATATTTCCTTTTGTATTTATTCACTTCCACAATTCTTATCATCAAGATCTAGGCCTCCTAAATAGGACATCAATCTATTTTTATATATAAAGAGTTTAATTCTTTGGTGAGAGTAAGTAAATGCACATTTACTTGTCTCTCTGGCGTCACTGTTCTAAGATTTCACAATAAGAGCAATGCTGTTTCTGGCTGCAACTGTTCTCTGCATATGACTTTCCTTTAATTACTCTTAATCTCCTTATTATGGGATGCAATCCAAAAGGGATGGAAGTTAATGGAAAACTGTCCCCTCATGGCAGCAGGCATGAAATCACACTCCCAAGTGCAATGTTTTGCCCAAAGGTCACTGAACAAGAACAGATCTAACAAAACCGCAAAAGGTCAGCAAGATTACCTGGGCACAATAACTCTGGAACACACAGATGCTGAGGTGGGTTTCTTTTTTAATCTGGGACTGACACTCTGTGTAGGCATAAAGGGAGGAAAAATTTATGGACCTTCCCCATCCTCTGAGACCTACTATCCCAACTCCTCACTTTATTCATTATTGGTGACAAAGGTAGTTAACATTTCATTGATATATGGAAATAGCAAAAGAATGGCAAACTGAAGGAACATCTTGTGTTATTTTATTACTTTGGTTGACAGGTCTGATGTATTATATTATTATATTATATATTATTATATTATAATTATATTATTAATATTAGCTCATTCCTTGAGATGGCTTACTGATTTTAAAAGTATTTTCAAAATCACTTTATTATTGTTATTAAGCTCTCTGTGTGTATGCTTATGCATGTGTGTGTTCTTTTATTTCATAATCGAATACATGAAATGAGTAATAGAACTGGGAAACTGTCTTTGCTACAATCTGTGGTGAATTGTCGAGGAGATGTTTACAAAATTAAAACTCCAAATACAGTAGCCAACCACCAGTATAAATTACTGTTTCAAAGGAGAGTTTATAGCTAACATATGCAGCATGCCTTTTTTCATTCAGAATGGTTTTCTGTTGAACTGTTGATACTGAAAGAGCATCATAGACATACATTTCATTGTGCATATTTGGAAGCAAGGAGAAAAGCATCCTCTCAGGGTCACCCTTAATTATAAATAGTAGAGTGGGGGTATGCACACTTTAAATTACAAAAATCCAAACATCTGTAAATAGCGACACCTAAATATTCTCAGTTGCCTTGAGACTGGTGAGCTGAAGGGCAGCAAATTTTGGCCTCACTGATCAGAATCTTGTGAGAGTTATGAGATTATGTGAGATTTCATCAACCTTTTTCTAATATTGCCCACAATTCAGTACACAACTGTATGATAGTTTCCACTTCTTTAAAAGGTTGCTGACCCTTGGTCTGTCATCACCAAAGAAGGGGTGGCTAGAGGGACCTTGCTTCATTACCTGTGGTGTTTGCTTACAGTTGAGAAACATCAATCTGTTGATCTCAATACCCAACCATGGTGGGTTAGAGGATGGGCCATGCAAGACATAACAGTGGAGGAAAAAGGGAGAGAATGGCCAGAAAGAAGTATCACAATAGGAAGACTGGCTCACTATCTGGTTAAGGCTGGATAGGTGGTTACATTTCACCTCTATAAAGGTATTGGAAAATTTTAGTGGATCCAGTTGGATGCCAAGAGACCTTGAAAGGGTTTAAGGCTGCTTCTGCCAGTAATTCTGTCAATGACCTGGTTGATACCTGGAGAAGGTAGCTTACTAGAGCAATGGACACAATTGGTAACTAGTACCCCTGCCTTCTCCTCCCAGACTTCTATTACTGAATGTTCAGATATTTACAGTAATGCTTTTAATGAATTATTTGCAGATAAAATCTCTCATATTTGTGCCAGTCTGGATGTCCCCTTTGCTGACTATTGATTTAAAGTCGACTAGGGGCTCTTTTTGTATCATTAAACTGGATCGATTGTGATACCTGAGAGCTTGGACTGGCTGCTTGGAGTGGTACATCCCACCCCTTTTCCTCTGGATCCTTGACCAATTTAGCTTGTAATCTCTAACAGGAATCCTCCAATGGATTCCTCAGAGATGGGCAATTATGGGCTAGTTTCTAACCTATCATGGATGGGTAAGGAGATAGAGAGGCTGGTGGCTTTTTGACTACAAGCAGTCCTGGAGGAAGCAGATGACCTTGGCCCATGTCAAACTGGCTTCAGGGTAGAATATGTGGTTAAGACTGCCTTGGTGAACTTGATGGATGATCTTTGTGTGAAGATTAATAAAAGGAGTATGCCTCTATTGCTTCTTCTTGATCTTTCAGCAGCTATTGATACCATTGATCATGATATCTTTCTGGATCACCTGAAAGATTTGGGAATAGGCTTCACCACAATTCTATTCCTATCCCTTGAGTAGATTTCATTTGGTGTCCTGAAAACAGGAGGTATTATGTGGTGTCCCTCAAGGTCACATTTTATCACCAATGCTTTTCAATATTCACATGAAACTGCTTGGGGAGAACATCAGTTTGTTTGGAGCTGATTGCTATCAGTACGCTGATGACACCCATTTCAATTTTCTGTGACATTTCAGAAAATGATGTGTCTCCCTGAATTCCTTTCTGCCTCATCCCTGGATAAGAGGTAACAAATTGAAATGGAATCTAGAAAGAATAGAGATGCTTATTGTGAAGAGCCATAATTCCAAAAAGGTGATAAATGTGTCTATTTTGAATGGGACCACGTTAGTACAGAAGGAATGAGTATGCAGTTGGGGGTCTTGTGGAGCCAAATGTATCTCTGGTTCCTCAGACAGAAGAAAGGGCCAATGCCTTTTTCAGTTTTGGTTGATACATCTTCTGTGTTCCCTTCTGCAAGATACTAAATTTAAAACTATGGTGCATGTTCTGATAACCTTCTGGGTTGACTATAGTAATGCACTGTACATGAAGCTGTGTTTGTGTGTAGCCTGGCACCTTCAGTTGATACAAAATTCAGCAGCCAGGTTGGACTTGGGAAGAACATGAAATACAGTATATTACAGTATTGCAGCTGTGTTTAAAAGAGCTAGTTTCTGAATTTAAGAGCAGAAATTGGACGCTTAGAAATGGTCCTACCATACCATTTAGGGACTCATGTATTTACTTGTAAAAAAAAAGTCCACGTAAAACTAAACATACACACTGAGTATGTAATTTGAACAATGCACTTGAATTCATTTCAGTGATGTTGCTTCCTTTGCATAGGAAACAGTTAAAGTAAGGCTCTCAAAAGAAATATATCTACTGCCATCTCATTGAACTAATGAACTAGTGAACTATAATACTTCTAATGAACTATAATACCTGATTCATACATGAAAAGATTTAATAGTTATCTCCTACTATTATGTGAAGTGCAACTGGCTGTAGTAGAAAAATCCTCTACTATCTGTTGTTTGTTTGTTTGTTGGACTTGATATATCAGATGACACCTACATCTCTCAGAGCTTTACAATAAAAAAAAATTTTAAAATGGAAATATTAAAAGCAGTTAAGAGAGCAACTAAAACAAACAAATAAAATAAGTAGAAATGATGATTAACATCAACACAGGGCACATTGATTCTTGTGCCCGTGCAAAAACATATATTTTAAGACCCTTTCAAAAAGCTAATAAGGATGGCTGGCTGATCAAATTTTCGGAGAATGCATTCCAAAGAGGTGGGATGGTAAGAAACAAAGCTTGATTACATGTTTCAGCCTGATGAACTCATAGCAACTACTGGTAAACCTCCTCAGATGATCTCAGTAAACATGGGGGTTCATAGAAAAAGGTATTCTCTCAAAGGTATTCTCTCAAACAGCCTGGAGGTTGATATAGAAAGAGGTGTTGATACAGGAAGTTTGGAGAGAAGTGTTCCCTCAAATAGCCTGAAGGTTGATATAGTAGGAGGTGTTCATATAGACGGTTCATATAGAAGGTGTTCTCTCAGAGAGCCTGAAGGTCCATTTAGAAGGACAGGTTCTCTCAAAGAGCCTGGACCTAAACCATGTAGGACTGTAAATGTAATGACCAGTACTCTAGTTTGTATTTCACCCAGAAACAAGGTGACTGCCACTGCCAGGGATGTCCATGAGAATGGCCAAAAAAGTCAAGATGGCAGGTATAACATGCCAATCAAGCCCCTCCCTTTTTAAAAGTGCATTGCACCCATGTAAAAAAGGAACTGGGCTTTGATTGCATGCCATCTTGACTTTTTTGACTCCCTCATGGATGCCCTTGCTTCCATATAAAAACTTACCTCAAAGAAAACTTTGAAAATCTCCCTTTGCTATCAGCAACTACTGAAATCTCTCAAACTTTATTCAAGTTTTCTAATCTGCATTCATCAAAATTTGCAAGGAATCTCTTCCAATAAATCATTCAGCCTCACCTATTTTCAAAATGTTTTATTGATGCAAATTGCCCCTGAAGTTAAAATTGCAAACAGTAAGATGATTTGAGTTAGTAGGTGTGTGATTTTTGTGCTGCAGGAAACCACTGTTCCTTGTTCCACTAGTTCTCACATCTTTTACAACTGCTCCTTATGCAGCACTAAAACCAGAAATGAATGATTGCTGCTTATATACTGGAAGGCCTTCTCTTGTTCCACATTTATAGTTGCCCTCTATCCTCCTGAATACATGAGAGGCCACTTGTATTTGTCATTATCAGCAAGATGAAATGCCTGTCCTTGACCTTCAGTGGTGATAGGAAGAATCTATTTGTATTAGTGCAGAGCTAGTCAACAATATTTCGCAACCCATACAGGTACACCAGATACTTTCAGTAGTAGATTGCAGACTTTTCTGCAAAGCCTCTGAGTATGTTAAAACAGTGCTTCCCTAACTCCTTTTGGAAGATATCAAGCGATCATAAATTGTACCCATGTAATGGTTCATAATGTAATGGGGGGCGTGGTGGCTCAGCGGGTAAGACGCCAGGCTTGTCGATCGGAAGATCGCAAGTTCGGAGGTTCGAATCCCTAGCCCTGCATGCGTAGTGAGCTCCCGCACTCGCCCCAGCTCTTGCCAACCTAGCAATTCGAAAGCATGCAAATGCAAGTAGATGAATAGGTACCACTTTGGTGGGTAGGTAACAGCGTTCCGCGCGTGTCATGTGGCCACATGACCATGGAAGCGTCTTCGGACAATGCTGGCTCTTCGGCTAACAAACGGAGATGAGCACTGGCCCCTAGAGTCGGACATGACTGCACAAATGTGCGGGGGGAACCTTTACCTTTTAATGGTTCATTCAGAACACACGCTACTCAACAACACTTGGTGCTCATGGACTAATCTGTATTAATGTCTTACTCTAGTCCAATGGACAAACTTAATAGAGCAGCACACCAGACTGAAAGGCACCCTTTCAAGAACAGGAATGTAATTAGAAATTCTTCCATGAAGCAGCCAAAATGAAATAACCTGATACAGCTTTTATACAATTATATACTGTATTATGATATTGAGCTTGATATACAGATGGGTTCCAGTGATTCCATTTTTAATTCATTTAACTTAAAGGAAAAGAGTAATGCATAGATCAGCTATTTCACAAAAATAGTAGAATCACTATCCAGTACTGTGCTTTCTACAGCAGCCAATCAGAGAACCCATAAGCAGATATTGAAGGTTCACAAGTTGGCAGGTCATGGCATTAGAAGTAGCCATACTCCATTTTTCTACATCACCATCTTTTCTACTATCTTTATATCTTCCTTATATGAAATCTCACTTCTGATCAATACTGCTTACTCTGACAGGCACTGGCTCTCCCATGGATTGAACCAGCAATACTCTGCTGGCAAAGCACATGGACTCCACCGAGTGATGAGGGCTCCTTCACCTAATGCAGCAAACTGTGCGAGCCCCCAAGCTGTTTTTTGCAGCTGTTGAAATGCTCTCCAACCGTAACTCCCAGGATCAGCAGTCGGGGTTCCCATCGTTTTGATGCAAGAAATACAAACTGTGAAAAGAAGGTTGAGGTATTTTTTAAAAAGCAAGTAAACAAACTCTCACCAAACCCAGGGAAAAAAAATTGGCTAATGTGTGTTCTTCATTTAGAAGGAAGCAATGACCCAAGGGGTGAATTGACTGTGTTTATTCAGATCAGCTTGGAGTCAACTCTGAGCTGGAACAAACAAGGAACTTGACGTTTTGCAAGGAACATACATTATTCCCCACAACACAAGCAGGTTCAACTTTCACAAAATACCAACTTCCTCACAAAATGTGTGCCAATTTGCAACACTGCTCCATTTACCGAGGCCCTCTCCCTCATATGAGATGGAGCTTGAAGAACTGTTGAGGGACTGCCCACTCCTGACTTTACTTCATTCAACATGCCAATGCCCCTCTATAGGGTTCTCAAACATTGCACATTGCTGTATCACCCGTGGGCGTTTGCTGAGACTCTAGGAACATAACTCATATCGCAAAGCAAGTTTTGTATGTTTTGTACAGAACATGTTTTTACTAGCCCTGCAGCCCGCATGGTGATGCTACCCAGCTGAATAAGATATCAATATAACCCAGTCCAAATATTTTCTTGATAAGGGTACTGATCCCAGCAGCAAGTGAACGAAATCTAGTACATATAGCCACTAAGCCCGTAATGAAAGCAGTGGACTATACTGTATAAAAGAGATTATGACCATTGTATTTCTTTCTGTTACCACCATCAGGCACTTGGGCAGACATGCCATGTCCTTGACGTTGTGAAATTTCTGATCAATTGCAATTTGAATCAGGAGCAATGATGTGTTTCACACAGCCTAAAAGACATGAACTTGCACTATTTTTAATAGATCCTTCTATGCATTTCGGTAACACATTCAGAAAATCATAACCATTTAAAAATGTTTGGTAAGTATTTTCATAGGGTATTATTTGGATTTTTTTCAACTTCTGTGAAATGTCTAGTCTCTCTGATGTTAATTGGCTTAACAAAAACTTTGGTTTAAAAAATTGTTTCATTTCAAAATTAATATCCATTCACATTGTCTGTAGATAACCATGACTACTTTTTAACCTTGATACCAATTACGGCTAATTTTTATTAGCCACCCCAAAATTTAGGATTATCTTCTTGCAGTTAAATTCTTGGGTTTTACATATTTATTTTAAAATATTCCGATACTGTTTCACATGTGCGACATATCCACGGGTTGTACAGCAATGAAACTCTGGCAATAAAGCTACAATTCAAATGAACTTGAAAAATAAAAACAAATAGATATGAATGTATGGATTGTTTTGCTTTTTGGTACATGTGGGTTTTTTAAATTGCTGAATTAGATTTAAAACCAGATGCAATTTCTAAAATGATGAAAGCAATAAAAATAACGTTTTTATACAAAATGAACATCCCGTGACATTGGATTCCTATATGTCACAAACAATATCATATACTGTGTGCAAATAAAGCTGAAATCAGAAAGCTGGGAGAAATCTTAAAATTGGAGGAAATACAAGAATAAAAAAACTGAAGAAAGGAAGAGAGAAACCAAGTGTGAATTGAAAGAGTCAAGCACTTGAGTAGATCAGGGACTCTGCAGGAAGCCATGATGATGCTAAAACATACATGTTGACATCATGGCTTGGTTTCCACCCATTATGTATGTATGTGTGATGTGGTGAAGCAAGTTCAAAAAAGGGTGTGTTTGCATCACAATATCCCAGCAATGTGTTGTCATTTGCTCTCTCTCTACCACCACCACCACCACCACCACCACCATCATTCCAGCCACCCATGATTGTGGGTGAAGAACCTTTTGAACCTTTTGGGACATTAAAGGAAATCATGTTGCCTCCCTGGAAGGTAAGTTTACTGTGCTTTTTATATTCCTTGCTATGTGGAAATTTTCATTCATGGGTTGTAATATAACATTGTTGGCCCAATACGTGCTGTACAGGCAGGTTGCCAAATGCTAAAATATGCACTGTGCTTGTGCATTACAGACAGGGTTGTTCTGCTGTTGAGCGGCCAAAAATGTCTTGCCTTGTTTATTGTTGAACTGTGTATTGCTGGCAGAGCCAAATGCAAAATATGCACACTGTGCAAGGCTATGCATTAAAAAGAAGCCTCAAGTCAATAGCAGACCAGTATATTTTTGTAGTTCTTAGGCTGCTCAAACTTGTGTTGAAATGAATCCATTGCTCCCTATTTCTTCTTTGCTTGGCTGAGTTCTGTAGCTGTATATTTGTGCAGACATCAGCCCCCCCCCCAAAAAAAACCTTCCTTAACTTTTGCTTTCCTAGGAATCGTGCTATAGGAATTTTACCATAGAATCTCATATTTTAAAATTAATAAAACCTCTTAGCCATTTTTTCTATAGATTGTGTGGTAGGTAGCACTCAGCACGAATTACCCTCTCCACTTCCCCTAGGATGAAAAACAAGGGAGCGCTGGGCTTGCTTTGAGTTCTCATTGGGAATCCCATGTGAAAACACTCAGAGCGTTTCAGCCCACCCAAAAACTTCCAGTGGTGCATTCGGAATGCAGTTCTTTTGTTCTGAGCACAGAATAAAACCCTTCCTTTTGTGCACATCCCTGGTCTTTATATGAAAAATAGTGCTGCCTACATTTTTTTTTACTGCAACACTATTTGCTTAGGTCCCACTAAATCATCTTATTTGTTTATATTTTACAGCTCATTTAAGCGCACCATCACATTTAAGCGCACCATCACTATTTCTCATCCATAATGAAACAGACCGTGTGAATCCTATGGAGGCCCCTAGAATCCTGTTTATCCTCACATTTATTGCAAGCTTCTGCTGCTCTTTCCCCTTCTGAGATTATTAGGGCTTTTCTTAATAGCATTTTTGTAAGAGTACTGAGTGGCTTTTTAATATAGTTTTTTTCTCTCTATCACTTTAGCTCATTAACTTGACAGAAATATTACAGATAAAACCACCTTCTGTCATCAATAGGAGTAATTATAAGATATTTTCCATTACTCCCCAGGTAGGTTTTCTGAGTCACCTTCTCTGTACTAATTTGAATGTATTTATAACCTGCATGCATTTATAACTAGAGAGGACTATTAAAATAACATAAAATGCAGACTGTTTTTTTTTCTTCTTTTTCAAGAACCCAAGAGTAAATGTAACTGGGGGAGGGTGTAAGGCTAGCTTACCTTATATATTTATTGCCTTCTAGTCAGTCTTGACTCCTGGTGATTGCATGGACAAATCCATGCAGTTTTCTTGGCAGCATTTTTGGAAGTGGTTTGCCATTCTCTTCTTCCTTGCGCTGAGAAAGAGTGACTGTCCAAAGGTCACCCAATGCAATTCTGTGCCTAAGGCAGGATTAGAACTCATGCCCTTCCAGCTTCTAGCTCAGTGCCTTTAACCACTACACCAAACTGGTTCTAACTAACCTTATAGGCTTTTGAATTTGATATTAATGCAGCTCTTGACAGCCAGTGCCTAGTTAGGTGGCAACACTTAGCTGACGTTGGTTGACCTTCAAACGCTAAGCAGGGTCAGATCCCGTTAGTTCTTGGAAGGGAGGCCAACAGGAAAAAACAAGGCTGTAAACTAGACTGGGAATTCAAGGGTACATATTAGAAGGTGGTATGGCAAACCATGTCCATATTGCTGTGAATAAAAAAACATGAATATGTCAATGAAGTCATCTGGAGGTGAGCATGATTTAGAGCCTTTAACGTACTGCCAACTGTCACAAATATTCAGGTGGTTATGATATCAGGGGTGTTCTGTCAATCTAGAACTTACCCAAACACCTTTTTTTACTTCAGAACAACCTTGTCCTAGCTACCACCAAATGGCATCCCTATATCAATTTTCCATATAATTCCTTCACATTGTACTTACGCTGTTAAAGTATCTTCTTTCCTGGCCTTGCAGAAGCAAGATTGCATTGTGTCATGGAAGATGCAAGTCTAAGGATTACATGAGAAAGTAGGATAACACAAACACAGGGTAAATTTTCCACAGCAGGGCCATATCTTTATATGCTAGAGCAGTGTTTCTCAACCTTGGCAGTTGAAGTCCCCACATCTTAAATTTGCCAAGGTTGAGAAACACTGTGCTAGAGTCCACACTGCGGACCCCATCGGTTAAAGAATCCCGACTGGCGGGGTCAAAGAGGAGAGCCTTTTCTGCCATTGCCCCTGCCCTGTGGAACATCTTGCCTCCTCAGGCAGGGATGGAACTAGGGTCTGTGTCACCCAGGGCAAACATGGATTCTGTGTCCCCCCCCCATGGGTTATTTTGTCATTTTGGCACACACCCCAGCTCGGTGCCCGAGGCACATGACCCACTTGCCCCCCCTCCAGTTGCAGCCCTGCCCTGAGGTGAGGTTGGCCCCCACTCTTCTGGCCTTCGGGAAGAGCGTCAAGACCTGGCTCTGCCAACTAGCTTGGGGATCCGAGAGTGGTAGGCAGCCCTGGGGGTGGTTGGTGGCTTAAGAGGCTCTCTCCACCTTTTAGTTTCCCTCTTTTATTTTCTATTTTTTGTACTTTTTCTATTTTTATAATGGTTTTATAATTTTTATAATTATAATATAATTATAAATAAATTATTATAAAATATTATTAATAATAATTTATTTGTAAGCCACCCAGAGTCACTTTTATAGTGAGATGGGCGGAGTATAAATTTAATAATAAAATAAAAATAAATAAATCTCCCTATAAGGGTTGGGGAGATGCTTTATTTTGTAAAACCAAACATATAAAAGTGAGATATGTGAGTGTTCCTATATTCTGTTCTATTGCTGTCTCTATACTATACTATTACTATAACATATATATATTCCTGTTGAGCCCAAGGAAGTGGACAGGATCCTCCGGACTGTAAGGGCCACTACGTGTCATCTTGACCCATGCCCTTCCTGGCTAGTGAAAGCGGCCAGGGAAGTGACATGTGGCTGGGTCCATGCGATGGTTGTTACATCCTTGGGAGAGGGAGTGTTTCCGGCTGCTTTTAAAGAAGCGCTGGTGCACCCCCTCCTCAAGAAGCCATCACTGGACCCTACAGTGTTGGACAATTTTCGTCCCGTCTCCCACCTCCCCTTTTTAGGGAAGGTGGTTGAGAAAGTGGTGGCATTACAGCTCCAGAGGATTCTGGATGATACGGATTATCTAGACCCCTTCCAGTCAGGATTCAGGCCGGGATATGGGGTGGAGACTGCATTGGTCGCACTTACAGATGATCTCTGGCGAGAGCGGGATGGAGGCAGTGCATCCATCCTGGCTCTTCTTGACCTCTCAGCGGCTTTCGATACCATCGACCATGGTATCCTTTTGGGGCGACTCGGAGAGTTGGGGGTGGGCGGCGTAGTTTTGCGCTGGTTCACCTCCTTCCTCCGAGGCCGGTCCCAATCGGTGGTGATAGGAGATGAGAGGTCCGACCCTCGGCCCCTACTTTGTGGGGTGCCGCAGGGCTCGGTTCTCTCCCCTCTCCTATTTAATATCTACATGAAACCGCTGGGTGAGATCATCCGCCAACACGGGATGAGGTATCATCAGTATGCTGATGATACTCAACTATATATCTCCATCCCGGGTGAGTTAAGTGATGCAGTTTCTGCCCTTTCTCAGTGCCTGAAGGCTGTGGGGGTCTGGATGGGGAACAACAGGCTTCAGCTGAACCCTGGTAAGACGGAGTGGCTGTGGATTGATGGCGCCTCAGGATCCAAGGAGTTGTCATCTTTAGATCTGGACGGGGTGGCACTACCCCATTCAGACTCAGTGCAGAACCTGGGGGTCCTTCTGGACTCACGACTCCTGCTTGAAGAGCAGGTGACAGTCGTGGCCAGAAGGGCTTTTGTGCAACTTCGAGTTGTACGCCAGCTTCGCCCTTTCCTGGACCGAGATGCCCTCCGTACAGTCACTCATGCCCTGGTCATCTCCCATATAGACTATTGCAATGCACTCTACATGGGGCTACCCTTGAAGAGTATCCGGAAGCTTCAGCTGGTCCAGAATGCGGCTGCGCGCTCAGTTATGAGTGCCCCAAGATCGGCACATGTGACACCTCTGCTGCGTGAGCTGCACTGGTTACCAGTTTGCTTCCGGGTCCAATTCAAGGTGTTGGTTGTTACCTTTAAAGCCCTACATGGCATGGGACCAGGCTACCTTAGAGACCACCTCATCCCCAGAGCATCGACCTGCCCCACCCGGTCATGCAGAGAGGGCATGCTACGGATCCCATAGAAGAATTTCACCTGGCGGGATCCAGGAGGCGTGCCTTCTCTGCCGTAGCACCCGCCCTTTGGAACATCCTGCCCCTTGAGGTGAGGCTAGCCCCCACACTCCTGACCTTCAGGAAGCAACTGAAAACCTGGCTCTGCCACCTCGCTTGGGACGGGATGAGTAATAGCTCTTCCTGGGGATGGCTCGCACCGTAAAGTTTGGTTCGTAAACATTACATACAGCCTCTTGGATTTTATATTTTTATATTTTTAATGATTGTATAAAGTATTTTATATGTTTTTAATTGCTGACTTGATTGTAAACCGCCCAGAGTCCCCTTGTGAGGGGAGATGGGCGGTGATATAAGTTAGAAATAATAAATAAATAATAAATAACAATTATGACAATTACTATTACTAAGACAACAACTATATTCTATACTATTACTATTCAATATACTATACTCTATTACTCTTACCTATTACTCTATTACAATTTCCTATATACTATGCTCTATACTATTACTAGTATGCATCGACATTTCTTTCTTAAGCCTGTTCTGTCTTAAGTCCCCTCTCTCTGAGATTTCTTCTTCTTTTTCTGTTGATGGCCAGCATGTAGAGCTCTTGCACCTTTTCTACAATATGCTTTGTCTTGCTGGGCCTCTATACTTCTTTTCCTCTCTTTTGGACCATCCACTCTTTCTCAAGGAAAAATGCCCTCTTTCATTTGGCTGCTGTACTCTGTTTGCTGGTGCCTGCAGAGCTCCAAAACACACGTCTCCTCCCGCCTCCTGTGTCAAGGTTGCTGCTTTATTGGCCACCCTGCCGTGCTGGCCCTGGGAAAAGGCTCAGAGGGAGGGAAAGGCGGCAGCCCAGGTCCCTGCAAGTTTTTCAAGCAGCCCGCTCTTCCACACACACACGGCTCTAAAAGCCATGGTCTGCTTGACCACAGATTGCTGAAGAAGCTGATTCGATTTACACACTACAGTAAACTATAAACCATGTTTTATGACAAAATGGTTGGCTGCCCACAACATGCGAAGTCAACTCCAAGCAAACTGCAAAGTGTGAACCCAGTTATAAGATGTAATTCATGCCTTACTTAAAAAAAAAGTTCTGTACATTCCAATGGCTTTAGATTTTAGTTCCCTGAAATAGTAAACATACTACTTTGAGGAATGTGGGAATAAATCTTTAAAAGATTTTGAGATGTCCACAACTCAACCTCTACAAAAAATAGCTCTCCTGGTGCCTTTTTAAGCTGTACTTGCCTGTAACAAGTAGAAGGTGACATTAAGTGTGGCATCATTTATATTCAACATACAGTTGTTATTTTGACTTTTTATGCTTTCCTGTGGTGGCAAATTTCACTCTTGCAGACATAAGGAGTATTTGCTTTGCTCCAAATAAAGCTTTTAAAAAGTTTAAGTGTCATCTCATAACCATTAGTATACACATTCCCACAGAGACCACTTTCATATGGACATAAACATCTCTGGTGCTTGCAGGAAGAAAGTCAATTTGTATATTCAGTAGAGAGAAAAAAGAATAACTTCTGTCATGCCAGTCCTGACTGCATCTATTTCATTCCTTATTTGCTTCTATCATATTTGCTGTATCTGCAGTAAAAAAAAAGCATTTGATTCTCCAAAAACAACTAAAAGTAGAACATTTCTAAATTATACTTGCTATAACAAAAGTTACAGGCCATCTCTTCCTGGATAAAATTCCTGAAGGATATTCATAGAAGAAAATGCACACATTTCTCTATTGGCTCTTACTGTTCATTATTATCTAACATTTCCCAACCTGTGGAGATATTATGTGTCATTGTTTATTTTGGGATAGTGCAATCCTGGATTATTACTACAGAGTTTCTTGACCCTGAATCTGGGGTATATTACTTGGATTTCATGACATTTTCATAGAGCCAAAGTTCATGGAGGATCTTTATTGATCTAGCCTGAGAGAGTTGGGTACTGTGGGGACAAGTTTTATCTACAGCTTTGACTATATAAATAGACTTCCTATTGGCTCTACGTGAACTGTCTTCTGGCCAATATTCCTGGCCATTCACAAATAGAGCCTAAAGTAGCTGATAGCAATGCAAACTGGCCTTTTGTCTAATTTTAATATTAGCAATTCTACTTGTTACTGAAACATGTTTCTTAGTTATGATGCAAAGCAGGATCAGCGTCAAAAGGAATGAATAAATAAGTTCTAATATGGAAAAACTCTCACAAGACTGCCAAATTTCACCAGATGTTGATGTTCCTTGGTTGACCTCTCATGAGATTTGAGGTGCAAGCATTGATATCGCATGAGATTTGGTAACCTCAGTTATTATTTAAAAACATTAGATTAAAATGTTATTTAATTTCAAGTGTCACCCCCAGTGGCACCCTGAGATTCCACACTGCTGACCACATGTGAATGTAGTCCTTGGATGACTTTGAGTCAGTTACCATCTCTCATCCTGATTTTCTTTGCAAGCGTATTTTGAGGCAAAACAAAGAAATAAATCCTAGGAGAATAACATTAGGATGAACATTAGGAGTAACTTCTCAATTATAAAACCATGCAAAAACTCTTAGGTTCAACCCAAGATAATCACACACCAGAAATATCAGGTAGTATATGATGGGCCTTTTGTCGGAACCCATGGGAGGTAACTCTCAGTCAGAGTAGATGCTGCTGGATTCAAAACCTTTCTTGAAAAAAATTAAACTGTGTGCCTTTGCTTGTGATATGGGAGCAATTCATCATTTGTCTGAAATCTCATATTGTTCAGCTTCTGCCATTTCTACTGCATTGTTCTTAGACAGTGAAATATTGATGTGTTGTATTGTTACCCAACATCTGAGTTAACTAAAGTGTCAGTTTAAATATGGTTTATGTACACAATTTTTCAAGAACCTTCAGTGTTCCTTTTGTCATAGTTTCATTTCTGTGTCAGTCGCACTGTAAAAGGGGAGGACGTAGGTGTTTCCTGTGTTCAGAAAGGTATTACATCTTCACCTATGATAATTCCAGAGATGTCTTGCCTCTTCACATCTCTAATCATTATCTCCTCAGAAGCTAATTTGTTTCCTATGCCCAGCTAATGTATCAAGTTGATGATGGCTACCCAAACTAGACAGACCTCAGAAGAAATCCGCCCAGTTATATGTATTTTTCAGTGAAAGGCAACTTTCCTAGGGTTTGTAAATTCAAGGGAATGAGGCAAAGAAACATACTTATGAGGAGATTCCCAGTGCTTTCTTGGATGTGGACATTGTTTTCTCAAATGATTCTCTTACACATTTGGAAATGTGACACTACAGCACACAAACTTATGGAAAATATTTTCTATAATCCAAGTATGCAGAAGTATTTTGAGATCTTTCTGCTTTATTTCCTTCACAAACCTCACTTTGAAGGTTCACTAGGAAGAACTCCATCCAATGTCTGTGCTGTGACTGAAAACATCTGAGGAATGAAGACGTTAAGACAATGGGCTACAGCAGTGTTTCTCAATCTCAGCAACTTTAAGATGCATGGACTTCAACTCCCAGAATTCCCCAGTGAGCATCCTGGCTAGGGAATTCTGGGAGTTGAAGTTCATGTACCTTAAAGCTGTTGAGGTTGAAACATTGGGCTAGAGCAGAGCTTTCCAAACTGTGTGTCGGGACACGTTAGTGTATCGGCTGCAGTGTCTGGGTGTGTCGCGGCTGCTGCTGCCTCCGAGCCCTGCCAGGATTCCGCGCAGGTCCTAGTGCCTGCCTTGTGCCTTGCTGCCTCCAAACCTGCTCTGATTCCGCGCAGGTCCTAGTGCCTGCCTTGTGCCCTGCTGTAAGAGTGTGTCGTGAAATGACGCATGTCTAAAAAGTGTGTCACCAACATGAAAAGTTTGGAAAGCTCTGGGCTAGAGAGTTGCCGCATCTCTCTTAACAACTCTGCAAGGCAACGCCTGAGGCATTCATTAATTCCATACTTTAATTTTTGTTGTGCAAACATAAACTTTTATTTGTCAATCAACTTTATTAGAGGATTTTAGTGCCATGAGACATAATTATCTATCACTTTATCATGCCTTCCCCGGTTATACATTTTTTTTTTATGTCTGTGACTTGCTGGTTGGGATTATATGAATTATGGTGTCCGATTTGGGATGGGAGAAAGCTAGTGTGTGCAATATAAGCATCTTCCATGCATACAACTCATAGCAGATCCCCAGTGATCAGGATTATGGCAGCTTAGGTATTTGTTTTTAAAACCTCTTTAAATAAATCTGTAAATGTTTATCCAGGCTTCAGGATTGTGAATATTCATTTTCCCCTCCCCTTTTTAAAACAAAGAAACAGGCAAATAAATAATATTAAGCAGGAGGAGGAGAAAGGATTTAAAAGCTTGAATTCAATGACATCTTTTTCTTTGTTACCTAAGCAAGCATAGTAAAGGCAATAAACAGATCAGAAGAACTAGTTATACAAGCAAGCAGATCAGATTAATACATATCTGCAAAAGAAACAACTCCTTTATTAAAAACTAAGAGCAGGGGAAACAATGAATTTTCAAGCCTAATTCAGAATATGAAAAAAAAGACAATTGCTGAAATAAAATCTCTCTCTTTTTATTAACAGCAAGGCAGGAAAGCAAGCAAATAAATGCATAAAATTGATACATTTCCTCAGTTATGAATTACTGCTGCTTTAGAACTACAGTAAAATATCTCCTCATTTTTACCATATTCATCTACTCATGAATGCTGTTCTGCAACTGTTTCCCACCCCTTTATTTATCATAGCTCTGTTGTGGGATGATCTATATTTACTTATGCATGCACGCACACACACACACATACACAAAACAGAAAA
Source organism: Charina bottae (assembly GCA_023362775.1). Classification (NCBI taxonomy): domain Eukaryota; kingdom Metazoa; phylum Chordata; class Lepidosauria; order Squamata; family Charinaidae; genus Charina; species Charina bottae. The sequence goes on along the minus strand of JALMGJ010000007.1, from coordinate 43,815,844 downwards.
AGGAATCTGCTCCTTTTTCTTATATGAAAAGGAGAAGTTGAAGGAGAAAAAAATAACTCAAAAGAAACAGCAATTTATGGTGCATTTCCTACACATTTTTGCATGATTTCTCTCTCTCCATGTACAGCTGCCATAAAACTAGTCCTTCATTGAGGTAAGGGCAAAGAAAGCTTCAATCCTGAATATAGGCAACTCAAAGAATTCCCTGTACTATACTGTGCTCAAACACTGAACACGCAACCAGGCCGTGGTTATTAACTGCTGCCTATGTACTTATAAATTTTAAGAAATGAAGTTAGCAAGGCAGACCAAAGCATGAAACTGAAATATTTATTTGTAACTATAACTGATGGCTCCTTACAGAAATGGAAGTTGATGAGTGAATTGAGAAAATAGGAGTGAGGAGACACTACATTATGGACAAAATCAGGGTAAATGAAAGATACTAAATGCTTGTGCAATATGGAAAAGGTTTTTTCCCACTTGTGAAACCCAACAGTTGTTTTATAGTTTGGCATCTCCCTTGAGACATACTCTTTTTCCCTTAAGCTTACTTCTCGTTATTGATTTCCCACACTGCACAAAAGCCCTCACAGCTCTTTATTGTTTAGAAAAGGATTTTTGTTTTTAACTTTCCCACCTTTCCTGTTAGATGTTTAAATGGGAAAGTTGATGTACTTCTTGGTTCTCAAAAATAAATTGGTGGAGAGAAGAATAATGGATCCATTCTTTTCTTCTAGAGAGTGGTACTTGCTGTGTCCCTGAAGAAACTGAAAAGATATTTTGATCTGATCAGATGTCATCATGTATTGAATGGAATTTAAATGCATATGGGAATGTAAAGAAGGAGGTGGTGTTCTCTGACTTCATAATCCTATGCACATGTACTACTTCGTTCAGTGCAGTTTACTCAGTGTGTTTAGGACTAAAGCTTAAAGATCTTTGAAGAACCAGAAGCCCTAATGAGAAGGGAATAGCAAGAGTGACTACTTTGGCTTAAAAAGCTTATCTTTCTCTATGGAAACCTTGTGAGGGTAATCAGATTGGTGAGAGAGCAGAAAAACACCACGGCAGCAGAGCAGCAATGAGGTTCTGAGTAATATTGTAAGTTAAATATACTTCTTTTTTCCAGTCATATGCTTGCAGGAACTTACATCTTTGGGGCACGTGATGTCAGCAAATGCTTAACTAGAAAACTAAAAGAAGGGGAAAGCAACAGATAAGGTGGATGGACAGGATCAATAGTCCCCTTAAGATACCTAAACACACGTTTGATACCTTGCCAATGCCTCTGGGTAGGTTTGGTTACACATCTACTCAGAACATTTACTGCGTTCCCGATATCAGGACGCGACCATTGTGCTATATACAATAAACTTCCAATTATTGAATGATAGTGTTCCTGATCACATGAAGTTTGGTCATAATCTCCAGTCTCTGTTTTAACAAAATATGTTGTCATCGGGGTTGGAACTTCCTTGCAATGTTCCATATTGTTCTCTCTTAGCAGTGCTTCAATTTTCTTCCGCTGCTCTAGAACATAAACCCCATCAACCTTCTGAATACCTACGCCTAGGTAATTTCTAATCTCTCCCAGATCTTTGACATCAAATTGTTGTTTCAGATTTTCAGTAAATTCAATTACCCTGCTTTGATCTTTCGCTATAAAACACAAATCGTCTACAAAAATCAAAAGCAAAATCTGTTCATCATTTTCACATTGCTTTACATACAGACATGGGTCAGCTATACTACACTTGAATCCCATTCTTTGTAATTCCTTATCTAACTTTAGATTCCAGCATCGTGCCAACTGCTTGAGTCCATACAATGCTTTCTGCAACTTGTATACGCTTCCTGCAATATTTGATTCATAACCTGGGGCTTCAGTCATATAGATTTCTTCTTTCAAATCAGCATGCAAATATGCTGTTGTGATATCATAATGGTGTACTACACAATTCCCAGCTGCTGCCATTGCTAAGGCAAACCTAAACGTCTCCCCTCTTAGCGTTGGTGCAAAAACTTCATCATAAGTCTGATTCTTTACCTGGGAAAATCCTTGTGCTACCAACCTAGCCTTATACTGAATATCACCATTCACTAAGGTTTTCTTCTTATAAACCCACCTACAACCTACTGCCCTATGACCCTCAGGCAACCTGGTAGATTTAAAAACCTTATGAGAATTAATGGCTTTCATTTCCACATCCATTGCAGCTTTCCATCTACTCTGCTCATGTTGTGGCAACTCCAAAACTTCCTTGTAACTACGAGGTTCATAATTGATAAAACACACTTTTACATCACCTGGTGAATAACGTTGAGGTGGTATGCCCTTGTTAACTCTCTCAGATCTGCGCAAAACTGTAGCCTCCTGCATCATTGGCACACTAGGAGTTAATTCCTCTTCCTTCTTTATCACATCAGTGGACTCTCTCCGCTCTGAGAACTCAAAACTTCTCTGACTAGGAAGATAAACTGCACTACTCCTGTGTAATCTCTGCCAATTGCTGTGCTCACTAAAACTTGCTGATCTAGAAATAACAACTTTCCTGCCATCAGTGAACCTATATCCCTTGGTCCCTGGCTCATACCCCACAAACATCATCTTTTGTGCTTTTGCCTGCCCTTTCCTGCGTACCTCTTTATGCACGTGAACATAGGCAGTGCACCCAAACACTTCCAAATGAGCTAATGATGGCTTCTTGCCATATAACATATAATATGGAGTTTGATTTACAGATACACTCCATAACCTGTTAATTAAATAATTAGCTGTTAATATTGCCTCTCCCCAGTATCCACTTGATAACCCTGAGTCAGCAATAAGTGAATCCTTCACTGTCTGTAATGCCAAATTCCTACGTTCAGCCACGCCATTCTCAGCTGAACTATGCGGATTGGTTCTCCTATGCACAATGCCCCTTCTACTGAGCCATTGCTGAAAACTACCACTCAGAAACTCAGTACCCCGGTCAGTTTGTAAACTACACACCTTTGTGCTATATCTACGTTCCACAAACTGCACCCAGTTTCTAAACTTATCAAATGTTTGACTTTTAGCTTTCAATAGGTAACAGAACCCAAATCTGGTGTAATCATCTACAATGACTAAAACATATTTAGCACCCCCTATTGTAGCTGGTAATGGACCAATTAAATCAGCGTGAACTAATTCAAAACATTTATGTGACTTCCTATCACTAAATTTGCTCACAGGAAATACTTTTGACTTTGCAACCTTACAAGCTGTGCAATCCAAATACACTTGGCACTGTTTCAAATTCATTCCAGAACTTGCGTCTGACATCTTTTCAATCACTTTGAAACTCGAATGCCCCAGCCTTCTATGCCATAGGTGCTCACATGAATCATGTGGTGGCTTATTAATTGTAGCTACATCATGGTTTCTGCTTGTCCTGGATTGTACCATTTCATAAAGACAGTTCTGTAAAATACCTTTACCACAAACATTATTATCCTTCATGACAATACATTCACCATTACCAAACTGTACATTATAACCCTGTGTATCCAATTGTGAAACACTTATAATATTGTACTCCAGTTCTGGTACACATAACATTGATAATTCAACATTTAAACCTGGTACATACACTAATCCCTGACCAGTCACAGATGCAATGCTTCCATTAGCCAGGCTAACATGGTCACGGTCAGCCTGCATAAAACTCTTAAACATCTGTCTGTTATTCGCTACATGCTGACAAGCTCCGCTGTCAAGTAACCATGGCCACTTTAAATCTTGTACACTTGAAGTAATTAGAGACAGCTGTGCATTGTCTCCCGGCTTGGAGATCCTCAGCTTGGCTTTAGGCTTCTGTTTCTTATCACAATCTTTCAACAAATGCTTATCAGACTTGCAGTAGAAACATTTACGCTTTACAAATAGAACATTGTTAGACTCATTAGAATAACATTCCTTAACAGACTGCTTTATGTTATTACTAATTACGCTAGAACTTTTCCTTCTTTGCTCTTCTTCCAAGAGCCTGCCAGATAAGTAATTTATGGTCAAATCACTTTCAGATAAAGACCCGAAGCTTGTAGCTAAATTATCCCACGTTTCATTTAGAGAACTGAGAATTATATACACTTTATTTGCTTCTGTAAATGGCATATCTCTCTGAGCCAACTCCTGAAACAAGTTTGTCATATAATGCAGGTGATCCCGAATATTATCAGAAACCCCTAATCTGGCATGATAAAGTTTTTGTGTTAACAAAACCTTGCATAACGGTGTGCTTCTCAGATAAACATTCTTTAAAGCTTCCCAAACCTCACTGGCTACCGTTAAATGTCTAACATAACATAATTGGCTATTCTCCAGACATAAAATTATGCTTGCCAATGCTTTCTCATCCTGTAGAACAACGTCTTCATCATCCAGGTCTGGGTCAGGGCACAGTACACTCCTCCAAAGACCCTCACGTCGAAGATACATTTCCATTTTATATGCCCATGACGAATAATTAGTGTCATTCAGTCTTTCCAGAGGAAAACCTCCCCCGACTGCCGGCAACATCTTCACGTCGCTCATCTGTCTTCAGCCCCTTCTGGGCAGACACCGATGATTAAAGACACAGACCTTATCAGAATGTCCTCCAGCTGCAAAACAAACGTAGGAGAAAAAAACACATGCAGGCAGGGAACCTGTTAAAGCTCCAAATCACTCCAAATAGCCACACGACTCCTGGATAGGCTTCCAAAGCTTCCAGCTCACAGACTGCACACAATCCCACGATCCACAGCCAGTCCAAAAGCTTCTGTCGTCTATGGCTTCTCTGTCGCCTCTGGGCCCATAACCTGTCGGGGCGAGTGGATGGAGCGGCCTGCTTCTTCTCCTAGACACCAGTGATCCTTAGGCTGTATAGTAAATAGACACTCAAACAGAGATTATATACAATAGCCTATTTACTTATATACATACGTATTTATAGATCACTTCCACACGGGTAACAAAATTTATTTATTTATTTATTTATTATTCAAATTTATTCCCCGCCCATCTCCCATGCAAGGGACTCTGGGCGGGTTACAATAAATAAAAATTTAAAACTATACAAAATATCTAAAAACACAAACAAAACATAATAAAATAAAATCCAGGATGGGCTTGGACCCGCAGAATAGATAGTAGAGCTATGGGGCCAGCCAACCCCAGGAGGCACTACCACCTCCGTCGTCCCAGGCCAGGTGGCAGAGCCAGGTCTTAAGGGCCTTCCGAAAGGCCAGGAGGGAGGGGGCCAGTCTCACCTCCGGGGGCAGAATATTCCACAAGGCGGGCGCTATCGCAGAGAAGGCACGCCTCCTGGACCCCGCTAGATGGAATTGTCTTGTTGAGGGGGTCCGAAGCATGCCCTCCCTGCATGTATGGGTGGGGCGGGTCGACGTTATCGGGACGAGACGGTCCCTCAGGTACCTTGGTCCTATGCCATGTAGGGCTTTAAAGGTAATCACCAACACCTTGAATTGGACCCAGAAGCAAACTGGCACCCAATGCAGCTCGCGTAGCAGAGGTGTTACATGTGCCGATCTTCTGGCACTCATAACTGCTCGCGCCGCTGCATTCTGCACCAGCTGAAGCTTCCGGATACTCTTCAAGGGTAGCCCCATGTAGAGCGCATTACAATAGTCTATACGGGAGATGACAAGGGCGTGAGTGACTGTTCGGAGGGCCTCCCGATCCAGGAAAGGGCGTAACTGGCGCACAACTCGCAGCTGTGCAAAGGCCCTCCTGGCCACGACTGCCACCTGCTCTTCAAGCAGGAGTCGCGAGTCCAGGAGGACCCCCAGATTCCGCACTGGATCCGAGTGGGGTAGTGCAACCCCCCCCAGAACCAAAGATGACAACTTCCCGGATCCAGGGGGGCCATCAATCCACAGCCACTCCGTCTTACCAGGGTTCAGTTGAAGCCTGTTGTTCCCCATCCAGACCCCCACAGCCTCCAGGCACTGAGATAAGGCATTGACCGCATCACTTACTTCACCCGGGACGGAGATGTATAACTGGGTATCATCAGCATATTGGTGATACCTCATCCCGTGGTGACGGATGATCTCGCCCAGTGGCTTCATGTAGATGTTAAATAGTAGTGGAGAGAGAACCGACCCCTGCGGCACCCCACAAGTCAGGGGTCGCGGGTCAGCTCTCTCCTCCCCTATCAACACCGACTGGGAACGGCCCTGGAGAAAGGAGGCGAACCAGCGCAAAACCACGCCGCCCGCCCCCAACTCCTTGAGCCGCTCCAAAAGTATACCATGGTCGACGGTATCGAAAGCCGCTGAGAGATCTAAGAGAGCAAGGATGGACGCACTCCCTCCATCCCGCTCTCGCCAGAGATCATCCATAAGTGCGACCAATGCGGTCTCCGTCCCATATCCCGGCCTGAAACCTGACTGGAAGGGGTCCAGATAATCTGTTTCATCCAGAATCCTCTGGAGTTGCAACGCCACCACCTTCTCAACCACCTTTCCTAAAAAGGGAAGGTGGGAGACTGGGCGAAAATTGCCCAGGATTGTAGGGTCCAGGGAAGGGTTCTTGAGGAGGGGGTGCACCAGCGCCTCCTTAAAGGCAGCCAGGAACACCCCCTCACTCAAGGACGAATTAATCATCACCTGGACCCAGCCACATGTCACCTCACTAGCTGATTTCACCAGCCAGGAGGGACATGGGTCAAGCTGGCATGTGGTGGCGTTTACAATCCGGAGGATCCTGTCTACTTCATCAGGCGCAACAGGATCAAACTGTTCCCAGATAACGTGGTAAGTACGAGCCCCTGGCATCTCCCCAGATCTTGTCTCACGCTTGGAGTCCAACTTGGAATGAATCTGAGCGATTTTGTCCTGCAGATGCTCAGAAAACTCTTCCGAACGGCCCTGTAAGTGGGTCTCCCCCTGCTCCCGACCCAAAAGTGATCTTGTAATCTTGAAAAGGGCCGTCGGGCGGCATTCAGCGGACGCAATAAGAGCGGAGAAATATTCACGTTTCGCCGCTCTTACCGCCACAAGGTAGGCCTTAACTGCGGCTCTAGCTTGTGTTCGGTCAGATTCAGTCTTCGTCTTTCTCCAGCGGCGCTCTAGACGTCTCTTAACCCTCTTCAAAGCCCTTAACTCTTCTGTGAACCACGGAGAGCAGCGGGTCGAGCAGGGCCAGAGAGGTCGCATAGGCGCGATCTTGTCCAGGGCTCCGGCCGCGGCTTTGTTCCAGGCCGCGGCCAGGACCTCCACTGGACCGTGAAGCAAGTCCTCGGGAATAACCCCCAGCTCCTTCTGAAACCTCACTGGGTCCATCAGTCGCCGGGGGTGGACCAATCGAATAGGTCCCGCCTCCCTGCGGAGTGGGGTAGCACAAGAGAGTCTCAGGGTCACCAGGGCGTGGTCTGACCATGACAATGGGGAAAGATGTAACTCTCCCCTCAGATCACATTGCCACTGCTCAGACAAGAAAACTAAGTCCGGGGTGAGACCACTGTCACGAGTCGGGTCACGAATAATCTGAGACAGGCCCATAGCTGCCATGGTAGCCATGAACTCCCGGGCCGCCTCCGAGGACCGTCCCAGAGATGGCAGATTGAAGTCCCCCAGAACCATAAGTCTGGGGAACTCCACCGCCAACCCCGAGACAGCCTCGAGCAGCTCAGGCAGGGAGGTTGCTACGCAGCAGGGAGGCTGGTACAGCAGCAACACTCCCAACTGTTCTCGTGAACCCAACTTGAAAAACAGGGTCTCACACCCGGTCACTTGTGGAGCAGCGCCCCTGAAGGCCACAAGGGACTCTCGGATGACCACTGCCACCCCTCCTCCCCTGCCCCGGTGTCTCGGCTGATGCCACACCCGAAACCCGGCTGGGCATATCTCCGAGAGGGCTACTCCCCCCTCTGGGCCCAGCCAGGTCTCGGTAATACACGCCAGGTCGGCCCCCTCCTCTATGATTAGATCACCTATAAGGGGGGCCTTGTTGTTCACCGACCTGGCATTCAGCAGCAGCAGTCGGAGACTGGAGCCCACGAGGATCTGCTTACCAGGGCCTGGGTATGAACACGGGGGGCCGGAACGCGCCACCGGTAGCAAACACCGGGGGCGCCTTCCCCAATGATGGCCTGCCCTCCGGTTCCCGTCATACCGTCCCCTGCCCGTCACCACCTGAATCAAATAGCCCGCCACACAGCCCCCAGAGATTCCCGGCTCTGGCCTGGTAGCCTCCACTCCCAGACCTCCGGAATTCCTGGGCTTAATCAAGGGTCCCTTATCCCATTCATCCATCATACAGTCGCACACAATGTCGGGCAGTGACAAGACCCCCCAGTGCACCAGCTCTCGCTCTCGGCACTGTTAGGGTCCAGCACCACCCCCGCTCATACTCTGTACCTCTCCCTCAACTTCTCTCACTGGTCAGGGAGAGGTACCAACACCCACCAACAGTCACTCCTACCCCACCTGGCTCTCACCCAGGGGGTACTCTTACATACCCATACAATCTTGGCTCCCCCTCCTCGTCTCTCACCCGGGGGGGTCCACATTCATACCAAGGGACCCCTACAAACCCTCTGCCACCTTAGCTTAAATGGGACGACATGCAGAATTTTATGGGAGTTAGTCCGTGTTCTTCGTAGGCCCTGGTCTCCTGGGCTATCTGTCCAGCCTCTGCGTCTTCCAGGGCCGCAGGGCTCTCCACCAACTCCAGTCCGCTCTAACATCGGAAGCCTCCGAACCCCCTCTAGAAGTCGGTCCAGGAAAAAAGTCCAGGAGTCTGCTGCCTCAACCGGGCTCCCCTCCGTGCTGTGACGGCTCCGCTAGGCCCCCACCAACTGTACCGGCCTAGCTCAAACTCCGATGGTCTCCAGCTTCCAGCAGTCAAAAACAGAGAGGCCTCCGGCAGCCTCCAGCCGACCACGATAGTCTTTGGATTCCGCAGGCTCCACCGGCCCCAGCTCAGAGATCAGCAATCAAAAATCTCCAGCCTCCAGCTGCCATTCGGCAGCCTCCCGCAGTCTCCAACCTTCGGTGGGCACCGGGCACCGGGCAACAGCTCCTTGCCAGCTCCACCGGCCCAACTCGAACCCCACAGTCTCTGCGGCCTCCAGCTTCCCACGAACCTCGGCAGCCTACAACGTCTCCGGCTGCTCGCTGGGCTCGCTTCTTCGCTTCTTCGCTCGCCTCCCCACGCCGTTCCTCGGAGGCTCCGACCGGATGTAAGGGCTCGTCCCAGCACTCCCCCCAGAGAAAGCCACTCACCCACTGACAACACCACCTCACTAGACCCCCAAAGGTGAATTTTCGGGGGGTTTTCACAGGGTTTCTGTGGCTTTCTCCCGGAGCGGTAATCGGCCGCGATGACTTGCGGCCGCCATCTTGGATTTTTTTTGAATTGTTGTCAATGATAAAGCAACGATACAGCATACAGAGGTAGAATGAGAATAAATGAGAAATGAGAAGAAAGAATACAGGACATCTCTGTATTTATATATAAACTGACCAATCACCTTATAGGTCACTCTCATTATCCACCACACCCAACCTAACTCTTAGCACCTGTTGTATGAGTCACACACTGACACATCATCCCTACAACAATGGCTGCTAATTGGGTGACTTTGCAGAATATTTCCCTTCTCACCTAAATATCAAGCCTCTCTGTATAATTTATATCTAGCTGTAAATTCCTGGGTATATCAAACCCCAACAGTATCCATTACCCTGTGACTGTATTCTGCTGAATAGACTCCCAGAATCATGTGACTAAATGTGTTCATATGGCTACATTTCCAAATGGGCCATCTACCCCAAGGGAAAAGATTCTCTGAATGGAAGTCAATATTTGTGATTGACTTTACATCATATTTAGCTCCATGTTTCTTTCTAAGCTGGTGTCAAGCCCCATAACTGCAGAGCGCAATTAAGGAAGCCAGATTCACACGGACTTTGATTAATGAGTTTTAATGCCAAGGATTAGGGGTTAGAGAACAGAATCTTGATAAGTGAGGTAGGAAGTGTCCAGCCCTCCTTTCGTACTGAGTTCATTGGGGTGAGATGTCTCTTTGCAGCCTGTAACAAGATCCCCTGGTTGTTTATGTTTAGAGATACTTCTCTTTATTTCTCAGCATCAGCCCAATGTTAGTTAGTATTTTCAAATTATACCTGATATCAAGCTGAGTATTCCCCAAAGCACCTCCAGTTTAAGAGATTTGGTGCTATAAAATCACCTAAAAACTTGCAACTTTTCACTATTCTGTAAAAACAAACCTGATGTCAGTATGTACGCTCACACTTGGAAATCCTTTGGACCATCCAGGAGGTTATAACTTTATCAGTCAATTTTGTAGGACTTTTCTGCAAGTTGAATAGAGAGAAACTTTTTTTTCTGCTAGAAATCAAGCTTCAAATAATCCTACCTTTTCCCCATCACAGAATCTAAGTATGCAGAATCTAAGGTCAACCAAAACATTTTGTGTCATGAGACAGAAAATCTCTCTTCTCATCCAAATTCCAAAAATAAAATAACACCATTAAACAATTACAATTTGCTGCTTTTTCAGGACACCCATAAATACAATAACAATACCGTTAAATGGCTAAGAATTTGCTCTTTTTCATGGCACTCATAATCAGCCTAAGGTAACTATATTGCTTCCCCTAATTTAATTGTTACATTTGGCCAATTTTTCATGCTTCATTTCTAAAATAAAATTCATCATATTACAATGCACTTGGCAATCACACCGTTTAATCCCAAAATACTTTCTCTTAGTATCTTATCTGTGGGTGCTGGTTCAAGCTGCTCATAGGGATGGAAAAAAAATAGCATTCTGTCCATTTCAAAACACTTTCATTAAATCTGTAGCTTGAATCATGTCAACTGGATTTCTATTTTCTCAGTGGAAACGTTTCGCTCCTTATCCAAGGAGCTTCTTCAGTCTGAGCAAAGTTAGTAAGGGAATCCTTAAATATGTTTCTAGGTGGCTGTGTGACCTTGCACCTGGGGCTAGGTCATGGTTATTTTGAGATGTGACCTAGCCCCAGGTGCAAGGTCACACAGCCACCTAGAAACATATTTAAGGATTCCCTTACTAACTTTGCTCAGACTGAAGAAGCTCCTTGGATAAGGAGCGAAACGTTTCCACTGAGAAAATAGAAATCCAGTTGACATGATTCAAGCTACAGACAATTCCACCTGGATGACTGAGAACCTTCATAGACACTTTCATTAAATCATTCCTTCATCTCTCCCAGGACTGTGATTATGTATTGAAAATAATTGTGAGTTGTCTAACACAAATGAAACACTGGCATGATTTGAAATAGCAATGATTGTCATGAAAAATAAAGCTTTTTTTTAAAAAAAAAAAACTTCTGAGTTGGCCTTTCTGCAAATGGATCTAGCACTTATAAATGAGAAAGCACAGAGTAGCAAGGAATTAAACCTACTTGGCCAATCTTAGTGGATGAGAGTAATGGTTTTTTTTCCCCTTCTGCAGCTGACGATAGGTATGCTTGATATCTTCAGGGGGCTGGCTATCAATCACCTTGGCATTATTCAGCCCTGTCATCAATAGGACTGTCAATCATCAGAGATGCCAAGAGCTGAAGATCCATCCCCAATCATGATTCCCAACAGTGTGGAATTCATTTTGGTGTGGCAAGCTGTAGTATCAGAAACCCATTCTTTCTTCAGACCTGATAGCTATTCCCCTGCTTTTTCTATCAAAAGAAAATTGATGAGAAATTAAAAGCTGTTTTGTCTCCATCTTGTTGCTCATAATGGATTTTTTCTCAGAGGTTGATGATCCTTTAATTAGATGTCCTCACCTCCAGCAATTCATCATTCCTCTTTAGCTCTCCAGAGTTTATTCATATTTCAGCATTGCAACCTTTACAGCAGCAGGAATGAGAAAATGTGTGATTCTACCATTCATGTTTCCAAATTTAGTTAAGAACATCTCACAGGTCATAATTATCAGGATTTACTAGCTCATAGTAAAGTCAGAGATGGGCAGATTTTACACTTCTGGGATTTTTCTCTCTCTTTAAAAATTCATCTGAATCAGATGAAAAATATCGCACTGATTTAGGTAGAATTAAGAAGGAATTTGTGATCAATACCAAAATTATGCTCACAAGTCCTTTCATACAAATTCTATTTCTTCCCTTAAGAAAAGGGGAAAGCAATTATTTGACAACTCAAAATCTGACACCTAGAAATCTACACTTTTTTGGGGCACAGGCAACAAGAGAAGGGAAAATCATTACATAGATAAAAATATTGGTGTAAAATAGCCAAAATCTTTTTTAAAAAATTGTTACTGCTGTTGTCAACAGAAAACACAGATTTTGCTCAACATACTGCACTGATCATAGGCATCTTGTCTGCTGCTCAGTATTTTTAACTTCATCCCAACACCTGTGGCCGATACAGGATTGGCAAAAGTATACATATAGTTTATATTGGTTTCTGTAAGCCAATCTTCAGCCGCAGAGACCATCCAAGGATTAGCCAATCCAATTCAGCAGCCCCATGTCATATGAAACTACATGTCAGAGTAAGTGGTTTGGTTAGTAGATTGCAAACCAGCTACAATCTACTTACTGCAAAGCATAGAGATCTACCTGGCACTGAGCCTGCTACGTGCCTGCACCAGGTGGCTCAAGTGCCACCTCATCTACTTCTTTAAGGAGGAAAATAGTGAGAGGCCAAGACACTCGGGTTGCATATAGAGAGATCAAACAAACGATGTCTTATTTACCTAATTAGAATTTGTTATCCATTCCATCTTTGCAGCTCTGTATTGTCTGGACGCTGGTCAGACATCATCAGTTTTCTTTTGGACTTTCCTCCTTAGACATCAGAACATGCCCTTGAGCAAACAACTCCATACACATCTCCACCTCCTAACTAAAACTGTCTCTAAAGAGGGTATAAAGCATAATCTTCCAACTTTCTGATATAATAACCTACAGAATCTTAATAACTCAGGTCTGCTGCTCTTGTCCTTGAAATGAAAATACCCTTTCAAAATGAGGCAACTCAAGGAGAGATTTGTTATTGTGTTGTTGTTGTATCTTGCATTTTGACAGTATTTACGTTATAAAAACTAGAGAGGGGGGAAATCTTATCTCCCATCAATACTAACTCAGGCTTAAATGGACTTAAACAGAAAGGACTACTACTGCAGGTGACATGAGTGAAGACTTATGACAAAAGGTACATTGAAAGTGTAGACTTTCAGATAAAGGAGAACCAAGATTGGACTTTGGAAAGCACATGGTTTTGCTTTAAAATGCTTTAAAGGAATTATCATTGAATTTATATTCCAAGTACAAACTACAGAAGCATACAGCTATAAGACAGAGAAGAGGAAACTGTCATGTATTTTTTTGTCTTTAAAATTGAAATAAATACAGTCAAATATTTAAGCTATAATTTTCAGAAGCAAATCTCAAAGGGACTTCAAGCAATCTGATCAATCTAAGTTTGTATATGTATGTTTTTACATCTAAGATTTAAACACTGAATCAATATTTTCCTAAGAAAAAAGAACCTGAGTGGAAGTGACTTAGTGAAAAGACCATCTAGAAATGTTTGTGCTGCATCAAAAACCCTAAAACCCTACAAGGCAGAGTAGATAGATGGGTAGAAGAGGCAGAATATCTTACATACATCTTTCTCTAGCTCAGGGCTTTCCAAACTTTTCCTGTTGGTGACACACCAATGGCGGCGTGCGAAAACCCGGAAGCGCCGCGGCGGCGGCACGCAAAAACCCGCATGCAGCAGCAGCGTGCCATCAGCACTTCCGGGTTTTTTTGCGACACATCTGGGCCCCGCACAGTACTGTGTCGCGACACACAGTTTGGAAAGCTAGAAAAATTAATTCTATCAGATTCTGTGATAATGATACCATGCATTCTCCACCTAAAACTCTTGCTTTAGATCCACCACTACCTGAACATAAGTGAGCGATGCCTACAAAAATATGGTACACCCTCCCCAGAGAGGTTAGCCAGGTGCCAGTTCTCCAGGTAGACAATAGGATTCCTTTATAGCTTTACTTTAATAATGCTGCAGATTTAGAGTCTTGTTTTTATGCTATTTGCAGGAACTAGTGTGCTTCTAGGCACCACTCTTGATAACCACTAGGTCTTCATCTCCCTTGATTCTTTTCATAAAAAGTAAAAATAGGAAGCTAGTATACTGCAGAGTGAAACACCAGCCTCCAGTATCATGTTCTTTTACAGGAATGGCTTTGGGTCCAACAGAGGTCTTCCTGGGATGGCAGAAAGCATTTGGAAAGTGAGTTCACCTAATAAATGGGTGTTTTGTGACTTACCATACCCACCATGACAATCAATTTGTAAGCAGACAAGACATCCCATATGAATCATTTTGCAAGTGCACCCATCACTTGTGCTCAAAATACCCAACGTCCCCCTGGTCCCAAATATTTATCTATGCCCTTTCTGTTCTTAAATGGTACCGTCTGTTAAGATAAGAGGTGTGCATAGACTGTTCTGATGTCTAGAGTTCTCTTCAAGATCACACCAATACGCCTGTTTCAGACAGTCAGACAGTTTTCTGGTATTTAATTTTCTGAACTGGAAGTAAATAAAGACAGCAGGCTGGCTGTGATATGAGGTGAGAAAGTGTCAGGACTGAGATGAAAGCAGGAATCAAAGCTTGAAGAGTACAGTAAAATGCACTAGAGCTTGGAAAATCATTACAATTGAGATGTAAGTCCAACACAGACAGGAAACCTTCATAGTTTTTCTTGTCTAAGAGGCCCAATGACCATCTTGGATGGGTATAACGTAATAAAACTGCTAAAGATCCTTAAGTTGACTTTTCTGGCTGCTAACAGAATAACAGCTCAAATCAAGAACCATGTTTGTGGAAATAATTTCTAAGGTGTGACTCAGCAGATACTCTCATATCTTGAAACCTCAACAGAGGACTTAATGGTCTCAGTCCAGCCAGCCATGGCTTAACGTGATGTGAATCCAGCCTCTTCTTATAACCATGTAGCTGTTTTATTTATGGTCAAGATAATTCTGTGGTCAAGAGAATGTTCACGAGTGGGAGAGTATAATTCCCATTCACATCTGGGACTGAAGGATTTTGCTGCTGTTCACAGAGAATCTAAGGCAGTGCATCCCCAACTGGGCAACTTCCAGACATGCGGACTTCCACTTCTAGAATTCTCAGCAATGGCCATTCTGGCCAGAGACTTCTGGCAGTTGAAATCCACACACCAAGAAGGTGCCCAGGTTAGGAAATATTGATCTAAGGCAGTGTTTCTCAATTAGCAACTTGCCCACACATCTTAAAGTTGCCTAGGTTGAGAAACACTGATCTAAGGTATGGGACCATGTGTAGCTCCATCCTTCGAGACATTTTGAGTTCTCATATCCATCTGAACAAGGGCAACTGGCTGCACATTAACATCTGAAGGCAAATAAATTCCCTCCTCCTGTCTGAAAAAGATTTTATATGTTCTCCTTCCTACTGTTGCTTTATTGTTCCTCTTTCCAGTCCCAGATGCTCTAATTCTACAACAGAACCATCATATTTGCATACAACATTCAAGGCAAGCTGTTCTACACTGAGCAAGGGTAACTTTGCAAGCAATGCTCATTCTCATGGTTTTTTAGCATGTGTTCATGATATAATTTTGGATTACAGGTGGCTTGAAAATATGTATTCCATCCATGTGGTCCAGCTTCCAATGCTGTGCCTCCAGTAACTTTGTTCTAATGAAGCATCAGAACAGAAGAGGCTCTGGCAGTCACTTGAAAAAGGCAGGTAGAAGGGTTGGAAAGCCACATGCGGGTAAACACACAAAAATAACGGGGAGGATGACTACATGGTTAAATGACAGGTGGTGTGGGTGACTGGGCAGAAGATAATCTGGTCTCCCTTTTTAAAGGATGAATCGCTTTAGTTATGTTGTCACAAATCGTGTCTCATTTTAACAAGCTGGTAATTGCCAGGAGTAGTCTCCCATATGCCAGGCATAATTAATAAGCCATGACAAGGCAGATTTGATATGCCAAGACGTCTCCTGATTCTAAATTTAAAGAGCCGTTTTTCGCATTTAGATCCAAACATACTTAAACTGGACAGTCTAAGACCTTCCATTTTGGAAAGAAAGATGCCATAGCATTGTGCCATTTTAGAGTCCTATATTGACCCCCAGATTGCATTCATGATTCTCACTATCAGTGGATAAAATGCAAAGTTCAGAATGTTTACCTGTGTCTGTTAAACCAGGCCAATATGGAGTTATCAAGTAGGAGCGTGTGGGAGTATTTCTTTGCTCCCATCTAGTGATTATGCAAGCATCTGCAGGTCATATATGGTAGATTTATATTCCAAAAATTCAAGTTAATTCATCACTAGAAGCTGGAAGGTCCACAGGTCTCTGTTCTCTTCCCTTTAACCAAACAACAGTATTAATTAAATAACCACATTTTCCTGATTCCTTATTAAACTCTTGGAGGTGATCATCCTTTCTTCTGTAACGGTAGAATCAGCTCCAGAATTTATACATTTATTTATTGCCTCAGTCCAATGTACAAGGTAATAAGCATAATACAATACAAAATAATAATAGAACTACACTAAGAAATAAATAATTTTTTAGAATTACTTTTGCAAATCTTTTATTGTCAATTTGGGAACAAGTAGCATTTTTTAAATGCATATATTTATTTATTTATTCTATTTATATACCACCAAATCAATACAGATGCATGGTGGTTTACAAAACAATCAACAAAATATCCATAACAGATAAAATGTCCATGGTAAAGATAAATTAAGATAACCAATGCAAATATGCTAACTAGAGCAAGAAGTCCTGATTTGTAGGCAGACAATTTAGCGTATGGGTGAAACTGAGTGAGAAGTTTAAAATAGGTTGAAGTAAGGCCAGAGCAAGACAGAGGAAAGCATTCCAAGACAAAGACAATAGATAAGGACAGAGAGATCTGGAATATCAACAGCCATGTAAGACCTACTGAGACAAACACCAGGTTCCTGTAGCAGCTTGTGGATCTCCTTATGGGCATATACTAGCCCACAAAACGGGCAAGATGCCCCAAGTGAAACCCCAAATGAATAGGGGACTGTAAACAAAGAACTAGTGGAAATAACAACAATAAACAGAACAAGGTGTCAAAGTTATCACCATCATTGTCATTTGCCCCAGACAATTCAACAACCCATAAGGACATCTTTCCAAGAATGAAAACATATTAAAAGAAGAAAAATAATAGACATTTGGGAGCCAACCACCAACAAAAGGGCATCACCTTGAAGCAGCCAGACAGCAGGGATCCCCACCAATGTTTTCTCCAGAAGTCATCGTGGGGCTATGTGCGTGAATATGAATAGAAAATATCAAAAGGGTCTTTGAATGGAAAATATCTATGAATAGAAAATATCAAAAAGAGATACATCTTGCCACAATATGAACCAGGAACAACAATATTGCATCAGTGTGATATTTGATGTGTCCCAATATCGTCTTATGATCCATGCAACAGGCCTGATCACCCTACTTTGTTTTTGTAATAAAGCTATGTCCATAACTCTTCTACTGTTTCATAAACCTGGTGCACTTTGCATAGTATGGACAGGATGTTCATTTGAATGCTGTTTTACTTCTTTCTCACTATCTCCTACATCAACATAACTTTGTTCTCTAGTGTTGTCTGTCCCTTAAAGTCCATAGTCTAATAAACCTTAAATATGGGAGGGAACAACTCTTGGGTTTTATTATGGGTGCAGAACACATAGCCCTCCAGATGTTACTGAACATCTCCCAGCATCCCTCATGATTAACCACGTTGCTAGAACTGTTGGGAATTGTGTTTCTACAACACCTGTAGGGCTGCACATTGTACACCCATGTTACTAGACTCTTTCTATGGCCTTGAATGAAATGTTCCGCATGCTTATTTCAAATACTTCCATGTGTGAAGTCCAGGACAGTTGCCCCATTATTCCCCTAAAAAATCTTACCCACTGCATATCCATTCAGCAGCAAACACAGTCAGGACTCACTTGCAAATACTGAAATGAAATTCTAAAGGAAATCGAAATGTTAGCATTGATTTTTTAAAAGTATTTCTATGTAGGGATGCAACAAGGGAAAGAAGTGCAATAAATTGCTTTATAATAATGGTTTCTAAAAAATACTATTTCTGTGCAAGGAAATATAAATAATTTAGAAATAGATTTTAAAACAGCATAAAATTGCTATCTTTAAAAGTGCCATATTGGACAAGCACATAATGAGGGGAAAGAACGTAAAATATTATTTCTGAGCCAAAATATACATCTGCATTTGAACTGACAGTCTCTCCAATGTTGTGGCAAGGTTTGCTTGATATCAGCTACAATGAGATAATGAATTTGAATGTGAAATCAGTTATATCATGGAATAGCCTTTCATTGTAAGGGCATTGACATCCCAATAAATGATGCATTCAAACAATTTCAGAAGCATCTAAATGGAAAGCTAATTTACTAGGTAAAAAAAGTGAGATTTTTCCTCTGAATCTAATCATTTCTCATGATGCTTCCTAATTTTAATCTTAATCTTTGCTGATTGAAATATGTTTATTTGCCCTTCCTCCCTACATGCTGTACCAAAAAAAAGTCACTGTGATAGCAATTATTGACTAAATAAGCTCATTGCAATTTCAGATTCACTTACGTAGGACTTCACCG
This sequence comes from Charina bottae, assembly GCA_023362775.1. Lineage (NCBI taxonomy): Eukaryota > Metazoa > Chordata > Lepidosauria > Squamata > Charinaidae > Charina > Charina bottae. The sequence goes on along the minus strand of JALMGJ010000007.1, from coordinate 43,797,093 downwards.
ATAATGAATTCAAGCTAGTAGAAAAGCATGAAAGAAAAACTAGCAAATAAAAATGAGAAAGGAAATCTAAATCAAGCAGCAGCATAATATCCAGGCAGGGGCAGCTGATCAGCTAATTGTCAGTTACTTATGAAGGCAGAAGTGGTGACTTCTTTTTGTTTCCTTCTAGTGTTCTAATATCACAGAATCATGGGGACTTGACCCAGGTTTCTTCAACCTGATGCCCTCCAGAATTCTGGAAATTGCAGTTCCAGCCAGGGGTATCTGCAGGTTATGGTAAAAAAAAGTCCAGATGGCAGCCACGGCCATGCAATACACATAAAAAACAGTTGGTGCTTTGACTGAACCCTCATGGGCCCCATTGGACTTTTTTGACCATGCCTTGTAGACACCCCTGGTCCTAGCACATATGAAAGGTAGCAGGTTGTACTGGTTTCTTGGGTGTTCCTAGGATTTAATTGCATTTTCAGACATTGAGAGGGGAGATTGAATGGATGTCAATAATACTGATTTTGCATTCAGTCCACAATTTCCATCGTGGGAATGAATTGCAATTTTCATAGCTTGAATATCTGGCCTAAGTTTGGAACTCATCTAATCCTGTAATATTTTGGCTGTTGAAGAATTCTGGAATTTCAGAAATGTTCACACATGCTTTTGTGTTAATTTGGTTGGCCGTTAAAAGGTATTGCTTAGCTATATTTTTTAGGAATTTCTTTCTGTGCTCCTTGCTCTCCATAGATATTTTGGGGCAACCTATGGGTGCCAGACAATTTTTTATGGCAGATGCTTAGTAAAGTATATCAGTATTGTGCCACCACATCACAGTCAGCTCAGGATTTTTATACCCTTAAATAAAAAGATGTTACTGAGACTCACATTTCCAAATTTATAAATACATGGTTAAGGGCTCATAAATGGTTGCCTCAAACAGAAGGTAAGCAGTATAAACCCCTGGAGATAAAACAAGGCAGAAAAGTAAGTTGGGTGTTGAATAGGGATAGAAAGAAGGAGATTGACAGTAAAAAGCAAGGAAATTACCTAGTCCAAATCAGTTCCTGGGGATGAGGTGATAAAGACTCAAATTAAGGTTAACTAAGAGCTTCAAGCATGAAGAATCTAGAGAATTATATTACTAGAAAGAAAAATAATTCCCTTTACATGGTCAAGATGTCCAAAAAGATGTGAATCAGAGTTGAGGACATTTTTTACTCACTGCACTAGAGCTGATTCCTGAAGTACCTCTGGCATCTGCAGCTATTCATCAGAGGTACAGCTGCAATTGAATTGATTGGGATTCCAGGATCTGGTTGACTGGCAGGAGCTTCTTGAATTTCTGGCTTCCTACCAAAGTATAAATCATCATCCATGGCTGTATAGCTATAGGCTTTTATTTCCAATGGAACCCTTGTTAACGTTGATGTCAGCCAATGTAAGGTAGTGATCAAAGATGGCTGGCTGCCTTCATTGGTTAATATATAGTTATACATTAATATATAATCTTCTGTATAAACTATGCAGAAGACATTTTTGAAACAGGATTTTTAATGGATGTTGCATCAGAGGCATCCACAAGTTCTGATGCTGTTCTCCTTTGGTTCTCCTTGATCCCTCCCTGCAAATGCCTCTGGTTTGCATCTTTTGTTGTCTAGATTCAAAGAAATGGGGCTTTGATAAATGCAATATTACACAGAATTTCCATTCATTTCAATAATCCATGTCCTCTGCACAGAAGGAGGAGATTCCTTTACAGAAGGGATTTTTTTCCTTAATCTTTTTTGTCATGCTATTTCTGGAAATGAATATTCTACATTGCAAGCTATTACATTTTGGTTACAAGTGAAAGTAATGTTCACTTTAGTTAGCCACATCAAATATCACACTTCTCGAAATTTTATCAAGGATTTCCCATATCCCAGATGCACTAAATAATGCACAAAATTACACATTCTATGCATGTTTGAATATAATTTGTACAAATATTTTGTACATTATATAAATTTAGTATATAAATTCTGTGTGTTTATATACATACAAAACAGTTGTAAAGTGCAAACAGTTCAACAATGGAACCAATTTCCCCTTCACTGATTGTGTACAAGCAAAGATAGACAACTGTATGTCCTGCATACTTTAATATGGAGTCCTCTACTGAGTAAGGGATTGGATTTACTCATTTAAATGACCTGTCCCAGCTCTGTGCATATGTTTTAAATAAAGCATACACCAAATGATGTAATATAAATATAACTTCGTCATTTTTTTTTATTGCTGGTTGATACGGAAATAGGAGTAACATTTTATGAGTGAACTTATGCAAAACTGATATACCTCATCTATCTATCATCTATCTCTATCTATCTATCTATCTATCTATCTATCTATCTATCTCTACCCACCCACCTATCCATCCATAGGGTGTAAAATACGGCTGAGAAATCCTGAAAGCCAAAACAGTTTACAAGGTAAAGAAATGTTGAAGTATTGAAGAAATGGACCTTCAGCATGATTTTTCATATACAAGTTTAGAAAGACAGAAAGAGCTGAAGGATCTACATGACTGAGAATGAAATGGTAGTGCTGGGAAGAGAATTCCTAGGTATGGAAAAATATTGTACACCCTATACATATAGAAATAAGGTATATGGGGGTCACAAAGGAACCAAGATTCTTTATGCCTAAATTTTTTTAAAATATGTGGAATTATGAGGAAAAGCTGAAAAGCAACTGTTTTCTTTTATGGAAGTTTACCTAAAAGTTCTTTCAATGTTTCAAATTAAGACTAGAGTAGAATTTGTTATTATCTAATACAGAGCTTTCCAAACTGTGTGTCGGAACACCGTTAGTGTGTCGGCTGCAGTGTCTGGGTGTGTCACGGCTGCTGCTGCCTCCGAGCCCTGCCAGGATTCCATGCAGGTCCTAGTGCCTGCATTGTGCCTTCCTGCCTCCAAACCTGCTGTGATTCCGCGCAGGTCCTAGTGCCTGCCTTGTGCCCTGCTGTAAGAGTGTGTCGCAAAATGATGCATGTCTAAAAAGTGTGTCACCAACATGAAAAGTTTGGAAAGCTCTGATCTAATGTAACAGAGCCATTATTATGGCTAAGCGTAAAAGTCAGGGAAGAAGAGAAACCATCATATTCGAATTAGAAAGCTTAAATCAAGAGCAAGAGTAAAATGGCACACTAAACCTGAAATTACACACTGTATCATGTTAACTTGTAAAGCTGTACCTGCATAAGCAATCAATATTACCGCATCCAACACACAGTGGGGTTGTGCAAATATTTGATCAGGTGCCTTGTTTTGATTCTGCTTCAAACCTGCTTTTCAAACTAACATGGCCCTCTGCTTCTAAAGAGTGACATGAAGCTGATGCTTTGCTTTGCCCCAATCACTTTGATGGCCATGACCAACACATCCATGCCTGCCTGTTTTCCTCCTCTCTCCAACCCCTCTTTCTCCTTCCAAGCTTTTCTGTGGAAAACAAAGAAGTCTTAGAGAAGGTTCTATCTTCCATTTGATGATACTGGAGTTATTACAACAAGAGTAGCTACTAACCCAGAAACAGAAAATTTAATTTTGTTCCCTTCTTGTATTTTATTGGCATCAGGACCTTGATAACAAACCCAAACTGATAGGAAAGCAAAATAAAATAAGAATTTTCTGACTGCAACTCATATAGAGGCCATACTATTACTTTCATACAATTTTAAGTCTAGTGGCTAGACTGTAATAGCTTTTGGACACCTGTACACTGTAGTGCAAGATATAATATAATACATTATTGTTTGTGGCACCCCTCAAATGCCAATTTACTAGACTGCAGATTCCTCACAGAGTAAAATACATTTTTACAAACCCATCTACAGGGGATGAGTTGCTCTTTTTGGCTCTTCTCAAGTCTCCTCCTTCTTTCTAGTCTCTTGAAGAACAATTTTATTAAATTCCACTATGGATTGTAGCTTCCCAACCCTCTCCTCCCCGCCCCCACAATGTTATGTTACTTTAGTTTCATTTTAACCCGTTTTTATTCTCAGAACCTAGACCAGGAGTTAAAACTTGCATTAGCCAATTTTATGAGAATGATGTGTTATGAAGGTAAAACAAGAATTCCCTTCTCAGCAAAACTGTGATGAATTGATTCTCCAGTTTCCATCTTAGGGTGTTCAGAAGGATGTTCCCAATCTAAATACTGTATGTTCCCTCCCATTAAATGACATTTCATGTGCATTTCTAAGAAAAAATAACTAAAATGAATCATTTACCAAGAGGTAAACTTTAAAAAGAAAAACTTTAAAAGGGGTAAACTGTGAACTGAACATGCACTAGTAACCATCTTTATATGACACATCCTCATGATGCTGTCTTTGTTTCGCCCATATCCAAAAAGCTTTAAGTCATTTTGAACTGTTGGCTGGGGAATTCTGGGAGTTGCAGTCCACACATCTTAAAATGGCCCAGAAACCCAGAAGCCCAGGGGCTTCGTTGACAATATGGTTGATGATGCATCAAGGCTTAGGATCTGCCCAGCTCTTTTTGGCCATTTGAAGCTTCTGCATACATCCCCCCCCCGCTCCATTTCCAGCTTCTAGGGCCATTTGCTTAGGGCAGCTGAACAGTCCACCTATTTCAGACCAGGCCCTCGTCCTGTTCCTATCAAGTTTCCAAGCCAATTCTCAGCTTGGAGAACTGGGTTAAACTAAACAGCACCTACAAGCGATGCTGGTGGGAGGGGAGGCTGCATGGAGAAACTACTTTGGGGTGCAACCTCCCCACCATGCCTGTAAGCTTCAATAATAAATTTAAATATTAACATTTCTCTACCAGGTCTCTGATCACACAGAGCAGCTATCTAGGAAAAGACCTGGTGGGTTAAGAGTCATGTTCACTCTTGACCTTCTAGCATCCATCAACCAGCATGAAAAATAACTGATAGCACTGCCATGTTTTCTTCCTGGAGCAAAGAGGAAATTGTGTCAGCATAAATCACGCTGGCCCCACAGCACGCCCTTGGTGTGTGTCTGATGCTGCCGCCTCTACAGCCCCTCCACACAACAGTGTATAAAAATAGGGCTTGACACTTTCCCCTGGCTGAAACTCTAAGGTGAGAAAAGCTGCCACCAATTACCATCCATAATGCGTGTCAGGCTGGTGCTTGTAAGAGCTGGACATTCTGCCCAATCATTTTTTTTTCTATTTTTCCCTCCAAAGACTGTTGACCTATCAGCCCAGTGACCTCTAGATGGCCGTAAATAGGGGTTGGTTTATGTGGGAGACATGTTCAGGCATCTTCGTTGACTTAATTTCTACAAAATATTTATTTACCTGTCAATCATCAGCCACTAGCTCGCAGCAGAATTAGATTGTTAGAATCCATTGGCTGCCATTTAGTGGTTGCCTGGTTGTCAAAATGCAACCACTGGATACATGTTGTTGAGGAGTCAGAATCTGAGGAATCATCGCACTGGTTCCTGTGTCAAATCACACCGTACATACATATCTGATAATCCATAGAAAAATACATGGCTTAGGTTGTGAAGCCATATACTGTATGTGCCAGGTTACATTCTACAATGGAGTGAGGAGGAAAGAAGTGAGGAGCCAGGCTTCTATAAGAGTAGCAGCCACCAACCCATTAAAAAAAAAAGGAAGTGGTTGCAGAAATGGGGCTCCTGCCTTCCTCACAGCCAGCCAAATAGTGTTGCAAAACAGGCATCAAACCCAGGGACCAACAGATCTGCCAGGCGTACCGTAGCTGAGCAGATCACCATCCCTAATCACATCACCTCAATCCACCATGCACCACTGATTGTCCAGAAGGGAGGCATTTTTTTCCTCTTTCCCCAGGGAAGCACAATGTTCAGGCCAGAAGCCCATAGTCTGGGTCCAGCTTGCCTCCGCAATGGGCTGTCTGCGAGATGGGGGTTCCAGAAGAAATATCCTCACAAACAGGAAATGAGGCATCTTCATGCCTTGTTGAGCAGGCTGTGCGGATGAGCTCATGGAATGGCTAGGCTTAAAACATTTTAAATATGCACTTATTTATTTATCAAATTTATATCAGCTCCCCATATATAACGACTCCATAGCAACTCTGGGTGCCATGCAACACTAAAAACAGTACAGAACGATATAGAAAGGAAAAAAGAACAATGCAGGTCCAGAAGAGAATATTTTTTAAAAAAAAATATTGTTGGAGGTTTTGGATATGATCTGCCTGGAGAACAGAAGACTGTGGGGTGACATGATAGCTGTCTTCAAGTATTTGAAGGACTATTATTTAGAAGACAGAGAAGATTTGTTTGGTGTTGTGGCAGGGAACAAGACAAGAAACCGTGCGGCTAAATGACAAAGAAGCAGATTTCAGTTGGACATCAGGAAGAATTTCTGTCCAACTGTCTCAGGAGATGGTGGACTCTTCTTTACTAGAAGTCTTTAAGCGGAAATTGGACAATCAACTGTCAGGGATACAGTAGTGCAGGGTTCCTCAACCTCAGCCATTTCAAGATGTGTGGACTTCAACTCCCAGAATACTCCAGCCAGCAATGCTGGCTGGAGTATTCTGGGAGTTGAAGTCCACACATCTTAAAAGCACTTGTGCTATGATTGCTACTTGGCTGGAATTAAAGGCAAATTGAGGACGCAAATGTAAGAAGCTCTAGGGTTAAAAAAACAGAGTATGAATACTCCAGTTAGGATTTCATTTTATGCCTCCTTATGCAACATTATATCCTAGCTGTACCTGTGATTGGCTTTCCAATTTCACCAGATAAAATACTAAATGCCATTTTGATCCCTTGGAATAACTATGCAATTCAAATGTATGGGTCTATGTGTGTGTGAATGTCTATGTGTCATCTTATTTGAAATTTAATTTAATCTTCCATCAAGTTCTGTTTCTGGGTTGGGGGCAGACACTGCACAGAGCAAAATAAGACATATTTTTCAAATGAAAGAGAAAATGATAACTTGGGGTATTCAAGCAAACTTGAAGCAAACTATAGAAAATTGGTTTATAACCTTCAGCCTTAAACCCCAGCTTAGGGGGTGGGGGGCATGTCCTAGGACAAATCCAGCCCATCTATAAGAATAATAAAAGAGAAAACCAAAATTTTACATTTAAAAGCCCAGATCTCACCAAACCTTTTAAAATCCCCTGAGGAAAACTTTGCTCTGGAGAGATACATCTTTAAAGCTAAGAAAGTAGATATAAATACAGGTAGTCCTTGACCTACAACCATTCAGTCAGCAACCATTCCAAGTTACAACGGCGCTGAACGAATGGTGGTTAAGACCGGTCCTCGGAGTTCCGGCCATCCCAGCACCCCCGTGGTCACATGATTGTGATATGGGTGCTTGGCAACCTGTTCGCACTTACGACCGGTTGCCAAGCGCCCTGCCATCGTGTGATCGCCATTTGCAACTTTCCCTGCCGGCTTCCCCAGAAAATCAATGGGGAAGACAGCAGGGAAGGTCACAAGTCACTGGGGTAAGTTTCCCCCACCTGCACACCCTCCCCCAGCCCCCCATGTTCATGCCCCACCGGCCACTTGTGCACCCCCGCACACCCTCCCTGACCCATGTGGTGCCTCTCACACCCCCTCACGCAACCTCCCCAATACACACTGTGCCTCTCACTCACCCCCCACACTCCCTCCGTGACCCACCCAGCTCCTCTCACACCCCCTCCCCTACCCACACCTCTCATGCACCACCTCACACCCTTTTGCAACCCCACACACCCTCCCTGTGCCACACCACGCCCCTCGTGCACCCTCCCTGACCCTCTCCCTCACCCCTGCGCACCCCCCTCACTCCCTCTCTCACCTGGCAGCAGCCACTTACCTGCCTGCAGGCCTGAGACTTGCAACTTCCTGTCGGCTTCCCCACTGACTTTGGTTGTTGGAAGCCGGCAGGAAGTTGCCTCACCTAACAACCATGAGATTCAGTTAACAATGGCAACCAGGACTGTAGGGATTGCCATTGCTAAGCGATATGGTCGCGCTTTACAACTGCATCACTTAGCGATGGAAATTCCAGTCCCAACTGCCATCATAAGTCAAGGACAACCTGTACATTTCTTTGAAAAAGATGTTGGGAGATCACATCGAGACTTTTAAATACAAATAATATAGTTAATCTACCTAAGCTAATGAGATTTTATGTGCTTTTAAGAAAGGTGAAGAGTTCTTTCCAAACAAGACAAGCTAATAGTTTTGGAAATCTGTTCATATCACCCCCCTGAATATGGACCAATACTTTGCATGTCCCATGGGATTAGTATATATGATTTCCTGATATCAAGAGTAGACATTCAGATTGGGCCAATGGGTCAATATGGAATTCTGAGAGCATGCTTGAAATGCTCCCACAAAATGTTTGTTGTAGTGATCATATCTGGTCAAAAAGAATCACTGGGGTACAAAATTTTGCACTAGCTCCTCACCTCTTTCTCGTCTCAGGAGGGTCTCCACTAGCCCAGTTCAGCACTTTTCCCCAAGAAAACAATAAGCTGCAGCTATTTATTACCTTGGCCACCTAATGCGAAGAGAGGACTCACTGGGAAAGACCCTGATGCTGGGAAAGACTGAAGGCAAAAGGAGAAGGGGACGGCAGAGGATGAGATGGTTAGATAGCATCACCAATGTAATGAACATGAATTTGAGTAAACTCCGGGAGACAGTGGAGGACAGGAAGGCCTGGCGTGCTATGGTCCATGAGGTCACGAAGAGTCGGACACAACTAAATGACTGAACAACAACAAATTTATTTTTTAAGGCTGTGGGCCCAGAACATTCTCAGAGAGAAAGATGACACCAAAAAAAGTGTTTTGGCTTTTAGGCTGCTCCCTTATCCTTTGGTTTTAAGTAAAAGAATCTTAAGAATAAATGAGGGAGCCTAGAAGAAGTCAAGTGAAGGCTCCATAGGCTTATTAGTGCCTGCTTGGTATGTGATGCATTCCCCCACTCTCTGTCCTCTTGGGAAAGGGAAGTTTTATGTCAGGGAATTTGTTTTTAGCTCTGCTTTTGTTTGGCATCAGCCACGTGATAGCATCGGATGTACCTGTTCTCCATAATTTCTGCAAATAAGGGGTTTCCTGGGTCTATCTCAGTCAAAGAAATACATAGCACAAATAATGCCATCAGAGCCTTATTATGGATGGTGTCTTTTGTCAAAACTTGAATTATGCAAAGAGCAATATGAAAGCAAATGAAGTAGCAGAATCAGAAGTCCTCCTGTAGCAGCAAAAGATCCTGAGCGAATAGTCCAAAAATCACATCCATTCTGAGGGATAAACTCAAGAAAATAATGACGAGAGCCAAGTTCTGGGGGTGGGGGAAGGTTGATATAAGTGAGATCTTCCTTCTGTTATTTTCCTGCTGTTCCCTCATGCTGAGACTAGCTATCACTTTAATTGCTGAGCAACTCAAAGCCAGCAGAGCCAGTGGGTGGTCTCTGAGCCACTTCATAGATGAGCAAAAGTGAAAAGACAGCTCAGGATGAAGGAATTACAAGGAGCAAAGCACTGAATATAGATTTGGGCCGCAGTGATCAAGAGAAGTGTGCTTTTTTTTTTTTTAAACTGGTAGAAATATAATTTGGACATCATAAAGGTAACAGTGCCAGTTTTCTTCATGAGTATGTCAAATTTTGACTGAGCACCCTCAAAATAGAAATAGTAATAAGTGCTTTCAGTGCATCTAATTCATACAGCTCACAGTCTCTATAGCTAACTTGACAGCAGCAAAACTGGGCTGAGGCATCCGGGGCCTGTGATCTAAATCAAACCCTTCTCTCTTAACAAGGACAATAGTTTAATCTGCTTCTGTTTGCTAAGGCCTTCTTCAATCAAGGCAGCATTATTGGCTCCAAAAAGAACATTGCACTAATGTAATTGATATCTGGCTGAGTGATGAAAAACGTTTTGCACCAGAAGGTCTACAGTATATCATTACCTCTGAAAACCAGCTCAGACCGTGGGACTGACAGCTACAAAGTTAAAAAGTAGGTGCTGCGAAACAAGAATGAAGCTTTAGTGATTCATTCTGCATGATTATAGAATATCAATACAATTCTCTCATCTAAGCAGCTCTCCGCCTCTTTATTGAATGAAGAAGAGGGCTGCTGCAAGCTTTTTCTTTAATAGAACATTAAACCATAACAATCATGCAAAATTCTCATTTTTTTTCTTTAAGTGAACAACGGCATTCCTAAATAGACATGTACAAAACAATTGAAAGTTTGAAACATTTTAAATTTGAATATTCTGTTTTCTGTTAAAAACAGTTGTTTCAGGCTTGAGATGCATTGTTCCTACTCTTCCAGAAATGTTTTATGCTGAAACAACCCACTTTGGGCTCAAAATACCAGTTTCAAATTCAAAATCCAGCTGTTTGAGCTCAGAAAAATTATGAAATAGCCAGAAATTTAATATCAAACTCAAAACAATTGTTTTGAAGTTGCAATGATGTACTTTGGGCCTGAAATGTTTTGCATTTAAAATAGTTTGGACATCCTTATTTTAAAAATACTTTCCGTTTGGGACAATAACAAATTGTATTGTTGTATGCATTAATTAGTTTGGATAGTGATAAATAAACTTCAGTCAATATGTTTAATTGTCTATTGCTGACATCAATTTTTCTCACAAAGAGAGTCTGAAAGAAAATCAACCAGCAAAAGCTTTTTGTTCCTTTAAAAAAAAGGAAAGCACCATTCCTTGTAGCGTTCCCTAGGCATTGTACGTAGTTCAAGTGAATTTCTAGATACAATAGCCATTGAGAACAAAAGAGAAATGGTGAGAGTCAAAATTGATAAGATTGCAATGAACAAAGAAACAAAACAAGAAAATCCATCTAAGAGGGGCAGAGCTGAGCATAACAGTGTGCCTGTCTCTTTCCCCAAGGAGGGAAGATAATGAATGATGGAGGCTGAAGAGAGACATATTAAGACTACAAAATTAGGGGGGGGTGTCATGTATTAGGCTGAATTGTGAATGCACTGGGATGTGTTAAATCTTGACATGCTCTTGCTTTGAGTTCCAGAGGTAATGATGCTGATTTAATAAAGAAGTTCAGGATGTCTACTCAATCTTTGAAACATATTATGTAGAAATTCTTTCTTGCTCATATTCATAAATACGGTAAATAATATATGCCACCTGATTCACCAAACTCTAGATGGCTAACACAGATAAAACCATAAAACCATAACAACAACCAATAATAAAGTATAAAAGATGAAAGACTATGTCCAGTATGCCACTGCACACAGTTAAAACTTTTTCTCAACAAATCCTCTACTTAAGAGAACTGCTTTCATTGTGCTTCTAAAGGAAAGCGGGGGGGGGGGTCAATCTGACTTTGGGGACAAATTGTTCCATAGCCAAGGCCATCCTCTGAGTCCCAGTTGCCCCAATTTCCTGGTGGGTATGTATCCAGAGCAGCCCCTCCCAACTGGACCATGTAGCATACTCTACCTGGACAAGATACTCCTGAACTTAACAAGGGCTCAAGCCATGTAGGACTTTATGGGTAATGGTGATCACATTGAATTGGATCTGGATGCCAATGCAACTCCCAAAAGATAGGTGTTATTCTACTAAACTGGCTGACCCTGAGCAGCAAACAGGAAGTCACTTTTTGCATCAAGCACAGCTTCTGGGTCATCTTAAAAGGCATGTAAGAAATTGTTTCTGTGAATGAGAATGGAAGGAAAGGAAAAGGACACCAGAAGAAAATGTAAGACATTTCCACAAAACTACAGTTTTTACCCCAAAACCCTCAGAAGTATTTTGAAGGCAATGTGTGTAATTGGGTTCATTCCTACTGACTAGAAATGTTGAGAACAAGAGTGAAAATTAGTGCAACAAAAAAATCCCTACATCTCACAGAAGGGGCAGGGGAAGAACAGTCTGACTTTGCACTATAGCTCTCCTAATGCTAAAGAGAAAGGGATCTGACTTACCATTTCAGCCCTGCTTGCTATGTGTGGTCTAGGGATGAGATAGCCCTTTTCTTACAGGACCTCAATTCAGGAGACAGGAGGAGGGGTGAGGAAACAGTTTCCTCCAATGGGGAAGTGGTACCACACTTTCTCAAAACGAAGTGTAGCTTTATAGCAATTTCAGCTACATTACAGATGAGATGGAAATTAATCAGCTCAGCTCTCTAACAGTAGTTACGGTTTGACAACACTAAGCTCCAGAATGCTTTCCAATTGGCACAAAATTCTCATGTGAAAGTACCTTCAACATCCAGAGAGAGAAAGAAATAGAGCCAGATATTAATGATTTTAGAATTAGAAAGAAATTCATACTGATAGATAGATAGATGATAGATAGATAGATAGATAGATAGATAGATAGATAGATAGATGATAGATAGATAGATAGATAGATAGATAGATAGATGAATGTAATACACTTTGTTTTGTTAAATACATTGATATCCCATCTTCTGCTCAACTGAGAAATCAAGCTACTTACAAATAAAATTCAAGGATATTAAGCCATCCATCCACAAGATTCCATGGTGGTTCCCCATCCAGATACTGACCAAATTCAAACCTGCTTGGCTTTAAGCAAATTAGCAGCTACATGTATCTTCAGAGCTAGTTCTTACACTATCCAACTAAGGATTTGTTGGATCCTACCAAGGCTCTGCCTGTTGTTTCTGGGAGATATTTGGGAAGAATATGAAGACAACACCACTCAACTGCTGTTTCTTTCTCTTTCTCATGCATACCCCATTAAGAGACATGTAATCTCTGAATCTGTTGGGGTTTGTATATACCCAGGAATTTACAGTTAGATAAATTATACTGGAGAGGCTTGATATCTAGGTGAGAGGGGAATTATTCTGCAAGTCACCCAATTAGCAGCCATTGTTGTAGGGATGATGTGGCAGTGTATGACTCATACTACAGGTGCTAATAGTTTAGTTGGGTGTTGCAGATGATGAGAGTGACCTATAATGTGATTGGTCAGTTTATGTATATAAGCAGAGGAGTCTGGTGTTCTTTCTTCTCGTTGCTGATTGAAACTTCTCATCGCTGTATTGCTGTATCATTTGTTACTGCTGTTGGATGTATTTGGACTATGTATGTATATAAAGTAAATAGGCTATTTTATCTAATCTCTGTTTGAGTGTCTATTTATTGCATAGAACGTGGATCCCTGGTGTCTTGGAAAAAGTAGCAGGCCGCCCTACGGTGCGCACTCTGACAGGTTTCGGGCCCAGCAGTGGAACATGTGCAGCTGGTATGCTGGCACGGCTGTGAGGACGTTGGAAGCCTATCCAGGAGTCATTTGGATATCTGGGGCGAGTTTGGAGCTTTTGCAGGTTCCGTGCCTGGCCGTGTATTTTTCCTAGGACTGTTTGCAGCTGAAGGACGTTCTGATAAAGTCTGTGCTATTTATTCATCGGTGTCAGCCCAGGAGGGGCTGAGGAGGATGAGCACAGTGAAAATGCAGTCTACAGTTGGAGGTGGTTTCCCTCTGGAAAGGCTGAATGACTCCAATTATCTGTCATGGGCGTACAAGATGGAAATGTTTCTTCTCTGGGAAGGTATTTGGAAAGTCGTCTATGAGCCACCAGAGGAGTTGGACGCTGAGGAAGTTATTTTGCAGAACAAGAAAGCATTGGCAAGCATAATTTTATGTTTGGAGGACAGCCAATTATGTTATGTTAGAGATCTCCAGTTAGCCAGTGGGTGTTGGGAAGCTTTAAGAAATGTTTATCTTAGAAGCACACCGTTATGCAAGGTTATGTTGACAAGGAAACTTTATCATGCTAAATTACATGACAATGGGAGTATTCTTGAACATTTGCATTATATGACTGGTTTGTTCCTTGAATTAGCACAGAGAGATATGCAGTTCTCAGAAGCGCATAAAGTTTATGTAATTCTCAGTTCTCTAAATGAAACTTGGGATAATTTAGCTACCAGTTTCGGGTCTTTATCTGAGAGAGATTTGACCGTAAATTATTTGACTGGTCGGCTTCTGGAGGAGGAACGAAGGAGGAAAGATAACATAATTAAGCCAAAACAGAGCAGTACGTTTGTTAAGGAATGTTATTCTTGCACTGATAATGTATTATCTGTGAAACGCTGTTTTCGCTGTCAGTCTAATAAGCATTTGCAAAAAGACTGATGTTGCTAGAAGGAAAGCAAAAGTCAAGCTGAGGATTTCCAAGCAACGAAGTGCTGTCCAGCTGTCGGTGATTAATTCTACAGGAAGGAATTTAAAGGAGACGTGGCTCCTTGACAGCGGAGCTAGCGAAAATCGCCAATGATAGACAGATGTTTAAAAGGTTTATGCAGGCTGAACGGGACCATGTTAGCCTGGCAAATGGAAGTTTTGCATCTGTTACTGGCAGAGGGTTTGTGTTTGTACCTAGTTTAAATATTGAATTATCTATGCTATGTGTACCAGACCTAGAGTACAATATCCTGAGTGTTTCTCAATTAGATAAACAGGGATATGATGTAAGGTTTGGGAAGGGTGAATGCACTATTATGAATAATAATCATGTCTGTGGTGAGGGTGTATTACAGGACAGTTTGTATATAATGATGAAACCCAAGACAGAAGTACCCCATGATGTAGCTATGATCAACAAACCAACCCATGATTCATGTGAACATCTGTGGCATAGACGGTTGGGGCATCCAAGTTTCAAAGTGGTTGAAAAGATGTTTGAAGCAAGTTCTGGAATGGATTTGAAACCATGCCAAGCTTATCTGGATTGCACGGCTTGTAAGGTTGCTAAGTCAAAGGTGTATCCTGTAAGCAAATTTAGTGATAGAAAGTCACATAAATGTTTTGAATTAGTTCACGCTGACCTAATTGGCCCATTACCAGCCACACTAGGTGGTGCTAAATATGTTTATGTTTGAGCGTCTACTTACTGCATAGAACGTGGATCCCTGGTGTCTTGGAAAAAGAAGCAGGCCGCCCTACGGTGCGCACTCTGACAGAATCTAACAATCCTCCATATTTTAAAGAGTAGGTTGAAAGTACTTCATGTCTTCCAACACTGCAAAATTTACCACCACTTTTTCCTCTCTGTTGCATTTTGTAGGATCAGCTTTTAGCAGTTCATTATCTAACTCTAGGTTGAGGTGCAGATTTGCAAATCTAGAATGAACAATAGCAAAGAAATAAAAATGGGCAAAAAAGATTAGAGTGCCAAGAAATAGTTTCAGTGAAACTGCATCATGTGGGAAGAGAAAAAAGATATGTGTAGAATAATTAGCCAGGATAAAAATAATACAGGACTGTTAATACATTTTAATTTTAGTTTTCCTTCTGGGATAAATTAATTTTCCCCAAATCATAACATCCATTAATAATTGTACAGTACTGCTGTGGGAACTCAAAAAAATTGCTTATATGAAAATAATTAGGGGGCATTATATGTCCACAAAGGGCAGAGTCCACCCAAATTTATGCACATTTAAATCCCATTTATTTTAATGGGAAAGTTAAAGTACAAGCTTAGCACATTGCAATTGAAATTAATGGAACTTAAAAGTGCTTAACTTAGCTGGATTGTGCCCTAGCTGTCTTTTAAAATGGTACAGAAACTCTAATTAAGTAGAGTTCAGCCATTAGAAATAGTTCATTGGACCACAGTTTCAGAACTTCAGAATTAACATAGGGAAAGTGCTAAATGGAACTTTTGTTGATTTTTCCAACTGAAACAGATGTCAGACTTGTTTTTACCGTGGAGAATAGTCTGTTGTTATCCCTATGAATCTTTCAAACATCGCCCATGTCTTTGCCTACTATACAGTAGATACAATAAAAATATGTTTATGTAACATTTAAATCAAGCACAATCTTCCCTCATCTGAAATTCTGGGAGTGTATCATAGGAGTTTTCACAAATGGCTGCCACAGTGAAGTGTCCTGTTAGAAAACAACTATTTACCAGAAGGCAGACAGAAAAGATTGTTCCCTGCCACCCTGTCTGGTCTCCTAGGATGCTTTCTAATACTGTATGTTGTCCTTTTTCCAGGATAATGGCCACATTTCTAAATGAAGCACTGCAACCACCAATTATGTCACTTTCTAAAATTGCAAGTGCAGTCCTGAGCATTCCTGAAAAGAAATATTAAGCTAGACTCTAGTGTTTTGTTTCTCAGCGTATAGGTTTCTCATTAATTAATTAATTTAATAATATTAAAAGAATTGGGGGGAATGTTTGAATTATTCTTTGATTTATATTAAAATAATGGGGGGGGGAGGAAATGTATGATAGGGAGCCTAGCCTGCTCTAAATGTGTGTGCATTTACATGTGGGCACGCACACACCCACAACTCTGCAAAGTGTATGTAGCCTTAAATAGTCAGTATTAACCTTTGCATTTCATGTATCAGATACAGTACCTAGAGAAGGGCAGTCTTTATTTAAAGACATTCTCTATTTGAAAAGTTGTCTGACCAAAACTCAGCTTAAAGATTATCCCATACAAATATTATGCAAACCTGTATTCCTATCAGCCCCACTAGGTAGACCAGACCAGAAAATCAACCCCATAGGAAGGCTAAAACTATTTTTAATAAGATTGGCTATAATAACAGAACCTTCCAAGTCTGATTGTGCTGTATCTCCTCCTCCTCCTTATACTGTAGCTCAGTGACTTACGGAAGCATCTGCTTGAGCCCATTCTGAATGTTACCTTGTTATTCTGGGCTTAAAAAAATGTTTCTGCCCCTTTTGCCTAGGTCAGGGGTCGGCAAACTTTTTATGCCGGGAGCCATTTTGACATGCTCGTGCACATTTTGAAATGCTCGAGAGCCAGGGGGTGGGGTTTGCGGGCGGGGGCCAATCGCGTGGAAGGGGGTGGGGTTTGCGGGTGGGGGCCAATCGCGTGGAAGGGGCCGGATTTGCGGGCGGGTGCCAATCGCGTGGAAGGGGGTGGGGTTTGTGGGCGGGAGCCAATCACGTGGCTTATTGGGGCGGGTCCTGGGTTTTGCATTTTTACCAGTGTACTAGTTGGCAAATCTTACAAGATGGCAATTTCAAGCTTGTGTTGCTTAGGGCAGCCCCTGCCTTGGAAAAGCGGGAGTTTCTACTGTATTTAGATTCGCTCAGGCATTCCAGCAGGCTGGAAGTAGCACAAACGAAACGAAAGCCTGGTTAGCTTCCACTCGACACATGGCTCCATCAGCTCTTTAAAACTAGCGGTCAACACACATCTAGCGGCAGTGGATTTCGAAAGCTAATAAGCTACTACGCTAACAACACGCCTTGCGAAGTAACTCTTTCTGTGCCATTTAAACTTAGCGCCAAAGCCTCCGGTTTATTCGCTTCTCCCACACATACAAACCCTCCCGCCGACATTTCTGTTTATAGGGGCGAGCCTGGGCAGGCGGAGACCAGGGCGGAGACTCGATTCCAGACTTATTTTCCTGCCTCTTTTAACGCAGATCTTGCGCCCGCAAGCAAGATCCCTCGCCAGCCCTTGCCAGGAAGAGGAGTCCCCACCACCTCAGCCGTGCCCAGCCCAGCCTCTCTCAACGATGTGGGCGCGGGAGAGCGGAAGGCTGCACCCTCTCCACCGGGCGGGACCCGCGCCTCCTTCCCCGCCGGCGCCCGAGCGCAGACGCCAGCCAGGACCCCGCGCGGAAGATGCCGCGCGCCGCCAGCGCCTGACGTCAAGGCGGCTGCGCTTCCGCGCCCGGCGGGCGGGCGAGGCAGGGAGATAAGGGGAGACGGAGGGGCTCCCTCTCCGGCCTCTGTGCCCCTTCAGGCCCGTCTCTCCGAGGGGGCTGGCGGGAGGGAACTCCCCGTCCAAGGGGAAGCGCTGGGAACGAGCGGCAGAGGTTGGCCGGCTCCTAGAGCGGCTGCCGTGGGCAACTTCTCCGCTCTGCCCGGCTCAAAACCTGGGGCAACCGGACCGACAGAGCCGCCTCTCCCGGCAGGGCAGAGTTAACCGCGCGGTCGCTTCCCCGGCACGCACCCGCGCCTTCCCCCGAGCAACCCGAGTTCTGCCTGCGCGTGTGAATGCGCGCAAACCGAAGCCGCGGGTAGGGGGTGGAGGAGGGAAAAGCGAGCCCCGGTCAACTTTTCCGAACGGTACCTTCCTCGGGGGAGGCGCGGGCGGGCTTCGTCCCCGGTCTCCCTGTTCTTTGGAGAAGCCCGAGCCGAGGGGCCCCCAGTGCCCTGCCAGCATCCCATGCCGGGCGGGAAGCGGCGCCGGATCACCTGCTGCGCAGAGAGGAGGAACCGCGGCTGCCCACCGGGGCCCGCCGATGGAAGCACCAGCTTTTGCAAAAGCTTAATAAAAGGTCGCTGCTAACTACACACCGCGCGGTGTGTGTTTGTTGTGAGTCTGTGGTAAGCAGAGGCTTGAATCTCACACCGAGCGTCCCCGCTGCTTCTCTCCCGGCCGGCGGCAGCCTCGCTCTCGCCCTCCGAGCCGGAGCTGCTGTAGTCGACCAGCGCCGCGCTCATGGCCGGAAGCAGGAGAGGCGACCGCCGACTCGCTTCCGGGTTCAGCTCCAAAGATTGGGTGGGCCACCTGTGGAGCAGGAGTCTGTGGAGTTTGGGGGCAGGATCCAATCGCGTGGAAGGGGCGGGGGTGAGTTCAGCTGCGGAAGAGCCACACTCAAGGGAAACAGCAATGCAGGTAAGTCGCGCCGGTCTTTTTTTCGTGCCTCTGGGAAGCAGGGCCAATCAGGCTTCGCCTTGTTCAGCCCGCCTCTCTGCTCTCCTTTGGCGCACGCTGATTGGTGGAGGCGTCCTTCCTTCTGAGCCTCCACCAATCAGCGTCTCCGTTTCTTCCCCAGGGTTCTCTCCAAGCCTGCTGCTTCCGGAGACCGGCTTTCCAGATGTCGGGCGGCAGACTGAGAGAGCGAGCCAGAGTCGAGGGGCCAAAGAGCCAGATCTGGCTCAAGAGCCGCCATTTCCGACCCTTGACCTAGGTAACAGATCCTGCATATACTGGGGTCCAGAAGGCGGGCCTTCTCTGCGGTGGCGCCTGCCCTTTGGAACATTCTACCCCCAGAGGTGAGGCAGGCCCCATCGCTCCCGGCCTCCCGGAAGAACTTAAAGACCTGGTTCTGCCGCCTCGCCTGGGATGGGAAGGGTAACAGCTCCTCCTGGGGATGGCTGGTCCCATAGAGCCTTTTTAAGAACAATCTTATTCCCTCTTGGATTTTATCTTTAATTTATTTGTATGTATATGTATTGTATTATATTTTTACTTATTTTAATTATTGACTGTAAACCGCCCAGAGTCCCCTTTGGGGGAGATGAGGCGGTGATGTAAATGGAAAAATAAATAAATAAATAAATAAATAAATAAATCCATCCATCCATCCATCCATCCATCCAGGCCATCTTCCTTACTCTTTACAATTTCTTTTTGTTATATTGTGGAGTCATACGTAAGTAATCACTCAAGCCACCAAGTCTTAATATGTCTAGAACTCTTAATTTTTATAACAAATTTAGACAAGCAATGTTATATTTCACTTCCAAACCTGGTCTTTAAAAATAATTTCATATTGTAACCCATCTTTTTAATTATATTTCAGTAATGTCTCAATTCATTTATCCATTTTTACTCAGCATTGCTACCCAAATAATCCTCAAGGATGCTTACAATCTTATAATGTCATTAGGACACTGTGCTGGCTTAAAATGTGGTCGTCTTTGAATGAAAGAGCCTCTTCCCATCTGAAGGACCGGCTTGGAATCAAGGAAGCCTCAATGAAAAAAAAGCAGATGGCAGTTTACACCAATGCTTCTCTCATGCAGCTTCCTAATATAATTCTGGAGGGTCCTCAAAACTTGAAAACAAGTTTCCATGGGTCACAACAGGTTCAGAAGAAAAGAAAAGCTGTAATCTAAGACCATTTCAGAAGCAGAACAGTCTCAGAGAGTTTGGGATCCAATATAAATACAACAAGGAACCTAATATTGAATTCAGTTGTTGAGTAGCACCTGAACAATTGCACAAGAGAGAGAGAGAACTTTATCCATAGCAATCAAGGCTTGTAAAATACATTACCCACAAAAGAAAAAAGAAAAGAGCCCAAGGAAGCTGATATTTATTGCTTGGAAAATGTCGAGTCTAGAATGAGACTTGGGGGAAAAAACAGCAAGAGCACAGAGAGAGTTGTGCGGCCTTTTTGACATGAAAGTCTTGTGCATTGTTTTTTTTCTTGGATGCAGGATACTTTCTATTGGTAAGAGCAGTTCAACAGTAGAACAAATTACCTAGTGAACTTGTAGGCTCCTGCTCATCGCATGTGTTCAAGCAGAAGCTGGACACCCACGTGTTGCGAATGTTTTAAATGGGATTCCTGCACCAAAGAAGGGCTTGGTCCTGATAGCCTAAGTGGCCCCACCCCAGCTACAATTCCATACACAGCTGTAATTCCCTGGTAAAGGCTGTGTCTTCTTTTAAAGCTGGGCATGAATGTTACCATACAGTAATGTACAGTATTTTCACCTTAATTGGTTGTCATTAAATGGAAATCTGCTATAAGGCAAGCAATGAGACTTGTTTAACTTTCCCAAATGGTTTGGATTCTGAAGTCCAGCTGCCCTATACATCTCATTAACCACTATCACCTCCCCTTTGTCTTGGGGGGATAAAGGAAGCTGTTCATCATCACAACTCCACACTCATTTTTTAATCTCTCTAGGTCACCTTTTTTGCGAGGCAAAAAGCTCATCTTTTAAAACCTCCAGGGAAGCAAACTTCTAGTTACATTTCTAGGCACGCCTCATGGCAAACCTGGTAAATTAAAATGTTTCCTTTTTTTTTTTAAGTTTTAAACTATCAAGGGGATGCCTGTCAGAGAATTTTTTCACACAGGTTGTAACCTGTTTAACATCTGTTTAAAGGAACCCCATTAGTTTCTGGAGGTCCAGAGTCAAATACACTGTCTTGAAAGTAGCTTTCAAAGCACTCCGCTTGGTAATTTAAATGACTGACCATTCAATTTATGAGCATCTGAAGCAATAAAATTCAGCCTGAACTTAATAATAGCACATTTTATGTGACAACGATGACAATTACAATCTATAGTTACTGTGGTCGCCCTTTGGTCAAGGGAAGGATGACAGCATTAATTATACATGCCCACCATTTGTCAGACTTAACTTGGCAGGCGATGGAGCTAAAAATGTCGCAGACTTCTACATTTTCTATTTTCTAATCCACTGGAACCAGGATAATTAGAATTGAGAAAAATGAGCAGCTTTCCTCATCTCCTCTCTTAAACTATTTCTCCATCCTACAGCACTACAGTTCATACACAGTACAACAAAACTATACCCATTGTATGTTTTTAAAAAACTTATCACTCTTTCAACCAGTAGTATATTAAATTGTTCAAATGCTCCCTGGAATAAAATAGAAATGCACATTTTCTGTATTTTATCACCTCACATTTATGCATTTTTAATAAGACAAACCCCCTTCTTCATCATCATGCCCGTTTTTTCTGTACATGCTGAGGGAGTTAAAGCCTTTACTTAACTTTCTTTCTCTTCCCAAACTTTATGAGATCCACAGTACAATCAGTTTCCATATAAAGGTCTTACATTATTTGTGGGGAGAGGACAGACTGCAATCCTCCCCTCTAAGAGCAAAATCTGGCAGTGAGTATCCAATATGTGGCTACTGAGACACAAAAGGCAGGCATGGGGGAAACCCAAAGTATGTAAGAATACAGGCAAAAACCTTAAAAAATTGAGATTGGGAAACCATGCAAGCATGGATAGAGAAGAAGAAGCATTAGCACCAAAAAAAGGTTCAAAGTGTGAGTTTTCCATCCTTGGGATTGCTAATGCTGATGGAGGAAAACAAACTGGAGGGTCTAGAGCAAAGTTTCTCAACCTTGGCAACTTTATGATGTGTGGACTCCAACTCCCAGAATTCCCCAGCCAGCAATGGTAGATGATAGATGGAGATGTTCATCTCTAGTTCCATGTGTGGTGAAAGGACAATTGGGGAAAAGAAAGAAATGCATCTTCTCAGTATCTACACTGAAAGGTGGGAACTGGGGAGGTAAGACAGATAACCTTTCCGGCACCCTTCAGAGATGGTCACAGGAGGGTCAAAAAAATCAGGATGGTGGTCACAACTGCATGATAGAAGCCCCACCCTTTTTATGTGTGATACACCTAAAAGGGGGGCAGGACTGCAACTGCATACTTGCAGCCACCATCTTGACTTTTTTGACTCACCCCAGTGGATACCTCTGGGGTCTTTCACCAGCTGGTTCAGCCTTCCTATTAGGAAGCCCTTCATTCCACACTGCAGACACTATAAATGTTATCTACTGTATCTGCCTGTTCTTACTATATATTCTTGCTCTTTTCTCTCTAATTTTTGTTTTTTAACTGATTTTAATATTTTATATATTTAAGTAATTTTAACATTTTGTTAAATGTTAACAAAATATATATAATATATTAGGGAGGGGAAGGAAGGAAGGAAGGAAGGAAGGAAGGAAGGAAGGAAGGAAGGAAGGAAGGAGGGAGGGAGGGAGGGAGGGAGGGAGGGAGGGAGGGAAGGAAGGAAGGAAGGAAGGAAGGAAGGAAGGGGGAAGGGGGAAGGGGGAAGGGGGGAGGAGACAATGGGAGAAGAAAGAAACAAATAGAGTAAAAAAAGAAAAGGAAGAATGAAATGGAAAAGGATGAGTAGAAAAGCAAAAAGGAGAATCCAAAAACAGGAAAACAATAAGTGAAAAGGGACAAAAAGAAAGGGTAAGAAGAGAAGACACATGACCATGGAAGCGTCTTCGGACAACGCTGGCTCTTTGGCTAACAAACGGAGATGAGCACCGGCCCCTAGAGTCGGACACGACTGCACAAATGTGCAGGGGGAACCTTTACCTTTTTTAAGAAGAGAAGAATGGTGTATAATATAAAGGAAAAGACAAACCAATGAGGGATATTCTCATAGCTAAGGAGATATTAAAATTACTCCAGACACTAGAGCAATGTTTCTTGACCTCAGCAACTTGAAACCGTGTGGACTTCAACTCCCAGAATTCCCCAGCCAGTCATGCTGGCTGGGGAATTCTGGGAGTTGAAGTCCACACGGCTTCAAGTTGCCGAGGTTGAGAAACACTGCATTAGAAAATCCCACTCTGCTTTGTCCTTTGTGTCTTACGCTGGCTGAACATTTCCTTTGGAGAAAGTGAACCAACATTCTGAGGTTATTCTGATTATACAAATCAGAAAGGAAAGTTTTGCTTGGAAAACTTTCTGGTTTTCCAGTCTCAAACTTTTTATAAATCATTTTAAAAAACGATTGAAAATCAATTCAGTTTCCAGTTCTACATTGTATGGGGATATTTGATAAAGTATAAACTCAACATGTGGTATTTGTAAAATGCAGTATTCAAAATTAAAACTAGGCAATTGCCACATTTTGGTGTCTTGATCCCAGATATAATTTATCTTTATTGTTAGCCTATGACAATCTGACTGATTTCATTTATATAATCCATTTTAGATGTATCTTGCTTGAAGCCATACCTCTAAGGACATAATATACAAACTTGTTTGTTACAACAGGAATGGAGAAACGTCTCTATATGGGCATGCAAAAGTTCCTACTCTCCTTTCTGCAGAAGAAAAAAATCTGTTCAGCTCAGAAGAGTCTTCTCCATTCCATACTTATTGCTTTGACTTTTCCCACACAGCTGTAGGACTTTTCATTTGTCCCTATTGAAAGTAAACTTACTGGTTTCTGCCCATTGTTACCATTTTTCAAGAACTTCCTGAATCTTGGTAGCATCTTTAAGGTGTTTGACACCATTTCTAACTCTGTGTTATCTGCAAATTTGATAATCAAATTAAAATAAGGAAGGAAGTGTAGCTGCTACCCTCCTGGTGCCCCACCCACCCAGGGAAAAAAGTTTCTCGTTGTGAGCAACGGGAGAAATATATTTCGGCTAGCCTAGCAGCTGCTATAAATTCACTCCCTTATAAGTAGTTTGGCAGAGGAATGAAGAGATTTGGAATTTTTATTTCCTTTCATTTTCATCTTTATTTTATGGTCAAAGATCCACAGAAAACCTCCTCTACAGAGATAAAATGCTGAGTACACAGTGCATACATACCTGGGCATGCAATGATCATAGGCAGCCATAGACATGAGAATGACACTGATAAGTTGTGGAAGAATGATCCAACACAATCACATGTTGAGCCTTTAGAATATTTTGTATTTATTTTTATTTTTATTCCGCCTTTATTGTTTTTTATAATAATATAATAATATGTAATAATGCCTAAATAGGCTGAAGTCTTTTACTGAACTTTATGGGAGAACCAGCTGTTTATCACATGTATATGTTGTTGCTGTATTATTTTTTGTTATGTCATCATTCTGAATAGGTCAGAGAATTAAGAACAGTATGAAATATTATGGTATAGATTCAGAGGTTAGAAGGAACCGCACATTCTGTAGCTAGGTTAAACTGTGTTTCCCATGCTATTGTCTCTTTTATTTATATTTATTTATATTTCTAATTTCGTCACCGCCCATCTCACTCAAAGAGTGAGATGGGTTTTTTGCTTTTAATCTGTAATACGGTTAGATATAGCTATATTGTTAATGGTCCAATTTGACTTTTACTATTCCATTTCACTAGCTCCTTCTATTCCCTTATTTGTTATTCATTAATACTTTTAATGATGAAATATTCACTAATTATAAAGGATCGCATTTAATTTTTTATAAAGTAACCCAGCTGCTAGATAACATGGATGCTAAACAGCAAATTAGATCCTCACCTTGGGTGGCCTCTCCTATTATACAGTGTTAAGGTGCTGAGTTCTCTTGACAGTCACGAGGCCTGGGGAAAGAAAATTATGAGGAGAAAAAGTCAAATCCCCACAAAATAGACCTCTGAATCTCTGCTGATTCTCACGTTGTCTTGCTTACCGCCCAGAGTCCCCTTGTGGGGGGAGATGGGCGGTGATATAAGTTAGAAATAATAAATAAATAAATAAATTACTGACAAAAGACGAGAATTCCATTCAGCCAGTCTTCAGAAGGATAACCACTGATACAGGATTAGACTGTTTTTTAGATGGCTTTTTAAAATGAATTCTGTTTCAATGTTTGAATATCTTGTTCAGTATTGGGGTTTTTAACAGTGATGGTTTTATTGAATTGGTTTGACTGACAATTGGTTCGTTGTTCTTTTGTACATTGCTCTGTTCTCTTTTTGTACATTGCTCATTCTCTTTCAGGAGAATGAGTAGCATCTTCACCACCACCATCATATCTAGGCAAGATTTGAAAGAAATACATCTCTGAAGCCTAGAGGAGAGTCAATACAGAGCCAAGTGATTGCTGTAGACTTCATACAACTGGTTGATATTAGCTCATGACAGGCACATCTGTACATTTTAGGAGTGAACTACAATGTTCTGTTTTTGAGGATATAAAAAATCCCTTTATTGGATCTCTTTGATTTGAAAGAAGAACCATGAAAATAAAATGAAATATCCTCCAAAATGAAAATAAAAGCTGGAAATGTGTGGTGTTAACATTTATCAAGAGTAACACCATGAAATTTAAAACATTGAGCAGCTGGTTGGATATGCAAATAAACATTTGGAATTAAAAATTATGTTTTTTCTAGCTCTATAAAAAATATTACATAAATGGAATTCAATATTATGACTTACAATAATTGATGGAATTGGCAGCCTTAATCCATCAGTGATATTTGTGTTATCTGCTTTGGCCAAACAGTACATGCAGGATGAAATTAATACTCCAGAATCAACCAGTAAATCTTTCAAAATCTGTGACACCAATAAAGTAAATGAGGGTCTTCTCCAAATATCTCTTAACTCCACTACAAGCTATTGTTTCAGCTTCCCATCCCCTTTCTTCAAACTGATGACATTTCAGAGAATGCTTTTTCCAAGATCCATTTTTGCTATTGTTGGCATCAGGCTGTTTCTTTCCAGCCTACTCTTACAACCTCTGAGACAATCCATTCAAAAACATTTATTTCTACCACCAATTTCCCCCCAACCCCCAGGCCTTCTTGCTTGAATTCCCAAAAACTTTATACATAGCACTACATATGACTGGGAGACAGCCAGTTTGGTGTAGTGGTTAAGGCATTAGGCTAGAAACCAGGAGTTTGTTAGTTCTAGTCCCACCTTAGGCACAAAGCCAGCTGGGTGACTTTGGGCCAGTCATTCTCTCTTAGCCCTAGGAAGGAGGCAATGGCAAACCACTTCTGAAAAACCTTGCCAAGAAAACTGCAGGGACTTGTCCAGGCAGTCTCCAAGAATCAGACATGATTAAACAGGTTAAAAAATATATATGTGACTGGAGTCTAGAAGCTAAGAAGTTTCAAATATTTACGCTTCACTTAGATGGGGAACCTGAATTGCTCTCATTAATCTGTGAAAAATAAAGATCTTTCAAAGACTAACTCCATAATTTATACCATGTATAAACATACAGCAGGATACAAAGCCTGATGTGCCACATTGACAAGTGTAGGTGTTGGATTAGAACTGTGGATATACAGAATGTTAGAACATAAGAACAGCTTTGCTGAATCAGGCTGAGGATCATCTTACTTCAGCATTTTGTTTCTGACAGCAGCCAACTAGATGCTTCTTTGATGCTCACAAGTCAAAAAAAGACCTCCCACTATTGTGTCCTTGCAATTAGTGTTTGGAGAAAAGCTGCCCCCCCCAACCCCGAAATAACACTGACTATTTAAGACCAGCAGTGTGCTGGCCCTGTCCTGTATGAATTTATCAAAATCCTCTTTAAAGCTCTCATCATATCTACTGTAATGAATTTCACAGGTTAATTACGTGCTGAGTGAGGAAGTGCTTCCTTTTGTTTATTTCAGGTCCTCTTCCAGTTTTCCAATCTTTTGAGAGAAGGAGAAAATATATATATTCCTTGTCCACTTTCACCATGCCATGCATGATTTTTTACACTCCAATTATGTGCTCCATTCAGTCCCCCCCCCCCCCCCCGATCATTTTAGTTGCCCTCTTCTGCACTTTTTCCAGGTCTGTTTTATCTTTTTCAAATGTGCTGATTAAAACTGTACATCTTATTCCAGATGTTGATGTACCAAAGTTTTGTATAAGTCCACCCTCCACTAAAAAAGTTTATTGAATAACTTGGAGCCAGTCAGTATTTATCTATCCAGCTTACTTCACAGATCTGTTACTTTGTGTAAATCAGAAGCCGGAGGACTATCCCTTAGGTTTCTGGAGGAAAGGCTGGATATAAACCTAATGAATGAATAAATGAAGCACAGGTTCCCCATAACTTTTCATTTTAATTTATTCTTCCTGGCAAGGCTAAAGTGTAGACTCTCTGAGATGAGCTGGGAATCAAAATCAGGATGAAAGATGGCAAGGCCATATGCCCTCTTCTCCTAGAAGGCATCTTCAATTTGAAGCGCTGTCTAGTTTACATCCATAGAACGATAATGAATCATAAAGAAGGGAAGGCAGGGGATTTGATGTTGCCCATCAATATTTAACACCTGGACAGCAATTTGAACAAGCATAAAGTTCTCTGATTGCAGACTATAATAAGATGCAGCATCTTATTTCTATTTAAGCTATAGTGATTATTTTAAAATATGCATTAGACATATACTTTATGGTGACAGAGTAAGGTGGTGATAGACAGAAGAAGATATGGAAGAAGATATGGGGCGGGCCACTCTCGGGAAAGGGGGAATTGGAAATTTGGCCAATCCCTACTTCCAGCCCCATGATCTTGTCGCGAGAGCATAACCACAGGCAGATGCTTTTGAATGCCAGTTTTGCCTGTTATGACTCTCACCTAACACATGATCTAATATTGGATGAGAGGGAAGACCTAGCTTGTATTACTGAGACCTGGGTAGATGAGGAAGGGGGCGTTCCCCTCTTTGAGATGTGTTCATGTGTGTTTCAGGGATTGTATCAGCTAGAAAATCATGACACAAGAGGAGGGATGGTAACTGTCATTTGAGAGTTTCTGCAGGTGATCAGAAGCACTGTCCTGAAAATAACTGGATGCATGGCCATATTTATGAGGATGGGTTCAAAGGACAAGCTGGGAGTGTTACTGCTGTACTATGTTCCATGCTACACCACTTAATCCCTGCTTGAGCTGCTAGATGTCACTGCTATTTAGAGCTGCCCAGGCTGTTGGTCCTGAACACTTCAATTTGCCTTCTCAGGAGAGTGGAAGGCGAGATGGTTCACGAGTTCATGACCACCATGACAGCTATGGACTGATCTAGGTGACAATCCCAAGCCATATAGGTGACCACAAGTGGATCTCAGAGCAATTGAGGTTGATCTGAGGGTGGGGAACATTTCCATCAGCGCTTTCTCATAGATAAGTCTCTGGTTTCTATTTAATGCCACTGATCTCCCCAAGAAAGAAGGACCCATTAAGTTGGTCCAGCTCAGATGCTTGATGGACCCACTTCATTTCCAGAGAGTGCTTGTGGTGGGCACTTCTGTTAGGAACTTGCTGGAATGCTGAGGTTGTTACTTTAACCTTCTTCCTAATATATTTTTTACTAATCAGAACTCCGAGAGACTTCTTCTGGACTCTTTCTATTTCACTCTGTTACAAGAGAAGTCTGACATTAATTCTAACGAGTATTCTACTTTCAAATGAGAAATCTATATATAGGCCTAGTAGCCATATCCAAATCAGTCAATGGGTGCAGATTGCTCCACCTTCACAAAAAGGGAAGCATCAAAAGCATGTGAGAAAAACTCTAATTTGCATATGTGTGTGTGTATGTATGTATGTACTGTATATATGTTTGTCATGTCAGTAGAGTACGTGCCAGAATTCTTGTGTGGTTACTTTAAACTTTTTCCTAACAAATCTTACTAATCAGTGCTGTATAAGACTTGTTCTCTAGGATTAGCCATTTCCGATTCAGGTTGCTAAAAGAAAAGTCTGCCTTTTTTTTTCTTTTAGGGAAGGTTGTTGAGATGGTAGTTGTCCTGCAGTTGCAGAGAACTTTAGATAAGGTGGATTCTTTGGACCCTTTTCAGTTGGGAGTTAGACCCAAGATATGGGAGTGAAACAGCACTGATCACTCTTGTGGATGTTCTGTGGTGAGACCAGAATAGGGAGATTCACTTGTGTCACCTCATTTCTGGACTGTTGTAATTCTATCTTCATGAGACCACCCTTGAAGACTATTCAGAGGCTGCAGCTGATTCAAACTGCAGTGGCCTGGGAAGTTATAAACTTCTACTGCAGGAGCTGCACTGGCTGCCAGTTAATTTCCAGATGCAATTCAAGGTGCTAGTTGTCACCTTTAAAACCTATATGGATTAGGACCTGGGTATCTCCAAAATCATCTGCTATGAGAGAAATTTTCACATTTAGTGAGATTTGTGAGGGAAGATAAGTCCCAACTTCCATAGTGGTATCATTAAGGACCTCAAGGATGAGCCTCCTCAATTGCAGCCTGCTCCCCTGGAATAGCCCCTGCCCCACCCCAAAAAAGTAAGGATAGTTCCTTTGAAGAGGAGTGAAGACGCTAGATATTGGGAAGAGAGTTGTTCTAGTTATTGGTTTGGGGTTATTGTCTTCTTCTTCTATTACTACTTTTTGTGGGGGGTGCCTCTGAATTAATCTTGACTCATGGTGGCTGCCTGAAAAAGTTCCTGCGGATTTCTTGGCAGCATTTCTGGAAGTGGTTTGCCATTGCTTGCTACATACATACATACATACATACATGAGATTTTTACATGAATAAAAGATAAACATGAAAAAATATTTAAAGAAAAGTTAAGAAAAAGAAGAAAGATAAAAGAAAAAGTGCAAGAAACAACACAGATAGAAAAATAAAAAATAAAAAGGTATTTAAAGAAACAACTTCCAGTATTCTTTACAGCAGTTACAAACTAACTTATTGTCTTTCCTCCCCCTTTAAGATTACAGGTAGTCCTCACTTAACAACCATTCGTTTAGTGATGGTCCAGACTTACGACGGTGCTGGAAAAAGCGACTTATGACCGGTCCTCACACTAATGACTGTTTCAGCATCCCCACGGTCACATGATCATGATTTGGGCACTTGACAACCAGTTTGCATTTATGACTATCACAGTGTCCCATGGTCATGTGATCACCATTTTTTACCTTCCTGGCCAGCTTCTGGCAAGCAAAATCAATGGGGAACTGCGTGATTTGCTTAATGACCGCATGGTTCACTTAACACCCATGGTGATTTGCTTAACGACCACTGCAAAAAAGGTCATAAAATCAGGTCGGATTCACTTAATGACCGCTTTGCTTAGCAACCAAAATTCTGGGCCCAATTGTGGTTGTTAAGTGAGGACTACCTGTACTTCCATTGCCTGCTTCCTAGGGCTGAGAGAGAATGACTGGCTGAAAATCACCAGCTGGCTTTCTGCCTAAGGCAGGTCTAGAACTACTACAGCTGCTGCTGCTATATTGTTTTCATCCTAATTGCTGTATCAAGGAAATGTAAGCCACTCAATGCCTTGTTTGATTGGAGCAACATAGAAGCATAAACAAACAAACAAGCAATATTTTTGATTAGTGAATACATTTGGAATTTGGTAGTTTGACAAATCTAGAAAGCTTCAGGTCCAGAAAGGTTATATTATGTTGGGTAAAATCTGAGGAAGTGTTTCTGGATGCTGTGATTGAGTTTCTCAGATTAAAGTGAATAGCTTGTAGGACTGCAGAGAATCTGACAAGGCAGAAGCATATCAGGCAGATTGGCAGCATGGTAGAATACAGATTAAACTGAATTACAACCTGCTCCCTGCTTGCTCCAATTGTACAAGAGCAAATTAATTATTTTATTGTAAAAAGGATTTCCATAAGAAAGAGGCAAGCTTTATCAACCTGCTAGTACTAGATTGTTCTATTCTCCCATAGTGTTCTCCATCCATTACAATGTGTTGGAGATAAAAACCTCTTGAATTAAAATCTCTATCTGGACAGCTGAATAATTTTCCACATATTTTCCTAATATGATGAGTATGCATGAAATGATAGCTGCATTCCAATGAGGCAGTATCTGCTGAAAAGCTTAGGTAAACATTGCTCTGACAAAAAATAGGCAAGATACCTGCAAGAAATGTCAACTTTGAATACACACACACATACACACAAGAATTTTCCAGTTGCTGCCTTGCCCATTAAATCAGAAACTCAGTAAAACATACAGACACTATAATTTCAAAAATAATGGTACTTTAAGCTGAATGTCTTCTGAAGATTCCATTTTTTCCTTATGTGATTTTTTAAAGTTCTTGTGTTTCTTTCATTTCTGTACAATCATACTCAACATTTTCCAACTCTGAAGAACTCCCAGCATAAATGCCTGCATAATCTTTTCATTTGCAAATACCAACTGAAATGTTTGTATATCTAGATATCATCTCTTGATCTAGCCATAGTAAGCACCCTGCTAGACTGCCGCTGTTTAGATCAACGTTCTTTTTCTTACAGTGGCTAACCAGTTACCTTGGAGAAGACCACAAGTGGGACATTTCAAATTATTGTTTTTTTCTTTCCTTAAGCTAAAATGAAACAATATGAACCCAAACATGAATGAAAAAATTGGCAAAGAAAACAAAGGAAAACCCTAACCCTAACCCTAACCCTAACCTTTAAAATCCTCTGTTCATCCTGTGATGATCTAATATGAAACTTAGGGGCTCACACAAAACTGAATCAAACAGCCAGACTGAATGGTACTTTTGTCTGCATTTGTTCCCATAGGCATAGTAAAATCCCCAGTTATTCTGATCTTCTAAGTCAGGGTTTCTCAACCAGGGTTCTGTGGAAGCCTAGGGTTCCACGAGCGGTCATTAGGGGTTCCCTGGGATATCACAATTTATTTTAAAAAATTATTTCAAATTCGGGCAACTTCACATTAAAGAGGTTTAATGTGAAGAGGTAAGTT
Source organism: Charina bottae (assembly GCA_023362775.1). Lineage (NCBI taxonomy): Eukaryota > Metazoa > Chordata > Lepidosauria > Squamata > Charinaidae > Charina > Charina bottae. Next base: position 43,765,140 of record JALMGJ010000007.1, on the reverse strand, counting down.
TCATTCTTTATGTTTAGTTTAAGAACACTGTTAATGCATATATACAGGCCTGCAACGAATATAATAATTTTGTAACTTCTGGCCTATATTTGAGCCTGAATGTGCAGGAGTTCCCTGAGGCCTGAAAAATATTTCAAGGGTTCCTCCAGGGTCAAAAAGTTGAGAAAGGCTGTTCTAAGTACTAAACCATATGTGAATCTCAGTGGGATGGATGGTGAAGGAAGATATACTTTCACTACCCTGGTGCGTAGGAAAAATGGAATCATGCTTGCATTGTGAGGGTTAAGTTGGGGTGAAAGTCTGTAGGGCCACTTTTTTTTTTATCACTGTGGTTATCAAAAGGCACTAGCTGTCTTGAGTTACATATCTGTGATGTTCCTTAAGAGCAATGTAAGCTTTCCTTCCAGTTTAGGTGAAGGTTTTACACTTATTAGTTATTGAGTAGGATTAATGAGTAATCTTTGATTTGTGATCGCCATGATGTCACTTGATTTCATGTAATTTTGTTTATAATTATGTCCTACTAAGGCTTCAGATGCCTGTGGGTATATGTGTCAACAAATGGCATTTATTACGGCATGTAATAAACATTCCAAAATGTCATTCCAAAAATGCATGACACTAATGTCATTTCTTATATTAAAACTTGGATTATTATTAAGATACATTACTGTAGAGATAGACAGGCCAGAAAGTGTTACATTAATGTTTGTTTTACAGTTTGTCCAAACAAATATTTAAAAATATGTAAAGGGACTAAATTCAAAATACTAAATAAGAAAAATCTCACTTCCTTCATTAGCTTAATGTTGGCATCAAATGTCAATGCAAGGTGTTGGGTTTGGTGTTTTTTAGTGCAATCCTATTATGTCAGTTGAAAATTCAGCTTACTCCCATATAAGTAGTTACAGCCAGGCTACAATCCTGGGATTACATCCTCTTGAATACACTGGGATTTTTTATTGTATTCATTTATTGTATTCATTTATTATTTATTTGAACAAACATTATTGAATTGTGCTGTGTAAGTAATAATGTACAGTATATTAGCTGTTAAAAATGTTGTCTTTTTCATCATCATCATCATCATCATCATCATCATCATCATCATCTTTTATCTTTTTGCCCTCAGAGGACACAAACTAAAACAATTATTATAGCATTTTTGTCTCCTGATTCTTTAAGCCTGGAAATGGGATGGAAACCAGATTATTCTTGTTCTGATAACAGTTCTGCCTCAATGATTGTGTTACAAGGTTAGGTGAAAAGAAAGATTCCTTTTTGAAATCAGAAGAGTGGAATAATAAGATAGAAATTATTGTTGGAAGGGTAATGAATAGAGATGAAACTACATTGAACAATTTTTGAGGCTGAGGATAGTCAGTGTTCAGAGTGCATGAAGTTATTGCATCAACTTTAAAGGTGGTCCAGAAATATTTTATATAAATATACACATTTGATACCTGGCAGCGTAGGAAGTTGCCTTATATCAAATTCAATTGTAGCTGCATCTAGCACTGTGTGTTTTAGCTGCCCTCAAAAGTTGCAGACAGGAATCTAATCAAACATTACCCAATGGCAGAAGCTGAATCTAATCTTTGCATACCTCTGACCCTAAACCATGAAACTCCTACACCAGAGCTTTCCAAACTGTGTGTCGGGACACGTTAGTGTGTCAGCTGCAGTGTCTGGGTGTGTCGCGGCTGCTGCTGCCTCCGAGCCCTGCCAGGGTTCCACACAGGTCCTAGTGCCTGCCTTGTGCCTTGCTGCCTCCAAACCTGCTGTGATTCCGCGCAGGTCCTAGTACCTGCCTTGTGCCTTGCTGCCTCCAAACCTGCCCTGCCAGGATTGCGCGCAGGTCCTAGTGCCTGCCTTCTGCCCTGCTGTAAGAGTGTGTCACGAAATGATGCCCTGCTGTAAGAGTGTGTCGCGAAATGATGCATGTCTAAAAAGTGTGTCACCAACATGAAAAGTTTGGAAAGCTCTGTCCTACACAGAAGTTTTGGGGCATCAGATTTTAAAGAATGTTGCAAAATAACAGCAGCAACAACAACAATACAATAATCACAATAACCCTACCTTCATTCATTTCTGGAAGTTCTGGAAAATGATGCTCGGGGACAAGTGTTCTTCTAACTGGCCTTCATGATTCCATTTTGTCCCTTGAGCTCATCAGCACATTGTGTGGTGGAGAGGAAATGTAGGGAGTGGTTGATTTTTTTCAGAGCAGGGTAACTGACAAACCTCCATGTAGACTTATATACTTTGAAGTATATATTTTGTGAATAATCTGTTGAAACACTTCCTTTAAATCAGGGGTGGGCAACGTCAGGCCCTACAGGCTCCCGCCCGCAAACCCCGCCCCTTCCATGCGATTGGCTCCCGCCCGCAAACCCCGCCCCTAGTGCTTGTGATTGGCTCCTGCCCGCAAACTCCGGCCCCCGGTCCGCGGAAATCCCAGAAACCCCACCTCCCACCCCCTGGTCCCTGGTTATAAATATCCAAATGGCCCTTGGCAGAAAAAAGGTTCCCCACCCCTGCTTTAAATGTAAAGCAATAGTAACCATGGGGTTGGGGAAGACATCCAAAAATGTACAGCGGCATGGTACCTTTATTAGGACTAAGCAAGATGATACATAAAGATTAGCAAGCTTTTTCTTCTTCTTAATCAGACAATGTATCCCCAAAAACAGGGAAGAGGAAAGAGGCTAAGAAGTTCAAATCCCAGTTGGAAGGCCTGCAGTTCAGGGTCAGTCCCAAGATGGACAGAATCCAGCCAACATTAATGGCACATCTGCACACCCACCTTAATAGGCTTTCCTCTCATCCTTGCATGAGAGGCAAGTGTGTCCCCACAGACTACTTTTACTGTGTCTAAACCAGTGCTTTCCAAACTTCCGTCATTGGGGACACACCAACGGCGGCGGTGTGGGGGTGCGCGCGGGGGAGGCGGCGTGCAGGGTGGCGGCGGCGGCAGCGGTGGCCTCGTGTTTTGTGCTAAAACCCGGAAGCGCTGATGGTGCGCCGCTGCCATCACTGCTGCTGCTGCCGCTGCCAGCAGCAACACGCCATCACCACTTCCGGGTTTTGTCGCGACACACTAATGTGTCGCGACACACAGTTTGGAAAGCACTGTTCTAAACATAGAAACTAATTCTAAATATAGCACTAAACATGAAAACTCACCCTAAACCAAACCCATACACTTAAATTAACCTAAGCTCTTGAGGAAGCCTAACCCTAACTTCACCCTAATGCCAATACAGGTAGTCCTGTCAGGGTAATTGGCGGAGAAACAATGCTGAGTCGGAGTTTCAACTCTATTCTTTATTATTTCTACCATACACAGAATCTTGCCAGACTAAAGGTTCCTAAACTGAGCTAAGGAGAAAAATACCCTTGGGAATCTAGGGCGGTGCTAGTCTAACTTTCTTCCTTGCCCCCCCCCCCCCAATCTCCAAGCTGTACAAGCTGTGAGAATGCTTATCTGCCTGGAATGCACTCTCTACTCCCTCAGCTCCCAGTTCCATCACATCACCCCCCTCTTCAGGGGCACATTCCATCATAGTCCTCGACTTACAACGGCAATTGGGAACGGAATTTCCATCACTAAGCAATGCAGTCGTAAAGCACAATGACATCACTTAGTGATGGCAATCCCTGCAGTCCCTGTTGCTGTCATTAACTGAATCCCACAGTTGTTAGGTGAGGCAACTTCCTGCTGGTTTCCCACAACCAAAGTCAGTGGGGAAGCCACCAGGAAGTTACAAGCCCCAGGCAAGCAGGCAGGTAAGCAGCTGCTGCCAGGTGGGGGAGGGAGCGAGGGGGTGTGCCCTCAGCTGATTTAGAGAGGAGGGTCAGGGAGAGTGTGCGGGGGTGCAGCTTGAGTCAGGGAGTGTGCACAAAGGGGTGTAGGGGTGCATGAGTAGCTGGCGCGGCGCCAACACAGAGGGGTTGGGAGAAGCTGCGCAGGTGTGGGAGACTTACCCAGCAACTTGAGACTTTCCCTGCCAGCTTCCCCATTGATTTCTGGGGAAGCTGGCAGGGATGGCTACAAATGGCAATCACGTGATTGCAGGGCGCTGCAACCGGTCGTAAGTGCGAACCGGTTGCCAGGTGCCCAGATCACGTGTCCACAGGAGTGCTGGGATGGCCAGAACTCTGAAGACCGGTCATAAGGACCATTTGTTCAGTGCCATCGTATCTCTGAATGGTCACTGATTGAATGGTCGTAGGTCAAAGACTACCTGTAAGAATTTTTAACCCCAAGCATTACACTCACCAGTAATAGTACCACCCTAACTCTAACTTTACCCTAATGACAGTAGGGTTTTCTAACCTTAAGCATTGCACATGTGCCACAGAATCATTTTACAACAGTGATTCTTAAACTGGAGGTAATTACCCCTAAGGGGATAATTTGGGCACATCCTGGGGACAACGGAGCAATTTGTAATTGCTTGTTTGTGAGTTAAGGATCCAGTTTGGGACTGACAGTTCTGAGACACTTATGTAAAACAACAGAGTCTGTTTTTGGGGGTGGGGAGGGTAATGTCATATTCAAGACAGAGAAGGGGTAATTGGATCAGTAAAAGAACCACTGCTTTAAAAGTACCACTAAGCATAAAACCTTACTCTAAATCAGTGCTTTCCAAACTGCCGCCGTTGGTGACACACCAATGGCAGCAGCGGCGGTGGTGCAGGGGTGCGCACAGCAGCGCGCATGTGTACAGTGTGGTGCAGGGAGGCGCGCGGCAGCAGTGGTGTGTATGGCGGCGGCAGCCTCGCTAAAACACGGAAGCGCTGATGGTGCACCGCTGCCGCCGCCGCCACCATACACACCACCACCGCACATGCCGCCACGCCGCCACTTCGCGACACACTAAAGTGTTGCGACACACAGTTTGGAAAGCTATGCTCTAAATCAACCCCTAATCCTATGTTCAGGCTAATGTCAATTGAAATTTTTTATCCTAAGTATTTCACATCAACAAAAAATGTGACCTACTGCAATGTAAAGACTAGAATTGCACCCCACTCTAATTTCTTCACTGGAGTCCAGATAATAGCTTCCATGGGGGTCAGCTTTGTTTGCTAATGTGAATGCTGATCTCCTGCTGAATGTGTGGACCGTCTTTCACAAGGTTCATACTCTCAAGTGTAAGCAGCAGTAGCAACAAAACCTGAAATAGGCTGAGCTGTTTTCCCATCGTGGATCACCTCAATCCAGCTTTAGCCAGTCACTGCAGGAGGCTCCAGGTAAGAATATCTGCTTTGCAAGTGGGAAGTGGGGCATTCTTAGTTCAGCCCAAGGAAGACGTGGTGGATGAAGCTTCTCTCTACATTCAGTCAACAACCACCATGTTGGGATTGACTTTGAACTATAGAACATAGGACTGAAACCTCTGGCTTAATTTGGGGACTTCCTTGCCTCTTTTCATCCCCTGTTTTTGACACTTAAAGAATTCTGCAGGACTTGAATGCTTACATGCCCTTTTGTGTCATTTTGGTTGGTCCTAATAAAGTTAACATCTAGGTATGGGGTTTAGATTTCATGAAAATGCAGACTGCTCCTTCTACTTACATTTCAAGACTATGTTCAGGGTTTTTTTCATTTTTGATAGTGAATATCTTGCTGTAATTAGTAAAACCAATTGTCTGCTGCTCCTAGGCAATAATTATGAAGGCTACTTTTGCAAGCTAGATTTTATTGATTGCATGATTTAACTAAATTTGCATTAACCACAATAGTACAGAATCCATTTCACTGAACTTAGGTGACAATTGTGTTATTGAACTCAGCATTAATTGAAAACTATCTAATTTAGCTCTTGTCTTATATTAAACAAAAATCTGATTATACAGCTCACATAATATAAATGTTTATGAATAAACTGCATTAGTGTTAATTCTATTTTTTTAATTGCCTTCTCCAGTAGTATGCAGTTGTTGAATTTATCCAATATGTTGGATATATTAAATAAAATGTTTAAGAAAAAAATGAAAAAATACTGAAATCTGTATTCAAAAATATATTTAATAGAATTACAGTAGACTAAAAGTGATGTAGATAAGACTCTACAGGCTCAACATTTTCTTTAGTTTAGTTTAGTTTCTATTGTTCTTGTTTTCCAAAATGAACGAACAAAAGGTTTAGGAATAATTTAGCTATATAGTTCTCTTCTTTTTACAGAACTGAATTCTCACAATTGGAAATAAGTCATGTTGTATTCAAGGCTTAATCTCACACATGATTGCAGACTTATTATGCTGAAAATAAACTATTAGTATTGTAATGCTTTGCCAACCAGTACATTGACTGTTTTAACTCATGATACATTTAGCAATGATTCATGGTCTCAGGATGTTTTGTGTTTGCTAACTGCAGCTTACTTAACAAACCATGCTTAAACAAATTATAGCTTAGCATAATGTGTAAAGTTAGTAATTTAGCCACGTTAGAAACATCATGGTCTTGAAAGGTGGATCAAAATATTTATTTATTTATTTATTTATTTATTTTCTATCCTGCCCTTATTATTTTTATAAATAACTCAAGGCAGCTAACATACCTAATACTCCTTCCTCCTCCTATTTTCCCCACAACAACAACCCTGTGAGGTGAGTTGGGTTGAGAGAGAGTGACTGGCCCAAGGTCACCCAGCCAGCTTTTATAAATGTATTATAAACAAATAAATGGAAGAAGAGGAGATTTCATAATGATACTTTCTGATTCTTTGTCCATATTGCTACCATGAGGATGAATGTTTAATCTGATTAGTGTTATAAGAAAAGAGAACTAGGGCAACTATCAGCAAACTGAGGCAATGGTTCAAATTGACTCATTTTCACAGCAAATATACGCTAATTAGATCATTATGTAAATTTTACTGCGAGTGGAGAGGGCATTTGTAATTTCCATCTCAGGTACAATATATCAGGACAGCCTTGAAATTATGCTAATGATTTTAGAAGAAATTATAGCTCCAGATTTAGCTGAAGGCAGATGCAAAGAAGTTGACAAAGAAAACTGGAAGAAATTCTTCAGTAAACAACTCGCTTATAGAGCCTTCATGCCTGTCTGTCATAGAGCAAAGGAGATAAGGAGAACTTTCTTTAGGAAGTTCAAAACTCCCAAAGGGTAGGATAAGTCATTAATTAATATAACTAAGAAAAACGGTCCAAACCAACTTTCCCTTTCCCCAAATCTTATACTGATAGGTTCTTAAAAGAAGGATACAGGTTCTACATTTCTAAATTCATGCCTTGAAACTTGTTTTGCTTGTTTTGCAAAGAGGAGGTTGACTCTGAAGTGACCCTTCTTCCTTTTGCTTCTCAAGCATATTGTCATACTCTCTAATTATAGAAGATAGGTACTTAATTGTCCCTGAATTCAAATGCACTATGAGGAAAATTTGAGATAGACTGCACTTGCGTGGCCTCTACCTGCTCATGGATTCCAGGGAGCAACTGAAAGGCACTGGTTTTCAGAGGAATTCCAGGAAATGAAATGGCAGAAGAGACATCTAGAGTGCTACTCTTGACAAGACGAAGAACAAATCCAACCCAATACAAGTAAGAGCCTTTATTAAGAATTACCTTGTGGTGATAAGAGTTGCAAGATGTAAGTATTGTTCCACTCTTATCCCATTTGCAGATTGCCAGCTAGTTTCCCTGTTTAAGCTGATCTGGTCCCCCTTGGGGAGGGGAGGGCCTAAGGAACAACTGCAGGGCCATTGTCAGGGGTATTCAAGGCATCTGGTGGATAAAGTCACTCAGATCCACTTTGAGCTGGACTCTGGCTGTGCAGGTCCTGTGGAGTTCAGTGAGACATGGTCTGCCTCAGTTATCTAGGAAGAGTTTGAGTCTATTGGTCCTGAGGAAGTGGACAGAGTCCTCAGAGCTGTAAGTGTGGCCACCTGTCTATTAGATCAATGTCCTCTGTTTAAGGCCTTCTGGGAGACAACCTGTGGCTGAGTCCAAGCAGCGATGAGATCATCCTTCAGTGAGGGAGTGGTCCCCCCTATGCTTAAGGAATTGATAGTCTATCCCCTTTTCAAGTAGCCATTGCTAGACCCAATGTTATTGTACAATGTTATCCTTTACTTTAATCTTTATTACAGCCTTGGAGCCAGGAAATAACAATTTCATCCTGTCTCCAACCTTCCCTTTTTGGGGATGGTTATTGAGAAAGTAGCTGGGCTGAAGCTTCAGACTGCTCTGGATGAAACAGATTATATAGACCCCTTCCAGGCATGTGTCAGGATTTAGTATCCCTCCAGTATATATGATGGGTATTGTAGTATTCTAGTGTTTTAGCATGCATATAGTGGCATTTTGGTATGCTGATTAGAATTGTTAAGACGGCCTGCATAGTTCCAAGGTCAGCTTAGTTGGCGCTATCAGTGCTTGTTAGCTAAATGATTTGCAGTTGGGAGTTAGGAGAATGTTAGAGAGAAATCAGCATTTAGGGGGGGCTGGTACGGAGGGGCCAGTACTGGGAGTTTTGTAACAGAAATTGCATGGGCTTTCCTCAGTCTGATCTTTGACTTGGTCTGATCACCTGTATTAATAAAGAACTCTTCTACATCCTCTGATGGCGTGTGATTGAGAGACTCTGAATTAATAACTGAGGACCAGCTTCATCACAGCATGTTTCAGACTTTGCTGTAGCACTGAGTTGGCATTGATTGTACTTGTGGATGATCTATGGTGGAATTGGGATGGTGTTGGTGCATCCATCCTTTCTCTTCTTGATCTATCAGTGATAGTATAATCATGGTATCCTTCTGGATGAGCTCAGGAGGCTGGGAGTAGGGGACACAGTGTTGCGGTGGTTCTCCTGCCTCTGGGGTTGATTCCAGTTGGTGTTGGGGAGGGCAGGGAAAAGCTCTAATCCTAATCCCCTCCTTTGTGGGCTCCACAGGACCCAACTCCCTCCTCACTCATTTTCAACACCTACAGTACATGAAGCCACTGGGTGAGGTCATCCTCTGGCACAAGTTATGTATAATTAATATGCTGATGATACCCAGTTAATCTTCAGACCAAGAAAGTGATGCTGTCAAGCTTCTTTCGCAAAGTCTAGAGACTCATTGTCTCAGTATCTGGATAGGGTGGAATAGACTTAGGCTCAACTCTTGCCAGACTGAATGGCTGTGGGTTTTAGGACCATCCAGATCTAGGGACTTTCCATTCTGTATGGGGTAGCACTCCCCTAAATGGAACTGGTATGCAACTTGAGTGACCTCCTAGACTCTTGGCTCCTGCTTAGCTATGGCTAAGAGGGCGTTCGTAAAAATCCATCTTATGTGCTAATTGCACCCTTTCCTAAATCAAGAGGCCCTGCTTATGATCACTCATAGTTTGATCACCTCTAAACTGGATTATTGCAGTGCACTGTACATGGAGCTATCCTTGAAGAACATTCAGAAACTACAGCTAGTTCAGAATGCACCAGTGTAAGTAGTTATGAGTGTACCTCAGTACACTCATGTAACATCGATACTTCCCAGTGGGCTTCCAGGTGCAAATCAAGGTGTTGACTATTACCTATAAAGCCCTTCATGGCACAGGACCAAGTTATTTGAGTCTTAGTGTCTGAATCCAGTCAAATTTAGTAAAAATTAAAATCACCAAATCTTAACTATACATTCTGTAAATTAGATATACAGAGAGAATTCTAAAAAGCATGAATAAATTAATTCATCTGATTTGGGAAATTTCTGATTAACATTATTGCCTAAGGTAGCTTAATCAATTTGTTGAAATAGCTCAACTGTTCTTATACTATTTTTAAAAAAACGAAACAAAAGACGGATTAATCCATCTAACTCCTTGCAATCCAGTCTGACATCTAATAGTAAAAATGCAGATTGGATTACTATTTTAGGTTTTTGAATGTTTCAAGGGGTTGATCATGTTTGCATATCCATATTATATGCGTGCCTCAGCATTTCTACAGGTTAATCATAACCGGAAGGCAACAGGGTATGTTCTTGCTTTCCAAAATTAAATATACATTATTGCAAATTAGTTCTGGCACAAAAGGATGCATAATGAAAACGTCAGAGGAAATTAAAGTGCATCTTCTGGTAAGTTGAGGTTGCTCCATTTATCTTAGGGCAGGAAAAAATTGAGACATCTTTATCCCTGATATTGCATTGGAGATTATGTAGGGAACCTTTCTCAGTCAAAGAATGGGTTCCCCCACCACCACCATCTAAGCATTATGGCTAGATGTTAAGTTGAAAGGTCAATGTCTATTGGTTTAATTGAGGCCTCCAAATAATAGTTAAATCTTCATTCATAAAGATACCAAGTCACTGTTAATTAGCAAAAGAGATACATAAGATTAAAGGCATTCACACTTAATTACTTTAAGAGGAGTGCTGCTGGGCACAGATATGTTAAAATGTAACATTAGCAATGCTTTTACTTTTTAATAATTTTGCCTGGAGATATGGTTATCCAAGTGGTACCTATTTGACAATTACTGGTATAGACATTAGAGATATAACAGCCGCATGCTTTTCAAATCTGCCCTTCCTTTGAGTTGCTCACATAAGTCAAGAAACAAATGGTATATAATGGTTGCCAGTTAAAGGCACCCTTATTTGCACAGCTACCTGCGATACAGTTATGTTATTCATTTTTCAAGGATATCATTCTTTGAAGCCTTTTTCTGCTATTGCAAAACTATGTGTCTGGTACAAAATTTTACAGGAATCTGCCCAAGCCAGAATCTCTGCTTCTTTGCAAAAGTGAGCTAAGAGGCTGAAGGCTGTGTGCACCGACAGGCAAGTTCAAAGGTAGGTGACACACTTTAGATCCACACAGTTCAAATAAAAGTTTCAACTTGGCTGTACTCTCCAATCTCTTTTGTGTGTCATTTATATATTTTTTAAAACCAAGTACTACAATGTGTGCATATTCTTTTGAATACAAGGATTAAAGGAGTTGTATTTTGCAAAAAAATATATAAAGGTGGGTTATTATTTAATATTGTTGTTCATTTTTGGCCTTCCATAGACATGAAGTCATATGTTCAAATGAAGAATGTCACTCAGCTTCACTAAGATCAATTTTTTCCTTCTAACAGCAAATTCAGGCGGCAAGGGCAGACAGGACTGAATCAAAACATCTCCACTGAGAAATAAGAGGGAATCATCAGTATAAGCAGGAGAAACCCAAGGTTCACAGAAGTTCAAGCAACCCTTAAGGAAGCTAAAAGCAGCTTGAGGAGGCATGCTCAGAAATGCATAGGACTCTGAATGTCCTTGGAAATGTATGAAAATCGTGGGGGGGGGGGGGGGGAGAATAGCTTCCATAAGAAAAACTAGCTTCTGATTATTAATATGCTGCTTGACTTTTCAAGGAAAAATGGATGCACACAAAGTACTAAGCTGTGATTTATTTTGTTTGGATTTGACTTAACATGCAGTATAAATTCAACCATCATGGTTTATAAAGCATGGTTTATGGCTTAGCATTATGTGTGAATCAGGCCATTATGGCTTGTTTAACAAATTGAGGCTTCACGCAGTGTATGTATCCAGCATGTGGTTTTTCTAAGCAGTTTCAACCCTCAGCAGAGAAAGTCCTGCTACGGCCAAGCTCGTTTAGCTACAATAAAGTGGCTTAATCAATATTTTCTTGGAGATACCAATTTTCAAATAATAATCTTGTCAATAATAAAATAGTAAGCATTTGGTATTGAAACAGTCTTGAATAGGCAGTATGGTTTGGAAAACTATCCTTGACTTGATCGTTTCTACAGCAAATTCCTGACCACCAGATTTCTTTGTTCAATGTTCAATTATATTGATGCTTATTGGTACGAATGTCTACAGATGTGATAAGTTTCTCTTCCATTTCTGACACAAAGGGACTTGATATGCTGGGATACTTGTCCTGTTGGAACTAATGAATTTCATCTGGCCAAGAATTTTACCATAAACTCTGGAGGCAAAACAATCTGTTAAGGTCCCTTTTTATACAATGCAAATGCATTATCGGTGAATCTAGATCAGGAATACTAAATGTTCCTCTCTGGTGTATGTATGGAGGTGTGTGTGTGCATGTGTGCCTGCCAGAAACACATCAATTTAAAAAAAAAAGAGTGTGCCTTGTCCCAGTGCTGAAAAGAACTACCTTAATTATTTGGTATTCATTTCTATAAGTTAATCCAACTAAAAAGGTCTTGGAAAAAATGTTGCGCCAACATTTTTCTTTTTCTAAAAAAAAAAATTAAATCTGTGTTTTTATTCTGCTTTGTTTTGATAGAATAATTTTAAAGGTGGTAGCTATGAATCACTCTCCCTGGGCTGAGAACTTACAAAGGCCACGACATGTTTGCATATTTAAGGTTGTGTCCCAGTGCTGAAAATTAAGCCAAGTCCATTAAAATAGCCATTAACCTTTCAAAATGTCTTACCCAGGAAAAAAGAGGGGAAAGGTGAAAGCAGGCAGAAAGGGCAATAAAAAGTCACAAGAAGCTGAACAGAATGCAAAGAATGAGATGGTCTCCATTATTCCTTTTGTGCTCCATGAGCAATATACTTTCAAATAATTATTTATCTGCCATGGTGATCCTTCCTCCCTCCCTCCCTCTATGGGCAGAAAGGGGATTTATTTATGTATTTATATTATATTTATATTATTTATATATTTATTTATTTAATCTTGAGGTTTTGCATCTCTGCCATGATAGGAAACCAGTAGGGTAGCTGATGATGTTTTTAAAAAGGTATTAAAATAGCCATAAAGATTTTTTTTAATTAAAAAAAGTCAGTAATAACTTTGGAGGACTATGGGAGTGGGCTAATCTGAAATGCTTTCTCTTCTGCTCTTAGCACATGTGCAGCCCAAACCTCTGGACACACTGGGAATTGTGGGGTGGGGAATTGCATGCATAACCCCAGGTTGCATGATTTTGCAGGTGCTTCTACGTGCTCCATAGGAAAGCTGTTCTAAAAGATAGCTATTGTGGAGTCCTTGGTGCTCTCTGAGCTTGGTTGTTTGCTTGCAGACGTTTCATTACCCAACTAGGTAACATCATCAGTGCTAGTGAGTGTGCGGTTTGCTCCCTGTTTATATATAGTAGCTTGCCCTGCAGTGTTGGTGGGGGTGTGGTTTTTTCCTTGGTAGTTCCTTGAGTAGGGTATTGTTTTCTGCTTGATTGTTTGTCTGGTGTTAATCCCTGCTTATCTGGGTGTAGGCTGTTGGAGAGGGTGTGTTCTGGTCTTTTTGTTTCCTTCTTAGCTTTTTTTATTGTGTCTTTTGAATGGTGTGTAAATGTGGTTCATCTCTGTGTCTATTGATGTCTGATGTGTCTGAGTGCCAAGCTTCCAGAATTTCCTAGCTGTTTTGGATTTAGCTTGGTCTACGATGCTCACAGTTTCCCAGTTGAAGCTATGGTTGAGTCTGTCCGTTCAATAGATTGCTACTGAAAATGAGGAGCCAACTATTAACTACATCATAGAACTACAGCCTTGATAGATTTGTGGGATTCCATATCTATATCTGTAGAGAAATTAGTGGACATGATTAAGATTTCTAAAATTGTAACGACCTGGAGAGCACTAATTTATTTCCTTATAATTTTAGCACATGAGATCAGTGAAATTCAAGCAGAATTAGAATGGACCAAAAAACATACCTAAGTCTTAATTTAATGTACATAGTGCAGTAATACAAGATGTTGTGATGCTAATTTAGATGGATGTTAAAAGGATTACTCATGGAAGACAAGTGCCTTGATGACTAATGCAAGAACTGTTGAGGAATTTCTTCTCTGGGCCCTGCTCCATATAGTGGGAAGATTATTTCTCTGGAATGCCCTCTATAAGACGATCAACCACTTGGCATCCTCATTGCATATATTCAGAGATCAATGTAATATCTCCCTCTTCCAACAGGCATTCCTCCTCCTCCTCCTCCTCCTCCTCCTCCTCCTCCTCCTCCTCCTCCTCCTCCTCCTCCTCCTCCTCCTCCCCAAAAGCAAAAAGGAATCTGGAAAGAACTTTATTTTCCACTTTTTGGCAACTCTTTAAAGCAGCTGCATCTTCTCCTGCCATTACATGACTGCCGTGCAATCCCAGGAAAACACTTATTTGGTTTAAAGAGTTGCAGATGGGTGCTACATGCATATTCTGAAGTACATGTTTTACCTTCCAGTCTGAGTGCTGTACAGCATTGTTGTTGTTGTTATATTAAATTTTTATCCTGTTATTTGTTTTTCGGCAGTTTGCAGTGAAACATGTTTTAATGCTAGCATGTTTGTGTATATACATGCTGTTGATGTCTTGGTTTTTAAGTCTGCAGAGGCCTTTGAGATTTTGCACAGTTGATCATTTAATCAGCTATTAAATGAATAAATAAATAAAATATGGAATCTCTGCGATCAGAGTAAATATATCTTAAATTATTAGTTGAGCTTCCTAGCCTTTGGAGAAATCCCATAGGATTTTTCTTATATTCACAGGATTTGTAACTAGAAGGGAGAATGGCAGGATGAACTTTACTTTGGTGGTTAGGGATACTGTATAGATATGGCAGTCAAATCCTGGATCTGCCACTTGGCAGCCATGTACAAATCTCAGATCCGAACGTTATGCTACAGCACTCTTTCTTTCTCTTTTCTTCCAAGCTACTCCATTAGAAATTCTCAAGTATGAACCCAACAGCTGACATTTGCTTCTTCCATCAGGCTTGATTTAATCATGGTTATGATTTATTTTCATAATTCATCTTCATCCTTATTGGCTAAGCCCAAATGGATTTAGCACTGAGAACGAATATTGTTACCCTGTCTGTAATTACAGTCCAGTAACAGTGACCTAATTTGTAAAAAGCAGCAATATTCACTGGTTAAATTATCTTTACAATTGCAGGTAGATCCTTACTTTATGGGGAAATTGTTCAGGCGTGATGATCAATAGCATGAAAATGTGTTGTGGCAATCTGTGACAGAAAGGAAGGGATTAAAATAGGAATAACAGATAAAATCTTCTACTCTTTGATTTGCATTTTAATTAGAAATTCCTCTGGCTTATCAAGTACTTGCTTCAGCAGAAAGATAGGGTTCTACACTCCACTCTAATCAATCATTTAAAATATTTAAAATTACACCAGGGCCTGCAAAGTGCATGTCTAAAAGTAAGAAATGTTGGCTGCTCAAGTATGGAAGTGATTGCCTGGGATTGCACTATGTTGCTCCTTGTCATCATTCACCACTGTCATACTTGGCATCAACATGACAAAAGACAACGAACACAGATCTAGCAGCTGACTGCTTTTGCCTCGATAGACCTGCCCTAGTTTTACAGGAAGACAAACAACCGTTCTGTGCAGTGAATCACTTTTGCATAGTTCTGCAAGAATGCTGCCATTCAGTGGCTCTCTCTCCCATGTTTCTGTAGCTATCTCTACCACTGCAGTGGGTTCAATAACGTCATGCTTGGATTGCTGTAGTGCACTCCATAAAGGTCTACTTCTCAGGACTGTGTGGAAGCTGCAACTGGAACAGAATGCAGCTGTCAGATTGTTAAATAGGATATTATGTACGTGACACCAATCCTCAATATATCTCAGACCTAATTAAATCTGTTGATACTGATGAGTAAAGTCTTGAATGCCTAAAGATCCAGACTTTAAAAGAGGATTTACCCAAGAAGTGATCAATTCATGCTTCAACATCACCTTGGAATTCCAGCTTGTCATCGCAGTTGTTGAACAGCCAATGATTGATGACTTGATATAGACAAGGGTGCACACATTCTGTGGACTCAAATGTCATGTCACACTTTTCAGAGCATGTTGAGGGCCACACTCCAAAAAAGGCAGGGCGGGTTCAATTTTGGAAGCAGGGGGTTTAAAAGATTTCAGAAGCAAAATAGGTATCTTGAGCATCTGCAATACTTGAGGCATCCATTTTGCCTCACAATGTCCCCAAGCTACCCAAAATGCCAAAAAAGAGCACCCAACTTTTTTACTAAGTCCACTAAAGAGGGGTTTGGGGCTCTTCCAGTGGGTTGCTGGTGAGCCACGTACAGTCCCAATATAAGGCTTTCCCAGTCGTGTTATCCTGATTAAGGCTGTCCACCACAGAAAAGTTAGCAACTAGGATACCATATTGGCTGAATTTTAGACAATGAACAAAACCATATTTTTTTACCCATGCTGTTTAGATATAATCTGAACTGGGAATGTCACTATATGGGGAGTTATGTTTGTTTGTTATGCTGTATTTTGTGTTCTTGGTTTTTATGTTAGCTATTTGATTGGGTGTTTCTAGTTGTGATGCCACATTTTTTATGTTGCATACTTCTTTTAGAGCAAGGACAGTATAAAAGTAAAACATGAATGAATGAATATACACATTCTTAACTTAACACTATTGTCTTTGATGCTCCACTATCAAAAAAGAGAAAACACAGTTGCCAGGGGTGTCCCCAAAAGGGGTCAACAGTGTCAAAATGGGGAGCAAAACCAGGAAATCAAAGCCCTGTTCCTTTTAAAAATGCATTGCATGCTTATAAAAAGGGTTAGGGCTTTGCCCCAGTTGCAACCACCATTTTGATTATGCTCACCATCCCTGACTATATTAATGACAGAAGCTTTCAGAACCAATACACGGGACAGGAGATAGATGGTAGCCCAGGACCATTCCTAGTAGGAAAGCTGGGCGTTACTTTTTAAAGGTGGGATAACTTCAGATCATAATTCGGGTCAGTTTGTTTTTTCTGACTGCTAAGAAAAGTCTCCCCCATCTGCATCTTAAAAAATAGGGTTTCTATCTCAATACCAAACATCCTGTATTTGTAAATTAACTACTACTCCAGAAACCAAAGAGGAACACCCATGCCAGATGGTAACACAAGTCCTTCACAATTGAACTTGCTGGTTGATGCTGATGGGAGCTGAAGTCCAATTTTTCTGGAAATTACCAGGTTGCTTCCCTTGCTGTAGATACTAAACTAAGCATGGCTTGCACCAGACTGTAGTCCCGGTGAGCTTTAAGACTGCGACTATTATACCTGTGCCTAAAAAATCTATGATCACGTGTGTCAATGACTATCGCCCGATAGCTCTCACTCCCATTGTGATGAAATGTTTTGAGAGACTGATGAAAGATTATATTGTTTCCAGACTCCCCCCTTCGTTTGATCCACTTCAGTTTGCTTATCGGCGGAATCGCTCTGTAGAGGATGCTATCTCTTCTGTTCTTCATTCGAGTCTGATACATCTTGAGGAGAACAACAGTTATGTGCGATTGCTGTTTATAGATTTCAGCTCAGCGTTCAATACGATTGTTCCCCAGCATTTGGTGGACAAAATGGGTTCTCTAGGTTTTAGTACTCCCTTGTGTAATTGGCTACTTGACTTCCTTACTGAGAGGTCTCAGTCGGTGCGAGTTGGATATAATACTTCTATCTCTATCTCCCTAAGCATCGGCTCCCCACAGGGCTGTGTCTTGAGCCCATTGTTGTTCACCCTGATGACACATGACTGTTGCGCCAAGTATACCACCAATTCCATTGTGAAATATGCGGACGATACAACTGTAGTGGGTCTTATCAGGGGTGAGGATGAGTGGGCTTATAGGGAGGAGGTAAAGGGTTTGGTGGAGTGGTGCAATAAAAACAGCTTGGTTTTAAATGTGGAAAAAACTAAGGAGATTATTATAGACTTCAGGAAGAACCGGTGCAGTTACACTCCACTTTTTATCAATAACATAGCTGTGGAGTCAGTCAGTAGCCTTAGATTCCTGGGGGTGCAGTTAACAAATAGTCTGTCCTGGTCCCTTAATACCACATTTTTGGTAAAGCGAGCACAGCAACGTTTGCACTTTTTGCGTCGGATGAAGAAAGTACATCTCCCATCTTCCATTCTCCTTACTTTCTACAGAGGCACTATAGAGAGTGTACTTACAAGCTGTATTTCCATCTGGTTTGGAGGCTGTAGGGCCTCAGATAGAAAGTCTGTGCAGAGAGTGGTAAGGGCAGCAGAAAAGATAATTGGGATATCTCTGCCCCTCATCCAAGATTTAGCACATGCACGCTGTTTGTCCAGAGCTCAAAAGATCATCAGTGATGCCTCCCATCCTCATCATGGTTTGTTTTCTTTGTTACCCTCTGGGAAGAGGTTCCGCTGTATCCGATGTAGAACAGTCAGATTGGGAAACAGCTTTGTCCCCCAGGCTATTGGATTCTTGAATGCCAAATAGGTTCTTTTGTGAGTTAAAGAATGTATATTTTTTAAGAATGTATATTTTATAAGAATGGGTATTTTATAGTAATTATGTTTTTTTATTATTATCATTAGTATTTTATTGCTTGAGTGAATTTGTGAGCCAACTGCAACAAAATTTCATTCTATTGTGCACTTGTATAGTGTATAGTGGGATGACAATAAAGTTATTATTCTATTCTATTCTATTCTATTCTATTCTATTCCACCGTACCATGTTTTATTCATGTCTAATGCCATAAGAGTATAAAGGAACACACCCAAACAGTATTGCCTAGAGACTAAGATTATAGAAAATGTCAGAGGCAGATGTCAAAGTGACTCAAACATCTGCTATTTACACTTTCAGTGTAATGCCAGAAGGGTAAACTCATGCACCTTTTCTAAGAGTTTTCACATATGGAATGTAAGCATCTTTGTCATAGTTTTATTTATTGTATTTACATACTAATACCAGACTGGCAGGCTTCAGAAAAAGTAGGGAAAGCCAACCGCAAACCAAACAGTAGGTAGCTTAGGTAATCATAGATTCAGATGACAAAGGATATTTGCAACTCAAAAGTTAGGTAACATGTTGTCAGGGATGTGACATAATTTGCAAAAAAGAGCAATGTCACGTGTAATCTTAAGATTCATGGAGGAGGAAAGAAGAGCATAAGAAGAGTCATTATTACAAAAGAATCTTCACTCATCTGGTCGATCCTTGTAACCTACAAGTCAAGAGAAAGATCTCATAGGACCAACCTGCCCACAGAGGATGTCTCAGACTGCAATGGTCAATGCAACAGCTACTTGGAAACAGCCTTCTCTATTCTTTGGCCATTCTGGTATGTTGAGAATTCTGGAATTTGAGACACCAAACTTTTGGAGAATACCAGGTTAGGATGTGTGGCTGGGGAAACACCTTAGATAACTCTAAATATAGAGATTAATTATAATTAAAGTCAGAGCTACACTGTTTTTACATAAGGTAGAACTAAAGTAGACTATAGTTATTGTATTCCATGCTTGAGCCTTGTCTTTATACTGTATTGCTCAAAAACCAGTTGATGTTCCTCTGACTGTTGTGGTCTTCAGAGCAGATTTTTCAGGAGGCTCTGATTGACAACTTGAGAAAGACCATTCAGTGTTGTGGGTTCCTCTGGACTGCCAGTTCAACTGGAGTATATGGAACTTCTGTAACTTTTTGACATTACCTAGACTTGTATTATAGTCCTAATATATTAACAGTGGTGGCTCAGTGGGTAAGACTCCAGGCTTGTCGATCGGAAGATTGCAAGTTCGGAGGTTCGAATCCCTAGCCCTGCGTGCGGAGTGAGCTCCCGCACTCGCTCCAGCTCTTGCCAACCTAGCAATTCGAAAGCATGCAAATGCAAGTAGATTAATAGGTACCACTTCGGTGGGTAGGTAACAGCGTTCCGCGCGTGTCATGCGGCCACATGACCGTGGAAGCGTCTTCGGACAACGCTGGCTCTTCGGCTAACAAACGGAGATGAGCACCGGCCCCTAGAGTCGGACACGACTGCACAAATGTGCGGGGGGTACCTTTACCTTTACTATATTAACAATGGAACATTAACTTATGGATGGATCCCCTCTAGATCCTGATGGACAAGAGGCATCAACTAGTACTTAATAATGAAAATAGGAAATGTTTTTTTTTCTTTTAAGCTTTTTTTTTCCATTTAAGCTTTTCCAGCCTCAAATGCTTATTGAGTTCATGAGTGCTACTTCCAGATAAAGTGACTTTGGAGCTTTCAGTCTATTTTGTGGAATATTGATTGACTTCTATTTATGGATGTGAAGAGACGTTCCAGACTTTGCCTCTTTGGGATATGCATTTCCATCCCCAATGACATATTCATAAAATATGAAATAGTATTTTATCAAAGGAGGATGGAAGGAGGAGCAGAGTAATGGAGGTCAGCTAGGGGCCACAATTCTATGAATACTTTTCTAGCAACTAGATTTCCATGGCAAAAATCAATCTGGAAACTGTTCTACTGAGTTCCTTCTCTGTGCCTCTGCAGCTGAGAAATTCGTTATGCACTGGTTTTAAAACACCAGTCGTAACAGAAGGGTGAGTTTCCTTGAGACTCTAGGACTACTAACATGAGATGCTACAGAAAATAGGCAACTGTGTTCTTTTATAGGCATAGTGGCCTCTGTAATCTGAAGACTGTGTAACCATTATTCAGACTTTGATTGGATGGCCCAGCCAGCTCATTGAAAATGGTGTTGAACTTGCACAATTTCCCTTGTTTTCACCACTAAGGTTCTTTATCTTGCACACTGCTTGGCTCACACGTTTCCTCGTCCATGCTCTTTCTCTGCTGAAGTGGCATTTCAAAACTGACAGCACCAGCTGTCCACCTGTCTCTGCTTAGCTGATTTCTGGGTGACAGATGGCACAACTAGCCTGGCATGTAACTTTTGGATAAGAATAAACAGCAGTGTGTCTGCCAGAGTTTTGATGGCTTAGAATTTTTTTACACATTCTGGTTTGCTGACTAGCTAATAGAGAGACCCTGCCTTTGACTGGAAATAGTCTTTCTTGCTTTGTGTTTTTGCCAGGAAAACGGAAGGAATATATTATATTCTCCACTCCATATTAGAACTCTGAGCACTAATTGTCTTCTAAAGCAAATCAGGGTATTATGAACATCAGGGTATTATTAACCGCCCAGGGTCCCTCCTTGTGGGGGAGATGGGCGGGATATAAATGTAATAATAAAATGAACATATATCTATATCTCTTTTCGGTTGACCTTCATTTCCATCCCCACCCCCGTCCAAGAAGACCTGGATTTCTTTTGCTCAATTATGTCTCCTATGAACCATTACATGGATACAGCAACCAATACAATCAAGAGTAGGTTCCGTATCATGCACTTCTTACAAAGACAGCTTAGAACAAAATCCCTGCGATTAAATACCTACCACTCCTTATATCATGTGGGAGGCTAGGTTTGAAACCAAGGACAACAATGTTTGTGATATGGCGCTGGAAGGGCACTGAGTCTGTTGCTTGGGACCTCCCCTGCCATCTGGGGGGCTGTTGGTGGCCCCACTCTTGGCCCCTCCAGCTGGACTCTGGAGTGGGGTAACCAGTGCCCTCTCTGGGCTGAGAGGGATGTACATTGCTGCCCACTTAGCTCTGTGTAAGGAGTGTGATCTGTTCCATGGCTGGGGGATGTTGGATGGGGGAATGGGCATTCTTTCCCCATAGAGGGGCTAATTGCTCACCCTCCTGAGGTCACCGAGAGTCTTGGTGGTGTAGCTGAGGGTGGTTTGGGTGCCTTGAGGGGCATGGTGTATGTTGATGGTGCTTGTGGGTATATGTGCCCAGGTTTGGGGGGAGGGAGGGAGTGGGGGGATCAGGGGGGAGCTGAGAGCACAGGCAGGAACATCAGGATGTAATGGGCAGGGGAAAGTATGATGTGCACCTGGGGGCAGGCCACACATGGGGACACCAGGTCCACCGCTTGCTAACGGTCCCGCTGGCTGGCCCCCCAGTTAAACCCTCAATTGGTTGTTGGGCCCACCGTGATCCTGGCTCCGGCTGCTGCTTTTGAATGCCAGACCACTTTGTAACAAGGCTGCCCTTGTCTGTGATGTTTTAATGGATGAGGCACCGGCCTGGCATATCTAACTAAAACTTGTCTGGGCCCAGAGGGTTTCTCTCTCAGAACTGTGCCCACCCAGGTTTCAGGTTTGGCATGAGCCAAGACCCCAGGGGAGCGGGGATGGCTGTTGTTATCTGTGATTCTGTGAAAGTTCTCAGAGGCTGTGCCCCACAGATAACTGGATGTGAGGCTCTCTTGTTGAAGATGGGCTCTAAGGACTGCTGGTGTCTCAGGACAGTTGTGACATGATCTGGTTGGTTGGAATCAGGCAGGTTCCAAACTGAATAAACAAATAAATAATATTAGAAGCAGCATTTTTCCGTGCAGGATGAATTCTTATCTATTCTATGTTCTTCATAGGTTATGACTCTCCATATAAATAGTGAGTCATCCCACAATCGGATAGGAGAAATGGATGGGTAGTCCTTGATCTAAGTTAACTTTCAAGTATCTTGTCGTGTAGATGCTGGCTGAAGTTAATTGGTCATAAAAATGTACCCTTGAAAAGATTTCTTCATTAAGTTTATGATCCATATAGAATATCTTTTATCATTATAGGGTAACTCAACTTACAGTAACTGTACACCTTTGCCAGCCAGTTTTACTGTACGTTTTGCTATTGGAAGCTAGGAATAATAATGCATTGAGGGAGACTGGCAATGATTTAATGTAATGCATCCTACTGATTTTAGTACTATATTTCTATAAAGTAGTGAATAGTTACTCTTCAAACTGTGAAGAATTAGCTCAGACATCTGGACAAATCAAAAGTTACAGGTTTTTATTTTAATATTCACACATAATACATACAAGCGTAGCCTTTTTACAAAAGAAGGTGCAGTTTAATTAGCGCTACCACCCCAGTGGCATCTGGACCAATGTTCTCCTGTTCATGGTCTTAATAAAAAGACAGAGATTGGGAAAATCACCAGTGCCAATGAAGGAGTGGAAGAAAATGCCATGGAGTTAACCAGTTAATGGTTTGCTGTTTACCAGTAAAGCTTCAATGCTTGTGAAGGTGGTCACCTGGAGAAGTTAAACAGAAAAGGAAATTAGAATAATTTCTGCCTGTTTCCAACATTCTCTGCCTTCTGGAAAAAGCTGAAAACAGAGTTTTTCTGGAGGGCTTTGGGGTCTGATGCTATGTATTGCTCTAGAATGGTTTAATATATTTGAAAGAATTTTTTTTTGTTTGATTATAGTATTTTGTTTATTAATATAAGCTGCTGAAAGTCTTTTATGATTGTGGTGGGATATAAACCTGATAAATAAAAACTTAACAAATTTAACTATCTGATCATTATGAACATGAAAGACTTTACTTCCTGTTAGTTAAAAACAACTAGATAATAATATTGGCCTGGGCAATTCTCTAATCTCCAAACTGAACTGCAAATGGGAGAGGGGAAAAAAGAAATGAACATGTCTCAAGCCATATCTATGAAATGTGTTCCTCAGTTTAGGCATTTTTTGACAGCAAGGCAAAATTTTGGTGGATATTGGCTAGGGAATTCTGGGAGTTGAAGTCCACACATCTTAAAGTTGCTGAGGTTGAGAAACACCGCTGTAGATTATAATAGTTACACAGAATATCCAAATTGCCTTTATTAATTCCTGTGTGTTCTCTTTGTATTTTATGTGACCGATAATGAAATTGTTAAGTAGAAAAGCTCAACAATCTCATGCTCAATCTCATATGAAAAGAAAAATAAAGAATACAGTAATAAACCTATATTATTGATCGTTGTGTGTATGTCTGTGTAACTTGTTATAATCAAGTAACAAATTGATGGGTCAATTTAGAAATGATCTGGCAGAAAGTAAACAACAATACATCTTGATGTAAGTTATATTGTTGCACTGCTAAAAGAAAAGAAAAATGTCAAACCCGTGAGCCTTGGCTCTTGTTCTTCAAGAAGAAAGCAAACTAATGCAAATAGGTGGTCAGAGGGATGAACCTTGATAGCTGCTGTAAATTAATATTGCATTGCACTTCAAGACTACACAACTTAAAATTCATCCTATGCTGCATTCCTGTAAAATTTTGGCTAAGATCAAGTGTAGAATAATAATATTCAACCATTAAGTGACAAGGAGGAAGAAAGCCTGCTGGATATCATGAGTATGGGGCCTGTTTCTGCAGTGACTAAAGTCAATCACTGAGATCAGCAAAACATCTTCCATTAACATCCCTAGAAATTTAGCTGGAAAAATCAGCATCTTTATTACTTATTAGTAGATTTCAGAGCAATCTAAATAGACACAAATGGGTCACGAATATTGGAAGCAAAGTTGTCCAACAACATTAAGTGTTCTCCAAGGCAGGGTGATAGAAGATAATAAATATAATTAGCTTTGTTCTTGACCAAACTTTATGAACATTTGGATTCACTGAGACTCATCCGGATATACAGGCTATTACAATGCTAGCTATTTCTAGTTGTAAAGGAGAACGGGGGTTCTTCCAAACACATCAGCCAAGAGCCCATAATTATGTGGCCACTAACCAGGAAGGCCCTATCACTTGGGGTGACAGATCTAATTAATATTATCATTGGTCAAGTGAATGAAGTTTCTAAAAAGGAACTTAGCAAATGGAATTAGTGAACAGCATTAAAGCAGGGGTCCCCAACCTTTTTGGCACTAGGGACCAGTTTCAAAAGACGATTTTTCCGTGGACTGAGGGGGCAGGGTTTGCAGGCGGGAGCCAATTGCGTGCACCGGGAGGCAGGGTTTGCGGGCGGGAGCCAATCACAAGCACTGGGGGCGGGGTTTGTGGGTGGGAGCCAATCACGCGGAAGGGGGTGGGGTTTGCGGGCGGGAGCCCCACGGCCCAGTTCCTAACAGGCTGGGGACCCCTGCATTAAAGGACTGATGGTAATAATGACATGAATATAAATTTAATATATTATTATTATTATTATTATTATTATTATTATTATTATTATTTACTAGGGAGTCTCAAGGCTAAAGAGAAGGAGGGGAAGACTTTGGCAATATATGAAGCTGAAGAAAGTCATCCTAACATTGTGAGTCCTTACAAGACAAACATTAAATCCAATTCACGGTAAGGAAAGAATCTATTCAAGAAAGATTTATAAGGCAAGTTTTAGCAATTACAGGGCAAATACTCACAACGGAATACTGATGTTTGGGGAGAATAAAAAACTAATCTGAGTCAGTCTCTAAGAAATTATTGTTATAGTTTTAAGTACAAATTTCCCATCCGTTCATATAGGATAACTTCATACTCCATTGCATGCTTCTTAATTAAGATTCCTAATGATCTGTGTAACTGGTCAGACCGTAGACAGCAGAAAGTGGAAAGTGCTATTAGCATTTTATCTCACACTGATCACAGTGTCTAATTTTAACAAATATATTGCAGCTTTTCCAAAGTCCATGAAGGAAGAGATTTGCTTTTTTTATTCATTTAATTTCTGCAACTGCCTGTTATCTGAATGAATGCAGAACAGAAATCTCAGCAAAATATTCAAATGTCATAGCAGGAAGTGGAAAAGAGAGAAATCTAAACTCTACAGGAAACATATGGAACATTTTAAAATCTCACCTGGGGTCCTTAAGAAATATTGCAATACATTGAAACTCATCACCAAAGGATTCCAATCAAAACTTTCCAAAAGGCCAACAACATCTTGAAGGTGAAAAAACTCAGAACAAAATACAGAACACCAGTGAAGATACCACAAATTATTCATTTTAGGAAACTTAAGAGCAGAATATGGTCTTCCTGGGATTAATAAAGAATTAGACTGAAGTCACAGAGTTGTTTGGAGTTGGGCAGCATCAAACGTGAAGAAATGAATAAGAAAAGAGAATCATAGCTAATATTACCCTAAATCAGCCTTTCTCAACTTTTTGACCCTGGAGGAACCCTTGAAATATTTTTCAGGCCTCAGGGAACCCCTGCACATTCAGGCTCAAAAATAGGCCAGAAGTTACAAAATTATTATATTCATTTCATGTGTAGGCCTGTATATATGCATGAAGGGTGTTCTTAAACTAAAAATAAAGAATAAAACCTCTTTAATGTGAAGTTGCCTGAATTTGAAACAATTTTTTAAATAAATCATGATCTCCCAGGGAACCCCTAGTGACCTCTCGTGGAACCCTAGGGTTCCATGGAACCCTGGTTGAGAAACCATGCCCTAAATACTAAAAATATACTACTAATGATAACAGTATACTAAATTAGAAGTAAGCAATCTTTTGGTGTCCGGGGTGCACTTAATGCCATTTGTGCAGAATAATGATGTAATGTGGGGAGGGATTTATGATGTGTAAGAGGGGATAAAAAAGTTTTTTCCAGAATTTGAGAGTGAATGGATTTCTTTAAACTATATAAAGCCTGCTAAGGCTTAGGCTACAGTCATGGATGAGTCCCACCTCTGAACTACAGCTGTGTCACTGAAATTCATTACTAAGCTCCAGAGGCTGCACAGAAAATGGTTTGAAGCCTATGTCCATGCCCAAGAATATTATTTATTTATTATTTATTTATTTATTTATTTAATTTATATAACCGCCCATCTCCCCCAACGGGGAACTCTGGGCGGTTTACAATAAATAAAATTAGATAAAGCATAAAATATAAAATATATACACCAACAATTTATATAATTAATATAATATAAAATAAAATAAAAATCCAAGTGGGAGAGATAGTATTAATAAAAGAAGGGCATTATAAAATTACGGGATTAACCACCTCCATGAGGAACTATCGTTTCCTCCTTATTTAATATTATATTAAATAAGTTTCCTCCCTATTTAATATTATATTAAACTACATGAAAAATATAGTTTCTTCAACCAAATGTTTAAGTTTTACTGCACAGTAAAATCAGAGGTGGTGGAAGAGTGTAAATTCTTGCTCTATGCCAGAGCTTTCCAAACTTTTCATGTGGGTGACACACTTTATAGACATGCATCATTTTGCAACACACTCTTACAGCAGGGCACAAGGCAGGCACTAGGACCTGCGTGGAATCACAGCAGGTTTGGAGGCAGCAGGGCACAAGGCAGGCACTAGGACCTGCGTG
The DNA here is from genome assembly GCA_023362775.1 of Charina bottae. Lineage (NCBI taxonomy): Eukaryota > Metazoa > Chordata > Lepidosauria > Squamata > Charinaidae > Charina > Charina bottae. Next base: position 43,738,199 of record JALMGJ010000007.1, on the reverse strand, counting down.
GAATCACAGCAGGTTTGGAGGCAGCAGGGCACAAGGCAGGCACTAGGACCTGCGTGGAATCACAGCAGGTTTGGAGGCAGCAGGGCACAAGGCAGGCACTAGGACCTGCGTGGAATCACAGCAGGTTTGGAGGCAGCAGGGCACAAGGCAGGCACTAGGACCTGCGTGGAATCACAGCAGGTTTGGAGGCAGCAGGGCACAAGGCAGGCACTAGGACCTGCGCGGAATCCTGGCAGGGCTCGGAGGCAGCAGCAGCCGTGACACACCCAGACACTTCAGCCGACACACTAACGTGTCCCGACACACAGTTTGGAAAGCTCTGCTCTATTCCATAAGTAGGTTACTTAGCATCTGCTTCAAAACATTCACTGCGTGTCATTCTCAAAAGCATTATTGAAACAGATAACCAGTGGTGTACCGGAGCTGGCTTGTACTGGCTCGCAAGAGCTGATTGTTAAATTTGCTGAAATTTTGTGAGCTGGTTGAGAGCAGAGCTGAGTCACTATGCCTAGTGCACCAATCAGCTGTTCTGCAGCCAGCAGAGCCAGCCTGTAAACATTTACCAGCACACCACTGCAGATATCCCTGTAGCATCTGGGTTTTCGATTGATGACAAGCTTCTAAGAATGTTCAGTTGAACACTCTGAGAGTCCTTCTTCAGATCTTTGCAGTGAATATCCCAAGATCAGAAGTGGAAGGGACAGAGCTGAAGCATATGGACATCTTGCAAGCAGCCCACAGGGCATGCTCTACTCTCCTATGCACTTCCTGTTCTGAAGTTTTAAACTGGATCCTGAAGAGAGCTATAGAAAAAAACCCTCTGGAATAAATATTATCAGTTAAAATAGATTCTCAGGTGGATAACTTCCTTTAGCCATTAGTCAACCAATTATTCATGTGTTAACATAATAAAATTCTGTACATTGCCTTGAGTTGACCAGAAGGTTTAACAAGGTTAAAAAAAACACCAAATAAATAAATGCTATTTATTCCTTAATACTTCTTCTGGAACAATTCAATATAGAAAAACATGGCTGGAAATTAAGTTAAAGAACAGCAGGCCTGGATTTACATTCCTACCAATCTCATTTTCCTCAGTTATAAGCACACTTCAATTTCTATGATGTAAAGGATTGTACACTAAAACTGATTTTAAACATTGCCAATTTTCATGTGCCCAAGTAATTCATTCCTGAGAACTTCCTTCTTCAAACTGAAAGATTGGACACCAATCCCATCCCAGCTGAAGGTCCCTACGCTGGGAATGAATGCTTTATTGTACGCTGCCCAGAGTCACTTCTCATGAGATGGGCAGCTACTGTATATAAATCTGATAGATAGATGATAGATAGATAGATAGATAGATAGATAGATAGATAGATAGATGATAGATAGATAGATAGATAGATAGATAGATAGATAGATAGATAGATAGATGATAGATAGATAGATGTTTTGCTGTATATTGAACCTTTCATATCACCCTTAAAACAATAACTGGTAAATCTAGAAACCATATCTAACTGTACAAAATTAATAGATGGTGCCATTAAGTGCACTATATGAAAATGCCAGATGCTTGCATTTTTTATAAACTAAGTAGAGATGCTGGCTCTTTTCTTGATTGATGACATATTTTATAGACTTGAATAGAACATTCTCTTCAAGTACAGACTGGGAGATAATGTTGCAAATGTTGCTAGCCACATTAGGAGCTCCATTCTTCCATACATCTGAGAGCAACAAAGATTCCAACTTTGATAGGTCTAGAGTAGAACAGCATATCTTTGAAATGAGGAAACCTAGCAGGAGATATATGAAAGCCTCCATTCATTGTGGATCCTAGGATTCAATGCCATCTGGTCAGATCAGATTGCTATATAATCAAGGAGTCTCCTGCTAGCTGAACCACAGGGGGAACCCTTCAGAGGCCTGCCATTTGCTATCTGAAATTGCAGCAGAGCATAAGTGTGATATATGGTGAACACTGCTTGCCAGAATCAGAAGCACATGCTTTGGCATTGATTCATCCATTATGCTGGCTCCACAGAGATGCATCTGTGGAGTTGAAAGTATTTTTAATGAAGAAAAACAGCAGCATTTCAAGGTTTAATGAAAACATCCCCCCTCTCTCACAACATTCAGAATTTTAAACTTTCCTATAAATGTCTAGATATTTAAATGCCAACTTCTTCTGAATATGAATTTGCTCAAAAGAACAGATATTTCACAGGCAAGAGGTTTTCCCAGCAAACTTTAACAGGAAAAAGAAACTAAACTTGGCAAGTTGATTCTTCAGTTCCCATCTATGGACATGTTATAATTCCCACTCCATTAACCTCACATGGAGCAAAGGTTTCATGTGACTGTATGAAATTATCCACTCACTGTAATAAGAATCAATGTGTGCATACATAAATATGATCTTGGAAAGATTAAGTTGCAATTAGCTGAACAGTATCGTGATAAGGCTATTGTTAGCTGAGCAAGCAAATACCTCGGAAGAGGAGGAAGCCAACAAGGCGAAAACAAGTAGTGCAGAGTTGGCTGAAGGCATCTCCTCTGCAGCTTTTCTCAACAGAGAGAAGATAGTAACTCTAAAGGCTTCAACAGTTCCTCATTGGCCTTTTATCAAATTACCAAACCAGGAAGACACTCAAAAATCAGCTTCCTTCCACTACATGCTTTGGTAGAGCAGATGTTATGTCCAACACTTTTTCCTGTTTGAATGTGAAGAAATATTCCTCAGGCCAGACAGGGATTGTATTTATATTAGTAAGCAGCATGGAGTAACCAGAAGATAATTTTTAGCTCTCCTTAATTTTTAAAAAGCCTAGAACTCTAGTCTTTTCATTCAGAAGCTTTCTCCTTTCCCGTTTCCCCAAAAATAACTGTGCAGCTTTTTCAGCAGTGAATTCAGGAAATTCCAGAAGCCTCTTTGCAGAATGCTCTGTGCTGCTATAAGCAAACAAAGCATTTTAAAAGTTAAACAGAACATTTATTTATTTATCTATCTATCTATCTATCTATCTATCTATCTATCTATCTATCTAACTTATATCACCTCCCATCTCCCCCCTCAGAGGGGACTCTGGGCGGTTTACACAAAGTTAACAATTAAAACATATAAAAACATATAAAATACAGTACATAATATATATCTATATAAATTAATTAAATATATAAAACCCAAGAGGCTCTGATGTTAAATTTAAAAGAACTCTACGGAACAAGCCATCCCCAAGAGGAGCTATTACTCCTCCCATCCCAAGCGAGGTGGCAGAGCCAGAACATACTGTACATTTTAAAATGTAAGTGCAATCCTCCAAGCACTCTGTGGATTTTTCTTTTTCAAAGGAAAGATGAATGCTGGTCAGATTTTCCTTCTGGCTTGAGCTCATCCTTCCATAGATTCTGGTGAAAGAAACTTCAAATTGAGAAGAATATGTAGTAAAATTCGTTATCATTCATAATTCTGAGTTGCGTGGATATTCTAGATGCAGCTGCCAGAAATTAAAATCAACTCTCCAGGTGCTTTAAGGAATCAGGACTTAGAATCCCCATATTTCCTGGTAGGGGTATTATCAAAATTACACAACTGGCTCCAACTTCTCTTCTTCCCCTCTTCCCCTTCCAGAATAGAACCACAATATTTTGCCTAAGCACAAACACACCTCATTCAACCAGATCTATTCACTCCCCTTCTCTCTCTTGTTCCCCACCCACCCAAGCACAACCCGATGTAGTACTTATTCCCTTCCCTGGTCACATTGTTTGAGTTGGGCAGCCTTATAAATCTAATAAATAAATACATATTTTGCAAACCAGTAAAAGCAAAAGTAAAACCAGTAAAAGCAAAAGTAAAACCAGTAAAAGTAAAAGGCGTGGTGGCTCAGCGGGTAAGATGCCAAGCTTGTCGATCGGAAGATCGCAAGTTTGGAGGTTCGAATCCCTAGCCCTGCATGCAGAGTGAGCTCTCGCACTCGCTCCAGCTCTTGCCAACCTAGCAATTCGAAAGCATGCAAATGCAAGTAGATGAATAGGTACCACTTCGGTGGGTAGGTAACAGCGTTCCGTGCGCGTCATGCCGGCCACATGACCACGGAAGCGTCTTCGGACAACGCTGGCTCTTTGGCTAACAAACGGAGATGAGCACCGGCCCCTAGAGTCGGACACGACTGCACAAATGTGCGGGGGGGAACCTTTACTTTTTTTTACATTTGTGCCTCAAGTGAGAACTCTGGGTTGATTTGTTCAATATTTGGTTTTTTGCCTGTCCATGGTATTCTCAGGAGTCTTCTCCAATACCAAAGTTCAAAAGCATCAATACTCTTCCTATCCCACTTCTTCAAAGTCCAACCTTCGCTTCCATAGAGTATCACAGGGAATACCATTGCATGCACTATCATGATTTTTGTAGGTATAGACACAGCACAGCATCTGAGTATCTATTCAGATTGAGCAGGCTGAAAATTAGGAGGGTTGAAACCCGGCAGAGCTGGAGGCATCAGGTTGGGAAGACTGCCTTATATAATGCACCTATCTTAGGAATCCAGACTTTTGTGAAGGAGCACATTCATCATATTTTTATTTTATTGAGCTTCTTTTAAAATTCTGCCCTCCCTTTCTGGGGAGGTACAGTATGTGCACTTGCCATGCAGGTTTGCCCCTAGATGGAGACTGGTGGAAATTTAGCAGTGCAATTCTAACAGTGGTTTATCCCAGAATGGTTCACCCCAAAGACTAGGAACTCCTGATACAGGATGCAGAATTGTCTAGGATGCATTGGGGTAGAAGTCCTCTTCATCCGTTCTTAATAATGAGCGAGGGCTAACCTGTGCATTGCACACCCTGGACTTGCCTTGCCCTTACATATTCACACCCCATCTTCTCCGTCCTTCGCTATCCCTACCCTTTTTTAATTCAAACAGGAGGTATAAGGGATGCCATACTCACAGGGAGTACTCCCACCATGTGCGCAAGAAGTTATTCAAAGAAGCATCCACTCCCAGCTGGATGATTGATAGACATAAATGCATAGCCCCGGGCAAATGATCAGCACTGCTGGACCTGATAGCACCATTCATATGTTAAGTGGGAAAGGTGAATGGATTCTCAAACACAAACGTATGGACTTCAGACCTTCAGTAAGTAATGAGAGAGGTGCAGCTTTGCCTTCTGTAGCATCACCGATGTAATGAACATGACTTTGAGTAAACTCCGGGAGACAGTGGAGGACAGGAAGGCCTGGCGTGCTATGGTCCATGAGGTCACAAAGAGTCGGACATGACTAAACAACTGAACAACAACAAGCAATATTTTGAACAATCCACAATCAGTACCATCTTTTCAGTTCTGAAAAGTTATTTCTTATAAAAGGATTGGTCTCAGGCTACTACTCTATTATGATGTCCATAATATTCATATAGTCCTTGTGGCTAAACTGAGACACATAGCACATAAAAAGCAAAAATAAACAGCATATCTTAAATAACTGAGTTAAGATAATTCAGCTGTAATGGATTCTATAACAGTTGGGAGGCACCTTTAAGAATGGTATTTCCATGTATGCATTTGATAAATGTATATATATTCACAGAGATGGAGAGAGAGAAACGTCAGCCCAGCCCTTTATAAACTCTTGTTTTTTTAAAAAAAAATAATACAACAAAGAAAGTAGTGGATAGGTGTTTCCAACAGAAGATTACAATTATTATAGAACCCCAAATTTACATTCTGACAAAAAATATTCTTGATCAATGGAAAGTTTAGAAATGTAAAAGGGCGTATTTCCAGAACTTTTGCCATGCAGAAATGGTAATATACGATGACAAAACAGGCTGCTAAATGAAGGAATACAATATCAGAAACCTTGAATCCCTAGGAGATAAATAGTGTAAGGAAAAAAAATGGGTGAGATTTTGTGTTATGAGGGAGAAAATAATAAAATAATTTTCTCATAATATACACTCTGTCTTCTAACCTTAACCCTAACCTTTTCTCCTCATACCAGTCACTGACATTTAAACAGCAGAACGTATCATTTTATTTTGCTTTTGAGGCTTCCTGAAGACCAATAGCAGTGAGAAAATTGTGACCTTTATAGAAGGTGGAATGGAAATAAGTCAGTCAAACTTTATTGCGGGTCCTTGACCCAGAAAAAAAGGAAAGGAGGGAGGGAGGACAGCATGTAGAACAAATTATGATGTAACAGGCCTAATAAAATGGCCTGTAGTTGGGCATATCCTCCTTAGCTGTCAATAACCCACAAATTCTGCAGGCTATAAACAGACACTTTGTAACAGCAAGAGTTACAAAGATCTTGGGATCTTAATCTGCCAAAAGAAGCTGCACATACAATTCTTCTGTCTGGGCTGGAAATGGGCTAAGAAGAGGCGTTAGTAACTCACTGCGGGTGCCTTGGAAAAAATTGCATTGCAGCAGGATATGATCCCATGATTCAATGCCTCCATCTTTACAGGTACAAAGTCCTTCAGCATAGCGGATTTTGCGGTATTTACCCTCCGACACTGCTGATGGTAAAAAGTTAAACAGCAATAGTATAACGGCCAGATATAATGCTGTTTAATATGAAATTGGATGAATCACAAGCCGGAGTTAAGATTACCGGGAGAAATATCAACAACCTCAGATATGCAGACGATACCACCCTAATGGCAGGAAATGAAGAGGAACTAAAGAGCCTCTTGATGAGGGTGAAAGAGGAGAGTGCAAAAGCTGGCTTGAAACTCAACATTAAAAAAAACCCAGATCATGGCATCTGGTCCCATCACTTCCTGGCAAATAGAAGGGGAAGAAATGGAAGCAGTGACAGATTTTATTTTCTTGGGCTCCAAGATCACCGCAGATGGTGACTGCAGCCATGAAATTAAAAGACGCTTGCTCCTTGGGAGGAAAGCTATGGCAAACCTAGACAGCATATTAAAAGGCAGAGACATCACCTTGCCGACAAAGGTCCGTATAGTTAAAGCTATGGTTTTTCCAGTAGTAATGTATGGCTGTGAGAGTTGGACCATAAGGAAGGCTGAGCGCCGAAGAATTGATGCTTTCGAACTGTGGTGCTGGAGAAGACTCTTGAGAGTCCCTTGGACTGCAAGGAGGTCAAACCAGTCAATCCTAAAGGAAATCAACCCTGACTGCTCATTGGAAGGACAGATGCTGAAGCTGAAGCTCAAATACTTTGGCCACCTAATGCGAAGAGAGGACTCACTGGAAAAGACCCTGATGCTGGGAAAGACTGAAGGCAAAAGGAGAAGGGGACGGCAGAGGATGAGATGGTTAGATAGCATCACCGATGTAATGAACATGAACTTGAGTAAACTCCGGGAGGCAGTGGAGGACAGGTAGGCCTGGCGTGCTATGGTCCATGAGGTCACGAAGAGTCGGACACGACTAAACGACTGAACAACAACAACAAATATGAAATCTGCTGTGCTTCAATTGACCTCTCGGTGATATCTTGGTATGTTCTGCTTGTAATTCTATGTTAAGAATTCTTTAAGAGCTACCATTGCCTGAACCTGTCCAAGGTACATCAGCATCTCACTGGAGAACTCTAATTTATTTCATTTGTCCTTTTGGGGGAGTTTCCAAGAAGGAGAAGAATTATTATCTGATGGGATAACATGTACCAGACCTTGGGACTCAAAGAGATTGGCTTTTAGCCAATATCTAAGGGCACACAGCCATACCCCTGTTTTGATTGTTACAAACCTTGCCTCCAACACAGAGCAGCATTAGGCACACATTTTACTACCTGAAATAACGTTCTGAGGAAGCCAGTTTTAACTCTCCCCAGTTTCCAGCAGTTGATACCTGGATTTAGCTAAGCTCCATAGAGGAGCTGTGCCAGCAACTTGGCTTCAAAAAGCTTCAAAGCAGCTGGTACCTACTGGGCTCCTTCAGAGAAAAAGGAAGAGCAGATTACTGATGAACTCCTCTGAGTGTTCAAAGCAACCTGAGAGATATGAGTGTGTCGCTACCCTGAATACTGTAGCCCAAATCCCAGGTACTTAAAACAATGGACTTGTTCAATTAAATGTACTTCTAAGGTCTAGTGGTATTTCCTGAATCCCCCTGCAAAATGCATGACCTTTGTTTCCCCATAGTTAATCTGTAACGAGTGTTCCCTACAGAAATGGACCAGTGTTCCCATGGGTCTTCTAAGACCTACCAGTGCCTACGACAGTAGGACAGCATTGTCCGTGTAAAGCAGCATAAATATAGGTCTATTAGCCAGTTCTGGGGAGTGAAAACCCTTCCTTGCTTAAGACATCTATTATCACATTACTGTAGTAATGAAAAAGTAGTGGGGCCAAAATACATCCTTGTTGGTATTAAATTTGAGAGGTGCCAGGCTATATTGCATCTCACACTCAAACTGGGGTTCTTATGAAGTGCATATAATAGAATAACCGTCTATCAATTGTAGATGTTTTGAGTTTCTTCCAAAGAGTTGCCTGCTTGAGATCTACAAACAAGGCAAAGAGGGCTGACTTAGGTGGCTGAGTATTTTTTTCAACTAAATGGGAGAGTATCAAACCTTGATCTAAGACAAAACAGCCTGCATGAAACCCTGCCTGTTCTTCTGCTGGAAGGTTCTCTTCTGCCAGCCAGTCCAGGAGCTTCCAATAAAGGTATCTAGCATAGATCTTACTAATTATGCTGAGCAAACTCACTGGCCAGTAATTGGCTGGATTGTCTTTCTTTCTCTTCTTCCAAATAGGAATAATTATGGCTGTGCTCCAGTCTCTAGAGATGGAGGCTCTATTATTGATGTAAGTAAAAAGTGACACCAACGCTGGAGCCCACCACTCAGGATGAGTTTGTATCAGTTCAGGGGGAATTAAACCCAGACCTGGGGCTTTTTTTGGGTTTTAATTGCCTAATTAGTTCATGTACTTCAACAGCTGAAACTGGAGGGCACCCTGTCAGAGGCTCTTCCCCTAAATCAAACTCAGCATCTTGTACATTCTCCCTTCCATATAAAGCTTGAAAATGAGTTTCCCAGATTGTTGCTGGGAGGATTGGAAATACGACTTCAGAGAACACACAGCTGGTTGGCAAACAGAAAGTCCAAAGAGAGCTGGTATAGACTGTAAAGCATGATCACATCACTCTCAATCTGTTTTAGCCATAGGTAGAAAATTTTATACATGCTGTAAAAGTCTGGTTCTTGTAATAACCTGATTTTGGATATGCACAACTTAAGGCTTATTCAAACACCTATTAGACATATGGGAGTCAGAATGAAAGGGCATGTTGCTTCCCAGTCTCTTGCCAATAAATCATGTGAATGTGCTTGAACAGTGATAGTTACAGTGATTTTTGCCATCAGGTTTTGTGGATAACTCGCACCTTTTAGATTATCGATGCTGGCTCTACTCCCTCTCCTACAGCTTGTTGTAATAGCAGCTTAAGAAATCTTTCAACTTTTTTTCTTCTGTTTCTTATAGACAACTCTGCAAGCCAGGCCTATTTCCTGCTCAAGATGCCACTCCTAACCTAGTTGGTCCCAAAGCCTTTACAGTCAATCACTAACTTCCTTTTTTACTGCGTGTCTTCTAAAGCAACAACAGAATGGTGTAGATGTTTCTAGGCTGCTGTTCTCCTAATGGTTTCTTCGGCTGACCAGACTCCCGCTTCAATTCACCTTCTTCCCCAGATATATGTCATAAGAAGGTGCAAGGTATCCTGATTTAGACCAATGGCTTATTCTGTCCTATATTCCACAGATGAGACCTGTGAGAAGTCCACAAGTAGAACAAGGCTCTCAATATCACAGGAGTCTCACTAAGTTTTGAACAGCATTAATTTAGAGCAAGTAATTGAATGATGGGGTTAGTAATGGATTCCGAACAACATCAAGTGTTTCAAGCCACACATTTGTAATACAGAGTTATTAATGAAGCTATAACTTCAGGCATATTAATTCAGACAGGATTTTAATATTCATTGCAAGGCTCTTTGTACTACATGGTATGCATTTTATCTTGCTATTGCCGTTTGAATTGCTTAAAAGACAGCATTTAACAGATGCATCAGACTTCTTTAGGTTTTTCTGGATATATTTCCATCAACTTGTTGCTCTGTTCCCCCATTATCTGCCTCAAGAGGGATTTGCTTGTTCCAGTTAAGGCTGTAGAAGGATCAAACGCTAAATGTTATATTTTCAAAAAATTGAAAATATGTTCAAGCACATTCACATTCACTGTAATTTTTATTGTTTTGGTCCACTACCCTTTGATACAAGCTAAAAATCTGTTCAGACTAAAAGTTAAAAATTAAGTCTGTGAAACTGTTCCTAGACACCATTTAAAGCCTAGCTCCATCTGCAAATGTCATTGTAACATCACAAAGGGTTTTTTTTTTTTTTTGTTCCTCACCTACCTTCCAATTTCACTTAACACCCAGCACGATAAACAAATCTGGATAACTTGTATGTTACTCACTGCTTTTTGTGCATGGTATTTTTGGTTGGCTCTAATAAAATTATTGCCATGCTATGGATTTGAAATTAGTGCTGTACCTGTAGTTGATTTCAGATATGTTGGCAATCAAAGGCAATAGTGGAAATATTTGCTTGGTCTTTCGATAACTTAAAATAATTTCTTTTTTAAATGCATTCTTTTTCCCCAAGTTTCCTACTACATCCTAGTGACTCAGAATACCTTTAATGTGCAAGGTTCATTCAGACTGAGATATAATAATTCACTCAAGGCCACCCACAGCACTTCACTGCTAAATAGGGGGTTGAACCTAAAACTTGTCACTGTTCAAATGTCTAATTGCTCACTTAAAATCCCAAACTGCAAAGTTGCCCACAAAAAATATCAGCCATCTGGTATGTTTAATGAGTTGCCAGTGGAAACAAATCTGAGCATCACTGTGACTGGTAAAATTGAAGTCTTGGTTTAAGAATTCTGTGTGGGTTCCCATGGCTGTTTCTGTTCTTTTTGTCAGTCACCAATTATTAAGTGGCTTCTGAAATCGGCAACCCAGAAGCAGAGGATGCTGAAGGATTTTATTTTCTCTTTTTCAGAGTACAAAGCAAAAAAGAAAAAAGGGTGAGTTGATACTGTACGGCCTGGAGACTGAGAGACCCAGGAGGATAGATACACTGCTTCTCAGTCAACTTAACAGTGTATTGGTTAATGACCAGGGAAGAGAGGCCAAGTCCATGGAACTACACTTAAACTTGAATGTAAGCAACTGGTATAGTCAGTAGCCTGGGGAGCAACACAGTTTGGGTATGTGTATGTAGAAAGTAAGGGGGTGTGGTGGCTCAGCGGGTAAGACGCCAGGCTTGTCAATCGGAAGATTGCAAGTTCGGAGGTTCGAATCCCTAGCCCTGCGTGCGGACTGAGCTCCCGCACTAGCCCCAGCTCTTGCCAACCTAGCAATTCGAGAGTATGCAAATGCAAGTAGATGAATAGGTACCACTTCGGTGGGTAGGTAACAGCATTCCACGTGCATCATGCTGGCCACATGACCGCGGAAGCGTCTTCAGACAACGGTGGCTCTTCGGCTAACAAACGGAGATGAGCACCGGCCCCTAGAGTCGGACACGACTGCACAAATGTGTGGGGAGAACCTTTACCTTTATGTAGAAAGTAATGATAGGCAGACTTCTCCCACTGTACCCCACCACCACCCCGCTCCATTTCAATTTATCTACTAATTTCCTCTATACACAGTATTAGAGAACTTTCTCTTTTTTTTGCATAAAAACTTGATTATATTTCAAAGTACAATTAAAATACAAAATAAAGAGTACAGTAAAGATAGAAAATAGAACTAAAGAAAAAAGAGGAAAACTATAAAAGTGGAAATAGATAGAAAATAGAAACGGAAAATGACTTCCAACTTCCTCCAGTACAGATATAAAGACAACTAGAAAAGTAATCTCTTACCATTAATTAAACCACATCAACATTATTTCTATCAAAACATACCATATAATCATTGAAACCCACAATCAAAACTTCATTTTTTTCCAACACAAGCAAGTAATCTAAAAGGGGTTGCCAAATAGAGACAAATCCAGAAACAGTATTATCTCTTATTAAAGCTGTTAACTTCGCCATTTGAGCCAAGTCCATTAATTTAATAATCCATTCTTCCACTGTGGGTATTTGTGGATCTTTCCATTGTTGTGCATATAATAATCTTGCAGCAGTAATCATATATAGAAGCAAAGTTCCATGTTGTTTCTCCAAATCCTTCTCCATCAGACCCAATAAAAACAGTTCTGATTTTTTCTGCATATTCACTTTAAGAATCTTTTGAATAGTAGTAGATATGTGTATTTGAGAACTTTCTGATATGTTTCCAATTCAGAAAGACCACCAGGGAAAGCTCACCTCCAACTTTTTTCTGTCTACCTTCCTTCTTAATCAGGGGTGAGACAGAAGAAGGGAGAGATGGCAGGTAACCGGATAGGTGTGTGAACATGCCCCTTTGTTAGTAGCTTGAATCATGTCAACTGGATTTCTATTTTCTCAGTGGAAACGTTTCACTCCTTATCCAAGAAGCTTCTTCAGTCTGAGCAAAGTTTGTAAGGGAATCCTTAAATATGTTTCTAGGGTGGCTGTGTGACCTTGCACCTGGGGCTAGGTCATGGTTATTTGAGATGTTTATTTCTAAGTCCCTTTATCATCCAAAGGAGGATCGTTAAGATTACCTTGCTGTTGTTGAGATTGCGAAATTGTCTTAATCTTCCTAGGCACAGAAGACAAAGCAGGAAGGAAAATAGGGGAAAGATTGTGCCTGAGGCCCCCACCTCTATTCAAGGAAGGATTTTCCAAGTTGGCATAAATGGATTCCTTGACCCCTCTTTCAAACCACTTATCTTCCCTGTCTTATTTTCACTGTGTGAAAGAGGGGTCAAGGAATCCATTTATGCTTACTAACTTTGCTCAGACTGAAGAAGCTCCTTGGATAAGGAGCGAAACGTTTCCACTGAGAAAATAGAAATCCAGTTGACATGATTCAAGCTACAGACAATTCCACCTGGATGACTGAGAACCTTCATCGACATGCCCCTTTGTTACCAATATGCAGAGAAATCAAAATTTTCAGTGCTTGCAGTTCAGCGAGCTCTATTCAGAGCAACAGAGACTACAGAAGTGCTTAAGCCATACAACCAGGCAAAGTTGTTCTCCAACGCAGCACTTTCCGAATGTTCTAGCCCAGGGGTCGGCAAACTTTTTATGCCGGGAGCCATTTTGACATGCTCGTGCACATTTTGAAATGCTCGAGAGCCAGGGGGCGGGGTTTGCGGGCGGGGGCCAATCGCGTGGAAGGGGGCGGGGTTTGCAGGCGGGGGCCAATCACGTGGAAGGGGGCGGGGTTTGCGGGTTTCCTGGAGAAGAAACAGAGACGCTGATTGGTGGAGGCGTCCTTCCTTCTGAGCCTCCACCAATCAGCGTCTCTGTTTCTTCTCCAGGGTTCTTCTCCTGGAGAAGAAACAGACGCTGATTGGTGGAGGCTCAGAAGGAAGGACGCCTCCACCAATCAGCGCGTGCCAAAGGAGAGCAGAGAGGCGGGCTGAAGCCTGCTGCTTCCGGAGACCGGCTTTCCGGATGTCAGGCGGCAGAGAGAGAGAGAGAGCCAGAGTCAAGGGGCCAAAGAGCCAGATCTGGCTCGCGAGCCGCCATTTCCGACCCTTGTTCTAGCCATTCTGGCTGGGAATTTGGGATGGTCTGCAATGATGGAAAAAGTGGATTTCTTGGAAAGGTGACGGGATTTAATTGACAAATTTAATTGTGTGTTATACGCTTTTAAAAGAGAGGTAGAACAAAGTTAAAAGTGGGGTGACAGCCTTGCACTTTCTCTAGATGTGAACAGGGAAAGCAACTGAAATGTTCTCCAAATGGAGATGATAACAACACATGAACCTTAAAATTAAATTGGAAAGGAGAATGATTTTTTTCCTTCAGTAAACATACCATAAACCCCTCTAGATAATGTTCAATACTATTACATCTGTATAGTCAATTCTGGAATATTGTTCTTTGTTTACTTATTTATTTATTTTCTATCCCGCCTTTATTATTTTTATAAATAAGTCAAGGTGGCGAACATACCTAATACTCCTTCCTCCTCCTATTTTCCCCACAACAACCCTGTGAGGTGAGTTGGGCTGAGGGAGAGTGACTGCCCCAAGGTCACCCAGCCGGCTTTCATGCCTAAGGCGGGACTAGAACTCTCAGTCTCCTGGTTTGCTATTGGCTCATTCCTAGGGCTGAGAGACAGTGATTGGCCCAAGGTCACCCAGCCGGCTTTCATGCCTAAGGCGGGACTAGAACTCTCAGTCTCCTGGTTTGCTATTGGCTCCTTCCTAGTGCTGAGAGACAGTGATTGGCCCAAGGTCTCCCAGCCGGCTTTCATGCCTAAGGTGGGACTAGAACTCTCAGTCTCCTGGTTTCTAGCCTGTTGCCTTAACCTGATGGGGTATATGCTGGCTTAAAGGGGAAAAACCGAGGCTTGAGAATAAACAGACAAGAATGCAGCTTGTTAGGGCTAACAGTGTTTACTGTTTAGCATAGGGCAATAATGCAGATACAGTACATTATCGCAAACATGAAAAAGATGAATATACAGGATACATTATTGTAAAAGGAAAAACAAAACAAACTTATAAGCAGAGTTCCGTGTATTGATCCCAGGGCCAGAGTTCCTGCCACGGCCTATACCCAAAGCCAGGCATAGCTCACTCTGCCCAGTCCACGGGAAGTGAACACGTGAAGAACTACATAGCTAAAAGACACTAGAAATCAAGAAGACTTAGAACACCATTTTGCATGGTTGTATATTCAGACCTTCTAGCATTCTGATTGGCTGGATGTTAGCTGTGACACACACTAGGCCTCAAAGCACATAGCATGAGTTTCCCCCCTCCTTGCTCGGGGGGGCCTGAGCACGGCTTCCCATAGAAGGAAATCAGGAGGATATCTCTCATGGGAAGATTTCCATTGCTAGCCATAATATGGTACCTTCTCGCTCCTTATCTCATGAGGACGTAAACAACGCCAAGGCTTCTCTGTTATCCAGCCACCTGGCGTTCACGTCACCATGAGAATGCTTTTGCTTTGTACAGGATGCAATTTGCCAAAACACTTTTGCTTTGTAGAGAAACCCAATTTCCAATTTCATATAACCCAATAAGAAATCTGACACCCCTTCAAATTGGATTTCGACACAATGCAAACAATGATGGAAGTTGTTCAAAGCTTTAAAATACATTTGTACAGAAACAGAAACAACAAAGGTTAATACATGTAATAATCACACTATTCAAGTTACAGTTTTTACAACCAATAGTCATCAACACTAGAAAATGGTTTAAAAACACTTGTTACACATATCTATAATGCACAATATACACTTTATGCAATGTTTTATTCAGATACATACAAATACATCATAATACAAATTATGCAGGAACAGAAACACAATACAGAGAAACAGAAAAACATTGCCCGCAAATGTTCTGTCCCCTCCTTTGCGAAAATTGCAGCCAGCATAGATAAGGAATTCCAATCCTGCTAGCTGGTAGAAGCAAAGGAATGTTTTGATTTTCAGGACTTTTTCAACCCTTTGCAAGCCTCACATCGAGGGCTAAACCATTTTTCAGGCTTGGTACCCTACCTGGGCAAAACTAATTCAGGGCATGTCCACTGCGTTCTGCAGAGTGATATACTGTACAACAAATTAAGGATAAACTTTCCTTTACACAAATGACACTCTGTAGGAAACCAAGAACCATCTCTGTTCTGGGCTTTTGTAACTTCAACACCAGGATAAATGCTTGAATTTGTGCTTACTTCCTCAGCTGGCACTTACTACCTCAGCTGACTGACAAATTCTTATTCAAGGTGGTAAACTTCAGTTTCTAAGCAGAAAACAACTACATAAGTAAGAAGTCCTACACAAACTTCTACACTTTCTTATGTACCACAGAAAACAGCACGTGATTGTTCTCACATCCCAGTTAGCATCTGCACCATGCTATCAATGACTGGCCTGCTTTAAAATCCATAAAGCACCCTGTTAAGTCAATGAATTGTTTGGGAACTGCCACACATGCAGAGCCAAAACGCTTGCCTTACACACACTGTTTCAGGGAGATCTACATTCAAATATGCTGTGCCAACATCACAATATGTAAATGGACACCTGTTTCACGCTACGCAACCAGAAAACGCACCACACGTAAATATTCTGGCCTAGCTGTGGGTGCATACACTAGATCCACAGTTCACAAACTCCTTTTGTGCAACAAATCCCTGGGCAACACTGGCTTTACACTGCAGAGTATTATCAGAAAGAAATGTCTTTCTGAACACTCATCTGGAACCTACAGCTTACTAAAACAAAGGATAGGTTGGTTACTTTTAACACTTCACCAAAACTCAAACTGGCTATCCACAGCTGTGTTCCAACGTTCTTGCCTCTCAAGGCAGGAGCAACACATCTAGCAAAGACTGGGTTTTCTTTCAGGCAACTTGACACACTGTCACCTGCTAAATCACAAATCTGTCAGGCTTCACACCCTGGAATAAGAGGACCCATGAGGAATGACCACTGTACTTCCTCATCACCATCTTCTTTCCCTAATACCTGACTCCCCCTCCAGGCCCTGCAACTGCTCAGGTGAAATTTCCACTTCCTTCACCTGAGGGGCCCTTTTCACACTCGGAGACTGGGGAACAGAAGAAACCTGAACTGGTTTTTGCCCATCTACTGAACCATGGACAGTAGGTTTTTACACTAGCAATGCAGCAACACTTCTGCAACCTTAGCATGTAACCTTTTCCCAACCAGTAGGCTGCTTAAAAATTAAAGCACTTCTGGAGATTTGGATTTGACCATGGCTTAATGAAACAACAATAAGCCTTGGATTTTAATCAACAACCAACAACCAACAACCTGAAGCACTCTGCTTCCTTGGTTCTTCCTTCTCTGTGACCTGGGGTTGTGAACACACGCAAATGTTTCACAGACATGCAGGCACTTCAGTGAAGGGTGCTTGCCATACCAAAGAAAAATAACTTCTTTTTACAGTTGAATTCTACTACCTGGTTAGTTAGAAACACACTGCAATCAAGGCAGCCTCTCCCCAGACATGGGATGGCACTTGAGCAACTAACAACAGGCTATTTTTAATGGTATCCACAACACCAATACTCAGCTAGAATTTCAACATTGGCAAGTCTTTGGGAGAATACTTTCCTACAAAGCCAATTCTGAAACACATGGCTCAGGAACACTCCACTCCAATCTGACTAGAACTGACCATATTTTCATCCTACTATTGCTACATACACTTCAAAGCGAGCACAGACCTTCGCTTTAGACTTCAACAAGTAGCAACAACACAAGCAGGCATGATCATCAACCAGAAGGAAAATGAAACTTGCACCCCACCATTTACTTGGGACATGGGGGCTAACTAGGTCTCTATGAACCAACTGAAATGGTCTAGTTAACACTCTGTCACTTTGACTAGCAACAGACACAGTCCTGATTTTAGATTGTTTACACACAGTTTACACAATCAAGAAACTTTTGCACATTTCCTGGGTTCTAACTCAGAATGCATTTGGCTATCTGAGACACACTCTCTCATCCCGGGATACCCCAAGTACTTTGTGAAAACTTTATGGATGCATTTATGATGTGGGGAACATTAAACACACAATGTCCTGTCCACACAATCTCCACAGCATCGCACACACTTGAAGTTACAGGTTTGTCTCTAACACACTCAGCCACATGCAGTTTCATATCGCAATGAAACATTCAGCACCAAGTACACTCAGACTTGACCAGGGCTGGAACACTGAGGAGAGAAAAACAACAAGTGTACACATATACATTCTTACACAGAAATATCAGCTAAAATTACTTGCTGAACTCAAGGCTGAAATTTGTAACAATAAGCGTCCATGTTTACAAACTTTACAGCGACCAATTCAAAAACAGAGTCTCTGTAGAGAAATGCTTACACACAGCAGCCGGTAGAGCAGAAAACTTGGATTCGTTGTTCAGCTGACTCCTGGCATCTGGCTTCCCCTCCGTTCGTAAAGCAGGCTTATTGCACTGACAGCTTCCGCTGGACATCAGGGCAGGGAACAGCCTTGTAGAAAGTTTCTGAGAAGCAGCACACCAAAACACGGCTATTGTAAATTCCATACCAGGCTTTACTGCAGCTGGAACGCTTTGTTAGGCAACAGCAACAGACGGCTCCTGGAAGTGACCAGTAGCTCCAGGCTTGACAAAAATCACGCACGCTTTTCACAGCGCCAGAAAAACATGCCTTGTTGTTCAAATGCAGCAAACAAAGTCTTGAACTCACCAAGGTGGGTTATCATAGTCTCACTGGTTGCAGCTTCAAACCATAAAGCTGTCTTGATAGACCACCAAGGGCAACAGAGCTCCTACTCTGTATTAAAGGCTCCAACAGCTCTCAGCACCCATTTCTCAGCCCGTGGGTTGCTGATATTCCGTTCAGAGGAGTTGAGTCCCAAAAGCAAAAAATGCCATAAGCACAGTCCAAACATGCTTGCACTTCTTCAGAAAAATTCTCTGGAGGTGGATTTGCCACTTACTGCCACAAATCTTCTTCTTGCAAAAAGAATGATTCCATCTCCACACACCAGGTCAGATAGTTTGTGCCATCTAAAGCCCCAAATGGCAGACTGACCAGACACTGTTCAGCCATTGCTGACCACTCAAAGAAAACATGTTTATTCTGAAACCAGCCTCTAAAAACAAACTCCCTTGTACAGCCAGGTCCAACGCAGCAAAGAAAACGCAAATTTCTCTCTGGGCAACCATAACCTGATGGGGTATATGCTGGCTTAAAGGGGAAAAACCGAGGCTTGAGAATAAACAGACAAGAATGCAGCTTGTTAGGGCTAACAGTGTTTACTGTTTAGCATAGGGCAATAATGCAGATACAGTACATTATCGCAAACATGAAAAAGATGAATATACAGGATACATTATTGTAAAAGGAAAAACAAAACAAACTTATAAGCAGAGTTCCGTGTATTGATCCCAGGGCCAGAGTTCCTGCCACGGCCTATACCCAAAGCCAGGCATAGCTCACTCTGCCCAGTCCACGGGAAGTGAACACGTGAAGAACTACATAGCTAAAAGACACTAGAAATCAAGAAGACTTAGAACACCATTTTGCATGGTTGTATATTCAGACCTTCTAGCATTCTGATTGGCTGGATGTTAGCTGTGACACACACTAGGCCTCAAAGCACATAGCATGAGTTTCCCCCCCTCCTTGCTCGGGGGGGCCTGAGCACGGCTTCCCATAGAAGGAAATCAGGAGGATATCTCTCATGGGAAGATTTCCATTGCTAGCCATAATATGGTACCTTCTCGCTCCTTATCTCATGAGGACGTAAACAACGCCAAGGCTTCTCTGTTATCCAGCCACCTGGCGTTCACGTCACCATGAGAATGCTTTTGCTTTGTACAGGATGCAATTTGCCAAAACACTTTTGCTTTGTAGAGAAACCCAATTTCCAATTTCATATAACCCAATAAGAAATCTGACATAACCATTAGACCAAACTGGCTCTCATCTCATATCATTTGCATGTGTCTGAGGGATGGAGTATTAAGCTTAGCTGGGTATAGAGAAGTCTTTGAAAACAAACAAACAAAATTGTTTATAAAAGCAGTCTATACCAAGGCCAATTCAGATGGGGCTGCAGATCTGATTACAGATCGAGTTGAGCCATCTGCTAATCGTGGTATACCAATGCTAGACACTTTGCATTGTAATAATATTCCCATCACCCAGAGACAGGATGATTTTTACCATTTTGTCCAACTTATTTCCCATCAGATATGTTTGGACCTCACCCAGCATGGCTCAGGTAGGAATATTAGTTGGAAATTCTGAAGCTGCAGATAGATGCTCTACACATCTTTCAAGAATTCAAGGTGACCTACATACTTTTCCCCACGTTCCTTCCTGCCATTGTATGCACACAATTATCTTGTGAGAATAATTAGTCAACTATTCAGCTACCACACTTTTTATCTTAAACTTCTTCCAAATTACAGATCTATTATCAACTGCAATTGACTATCTTTTGATATGACAAAAGGCTTTCAAAGTAGACCATTTAGCACAATTAGAAAATTGGAATTCGGTCTCTTTTCTTATTTTATTTATTTATCAGTGAATTTATATCCTACCTTTCTGTTTATTCAGGGTTGTTTACAACCGCCTAGTATGCTGTGAAAGTAAATACAGCTTATTTGTGCTATATGTGATGTTATTTAAATTCTTAAAGAGAAAACAATAGGAAAACAGAAGAGAATATATGCAGCTCAGCGTTACAACCAAGTTCGATAAGAAAAAATAATACAAATAGATTAATTATTTCATGTTTCCAAGAAATCCATTTGTTTCTTTTGTTTCTTACTATGGAGCTTTATTAATTAAAAGTAAGCCTACTGTATTTGGGCTTCAAGAATCCAGATGACATCTGGGAAGAAAGAAGGCTCCGAGTGGGTAATGCTAGAAAGAAATGCTATTCCTCTATACCAGTGTTTGTCAACCTCAGCAACTTTACAATGTGCAGACTTCAACTCCCAGAATTCCACAGCCAGTGTGCTGGCTGGGGAATTCTGGGAGTTGAAGTCCAAGCATCTTAAAGTTGCTGAGGCTGAGAAACACTGCTCTATACGATTGTATTATTATGAAACAATGGGAATGCAAGCTATCTCTAGAATGCTTCATTTCACACACTTCCTTTCAAACAGCTACTATAGTTTGATGAACCTTCAGTTACCTCAGCACAGATACAGACTTCATTTTCTCGCCTCCAGCAGATTGGATTTATGCATGATGTTTTCTTTAAATTGCTTTGCTTAATTTAGAAATACATTAAAATACTCATCTGCCAGCTGTGCTAGTTTCAGCTGTACCAAACCAATAATTAGTATCCTCCTGTTATTATTTTTTTCATACAACATTTATAAAAAAACTGGATAAAAAGCCTTTAGGATTATGTCAAAGAAAGAGAAAAACAAGGAACATTTTTGTTCCCTGTCTAAAATATAGTCTTGAATTATCTTTAACCTTAACAGCTCTCTAAAAATAGGCAAGCTTTCCAATATTGTACTAGTTAGGTATTTTTTAAACTTATTTTTTCCAGTCTTTTTTTAATAGAAAGCTTCTGGCTCGAAACGGGGGTAATTTGGCTTGATAAGAAAAGTAACAGGGAATGACAGAATTCTTGAAATGGCCAACGTATCATTATCAGTCTCTGTTTTCTTAGAACTGTAGCTTTCTAAATATAAGTTTTTTCATGGGATGGCATGACAAATATACCAGATTCCTCAAAGCTATATTGATAAGGTACATTGGAAGTTGTCTTATAGATACGGGCACCTTCTTTTCTTGGAAAAAATAATGGACAAACCTGAAAAAAGGGCAAATCTGAAAGAGGTTCATAAGGATAAAAAATTTAAATCGATTATGTTTATAACTTTGCTTTACAAAGGAAAATTCAAGAGCAAAACAAAGAAAAACTTTACAAAAATGCATAGTCTAATAAAAATATCTAAAATCAAACAGTAAATTTATTTCTAAAAGACAGTTCGATTTCCATATTTTTCACATGAATGTGAACGACTGTGCTTTAAGTGGTGCCATTTATACGGTAAAAGTTAAATGACCAAAATAAAGGACAAAAGTGAGTTTTTGAAAAATAAATAAATCTAAAGGACAGCTTTCTGAAATAAAGAACTGTCCTTTATAATAAAGGACGTATGGTCACTGTACCTATACAGGGTCAAGATATTTGTTGATCTTTCTCAGTATTGCTCACTCCAGGGGCAGGCAGCCTTTTGAACCAGGGTGCATTTGGAATTTGAAAAATATATTATGTGTACAGTCACAAAATGGATGCCAAGGGAAATGTGATTATTTACAAAATGACTGCCTTGGTGACATGGCCAGTCACAAAGTACTCCTTTACCAAAAGGCAAGCTGGCTTCTTTCCTACCAGTGTGAGATCTTTGTGCAGTTAAATATGATGCTAGAACAGTGCTTTCCAAACTGCCGCAGTTGGCGACACACCAACGGCGGCGGCGGAGGAGGAATGCGCAAGGGGGCGGGGGCGTGCGCGGCGGGGGCGTGCACGGCGGCAGCGGCCTCCGCTAAAACGCAGAAGCGCTGATGGTGCGCCGCCGCCCCCGCCGCCGCACACACCCCCGCTGCCGCTTCCGGGTTGTGTGGCGACACACCAAACTGTGTGTTGCGACACACTAAAGTGTCGTGACACACAGTTTGGAAAGCTGTGTGCTAGAAACTGATTCTTTGCTTTGCAGTGTGCTAGCTTTCTATGTATTTATTTTAATTAAAGCAATATTTAAGAAAAATCAGGTGGGACAGAAAGTGTGGTAGATTTGAAGAAGGTACTTTACTGCCTGTGGATACCAAACTGCCTATGCTGGTCTATTCCAAGTGACACTAGCCCTCAAAGTCCACAAGGGTTTTCAGCAAAAGTCCATTTAACTGGAACAATTTGGAGTTGAATTGGGGCCTTCTGCATCCAAAGCATGGGCTCACTTGATGAGTTATGGTGCATTATTTTCATAATTTAAGTTGTTGGTTTCAAGCTTTAAAGCCCTAAACAGTTTAATTCCAGAACATTTCAGCAATCCTACTATGAAGTTGTTTGGATACTAAGGTTTTCAGGAAGGATTCTTCTGAAAATACTCCAATTCACAGAGGACAATTTGTTGGAGATACAAGGAAGATACATGTGCCATTCCTGAACTATACAGTTGATCCCCACTTTCTATTTTTTAGAAAAGGTATCAAGGCACATTTCTTTAACATAATTTTTAAATTGTATTTTTATTATTGACACATTTTAACTATGCTTTTAGTGGTATAACTTTTTAATAACCTCTCTTTGTACTCCATATTCTCTATTAGCTGTTTTGAACACATTCTTTAGTCAGAACAGCAGTTTATTTATTTGCAAATAAATAAAAAAATGTAAAGCTCCATATATGCTACTTTAAAACAAGTTATTATAACAGGGTTTTTTTCCTCCACCCTCAAACAAGTAGCCATGCAAATTCTAAGTTTGTCACACCTCTCTTGTTTATTGGAGATACAAATCCCATTTCTTCAACAAAGTATTTGAAAATTCCATGGTGGAAAAGAATGATTATCTGTTTCAGTTTCTAGGAACTGATCTTGTAATTTTCTAATGTTTGGTTATTGAAGGGCAACTATACACAATCAATAGGTAATAATGCTAAGTGATGGGCGCTCTACCACTTTTCAATATGAATTTATATGGGTAGAATGTGAGATGATATGAAGAACAGAGACTAAAGAATAAATATAATCCTTGCTCAGGAGGCATAAGATGTACAACAGAAGATGTGGAAATAGCTTATTTCACAGTAAACTTCTCTTCTGTTGTGAGGAGCTGAATTGCCCAGATAATTATTAGTGAAACACAAAGCAGTACTGAAGTAATTAAAAGGAGACTTGACTTTATTGCCAACTCTCTACAAGTCTTCTATGGCATTTATTTATGATACCTACAGAGTCCTATTATTCTAGAACTTAGAGAAATGTACATTTTCATTTCAGAATGGCCTGGCCCTGGCTGCCAGAAAAAATGGCATGCTGGTATCAATTTCTCATGCCATTCCCTCACATCATATTTAGCATGTTAAGAAATCACCTTTCCTGTCCCTGCAAGCAGTCACCAATGATTTGAAGCAACAGCAGAAAAATTCACTAGATGATAATGTCACATCCTGCAAGTAGTGAGATTAAAGATTGCATGAGTGAATGAGAAATATATAACATGGGAGCCAAGAATATTTTAATAATGTGCCACGTCACCTATAGGCTGGATTTACACATTCTAACAACTGCATTGTAAAATGCTTATGAGTGCACAAAATAATACTCCTTGTTTTGTCTGGACATTAATTTATATGTTATGGCAACAAATAAAGCCCAGCTAGGTTGTAGCATGTGGCTAACCTAGGTTGATCTTGAGAAGCTAAGAAGTATCAGAACTAGTTAATACTTGGATGGGATTGTGATGATCCCAACAACAATGCCCTAATAAACACTTCTCAATGCAGTTCGTTAGAATGCAGATTGAGCTTTATTCAGGATACATGTTAATTGAAGCACTCCTAAAGATCTGAATGCGGATTCGAGCCAAACTATACCCTCTTAACTTCCCCCCTTGCGCGCCAAATTACCAACCGATGATCTCATGATGCAAACGTTCCCATCTCCACACTCCTGCAGGTGCGTGACCTTGACGAAGCCGTTTCCAGCCTCTACCAACAGACATAACACTCAACGGCCAGTCCCCCCTCCCAACAGTTCTCAAAGCATCTCTAGCCCTAATCCCAATGACAGGATTCATAGACATGAACCCTGACAGGGATTTCCACAGGAAACAACAGGGCAATAGGCTAGGCTGGGAAGTGAAGCAAAAAGGAATTGACCACATTGGGATTGTCCATTCTGCTTAAAAAACATAACAAGGCAACGTTGTCAAAAAGTTGATTCAACAATTAATACTCATGAAATAATGTTCAATTTTTGTTGGAAGCATACTTTCATGAGATTTATTAGTTTACTTCTTGCTAGCAATATGACTGCTGCTTGCTATTCTTCCTTTTTAAGCAGATTCGTTTTTCTATATCCATGTAGTCCAAGTAGCAAATACTCCATTGCTGTGAAGTCTTTAACTAATTCAATAATCTATACTGAAAAAAGTGTAAAAATTTTGAACATAAGGTACAATTCTACTTATTTATGTGAATGTGAATGTGTAGGCTAAATTATTATCTCTCAGTTTGACCTGTCTCCTGAAGTTGATGTAATGGGATAATGAAAGGCATGATGCAACGAAATCTTTATGAAACGATATAATTAAGGTAGTAAATATTATCACAGAACTGCCAATCATATAAAATCTTCTTGTGGTTTTTTGATAAATGTGTAGGCTCATGCAGGCAGAGACTATGAGATAATTCTATGTGATTGCAAAGTCATCCTAAATATGTCTTACTGATTACATGAGGGGAAGTATTACTAGTTCCCATTCATTCATTACCTTAACACAGAAAGTCACTAAAATGCTTGTTATATATAGTATTTCCAAAGAAATGGTTATAACCCTTAAATTGGCTGATTACCATATATGAGTCCATAAGTTTCAAAATTTCTTGTGTCACTTTTCAAAACAAGTATTTATTTTAGTTTGGTATTAAAAATCCTTTATAATAAGGTTCAAATTGATTTTTCATTCTATCCACTGAAAGTTATCTTACTTCTATCCACATTTATTAATCTTCCTGCTTCAATAGAAGGAGAATGTGTTAATATTCATTCATTTATTAGGTTTACATCCTGTCTTTCTTTCAAGACCTTATGGCAGTGTACACAAGTCTCTCCTCCTATTTGTTCTACAGCAGTGTTTTTCAAACTTGGCAACTTGAAGATGTGTGGACTTCAACTCCCAGAATTCCTCAGCCATCATGCTGGCTGGGAAATTCTGGGAGTTGAAGTCCACACATCTTTAAGTTGCCAAGTTTGAAAAACACTGTTCTACAGTAACAACTCCATGAAGTAGATTGAGCTAGGAGGCAGTGATTCGTCCAACGTCACTCAGTGAGGTTCCATGACTGAGGGTAGCTTAGGGTAGATCAGAACATGGGTCTCCCACAACTATACCACACTTTTATTTATTGATCAAATTTGTATGCTGCCTAATCTTCAAGACCAACAGCAGCTTCCAACAATAGCGATTCAGTGATGACCAAATCACTATTAACTATTGTCAGGACCTGATTGGGAAGGATGTAATCGGAGCAATTAATCCAAATTCTATTCAAAGTCTGTTTCAGCTTTTCAAATGATCAGATAATTAAAACTTTACATTCATGGCAGTAAGACTGATATATTATCCCAAGAGTTATTTCCCTGTTTGGGCTTTTCCCACACATTTAACTTTATTGGGCATAGAACAAAATGGAAGGGTGGACTTCCAATGAAGATTCTGCATGCTTTGCCAGAATCTCTCAGAATCTTTTTAAAAAGCACCATGACTATACTATGATTTCAGCATGGAAAAGAAAGAGGAACTGAAAGAACCTTGCTAGATTGTGTTAGCATCACAAAAACAGAAAAAAGGAAGTATTAACATCAGATACTATTCTGGCTAGTTTTTCTATAACAACTTTTGTTGCAAGTGAAGTTTGGGGTAACTTGCTACTTTGGACTGAACATGCCTAATATGTGGAGCTCCAGAGGTTCCTGACCTACCAGTAGTATATCCGTAAGTGGGAAATTCTGGGAATTGTACAGCAGCAACCTCTAGAAACCCACACATTATGTTCCCATTATACTGTTCAGCAGATTGATGCTAAGTGACAGTATATTAGAAACCCTGGAAACTATATATCTTTTTAGGGCATGGGCAATGATATTGTCCAGCAAGTGAATAAGAAGCAGTGATGAAGCCTCCAAGCCTTACTATTATCTGAATTATAGAAGAACAGCATATGGGAATTTTTTAAGAAGAAACTTGCAGTTTAAATAGTGACACTTTGCAAGATTATTTGCACCTCCAGTTAAACCTCAAGGTTTTAGTTTAACTGGCTGGAGATATTTTCTTAAAGCATGATGCATTCTACAAGATGAATCAAGGCAATCAAAGTGAATACTCACAACCTGGTACTTATGCATAGAATTGTTGTTATTCAGATCTTAATAAGTTGAATTTGGGCAACAAAGGAAAACATGCTTCTTCTTCTTGGTGATCACTCGTAGCCGAGTAAGATTGTCTTCCAGGAGTAAAATCTTAACAGTGGATCCATAAGTGGTTGTAAAGGCCAATTCTAGATCCGCACAACCTCCCACAATGAGGGCATAGGGTTCCAGGTGGAAGACGGTCACGATGAGGGTTTGCTTCCTCTTAGCTCGATTCTCCATTTCGCCCTGTACTTGTGCTTCTTCAAAGTCCGTAGCGCCTTTAGTAAAGGCTGACCTCTAATTGAAACGCTCATGAGTTAGGGCTTCCCAGTTCTCAACGCTGATATTAAATTTTCTATAATTAGCTTTGAGAGTACTTTGAATCTCTTTTGCTGAGAAACACTGATGTAGTAGGTGGGCTTGCTTTCTCCCTCCTGCAGTCTGCTGGCAGGGAGCCCAATGACACTGTATGTATTTCTAATAAAGTTTCTATCTCCAAAAGCAAGTCTGGTTTTGCTTTTGGTGAGCGTCACCCTCACAACACTGGGCATGTCTTTTAACATATCACCTGCCTTGTTGTTGTTCTGGCATTAGGCAAGAATCTTTTTATCTTTCTACATAATTCTATTTGATTGATTTAACACACTGTGAATTTCCCTCCTGTTACATTGTATTTATTTTTTATTTATGATGAATGCCTTTATATTTTCTCTTTTATATTTTGGCATTTTAATGTCCAATATTAATTTGCTTTATTTTACAGTCTGATAAGGTATCCTGGGAACCTGTTCAGGGGCAAGCTAGAAATCTCATAAATAAAAAAATGGTGATCATGCATTATGATAAACCATGAATCCTGGCTTAACAAACCTAATGTCCCTAAGCTAACAATAAACACTGAATTATAAGCTAATTTATTCAAAGCTAGTTGCAAATTCTGTCTTATTTGAAAACAAAGAGACCCGCCCTTTACTTTAGACAAACAGGAAATTATACTTAATTATAGTTTCTTAATTTGTTAATTTGTTTACTTCTGCATGGAAAGGGAAAGACAAAGCAGATGAATTACATTACATATGCATCTCAGTTTATTCAGCTTAGATGGATGGTTCATGTAGTGATTTGAAACACAATGATACCAATAACTGTAAATGTCTTTGTTGGACCTAGACTGTGGAATATAATAATACTAGGCCTCATAATCATATACTATATTCTGATTCTAGGCATAGGATTAGGATTATTATAGGGAAATATTTGACATATTATAATAGGGAAATATTTGACATATGCTCTGGCAGTAAGAACTTGGCGTAGTCCTATCCAACCCCCTTGCCTTGAATATAGTAAGCAAATTTTTGCCTTTGAGGAAATAGCTGGATAACAAACAGGGGAATAATGCTAAAGACCCTTGCAAGGCAGAAAGGGTAGATAGAAATGAAACATTGCTTCAGCCTCAGTTAGGATCCTAAACACGACCAGAATTTGCAGTGGCAAAGTCGTAATTGTTCCAGCTATCTATCTCTTATGGACAATAGCTTGAGCTACTATAGTTCCAATAGAAGTACTATCATAATATGCTTGTTGTATCTTTAGATGGTACAGAACATTCTTCTCCTTTATTGCTCACTTCAGTGGTCAATGTTAATGTCACCACAATTGTAAACACCAAGAAATGGGCTACTGAAAAGTGAGAGAGGCATTTTGAAAGGTTTTTGAAAGAACCCCAAAGAATGGAGAAGTTCTGGCTGCCTAAAAATGAGAGAAAAGCTCCAATGAAGACAATCAGCTTTACAGACTGTAGAATTTTGTTTTAGAATGGCACAAACAGCAGCCCTCCTTTTAAAAGTTAAGACCTAGCAATGTTTTCTTGCAAGTTTTCTCTGCTACAGAATTATTTTGAAAGCCAAATAAACCTTTGGGAAGTTCTTTAGGACAGAGAGATAAACAAGAACATAGATTTCCCTGCATGCTTTGCCAGTTTACTTCCCAAGATCACATAAATCTGATGAAAGAAAAACAGTGAAATAGCAATCAGACCCTATTTAGAAATTATTCTTCTTTATCCATTCCAAATGGAACAGCAGGGCTGAAAAAGTAAATGAGACTCCTGGTCATGTGCTGAATGCATTCAGGGTTGTATTTTAGATTTTGTACCAACACAAGAAAATTGGGAGTTTAGCTGGACAGAATATTGAAGATTAGGCCAGTGTACACAGAACTGTTCCTTGTTACCTTTTAATAACTAAAAACGGCTATATTTGAATTCTCCCGCTAAAACCGGATCCAAAAACTTTGATTTGAACTGAATGGTACAGTGAGGAATGTTTATGAACATTCTAATTGCTCAGAAGGACAGATGGGGCTGACTGTTGTCAATTGCATGAAAGGGAACAAACAGCACTATTTAAGTGTTGCATCTATGGCAGTGAAGGTTATGCTGTATCAAAGTAGAGCATAGCTTTCCAAACTGTGTGTCGCGACAAAACCAAGAAGTGCTGATGGTGCGTCGCCACTGCCCCTGTGGCGGCGTGTGTGGTGGCGGCAGCGGCGCGCCATCAGCGCTTCCGGGTTTTAGTGCACCACACGAGGCCGCCACCACCGTGCATGCCGCCGCCGCCATTGGTGTGTCGCCAACGGTGGGACTTTGGAAAGCACTGAAGTAGAGTGATGGTATATGTAGAAGCCAGGAAGCACGCATATTTGAGGGAGTAGTATAAAGATGGATATATATGACAGAATATACCAAAGAGTATACGGATAGGGTGACCATACATCCCGTTTTGAACGGGACAGTCCCGTTATGTTAGCATTTTTGAACCGTACCATCTTTTTGACAAAAATGTCAGTATTGTCCTGTTTTGGGAGACAGCCTGGAAAATGAAGCCCTCCCGCCTATCAGCGTGCAGCAAAGGAGGGTGGAGAGGCGGGCCGAGCAGTGTGAGGCCCGATTGGCCAAGACGCACAAACGGCGCGAAATGCGAATAATAAAAGGGGCAGCGCAGCCAACATGCGCTGCCAGAGACACCCGTCTACACCGGTCTTCTACGCTGCCCTGGAAGCCCGGTTGTTTCGCCATGTGCGAGCCCATCGCCAGAACTAGCACCACAGTCCACCCCATTCCTGCCTCCTTACCTGATCCTGTTGGTGCCGCATGCTCCGAAGCCCTGCAGTGGTGAGTCCTGACCCTGAGCCTTGCCTCCTGACCAAAGATCCGGTCCCTGAATCCCATCCCTGCCTCTCTGCTGGGAGTTCCGCTGCCAAGCCTTGCCTCGCTGCCAAGAAGCCAGCGTCCAAACGCCCACTCAGCCTTCCCCCCTGGAATCCGCTTGGTGCTCCGCCGCTTTTGCCCGATTCGTGCGCTCCAGTCTTGCCGCCTCACCTCGCCACCACTCTTGCAGCCGAGCCGAGCCGAGCCTCACGGCTCCCAGTCCCTCCGCCCCGGCAGCCAGCCTAGCTTACGTGCGCTCACACACCCTTTCCAAACTTCCGGCCAGGCGGAGAAGTTCCTCTTTCAGCAGCACTGCTGAGCCGAGCTGTCCCGGGTCCCTGTGAGGACTGAGCAAGGCATGGCAGGAAGCCTCCCGGTGTGGCGCTCTGAGCTCCTCCACCCCGGTAGCAGCAGCGGGCCCCGGGATGGGAGGAGAGCGCTCTCACCACCTGTCCACGTCAGGCAGGAGGAGCCGTCCCAGCCAGAGCAAGCCAGGGAACCGGTTGGCCGGGGCACCGCCGAGCTATGCGGTGGGATGCAGCCCCTCCGGGTACGGAGCTGACTCCGCCTCCTGGAGCTGCTCCTGCTGCTGGTGATGCCAGCCCTTGCTGGAGGTACGCAGGATGGCGGTGGGGCCGGCTACATCCTGTTCTGTCCCTTCGGAACAGGCGCGGGGGAGGCGATGTTCGCGTCTGCGGTGCTGGAGCTGGTGCTGGCAGGAGAACCCCTCTGGACAGGCACAGTCTACCGTTGGGGCCACGGTGGGCTGGGCGCCCCTTCCCGCCTGAATAGACGCAGCTGATGAGATCTGCAGTCCATAACATCTTAGGATATCAAACTCCAGTGTGCCTTAGTTAGACCTTGTCCTATACAGTATTTCTAGTCTTGCCGTATTGTCAAACTTTGACAATATGGCAAGACTAGAAATATAGGACCAATTGGCAGCAGGGCAAGGTCTGGGTCAAGGTTCCCTTTGACAGTCAATATATATATTTCCAGTCTCACCCTATTGCAAAAGGGAACCTTGACCCAGACCTTGTGGGTGATTGCAAGTCTTTTTATATAAACAGTAATCTGTTTAAGCAGGGGTACCCAAACTTTTTGGCACGAGGGACCAGTTTCGTGGAAGACAATTTTTCCACGGACTGGGGGGGGCGAGGTTTGCAGGCGGGAGCCAATCACGCATAACGGGAGGTGGGGTTTGCAGGCGGGAGCCAATCGTGCATAACGGGGGGCAGGGTTTGCAGGTGGAAGCCAATCATGTGGGCCGGGGGGCAGGGATTGCAGGCGGGAGCCAATCGCATGGACCAGGAGGCGCGGTTTGCAGGTGGGAGCCAATCGCACGGACCAGGGGGCAGAGTTTGCAGGCGGGAGCCAATCACGCGGATCGGGGGTGCCAATCGCGTGGACCAGGGGGCGGGGTTTGCAGGTAGGAGCCAATCGCACGGACAAGGGGGCGGAGTTTGCAGGCGGGAGCCAATCGCACGGACTAGAGGGTGGAGTTTGCAGGCAGGAGCCAGTCACGTGGACCCGGGGGGCGGGGACCCCTGTCCCGTTTTTTCCATCCCAATGTCCCGTTTTTGTCTCAAGGAAATATGGTCAGCCTATATAGGGAGAACAGTCAAAACATAACTGAAAAGGAGGTGTGCACAAACACTGAATATTGATCATGTGAGTCTGCATTTGATTATTTTATATATATTATATATTTTATATACAGTATATTGCTCAACAGCCTAACTTTCTCAAATTTCTACAGATTTAATAATCACCCTGCACACATACACCTCTCAGCCATTTACTCTATACTTACAGGAATAGGAAGTATGAGGCATATTAAGGCTATTTATTAAGTTTTTGTTAAGTCTACATATTGACCTGTCGTTAACTCAAATCTCTCACCTCTCTTTCAGTCAGTAAAGGTGTCAATGCTTTTGATACATGGCATAAATTCTGCCAAAATTTTTAAAGAAATGGCAACAGGCCTTGAGCTTATATAAATGGGTGAAGAGATAAAAGGTCTACTTCTAACAGGCTGTAAAACTTGGAATAGCTATCAACATTTTCTGCTAAAAGTTCCAGGTGCAGCAGCAGCATGGCATAGAACAGGTGCTGCAGGCCTTGTGAATGCTGCCCAGAGTCACATGGGTGAGGTGGGCAGCTATATAAATGGGATAAATAAGTAAATAAGTAAATAAAATGTGTCACATTTGGATCACTGTACTTGATCAATGTGTAATTGTTACAGGTTCCCATCCTGGAGGCTACCTTGGAATTTGCTCTCTTAAAAGACTTAAAAGTCTTTAAAACTATCACTTTATGAAGCCTCAATGACATCCACAGCGTTTTGTCCTTGGCCTTTTGATGCCTCTGAACTCAGCTAATTCCTTCAGGATTCCTTCCAAACAGCCTTTTGCTGTTTGATGCAACAATGAAAGTTAAGCAGGCTCTGCAGATTCTTTGGCTCAAAAAATAATAAAATAAAATAGCAGTAAATTCAATTTCACAAAATTATTATTTCCTTTGTGTTTTTCTCCAATAAATGCATTTTTTATGCAATCACTAGAGGGATTGGATAGAACAAAGCATTCTGTTTTCATGCTGGGAAATAAAGCCAAATACTTCATTCATGTTTTAGTAAACATTTAACATGCTGCTACAACTTTCCCACTCGCTGGATCGTCACCTTGTTTTGGTGAGTGGGCTTGTGGGTTCCCAATGAACCCTGTGAGCGAAGCTGTCGGGAGTCATGTACTCCCGGTAGGGTCACCCATGGCGGTAAGGTCCAGGGGGAGAAACCAGACAAAGAACGATCCAAGAAAGTCCTCAATGGCAGAACAAGTGGAAGATAACAAGGTGTATTGTTACAATGGCTGCAAAGGCGGATGAAGACTACAGCAGATAAAAGGTCACCAATCGTCAAAGTATCCATGCCATTGGATTGGAGCCATTTTCTGTGAAGGTTGTGTGCTGGTCACTGTGCACCGATCTCCACACATAAAACAAATTCATGCACAGGCGTCTTCCAACCACACACAAAACAAACTCACGCACAGGCGTCTTCCAACTACACTAAACCCAAACCAACTAAAAGTCCCACAGCAATTGATGAATGGCAACGGGGGCAGGACTGTGAAATCTGGAAGCCCCTAGTCATGGACCAGCACATGGGCAGTGGATACGGATTTAGTTGTCCTGACTCAAGGTCCAAGGCAGTTGAGTAGTTCGGCAGCTGTATCCATGACTGAGCAGCCCTATTTAGGATCCACTCTGCTCACCCCATATGGGAAGGGGGCTAGAAAAGGTGTTCTAAACATAGTCTGCCTCAATTTCTCCCTGACTGGATTACCGCGTCCAGTGGGGTCACCATATAGCAGTCATAAAAGACATATGAATTTTGGAACGTGGAATATACGGACACTGCAGGACAATATGGATAGTGAATGCCCTGAACGTAGGACTGCCATTATTGCAAGAGAGCTGAGACATTTTAATATTGATATAGCAGCACTC
This sequence comes from Charina bottae, assembly GCA_023362775.1. NCBI lineage: Eukaryota > Metazoa > Chordata > Lepidosauria > Squamata > Charinaidae > Charina > Charina bottae. Next base: position 43,704,663 of record JALMGJ010000007.1, on the reverse strand, counting down.
CAAGAAACTTGAAGAGCAGGAGAGGGACAGTTGAAGGAAGAAATAGGAGGTTATATTTTCTTTTGGAAAGGACTGCCTGAACAAGAATGACAAATACATGGGGTAGGCTTTGCTATCAAAAATGACCTTGTGAAGCTCTTGTCAGAAGTTCCCACTGGCATTAACGAACGAGTCTCAATTCTCCGAATAAAACTCGCCAAAAACCAACAGGCAACTATTCTAAGTGCTTACTCACCAACACTAGATGCAGATGAGGATATCAAGGAAAATTTTTATACCCAGCTGGACACCATCTTATCAGAGATACCAAAGGAGGATAAAATTATCCTCCTGGGCGATTGCAATGCAAGAGTTGGGCGTGACTTTTATTTGTGGTCGGGGATCATTGGGAAAGAAGGAGTTGACAATAGCAACACGAATGGAATCTTACTTCTGACTAAATGTGCAGAGCATAACCTTGTCATTACTAACACACTCTTTCGCCAGAAAAATAAATTTAAAACATCATGGAAGCACCTACGGTCGAAGCACTGGCATCTTTTAGATTATGTAATTGTCCGTGCTAGAGATCGCCGTGATGTACTTCTCACCAGAGCCATGACGAGTGCCGATGACTGCTGGACAGACCATCGATTAATTCGATCCACGATGGCCATAAAGATTGTCCCTCATCGTAGGCTCCAAGGAAGAAAACCAAGGCGTAAAATAAATACACTGGCCCTTCAAGGTTCTACTAAACGAGCTTGCTTTCAATCAACTCTCAAGGAACATCTGCCTATGGAACTTCCTGAAAATGTTGAGGAACACTGGATTAAATTGAAGACTTCTATTATCTCAGCCTGTGAACGAACTATCGGATACCAAACTAAGAGACATCAGGACTGGTTTGACGAGAATGATAGTGAGATTGAACATATTATTGACAAGAAAAGGAAAGCGTTCCAGATATGGCAAAAAGATATTAACTGTGCTGTTAAGAAAAAAATCAACGCCAGTGCAAAGGCAGAAGTCCAGAGAAGAACTAGAGAACTTAAGGACATATGGTGGATAAAAAAAGCCCAAGAAATCCAATGTTTTGCAGATGCTCATGATGCACAGGGCTTTTTTAATGCCATAAAGGCCATCTACGGACCAACAAACTATGGTACAAATCCCTTACACTCAATAGATGGTGTCAAACTTCTAAAGGACAAAGAATGTTTCATATGCAGAAGCATATGAAAAGGTTGGCCTCTCGCTTAACATTAAAAAAACCAAAGTGCCTTACCAGCAAGTTCGAACCAATCCCTTTGCAGCGACATCAATCCAGCTTAAAGGTGTGTTACTAGAAAATGTCGACCACTTTTCTTATCTTGGCAGCCATCTATCTACAAAAGCCGACATTGACGCTGAAATTCAGCATCGCCTGAGCTCTGCGAGTGTAGCTTTCTCCCGAATGAAGTGTAGAGGATCAGGACATCGCAGGGAGACCAAAATGCTTGTTTACAAAGCCATTGTACTACCGACCCTATTGTACCCCTATGAAACATGGACCCTCTACAAACACCACCTCCAACTTCTTGAAAGATTCCATTAACGCTGCCTCCAAAAAATTCTGCAAATAACTTGGGAAGATAGGCGGACTAATGTTAGCGTATTGGAAGAAGCGAAGACCACCAGTGTTGAAACAATGATCATCCAACATCAACTTCACTTGACCGGCCATGTTGTTCGAATGCCTGACCATCGTCTTCCAAAGCAGCTACTTTACTCCCAACTTAAGAATGGAAAACAGAATATTGGTGGAACCTTGGCAACTTGAAGACGTGTGGACTTCAACTCCCAGAATTCCCCAGCCAGCATGTATATATTATATATTTTGCCAAGGTTGAGAAACACTGTACAACATTATATACATATTGGCAATAGCACTGGAATAGATAGATAACAGAAAGATAAAGGGGGTAATGTAAATCATCCAATGGCCTTTCCTCTGGAATACTTTGATAAACTATTAAATTGACCTTATTGTTACTTTTCACACTTGTAGTATCCTTCCTGATGTTATCAGCATGTACCATAAACATTGGTGTTTATATTGCACTCTCCTATTACCTAAATCCAGGGGTGGAAGGGCCAGTCTCCAATCCAGAGTTGCAGCCCTGGGTGTTAGGTTGTGTATACAAAAAGCCATGCCACATAACACAATTCTATATGCTCAATATGGTTTAGATGTGCTATACTGCCACGCCATTTACTCAAGAGACATAGCAGTCCCATACAATTCAACTACTGTTTCTGGCCAAGAATAAAATGTCTTTTCAATCAGAAAAATACCTGGCAATGGGTCTGACACAGTTCCATAGGATAGCTCTTACCAAAGCAAGATTTGAGCAGCTGGATTCTATGGTTAAATACGGATGATTCCACATGTATTTGGAAATAGAAGACATGGAATAGAAATAGAAGACATGGAATAGAAATAGAAGACATGGCACACGTCCTATTCAACTGCCAACCATATGCCCCAGCAAGGGCTCAGTACTGTGCGGAATTAGCCGTCACGAATAAGTCAAGTCAAAGTAGAAGCAAAAGTTTTTATTGAAGCATTTGCAAAGGCTGGTGGACTCAACGGTGCTAGAAAAACAGAGCGCACTAGGGAAGAGCCACACCAGTGACAGTTACAGCCTTTCTTTTATAACCCTTTTCCCGTCGCTCAATCCTCACCCTTTTCCCCCATTGGTTAGGATACTCTAGGGCTTACAGCCTATCCAGAGCACCTCAATTGTCCCGCCTCTGTTTACATCTCCCACTCCCCACTTTTTACCTCCCCCTTCCCCTTTATTTACTTCTTTCCTTGTAAGGAAGGTGCCCTACTTAAGCAATGCTCGTTAGCCTCATCTTTGACCGCAAAGCTTCCTACAGCAAGTGGTTTACATTCAGCTTCATATTTCCTGAAGATGGTTACGGCAGAAGTTTTGTCAGTTAAAGCAGGAAATGTACAATGTATGTTTATGTGTTAAGGTTTTTTTCACTGGGTTACTTATTAGTTCCTTGTTAATAATAACTAATTTCACATTTCTCACAGTACTTACAGACACTACTCGACAGAACTACACATTGGGTCTGTAACAAAAGATTATCTTATTTCCTTCAGAGCACAAACACATATGTTTTGTTGTTTATTCGTTCAGTCGTTTCCGACTCTTCGTGACTTCATGGACCAGTCCACGCCAGAGCTTTCTGTCGGCCGTCACCATCCCCAGCTCCCCAATGGTTGAGTCTGTCACCTCCAGAATATCATCCATCCATCTTGCCCTTGGTCGGCCCCTCTTCCTTTTGCCTTCCACTTTTCCTAGCATCAGCTTCTTCTCCAGGGTATTCTGTCTTCTCATTATGTGGCCAAAGTACTTCAGTTTTGCCTTTAATATCATTCCCTCAAGTGAGCAGTCTGGCTTGATTTCCTGGAGTATGGACTGGTTTGATCTTCTTGCAGTCCAAGGCACTCTCAGAATTTTCCTCCAACACCACAGTTCAAAAGCATCTATCTTCCTTCGCTCAGCCTTCCTTATGGTCCAGCTCTCACAGCCATAGGTTACTACAGGGAATACCATTGCTTTAACAATGCGGACCTTTGTTGTCAGTGTGATGTCTCTGCTCTTAACTATTTTATCAAGATTTGCCATTGCTCTCCTCCCAAGAAGTAGACGTCTTCTGATTTCCTGGCTGCAGTCAGCGTCTGCAGTAATCTTTGCGCCTAGAAATACAAAGTCTGTCACTGCCTCCACTTTTTCTCCCTCTATTTGCCAGTCATCAATCAAGCTCGTTGCCATAATCTTGGTTTTTTTGAGGTTTAACTGCAACCCAGCTTTTGCACTTTCTTCTTTCACCTTCGTCATAAGGCTCCTCAACTCCTCCTCGCTTTCAGCCATCAAAGTGGTATCATCTGCATATCTGAGATTGTTAATGTTTCTTCCAGCGATTTTAACTCCAGCCTTGGATTCATCAAGCCCAGCATGTCGCATGATGTGTTCTGCGTACAGGTTGAATAGGTAGGGTGAGAGTATACAACCCTGCCGTACTCCTTTCCCAATCTTAAACCAGTCCGTTGTTCCGTGCTCTGTTCTTACCGTTGCTACTTGGTCGTTATACAGATTCCTCAGGAGGCAGACAAGATGACTTGGTATCCCCATACCACCAAGAACTTGCCACAATTTGTTATGATCCACACAGTCAAAGGCTTTCGAATAGTCAATAAAACAGAAATAGATGTTTTTCTGAAATTCCCTGGCTTTCTCCATTATCCAGCGGATATTGGCAATTTGGTCTCTAGTTCCTCTGCCTTTTCTAAACCCAGCTTGTACATCTGGCAATTCTCGCTCCATGAATTGCTGGAGTCTACCTTGCAAGATCTTGAGCATTACCTTACTGGCATGTGAAATAAGTGCCACTGTTCGATAGTTTGAACATTCTTTAGTGCTTCCCTTTTTTGGTATGGGGATATAAGTTGATTTTTTCCAATCTGATGGCCATTCTTGTGTTTTCCAAATTTGCTGGCATATGGCATGCATCACCTTGACAGCATCATCTTGCAAGATTTTAAACAGTTCAGCTGGGATACCATCGTCTCCTGCTGCCTTGTTATTAGCAATGCTTCTTAAGGCCCATTCAACCTCACTCTTCAGGATGTCTGGGTCTAACTCACTGACCACACCGTCAAAGCTATCTCCAATATTATTATCCTTCCTATACAGATCTTCCGTATATTCTTGCCACCTTTTCTTGATCTCTTCTGCTTCTGTTAGGTCCTTACCATCTTTGTTTTTGATCATACCCATTTTTGCCTGGAATTTTCCTCCGATGTTTCTAATTTTCTGGAAGAGGTCTCTTGTCCTTCCTATTCTATTGTCTTCTTCCACTTCCGCACATTGCTTGTTTAAAAATAATTCCTTATCTCTTCTGGCTAACCTCTGGAATTTTGCATTTAATTGGGCATATCTCCCCCTATCACTGTTGCCTTTTGCTTTCCTTCTTTCTTGGGCTACTTCCAGTGTTTCAGCAGACAGCCATCTTGCCTTCTTGGTTTTCTTTTTCTTTGGGACGTTTTTTGTTGCCGCCTCCTGAACAATGTTGCGAACTTCTGTCCATAGTTCTTCTGGGACCCTATCTACTAAATCTAGTCCCTTAAATCTATTCTTCACCTCCACTGCATATTCCTTAGGAATATTAGTGAGCTCATATCTAACTGATCTGTGGGTCTTCCCTATTCTCTTTAGTCTGATTCTAAATTTTGCAATAAGAAGTTCGTGATCTGAACTACAGTCAGCTCCAGGTCTTGTTTTTACCGACTGTATAGATGTCCGCCACCTTTGGCTGCAAAGGATGTAGTCAATCTGATTTCGGTGTCGACCATCTGGTGAAGTCCATGTATAAAGTCGTCTTTTAGGTTGTTGGAAGAGAGTGTTTGTTATGCACAGTGAGTTGTCTTGGCAAAATTCTATCAGCCTATGTCCTGCTTCATTTTGTTCTCCCAGACCATGCTTGCCTGTAATTCCAGGTGTCGTCTGACTACCCACCTTAGCATTCCAGTCTCCTGTAATGAAAATAACATCTCTTTTTGGTGTATTATCTAGTAGGTGCTGCAGATCCTCATAGAACTGATCTACTTCTGCTTCTTCAGCATCTGTGGTTGGGGCGTATATTTGGATCACTGTGATGTTAAATGGCTTACCCTGAATTCAAATTGAGATCATTCTATCGTTTTTTGGATTGTATCCAAGTACTGCTTTAGCCACTTTATTATTAATTATGAAGGCTACTCCATTTCTTCTGTGGTCCTCTTGTCCACAGTAGTAGATCTGGTGGTCATCTGATGTGAAGTGGCCCATTCCAGTCCATTTCAGTTCACTGACACCTAAAATGTCTATATTTAATCTTGACATCTCACCAATAACCACATCCAATTTGCCCTGGCTCATAGATCTTACATTCCAGGTTCCTATGGTGTGTTGATCTTTAGAACATCGGATTCGTCGTTCACCACCAGCACCGTCGGCCGCTAGCCGTCCTTTCGGCTTTGAGCTAGCTGCGTCATCACATCTGGGGCTAGTTGAACGTATCCTCTGTTCCTCCCCAGTAGCATTTTGACCATCTTCCGACCTGGGAGTCCCATCTTCCGATGGTATACCGACATATCTTTGGTTGTACTGATCCATTTAGTTTTCATGGCAAGAATACTGGGGTGGGTTGCCATTACCTTCCCCAGGGATCGTATTTAGTCTGACCTCTCTGCCACGACCTTCCCGTCTTGGGTGTCCCTTCACGGTTTAGCTCATGGTTTCATTGAGGTGCTCAAGCTCCAGCACCACGACAAGGTAACGATCTCCTTTGCTGGAGTCATTACATCAACACATATGTAGTCATTAATTTATAGTCAGGTCTGTTCAACTGAGAACATGTTTTTTAGAAGACATTGGGATTGCACATAGAGCAGATGCATTCATCTAAATACGTACTGTTTTGTATTTCAATACTCATGTTTCTATATTCTATTTTATCTTACAGTATTTCATTTTACTCTTTTATCTTTTATTTTATCTTACTCTATTTTATCTCATCTTTCTTCATTTTACCTTATTTTATTCTAATTTATTGCAGCTGATGTCCATTGTTTCTTGATATGGTCAATTGACTAATCAATAAAGTTATACTACTACTACTACTACTACACTGTTTCTGAACCAAAGGAAGTTATATCTGATAGAGCAGAGCTATCCTTCAACATAAATATTTTTGTGCTCTCTGTTGATATTAACACACAATATCTATAATTTCTACTGCACTGAGTGTCTTTTGATTACAACAGTATAGAAATGTGGCAAGTAAATGAAAGTGAAAGATGTAACCATAAATAAATAAATTGCTTAATTTAAATATGTTTATTCTGCATTTTTTAAAACATAGACACACACACCTTCAATGAATGTAATCCAAATAGCCATTCTGTGAATAGAGATTCCCACTGAGCACATCTGGAATGGTAATGTATCACATTTTATACCTTATCATATGAACTTCATGAATTATATACATCCAAGCATTGTAGTTTGAAGTTAGTGGAGTTTTTTTTTTTAGCTCCACTGAACATCTGCAAAGAATATCATAAATGATTTAGCAGCAGAAAGTTTCCCCTGTCTATATAAGAGACAGATGGTAAAATGGCTATGGAAAAAAAGCAGTCATATTTAAAAAGGCAGTATAGGAAGTGCACACAGTCCTTTAGATATTGGGAGCCAGCATAAGCTCAAGAAATGTTCCAATTTGCTCACGCAAATAAAACAAAAGCCAAAAGGAAATCACTGACAACTTATATTTTTAACATTGTCACTTGCATTGTTTGCCGAGTTCTACCGAATCAGCACATTTTTGGTTTGCAAAGCATCCCAAAAGCACTTTAAGCACAAGACAAGTTTCCCCCACTTTGTCCTTATTATTGTAGGTTCCAAATACGTTCAGCCTGGGGTTGTGTTCTCAGGAAGCACTTTTTCCACTGCCCAAGTTAGTCAATAGGTGTGCTTTAAAACTGCTCCACCAGTGCTGTCAGTCTCTGTTTACTTGGTCTGAATTTTCATGAATCAACAAATGGGCCCATTGGAAAAATTGTTCCCATGGCACCATTCCAGCAAGTCCTGTGAATAGTTTTAGCCCTGGGAAGCCTATAAGCCAGCAAGCTAGCAAGCCTTTTTTTTTTTTTAACTAGCATGGTCAAACTACTTTTCTTCAAAGTGTACTGGGAAATGAACTTGGGAGGCAGAGGGTGTGGCGGGCAGTCTAGTGCATACCCACAAACAAAGGATGATCTTGCTTCCATCTGCCTCTGAATGGGGAGGAGAAAAACCTGGCTCCAGCAGCATGACAAGGAATTGGGGAGGGAGCTCTTACAACACAGCACTGGGTTTCTGCCAACATCACATGCCAGGCATGGATGAAGGGCACGTTAAATCCTTCAGTGATGGGGCATTTTTATCTAGAAAAGCTGTTTTATAAGCACAAAGTCAGAGGAACATCTTGTCATGATAAATTACTATTTCATAATAGAACTGATTACAGAAGGCTGTAATATAGTTTGGATAGCCGCTCTCTGCCCTGTTATCTCTGTTCAGACAGTGATCCTCGAAAAACACTGATACCCATGTAATCTCTATTTTCATTTCCAAAAGTGAATTCTGCCCTTCATCAGTTAAGTATCCCTTTCAATCAATTGGTCCTCTTAAGATGATAACCAGGTGCTGATCTGGTTCTTTGCTTCAGGAGTAAAACAGTTTTTCCTTCATTTCTTTTTCAGGATTCATGAAATGAATAGGGATTTGCTGAACATGATCAACTTACACTAACATTTTATTTCCTAAAAATTGGGGGGGGGGGTGTCCTAATTATTCTAAACCTATGGTTAACAAAGGATTTGTTTGTTCTTCTGACACACGGAATTATAATTAATTGCTTGACTATGGGACAATTTATTCTAGGGTGGTTAAATACAGTACTTTTGGTTTCTTTCAGATTCTCATTTTTCCAATTTTAAATTCATTTCATCCCATTTCAACTGGATTAGTCACTCTCCTCAATAACCTATGGCAGGACATAGATAGAGCAAGTCCTTATTTCTCCTACTGGTTCTCCCTGTGGCCTTCAATACCACTGACCATGTAACTTTCTGGAGCCCTTATGGGGATTGGGGGCACCATTCTTCTGCTCCTTCCTGAGTGGGTGATCCCCTGTCAGTGTATAGGGTAGATGAGAAGTTGAACCCTCAAGCATTCCAAATATGGGTTGCCCAGGACTCAACCCTCTCCATTTTATTTAGCATCCACATGAAGCCATTATTCAATGATTTGATGGACAGTATCATCAATATGCAGATTATCTATCTATCTATCTATCTATCTATCTATCTATCTATCTATCTATCATCTATCTATTAAAATACAGTAGAAATGACCTGGTATCTGGGCTATAAGGGTCTGGATGGGGAGAAACAGACTGAGATCTAACCCAGGCAAGATGGTGTGGTTGTTAATTCGTAAACCAACTGATTCTGGGACATTTCCAATGGAGTTATACTTTCCCAGAAGTAGCTGATCTGTGGTTCTCCTGGATCTGCAGGTAAAAGATGTTGCCAAGAGAGCCTTTGCTCTGCTTTAATTAGTGTATCAGTTATGGCCATTCTTGGACTAGGAGGTATTAATGTTCACATGACCTCTTGACTGGACTACTGTAACACATTTACATGGAACTGCCCTTGAAGACCACTTGGAAACTTCAGCTGGTACAAAACGTGTACTAACAGGAATGCCCTGATGTTGTCAAATAGCATCAGTAGTACAGGAGCTACATTGATAGCTGGTTTGTTTCTGGGTGTAATTCAAAGTGCTAGTAATAACCCACAAAGTCATATATGACTTGAGACCTGGTATTGACAAGACCATTTGCTTCAAGTAGAATCTGCCCACACAAAGCATGGCAGTAGAGAAACCATATTAAATGTCCCCACTCCCATGAGGTAAAGCAGGGGAGGTTTCAGGAGTGGGCATTCTCTGCTGGTGCTCCCTTCCTGTGGAACCAGTTACCTCCAAAAATAAGATGAGGTCCTTTGTTAATATTCGGAAAGCTTCCTAAAACATAATCTGTTTCAGTGGGCATTCTGGGATTGAGGAGGCAATTAGTATGTATCTGGGATATGTATGGGCACTGCTGATTCTGCTCATTGGTATGATGGCTGTACGCAGAACACATCATGCGACGTGCTGGGCTTGAGGAATCCAAGGCTGGAGTTAAAATCGCTGGAAGAAACATTAACAATCTTAGATATGCAGATGATACCACTTTGATGGCTGAAAGCGAGGAGGAGTTGAGGAGCCTTATGACGAAGGTGAAAGAAGAAAGTGCAAAAGCTGGGTTGCAGTTAAACCTCAAAAAAACCAAGATTATGGCAACCAGCTTGATTGATAACTGGCAAATAGAGGGAGAAAAAGTGGAGGCAGTGACAGACTTTGTATTTCTAGGCGCAAAGATTACTGCAGATGCTGACTGCAGCCAGGAAATCAGAAGACGTCTACTTCTTGGGAGGAGAGCAATGGCAAATCTTGATAAAATAGTTAAGAGCAGAGACATCACACTGACAACAAAGGTCCGCATAGTTAAAGCAATGGTATTCCCTGTAGTAACCTATGGCTGTGAGAGCTGGACCATAAGGAAGGCTGAGCGAAGGAAGATAGATGCTTTTGAACTGTGGTGTTGGAGGAAAATTCTGAGAGTGCCTTGGACTGCAAGAAGATCAAACCAGTCCATCCTCCAGGAAATAAAGCCAGACTGCTCACTTGAGGGAATATTAAAGGCAAAACTGAAGTACTTTGGCCACATAATGAGAAGACATGATACTCTGGAGAAGATGCTGATGCTAGGGAAAGTGGAAGGCCAAAGGAAGAGGGGCCGACCAAGGGCAAGATGGATGGATGACATTCTGGAGGTGACAGACTCAACCATGGGGGAGCTGGGGATGGTGACGGCCGACAGGAAGCTCTGGCATGGGCTGGTCCATGAAGTCACGAAGAGTCGGAAGCGACTGAACAAATAAACAACACATGATGGCTGTGGAATTTGTTATGATATAATTGAAGCTGCTTTTGTAAGCCACTTAGTCACTTGAATGAAGCAGCATAAAAGTAATTGTAATAAAGAAATAAACCAATAAACATCTGTTCTGAAGGTGATTTTAATTTACACAAAAATCTATAAACATTTTTACACTTGTAAATGTTTAGGAAGCTATTGAAGTCCTTGGGGCAGGGTAACAGTTGAGTCCTCGTTGGGTCGTTTTTTGGTTAATATGTCTGTCTTTGGGCCGTTCATCTATTATTTTCTTTTGTGGTATTGTTCTTACTTTTTAAATGCAAGCCACCTAGAGCTGTTAGGAGTCAGGCAGCCTCTAAATTGATTAAATAAATAAATAAAATTATGTTAGCATCCATATTCCTCATACACTTTTCTTAATGTACATATTTTTGTAATTTTCTCTAAAGTAATGTGGTTTCTAAATCATTGTCATGAATGTCTCCAAAAACTTGAAGACCTGGTTCTGCCGCCTGGCTTGGGACGGGAATGCCAATAGTTCCTCTTGGGAGTGGCTGGTGCCATGAAACCTGCCTTATTATTAACATCTTTCTATTTGGATTTTATATGTAATTTACTGATGTTGTAATTTTATATTTTTAACTTGTTTGTTCTGAACCGCCCAGAGTTCCCTGGTTGGAGGAGATGGGCGGTGATACAAATTTAAATAATAAATAAATAAATGTATATATTTTTTGCATTTTCCTGTAATATACATATGTTCATATATTTTGTATTGGCAAACTCAGTCAAAACATTTGAAGAAATATTTCAATGTATTGGCTTGAAAGTACAAACAGGATATGCCTACATTAAAATGCAGAACAGAGGCTATCACATATATGAGCCTAAATCTACCATGCAGATCTTCGAGTGGAATCTTTTTAAACTAATAAAGCATTCAGAAGCACATGAACAAATGCTACATCGCTGAAAACAGAGAATTATAAAATTATTTTTAATAGTTTTATATTTACACTTACCTTCCTTGACCTTTTATTTTGTTTACAAAGACATCTTCAGAACCTGCCTAAAGAAACTTTACTGCTTAGATGAAGGTGAATAAATGAGATGTGGGGTTGTAATTTTTTAAATTTTTATTACTGAAATATAATAAAATAAAATAAAATAATCTCATTATCTACAACACACTGTAACAGGGTTCCCTCTGAAGACCTCGAAGACTGAAGCTTTCTAACTTCCATCTAAGTTAGAAAGGAGGTTCTTTTGGTTATTCTTAGTACTGTTGAGGTATGTTTTCTTTCATTACTTTTTATTACTATGGTTTATTTTCTTTAATTCAGATCCATATTCACTGTTCAAATGTCTTCTCTTTGACATTGACCTATCAAAACACTGCTGGGAGTATAATATCTGTTTTATGGGTTGAACAGATTCACCATCTGTTTACTTTTTTATGTAGATTGTTATTTTTATATTGTCTTGTATATGAAACACCCATAGTCAGTTTGCAGTTGGGCAACACCTATATTGAATAAATAAATAAACAAGCAAAACATTTGCGATTTATTAAGTTTGCTCAGCACAAAATATTTGCAATATCTGGAAGTTTGTCCTTGAGAAATGTTTATTGTCCTTGAGAAATGTCTATTTGGATACAGGTCCCTTAAAGTAATCAGTTGGAATAAATGAGATGTGAGGCCAAGGAATTCAATAAACCTTTCTAGAAGTTCAGGAACTAAGTTTTAATAGACTTAACTTGCTTGTTTGAAGTGAGCAATTTTCAAAAGAATAAATGAAAGAATCGTGTGAAGTTCTACCCTTAGCATAATCAAGTTCTGGCAAACTTTTTGAAGAAACAGGAGTGTTAATAACAGTAAAGTGAGCAAAGCTATTAGATACAATCTCCTCTCCAGTGTATTCAAATTAAGGGCCTCATGCCTATAAATTCAAGTAAAGTAAAAGCAAGCTTTCTTATTACACCTTTTGTTAAGGTAAAGAGTGCTGAATCAATAAATCATGGAAAAGATTATTATTTTGTACAAGCTGCAGGTGGCTGCAGGTCATCCTCACTAAAGCAAACAGAGTTTGTTAATTTAATCCAACAGACTTCTCAGTAAAACTAAACAAGAATTTAATCAGCAACAGAAGGTAGCTAACAGCTCTGAAAATTGAACCATCATCGTGGCAGACTGTAAACAGAATTACAGGAACCCAAAAGAATCAGGGAAGTGAGGGGAGAACAAAAAGGAAGGCTTTTTTTCATTTTCATTAACTGTTAGCTATAAAAATAACCATCAAATTGAGAAGCCAGGAAGTGATCTAGTATAACATTTATAAAGAATTTCCAGAATTAACCAAGTTAAGCAGTTGGAGAATAAAAGAAGTTGCCATGAGGTCACTTTCTGCTGCCATTCCACAACTTGCACCAGTCACACCCCCTTTGATCACATTGTTGCTGCTGCCATCTTGATTTTTTTTTCTCCCTGTCCCCATGGAAACCCGTTTGAGACCTTGACTTATAGACCCCATGGCTGAAATATCTGGTCTAGGTATTATTATTGTTGTTGTTGTTGTTTCTTGTTTCTTCCCATTTTGTAACATTTTATCCATGTAAGTAGAGTAACTGGCACACTCCACGTGGCGCACAACACATGCCCTTAGTACTACACTACTGTATTGGACTATTGCAATGCCCTCAACATAGGGCTGCCTCTGAAGATGACCTGGAAAATGGTTTCACCAGGAGACTAGCAGGCAAAAACCACTTCTCTAGACCCTTATTTGGCACTTGCTGCATTGGCTGTCAATAGGCTTCTGGGCCCAATTCAGAGTACTGAATATCGGAAACCCTACATAGCCTGGCTCTGGATAACCTATTCTATTGGCCCTGTAAGGCAGGGGTCCCCAACCTGTGGACCGCCCCCGCCTCCATTGTGCGTGATTGGCTCCTGCCTGCAAACCCTGCCCCCACTGCGCGCGATTGGCTCCCGCCTGCAAACCCTGCCCCCCGGTGTGCGCAATTGGCTCCCACCTGCAAACCCCGCCCCCCATGTGTGCGCAATTGGCTCCCACCTGCAAACCCTGCCCCCCCCCCAGTCCGTGGAAAAATTTTCTTCCATAACCAGTCCCTGGTGCCAGAAAGGTTGGGGACCGCTGCTGTAAGGCACTGAAAACCTCACTTTGAAATGGGTTTCTGATACCTGTCAATTTTCTTTGGTAATATGTCTTATGAGTTATGGATTTTATGTTGTTTTTATGATACTAAAAGATGGGTTCTCTTTTATTGTTATTTTATTGTTTCGTATACTTTCTTGAGTCTTGTGAGAGGGTGGTGTAGAATCAATCAATCAATCAATCTACATCTGCTTTTTTCTGACAGTTTCTGACAGAGCCCTGAAAAAGATAAACTCAAGGGGGATTTTTAATTCCCTCCCTCTGGGCCAATGCATCTTTGCAGGGACATTGCTGGGGGTCAAAAAACTGTGGATGGGTATTAGTGCATGCTAAAAAAAGGGACAATGCTTTGAACATATGGCAGCCATCTTGATTTCTTTGACGACTCCTTGCAAATGCTCCTGCATCTTTTATACTCCAAAAAGAGAGCCAGTTTGATCAAGTGGTTAAGGCTCCAGGCTAGAGACCAGGAGGCTGTGAGTTCTAGTCCCACCTTGGGCATGAAAGCCAGCTAGGTGACTTTGGGCCAGTCACTCTCTCTCAGTCCAACTTATCTTGCAGGGTTGTTGTTGTGGGGAAAATAGGAGGAGGAAGGAGTATTAGGTATGTTCGCTGCCTTGAGTTATTTATAAAAATAATAAAGGCGGGGGGGAAATCTAAAAAAATTAAAAAGCCTATGGCCTTGTTCCCATAACAGACTACTGAGTTATTTGGGGAGCTGAGTCAATTTGGTGTGTCATCAGAACTCCAAAAAGGTTAATTAACCTGGAGAACAAACCTTGAGACTGTTACCCTTATACAAGGTTAGTAGCAATGCAAATGAAGTTTCTCCCACATGTAAATTATAATAAAATATGTTTTCATTTATGTATTGGTTATAATTATAATATAATGTGATTATAATGTATTTATACTTATAATGTAGTTTATAATGGAAATGTAATAATTATAATATACTTTCAATTTTGTGATACCCCAAATTGTTTCCAACAGTCAAGTGATCCACTGGATCAACTTTCCTCCAACTTAATACTCTTGACATGTGTTGAACTTCAACTCCCATAATTCCCTGCCATTTTGTTTGAGAATTTTGGGATGTGTCTGGAAGGTACCAAGCTATGGTAGAGCTATCCCAAGATAGTCAGCACTACAAGCAAAAATGAGCTGGGAAAACTTTATCTCCTCTCTTTTTTTACAGCCAACCTCTTCTCTTTGTCTTCTTCTTCCCCTCTGTCCAGCAGGTTGTCCAAAGGTGGGATGGATCACTTCCATTGCTCTGTCTATTTTGGTTCCTCCCTTCCCCCATTTCCCCCTTGTCCCATTTTCTCTGGGTTCCTCAGGCTTCTCTGAAATTAGGTCAAATGCCACAAGTTTCACATCTCTCGTCTAAGGTATAGGCACAGATAAAGCTATCGTATAGCAAGTTGGGGAATTAGTCCAAGATTGCCTACTCCAATTGCTTCTGACAAAGTCTTCCCATTCCATGTTATCTGATCCTTTCAAGTGGAGGTGCCAAGAATTGAAAATCTTCTGCATGCAAGCAAAGCATATACTTTACTATTGAGCAGTGGTCCCTTCCAAGCTTAGGATGTAATGTGGCTGGCTACAGCAGATGGGAGATAATTGTTAGAATAGAAGCAAAGAGTTTTGCCCTCCAGAACATCTCTCTGAAGGCTAACCACTACTTCTTCTCTCTCATAATAAATTCTGTTTCATTGTCTATTTTTCTTCTTCATCTTCTAAAAAGAGTATTCTGGAAAGCTACCAGGTCTACATCCAAGATGGACAATCACATCCACACTCACAGATGTACCCTTTTCCATTTCATAGTGATGGAGGCTAGTTTAAAAATCAAACTAATACTTATACTGTATGTCTGCCAATCCTATACATTCCAATACCTTCCTCTTATCTCTCGGTAGTTTATTTTATTTATTTTTATTTTATTTATTCAATTTATTCCCCGCCCATCTTCCATACAAGGGACTCTGGGCGGGTTACAATAATCAAGATTAAAAACGATACAATAAAAAGTCTAAAAAATGCAATATAAATAGATAAAATACAAGATGGGGGACGTAGGGAACGTAGCATAGATAGTGTTGCTACGGGGCTAGCCAACCCCAGGAGTCACTACCGCCTCTGTTGTCCCAGGCCAGGGGACAGCTTAGTGCCAAACCTGTTGACACTACATACCCGAATTGTCTGTTTGAGGAAGTATCCATTTCCTCTTTCTCCATCCCAAACTATATTGAGGCAGAAAAGGGCATTTGGCTCATTTCTGCTCTATTATCTCTTCTTCACTACCTGCATTTTATTTTTCTCATACCCGTACACAACTTTCAACTGCCATTTCTCACTCTGAAAAGCTCCATTATGTGTGCACAGCTCCACTTAATTTCTTCTCTTATCCACTTGGTACTTAAAAATAATCCATGTTCTTCCTGCAGCCATAAAAGGTTGTGTGCCTCACCCACTTCTCTCCCGCAGTAGAATTCCATTCCTGCCCTCTCCTGAGACTGGCTTGAGATCCAGAACATTTGCATACAAAAATGCAATTATTTAAGGGTGTGGGGGAGAGAGAGAATAATTACAGAACTTCCATTAATAATAGGACTGTAGGGACAAAGTTCAGTGTATTGTGCCTAATGTTAATCCATTCCTAAGGGAACTCTACACTGACAAAGAAAAGTTTTCCTGCACTTTGTAACTGAGGTAAAAGATAAATATGGGATTGTTTACCAAGCACAGAGAATAAAGCAGACCCCGTTTGTGTATTCTTCTGTTCAATCTGACCTTTTATATTTTGGCATCTATTGTCGATGGGGAAATAGTTGTTGGACCTGTGATTTAAAGAATGCTTTTTTTTCACAATAACTGCTTTGATCTTGAAGGTTTATTTATAAAGGCATAGAAAACTGGTGTTGTACATTCAGGCTAGTTATGGCTACAAGCACACGTTTCAAAAACATGCTTTGATAAGTCATGTCGCTTTATGCATGATTTTAATTAAGGCCAGCGTGTGGGTGGATCAGAATCACAGCACATTGGAGCACTGGTCAGGAGCCCCCGAACAGCCTCCCTGATGATCTTCCTGTCCAGCCCCATACAGCACCCATCACCCCTTCCCATCCCAGCAGCAGTATTGTTGCAGCTTTAATTTCCTGAGTGAGTAGGCTTACATAACGATGCCTCTGCAATTGGCTTGGAATTCAGAGATGTTTGGCTGCTTGACCCATTAGAACACCATTGCATTATGGTAACTTTTGGTGAAGCAACTTTAGGCCCGGGGTGGTGGTGTCTAGGCATTTGCTTTTCAATAATTTGCCTGTTAAAAATCATGCCTTCAATCCCAAAGCTGCTGTTTGTCCTGTTTTTTTAAAAAAAATAGCAGGTGAGTGGGGATCCTTTTCAACAGGAAAACAGCACCAAAGGTTAACTGCTCCTAGCCACCACCCACAAAGAGATAATGACTGGGTTTATACAATATGTTAAACCAGAATTTGGAGTAAAAGAATGTAACTGCTATGCTGAGTTCATATAACATACTGTGCTTTTACAAATAAACCCTATTATGGCTTTACATGCATTCACACAGCATGCAAAGACAATGGCTTGTTCCCACAGTTGGCTAAATCAAAAAATACTAACCCCATTTTAGCCTGTCATGTTCTGTGAACACAGTCAATGTGTCTCAATTCTAATCCAGATCAGGAGGTTCT
The DNA here is from genome assembly GCA_023362775.1 of Charina bottae. Taxonomy (NCBI): domain Eukaryota; kingdom Metazoa; phylum Chordata; class Lepidosauria; order Squamata; family Charinaidae; genus Charina; species Charina bottae. The sequence continues at coordinate 43,687,156 of JALMGJ010000007.1, read as the reverse complement.
GCTGCACTGTGTTCATTTGTTTTAAAACACCTGTCTGTCTGTCTGTCTGTCTGTCTATCTCTCCATCCATCCATCATCCAGCATTTCCTTGAGATTCTTACCCTTCATTAATCTTCTCATCCTTTTAAAAGATGTGAAAGTTAGGAGTATCTTGTAGTAATGAAGCAATGAACCCCATAGTTTGACTATGGAGCAGGAATATAGAAAACTGTTATTACGGTTCAGTGGAACCTGCTTCTATTGTTACCACCACTCTAGTAGAAAACGCTAATGGACATGATCTGGGCAAAGATTTTATTTTTATTTTTTATTTATTATTCAAATTTATCACCGCCCATCTCCCCCAACGGCGGTTAAAAGTTAAGCATCTTGAAATCCAATCACCTTCAGCAAGAGAAAGGCCCACCCTACAGTCTACTAAGCTTTGTTGGATTTTTCTCCAAAAGTCACTTGAAATGAATTTGTGCGCTCATCTCTGAAACAGGACATAAACTAGAAGGCTCCTGAAACAACCTGAAATACTTATGCACAGCTAGTGGCACTTTCACATACTCTCACATTAAACTCTGCTTTAAAATGTGCAGTGTGACATAGGAAGCTGGATGGTTGCATCCTATCATTGGGAAAAATAAATCACAGCTCGCCTGTAGAATTAATCGCACAGTTGGATTACAATGAACGTTTGTGGTATTGTCCCAAATATGAGGAGGAAAGGCAGCCTGACTATCAGAAAAGGAGAGTCCAGCTCTTGTTGCTCTGTTTGTTAGAGAAAAGAAACTGAACCGGTTTTCTCTCCTTGTTCCCATGAAGTTGAAGGACTTCTGCACTTTTTCTTCTTCCTGCAGAGCTCTTGAAGCATCAACACTTTTTTTTCCCATCGACCCTGTCCCCGCCCCTCTGAGCCTTGCTAGCACTTGGAAAACCCTTTGCATGCATCTTGTATGGCTGCATTTCCCCACTTTTTGGATCTGCCTGTTGCAACACATTGCTTAAAAGAACCCTAGAAAGCCACAAGATCTGACATCAGCTGTGCCTTGTGAACTTACCAAGTGCAAAGGTGCACACACAATTACAGGATCCACCACTGCCTCATTTAGCACTGAATCTGACCGACTGACATTCAGTGTTATCCTTTAATTCAGGGGTCCCCAACCTGTGGGTTGCGGCCTGTTAGGAAGTGAGCCGCACAGCAGGTGGGCGGTGGTGGTCTGCGCGATTGGCTCCTGCCTGCAAACCCCGCCCCCCGCCCGCGTGATTGGCTCCTGCCTGCAAACCCCGCCCCCCCCACCCACGCAACTGGCTCCCGCCTGCAAACCCCGGCCCCTGCCCGCGCGATTGGCTCCCGCCTGCAAACCCCCCCCCCCGGTCTGTGGAAAAATTGTCTTCCATGACCAGTCCCTGGTGCCAAAAAGATTGGGTACCCCTGCTTTAATTAACTTGGCAAATTAAAAAAAAAGTTGGAAACTATCTACCAAAACACCATGAATATGGAACATTTTATTTCACAGAGATATAGGGCATGTATTGCAGAAAGAGAGCTGTGTTGTCTATGGTGGCAAAAAAACAGAAAAGGTCTAATACAGAGCTTTCCAAACTGTGTGTCGCGACACAAAAGTGTGTCGCCACACAGAGTCTGGTGTGTCGCCACACAACCCAGAAGCGCTGATCATCATCAGTGCTTCCGGGTTTTCCCGTGGCGACACACCAACGGCGGCTGGTGTGTTGCCGCGGGAAAAGTTCGGAAAGCCCTGGTCTAATAGCATCTTTTCTGACTAAGCAATTTTATTAAAAGGCATAGGCTTTCATACCACTGCATGCTATGATCAGGTGGGCTGTATCTCACAGAAGCTTGTGCCTTTTAATAAAATTTGTTAGGTGGAAAAGGTGCTACTAGGCCATGTATTGGTGAACGTAGAGCCTTATTCATCCTCAGTTCACAAAAGTTACAAGCTGCAGCTGGACTCTCATTGAAACTCTCTAACAACCCATACTGAGGGCAAAAAGAAAGCAAGACTCTTTTATTTACTTAACACAATTGTTGGAACCTCATGTGAAGACTCAAAGTCAGGAGCTCCTGAGGATCCTGAAGGCAAATGCAACAGAGTTATTGGAAGCTGGGATGTGGAGTAACTGTTGAACATGTATAGGAACAATTCAGACTACAAGTCAGGTAAGAGAGCATTTTGTAAAAAGTTCAATTGAAGTGTTGCTTAACTGTTCCATTGTCAGCTGCTTCTCATTCGCTTTGGTTGTAATCGTACAGTATGCTTTGGTCCCTTTCACAGCTCTGGGGACCTCTCAACAAGTTCTCTACGGCAACTTGGATTGCCGTCAGTTTAGCATTCATGCCTTCAAGCCCCATTTCCAGTCTAGCTGCCCTTTCTTCCAGCGCCACGATTCTCTGTGACTGAGAGATTCGTGGTTCCGCTGATGGCTTCCTTAGGGCTGGGACCATACCTCTGCCCACCTCAATCGGCCAGTCCGCCGTTGCGTCGTTTGCGCGCAGGGTGGGAGTGCGGGGGAGGGGAGGTTTGGGCATGTCTTTCTCCTTGCCTTTTTTCTCTTTACCCCGTCCAGTGATTTTTCTTTGGTCTCCCGATTCCGATGCTGTTAGTTGTTCTGCCGCATTGGTTTGGGACAATGTGTTATCCTCGTCATTTTGAAGTCTTCCGACGTGCTCCATGTTTTATTGGAGCTGTGCTGTCCGCTGCTTGTGTGCACTGGTCTCCTGATCTGGTGGCCTGAGCGCTGCTCCTCTGTTGCTGAAAGCTCTCCGCTTACCCACGCTGCTCAGCTGTTCCTTTTTTCTTCTGCTGCTCCGCCGCCTATCAGCTGCTGCTCTTTGCGCGCCACTCAGCTGTTCCGATTGCTGCTGCTGCTCCGCCGCCGCCTATCAGATGCTGCTCTTTTCGCGCCACTCAGCTGTTCCGATTGCTGCTGCTGCTCCGCCGCCGCCTATCAGATGCTGCTCTTTTCGCGCCACTCAGCTGTTCCGGTTGCTGCTGCTCCGCCGCCGCCTATCAGATGCTGCTCTTTTCGCACCACTCAGCTGTTCCGGTTGCTGCTGCTCTGCCGCCGAAGGTTCCTGTCACCGCTGGTTCTCTGTCGCCGGAAGCTGTCCTTTTTTTTGTCGTCGTCCGGGTCGCCGCTGACAATTCCCTCAGCTCTTTCGCGCCTTTTTTTTTTTTTGAAGGGCCTCTGCCGCTGCGAGTTTGCTTGGTGATCCCCAGTCTCCGCTTTCTTCTGCCTCTCCGATGTGAGCCGATCTCAACCGTGGAGCTTTCCCGAAGCTTTCGGGTTCGCTCCCAGGAAAATCGGCTGTGAGGGGATCAGTGCCTTTCTGTCAGCTGCTTCTCATTCGCAGACGTTTCTCCCAAGAAATGACTTCAGCTCAGATCTTTGGTAAGTAAATGATTTATTGGTTAACATGAGTAAGCATCGCAAAGGCACTGATGGTGCCCTGGTTCCCGGCTTGGGTTTTTATACTCTCCCGCCGGAGCATCCGCCCCTCCCTGCTGTGGGCTTCCTTCTGGTCCACTGCAGGCTTCCCTCTGGTTCGCTTGGTGTCAGGGAAATGGCAGGAGCCTGGGGCATGCCAGGGTTCTGACATCCATTTAGTGCAGCTTAATGATGGGGCAGGGAGGGGAAAATAACTTCTTAATTTTTAGGGGGGAAATGTCTAGGCTTTAATAGAATTTTAGAATTCATTTCTAACTAAAAATTCTTTATGAGTGGTGCTGTATTAACTTTTCTGTTTAAAGAAGTCTCCAGAGAAGTATCACAAGTTAATTAATATTAATTAAACTGAATTATACAAGAAAAATGTGAATGTTTTCAAAACTTCAAAAGTTGTATTTTGTGTTTTTGTTGAATTTCACATTTTTTAAAAATTTATCTTTGCTGTGTTCTTCTAGAGCAAGGGTCGGAAATGGCGGCTCGCGAGCCAAATGCGGCTCTTTGGCCCCTTGAGTGTGGCTCTTCCGCAGGCAGGCATGGCGGGGCAGGCGCGGCAGCGGGCATGGTGTGCGTGGCTGTGGGCATACTAGGCCCAGCCTCTCTTTTTCCTCCGGGGACGGGCTTCACACAGTCTCGCAAGAGTTTGGAAGCCTCCGTCTCCGGCAGCCATCTTGACGACGGGCACTTGCCCATCGCCTTAACCCAGGGCTTTCCAAACTGTGTGTCGACACAATACTGTGTCGCCGGGGCCCCCAAGTGTGTCGCGTGACAAGCCGGAAGCGCTGATGAAAATGCCCTCGGTTCTGGCAGGGAGGTGAAAATCGCGTGCGCGCGCGCTGCCAGGCCACCAGAAGTGGAAATTCTCCGCGCCAATCAGCTGTGCGTCGGGAAGCCCAGCAGCCTGCACGCGCGATTTTTGCCTCCCTGCCGGACCCGAGGGCATTTTCGGGGTCCCCGGAGTCTGCCCTTTCGAAGGGGCAGCGCTGCTGCTGCTGCTGCCGCTGCCCCTTTGAAAGGGCAGGCTCCGGGGACCCCGAAAATGCCCTCGGTTCTGGCAGGGAGGCAAAAACCTCCCTTCCCCTCCCTGCACACGCTGCCCTGGAGTGGGGTGGAAGTTTTCCCCGCAGAACAGCTGAGCGCTGCTTGCGCGCAGCCTCCCTGCCTAAACTGAGGTGCTGCCCCTTCAAAAGGGCAGGCTCCGGGGACCCCGAAAATGCCCTCGGTCCTGGCAGGGAGGCAAAAGCCTCTCTTCCCCTCCCCGCACGCACACGCTGCCCTGGAGTGGGGTGGAAGTTTTCCCCGCAGAACAGCTGAGCGCTGCTTGCGCGCAGCCTCCCTGCCTAAACTGAGGTGCTGCCCCTTCGAAAGGGCAGGCTCCGGGGACCCCGAAAATGCCCTCGGTTCTGGCAGGGAGGCAAAAGCCTCTCTTCCCCTCCCCGCACGCACACGCTGCCCTGGAGTGGGGTGGAAGTTTTCCCCGCAGAACAGCTGAGCGCTGCTTGCGCGCAGCCTCCCTGCCTAAACCGAGGTGCTGCCCCTTCAAAAGGGCAGGCTCCGGGGACCCCGAAAATGCCCTCAGTTTAGGCAGGGAGGCTGCGCGCAAGCTGCGCCAGCTGTTCTGCGGGGAGAACTTCCACCCCACTCCAGGGCAGCGTGTGCGTGCGGGGAGGGGAAGAGAGGCTTTTGCCTCCCTGCCAGAACCGAGGGCATTTTTGGGGTCCCCGGAGCCTGCCCTTTCGAAGGGGCAGCACCTCAGTTTAGGCAGGGAGGCTGCGCGCAAGCAGCGCTCAGCTGTTCTGCGGGGAAAACTTCCACCCCACTCCAGGGTAGCGTGTGCGTGCGGGGAAGGGAAGAGAGGCTTTTGCCTCCCTGCCAGAACCGAGGGCATTTTCGGGGTCCCCGGAGCCTGCCCTTTTGAAGGGGCAGCACCTCAGTTTAGGCAGGGAGGCTGCGCGCAAGCAGCGCTCAGCTGTTCTGCGGGGAAAACTTCCACCCCACTCCAGGGCAGCGTGTGCGTGCGGGGAGGGGAAGAGAGGCTTTTGCCTCCCTGCCAGAACCGAGGGCATTTTCGGGGTCCCCGGAACCTGCCCTTTCGAAGGGGCAGCACCTCAGTTTAGGCAGGGAGGCTGCGCGCAAGCAGCGCTCAGCTGTTCTGCGGGGAAAACTTGATGGGGTATATGCTGGCTTAAAGGGGAAAAACTGAGGCTTGAGAATAAACAGACAAGAATGCAGCTTCTTAGGGCCAACAGTGTTTACTGTTTAGCATAGGGCAATAATGCAGATACAGTACATTATCGCAAACAATGAAAAAGATGAATATACAGGATACATCATTGTAAAAGGAAAACAAAACTAGAACTTATAAGCAGAGTTCCGTGTATTGATCCCAGGGCCAGAGCTCCTGCCATGGCCTATACCCAAAGCCAGGCATAGCTCACTCTGCCCAGACCACGGGAAGTGAACACGTGAAGAACTACATGGCTAAGAGACACTAGAAATCAAAAAGACATAGAACACCATTTTGCATGGTTGTATATTCAGTTCTTCTAGCATTCTGATTGGCTGGAAGTTAGCTGTGACACGCACACTAGGCCTCAAAGCATTAGGCCTAAAGCACATAGCATGACCTGCTATTGGTTAGCAGTGCTGCATCTACGCACTGAGTTCCCCCCTTCCTTGCTCAGGGGGGGCTTGACAAGTCTTCCCACGGAAGGACATCAGGAGGATATCTCTCATGGGAAGATTTCCATTGCTAGCCATAATATGGTACCTTCTCGCTCCTTATCTCATGAGTACGTAAACAACGCCAAGGCTTCTCTGTTGTCCAGCCACCTGGCATTCACGTCACCATGAGAATGCTTGGCTTTGCTTTGTAAAAGATGCAATTTGCCAAAACACTTTTGCATTGAAAAGAAATCCAATTTACCAATATCATATAGTATAAGAAATCTGACAAAACTTCCACCCCACTCCAGGGCAGCGTGTGCGTGCGGGGAAGGGAAGAGAGGCTTTTGCCTCCCTGCCAGAACCGAGGACATTTTCGGGGTCCCCGGAGCCTGCCCTTTTGAAGGGGCAGCACCTCAGTTTAGGCAGGGAGGCTGCGCTCAAGCAGCGCTCAGCTGTTCTGCGGGGAAAACTTCCACCCCACTCCAGGGCAGCGTGTGAGTGCGGGGAGGGGAAGAGAGGCTTTTGCCTCCCTGCCAGAACCGAGGGCATTTTCGGGGTCCCCGGAGCCTGCCCTTTCAAAGGGGCAGCCATTGCCGCCGCAGCCACAACCGCCGGTGCTTCCAGGTTTTTGTGGGCTGGCCGTTGGTGTGTCGCCAACGGCAAAAGTTTGGAAAGCCCTGCCTTAACCTCTTCCTTGCTGCTCTGCTTACTCTTTTTCTCCGTGCAAAAGCAGCACATTTCCACCCCACAGCCCTAAGTGTGCGCAATTGGCTCCCGCCCGCAAACCCCGCTCCCGCGCTGGATTCCCCACCAGCTTTACTTTGCCTGGACTGGGGGCGTGAGAGGCTCCGGAAGAGAAGCGACTGGAGCAGTCGAGCCTCTCTTTCCCTTCTTCTTCCAAACCTCCCCCGCCCCCTTCCAGAGCAATTTGTCGAAGACGCCCGCTTGCTGCTGCTGCGTGGCTGCTGCTCAACTGATCATGAAGGAACCAGGATGTTTACGCGAGCGTGCTTTACCTACCCACTTTTTAACATATTTGGTTCTGCTGGGGGCGGGGAAAGGATCTTGACCGGCCAGGGAAGGCGCGCGGGCGGAGCTGCCTGCCTGGCACTCGGGCGCTCCAGCTGGGGTGCAGCGCGACGGGAGCATCGCCGGTGGCCCGCGAGGACCGGCCAGGGAAGGCACGCGGGCGGAGCTGCCTGCCTGGCACTCGGGCGCTCCGGCTGGGGTGCAGCGGGACGGGAGCTCCGCCCGCGTGCCTTCCCTGGCCGGTCCTCGCGGGCCGCCGGCGATGCTCCCGTCCCGCTGCACCCCAGCCAGAGCACCCGAGTGCCAGGCAGGCAGCTCCGCCTGCGCAGTCGTGGCAGCGGGCATGGCGGCGGCGGGCACTGCAGCGGGCATGGCGGCAGCAGGCCCTAAGTGTGCGCGATTGGCCCCCGCCCGCAAACCCCTCCCCCTTCCACGCGATTGGCTCCCGCCCGCAAACCCCGCCCCCTTCCACGCGATTGGCCCCTGCCCGCAAACCCCGCCCCCTGGCTCTCGAGCACTTAAAAATGTGCACGAGCATACCAAAATGGCTCTCGGCTCAAAAAGTTTGCCGACCCTTGTTCTAGAGCATGAAATCATGCTGTTTGTGTCTACATAAATGTAACATTTCCTGTAACCTTAGATTAGGACCACTGTTCAAGGCTCAGCCACTTGATTCTTGCAACACCCTGGCAATTTGTAAAAAGAGTGAATGGCTGGCCTGGAACTTAGAGTTCTGTAACAGTACTCTAGTAATAATAGGAAGACACATGGAAGCTTATCAACCAAAGCCAAGTATATCATATGATCTGTGGAAGCAATATGGGCTTTGATAGCATTATATAAAGTTTGTTCCTGGTTATAACAACTTATAGAACCTAGTCTTCTTGGAACATGTGTCCTGTCCCTGGCCTATACATGCCTTCTTTAGATTGGCCTGTGCCTGCCCAGGATCATACTACTTGTCTCTGAACTTGCTGAGCCTATACAATAGACTGCCTTTTAGAACTATTCTTTGGATACATGGACATAGAGACAATCATGTCATTCATTCAGGCAATTTGAGGGTCTTCTTGGACTCTCAGCTCCTATTTAAGGAAAAGATGGAAACCATGGCCAGGAGATCCTTTGCACTAATCCATCTTGTACGCCAATTGTGCCCATTCCTGAATATGGGCACCCTGCTCATGGTCGCTCCTGCCTTAGCCACCTCTTGTTCAGATTACTGCAATAATGGGGCTGCACTTGAAGACCATATGGAAGCTACAACTAGTCCATAATGTTCTAAACATGGCTTAATTTTATCCTTTTATCCTTTCCATTATTGGGGGCAACTTGAGATGTTTTTTAACACAACAAGCACAACAAATAAATAAAAAATACGTCAAAAGTAACTTGTTAATATGGCAAGAGTTTTTAAAAATTATTCAGATTAAGAAATCTGAACGCTCTTAGATATGAAAAATAGTTATTTATTTTGTTTGTGTGTGGTATTTGTTCATAATGCCTAGCTTCTTAGTAAAATGGTGCTCTTTAGAAAGATCTTAAGATAATATTTGACCTGTGGCATGGTTTGCAGTATACAGTTAAAGGAAGCTGCGTGATCTTTACATGCAACTGTAATCCTGAAATACAAGAGTGATTGTGGAGTCCTTGGTGTTCTCTGAGCCTTGTTGTTTTCTTGCAGACGTTTCATTGCCAGACTAGGCAACATCTTCAGTGCGAAAAGGGAGTGGGACTTGCTTTCTGTTTATATATTGTGGCTTGTCCTGCTTGTGTTGGTGGAGGTGTTGTTCACTCCTTGGGAGTTCCTTGATTGGGCTGTTGTTTGCTGTTTGGTTGATTGACATCTATAGACCCAGCACTAGCGAAAGAATCCATGGCAGCAGTTCTACGCAACACACCCAACCTAGTCAAATACACCAAGATAGAAATACCCAGAATCATGGACCTCATCGACCTCTGCCTCACTACCTACTTTCAGTTTGATGGACAAATATACCAACAAATCAAAGGAACACCCATGGGATCACCAATCTCAGGACTCATTGCAGAGATTGTAATGCAGTGTCTAGAAAGGATAGCACTCCCATGCATACAACCCAAAGTATGGATCTGGTATGTAGATGACACCTTCGTCATAATAAAAAAAGGAACAACTAGAGGAAACACATGAAACCATCAACAACATCTTCAATGGAATAAAATTCACAAGAGAAGGAGAAAACAACAACACACTACCCTTCTTGGACATCCTCATCAGTAGAGGAAATGATGGCAAGCTAGAAACACAAGTCTACCGGAAATCTACCCATACTAACCAAGTGCTCCATTACCAAAGCAACAACCCAACCTCCCACAAGAGGAGCTGTGTAAGAACATTACTCAGATAAGCGCTAATGCATTGCAGCAACCCAGAACACCAGAAAAAGGAAACAGATCATCTATACCATGGGTGTCCAACCTTTTGGCTTCCCTGGGCCACATTGAGTGAAGAGGAATTGTGTTGGGCCACACATAAAATATATAATATAGTTAATGTATATAAGTAATAAAACTTCATTTTTTATATTTTTTATTATAAAATTTAAAAAAAGAGGGCAACATAAAACTAGTGGGATATTTGACCTTGCTTTTGTGAAACTAATGCATCAATGTCTGGTTCGATGAAAGTGGTTGCAATTCTCAGTGAATTCTCAAGGTGCTCATCAGCTTTTACCTGGGAGAACCATCACCAATTGGCGACTGCTGCTAACGGCACATTTTTCTGCCGGAGCCGCTGGCGGCCTTCCTTTCCCGCTCGGCATCTCGGCTCTGCTCCGAGCGGCAGCCTCCACCAATCTTCACCTACTAACTACAGATGCATTAATGGTACAGCAGCGGACTCCACTTCGCTTGCGAGTCAAGTTGCAAAACTGACTTCGGCGGCTGCTCGCAAACCGGCAGAAGGCCGCTGCCTGCCTGCGTGGAAAGCCAAGAGGAGAAGCAGATGCTCTATGCAGGCGATGTAACTACCCTGAGCTTTGTTACTGTCTCAAATGTACCAGGATTGTCAATTTTTGGCATGGGCCTGGCTGCAAAACAGAAGAAAGAGAGAACAATAACCAAAAAATCACAAAATAATGTTAAAAGTTTACAATTTTGGGGGGCTGCATTACTAGCTGTTCAGGGCCGCATGCGGCCCATGGGCTGCGGGTTGGACACACCTGATCTATACAGTATCTTCCAGCAAAATGGATAACCATTCAACTTTATCAAAAAGTGCCTGACTACTCAACCCACAACAACACAACCAACAGAAACTATAAAAAGGATAACACTACCATATATCAGAAACATCTCAGAAACTACCAACAGACTGTTAGAACCACATGGCATCTCTGTAGCACATAAACCAACCAAAACCCTTCAAAACATCTTAAGTAACCCAAAAGACCCAGTAGCCCAAGGAGAAAAAAACAGGAGTTATCTACAACATACAGTGTAAGGACTGTAACAGCCACTATGTAGGACAGACAGGCAGAAGACTAGCAGAGCACATCCACAAACACCAACTAGCAGTCAGAAGATACTATGAAAACTCCTTAATCTCACAACACAAGGACAGACTCAACCATACTTTCAACTGGGAAACTGTGAGCATCCTAAACCAAGCCAAATCCAAAAACACTAGAGAATTCCTGGAAGCTTGGCACTCAGACAAAGCAGCCATCAACAGACACATAGAGGTAAACAACATTTACATACCATTCATAAGAGACAATAGAAAAGCCAAAAGACCAGAACACTTCCTCGCCAGCAATAAACACCCAGATATGCAAAGATTAACACCAAGATTAACACCAGATGAACAAGCAAACGGTACATTATAGCTTAATCAAGGAACTATTAACTTAGTGAATCAACCAAACAGCAAACAACAGCCCAATCAAGGAACTCCCAAGGAGTGAACAACACCTCCACCAACACAAGCAGGACAAGCCACAATATATAAACGGAAAGCAAGTCCCACTCCCTTTTCGCACTGAAGATGTTGCCTAGTCTGGCAATGAAACGTCTGCAAGAAAACAAGGCTCAGAGAACACCAAGGACTCCACAGTTCAACCCTGAGCTACAAATATTCTCTTTGATTGGTACAAGAGTGATTATTTAGATCACTGTTGAGCAACCTTTTCATTACCAGGCTGTAATTTATCTTCAGAAGAAGTAATAACCACAGGGTGCTGTATCAAACAGGGTGAGGGTTTTTGTTCTGATTTTTGGAGGGAGAATTTGTAGACAGTGGGGACCATTTTTTAATACATTGTTAAGCCTATTTTAGGAATAACACTACAGTTGTTGTGTTTTTCCCTCCTGAAAATAGTGGGAAGCTGAATCACCAATTTGGAGCAATCATAGTAGGAAAAGGCTTGAAAGGCCTCAGGTTCTGATTTAGATAGTCCAGCAGGGATGCGGCTAATATGCCTAACTAATTTACTATTTGTCCATTGAGAATGTACAGTCATTAATTTGAACAGATATGACAACACTTAATCTTCATTTCCTATCATTCATGTTGCCAAAACAGAACTCACAGCAGTGACACATACATTGCTACCTTAAATGCAGCTTTTATTGTCTGGGCTACTGCCAGATCACAGGTGTGTATATTTATGAGGTGTTGCAAAGCCATTTGCAAAAAGGTTTAACCTTATAGAAGATGAAGTGAAGCCTGAAGCTCTGCTACCAAGAAGTTTACAGTGTTGTTTGGACTAGTTCCTCCCAATGGTTAATCGATAGTTAGCAATCCTTGTCCAGTCTTCTCTATCATATTGCACACTTACATCTTCTAACTTTCATTGCTCCTTTACTATTTATCACATAGTCCAGTTTTAAAACCATGTTTCCAACTTCAATTGCCTAAAGATCTGAGTTGCTATCTCTGTTTCATTCTTGCCTTTATCCATTTCACAGTCCATAGCATGCTTTCTCCATTTAGTTGCTTGCTTTATTTTATAAGAGTTTTATGAAATGCCAAGCTATAAAGTAGGAAGAAAAACATATATGTTTTCCCTAACCTGTAGCAGTAATGTTATAGCTAACCTATGGGAAAGGGACATGACAACTACAAAGACATAAAGGGCTCCAACATTTACAGAACATGCCACAGGATCAGCATTTTCCACTACAGTTTTGCAGAATGATAAGGACAAAACATTTGAAGAATGGCAACATGCAGCAGATACAAGTCTCATACATAATCTCATCAGTGTAACACTGAAAAGCAATAGTTCCTCATACCTTAAAAAGACTAAAACCCCTAGGGAGATATTTAGCTGCTCAGCTGGAACAAAGATAAGGAACTTGCAGCTCTCCAGAAGCTGATGGACTTTAATTCTCTCATCCCTGAACATTGGCAATGTGAGTTGGGGGTGATAGTAACTGGAGGCCAACAATATCTGGAGCTACAAAGTACTGGATGCAAATGTTCCAGTGGAATGAAAGATAAAACCTGGTCCTCACATTGTTGAAATATATGTTTTTCATTAACAGCATAGTCTAAAACAGTGCTTTCCAAACTTCCGCCGTTGGCGACACACCAACGGCGGCAGCAGTGGCGCAGGGGTGCACGCGGTGGCAGCGGCATGCATGGCGGCAGTGCAGGGGCGCGGAGGCAGCGTGTATGGAGGCAGCGTGTATGGCGGCAGCGGTGGCCTTGTGTTTTGCGCTAAAACCCAGAAGCGCTGATGGTGCACCGCTGCTGTCGCCGCGCCATCTGCACTTCCGGATTTTGTCGCGACACACAAATGTGTCGCAACACACAGTTTGGAAAGCTATGGTCTAAAACATGCTGATTCAGAAATATTTCCCATTGTTTCCATGAGTTGGATGGGGAGGGGCAATATTCCCTAGGAAGTACACTTTGAATTGCTGCCCAAGAATATGTTAAATTATATTTGTGCCCTAGAGTTAAAGGCACCATCAGAGATTCCCTGTCTCAAATGCTAGGTGCCCTCAGTGTTAATTAAAACATTATATGGACATACAGTAATTATAAAGACTGAACAGCGGATCATCCCTCTTTACCTCTGTCATACCAGACAGGAAGCATACTTAGTGCTGTCCTAAAAGCAAACCACATTTCTCAGTGTGATTATCATTCCAGTTCAAGATGGATTCATATTAGTGGCTTTCCAATTAATGGAGGTCAGTCTGGAAACATATTCTTAATGGATATCTTAGGGACTACCCATGAAGGATATCAGACTTTTAAGACTTTCCTTAACCTTTTCCCTTTTTCACTTGCTTCTCTCATTTTGACCCACACTAAATCTCCCTTTTGCCATAAGTATGCTAAACCCTTCCAACAAGCAATAATCTATCCAGTGATGCACTGCCTGCTATAGATCACAATCCTCTTATAAGCAACACAAAGATACACAGTAAATAAATGATTTATAGCAATTTCAGAATCAATTTTTAATTATCCCAAGCCCTTTTTTAAGAAATTGGTTTTTAGTGTTCTGAACAACTGCATATGTTATGTTTCTTACTTATCTGCTTTTCTTTCTTCTAGCAATTGGTACTAAAATTAAACAATAACGATACATTTTGATTGGCATTTTACCAGTTTGGCATCAATTTTTTTAGTCTCATTAAATATCAAGTTATAAATTTCACATATCCTATGAGTTAACAGAAGACTTACTGTTTATAAAACATATACAGTCCCACCAGATGCCATAAAATGATAGGTTCGCCATCCTAGATATGAATTTATCTAATTTTTTTAGTAGAGCTACTGACCAAATTTTACTATACAATTTTTCAGTTGATAAATTATCAAGTATTTCCACTGCTGAGCAATTAGCAATTTAGCTGCCAAAACTAAAAAGTATTAAGTTTGTTGCTATTTAACCTTACACGTATTCTTTCCATCAAATATATGTGATATTCCTAATTTTGTTGTAAATTTAATTTCCAGCACTGGAGAAGTTGGTGTAGTGAGCTTTTCACTCTCCTTCTGACTTGGCTTACTTGGCAAATTTCAGCCTTTTAACTTAGCTAAACTCATGTTTTGGAAAATCAAGGAGAGGTAAAATGTTGAGAAAAGGCAAAGGAGTTACAGCCTATTTGAAAGAACCACCAATATGTCAACCTCCAGCAATGAGGAGGAAGAAACTGATGATGAAAACATCCAGAGGGAGGCTTCTAAGATACGTCACCATAGTAAACAACATATTGACTCTGACTCCATTAAGTACTTTATTAAACAACTTAAGCAAGAACTAAAACTGGGATGGGAGAAGTCCATGACACTAATAAAAAAGACTTAACAGCTATGTCTGAATAAATTAATAAGCACTTTAAGGAAATGCCAACGTTAACATCTGACATAGCTCAGACAACTAGCCAAGCATATAATTCTAGCATACAGAATGCATCTAACATAGAAAAAGTTCAAAAATATATTTCAGGTATCAAGATAAGCTTGGCGGATTTGCAACATTGGAGATTGGAGAAGAAATAATTCAAGGATCAGAGAAAATGCTGCAACTGTTGATATAATTGTGGAGTTTGGGGGGGGATGAAACTTAATGAATTGTTTCCTGATCTAAAACTACTGGATAAGGATATTGAACATGCCTGTAGGGTGTTTATTTATTTTATTATTTAAATTTATATGACCGCCCAACTCCCCCAATGGGGGATATTCCAGATTCATAATGGTACAAAGACCAAGAGATAGTATAGCAAAATTTCTCATTATTCACCTGAGGGACAAAATTATTCAAAAGTCACATGGGCTGGAAAAAATAAATTGGGAAGGAGATAAAGAGGTGGTGTTTCAGGATCTCAGCCAAGCTCCTTTACAGAAAAGGAGTAGATAAAAGCATTGCAATAGCAACTGACTAAATGAGGAATAAGTTATAAGTGGGGGTTTCATTTCCAATTAATTATATTCAAGCCTCAAGGAAGGAAAATAATTTCTCTTCTTCAAGAAATGAACAAAGCTTACATGACCTTAAGAAAACCACTTGTACTGTTAGTGCAAATGATGGTCTTAGAGTTTCTGAAGGACATCTGTAGCTGCAAAAAGAAGATAAGATGGAAAAGATAGCAAAAGCAATTAGGCCTATGAACTCTATGAATTATATCCTTATTATTTAATGTAGCTGTAGAGGAAAGAGGGAAAAAAGGGGACTGAATGTTAATAAACAACTATGATTAACTGAGAGGGAGGAGTATAGCACAAAACTCCCTCCTTAGATAAAATTGAGGCTCAGAGGCCCCCTTTTTAAAAAGTTCATGTAGTTTAATGCAGGGTTCCTCAACCTCAGCCATTTTAAGATGTGTGGACTTCAACTCCCAGAATTCCCCAGCCAGCATGCTGACTGGGGAATTCTGGGAGTTGAAGTCCACACATCTTCAAATTGCCAAGGTTGAAAAACATTGGTGTAGTGTGTTGTGTAAACCTAGCCCATTTGTTAGTTTATGTTTCAGTGTTTTATGTAAATACCCATGTAAATATGGATTGATTCAATAACCAAGTTATTGGAAATTGAGTATCTTCAGAGTGCCCAAATCTTTATTACAAATGTGCCTGGGAGACTCACAACCCTCTCTCTTCTAAAACAGGGTTCCTCAACCTCAGCCATTTTAAGATGTGTGGACTTCAATTCCCAGAATACTCCAGCCAGCAATGCTGGCTGGAGTATTCTGGGAGTTGAAGTCCACACATCTTAAAACGGCTGAGGTTGAGGAACCCTGGTCTAAGGCACTATTTCTCAACCTTGGCAGCTTGAAGATGTGTGGACTTCAACTCCCAGAATTCCCCAACCAGTATGCTGGCTGGGGAATTCTGGGAGTTGAAGTCATCACATCTTCAAGTTGCCAAGGTTGAGAAACACTGGTCTAAGGTGTGATGGGAGGGTTAGACAAGCAAAGGATGGGGGAATGAGGATGGGGGGAGGAAGGTGAGAGAGGAGAAGGGGGCGATAAATACGTTAAAAGGCTCTTGTTAAATAAGATAAAGTTGTTACTGGTATCGATTTCAGAATATATAAACACATACCACATTGGTACATACATTTTAAAATATTTAGATATAACAATTATGCTCCAGCTTGGAAAAAGATAAACACTCGAACAGTAGAACTGTTCCAACATCCTGGGCCAACCTGCTGCAGTCAAAATTATGGTTCCTTCTAAATTAAACTTCTTATTTCAGGTCCTCCTGATAGAAATGACAGAAAAGGTTCTACAAAATGGCAAAAGAAAATTGAAATTTTATGTTTCAATTTAAAGAAACAAAATCCAAGAATCAATAGGATTCTCTATGTTGTTGTTGTTTATTCATTCAGTCACTTCCGACTCTTCGTGTCTTCATGGACCAGCCCACACCAGAGCTTCCTGTCAGCCGTTGCCATCCCCAGCTCCCCCACGGTCAAGTCCGTCACCTCCAGAATATCATCCATCCATCTTGCCCTTGGTCGGCCCCTCTTCCTTTTGCCTTCCACTTTCCCTAGCATCAGCATCTTCTCCAGGGTATCCTGTCTTCTCATTATGTGACCAAAGTACTTCAGTTTTGCCTTAATATCATTCCCTCAATTGAGCAAACTGGCTTTATTTCTTGGAGTATGGACTGGTTTGATCTTCTTGCAGCCCAAGGCACTCAGAATTTTCCTCCAACACTACCGTTCAAAAGCATCTATCTTCCTTCGCTCGTAGGATTCTCTACTTGCCGGAAAAAAGGAGAATGGGGGATTCCATGTCTAAAGTCCTAGTAATGGCTACACAGCTAGGCCACACCATCCCATTCACCTGAGAAGATCAATAAAAATAATGAATGGAAATAGGATATGGAGGCAGAGGTGTGCAGTATATATACAGCATACAGTATATCCCTCTTAAATCCCCCCCATGCACATTCCCATCCCAATATGTATCTGGGCTTTTACAATCAATATAGAACTGGCCACATGAAAATGTGGAAAGACAAGGTGTTATACAGAATTAGAGATTTTTATAAGAATTCCTTACCTCATAATAAATAAAAAAGCAATTAGGATATAAAACACCATGGCTTTTATGGATTCTAATAAACACGTTTTTACATACTAGAGGGGTAACAGAATTTACAAATCACCCATTAACAAATTCTAAGAAATTTAAAAGCTTAAAACTTTCCTGGCTAGGACTTATGGCAACAATGAAAATGGATATATTACCCAAGATGAATTTTTTATTTCAAAGAAAAAGTAACAACACAACTATGGGAAGAATTTTGGGGGAAAAAATCAATAAAATTTACACCAACTACAATTTGAGGGAAAATTAGTATAAAATGTTCTACAGATGGTATATATTTCTATCAATGATTGCCAAGATGGATAAACCATTCACTAATAAACGTTGGAAATGCCACAACAAAGTAGGGACGTTGTACCATATGTGGTGGTTATGCAAAAAGACTCAAAAGTACTGGAAATAAATATACTAAAACATTTAGAAAATTCTGAAAATAAAATTTGAATTAAAACCACAATTATTTTTATTAGATATGATCTCAGAGAATGTAAATGAAAAGCATTACAAGATATACGCTGACAGCAGCATCAATCAATCTGGAACAACATTGGGAAAGAGAAACTGCCATCAATTCAGGACTGGGAGACTAAAATTATACATGGCAATGGAAAAATTGACTGTGTATATTCACAGCAGAAGTCTAATCAAATTCAAGCAGGAATGGTTTCATTATATATAGTATATTACACAGCAAGGCAAGCTAAGACACTTTAATATGTGTTTGTGAAGGAAAAGAGAAACTGGTTTTTTAAAAAATAATCCAAATGATACAAATAGAAATGAACAATAATCACAGATGTCCAAAGTGAATGAATGAATGAATAACTTTATTATGGTCTTTGACCAGCCTTTACAATAAAAGGAAATAGTTTAATTCAACAATTCATTGTCAGGAAAAAGGAAAACAATAAAATAGTAAAACAATATATCTAATTAAAATTTTTGCGTAACTGTATAGCTTGATAAAAATATTTGGCCACCAGGTGTGAGAGTGTAGGATCAGAATCCCTTAAAAAGAAATAAACGTAAAATCTATCAGTATGACCCACGAATTTAGAAATAATTGGGGAGATCAGAGCACATCTTGGGGCATCATAAAAAGGACACCGTATGAGGACATAGGCAAGAGTTTCTACCTCCCTGGATCCACAAGGGCAAAGTTTATTTATTTATTGATATATTTATTGATTGAGATGATCATTTTGTGTTTGTATTTTTAATCTTGTTTTATTGTGAACCACCTAGGGTCCCCCGATTGGGGGAGATGGGCGGTAATAAAGTTTAAATAATAAATAAATAAAGTAAGTCTCAGGAGTCCCATGAAGTCTTCCTGCCAGCAGTGCTGAAGGGAGGGCATCAAAGCGGGCTCTGGAAAAGGCTCTTCTATATGAATTCGGGAGCACTGGTAATATCATTTTGGCGATCAATGTCCCCAATTCTTTCTTTTACTATTGATTTGGCCTTCTCCAGAGTTAGTTGGCCTAAATATTCAGGAGAGAGGCCAAGACTGCAAAGCTCTTTTGTACAAGTACGGTGCCAATGAGATTGGTAGCTGTCTGACAACAGCAAGGGCATCAGGCCTGTAGGATCAAACATAATTTTGAGTCCTGAAGTTAAAATCCTGATCCAGGCCTGAGCCTTAATACGTGGCACGTTAGCTTCAAGCCTCAAAACTGCATTGGGGTGCATTTTGGGGTATCAAACAAAGACCTAAGGAAATTTGATTGGATGGTTTCATAAGCCCTTAGATTTGTGTATGGGCCAAGTTGTATCCCATATAGTATGGCAACTGTTTTGGCCATAAACAGTTTAATTGCTGCTGGGATATAATTGGCCCCCCTGTTGCCTGTAAATTTTTATTATTGCCTGTGAGCTTTTGTGGGCAGTGGAAGTGGCATAGTTTATCTGGGCTGTTGCTTTCCTAGAGGCCTGAAAATTACTATGCTCAGGTATTTAAAACATTTAACTTGTTCTAGTTCATGGAAGTCGATTGTCCACTTTTGCTTTTGTCTTTTATTAGAGAAAACTAGGACTTTAGATTTGTCATAATTAATTATTAATTGCTCCTCATTACAGTAGGATGCCAGGGTTCTTAGTGCCCGCTTCATGCCTATGGAAGACAAGGAGAGAAGAACTGCATCATTTGCATAGAGGAGAATTGGGAGATGTCTATTGGCCAATTTAGGTGCATGGATATCAACTCTCTGAAGAGTTTTAATCAGAGAGTTGATATAAATGTTAAAAAGCAATGGTGCTAAAATGCATCCTTGTTTCACCCCCTTATCAGTCTGTATAAAATCCGAAAGGTCCCCTCCCTGGTTACATCTTACTCTAAGGCCAGTTTTATCGTATTACTTATGACATCATTGGCGATCACTCATAGCTGAGTAAGATTGTCTTCCAAAGGTAAAATTTTAACAGTGGATCCATAAGTGGCTATAAAGGCCAATTCTGGATCCGCACAACCTCCCACAGTGAGGGCATAGGTTTCCGGGTTGGAGATGGTCATGATGAGGGTTTGCCTGACGTGCCTTCCTTTTAGCTCTTTTCTCCCTTTCGCCCTGTACTCATGCTTCTTCAAAGTCCATAGCGCCATTAATGAAGGATGACCTCCAATTGAAATGCTCATGAGTTAGGGCTTCCCAGTTCTCAATGCTGATATTACATTTTTTTAAATTAGCTTTGAGAGTGTCTTTGAATCTCTTTTGCTGTCCACCAATATTCCGTTTTCCATTCTTAAGTTGGGAGTAAAGTAGCTGCTTTGGAAGACGATGGTCAGGCATTCGAACAACATGGCCGGTCCAGCGAAGTTGATGTTGGATGATCATTGTTTCAATGCTGGTGGTTTTCGCTTCTTCTAATACGCTAACATTAGTCCGCCTATCTTCCCAAGTAATTTGCAGAATTTTTCGGAGGCAGCGTTGATGGAATCTTTCAAGAAGTTGGAGGTGGCGTTTGTAGAGGGTCCATGTTTCACAGGCGTACAGAAGGGTTGGTAGTACAATGGCTTTGTAAACAAGCATTTTGGTCTCCCTGCGAATGTCCTGATCCTCAAACACTCTACGCTTCATTTCGGAGAAAGCTACACTCGCAGAGCTCAGGCGATGCTGAATTTCAGCGTCGATGTCGGCTTTTGTAGATAGATGGCTGCTGAGATAAGAAAAGTGCTCAACATTTTCTAGTGACACACCTTTAAGCTGGATTGATGGTGCTGCGGAGGGATTGGTTCGAACTTGCTGGTAAAGCACTTTGGTTTTTTTAATGTTAATCGAGAGGCCGAGCTTTTCATATGCTTCTGCAAAGATGTTTAGGATAGTTTGAAGATCTTCCTCGGAGTGTGCACAGACTACGTTATCATCAGCATGTTGAAGTTCTATAACAGAAGTTGTAATTACCTTATTTTTTGCTTTCAGCCTACTAAGATTAAAAAGCTTTCCATCTGTTCGATATATAATTTCTACACCAGTAGGAAGTTTCTCTTCAACAAGGTGTATAATCATAGCGATGAAGATAGCGAATAAGGTTGGAGCAATAACACATCCCTGTATAACTTATGAATTAGGAGCAAGAGTCTTTTGTTTATAGAGGATCTGCTCAGAATGTCTCAAAGTCTGACCCTTGAGATATTATAAAAAGCTGCCTTGAAATCAATAAAGGCTGCATATAGATTCAGACCAGAGTGGTTAGTATATTTGTCTGCCAGTTGTAGAAGCACCAAACAATGGTCTATAGTAGATCATCCCTGTTGGAACCCTGCTTGCTCAGGGTCAATTATTCCCTCATCTGTTATCCAAAGTGTAATGTGGCGTCCTTGGTGCTCTCTGAGCTTTGTTGTTTTCTTGCAGACATTTCATTGCCAGGCTAGCCAACATCTTCAGTGCGAAAAGGGAGTGGAACTTGCTCTCTGTTTATATACCCTGGCTTGTCCTACCTGTGTTGGTGGGGGTGTTGTACTCTCCTTGGTAGTTCCTTGATTGGGTTGTTGTTTGCTGCTTGGTTGATTGACTGAGTTAATAGTTCCTTGATTAGGGTCTATTGTGTTGTTTGATTGCTCCTCTGCTGCTAATCTTGCTGTTAATCTTTGCCTATCTTGTTGTTGATTGCTGGTAAAGAGGTGTTCTGGTCTTCTGGCTTTTCTATTGTCTCTTATGAATGTTATGTAAATGTTGTTTACCTCTATGTGTCTATTGATGGCTGCTTTGTCTGAGTGCCAAGCTTCCAGGAATTCTCTAGCATTTTTGGATTTGGCTTGGTTTAAGATGCTCACAGTTTCCCAGTTGAAAGTATGGTTAAGTGTAATGTGTTGTGTCCAAAGTGTAATATAAAAATATTTAAGCAGCAATTAGTGATTGGAGGAAGAAAGAGAAGGGGGGCACCAGAATGCTCTTTTTTATCATGGTTTTTTTTCTTCTTCTTTTTTTGTTTTGCCTTTTTAAACTTTTTCTTAAAAATCTTTTTATAACCATCATATTTCTATTTCAATCTTCGCTCTAGTATTTCCATTAGTGGCATTTAACTTCCCTAAAGAATTGCACAAATATCCCATGATTATTCAGCAAAATGTTGAACAATTATTAGCTTGGGGGGTGGATTCTGATAAACTGAATGTTATAGCTAAACAAAGACCAAATTGTTATTGAATAATTGTGTTTTAAATTTATATTTTATCATTCTATCCTGGAAGCCTCCAACATAACCTTATTAGGTGGCCTTATATAAATATAACAAATCGATCAACAGAAGATTTATGGAACTTTCAGTACAAGAGACCTGCACAACTGTAAGTTGGAACTTTATATGTATGAACAAAAGACAATATTACAGTAAAGAATATGCTCTGTAAGAATTCTGGGAAACATACTGCCTTCTTCCTTAAGAAACTTTTCCAAGTAACAGCTATAGATTCTGACAACTAAGGCGATGGCCTTTTTTGTGGGAGCCTAGCTTATTATCTCATAGCTCTTGTTCTGCTTGTCTGAAAAGATAGAACCTTCCTCACATTGCCTTGAAAGGCTCATGAACTGGCCTGAGAGAACAAATAGGGTCATTTCTTCCCCACTTTCCCTGAGGATATTTGAGATCTGTGTGCCCTATCCACCAGAGGACTTGGGCCATCACTTCTTGAAAAGATCTTCAATCCGGTGGAGAAAACTCATTCCTAATATACTGTACATAACGTTTGCTTGCATTAAATAAATTTTCTTCCGTAAACTGGTTAAAATCTTTGTCAGGAAAACATTCCATGTTTAATTTTAATTTTAAAACATGGGGTTTTTTTAATTGGAACTATGAAGTTCTTTCTGCAGCTAGTAAGATGTTCTATGTTTCATTTGGAGAACGTTTTTAACTACAAGATGCTTAGGTATTAGATGGAGAATAAATGTTTTGAAATAAAATGCAAAAGAAAAAGAACTGCAGTTGCTATGTTGGAGTAAAACTTTAGCTGTCACATGCTGAAGTGGTTACGTAAATACTCAGAAACACAAATCAGGTCTAGGGACAAGATAGATCAACCATTTGATTAGGACAAACTTTAAGCCTTATTCACATAACTGTCATCTCTAAATCTAAAACTGCTTTTATGAAAAGCCCCTGAAATCTCATATTATTGTTTTAACTTTGTTTCTTCTCCAAAACAGAGAAAAATGTATGTCCTTTTCATCCTATCCTGCCAACATAACTATGAAATTTTGAAAGCTAAACTATTTAGCAGCTGCTGAACTATGTAACACTTGCATCTTATCTGTATTATCCAAAGGCTGGCTCTTCATAAAAGCAAAACACACCTATTTTGCTGCTGGTCCTAATAGCAGCAGACCAAAAAGATTGGGAAGTGTGGTTTACAGGACCATTTGGGTGGGGGGGGGAGGAATAATAAATAATTAGTAAAGGTAAAGGCTCCCCCCGCACATTTGTGCAGTCGTGTCCGACTCTAGGGGCCGGTGCTCATCTCCGTTTGTTAGCCAAAGAACCAGCGTTGTCCGAAGACGCTTCCACGGTCATGTGGCCGCATGACACGCGTGGAACGCTGTTACCTACCCACCGAAGTGGTACCTATTCATCTACTTGCATTTGCATGCTTTCGAATTGCTAGGTTGGCAAGAGCTGGAGCTAGTGCGGGAGCTCACTCCGCACACAGGGCTAGGGATTCGAACCTCCGAACTTGCGATCTTCCAATCGACAAGCCTGGTCTCTTACCCGCTGAGCCACCACGCCCCCTAATAAATAATTAGCAGCAAATAATTTTGGGCCAAAGAAGCAGCATCAAGGAAAGCACTTAAGGATTAATTTAGAACTGAAGATAGTAAGTGAAAGAGGTTTTCTTTGATGGAGGAATATTTTCCCTGCTGGGCTTAGCTTAGCTGGATTTTTGCTTTCCCCAAAGACCTTTCACTGTTTTTGCTGCAACATTAATATTTTAACAGCATTTAATACTTTGTCCAGTTTTGGGGGGAACTATCTTGCCTTTACATAAGGATGCATGCTGAGAATTTAAAACAGGCCTCACTTCATTTTTCACCAAAAACTTACTGTAAGCTGTGGGTGGCTGCCTGCCTGTAATAAAGGCTGAAATAAAAAGTGATTTCTATGTTGAAATACTACTAGTACAGTACTCCTTTTAATATCAATTATATTTAAGATGCATAACCTCCCACAATGATTCAGACTTTTTTTCTCATTATACTTTATTTAGTCTTGAGATTTTGAAAAGGGAAACTTGAAGGATTGTATTTTAATATTAACTAATCACTCAGTATGTAAATCAAGCTCTTATATAATTAGTATTTAAATTTGGGAGACATCAATGTTACATTCTAAACCAGGGCTTTCCAAAGTGCAGCCGCTGGAGACACACCAGTGGTGGCGGCGGTGGCAGTGCGGCGGTGGCACGTGCGCGCACGGCGGCGGCGCGTGCGTGCATGGTGGCGGCGCGGGGGGGCGTGCAGAGGTGCGCATGTGCGCGGCGGCGGCAGCAGCCTCCACTAAAACGCGGAAGCACTGATGCCGCGCCGCTGCCGCGGCTGCCATGCACGCGTGCGCCGCCGCTTCCAGGTGGTGTGGCGACACACCACGCTGTTTGGAAAGCTCTGTTCTAAACTATTTTACTGTTAGACAGAAACAATAATGAAAATCTTCCAAGGACCAGAAAAACTGCAGAATACATCATTCTTCAGTAAATTAGCAGCATTAGTTAATTTCTGCCACATGTGTGAATTCCCAGCTTTCCTTAGCTACACATATGTGGACAACATTATACATTTTTTGTCGTTGTTGTTCAGTCGTTTAGTCGTGTCCGACTCTTCGTGACCTCATGGACCATAGCACGTCAGGCCTTCCTGTCCTCCACTGTCTCCTGGAGTTTACTCATATTCATGTTCATTACATTGGTGATGCTATCTAACCATCTCATCCTCCGCCGTCCCCTTCTCCTTTTGCCTTCAGTCTTTCCCAGCATCAGGGTCTTTTCCAGTGAGTCCTCTCTTCGCATTAGGTGGCCAAAGTATTTGAGCTTCAGCTTCAGTATCTGTCCTTCCAATGAGCAGTCAGGGTTGATTTCCTTTAGGATTGACTGATTTGACCTCCTTGCAGTCCAAGGGACTCTTAAGAGTCTTCTCCAGCACCACAGTTCGAAAGCATCAATTCTTCCTTATGGTCCAACTCTCTCAGCCATACATTACTACGTTAGCAAGGCATTAAAGATACAAATGTGTTATTACATTATATATGGAATGAAGCTATCAAAGTATGAAGTACTCTGGATTTTCTTCCAGTGATCAATAGCCAAAAAGATTGTTTGCCTCAAATGGAAAGACTTGGCTACACCCGATTTAAAACCCTGGATATGAGTTCACTTTCTACATGTGAACTGCTTTTTACTGATGTAGTCTGCTAAGAGCTCTGGCGGCAACCTGTAATTTTGGGGCGATCATTGAGACTCCCTTGTCAGAGACAGGATTGTCTGTGGAACTATGGATTCGCATCTCCGGGAAAGACTGTTGCGGGAGCCTGATCTGACACTGGCTTGGTGTTTGGAACTGGGGAGAGCAGCAGAAGCAACAAAGGACAGGCTCAGGACACTAGAAGGCACACAGGAGGCGCAAGTGCATGTGGTCCACCACCAGTCCGGCCCCCACAAGGAGCACGACAGTCAACATCGGGGCCAATTACCAAGGATCCAATGCATATACTGTGGAAAACACCATGAAAAGAAAAAAGAACGATGCCCAGCATATGGACAGAAATGCAAGGGGTGTGGCAAATATAGTCATTTCCAAAGCCAGTGCAAAGGGGCGAAGAGACCGTATAGACTGGCAGTGAGAACAATACAGGATAATGGGGTTGAGTCAGACGACTATGACAATGTCTTAACCCTCAGTTTAGGACCCGTGGAACATGATGTCCACATGGTGGGGAATACTGGGACAAAAGACACATACCCCACTGCCTTGTTTGCCACAATGCTGTTAGGCAAACACCCTGTTCGTTTACAACTGGACTGTGGAGCCACCTGCAATGTGTTGCCACTAGCCATGGTGGATCATGAGATGGACATCAAACCATGTGGCCAATCACTCATCATGTATAACAAGAGTACCCTGAAGCCTGTGGGGAAATGTAAGCTAAAGATCCGCAATCCAAAGAATAATAAACTGTATTGCCTGGGATTCATCGTCATCTAGGGAGAAGCCCACAGACCACTGCTGGGAAGCAAAGCAGTTCAGGTCATGCAGCTGATTCAGGTGCGCCATGACCACATCCTGCAGGCAGTGGAAACCATGGACGAAAACTGGCCCAGAGCCTGGACTATGGAAAGTACACTAAAGGAGTATAGAGATGTTTTCGAAGGGGAAGGACAATTGACAGGAACACTGAGACTAGAGGTGGACCCCAACGTAGAGCCAGTAAAGAACCCCACTAGGAGAGTACCTAGAGCACTAGCAGAACCGCTGAAGAAGGAACTGGCAAGTCTTCAGGCGAAGGGCATAATCGCACCGGTAGAGATCAGCACAGACTGGATCAGCAGTTTGGTCGTTGTCCGGAAGCTGTCTGGAAAATTGCACATTTGTATTGACCCGAAACCGCTAAACAAGGCATTAAAACGCAGCCATTATCCTTTGCCCACTATTGAGGATGTACTATGAGATCTCTCACATGCCAAAGTCTTTTCAGGATTTGAAGTAAAGAATGGATTCTGGCACATACAACTGGATCAGAAATCCAGCTACATGACCACCTTTGCAACTCCTTTCGGCAGATATCGATGGCTATGGATGCCAATGGGCATCAGCCCAGCACCAGAAGTGTTTCAGCGCAGACTAACCCAAGAGTTGGAGAACATCCTGGGTTTGAAAATAATTGCGGATGATATCCTGATTGTGGGAGAGGGAGATATGGAAACGGAAGCTGCAAGGGATCATGATGAAAAGTTATGCCGTTTCTTGGAGCGCTGTAGGGACAGAAATATCAAATTAAACCCAGAGAAAGCCCGGTTAAGACTGAAAGAAGTACCCTACATAGGCCACCTGTTGACAGCAGAGGGCGTGTTTCCCCAATCTCAGTCCTTCCTCTGTTACCAACTTTGTCCTCCTGACTCTACCACTTAGTTCCACCAATTGATACATAGTCAAAAATATACATATACATATACATATACATATACATATACATATACATATACATATACACACACACACACACACACACACACACACCACCTACTCAAAGTGATTTATAATCAAACAAAAGTACGTAAATTCACAACAAACACTAAATGAAACAAAAACCACAATATAATTAACTGCTAGGCAGTCCTCAGGGCATTAACATCCAACTGCCCTATGGCATTTCTTATATTGGTTAATACAGAGCTTTCCAAACTTTTCATGTTGGTGACACACTTTTTAGACATGCATCATTTCGCGACACACTCTTACAGCAGGGCACAAGGCAGGCACTAGGACCTGCGCGGAATCACAGCTGGTTTGGAGGCAGCCAGGCACAAGGCAGGCACTAGGACCTGTGTGGAAGCCAGGAGGCAGCAGCAGCCGCGACACACCCAGACACTGCAGCCGACACACTAACGTGTCCCGACACACAGTTTGGAAAGCTCTGGGTTAATATATTCTATTCTTTTTTGTTTATATATTTAAAAAAGGTAAAGGTTTTCCCCTGCACAGTCGTGTCCGACTCTAGGGGCCAGTGCTCATCTCCGTTTCTTAGCCAAAGAGCCAGCACTGTCCGAAGACGCTTCTGTGGTCATGTGGCTGGCATGACGCCCGCGGAACACTGTTATATATTAAAACAATACAATTTGTTTATATATTAAAACATTACAATTAAATGATAAGCAGAAATGTGTTAGCAGGGCAACTGTGATTATAGTTAGAAGCATATATTAGGGTTGAAATTATTTAATTTTGTTAGGGACCTATTGGGAGAGATCATGTATATCTTTGCAGTGAGACTCAGTCCTGGAGATCAGCCAACTGTGATCTCAAGATGGTAGTCAGAGAAGGAAAGTGAGCAGGCTGCTGTTGAATTCAAGCATATCAAACGTGAAGCTTTTAGAGCATCCTTGGGCCTCAGACAACTGTTTCGGTAAAGGACTGGCTGTTTCACATCCTGTTTAACAATAAAAAATCATCATAAGGTTCAGTAAGGGCCTTGAAGTTGTCAATCAGTGGCTAGCAACTATACATAAGTGGGTGGAGAGGGTACCTGGTCACGTCTTCCCCACTATGAAGAGATCATATTGCATTTTTAAATTTTTCTAAACTTGCATATAAGCATAAATAATCAGATGTAAATTTCATGCAAACCTCTTCTCCTTTTTCATTTGTTTTTTGAATGATGATGAATTTCTTGCTTCTATCCATTCATAAGTAGCCATCCAACATAATGGAGTCTAGATTATCTGCACATGAAGGGAGTCGTCATACTCTCATCTGAGTAGGGACAGACTCATGGGGTACTTTTTAAACTTAATGTTTTTTTGAAACACGGGTAGCAAAACTTTCTACTATCACTTTCCCATATTCTGATAGTACCATTCTTTTCTAGTTAGAACCTCACCACATTGGTTCATGCTTGGCTTGGCTTTATAACCATTATTCTTAGCTGCCATAATGTGGGGCTATTTTGAAGATAAATGAGGTGTCTGAGCAGGTGCAGAATGTGTATGGCTACTCATCTTTTTATGACGCCTAGAAAATGGTAGGTATCCAGCTTATAGTATAAGTTGCACAAACTGCTCTCCAGTATCCTGATCATAGGCATCTTTAGCAAGGTGGCAAGCAGACTAGTGACAAACCATGCATTGCAATGTTAAAATGTGAATTCTGCCCTTCCGTGTAAGTATGAAAGGACAAAACTTGAGTCATGACTGCAAAACACACATTTAATCATTTTGGCATAATTGTGGTTAAGAATGGACACCTAACCTGAAGTTTCTGATCATAACCCAATGGTAGGACTATCTTATTTGGGCCGCAAAAATCCAGACAATCCCTAGATAGCATTAAATAATTCCCTATATCTATTTGCTGCCATCTTATACTGTAGTTGTCTGGATTTTTGCAGCCTAGGTCTGGTGGATCAGGTTGATAGGCCAGTTCCATTTTAGCAGAAACTTGCAAAAGCTGCAATGATAACTAGAAGATTTCAGAGTACAAGTGCTTGTTAGTAGCCACAAAGCCCTATGGTTTAGGTCCTCACTTCTTTTGGAACCAACTTCTCTGAACAGTCATCCCATCTTTTGCATGCTACCTCCGAAAGACTATTAATGATTGTCTCTCTCTGAATGGTCTGGGGGTGGCAGCATAGATGCAAGTTTTTTCTGCAGTTGTCCCAATCCTATGGAAATATCTTCCTCCATAATGGACCCCCTCCTTAATGGCATTCAGGAAGCAGGTGAAAACCATCCTCTTTTGTTGGGTCTTTGAAGGATAGATTGAATGAACTGTGCCCTCTATTTTCCCTTGGATGCTAAGTTATATTTTAAACCATTAGGTGACTATGTGGCTCTATAATTTATGCTGGTTATTATAATTAAGAGTTTTATTGAAGTGTCGTTGTTGTGAGCTGCCCAGAGTCTGGTGAAGTGAGCAGTATACAAGTGATGTAAAAATAAATAAATATTTTAAAGATTCTTTTCAAAAACAGCCTTCCTATTTCAGATCTCAGCTCCATTGCAGGCCCTGCTTTATATTCTAGCAGTACCTAAGGAGAATACAGTATGGGTAAAAATAGATAAGATTCTTTACCAAATTTCCCAAAGTTTTTGAAACTCGAGACTCTGCTTCTTTCCTTGCTCCCCTTAGGAAGGGCTGCTAGTTACATTTGTGTTCTCTCCAACATCTTTTTTTCTAAATTACTGACTATGGAATTAATAAAGTACACATGCCCATAATATTCCAAGCCTGCAGATGGTCAATGTTTTGTACGCAAATGATAAAGCTGGTTTAGAACTACAATCACATAGCCACCTAGGAGGCTTTGACAATTCAGTGACTGCAACCACCAAACATACTGTATGTAAGGCATGATAATTCATAACCAGAAGTTTGGTCCCTGACTATTCTAGAACTGCCAAAATGATTAATGCTGCATTCACCACTAAAGAAAGCCATTGGAGACTGCAAGTGTACATGAATGTCAATTAGAAAAAGACAGCAGATATTCATTTAATATACCTGCAGCTTTTCAATCTTCCTTCCCCCCACCCCTGCCCCACCAAAAAGGTTTAAGCGTATTGGCTATACCACTTAAAATTATTTACAGAGCTATTTATCTAACAAACAGATCCCCTACAAATTTATTACACACACACACATACACATACACACAAATTGCCTGAGATTATAAAAGATTATTGCCAGTATAAGCAATACTGGGCTAGATCGACTAAATTTTTAAGGCAGTTTCCAAGGTTCCATTCTAAATCATTGCAAGATATCAAGGATATAATTTGAGAAGACTAATCATCATCATCATCATCATCATCATCATCATCATCCTAAGTGGAAAGATCATAAAGTTTGAACAAAAGTCATAACTCAGACTTGTATCTTCAGGGTCATATTGCTTTTATCTTTACTCCAGTCCAGAAATTCAACCCTATTCATTTTTTTACAGAAGATAGAAATCAAGAATAACTCTGCTCTTCTAACTCTTTCTTTTAGCAATATGGCAAAAGGTATCACAGCTCATCTTTTCTACCACTGTAATGTTAGATCTCCCTCAGTGGTCATCAAGCCATGAGGGAATGTACAATTAAGAATGATAAAAAAATAAAATGCAAAACTGAAAAAAATAAATTCATCCAGTAACCAATACAATAAAATCAGAGGTATGATGATGAAAAGCTCAGCTGAGTAGCACTGTCTTTACTAGACTACTCAAGAAAATTGGGCAACCTTTATGTTTTGATGAATATATATATATTCATCAAAAAAGGACAGGAAGGCCTGGCGTGCTATGGTCCATGAGGTCACGAAGAGTCGGACATGACTAAACGACTGAACAACAACAACAAATATATATATATATGCATATGCCATTCACCAAAACATAAAGGTTGCCCAATTTTCTTGTGTGTGTGTGTGTGTGTGTGTGTGTGTATGTATGTATGTGTGTGTGTATATGTATATGTATATGTATATGTATATGTATATGTATATGTATATGTATATGTATATGTATATGTATATGTATGGCTGTGAGAGTTGGACCATAAGGAAGGCTGAGCACCGAAGAATTGATGCTTTCGAACTGTGGTGCTGGAGAAGACTCTTAAGAGTCCCTTGGACTGCAAGGAGGTCAAATCAGTCAATCCTAAAGGAAATCAACCCTGACTGCTCATTGGAAGGACAGATACTGAAGCTGAAGCTCAAATACTTTGGCCACCTAATGCGAAGAGAGGACTCACTGGAAAACACCCTGATGCTGGGAAAGACTGAAGGCAAAAGGAGAAGGGGACGGCAGAGGATGAGATGGTTAGATAGCATCACCGATGTAATGAACATGAATTTGAGTAAACTCCGGGTGACAGTGGAGGACAGGAAGGCCTGGCATGCTATGGTCCATGAGGTCACGAAGAGTCGGACACGACTAAACGACTGAACAACAACAACAAAAATATTGCTATTACTAGAATTTTGAGATCCATGCATCAGTGTCACGCTTCTGCTGGAGGACTCTTCACAGAAGGATGAATCAGACTCCTGTGATTCAGAAGTTCCAGAACAGCAACTGTTTCTAAAAAACATGAACTAGGGCCAGTATCAAATCTTCATTTGATCAAAGATCCCTATACTCGATTTGGAGAATGAGATCATAGTATCAATCAGCCCTAGAAAGCCCAGGTGGGTGGCGATGTAGAAGTACTACCTTGCAGACAGAAAAAAAATCCTTAAAATAAATCTACTCAGTAAAACTTTACTCAAGAGTAGGTTTCACTTGGCTAATAACTGAAGCTCTGGAGATAGGAATATTAAGGCAGGAATATAAAAAATCTAGCACTGATATTGTTGCTCTGATTGCATTTTAGTTGTCCAGCACCTACAATTCCTCCCCTCCCTGCTGTCTAACACAGAACTGAGCATCCCACTTGGGAAAATTTTATTCATTCATTCATACATACATGTGTACAGTTTACCTGACTCTCAAAGACTCTGGGCAGCTTACAGTTAAAAAGTTTTTCAAAATACAAAACACACAAAAACAAGATCATGGGTAGCCTGAAGACAAGCATATAAACAATAACAACAACAAAAAAAACATCATACAGGGCTTCAGCCTTCACCTGCCCCAAAGCCTTGGAGAATGCTGTTTGGACATCTTTAAAGATCCAAATTTAGCTGGTTACGTTTTTCCTAGCACATTTCCAACATCATGGGAACACCTTGTAGTCAACTGATTTTTGTGCAAGGGAGCAGCAAATAGCAAACAAGCAGATCAAGAGGGCGAGGACTGATTAACTAAAAACTTTGTGGAGAGAGGGGCATGGTACTAGTATGTTGCCACTACTGGTGAAGTAGTTTACCTGAAATGTAGGTATTACTCCTTGTGTGCCAATTGCAAAACGTTTTTCTTCAGTATCCTTTTGGTACCTTTTATAAAACCCCATTTACCGTGAAATGACTATGGTTAATCAGCCATGGTTGCATATATCATCCCTTGCCTATAATACCTCATTCCAAAACAAATGAAATACTTTGTTAAAAGACACAGTTCCCCTCTTGTCTTCTTCCTGCTCTAATATCCAATCTGGCAACTGACTCGTAAGGGAACAACACTTTTATTTAGACTGGCATGGTTCTTTAATGGAAACAGGCTCCGTGCCTCCCTGCACTGCACAGAATTGCCCTACAAACAGGTGTTAATTTGAACTATGCATATCCCAATCCTTCTAGCTATGCAGAAATAGGAGTTTTTTCAATGTCTCTTGACTGCCATCATCTGGTCATTTGTTTTAAAGCAAGTATCTAATTTTAGAAAAGTTTATAGGTTTGGTCAATCTAACATGCAGTAAAATAGGACGGCAGGGTTGAAAAACTGAACCTCTGCTAAGTTTTCAAAAGCATGAAAGAAAGAACACATAGGAGAAGTTCACTGATTTATTTTTAAATGGGCAGAATAAAATTGCTAATATTTCAGCTCTTTTTAAAAAATGAAATGGGTGTTATAAACAAGCATAAGGAAAGGAGTTCCTTGTGCGAGTCGAATAAATAGAAAGGACTTAAGTATTTTGAATGGCTGGTTGTTTTTCAACACAGCAATGTTTTAATAATCCTGTTCTCTACTCCCTGACCAGTAGGAAACCTGTGATGCTAAGGGCATTTACTTGGCAACGAACAGCATTTGGTGGAAAGGATACTATATTTTTAAAATAAAAATAATAACATTGACATACGTAGTTTGTACACACTGGGATGACCTTCTCAATTTGTTAGCAAAACACTAGAACAAGCAGGCTATGTTCATACTACACAGCTGACTTGGCTGACTTAGCTGTTCAATGTGCTAGCAGTGCATAATACAAGATGACTGGGCCATAAACCCTAATTCACTGGGCCATTTTTTCAGTCATCTCAGCAGTCTCAAAGGAGGCTAGGAAGCTATCCC
Organism: Charina bottae; assembly: GCA_023362775.1. Classification (NCBI taxonomy): domain Eukaryota; kingdom Metazoa; phylum Chordata; class Lepidosauria; order Squamata; family Charinaidae; genus Charina; species Charina bottae. The sequence continues at coordinate 43,653,811 of JALMGJ010000007.1, read as the reverse complement.
TTCCACTTTCTGGCTTTTTACTTTTTTGCAATACAAAACAAAAAAAAATGATGGTGGTAACATCAGGTTACCTTTAGTTTAGTTTAGGTTACTTTTAGGGCGTGGTGGCTCAGCGGGTAAGACGCCAGGCTTGTCAATCGGAAGATCGCAAGTTCGGAGGTTCGAATCTCTAGTCAAATCCCTAGGTAACAGCGTTCCGCGCACGTCATGCTGGCCACATGACCTTGGAAGCGTCTTCCGACAACGCTGGCTCTTTGGCTAACAAACAGAGATGAGCACCGCCCCCTAGAGTCGGACACGACTGCACAAATGTGCGGGGGGAACCTTTACCTTTACTTTAACATCAGGTTGATGCTACTAAGGACAGAATTAGTGGGTTCTTCTCCTTCCTTTCTATCCCCTTTTCACCCACCTCTTGAGATTATGGCAAAACTTTAGAAAGCAACAGATATGGGGTGCCTAGAGTGGCCCCATTTTTGCAAGGCCCTTGAGGATTTCATCTCTATCTGAGCCAGGGAAAAAGCATTAATTGATGGCACATTTCTTTGGGTCAGAGTATTTACGTGACACACAGTTCTCCCTAGATGACTTAGTGAAGCAGATTGTGTAAATGGGCATGCCCGTACTAAGACAGGTGCTGATACTGGATATCCAATGGCTTCTATTTTTGCTGTTCTCTAGAGTAGTAGTCATCAATATCCAATTCCAGCTGCACTACTCAATTTGTATTTGAGTAAGCTCTGCAAGCTAATGAAGATACAATTCTCACATTCCATCTATGCATGTAGTTTAATCAGTAAATCGCGGAACTGAGCAGCACTTGAGAAATAATCAGGAAAGGGTTCGCGGGCCTTGGAAGCATGGACATTTCTCCCTACAACCCTAAAGCAGAATCTTTTCCTCAGTTTGTGTAGCTGCCATAGGATCCTGAAAAAGCAGCTGCAGGTAGGTGCTACAGTATGTTTGCACCCCAGGCAGGTTGAAGCACCTTTTTGGAATCAAATCTGAAGCACTGCAGTCCTAATAAATACTGTAGCGATAACATTATATGGTATATGAATAACAATAACACCTACATATTTTATTTAACTAAATCTATATAGAGAATGCCATATTATATACAAAACTAATTATCCATTAATCTGTCAATCGTATGTGCTAATAATCACAAAACCACCAATTCCCACCAATTCCCTGCGGAACAGAAATTGAACTCTTCTCCAGTTTAGTCAAGCCCACATTTTTCGTAAAGGACCTCAGCTCAGGAATTGGGAGGATAGCGAAATGGACTCACACAACTTTGCAGCGTCACCATTCACCTTCATAACTGCAAAAAAGAGTTTTTATTTTTTTATTTTTATGTTTTGCTATTGGAATCATAGATGCCCTGATCTGCTTTTAAACTGATGCAGAGTCCTTTTATAGAAGCACCCCAACTCATAATAGAGTGTTAAGCCTGAGAAGGAGAGTGCTCAAATCCACAATAATCTCTTATCTCTAGTATAAAACAGTTTCTTTGTACAATTGTAATTTTTTAATCTTTATTCCAACTACCTCAGGATATTTCTGCTGGGCCTTTAATAATTAGTGGACCGCTATCTTTCTAGTCTGAATAAAAAATTAAGCCTCAAAATTTAAACTTGACCTGAAGGTGACTTCAGGTTCCCAAGTTTTGATGGCCTGGAATTCCCCGGTACAGCCCATCTTTAGTCTAGTTTTCCTATTGTTTAATCTGTCCTATTCCCTCATGAACCTTTCTTCTCATTGAAACAACAAAGAGTTTTGCAGTAGCTTGAAAAGAAGCACATTTTGCGGCATAAGTCAACCCCACATGATGTGTGAACTCAGCAAGAAATGTCAGAAGGATTGGCAGAAAGAAAACACCTTGCTTTTCCTTTTTCTAGATAATGGAAAAGCTACATCCACATTGTCAGTCCTGTAGTTTTACTCATGGGAATAGGACTGATAAAACACTTCATTGCTAAACCAACACAGACATCTACTGGCACAACAAGTAATTTTTTAAATAGATATGCTGTTGTGATCACCTCAGAAAAACATTTTTAAAGTCTCAAGGATGCTGCACGCAATGGTTCTGAAGAGGAAAGAATGGTGTATGAGGCCCTCAAAATTAACTGAATTATATTACAGGAATTTGGGCTTGTCAATTGTTTTTTCATCTGCTTGCTTGTTTTAGGGATTCCATTTATGAAGCTGGCAGTTTAGAGTTTCTTTGAAAAAGAAGTGTGTCCATAACAAGCTAGTAGCTGCTTAATACAATTGGGTTTATAATGACAAAAACAATTTAAAAATAATATAGTCAGGCAGTATTTTATTGAAAAGAAGTTATACCTCACAATAGGAATGTGGCATTCTAAAATTAATTACTGTACTGGTTTGCAAAAAATCCAAATAACCAAAAGATGGCAGCAAATAGCTAGAAAATACTGTATGTCTTTACAGTACAGCTATGTAGAAATGATGTACGAGCAAACTTTCTGTGGCCAAGGGCTACTTTAACATAGGGGGTAGGGGGTGAGGTTTACAAAATGGGTGGATCTATATCATACATATGAGTAGGGCTGGAATTGAGGGATAGTTCTTCATTTTTTAACTGTGATGTGATATTTGTGGGGTTTACACTACACTTTTAATCAGCTGAGTACCTCAAAATGAAGGAAACTGTGCTTTCATATTTTACCACTCTTGACCAGAATGGATTTGGGAGTTCACAAAAAGTACTCAGGAGTCACAGGTTGTTCGTTTCCTTAGCCAACTTGAATATTGTCAGAAGCATGTAATAGAGTTTTTAAATTATCACTGCTATCATGCCATTTACAAAAATGTTGGCTTATACTTAGGGAGGTGGGATTTTTTTTTTATTTGCCAGTTTATCTTTAACAGAGACTACCAGCATCTTTGTCTGGAATTCACTCTGACCCATCTGTTTGTAGTTTGTTGTTTTGGGCTAGCTAATGACCTAAGTAAGGGGCGCAATGGTTCAGTGGTTAAGACACCAGGCTTGTCGATCGGAAGGTCGGCGGTTCGAGACCCGAGCGCTGCGTGACGGAGTGAGCTCCCGCACTCGCCCCAGCTCTTGCCAACCTAGCAATTCGAAAGCATGCAAATGCAAGTAGATAAATAGGTACCACTTCGGTGGGATGGTAACAGCGGTCCACGCGCATCATGCCAGCCACATGACCGCGGAAGCGTCTTTGGACAGCGCTGGCTCTTCGGCTAAGAAACGGAGATGAGCACCGGCCCCTAGAGTAGGACACGACTGTACAGGGGAACCTTTACCTTTAATGACCTAAGTAGTGCTGGTTCTATTTCTGCACTGCGTGATGTTTGGAAATCTACCAGTAGGTGCAATAATGAATAGCAAACAGTGAATAATAAATTTCAGAAATGTAGTTCTAGACAATCATTAATTTCATGGATCACAAAAACACCAAGGAATTACAAACATTTTTACAAAATAATGTTTTCGAAAACAATGAATAATATAGTAATTTTCCTGCTCCTAGAAACCAACAGCCAATTAAGTGATTGGATTGTTTTGAGATTTCGCCTATTTCGATTACTGTAATTGTTTTCTTGCCGTAGAGTTACGAGTGCTTAAAATATCAACCAGTGTGTGCAGTATAATTGTTTGTCACTTACAATAAATGTCTCATTCCTATCATTAGGTAGGCCAATGAAAATTATAGCAGAAGCAATTTGAAAGCTAGTGATGTGGAAGCCAAGTTCACTGTATTTTACTTTATATTTTGAAATTAGTTGTACATTTTAATTATAACATAGACGCCCAATAGTGGATAAAGGAGAAGTAACTTATAGAGGTCCTTTTGCAAAAAACTTTGCCGTATAGCTTGTGACTAAGTATGAAAAATCAGACTATTTGCCCAACTAAATTGATATTTTGAGCAGGAACTCTCTGAACAATCTTTCACATGTACTTGTTTATTTTTTTAGTCGCCCTGTCATAAATAATTCTGAGAGTGCTAAGCAACAGAGTTAAATAAAATGCAAAATCCATATAAATTGAATTAAAGCAGCACAACAAATACATATGTATATAATACACTGGTTAATGAAACAGCAAGCTCTACGTAGAACATTCTTAGTCTTACTTGAATGTCAATATGAATGTGTGCTGTTCAAGGGTACATAAGGAAGACTAGAGATATAATCAAGCAATCTGGGCCCAAACCCAACAAAAAGTAATTACAAAAGTCAGTAACAAAAGTGTAGTCAAGGTCCAGTACAGAATTCAACCCACAAAGCTCCTGATTAATAGTAAATTCAGGGGGTTGATAAGAGAAATATTTTCAAGATTCTAGCAAGCAATCAAGTGATCTAGGTAATCAAAGCAAGCATGGGTACCTGACACAAAAGATTCAGACTCAAGTTGTAGGAACGTTGAACCAGCAATAGACTGCTCTCAGCTGGTGTTAATCACAGCAGGTTGTAGAAACAGAGCTTCTCAGGCATAATAACCTAGTCCCAAGTGAACTGTTACTTTCCAAGGTGTTCCAAGCAATCTGGCAAGTCCACTCAACACTCTGGCTCTCAATATGGTAGTGATGCTCTTGACAATTTGGACATGGCATAATAGCCAGAGTTCAAGACTGTTGAATCAAAAGCATCATTTCTACTTAAGTCTCTGAGCTGGGCCCTGGCTCCTCAGGACTGGTGAACCTGATTCTTGCTTTTAATCCACCTTAGAAGAGGAATCTGAGAAGACTATGGTAGAAATGTTAAATATATTAGTACCCCAAAACCTCAACCTACTCATTAAGAAGTTACACAGCCCTTTCTATAATAAATAATTGAATTATCACTAATAGCGCCTCTATCTGGATTGAGCTTCAATTTATATTACATTTATATCCTGTTTTTCCTCCAAGATAATCAGGGCAAGGTATATTATTTTTTCCATCTTTTTATTCTTAAAATAATGCTGCGAAATAGATGAGGCTGATAAAGTGACAGCTCAGTGTCATCTATGAGTTTCACAGCTATATGAAGAGTGTATCCATGTTCTGAAGCTCCAGCTGATATAGTAAAAGTCTTATCCTACTTCTGTTACTTATTAGTGATTCTAGGGAGCTGAATTGTTTTGTTGCTGAATTTTCTCTGAATAATATTTTTTTCACTGCTTACACTTCTACTTTCCTGCTATACTAGATGTTCTAGCTGTCCAGTTGAAGCTTCTGAGATCTTCAAGGGCAGCCCCATGTAGAAAATATTGCAGTAGTCAAGCCATGGTGTGACTAGGGAATGACCTTCTGAAGGGCCTCCTGATCCAGGAAAGGGTACAACTTGCAAATCAGATGGTGTGCATGGTATTGGGCAATTTTCGTCCTGTCTCCCACCTTCCCCAAAAAGGGGAGGTGGGAGACAGGACGAAAATTGCCCAATACAGTAGGGTCCAGCAATGGTTTCTTGAGCAGGGGGTGCACCAGCGCCTCCTTAAAAGCATCTGAAAACACCCCCTGCCCAAGTGATATATTAACCCTCGCCTGGACCCAGCCACAAGTCACCTCCCTGGCTGCTTGAACCAGCCAGGAAGGGCAAGGGTCTAGATGGCATGTGGTGGCCTTCACACTCCGGAGGATCCTGTCCACTTCCTTAGGTCCAATAGGATCAAACCGTTCCCAGATAACCGGGCAATGACGTTCCCTGGGCACCTCCCCAGACTCTGCTTCACGCTTGGGAGTCCAACTTAGAATGAATCTGAGCGATTTTATCCTGCAGATGCTTAGAAAATTCTTCCGCACGGCCCTGTAGGTGGGTCACAGACTCCACCTTACCTAGAAGTGATCGTGTTATCTTAAACAGGGCTGTCAGACGGCATTCTGCGGACGCAATAAGAGCGGAGAAATATTGACGTTTCGCCGCTCTTACCGCCACAAGGTAGGCCTTAACAGCGGCTCTAGCTTGTGTTCGGTCAGATTCAGTCCTTGTTTTTCTCCAGCGGTGCTCTAGGCGTCTCTTCGCCCTTTTCAAGACCCTCAACTCCTCCGTGAACCATGGGGAGTATCGGGTCAGATGTGGCAAGAGAGGCCGCACAGGCACGATCCTGTCCAAGGCCCCGGCCGCCTCCCTATTCCAGGCTGCAGCCAGGACCTCAGCTGGACCGTGCAATAGATCCTCGGGTATATCCCCCAGCTCCTTCTGGAACCTCATAGGGTCCATTAGTCGCCGGGGGCGGACCATTCGAATGGGTCCTGCCTCCCTGCGGAGTGGGGCAGCATATGAGAATCTCAAGGCCACCAGGGCATGATCTGACCATGACAGTGGGGACAGATCTAACTCTCCCTTCAGATCACCTTGCCACTGCTCCGACAAGAAAACTAAGTCCGGAGTGAGGCCACTGTCTCGAGTCGGGTCTCGAACAATCTGAGACAGGCCCATGGCTGCCATGGTAGCCATGAACTCCCAAGCCGCCTCTGAGGCACGTCCCAGGGAAGGCAGATTGAAGTCCCCCAGCACCATAAGCCTGGGGAACTCCACCGCCAACCCCGAGATGGCCTCCAGCAGCTCAGGCAGGGAGGTTGCTACGCAGCAGGGAGGCTGGTACAGCAACAACACCCCCAACTGCTCTCGAGAACCCAACTTGAAAAACAGGGTCTCACACCCGGCCACTTATGGAGCAGCGCCCCTGAAGGCCACCAGAGATTCCCGGATGACAACTGCCACCCCTCCTCCCCTGCCCCGGAGTCTCGGCTGATGCCACACCTGAAACCCAACTGGGCACATCTCCGAGAGAGCCACTCCCCCCTCTGTACTCAGCCAGGTCTCAGTAATACATGCCAGGTCTGCCCCCTCCTCCGTGATCAGGTCACATATGAGGGGGGCCTTGTTGTTAACAGACCTGGCATTAAGTAGCAGCAGCCGAAAGCCAGGGCTCCCGAGGATCCTCTGACCAGGGCCTGGGTCTGAACCTGAGGGGCCGGAACACGCCACCGGTAGCAAACACCGGGGGCGTCTTCCCCGAAGATGGCCTGCCCCCCTGCTCTGGCCAGACAGGTAACTGTAGGCATGGTTGAGCTGTCAATCAGCATTAGGGAGCGGTGCGGCTAGGCCTTCGCAATGAATTATATAATGGAGCAACTTGCTTTTTCAGCTGTTCTTTATTTCCCATTCTTTTTCCTGGAGTATTAGGTAGGTAAAATGAGTAAGCCGATTGACCTTACTTATTACATGAATTAGATTGTATTCCACCCTTGAAGGTATCTGTCAACTTTATTTTATTGCTTTTGTTCACTTGGCGAAGGAGCATAATGCAATTTAACTTTTTAAATATTAAATTTGAAAATCTGATCCATCACAAACATAAATATTCATAAATGAAATTACAGTTATTACTGGGGCAACATCTGTTCTAGGAATATAAAAGAAAAGTAAATTAGTGTGGTGGCTAATTCATGGCAATAGATATATCAAAATGAATTATAAATGTAATTATCTCTAGGCATTTCAAATGGAATAGTCACCAGGTTCACATACATACTCTAAATAAACTAGAATGGATTATTGAAGAACTAATCTGAATTAGTTGTCAGGCACATGTACAGCAGCCATCTCAGCCTGATGCCCTCCAGACATGCTTAACTATACTTCTCATTATTTCCTGCTACCCTGATAATTGGACAATGAGATGTAAGTGTTGCAGTTCCATAAATCTTGTGGAGAGGTTGGGCACATTAACCATAAGAGGAGACAGAACGATTGCCAAACATTTTTGAAGGAGGGCTCACTTGTTTTTAATGGCTAAGTAACATGCAGAAATCAGCAAAGAAAGCTTTGTTTCTCCCAGTCTCTGCACACCTCATTATCTAATAATGACCTTGCTTCTATCACATCCCTAACATAATCAGCCACTACCACTACCCCAGTCAAGTCCCCTTCCTGGTGATTTTTATAGGACACAATCATACTAACTGTACTGTATCAAAAACCATCACTTGTGAATCTCTGCCCTCTTCTTCCTAGAAGTCCCCCAGTATCCCACAAGTCCTTGTACCAAGGGAATGCTGGCAAGGCTTCATAACATTACTAGTTCCTCCTGCTCTGGCCAGACAGGTAACAGTAGGCATGGTTTAGCTGTCAATCAGCATTAAGGAGCTGTACGGCTAGGCCTTAGCAATGAATTATATAATGGAGCAACTTGCTTTTTCAGCTGTTCTTTATTTCCCATTCTTTTTCCTGGAGAATACAGGTAGGTAAAATGAGTAAGCCGATTGACCTTACTTAGCAACACACCCCAGGTGAAAGACCCCCTCCCATTGCCAAATACAAACTCATTGACGTGGCAAAGCATAGCAGCAATTACCCACATTGGGGATGGGAAGGTGGGTGAAGTGATAAGCACTTACTTCCTTGGCTATGGCAAGACCACTCGTGGCTTGCATTCTTGCAGTCATAATAAGCACTTTACCTATGGCATACGGGAGGAAAGCGCAAGCAATCCGTCCCTGTCCATGAAGCCCCTCAGTTGTTCGTTATGAACTCAGTGGGCCTGCCTGTACCTCAGCTCTGGCCTATGTGGAGTTTGTCTGGCACTGACTAAAGCGCATGAGCAAGTTGAGAACCTGGGTCTGGGGGCAAGGGCGGAGTCTCAGCTGACTGTGTTCTGCCATTGTTCAGCTGGGCTTTTATTGGTGTGTAGTAGCGTCCAAATACAAATACAGGAAGCTCTGGCGTGGGCTGGTCCATGAAGTCACGAAGAGTCGGAAGCGACTGAACGAATAAACAACAACAGTTGCGTCCCTCTGTGCTGGTGGCATGGTTGAACCAAAGTGGGCAATATCAACCTCCAAGGGTCAATGGGACTATCCACTACTGTTGTTGTTGTTGTTGTTGTTATTTGTTAAAGTTGTATTTATTAAATTATTTTCATATAATAAATGTTTGGGGACCCCTGCCCTAGATACATGTTTGTCTTCTAGACCCACCTACAGTACCCCAATTGCTCCTAACAGCATTCAAGATTCTGTGGCTACGCGTTCTTGCTTTTTGGTTTGGCTGACTGTGCAGTTTGTTTACTACGTCTGCATGTTCTTCAAAGTTTGGCTCACCTGGACGGGCTGTTTCTTTTCATTTGATTAACGAGGTATTTCATGTATCAATCAGCAAAGTCCTGGAGGCAGAAGAAAGGCGGGGCCGACAAGAAGGATGCCGAAGGCGGAGCTGGAAGGGGCGGGGCGGGGCGGCCGCATGCTGCGCGGCAAACGTGCGGAGCTGAGCAGAGACGCCGGGCCGGCTGAAGCGGCGCGCCTGCTGAATCGTTTCGCCCCAGTCCAGAAGACAGAGAAAAGTCGTAAGTTCAGAGCGCTCAGCCGCTGAACGTTCAAAACAGAGCCACGTCTGTCGGGCCGGCAGTCGGATGAGAGAGCAGCCCATCCACAGCTCCGGACAGGGAAAAGACGCCGCTCACCAAGTATCTGCCGAGCCAGAGGTGGGTGCTCGGGAATTAGTTAGAGGCTGTAAAAGACAGCGCCACCCCCCATCTCGCTAATGCAAACCCCAATGCCCGAACAAAAGCGATATTGAGAAAGAATCCGTGACTGGCTTGCCGACGTCATGAGATCCCAACGTCACAATTGCCGCGTTCCGTTCGAGAGTTTAGGAGACCAAAGTTGGACTGAATGTGGCCGTCTTGCGGTCTGAGCTGCCTCCGCGGGGCTGGCGGCGAGCTCTTGAGAGGGAAGCCGATTCAGAAAACTCTATGATAAGACGCCGCTGCTTCTGTCGGAATTTTGAAGATAGGAAACCTACAGTTCTAAGAGCTGTAAGAAAACGGGGAATATTTCTGGCCAGTGGGATCTAGAACCAGTTCGTTCTGTGGCATGCATCTATTCAGAGCTCCACTCCTCACGTGCCATTTTCACCATTCTGTTCATCCCCAACTCCTTTTCATCCTCTTTCGGAGAGTCAGTTCCCTAAGTCCTCAATGGGGCTGTTTTCTGCTCCCCTCCTTTTTTTTTTCTTGTAAGGTTTGGTTAGAGTTTGGCAAATCTTAGGACCCTCTCAAGCCTGCTGGGCAATTTTAGTTACAGAAGGAGAATGAGATGAGAATGAGTTGACTATTAGCATATGTAGATTTGAATCTGCTAATTTTAGACTCTACTGGCATAGAGGCAAAGCTCAGCTTATCATTAAGACAGATCTCAGTAGCTGCCTGGCTCTCTGCCTTTTGCAGCATCAGCATGAAAAGGGGAGGTGATAGGAAAGAAGAAAAAGCGGCAGATCCAGTACTATAAGGTAAAGGTAAAGGTTCTCCCCGCACATTTGTGCAGTCGTGTCCGACTCTAGGGGCCGGTGCTCATCTCCGTTTGTTAGCCGAAGAGCCAGCGCTGTCCGAAGACGCTTCCGCGGTCATGTGGCCAGCATGACGCATGCAAAACGCTGTTACCTACCCACCAAAGTGGTACCTATTTATATCTACTTGCATTTGCATGCTTTCGAATTGCTAGGTTGGCAAGAGCTGGGGCGAGTGCAGGAGCTCACTCCGTCACACGGGGCTAGGGATTCGAACCTCCGAACTTGCGATCTTCTGATCGACAAGCCTGGCGTCTTACCCGCTGAGCCACCACGCCCCTTTCCAGTACTATAGCAGAAAGGAAAAGAGCGTCTCCCTGCTTGCATCTACACAGCCATGTCCATTTCTCGTATTGAGATATTTTATTTATTTATTTATTTATTTTACTTTCATATTGCAGGACTAACTTTAATATTTAGAGTTCAGAATGTGACACTTTGCTTTCGTCATTAGGAACACTTTCTCCCTGGAAGAACTTGGCTCTTCCAAGCTTTGCTTCACTAAATAAAAAGGACGCATTTTACTGCACCCTCTACAAATTCTCAAGCTCTCCAGCAGGCAGTTGGCGTGCTACCTGTCCAGTTTCATGACTGCTTACGGTACTCGGAAGATCTGAGTGCAGTAAAATAGGGCTGTGCAAACGGCTTGGAAGGGCACTGCGGAGTATCCCTTGGGACCTGCTACTCAAAGGATCAGGGCCCAGCATCTTCCTAGAATTTAGCGTGGCTTCTTCCAGAGCCTCCCCAAGTCATTTGAGCATGCATGTGCAGGCTGGTGGCCAGGGTTCCTACCCATGCGAAATGCCCTTCTGAATGGTTCACACAGCCCTAAAACAAAGTTGCATCCAGATAACTATGGATAGGATTGCAGTTCTGGGAATGATACTTGGCAAGGGGACCTCTTATGCTCATTGAGGCTTTATTCCTTCTAAGTGTGTTTCGATAGAACTGTTGATTCAGGCAACAGCGTGAAAGGCACTCCCCCAAACCTTTCTTGCTTTAAAAAAGGACTGCAGCTTTCTCTCTTTGGATGTCTGGGTAACTGATATAAACTATCAATCAGACCCCTAGGTGATGGCCATGATATTTCAATCCTCTAGATAAAAATTAGTATGTTGCAGAGGCCAAAATAAATACCACTGTAAGGAGTAAGACAGATACAGATATTGAAGCTGAAGCTCAAATACTTTGGCCACCTAATGCGAAGAGAGGACTCACTGGAAAAGACCCTGATGCTGGGAAAGACTGAAGGCAAAAGGAGAAGGGGACGGCAGAGGATGAGATGGCTAGATAGCATCACCGATGTAACGAACATGAATTTGAGTAAACTCCGGGAGGCAGTGGAGGACAGGAAGGCCTGGCGTGCTATGGTCCATGAGGTCACGAAGAGTCGGACACGACTAAACGACTGAACAACAACAACAAAAGGAGTTGCTGGAGCAGCAAACTTTAATATATTCACTTTTAGCATCTTTACAGTACAATATTTAGAGATCAAGGGCCTGGAGGTTATGAGAAACAGCCCTCATCAAGGAACTGTAATTGAGGTCTGTTCTCACAATAGGCAGAGTTGTAACCACTTTCAGTATGTGTTTTTGCTATGCAGTGTCAGCATAGATACCAGGAAGGCCACAATGTTGATACATCTGTAAAAAGTCTGTATGCTGCCCTGAAGTTGTTGTTGGCTCAAGCAATCTAGGTTTCTTTTACAGAACATATCCTGTTAAATAGAGGCTTCTAACATTAGACATCTTTGGGTTTTATAATATGAATAATCTATGGCATGCAATAATTTCCTTTTGTAAAAGTCATATCCATGAAACAAGAACTCTCAAAAGAAGTTGTGTATTTGATTATAGGTTTCACTACTACCACGTATGTGTTTTCCTGAAATGCAAAGAAGTAACAAAAGACTCCTGAAATTGTCTTTCAGCCATCCAGTAGCCATAGACAGAACAATACGCAGTGGTCAAAAAATATGGATCAGGATGAAAATCAGAAAATGGACCCTGAAATGACGCAGGAGGGTTTCAGCAATGCGGTAATTTTCATATATTTTTAAGTTACACATTCTAAATTGTCCTTGGATGGTAATTTGGTGCCCCACCCCCAATTTTTTCTTGGGATGGGCAGTAGATACACCATTTGTTGATCAATTCTGAGTGAATAATGGTAAATGAGCAAGAGTTTTTGACTCCAAATGGTCTGACAGTAGAAGCAGAGATATCTACATCATAGGAGGATGAATAGGAGGATGAAGGAGTATTAGGTATGTTCACCGCCTTGAGTTATTTATAAAACTAATAAAGGGATAGAAAAAAAAAATGAAGCTTCTGAAATTACAAGAACTTGGCATAACCAGGAAGAGACCTTAAAAGGGCTATGAAGTCAGTTTACTACTCATACCAAAAACACATTCCTAGACATGGGATCAGGATGTGCTCAGAAGAAACCTATTCCTTAATTGTGAATGTTTATTTTTTGCATCTGGCTCTGGTTGCTGGGTCTGACAAGCATGAAATGTATATTTCCCATTTGTAGGGTGTCTCAGGGCTCAGGGCTGTCTTCCCTCCTGTTTAACATCTACATGAAACAGCTGGGGAGGTCATCCATTGGTTTGGAGCCCAGAATCATCAATATGTGGGTGATACCCAACTATACATCTTGACCCTGGGTGGGCCAAGTGGTGCTGTCAATGCCTTGTCCCAGTGTCTGGAGGCTGTCCAGATGAGGAGCAACAGATTCAGGTTCAATCCTGCCAAGACTGTTTGGCTTTGGATTTTGCCCCCCGCTCCCCATCTAGTGACTTTCTATCTTCAGTCTTGGATGGGGTTGTACTTCTCCATTTTAGACTGGTGCACAATCTGGCTTTTTTTTCCCAGGACAGCCTTTGCACAGTTCATCTAGTGTGCAAGTTGCACCCATTCCTGGAATCATAGGCCCTCCAGATGGTCACTCATGCCCTAGTCACCACATGGTTGGATTATTGCAATGCACACTACATGGGGTTGCCCTTGAAGACCACTCAGAAGCTATAGCTGGTGCAGAATGCAGTGGTATGGACAGTGGGCATCCCTCAGTATGCCCGTGTGACACCACTGCTCTACAAGCTGCATTGGTTGCCAGTGGGCTTCCGGGTGCAGTTCAAGGTGCTGGTTATCACCTATAAAGCCCTTTGTGGTATAGGACCAGGTTATTTCTTCCATGGTTTCTGTCCATCCAGTAAAATGAGGCAGTGTTGGTTTGCTTCAGGCCCCTTTAATCAAACAGTGCCACCTAACAGGACCTAGGAAGCATGTTTGTTTGTTTGTTTGTTTGTTTATTTGTTTATTTATTTATTTATTTATTGTTTTCTCTGTTGAATTTATTTATTTATTTATATTTCTAACTTATATCACCGCCCATCTCCCCTCATTCCGGAATAGTATCCCTCCAGAGATCTTATTTATTTATTATTTAAATTTGTATCACCGCCCATCTCCTCCGTACCAGGGAACTCTGGGAGGATCTGTGTGGCTGTCACCCTGATGGTGTTCCAGAAGTCTTTAAATATTTGGCTGTTCTCCCAGGCCTTGGGGTAAGGTGGCTTGGAGCCCCTATTAGTTGGGGGTGGGGGTTAATGATATTTGTACTGCGGTCTGTCTGGATGTACATGGTCTTCTTTCCCTTTTTATTGGTTCTCTATTATTTAAAATGTGCAAGCTGCTCAGAGATGTTCTGGGGTCATTGTGGGGGGGGCTCTACATTTAATAAATACAGTACATGAATAAAAGTTATTTCATGGGACATAATGTGCCAATCCCTCACATAAAGTTTCTGGTGCACTGATTTACCTTGTTCAAAAGGTTGGGGGTTTTTTGGGCTTCCAGTGGGAACATGGCGGTCTGAACAGCTGTGCTCATGGACTCCGCGAGCAGAACTGACAATGCGGCAATTTTTTGGGCTCAGGCAGGTTTTTCCTGAAGCCCTGGAGTGTTTTTCTGGACAAAGAAAATACTCGGAATCATCCCATCTGTCCTCCAGAATGGCGTCTTGCAGCCAGAGGATCGTAAACGGCGTTTGCGCTAATCTGGTAAGAGACGCAGGGAGGCGGGGACGTCACCATTTCTAAGCCATGCTGTAGCCTTTAAGGGACATTAAGACCAGCCACTCCATTTCTAAATCACCCAATTTATATTTTTTAAGTTTATGTACCCTAAGAGAGGCTTTCTACAGCAAGGAGAAGCGTTCTCTCTTGGTGCTTACCGTTATTTTTGGGATTAATTTTTAAAAATCTTTTTAAGTTTTGGCTTGTTTCCCATCCAAATACTGAGGATTGAGACTAAATAATCGTCTCCCTATTATTTCTGCACTGAATTTGAAGATTTTAATATTTTCCTACACGTTGAATCTGCTGTTTTGAATCTCCAGCTTTCTGCTGCTTCTTTCCCTGGGGAGCTGCTTGTTATCATACTTTCACTTGTGTAAACACCTCTCGGAAGCTTTCCATTATCTCCTACTTTCGCTGGTTAAGTACCTAGGGGGCGCCATGATTGCTGCTTGAGACGTGGAAGATTTTAAGCAGACTCTCAGATTTCCATCAAGACCTTAAACAGATTCTCTTTGATTCTTGTCATTATACAAGATATATATATATTTTGTAGAAAATATCAGCTCTAAGATGTGTCATCTGGCTGGGGATGTTGTGGAAGAAATTGAAGAGTTTGACAACAATAGAAATATTTTTACTGACAGCGAGATTGAAGCTTCTGTTGAAATGCCAGATGACGATGAGACTGTCGAGTTGAAGAAATTAAAGGGACAGACCGAATTGCAAACCTTAAATGAAATCGTCTTTCTGATGGAATGTTATGGGAAGGAAGGGGTTGTTATCTATGGGAGGTTTTTTGCTGAGAAGTCGGAGTGTTTAAGGGGGGCAGTTGGACTGTTCGATTTCTTTATGAAAAATGCTTTGTGTGTACTGTGGAGATACGTAAATGCTTTGGTTTATTTTGAAGTGGGGTAAGGGTTTAAGAAGGTTCATCTGGATTGCTTTCAGGGCTTGTTTCACTTCATTTCTTTCTAATGATTTGGATTAAGATTAATAAGATATAATAATGAATGCTTGGTTTTAGGTTTAATATGATTAATATTGTTATAATTGTAGTATTAATTATAAGAGCAGACAGGTATAGAATAGTGGTAGGAAGGAAATAATTAAATAAATGTCTTTGGGGGGAAAAGTTGATTAGGAGGTTTATATATCCTTGAGGAGTATCCGGAAGCTTCAACTGGTCCAGAATGCGGCTGCGCGGACAATTATTGGGGCCAGAAGATTGGCCCATGTGACACCATTGTTGCGCAAGCTGCATTGGGTACCGGTTTGCTTCCGGGTACAATTCAAGGTGTTGGTTATCACCTTTAAAGCCCTACATGGCATAGGGCCAGGCTACATGAGGAACCGGCTCATCCCCAGAACATCGACCCGTCCCACCCGATCAGCCAGAGAGGGCTTGCTATGGACCCCATCGACCAAAGAGTTCCATCTAGCGGGGTCCAGGAGGCGAGCCTTCTCTGCAGTTGCACCCGCCCTTTGGAATATCTTACCCCCGGAGCTGAGGCTGGTTTCCTCGCTCCCGACTTTCCGGTAAGGCCTAAAGACCTGGTTCTGCCATCTTGCCTGGGAGGGAAATGTTAACAGTTCCTCATGGGGATGGCTAGTCCCATGAAGCCTCCCAGTACTCCATTTTTAACATTTTTATCTTGGATTCCATATTATGTATTTATTATAATTTTATATTTATCTTTTTAATTATGTTTTACTGTGAACCGCCCAGGGTCCCTGATAGGGGAGATGGGCGGTAATATAAATTTAATAAAATAAAAAATAAAATAAATAAATAAAATATATTTCCTTTTCTTTTAATACAAGGGGAGGGAGCAATTGTATTTAGTGATTTTTATAATGTGCTAATGGGATGATTTATAGAAATAATGTGATTTTGGTTTTATATAGAGTAAGGGATTGATTATGGAAACTGCTGTATATTGTTGTTAAAAGTCAGAAGTCACCTCTTTATGTAACCTTCAAAAAAAATTCTTGTGTTTTCACACCTTTTTAGTTTTTTTTTTCTTTTTTTCGTAGTTCTTTGCTTTTTTGTAGCTTTTACTCTTGCTTTAAACCTAATAAAATTCTTATTTAAAAAAAGGGTGTTTTTTTTAACCCACTGGGCTCTTTATTTGTATTCCCATGATAATGTAGGAAATGTGCTTTGAACCTTCCTGCAAAGCTATGCATTAATACCAACTAGCTGAATTAATATTCAGCTAGCATAAAAATGTATCCTTGGATAAAAGATTTATTAAGATGTTGTAAGGGTGTAAAAACATTGACCTACCCACTTCAACTTAAAAGGAGTTTATACAGAATTTAGAAACAACTGTTAATATAAAGATTCCCTTAATTAAGATTAAAATTGTCTTGTCAGAATTTAGATGGCCTGTGGGAAGAGATGACATTTCAATTAGTCTCCAAGTGGCCCTATAATGTTTAGGTTACATGTATTGGAATAAAGAAGTAAGTACACCACATTTGTTCTGCATTTTTGAGAATATAAAATTCAGCTACATTCACATCTGTCTCCATCTTTAAGAAAAACATAGTTCTTCTACCTTAATCAAGATAACTTTAGCTATATGGCTAGGTAAACAAAAACTAAATACAAAATTTTAGTGGGTGAAGAGTATTAGTTTCAAATAGTATAAAATATTTTCCAATATAGGGTCCCATTGTTAAATGATTTTGTAAGTCACAGGAAAAAAATTAGCTGCATTCCCATAAAAATCCCAGAATAATCTTAGAGTTTTATATTACTAAACCAACTTCAAAGATTACAAAACGATGCAATCTTAAGATCTTCCAATCTCTTCATTGGCTAAAATGTTTTCCCACTAGTTTGAAAGTTTACAAAATATTGTGATAAAACATTGTATAGAAGTATCAGCTTCCTGAAGATAATTTTAGTGCCTAAAACTACAGATGACTAGGTTATTGAAATATAATCTCATGTTCCTTCAGCCAAATTCCTGTAACCTAAAATCTGATGCTTAGAGAAATTTCAGACGGAATTAATCTACGTTGGGACTACAAAGAACAACAATGCAGGGATCTACTATTAGATCTACTATTACTGGTAATACTTCTAAATCACTCTACAGGCTTATGTGTGCTGTGTTCTCCTTTTTCAGATTATGGACTTACAAGCTACTGGCGTTCCTGAAGAAATTGTATTCTCCCATATCCATCAAAGAATCCACATCGATGAGTTTGACTCTCCTCCCAATAAGTACTGCAGATATGATATTTTTCCTAAATGGCATTTACCAGTGAAAACAGCATTAATACTCTCTTTGTTCACATTTACTTATACTTTCCTAAGGGACATCATCCATCCTTTTGTCACTGCTCAAGAAAATGTATTTTATAAAATTCCAATCTTGGTCATAAACAAAGTCTTACCAATGGTATCCATTACTCTTCTGGCCCTGGTTTATTTACCTGGAATATTAGCTGCAGGTTTCCAATTCTATTATGGAACTAAGTACAGACATTTTCCACAATGGTTAGACAAATGGATGTTATCAAGAAAACAGTTTGGGCTTCTTAGCTTCTTTTTTGCTTCAATGCATGCCTGTTACAGTTTGTGCTATCCACTGAGGAGATCATACAGATACAAACTGTTGAACTGGGCATATCAGCAGGTACGTTTTATTACAATACCATTACCTACAGTACACACACACACACACACACACACACACAGTGCATTTCTGGTCATCCAGTCTCCAGTGGGTAATGTTGAAGAAATGATGTAGAAAAGAAATGGTGCAAATCCTGTACATGTTTCTTCACAGTAAGTCCCATTAATTTCATTAGATTACTCTTAGATATATAGATACAGGATTCCTATCTTAACAACTCAGAGATCAGAACCTGGGCATCTTACCTGGTGAAGACAGCTTAGTAGAACTTGTCAAGAACAAAGTAGTTGAGATTTTTTTCCACACTGCATAATTAATTTCTGAAAATCATTGCCACAAAATGTTGATAGAAATTTTAAATGGCTTTGTATAGTAAAGTATACAATCCAGAAAGTTTTGTCAAGTGTAGATGTCAAGGAAAACATTTCTGTAATTTGCATCCCATCACCCATGTTTAATACTAACTTTGTGGCAATTTGTTCTCTGTGCACATCTATTATATAGGACTTTTTGCAAACCATCTGGATTCATTGACTGTCCTAGCAGGATAACAGTGGTTGTCAAGACAACCTCCGTTGATTAGTCACTTAAAATATTGTTCCTTAGTGCATTACCTGTCACAATATGCCAAAGGTTGTATTTAGCTTGAGAAGGAATTCTGTTTGTCAGCAAATAAAGGGAGTCATGCTGGGAAAATCAAGTTAAAAAGGAATTGGAACTAATCTTCTTAGGGAGTTAAAACTTCCGCTGAAGTAAGTAAATATTCAGTCTAATTGACTTTGCTTTGGTTTAGGCTGATGCAATTTCTGTTTGTCATTGGTATAAACAATGCCAGGGTTTAAATGTGACCGTGCCCTAATTGGGCACACAAAGCTGAGAAAATGACAGCAAAGCAGCAGCTGAATCTTGTTTTGTTCGACTTGATTGTTAAATGATAGAGAAGTAAACTTGATGTGGGCTTGTTTATACATATAAACTGATTCTTCCCCCCTCCCTATTAGATTTTTAGATTTTTTTATCCCGCCTTTTTATTTTTATAAGTAACTCAAGGCAAGGAGCATACCTAATACTCCTTCCTCCTCCTATTTTCCCCACAACAGCAACCCTGTGAGGTGAGTTGGGCTGAGCGAGAGTGACTGGCCCAAGGTCACCCAGCCGGCTTTCATGCCTAAGGTGGGACTAGAACTCTCAGTCTCCTGGTTTCTAGCCCGTTGCCTTAGCCACTAGACCACTGCAATTCCTGCCCCATGTACACTTTCACGTGGGGAAACTCCAGTGTTGTCTGAGATGTAACCACAGCCTATCTTTTAATCACAGCAATGACAATGGGCTGTCATTCCATATAATCAGATTCCTAGGGAGGTTATCCATGCAGTCCCCCTTTGCAAGTTAGAGTACAAAATGTGTACAACTAGACTTGAATGTTAAGTACATGTAGGCTGTCAAGGTGCCCTTCTGATAATTTCTTCAAGTGTAATATTTCCACAGGTACAGCAGAAAAAGGAAAATGCCTGGATTGAACATGATGTCTGGAGAATGGAGATCTATGTATCTCTAGGAATTCTGGCACTTGCTTTACTGGCTCTGTTGGCAGTAACATCAATTCCATCTGTCAGCTACTCACTGACTTGGAGGGAGTTTCATTATATTCAGGTATATGGACGGACGGATGGATCATTACAAAGGATCCTTTAGTGGCAGGACATGAACTTGGGTGTTACAAGCCTAATGTTCCATCTCTGCTATCCCCAGGTGAAATGCTGGAATAATGATGGGATGCATGAAAGAGAGAGATAGCTGTAGACTTAGTTACATTTTTCCTACTCCCTTGATTTTGACTCTGCCCATTGAGATACAGTACAATTCATGGAACATCAGTTACAAGGAAAGGAGGCTCTTTGGCTGAAAAATCCTGTCTTCCCTTATACTTTACAATGGAGGTATTATAGTTCTGTACCCTTTAAATTCAGAAAATACAATATTAATCTAGTAGAATTCTACACTGCTGTTGCAGAATTTCACATATTTTACATGAACAATGTGTGTCAGAAGTCCAGAGATGAAGATCCTGAATTTGTTACTACATATTATGTTGTTGACTAATGTTTTGGAACTAATGTCTTTGAGATCTATATGTATTAAGAACAACAAAAAGCATTCACCCATTTTTTGTACAATTTTAGTAGAGTTAAGGTTATCAACTTTTGAACCGACTCTTTGAGCTTTGGTTTTAACAGCAGTTTGATTCCTGCAGTCAGAAGCAAATGAACATTTATTTCCATGCCCACTGGTTTGTGCATATCAAGTTGCTGTTAATGCCCGTGAATAGACTAAGCTGTTCTTTTTACCCTTGTCAACTGACACCCCTAAATATATGTACCTAGCAGGTAGTGTGAATTATACTTAATATTAACTATTTCTATTTAAAATATTTCTTCTTTTTTTTCCATAGAGCAAGATGGGATATTTAGCTTTGCTGCTTTGTACTATTCATGCACTTGTATTTGCATGGGATAAATGGATCGACGTACGCCAGTATTTATGGTATACTCCACCCACATTTGTAATAGCAGTTATTCTTCCAATTGTAGTTCTGACTTGTAAAATTATCCTGCTGTTCCCGTGCTTTACAAAGAGATTACAAAAGATCAGATCTGGTTGTGATGATGTGACAAATAAGACACAGGTCACTTCCAAACTGTAGATGCACTGACCTTTTCCAAGTCCTAAACAAAACAGTGGTTGCAGTTCTGTCTATAGGTACATGGAGTAAGCCCCATTAGACTTGTTAAGGTTTACTTCTGAATATATGTATCTAGGGTCAAACTGCACAATGGAAAAGTCCACCTACTTAGGGAGAAACATTTTTATATTTCATTTTTACTGAGCAAATCCTGAGATTGTGCCTCCATGATCCCATATACATGAATCCATAAAAATCCCAAATATTTCTATTTCTTATTTAGTCAGAATCTTCTTCAGGGATACTGTGGACCTACCTGTATAATATTTATATACTTGTAATATGGATTGTATCGCAATCTAAAATATGCAGGACAATAAATATGCATAAGAAGTAAAATGTGAACAATGGACCATCCTTGCCTGGATGTTACAGTGACTGAAGCTTGGTAGAATAGATAAAGTACATTCTTTTGCCCACAAAGATCAACTCCCTCCCTCCCTCCCTCTGTTTTTCTCTTGTTGTTACACAGGAAATCCCATTAAATAAATCAAAGATGTGTATGTTCATCTAAGTGCATGTTCAGATCAATTAATGCAGCCACTTTATATAAAATAATTAAAAAAAAACTTTTGTAGGAGAGGTTATTACATTGGACTAGGGAATCTAGCACATAGATTCAGCTGTCAGACAACAGGTGCTTAATGTGGGTAAAAGCAGAGCTAAAAATGGGATGACCTTACCAGCATCTGGTCTTCTAACATGTTATTCTATACCTGGAGATTCTAGGATAATTTGGTGCTTGAAAAAGAGGTTCACGAATGTTAAGAGTCCCTCTTTTAAAGCCACTTGAGGTGGTAACCATCACATGTTCTGCACATCAGTTCCATGATATAACCCTTTGTCAGTTGTGAACACTTACTAGTTAAGTTCATTTGCTATTACAAGAGCTGAATAACTGTAGAAAATACAATTTCGGTCCTAACAACATAGCTAAATTATGGCTGAAAGAAGTTTGGGCATGGATTGATCTGGCATTTCCCAATTTTTATTTGTTTTGGAGGGGTTTGGAAAGGTGGGGTCTAATGAATAGGAACTATTCATTTGAAATCTGGAAAATATTCTCATTTTCTTCCCATTGAGCTTGTAACTAAGTTCTGTGTTTCTTAAAATTATATTGTGAATTGAGCAATGTAAATACAAATTTATATAAAAATAGTTATCAGTATACTTTTTGTTAACAATGTATGAAATATAATAAAACTTTCCTGCATTTTTCAACCTTCATATTCCAGTGGTTTTATATTAAATAGAAGTTAAGTGATTATTCTACAGCACTCTTTGAAGAAAAGATATGGTGCTGGAAGTTCGTACCCAGAGGGGAATAAACAGTAGGAAACAATTTCCTCCCTGAAAATCTCATAATGTGAATCTAACACAGGACCTACTGAATAAAAATAATGTATAAGGTACCATAATTTTTCATGAGAATGGTACCAATAAAACAGCAGTGGAGTTAAATTAACCATGAAACAAGTTATCATACACAGTACAAATCCGATAGAGGGGATCTGTAGGCAGAAACAACTGTGTGGTCGTGCTCATCCCCACCACATAAGTAATACAAGTTTACCTGGATATATTTGGTGTCTAATGGGATCTCCATTTATACTACTAGGTGTGGATGTAGTGAGCTCTACTTTGACAGTGCAAGTATAAAACGTATTATCAACTCTTGCCAACTACAACATGTACACACAACTTTCCCTGTTGGCATAATCAATTAATCAATACGTAATAGATGGATCATTTCCTACTGCTAACAACAACACAGAACCTGTGATCTGCAGCGGCACTGCTGGACGAAAGTATAGCTGCTGCCCCTCCTAGAGAATTTCCTCAAAATGGTTGCTTTGCTGAGATGGGAAATGAAGTTCCTGGGAAAAGGAAAGCTTCACTCCTTTCCTTATCTTCCAATGACTGTGCCTAAGACTGTTGGGAGCTAAGGAGATGAGATAGGGAGGAGTAGAATGTTCTACTGAGTTTTGCTGTTGGTGCTGCTGCTTTTTTAGGTATGTATTTGCAAAATTACACTCGTTTCCCCTGGACAAAGCAGTGTGTGTGTGTGTGTACACATATACATACACATACAGTGCCCGCGAGTCAGTTTTCCCTGCAGTTTCCGTGGCAAGGTTTTTCGGAAGTGGTTTGCCATTGCCTCCTTCCTAGGGCCACCCAGCTGGATTTGTGCCTAAGGCAGGACTTGAACTCATGGTCTCCAGCCCAGTGCCTTAACTACTACACCAATCTCAATCTCAATCTCAATCTCTCTCTCTCTCTCTCTCTCTCTCTCTCTCTCTCTCTCTCTCTCTCTCTCTCTCTCTCTCTCTCTCTGTTGTATATCATCCTTTCTGAATATCATTGCCATTTGCCACACAAGATTTCTTTTTGCTATATTCAGTTAGGGAAAATATATATTTCTCTATCAAATGAGAGTAAGGAACACTAGTTCACAAAATCTATGAATGATATGAACTCTGCAACCTATACCCACTTCCATGGTAGCAAACAACTGGATAAAATAAACTGAGTAATAATGTATAGGATTGCATATTACTGCACAATAAAATGCATAGCTATTCAAAACCTCATCACTATGTTTAATGAGAATTCTAAGTACAGAGATAGAAATTTGCAGACGTGGTCTTTAAGGTGCCATCAGATTTTCTCTTCTGTTTGGTTAATTTTTTTGTAATTTCTTTTTCATTTAACCAGACTAGTTGCAGCAGTTTAGTTAGTTACAGCAGAAGATTCCTTTGCATATTTATTTATTCATTTATTTATTCAGTTTATATAGCCGCCCATCTCAAACCAGTGACTCTGGGCGGCTAACAATAGTAAAAACAATCAACAATAAAAACAATGCCAAAAAATTAATATAAATATTAATATAATTATATATAGTCAGCAAGCCCTACTGTACTTCATTTGGTGAGGCTTATTCTCAGCAAGTAAGCAAATATAGAATTTCAGTGTGAGTTTGTTTACTCCCTGCCAAAAAATTGAAGAAAAATTAGTGAGTCAAATGAGATAACTATAGAAGAAGCAAATATGTTACATCAAAAGAGGGTATTAAAGACCCAGGGTAAAGGTTAATAGGTCAAATGGCCATGAGAGATAAATGTAGCGGAAGGTGAAAGGTAACCCAGCTTACCTTTCTTTTGTGTGTTAATCAGTGATCCTATGAAGCTGTTTTCCCCAACTTTCAAAAGTGTTGGCAGCAGCAGCAGCAGCTCCTCCTCCTCATTATTATTATTACTATTGATAGATTGAGAATTAGATAAATACTCCAGACTGACTTAGGACATCCATATGCATAAATGAAGAAAAACTGCATATTTCGGACCAAAGTAACAATTAATGGATTTTTCAGTACTGTATGAGAATAAAAAAATAATATGCAGCTAGTCTTAGTAAATGTTCTTAAATGAAAAATGTTAAAAGTTGCAAGTTCAGCATGCCACGTTTTAAGTCAATTGTGCTGTTTGTGGTAAGTATTAAATCACTACCTACAATTACACAGATTTGTATCATTTTAATATGTGTGAATCATAGATTCTTTTCATAGAAGAGTCATAGTGTATCAGACCAAAGGCTTATGTAATCCAGAATTAAATTTCAATAATTGCCAGCCAGATGCAGGGGTATCCATGGGGGGGGGGGGGAGAGATGTCAAAAAAGTCAAGTTGGTGATTGCAACTGTGCAATTAAAACCCCGCCTCTTTGTATAGCATGTGTGACACACACAAAAAGGGCTGGGGCTTTGATTGGGTGGTCACAGCCACCCTTTTTGACTTTTTTGACCCACCTGTAGACATTCCTGGCCAAATGCATAAGGGAAGCCTCCAAGTAGTATGTTACTGCAGCTTTGCTTCCTACTTGTTCCCCAGCAACTTCTGAGCCACAAATGAGATGTATTAGCTCAGGGCTTTCCAAACTTTTCCCACGGCGACACACCAACAGCGGCGTGCGAGAAAACCCGGAAGCTCCGCCACCGCTGCGGCGCGCAAAAACCCGGAAGCACCGCTCCCGCTTTCGCTTTTTGCACACCACAGTGGTGGCAGCAGCAGTGTCCTTGTGTGCCGTGCGAAAACCCAGAAGCGCTGATGGCCCGCCGTCGCTGCCGTGTGCGCAGCTGCGTACCATCAGCGCTTCCGGGTTTTGACGCGACACACCTGGGCACCACAGGCAACACACCAAATATGGCCTAGAGGTTGGCACTGAGGAAACAGAATATTATGATTGCTATGGAGACTGAAGAATCGTGATCTCTGGTGACAATGGGATGCCTCTGAAAATGAGAGCCAGCATGTCTGAACTCTTCTGTACTGTACCACCTTCTGCATGCTCAGTTTGCCATGTGGTGCACTGTTCAAATCTCCTGGTAATAGCAATGGAGAACCAGCAGTCAGACTCAGTGGGAAGAGGTAGGAAAGTGAACAATGAAAATCAACAGGGCTGCTAGGGAAGAGGAAGCTTTGTTTTGGTCCTCCAAGTTGTCCTGCTTAAGATGGCTAATTTCCAAGTGGTAATGACAACAGGCTCTCTGGAATAGAGAGGGAAGCTGTGAGGCAACATTGATGGAATGAAGGGGACAAGAACGAGAAGATGCCAATCGAAGAGAATATTCGTAGCTCAGGATTGAACTGTGGAGTCCTTGGTGCTCTCTGCGCCTTGTTGTTTTCTTGCAGACGTTTCATTGCCAGACTAGGCAACATCTTCAGTGCGAAAAGGGAGTGGGACTTGCTCTCTGTTTATATACAATGAAACGTCTGGCAATGAAACGTCTGCAAGAAAACAACAAGGCTCAGAGAGCACCAAGGACTCCACAATGAGAAGATGGTTGCATGTGTATTACTCCAGCCCAATAACTAATTCAGTCTTCAGGACAAAAAGCTTTCCCATCTCAGACTAAAATCTCTGAGTTTACACTAATTTCCAGAATGTTCTGCCAATAAATTTCTCAGGCTGTATTAAGGGGGCATTTGGTTGTTAACAGCTGTACTTATTTATTAAATTGGGTTTAGAGATACTTTGAAATATTTCTTTTTTTTTTTTGCCACCTTAAAATCCCTGTCTAAGTTGTTTAAAAAAATAAAATATCTATCCTACACTTCCAAATGTTTAGCATCTTTGTATGAATTAAATTCCAGCATTATGAGGGAGAACATTTTCTTTCTGTCTGTTTTCTCCATTTGTGTAATTCAAAATTTTCTGATATCCTCCTCAGAGATGATGGTCCAA
Source organism: Charina bottae (assembly GCA_023362775.1). NCBI lineage: Eukaryota > Metazoa > Chordata > Lepidosauria > Squamata > Charinaidae > Charina > Charina bottae. Next base: position 43,627,755 of record JALMGJ010000007.1, on the reverse strand, counting down.
CCCATTTGTCCTTTTCTAACTGTACTGAATGGATGATATTCTGGAGGTGACGGACTCAACCATGGGGGAGCTGGGGATGGTGACGGCTGACAGGAAGCTCTGGCGTGGGCTGGTCCATGAAGTCACGAAGAGTCGGAAGCGACTGAACAAATAAACAACAACAAAACTGTACTGAATTGTTTCTTAGCTGTGATGATCAGAACTCTTGTATTCCAAGTGTGGCTTCCGCATATTTACTTGGTTAAAACTTCCTTTCTATTCAAACAATTATTCATAACTGTATGGAGTTATATTTACATAACATTAGGATGTTGTAAAATAGTTCTCTCAGCTATCAAACCTGCTGAACAAATACTTGTGCAAATCATTTAACGAGGCACTTTGCTTGTAAGGGAAGTGCCCTGCTAGATCTGCTGCCTGATGCCGGTAGGTTTGCATGTGCCTAATAAATGCACAGAAAGGAGATAGATGGCAGGCAATTTTGGTTTTGATGCCTTTCCTATTGATCCCCGCCTCCAAATTTGTCATTTTCACAGAAGCTGCATGCAGAATCAAGTTTTCAGTGAGCTATCGATCATCATCCCAAAACTCTTTCTTTGAGTAGTCATGTAAGTAGGCTATTAGAAAAACAGCAATAAATTATATCCCCAGGTAGAAATTCTTCCTGGAAGTGTTGTCATGGAAGAACAAAATTACATGGAACCATACTGCTAACTGAAAATATTACCATTGCCTCAGACATTGCTAAATTCACATAATCAAAGCCCCTTAGCATTTCCATCTTTTCAAGGGAAGTAAGTTATTGATCAGTAACGTACCACTAGAAATGGGATTCTGACTGTATGGCCAACTCTAATTAGAACTTTTATTTTGCAGCTGAAGGCAACGGATTAAAATTACACATTTCCCCACTAACGTATCGCCCAGTTACAACACTCAGCCCAACCTTCTGTCTACATATTTATGTTATTCAACATGAGCTTGCAAGAAGCAACTAATCTGGAGAAAAGTAAAGGTAGTCCTCATTTAGCAACCACAATTGGGATCAGCAACTTGGTCATTAAACAAAGCGGTTGCTAAGTGAAACCACAACTGTGTTTATGATCTTACTTCAGCTTTCCTTTGCTTTACAGACCTGCGAAGGTCGTAAATGTGAGGATTGGTCATAAAGTTACGTTTTCATCACCCTTGTAACTGCGAACACTAAACGAGGCAGCCGCTAAATGAGGACTACTTGTAATTATTATTAGTAGTAATAGTAGTAATAGTTGTAGTAGCAGACTGTTTTATAGTGCTAACTTCAGGATGCAATGAAAACAGTTCTCTCGGCTATTTAACCTGCTGAACAAAAAGAGAACTTTTCCACAAATGTACTTTTGATCAGTACATGTCTGAGGGTCAAAAGTATTTACACTAGTTACTAGGACAACAGCTATACAAGATCTCCCTTTATTAAATAGCTTCAGCAAACATGAAGTTTTGCATATACAAGAAGCAATTTAATGTTTGGTGTTATATTTGCAACGCCTCCACCTCGGAAGGACCGGAGAAAATGCTGAGTCAGGATGACAGCTTATTACCCGACAAACTCAGGGCTACTTTTGCTTCGGATTATTTTATATAGGTAGGTAGATGTGTAGGTAAGATAGGATTGCACAACATGTCAAACGACGTCACCTTATCCTCCAAATGTTTGTTTTTATTCTGTAATTCTGCATCTGGGGACAGAAACACCGAGAACAGAAGAAAACAAAGCTCCTGGACACTGTGTTTTTGTCTGTCCTTGCCGTTAACAGCAGCTCGGCTCTTTTCGCTCTTCCTGAGCGCGCCAGAGCTCAGCGCCTTTAGGGCCTGCTCGGGTCATCTATCAATCTCCCCCTCCGCACGCGCGCTTCCATCCTCGGGTGGAAGTCGCCGGCTGTAGTCCGCGCTCTCTTCTGCCTGATTGCACGCGCACAGGCGGCGGCAGCGGCGGCGGCGCCCCCCTTGCTGCCCGTCACTCCGCTGCCGTTTCCTCCGCCTCTCAGTGCCCTGCTCAAGGACGAGGCGGGCTGCCCACTCGGCCTCTGCTCGCCTGTGGCACCCACCTCCGACACCACAGAGCCGAGGAGGCGAAGAAAGAAGCGCCTCTTTCCCTCTTGGCTGGAAGCTGCCGCAGCACGCTGGAGGTTGGGGAGCAACAGAGAGCGGCGAGCGGCGGCGCGGGTGATGAAGTGAGGTGAGCAATAAAAAGGCAACCAGAGCTGAGGTGCATTCAGTACCACGCAGAGCCGAGAGGAAGAGAGAGAGAGAAGCTGAGCCTCTAGCGGGTTTACCTACCCCAGCGCCCCCCGCGATTATTTTATTTCCATGGCGGCCCCGTCTGAAAATAAGAGCAGAGAACGGGGAAATCCTGGCCGGAGAGGGAGGGAGCGCAGCGAGGCAAAGCGGAGAGCGAGCTTGCTCGAGCTGAAGCATTGATTTCTATTTAACATGGCCCTGTGGGGCTTTCAACCGGTGACAGGATGCAGAGCGGCCCTGGAGAACAGAATATACCGCCCCTCCCTCGGTCCCCTCCCCCACCCCCCAGAAATGCAGAAGGCTAAATCCTCGGTGCGATCTGACATGACACCCTCTCGCAAGGCATTCAGGGCAACGCTGCAGAGCAAAGACGAAATGTAATAAAGTAAGGTTTATATACGGCCTAATAATAATATGTGGTTGCTCTGGGTTACCGGCTAATAAAATCACGATTAGGTCTTATGGATTTATATTTCTTTTCAAGGCACAGTCAACAAAATAATTAACCCAAGGGTTAGCTGTTAAACTGCAGAGGTCAAAGAATGCACCACTGTGTCAAAAGTCTAAGTAGAGGAGGGGAAATCAATAGGAGATGAGCTTTAGAGGCTCCCTATTCAGCCCTGAGTGCCACACACAGCTGAGCTCAGTATTGCGAAGATCACTGGGAGCTGGAACCAGAAACTTCTGGTGGTCTGCAGGCTTTTATGTTCATTTGGAAATAAACTTCAATACTATATGTAAAATGGAACTTAAATACATTGGCATAGTCAACCTACCTCTGATCAGATCCTAATAATAGGGGAGATGGTCAGAGAGGATATCTGGATACAATATCATGGGCCCTCTCCCACTCACCAGTATTACAAATGAATTCTGTAATTATTTTCTGATTAAAACCTCTCATAGAACTACCTGTTGTGCCCATAATCCAAGATGCAGATAAGCATCCACTTTCGACATGGGAACTACAGTGCGCTTATAACAGTGATAACACTTATACTGACAGCATACATGTACGTCTCCTTCAAGTCTAGCTTGATTCCTGGTGATTTGATTATTACAGCCAAGGAGTTTTCTTGGCAACAGTACTGAATGCCGTTCCATTTTTCCAGGATAGCTTTTGTGTTTCCAGTCTAGGCTACAGCCCTGGTATTCCCTGGTGGTCTCTCATCCAAGTATTAACCCATCCCTGCTTAGCTTTTGAGTCCTGACTAGATCACCCAGGTATTGCCACCTGCGGAGACTCTGAGCCTCAGTAAACGAGCAGATTATCAGAAAATGATGCACTTCACCCAGGGCCGCAACTAGGGGGAGGCAAGCGGGGCATGTGCCCAGGGTACCGCACTGGGGGTGTGCCAAAATGACAAAATAACCCATGGGGGGGCGTGGAATCCATGTTTGCCCCAGGTGACACAGACCCTAGTTCCATCCCTGACTTCACCATAGGGTAGCTTGGTTAGCTGCCCTTGGAAGTGAAAAGGAAAACTTCCCATGTGGTAATTGTATAATTAAGCGATCATTTGTATGCTACCCATAAAAAAATTGGCTTTTTTTGTGCTTTAATTTTCATGTGGTTTTTGCTTCTGCTGAAAGTTTTTTCCCCTCTATTTATGATCTCCCTTGAGAACATGTTCGTTTCTCTTTCTTTCTTTCTTTCTTTCTTTCTTTCTTTCTTTCTTTCTTTCTTTCTTTCTTTCTTTCTTTCTTTCTTTTCTTGACTTATATGTTCACCCATCTTATGTGCTACAACTCTGGGCAGCCCACCGAAACACCAATAAAAAAACAAAGGAAGATAATAAAACCAACATTTTATTCTTGTCGATCGGAAGATCGCAAGTTCGGAGGTTCGAATCCCTAGCCCTGCATGCGGAGTGAGCTTCCACACTAGCTCCAGCTCTTGCCAACCTAGCAATTTGAAAGCATGCAAATGCAAGTAGATTAATAGGTACCACTTTGGTGGGTAGTTAACAGCGTTCCTCGCGCATCATGCGGCCACATGACCGTGGAAACGTCTTTGGACAACGCTGGCTATTCGGCTAACAAAGGGAGATGAGCACCGGCCCCTAGAGTTGGACACGTCTGCACAAATGTGCGGGGGAAACCTTTACCTTTTTTAAAGAAATACCCTAAGGACACTCCCTGGTGCATCAACAATTACAAACACTGGGGCTCCAGTCGCACCCTATCCCAATGCTTGGGAGAAGAGCCAGCTCTTTAAGGTCTTCCAGAAGGCCAGAAGAGTGGAGATAAGAGATTTACCTAGTAGGCTTTAAACAAAAAAAGGAAACACATAGGGCAAATAAATTGATTTGTACTTTCAAGAATCTTACAATCTAAAGTAGACCATTTAAGGTGAGATTAAGAAGCCTAGATTCTTCTTGGAGCTCTTTCACCTTCGGCTTACTCACCTTCTTGAGCATAGGAGGAAAGAAGAATTGGGAACCCTCTGCTTTAATTTAGCACTAGTTGCACTTTCATATTTTATCCAAACCTTGATTTATTACCATTTGTTTTCTGTGGGAACTGCATTTATGTGTCAGCCAATTATGAATGCCTCCTTTCAGGTTATTCTGGCACATTCACAATGCACTGACTTTATAAAGTACTTTGCATGGAAGGGATGAAAAGGGTCCAGCAAAGATCTTGATAAACCGTTATTCTGAAAACACGATCACTATTTTTTTCAAATAGTCTAGTGTAACTTAGTGTACTTGTGGAAAAGAATCTATTCATTGCATTGGAAAATAATAAATGCTAGTAGGCAGCTTATCATATTTCACAATTTTTTGACAAATCTGTTTAACTTTTAACTAGAAATGTGCTGCGCTTTGGATCCAAAAGGTGCTTCGGAATTGGCCTGGGTGCATACGCTGCACCTGTCAGCATCTCCGTAAAAAAGCTGCTTCACAGAGTAGCCATGCAGCCCTAGGGAAATATGTCCATGGGCTAGGAAGCCCCCAGTGGACCCACACCTGCTCTGAAGCATTTTGTTGGTGCCTCCTTAAAAGTCAAGCATCTTTTTCCTTATAATGGCTCAAGTGTGGATCTACATTCATATAATATGCTGGTTATTATCCGTGCTGTACAGTAAATACAAGTTCTATCCCAATTAACTCTTTGCTTCTGGTTCTAGCTTCTCTTCTCCCCCAAGCTATTTTGTACCTGGCTCAAGTCTTATTTGTCTTTTCTTAAGAACCCTGATGTCAGAACTCTTAAATCTGCCCATAACCTGGTTTATGAGGCTAGGCTACAAACTGGTAGAAAAGAAATGGGGAGAGTTTGTTAGCATATACCATGTTTTTCTGATTTTAAGACTTGTGAGAAAAATTGTATGTTCCAGTGGTGCCAGATATCAACAGGAGAAAAATAGGGAAATTTCCCACAGCATATACTGTAAGGAATATAAGATCTTTTGAAACTGATACTTGATTGTTCAGAAATTTTAATAGAATGTACACGTTGAAATGGGGAACAACCATTAAGGAGTTTGTTTCTTTCTCCTTGACAGGGAGGGAGGGGGAGAGAAAAGATTTTGAATATAGTCAGTTGGTGGTTGAGATCATTAATTTGAAAGAAAAGAACAGTAGACTGAAGTAGGGGTAGCTCTGGTTAAGAGGTTTATTCTTCATTTTCTACTTTAGAAAAGGGACTGTGGTTAGGCAGGCACATTCATTTCTAATTTTTATTGTGCATGTAGAGTTTCTTCTCGCTGTACATTTTTGTCTTTAGAAACTTTTTCCCAATAGCTGTTGTAGATAAGTATCAACATTTTAGGTGAATTTAAATAATATTTATATACTATGCCTGACCTGTATATTGAAAGCTGGTCCCTTATACCTCAGTGCTTTTGGATTTAATAACTGAGAAGGGAAGAGCAAACTGTAGAGAAAAAGAAAGTGTCCAAATCAAATAACTGGTGGCAGCATCGTGAGGACACCCTTTGAACTTTTAGATGGCAGCTGTCAGGGAAAAGAATTACCTTGTCAGGAAGACTAGAAAATGGGGATGCAAGTACAGGTAATCCTTGCTTAGCGACCACAATTGGGACCAGCAACAATTCCATCACTAAGCGCCGTGGTCACTAAATGAAAAATCATGCGACTGCAACGGACTTACGATGTCACTTCCCATTCGGTCATTAAGTGAAACATCACATGACCACAGCTTACAATTTTACTTCCATGTTCTCCATTAACTCTGCTTGTCGCAAGACAGTTGGGAAGCGTGAAAATGGCAATCATGGGACCATGGGACCCTGCAACAGTCATAAATGCAAGGATTGGTCACAAAGCTGGTTTTTTTACACCGTTGTAACTTTGAACGGTTGCTAAATGCAGTCGGTAAGCGAGGACTGCCTGTAAGAAAATACAGGGTTCATCTGTTCTGTTGGCCTGTCAGCAGTCAGCTTATTTATGTTGCATAGGTGGTCCAACAATTCTGATTAGATAATTTTCTATGGATTATAGGTTAGAAGCAAACTACTTCATGTCCCTTGGCACATATTCAAGAATTATAGGTGCTTATGCCAAGTCTGACCACATTATTAACTAAGTACAGGTAGTCCTTGCTTAATGACCATTCGTTCAGCAACTGTTCAAAGTTACGAACATGCTGAAAAAAGTGAGTTAGGACTGGTGCCTGAAGTTATGGCCGTTGCAGTGCCCCCACAGTCACGTGATCGAAATTTGGGTGCTTGGCAGCCTGCTCGCATTTACGACCGCAGAGGCACTGCAACTCCCCCCACCCGCCTATCTCCTCCCCATCTATGTCTTTTTGGATCCCTGCCGCCCTGTGCTCCACATCTCAGCTGGCCTTGCCGTCTTCTTGCTCCCACTGATGATAAGGTGTGCCCGGCCCTGCTGCTGGGCCAGGCTGGGCTGGCTTCGGGTGCGGAAAAAGAAAAAGAAAAACGGTAAAGGCAGCCCCTTTGCAAAGAGCTGCTGGGCAGAGCTGAGCTGGCTTTGCGTTCCAAAAAGAAAAAAAAGGCAGAGGGTTCAGAGACAGAGCGCGCTGTTCTTTGTCTATTGTTGCTGAATGCCATGACTGAGCAGGAACATTTTAGTCAAAACTGTTTTTTAAGGATATGTGTCTATGTGAAGTAATGTTTACTATGCAGTCATCAGAAGAGCTAACCACAGCGTCTCTAAAGTTCACAAATCCAGCATTATACTCTGTTGAAATAGTTGTTTTGTCACAGGAAAGTTAAATTTGTATGGCAGCATTTTCCATGGCCAGAACATTTTGAACAAACAGTAAACATTCTAAATTATTGCCTGAAACTCATCTGCCATTAGAGTCAATTACTTTTATTTTTAGTAGCATTTCCCAGAGTTGTGAATTTTTTACTGTCTCATTTTTATTCTGTCATTTTTAAAGTGTTCTAAAGCCAGGCTCTTTTCTAATCTCTTATATTTATGGGCCCTGTCTTCCACTTCACTGCCTTACATCATTTGTTTAATTGATAAATGCATGGAGATTTTCCTACACAGTGTTATCCCACTGTTGTACAGGCAGTCCTCAATTACCGACCACAATTGGGACAGGAAACTGTCGCTAAGTGCTGCAGTCGCTAAGTGAAAAATCACATGACCCCGCCAGAATTACGTCACTTCTGCTTTCATCGTTAAGCAAAACACCACAGTCATTAAACAAGACATCAAGTGACTGCAACTTGCAATTTCACTTCCGTGTTCTCCATTAATTCTGCTTGTTGGAAGCTGGTTGTGAAGCTCGCAAATAGCGATGTATAGCATGTGTGACACACATAAAAAGGGCTGGGGCTTTGATTGGGTGGTCACAGCCACCCTTTTTGACTTTTTTGACCCACCTGTAGACATTCCTGGCCAAATGCATAAGGGAATGTGTGGACAAATGCTCACCATGTCAATCTGTCTAGTAGTAATTTGTAACTTTTCCAAGGATTGTCCAGTAATTATTTTTATCCTGCTCATCTACCTTCTCTTGTCAGCTGTTTCTGCTATTTTCCTTAACTTTATCAAATATAGTAATTTTTATAGTCCAGCATCCACTAGCATCACATGCTCAAAATATGTCCGTTTCTGCTTGCTAATCATTATCTCAAGGGAGTAGTCAGCCTTATTTGGTCCAGGACTGACTAATTGGTCTTCTTGAAATCCATTGTATTCGTAGTAGCCGCATTCCAAATTTGTAATTCAAACCCTTATGTCTCTTCTCAGTGTCCAACTATCACAGCTCTGTATTACAACTGAGAAGATCAGAAGGAAAGGTCTTTAAAAGATAACCTTTGTATCAGAAGCCCATCTTTCTGGCATGTAGAAGGCAACATTCTCCTTTATTGTCCTAGAGCATAGCTTTCCAAACTGTGTGTTGCAACACTTTAGTGTGTTGCAACACACAGTTTAGTGTGTCGCAACACAACCCGGAAGCGGCGGCGGGGGCGTGCACGGTGGTGGCGCTGTGCACAGCGGTGGCGCTTCTGCATTTTAGCGGAAAACACGAGGTCGCCGTGCACGCCACCGCCACCGTGCCCCCCGCGCCGCTGCCGTGCACGCCGCCGCCGCCATTGGTGTGTCGCCAACGGCAGCAGTTTGGAAAGCACTGTCCTAGAGATATGGGATGCAGTCCCACAAGAGTTGCCTTAGGCCTCTTCTCTCTCACTATGTGGGAATCTATGAAGTTTTTCCCCTTTTCCCCAATGTTTTTCATTGTTAGATAATTTAAATATGATCTTGTCTAACTTTGTCATGCCGCCTTCTTTCTCTAGCACAATGTCCATCTTTTATCTATTCTTAAGGCCAAGAAAACACATTACAGCTATCACTCCTTTATCATCAGACTTATTGGATACAGCAGCATTCCCTTTGTTTTCTTAATATTTAATATTAGCCCAGATTTTTCAAACTTTCCATTCTTATTTTCATGAGTTCTTCTAAGACTTCTGTACTTTTAGCTAATAGTGTTGCCATCTGCATTTCTCAAATTGTTAGTGTTTTTAACCATTAACATTTCTGGCAGATGTCTTCACTCATATAAATCAGTATACAGTACATATTTTAAAGGCCCCAAGTTATGGCCGTAATGAAAGCATAAATATTCTGTAATCAAACATATATAAATAATAAAAATATGCTGCTAAATTGATGAGGGGGTAGGGAGATAATAAGTCAAAATGTTTTAAAATAAGTAAGAATGTTATTCAGACCTTTATCCTATCCTAGAGTTTCCTGTTTACAATTCTGTTACTGTAAAGCTCATCTTAAGCATTTAGTAGTGAAGCAATACTTTTCTTTCATATACTATTGCTGCATTGCTTATCCACAAGTTTGAATCAAACATCAGGTTTTGGCAATCCTTCACTGCTATTTGTTGAATTAAAAAGTAGCAAACTGACTAAGTAAACAGTTGCATTAACTATTGTATCACTGTTTTGGGAAGTTTCCAATAAAACAGTTTAGAACTTTAGTATTTTGAAGAAAATTTCTCAGATGTTCTGATTACAGAACTACAGTATAAAATTTAAGATCTAATTTTAGAAGCTTGAAATTAATAATTTTAACATTTGAACAAAGTATTTAGTATAAATGTATAAACCTTCTTGTAGACATTAGATATTTTAGTTAGTTGTTCAAGAGCAAATAAAAGTAACTGATTTTCTATAAATAAAACATTAGCAAGTGGCAGAAAGATTCACAGTGTACCTTTGAAAATACCACCCTCATGGGATACAGAAATTCATCATTTCTCATCATTAGCTTGACAAAACTATTATTTCATCAGTTTGCTTTGGCAAAATGATTGTTGACCAAAAGTTAACTGAATTTGCAAGTCACATTTAAGACTGATTCATTTCCACAGTCCTAATAAAGCACTTATTTTTAAAAAAGAAAAGAAAACATTTGAGTAATAAAGTAATTGAATTAAACTACAAATTTTGGGAAGTAAGAAACTGCTTTTCCTTGTTGTAGAAATTTTTAATATAAGTATTATAGTAACTGCAAATGACAAATACTACTGCAGAAGAGGCATTCCCGCCTCTGTAAGAACAAAGAAGACATGACATTGTCATGTAACTTACGTTACACTTGTATCCTAAAACTTGTATCTTTAATTGACATTGCTTGAATTGGATGATCCCCTACTTTTATATATACAGACTATCGGTTAACAGAAATTAGTAAACAGAAATAAGTCTGATGTACAAACTATACCATCTTCCAGTATATTTGTATTTATTTATATTTTGTACAACACAGGTATATAATTCCAATCAGAGGTCACAAATGTCATTATATGGAATGTTGAAAGCTTCATTCCAAAAAACAGGCAGGAATAGGATCTTAGATATTACTTCAAGTTCTTCCACATGCAAACACTGTATATATCTTTAGCAAAATGAAAAACAGAAAACAGATTGAGTTTATTTGTTCACCAGTAGATGGTGGTACAACACTCAGTAGTAAGAGTTTCAATGCTGACAATTTGATTTTAGTCTCATATTGGACTAATAGGAAATGAAGGTAATAAAGGTAGAAGAGAATAAACAGTGCAGAAGAAGCTTGGATATACATTTTTGGGAAGAGGGGACATATGGAAGTTTTCTTACTGTTTCAAAAGGGGGAAAGTGCAATTTTTTTTAATTAGTTGAGGAAGCTGTAAGTATCATAGTCTCCTCCATAATTGCAAAATATAGCGACTTTTTTATTTTACAAAAAAAGAAGGGAGTTTGGAAGAGTGTGGATGAACAGGAATTATCAGATAGCAGTTGGGAAAAGGTAATATAAAGAGGATGGTCAGAAAAAATAGAGGGAGAGAGAGAGAAAGAAAGGCAAGTTTGAAAAGGGAGAAAGGAAGCAAAGCAAAGTGATGGGGAAGGGTTGGGAAATGCAGTAGCAAGTAGACACAGAAGAAAGCTGGGGAGGAAGGGTTGGATTTGGGGCTGCATCCAACCCTCTTGTTGGGCCTCATGTGGCTCAGAGATTACACATTTTGCATTGGTTTGTGAAGGTTAAAACAAGATATGTTGTTACTTCTGACAACCCTTTATGGACTTTCTGCTGACACCAGGACTGAAAAGATGATGTTCTATTGATTTTTTTATAGATAAGAGATGTGATATGGGATGAAGAGATAAATGTTTGTAACCTTAGAGGGGGCGAAGAGTCATTAAATTTGTTTATACTTGTGTGATGAATGTTAGAATTCACTTACTTATATACAGTATTTCTTTTCTCTTTCTTTATTATACTCTTTTCTCTTTCTTCTCTTTTTTCTTTTTCCTTGCAGTTTTTACTCCTTCTTTCTGTTCTCTTTTCTTACTTTAAGTTTAGTTTGTATTAGATTTTACTATTATAATCAAATATATATATATATTTATATATATAATATATAATATAATATATATATATATATATATATATATATAGAGAGAGAGAGAGAGAGAGAGAGAGATTACACTTTTTGCACTCTTGTCAACAGCCTATTCTAGGGCTACCATATCTGCACTGCTAGACAGTAGCAGAAGCATCAATATAAAATCTGAACCTTACTTGTTTGCTTATGTAGGAAGTTCTAGTTGGCCATTAGAGTAGCAACAATGGTCCCAAATTGCAATAGTGTTGTTTTTTATCAGTTACCATTTTTATTTTGCAGCTTAAAAATGAAATTTAGAGATAGCGACTGAATTCTTCACCAAATATGGTGTATTTTGTAAAGATAAGGCCAACTTTAGCAGATGTATTCTTGAAGAATCCCAGATTTCTCATGAAAACTTAACTTTATACACATACTCTAGAATTCTACCATAAATACTCTCTGATGTCATTTTTTTTCATAGCTAGAGTTAATGTTTGTTGAATTCTTTTGCTCTCTAGTGCTTTTACTCGGCATACATAGAGGGCTAGAATTAAAGGTCCTGCCTACTTTTACAAGGGAGAGATCTTTCCTTTCCAGCTTGCAGCAGAGGAATTAGGCCTTTCTTACTGCAGACATGACTGTCACATCCCATTCTGAACTTTTTTATTTTCAGTTGGTATAGGAAATTTGTTTCAAGATATATCAGTGAGAAATTAACCATGTGGGATATTAATCATGTGTGTTTCTGTTTTCTTTTAGAAAATATCCTTGTAATTTCTGTATACAGATATGGAATCGATTTCTATGATGGGAAGTCCTAAAGTCATAAATGAAACTTTCTTACCAAATGGCAGAAATTATATCAAGGACACCAGTAAGATTACAGTTGGCATAATTGGAAGTGGGGACTTCGCTAAATCCTTGACCATTAGGCTTATCAGGTGTGGGTTCCACGTGGTAATAGGAAGCAGAAACCCTAAATTTGTTGCTGAATTCTTTCCCCATGTTGTTGATGTCACTCATCATGAAGATGCTATAGCAAAAGCGAACATAATTTTTATTGCTATACGCAGAGAACACTATGCAGCTTTGTGGGACCTCAAGCATCTACTTGTTGGTAAAATCCTTGTAGATGTCAGCAACAACATGAAAGTTAACCAGTATCCAGAATCCAATGCAGAGTACCTGTCATCCCTTTTCCCAGATTCCTTTGTTGTCAAAGGGTTCAATGTTATTTCAGCATGGGCACTACAAGTAGGACCAAAAGATGCAAGCAGACAGGTAAGTTATGCATTTCAGCATTTAAACCAATGAAAATGCGAGTGCCTCCTTTAATATCCATAATCAACTTATTATATATTCCCAAATAAAAAAATAGCATAAGAAGAATATTCTCTTTATTGTTCACACCAGCTGCTTTCTCTTGCCATTCAGAATTTCATTCAGCACATGGAGCAAACAGTGCTCACCATGCCAAGGCAATAAAATGTACCTGGTATTGCTGAAGTAAAACCAAGGAAAACATCAAATGCCAAAGAAGTTCCACAGTTGTTAGTACTGGAAATTTGTAGATAGCAGAATACTGCAGATATTTAGAGAAAAAGCAGGACAGACCTATTGCTTTTATCCCAGTTATCTTTGCACAGAGGTGTTCTGTGTATTTGGATGGTATAACAGAGTCCAAATCTTAAGAAATATTGTCCAAATCTTAAGAAATTAACAGATATAATTCTGAAATAATTTATTTAATCAACTATCAAATAAATAAATGAGAAACCACTTGAAGCTTCTCCTACAAAATAGTATAATTTTTCATATGAGACTACCTACAAAATGAAGTGAGATTATTACTCATCTTCATGATATAGCAACTTTAGCATTTAGTTTTATCAGGAGAGCAGAGGAGAGTTTCAAGCTGAGAACCTCATTTGGCCTTGGATTGGCTCATCAATCCACAATCGAAAAAGTGGATGAGGCCAGAGCAAAAGAGGGTTAGACAACATACATTCAATTTAATTTATTTAAAATTAAAATAAGTACAATTAATATGGTTATTAGGGCTGTTGTACACTGTGAAAATGATTCGGAAGAAATTATTTAGACCTTGCATCAGTGCAGCACGTATTTGCTATTCATTACTGTAAAGCACGTAAGTCTTTTTCCATGCTTCCATAGAAATCTGAAAAAAGATGTGTCTGCTTTAAGAGTAGGATTAAAGATGTGCAGTTGTAATGATTTCATTCAATAAAGCAGCAGGATCTCTTTTCAGACTTGTATAGAAAAAAAGATATGTATGCCTGAATGACACTTCTTCCAAATCATTTTCAAAGTGTTCGTAGGTCTACTGGTTATGTCCCATGTATTTAATAACTTCCCCCTTAGTATCAATATTTGGAGGGGCTCTGAGGGATCCATCCAAGATTTGGGGGGATTGTATGTGTCTCTGGACAACACATTTTGCATCCTTGAGTTATATGTAGAGATAAAAGTAATTACAAATGTCTTTTTAAATTGCAAATGAGAAAATGTCCGAAAAGTTGAGTTAAAACTTTTAAAGGTGATTACAGGAAATGGGTTCTCATACTTGGAAATATACTGTATACTCTAGTTTGACTATTTAGTCCATGCAGTTACTGATTGTTTGTTTGTTTTAGGTTTACATATGCAGTAACAGCATTCAAGCACGACATCAAATCATTGAACTTGCTCGTCAGCTCAATTTTATTCCTATTGATTTGGGTACTTTATCATCTGCAAGGGAGATTGAAAATTTACCTCTTCAATTGTTCACACTGTGGAAGGGACCAGTAATAGTGGCTGTTGGCCTAGCCACCTTTTTTTTTATCTATTCCTTTATTAGAGATGTAATACATCCTTATGTGAGGAATCAGCAGAGTGATTTTTATAAGATTCCTATTGAGATTGTGAACAAGACATTGCCAGTTGTTGCAATTACTTTATTATCTCTAGTGTATTTATCAGGGCTCCTGGCAGCTGCTTATCAACTTTATTATGGTACTAAATACAAACTCTTTCCACCCTGGTTAGAGAACTGGCTGCAATGTAGAAAACAGCTTGGATTACTTAGTTTTTTCTTCGCAACAGTTCACGTTGTTTACAGCCTCTGCTTGCCTATGAGGAGGTCAGAACGATACCTATTTTTAAATACAGCTTATCAACAGGTAAGGAAAATGTCCCTTTTGGGTCAAGTAATTCAGAATGTCTTGATATTGCTGCATGTGTGATTCGTAATTTGGGCTGTGTTGATCATTGCCTAGACATTTCTTCCTGTATGAAAGAAACATTCAATTGTGGTTTTTAAATGTGTTAAAATTTATACTGTGTATAAAGTCACCCAATTATGCAGTACTAGCTAAATAATAAGTTATAAGAAGACAAGCTCAAAATACATACCTAAAGGAGCACATGCATTAAAAATCATCATAAAAGTAACAGGAAAGGGAGGTACATGTAAATCCTGTTCTTATATATGATGTCCAATATGTTACTCATTTCTTTTTATCAAGTTGATTTAGCTTCAATAATATTCACCCTGTTGTTCCTGGAAACTGCTCACTTGACTCCAAAACAATCAATTCAGAGATATATATGAAGTATTCAAAATAAGAGAAATTGCAATTAATTTCTTAGTTTGCATAATTTATTCTCCTTCTAAACATGGGAAGGGTCAGATCTACTGAGGTTTCTAAAGCCTCCTTACAATCATTAATGATCTCTCTCCTATCTGCTCCCATTCATGATAGTTCACCAGGCACACTTTAAAGCCCATCAGATCTCCAATTAATTTTAAATAATTTTGTATAAATGTGTTTTAATAACCTAAAATGTTAAGAATTCCATAATCTCTTCCACTTTCTCCAGGTCCATGAAAATATTGAAAATTCCTGGAATGAGGAAGAAGTATGGCGAATTGAAATGTATGTCTCTTTTGGAATAATGAGCCTTGGGCTGCTTTCTCTGTTGGCTGTGACTTCTATTCCTTCAGTAAACAGATCATTAAATTGGAGGGAATTCAGTTTTATTCAGGTGTGTACTGCAGTGAAACACTGAATTATAAACTAATCTAGCACAAGTGACTTCAGTAAGCATTCAGTACTGAAAGGTTCAAGGTTGTGAGATAGTATTTTTTTCTAAATAGTAACATAACACACAAGTAATCATGGAATCTAAATTAATGTAAAAACCAATCCAAAAAATGCTTAGTCAAAAGTAAATCCTTGATATTGAACAGTACTTATTTCTACTCAATTCTGTCACTGAATGAGAACAGGAAGCATTTGTAGGGCTTACACGAAGGGTACAAAAAGTGCAACTCATTAGTTTCCTTCCATAGCTCCCAAAGCCCTCCATGGTGTATGGGAGAGGAAAACCTTCAGCCTTTTGTGTATATGAAAGTAGGAGGTTAGCAGAATTTTAAGAGTTCACACGGATCTCTTAAAACTTTGCAGTGGCTTAACTGACCCACCTCATCTCTTAGAAAAAATCATTAAAATCACAAAAAAGGGGTCTGATAAAAGCTGCACTGCAGCCCTGAATATACCATGCTCAGTGCAGTCTCAATCTGGAAAAAGTTCCATACGCCTTCCTTATACAGTACCCAACAGCATCTGCACAGGGAGGGGGTCTGTTGGCAAGACAGCCCAATGCAAGATTGTTGCAATGCCAGCCCCACCCCTTTTGTAAATGTCAGAGATTTTAACCTTGCTCCCATGGATGCCTCTGTTTATATCATTTTAAAATATTCACAATTCCATTGCAGCGTCCTGATATCACAAATTATACAGCCCAACTAAGGATTCTACATTACATTTCAGGCATGCATAAGAGTTGTACATGGAAGATACCTGCCAATTTATTTATTTATTATTTGTTTGTTTGTTTTTGGGTGACCTTTATGTATAACTATTTCCCTATATAACAATTTATTCAAATAAGCAAACTTTATTTCTTGTTTTACTTTAGTCTTTCTACCAGTAGAGCATATCACATGTTCTGTGCTAATCCAGCAAAACTTGAAAGGCCCCTGGGTCTTTCCAGCTACCAGTTGAATATACAAGATATTTCCATTCATTTTTCACCTTCTTTTTAGTTAATTTTTAGTTAATTGCAAAAGTTAATTGGGGTCATCACACTAAAAAATATTAGGCCAATTTTCAGAATACTGAACGCTAGTTTTTGTTGTATGTTCACAAGTCCTTTAGCCTTTTGTATAAATACGAAACTGAGAAAGATCAGAAGAGGATGGGAAAAAAGACAATTTATAGAAGATGTAAGTGGATCTGATTCATATCCCTCACCAGAAAGAATTACAATCATGTGATCATACAGTGAAAATATTACAATATTTGTCCTTTTAAATGTCTGTATTTAATATAGGTTTTATTTTAGACTGAAATATCTCAGGCATTAAGTGATATTATCCTTTAGTCCTTTATTATGTTCAGAGTTAATTTTTGTTCAGCCTATTTGTATACCGTAACATGGCGGGAAACCCAATCCCTTTATATCTATGTTTATAATAGTTTAGTTTTTGTAAATAACTTTTAATAGTTTGTTAGCTATATCTGTTAATCAAGATCTCAGCATTTTAATTTGTATTTGTTTCCCATCTTCAAACCTCAAAGTCTACACTTGGATACGTCGCTCTTCTCATAAGTACTTTCCATGTATTAATTTATGGATGGAAAAGAGCCTTTGAAGAAGAATGCTACAGATTTTACACACCACCAAATTTTGTTCTTGCACTTGTCTTGCCATGCATAGTAATTCTGGGTAAGATAATTTTGCTTCTACCATGTATAAATACGAAACTGAGAAAGATCAGAAGAGGATGGGAAAAAAGACAATTTATAGAAGATGTAAGTGGATCTGATTCATATCCCTCACCAGAAAGAATTACAATCATGTGATCATACAGTGAAAATATTACCACAATATTTGTCCTTTTAAATGTCTGTATTTAATATAGGTTTTATTTTAGACTGAAATATCTCAGGCATTAAGTGATATTATCAGAATATAAGCAATACAGGTGAAGGCAGACATTGCATTTTCAGTGTAATACAAAACACCTACTACATTTTGAAGGATTTGATTTCTGGGAAGTAAAACTGCTTAAGCCACTCCTGCTATTCCAAGACTATAGTTTTAAACAAATTTATCAGAGAGTAATTTCCACTGAACTCAGTGGACTTTATTCAGAATAAATCTCTTTAGGATGGACTTGCTTGGAAACTGTTAGATGTGGCTTCACTTGGGATATCAGACTCAATAAAGAGGCCCCAGAGCCACAAGCACATCTGTACAGCCCTCTCAAAGTTGTCAGCAAATTGTAACTTTTAATAAAGTAATTACTCCTCAGGTTTTAAATAATCATCTTAACTACAATTAATTTTAAATTGTTCAAATTTAAACTTCTTTATTTATTTATTAATTAAATTTTATAGCCACTCATCTCACAAGTGTGACTCTGGGCAGGTCACAACAAAACAACAACAGAAACAGTAAAAGATAAACACAACAGCATACAACTATCCTAAAACCATGAATAAAAATTCAATAAAACATAATCACAGCCAGTAAATATAAAAAATATACAGTATCCATTTAATATAGCCATTGCCAAGGCTCACCACTATTGCCAGACCCCTAGGGACAATGGCACAGCCAAGTCTTCAGGCCCTTCCTAAAGGCCAGAAGGGTAGGTGCCAGTCTAAGTTCTTTATCCTGGCCCTGCCCATTCATTGGAATGGGTATGGTCTGTCATAAAGGCCAAGTTTATTTCTTAGTTCAAACTAACTTTGTATCTATTTTAGATCTCAGTCCTTCAGGAGATAAGTCTACTGTGGCAACTTTTAGCTATTTGTTCCTCCTGCTTTCTGGCTTGCATTCTTAGTGCTCTGATTATATCAGGCTGAAGATGGGGTACAAGTTTGACATCAGTACCTGATATCATTGGGCAGCTGATACTACTGTTGGCATTTAGGCCCTCTGAGGTATTTTTTTTCTTGATCCAGCATTTTCTGTAGCCAAAGATGTAGCTGAATCTAGCCATTATTTAAATTTCATATAGTACCCCAAACCAAACATACTGAGAAATTATGGAAAATTAAAAAGTCAACTAGTGCAACTGGACTGGAGCATTGCCACTGGATCCAGGTAAGGCCATCAGGCTCACTGATAAAGTGAAGGGCCCGGTCAAAGGAAAGGGAAAATAAAAGTGCAGTTACCTGCTAAAATGGGGAATATAAAAGTGTACAGTATGGTGGTTCTCCTGCTTTGAATCTAGGAATCTCGTTTCAAAACTATTTTAAAATTTTGTTTGAAAGTTATAAAGAAGCCATTATAAAGTTAATGTTTATAACTGTGTTATAATTAAATGCTATCAATTTCTATTAGATGTAAAAAACAACCATAACTGTTGGTCCATAAAGGAAATCCTTAGCTGAGCAATAGCTTTATTAAGACTCAACCAAAAAGTACAAATCGTTGAGTTCTCCAGGACTATTCATCAGGCAACATATTCCATAGAGAGGATTGAAGCAGAATAATAAAAATAAAAGCAGTGTTAGGTGCTTTGGTGTTAGGTCAAACATTACATTTAGAAACAAAGAAAATGGTTGCTCCCTTTAGCTATGAAAGACTGAGAGCCAATAGTCTTTGTTTTGTTGGATTCTTGGGAGTGAGTGAGGTAATGAAACATTTGCAAGAAAAATGCAAGCTCAGAGAACCCCAAGAACCCAACACTCTAAACCTGAGCTACACGTGTTCTTCATCATTGTGTTTTGTGCTAGAAATAGCAGCCATTGTTTTTGTTTCTGAATGCTATAACCTAGCATGCTTCATTCAATCTACAACTTCCATCTTACACTGACCTAACTGCAGACATCCGGTCTTGTTTATAGACTTTCTCACTTCTCCCTCATTATCTGCTTATTGTAGCATCTCATTAGAATTCTGGGAAAACTTGAAAGCTTAGACAATGTTTTATAATATTTTGGATGGTACCTAGTAATGGTTTTTGATATCTAAATTAGCACAGGATTGCAACTAGCAGGCAGAATGAAGCAGAACTACATATGAAGGTCTAAACTAAACACAGTGGTGGCTGTTTAAACCAATAGTTGTTTCAATTACACATAGAGGAAGAAGTTAGATTTTTGAGGGAAGCCACCACTGTATCCTCCTATGCTATGATAAATTTGCTAATTATCAGTTTACCAAATTTAATTCATATTTTCCACAGCATTACTGTTTGAATAGAAGTGCATATTTCACATAGTATGCTTTCCTGTCTTTAAGCTTACACACAATTTCACTCAGAACAACTGAAATATAACAATTTCAGTTAATGGAGAGATTTCACAACTGTTACAGACAGCTAATAGTTAATAGTAAGGACACTGTGAATGTGGAACATCTGTCTTTCATTGAAAAATCTGTACAAGCTGCAACAAATTAACTGAATTGGACAGATCCAAAGCTTCCATTTACTTAAATGTATCATTAGATGTTCCAGTGTAGAGATGCACAGCTGTAATATTTAATCTATTGATGGATAGATACTGATTACTAGGGTTCTGCAGCCATCATATTTACATAATGTACAACTTGATTCAGAT